>CM057453.1:849062500-851562500 GCA_016271365.2 Neoceratodus forsteri
AGCAAATTTGGCCACTTCGCCCACTTCTATGGAGGAGTCACCTAGAGTGGGTTGGGTGTCTAAGAGCAACCATGGGCACTAGCCTCATAGCAAATGAACTGTCAAATCTACATTGAGTCCTGTTACAAATGAACTGCAATTCTCTGCCATGCCCCATTGTTAATAAACTGCAAGTCCTATGTTGTGCCTTATAACAACTGAACTGTCAATCCTGTGTTGTGCCCTATTGCAACTGAACTGAAAATCTATGTTATGCCCAGGCCTTCAGATACATTTTTTTGGGTGGAAGGCAAATACATCCATGGGTTGAAATTTGAAAGTCATTTCAGTTTCACTGGTGTCAAAATACTCCAGTGGTCAATTTTTTGGAAGTCGGAATAATTCCAGACACCAAATTTTGGAAGTCAAAATGCTTCAGATTCTCTAGTTTTCAAAGTGAACTCATCGCTCATCTGAATACCTTTCCGTAATCCATGCTACATCCACACAAATACATTTCTCAATGATAAGAAATGAAAATGTAAGCACGCAGTAATCATTTTCAGACAATGTGTTTATTTCATGAATTGTTCAGTTCTTGTACAGTAGACAATGCCATGCCATCAAGTATCTTCAAATCATCGTTGTGCATAGATTAGTAATAATCATTTGTGTACTGTATACAATATTATCTAGTATGTTACAGAGCTACTGACATAATTAGCAGCTCTTCAATGACACCTGCTTTTATTGCACAGGTAGTGCAGTCAAGGTTACAAAATGGCTAATGACTTTAAAATAAAGTAACGTAAAAATCTAGTTTTTGGTATGAGATTTCCTGGCAGTATGCTTGTTCAGAATCTGCAATGTAGCACTTTTCGTGTTAGCGGCTCTTTCAGTTGCTTGCAAATAGATGCCTGCTGCTAGCAGTATGTTAGACTGCTGCCACCTACATGATGATTCATAGTGTGGTAATCAATGATTGATTACTGCCCATTGTTTATTTAGTTATAAAGTAAAATCTTTAGTAATTTGTTATTACCATCACAACTTATGTTGGAAAAATGGGATATTCTGCTGACTCCCACACTGCATCATAAATACTCCAGTGACACTATCTGGGAATGCAAATAAACTGGCTAAATAAATCTTATTTTTGCATAAATATTTTTTTCTCACTTTATAACACCATTTATTTCACTTAGATTACAATTTATAATGTAACATATTACAAGATGTTTTCTCCACTTATAGCCTGGTAATTGAACTCAGAATAATAGGCTTCCTGGCCACATATGGACATTCCAATGGAAAGAAAGGAAGTTTTTGAGGTAAAACAAGATAAACACCACAAACAATCAGTACAAATGGTGTGGTGGTATTATATAGAGCCTAGGATCTTCTTAAACTTAAGACAGAAGGTCTTAACAAAAGGACAACTGAATCTGCAAAGGACTCCATAAACTTAAAACAGGAGTTCCTGCTATATACCACACACCCGCCACATGCTATATAGAGCCACCTGCAAGGATCTTCTTAAACTTAAGACAGAATATCTTGACAAAAGGACAACTGAATCTGCAAAGGACTCCATAAACTTAAGACAGGAGTCCCTGCTATATACCACCCACCCACCACATGCTATATAGAGCCACCTGCAAGGATCTTCTTAAAGTTAAGACAGAAGATCAGGACAAAAGGACAATTGAATCTGCAAAGGACTCCATAAACTTAAAACAGTAGTCCTTGCTATACCACAACACCATTTTCAGTTGTTCTGTACTGTTTGTTACAGTATTGTATTAGTTTTGTGTTTTACCTTGTATTATCTCAAAGCTGCCTTTCTTTCCATTGTAAGTTTCCTATCTGGCCCATTGTTATTATCTGTGTTTTTTTTTCCTGTTCCATTTCTACATTGTAAATGGAAATAACATTATTTATAACAAGTTAATTAAATTGTAGTACAGTGAAATATATGATGTTGTATAAAGTGAAAATTAAATAATTGTTCCAAAATAACATGATGTATTTACCCAATGTATTTGGCTGGCCCTGCCTGGTATTGTGTATATGTATTGTAATACATAACACATCATGGACAAATAGCCAAGTCCTATATGGGTGCCTGCTGCAGCCTGACAGTGCCTGGGGGGGGGATTGTGTGTGCATCGTCCATGAGATTTAACTGTACAGTCTTTCTCAATCAAGGAACAGCTCTTTTAAAACCTACCTTACCATTCTAACTTTAACTGATTTAACAAGGTAAAAGTGCTAATGATAACATTCAAATTGGTAAGCCACAATTATTATACTTTGAAACATAAAAACATTTGAACTTGCTGGTACCATAGGTGTTGGCACTTGGTTGGTTGAACTTGACACTTTGCAGAAATTGGGTGACTCCTGCAGTGATGACATTTTTGATGCTTATCAAGGCCAAAAAAATCAGTCTGTGTGAGTTAGTGCTAAAATTTGTCAAATATATAACAGTGAGTGAATAACGGCTTGGCAAGATGTTGTCTTGCTGGGTACGCATACTAGTTTTTTGGTTATGTGTGGAGAATTGATTTAGGGGAGACAGAGTAATGCAGAGAACATGTAGCCTTAACAATGCACTTATCCCTGTATGACTGACCCCATGATACATTTACTAACCCGTTCTTGCTTTATTTAATGTGACTGCTGTGTCACATCCATAACTTGCAAGCAATGTGTGGCAATGCAACCTGTTGTGTACTTACTGTAGATGTAGTATGTACCTTTATATCTGCTAGTGTCTGTCACCATAAATTGCCACCAACCAAGGTATAGCACATCATCATCATGTGAACAATAGACTTTGTGTCTTCTTTTAACAGTAAGCAACTAACTTTTCATTATCCAATGCCCTACCTTATTCCATTGTGTTCAGCAACTCACAGTCACACCAGTCCCCACTCCCCTCTCAGCCATCCCCACTGCACTTTTTGCAGCAGCCAGGCTGCAATGCATCCTGCATCAGCTACCGCTGTCTTGTCCATACACTCCATCCATGTACAGTACACAGCAGCACTGTGACAGCAGTATGCAACAAAAAAGAAAATAAACATTTTGTTTTCTTCACAGCTTTCGAGTGAATTTACTATTTAAAATACTGGTTTTCAGATAATTGCTTCTGCTGATGCAATGTGCAGCAGTATGTCTGACAGTAAGTTGTGTTTGTCCCAAAATGTGCACCTGAACCTGGATTAAACGAGTCCAATTTGAAAATTATGTAATTATTCACTATTGTTGTCATCCATGCCCTCTATTATTTCCAGGAAATCCTCATCACCTAATTCACTATCTTCGGCCCTCCCCCCATCATGAGCACTTCTGTTAGTACTGCTTCTATGATAAACTGCAGTGGCACTGGCACCTGCGCTGCCATCATCTGCAGTGTCAGAACAGGTATTGCTGCTGATGCATGGTGACATACTGACATAATCATTGTTTGATGTGTGGCTACCTCTGGATAATTTGGCACTGCTACCACCAGTATTGCTACTGCTACTACCAGAAACATGAAACCTGACTGTCTCTGTCTGGGACTTTGGCTTCTCCAGTCTCCTCCTTTTTGATTTTTGCCACAAAGACATATAGCGCCTTTTTTTCTCCTTTTTCCAACACTTCACAGATTTATCGACTTCAAAGTCGGAGAAGTCAGGCCCCATGTTTAGTTTCATTAGTAGCTCTAGGCTATCTTCTGTTAGTGAACAATGACATTTTGTCTTTATCCTATTCTGCACACTGAAACCACACTCACATTCTACAGATGTCAGTGGTATGCATAAAGCGATATTACATAATGTTGAATATACTGCCATTGTATCAGAATACTTTGAAATTACCCTTCTCATAAAGCTTTCGGAAATAAGGTTCCTATAGCAACCAAGCATCATTGCCTTTGCTTTTGCCCAGTCTGAGCGGAGACAATTTTCATCTAGTAAAGGCTTGCATTTATGAATATTTGTCTCAGTATCATCTTGATCGCTGTCATATTATGTGTTGCAACCAACTTTTTCACAAACAATTTCTAAACTTTTCTGAACACTGATTGTATTACAGTCTACTACAGACTGTGGGTCAGTTAGATTGGCAATGGCATCCAGAAGTGCTTCCGTTTTAGAATTTCGGCACAACCTACACTTCATGTTGCTTATAAGCGTATTGAGATACTCCTCCCTCAGTTTTGAGACTTGTGCTGTCATTTTATGTGAACACTTGAGTTCAATCTGATTGTCATCTTGCTGAGATTCCTTTATTTTCCAACATGCTGTCATTTGTCCACTATCGCTAGTCTCAATTTCACATGCCTCTTGAAATGCTGTCAGGATTGGGCCTGGCTCACTTTTCATGTTTTCTAACTCACCAATTGCACAGAACACTTGCGGTTTCACATTTAAATACAGCAGATCCTGCTTTTGAAAGGATTTATGAAGAGTTCCCATTACTTTAAGGATATCACAGAACATACACAGAACAGCTGCAGAAATATAAGTAGTGAGAAACGTGTGAAGGCCCTGAGCTTTGGCATGATTCCTGTCTTCTTTAAGTATAGGGAGAATAGCAGCGTAACATTTATGTAATGCATTTACAGCATTTTGCATTGACAGCCAACGTATGTTAATTGCTTCTTTCAGCTTTCCTTTTACTGTACCAATCACCCTTTGCATATCTTCTAGCTTTACCTGCCTAACAGCAGATGTACTGAAATAGGCATATGTACCACTAATTTTACTCTGAAAGTCTTGTAGGTATCTAAAGTGAGTAGCAGACTGTGAACAGGCCAAAGCCAATCTATGAGCCAAACAGTGGATATGAACCATAAAAGGTGAATGCAGTGAAGTCAAAAGTGCACCAACGCCATTGGACTTGCCCATCATTACACTAGCCCCATCACTACCTAAACCCACAAGTTTACTCATGACGAAGCCCAGGGCCTGACATCTGTTTACAATAGCCTCAGTTAAGTGATGTGCTGAACCATCCTTTACCCTGATGTTGCCAATTAGTTTTGTTTTAATTTCCCCTTCACTGACATATCGAATATACATTATTACAGTTTTGTGGACTGTTAGAGCTGTGGATTTATCAACTAGAAAGCCAAACACAGGACTTTGCAATGCTTCTTTTATGACTTTGCTATCTAGTAATTTCACAATACTTCTCTGAACATCATGAACAGTGTAATCACTTATATCATGTGCTGAGCATTGACCTCCTATCCAGCGAATGAAATCTAAAAGCTGGTTAACACTGCAATTTGCCATATCTATCTTTGCTACAAAGTACACCTCTTTAAACAGATTACGTTCACTGTCTTTTACAAATGTAATAGCTGAATTGTTATCTTCTGAACTTTCTGCCTCATCAATGTCGCTAACTGCATACAGTCTCCTTCTAAGAATGTCTGCTTCCAGTGCTGTACGATGGTCCTTTGTCTGACTGTGCTTCCTGAGGGTTGATTTCTGACAATTTTCTAAAATAGGAAAATTATTTTCTTGTAAATACTATGGAATTGGACAAGAGGAGAATAAAACTGTAAAGGCTAAGCTGCTGTCTGCTTTTACGCACACAATGAAATGGCATACATCAGTGACACAAGGAAATAACAGATACGTAGAGCGTACCATAAAGAGTAGATCTTTGAGGTGATGTCACTCACCAGGTGGATTCGAAGTGCACCATAGGAACTCTTCACCATCATGGAATGACAGTAAACACACCAGGTTTTCATTAAGTTTGCAACTTTGGCTGCACATGTGACACCGTCAGCAAGACCTCAGCAGCCCGATTTAGTTGTGGCACTGGTCATTCAGACACATTCCATCAGCAGTCCTTCCCCACCATCACTCTAGTAAAGAAGGGATCAGATCAACGCACAACTTGCAAGCCCTAGGGAAGACCTTGGCAACTGAATCTGCCCATGACTCCATAAACTTAAGACAGGAGACTTGGAACAAATGGCCAAGCCAAGGATCTTCTTAAGCTCAAGACAGAAGACCTTGGCAACTGAATCTGCCCATGACTCCATAAACTTAAGACAGGAGACTTGAAACAAATGGCCAAGCCAAGGATCTTCTTAAGCTCAAGACAGAAGACCTTGGCAACTGAATCTGCCCGGGACTCCATAAACTTAAGACAAGAGCCCTTGCAGAACATCCCTTCCAAAAAAATGCATGGGCTTTTAAATATATCAAGACAGCAATACTCGGTGAAACAACTGTGTGATACTACTGTACTCCAAGTGGCAATAGGCCCTACTTTGAAAAAGGTTCTAAATCCACCAACACTGCACTGCTGCTCGTCAGTGGAGAATGTGCTTGCAACTCGATGGTGGAAAAGAACTGAGGAGCGAGCAATGTACTGCAGAGAATCTTCCATGTGGATTCCCATTCACTGACAGTGACGTTCCTATGGCTATGATGTTAGTGGTGCTGCTGCGGTACTGGTACCATACCTACCTGATGAGTGAGATCACCTCAAAGAAGATCTATGTATGTTCTGTGATATTCTAAAAGTAGAAAATACTGGTGTGGTGACTCAGTATTACACTCTCTGTACAGATAGACAACAGGATTCTATCGGTTGCACTCCACCATGTTATGTCTGGCTGCAAGTTATCAAACTTATTAGCATCTGGGTGGGGAGGGACAGTGCAGTCCCAAAACACAGGTGACAAAGTCACCATACTTGAGGCATAAATTGTCATTTCTGTTACAACTTATTAATAAAAGTAGCAAGCCTTCACTAGATGAACTATGATGAATATGAAGTAAGCAATAAGATGGGTATGCATGGAACAGATTTTACTGCACATCAAGGACTAAAGGTACTTGGCCAAGGCCTTGTGCCAAATTATGCCCTGGCTGGCCATGGGTGTGGTAAAATATGTTCCATCCATGCACACCCTGTCATGTTTTATTGATTACATAAAGCACCCCACCACCCCCTGAAGTGCTGTATTGCGGTAATAAAATTGGTAATTTTTTTGAAATGTTATTAATTTGTTAAAGAGGTTAACATGGGCTGTTGTAGTGGGATTATGGGCCAGTCATACAAAAAAACATCTGTCTGCCAATCAGAATTCAGCATCCTTTATATCAGATTATGAAATGTGTAGAAAAATGCTGAATTCTGATTGGCAGACAGATGCTTCCTGCTGGACTGTTATCACAACACAACGTGGCCCAGTTGAAATAACCTGTCTAAAAATTCATAATAGTTTCCAAAAAGGGCACATTTCATTAGCACAATATGGCACTTTATGAGGTGCTTTATGGTGGAGTAATGGGGGGGCCCTGCTCGGGTGGTGGAAGCACTTGGCTACACGCACCTCGTGCTTCAAACCATCTGGAGGTAGGTGGGCCGTTATCACACCATAACTCTCCCTAGATGGTCATGATGATCATGTCACTCATGGCATGCCTTACCACTTAATTCACAACCACCACCACTGTGAACTGGAGAAGCCAAAGCCCATTTTGTGACAGCCAATCGGGCTACTCGGAACCGTTACTGTCAGACATACTGCATGCACATTAACGCACCTGCACCTGTAGTAGCAAATTTGTTTGTGAGACGGCGATCTGAACAGCACACAGAGCAAAACATTTTCCCATCTCTTGCCTCCAGCCAATCAAATTCAGTTTCTCATTGATGTCTGTAATTACACATAACAACAGATTTCACAGCATCTGATAATTGACTGTTCTTATTTCTAGTGTCACCACTGCATGATTTCTGAACAACTGATTATTGTTGTGTCACTTGTGTGTGACCCTGAGAAACTGCAGATTGTGGGATACACTCATAAGAAGAAGAACAATCATCACTATCTGATAACTGAAGTGTAGGAAAGTCATCAGAATAACAAACTGAAGTTACAGCAAGGTTGCAGATGTCACTTTCCATTTCAGTATTGGAATTGGAAGAACAATCAGCAGTCAGTCCATTCACAGATGATGAACTCCCTCCAGAGTCAGTCGCAAGGCACTGAGTTGCGGGACATTTTTTTATTAACCAGCAGTCTAATAAAGACTTTGTGGTAGTTGTGGTGGTTCTCTTTTGGGTCTTCAACTGGCTTGACCTGAGCTTGACATATTCGGTGTGTCACAACAGTTCCCTTCTCAAAATTCGTGTCACGAGGTGTTGTTTATGCACAGTTGGTTCGGGTTGTTGTCAGGCAGCAGGTTATCTAAAGCAATTATAAAAATCGTTTCAACATGTGTACACTACTTTACCAGCAATCACACATGACTGTCGTCACATAGTGACAAAACAAGTACGGAACCCCATTGCAATGTATGGGGTTAATGGAAGTTAATACATTTGCCAAGTGTTATGTTGTAAAACTTTGGGTGACCAGACCACCCTTGTTCTAAAGATAATTTGTTTTAATAAAGTCACACTGTAGGATGCCATCTGCAGGTCTGGACATTACGTTATTGCTTCATGCATGGACTTACTGGGTTCCCCTCCAGAAGACAGGTCTAGCATGGCCCCATCAATCTCTTGGACCCGGTGGTAAATACACAGCTTATTCTGTAAACACAAACCCCAACTGTACAGACTGAACCTGGTACACATGCCCAAAGCTGTTGTTGTTACTACCTCCCGCCCCCCCCATTGTGTGCTCTTTCCCCTGTGTTTTGTTTCCCCAGGTGCATTATTTTGCACTTCTTTGCATTGAATCAAAGCTGCCATACTTCTGACCATTCCTCCAACCTTGCCAAGTCCCTTCCCATCCTTTCCATCATCCCTAAAAATATATCCCTAGGTGGAGTTGAACCACTAATGTTTAATTCAAGGACCTAATGCCCTACCTCATTGTGCCACGGAGACAATACTTGTCACTACATGTCACATTTATTTGAAAGGAAAGGTGATATGCTGCTTAGACAGTACTTCAAAACACACATTCCATTTTGACAGTTACGTACCAGCAGCAGTAGTACTAAAGTCAAATTTCAGCAGTTCCGTTGCTCAACATTCAAACTAGGAGGCATTCATAGCCGAGCAGGCAATTAAACACGCAGCAAAAAAAAAGATTTTTTTGAACCACAGTGCTTATTTTTCCATACTACACTACATACAATGCCTGAGTTATGGTGCTCAACCATACACGTAATAATTAACACTCATGGTTAACATGACAAGTGTACACCTCTCGAGCTGCAGAGGTTTACATGGTCATCCTGGCATCTGCTTGAGGTAATTACATTATGGTTAACCACTGATGCTCATGCATTATCCTCTAAATCTATGGTAGCTACCCTACATCCACAGTAGTACTTCTTCCCCCACCCACTACCCCCAGCAACCTGGCCTCAAACCCAACAAAAAAAAAATCATTTTAACATTTCTCTACTGAAGAGGTACAGTAGAGGTAATGGTAACGGTAAGTACCTTGCAAATAAAGGTGATGAAATGCTGTCACTGGTGATGGCTTCCTCTCTGAATAATAAATGTGCACAATCACCACATGCTACCTAGGGTACCCTGCTGCTTGACTTCTTCTACTGGTGTGTGATGTGACTCCTTCAGTCAGCTCACCGCAGGCCAGTCAGATGCTATGATGCCTGGATCAGGGAAAAAGGAAACAAAATGTATGAAGTTTTTATAGAGATAGTGCTGTGCTTCTATGGTTGTGGAGGGTGCCACTGCCACCTCATATGAAACCACTCTACTACTGCTACTCTACATGGGTTATTACATTTGCAACCAATCCAAGATGCTTCGCACTGACATTGTGATTGTATGCATTCAAACCAAACTTTTTCATTTCAATACTTGGAGTGACCCCCCCCCCCGACTGGCACACACAGACAATCAAAAACCGCAAAATGTGCTTTCAGCCTTGGTTAACAATCACACACAACTCAAAACCAAAGTTTTTCATGCAATCAATGAAGAACTGGCTCAGGTGCAACTTGAAAAAAGCAAGTGCACACACACCTCCTCATATACAATGCAAACACTGCTGTTTTCTTAGTAAAGAAAACATGTATTCAGCAGCACAAGCCCTTGCTGTATGCAGCGCCAGTAGATTCTTATGTTTCGCACCCTTCGGTGCTCCGTGCTGCTTCCCACAGAGATTTTCATGTCAAGAATCTCTGGAGTGATACAACAACACCTCCTCCCCCAGACTGGCACACACAGACATTACTCTGTCCCTAGGAATGTGAGCAGTGGGGAGGATGAAGGAGTCATACTACAGGGCCGGGCACAGGTGCAGCACTGACTGAGTCTGGAAAACATAGAAACATCTGACAGCAGATAAGGACCACTTCAACTTGGCCCACCTAGTCTGGCCATTTCCCTACCTGATTGATAAGCTTAGCCTGCAGATTCTAGTTCATCAACCTCATTTTATTGCGTTACCGCCTTCCTCTTTCCAAACCATTGCAAGCAGTGCCAGTTATACCAACTTCCCTTCCTCCCTCATTTCCAACACTTTCTGATGTTCACTGGCCCAAACCTCTCTCTCCATGGTCTATTTCAAGAACACCCTTGTGTCCAGTGGCACACACTCTCTCTCTCTCTCTCTATCCCCATCCAGCACCATGCACACTCTGGTGGCCAGCATCCCCACTTCATCTCTCTGTCCCACTAAAAACTCTCCCTGGTGGCCAGTCACACCCCAAATGTTTCCCTGTTCTGTGCCTAGCTGATTCTGGTGTCCAGTGACACTTTTCTCTCTCTCTCTTTCTGTCCCACAGCAGGCACTCCCAGGTACCAGTGCCCCATCCCAATTCCATTCTAAACTCTGTCTGGTGTACAGTAGCCCCCTCCCATTCCCTTCCCCATACAAAGCACTTTCTGGCATCCAGTGGCACCCTGTCCTCTCTCTATCCAGTGAAAAGCACTTCCTGGTGTCCAATGACTACCCATCCTCTACCAAACACTCCCTGATTTCCAGAAGCACCCCTTCCTTTATCCATCCCATTCCAGAAGTCCTGAGTGTTCAGTGATGATACCCCTTCCCCGACCCCTTCCTAATCTAAATACACTTTGATGTCCACTGGCACCATACTCCATCACATGGTCTATTTTAAGAAATTTCTGGTGTCCAGTTTTCCCTTCTGTTACAAGTATTTCCTGGTGTTTAGTAGCGTGCGCAGTCCTCCTTTTCCCCATCCGATAACAGCATTCTTTGGTATATAATGACACACAACTATCTCACACCAAGTACTCAATGATGTCCTGTCCAGTACAGTAGAGTACCCCCACCCCCACCTACCTCATACTCTCTGTGACCGGTGGTACCTCCCCAATGTCTCCCTGTTCTGTGCTAAGCACTTTCTGGTGTCTAGTGACACCCTCTCGGGCTGGCCCTCCTTCTCCTTGCCCCACACCAAGCACTCATGGGTTCCTTGGAGGCACTTCTGTATTCATCAGGGAGGTCATTATAATTAAACACTAAAAAGAGAAGAGGCCTTAATACAGATCCTTGTTTGTGAGGAATAAACTTTCATTGGGGCATAGTTTGATACATGGTTAGCTTAGCTATTGCTACAACTTGCAATTTAGGTTTCCAGTCAGTCCACACCTCATAAGTTTATAAATTACGAAAAAGAATCAAGTATAACAAGGCAGCAAATTCTAAAGGGTTGGCAGCAAATAATCCAAAGCTTATTGTCCCATACAGGCAGTCACCCACCCACCCACCCAGTCCTTTAGCTTAAGTTAAAGCTTTTAAATTTTAATTGGTACCCACCTTGAGAACTGACTGGCTGCTGTGATGGCAGGCATTCGGACTCGGGTCGGTCGGTCCTGTTCTCCCTCCACTCACTACTGGCAATCATGGCTCCAAGCTAGGCCTCACTCCCAGGCTGAGCTATGGCTGTTTTCTTTGTGCACATGGCGCATTTGTCTGATCCACACCACTCGATCCTCTAGGCTGCTGTTCCTGGCTGTCCCCTCAGGTGGCTCCGAGCCCTCTCCTCCTCCTCAGCTCCAGGAGCCTCACACTGTGGGTCCGGCTTGAGTTGCTTTGTGTGGTATGGTACGGTACCCCTTCCACCAAGCAATGCACTGCAGCAGCTGTGGCCCCTGCCCACTCACCCCACTGGCACTGGCGCACACCACCAGAAGAATTGCAGGCTTTGCAGCACAGCCAGGAGCGGTTCTAACTTCTGATATATTTTTAACTGGCTCCTGCAGGCAGGCAAGGCTCTTGTTGGACTCATCTGGGAAACCGACCACTGCCTGGTGCCCAAATAAAACCAGACCAGACCCGGCGCAACCCAAAAGAGAACCCTCTCACAGTCTCAGCTGGCCTAGAGTGAGAATGCCCAGCCAGGAGCTGAGGCCACTCAGGGATGATGGGCACCACAGGGTTACTGACTCCTGCTCTTGGCCTCTAGTCTACACTGGAATGGACCAGAACCACACAGACAGATCTCTGTCTGATAATGAAATATGAAACAACTATTTTTTTTTAGAATGCAGCCGCTTAAATGGGACAACACACACACCAATGAATACGGTAGATTTCTGTGCAGCCACAGCTTCCTTGCCTCGTCTGTGACAGACTGCTGGTGGCACACTCTCCCCACCAACTCATGGTGCATCACAGTTAAACTTAACAAGCACCAGCAAAGCAGCTCCCAACTCCTCCTCCTTACTCATCATTCATTGGTGCATATACTTGGCGCTACACCATCGCAGGAGCCAGAAGGAACATTATTGGCCCATTTTGGATGGTGCGCAGCAGATGGACAGGACGGCACTTGGAAAAAAAAAAACATTTGTTGCACTATTCTTGTTGTCTCCACTGTGGGCGGGCTAAACTACTCCGAAGCTGAGTAAAACAAATGATGACATCCACACTATAAAAACCAGGCATCAGCATTAAACTACATAAATATTACTGACATAAATGACTCCAGATAGTGCATTTTTGGATGTTTTTAGCTGATTTTTGGACGTAAAATATAACCAAAAATGACTTATCTGAAGCGCTGGTTATGCCTCATAGCAACCAAACTGTCAATCCTGTGTTATGTCCCATTGTAACTGAACTGTATTGTGAAGTAAACTGCCAAACCTGTGTGGTGCTCTGATTTCCAAGTGAACTGCCAAACCTGTGTGGTGCCCTGATTGCCAAGTAAACTGCCAGATCTATGTGGCACCCTATTACCAAGTGAACTGCCAAACTTGTGTGATACCCTGAATGGCAAAATGAACTACAGTATTTATCCTGTGTTGTGCTAATTGCAAACAAACTGCTAAACCTGTTGTATACTCTGTCTCGAAGGAACTGTCTAAACCTATACCCTTGTGGATTATAAGTGTGGTGGTGGACCCAGTTAGAGTGAGGGGTTAGTCAGGCAAGGCCCCATCAGCTGTTCATCCTTGCAATACCCCTACCCCCATAGGACAGTGAATGAAGTGTTGGAGCTGCCCCGGTTCAATAGTTAAGGACTCTGATGCGCAGTGGGGTGAGATTTTTCCTGTTGCAGGAGCAACAAAAGCTGCAAGGATAGGAGAGACAAAAGCTGCAAGACTAGGAGTGACAAAAGCTGCAAGACTAGTAGCGATGAAAGCTGTAAGACTAGGAGCAGTGAAAGCTCAAGAAATCCCAAATTACAGATCCTTGTGTGTGCAGCATAACCCTGGTCAGTGGTTTGCCATGACCTCCCTACTGATGCCTAGAGGGTCTAGTGAAAGGAATCAGTCTTCTTCATTGATCTGCAGTCTGCCATGACATAGTTATCGATACAGAAGCCTTGGAGTGCATTTGGTCTGGCAGTCTGTCATGACCTTTCCCAGGCATTGAAATTCTTTAAACCAAGGGAATAAGAAGCATCCTCTGGTGGTTCCCGCTTTTGAAAATAAAATTGTCTTGTTCCACCTGGAGCATCTTTCTTCAATTCATCCTGGTGCATTCATACTAACATACTAACATACTATTTGCCAGCAGATTAGGCCTTATGGTCTATCAAGTCTGCTCGAACCTAGATCCTTAGTTGGGTGCCGAGACCCTTCTTGTGCACATCCTGTTGCTCAAAGAGTCTATCTGCAAGTCACACTTCAGAGGTATAACAAAGGTTAACCAGTCAATTATTTGGGTCACCACTGACCAGGGGTATAGAGTTTAAAGATTTTTGTCAGTGCCATAGAGTTTGAGAATAGTTTGTCATTGCCTTAGAGTATTAGAATCTTAGCAATATCACAGAGTTCCACAGAAGCTACAGAGTTTGCAATCTTTGAAACTTGTTCATGTATAGCAACCTTAGAGATTTCTGAATTCTTGCAATTGCTCACAAGCTTATCCTCATGATTATTGTCATTCCAGTGTTTCAGTTTATGTGTATTGTGTCATGCCAGTGTACTGTCAGCACAATGAAAATTTTACAGTGCAGACCATTACAGTGACAGATATTGGCAGGTCACTGTAATGGTCCTGCTGTACACCGACACTGTGTCTCCTGGTGTTTTGGCCCCACCCCATAACAACTCCAACTCAGAGTTAGTTATTTAAATATGCCCCCCACATGGGAGGGTTCGAGGGTCAAAGCCCCCGACAAAAACACACTGTATTTTGGATGGCACAATGCCAACTGTAGGCATGGTGCCTGTCACTATGCTGGATGTCGACAGCTACTGTATGTTGTTGCTGCGGCATGGTAGATCCATGTCATCAGACTTGCATGTCTCCTTTTAATAAAAAGTCTCATCACATCTTGAGCTGTGCCTGGGAATCCTTGCATGTTAGGCAAACATCAGATGCCCAATATTCAAAGGTTTACTCTTGAGCAAAGTTTGCACTATGTGGTAGATTGTGCTACTGCCGGGGTCATTGATCCCCATATTCACAGCTTTAGGACAAGCACAATGCCTATTGAATAATATGCACAATAGTAAATATGCAATGCATAGCGCAGAGTGCAGTGTAAACATTGCCCACCACTGAATATAGCAGTGGGCAGAGGAAATGTGCAGGCCTGACAGCTGCAGCAGCCCAGCACGGAAGGGTAGGACACAAGCCACCAAGATCTGTAGCAGGTGACCGCATACCTAGGGACAGAATGGATGGGGCTTCGGGACAGAAGGCAGGGATGCCCACAAGTACATTGCAACACATAAATCACACACAGAGGCCATCCTGGTAAACAAGACATGGCACTACTATGAAGGACAGGTATTGTTCTGGCGACAATGTTCAGGAACAACCTGGATGCAGGCTGTCCAGAACAAGTAATGTGCAGAGTGACATCTATCGGACTCAACTTGACAGCCAAAATTCCAGTATGTCTGCTGACACTGGGGCCCTGCATAGGGGGGAAACACAGCTGCAGACACCTGCTGGACCCCCAGGAGAGATCCTGTGCTGCAGGACCAGCAGGGTCCCACCTCCCAAGGGGGGGAGTGGGCACTAAGGGCACCCCAGCTATACAAAAGCACTGGACAACATTGTTCAAGAACAGACACAGTACACAGGGGTATCATAAACAAGAAATCTTTAATGTATAAAAACTGAACATAACGCAACAAACAAAAACAAGCATTTGTCAATGCTGAATGTTGATTGCGTTGGTCTGTTGAGCTCGCTCAGTGGCCCTCTGTCACTGGCTCAGTCTGTTTGTCCCAGTGCTGCAGGCTGCTCTTTTGTACTGAGCTGCTGCCTGCATTGGCACCTTATTCTGCTGAGGAAGAAATCCACAGCTGTCCCAACAGAGCTCCATTGAGGTGGCTTTCTCCCCCTCTCTCACTTGCTCATTCTGTTTCTCCTGGCGCTGCAGGCTGCCCTTTTATACTGGGCTCCTGCCTGTGTTGGTGGCTTTTTCTACCCACAAAGAAATCCACAGCTGTCCCGACAGAGCTCCGTTGAGGTCGCTCACTCCCCCTGTGTCACTCACTCATTCTGGTTCTCCTGGCACTGCAGGCTGCCCTTTTGTACTGGGCTTCTGCCTCTGTTGGCGCCTTTTTCTGCCCACAAAGAAATCTGCAGCAGTCCCGACAAAGCTCCATTGAGTTCACTCACTCCCCTTCTCTCACTCGCTCATTCTGTTCTGCCGGCGCTGAAGGCTGCCCTTTTCTACTGGGCTCCTGCCTGCATTGCTGCCTTCTTATGCCCACAAAGAAATCTGCAGCAGTTACAATACAGCTCTGTTGATCTCACTCATTTGTTCATTCTGGTTTTCCAGCCACTGCAGGCTGCCCTTTTGTACTGGGCCCCTGCATTCATTGCTGCCTTTTTCTGCCCACAAACAAATCTGCAGCAGTCCCAACAGAGCCCCGTTGAGCTCACTGACTTCCCCTCCCTCACTCGCTCGTTCTGTGTCTCCTGGTGCTGCAGGCTGCCCTTTTGTACTGGGCTCCTGCCTGCATTGGCTGCTTTTTCTGGCCAGAAAGAAATCTGAAGCAGTCTGACACAGCTCCACTGAGCTGCTCACTCCCCTCTCTGTCACTCTCGCATTTTGTTTCTGCCGGCGCTGCAAGCTGGCCTTTTGTACTGGGCTCCTGCCTGCGTTGCCGCATTTTCTGCCCACAAAGAAATCTGCAGCAGTCACACTAGAGCTCCGTTGAGCTCGCTCACTACCGCTCTGTCACTCGCTCATTGCATTTCTCTTGGCACTGCAGACTGCGCTTTTGTATGGGGCTCCTGGCTGCATTGGCACCTTTGTCTGTCCACAAAGAAATCCACAGCTGTCCCAACAGAGCTCCGTTGAGGTCGCTCAGTCTCCCTCTCTCATCGCTCATTCTGTTTGTCCTGGAGTTGCAAGCTGCCCTTTTGTACGGGGCTCCTGCCTGCATTGGTGCCTTTTTCTGACCACAAAGAGATCCCAGCGGTCCTGATAGAGCTCCATTAAGCTTACTAAGTCCCCTTGTCTCACTCGCTCGTACTGTTTCTCCCACCGCTGCAGGCTGGCCTTTTGTACTGGTCCCCTGCCAGTATTGACGACTTTTTCTGCCCACAAAGAAATCCGCAGCACTCCTGACAGTGCTTCGGTGCGTTCGCTCACTCCCCCTCCCTCACTCGCTCTCTCGTTCTGTTTCTCCCAGTGCTGCAGGCTGCCTTTTATACTGGACTTTTGTGTTGGGGCCTTTGTCTGAACACAAACAAATCCACAGCAGTCCTGACAGAGCTCAGTTGAGCTCGGTCACTCCCCCCTCTCACTCAGTCGATCTTAAGCTGTCCCAAACACTGATTTCCCAGAGTGACCATGCTATTGTCCGGCAGGAGTACGAAAACATATTTTAGCCAGGATGTGAAAAATGACAGCTGTAGTGTTCATAAGGAGTTGTGAAAAAATGCCACTGTTGATAATGTGGCGTGACAGTATTACAAATTTGTGAAGTTACAAGGGTGCGTGGAAACAGTTCAATGCACGCTTGTAACGCAGTCATGTTATGGAGTTTCGTCACCAAATTTTCAACATAGGAATTTTAGGACCTCTGCTCATGTACAGTGCCACTGTCATTTTCTTAATCTGTCCTGAACACTGATTTCCCACAGTGACCACGTTATTCTGTGCCGGAACAGTGAAAACACATTTTGGTCAGGATGTGAAAAATGACAATTGTACTGCTTATAAGGAGGTGTGAAAAAATGGCACTGTTGAAAATCTGGTGTGACAATATTACAAATCTGCGAAGTTACATGGGTGCATGGAAAGTGTTCAATGCACACTTGTAACACAGTCAATTGATGGGCTATCATCACCAAATTTTCAACATAGGCATTTTAGGACCTGTGCTCATGAACAGTATCATTGTCATTTTCTTAATCTGTCCCGAACAGTGGTTTCCCACAGCGACCACTCTATTCTGCGCCAGAAGTGCGAAAACACATTTCAGCCAGGATGGGAAAAATGACAGCTGTACTGTTCATAAGTAGGTCTGGGAAAATGGCAATGTTGAAAATCTGGAGGTGAAAATATTATAAATTTACGAAGTTAAGAGCGTGCGTGCCAACTGCACAACACACGCTCATAACACAGTCATTTTATGGAGTATCATTACCAAATTTTCAACAAAGGCATTTTAAGACCTCTACTCATGAACAGTGTCACTGTCATTTTCTTAATCTGTCCTGAACACTGATTTCACACAGCGACCGTGCTGTTCTGTGCCGGAAGTGCGAAAACACATTTTGGCCAGGATGTGAACAATGACAGCTGTACTGCTCACAAGGAGGTGTGACAAAATGTCAATGTTGAAAATCTGGCATGAAAATATTGTAAATTCGCGAAGTTACAAGCGTACGTAGCAAGTGCACAATGCACGCTCATAAAACAGTCCATTTTTGGATTTTTTCCACCAAATTTGCAACATAGGCTTTTTGAGAGCCCACCTCATGAACACTGCCACTGTCATTTCGTTAATCAGCCCTGAAGGGTGATTCCACACAGTGACCACGAAACAAACTTTCGGGGCCGATTAACACCATGACAGTTCAAGAATTCATGAGGAGGGGTCTCAAAAACCCCATGTTGAAAATTTGGTGGAAAAATTTCCAAAAATTTCTAAAAATGACTGAGATATGCACTAAAGTTGAAAAAACCCTATGTATTACATTATACAGCTTACTGGCATTTCCTCAGTTCGTGGTCGGCTTTGAAGAGTGTAGACAGTGTTGGACATTGTGCCATGGCACAACAGGTATGCCCAGCACTGCTGCCACATAGCAAAGGTTGTTAACTGACATTCAGGACCAGCATACCCACCTGGGGTGACAAAACCAGACTTATCACATGTAGCAGATGTTGCCATGGGGAAACTTCACCCCTAGGTCCACAATCTGTACCCCAATTAACCCATGGCCCAATGCTTGTATGCCACTCACAGAAGAACACCTACTGGGCCTTGGGACAGTGTCATCCAGCAACATCTGCAGTACCCACTCCTGGTTCCTCTTCAAAAGATCACCATACCACTGGCAGCAATGCTGCCCGGTCCTGATTACTCCTGTGCATCTTTTGAGGTGGTGGCCTGCAGAGTCCCACATCTCACCCATGGGGTGCTATGGCTCCTGGTCTCTGAAAAGGAGGTGCTCCCTGGCCCCCACCAGCTCCACCAGGTACCCGACACTATTTCTGACCACCTTAGTTTTCTCTGTTGTACAGCCCTGGTTTGCCTATTGGCTGACATTTTATCTTTGCTTGTGCTGTACTAGTGGGCCTATGCACATTTCTGCAGTGTGGCAGGGTGTGGACTTTGTGCAATACAATGTATAGCATTTGCACAGTGCAATGTTTCCTTACGCTGCGCTAATGGGTGTGCCAGTCCACTGACATCAGCATGTTGTTCATGCACATTCTGCACATTCACGTGCAATATCGCACATCGTCATAGCACTGCACAATACCACACATGCATACGATACATAATACAATGGCTCCACGTGCATGTGTACATTCACGTACACCCGTTAATGTGTTGCGCTTATATACATGCTTCTTGCATCATACATTGTGCTGCATAATTACAAATGGCATTTCTGGGAAGCTCTTAATCCCTACATTCAGCCGAGGCATGCAAATGAGCTATTTAGACAATCAGTAGGCATGTCAGTCACTTAACATCTCATTTTGGAGCCTTCTGCATGCATTTGCAGAGCTCTTTGCACCTAGGCTGTTTAATGGGCCATGTGCACCACCTGCAGAGCACTGAGGAATTGCAAGCCCTGTATCAAAACAGCACTGCAACAGCCTGTTACAACTCAGAACATTCCATACATGTAGGTAAGTTGCACACATCTAGCAGAATGCCCTATGCTTCTGTGTCAGCAACTGACACAGTGTTGTTGGGGGTACTGTAGGGCAATGAACCCAGGCCCCATGCATGTTGCAGCTGATCCACCACAGTGCAACACTCTGCGCTATTCTGCACATAATACAACACTGCATTCCGGTCCAACATGATGGTAATGCACACATGTACTCCCTCACTGTTGCACACTGCCTCTGGGGACATGGGACACTTGTGGGTGAGGACCGTGAAGCACCCTGCCTGACAAATATCATTATGCAACTATTCTATGTGCAGCTGTCCCTAGCATGGGTTGGACACTGAGAGCACCTGTATCCATCTGTGACACCCCTGACAGGACCTGGGATATTTGCACACATCTGATGGTGTTGTGGTCCTGGTGTTTGCTACTGAGCACCGCATCTCCACCCATACGGGTAACACATCTGCACATGCACTGCAATGAGAGGCACAACTGGCTACCTTGGAGAGACAGTCCTCCCTGACAGGAGGTGTAGTGGCCTGTTAGTTGCATGCCAGTGCACCATGGTGCATATCTGAAGCACGGTTGCACTAGATGCACACAGTTGACACCCATGTGGCATGCCATGCCAACACTGCTTATCATGCTGGGCACCCTGCACAGGCACAAACTGAACCACCATGTCTTGCGCCACCCCAACATTATACCAGCCCCACCACGATGCTGCACATTGCACAGGGACCCCGTACACAACATGTGCAGTATGTGGGCCACCTGCGGCATTATGGCTCTTTCACACAACAGGGTCACTCATTACACTGCCCCAGGACAGGTGCATGTCTGTCTGTTGTAAGGTCACACACGCTACCACCACAGCCCTGCTGGCCATCAGTTTCTGTGCTGGGTTCCCTGCACAGCTACCAAGGACTCTGGTACCATGTCAGGTGGCAGCAGTACCGGGGGGTTGCCCTGACCTCCAACATGCACATGGAAGCTAGCCCATATCCCAGACACAGCATATAGCAACAATACCTAGGCTCAGTCAGGTGGCACAGCACTGCCCATAAGCCAACACCTGCCTCACATACCAATTACAGATGCCGTTCCACTTTTCTGAGCAGGTCCCATGAGTGAGAAGTCATGCTTGTGGGCACATTGCGTCAGCACTGTGGAGCTGCATACCCTGGCAGAGACCCATGAGGCCAGGAAATTGGTCATCTCACACTACTGCAGCACAGATGCTGCTGTCCACAAGGCCTGGGAGGAGATAGCAGAGGAAGTCAATGCCACTGGTGATTGTAGCAGGGCTACTTATGTGGTCAGGAGGCATTCTGGGGACCGCTGCCAGCGGGCTAAGGAAACAACAGCCACACAATGCTGGAAACAGCATGCAACTGGTGGCGGCTGGCCTGCGTCATCACTGGGCAGGTGCTGAGACCCATCAGAGGAGGCAGTGTAATCCATACTACTGTTAGTTGAGGTGACCAGTGTGTTAGGGGATGGCTTTGAGACCCAGGTACTGTAAATGTTTTTCTTTTTTTCTTTTCTTTTTTTGTAACCTGTCTGTTTGTAAATCTGACATGAAGCCTTTGCAAAACAGTCTTTGACTCAAAGGGTTATAATTCCAAGACCTCAATAAATAAATAAATAAATAAATACAATGTGGTTGCCACAGCCATTTGTGAATGGCAGTCAGTTAAATTCACCAGTCATGGGTGACACTGGGCACAGACACATGCCGCACATGGTGTATCACATGGCTCTTGACCTCACTATCCAATGAGGGGCCACAGTGCCCCAGCTGTGCAGTGCTCATGGCAGCGTGCTTCCCTACCACCAACCAGTTGATGCCTGAGGTACCTGGGTCACACATGTGTGTCCCTGTAGATCACCAATCTGAGTTATGGTGGTCCACAGGTGTTCTTGGGGTGGCAGCAGTGCTGTAGTGCAAATAGTGCAGGTCTTGTGGGTGTTGTGCAGTATACTGAGTGCGTGGCAGTATGGGCGTGTGCCTGTAGTGGGCACCATGGTGTGGGAGCACTGAACATCTGCATCTATCACACTGCATTTGTTGCCAGATGGTTGTTGTGGGTGTAGGTAGGGGAGTTCTATTACCATCACTACCATGCTGGCACTGTGATACTGTGCAACACTCAGTGGGATGTGCATACATCAGTAGCACAGTGGTTACTCTACAGTGCTATAAGTACATTGGTGACAGCATCTCCTCCTGTCTCTGCAACTGGGGTTCTGGTGTATGCAATGCCTAAGGACAAGACTCCAGGCATGCCCACATGGATTCGCCAGCCCCCAGTGGTGCGATAAGACTTTCTTGTGTGCACCAGCAGGGAATCCACAGTCACAAGCACAGAAGTAGTTTACAAAGACAGCCAGGAACCACTAACATTTGTGTCCCAGTTGGAGGTTGTGTACCACTCAGCCGGCACTTCCACTGACAGTGGCTGCACAGTGGTGGCTGGCAGCCTTATGGGCACAACCATCACTCAAACCCAGTACACTGCCACTTCCTTAGACCTCTCTTTAGACATCACCACCTGCACTGTCACACTAGACACCCCCACCACACCTGCTGCCAACCTCACTGCCTCACAATCCTCAGGGTTAGCTATATCCACCTTGACCGTGCCATCAATGTACTACGCTGTACAACCACAACCACTGCCAGTTGCCACAGACCATTCACCTGTCATAACAGTTACTGTTGTTGAAACCCCACAGATCATACTGAGCCCTGTGAGGTGCCCGAACCAGTATGTCCCACCAGTAGCCCACCACTGCAGGAAGAGCTGCAGTCACAGCACCTAATGCATGCTTCTGTGGACACACAGGATGCCTCCTAGAAGGAGCTTGGACAGTTCCACCAGATCATGCAAGAGGAGCTAGCAAGCCTGCACCACAAGCTGTAGTATGATCTGCTAAGGGCCAAACAGCATGCAGAGGAGCATCAGACCCACCTCTTGGATGCCCTAGGATGCATGTTTTGGGGGCTTAACAGTGCTGTACAGGACATTGCTGCCACAGTACTTGCTACTGTGCAGGCCAGTTGTGGTTCTGCCATTCCCACCATCCTGAGTCGCAGTGTACAGATGACATGATGGTGCACGTGAATGCCATGAGCTAGCAGCTCAGACATTGGCATGAAGCACATGTCCCCATCATACAGTGGAACACCTCACGCACCTGGGCAGCACCTCCCCCTGTGGCCATCAGGAATGCCACGGGGATGTCTCTGTTCCAAGGTAACACCATTAGCACAGCCTACCAGCTTTTCTGCCTTCCCTTCCACTGGTACCACCACTCCTTCCCCCCCAGGGGTCATCATCAGTTCACTGTCCACAGCTGTGGTGGGTGCAGGCATATGTAACTGCGTGTTGTCTACCACAACACCCCAGAAACAGCCATACCTTCTGTAATCCCCACAGCCAGTGCTGGGACCATTGCTGCAGGCCACTGGGAATGTACCTCTGTCATGCAACTTGTGACCAGCTTCTGCTTTATGTGTCAAATGCCCAAGGAGCACACAGCAGTACACATGACTTGCAGGCTACACCACCTATCCCCCTCAGTTGTATCATTGCTCCAGGACTCTGTGTGCCACTGCCCTTGTCCAGCCCATCCTGTGTTTCACCCCTCTGGATCTGTTGGTACTCCCCACCTGCTTTCCACTGTCCCAAAACCTTGGCTGCTTTATGTGGGCAGATTTGTTGGCCACCACCTTTCCACCTGTGTGCCACTATTGATATGTGACTTGAACATTCTCCCCTGACAGCCACCCACCCCGTGTTGTACAACTGTACTCAGTCTGCAGTTCTCTGTACTGTTCTTTATTTCACAATAACATTTTGAAACAAGCATTACTATAAAGTGTGGTTGTTGTTCACTTTTTTCTGCCATCTAGCTGTCGTATTATGTTGTTTCTGTGCTCCTGGGCCCTTCTTGCCATGAGGGGATCACTCCTCTGGAGTTGCTCCACTGCATCTTGCTCCTCTGCCTCTGTGTCTGATATTGTGTGCTCCTCTTGGACTGGCAGATGTATTCCACAACACTGCACCATGCTGTGTAGTATACAACAGGCAAGGAATATGATACAGGCCTTGTGAGGTGTGTATTGTAGGGCACCACCAGAATGGTCTAGGCAGTGAAAACACATTTTCAACATGCCAAAGACATGCTCAAATGAGGTTTCACACTCCATGTGTGCAGCATTGTACCTGTCCTCCACCACAGATGGGGGACAGGTGTGAGGAGCCAGGGTTCAAGGAATAGGCACTGTCCCCTGTAAGATATGACATGTATATTATCATGTGGTCGCACTATATGTACCTGCCTTCTGCCATAGTTCAGGAGCTGTAATGAGTCCCCTATATCCATCCACCCCCCTCTGCCTCAGAGCACATCTTCTGTATGCTGGGTACACCACTACACCCACTGTGAGGATTCCTGTGGGGGCCATGCTGCATGCACTCATCGCCTTCAAATCTCTGGCAGGGGATGAAGTTGTGCCAAATGAAGGTGTCATGGGTGCTGCCAGGGTACCATGCAAGCACATTAATGTTGCATTGCACACCTCCTGGCAGTTGATGGACTGGAAGCCTTCTGTACTGAGATAGGCATCCATGTTATTGCCAGGGGGTGCATGGATGGCAACATGAGTGCAGTTGATGGCACCGAGTACTCCTGGTAGGTGCACACACTGTAAAACTGCTACATTGTTGCTGTACGCTCTGTTGTGGTTCTGGGGAATATGATGTATTCATCATCATGTGGCAGCAGCGCATCTAGAAACTGGGCCAGTAGGCACAAGATGGCAGTCTGCAACATGCCATTTGTATTCACAACCAGTGTCTGGAAGGATCCTGTGGCCAGGAAAAACAAGCAGACATCATCTTCAACTCAAATGACATGTCATGGCTGCACTGGGTGGTACTGCATGGCCTATCATGTCGGAGTTTACACAGGTGCCTTAGCATGGCCCTATTGAGACAGTACCAACCAACAAGCTGGTCACTTGTGAGCATCTTAAATGAGATTCATGGCCGGTACCTTCTGTGCACAGCATAGCACCTCTGGGGCCTACAGATGGGCCCAGGATGATGTTCTTCCCTCTGTTCATCCATCAGGGCCTCCTCCAGCATGAACAGCAACTGTGCTGTGACATCCACTATTGTGACTTGTGGATCCAGTACCTCAGGCCATCTCTTGGGTTTGCCCAGATCAAGATGACCTTTTTGCAGGTGGTAATTGCACTGCACAAAGGACTGCACTAAACCCCTTAGCACTGCACAAATGCATTGAATATAGAATTGTGCCTGTGTGCATCACTCAGTCCCTCCAATTACCACCTGCATACATTATTTTTAGGGCACTAAGGGTTTTTGCTTGTGCTAACTCTCATTTTGAATATGGGACCCCTTCGACAACTTGGATCTGTTGCTGTGCAAACACTTTGCTTGCCAGGTAAAGTTTTGAATATTGGGCACAAGGTCTAAATGAATTACAGTGGACCCACAGTCCCTTTGACGGTGAGAAAAAAAAGGGTGTGCCCACCACATTTACTTTTCTCGGACACTGGTGGAACATTTACTGGCAACACAATTGCCCATTGTATATGCCAGAGAAGGTGTACACCTGAATAAACAGGGGGCTAGCAGTTTGGAAAACAGAATAAAGGAAGCAATTGACAATGCCGTATACTGAATTTGGGTAGGCAAAAGAAAAGGAGTACATTTAAGGATACAAGAGAAATGGATGCTATGGGTTCTAAGACAACAAATAATACTGAACTGCAAAAAACAAACAGTAATAAGAACAAATAAGCTAGATAACAAGACTATAAGCTGTGTTTATTTCATAGCCAGAAGTATGAACAAAGAACAAGAAGAAAATTAGCTCTTGATATAGAAACAACATCTAGATATTCTAGCTATTACAGAAACACGGTGGGCCAATAAACAAGGATAGACTGCTTGCAGAGAACAGTGCATAAAAGAATATAAGCTATGTAGACAACATAGATGTACAAAAAGGGGTGGTTGTGATGCTTGTTTATTAAAGGCTCTATAATGTCACATAATGTTACTGAAAATATTAAAGGACAAGTAAACAAGCAATTTTGCAGGGTGAATTAAATCACAAATACTCCTGTGTATTCGTAGAATAATGAATGCTGAGTTAAGTGTTGCTGCTGTTTACCTTTGTATTGGTGATTTACAACATTTATGGGTACAAATCAAAAATAAAATACTGGAAGTAGGGAACAGATTTGTCCTGTATAATGCTATATACACCAAGAAAGGTAAATTGCCACTCTGATATATAAACACAGTCAAGCAGCATATATCTGTAAAAGAAAACTTTATAGAATCATGAAGCGAGATAGTAACCAATACACTGACCATTAAGTACAAAATTCAAGTGAGGAAAACTAAGGCATTAATAAGACGGGGAAAAAAGAAACATAGAATTCAGGATGGCACATTTAAACGATGGGGGGAAGATGTTTTATGCTTATATTAACAACAAATCTAATGATAGAATTGTGGGCCCCATCAGGAGTAACGATAATGTTATATCAGTCCCTGGGGAGATGGTTGAGATCTTCAATGACTATTTTTGCTCTGTTTTTAATAAACCATCTAACTCAGCGATAGTAATCCCTACATCTAATTTGTTACACAACAATGAGGTTTTCACTAGAACTAACATCAAGGAAAAAGTAGACAAGAAGAAAGTTTCAAAATCTGCAGGCCCAGATGGGCTCCATACCAGGCTATAATATAATATCATGAAATGATTGTTGACACCTCTACACAGGTTATTTAATCAGTCACTGAACACAAGTGAGGTTCCCCAGGATTGGAGGTCAGCTGTGGTTGTTGCCATATATAAATAGGGATATAAATCTGAATTGGGAAACTATAGACCAATAAGCCTCACCTCAATCCTGGGGAAAGTATTGGAATCACTCACCAGAGATAAATTAGAGGATGATTTGACATATATAGATAATATTGACAAACCATAACATGGTTTCAGGAAACAACGCTGATGTCTAACAAATATGATGATCTTTTATGACAACATTAGTGCACTTTTAGACAATAATAAGCCTGGGGATATGATATTTCTGGATTATGAAAAAGCTTTCAACAAAGTACCATGATACACTTATTCTCAAAATGACGCAGCTTGGGATAAATGCTAAAATTATTATTTGGGTTCAAAACTGGTTGGCATAAAGAACGCAATCAGTTAGGATAAGGGGTCATTTGTCCAGGAAGGATGTGGTGTACAGAGGGGTTCCCCAGGGATCAGTTCTGGAACTTGGTTTCTTCTCCCTTTTTATCTCTGGTATGGGTACAAACATATCAGGTAGATGCATAAAATTCATGGATGGCTCTAAAATTAAGTGCGGAAGTTAGTAATGATCTTCAAGGAATAACACTCCAACAGGCTCTATTGAGAATTCAAGACTGGGCATCTAGGAATAGTATGGAATTTAACATGGACAAATGTGCAGTTATGCATGTTGGAACCAACATATGTAGGGATTATAAGCTCAATAACATAAAACTAAATGTGGTCACTAAAGAGAAGGATCTAGGTGTATATATTACAAACAATTTATCCTTCTCCAGCCACTGCAATGAAGTGGCTGGCAGGGCAAATAGGATTATTAATGGCATTAGAAGATCTTTTGTCACAAGACATAGGGCCTGGTTATTACCCCTATATAAAACCTTGGTGAGCCCACTTATGGATCACTGTAGCCCCTTGTGGAGTCCACATTATCGAAGAAAAATCAACTTGTTGGGAAGAGCCCAGAGGAGACTAACCAAAATGATAATTGGCCTAAGTCACCAGGGATATAAAAAGAGAATCTCTAGTACTGGTCTATACCCCTTAGAACTAAGGAGAACTTGGGGAGACTAATTGTTTATGTATAAAATTAGTAGAGACAAGCACCTCATGTGAATGATCTTGATCTGCACCCCACAACCAGAGGAATTAAGCTAAGGAGCCATAATCAACAACTTGCTTTAACATATCCAAAAGAAACAGCAGAAGGAAATTTTTCACGCAAAGAATAATTTCACTATGGAATCAACTCCTTGTTGAAGTCATAGAGTCAAGCTCTGTAGAAGTGTTCAAAAGAAGACTAGATGATTACTTGCTATTTTCAAGGACAGGCTAGTTAAACCCCACAAGGAGAGACAGATCTAATGGGCAGACACCTTTTGCCTGTCTAATCCACCTAGTGTAGTACTAAGTATACTTAGCTTGTGCACCTTCTGCAAATACATGGAAGCATTTGTGATTTCATTCACCTCCCAAATTACTTGTTTACTTGTCCTTTAAACAAAGATCCCAGCTTACTGAACCTGTCTGGGTAAAGCTGGAAGCTAGTGATGGAACCTTGCTAACAAGGGGACTGTTCTACAGACCACGTAATAGTACGTACCAAGTGGACCAAATAATACATCAAGAAATAAATAGAGTAACTATTAAAAAGAATACAATTGTTCTTGGGGATTTCAACTATCCTGACATTCATTGGGACAGCAAGATTGGAAATAAAGATCTGAACATTATGTCCTAAATACCATAGCTGAAAATAACTTAAAAGAACTAATTAATCAAAATAAAAGAAATAATCTTAAAATTGTCTAAGTATTAACTAATTCAGCTGTATTCATGAATATTTACAGAGCTGGCCCACTGTCTCTAGCAGGAACCAAAATAAAATATCATTCACTATTTAATTGGTCAAAATAAAATACCTGATTTTTTAGTAGGTATTTTGTGTGCACCAATTATGCTGGCTGGCATCTTGGCAGCCATTAAGAAACTAAACAGTAATACTGCATCTGGGCCAGATGGTATGACCAGTGAGTTTTTTTTTATTTAGTGATGTCCTGGGACCTGACTTAATCCTGTTATATAATGAAATATTGGGAGCTCACACTGTGTCTGCTAGTTTTCTTCAAGCCTTCGTGAGTTATATTTTTAAGAAAAGGGACAGGACCAGATTTACATAACTGGAGGCCGTTGTGCAGCCAAAATACTGATATTAAAATCTTCTAGAAAATTCTGTATTCTAGATTGCTACTCATAGGGTCAATGTCAATTCGCTTCCGACAATACACGCCATGACAACTCGCTCCCGACAATTCATATCCACGTCAATTAACTCCCGTACTTTCAGCTCCACGTATTTTCACTCCCAGCGCTACATAAATAGGTCTGACATACTTCAGCATTTTCGAAATCATAATCAAAACTTCCAAAAACATTTTGTTACTAAAAGCTGCCCCCCCCCCACTGAAGCAGTAGGGAATTATTTTCAAACCTTCAACAAATCATAATGCTGTGCAAAAGTAAGAAAACAGAATATAAAAGAAATAACTAGGAATGCCGGCATCCACTCTACAGTCCTAATCTGAATCTCATCCCAGCTGAAGAAATAAGCTATCCTCATACAGATCAGTACTTCAGCATTTTAGAATGCCGTAATCAAAACTGCAGAAAACATTTTATTACTAAAAGCTGTATCCACCCCAACTGAAGAAGTAAGGAAATACTGATAGTGTATCTCGGGGTAGGTTGCTTTTTCAAATACCTTTGTGTGTGACTTGACCCCCTAATTTCTGAGCTGAAGAAATCAGCTATACCCATACTCATTACCTCTGATGGTGTATCTCTGGGTAGGTTGCTTTGCAATTCAATTTCAATTGCCATAGCACTGAACATCTGGCTCTTGTGTTCTTTGCCTCTCTCTCGGTTCTGTAACCATGGTTTCTACCAATTACTGTTGTCAGTCACTGTCAATTTGTAATCAAGTTCATTTAAAAACAATGGTCTCAGAAGAGAACTCAATGCTAATGCTTCAAAATGGAAGGGAGGTTCGTCTTGTCAGAACGCAACAAGCAAAAGCTAGTAGATGGACAGAACTATATTTACACACAGCACAAACGTGGGCACAATGGAAAATTGATTTGGCAGTGTGAACTTGCAGTGAAAAAGGCTAAGTGTTGCAACGCAAGGGTGCACACTGTAAGCTGTGACAATCCTTGTATAATTGCCACTTTCAGCCAGCACTCGCATGCTCCTGACCCTGCAGCAGTCGAACAAGCAGAAGCAGTAAATCTTGCAAAAAAAAAAAGAGCTGCAACTACTCAAGATACTACGGTGCAAGTATTACTGCACTCTAAACAAAACATATCACTGGCAGCACAGGGGTGCATGGTAGATAAAAACATGAAATGCACTATTCAGTGAGTAAGGGTGCATGGTGCACCTCCAAATCCCTGTAATTTATGTGAGCTATCGTTGCCTGACTACTATACAACATTCAAAACTTGTCAAAGCATCAAAGTTAATTTTTTGTTGCTTGATAGTGGCCCTGGGGCAGACTGAATACTAGTTTTTGGAACGGAGGAAAACTTACAATACCTAGAGCACTGTAGCAATTGGTTTGCTGATGGCACATTTAGCATTGCTCCACCATTGTTTTATCAAATATTTATAATATCTGGGGAGCGATTTGGAAATGTGCAACCAGCAGTATAGGCTCTATTGCCAGGAAAGAGAAGAGAGCATTATGAGTGAGTGCTAACTGCTATCATAAAAATAAATTTACGTCTGGATCCGTTAGTAATTATGATGGACTTCGAGAAGGCCACCATTCAAGCATTTAAAAATGTGTTTCCACAAGCATGGCAAGTGGGGTACTTTTTTCACTTTGCTCAGTGTAATTATTGGAAAATACAATCCAAGGGACTGGGAATTAAGTACTCGCAGGACACAGAATTCAGCCTTAAATGCAGATATCTACCAGCCCTTGCTTTTTACCCCTCAGACCAGGTTGTCGCCAGATTTGAGGAGATCACAGATGAAGCACTCAGTATTTTTCCTCCTGAACTAGATTCCATTATTGACTACTTTGAGGACACTTGGATTGGGCAGAGAAACAGATGTGGCACAGGCAGAAGGCAACCACAGTATGCCATTTCTCTGTGGAACCATAGTGACACTGTGGCAGAAAAACGGTGAAAGACTAATAATGCTGTAGAAGCTTTCCATAGAGATGCAGTTGATTCTGTGTATGACTCATCCCTCGATATGGAAATTCATTGATGGATTAAAGGGCATTCAAAGAAAGAGGGAAACCAAAATAGAGCAGCTGAATCCTGGCAATTCAAGAAATGCACCAAAAAGACAGTACAAGGACAGTGCTGTCAGATTGGAAAAGGTCCTTGAGAAATTTGAAGAGCGCTCTACAGAGGAGTTCCTCAGAGGCATAGCACATTGCTTCCAATATTAAAACTTAAATAAAGAATTAATTTTAAGCTTCTTCAGATTAAACATTGTATTTTTTAACTTATAAACTGCTGGATATACTGGACGGCTATCACTATCCCTGAAAACACCAATTGATCTACTGCAGCGATGAGACACAGCTAGGAAGCAGCTCATTTTATCATTCTTTATCACTGTTGGTGCTGCAAATGCTTCCTCTGTCCTGTCTGACATGACCAAGTGTAATTTCTTAACTGCTAAATCAGGTTTATAATTTAAATCGCTCAGCTAATGCTAGCTACAGAAACTCACATCAGTAATGACTTGTATTGACAACAGGAGTGAGTTGACATTGGGAGTGAGTTGACAGTAGCGTATTGTCGGGACCGAGTTGTCGCAGCGTGTATTGTCGGGAGCGAATTGACACGCTCCCCTACTCATAATATCTAAAGTACTCTCTCCACTTTAAACATGCGGTGTCCCCCATAAATGCATACAAGATAATGTCCTTTTGATCAGAGATGTTTTTTATAGGGGTTACACTAATTGGTTTCTGGATTTTTCCTGATTTTAGATCAGGAAAGAGATTTGACCATGTTATTCATCATTTTCTGTTTTTATTTCTTAGCAAATATGACATAATTACTATATTTATTGAATGGTTAAACTTTTTATACACAGAGGCTTCTGTACTTCCCCATGTTAATGATTGGGTGAGGAAGCCTGTAGCAACTTCTGTAGGTGTTAAGCAGGGTTGTCTGCCAAGTCCTCTGTTATACACTCTTGTCATTGATCCTGTGTTGAAATTAATTCAAGATGAAGATGGTATGTGGGGAATTGGAACTGGTAATGGAGTTCTATTAAAACTGTGGCAAATGCGGATTACTAAATCTATATATAAAGATCTGTGCCTGATCTCTGCCTTTATAGAGCTTGCTGTGTACAGGCTCCAGAGCTAACTCTTTTCCCTTGTGGGGATCACGTGATGCTTTCTCCCTAAGCAGTCGCATTGTGCTATCGCTCCCGCTTCAACGACCAAATTTTACTTGCAATTTTCGGTAAAATGACTGATCGCTGCTCCAATTCGAACCGGGTAACGTCTCCCTAAGCCAGGACAACACTGGACACCGAAGTAACTGTTTATTGAAGGAGGTATTAGGAGAAATGGAGGCTGAAATGAAAATGGCCCTCCAGACAGAACGTCGCCTACTTCCCTGGACAAGCAGGCCAAGAAAGCTAAAATGCACACAGCTAGTATGAGTAAAGGTCTTCAACCTCCTGTAGTGGTAGCCCCTCTTTCAGAAGAAAGATGTTTAATCGAAATGGCATAATTAAAAATGGCCTTTGTGGAATTTGCCACAAATCTAAAAGAGATGCAAGCTGATCTTAAGGAAACTAACAAGGCTTTGTCTGACGTCTCTACCCATACGGCCTCACTTGAAGCATGGCAGGCTCGAATGAAGCCCGATATGTCTTCAATTTGGCACAAACTACACAAGTTGGAGTTAAAACTTGAAGACCTTAAAGGCCATAATAGGAGCAACAACTTGGTAATTTTCGGGCTTCCAGAAGAAGCCGGAGGGCATTCGCCTGTTACGTTCACACAAAAGCTGCTCATGAAAATAGCAGGTCATCCTCCACACTCTACGGTTTATGCTGTTGAAAGAGCTCATAGAGCCTTATGGCTGAGACCCCCTGCAAAGGCCAAACCTAGACCACTTATCCTGAAACTACTGAGCTATGTGGATTGTCAGCATATTTTGGCTGCAGTCAAAGAGCTTAAAGAAGTTAAATGGGAGGATAATCCGATTCGGTTCTCTCAAGATCTACCAGTGGCAACTCGTCAAAAAAGGGCTGAGTATCACAATTCGGTCACTAAATTAATTGCTGCAGAAATAAAGTTTCGGATGCTTTATCCCACTCGGCTATCTGTGCTTCATGAGGGCAGCTGGAAAACCTTCAAGAACACAGAGCTAGCAGCTAAAGAGCTTGTGGTTCTCTTCCCAGACCTCTTCACCTCGCGCTGAAGTAACACCGCTTATCTGTTTTATAAAAGATCCTGCATTGTCAGGATAGCATTCGGGATGTAATTGGAAACTGGAACTGCCGTTAAGGGTGCCTGCCTCCAAGAAGTGTTTTATTTTAAGAGGTTGGAACCGATGTGGTGGACTTGGACTGGAAGGTTGCGGGGGCCTTGCGCTAAGGATTTTTCATTTTTTCTTTAAGTAAGCTGTCTTTTTCTTCTCTGTTTTCCCCGAGTGGAGGGGCTCCATAAGTGAGAGTCCTGGACTTATATTTCTGCTTGTGTGTGAGTCATGTTGACCAGCCAGGCTAAAGAAGAGCCTGTGAAGACTTTCTCCTGTTTTTTTTTTTCTTCTTTATGTTTAGGTTTGTGAGTAGAGCGCAGTAATATGAAGACATTGTGTGGATCTGGCATCACGGTTGTGCGCATGATCGTGCAGTGGTGGCAGCCAGATGAGAACCTTCGGTTTGTGACTGACATCAAAGTTAAGAGGTATTTTTTGCTGTTAATGCCTTAGTAAACTGATTTTCACTGCTGGTTCTCTCTGTTTTTTTTATTTTATGACTGAGTGATGTTTCTGCACCATGTAAGTAACATCTCATAAATCGGGCGCGCTTTGGCTGGTCACAATCTATGGAATAATTTGCTCTTATAACTGGACAGTCAGATTTCAATATTTGATTATGTTTTTCAGGTATTAATTGTGGTAATGACTATTTGTTTCTTCCCAAATATTTAGGAAACATTACAGTAAAATCTAATAATATAGTCTTTACAGCATACAGGGTTCTTTTTCCTTTTAAGATTTACCGTAGACAGGTTAACAGAAAATAAGATGCTGATACCTGTTTTTCATTAATCTAGGAAACTGTTTCTGTTAACATTCGTATTTATCGAGTTGTTGGGGGGATGGGGTATGCATGTTTGCTCAGCTGCAGGAGAAACAGTCATGTATCATTTATTGGGGTTGGGACCTCCTAAATCCTCATTTTGGTTAGGGTTTGTTTGTGGCTTGGTTTATCATTAAAAAGAAGGGGGTCCAGAGCTAGGTCCTTCAGGTCCAAGCTTAGAGGGTGTGAATAAGGGGGGGAAGGGGGAAGGTGGAAGATAAAATATTAGGTAAGGGACTATCTGCCCCTGTAAGGGGATTAAATGTTTTTTGGCTTGGTATTCAGAAGTGGTTATATTCTCTTTTGTTATATCTCAAGATATTATATAATTCCACATGGCTAGTCTTAAATATTGTTCCTGGAATATAAAGGGGGCTCAGACTCCTGCCAAGAGAGCCAAGGTTTTACTCCATTTAAAAAGTCTCCAAATAGATGTAGCTTTTTTACAAGAAACTCATCTCAGGGTCAGTCAAATCCATTATCTACGCAGAAATTGGGTAGGTCAGGTATTTGGTTCCGCTATTGACTCTCATAGAAGAGGGGTTGCCATCTTGATTGCCCGTAAAATCCCATTTCACCTTATACAACAAATTTCTGATCCGGAGGATAGATTCGTTTTTCTGAGGGCCCTGTTGGGCCACTCTGAATTGATATTAAGCTCCATTTATGGCCCTAACTGTGATGACCCTGAATTTTTCATGAACCTTATGAATCTTCTTGCCCCCTGGACTATGTTTCCCATAGTGCTAGGAGGTGATTGGAACCAGGTGTTATCTAATTTTTTAGACAGGTCTGGGCAGACCCGGCTAAAAGTAACACCGGGACAAAAGGCATTACATGAGCTCATCAACTCTGTTGGACTGATAGATCCTTGGAGGTTAATGTTTCCAGAAAGAAAGGAATTTTCATTTCATTCCCTTCCCCATCATTCATTTTCCCGAATAGATTATTTTCTTATAACAGTGGACCACCTTTCAGGGGTCTCTCAGGCCTATTATACATCAAAGGTCATCTCCGATCACTGTATCATCCATCTTCACCTGGACCTATCTCCCAATATACATAGAGACAGAATTTGGAGGTTGAATAATCAACTTCTGAAATAAGAAGACCAAATAGTGCTCCTTCAAACATTCATTTCTAATTTTATGGATATTAATGCCCCATCACAGCCCTAAAAAGATTTTTTGTGGGGTTCTCTGAAATGTGCATTGAGGGGAGAGTTAATTAGGTTAACGACAAAGCATAAGAAACAAAGAGCTGCTGCTCTTTCTTCAATTTTAGCCCAGATAGAACATCAGGAGAGGCTTCTCCTCCCCTCAGCCCCTATAGAGGAGAGGGAAAAGCTGGAATCACTACGTTCCCAGTACAATCATTTATTAGCAGAAAAGGCTGAATTCTTAATGCTTCATTCCAAAGTATCTTATTTTGATCATGGTGAAAGAGCGGGAAAGCTAATGTCTCTTCGTCTGTGGACCCAAATAACCAACAAAATAATTACCTCTATTTATTTGTTGACTGCGGAACTTTTATCCTCCCCCCTGGATATTGCTAATGCATTCCAAGAATATTACTGACAATTATACTCTGCACCTGAACTCCCCTCTTTGTTTCAACAATTTGATAACTTCCTCCAAGATATTAATCTTCCTATATCAGCAGATTATCAGGTTAATATTCTGAAGGCTCCGATTACATTAATAGAAACTTATGAAGCCATAGAGTCTCTTGTCCCAGATAAATCCCCCGGCCCAGATGGCTTTACTACTACTTTCTACAAAAAATCTAAGGAGATAATTGCTCCTATCCTCTTAGATACTTTCCACTATATTTATAAACATGGAATATCTGATACCTCTTTATTATAATTGTTATTCTCAAACCTGGCAAAGATCCTCTCTACATTACTAATTATAGACCTATCTCTTTAATTAATGTAGATCTTAAAATTCTAGCTAAAATTCTTGCTTCTAGAGTAGGCCAGGTCTGGGAATCCCTGATAAGCACAGAACAGGTAGGGTTTGTAAAGGGAAGGCTTTCATCGGACCATCTTAGGAAAATAGTGTATCTTTCCTCTGTGTCCAGGGACTCATCTGTACCGGCGGCACTTGTCTCCCTGGATGCAGAAAAAGCTTTCAACAGGGTTTCCTGGGAATACCTTTACAGGGTATTAGCTAAATACCATTTTCCAAAGGAGTTTATACAATGGGTCAAAACACTGTACACTTCCCCATCAGCTCAAATTCATTGTAACAGGATTCTCTCCTCATCCTTTAGGTTATTCCAGGGAACCTGTCAAGGTTGTCCTCTTCCCCATTCCTTTAAAACTTATATCTAAAACCCCTTATTAGGAAAATTTTATTTATTTTATTTATTTAGCTTTTGTTGACCGGGTAAGTGCACTAGACAAAAAATTAAAAGTTCAAAACTGGTATCTGGCATAGTAATAGGTGAAACGGAATATAAAATTTCTGTGTATGCTGATGACATACTTCTCCATATTTCCAACCCTGCTCAATCTATACCCACTGTTTTTCACATTATTTCCCAGTTCAAAGCAATTTCGAATTACAAGTTAAATATCAGAAAAACTGACGTTTTTCCACTTAATAAATACACAATGAAATCTGATATAATACAACTGGGATTAAAATGGAACTCCGAAAAATTTAAATACCTAGGGGTTTATTTGCACTCTTCCCCCCACAATATGAAAAAAATTAATTTAGATGCTCTAATTAAAACTTTAACAGAAGATCTTGGATGTTGGACAAAACTACCTCTTTCTATATGGGGGCATATGAGTATAATAAAAATGAATGTGTTACCTCGAGTTTTATACCCTTTATAAATGTTTAATGGGGTTCTTCCATTATCATGGTTTTCCCAGTTACAGAGAATCCTTAGTAGTTTTATATGGCAGGGGAAAAAAGTTAGAAGAAGTTATTGTAAACTTACACGACTTAAAATTGATGGAGGACTTCAAGCTCCCAATTTCTATATATACTATTTAGCCATCCACTTGACGAGGATTAGATATTGGTTGCAACCTCCTGTTAATAGTACAGAGTCTATATATTGTCCTTCCTGGGTTAGAATTGAACAGGCTGTCTGTTTTGAAAATAATATAGACCCCAAGGCCCTTCCTTATATTAGTAGGAGGAATCTTCCCATATCCCTAAAAGAAACACCACTAAGTTCTTCACTTCAAACACAACATCAATTAACTAATTTTTTCAAGGCGGATGCGCATAAGGATACTGCCCAACCCTTGTTTTCCAATCCTAATCTTTTAATTTCAGGTAAAGTAATCAAATCTCACCTTTTTTGGCCAGACATGGGTGTTGTTAGAGTCAGCCAGTTGGTTCATGACAAAAAACTTCTCTCCTACAATGCGGCTAGTCATCTTTTTAGTTGGCCCACTAGATATGTTTTCAAATACTTACAGATATCCCACATGCTGACACAACTATTTGATTCGGGGGAGTGGAACAGTCCCTTTATCTCTTATATATCTCCCTTTATTAGTTCTATCCCCTCTTCTCATATTATATCCTACACATATAAATTTCTTTTAACAAAAGTTGCCACTTTGTAGGGTAAAAGGGTCTATTGGTGGGACAATATCCTAACCCCAACTTCTTCTCTCGGGAACTGGTCCAACATCTGGATGCACTTATACAAATATATTAAGTGGGATAGATATAGATTGATGCAATTTTACATTAACCATGATGTATTTTATACCCCACTTAAACTTCATCAAATGGGAAGGGCAGCATCCGATCAATGTCCCAGGTGCCATCAGGGTTTGGCTGACGTGTTTCATATGCTCTGGTCATGTGACAAAATCACTTCCTTTTGGCATAGTATTCAAACACGCCTTGACCCGCTTTTAGCACTATCACATTACTTCAAATTAGAAATCTGTATCTTGGGAGACTATGCAGGTTTACAAGGGCACCAACAGAGAGCACATATGGCTCTAATATCAAGCTGTGCTAAGAAAGTCATCTTAAGACATTGGCAGGAATCAAGTATTCCTGCATATATGGAATGGTATAAGGAGATTATGTTTGCCTTACAAGCAGAGCTCATCATTGCTGGAGTTAATAATAGAGTGGAAAAGTACAAATCAAGATAGGAATCACTGTATACCCTTTTTAGTGATTCAGTAGTTTTTAGTTAGTTTTCAGTTTTTTCTTTTCTTCTAAGATATGTATATGTAATATGGTATGGTATTTGCCTTATAACCACCCTTGGATGTTAATATAGTGGTAGACTTGGGGGGATGTGGGGGGAGGGATGTGGGTGGGGAACAGACAATGATAGTAGGTTTTTGAATTTATCACAATGTATTATTATCTATGTACCCTAACATGATACATATGTCTCCATTCTTTTTTATGGAATGCCTTTGTGTACAATTTAGTTGTTGTCTGTTCTGATGACTGTTGTTGTTGTTGGCAAATTTTAAATTAATAAAGTGTATTAAATGATAAAAAAATAACTCTTTTCCCTTGGATCTGGTCCTCCACTAGGGAGTGGACTGGAGAAGTGGTCATAGCCAGAGCAAGAACGTGCAGTTTTTGAACCTACCATTCTATTCCACAACTTATCAACCAGCTGTTTCTTTTTTTTTAACCTCTCCTACCTCTCCTTCAGGCCAATTGTCTCAAGGATGCTCAGCTCTCACTCGTCTCCACCACTGATTCTGACCCCACATCGCAGCCACCTCAGGGTAACCCAACGTGACCCTTGCATCGGGTGGGTCCTCCTCTTCCGAGGAGAAATGGCCTGTTGACCTAGGTAATGGCCCTGGGTGCTGCTGTGGCTGGGTTGGCTGTTACGGAGCTCGAGGGGCACTGGTCTGGGTGGCTGTCATCTAGTAGGAGGAGATGCCATTTTCAGTTTTCCTCTGATTTTCCCTTAGTTGAGCTGCATCTGAGCTTCCCCTGGTCTCCACTGGGAGTCACTACAGAGAGACGCCGATCCCCAACCCACCCCAGGAGAGGAGAAGAGAGCAGTCCTCCGGATACTCAGTCCTGCTCCTTCCCCTGCTGACCCTCCGGTGCCCAGGTACTTTCCCGAACCCAGGTCACCGGTGTGGTGCCTCAATCCTCTGTGCCACTGAGCCAGGTAACCAGCTGTTTCTGTGAGTGGGGAGCATCAGGGTCAGTTGGGCACTTGCAGAAGGAACTTTATGTACAGTGCTGTGCCTGATCTCTCTCTGTGTAGAGCTGGCTGTGTGCAGTCTCTGGAGCTAACTCTGCCCCTTGGATCCTGTGCTCCAGTTAGGAGTGGACTTGAGAACTGGATGTGGCCAGAACAAGGAATGAACTTTAATTTAAGGAAATTGTACCTTTTAGGAAGGGCCAAAAGAAAACTAACCTGTGTGTGGATGTTTCCTTCTGGTGTTGTAATACAAGAGCCTTCATGGTCAGAAATTGGATTTCAGAGGGGAAGGTCACTTGATACACATGGCTCAACTCAGTTGAAGTATGAAGTCTTGAATAAGGGAGGTCCTACTGGGAGGATGAAAGATGGGACTTCTAATTTATCCTGCATGTTCATGTTCCAGCGAGTGAGTGGAACAGTGAAAGAGTGAAACAGGTAAAAGATTTGCATCTTACTCCTTGGCAGGCATCAGTAGATGGAAGCAGGGGACTCTGTGCATGACTAAAGTAAGGAACCTGATTATCACATTAGTTGCATTCACTGAAGGGACAGGTGCAAGCTAAGGGTACGCCAAAACAGGGAATAGATGCTACACCTATATAGGGTTGGTGATGAAGCAAAATAACAAAAGGGGAAAACTGGAAATACCTTATCAGGGTAAAGGTACATAAGGGAAAGGTGTAAGGTAAAAGGCAGGCTTAAACAGGGAATAGGAGCAACACTCTATATAGGGTAGGTATAAAAGGAGATATCAAACAACAAAAGTGGAAAAACTAGAAACAGGGGTAAGGGTGAATAAATATTTCCTGAATAATGCAGGGAAAGACAGGAATTAAAAATGCTGGGAGTGCTGTAGTGCAGTGGCTGTGGGGCAGCAGTATTCAGAAAGACTGTTCTGGAGACTGCGGTGTTGTCAATCTGCATGCACCTCCTTGGGTTGAAAGAGGAATCTACTAGACTCCAAGCTGAGTTGGCTGGGATGCAGGAAATCTCTTTCCCCACTGAGAGGACACCAAGTCTGACACCCTTACCCAAGAGGGTGCCTTAGGGAGGAGGAGTTGGGTTAAGGAAGGGGGGGTGGTGGATCAGAGGCACATTCCTCAACTGGAACTACTAAGTAATTCCTACATCACCCCAGGGTGGGGGGGGGGACTGCCAAGAGATGACAACCATTGTTGGGACCTGGGAGGATGTGGGAATCCTCCATAGTGGAGGCCTTAAGAAGGGTGGCAGAAGACCCCAGAGGAACAGAAAACAACTTCTGATGGGGACCTGATTGTGAGAGGGATTGATCTAGGAATAAGGAAGAGGGAGACGGAGGTTAAATGCCTATGCAGCACCATTGCCAGATGGGATGGGAGGAGGATCATCAGGATTGGTAGGACAGGAGGAAGGGAGAGAGGCAGATCTGGATGTCATTGTCCTCCTGGGGACTTATGACCTTGCTAAAGATGGGGTTGGGATAGTGGAGGGGGAGTTCAAGGAGCTGAGGATTTGTCTTAGGCAAGTAGCACATTCAGTGGCTTTTGCAGAGGTGCTGCTTGTCTATGACACAGGAAGGAGAGCGAGATCTCTGCATTGTGACTTTCAACACATGGTTGAGGGAATGGTGCAGAGAGAAAGGGTGGTTCAGCTACACTGGAGGCTGGGGTCCAACCTGGAGGGATAAGAGCCATTATAAGGGTAATGGCCTGCAGTACATCTGGGAGTGGAACCACAATCATCAGTGGATGGTTTAAATGTTACTTTGATGAAAATTTAAACTAGTGAGGGGGGTGACAGAGGGTATTGGGGAGGCAGAAACTGCCCCCCAGGCTAAAAAAAAGTAGGTAGGAAGAACTTGAGGGAAGAAAAGAACCACAGTGTGCAAATTCATAAAGGAAGCAGGGTAGTAGAAATGAAAGGGAATAGGCATGTTGCATCAGAGTATCAACATCAAATAGAGTGGCAAAGGAAGGAGGACAAAAAGGAAAAAAAGAGGGGTAATTTTCCAAGTGGAAACAAAGTCTAGAAGGCCATGTGTGCAAAAGCTAAAAGTCTAGCAAATATGATTTTGGACCTAGAGACCCTCATGGCACAGACCAACCTGGATATTGTGCCATTTCCAAGTCATGGTGCACTAAAAACTATGACTGGGAAATAGCCATACCAGATTATACTCCTTTTAGAAAGGCCAGGGTGAGAAAAAATGAGGGTGTGTGTTGCTTTATGTGTGGGAAAGCACAGAAGTAACAAGATACAGGGAATATGGGGCATATATACTGTGAGTCACTCTGGAAATGGGGAATGGAGCCACTATTCACACTGGTGTTATCTACAGACCTCCATCACATGGGAGGAATTATATAGGGTACTGGTGGAAGCCACTAGCAAAATGGCAGAAAAAGGGAAGGTGCTGCTGGTAGGGGACTTCAGTATGCCAGAAGTAGATTGGAACCTCTCAGCTTCCATTTTAACACCCAGCAGAGATATTCTGGACTCCATACAGGGGACATTCCTCAGACAGCTGGTCAACAAACCCAGTCATGATGAGGCTATACTGGACTTTGTAGATAGATGATAGATAGATAAAAAACTTCATTTTTCAATAGGGTTTAATTTTTGGGATTGGAATGCCCTGTTTAGCAAAGCTGTTGTGTTGTCCTCACAAACAGAGACAGTGTGACAGATGTTGAGGTCACCTGGGAACCAGTGATCACCGTATAGTCGTTGTCATCATGGACTACCTTCTTAAACTCCACCACTGTTTTTGCCCCAACCACCTTGGCTGGTAGACTGTTCCAGGAATCCATCATTCCTTCTGTGAAGAAGTACTTTCTCATATTTCTTCTGAATATGCCCTCCTCCAGCTTCATAGCATGTCTCCTTGTTTATGAGCACATTTTTTTTCTGAAAAATACTTTCCTTTGATACCACATTATCCTCTTTTGATATTTAAAGGTCTATATCATATCCACCCTCTCCCATCTCTTCCAGAGTGTATGTACTGGTTGCCTTAGAGACATTGGGCCCAATTATGAAAGCTGGCTTGGAGTGGCGCTAGCTGCGGCAAACAGCAGCTTGCACCGAAGACTGGTGTGCCAGGTACACTACACCAGATTCAGGTACAGGAGGGGTCCCGGCATCTAAGTCCCCACACATACGGCAACCACTCCCATGTGCCAAACACCAGGCACACAGGAGGGGTGTGCCACAAGCCCCTGTCACAAAGGCAAGCATCCATGCCCCCTTCCCTGGTGGTCTAGTAGTCCCTCCTCCCCGAACCCCTGATATTGCCTAGTATTGTAATACAAAATGTTGTCCCCAACCCAGTGGTCTAGGTGTCCCTGATCACGTGATAGCACCTGTTTAAATAATAAATATTAGTCATCCAAGTCCTGGTGGTCTAGTTTCCCCCAACCCCCCACCCTAGCAGGTAGTACCCACCACGCCACACCCACCCCCAACTCCGGCAACGCAGCTGGAGGTCAGCACAGCCCACCCTCACCTCCGTGGCCAGTTGCCGGATTGAACTGTCAGTTTGCGATACTGTATAGCGTACGCACTCATGCTTACACTATTCAGTATCACCACCGACAGTTCAGTCCGTGGCCAGCTGGCCATGGAGGTGAGGGTGGGCTGTCCGGTGCCAGCTGCATTGCAGGAGAGTTGGGGTGGGGGGTGGTGGTATACCTGCTGGGGTGGGGGCCACTAGATCACCAGGACTAGGATGACTAGTATTTATTATTTAAATGGGTGCTATCAGGGATTGGGGACCACTAGACCACCAGGTTGGGGACAATATTTTATAGTACAATACTAGGCAATATCAGGGGGTCGGGGAAGGGGGACCACTAGACCACCAGGTCCGGGACAATATTGTACATAACAATAATGGGCTATATTGGGGGGCAGGGGGCACTAGTGTACAGAAGCGGGGATAGGGACAGGGGCTCATCCGCAGCACATGTACACATTGCTCATCACACCCAGAGGGTGATTTTCAAAGTACCTTTACACCAGCCCTGGCTGGTGTTAGGGTACTTAGAAATCCACCCTCTGGGTTTGATTTGTGAATCCCAGTTGTGGTGCAATGGCAGCCTGCCTCTGACGCAAGTCACATACAACATGTTGCAGCCCATGTCTGGGTGTAGGGTGACACAAGCCCTGTTTGGAGCAGACAGCCTGCAGTTGATGCAGGCTGCCTTTTGAGAATTGCTTCTGGTGTATCTTTCAGCGTATGGTGCACCTTGCACCATTCTTTGTGGTGCAAGCACCTTGCGCCATGCCGGAGGCTTTGTGAATTGGGCCCCATAGTCTCTCCTCATAGGGCTTTTGAAGTAGATCATGCAACATTTTATTTGCCCTCCTCTGGACTGTATCCACTCTGACTATGTCCTTCCTGAAATGTGATCTCCAGAACGCTGCACAGTATTTCAGGTAAGGTCTCACCAACGATTTATACAGAGGCAACACCACCTACCTCCTTCTGCTGGTAAACTATCTCCCTGTACACCCTAACATCCAACTAGCCTTCCCAACTGCCTTGCTGCATTGCCTGGCTACCTTTAAGTCATCAGTGATTATTACACCCATGTCTCTTTCCTGCTTGGTGGTCATCAGTACCACACCACACTCCCCCATGTTGTACTCTTCTCCTTGGATTCTGTTCCCCAAGTGCATTATTTTGCACTTTTACACATTGAAATCCAGCTGCCATGCCTTTGGTCACTCGTTGAGTTTTCTTAAGTCTCTGTTCATCTTTTCCACACACAGCTGGAGTGTCCTCACTATTGCAAATTTTGGTGTCATTCTCAAAGAGGCAGACCTTCCCCTCCAGCTCCTATGCAAAGTCACTTATAAAGACATTAAAGAGAACCGGTCCCAGCACTGATCCCTGAGGTAGCCCACTGGTCACTGTCCCTCTTCAGAGTGAACTTCATTTACCACCACCCTCTGTCTCCAATCCCCTAACCAATTTCTTATCCAGTTTGCCACCCTTGGATATACTGCTAAGCTCGCCAACTTGTTTAATATTCTCCCATGTTGAACTGTGTTGAATGCTTTACTGAAATCCAGTTATGCCACATCCACTGCCCCACCCTGGCCTAATTACTTAGTCAGCCAGTCAAAGAAATCTATGAGATTTGTCTGACATGACCTCCTTCCCTTGAATGCGTGCTGCCTTGGGTCAAATAATCCATTGGATATAATATATTCCATTAGCAGTGATTCCATTAACTTTCCCACCACCAATGTCAGGCTGACTGGCCTATAATTGCTAGCCTCCCTACCACTTGTGTGACATGGAACTATATCAGCCCCCCTCCATTCCTCCGGAACCACACCTGTTTCTAGTGAGCTGTTAAATAGGACTTTCAAAGGTGCAGCCAGTACCTACATGAGCTCTTTCAATACACTAGGATGCACCACATCTTGTCCCATTGATTTACAAGTCCATTTAGGACTCTGTCCTCTGAAAAAGGACTAGTGTCCATCTCCCTCCCTTCAGAGCTCCAATTACATTTTTTGTGGTCCCTCGCCTTCTCATTCCACTGTGAACACTGAACAAAAGTATTTGTTCAGTATGTCTGCCTCTTCCTGGTCCCCCTCTGCGCAGTCCCCCCCCCCCCCCATCCCTTTAACCTTACAAACCCTCCCCTGGTCCTCCTCTTTTCACTTACATAACATAGCAAAAAAAATGTCTTGTCCCCTTCTATTACTTCTTGGGCTATTCTCTCTTCAGTTTGTGCCTTTGCAATCCTTACTGCTTTCATGGCTTCTTTCTGTTTCTCTCTATACACATTCCTATTCTCCTCCCTCTGTGACACCTTATATCTTCTGAATGCTACCCATTTAGCTCTTTCTCTTTTCAGCCCCCTCTGTTTAGAATCACAGTGGTCTCTTTTTCCTTCATTTACTCACTTCCTTGATGCACAGCTTTCTGGCCCTCTTTAGCTTTGCCCACTGTTCCTCCAACCTACCTAATTCAACTCTCCCTGCTAGATCACCAATGAGGCATTCACCCATCTTTATAAATTCCTCCCTCCTGAAGTCCAAGACACTCACTCTAATGTGATTTAGCGATGCATGCCAGGATTCCATTAGCCTTTCCCACTGCCCTCCTACATTGGTTTCCCACCTTAAGATTTGTTTTTCTTATGCTCAGGACAGTTTTGTTTTGTTATCAGTTTTTCTCCTTCTTATCCCAGTTTAAGTTGACTGTATAACCTGTACTTCTTTGCTTTGTATTCTTTCCAGCACTGTTTGATTTTTCTTTTGATTGTTATTTGACTGCACTATTGTGTATGTATGTTTGTATTAAGTTTCTTTATCTTTTGGATTTTTAAATAAAGTTCCTGTACTCTTCTTTGACAAGTACTGCACCATGGGACTGTTCAGTCCATGTTGACAGTGACCAGAGATGGGCGGAAGAAAGCATGGCTTAACATCTCATCAGATGGAGGGTACCTTAACAGTACAGCACCCCCCCACACTGCGCTACGGTGTCAGTTAGCAAGAATCCATGAGGTTTCACTCTTCCTACCCTAGAGGAGAGCATGCTGCCTATTGAATGCTGGAAAGAAGCATTATCCTCTACAAAATCATTACAGACTGACTGCCCTTACAGAAATATAGGTGTGCTGTCTACATGAAGAATGCATGCCACATGGTTAATTGTGCAATGTTTGCATGCAGTTCGTATACACAAAGTGATCCTAAGTGAACCAAGTCTAAAAAGCAAATCAGGTTCGCATGCTGCAAGCTTGACATGTACACAGCAGTTAAGCTGGTGTGAACATCTTCTAAAAATTACATCAGATTTGTGTGTTACACACTTGACATGAGTGCAGCAGTTAAGCTGGTGTGAACATGATTTTAACATCACATCAGGTTCACATGCTGCATGCTTGCCATGTGTGCAGCAGCTAAGCTGGTACAAATCTCATCTAAAAAACACATCAGTTTCTATTTCTTATACTACTGCTAGCAATTAGAGTTATTAAAATACATTTTTATTTGAATTCCCATAAAAATTAGGTAAACTCATTAATTCTGATATTTTTGCAAGTTGTTTAATGGCTTTTGATTTTTGTCATTAAATTGCCATTAATTTATAAAGTATTGTTTGCTTACTGCATTAAATGTCTAGGATATAAACATCCCCCATTCCTAATGTATGAAGAGGGGTCTCTGTGTTGTGAAGCCTATCCTTCTTGTTTTGGACCATGCTAATCCTTTTTGCATATTCAGTGCTACAAATGTGTTTCTCCATGACTGTTTAACCTCACTTACTTTCCCTTTGTCATTCTGTATTGAACATATACACTAAGGTCATGCTCAGCATTCTTTGTGCTGAGTTAGGTCTTGGAAGCATGCACCATAACTCACATTTTGTCACCGAAATGAGGGACATGGACACTCAAAATGAGGGACAATGAGGGACACTAACCCACATGTAGAGAAGCAGCGAAATTTAATTTTGCTGGAAAAATCACCAATTTTGCCTTGCGGAACATTTTGTGAAATTATGACCTTGGGGCGAAATTTCACCTTTATGGTGAGGCGAAATTTCACCTGTAAATTTCACTTCCACTGGTAAATTTCACCTCAGCATTTAACTAAGGCAAAATTAGGAAGAAAGGCTTGTCACATGACTTGCTCTCTGAAGCAGACTGCAGGTCACATGTGTGCCTGTACTCAGACAGGAAGCCACTGAATCTACATCCTTTTCCTGCAGTTTGTAGGCTACAGACAGTAGCACAGACTGTGATAGAGAGAGACAGAGACAGAGAGTAAAAATCATCTCTTTTTGTGAATTGTGGGTGAGAGAGTGAGAGTTTGTGTTGTGTGTGTGTGTGTGTATGTGTGCGTGTGTGTGTGTGTGTTGAACTTCTGTTCCTCCCCATTTCATTTAACAAAAGTTTATCTTTCTCTTTTGTTCTATTTTTCTCTCTTTATCTTAGAGTGTGTGTATGTGTCTGTGAGTGTGTGTGTGTGTGTGTGTTTCACTCCCCCTTTCTTCAGTTTTTCTTTAGTAGTTTCTTAATAAAACTTTTTTTTTAAATAATGATGGAAGGGAGTGGGTCTGACTCCTCTGGAGCTGGACAGAGTGGAAGGGGAAGACGAGTTTGCCTTAACAGGCATGTATTTATAAGTGACCCCCCCCAGCAACAGGAGCAGATGACCCTGGCCCCTGTCCCCCAACAGCAGCAGCATCATCAGCAGCAGCAGCAGCAGGCACTGGTCATTGACTCTGAACCAGCAGATTTCCCCCAGCCCCTGTCTGCAGCACTGTCAGCAGGAGCAATTTCCCCCTCCAGTAGCAGGATGTGGATCCTGCCATAGCCACCCAGGAATAGCACTCAGACTTGGAGCCCATTGCTCCCATCAGGAGGAGTATGTAGCTCCCACCAGCCACCAGCAATGGCAGGCTGATGATGTAGCGGGAGAGACCTCCCCGGGACATCAGCTGGTATCCCCCCCAACCAAAGATCATCAGTTTGGGCATTTTTTACTACAAAGGCAGATGATATAAGTGTGGTTGTCTGCAGCCTTTGTCATAAAAATGTGAAATGGGGGAAACTAGAGTACCACTTTGGGACTTCTGGTCAAAGGAGCCACCTGCAGCACCACCATGTTGTAGAGTGGCTCTCTAAACAGTGAGAGACAGCACCAGGAGGCAGCACTGAGGCTCAGTGGTGCCAGTCTAGGGGGCACCATAACAGGAGGTGGTCTAGCAGCAGGATGCACCTGGAGCCAGAGGAGACAGAAACGGTATCCCCCACCCCCAGCAGTGATGCACGATGGCAGACCTAGTGGCACCGAACCTGCCCTGAGCATCCTGCAGCCCCCCCAAGTCAGGTGGTGGTCACCAGTGCAGACTTGGAGTCTGTGCATGACAAGGTCGAAAGTGTCGATCAGGACCTTGACCAGCTCTGCCAAGAGGTCAGGGGGGACCTCCAAAAAATAATGGAGGACCAGAAGGAGGTCTTGGACCTCCTGGTGGAGCTTCGTGGTGGTGGTGGTGGTGGCACAGTGGCAGTGCCCAATAAATGGCCTGTGGCCACTGGAGAACCAGTGTTGTTTACTTTTTCTTCTCCTTTCTTTGTTATTGTCACTCTTCTTCTTCTGCACCCCCTACCTTAAAAAAGAAAAACCAAAAAAAATTAAAATAAAAAAACAACAAAAATAAATATTTTCTGCCCTCTTTGTCTTCTGCTCTATATCCTCTTGTTTATTTTATCTGTTCTAGTTGTTTATGCTCCCTCCCTTTCCCATCCCCTCTCATATGTGCATAACTTTGTCCTCCTGACCATGCATGTTTCTGGTAGAGATGGGCGAATTGACCCCAACTGGTTCCGCGAAGTGGAACACGGAGTGAAAGCGAATTTGCAGAGTGCTCCGCAATGCGAAGCAGAGTAATTCGCGTTATTAATGGAGTAACGTGAAGTCCATTGAAAACAATGACTTCGCATTACTCCACCTTCCCAAACCACCACTCCACTAATTCTTAAGGTGAAGTACATTAAAAACAATGTACTTCGCCTTACTTCGCCTTGCTTTTAAGCTCCAAGGGCAAATTTTGCAGTGATTCATGGGATTGCAGGTCACATGGGCTCTGGATTGTTCTGCACAGCCTCAGTTTGGGGTAGTGTGTATAGGGAGCTGTAGAAGACAATCTGCTCTGAGAGCTCTCTGTGATTCAAACCTTGTAAAAGCTGTTAAAAAGGCCTTTTTGGGTCATTTTTTTTTGCTGAAACTTTAGTTCATCGATTATAGGAAACCCTCCTGTGCTCATATCATCGAGCGTTTATTGTTTGTTTGTGTATTTTGAATGTTAATGTACAACATTTAGTCTATGTGCTGAGAGACAGCGGAAGTGTGCTTTGGGGGAGGGACGTATCTGTGGTGTAGGGAGATTAACTTGGAGAAAAAGACAGTGCTTTCTGTTTTGGTGATATTTTTCTTGTATAACTGTGTTAATGTACACACAGTAATATTTTCAATAATTCTTGCCATTTTTTTGCTGATTGTTGTGGTGCAGCAGTGCATAATTTTAGTTGTTTAAAATATGTGGTTATGTTACTGAAGTTTTTAATTTGCTACGCATTACTTAGTGTGTGTGTGAGTATGTGTGTGACGCGTGTGATCAAATCAGACACCTTTTATTGTGCCACATAATTTCAGCAATGCAAACCTGCTATCCACTGTAGCTGTGTAATTTTTTGTACTTCTTTGTGGTATCTTTACTGGTACTTGTACTAGTGACTCTTACTACAGCAGTGCAGTGCAGTACACTGCCCCCCACCGAGGCCCGCCCCAACCGTCAAAGATATTCTTTTCCAGATTTGAATTTCTGATGGTGAGCACTGGTTAGGTGTTGTGCCTTTGCATCTGCATCTCTTCAGTGCACAGCGTAATCTTAATCTGTCTGTTCATTTGCATCTCTTTAGGGCCCAATCTCCATCTCTAACTTAAGGCACGGTTGTTTCTTTGGCTTCCCTTCAGAGTACTGGACAGGTGTGGTGCATAATTCAGCATGGACATTGTACTCATTAATATGCGTTTTTAAGTCAGGACCATCATCAGGAGTCACTCGTGATACAAATCACGTTCTTCATCATTACGGTCACAAATGCAGTCACAAATTACAATTTATGATCATGTCACGAATCACAACAGTAAATGTTTTTACTAGTTACTTGGATGTATTGCAAGCCTGTTTTGTAGTATCTCTCCATGCTTCACCACCCCACCATTGTATTCATTAATGAGTGTTTTTAAGTTGGGGGGTTTTGTGCCACACCTCATCGGGGCCTGGGGAAGTACAGCCATATGCATTTGCATTTCTTTATCATCACGGTCACAAATGCAGTCACAAATCATAATTTACGATTACATCACGAACCACAACATTAATATTTTTACTAGTTACTTGGATGTATTGTAAACCTGTGTTGTAGTATCTCTCCAGGCTTCACCACCCCACCATTGTACTCATTAATAAGTGTTTTTAAGTCAGGGAGTTGGACAGTGCCTGCAGTACATACACAGACTGGAAAGAAAATTGCACACATGCAGTTTAGCACAGTATACTTCCACTGCTCAGAATACATATGGAAGACAACAAAAAAAAAGGGCATAATTGCATACCAGGGTCAGGGATGGTGGAGGAATACATTTTATAACACAGCAAGGAAGGTGTGGGGGGGGCACATGGTGTGAGAAAAAAACTAATGTGGGATCCCATGGTAATCCAGCAGCAGTTCCAGCATAGACATAATTTGCAACTGATGTTCCTCTATGTAAGAAAAATAAAATTTACAGAAAGAACAAATTAAGTAAAAAAGAGTACAGACAGAAAAGACAAAAAAATGTTTTTAAAAAAAGCTGTTGGATCTAAATCAAAGTTTAAATCTCCTCCTCATTCTGATCTCAAAGTATCAGCAGTCACAAAACACACTCCTCTCTCTCTCCATCTGCACAGGAGAAAGTAAAAGTGTCTGCTTGTATGATTCACTTTCTTCCTGCCTAGCTAAAGAGCATGTGACTTACAGTACTATAAGCCATGTGATGTGTGTGGGGGGGCTGCCAAATCTGAAACACCAAGTGGATCACTTAGAATCATAATGAGGAACGTGAAGTCCATTAAAAATTATGACTTCACCTTACTTCGCATTGCCATTCCACCTTAACGCGAAGTGGTAATGACAAGGCAGAGTGAGCACTTTGCATTGCCCACTCCGTGTAGCAGAGTGGCAACGAGAAGTGCCCACTTTGCATTCACTTCTCCGGCGGAATTTAAATTCGCTCTTTCTCTAGTCTCCAGTTCCCGCCTCCCCATCCCCCTGTTGCAGTACCATACCCATAAACTGTGTACCTTTCTCCTCTTATCTTACTCCATTTTTTTTATATATTTCCTTTTCTATCCAATCCACAAATGTTAAGTATTTGAACTTTACTATGAAGAAACATCTTTTCCAAACTATGTGACAGTGAATATTGGCTCTGCTAATGTAAAACAGGGCTCTCAGGTAATGAAATGCTTCCCAAAAAATGCTACATTAAAGTCAGACAGAACTTTGGTCAAAGTCAAGATATTTCATGGTGCCCCCCCCCCCCCACCACAGCACCCAGACATTGAATGCTGTTTTGGCCACTGTTTACAATTGGTTTTAGGACACATCTTGTTTCTGTGAGTGCAGCACAGGCAGTAAACATCCAGAAATGTTGCAGGAAAAATGGTACATAAAATTCAGACAGAAATCTAGTCCCAGCCATGATGTTTTATGGTGTCCAAACTCCCACCCGGCAGAAGATGTCAAGAAATGTTTCCAAAAAAATAGTACATTAAATTCAGACATAAATATGGTTTTAGCCATGATATTTTATGGTGCCCCCCAATGCCCAGACATTAAATAGCTGTTTTAGGGCCTGTTTGCCAAATATTTCTGCCTGAAACTCACTGCTGCTGATGCCAAACAGGGCCTACAAGTCCAGAAATGTTACAGGAAAAATGTTACATCAAATTGAGACTGAAATGTGGCATCTGTCCTGATGTTTTGTGGTGCCCCACCAGCAACCAGATATTGAAATGCTGTTCTGGCCACAGTTTACAATTGGTTTTAGGCCACATCTTGTTTCTGCGAGTGTAGCACATGCAATAAATGTCCAGAAATGTTGCAGGAAAAATGGTACATTAAATTCAGACAGTAATCTGGTCCCAGCCATGAAGTTTTATGGTGCCCAAACCCCCACCCAGATCAAACAATGGTCTTTGGTCCACTGTTTACAATTATTTTTAGGCCACATCTTATTTCTGCAACTCAGGCAGTACAAGTCCAGAAATGTTTCCAAAAAAATGTTACATTAAATTCAGACAGAAATCTGGTCTCAGCTATGATGTTTTATGGTGCCACCCCCACCACCCAGACATTAAAATGCAGTTTTGGCAACTGTTTACAATTGCTTTTAGGCCGCACCTTGTTTCTGCAAGTGCAGCACAGGCAGTACATGTCCAGAAATGTTTCCCAAAAAATTGCACTGTACATTCAGACCGAAATCAGGTGTCAGACATGCAGTTACTTGGTTCACACCCACCATGAGGATCCACATGTGCTATTTTGTGCACTGTTTAAATGCTTTTCAGGCCTAACAGTGGTGCTGCCACTGCCTAACATGCCACACAAGTCCAGAAATGTTTCCAAAAAATTGCACAGTACATTTAGACACAAATTAGATGTTAGACATGCTGTTAAATGTTGCATGCCTTCCACCCGGACCAAAACATGTTGTTTGGTCCACTGTTTACCAATGGTTTAAGGTCTGATCTTGGTGTTGCCACTGAATAGCATGGCCTGGAAGTCCCAAAATGTTTCAAAAAATTGTTACAGTAAATTCATACTAAAATTAGGTCTCAGCCATGATGTTTTATGGCATCCAAACCCGCACCCAGATCAAAAGATGGTCTTTGCTCCACTGTTTACTATTAATTTTAGGCTACATCTTGTTTCTGCAAATGCAGCACAGGCAGTAAATGTCCAGAAATGTTTCCAAAAAAATGATACATTAAATTCAGACATAATTCTGGTCTTACCATGATGTTTTATGGTGCCCACACCCCCTACCCCACTACCACCCAGGCATTAAAATGCAGTTTTAGCAACTGGTTTTGCTTTTAGGCCACACCTTGTTTCTTCAAGTGCAGCACAGGCAGTACATGTCCAGAAATGATTCCTCAAAAATGTACATTAAATTCAGACTAAATCTGGTCTCAGATATGCAGTTACATGGTTCACATCCACAAAGGACCCACATCTGCTGTTTTCTGCACCATTTAATATGGTTTTCAGGCCTTACCATGGTGCTGCCACTGCCTGACATGCAACATAAGCCAGTTTGCCACTATGAGAAAAATAAATACTCCTGCAAAATGGTCCTGCTAATTAAAGTTGCACTTGCTTCCTCCTACTGCTAGTTTCTCAATTGATTGAGAACTGTGGAATTATCATTTCACAATGATGCTGCCTGGGTTTGCTCTGTTGACTCTGTGATTTTAAGTCAATGTGGATTGAATTACATTTTGTGTGCTGCTGCTGTTGCCTGTAGTGGCTGTCTGCTGCTCTGACTAGTTGCCATGAGAAGTAATGTTTTGTCTACTTCATGGGGATCCTCTTCACATAGTCGATCGATGCTGTTGCTGCTTCTGCTGCACATGTAAGTATCTGTCTGTATTTATTTTTTCAGGTGCAAGAGAAGGGGGCGGTGGATTGCTATTGGGACGTCTTAAGTTCTTACATGTTTGTACTGATTTTTTATTATCTGGTGTGCTGAGGAGTACATCATCATGCTATGCATGCCAGGACTGGGATATGGGATGTTGGAATGTACCACATTTCACATTGCACAAGGACAAGGTAAGTATTGAATTTTTTATTACTGGAAGGGATAGGTGACTGCAGCTCAGATATTTGAGTCAGATTGTAATTGTGTTATTTTTGATTTTCTCAACATGCAGGAATTCAGGTTCTGTTAACTACAGGTGCTCTGCTGCTGCTGCTGCTGTTCAATATGTGTGCAATTCATTAACTTGTGGTAAGTATTTCTTAATTTGTGATGGTCTTTGGTGGGCAGGTGGTGGAGGAGGTGGTTAAGGCATGGTTAGTGTGGGATTGGTGGATATGGTTAAGTATTAAGTTTGTGGTTACTGCAGTACAGAGATGTCAGACTTTGACAGTAACTATCCTCTGTATAGGTCTGTCAGTATTCAGGAATTCTGCTGCTGGGGTGAGTCTGTTAACTCCCAATCTGGCAGCTGGCTGTGCTCATCAGACATAGTCTGTTCATATCCAGGGTTCCAGTTTAACAGCCTTTCTCTGATGTAAGTATTGCTTCATGTAATGATGGTGGGGGGGCACCTAGTTGTAACAATGCTCAAAATGTCTTCTTTTTTCCTTATTGCCAGGTACAAAGTACAGTTCTTCAATTGGAATGGTTGCTTAGTTTTCTGGTGGACATTTGCCAACGCATCCCATCTCTGTACGGCATTGGTGACTAAATACAAGTCTTTCATCCTGGTGTGTGGACGCTGGATCGAGGTGCTGCACCTGCGAGGTGTGGGCCACTGCTGATAACTAAAAACATATGTCATCATCATCAATGGACACCTGTGAAGGAAAACAAACATATTATACATACTGCTGTGTTAACTTGAAAATTGTGACCTTGGATTGCATTCTCATGTGTTTTGCCATTGACACTGTGAAATCACCCATATGCAGCTTAAAGAAGTCCCTTGATTGAACCACTGTAAGATGATGAAAGATATATTACATAACCATGTATCGCCTGCACTATGATGCTACCTGAACTAACACTGTTACCAATATTAAAAAATGAATTCCATTTGAACAGAAAATGTCATTTGACTTGCCAGTCACCCGATTCGAGACAGATGTTGTTTGAACCAATGTCATCTGTAAAAAGGTGGCGAAAAAATATCAAAAGAAAAAAAATTAGCATTGATACTTACCTGTGCTGATACTTACCATCGATGTTGGCAACGTGCCCAAAAATGTCCCACCGTTGAAATGATTTCAATTATGAGCCTATGGTAAAACATACCAGGACGTACAGTGCCTGGAATGGAATACACAAAATCAAGCAAGTGAAAAACATTACAATTCCAATACTGACCTGTACATAATGATGCTTGCAATGTTTATTGATAGGCTCTGAATGTCCCATGTCAATATATCATCCTTGTTCTACGGTACTGGCCTCACACGTCGTGATCATGTCAAACCCTACATAGAGTTAAATGGAAATACTTAAGATAACTTATACATTAAGGTGTGCTGCTTTGCATGCATACTTGACATTCTATCACAACAAAAGGCATGCATAACAGCACAATGGAGGTATAAGTAATAACATGACAAAAACTGAAATGTAATTACCATGAATCAGTTGAACAGAAGACAGGCCATGGAGGAAGAACTTATATATTTCTTGCTTTATGATGCTATGTGTTGCTTTCTGAGTGGCTGTTTCTTTGGCTGGAGGGAAAACAACACCAAGTGTGCTTGTTGGGATGAAAGTGCTGCATCGTGCTGGTTGACATACTGGCCCAAAATGTCCTGGCAATGCTGTCATCATCATGGGTAGTTGGCAGGATGGAAAACGACACCAAGTGTGCTTGCTGGGATGAAAGTGATGCATTGTGCGGGTTGATGTACCAGCCCCAAATGTGCTGGCATTGGCAATGCTGCAATTCTTCTTGGTGGAAGACTGCTGGAGGAGAAGGAGGAGGAGTAATGTAGCTGGACTCAGAGGCAACATTAATGTACTGGTCTGAGACTGCTGTTTATGTTGGAGCATCCATCTGTCAGCTTCAGAGATTTTCAGCGGTATTTCTTGGCAGCATGAGAGTGATGGCCCACAATGTCAAAGTCTATGTTAGACACATTAGGATGAATGACAAGGAGGTGGATTACATGATGGTTAATTGTATACATTGGGATGGAGTATGCATGCATTTCTGAGTAACGTAGTACTGGGTGTGCACTGTCCGACTAAGTTGTTATTGTTACATCGTATATACAGTGGTGGTACACTCACTAAACACTCATTCAGGGCCTCATGGAGGAGGTATATGTGGAAATGGGGAAGATGTTGTTCAGTATTTGTCACTTAATGGAGCCATTGTGTATTGCTAAGATGACATATTCATTCCAGTTAGCATTGCAGGGGAGAATACATTTTCAAAAATGAAATGAAGTAAACATTGCTACTAGGTTGAGTGATCAAATTAAACAGTTTAACTGGATGTGTAACTCAGAATAACCAGCAAAATAAAATTTAAAATGTGTAGTTATAACATAAAATAGCATACTCAGTGGAAATGGGGGGATGCTGGTGGTGGCTGAGGGGCAGAACATCGTTAGCCTTCTCCCACTGACACATCATCCACAAAGCAGCCCTCACAGTCCTCAAGACTGGAGTCATCACCCGGTGAAAATTATGTCATCATTGCTGATTCAGCTACCTCCCTGCTAGTAGAGGCCTTACCAGTGTGGACATCTTCTCTGTCATCATCATCATCTCTGAGACACAGTTCTTGAGGCCACACCATTGAATTAACTGTGTTATGTGGAATGTGAGCCTCATTCATTTTTATAAATGTTAGGATGGAAACATTCTTCGGTGACAGATTTGTCCTACAGTCATGAACAATGGCCCCAGCAGAACTGAACACCAGTTCCACACTGACACTGGATGGTAGGCAGCTGAGGTATTTAAAAGCAGCAGTTGCCAGTGCAGGCCAATCACTCACTTTGCTGCTCCAGTACACCAATGGCTCATCAGTGATGCCAAGATGCTTGATGTCTCCCATGTAGGCATCAACCATACGTTGTGCTGCCCTGAGTCCTGCTCCTCTTCTTTGTCTTCAATTTCTTTCAAGCCCGCCTGATACAGAGAATCCCAAATGAGATTACCTGCCATGCTGTGCTGCGACTTTCACGTTATCTTTGATTTGGTGGCCTCTGATGATTAACTGGTGGTAGTGGTAGCAACACCTGGTATATGTGCTCTTTGTGTCTCTACATTTTCATCTCTGCATCATGTACCCATCTGACAAGGCAATTGGTCAATTTGTCCACTCGCACATGACCCCCTTCCGTCATTGAAGGCAAGCCACTTTTGTATCGTGGATCCAGCATGGTAGTAATAGCAAACTCATTAGACTGCATAATGCCAGAGATATGTGTATTGCTGTCCAGTATATGGAGCATGTGACCCATTACATGAACAGAACTGTGATTATCACTTACCTCCATCTGGTGACAGACATTTACCAGTGTCTACCTAAGCACACATGTAAGGGGTATTGACTGACTTATACAGGCAGAGTCCCCACTCACAGCCTGTGTTGCATGCTCAAATGGATGTAGAATGTGTAGTATGCCATCCATTTGTTTCCATTGCTCCGTTGTTAGAGCAATGGACACTTCAACACTGTCCCAGGTGCTGTGCAGCAGTAAGTAGTCTGAAACCGCCTTATACTGCTCATAAAGCCAGTCCAGCATGTACAGTGTGGTGTTCCACCTGGTAACAACATCGAGCTTCATACAGAGCTGAGACAGATGTTTAGTGTGCTGCAGCTCATGCAGATGGTCACGGGCCTTTGCAGAATGGGCAAAGTGCACACAGATGCATCTGGCGACAGACACAATTTCCTTTATTTCATTGTGGTTCAGAAATTGCTGCATGACTAGATTAAGGCAGTGTGCCAGGCAGGGAACCTGAAAAAATCACCATCAGTAATGCACTTAACCACATTGGAGCCATTGTCACTGGCAATAAACCTCGCTGTGAGTGAGTGTGCATTCAGCCACTCATCAATCTGATTTAGCAGGACATTCAGCATTTTCTCACCAGTGTGAGATCCTGTAACACTTTGTATCATTATGGTTGCATTCTGATGAACACAGTTTTGCTTTATGCAGCTTTTGCCTGGCCCCAAATCAACAACCACCCAGGTACCCGTGCCCAGTGTGCTGTTATGCACAGATATGAGCTGCCCTCTATTTGCCCACTTGTCCACATATCCATGCTAAGATAGATATATTTTGAGGCAGAATGCTTCATGGCATTTAGGACGGGCTGTGAATTTCTGCTGTAGAGTTCAGGCATGGCATGTTTGGAAAAATACATTTGTGATGGCACCTGCCCTTTGGGACAGGCACGAGCCATCAATGGCAGAATCCTGGATTCTCCACAAAGGAGAAGGGCAACAGGTCAATGGCGAGCATTTCGACTGTGGCTGCGTTCAGCTCATGTGCAGCAGCATGATTGGGGGGGTACTTTCAGTGCCGCTCAAACACACTCTTCAATGTGGGCTGCATTTTGGGAGTGGGTCGACAAAAATTATTTACTTGTGAGGCCAATGTTGGTTTCACTGGGGTATCAGATGACTCTTGGGGCCTGGGATGTGCAGCATGTATGGAACTGGTTATTTTTGTGGATTTGGCACTTGGTGGTGTACTTTTATAACTTGAGGGAGTGGTAGCACCACTGCTACTCTGCCCTCTGCTCTCGAGAGAAAATGATTCCTCACACTCCTCCTCCACCGACCCACTCAGCCCTCCCTCCTCCTGCTCTATTGCACCGCTGTCACTAACATTAACCTTGACAAGGGAAGTCCCGGAAAAAGCTCTGGTATCTTTCTGGTGTTGGTGCCAGCACAATGGGTGCTTGTTTTTCAAGTGGGTGTGCTGGCCACCGGTGCCTACATGGCTGCCCTTTTTTCCATGACTTACACTTGCTTGACACAGCTAAAATACATCACCACAGTGTCATCAGCTGCATCAAGCATGAAAAAATCCCAGACTAGGGACTTTACACCTCTAGATTTGACTTGGGGTTGAGACTTGAACAGCAGAACCAAAGGTATGGAAGTTTTTGCTTTTTGTGCCGCTTGCATGATGTCCAGCATGCTATGTTTGGGAGGTCAAGTGACTGTACTGCTTGTTGTAGGCTTGCTGATATCCTCACCCTCAGTCTTGTCATCTAAATGGGTTACATCATCAAACTTCATCTTTTTCACTTCTGGATCCCACAGGGGGATCCAACACCTCATCATCATCTTTACCAAAACATATTATATCCTCCTTTTCCTCCTGTCTATCACTGTCTACTACCAGACAAACTTTTCCCTTCTCTGGCATCTCCTCACTGTGGGGGGGGGGGGGGGGCTTACTTTCCTTATCTCCTTCTCCAGGAGAAACAGACTGAAGCTGGACAGTATCACCCTTACCACCATTAGCTCCTCCTTGAGCAAGAACAACTGTCACACTGACAACTTTTTCAACCTCCTCCTGAACCTCTGTGCCTCCACTGGTGTGAGTGATTCCCTTATTCCCAGTATCATTCCCAATAAGCATACTAGCTACAGATTGGGAAGTAAAAAAATGAGTCACAGTCTTGAAGCCACTTCTAACTTCAATTTTGCTGCTACTGGCTGCCATAGCAGCAGTGGAGCCCACAGAGGGCATTGATTCAGAAATAGGTTTGCTTTTTCCAACAGACTTCATTGAGCCACCTCCCACCCTGGCAGCTTTACCTGAAGTTGAACATCTCTTGGCAGTCATATTTATATGCTTGTTTTGTTTGGCTTCCTCTGGAACTATATGATTATGTATTTCTATTAAATAAGTGTGATTTAACACCTACAGTGCAATCTTCAAAGGGCAAACAGAAATCAGAACAGGTAGCTGCACTGTAGTGAATGTGTATATAACTACCTACAACTGCTACTGTAGCCTATTTGAGTGTCAAAACAATATTTTAATTTTTCAATTACAAAATCACAAGTTAAGTAACATGGGGTAACAGGAGGACAGAAGTCAGAGACTTTCAATACAAAACTGACAGAGAACACCATCACAACAAGGTTGTACAGTAAATCTGAAAGGAATACTTAAGTAGTTCTTAATCAAATGTCAGTTTTTAAATGGAATGATTATTATGCAATTGGATAATAACTGGGCAGATGCTGGTAGGTTCACAAAAACTAAACTGTAAACCAACCGCACAGAACACCTCTCAGTCAAAATATGAACTATGGTCTGGATAAGTGGTGTCTGGATAAGGTGAGTACTGCAATGTATTAGTATTTACTAAATACAGTTTGGCTTACAGATATATCAGATGGAAGGGACAACAAGATTTGAAATGAACAAAGTCACCTCCAAAACTCGTGCAGGGACCACCACTATCTTGAAAGCTATGTAGTTTTTTATATAGTAGATCAGGTAGTAAACAACAGTGGTGTAACAGGGTGGAAAGGGTTAATATGGTAAAATAGAAAAAATATAGAAACAAGAACGCTGCAAAGCAGAGGCTAGAACACACTAGTAATTTATGTGAGCAATTCAACAATGCAGTGTACCTGGATATGGGCAAGTCAAGTGGTCAATGTATACTAATACTTTCAATAAAAAAATAAATCACAAAAGTGATTAAGCAAAGGGAAACAGGAACAGAACTACTGAGTCAGAATGCAGTAACTGTTCAGATAAAGTTACCCAAAAAAGGGTCAATATGTAAGAAAAATATAACAAATAAGTAGCAAACAAACAAAAATGTTAAGACTTAAAAGAAATTACAGAAACTCACTCACAACTTGTGAGAAATCTGTCAAATATTAGGAACTAGTCTGCTCTACTTTCACATACACACACACACACACACACACACACCACACGATCAACCCTCCCCCACTCAACTCCCTCCCAGACACAGAGAAAACTGAAAACACTACCTAAGTTTAACTAAGTATTATCCAAAGATACAAAAACAAAAAAAAATGTTCACTAACAGCACTAGGAACTAAATTGAGGCTTTGTGAGAAGTTAACTCTAAAAAATCATAAATAAAGAGGTTTTTGAAGGTTTTTTTGGCTGTGATGCACCACACTGAACTGCTCTCCGACTCAACAGACAATATACTGTGCAGGAAACAGTGTGCATGTGATATTTCAGCTATCTACCCACAATGCAATGCAATTTCACTGGTGAAATTGAAAAACATTGGCAAAATTCATGATAATGGTGAAATTTCACCATATGTAAAAGCGAAATTGGTGAAACTGGGCAAAATTTTGCATTACATGAAAGCGGAATTGGAGACAAAATTATGTTTTGCCTAGGCAAAACATTTCCCGTAATGCGGGAATTACACAAAATATTTCACTAGGTGAAATTTTCCAGTTTCATAGATCTCTACCCACATCATGCTCGGGACACATTTTAAAACGTGGTGATACAGTACCTCAGAACACAATGGAAACCATTGCATTACCACCTGAGAATGAATTTCTACAATTAAGCAGGGGTGCCATTTAGGTAGGGCAAAGAGGGGCAGTTGCCCCCCCTTGTATTTGTGCCTAGGTTGTTCTTATGGTGTGACAATTATGGCATTAAATTTGGATTTAATCTTTTGCACAATAAGTGACCTCCTGGCCTGTGTGTGCTCACGCTGCAGGCATTCTCCAGACTTGACTGTATCTGTATTGTGTTGTCCACTCTCTCCACCTATTAGTGGTGGTACAATCACACGTGATGTGGAGCAGCTTCAGCCAAGAAAGAACCCATGAGTCTTGCAAGTGTGACACTGTCTTTCCCCCCACAGAGTAGACAGACTGCATACTACAGCTTGGAGGAGTCTGTGAGCACTGAACTCTCAATAGCAGTGTTGTGGCAGCATATTCTTGTTGGTCTACTCTTAGTGAGTCTCCATCTCCCCTGATGGCTGAAGGGGCAGAGGGTGAGTTCGAAGCTAAAGCAAGTCTAGGCTACCTACTTACTTTACTAGTCTTGCTTTGCAAAAAAAAATGGCACAGACCACCACCCCACACAGCAGCAAACTAGGCTTAGCAGCAGTGGTGACAGTGATGTGGGTGACCTTCATAGGCCTTGATCAGTGCAGTGTGGCAGCAGCCACAGCTGCAATCAAGCAAGAAGCAAGCAACCCAGGTTGGGTGGGTTCAGTTGGTGAGGTGACTTGGTCGCAGACCACGTTAGGGACCTGTGATGGTTGGTTCCAGCATCCAGCTCCTGGCAGAAGGAGAGAGGGGGAGTGGACTGAAAACTGGTCTGGTGGCACACTATGCCAAGCTGCACATTCTAGCCAAATGACCGGGTAAGTAAAAGTAAATGCTTTTTTTTTACAGGGGGATTGGGGAAGGAGGAAGGACTGAAATATTGATGTGTTTTTCATGTTTCTTCACCTTTCAGCATCTTCATGATCCATAGGGGATGGTTATTGAATGGACTGGAGTCAGGGAGAAAAAACCGGACAAAGTTCTTTTTTTGGGGGGGGGGGCAGAACTTCAGCCAGGAAAGAAAATGGTAAGTAACTGGGTGGGTTTAAGCCCAAATCTAATGCACTGCTCCAGGGTATATACAGATGAATCTTATATATTTGAATTTTTCTGATTTGCATATTACTTTTCAGTCAAAACAAATAAGTTGTACCTTTTAGACATGTTACAGACATTCTAGAACTGTCCCTTGCATTCACAGACAGTTGAGCAGTATGGTATGCACAGATAATTGGAGCCCCACTATAGTCAGGCATATGCCCCTCCCAGTGAAGCTGACCTCCACATCCCCACACTCAGGCACATTATGACAAAGTGCAAAGGAGACTGCAGGGATGTGCACCATTAAAATGAATGGGGGTATTTTTATATTACTATTTTATACATTATTGGAGATTAATGATGGCCACCACTTGACTAACAAGGGCCTTGTTAATAGAACAGTAGTCTTTATTATTCTCCAACTCACCATCATAACGTATAAAATAGTAATATAAAAAGAACTCCATTCATTTCAAGTTGGTATGCCAAAGCGCTCTGACCCATGTACATGATCTCTTAAAGACTCCTGTCTCTGGCTCCCTAGTACTCAAGTAAGAGACTTTTTACTATCTATACTTGGTGGGTTGTGTGTAGCAGTTTGGCCATACCCACTACAGTGTGTATGCTTGGGGATAGTGGGGGGATTGGCCATGTGGGTGCATGTTGAGTTATTGCTACTTTTTTGTTTGCATGTTAAAGTATGTTTGCATGGAAGCATTCAAAACTATAAAAAGAAAATAGTAGGAGTACAGGCCAGATAGAAGTTATTTAGTGGTTTTCTGGGTAAGCTTGTGTATTGGGGTGGGAAAAACCACATGTGTTTCCATTGGTATGTGTGCTGTAGTTCAACTGTGAAACTGAGATGAGGGAGAGAAGAAAACTGGAAAGCTAACAGTGGCTACAAGCATGCTGTATGCATAGAAATGTATTGAGATAAAGTATGTTTTGAAGTACAAGTGAGCCATATGTGTGCAGACAGTACGGCTTAGTGGTTAAAGGCACTGAACTGCAAGCCAGAAGACTTGGAGGCATGAAGACCTGCGTTTGAATCTCATCAACCTCTACTTGTGTATGGTGTGATCCTGAGCAAGTCACCTAATGTTTACGTGTGCAGTTATCAGTAACCACTTGCTTTTTGCACGCATGCCACAAGCATGCAGTCTTTCCCAATTTAACATAAAAATCATGGTTTCCACACTTGTTTGCTGCACGCATGCCATATGCATGTAATCAGTTCCAATTTAACATTTAACATTTAAACATTTTAACATTTAAATCATACTTGCAGCATGCATATCACTTCAGTAGTTGTATGTGTGCAGTATGAAAACATTTCATATAATTATTTCTGTAAAGATATAGATGTACATTCTTGGCTGCCACATGTCAGTCTTTTAAATATAATATTCTTCTGGCAAATAGAGCTACTCTGTATGTAAGGAAAATATGGTAAAAATATTGACACATGCACAGATGTGTAAATTAAGAAGATACCACCTGCTTGTTGAAGCAGGATCCTTTAAGCATTTTTTCCTTTTTAACTTGTTAGTATCACCTTAAGTGGAGCCCTATATAAGAGTGGCCTGTGATTCACAACTCTGAGGAACTGATCCCCTAGTGATCAAAAAACATCAGTATCTACCATCACTTGATGTGGTCCATGCATACCTGCTGGCTGTCTCCTAGGTACTGGTTAGAAACATAGAAAGTGACAGTAGATAAGGACTGTGTGGCCCACCCAGTCTGACTCTTTTCCCTACCTAATGCAATACTGCAGACCCTAGTTGATCTGTAGCTAAACCTCTCTTCCCTATTTAGAAAGTATTCTCATGTCCAGCCCATGCATTTGTGAATTCCCGTACCATTTTTGCCCCCACTGTTTCTGCAGAAAGGCTATTCCAAGCATCCACCACTTTTTAAGTGAAAAAGTACTTCCTCACGTTGCCCCTGAACCTACCCCCTCTAGCCTCATATCATGTCCCCTTGTTCTTGTACACCTTCTTTTCTGAAATATGCTACCCTTTTGTACCTTGTTTATACCCCTCAGGTACTTGAATGTCTCTGTCTTATCCCTCCTCTCTCCTACATGGAATTCATATTGAGGTCCTCTAGTCTTTCCTCATATGACTTTTGGTGCTGTCTTTGCACTATTTTTGTTACACTTCTCTGGACTGCCTCTATTTTGTCTATGTCTTTCTGGAGATGTGGGCTCCAGAACCGGACACAGTTCTCCTGATGAGGTCTCACCAGTGATCTGTACAGTGGCATAACCACATCCTTTTTTTCTGCTGGATAGAACAGGCAGTACACTCTTCTGAACTTATTAGTAAATATTTTGATATGAATTACTGCTGCAAATGTTCTGTCTTATCTTGTAATCACTGCCTAAGGTAGGAGTGCTATGCTCCACAATTGTTTTTTACATTGTTGCACTTTTTCAAAGAATAAAGTAAAAAACATCAACTTAATCCTTGTTTGTTAGTATATTTATTTATTGACTATATGGTGTCTAGGCTTTTTCAGCCAGCAACCTACAGTTGGGTGCCAATTATTTATTTATTTTTTGAGGGTGTTATAATACTCATGCTATATCTCTGTTGCAAAGGACATCAATCATCACAGACATCCCTTTAAAATCCATATGGGAATCCTTGTAGAGAAACTCACAAATGAAGGGCAGCATAAGAAAAGAGAGAGGGAAAAAACTGCAAGCGTCTTAGTGGCTAACCAACAGGATTATCTATATTTATATATGCATGCACTTTAACTGACCACCCTTAGACCTTCTCACAGTCAACTGTACAGTGGCAAATGGAGTGATCCCAAAAAGGTTATTAATACATATTCACTTTTTCAGTCTCCTTTTTTAGGACTGCAGTGGGTGTAGCCCTGCAAACCTCTTAATATGAGAAAAGGACTCCTGCATTCCTTCCGACCGAACAACATGCTGGAGTTACAACATAGTTGCCTCTGCATCTGTGAAGCACTCCACTTGATGTCTCTATAGGTAGTTGCACTGCACTATTTTTATTTTCAGGAGTCACAGCAGAACATGGCACACTCCACATGTCCAAGATGGCCACCAAACCTTATTGTGTATGCACCACAGTAGCGCATGCGTGGTATATTGCAGTGGCCATCTTGGTTATGGCGGACAGTACTGTGTTCCCCCGTGACCGCTGATTTCTTTTGTTTTAAAATTATACATGACCCCACACCCAACCCTTCCTTTCAGGACCAACCACCCCCTCCCAGAAACATAATAGTGAGACTGGGAGTAACCAGTTCCCCAGTGTCTTGATCACAAATCCTCTGACTGCCCCCCCATCCATTACCATACATGTGTGGATATTTGTGCTTTTTTTAATAGTTACGGTTTTCTTCCCCCAACCAAACCCCCCTCTCAGCACTCACTGCCCCCAAAGCATAACAGTGACACTGGGGATGCCCAATCCCGAATGTTCCAATCACAAATCCTCTGACTGCCCCCCCATCCAGTACCACATATGTACGATTATCTGTGTGTGTGTTTTTTTTCATTTTTGATATTTATGGCTTCCCCCCGACTCAACCCTTCCTTTCAGCACCCACCTCCCCAGAAAAATAACAGTGGTACTGGGGGTGTCCAATCCCCTAGTGCAGAAATCCTCATTTGTTTCTTTTTTAACCTGTAAAATAAAATGTCCTTCGATGTCTTTTGCTCTGTTACACTGTCCCCCACTGACCCTCCCACTCAGCTCCCACCACCTTGCACACCCTATGCCCTTAACCATCTGTGGGGTCCAACACCGTAATCCTCTCAGGACAGCAAACATGTCTTCATCCTTCAAAGCCAGACCACAAACTGAAAAAACAAGTACGTGGGTAAATGTATTTCAGTGGTGTTTTGAATTTAGTGGCATAACTTGGTCATTTTTCATATTTTTGGGCCAAATTTTCAACATGCCTTTTTTGGGGTCCTCACCACATGAACAGTTACACTGTCTTTTGGCAAATCTGTCCTGAAAGGTGACTTTGCAGTCCCTGTATGAAATCACCTTTCTGGCAGGAGCTAAACATTTTCTCTGCCTTTGTTCATGAGTGGTGTCATAAGAAGGCTATGTTGAGAATTTGGTGTAAAAAATATTAAAAAACAACAAAGTTATGAGCCTAAATTGAATGTTGTGAATGCAGGTTATAGCCTAAATTGAATGTTGTGAATGCAGGCTCGTACCTTTGGTAGTTTTCAATATTTTTAACCAAATTTACAACATAAGCAAATCTTTACAGCACCTCATGAACGTGATGGCTGTCATTTTTCAAAAAAGGTGAATTCATGGTACCTGTACAAAATCACCTTTCTTGCAGGAGTTGAACATTTTCTTTGTCCTTGTTCATGAGGAGAGGTCATAAGAAGGCTATGTTGAAAATCTATGGTAAAAATATTGAAAAACCAACAACGTTGAGCCTACATTGAATTTTGAGAATACAGGCTCATAACTTTGGTAATTTGCAATATTTTTACCCCAAATTTACAACATAGCCATATCTTTACAGCACCTCTTGAATGTGACAGCTGTCGTTTTTCAAATCCTGGCAAAAATGTTTTTCACAACCCGAAAGGTGATTTTGTGGTCTCTGCTCAAAATCACCTTTCAGGCAGGAGATGAAAATTTCCTCTGCCCTTTTTCATGAGGTGGGGTCATAAGAAGGCTTTGATGAACATTTGGTGTAAAAATATTTAAAAAAAACAACAAAGTTACTAGCCTATGTTGAATTGTGTGAATGCAGGCTCGTAACTTTGGTAATTTTCAATATGTTACCCAAAATTTACAACATAGCCATTTCTTTACAGCACATCATGAATGTGACAGCAGACCACTAAAGCAATAAGTAAGGCTGGGGGATGTTGGGGTGTATTAGTAGGGGTATCACAAGTCAGAAGAGGGAGGTAATAATCCTTCTTTACAAGACACTGGTCAGGCCCCATCTGGAGTACTGCATGCAGTACTGGAGGCCACACCTTCACAAGGACATTAACCAAATTGAGGCAGTCCAGAGAAGGGAAACCAAAATGGTGCAGGGATAGTATCAAAAAACATATGAGGACAGATTAATGGAGCTCAGTATGTATATCCTAGAGCAAAGGAAGGAGAGAGGCGATATGATCGAAACAGTCAAACACCTTAAGGGCATTAACAAGGTGAAAGAGTCTAACATGTTTCGATATAAGAAAAATTGCAGGACAAGAGGACACAGCATGATATTAGAGGGAGGCTGATTAAGGGGTAATGTGAGGAAGTTCTTTTTCACAGAAAGGGTGGTGGATGCATGGAATGGCCTACCTCAGGAATTGGTGGCTATGAATACATTGCAGGGCTTCAAACAGGCATGGGATAGGCATAAGGGAACAATACAGATGAGTATGAGTAGATAGGCCATTGACAGAGAGAAGGCCAATGGCACATTTATAAGGTAGAAAAAGAAATGGGCAGACTGGATGGGCCTTGCGGTCCTTATCTGCTGTCAACTTCTATGTTTCTATGTCATTTTTCAACTCTGGCCCCAAATGTGTTTTTGTGTCCTGAAAGTTGATATCACAGTCCCTGCATGAAATCTCCTTTCAGGCAGGAGTTGAACATTTGCTCTGCCCTTCTTCATGAGGCAGGATCATAACAAGCCCAGTTTGAAACTTTGGTCTACAAATATTACAAAACAACACATTTATGAGCCTACATTACATTTTCCTAATGCAGGCTCATAACTATGGGGTGATTTTCAGTATTTTTACCCCAACTACTTCCTATGCAGCCCTATCGGCTCTGGCCTGAATTTGTTTTTAAATGTAAAGTGAAAGTGAGCACACTTGTAGCTCACCTACAAGGATCGCACCCTTCTATATGCATCTGTATAGAAAAAAAAATCCAGATGTCTGTGAGAAGGTCTAAGTATAGCCAAATAAGTCACATCTATTATAGGGGCATGGTCATGCCCCTATAGTTAGGGTTGAGTATCTTGTATAATGTTAAACTACAAATTTTGTACTATAATAACTTTGTAACCGATCAATGAATTTGCACAAAATTTGGTATGTGCTGTCCTGTGGGACAGATTCCTTCATGTGGGAAGATTTTTCTGGTCGGATGTACAGATTCTGAGATTGGGATCATGCAAAAACCTTAAAAGTCGCTTTTGTTTTCCAGTTTTTTCATCATCACCTTGTGTCCAAACGGTGTGGAATTTTTGTGTGAATTTTGTATGGTAGATACACTTTGGGTAACAGAACTGACAAGCTTTGTTTGGTGAAAAAAATATTAATATGTTGTGAAATTATTAAATTTTTAAATTCCAACTGGTTTCAATGGGAAGTCTACTGTCCAAATTATAGGGACAAAGTTCGACAAAGGATTGACCTCGTGTAAAAGGATTCCTTCTCACGAGATCAGTTCCTTTTTCATGAGAGAGAAAAATCCCTTTTTCTGAGGGAAAATTCCTTTTTTGTCAGCTGCAATCTTGTTTTTTTTTTTCCATGAGCTAAAACGTGTGGAAAATAGATAAAAATGTCATTTTAAAAATCAAACACCAGAACCTAGCTAAACGGGGCCCATTTTGCTAGATTCTGATGTTTGTTTTTCACAATTAGGACCAGAAATACTTTGTCTGGGCACCCAAAATCCTGCTTGCACAGTTTAGCCAGGGGAGCACTTTCTCTGCGTTCTCTGTATGAGAACTAGGGGAATTTCTTCACTTCTGTAGCAGCAGCTGAACTTGTGCTGCCAGCTGCAGAGTGAGCTGTGAGCTGCACTTGCCCTGGTGTCCAGTGGCACCCCCCCATCCACTGATCATGATCCCCTTACTTCATTTTCAATTTCCCTGGTGTTTACTGGCAACTCCCATCCTCCGCTTGTGATCCCCATATTGAATCTTTAGTTCCCTGGTGTTTAGTGACATCCCCCATCCTCCCTTCATGACCTACTTTATTCAGTTTTCAGAAATCCTGGCTAATCCTCTGATAGTATAACAAAAAGAGCCTTGCAACCCTCCTGAGTGTGTATACCAGACAAAGCCATGTGCAAACAGAGCTTGACAAGTTTATTATAGCTAAAAGATATATACACTTATTGCAAGCGGTAAATCAATAAGTGCCACCCCAAATAAACTGCCCAACAGCACTTGCTGATCCCTGTACTGGACTGAAACACCATTGGGCTGTTTTATTTTGGGGGGTGGCTTTATTTATTTAACTCTTATTATCAGTGTGTCTATCTTTTAGCTACAATAAACTTGTCAAACTTTTTTTGCACACTGCTTTGTCTGGTATCTTGCTCATAAATCCATACACAGGAGGGCTGTGAGGCTCTTTTTGTTTTACTGTGATTGTTTGTCATTAGCATGCACAACTGCAGCTGAAGGGCAGCCTTGTATTTTGAATCAGTTTGTCTACTTCTCTGATCCCTGGTGTCTAGTTGCATACCTACCCCACCCTCCGATCCTGATCCCCTTGTGTTTATTTATATTTTCTCCCTCTGTTCTTTTTTTTGAAAACTTGTAAAAAGAAAATGGTCCTGCGATGATCAGACCCCCTAGCCCCTACCATCCACTGAGCACCCACCACCCACACCTCCCAGTAGACCCCCACACACCCTCAGCCACCTGAACAGGTTCCCGGTTTAAGATACACTCTCTGATTGAAGACACGCCTTGCTACTGGAACTGGTGACTGCAATATGAGAAACTAAAGTAAATGCGGTTCAATGTATTTCAATGGGGAGTTCAACTTTTATGCATAACTTTGGCATTTTCTGAGATTTTGACTCCACATTTTCAACATGGCCTTTTGGGGACTCTACCATGTACAGTAATTTTGCTATGCACTCTGGTAACTTTGGACATTTTTAATATTTTGATCCCATATTTTCAACATAATCCTCTTATTACACCATCTCATGTTTGCTTGAAAGGACAGAGCAAGGAGCAACATTATCAGAGCAAGGAAGATCATTAAGGCTTCTTTTGGCTAAGCAGATTTACTGTTGTGTTACTATTTTGTTTTGTGCTTACAGGTTTTGTTACTGTTTTTGCTTACAGATTCGGGCTTTATGGTTCTTTGATTCAAATTGTTTTTTGCAGGGTATATTTTATGCTAAATTGTTACAGGGTGTGCCTACAGATTTGCTACTGTTTTGTGCTTACAGATTACTCTTTATTTTCTCTGATTCAAATTGTTTCTTTGCAGGGTATTTTTTCTGTAAAATTGTTGCAGGTTGTGCGTACAGGTTTTTGTTTCGGTGTTGTTCTTACAGGCTTTACAGTTTACTGCTTTATTTTTCTCTGATTTAAATTTTTTTTGGAAGGGTATATTTTCTGCTAAATTGTTACGGGGTGTGCTTACAGGTTGATACTGGTTTGTGCTTACAGATTACTGCTTTATTTTTCTCTGATTCAAAGTATTTTTTTGCAAAGTATATTTTCTGTTTAATTGTTGTGCAGGTTGTCTTGCTGAAAAGAAGGAACATACTCACCAGGGTGGTGGGTCAGAGCTGTAGCTTATTGTTTCTGGAGGGCATGGGCTTGGTCCCACTTCCCTACCCCTCACCCCAGCCACCTCAAGTGCATCATTTCCTTTATACTGGAGGTTCTGACATCACTTCCCCAATAAGGGTAAAGGACATACACCTGTCATAACCTTAACAGCCCAGCATGCTGTGTAGGGGGTAAATGCATGCAAACACTCTCACACACTAACCAAAAAAAAAAACAGAAAGGGAGAGAGACAAGTGGGGAGTGGTGCAATGCACTGGCTGTGGGTTGGCAGTCTTCTGGGATATGTTCTGGAGGCTGCAGTACTGCCCTATTTTGCTGGGGCAGGCTGGGATTTCCTTGCTCCTTTTCAGTGCCTCTCTGGTCTGATGAAGGAGGTTTCATGTCTCCAGGCCAACCTGGCAAGGATTCAGAAAACCTCCTCCCCCAGCCAGGGACCACCAGATCCACTGCTGCTGTGTCAGAGGTTGCCAAGAAAGAGGAGTGGTTGGACCACTGTGAGCTCAGGGAGGGTGAGGGTGGTCAATCAGAGGCACATCCCTTCAGTTGCACCTTTCCACAATTCATATGCCATTCTGGTGGAGTGTGGTTCCTCTATGGAGACACCCACAGTGGAGAACAAGGAGGATGCTGGGAACCTCCACAAAGGAGACCCAGATGAGGGTGGCATGAGACCCCACAGGGGAAGAAAACAACTTCTGGTGGGGCATTCAATTGTTAGGAGGGTAGAACTGGGGTGGGAGGGGAGAAGGAGATAGGGTGCCTGCCCGGTGCCATGGCTGGGAGAGCCAGGAAGCAAATCTTCTGGATCATGGGAGCAGCTGTATGGGAGAGGGTGCTGGACATCATTGTCCACCTCAGGACAAATGTCCTGGCTGAGAATGGGATCAGAGTAGTGCAGGAGAGGTTTCTGGAGTTGGGGATGGGCCTTAGACAAGTAGCACGCATGGTAACCTTTTTGGACCAAGGGTCCACCTGGAAAGATGCAGGCCTACACTGTGTGATGGTCTGCATCTGTCTGGGTGGGGAACCAGGATCCTAGGTGACTGATTTAAATGCTTCATTGGCAAGCATTTAAACTTGCCAAGGGGGGAGACACTGAAAGGAGCAAGGAAATCCCAGCCCCCCCAGAAAACAGGGTAGTGAGGTAAACACAAAGACAGAGAAGTCGATAGGGAGCAGGACAGAGGTAAATGGAGAAAAAGGCTGCAAGGATAGGGAGGAGGAAAAAAGGGGTAAGGCCATTAAAAAATGGAGGATGATGAGTACCAATGCCCATAGTCTGGATAACAAGCTCCCCGAACTAGTCTTTCATGGAAGAGGGATGCCTGAATATTGTGGTAGTCACAGAAACATGGTACACAGAGAACTATGACTGGGATTTCAACATACAGTACAAAGGTACACAATCTACAGGAGGGACAGGGAGGGTAGAAAAGGAGGAGGACTAGCTCCCTACATAAAGGAAGAGATCAAAGCAATGGAACTAAATGGTAAACAGGGAGGAGAGGAGGCACTGTGGGTCACCCTGAAGACAGGAAAATGCACACCAATCCACACAGGGGTTGTATACAGACCCCCATCTCAGGGGGAGGAAATGGACAATGAAATGATAGAAGGCATCCTTAGAATGGCAGAAAAAGGGGATATATTGTTGATGTAGGACCTGAATATGCCAGATGTTAAATGGAGCACCTTTGCTGCAGCCACATCCAAGAGCAGGATCATTCTCAATGCCCTACAGGGGGCACGCCTTAGATGGCTAGTGTTGGAACCCACTCATGAGGGAGCAATCTTAGACCTGGTGCTCTCAAATGGGGATAGAGAGAGTATCACAGATTTAGCCATCTGGGAACAACTGACCACCAAACAGTATTGTTCATGATAAATACAATCATAGAGTCAAGCCATACAAAAGCAAGGGTATTGGACTTTAGGAGGACTGACTTTGGCAAAATGGGAGAGTGCCTCAGAAAAGCACTAGCAAATAGTCAAGACAGAGAAGTGGAGGAACAATGGGGAAAAATCAGAACTGCCATCACAGAGACAACAAAAAAACTCACTATAGTTCTCAAAAGAGGTGGCGGGAAAGGTTAGGGAGAAAAAGATAGCATTCAGGAAGTATAAGGAAACACACAAGGAGCAGGACAGAGAACTGTGCCAGTTAAAGCAAAAGGAAGTGGGGAAGGCACTCAGAATAGCAAAGACCCAAACTGAGGAAAAACTAGCCTACTCATATTAAAAGGGGGATAAAACCTTTTATAGGTACATTAGTGAGTGAAGAAATACCAAGGGAGGGGTAGTGAGGCTTAATAAAGGGGAGTGGGGAGGGAAGTGGGTGACTATGAAAAGCAGGAATACTGAACAAATACATCTGCTCAGTATTCACAAAAGAAGAGGTGGAAGAGGTACCTTAACCAATCAGTAGAAGCACTCTGGCTAGGGGGATTGATACAAGCTGATTCACAGAAGAAAGGGTCCCAAAAGAACTCCTAAAACTGAAAGTGCACAAAGCAATGGGTCCTGAAGGTATTTACCCCAGAATTCTGAAAGAACTAAGGGAAGAACTAGTGATACCATTGACTACCCTTTTTAACAAATCATGGGAAGATGGTGTGGTACCTGAGGACTGGAGGAGGGTGGGTGTGATTCCCCTTCACAAAAGTGGGAGCAAGACAGAGGCAGGAAACTACAGACCTGTTAGTTTGACCTCAGTGGTAAAGAAAATGATGGAATCACTTCTAAGAGAAAGAAGTGTTGATTACCTACAGGTCAGTGGGGCACAGGACCCAAGACAGTATGGATTCACAGCGGAAAGATCATGTCATATGAATCTAATAGACTTCTTTGACTGGGTGACCAAAGTAGTAGACCAGGGAGGGTCTATGAGCAAAGCCTACCTAGACTTTACCAAGGCATTTGATGCTCTACCAGGTCATAGTGTTGCACGCTTAATAGCGTATGACATTATGGCTAACCCGGTACAGCACAGTATGCTACCACTACTGGTGCAATACGATGCATACTCCTGTATACGGTATTGCACCAATAACACTTTCCCAGGCAGAGGATAAGACCTCTGCTGGGAGCAGGCTACAATGAGCAGCTGCCGTGGCTCACAGGACTGAGCCACAGCAGTAAGAACCCACACGCTGTGCCTGGGACCAGTTTTGATTCCCAATCCCAGAAACTTTTATTTTTTTTCCAACATGTGCACTTCCTGTTAGACCCCCGAGTTGAGAATCTTAGTGGGGGTAATAGGCAGTGGGGGTTGGAGCCCCTCAGAAAACAAACATATGCCTCATGGCAGAAATCACTCTGTATTGGCAGCACAATTTTGCCATGCAGCATAATGTCTTGCGACATTATGATCCCGTGCCATTTGACACAGTCCCACACAAATGATTAATAAACAAGTTAGCCAGCCTGGGAGTGGTTCCCAGGGAGATAGCCTGGGTAAAAAATTGGCTAGACAACAGGACACGGAGGGTAATAATAAACGGAGTCCACTCCAAAGAAAGGGGTTTACTAGTTGGGTACCACAAGGTTCAGTACTGGGACCAGTCCTCTTTAATGTCTTTGTAAGTGACATTGTAGAGGGACTGGAAGGAAAAGTATGCCTCTTTGCAGACGACACAAAGATCTGCAACAGGGTTGATACACAAGGGGGTGGAAAGGATGAGAAGGGACTTGGCAAGGCTGGAGGAATGGTCAAACATATGGAAGCTTAGATTCAGTGCACTGACATGCAAAATAATGCACCTGGGAAACAAAAACCCAGGGAAAGAGTACACAATGGGGGGGGATATTACCAACAACAAAAATGGAAAGGTACCTGGGGGTAATCATATCAGATGACCTAAAGGTAAGCAAACAATGTGAGAAGGCAATAAGGATGGCTGGGGGATACTGGGATGTATAGGGAGAGGCATCACCAGTAGAAACAGAAAGTTGCTGTCTCTCTGTACAGACAGTTGGTGAGACCCCATCTGGAGTACTGCTTGCAGTTCTGGAGACCCCATCTCTGCAAGGACATAGACAGGATGGAAGCAGTCCAAAGGAGGGCAACTAACATGGTGAAGGGTCTGCACCAGAAGCCATATAAAGAGAGACTAAAGGAGCTTAATATGTATACCCTTGAGCAAAAGAGGGAGGGGGGGACATGATAGAAACTTTCAAGTGCCTCAAGGGAATCAACAAAGTCCAAGAGGGTAGCATGTTTCAGAAAAAAAGATGTGCAAGAACAAGCGGGCACAAATTGAAGATAGAGGGGGGACGACTCAGGGGCAATGTGAGGAGGTATTTTTTCACTGAGAGGGTGGTGGATGCATGGAACAGCCTTCCTGAGGAGGTTGTGGGTCAAAAACAGTGGGAGAATTCAAGAATGCATGGGACAGACATAAGGCAAGTTGGGTGTTGGGTAGGAGGAAGTAGGCTGTTGGTTATCTAGGATTTGCAGCTTATCCAGTAGGTAGGGAAATGGGCAGACTGGGTTGGCCAAGCAGTCCTTATCTGCTGTCATAGTCTATGTTTCTATGTTTCTTTTTTTCATGTATGTCACAGCTGTCATTTTTCAAATCCAGGCCAAAGTGGGTTTTCACACCTGTGGCATGGAATGGTGTTGCAGTTGCACAGAATTACATTTTGGCTGGGATTAGAACATTTTCTGTACTGGGTACATGCAGTGGGGTAGGACCCTGTGCTCACACAGTAAAATAAGGATACTTTTATACTATCTTAAAAAATAAGGAAATAAGTTGCAAAAATTTTCGTTATGGTCAAAGTAACAAAAGTTGGGAAATGAGGTGTTAGGGTTTCAAACCCTAACACCCCACCCTCCCAAACCAGGCAGAAGAGCAGGTGTGGGGTGTGCCTTGGGTTTCTCAAACCTAACGCTCATCCTATTCTCATAAAGTCTACACATCTGACCTTATTTACAGATGGAATGGGGTGAGTACAGTAACCCCTCACTATAACGAATGCAACGGGAGCCACAGGTTGCATTCGTTATAGCTGTAAATACGTTATAATGAGGATGCATTAAAATGTATGGTGTTACGGTGCACTGTGAGTCTACAAAATGAAATGAAGCATTTTATAATAGTAGCACATTTTATTACAACAACTTTTAACTCAACAAATTTAATGGATAGTTAAAAAGTTTAGTTTAGTTTTGTCTGCAGCTTGAAAGAACAATGTTATTTTTGTTTGTGTAATGCTGCGCTTGATAGCTAAGTCACGGGCATAGGACAGAGCATTCCGTAACTGCAGCACCTTGATCGGGTCAGCATCTTGTGACTGCATCCAATGCAAGCCTGCTTCAATCCCTGAAATTGCTTGCTGGTATGTAGGTATGGGATCACAATCCTCGTCCCCCCGTCCTCCTCCTCCTCTGCGTCCACAAGATTCTCCTCGCTAGGCAGCTGACTGTTCGAAATTGCGCTGACAATCTCTAAGTCAGTAAGTTCATTGTGTGTCCCAGCTGCATCATCGGAGCACAGCCACTCCTCAATTGTGTCTTCAGCCTGATCATCAGAAGGAATCAACTGCAGTTTCTCAGCAATTTGTGTTATTTCTGCAGTGTCATCAGTATCATCGGCATTTTCTGCTTGAAGCATGTCACCAAATGATGGTCCGAAGGTAATGATCCAACAATGACAGATAGTGGCAATGCTGACATTACCCCACGCCTCTCCACACAAAAAGGAAACGTCTTTTAAAGACAGTTTTTTTAGAAAGTCTGTAACCAGTTCCCCCTCCGTTGACACAAGATCTGATAGTAGGCGCTTTCTGTAATTCTTCTTAAAGGTGGCAATGATACCCCCATCGAGCAGCTGTATCCTGGATGTTGTGTTTTTTGGCAGGAACAGGACTTTGATTCTGCCATCCCTGGACCGCATCTCAGTTTGGTCAGGGTGTGCCGGGTACTGATCGAGAAGCAGTAGTGCTTTGCATGGCAGTTTGCATTGCCTTAGATAAAGTCTGACAGCGGGAACAAAATCATTAAAAAACCAGTTTTGAAAGATGTCAGATGTCATCCATGCATTTCTACTGTTGGAATAAGTCACAGGCAAGGATGACAAGTTTGTGTGATGGAATCATCTGGGTTTAGCAAACTTGTCAATCATAAGGGGAGTGATTTTGTGGGTCCCAGCTGCATTGCAGCAGAACAACAGGGTTACTCGATCTTTACTAACCTTAAAACCCTTGCTGGCATTGGGCTCATTGTGACCTGCCAGAGACACATCAGGCAAGCAGCGCCAGAACCGGCCTGTCTCATCGGCGTTATAAATCATTTCTGGCTGATAGCTGCCTTTCTCTATGATGTCCTTCAGTTTTGGCAGAAACTCATTAGCGGCTGCATCATCACAGGAACTTTGTTCTCCTGTAATGCAGACCCACCTGATGCCATGCTGGCGCTGGAAACACCATAACCAACCAGAAGAAGATTTAAATGATGAATTTGGACCATGAATCTGCTGAGCAAACTGCTCAGCTTTCTGTTGCACGATAAGTCCCGACAGAGGCACCCCGTTTAATCGCTGTTGGGAAAACCAAAGCTGAGTTGCTTTGTCAATTTCAGTTTCATCTGGGTGCCTCATTTTTTTTCTTGCCAGACCTTCATTCTCACTGCACTCACTGGCGAAGTCCCGTAGGGACTGTTCTTGATTTCGCCAAGTGCATATGGTCGATTTGGAGTACCCAGTTTCAACTGACAACTTGCTTAAAGTTTCTCCAGCTTTGATGCGGTCGAGTATGGACAGCTTAGTTTGAACCGAGTAACCGGACCTCTTCATCGTAGCAGCTTGTTTAGGGAAATGGCTGTAAACTGTAAACTGTAACTCATTACTTGGTGCACATTCTTATAACAAGTGCTAAAAAATCTTTTAATTACCTAGTGGCACCGACTGGACAATGAATGGCTCATAGTACGCCTCACAGAAACTGCTGACTGTCAGTGTCAGCGTCAGTGCCAATCACAGAAACAGCTGACTGTCAGTGGCATGTCATAGAAACAGCTGACTGTCAGTGTCAAGGCAGGAGCCATAAAACGTGTTCATTATAGCCGAGATTTTGTTATAGTAGGGTTCGTTATAGCGAGGGGTTACTGTATTAAGCTTGAAAAGGACAAGGCACACCCCACACCTGCTCTCCTGGATGGTTTGGGAGGGTGTGATATTAGGGTTTGAAAGTCTAATGCCTAATTTCCCAACTTTTGCCACTTTGAGCTTAACTGGAGCATTAACAAAGTTTTTTGCATCTTATATAGAAATACATGCACAGTAAATACTTGTACTTTTTGGTTAACCACTAAAGTGCTTATTATTATTTTTTTTCCTGCTCTCTTATGCTGCAGTACATTTGTGAATTTTGTTACATAGGTTCCTAAATAGATTTTAAGGGATCATCTGCAATAATTGCACATGCTTTGCAAAAGAGTTATGGGTATATGTAGTATAACTAATATTTGGATCTGGGGCTCAGGATGGCAATATAAACATATTGGCCCAGATATTCAAAAGGGTTGCGCATGGTGCAACAATGTTGCACCATGCGCAACCCACTGATGCGCCCCGGTGCGATATTCAAATGGGGATTGTAGCTGGCACAAATTCCAATGTGCCGGAGCGCATCAGTAATGTATGCGGTGCAGGTAGGGGGGCCATGCCCATGCATACTCCGTACATCCCAATATACAGCCCGGGATATGCTGAGTCCATGCACAACCCCTACTTGTGCTGCACACAGGTGAGCCAAAAAAAAGGAACACTTGGCAACTCCACAGGTGAGCTGCTGTGCTGCAGGGCAACACAGCATCTGCCACCTGTGGGTGGCCACCCGAACCCCGGCTGCACCTCCGTGGTGGCGCCCCCTTCCCATGCCCGATCATGGGCATCTGTTCAAAATAACAACGTCCTATCTCCCTGGTGGTCCAGTGGACCACTGTCAGCCCAGTCACGGGCATTAGTAACAATAAAATAACATCCCATCTCCCTGGTGGTCCACTGGACCACTGTCTAGCAGGTCACGGGCATTTTTAATATGAAAATAAAATCCAATATCCCTGGTGGTTCAGTGGACCGCTCGCAGCCCGATCGTAGACATTTGTATTAAAAACATGAAGACCAATATCCCTGGTGGCCCAGCGGTACCCCTCTCCCCACCCGCCACTGAGCTCCACTGCCCTCCTCCTTCCCGGTCAGCTGCGGGCGGCGGCAGCACCCCACCCACCTGCCACCCCGCCGCCCTCTGACTGACACCATAGGTAGGGCTGTATGCCCATTGGTCCACAGCGTGAGCCAATGGGTGTGCAGCCTGTATACACATACACATTGGAGGCAGTATGGTGCAGTGGGTTAAGGCTCTGAGCTGCAAATCTGGAGACCTGGGTTTGAATCCCACAGCCACCTAGGTGCATACTGTGTGACCCTGAGCAAGTCACTTAACTTCCTCATGCTCCCAGGTTGCACTTGCAAACAAGCTTTCAGCTTAGTGTGTCTCACCTGGTAAAATAATTGGTAAAAAAAAAAAACATTCCAGATATGTGACTGGATCCATTCACATATCTGGAATGTATAGTTCGGTACTGGCTGCATGCCTATTGGCTCACGCTGTGGACCAATGGCCATACAGCCCTACCTACGGTGTCAGTCAGCAGGCGGTGGGGCAGCAGGCGGGTGGGGTGCTGCCGCCGCCGCTGACCCAGGGGAGCAGGGCAGTGGGCCCAGTGGGTGGGTGGGAGGGTACCGCTGGACCACCAGGATATTGAACTTCATGTTTTTAATACAAATGCCCATGATTGGGCTGCGAGTGGTCCACTGGACCACCAGGGATATTGGATTTTATTTTCATATTACAAATGCCCGCGATTGGGCTGACAGCAGTCCGCTGGACCACCAGGGATATAGGAAGTGTATTTATGTTTACTTAAGCCCGCAATCGGGCTGTGGGGCACATTGCCACACTGTGCAGGGGGCGTTGGTCCCCGATGGCTGCTGTCTGGCAGGGCGCCAGGCTTAAGTTGCTGGGGATTGGTGCACCTGCATGCAAATGGGGCCATAATGACATGCAAATGGCCACATTTGCACCTTGCATACATTATTGCCCCATATGCATGTGCACTTTTGAATATCGTGGTTGTTGCACATAGCGCAACGGAACTTGAGCTAGCGCATCCCCCTGCTCCACTCTGGCCACTTGCGCTGGCGCAGTGCCACTGTGCGATGTGCACTGCGGGTGGCCAGGGTGCAATATTCAATGATACTGTGCCATGGCGCAGTTCCGTTGAATATTGCCCAGTCAACGCCCCTGCTCAGCCAAGTTGCACTGCACCCAGGCTTGCGCCATAGCCTGGTGCAGTCTGAATATCCGGGCCATTGAGTTTTAATTTGTTTAGTTGATAAAAAATAATTCTTATGCACTCAAGTGCTCCATTTTACTATTATCTGTACAATACTAACATACTAACATACTATTTGCCAGCAGATTAGGCCTTACGGTCTATCGAGTCTGCTCGAACTTTAGATCCTTAGTTGGGTGCCGAGACCCTCCCATCCCTTGTGCTCCAGAAACCCATATCATCCATCCCCACCCCCCTGGGACAGGACATCATCTGATACATCCACTTTCTGTGTCTGTCCCATCCTCTCTTGAAGCCCTCCACTGTGGATCTCTGAACTAGCTCACCAGGCAGTGCATTCCAAGGGTCCACCACCTTCTCAGTGAAAACCTCCTCCTCTTTTCCCCTTACCCTTCCACCTTCCAACTTCAAACCATGCCCTCTGGTGATACCTCCTGCTTTAGTCTAAAGATCCCTCCATGTTTACCCTATTTTTATTCCTTGAGGTACTTGAAGACCTCAATCATGTCCCCCTGTCTCTCCTCTCCTCCAGTGAAAACAGGCAGAGCTCTTAAGTCTGTCCTCATCGTCAAATCTAGCCCTCGTATCATCTTTGTTGCCCTCCTCTGTACCCTCTCTAGGAGCTGTATGTCCCTCTTTAAGTGTGGTCTCCAGTACTGTACACAGTACTCAGGTGTGGTCCTAACCAGTCCATTGTAGTTAGCGGCAGAATCACTTCTTTGCTCCTAGAAGTGATCCCCACGATGCATCCCAACATCCTGTTTGCCTTGCTAGCCGCTCCTGCACTGCTCAGAGTTATTCATACATGCATCCACCATGACCCCAGGTCTTTTCCCCTATTGAGGCCTCCAGCGCCTCCTCCCAGGGTGTACCTGTGTTTAGGGTTTCCCCGACCAAGATGCAACACCTTGCACTTGGTGATATTGAAATTTAATTTCCATGTGTGAGCCCAGCTTTCCAGGGTGTCCAGGCCCTTTGCAGGGCCAACTCCTCCTCTTCTCCCTCAACTACTGCTCCCATCTTGAGTCATCCACGAAGAGACTCATTTCACACCCTATACCCTCCCTGATGTCCGATATGTATGCATTAAACAGGATCGGACCCAGGACCGAGCCCTGCGGTACCCCACTACCAACCTCTCTAGGGTTGAGAGCTCCCCACAGACCACTACTCTCTGAGTGCATCCAGCTAGCCAGTTTTCAATCCATCTGACCATCAAAGGGCCTACTCCTAACCCCATCAGTTTCTACACCAGACCATTGTGGGGGACAGAGTCAAACGCCTTGTTGAAGTCCAAGAATAATACATCCACAGGCTTAACCCTGTAGGGGCTTAACCCAATAGGTTATGGTTGTCACAGTTTTAATAATTCATTATCAATTTACCATAAGGTTGTTTAATTTCTATATGCTAGAAAGTGCTGCATTTTTCTTTTTGCTCATTGGTTTCAGGAAGCCCTCCCCTTTTTATGCAAGGCAACAGTCTATGGATATTTTCATTTTCCTTCCATGCAGGTAGAGGGTCATATTGCAATTCATTTTTGAAATTTGTGCTAGCTGTGAATTGAGCTGGCTATTGCCAGTCACATAAAAACACTTATAATTATAGACATTTAGTAATTATTGGTGTAGTACACGTAGTATAATTTGGTTGACTAAATGTGTGCCTTAAGAGAGTCAATTTATTATATGGTTGAACCAAATAGATATTATGATGGCTATATAAGAATGCCCACTTTTTGAACTTAATGTGACTAGAAAATACTGTCATCTGTGTTTATGACAGATATTATTTAGAATGTATTCTGTTTTTAAATATAGTAACTGCTAGCCCTAAAGAAGAGGCATAGGCTTTAAAACATTGGTGTTTTGAGCAGTACTGACATCCACTAGATAATGTTAAAAAGAAATTTTGAAAACATCCACACATGTGGTAAGTGGGTTTACTGTATGTCGCATAACTGCCATCACTTGCATAAGGTGTTATGGAAGCAGGCTCCTCCCACTTGTTTTTGTCTTAACAGAGCTGGAGGCTGCCACATTAAATTATCTGCATATGGCAGCAAAGGGTGAGTCTTGTGGGAAGCCAGACTGCAGCGAAGCCCAAAGGACTGGCATGCCAATGGACAAGTGGAAAAATATAAATAGAATGGGCTAAAATAAACATGAAATTAGCCTGTATTTGTTTAAGACAATATCAACAATCTTTATTAGTTAAAAAAGTGTCAAAACTGGCCTGGGGGTTGATAGTGTACTCACTACTAGGTATGACCTTGCTTCAGGCAAATGTTATCCTTGTCAGTTCAGTGACTTGCAGGCTGATAAACACAATGAGGCTTCCTTTCCCAAAAAGCAATACTTCCAGTCTGCTTACTGTGTACAAAGTGTCACTGTTCCTTGGGGACTGACCTGGACTTTAAGACAGCAACTGTGACACACTGATGAGTTCCAAAAAAAAAAAAAACATGTCTTAGGTTGTTTTTTTTAAGTCATGGTAGACTATCCATTTATTCAAGTCCGTTTGAAACAATCATAGATTCAAGCCTGTTTCAGACAACCATTAGTGCTGCCAATACCTCGTCAGCTTGTCCCCACCTTGATGTACATATTGCTACCCACAGTACTAAGTAAGGTATATAATTGACAGGTTGCCTTCCTGGGGCATGAAGCAATCTTCCATATTTGAACTGATATTTGAAAGAATAGCCAAGCTTACCCTCAAAAGCAAGGGGACTGGTCATTTTTTTTAATCAATCTTCTTTACACCTCCCACCATCATCCGTTTCTGTTTTACTGTGATCTGTAACTATTGTTTTGAAACTGCTGCTCTACTACAGTTATGATGCAAGTCCAAAGCATATCAGGGCAGTCTGAACCATAGTGGTTGGCATTTTCTCCTCCCACACACACACTTTTTTTTACATGCAGCAACAGTTCTTCTCTGGGATTATCTGCCCAGCCCTTGGGCTGGACTCTGTGCCTGGCAACCTCACTGCCTTGTCAACCACTACTTCCACCATGCCTCCACCCATGAAGGACACTGTGGAATAGGGTCCTGAAGTACTGTAATCTGTCATCAAGATGGTCCCATGGGTTTTTCGCCCACATTCTCCTCTGATGCCTCCCACCTTCTCTTTGTACCCTGTTAAGCCTCTGGCAGCCCTTTCCAATTGCAGTGGCTTTGGGCACATTCACCCACCCCTTGCAGGAGAGTCAGTCCCCTGACCACCATAAAGGGTTGCTGTACCAGTGGAACCTGGTGTCAACCTTCCCTGGCTTTGTAATACTGCCACTGGTAGCAGTGTTTTCCCACCCTTACTGTTTTTTGACCAAGTTCTGCAATCTCTGTATGTGTATGCTAAGTAGGGATGCACGCCTTGCCCCCTCCTCCTAGAGAACTGCTAGGAGTCTACCAGAGTGCGGATAATGAGTCATATCCACACCCCTAGAAAAATAGATTCCTCACCTGTAAATGTAGTTCTAGGAGTGGTATATGGTTTACATCAACACAACCCACCCAGTTTCCCCTGGCAAGTGGCACATGGATCCCAGCTCCAACATGAAAGATCTAACGTCACGGGGCAGAGTCGGGGGGGGGGTTATACTGCCCAGGTGGTGGGAGGAGTTTAGCTCAAAGACATCAGGCAAATAAGACTGTTCCAGTGGAACTGCCAGAGTATAGTTGTGATCCATATACCACTCCTGAAGCTATGGTTACAGGTGAGTAACCTGCTTTTTCCTATTGTAAAATGACTTGGCATCTATTCTGCCAAATACACCATTTGGCCCTGTGCACCCAGAGTCTGCTCCCTCACTTAGGTCACTGACATAGCAATGCACCAGGCCAACTTCCAACCTACTCCCCCTTTTATTACCCCCTTCCTTCCTACCATGTGGCACCCTGTGACAATGCAATACCTGTAGTAGGGCCTCCTTTACAGGAAATTTGAGAACTACTTCCTTTTGCCACCTGAGTGGACACTGCTGGGGGTGGAGCAGAATGCAACCCTACTCTGTTGAGAAATGTTGCCATTGGCAGCACTCCGAACCATGGGTCTGCAAATGTGCAGAGATCTGGGTTTGTAGCAGGTCATGGACTGCTCATATGGCAGAGTTTCACAGTACTGCTGTACAATTGGGTCATTCACTGGCCATTTATTTATTAAAACTGGCCCACTGAGATTACTAGTCATCTTGTGTCCACAAACATCCTGGAATACTCTGGTAGCAGTCAATTCAGCAAGTTCTTTCCGAGATTCCCTGGAGATACTTAAGAAAAAATCATTTCTGGCACTGTCTGTGCAGCAGGAAATCTCACAAAAATCTCTTTAGAGATCTCCAGAGACTTTCGGAAATAACTTTCCAGCTAAACGGTTGCTACTGTATCTCTACTGTGTCTTACATAAATTCAGAGGCACAAACCACTTACTGTTAAGGGTATGCAAATAAAAAATATAATTTCTTGAATACAATAACATAAATAATATTTGACTTCTTCTATCTGGAATTTATTCTCCCAATCACCTCCCTTTGATGGCATGTAAACTACTTCCAATCTCCAGAACCTTCTGTCCAATTTTCACTTGTGGCACTCTTGGGGGATGTTCTGCCCCTCATTGTGCCTACAGTGTCACTTTATAGTCAGTGCTGTGTGAAATTGGGAAATACTGAGATTTATGTATCTCAGTGTTCTGACTGAGTCTGTTGCATTTCAATAAAACCTATAATAAGTAAGAAAAAATGGATATTGTAGTATATCTGAAGTTGCACTGTGTTGGATATGGACACTCTCCAGAACATCTTTAGATTTTTAGGTGGTTGATTCAGGCTGCATATGGGATGGAGTCCAGTTGTACCCCCTCCCATCCCAATCTTCACTGTGTACTGATTACATTTCCTGTCAATATAGTGATACCCCTCCTGCCCCCATCACAACTGTGTACTAATTAAATTCCCTGGCAGTTCAGTGGTACTCCACCTCCTACCACAACCTCTGTTAGATACAACTCCCACCCTCCCTGGCCCACCCACACAGTACCCGATGGCAACCAGTGCAGACCCTCCTTTAACACCTTGGCTGTCCATTGTCTGACTGAGATGGAGCAAGTGTGCTTACTGTAGAAACAGCAGTTTCACAGTTTTTCAATGCAATATACATACAGGCAGCATGCCAGAAAGGAATTGTAAAAATATGCCACTCTTATGGTTGCATGGTATGTTCTGCACAGAGTAAATGGTTGCAGCTCAGTTTGGGGCCCATAAAGTTTCAAGAGGCAGGAGTATACTTGCTTCAAAAGCAAAAGTTGGGTAACATGAACTTCTGGTTTTGAAGCACTTGGTAGTCACAGAAGACAGCCCTATATAAAGAGGCTCCATAATATACAGAGGAAACTGGCTGTGAATAAATTTGTATCTCTGTGAAACTAACATAATTTATTCCTGTGATCTTATTTGCATCTATCTCTAACAGTATCACGAACAATGATGCTCATATCCACTCTGCTCAGTCTAACTCTGAAATAGGAACTTTTCTTGCAGGGCAACTCCTGTCTGGAGTGGCTAGGTAAGAGGACATGGTGCTGCTACACCTGAGAAGAGAATAAGGAACACAATAAGTTTTCATTTTGCTGTAAAGCCTTTTTAAAGGCTTTTGGGGTTTTCAAAGATGTAGTCATAGAGACATAGAAGCATATAGGTTGGCAGATGAAAAGAGGCATTTGACCCATCATGTCTGTCCAGTTCTACATATCTAATATGGAATGCTACAGCTCTTGTGGCTCCCCCCCCCCACATGCACATTCCCTCTATGATACCGTCTTTACCAAGTCCATGTATTATTTCTACCCATGTTTGAATCTCCCTCAACTGATTTCACCCACACCACCTCTTTTGGTAACATAGTCCACTCCTCCTCCACCCCTTCCATGAAAAAATATTTCCTGGAATCCCTCATAGTTTCCACCCCTGCCAGTTTCACGGAGTTACCCTTGTTTCTTGTGCTTCCATTCAGTTTGAACAATTCCCCACTATCCAGCTTGTTCACCCCATTGATATGTTTGTATGTCTCAATCAAGTCCCCTTTCCCCATCTCACCTCTAGTGTATATGTGATACGTATGTCTGATGTGTGATGCATTTTTCCAACCTGTGCTAGCAAGTCCTTTCCTGCTGTCTCTGGGTCATCTTGGTTTCCCTCTCTGTACTGCTTCTGCTCTGTCACTGTCCTTCTTTAAATGCAGTCTCCAACAGTGCACACAGTTTTCCAGGTGAGGCCGAACCAGTGACATACAGTACTGTTAAGGTTAAAATAAAATGTTTTAAATATTTTCCTCTCATGTGGCAGCTATTTTGTGCTGTTGTGTGCCTGGATTTGTATTCTTTGTCAGTGACATACTGTGCATAATGGCCACCAGTGGTATAAAATGGCAGAAGCATATCACTTTTCCTGTTGCTAATACTCCTCCCTGTGCACCCCAACATCCTATTTGCCCTGCCCAATTGAACAGTTGTTTTTACATTCTGAAATTATTACTCCTCAGCCCATTTTCTCTGTTGTGCTTTCCACTGCTACTACCCCAATCTATATTCAGTTTTGTGATTTTTTTTAACCTCTAAGTGCATCACCTTGCTACTTTTTAACGTTAAATGTTAACTGCCATACCTTTGAGCACTTCTCTTACCCACCATGTCCCCTTTTATAATTTCAACCCCTTCTTCACTACCATAAATATTATTATCATCCATGATGAGGCATATCTTGCCCTCTTCCCTGCCCCAATGTCTCAGATAAAGATGTTGAAGAATACCAGTCCCAAGATGGGGATATAACATTTTAAAAAGCAGGAGCTTACTCATTCAAAAATTATGCCCTCTTCCCCACCCCAGTGTCACAGGCAGAGAGGTTGAAGAGTACCAGTTCCAAGATGGGGATATACTGTTTTAAAAAGCAGAAGCATACTCATTCTAAAATCAGAAGTAGGGTATCATGAACTATTAGTTTCAGGGCACTCAGAGGTCACTGAGGAAAGTTCATATAGAGGTTCCCCAGCAATCTGAGGTGAGGTCTGCTGGGGTGATGAGGTCAAGGTAGCGTCTACCATGGTATCAGCTGAGAGTGGAAGGGAGGCAGGACACTATGCCTGATTCCATTGAGAAGGGTATACCGGGGCAGGAGGTATTACTTAAAGAGAGGTAATTTAGTGTAATGATATTGCATGTTGCAGTAAAAGTTCAATGTACATGATCCATACAGAGAAATAGGATAAGAATTGCATATGTGGTAAATGCCTGCTTGTTCAGGAATTTCTAAGGAAAGTAGAAAGAGTCAATGAAGAACTTGGTCAAGGGTAGCCAACTAGAGAAAGATACGTGTGTACTAGGTGTCCATATGGAGCACAAATTAAGAGAAAGTGATGGCTTCATATAAATCAGGGGACAAAGAAACAAGAACCAGGTGCTCCTTCTGTCTGTAAAGCAGTGATGCACACTGAAAAATTTCAGACAAAATAAAAAACAGTAAAGTAGTGCACCCACTGCAGACTATATATATATATATATATGTAGCTGTGTGGACAGTATTTGAGAGACAAAGTGTGACATTCATACACTCAAACAAGTTTTATAATTAGGCATGACTCAACCTTAATTTTAATGTGTATATGTGGTAGTTGCATAATACAAAATATAAAGATAGTTCTGTATTTCTAAGCTTGGAAAAATGGCACAGTTATTTATAACATGTAAACTACTTTCGTGGGTAACTTGGTGTCCATTATGCATTATTTCCATCTCTAGTAATAAATACAATTTTCAAATGCAGTGTCTCTGTCTTCTATGTAAGTGTATTCATTTGCAACATCCAATGATTTGATGTTCTTCCATACATATGTGTTGCTATCTATCCTCCAATGTAGACAGTACTAAAAATACAAACAAGAGGTTACCAAAGTTTCATTACTTCATGCTTATACTGTTTATGTCCAGTCTACATGCCTTTCACAATTAAGCTGGACATTAAGTAGAAAGATAAACATGAACAAATTACTTGGTTGTACTTGATTTATTATGGGATCATCTCTGTTGCATAAAACATCTGTGGGTAATGCGGACACCACAGTAGCAATGCAACATGTGAAATACATGGTACAATTTTTATTAATGGCTTATTATAAACCAAACAGCCCATACACATTGATAAGTACCATGCCACATCAGGGGCCATTTTGACAACACTGTAGCTTCGCTGAGCCAGACTGAGGAGAGGCCCAACCACAGTTAACAACCAGAAAGCACCCAGGCAAGCTGTTTGGTACTGATAACTATACATGAGGGTATCACTTGATGCTCCCTGGCAACCCTGTGCCAGCCTTTGAGGGGAAAATTATGGCAAAATATCACACAGTCCCACCCTAAGCTCACCACCACATGCATCACAGGGATGCCTCTGCAACAGGGTTCTTGTTCTGCATGTGGAATGCCACATCCAAACTACTCTACAAGTCAAAACAATACACCACAGTTCACCATGAACAAGCAAAGGCAAGGCAAGATACAGCTGGATGTTACATGGTGGGCCTGAGCCACATCAGGGGTCATTTTGACATCACTGTACCTCCACAGAGTCAAACTGAGGGCAGGCCCAACCACAGTTACCAACCAGAAAGCAACCAGACAATTTGTTTGGTGTTGATAACTGTAGATGCAGGCACTGCATGGCATCCCCTGGCAACCCAGTGCCAGTCATTATGGGGAAAATGAAGCCAAAATTTCATACAGGCCTACCCTGTGCTCACCACCATGTGCATCACAGGGACACCGCTGCTGCAGAATTCTTGTACTGTACATGGAATGCCACATACAAACTGCTTGAGTCAGGTTCAGGTGATGTATTTTTTTATTTCCAAACAGTTCCAAGATATTATGCTAACATTTGATATTTAACTTATAGACAATTTCATTATAAATAAATCTGCTAAATGTTTTTGCCAGATGAATCCAAACCACTGATATTGTCCAACAGGCACTAGTACCCCCAGGCATTGACTAGATTACAGTACTACACATGGTATCCCTCCCATAACCCTGAATGTACTAAGCAGTGCCATGAGCAGCCTTTCTGAACTAAGCCCAAGCACTGCATTTTTTTTAAACAGTTCCAACTTATTGTGCCATCACTTGACATCTAATTTAGAAACTGTCTTATTATAAATCAATCAGGAAAATGTTTTTGCCAGATGAATCCAAAACAATGATGTTGCCCTACAGGCACTTGTACACCCAGGCAATGACCCAGTAATTACACATGGTACCCCCCCCATGCCATGAGTAGCCATTTTGAGGTAGGCCCTGGTGCTGTATTCTTTTATTTTTAAACATTTCCAACATATTATGCCCCCACTTGATGTCTAGTTTAGAAGCAGTCTCATTCCTACATGTGGTAACCCCCATAACCTTGAATAAACTGACCAATGCAATAAGAAGCATTTTTGAGGTAGGCCCCATTGCTGTAGTTTTGTTTATTTCATACAGTTCCAATATATTATGCCACCACCCACACCTGATCCCCTAGTTCAGTATGAAAATACAATGATGCTCCTTGATAATCTTACATCAAGAAAGGCAACTTTATCATTTTAAAATAACACACACACACACACACACACACACACACACACACACACACACACCCCTACCTTAACCGGAGCCAGCATCACACCTTCTTTCCAAAAATTACAAGCATCTCTCACAAATTGCATTTATTTTTGTTTAAAACATTTTAAGAGTGCAGCTTTTATATTCATTCTGCATACACACTTCTAAAATAGAGCCATCATCACATCAACAGGTGCAGCATTCATTTGACAAATACACATTCTTAGAATTTTCCAGTAGGAACCACACAGGTGTTGTTTAAAGTCATCAACAGGGGAAAGTTCACCAATATTAGCAATATTCTGAAAAAAATCAAATTATTTTTTTATTTTTATTTAGTTTTTGTTTACCGGGTAGGTGCACTAGCCAGAAAGACTATTTTCAGGCACGACCCATGAGAGTACAGAGACAAACTTACAAGAACAATGATACATAGTGCAAAGTACAGGAGCAATAATATACATAGTACAAATTGCATATCAGCAGCAATGTGACAAAGTATTGAGGCAGTTAGGCCAGAAATAACCATTTATGCATTTAAGTTATTGTGAGACAAAATACAATCAGGTCAAAATAGGAGATTGAGGTAGGAAGACAAAAGTACAGTATTAATATTTACACAAGACAATACATTAAGGTCAAATTATCCAACCAGGTAACTGTTCAAGTAAGTAAGGAAATAGGGAGCAGTGGGAGCGATAGCTACCAGGCAGAGATAGATAGAGGGAGGAGCTTTGGAGAGAAGGTGGGGATGGATGATTGGATAACCTGGAAAGAAGAGGAGGAAGTGGGGGAAAAGAAAATGAAAGAAATGAGGAAGTAAAAGTTGAGAGGGAGAGTTTCACTGACAGGGGTGGGCCCTAGGCTCCTTGGTTATGACAAGTGGAGGGCAGGATTAGAGGGTGAGGGCTAGGGTGGTTTGAAGCAGGAGCATGTGTTGGAGGAGTGGAGATAATGTTGAAGTTCTTTCTTAAAGAACTTTTTCATTATACAATGAAAACCCACTGGATGGATTGTAAACAAAAAACTATAAATCTCAAACAAAACTCGATTTGATTAGACTGGTCACATATATGCATAGCCCCCTTTTGAAGAGGGGCCCTTCACAAACAGCTAGATCATGAGAAAACATACAAATGTAACTTTTCTGCCCCCAAAGATGATAGAACACAACTGCTGCACTATAGCCAGATAGTATTTAATATGCCCTATTTAAACAGTGCCAGCACCAGAGGAAAGTTCAGCTGATATACTTCCCAAACAAAACTTTAAAATATACTATTTAATATGCCCCTTTTAAACAGTAACCACACCACAAGAAAGTTCTGCTAATATACTTCCCATACACAACTTTAAACTATACTATTTAATATGCCCAATTTATACAGTGCTAGAACCAGAAGAAAGTTCTGCTGAAATACTTCCCAAACAAAACTTTAAAATATACTCATTGTGCTGCACAGCCCACTAATCCAATCATCCTCTATTTTGAAGAGGGGCCCTTCACAAACAGCAGGACCATGAAGTCTTAAGGTGAATACTTTACTTTTTCTGTCCCCAAAATGGCAAAGAATAACTGCTGCACTTTAGTCAGTCACTATTTAATATGCCTCCCGGAATTTTAACTTGCTGTTTTGTAGCAGAATACTGAAGATTATGTTTTCTAGTGACTGGAGACCTCTGAGATCCGTCCAAACTCCTGTACAGCACACCAGATGTAAAATGGACGATACTTCATTCTACCTGTTTTTAAGAATGGTAAATGGGAGAAGCAGTGGGAAGAGAACAGTTTTGTTTAGAGCCAGAGTACCAAAACTGAATGCCTGATGTCATCTTTGGATACTGGCTATTTGTACCAATACCAGCATCATCATCATCATCCACGTGGGTAACAAGGACATGACAGCAAGAGCCACGGCTCTTGATGCTGCTGCTCTGAGTAGGTTCTATGTACCACTGCATTAAGATTGCAGATTTGTGCAGGGGAAACACATTAAGCAATGTGAACTGACACTGAAAAAACCCTCAAATCATAAAGGCAAAATGCACAAAAGAAATTATGCAGCTATATAAGACACTACAATAATGCACAAAAGTAATAAATCACATTTATTTATTTTATTTATTTAGATTTTGGTAACTGGGTGAACCCACTGAGACCAGAGGTCCCTTTTTCAGGGGCGACCCGGGATTAGTTACAATGTGTACATACATAGGTATAAAATACAATAGTTTACAATGAATCCATTTTTAGTTACAGTGAGAACATACATAGTCATTAGGGTACAGTGGAGAGCCAGTACATTTTGGGGAGCAGGTATAACATGTTAGACAAGGAGAACAGTAAGCTTGCCAGGCTAGGCAGGAATAGGGGCAGATACACAGTGCTTTGAGCATTATGCCATGCGATATTCAAGGGAGTGAAGGCTTGGTAAAGTGGATAACATCAAAAGAGTGGTGTCATGTAAATGTAATTACATCTGCATAAAATCAATAATCACTGGGGGACAGTTACATATCCACTCTAATCACAAAAAAAGAAAACTTTAGTATTCTGCTTTAAATACAGTAAATGTAATGGTCACCAAAATGTGTAGCACAGCCATGTCACAAAATGGCTGCCTTTGTAAAGGTAATTTTCATTATTAAAATGTTGCCACAATAAAATAAAAATACATATACGCTTTTATATGCACACTATCTCTTGACCATATTGGCAACAGTACAGAGCACAAATTCTGTATTTTTAGTAAATTTTGAGTAAAATACAGATCTTATTTTAAGTGAACACCCAAGTCTCTTGAATACTGTCCACACACCTATATATATTATAGTGGTGCAGTTGCACCACTATATTTAGGGTTATGAAGGCACTTCTATCTTAAAGTCAAAATTTTACACATTAATAACTTTGGACCCATTCAATGGATTTGTCTGAAATTTGGTATGCACTGTGGGGCATCATAGATCTCTTGATATGCCAAATTTTGTTTCAGTCAGACTGACAGTCTTTGTGCACCAAAATGCTGAAAAATGCACTTTTCACCAGTTTTGGAGGCAGTTTTGGGGAATTTGCCCATGGCCCTGCACAGGTCTGCAAGATAGCTCACCTGAAAAAGTGTTGGTGGCCAAACATGCCGCTTTTCATTTGGTGAAAAAATATTGAGGCATTCAAAAGTTATGGCACTTTTAAGCTCCCATTATAAGACAATGGGAACATTTATATGGTTGTTTTGCCAACGAAGAATGGGGTTTGGGACATCTCATCCCATGTGGCTGTCAAAGTATTTGCAGCCTCATGGTCAAAGAATCTTTGTCCCCAAGAATTCTTTGATCGTGAGGTCTGCCATCTTGTTTTTTAAATTCAGTCACAAAATATCAAATATCTCGGCTCAGGGGTCACTCCTGAAGTAAAACATGCATGGGTTTTACTCAGGGGGCTTCAATCTATTGACCCATGCCTATAATTTCACCTAAAATGGTCAAACAAATAGAGTTATGACGTTTTAATTTCTTTGATTGCGACTGGCTAACAATCGTTGATCGCGAGCCTGCAAATTCTTTGATCGCGAGATTCTTTGATCGTGATCTTGCATTGTGAGGTAAAAATACAATTTTCTCAGCTCAAGGGTGGCCTAGGAACACAAATGAGGGTGTATTTTACGCAAGGGGCTTCATTCTATCTAGGCATGGCAATGGTTTCATGCAATTCTGCCTAAAACTCGAGTTTCACCATTTGTTATTCTTTGATTGTGAGTCTGCAAATTTCTTTGATCACGAGATTCTTTGATCACGGTCTTGAATCGTGAGGGCATAACAAGATGTCCCTTTGAAAAATGCAAATTTCTCAGCCCAGGGATGGTCTAGGAATACAAATGAGGGTGGGTTTTGCTCAGGGGGCTTCGTTCTATTGAGGCATGGTGGTGGTTTCATGTAATTCTGACTAAAACTTGAGTTTCACCATTTTTTATTCTTTGATCATGAGCCTGCAAATTCTTTGATCACGAGCCTGCAAATTCTTTGATTGCAAGATTCTTTGATTGCGATATTGCATCGTGATGGGCACGACGAGATGGCCCTTTGAAAAATTCAAATTTCTCAGCCCAGGGGTGACCTAGGAACACAAATGAGGGTGGAATTTGCTCAGGGGGCTTTGTTCTATCGAGGCATAATGGTGATTTCATGTAATTCTGCCTAAAACTTGAGTTTCACCATTTCATATTCTTTGATCATGAGCCTGCACATTTTTTGATCATGAGCCTGCAAATTCTTTGATCGTGAGATTCTTTGATTGTCTTCTTTGATTGCGAGGGAGGGACAAGATGGCCAGATTTTATAATGGAATAGATAGGCAAATTTTCACAATCTTCAACTTTAAATATCTCAGAAACGGTTTGGTCTTTTTACTTGAAATTTGGAGGGTGTCGATGGCATGTCCCTGTACATGTGAATTGCAGTGTTTACATGTTGGAGAAAGTATTTATTGTGGAGATATTGCGTGATGCAATTTTAGTTTTGCAGACAGTGTTTTGCATTGTGGTGGTGCCTTGAAATTGATAGGGTTCCTAGCCTTAGTGTCATGTATGTACTTTTCAGTTGTTGTGTCAGTACAATGTCAACAGGTGTGGAATTCTGCAACTCCAATGAATGAAAATCTCAAACTTCAACATGTTATATCTCAGACACGGTTTGGTCTTTTACATTGAAATTTGGAGGATGTTGATGGTAGAGACACATTTACAAGTTGGTCGGAGTGCAGGACCCAGCCGGCCCGTGCTCCCACCAACTTCTGCAAGTTCTTAGTTTCCTATTCTTTCTCAAAAAGTAAGGAAATTCTATGCAAAAAACTGCGCTAATGCATCATTTAGGGTTAAAACACAAAAAGTCAGGAAATGAAAAATCTTTAGGGTTGCCCCTCCCCCCATGGACCCGCTAATCATCCCGAGATTGACAGATGATGGGGTGTGTCATTGAGGTTGTGAGGCCTAAATGTTGCCTCGTTCTTGTTCACTGTTGCTTCTCAATATAATTACACAGGAAATGGGCAACATTGAGGCCTCACAACCCATGACCTCATCATCATCGATCTGGGATATGGAAGGTCCTGAGGAGGAGGGCAACACCCAATTCCTGACTTTGTGTTTAACCTATAATGTGCTGATTTTGCATAAATATATATATCTATATACACACACTATTTTGTTTAGTATGTAAAAATAACACACTGAGAATCCACTCATAAATACAACTACTTACTTTTTTATTGTTTGTTTTTTTAAAATGGTGGGAAAAAAATGCATCCATTTCTAACAGCAAGACATACAGGAACAAAAATTAGAAACAGGGGAAGAGTAGTCCCAAAAGCAACAGCATCACCTGTGAAGGTGAAAAAACCTTACATTTCATTCCGACTGGGTGGATCTTCTTCATAGGATACATACTGGTTACCAGCACCACAATATATAGTGAACCAATTAAAGTGCGTGTGCAAATTAATTACAAAAATTGTTAAAATAGTGTCCCAACACTTAATCATGTAAACCAAATACAAACCCCAAAATTGCTTTCTTTACCATTAATATATATTTATATATATATACACACGTATATGTGTGTGTATATATATATATATATATATATATATATATATATATATTTTTTTTTAACCCAATGGGGTGAGCATGTAACATTCACAATAAAAAACATATTCTCACTGCAGTGGAATAACTGTCTGATGACATAGACACTGTGAGTTTATCTTCATTTATTTTCACAGTGTCTACATCACCAAGTGATAAACCAACAGTGGTAATGTGTGCTTCCCAAAATCTGAAAAAAAAAAAAATGCTGGCACTCCTCTTTAATTCAGGAATGCAAAATCAATTCAAAGCACCTGAAAAGTTTTTATAACCCTACAATATCCCATGCAGTTGACAATGCTGAATCTCTCAGAAGAAAAACACTCCCAAGTCCCACAGACATGTACATTTGCATGGTTTCTGTGTATCCAGAAAATCAGCACGGTAACCAGAGCAGAAGACAAATGGTTGTATTACTATCAGCCAGTGACTCAGACTGAAATTGACAAAGTACTGAGCTGCCCTATATTGAACTCAACATCAGAGACACTTCACTTATTAATAAACATTATATTAACCTAATATATTTTGTTCAAGCAGTGCCATAGCAGCCGAACTCAACCACACAGTACAGCAAGCACACAAATGGAAGTTAAAATGAGCAATCCAAAAGAAAAGTGAAATAAATGAAACACACAGTGAAAGAATTAATAAACAATAAAATACCTGTTGAAATTCCAAAAACAAATATATAATCATGCCTAATAAATCCAATACAGAGCCCAAAACTTTAATATTGTGTAAATACTCCACAAGTCCGTATTGCTGTACAAGCCCTGCCTCCCTCCATGAAATAACCAATAACATAGTGTGCAGATCGCACAACAAACATACCTATCCAATCACAACAGGAAAAACACTCGGTCACAACCTAACCTTAATATACACATGCAACCACACTTGCTAGACCTGAATAACATGCGGCTGAACACACAGAAACAAAATAAATCTGACAAACCAGAAATACTTGCAAACGAAAAAAATAAACATTGCAAATAATTAATCTGGGCCCTATTGTTTAAATTGCACACATGATGTGTGACTTGTGGTATATGGCAAATATAAGCACTCGTACAGAGTGAACAAAGATAATATCACTCGTGGCTTTGCCACTTGTGATATTATCACAGTTCACCCTACACTCATGCTAATATTTGCCATATACCACAGTCGCCCATCAAGTATCCCCTATCTATCTATCTATATCTATATATATATATATATATATATATATATATATCTATCTATATATATATATACATATATGATGAATATATATATATATATATATTCATGGCAAAAAACTCCATTTAATGTATCAGTTAGGGTTGTTCCACAGTGACAAAAGTGAGGAAATTCAGTGATAGGGTTGAAAACCCTAACTGCGCATCCCCCACCACCACCACCACCACCACACACACACACGCACACACACATGCATATATGCAAGTAGGGGAAGGACCAAGGCAACACAACCAATCACCTGTGTTACTGTAGGAAGTGGAAAAATCCAACTGCAGATATCATACATTATTTACAAAGTTGTTCTTCGAGGTTAGTTCACATAAAGGTGAACCAAGCTGGCAGTAGCGAAAATGGTGTACCTTACTGCGTTTTCAACATATGGGTAGTGAAAGGTGTGATGGGTGCCGCAATGTTAGTCTATGGCAAATTGCTCAATTTTGGAACAGTGTAAATTTATAATCCTTAAGTATTTTAGCACAATAGCAGGAAAAAGCACATCTGTGGGACCAGGACTTGCCATCCTGCAAATTTTAGGCCAAAGGACCCAACAGTTTGCTTTCAGGATGATGGCAAAGATGTGCAGTCATTAGGAGGATACTTTCACAAAATATTTTCACAAACACGAAAGTGTCAAAGCATGACACTTTTGCATTTGTGAAACTGATTTTTGAAAGTATTTCAGGGATTGTGCAAAATCTATTTTTGGATCTTGCGAACCTCAAAATACCATATGTGTAGTGAGTGTATGTGTTGGTGGCAGTGTGTGGCTCAAGATATCTAGTTGTCTGTAGTGATATGTGTTTAGCGGTGCAAGGAATGTCCGGGATGAGAGTTAACAGTGACGACCCCATGCGATAGCCTGATGGGAGCATGGGTGTGTGGTTTTGTGGTTTACATAATTGTATGTTATTCCTGTTACCTGCTGGTGGTTGTGTGTGATTGGTTGTGTTGCCTTGGTCCTTCCTCTACTTGCATGTATGTGTGTGTGTGGTGGTGGTGGGGTGGGGGGATGAGCAGTTAGGGTTTTCAACCCTAACACCAAATTTCCTTGCTGTTGTCACTGTGAAATAATCCTAACTGATGCATTAAAAAGATTTTTTTGCCATGAATTTCCCTTCTTTTTGAGAAAGTGCACTATAAATAGTGAATAGAATGTGGTGATGGGAGCGCGGGGCCCACCATGTGATTTTTTGTCATTTCGCTGTGCAAAAACAGTATGACCGAGTGAAATGAAAATCGGGTACGCAAACAGAAATGCAAATGGTAATGGCAACAGTGACACAGAAGGAAGCAGTAATGCAATCGACAATGGAAACGCTACCAAAAATGCAAACACTAAGGCTAACAGATATACAAATGGTAATGAACACACTAACAGTAATGGTAATGCAATTGGAAATGCTAACGCTTATGGTAAAACCAACGATGACACCAAAGGAAACAGAAACACAAATGCAAATGCAAACGGAAGCACGTACATAAACACAAATGGTAATGCAGAAACCCAAATAAAAACAGTAACTGTAATGCAAATGGTAACAGTAATGCAAACACAAGTGCAAATGCAAATGCAAAGGGTAGCACATGCAGTGACGTAAATGGAAATGCTAATGCAAATGGTAATGGAAACGAAAGCGGAAACGCTGACTGTAACAGTAAGGGAAACGCACAGCCTGTTTTTCACCAAAATTCAGAAGCACAGTGAATACTAAGAATGTATGCATAATAATGGGCCTCGGAGCAGAAAATGAACACTTGGAATACTAAATTGCTTATATCTCAGGAACCGTACGACGTAGAAAAAAATTAAAATGTCATATTATTTATGACTTTTCTGGCTAGTTTTGCACTTAACCCCTTAGCAAGGGGCTAAGCATTTTTCTGATGAAAAGTCCGTATCGCAAAGTGTTTTCGAGATACGGGCCCTGAAATGCACAGCAGATGCCGTAATGTTAGCCTGTGGGAAAATTGGAAAATTCAGAGTCACATAACTTTGCAGCCCTCTAATATTTGGTCACCAAACCACCAAAAGGCACATCTGTGGGATCTTGGCTTTCTTCCCTCACAATTTCAGCCTAAAAGACCAAACCATTCTTTTGCAGCAAGGTGGCAAAGATTTCCTATTCTTTTGGGCATAGTGTTACAAAGTAGTGTGATTTGTGACACTTTCGCAAAAAAAAAAAAACACCAAAGTGCTGAATGTGTGACCCTACTTTGCTACACTACTGTTTTAAAAAATGTCAAAAACATAGTTCTGGGGTGTTTAACCCTCCAAAATAGACATGGCTAGCATCCTCAGGACTCGACTAGGTGAACACAGCAAAAATTGTGTCCCTAGGGGGTCCCAAATTTAAATGCCAAGCATTTCTGTGACCACCAACTGAAAACCAGATGGCAGATTTGTGACACTATAGGGGTTATTTGCGACACTGTTGAACTTTTTGTTAACTTTTCCCATTGACTGTAATGGGAAACTTGTTTTTTATCAATTAATATTTTTCATGAAATCTTCAAAAGGCACATTGGGGACCCTGGCTGCATGTTCCCTGAAGGTTTCAGACTGGTTGTGCAGACCATGTGACCTGTGGGTGCGAGCAGAAAATGTGCAAAAATGCATAATTACCACATTCTACGGCGCTATGTAACTCCGCAACCTTAAATTCTGACCATCACAAAACTTGGCAGATCCAGAGATCTATGATACTGCTCTGTGCATGCCAAATGTCAGGTAAATCCATCATACAGTGGCAAAGTTATTAAGCTTCCAAATGTCAGAGTTAACCTTAAATGGGGTACTCAACCCTAACTATAGTGGCACTACCGTGTGACTATTTCATATCTATAAATATATATATATATATATATATATATATATATATATATGAAAAAACTCCATTTAATGCATCAGTTAGGGATGTCCCACAGCAAAACAAAGCTAGGAAATTCCTGGGTTAGGTTGGCCCCCTGAACCCATAGCCCATTCCCCAACTGGCATCGATTAGCGAGTTGGGGTCATTAACCCTAACTGTCACCCCATCACATGTGTAAAGCTGTGGTATGGGAGAATGGGGTGAGAGTTGACGACCCCAACATGCACCCTGATGCCAGTTGGGGTGGGCTAGTCCAAGGGGGCTTTCTTTACCCTAACTCCTGAATTTCATAGCTTATTTTGCTGTGTAACAACCCTAACTGATGCATTAAACAGAGTTTTTACCTAATTTCCCTTTTTTTTTGAGAATGAGGATGATAAATAATGAAAGGAATGCAGTGGTGGCAGGACGGGGCCCAAAGGGCCTCGTGCTTCCACCACATGATGTCTTGTTACACAGTAACAGGAACTGCAAAGCAAACACAAGTGGCAACAGTAATGCACATGGCAAAGCAAACGTAAATGGCAAAGCAAACGTTAATAGAAACACAAGTTAAAGTGATGCCGGAGCAAAAATTATGTAAATGGAGACATCAAACAGAAGTGCATACAGAACGCAACTGGTAACACACACATTCACGGTACCACAATTGTAAACACAAATGGTAACAGTAACACCAACAATAACACCAAAGTAAACAGAAACGCAAGCACGTACAAAAATGCAAACCATAACACACATAGTGGCGTAGACAGGAACGGTGATTCAAATGGTAACAGAAGCATAACTGGAAACACTAACTGTCACAGTAACAAAAGGGCACACCCTTCTTTTCCCCAAAAACTGCATTGAACAAAACAAATTGAAAACAAAGAATGTATGCATTATAATTGACTTTGGAGCAGAAAAGTATGACTTGGAATACTAAATTGCTTATATCTCAGGAACCATATGACATATGAAAAAAAATAAAATTTTGTATTAATTATTAGTTTCCTGGCTAGTTTTGTGCTTAGCCCCATTTGAGGAGCTAAGCATTTTTTTTTCTTGACAAAAAGTCCGTATCTCTCACTATTTCTGAGATACGGGCCCTGAAAGACGCGACGGACACCATAACGTTATCCTATGGGAAAAACCATCAACTTCGGAGTGCTGTCACTTTACCGCCCTGTAATATTTTTCTCCAAACCACCATAAGGCACATTTGTAGGATGTTGGCTTTCTTCCCTCCAAATTTCAGCCCAAAATACCAAACCGTTATTTTCCAGCAGAACAGCAAAGAATTCCTGTAATATGGCAGACGCTGTAATGTTATCCTATAGGAAAAGGCGCCAGCTTCATTGTGCCATAACGTTGCTGTCCTGTATTATTTTTTTACCAATCCACTAAAATGCACATCTGTGGGATTTTGCCTTTCTTCCCTCCAAATTTCAAGTAAAAAGACCAAACCATTTCTGAGATATTCAATGTCAAAGACTGGCAAACTTTCCTTATCTATTCCATTATAAAAAAAAAATCTGCCCATCTTGTCCCTATTTTGAGATCAAAGATCATGATCAAAGAATCTTACGATCAAAGAACTTGCAGCCTCACAATCAAAGAATTTGCAGGCTCACGAACAAAGAATACAAAATGTAATAAATCAAAATATTGAAGGAATTGCAGTAAACCACCACCATGGTTTGACAGAACGAAGCCCCCTGAGTAAAACCCACCCTCATTTGACTTCCTAGGGCACCCATGGGCTGAGAAAAATGATTTTTAAATTTGGCCATCTCATCCCTCACTCACGATGCAAGATTGCGATCAAAGAATCTCATGGTCAAAGAATATGCAGCCTCATGATCAAAGAATTTGCAGGCTTACAATCAAAGAATAAAAAATGGTGAAACATGATTTATTCACTGATTTGAACCAAACCAATGGTGTGGTTCGACAGAACGCACCCTCCTGAGCAAAACAAGCCCTCATTTGTGTCCCTAGCCCACCCCTGAGCTGAGATACTAGTGTTTCAGGTCACGATGCAAGATAGCGATCAAAGCATCTCACGATCAAAGAATTTGCAGGCTCGCGATCAAAGATCATTAGCGAGCCGTGAATTACGATTTTAAAAGCTTATAACTCTATTATTTGACCGATTTGGATGGAACCAAAGCCATGGCTAGATAGATCAGGGTCCCCTGAGTAAAACCCATTGAAGTTTTATTTCTGAAGTGACCCCTGAGCCGAGATATTTATGTTTGTGTGACTGGAAAACTGAAAACAAGATGGCGGACCTCGCGGTCAAAGAATTTGAAAATTCCTCGGGAACAGAGATTCTTGAACTGTGAGGCTGCAAATTCTTTGATCGCCAGGTGAGACCAGATGGCCAGAACCCCCATTCTTTGATTGCAAGATATACATTTTCCCATTTACTTATAATGGGAACTTAAAAGTGCCATAACTTTTGAATGCCTTAATATTTTTTCACCAAACAAAAAGCGGCATGTTTGGCCACCAAAGCTCTTTCAAATGAGCCATCTTGCAGAGTGGCACACCACACAACAGCCATGCAGAACCACATTAAGAATGCCAAAAGGTGCCTCCAAAAATGGATAATTTAGCAGTTTTCAGTGCTTTTGTACATGAAGACCAGCACTCTGACACAAATGCAATTTGGCAGATCTAGAGATCTAGTGAGCCCCAATGCATATACCAAATTTCAGGCAAATACATTTAATGGGTCCAAAGTTATTAACATCCAAACTTTTGACTTTAGTATGTAATTATTAATTAACTCAATTCATAGTGGCACAACCGCGTTAATTATAATATATATTATAGTGGCACGGTAGTGCCACTATAGTTAGGGTTGAGGAGCCATTTCTATGTTAAACCCCAAAACTTTGCACCTTAATAACTTTGCAACTGTTTGACGGATTTGCCTGAAATTTGGAATACACGATCAAGAACCATAGGCCTTGGGATCGGCATTGGGGTGCGCATTGGGATCATTGGTCCTAACTCTCACCCCATTCTCCTATTCTTCTGCTGCTTTACACATGTCATGCGGTGAGAGTTAGGCTGACGATCCAATGCGCACCCCAATGCTGATTGGGGTATGGGGTCCAAGGGGTTTTCAACCCTAACACTGAATTTCCTCACTTTTGTCACTGTGGAACAACCCTAACTAATGCATTAAATGGAGTTTTTGCCTCTAATATATATATATATATATATATATATATATATATATATATATATATATATATATATATATATATATGTAGCATAGTAGTGCTACCATAGTTAGGGTTGAGGAGTCATTTCTAAGTTAAACCCCAAAACTTTGCACCTTAATAACTTTGCAACTGTTTGACGTATTTGCCTGAAATTTGGAAAACATGATCAAGAAGCATGGGCTTTGGGATCTGCCAAGTATTGTACCAGTCAGATATACAGCTGCGGAGTTATTAAACATGATTTGCGCGAGCGTTTACGCTTTTTCTGGAATTCTATGGTCACGCCTACAGGTCATACGGTTTGCATGACCAGCCCAAAGTCTTCAGGGAATGTGCGACCAGGGTCCCCAATGTGCCTTTTGAAGATTTCGTGCAAAAATATTAAACGGTTCAAAAGTTATTCAAAATACAATTTCCCATTATAAGTCAATGGAAAAAGTTAACAAAAAGTTTGACAGTGTCGCAAATGTACTTTTTACTGTCGCAAATGGCCCTGTTACTGTCGCAAATCCACCATCTTGTTTTCAGTTAGTGATCAGAAAAATGCTTGGCATTTAAAATTGAGACCCTCTAGCAACCTAATTATTTTTGTATTCACCTAGTCAGGCCCTGAGGATGCTAGCCATGTCTTTATTTTGGGGTAAAACACCCCAGAAATATGTTTTTCAAATTTCTGGAAAAAGTACTTTCTCAAAGTAGTGTCGCACTCATGAAAGTGTCGCAAACTTTTTTGCCACACTTTCACAAATTGCGACACTACTTTGCGACACTATGCCCAAAATAACAGTAATTCTTTGGCACTCCACTGCAAAAGAACGGTTTGGAGTTTTGGGCTGAAATTTGGAGAGAATGCAGATGACATCTCACAGATGTGCCTTTCAGTGTTGTGTTGAAAACATATTATATGGCGGCAAAGTTATGGCACTCCAAAGTTTATGGTTTTTCCCATTGGATAACATTAAGGCGCCCGACGCATTACAGGAATCCTTTGGCACCCTGCTGCAAAATAACGGTTTAGTCTTTTTTCCTGAAATTTGGAGGGAAGACAGCCAACAGCCCACAGATGTGCCTTTCAGTGGTTTGGTGAAAAAATTTTACAGCAAGGCAAAGTTATGGCACTCCGAACTTCTCTTTTTTCCCCATAGGATAACATTACGGCATTCTTCGCGCCTTTCAGGGCCCGTATCTCGGAAACGGTGTGAGATACGGACTTTTCGTCAGAAAACCACTTAGCCACCTAATGGGGTGCGCATTGGGATCATCGGTCCTAACTCTCACCCCATTCTCCTATACTTCTGTTGCTTTACACATGTCATGGGGTGAGAGTTGGGCTGACAATCCCAATCGCACCCCAATGCCGATTGGGGGTCCAAGGGGTTTTTAACCCTAACACCGAATTTCCTCACTTTTGTCGCTGTGGAACAACCCTAACTAATGCATTAAACGGAGTTTTTGCCTCTAATATATATATATATATATATATACAGTGGCGTGAAAAAGTATTTGCCCCTTCCTGATTTTCTCTATTATTGCATATTTGTCACACTGGATGTTTTCAGGTCTTTAGACAAAATATAATATTAAATAAAGGAACCTGGTGAACAAATAACACTTTTTTTTACTTATTTCATTTATTTAATGAAAAAAGTTAACCAACACCAACTGGCACTGTGTGAAAAGTAATTGCCCCTAGTTAAATCAACCCAATTAAAGGGATAATTAGAGTCAGCTGATTGAACACAGCCAGGCTTGATTACAGCCAGCCCTGCTCAGTATAAACCTCACTTATTTTGACCCTTACCATCAGAGTTGCATTGCCAGCACAAGATTCAACAAGCACATTATGCCATGATCAAAGGAAGTTCCTGAAAAGATCAGAAAAGATTTGTTGCCCTCTATCAGTCTGGAAAGGATTACAAAGCTATTTCTGAGGCTCTGGGACTCCATCGAACCACAGTGAGAGCCATAATCTCCAAATGGAGAACACTTGGAACAGTAGTGAATCTTCCCAGGAGTGGAACGGCCTGCCAAAATTACTCCAGCAGGCAGCGTAAAATCATCCAGGAAGTCTCAAGGATCCTAAAACAACATCCAAAGAACTGCAGGCTTCTCTTGCCTCAGCTAAGGTCAGTGTTCATGACTCCACAATCAGAAAGAGACTGGGCAAAAATGGGCCTGTGAGAGTAGCAAGTGAAACCACTGCTAACCAAGAAGAACATAAACGCTCGTCTCTCATTTGCCAAGAAGCACCTGGATGATCCACAAGCCTTTTGGGAAAATGTTCTATGGACAGATGAGTCCAAAGTGGAACTTTTGGACGACATGGATCCCATAATGTCTCGTAAAAGCAAACACAGCATTCCACAGTAAGAACACCATACCAACAGTCAAACATGGTGGTGGTAGTGTGATGGTGTGAGGATGTTTTGCTGCCTAAGGACCTGGATGACTTTCCATAATTAAAGGAACCATGAATTCTGCTCTGTACCAGAAAATTCTGAAGGAGAATGTCTGGTCATCCTTCCATCAGCTGAAGCTGGCGTAGTTGGGTCATGCAGCAAGACAATGATCCAAAACACAAAAGCAAGTCCACATCAGAATGGCTAAAAGAAGTAAAATTAAAGTTTTGGGTGGCCTAGTCAAAGTCAGACTTAAACCCAATAGAGATGCTGTGGCAGGACCTGAAGCGAGCAGTTACGTCTCAAAACCTACCAAATGTTACTGAATTAAAGCAGTTCTGCGAGGAAGAGTGGGTTAAAATTCCTCCACAGCGATGTGAAAGACTGATATTGAATTATAGGAAGTGTTTGGTTGCAGTCAATGCAGCTAAATGTGGCATAACCAGTTATTAAGTGTAAGGGGGCAATTACTTTTTCACACAGTGCCAGTTGGTGTTGGTTAACTTTTTTTCATTAAATAAGTGAAATAAAAAAAAAAAACAAGTGTTATTTGTTCACTCAGGTTCCCTTTATCTAATATTACATTTTCTCTAAAGACCTGAAAACATCCAGTGTGACAAATATGCAATAATAGAGAAAATCAGGAAGGGGGCAAATACTTTTTCACGCCACTGTATATATATATAATAGTGCCACGATAGTGACACTATAATTAGAGTTGAGTAAGCACTCTAATGTTAAACCTCAGATTTTGCTACCATACATCTCTGGGTCTGGCAAGTTGCGCTACGGTCGGATGTATGGTTGCTGAGCTGAAGAATGCCAAAAACTCCAAAAAACTGACTTTTTGCACGTTTCTTTGTGCACACCCATAGCCTGCACGATTTGTCCATTCGGTTCAAAATCTTCAGGGAAGATGCAGTCTGGGTCACCAATGTGCCTTTCGAAGTTTTGTTGTAAAATTATTAAACAGTTTAAAAGTTACTCAAAAAACAAATTTCCCATTATAGTCAATGGGGGAAATATATGTGTCTCACAAAAGTTTTGCAAATGCAATTTTACTTTTGCAAATGGCCCTTTTACTTTTGTGCTGTGGCCATCTTGTTTTCAGTTAGTGAGAGAGAAAAATGCCTGCCATTTAAATTTGGGACCCTCTAGGTAAACACCAACAGTTGGATTTACCTAGTCGGGTCCTGAGGATGCCAGCCCTATCTTTTGTGGGGGTTAAAACCCCCCACAAATGCTGTTTTAAACATCAGAGAAAAAATATTTTCACAAGTCACGAAATAAACTGCTGAAATACTTTTGCGAATGTGAAACTTTCATGCTACTTTTTGTGAAACTTTCGTGATTTTCAAAAGTATTTTTTTTTAAAACATCAAACCTTTACTATCACTTTACAACTAAACAATTGGGTCTTTTGGGCTGAAATTTGCAGGGTCGCAAGCCCTGATCCCACAAATGTGCATTTTCATGGTTTGGTGCCAAAACATTCAACTGGCCCAAAGTTACAGTGTTCTGAAGTTGAGAAATTTCCCATAGGATAACATTGCAGTTCCCATGACTCCTTTTGGCACCCGTATCTCGAATACGAAGCAAGATACAGATTTTTCACTACTTACAGCTTAGTTCATCATTAAGTGAACTAAACTATAGAAATAAGTTTGAGAATAATAGATTACACCAGCGGTGGAATTTTTTTCCTACTTGCTACAGTTACAGAGATATTAGCACATTAGTGTCACTAGGGTTCCAAGGGTATCTTTTGAGCAGCTTTCGGTGCCCATATCTTGTAAACAGTGTGAGATACAGATTTGGTTGATTTATCTTGTGTGAAGTACTTGCTGTCATGATTAATACGGCACTGGAATTTTTTTTCCTAGCTGCTATGGTTGCTGAGATATTAGCAAATTAGTGTCACAAGGGTTCCTTGCCCTGTAGGGCTGCTGTATGGCTCCATAGTTATGTGTAAGTGGGAGAGCAGGGTCTGGAGGGCCTGCACTCCCACAGATGCGTATCATTATGCACAAATGGGCAGCTTGGTGGGATCACAGGGCCCAGAGGGCCCCTACTCCCACCAACACATAGCACTCACCACGTACATTACACTTTCACAAAAAGAATGGAAATTCATAACAAAAAACTCCATTAATGAATCAGTTAGGGTTCATAGCATAGTGACAAAAGCATGTAAATGTGCTGTTAGTGTAACCAACCCTACCCCCCCAACTCCCACACACCAACAGGCATCGGGGTGTGTGTTGGGGTCGCCATGCCTAACTCTCACCCCATTCTCCTATACTACACCACCTCAGCTTGTTTACACATGGAATGGGGTCAGAGTTAGGCAAACGATGCCAATGCACACCCAGATGCATGTTGTTGTGGGTGGGGATGGGGGGTGGTAGGGGTGGTAACCCTAACAGCACATTTTCATGCTTTTGTCGCTATGCTGTGAACCCTAGCTGATGCACTAACAGAGTTTTATACCATATATATGTATGTGTATATATATATATATATATATATATATATATTAGAGGCAAAAAACTCCTTTAATGCATTAGTTAGGGTTGTTCCACAGTGACAAAAGTAAGGAAATTCGACGTTAGGGTTGAAACCCCCTTTGCACCCCTCCAGCTCATCCCCTAACTGGAATCGAGTGCAGCGTTGGTCGTCGGCTCTAACTCTCACCCAATCACATGTGGAAAGAAGCTGAGGAATTGGAGAATGGGGTGAGAGTTAGGACTGATGACCCCAACGCGCAGCCCGATTCCAGTTGGAGGGGGTGAGCTGCAGGGGTGGAAAGGGGGTTTCAATCCTAACATCGAATTTCTTTGCTTTTGTCGCTGTGAAACAACCCTAACTGATGCATTAAACAGAGTTTTTGCCTCTAATTTCCCTTCTTTTTGAGAATGATAACGAGAAATAGTGAATGTAATGTGGTGGGCCCCGTGCTCCCGCCATATGATGTCTTGTCACATAGTAACATTGTGCCCGCAAATGCAAATAGTAAGGAGCATGGTGATGCAAAGTGAAACAGAAAGAGAAACAGTAGTGTAGACAGAAATGTTAAAAACAATGCAAAAGCAAGAGCAAATGAAAACACAAAGGGTAAAGCACATGGTGGAGTAAACGTAAACGGTAAGTGAAACGGGTACGGAACCGCAAGCGGAAATGGTAATGGTAACAGTAATGTAAGCACACAGGCTGGTTTTCCCCAAAAGCTGTATAGAGAAAGACAGTGAGTACAAAGAATGTATGCTAAATAATGACTCTCGGAACAGAAAAATGAGGACTTGGAATAGTAAATTGCTTATATCTGAGGAACCGTATGACACAGAAAAAACATTTAAAATTCATATGAATTATCACTTTCCTGGCTAGTTTTTTACTTAGCCCTTTGCAGGGGCTAAGTACTTTTCAACAAAAAGTCCGTATCTTGCACCGTTTCCGAGATACGGACCCTGAAAGGAACGGCGAACGCCGTAATGTTATCCTATGGGAAAAAAAACAGAAGTTCAGAGTGCCATAACTTTTCCTCCCTGTAATATTTTTTCACCAAACCACTGAAAGGCACATCTGTGGGATGTTGGCTGTAATCTCTGCAAATTTAAGCCCAAAAGACCAAACTGTTATTTTGCAGCAGGGCGCCAAACGATTGCTGCAATGCGTCGTATGCCGTAATGTTATTCTATGGGAAAAAGTGTCAACTTTGGAGTATTGTAACTTTGCCACCATGTAATATTTTTTCAACAAAACACTGAAAGGCACATCTGTGAGATGTCGGCTGCGATCTCTCCAAATTTCAGCCCAAAACTCCAAATTGTTCTTTTGCAACAGGGTGCCAAAGAATTGCTGTCATTTTCACAGCCTAGAAAAGTACTGTAGCAATTTACAGCTTTTCATAAAAATTTGCGACATTTTAAATGATCGACAGTACTTTAAATACTTTTCAGAAATCTGAAAAACATATTTCTGGGGTGTTTACCCCAAAATAAAGACATATGGCTAGCATCCTCAGGGTCCGACTAGGTGAATACAAAAAGAATTAGGTTGCTAGAGGGTCCCAAATTTAATTGCCAAGCATTTTTCTGATCACCAACTGAAAACAAAATGGCAGATTTGTGACTGTAAAAGGGCCATTTGCAAAAGTAAAAACTACATTTGCAACACTGTCAAACTTTTTGTTATCTTTTCCCATTGACTTTAATGGGAACTTGTTTTTTGAATAACTTTTGAACTGTTTAATATTTTTTTCATGAAATCTTCGAAAGGCACATTGGGGACCCCAGCTGCACGTTCCCTGAATATTTCAGACTGGTCGCACAAACTGTGCGACCAGTAGGCAAGACCGTAGAATTCCAAAAAAAGCATAAACACATGCGCAGATTATGCTTAATAACTCTGCAGCCGTATATCCAAATGGTACGAAGCTTGGCATATCCCAAGGTGCATGGTTCTTGATTCTGTATTCCAAATTTCAGGCAAATCTGTTGAACGGTTGCAAAGTTATTAAGGTGCAAACTTTTGGGTTTAACATGTAAATGGCTCCTCAACCTAACTATGGTAGCACTACTGTGCTACCATAATATATATATATATACACATATATATGTGTGTGTGATATATATATATATATATATATATATATATGTAATGGTAGCAGTAGTGCTACCATGAATTAGGAGTTGAGAGCCATTTACATGTTAAACAAATTTGCACCAAATTTCTTTGTGTGGGCATAGGAAGTGGCATGTAGTTTCTATATGTTGGTGGTTTTAAGTACATTGTTTCTTTCTCAGTTTCTGTTTTTTAACTTTTAAATTTGTGTTTGTGTTAAAGTAGCATGGTGTGTTTGTTATATGTTAGTGGTTTTGCTTTTACTTTTTTTTTTCGTTTTTCTGGAATTTTACTTTTGTGTTGCTTGTATATAGTGTTGTGGTGTAGTTATATGTTGGATAGTTTTGCTTATATTTTCTTGTTTTTGCCTTTTTCTGAAATTTGCTTGTGGGTAATAAAGCATAGTGTGAAGTGTATATGTTGGTGTTTCTTTTGTACTTCTTTGCTGTTTCTTTCACTTTTCTGGATTTCTGTTTTTGTGGCAATGGTGGTAATGGTGGTGTTTTTTATATGTTGAGAGGTTATACATTGTTTTTCTACAGTTCTTTACTTACTTAAAACTACTTCTCAGTATTCTGTGAGGTGGGCGCATGGGGATGGGCGGTGCCATTCATAATGGCAACTCCTTCCCGGCACAATCCCTCATGACGATGGGAGGGTAGGGTGACCAGATGAGGGGGTGGGCAAACTGGGCAACAGGATGTCACTATGTGTATGCACGTGGGGGGGAGCGAGCATGGTGAGTGTGGGCTTGGAGTGGGTGGAAGAGCTGTAGGGGTGGTGTTGCAGTGGACTGCCGAGCTGCACAGTGGCATTGAGGGTTGGCTAGTGGTTGGGGTGTGTGAGGTACTGGGTTTGGGTCTAGGTGCTGGTGCGATTTTATTGCGCCCAGCCCACACCTTTATTTTTTAATGCTTTCACCTCCCTGACATGCACCCCCTTGGAGTTGAGAATCCTTTAGTAGGGGGGTGCGGAAAGCATTAAAATGCTGTCCTGGCACCATTGTCCTGTGTGCCAGGGTTGTCAGAGTGCAAAAATGTTTTCGGCACTCTGACTGTGCAATAACGGTGATCGCCTTTAGGTGTTCACAGTTATCACATAGAACCCCACTTCCCAGGCTTGTACAATATAGCCCCACCTAAAAAAAAACACTAGGACACTGGGGAGACCACTCTCAGTGTCCCAATATCATCTGTAAAAAAAAAACCTGAAAAGAAGAAAACAGTCCTCTGGCGTCTTTCTTTTTAACCTGTAAAAAGAAAAGGTCCCTCATCATCCCCATTGCCTCCCTCCCCATCCCCACCCTCCCACTGAGCACCTACCTCCCCGCACCCCCATTACCTCATACTTACCTCTGGAGGTCAGCAGCTGCGATCTTCTGTAGACTGGGACATATCTGCACTCTTCAAAGCTGAACTGCAAACTGAAGAATGAAAGTAAGTGTTGTATAATGGCTGTCAATGGCGTTTTGAACTTATGTTGATATTTTTGCCATTTTTAGGAATTTTTGCACCAAATTTTTTCAACATGGGCCTTTTGGGACCCCACTTCATGAACTATGACACTGTCATTTCATTACTCAGCCCCAAAAGGTGACTTCACAATCGCTGTGTGGAATCACCTTTCAGGACCAAGTAATGAAATGGCAGCACCACTGTTCATGAGCTGGAGTTCCAAAAAACCCATGTTGAAAATTTGGTGCCAAAATACCAAAAACCTCCTGAGTTACACACTGTCATTGAAATATTTCTGCGCAAGCTCATAACTTCGGCAGTTTTTAATACTTTCACTGCAAATTTTTAACATTGCCATTTTTAACACCACTTCATGAACAGTCCAAAATGTGTGTTTCCATTACTGCCACAGAATGGCATTCTACTTGCACAGAATTATGTTTTGGTGTGGATTTCAACATTTTGTCTACTGCCTACATGTGCTTGGGTAATTAGATGGCTATGCTGATAATTTGGTTACGCGTCTACAGAGGGATGGGTGCTCAGGGTCCGAAAGACCCTGCACTGCCGCGCAAAAGTAAGGAACATGATGGAGCATGGGAGCTCAGGGCCTGAACAAACTAATAGCATTTTAGAGGTGTGTCACTGCTAAGCCAATCACAGCTGAAACTGCTATGGGCTTGGCAGTGTTGACCAATGACCAGGGACTCTGATTATGACAGTAGTTCTGCTTGTTGACATGGCATGCTCTGTAGTTGAAAGAAATTAACTGCTCCAATAAGACAGCGCTTATTTTTCTAGAAGATAATCTCTCAGCCATATGCATTACAGTTGACACTAATGCACATGACTGGAGTTACAGTTATTGTCAGCTCCTGCCACCCACCACAGTCTCTCTCATTCCAGTCCTCACTCCTCTGGCCCCCAGCTTCTACATTAGCTGTGGTGTGGCTTCACTTATTGGTGGCTCATGGTGCCCAGCACACTCTCTCTCCCCAGTCCTCTCTCCTCTGAACCCCTCCTCAGGCTTATACATTAGCCACGGTGTGGCTTTACTTATTGGTGGCTCATGCTGCCTGGCACACTGTGTCTCTCCCCGGTCCTCATTCCTCTGAACACTCACAGGCTTATACCTTAGCTATGGTGCAGCTTTACTTATTGGTGGCTCCTGCCACCCAGTGCACTCTCTCTCCTCCCTCCCTCCCAGGTCCACTGGAGGCAAGTGGGTAGGCTTTCCACTACCAGCTCCTTGCTGCATTTATGGTGCAGCTTCCACCATGCAGCACCCATCGCTTTCACTGCTGCCTCCTTGCTCGTCTGAAGCCACTGCTAGTACCACACACCACCGCAAATACCTGCAAGTGAACGTTTGCATTGACAAATGCTTGTTTTAGCTAGTATAATCTTAATAGGGGACATGTTGAGCCACTATTCATTAAACAGATCCAAATAACAAATAGTGCATTATTCGCTGTGTTAGAAAAATATTTGTTACTTGCACACCTCTATCACATATAGAACTTTGAAGTACTGTAGGGTGGCACATCCAACTTCCCAAATAGAGTAAAAACTCCTTAGTCTTGTGTCAATTTGTTTAAATTACTGACAGACACACCCTAGTTCCTCATACCAATAAAATAATAAAAGTGCATTCTGCAATTCAGAAACATCATAGCAGCCAGTAGTGTCAGTATAGCAGTGTTGTAGAATTCAACATCTTATTTGTGGTAGATTTTAATTTCAAGAAGAGCTCCCTGTGATCTTGTTTAACAAAGTACTTCAGTTGAATATAATTAACTATTCACCATATTCCATTCAGTCTTGCATCTGTAATTTCAATATCAATTTTCTGGTAGCAACTTTTGTTAGTGGTATAAGTCATCTTTCACAATAATCTGTGACCATGACACTCTCTCACGTGCAGCATTGCAAGTCTTAATACAAGAACTGCTTCCAAATTTAGAAATCATTCAAAATTTAGTTGGGTGACTGGAATTGTGGGTATAGAAAGACTACATGGGCCCCACTAGCAAAATCAACGGGTGAAGTTTTTGTAATATTACTAATATTGCAAACACTGGGTTCCCGAGCCATTTTTGCTACTCTAAGCTTGATATTAGCCATGTATACAGTTATTATTATCATGCAGTTTCAGTGTCTGCATAGCAGGAATTAAATCAGAACCATGAAGGCTGTGGTACAATAGAACTTCTGCAGCCTTTAAACAGAACAAAGTTAAATGAACTTGCCGGCTGAATGAAATGCTGCCATCAGCTCAGAGTGTGTTTTCATGCTGGGAGTGAAAATGAAAAAAAAAATGCTTTCTTGAAGTGCTGGACCAATAGAGAGTTAAATAGCCCAGCATGAAGGCACAAAGTAAAGTAATAAATCAAACAACAGCCATGCTAGAACACTGCCAGGAGCTTCGGTTCAGAGCACTTCAGGCTGAATACGAAAGTTTTTTTGGGGGCTGCACTATAGCTCACAAGCTGATACCTGTACAACACAAAGGCATCAAATGTAAAACTTTCCTCTCTGAGCATCAAAGCCACTGCATGGGTGGCATTTGCAATACTAGCCCCACCAGTGCTCAGAGTCAGAGGCACTATGTGGATGGTGTCCCTCTTTTCCAAATTGCCCCGTCCTCTGCCAGGTCCTCTTTTGCCTATAAAAATACCCGGTGGCCTAGTGAAAACAGTAGCCCAGTGTCCTACAAAGATTCTGGTCCCATGGCAATGTGGTCTTACACTGGAACTGCTGCTTCCTGAAAGAGAATCTCTCAAACTGAACAGTGAATCAGGTGGTCTACTAGGGGAGAAAACAGCAGCCTAATGTCCCCCAAAGATTATGATCTGATGGCAAGCTGGTATTACTGGAACTGCAGCTCCTAAAAATATACCCTTTCTCCCCAAAAGGCATCTGATGACTGCTTCTACAGTATTCAAATTGTGCTCAGAATATCAGCAGTCAGCAGTTGCCATTCAGGGAGAGAGGGTCTTTAAACAGGGGCTGCAGTTCCAGTGTATGATGCTATTGCCATGGGACCATGGTCTTCATGGGTATAAGGCTGCATTTTTCCCCAGTAGACAACAAGGTATTTTAAAGCTAAACTGAGTCATGTCAAGGGGGTTGGGGCACTTTCTTGGGGGACAGCTCTCAGACATATAGCCCAGGCAAGACAGAGGGACTGTTTGGTGTTTGGGCCCATGAGCTGTACTGCCAAATGTCACTTCATACAGTGACACAAAAGTAGTTGTGCAGCATAGACATAACTTGCATTTTTACCAAAGGAATACAGAGCACCTCATTGGTCTGTAGGTCAGCAGTAACAGTGATTGACAGCCCCATAGAAAAAAGAATATGAGAGCTGTGTACCATTACATCATGATGTAACCCTCTTACTTGTCTGTACAGCAAGAAACCGCATGAGGGTAGGATGGTATATTGCAGCAATGTGAAAGTTTAGTGACTATTAGTGATATCAGGGTTGATCTGGTCATTTGGTCGTATCATCATGTCATGCAGTTCCTTTGCAGGGCTCCTCATTTAACCTCCTAGTGGAGATAGTCAGATACCACTCTTAGAAACCTGGAGCCTCAGAGCTTCCTGATGGTACTGAACACCTTGGGCATGAAGACAGCTTGTGCAATGGAAGCCAAGGCAGCTGTGAAGGGTTATAACCTGGCCCTTATGACAGTGGTCAACTCCCTAGCACTATTTTTGCCACTCTTTGATTTCCCACAGGTTGTGATGGAATGACACAGACCTGTAGAGGTTGAGGACTAAGGGGCGGAGGTTGGAATATTGTTGGCAGAGGTCCCACTCAGAGGAGGATAAATTGGCACTGAAGGATCATTATGATGAGTATCAGGAGCAATCACTCCGAAAAAGTCAGAGTTCCTGTCACAAGTGATTGCTACCGGAAGGGAACTGGCCCACGCAGCTCTTCAACACTGTCGAAGGACTATTAAATCCAGTTTGCCTCCAGTCCTGCAGAGCCCTTTCTCTTGATAAACACAAGGAGTTTAACCAGTTCTTTCTATACAAGGTGTCCGCCATCTGGGCTGGGATATCTTCAAGCAGCTTGACAATATCCAAACATTGATAGACAGAGACACCCTTATTATGGGCAGAGTTTGAGTTGGTACTGGCAGATGACATTTTCTGGGTGGTTTCATTATTGCATCCCACCTTATGTGTGTTGAACCCTGAACTGACCCAGCTTCTTCTAGAGTGCTGGGATTCACTTGGTCTGGACATAGTAGAGTTTGTTTGGTGTTCCCTTGTGGAGGGTTTTTTCCCTTCTGCCCTTAAAAAGGCAGTGGTGAGGCCCCTTCTCAAGAAACCATCTTTAGATGCTGATGTTCTCTCCAATTACAGGCCCAGCTTAAACCTTCTCTTTCTAGGGGAGTTTATTGAGAAAGTGGTGGCAGTATAGCTGAAACACCTCAAAAATATGACATCTATGAGCCTTGCCTATCCAGTCTGGTTTCCAGCCTCACCATAGTATGAAGACAGTGGTAGTCAGGGTGCACCATGATCTCCTTCTAGCAAGGGACAGTGGATGACACTCCATTATTGTCCTGCTAGACCTCTCTTTGGCCTTTGACACAATGAATCATAGGGTGCTGTTGGCTCATCTGAGGCACTATGTAGGACTTTGAGGAATGGTGTTGTAGTGGTTAAAGTCATACATGTCTGGCATGGGTGCAGCAGTTGACATTGGCTCCTTTCATTGAAAAGTGCTGCCCTCTGTTGTGGTGTGGTGTGCCTCATGGGTCAATTCTAGACCTCATGTTGTTTACCATGTACATGCTGCCATTGGGGAGATTTTTAGATGCTATGGCTTGTGCTTTGTTACGCTGATGATACCCAGCTATATGTGGCTTGTGCCCTTGATGATGTTTCAGTGGTTTTCAGAACTTGAGCTACTGTCTTTGGGAAATCCAGGATTGAATGATGGTCAGCTGACTCAGGCTGAATCTTTAAAAATAGAGGTGTTACTGGTACAGTCAGGTCAGCTGGGTTCAGCAGCAATGAGTAGTAGCACCATCCTACCCTGTTGGATGGCATGGTCTTCGAGCTGCAGATAGGGTGAGGAATCCTGGGAGCATTGTGGACTTCAAGATGACCTTGGAATATCAGATGTCAGTTGCTGTCTGCAGTGGCTTCTATCATCTTCAAAACATCACCCAGATCAAGCCCTATTGTGAACCAGGATGCCTTAGCCACACAGAGGTTGGATTACTATAATGCTCTCTACCTTGGGTCATCTATGAGGCTGTTGTGCCATTTGCAGCTAGTCCAGAATGTGACAGCCTGGCTGGTTGCTGAGACATCTTGGTTCGAACACATCATGCCAGTTCTCTCTGCTCTTCACTGGCTGCCAGTGTGGTGATGAATTAGCTTCAAGATGTACTTGTTGACATACAAGGCCCTGCACTGTCTGGGTCTGGACTACTTGAAATACCTCCTCATACCTTATGCTCCTCGCTGTTCCCTCTGGTCAGTAGAGGCAGAGTTCTTATCTGTGCTGAGATCCCATTTGAAATCCTCAGGTGATAGGATGTTTGGTATGGTGGCCCCAATTCTGTGGAACATCCTTCCTCATGAGGCGAGAGGTGCTCTTTCATTGGCCATATCTCTGAAAATTCTTTGGAAACCAAGGTCTTTCCTTAGTTTGTTAATTCCTATATTTCTCCTTTATTCTAATACACTCACAACAGTGAGATATGACCAACAGGGCAATATATCAGACTATTTTCCAACATTTAAGGGGTTAAGCAGGGTTGCCTCTTGGCGCTCTATTGTTTAACATTTATATTGATTCTCTATTATATTTTGAAATGAATAGTTTTTGATTCACCAAAATTAAAATCAATATGTACACATTTTAGCATATGCAAATGATTTAATCCTTTGTCCTTATCTCCTAGATGATTACAAATAAAATCTTCTGATAAATAAGTGTAACAACTTGGAGCTAAGGATAAACCTAAATAAAACTAAAGTAATAGTTTTTGGGAACCAGTCATCAAAACCAAGGCTATATTACAAGGAAAAATGTATTGAAGTGGTAACATCATATACATATCTTGGCATTATGTTTCATGCAAAAGATACCTGGAATTTGCATATAAAGGAGCAAGCAAATAAAGTAAAAGCATTATAAAGATTCAATATGAAGTATGGAAGCCATTCTGTAATCCCAGCCATCAAAGCAGGGAAGCAAAAATTACACCACTTCTTTTATACGGTGCAGAAATTGGGAGGTTACATTCCCTACAACTTGAACTGCCTCTATTATACTACTATAAAGCTATTCTTCAAATACCTTCTTCTATGGCCAATTCTGTTGTAAAGCAGAATTAGGCAGACTTCTTGGCATCTTTAATTAACTCAAGTTAACATCATACTGGCTCAGGATAATGAATAATCCAAAAAATGATTTGCACCTATTGTGTTTAAAAGAAAAAGAAGTATGGTATACAGAGGGCTTTTCTTCACCATGGTTAATGGCTCTTTAACAAACTCTGCAAAATACTGATGCCATTCATTTATGGTGAGATTATCAGGTTTATATAATGATACATGAAAGTTATAAAGACATACCACAGAAGAAAACATTTACACTGGCATTAGATATGCAGATGGCTCAAGTCTGTAACTAAAAACAAGCTCTTTGGTACAGTCAGTATAAAATTTACTCAAGCCTTGAAGATTATTTACTGTTCTCACAAGCCCCAAATTTCCGTAAAGCAATTAACTGGGCAAGATTTTGGTTCATTACCTCAAAATTTAACTATTTTAATATTCAATTGATGCAAGGAAACTCAAAAGAGATTAAAAGCCCTTGTAATAAAGGTTACATTGAGACACTGTCACATGCCATAATACAGTGCCCTTTATATAATTACCAATGAACCAAAATTCTGAAGGAATTCTTGATCAGATATGTAGACTTGGCATATGACCCTGTGTTTATCCTGATGAACCCAAGGACAGGGGAAAAGCTGTAATGACTACTAAATTTATAACATCTATAATAAGTTCAAAAGAAAAACTCACGCTAACAGAATTAGAAGTGTGCAACTTAAAAGTACAGCTCAAATAAATGGGCCATTTAGATGATTTTATTTCTACTTTAACTGATACCTATATTTTTGCTGAGAAATGTACATTGTACTAGTGTGTTTTAAAATAATGAAGACATTAGTTAAATCAAAATGTATTTATATACTGCTATGTATTTAACTTAAGACTTTTGTAATGTCCAAAAATTATTTTATAATTCTTGGAAGAACAATGAACTTGAAACTTGAAACACTTTCCATATTTAAAAATAAATCCTTAAAAAGTCATCTTTTTTGTTTATGCTTTAGGCCTGGCTTTGTGACATAATGTTTTTAACATTTAGTATTTATTGATCTTAAAATATTACAATGTAGTTTTATTTATTGTGAGGAGTCCAGAGCCTTTGGGCTTGGGCAAAAAATTAAATTGCCTTGCCCAAAATCTCTGCCAATCCCCTAAAGCCATTACAACAGCATAAGTGGCTCAGTAGGTAGCACATTCACCTCTGGGGCCAGATGACCAGATGGTCATGGGTTCTAGCCCCACACCAGGAACTTAGGGTAATACATATAATAGACATATCCATGTAGGACTAGAGGGTGCTGCACTAATTAGTTGCTGTCCTTCCAAAGAGACATTAAACCAAGGTCTCCTCTGACTACCTCTGGTCACTGTCCAGGTTGTAAAAGATCCCATGGCTCTTACTTTATGAAGAGTTGAGGAGTTCCCCAGTGTCATTGCCAATATCCATCCTGTTAATAAAACAGGTCCATGAAACTCACCATCCCAGGATGCACCTGGAAGCAAGCTGTCATAGCTTAATGTGCCTTTCCTAGTTAAAAATTACAAATAAATAAAGAAGAAATAAAATAACATGTACTGTGTATCCATTTGTTTGCCTTGCCTAGGACAAGCAAACATAAAAACAGATCAGCAGGGAGGATTATTGAGTATGTTGTAATATTTATGTAAGCACCCCAAGTATGGGTGCTTACTATTCAACCTGCTCCTGCCCTTTCTTTTTTTGGGCTGTAGGGTCATGGTCTGCCTGCAGGTTGGGTGGGGCTCAATCCCAGTGTGGGTATTTAAAGAGGTTTTGACACCCTTTGGGAGAGGACCAGTGGGAAGAAGAGGCAGTGAGTTTGGGTATGAGGTGGCCCATGCCATCTCTGGCACAGCTGGGATACCTCTGGGGACCACATACAGAAAGTCATCCAGGAACCAATAACAGGGTAGGCCATGTGAGATATGTGTCGGTGCCAAGAGATAGGTGGGATCTGAATCATGCACTCACCTTTACAGCGACGTGGATTGTCTGCAGTTTTGCATAGTTGTGGGACCCCCCACCGCTATATGGAAGCCATAGCCCGGGGAGTACAAGAAAGACCCACAACATGAACTGTGGTACCATGCAGGTTGGCAGTTGGGCACAGAGTAGCTGGTGGCTGGGGTTCTGCTGTTGGGGCAGTGTGACAGTTAGAACCCATGCTGTGGGGATGGCAGTGGTGGCAGCCTGCCTTCCCCTTTCCAGTGGGGTACTTCAGTATGACTGGAGCAATTTTGGTGCCAAGAGGCCTTTTTGGGGTTCAGTGACAGTGCGTCTCTAGGATTGGCAGGGCCTGTGCTTAGGTGCCTTGGGATGCTCACAGTCCAGTGCACCTAAAGAGAGAGACAGGACAGAGAGAGAAATCCAGGGTATGTGGAATCTGCAGTGTCTGAGTGAAATGTGAGCCTGCATGAAATCTGTGCTGCTGCCATCAAATGGAAGCTTTATCCAGCTTCAAGGGACTACCTTTGACTGATCTGCTTAGATCATTAAACAGTATGCCATAGCCGTGTGTCACTGACTCGCATCTTCCTCAGTCTTTATATTTGTTTGTCGTCCTCATGTGTGGACATTGAATTGAATTAATGAAGTACTGCTCCACCTTATAACCATTAAATTGTCCCCTCTAAATGCTTTATGTCCCATGGTTGCTGCACCTCTGTGCATGATCTCCAATCAAGCATGAAGACTGAACCCAGGTAATTTTGCCATCTGTTATTTCAGGACTGCTGTCTGTGTTAACAGGCCCTCCTTTCTCTTGCTCCATCTGGTACCCTAGACACAGAGGGGGGCTTACAATGTAGGGGCTCATCCAGGATTTTTTTGGGGGGTGCAATTTCTTACCTGGACTTATTTCTGGGGCTTAGCAGTGTGTAGAGACTTCTTGAACTGATTCAGTGGTTTTCTTCCTTCAGAGACCCAACATTTGCCTGGGACTGCTTCTCATCTTTCCCCGGGTGGCACCATCTTAGAAGGATGTTATGCATAAGCAATGTTATGCAAAGGAGTGGCAGCTGTGATTAGTTGATTCACTTAGACTACTGAGAAGGAGAGAAAGTGTGGCATTGTTGGAGATCCTGGCAGGTGCCATTATTCAGCCCTGTGTCATTGTGAGATCGAAAGCTATGCGAGATTACCAACTTTAGAACTGCTTTGGAAAAGTGACCCTTCTCAGCATTTGCAAATATTGGCAGCATGGCGGAGGCCCCCGAGGAGATGGGACAAACAGTGACTGTGTCAGCTTCACCATTGGCATGGTTGTGGGTGACTATGGAAAAGGCTTCAACTTTGGACTTCTGTGCAGTTTGTAACTATCGGGGGATTGGAGTGACTCACCTGTACATCACTCCCTGGTGTTGACCTATGCCTTTGATGCCTTTGAGTACCTCCACTACCCCTGCTAGCCTAGAGGACTGGAAGTAAATTAAGTCTGCCACTGCTAGAATGGAGGAGTACTCCCAGCCTAAAGCACCCCCAATGGAGAGTGGGCATAGACATCTGCCCAGACCCTCTTCTTGTAAGGCCTCTGTGTCACCCCATTGTAGAGACTGAGGATGTGGGTGGGCACAAATTAATTTGGACTCTGTTGGGCCCTTGGAGTGCAAGCCTTCCCCACACCTGCAGTGACCTGCCTGCTTCAGGAAAAAGAGCTGCATCACAGAAAGTGGAATCCTCTGATGTGATCTTGGAGAAGGAGGTGTACAGCAGCACTGATTTGGATGGAAAGGTTTGAGGGGACCCTTCAGTCCATGCTCCAGAAAGACTCACTGCTCCTCTTCGTTTGAGGACCAGGATGTGGACAGTATGATTCCCAAACTGTTCTGCAGGCCCAAGTTGTCTATTCCCAGTTAGAGATACAGCAAAACTAAATTCTGCTGATGAAGTGAACTTGAAGTGGCTACTTCACATTGTCACTCCACTATGTGGAATGGCCAATAGGAAAGGCTCACTTTGCCTTGTAATTATTACTTCATGTTGTCATTCTGCCTTAACGCAAAGTAAGGTGGAGTAGCAACAATATAGACAGCCTCCCAGTGCCCCCAAACACACACAGTCACCAGAATTAATGTGCATACCCAAAATGCTACTGTCTTGTTTCCAGAAAACTCCCAAGTGCTGACAAAGTGAAATGAGAGCACAACATGAAATACAAAGTCTCCCAGAATTAATGGCACACTCAGTCATGCACACAGTGGACATGGTCACATCACACATAGACACCAGAATTAATGTGCATATCCAAAATGCTACTGTCTTGTGTCCAGAAAATTCCCCAGAGCTGACAAAGTGAAATGAGAATGTAACAATAAATGCGAGGTCTCCCAGAATTAATGGCGCACTCAGTCATGCGCACAGTGGTCACACACAGTCACCAGAATTAATTTGCATCCCCAAAATGCTACTGTTTTTTGTCCAGATAATTCCCCAGTGCTGACAAAGTGAAATGAGGGCATAACAAGAACTGTGAAGTCTCCCAGAATTAATGGTGCGCTCAGTCATGTGCACAGTGGTTACACATAGTCACCAGAATTAATTTGCATCCCCAAAATGCTACTGTCTTGTGTCCAGAAAATTCCCCAGCACTGGCAAAGTGAAATGAGAGGGTAACAAAAAATGCAAAGTCTCCCAGAAGTAATGGTGCACCCCGTCATGCGAACAGTGGTCACACAGTCACCGGAATTAATTTGCATCCCAAAATGCTACTGTCTTGTGTCCAGAAAATTCCCCAGTGCTGATGAAGTGAAATGAGAGCGTAACAAGAAATACAAAGTCTCCCAGAAATAATGGTGCACTCCATCATGTGAGCAGTGGCCACACACAGTCACCAGAAATAATGTGTATCCCCAAAATGCTACTGTCTTATGTCCAGAAAATTCCCCAGTGCTGATGAAGTGAAATGAGAGCGTAACAAGAAATACAAAGTCTCCCAGAAATAATGGTGCACTCCATCATGTGAGCAGTGGCCACACACAGTCACCAGAAATAATGTGTATCCCCAAAATGCTACTGTCTTATGTCTAGAAAATTCCCCAGTACCGACAAAGTAAAATGAGAGCGTAACAAGAAATGCAAAGTCTCTCAGAATTAATGGTGTACTGCAAATGCACAGACAGATTAAGATTGCATTGCGCACTCAAGAGATCTAGAGTCAGACACAAAGCACAACAACACCTAACCATTGCTCACAAGTCACAAATCCAAATCTGGAAAAGAATACCTTTTACCAGTTTGGGGGGGGGGGGGTAGTGCATGGCAGTAACAGTCCACTACCAGTAAAGATACCACAAAGCAGTATAAAAAAATCATGCAGGTGTGGTGGACACTGCTGCAATTACTCTGGCACAATAAAAGTTGTCTGATTTAATGGTACGCATCGCACACACACTACAAGTATTGTGTAGCAAATTGAAAACCTTTGGCAATATAACCAAATGTTTTAAACAAACTGAAATTATACAGTGCTACACCACTCGAATCAGCAAAAAAATTTCAAGAATTACTAAAAACATTACTGTGTGTACATTAACACAGTTATAAAAGAAAATTATAACCAAAACAGAAAGACTGCATTTTTTTCCCAGTTAATCTACCTACACCACAGATGCAACCCTCCCCCAAAGCACACTTCACAGTACACAGACTGACTGTTCTAAATTAACATTCAAAATCCACATACAAACAATAAACATTCGAGATATGAGCACAGGAGGGTTTCCTACAATCAATTCACTAAATTTTGAGCAAAATAAATGGCTCAAAAAGGCTTTCTTAACGGCTTTTAGAGGATTTGAATCACACAGATCTGAAAGGAAACTGTCTCCATGTACCACTACACACACACTACACAGAACTGAGGCTGTGCAGAACAATCTAGAGCCCATGTGACCTGAAATCCCATGAAGCACTGCAAATTCGCCTTAGAGTTCAATAACAAGGCTACTGACGCCTCAAAGAAAACTTTAAGAAACATAATTAGGTACAATTCTGCTTGCATTCCATTTATATTTTATATATTTCTCCTCCCCATAATGTATTACTAAAGAAATGTATATGAATAAAAGATCATCGTCCCATAGAGTTCATTTTGACTTCATCTGCCTCTATAGCTTACTCCCTACTTCAAGTCATAATCCCCTGTTGTGACATCACAATCTGTTGCCATGGGAGCAACTGTGAGGTCACAAGCAGTGCTCTGTGACTTCAGGTAGGGAGAAAGCGGCAGAAATAGATGAACTGTTCAGGAGCAAAGATCCTGTTTTCATGCAAATGATCTCATTACTAAATAATGGGGAAGAGGAATACAGAACTAATGGGAAATACAAGCTGAAGAGTGCCTAAATATTATGTTTTGTTAAAGTTCTCCTGACCATGTCACCAGCTTTTTAATTTTGTGTAGCAAAGGAAGCAGCTTCAAAGTGCTATTCAGTTTTCATGCTGGGTAAACAGCTAACCCTTTCACACTAATAGGGTTACCTGAGCTCATAATTCCAGCAAACAGTGGATCAGCTGTCATTTGTCTACATTCTATAAATAGTGGTAGTAATATATAGGTAGGGTTGATTACTGACCTGAGGTCACATTTCACCTGAGTCTGCAGCATGTCTTTTCATCAATGGCTGGCTTGTTCCAAGTCACAGAAAAGGGAGTGGGATACAGATTTTGTGGTCATCACCATTCTGATTCCTGAAGTGCTTAGTAAAGCTGCTGATGTTTCTGTCAATCTTGCAGAAAATGTTGTTTGAGAGTTTATCAAAATGCAGTCTCCCTGCAAGAAGTGGCAGTCAGAGTATACTTGTTACCCACCTCAGGTTTATTTTTCCACTGGAAAGCATGCTGCTGAGTTTGCGATCATAAGTGCTGTGCATTTTTACAATAGAAAACATGCTGCTGTCATAAATGAAAGTACAGTCCGTAAATATAAAGCAGACTACTATGACAAACTAACAGTGACTTTGGACCTGACTCAGTTACCACCTGCACTCCCCCTCTAACCATGAAGAGATCTCACTCTCTTAATTGATAAGACAGAAGCTGAACTGAAAGAAAGATCATTAAGATCCTGTTTTGGAGGGGCTGTTGTCAACGCATTGGTGGTTATGGCTGTGGAAACTGGTGCTGTGAAAACCATGACCCCACAGCTAGTCAGTAAGAATGGGGGAAACATTACATTTACACATTGGTGGGCCTGGTAGTTCCTCAACTGTATGGGCTACTGTAACAGGAAAGGCACCAAAGTGGGTCAAAATTCACCTAATGACACTGGTACTTTAAAGAGAATTTCCTGAGCAGGATTGTTAAACAACCAGCCAGGAATTGAGCTCTACAGAATCAGTAGTAAACACTGATGAGACAAGAATCAATCTGGTGCCATCCTCACAATGGACAATGGCGGAATCTGGTACAAAATAATTAGAGGTGACTGGTTTGCCCAACAAGCGCTCAGTCTCTTTGGTGTTGGGGTGCACATTTGATGCTAACTTTCTTCCATGACAAGTCCGTGAACCCACAGTTACTTGGTGAGAATGGTGGAAACAAGACAGGAAAGACAATAAACTGTCACCCCTCACATAGTTTCCCTGAGAACTGGAGTATAGCTCACTCAGACAACCATCAGGCAAACATGAAGACAATGTTGTTTTTTATTACTTAAATCATTGTGCCCTGTATTGAGTCTGTTAAGGAAAAAATAATTTGCCACCAAAGCAGCACACACTTCTAATCCTTGACCTCTTCTGAGTGCACACTACTGAATCAGTCCTAGACAAGCATTTGTCAATGCCTAATGTTGGCTTGCTGGCATTGGCAGTGTAGGAGTTAGAGAGATGCATCATAGGAATGGCAGTGCAGTATTGAACTGATACCAACCCACCCCCCACCCTGCAGAGAGTGACAGGCATTAGGGTGTCCCTTTGGGTGTTTGGTAGTGCAGGGCGGGAAAACATGTTGGGCAGGATGTGAAAAATGACAGCTGTACAGTTCATAAGGAGGTGTAAAAATTGCCAGTGTTGAAAATGTGGCATGTAAATATACCAAATTTGCGAAGTTAAAAGTGTGTGGGAAAATATACAGCATACGCTTGCAACACTGCCATTTATGGGCGTTCGGCACCAAATTTTCAACATAGGCATTTTAGCACCTCTGCTCATGTACAGTGTCACTGTTATTTCCTCAAAGTGTCCCAAGAGTGATTTCGCACAGCGACCACACTATTCTGCGCCGGAAGTGCGAAAACACATTTTGGGCAGGATATGTGAAATGACGGCTGTACTGTTCATCAAGAGGTGTGGTAAAATGGCAATGGTGAAAATCCAGAGTGAAAATATCACAAATGCATGACAGTACGAGTGTGCGTGCAATCTGCCAACGCACGTTCGTAACACAGTCATTTTATGGAGTATCATCACCAAATTTTCAACACAAGCATTTTAGCACCTCTGCTCATGAACTGTGTCACTGTCATTTTCATAATCTGGCCCAAACACTGATTTCCCACAGCGACTGAGCTATTGTGCACCGGAAGTGCGGAAACACATTTCGGGCAGGATGTGGAAAATGACAGCTGTACTGTTCACAAGGAGGTGTACAAAAATGACAATGCTGAAAATCTGGCATTAAAATATTGCGAATGACGAAGTTACAAGCCTGCTTAGCAACTGTGCAATGCACGCTTGTAAAACAGGCATTTGTTGGATTTTTTCCACCAAATTTGGAACATAGGCATTTTGAGAAGCCATCTCATGAACACTGGCACTGTCATTTCACTAATGGGTCCCGAAAGGTGATCTCACGTAGTGACTGCAAAATCACCTTTCGAGGCTGATTAACACCATGACAGTGACAGAATTCATGAGGAGGGGCCCCAAAAACCCCATGTTGAAAATTTGGTGCCAAAATTCCAAGAAATGCCCGAGCTATGCAGAAAAATTGAAAAAACCCTATTCATTCCATTATACAGCTTACCAGCATTTCCTCAGTTTGCGGTCGGCTTTAAAGAGTGCAGATGTGTTCCCAGTCCACCGAAGATCGTCGCGCTGGACTCCGGAGATAAGTATGGGGTGGGGGGTGAGGGAGGCAGGATGCACAGTGGATGGAGTGCGGGTGGGGAGGGGACATGGAGACTATGAGGGACGGTTTTCGTTTTACAGGGTAAAAAAAAAAACAGGAAAAAACATTGTGGAACAGTTTTCATTTTCCAAGGCATTTGGCATGCTGGGGTAGGCTCCCAGCGTGCCACCTAACTGTTTTGGGGGGGGGTCAGTAGCCGACAGGGGATTGGGCACCCTCGTCAGCACACAACACGGGGGAGAGGAGAAAGTAATGCCAACGGGGATTGGGCATCCCCATCGGCAAACAAAGAAAGCGGGGGGCATGAGCTGAGGGGGATTGGGCACCCCTCGGCATTCAACAATTGGGGGTGATGCCGATGGGGAGTGGCTCCCCGATCGGCACAAAGAACAGCAGGGGGTTACCAACAGAGTTTGGGCACCCCAATGTCGGCAGATGTTAGGCGGCCACCTGCTCATCAACCATGCTCATAATGGTGGCGAGCACGGCAAGCAAAGGACCACTGCATATGATGAGCTTTGCTCGGATTGTAGTGGACCTTTGCTTAGATGTGCTCACTCCATTATGTATGCATGGTGTGGCGCCAGCATACAGGTTGATTGGGGAATGAGGGACGCACCTACTGATGCGTGCCCTGCATTCACCCAACAGTGGCCATGCCCCCAAATCTGCACTCTCCCAATATGTTGACTTGCGCGCAAGTGCGGCAAGCCAACATAAAAATCTGGAGGGTTGAAATATCATACTCATGTTTGTACCAGCAGCATGTGCAGATCTACTTTATCCTGTAGAGCTTACAAAAAACACATTTTTAAAGGACTTTATAAAGGACCTGTTCACCCAGCGGGATGCTTATCTGATATTGAATCAGCTGAGTCATGGTATGCACTCATCGGACATCAAAGTAGATCTGCAAATGACAACATTTAAAACAAAGTATGTGCAGTGGCTGATGACTTCATACACAAAGCTGTGTGCTCACTCCCAAGACTGCATCAACAGGCCCTGGCAGGCCAGAATTCTTGAAACTCACATGGAGTGCTTTTAACAAAATCATGAATCAATAACTTTTAACTTTTCCTACCGAATATATTGAATTGTGCTATCAGCCACAAATGATGTACTGTGTATGAATGCTATTCAAAATGACACTTGCTTTCTGTTTTTCAGCATCCTTACAGCACCTTTACTATGTGTGCACTGTGTGCTTTTCAATTCAGTTTTTTACTAATAAAACCAAAAGACTTTTTATAATGAACTAAAAGACATTAAGCTTTGGGTTGTTTTCACCAGCTGGACTTGCTGATTTTGAGTTTTGACATTGCCAATTTACTGTGAACATCTTAAAATGGTGTTTCAGTGACCGTGTGGTTAGAGTATTATTAGATGTCAAAGTGTACTGCCAGCTTAATTTTGCAGGATGAATACCATCAACAAATATAGCAAAATTAAAATGGCAATAAACGTTAACAATTCCACAGTTTTGTTGAACTCAAAGAGTGTCTTATCCTTATAAATCAGACAAATTAGTACTACATGCTTTAAATAAAAATGTTACCCATTCCTCATTTACACAGTGGAGATATGCAACCATCCCCCTATTGCCTAAAGCAGAGCCTATTGCTCTTATAGAGTTTTAATCAAAGTATTATGTACAATGATCTACATTTGTTTTCAAGGTGTGTAAGATAAAATTCTCTTTTAACAGTTCGAATGTTAGATGAATTTTAGTATCAACCAATTTTGACAGAACAATTTGTGTGACAGCATCTCTACATCTCTGTTTTATTTCTTGAACTATTATTTTTCTTAGCCTCATACAAAAATCATTAAGAAGATAGCCAAGGCCTACTGAATATTTAGTACTTTTAATACATTTTTTAATATGGAAATTCAAAACATTTTTTTAAATATTTAATTTGTTCTTCTCCTCAAAGTTTAGAAAAAATGGGATCCAGTCATTCTCCCATCTGTTTCCTCCTTCTTTGTTTCAGTTGAGCTCCTGGTCCTTAAGGACCTCAATACTAATTGTCTCTCCCATGCTGAAACAAATACAATCCATGCAGTTGAATCCCTGAACATCACACAGTTCACACTGAGCCTGCCATCTAAACCCTGACACTTTAACCCATTCTGTCCTTGGCTGGATCCTAGCCTCACACTTCAAACACATTCTCTCTATCTGTACCCTTCTGGATGCTTTCGGTGATCACTGGACAGTTTACTATGTCCAAAACATACAACAACCATAACCCCCTCCCACCATCACCACCAATTCATCTGGTCTAGGCTATGCAAATCCCTTGACCTCTCCTCCCTAGTAGAAATCTTTAAAATACCAACTTGTCATTGCTGTCTGTATTAGCAGTATAAATAATGCTCTATCATACATCCATTTCAAATGCAGCACTACTTGGGACAAACACATCCTCTTCAAGATGTCTCATGTCCTTGAGTCAATAGCTGCTGGATCTCTGCAGAGCTTCTTTGTCTTCTCAAAGGTTATGACTCTAAATAGTGTCACCACAAGGCTTTATGCTCTCCTAGGGATTTCATAAGATGCAAACATTTGTATTACCAAGTAGCAAGACCAACAATGAAGCCAAATCAAATGACTTCATCAGCAACTTTCAGAGCAACCTTCACTCACCCAATTGGTTCTAGGAGTTATTAGCTCCTTTTGACCCCAATAAACCACCCCTGTTCTCAGTATAGAGATGCACCCATCTCTGACCCTACTGCAGTCACAAATGTATTAAATCATTTCTTCATCTCCTGTGCCCTTAAACCTACTCCTTCCCTCTGTCTCCATTCCTATCACTCCCATTCCAATCCCTCTCTTTTCCCCTCATCCTCCACCATTTTGTCCTTCTCCCCATCTCTAATGGGACTGCCCATTCTGCCTTGCTGTCTCTCAACCTCTTTAACTGGCACTGCACTGGTGGTCTGGACTACTGTCATCCCTCTTCACTGGTCATCCCTGCCTCTCTTGCAGCTCTTTCCAACTGGGGACAGTTGGAAAGAGTCTGGGGGGGAGCAAATGAGAAGATACTTAGGCAAGTTGTAAGAGTGGTCAAGAGTGTGGCAGCTCAGATTCAGTGCCAAAAATTGCAAAATCATGCACTTGGGGAGCAAACTCCCAGGGAAGCAATAACCAATGGTGGGGGAGGTACTAACAACAACTAAGATGGAAAGAGACCTGGGGTTAGTCATAACAGATTATCTGAAAGTAGTCAAACAATTTGAGAAGGTGGTGAGGAAAGTTGGTGGGATGCTGGGGTGCATAGGAAGAGGTGTCACCAGTAGAAAACAGGAGGTGGTGATGCCACTGTAAAGGCAGATGGTGAGGCCTCATCTAGAGTACTGCATGCAGTTCTGGAGACCTCATTTCTGAAGGACATTGACAGGGTGGAGGCAGTCCAGAGAAGGGCTATGAGAATGGGGCAGGGGCTACACCAAAAACCATATGAAGAGAGATTGTGGGAGCTCAATATGTATATTCTGGAGAACAGGAGGCAGAGAAGGGATGTGATAGAGACATTCAAATGCCTCAATGGGATCAACAGAGTTCAAGAGGGCAGTATTTTTCGGGTAAGGAGATGAGCAAAAAACAAGGGGTCACAATATGAGGCTGGAGGGGGGAATACTCAGGGACAAGGTAAGGAAATATTTTTTCACAGAAAGGGTGGTGGATGCATGGAACAACCTCCTGGAGGAGGTTGTGGGGGCCAAAATGGTTGGCGAATTCAAGAATGTATGGGACAGGCAGAAGACAACACTAGAGGTGGGAAGGAGGAGTTAGGCTGCAGATCAATAGGATCTGGAGTTTATACAGTAGGCAGGGAAATGGGCAGACTAGTGGGCCAGGTGGACCTTGTCTGCCAACAAATTCTATGTTTCTACATTTACTACAGATAGGTTTATTAAACAAACAAGCAGTAGCAAATAAGAAGAACACAGATGCAGGACAGCACTGAGTATCACAACACTTTGGATCAGAATGATTCTTCTTCAGCTAGTGGAGACCTACAATTGTTACAAACCATTTATGATAAGGACTTTAAAGAATCAGTGTCTCAGAGTACAAGCAATAGTAATATTTTGTCCAAAGCAAATAGCCCATTTACTCAGCCATACCATTACAACATCTTACTCACTTATAACAATTAAATTGCATATATTCTTTTCTATACCTGTCAAAACACTTTAATACAAAACATTATATGAAAAGGTGGGCATAAAATAGTCCAGTGGGTTCAAAACTGGCTCCACAATAGAACGCAGAGGGTCATAGTCAATGGAACACTGTCTAGCAAGGGAAGGGTGATCAGTGGTGTGCCTCAATGATCTGTCCTTGGCCCAGTCCTCTTCAATATATTCATCAGTGACATTGCTGATGGCCTGCAGCATAAGGTATGCCTGTTCGTAGATGACACAAAGCTCCGCAACAGGGTAGATACAATTAAAGGAACTGCAGCAATAGAAGCAGATCTGAAGAGCCTAGAAGCATGGTCTAGGGACTGGCAGTTGAAATTCAATGCCAAAAACTGCAAGGTCATGCACCTAGGTAAAGGAAACCCAAGGAAAACATACACACTCGATGATGAACAATTAACAGAAACAAAACTTGAACGGGACCTTAGAGTGCTTATTTCTGAGGATTTAAAGTTAGGCAGACAATGTAAAAAAGGCAGTGCAGAAAGCTAGTAGAATCCTCGGATGTATTGGCAGGGGCATTACAAGTAGGAAGAGAGAGGTCATACTCCCTCTGTGCAGGTCCTTGGTGAGGCCTCATCTCAAGTACCATGTACAGTTCTGGAGTCCACACCTAAAAAGGACATAGACTGCTTGGAGGCTGTAAGAGAGGAGCTACTAAAATGGTACAGGAGCTGTACCAGGTGCAGTATGAATCTAGACTACAGCAACTGCAAATGTACTCCCTTGAGCAAAGGAGAAATAGGGGGGCTATGATAGAAACCTTCAAATACATAAAGGGCATAAATAAGGTACAAGCAGAAAACCTTTTTCACAAAAATGAGAGCACGCAAATGAGAGGGCACAGTTTGAGACTAACAGGGGGTAAGTTTAAAACCAACCTTCGTAAGTTCTACTTCACAGAGAGGGTGGTAGACCGATGGCATACCTTATCACCAGAGGTTGTGGAGGCCAAAACAGTCATTGCTTTTAAGCTAGCATGGGACAAATACTGTGGTAATCTTAGAAGAAGAACAGAATGGGGGGTAGGCAATCTGGGCAGACTAGATGGATCATACGGTCCCCTTCTGCTGACATGTTCTTATGTGAAAAATATAATAAAGAAAGAAGGAAGAATATTAAATATAGTTGGCCTGGAGGCTGGCAAGGTCATGCAGGACAAGACGAGGGATGAGGAGGGCAAGTAGGGTACAAATGCATGGTGGGGGATGGTGGCAGTTCCCTGACAGGAACATTGCACTGCCACTGCCATGTCTGTGCTGCCTGTGGGTGGGAGGGACACCCCTGCATGCCTGACACCATGGGGGGACCCTGCAGACAATGCATCACTGACTTCTCCAGGTACTGTGGGGGTGCAGGATATCATCAATCAATCAATCAATTAATCAATCTTTATTTTACCAGGAGAAAACACCATTAAGAGGATTCATTTACAAAGTGGTCTTGGGGTACATGGATACACAGGGCACAACATAAAATACATAGAAGGTAGGCATAAGTCAGTAAAAAACAATATACATGGTATTCACAATGTAAAGGCTGGGAAGGTATAAAGATATAATTAGTAAGAACAATACAAGTCATCTACCAACTACTTAGAAACAGCCATCTGGTTAAGTGCTAATAGGGGAAATGATGAAACAATAATCAGCTGTCAGATCAAAGGTAAGAGCAATGCGAATCAAGTAGTGGAAGGGGAATAAGGCATAATAGGAACAAGCAGCAAGGGGCATGGATAAGGAGATGGGGGTGAGGGGGTAGGCTTGAAGAGATGAGAGAGGGGAATGAAGCTAAATATAACAGGACCCAGGGGCTATAGACAGGTATGCACAGCAAGATACAGGGAGGAGGCATGTTAGAGAAGCAAGAACAGTTTTCCTTGAGGGAGTAACTCAGCAGTGTCTTGAAGGTCAATAGCTCAGCTAATTTTAAGAGTTTTAGGGTATTTTGGATGCTGTTTCAGAGGGTAGGAAGGGCATGGCTTATGGCTTATGGTGGATTCACCATGGCAAGTTCTGATTCTGGGAACTTCAGGCAGGAGGTAAGACTATCTTCTGAGTGAATAATGTCCCTCAGAGAAGGTGAAGAGATCTGTGATGTATTTGGGGCAGGTGGGCAGGTGGCAGCACAGGTCCCCTCCCACCCATTGACAGATTCAAGGGTGCAGCACAGACCAATAGAACAGCTTTGGGCTGGTCTAACTGTCACAGGCCATGTGCCCTGTGGGAGGGTGTCTTGAATCCCTCTGTAGGGAATACTGCAGCTTGCATCCATTGCAAGCCCCCTAGCATCAAGGCACATGACAGATCAGGCATAAGGCTGCCACAGCCTGTGTTCATGAATTGCAGTCGGTGCAGTTTTTGATTCAAGGTGCCCTTTGTGTCAAATCCGATTGATGCATGCACCTTGTGTCAAATTATCAACTTTGTTAATCTGGCCCGGAATAAAAATTCAATAGATACAATATGTTCTATTGACAAAGAGTTAAGCTGAATTGGCATTTATCCTCAGAAGAGTTAGTCTCTATTTGGGTTCCACAAGAATCTGTCCTGGGACCTGTAATAATTGTTATATTTATAGCAGACCTAGACAGTAACATCATAAGCTGTTGTAAAAAAATGTGCTGATGATACCAAGTTGGGTAGAGTATGTGCAAACTCAAGCCAGACTGCTACAATGCAATCTGAACTGGATAAAATTAAGAGCTTGGGGCAGAAGAGTGGGGTACGGCTTTAAATCTCAACATATGTGCAGTATTTCTCTTTGGAAATAGAGACAATCAACATCCATATATACCTAAAGGCAAACACCTAGATAAGGTCAATTGTGAAGAAAAGAACCCACCATGGATATACTGTTAAATAACAGACTTTATTTAAGTAATCAATGTAGAAAAGTTGTTGCCAAAGCAAATAAAGAATGGTGGAACATTAAAAAACAAACAAATATTAGAAGCAGAAGTCTCATCATAATTATACCCCTATATTGGGTCTGTGTCCGTTCAATACTTGGTTACGTGACATAGTTCTGGGTGCAATAAGTGAGGTGAAATAAAAACATTGGAGAAACTGCAGACACAGGTTACAAAAAGAATAGAAAAAATATTAAGGATGTACCTTATGAAGACAGACTTGATAAATGAATGTCACTACATGGGAGGCATATTAGAGGGGATCTGCTCTTCTTATTTGATATTGTAAATGACCCTGAGCTGGTTGCAGTATTGAACCAAATTTTAAACAGGACTGCATGGGAACTAGATAACACCGACTACAAATGCAACAGAAACTCTTCAAGTGTGAAAAGAGAAACATGTTTCACTGAGAAGATACTAAAGGGTAGAACAGCCTCCTACTACATATAGGTGCAGTATCAGTAAAGACAAAACCAACTTTAAAAACAATCTGGATATGTACAAGGCCTCCACAACATCATTTAAGTATTACCACCCAATTCATGGGAGAACTGTTAACATGGGCTAACAGCCTTTTTCAGCTCTTAATAGCACATGAACCATAGCAGTATAAGATTACTGTAAGCATAAATCTTCCAAAACAATTTTTTTAAAGATAGTAGACAAGAACCTATTTTTATTTACAGCATGGACACCCAGATGATGTGGGAAGTTGATATATAGGGGTCTCACATCAATAAAAAGGCACTTAAAGTGGATATTCCATTTGCAATCCTGAAAGACCTCCTGCACTGACATGGTGTCCGTAAGTTTGAAGGGCAGATTTATAACTATTGGTTTTAAAGCACCATCCACATACACTAAGTGGATATGTTCTCACAAAGAGATCCCATGGTTACTACAAAAGGGTGTCCTGGTGAGTGCTGGAGGTCTTTGTGGATTTTGGAAAGTGTATAAAAGTGAAGATTGTAGGTAATATTGCTTCATATATTGTAAATCTTGTTTGTTGATCTGCTCATTTTGAAATGCATTCTCCATGTACTGTATTTCTTCTATTTAAAGCCACGGGTTATATTGCATAGTGCCTGTTTTAACATGTGGCTACTGATCAAGGATGGCTATTAAAAGAGGGTGGCTTGTAATACATAATGAGGAAATATGGCACTAATCCTTGCAAACCATCTGTGGTGACTAGATAAAAGCTTATAGACCCCACAATGTTCTTGATTTGTGAACATATTTGAAGTTTAAATTAGCAACAGCCAAGAAAGCAGAAAAAGAGAGCAACTATCCTGTAGTGGAATCTCTTCACATTGATGAAAAAACAAGCAGTCCCAAGACTGAGTGATCAGTTGTCAGCCAGTACTCTTTAATTTACGCAAACTCTGCATTGAATTTATTTACTGCCAAAGCACGATGCACAGACTGATGACACCAAGCCCAGATCCTGACTATCTCCAGCCCTGCTCTATGATCTGAATCCTGTCAGCTATCCTGCTCCCACTTACTGTGACTTCACTCAGAATCCATACTTGCCGACGCTATCCACTCACTGCCACCATCATTGGGTCTCTATTTCACCTCACTTTTTATCTCTTTCACTGGCTCTCTCTTTTCTCACTCTGTCACAGACAACAAATGAACAGCACTGCTCTGGATTGCCAATCTTTCTCCCAAGTACCTCCTTGTCCCAATCTCCCTCTCCACTGATGCAGGACAAGGCCAGGAATGAACTTTTTGTCTTCAGATTAACACATCTGCATTTTCCAGTACTCCACTCCGCATTTTAGGGTCCACAAAGGTAAAAACATGAAATACAGCATGAAATAAAAAAAAAACTGCCACTCAGTGATGTGGGGAGCAGGAGGGGGCCGTAGTGAGCAGCAGTGAGCATAGTATGTTTACTATGGTGTTGGTCTATGTTTTGGAATGCGGTCAGTAATAGAGGGCAGCTTTTAATTAAAAATTGTGAAAACAGTCACGGCTAATATTCGAGGGTGGCTATTAATAGATGGTGGCTTTAAATCAAAGGAATACAGTATGTATCAATTATTGGCGTGAATTTGGAGGTGGGGTCACTATCGAACAGTTTATAGTTGGTCTGCCTTATGAAGCTGTTGTGCAGTTTTCTTCTTACAATGAATTTTGTCCATGACAACAATTTCCCCCCTTGCTTGCCTTTATTATTTTTATCAAATAATTTTCTAAATGTTCTAAAGTGAGCTTTTACTTGTTTCTTGGCCATCTGCTACTGATGATAGTTTAAAAATATTTATTCGTAAATGAATCAAAGGCAGCAATCATTGGTGAACAGTGTCTGTCAAGACAAAATGTACTCTGTCTTATGAAACGTGGTCAGAAAAGTAGGGGGAAATTCCTCAGTTCCAGTAATTTAATTCTGTGTAAACCCAGTTCAATATGTCAACTACATCTTGTAATGGGGGAATGGAGGTATCATGCTCTCCCATCTGAGTGCCTGTTAAAGCATTTTCAGTGAGGAGTCCAATCAAATCTTGCAGTTTTATTGTGTTAATGTTTCTGCAGGCAGAGGTATTTTTGGGAAACTCATTATTTGATTCTTGTTCAAAAAACATTTTTAGATAGAAACATGAATTTCTCAGCACCAAAGGACCACTTTGTCCACTCAGTCTGCCCAGATGTTCCCTGCCTATAAATATAGTTTTTGCAAATCCAAAAAGATGTAACATTTATTTACCAGAGACTGGGAATAAGTGAAAGGCCTTTATTAAACTGTTGTAACTGTGCTGGTGAGTACTCATATGAAGAAGTATTAGTTACTAGATTTTGATGCTTCTGAAATTGGTATGAGCTGTTGAAACATTGCCATCATTTTGTTTGTTTGCTCCTCCCCTACAAGCTTTCCTTGCTTAGGGACTTTATTTGAGTCTTCTGGTGGATTCTGTCTTGTGCTTCCTTTTGCTGAAAATGTAGCTGAATGAAATTGAGGTCCTACTTGAGAATCTGTGGCATTCAAGCTATCACACTGTTTTCTAATATCAGATGCACCTCTTATTACTTGCTTCTAGAGACATTCGTCTAAATGGCTGTCATTCCCAACTATTTGGCCTTGCTTGAAATTCTCACTTATAATCATCTGTCTCTTGATAAACTTTTGTATCTCTGAGATTTTTAATTTTCTTGTGTTGTATGATATCTTTTATGTGAGACAATATACAGTATTTTGTTCCAATCTTTTGTTAAATTCTTGAAATTCAGGTGTAGCAGACAGTTTTGTCAGTTCCTCTAATAGAACATCAGTTCTTCTAAAACAGTATTGTATTTGATTTTACCTTGCTGAATTAAAATTTTACTCAGGTTCTTGAACTATGATCTTATGTATCTACCCAACATTTCTGAACTTCCTCATCTGAAAACCCTCATGAGGGTGATAGTCCCCCTATGTGGTCTCTTGGGATCCAATTTCTGTAAATATAGTTTTGTAGAGAAGTGATATAATAATATAGACTAATCTCTATATTCCTTAGCATTTACTGTAAAAAAAAATGTTCCTTAATTGAACTTTACAATTTAAGTCTAGATTAGTAGTGGTCTGAGAAAATGTCTCCAGCTCAATATGTGCATCATAATGACAATGCTGCCCTCTTAAAGGTTGCCCCCCCCCCAGTTGTTATCCTGTTCTGAATCTAAATAAATTGATTCAATTGATGAAGTTGTTTTCATGCTGTACTTAAAAACAATGTAATACATAGAAGGCAAGGAAGTTTTATGTTTTAGGTGCCCAGTTCTGGAGGATCTGGGTGCCATACACAAAATACAACTATTCAATTAAATAAAACAGATACATAACTAAAACATTAATAAATAACAAGCCATCTAAATACAATAAAAATAGTACCAATCAGTAAAAGGCTGTCCTGCTAAATATATAACCAATGTCAGAGAAGGCCTGACTAAACAGGAGGGTCTTGAAGCGGGCCTTGAATACTTGACTGAAGGGCCTCCTTACAGATGGAGGCAGCAAATTCCACAGGACAGGGCCGGTGAAACTAAATGCTCTGTCATCTGTGGTTTTAAGCCTCATCCTGGGAATCACAAGGAGGCCCCTAGAGGAAGACTGAAGGGACGGACCAAGGCAGCAGGTGCCAGAAGGTCTGACAAGTATCCAGGGCCCAGCTCATATAGGGGCCTTTAAAGGTGAGCAAGCCCAACTTGAAGAGGATCCTCCACCTGATTGGCAGCCAGTGCAGTTCACACAACACTGGGGTGATATGGCAGTATTTTGACTACCCTGTTAACAGTCTGGCAGCTGCATTCTGCACTAGCTAATCTGCAGAGGGTACCCACGAGACCCCTGAAGTAGGTGTGTTACAATAAGCAAGCCTTACAACAATCAAGAACAAGGAGTAGAACAAGAGGGAGTCCCTAGGCTCCAAAACATTCAGTACTTTAACTCCAGAGGTCACCCAATAGCACCAATTCAGTGCAGTCTGCCAGTATCCAATGTAGTATCATGACAAAAGGGACTAACTGCCATTGAAACTGCTCTGTTTTCTGCAGTAAGTCTATGGAATTCTATAGTATTCTGAATTGCATCCTGGTGTGCTCCATTGTATACAGTACTCTTTAGAAAACAGATCATCACTATGTCAAATCATTATGGACTGCAATCCAAATACAGCACTTGGTATTGTCTGGTCATATTTTTAAAAAAGAAGCTGCTTAAAACTTCAGTGACGTCATTTGCTTGTTTGGCCCCATTGCATAGATCTCTTGCCTCAAATAATGAATACATTTATACAGATTATCAATGGCCAATACAGAAAGAAAATCTGTCAGAATGAACTGACCACACAAACAACTCAGTCACCCAAGCATCATATTTAAATCTTGTGCTTTCAGATTGAATTGGTGAAGGCTTCACTTGTCTCTGTCACTGACTCCTTCCCACCTTCACCATTTTCCTCCTCCCCATTTCTGCTAGATATGCTCTTTTTGTGTTGGTCTCTCTCTCTCCCCTCCAGGGAACAGCCATAATGGCCTGTATCTCCTTCATTTCTCTGCACTGACCATTGCTGCCCCTCACTCTCTTCCTAAGTCTTGCTTTCTAACATGGTACTGTCATCTGGATCTGGAAACAGGCTAAGGTCCTATCTCTCCTTAAAGGGGGTAACTTACCCCTCCTCCCTAAGGAGCTAACACCTCATCTGTTTCCTACCTGCATTTGTCAAGGTGCAAGAACAATTTATACACTCTCAGTACTACTCCTTTCTTGACTCCACCTTACTCTTACCCTTCCAAATTGGTTTCCACATACATCACTCCAACAACTCCTTCCTCCTCCTGGTACTGGCAATGTGTCAAAAGCATGAATCAGAGCCAGATCTCCTTGAGCATTTCCATTTAATAGGCAAAGACCCTTAATATCATGGCACATCCCCATTACTGGATAGTTTGTGGGCAGGACTGTCTGATCTGGTGGGTGGGTAGCTCTGTTCTACCTATTGAACGTTCATCAGTTTGCCTAGATGGCTGATGACCTATCCATCTGTCGATCAATCTAATGTCACTCATGGCTTCAGTCTTGGCCCCATTCTTTTCTGTATTTTCTTAAATGACCTTTCTTCTGTCTATGTCTCTGTTTCCATCTGCAAGTATGTGGATGACACAATACTTCTTTACCACTGTTAGCTCATCCCTCGAGTGTGAACTGCCATTACCATTGAACTTTGACATCTAATGCTGGGTCTGCTTCAGCAGCTGTCACTAAAAAGAAAAGACTGTTTCCATGACTTCTTACACTCAACAGAAAGATGATCAAGACTATCTCACACCCTTGTGTTCATGACCTCAAATGACAATCCACTTGATGTGCTGTCCTATTTCAAGTATTGTGGTTTGTAGCTGGACTAAAACCTCAGAGTACCTACCCACATCAGTATCATTGTCAAAAATCTACCCTAACCATAGTGCAAAGTACTGCAACAAATCCTACCTTCCACACTCAGTGTGCCATGAGAACATTCTCAAGATGATCATGCTGGTGTTTGACTATGCAAACATGGTTTACAGTGTAGCTTTCATGTCCACTTTAGCCAGACTTTACCCCATTTTCCATTATGTGTGCCACTTTCCCCCAAATGCACCACCACTTACCCAACACTACTCTCTTTATGCTAACCTGACTCTCCCCTTCCTTGAGGTCTATCATTTATCATACTGATCTTCCTTTCTTGACCAAATATTGGTGCATAAATTAATTCTTAGCTCTCCTTTCACCTTATTCCCTTCATCTTATCCGTCTTACTCCATCCCAAGGATAAACTGATGATAAATTGAAATTCAACATTTTGCACACTGGGAAAGCAAATCCAATGGAACTTGGCTTCCCATTGCAATTTTGGCACTTCAGCCTTCTATGACACAGCACTTTACAGAAAATACAACACTCAGCATGCCCAAGTTGTTAGCAAGCCACGTGGCCTGAAGAAGCCAACCAGTAATGCTGAAGATCAAGAAAACATGCACTGCACACACTTCAGTGCCATTTCCAGCTCTGTTTCACAGGTGCCCTGCTGCTGGAAGTAGCTCTGTTTATGTAAAAAGAGTGACTGTTAATCAGAAAACTTTTATAAATAATCTTAGAATCATGCATTATCATTGCAGTTAACTCATACTAGTATAGTAGGTTTTGCAACAATTCTTCATAATGTTCTTGCTAAAATGGTAAAGCAAAAAGCCTCTAATAAAAATATATTCAGTATTTCTCAAAACCAATACATAATTCTGGAAGAAGAGATTCATAAAAATTTTAATTTGATGGTGAAATTAGAGTGAATGTGTGGAAATTTGCACTTCACAAATTTTGTGAATTTCATGACAGCTGAATCAACTTCACCATGCAGATTTATTTAAAAAAACTTAAACTGAAATATCCCCCGACACCACCAACAACTGTGCTATAATGGCACCCCCAACCTCCCAAAAACGTTCTAGTCATATTCCCCCCTTCCATCCCTAACAGGCACACTTCTTCCTTTTCCACCCTCCCCCCAACCTGGCAAATTTCAAAGTACTAGAGTGACATAAACTTTCAATATACCCTTCCCCACCCATGCACCAAACACACTACCCTGCCTCCCCACCTCAATCCCACCACCAGGTTAAGTCATAAGGCCCCCACCCAACCCCCTTCTGACCCTCACCACCCTCTTCCCTCCACTAGTACCCAACAAAATGTGACCTGTAATAAGGAAAATTATCTCCTGGTGCACAGCATCTGCTCTATTCAGTGCCCCTTGATAATGGATCCCATGAATGAATGAATGACTGGTGATGTAGTTTGTTCCTAGTGAAACCTTACTGGCTAAAAATTCAGCCAGTTAGGTTTACTAGGAACAAAGCGATACCATTCAGTAATGCACTAGCACCATTACTGAGATGACACTGATTTGGATTTCCTACACAATTTATATTGGTTTTCTTTAATTTTATAAAGCTAGTTTTCAGCAAAAGCCAACAGCAGGCATTAAATGAACCATCTGGAGATGCTGTAAAGGTTATATTCATTTTAAAACAAGCAGAAGCAAGTCACTCTAGATGTCAGTAATTGTATGCTTAAGATTAAATTGTCCATGGCCAAGTCATTCTGAGGATAATTTATGTTTTACATCATGTGGATGCATATTGTGGCATATATTTGGGAAATTTATTCAAACACATGGACTGTGCTTATATTAAGCTGTTGTTGTGTTAGCATGACTAACAAGTTTGGCCCGAACAGTATGCATGGAAATGCTTCAGTAATTCTGTGTGAATGCACAGGACCTTACACCCACATCACATCACAATGTTTTAATTTTGATTAATAGGCAGAATTAACTACTGAGAAATGTTAAGGACAGATTATTGATTGGTTAACTATCTGTATTAATGTTCTTGACTTTTTGTCATTTCATCTGACAGAAGTTAACACATTTGTTGACCACATTATAGGATGTTAAATTGATTCACTGACTAGCAGTTCCAGTAGCATCACAAGATTCACTCCTTTGATATTATATACCAAAACAAATGCTAGATGTTGATGGAAATCTCCCATTAACAATGGTTCAGATAGCTAAATATATAAGACTGTTGTCATGCTGTGCACTTCTATGTAGATTACATGAGATTTTATTTTACAGTTTGTTTATTCAGAATAGCTAAGGCAAGATACATCTCATTTTCAGAACCAGTGGATATTAATGACCTTTTAAGAAGAAGCTCATAAATAAGAATATTTTCTGATATTTAAAATCTCAGATTATTCTGAACCCAAACAGCAAAGGACATTTTCATTGGTCAGTCAGTGGGGGATGGGGCGAGGATTGTGAAGTTACAAATGAACACCAGTACTGAAGAAAGGGCTAGGTATGTATTAAGGAATTACAGACTGGTCAGTCTTCAATGATGGTGGAATCTTGAGAACCATCTGAAAGGACATAGTGGGTAAACATGTATTGTAGAGAAACACACACAAGAAATAGCCAGCATATGGTTTATGAAGGGTAGTCTTTGTCTCATAAATCTGTTAGTTTGAAAATATTACAAATGTGCCAGACCAGGAAATACAGTGAATGCTACATACTGAGACTTTAAAAAAACATTAGATAAGGTTCCATATCAGAGGCTAATCATTAGGGTTTTATAATAAGTCATAACTGATGCTGAGGTGTACAGCTGGATATTAAGACTGCATTTTATATTTTTACCCATTTCCCAACTCAGCCCACTGCCAGACTACTCCCAACTTCATCCATTTTATACTGTACGGCAACTTAGGAAGCGGGTTGTGGAGAGTGCAGCAGTGCTCAGCCAATGCCAGCACTGCATTTGTGGGCTTGGCGGTGTGCATCAATACAGGCCCAGTGTCCTGGATGACACTGGTTCTGCAGAAGTGCACCAAGTTGAAACATTTTATGGCTGCAATGAGGGGCTGCTCATCATTGCAGCATCACAATTCCAGCGCAATGAGGGAGTGCCCCATCATTGCAGGCATACCTGCATACTGAAATATTTCTGTTTACCCGACTCTTCCATTGTGGCACCAGGAGTGCCATTAAACCCTCCAACTGCGGCATATTGGACTCCCCAACTCTGGCCCTCCGCAGTCAAGTGGAAAAGACAACCTCCTGCTCCCTCCCACCGCATGCTGTCCATCCGCTTCCTCTGTTCCCGTACCCCAGGTGCAGGTACACCCTCCCGCTCCCTCCACTGCCTGCTGTCTGCCCCACTTCCCGTTACGGCAGCCAAAGTTTAAAAAAAAACAACTCCTGCTCCCTCCCATTGCGTGCTGTCTGTCCCGCTCCCTCTGGTCTCATACCCCAGAGTGAAAAAAAACCTCCCGCTCCCTCCCACTGTGTGCTGTCCACCCCGATCCCTCTGTTCCTGTACCCCAGAGTGAAAAAAAACCCTCCCACTCCCTCCCACTGTGTGCTGTCTGCCCGCTTCCTCTGTTTCCATACCCCAGAGTGCAGGTACACCCCTCCCATTCCCTCCTACTGCCTGCTGTCCACCCTGCTTCCTGTTATGGCAGCCAATGTTAAAAAAAAAACCCTCCCGCTCCCTCCCATTGCATGCTGTCCACCCCGCTTTCTCTGGTCCCGTGCCCCGGAGTGAAAAAAAAACTCCTGCTTCCTCCCACTGAGTGTTGTCCACCTGACTCCCTCTGGTCCCATGTTCTGGAGTGACAAAAAACCTCCCGCTCCCTCCCACTGTGTGCTATCCTCCCCGCTCCCTCTGTTCCTGTACCCCGTGTTGAACAACAACCTCCCACTCCCTCCCACTGTGAGCTGTTTGCCCCGCTCCCTCTGTTCCCATACCCCAGAGTGGAACAAACCCTCCTGCTCCCTCCCACTGTGTGCTGTCCACCCTGCTCCCTCTGTTCCCATACCCAGAAGGGAAACAAACCCTCCCGCTCCCTCCCACCATGTGCTGTCTGCCTGCTTCCTCTGTTTCTGTACCCCAGAGTGCAGGTACACCGTCCCACTCCCTCCTACTGGCCTGCTGTCTGCCCCACTTCCTGTTACGGCAGTTGAAGTTAAACAAAAACCCTCCCACTCCCTCCCATTGCGTGCTGTCCACCCTGCACCCTCTGGTCCTGTACTCCGGAGTGACAACAACCCTCCCGCTCCCTCCCACTATGTGCTGTCCGCCCCGCTCCCTCTGTTCCCATACCCCGCAGTGAACAACAACCTCCTGCTCCCTCCCACTGTGTGCTGTCAGCCCTGCTCCCTCTGGTCCTGTGCCCCAGAGTGACAACAAAACCACCCACTACCTCCCACTGTGTGCTGTATGCCCGCTCCTCTGTCCCCTGCACTCGGAGTGCAAACAAACCTCCTGCTCCCTCCCACTGTGTGCTGTCCACCCTGCTCTCTCTGCTCCAGTACCCCGTAGTGGGAAAAAAATCTCCCGCTCCCTCCCACTGTGTGCTGTCCACCCTGCTCCCTCTGGTCCCGTACCCCAGAGTGGAACAAACCCTCCTGCTTCCTCCCACTGTGTGCTGTCTACCCCGCTCCCTCTGTTCCCGTATGCTGGAGTGAGAAAAAAACCTCCTGCTTCCTCCTACTGTGTGCTGTCTGCCCTGCTCCCTCTGGTCCCATACCCCGCAGTGCATGAACACCTCCTGCTCCCTCCCACTGTGTGCTGTCCACCCCGCTCCCTTTGTTCCCGTACCCTGGAGTGACACAACAACCTCCCGCTCCCTCCCACTGTGTGCTGTCCTCCCTGCTCCCTCTGTTCCTGGGCCATGATCCTGCTCTGCTGCTGAGCCCCCATCTGAAGGATGTTGATTTGTTGTCTGTCTTGGACCTGAGAGGAGAAGAGAAGAATGTTGGAATGCCTGGACCGATGTCACCCCCGCTGTCTCCTCTCCTCCAGTCTTTCTCTCCTCCTGTCGCTTCATCCTGGAATGCCCCCACCACTCATCACTGTGACCTATACAGCTCCTTAGCACTACCCTTGCTTGAGTCTTGCTGTCGGATGCACAGCTAAATTCTGGATAAATTCCTCCCCCACCTCCTCAGCTCTGCTTTGTCAGCACAACCATCCCCAGCCTACTCTCTCAGATGCTCCGACTTCAGGCTACTCAAAATACCTTTCATACACACTTCAAAGGGCCAATCCACCTTCAAATACCACCTGCTCAAACTCTGGAATAATCTTCCTGCTCGCATCAGGCTAACCACCGCCCCTAGGCTCCTAAAACACTCCTCCATGACCATTTCTCTGATGCATGCAACTGCTACCAGCAACCCAGACACACAACCCAGGGGAATCTAGATGAACCTTGACAGCTTTAATATGCCTCAGCAAATTACTGTATACCTGTATGATTTTCTGTCTGTATATACTCTACGGTCTATGGACTAACCTTGTAGTAGTAGTAGTTGTATCAAATGCGTGTCTAGCTCTGTTACCATTGCTGTACCGGTTGATGTTACCCCTGTATTGTACATTTCCAGCTGTATTTTCTATGTAACCCCCCCTGGTCGCATCTGGAAATGAGCAGTCCCCGCTCAGTATGCCTGCCTGGTTAATCTCTTAAATAAATAAATAAATAAATAAATAAATAAATAAGTACACTGCCATTCCTATTCTGCATCTGTCTAACTCCTGCATTCCCAATGCTAATAGCAGCAAGCAAACATTCGGCATTGGCAAGTGCTTTTTTTTACCAATGAAATTGCCATTCCTGTGAACTGACGAGGCTTCAGCATTAGTTAGAATAGATAGCTAGAGTGTCAACTGACTGTGTGTAAGTTGATTGAATTGAATGGTGGACCAGCTACCCAGGTGGCTTTACTGGAAAGAAAAATAAAATCAACCTGGCTGGGGTCCTGACTCCTGACCTGGGCTTGCTTTGTTTATGGTACACAGCACAGTGCCGGGGGAAGGTTACTTTGAGTGCAAATTTAAAATTCTGGACTACACCCTGTTACTAGATGGATGGATGTTTTTCTTCCCAATTGTTTAATCAGGGTAGACAGTAAGCTGAAAGCTTGTTTATAGGTGAGACCTGGGAGCACAGGGAAGTAAAGTGACATGCTCAGGATCACACAGCATGTGATTGGGGACTGTGGGATTCAAACCCAGGTCTCCAGATTTGCAGCTCAGAGCCTGTTAGCCTTTGCTAAAATGCTACCTACCAGGTTGGGTATCTTGGTTCTTTTAAATTTTGCTTTGTCTGCCCGACATCTCTGAATCCTATTTTATTTTGATTCTGTTATGATCGGGCTGTGTGCATATTATCATATGTTATATTCAGATCAGCAAGAAATACACACTCGGAATACTAGAGATTTTAACTTGCAGTGAGGTTTTACTCATAAGGTCGCATTCACAAATCTGAGACATGTAGTAGCCTCTCAGTTCAGAGAGCTACTACATATTCCATGTACTACTGCATGTCAAATTGTTGTGAATGTGATCTTACCTTGGGCAAACACTTAAGGATCAAGTTCAAATCTCTAGGTGTCCAAGGTGTATTTCTTGCTGATCTGAAATAACATTATACAAGTTTCAGCACTGGCTTTCCAACAGTGAATCAGAGACAGTTCTCAGGTACAGACCCTTGGTTCAGAGTCTGAACCGAAGGGTCTCGACACGAGAACTGTGTCTAATATCTCTTTGTTGTCCCGGATTCCCCCCTTTTCCCTCACAAAAAGACAGAGACCATTGTTTGTTGTTGTGCTCAGATTGGCAATTAATTTATTTATACTTCATAATTCCATATTCAATTTCTCATTTCTTATTATCATATTTTCAGAATTTCATTTATTTCCATCCATATATCAATCTCTGATTATCCCTCCTTCTTCCTCTTTTCTCCCCCCAGGTGAAAACCTGGGTGCCTTCTTCTTCTTCTCCTTTTCCGTTCGTAGCGGTGAAAACCGAGACCGCTTTCTCCTTCATCTTCTTCCTCTTCTTGTGTTATTCCTTTTTCTCACCCCTCCCTCCTCTCCTCTCCCCCTTTCCCCTTTTTCTCCTGCCATCCACTTTTGGCAGTCCATATCCACATTATCATCTGCCATCCACCTTTGGCAGTCCAAACTGTCCGACCGGACACCGTCCTGTCATCCACCTGACAGACCCACCAACAGTCCCATCTTGACTGTCTTCCCTCTTGCTCTGCCTAGTAGAGTGGGTGGAGGATCAAAACTCCAGCAAAAGTGGCTGAGGCCCCCTTGTGCTGTCCCTTATGTACCTCCCTTCACCCTCCCTTCCTGCTACCTGCCCATTGTTCTGACCCTTAGCCCTTCCCTTCCTTCCTCCTCCTCCCCTCCCCTGAGCACAACCATCCTATGAGGGAAGGGTGCACCAGGACAACCTGGTCTGCCCTTAAGGGCAAACTCCATTGTCCTGGATTCCCCCTTTCCCCTTAGGTAACGGTAAAACCGAGACCGCTTTCTCCTTCATCTTCTTCCTCTTCTTGTGTTATTCCTTTTTCTTCCTCCCTCCTCCTCCCCTTTTCCCCACTAGCCAGTCTCCAGCTTGCGTTGGATGGCTGGCTTCCCCCATACTTAGGGTATTATTCTCCCTTCCTCAGGGAAGATCCTTTTTACTCCTTCCTTCTTTTCTTTTTTTTTTTTTTTTATTTATTTCCCATTTTTGCATGTTTCCTCCATGCTTCTATAAAGCTCATTGTTTCTGTATTGAACATGTCTATGGCTAGGTCTGACAGGTGCACACCATCTGACCTGTAGAGTCTTCTACCCATTCTTCTACACCCCGCAGTATCACTTGTCCTCCCATCTGCCTTACCAATGTCCCTACCTTTCTATTCATCTTTCTTCTGGCCCTCTGCACCACTTTGTGGCTGTGCTCCTGCCTCCACACCCTTCTTGGTATCATATCCGACCAGGCAAGGCATACCTGAGGCCACCACTGTTGTATTGCTCCTAGATCCCTTTTTATCTGTAAGTATGTGTCTACCCATGGCTTGCCTGCAAGGTCATTGCCCCCTAGATGTATAATAATCAGGTTTGGACTGGGGCGCCATCCCTTGAGTTCCTTCAAGGTGGGAAGCAGCTGTGCCCATCTCATCCCCCGTATGCCATGCCAGACCAGCCTACACTGTTTCACATCCTGGTACAGCTGCTTTTTCCCAGCCTTCTTCTCTGATCTCTTTCCAGCCCAATAAATATAGGAATGGCCGCAGATCCAGACTTCCGTGATCCTCTCTCTACCTATGGGGTTAAAGCAAAGTTAATTATTTTACACATGTTCTCAGTGTCATCACCGTAGTATCCCCCCTTTCCCTTCCCCTTTACCATTTCTTGCCCCTCCCAGATCTGCAGTTAAAAAACAGGAGCACAACTTTCAATTTCTTATTTCAGTGCTCGAATGTATCTCTTATAACTGGCAGACCGTCAGCGTCCCTTTTTCAAAATATCATTCACCGTCTCTCCCGTTGCTGCCCACTGTGAGGCAGCCCCAATCCGCAAGGAATGGAATGAATAATTAGCCGGGTCTTCCCCCATGAATTGCATGCCCTTTTTGAGCAATGCTGTGACTTGGTAGCCGGTGACCCTTTTCCCATCACCACGTACAAATAATTTCCCTGTCCTCATCCCATGCTCTGTGGCGAAAGACCACAGAGCCTGTATCCACAGATCCTGTACTGGGCATATTGCAATCTCTACCTGCTCCTTCAGCATCACTATGCAACCTTGTCCTCTTTGATCCATTTTTGACCTCCTGATCTTGATCCGTATCTCATTCACCCTCCAGCTTATATCTTCCCATTCTAACCCCCCTTCCTTGTCTTCTTTCCCATGGCCTACCACCTCACTCACTCTCATGGCCCCTGCAAACATTACTACATAAATTGTGTGAAATAGCTGGGCCTCAGCCTTTGATCTGCGTATTGCCGGGAGCACATCCTTTAGCTTTACTAGTCACTGCTCCCCTATAGGCCTTCTATTATCTACTAGCTCTTGTTTCAACCTGCTCCATCCCTGCATCATTCTTCTGATGAATAATGATTTGGTCAGGTCCTTCCACCCTTTTAGGCTGCAGATAACACTAATCCCTGCCAAGTAGACTCCCATTGTGGTGTGGGCAGTACCTTTTTGCCACTGCTCCATGGTGAACATTCCCAACTGTTCCTCTGTGGGTGGCCTACTTACCTCCATATGGTGCTCTGCCCTGAATGTTTGAAACACTCGCCAGGCCCCATAGTAGGCCCTCATAGTTCGAGACACCCATGAGCTGTGAAACAACAGTTCTGCTTCTTCTTGCCAACGTCCCAGATGTTCATTGGTATGGGAGTTTTTAGTTCTTCCGCTGCCGGTGCCAGCCTCTGAAAATGGTCCAGCTGCAGATGGGAAAGGCTGTCAGCCAGGGTATTGTGTACCCCTTCTATGTGTTTTGCTCTGAATGACATGTTCAGCTGCAAAGCCCTTAACACTAAAAGTCGTAATACCTGCATGACTGTGTCTGACCTGGCTCTCCTGTTGTTCAGAACATCCACCACTGCTCTATTGTCACACCAAAATGTCACTTTCTGATCCTGTAGTTCCTCCCCCCAGACCAAGGTACATGCCCATATGGGCATGATCTCCAGTAATGTTACATCTCTCACTTTCCCATCCCTCACCCAGCTGGCAGGCCAGGGTCCTGCAAACCATCTACCCCTCAGGTAACCCCCCATGCCTAGCCCCTCAGCAGCATCTGTGTAGAGGTCGAGGTCTGTGTTGTATAGCCACTCCTCTTGCCAGAAAGAGCACCCATTATACTCCCTAAGGAATTCTTCCCAGATTTTGACATCCTCCCTGACACCTTGTGTCAGGTCCACCCAGTGATGTGGTTTGTTGACCCCTGCTGTAGCCCTAGCTAACCTCCTTGTGAATGCCCTTCCTGGTCCGATGGCCCTGCAGGCGAAGTTCAGGTGCCCCAGTACCTGCTGCACTACTTTTTAGTTGTACTCTTCTCCTGCTGGCTGTGTACCTGGATTAGTTCCTTCAATTTACTTACTTTTTATCCGGTAGTCTAAATATTTCATTGGGGCATCTATCTCGATCCCCAGGAACTCCATAACCCTGTTGGGCCCTCTGTTTTTTCTGGTGCCAGTGGGACCCCTAGCTCCTGCACAATTCCTGAAACTTGACTAGCATTCGCTGAGTCTCCCTCCCCTCCCAATGAAAAGAAAATCATCCAGATAATGGATGACTGTCCTATAACCCATTTTTCCTGGAATATCCACTGCAAGCAGGTGCTGAATGCCTCGAATGTACATGCTATGGAACATCCATTGGCATTGCTTTGTCAAAATAATACTGTCCCCACTTTTAAAACCAATAGATCCCAGTCTTCTCTCCTAACTGGCAGCAGTCTGAAAGTGGATTCAATGTCCGTTTTGCCATCCCTGCATCCTCTGTGGCCCGGATTATCCGGACTGTGTCCTCTAGTGTCGCATATGTCACCTTACTATGCTCCTCACTGATGAAATCATTCACCTAGTCCCCTTCTGGATAGGACAGGTGGTGGATCACCCTGTACTCTCCTTCCTGTTTCTTGGGTACCAAACCCAATGGCGAAATCTGCATGTTCTACAATGGGGGGTGTTAAATGGGCCCTCTACCCTCCCTGCTGCCTTTTCTTTCTCTATCTTCTGTCTTAACATCTCTTCCTTTCCTTTTACTGACCCCAGGTTGCTCGCCTCTCTCACTTGTCTGGGCCCCCCACACTGCAGTGAAAACCCTGTGTTAAAACCTCCTATAAACATATCTCACATGCTCGTGTCCAGATATCTGTCCAGACAGGCTGTCCATGCCTTCAAGTTGATGGGGGTTCTGGCCATCCCAAACTGCTCCCTGTCATGCCCCATTCTCCTCCTGGCCCTTCCCTCTCGTTTTGTGCAACCTTTCTTCTCTCAGTGATTCTGACCCCCTCTACTCATGTTCCCCCTACCCTGCCCTCCCCTGCTCCATGTTTGCCTTTTAAACCCCTGGCTTTCTCGAAAAAACTGCTGACCTGACCCTTAACCCCCCTGCCCCTGTGCCCCATGGGCCCATGTCATTCTACATTTGTTTGCCGGGTGCCCTCCCCCGCATTTTGAACAAGCATGCCGGAAACGACTTTGAGGCCATGAGCAGAAGGCCCTGTTTTAAGCCCAGCTGCATCTCTGGGGCGTTAACCCCTTTTTCCCCTACTCACCTTCGGGTGTGGACTGATCTGTTACGTAATCAGTCCATAAATCTATCTGGTTGTGTCCCATCTCATGTCCCCAAATGTCGCCATTCTCTGCCAAAAAAATTCATCATAGTATAACCACCCCAACCTGCCCTTTGCTTTTGCCCTCCATATTATCAAGGAATAAATAATGAGTGGGATGCCCAGCTCCGGCCTTTTTTCCAGGATGATGGCTGAGAAAGTGGTAAAACCTGGGAACCACCCATCCTAAGTCTTCCCTTTTGTGAACTTGTCATCCTCTTTCTTCCCTAAAAGCACTCTCGCCGCTGCCATTTCACTCTTACCTATGCCCTCAGTTTCTTTGTACTTGGCTGCCGCTTCTTGGCTCACCAAAGTGAATATATCCACATACTCCCCTTTCCATATTTTTTCCTTTGTGGCCAGTGGCACATGCTCGCCTATCCTCATCCCAGGTGCACCTATCTCCCTTATACCTTTTCCTTCTCTCTCTGCACCTCTTTCATTTTTTCCTGGCACCTCTTTCTCAGTCCTAATCTCTGCCAGGGCCGATTCCATCTGCCCTATACCTCCTGTCCCCAGCGCCGCCACAATTTGCCCTATATATTCTTTTATACTGTCCCCCACTGCACTGGATGTGTTACCTGTAACCTTGTCCGGCCGTGCTGCCTGAAGTCTTCCAAGTGTCCCTTGTTTCTCCCTGTGGTTGAGGAGGAGGGTGAACTACTGGGGTTGTGGAGGAACACCACGTTCTGGGAATCAGGTCCGGGTTCAGCCAGGAGATCCCACCTTGATCGGGGGGTACTGGCATCACCGGTCTATAGGCTGCAGAGGTACTTGATCAACCGTCTTGGCGGGTCCCACTACCACTGGTGGCACCCTAGTGGGACTGCGTGGCCCTTCGCTGGTTGTTTCCTCTGCCATCTTTTCCTGGGCCCGCTTTTCTCTTCTCCCTGGTCTCCCTGGTTCCTCCCCTCCACCAGTTCCCACATTCTGTTGGCTTTTCTGCCAATTCAATTATAGCCCTGTAAGCATCTTCCTTTGATGGCCTGCTCTTCTTTTTGGTGCCATGTCCTTCTTTTCCTTTGCTCTGTGAAGACAACTACGGAAGAGAAAACAGGATTAATTGTATATATATATATATATATATATATATATATATATACCTATTTGTAATGCCTTCCCTCTGTCCCTCACGCCACACGCCTCCATGACCAGTTGGGCTCCCAGTAAAGGCCTCCAGCATGCTCAATAGGTCGCCAGGTCCCTTGGCTGCTCTCTGCCATGTCCATTGTGAGTGACCCAATGCTTCGCGGGCCACTCCCCCCCTTTGGCCTCTTCATTAGCCCCTCTTAGCCTTCTGGCATGTGTGCACGCTCGTGCTCCCGTTTAATATGAGCCAATCTCCCCTTGTGGCTCATGCTCACCTCCTCACCTTACTTGCCCTCTCCTATCCCTCCCACTGCTCTTCTATTCAGATCCCCCCCACCCTTGCACCTGTTGCATGGCTTCCCCCCGTGTGACGTCATGCCACGTGGTCACGACGTGCTTCCACTCCCCCTTGTTACAGGACCCCCTCTGCTGGCCCCTGTCTGACCACCAATTCGTTCCCCCCCTTGCATCCACTCAACTGCCTTTTTTTTAATATATTTTTTTTTTAAACTCCCCTCGAGCCACTAAAACATCCTGCTGCTGTCCCTCAACAAACGCTGAGCCATGCTGGCCTCCCCAGGAGCTTCCTCCCAGTGGATGATGCAACTTTCCCAGCCTCCCAGCCTGCGCTGGGCTAATCCCCACCAGGGCACCACACGTCAGCACCCCAAGCAGAGGGAAGGGTTTTCCTTGTAACCACCACGCGTGTGTGACGTCATGCCACATGGTCACAGGAAATCGGTCTTATTCCTATTGTTCAGGCCTCTACCAGCCTCTTCCCTCGACAGCAACCACCCAAAGGGGCCAAGACACAGCAAGCAGCTCCACCAAAAGGGCACGGCTTCCACTGCAACCACCACGCGGCGCGTGAGCGCCACGCTGCATGGTCCCAGGCTGCGCCTCTTTCTCCTCTGCCTCAGGTCCTCTCCCAGGCCCACTACTTCCCCATTATGACTAAAAATGGCCACAAAAAGCACAAACAGCACAGAGCAACTGGAAAAGCTTTTCTCAAACCCCCACACAGCGTGTGACGTCACGCCACGTGGTCCCGGATCGCGCTCTCTCTCCCTCTGCCTCAGGGCCTCTTCCAGGCCTACTACTCTTACCAGTACAACAAAAAACAGCCACAAAAAGCCGCAAAAGCATAGAAACCAAAGGAAAGGCTTTTTCCCAAACCCCCACGCGGCATGTGGCATCACACCACGTGGTCCTGGGTCGCGCTCTCACCCACAATCATCCTCCTGCAAGGCTCCTGCCATCTAACCAAACCCACAACCTTTGTTATCAGTGGCAAGCATCTTACTCACTGAGCCACTAATGCTGCTTGTCCTACTACCAGTGCCTTTTACCGCAGGGCCTCTTCCAGGCCTACTACTGATTCCCAGCAAGCAAAAACAGTCCCAAATCGGCAATTAGCACAACAAATGGGAAAAACTTTCATTACAGACACCAAAATGCAGCGTGTGATGTCACGCCACGTGGTCCCGGATCGCGCTCTCGCTCCCTTGCTTCAGGGCCTCTTTCAGTCCTGCTAATCCCACCAGCAACCCTAACAAAATGCCCCAGCTTCCATCATCTGACCCCCATCGATATTGCAGTCCTCCTGTGGTGTGTGCCCCCAAGCATCTTGTATGCCTGCTTGTCCTCACAACTTGTTTGAGCAGATGCTACTATCATTACCAGTTAAGCCAAAATAGGCTGAAATGACCTTGTAACAGTCACAACCCCCCAGCTCATCTTTGTCTCTTATTCCCCTCTTTTCTTTTTAAAACACAGCCTATTGTTTATCCAAAAAATTCCCTGCTTCACCTTGTATTCCATCATATCTTTGTGCACTAATCTATCCAAGCTATTTTCCTCTGTTATATACTGTAACATATTTATTCTTATTATATATATATATATATATATATATATATATATATATATATTATTTCTCTTTTTTTAAACAACTTCACATCTCCTCCTACAAATCATTTGTTTGTTTCTACCTCTCTCACCTGGTGAACAAACCTCAAAAGAATTTGCCAATCCGACGTGCTGCAGTTGATGTAGATCAAAAACTCCAGCAAAAGTGGCTGAGGCCCCCTTGTGCTGTCCCTTATGTACCTCCCTTCACCCCTTCCCTTCCTGTTACCTTCCCATTGTTCTGACCCTTAGCCCTTCCCCTTCCTTCCTCCCTCCCCTCCTGAGCACAACCATCCTATGAAGAAGGGAAGGGGTGCAACAGGACAACCTGGTCTGCCCCTTAAAGGGCAAACTCCATTGTTGTCAAGTCTTGAATTCAGTGCTCAAACTTGTGGCTCTATGACTGGTTATTTTTTTAATATGAAACCAGAATTAGATTTATGGTAAGTGTATGCAGGTTCACAAAGCTATGTTCTGCTCATGCTGCCAGACTGCCACAGGCTTCTAAGTTCCTCATTTGGAGGCATTTGTAGTCCAAATGTTATGTTTCCTGTTGTTCTCCAGTCCTGCAACAGGACAAAAGGGAGAGAGGCATTGTGGGGGTACTGGCAACAAAAGTGGAGAGAAAATGGAGAAAGGAAAATAGGAATAGTATAATGGTTTATCTCTGCCTATCCTGCCTGCTGAGAAGTACTGTAGAATGGCTGAATATTAATTAGTCCAGTCACTGTACAGTACATATGACAAAACTGATACCACCCTATCCTATAAAAATGCACTGAATTCCATCTGATGGGTGGAAAGCACATACCAGTACAGCACATACAATGTACAGTAAGAGACAGGCATGATCTGTTTCTGTCCTGAATCAGCAGCCTTACTACTGTACCTCTAGTACAGCTGTCAGTGAGTGAGATGTGTTCTAAATGCAACTTTGCAAGTGATAAAAGTGTTATAAAGGAATGGGATAGATCTTTAGGTGTAATTCTTGCATTGCCTCAACTTCTGTTGTGTCTGGTTGCAGGGAGCGCCTACTATTGTGTGGTACATATGAAATGGGAATCTCAATCAGTGCTGGCTTGTGTATTTTTGCTTGCTGGCTATTGGGAGCAGTATAATTCAACAGCAAATGCAGATGGTACTTTTTGTTGGCTAGTGGGAACATAGTTTTATTATAGTACTACAAATGCAGACTGCATTTTTTCTGTCGAGTGGTAACAGTTTTATGAAACTGCATTTTTTTTGCTATGTAGTGGGAGCAGTTTTATTAAACTACAAATGCAGACTACTAATCGGCCAACCTGCCCACCTCTACTTTCTCCATATTTTCAAGTCCATCTATGATTTTTTCACATGTTTCACTTACTCCTAAAATGTGTGTTCCATGACTGAAAAGTGTGGAACTGTAAATGGGGGTGGGGGCCATGACTTGAAGCTACTGTTTCATGGGTTTTAAGGTTGCTGTTATGCCATAGCCCAGTCTGTTAGTCTGAAAACTGTTTGTGGTGTGGTGGCATGGGTAGTGGTGTGGGAATGAACCTCTGTGGGACTGGCTGCCTTGATGTGGTACAGAGGCTTATCACAATGCAATATTGTGTGGCTAGTGATTTGGTGGCATGGCTAGTGGTGTGTGAATGATTCCTGTGGGACTGGCTACATTGATGTAGTACAGAGGCTTGTCACAATGTAATATTGTAACCAAAAGCCAGTCTGTTAGTTTGACAATTGTTTTGGTGTGGTGGCATGGCTAGTGGTATATGAATGGACCTGTGGGACTGGCTACCTGATGTGGTACAAAGGCTTGTATCAATGCACATTGTAACTACAAGCCAGTCTGTTTGTCTGGCAGGGCTAGTGGTATGTGAATGGACCTCTGTGGGACTGGCTACCTTGATGTGGTATAGAGGCTTGTCACAATGCAACATTGTAACCAAAAGTCAGTCTGTTAGTCTGAAAACTGCGGTGATGTGGCTAGTGATGTGGTGGCATTGCTAGTGGTATGTTACTGGACCTCTGTGGGACTGGCTATGTTGATGTGGTATAGAGGTTTGTTACATGCAGTATTGTAACCAAGAGCCAGTATGTTACACTGACAACTGTTGGTTACAGTATGGCTAGTGGTGTGCTAAGCTATACAACAGAGAATGACCCTTGTGTTGGGCGAAGAGGGCACGAACAGGTCATGGACAGTGGGGTGAAAGTGGTAGCTGGGCTGAACAATGGGGGGGTAGCAGTGACTCCACTTGGTGGGCAGATCAGAAATTCCTGGTTACACCCCACTCTTGTTCTCTTAGATGCTGTGTTTGCCATAACAACTGGCCCCTCACAAAACATAGCCACTGCCACCCTACCTCTTTCACTGACCTCATTCCGCCCCCACAGAATTGAGCAATGATACTGAGTAGCAAGCGCTAGTTGTACTCGACTGTTTCTAGTGGCTAGGACCATGGAGCATGGGATGTAAGGAAAGAATAAGTAGTAGTGAAATGTAGCCATGGCTTATGGGAACCCATTCTGGACTAGCAGTGAGTCACAACATCATCCTTCTCATTGTCACATCTGTGACCTCGATCTGCACCCCTGCCCAACTCGCCTGCTGCTGCTGCAACCACTAAGACCTGAAGGGACCACAAAGCATCTTGGCACAGAAGGTAAGGCAGTAGGAGGGGCTGTATTTGTAATGGTAGACAGTGCTGTTGATGGAGCTCTCACCTTTGGTGATGTGTCTTATGAGCCTTCAGTTCAGTGCTTAAACCCTTTCTGATGGAGAAATTTGGGGTTTGCATTGAGCAGACCCCATCCCACACTCAAGTTCAAGAAGGGAAAATCATATTGCATCAATAAATTTATTCTTAGGAAATTATTTTAATGCTAGCTCTTTGCACGGAAGTTGTACTTCGAGGCAGCCATGAAGTTCGATGGTATTTATATACAACAGCCTGAGGCTACGATTTGGTGGAGTGAGTGAGGTGTGTGCTTTATTTCTACCTTTTTAAACATTAATTTGAATTGCACTGTGTGGAAAAAGATGGATGCACATATATTTTTGGGTGAAGTGAAAGCCAAAAAGTTCTTGGAGTTAAAACAGATCGGGTTGCTTTATACCATTACTATGTTTTTTGTTTTTCCTTTAAATGAGGGTTATAGATGGGGCTTTCTCATGTTGGTGAAAGTAAAACATCTTGGAACGTTCTGTTTAATTAAAATCCAGACAGTTTTTTTTCAAAATGTGTGGTGATTTGTAATATTTATGAACCCACACATTGACAGTTCCCTAAATCATGGCAATTTGAGAAGGGAAAACAGGATGGACTCAAAATCCTTATTCTATCTCAAGTTCACATTTTTCCTTTTTTTTGACTAAAACCATATGATTAAAATATGACGATTGCTGTACATATTTACTAGGGATAGCACAGCTGTGATGCAGGTATGTCATTATTGGTGGAGATCTGCTTTTGTTCATTTTTACAGCCAGCTGGAATGAGAGATTAAAGAAGCAGTACTATGTAAAAAAAAAAAATCTGTGTTTTTTTGACCGTTTATTCCCTGTGCTCTGTTGAGCATGTCCCTGGTACTCTTTCTTGCCGCCCTTGTACTATTTCCCCATGATCTGCTTAGTTGTCCTCTGCTTTTGTTTACATTTCTGCTGCCCACCATGTCGACAGCAGCAGTAAAAGGTGGGAGACAGGCAGGCACTGTATTTTCTGTGCATCTACAGAACATTGAAATTGATCACTTCCTGGATAGGTTGCACTGCTACTTTAAATTACTTGCTCAGGATCACACCACATGCAAATGGTTGTGTGGGATTTGAACCTGGGAATCCTGGTTCCCACGCTTTTGCTGTAACCACTATTGAAGTATGCTGTCTCTTTAAATAATTTATTTTTTTAATTAGTACAGAACGAAGGAAAATATGAAGTGCATTTAGTTTGTTCTACTACCCAGAATTTTACTTTTCTTGCATACACTTTGTGCCCTGCTTGGGTTGTTTGTTTTAGTGTGTGGTTGGGAAATCCAGTTGGTTTCTGTAAGTGGAAATATTGTGAGGCTGAAACCTGAAGGATCCTTGTTGTGTGTGCATGTGTGGTATTTTTCAGCACATCATTTTCCTATCTTTGAACACAGTATCATAACGCTGTGGTGCCAGAAAGACTGACAGGCATTGGGGTGTGGCTTGGGGTAATCAGCGGTAATGCTCAATCCATTTCACCTCCACCCCACCATGCAGCTACTGACAGGCATCGAGGTGTGCCTTGGTGTGTTTGGCTCTAACATTCACCTCGTTCACCTATACTGCACCCATCTTAGCTTATTTCCTTATGGAATGGGGTGAGTGTGCACTATGACACCAGTCAGTGTCTGCAGGGTGAGGTGAGGTGGAAAGGTGTGAACATTATGGCTGATGACACAAAGGCATACCCCAATGCCTATCAATCTCTGCTGGGTGTGGGTAGGGGTTAGCTTTAGTTCAATACTTCTCTGCCAATCCTATTATGCACCTCTTTAACTCATGCAGTACCAATGCCAGTACCAGCAAGCAAACATTCTGCATTGACAAATGCTTGTTCTTCTCTGTTGCTTGTCTGGTTTGCAGGGGGTCCATGCAGGGCTTTTTCTTTCCTGATGGGATTTCTTCCATAGTCAGCTGCCTTAGGAGTGTCAGTGGACAGTAGTCATGACCTCTCTCAGGTTTGTCAGTTGTGGGGACTAGTGGGCAGTTGGGTTTGGTTGGGCCTGTGAGTGACAGACTTATGCAGGCTTTTCTTGACTGCAACATATGAACATAGAAAAAAGCCAGCAGATACAGGTCTTATGGTCTATCACATCTGCTGCTCCCAGTGATTACCACTGATGTTACCCCATCCCCTCTTTTTCCTTTCTTGGTCTAATTCTACCATTAACCCTGTCCCACCGTCTTTTAAATCCCTCCACTGTTATCAGTGAAATCAGATCCTCAGACAATACATTCCACTCCTCCACCACCATCTCTGTGAAAAATATCCCTTTTGAACCTCCCCCCGTCCAGCTTCTGATGATACCCTCTCATAATTCCCTTCTTCCTGAATTTGAACAGACCTTCAGGGCTGACCCTATTTATGCCCTTTAAGTACTTAAAGATCTTGATCATGTCCCCTCTGCCCCTTTGATCTTCCAAAGAGTACATGTTGAGCTCATCCAACCTATCCTCAAAGGGCTTTTCCCTCATCCCATTCAGCATCTTTGTTGCCCTCCTCTGTGCCCTTCCAATAGCCTAATATCCCTTTTTAGGAAGTGGTGCCAGAACTGTACACAGTACTCTAGGTGCGGCCTCACCAGTGACCTATACAGCAGCAGGATCATCTCCTCACTCCTTGAGGAGATGCCCCTTGCTATGCACCCCTGTATCCTGTTGGCCTTTATCACCACTTTCCTACACTGGGCTGAGTGATCCATGTGACCAGTGACCATCACACCCAGATCTTTTTCCTCAGTGGAGACCGATAGCTGTTCACCCCCCGACTGGTATTTGTGCCCTGGATTCTTGGTTCTGAATTGCATAATCCTACACTTACTGGCATTGAACCCCAGTTGCCAAGTGTCAGACCACTTCTGCAATGTGTCTAGATCACTCTGACGTACTCTCCTGCCTTCACTCTGTCCACCACCATTCCCAGTTTAGTGCCATTGGCAAACAGGCTCATCCTACTCTGTACCCTCTGCAATATCTGATACAAAGATATTGAATAACACCGCCCCAGCACTGAGCCCTGCAGATGCAACTGATGACTATTCCGGATGTTGAGAGTTCCCACTAACCACCACCATCTGCTGCCGGTTCTCCAGCCATCCCCAATCCATCTGACCAGGTTCTCCCTATGCCCAGGCTTTTCAGCTTGCCAATCAGTCTCCTGTGAGGCACCAAGTCAAAGGCCTTGCTAAAGTCTAGATATAGGACGTCAATTGCCTTTCCTTCATCAAGAGTCCTAGTCACCAGTCATAAATGTCCACCAGGTGGGTCTGGCATAACCTTCCCTGGGTGAACTCATGCTGCCAGTCAGCAAGGAGACCATTCTTCTTCAAGAATGTCACCATTCTCTCTTTTAGGATAGTGTCCATTAGTTTCCCCACAATTGACGTGAGGCTGGCTGGTGATAATTCCCCGGCTCATCCCAAGAGCCATTCTTATGGATGGGCACCACATGTGCCATCCTCCAAACCAGGAGCACACATCCTGCTTGAAGTGATGTGTTAAATAAGTTAATCAGTTGTGCTGCCAGGACCTCCATGAGTTCTCTCAGTACCCTTGGTTGGATCCTGTCTGGACCTGGTTCTTTACTGTTCATATGGACCTTAGTCCCTCTAGCACCCTTTTCACAGGTATCTCTTCTTCTGCCGGCTCCAATCCTCTGCCCCCCCCGTCCATGTGGGATGAGTCCATCCCTCTACATTGTGAATACTGAACAGAAATATTTGTTCAGTACCTCCGCTTGTTTGTCTGTCTTTTCCACCCAATCCTCCTCTGTCTTGATTCTAGAGATTTGCTCCATGCAGTTCCTTTTTTCCCTGATGTACCTGAAGAACCATTTTCACCCTTCTTATACCTTGAGCCAGCTTCTGCTCCTTTGTAGCTTTGGCTACCCTTACTGCCCTGGTCACCTCCTTGCCATCCTGCTTGTACTCCTCTTTATCTGCTTCCTGTCAGTCCTCTTAAAGGCTGCCCTTTTTCCTTTACCTTTGTCTGTACCTCCTATGTCCACCAGCTTGGTTTCTTGGCCCCTGTCTTCTTACCTCTCCTCACTGCGCAGGACTTTGTGGCCTCTGCCAGCCCCAGTTTAATGATTTCCCATTGCTGGGTGGTGTCCATGTCCAGTTTTATGGTGGCCACATGCCTCTCCGGCACCTCTGCCATCTTACCGAAGTCGGCCCTATTGAAATCTATGACCTCGGTGGCAGTACGTGCTTCCTCTCTACCCAAATCGAGGGAGAACCATACTGTTCTATGGTCACTCCCTGCTAAGGGGTCCTCAACCCTCACTTTCCTCACCTGATCCCCATTGGCCAACATGAGGTCTAGGTTATTTTCATTCCTACTTGGCTCTTTTACTTTCTGCATCAAGAACGCATCCTGGAGCACATCCAGAATGTCTTGTTCCCTTCTACAAGCTGAAGTCATAGTGGACCAGTCCACCCCTGGTAGATTAAAATCTCCTACTACCACACTGTGTTGTCCCTGCTGCAGTTGTGCCATATGTCTTCTATTAGATCCCTATCCTTCTCCTCTGTCTGGATGGGTGGTCTATACTCCACCCCCAATCAAACTCTCCTTTTCTTTGCATCAACCAAATTGACCCACACAAATTCCTTTTTCCCCTCCCTCCCATTTTCCCTGCTGCACTGTATCTCCTCCCTTATGTATAAGGCTACCCCATCTCCCTTGCCACTTTATCCTGCCTATATATCCTATATCCTTGGGATTTTTAAATCCCATTCTCTGTTTGGGTTAGCCCACAATTCCGTGATGGTGGCTATATCAACCCCCCCTCCACTCTCATTTATTGTAGCTTTGACATCTTGTTGGCCAGGCTCCTCGCATTCTTGAAGACTACTCTCCATCCCCTTCCCTGACAATCTCTTGTTTCTGTCCTTTCCCTGCATCTTCCATCACTCCAATCTTCTCTCTGTTAATTTCAACCATCTAGGGTAGATGGCATATTTCCTCCCTTTCCCTGAGCCTCTGACTGATTTAGTTTTCCTTGTCTTGCCCCCCCCATTAAGTTTAAATCATAGCTGGATGCCAGAAACTCCTCTAATTTCTGTTTCAGGACAGATGTACCTTCTCCACTCAGGTGTAGCATTTTCTGGGGCATTGTGATTATTGTCTGCCCATGTTTTCCCCCAGTTTCATACCAGCCCAAACTCATTAGCCTCACACCACTGTCTCAACCAGTTATTGAATTATTTGGTTCTTTGTTTCCTGTTTGTACTTGCCTTTGGTACATCCAGCCCCTCAGAGAAGGCAATTGTCTATGCTTCCTCCTTATTCACCCTTGCCAGTTCTCTAAATTGTGATTGGACCTCCTCAAGACTGTTTCCACCAAGTCATTAGTGCCCAAATGCACTACCAAGTGGGGCTTCCTCTCCTGCCTTCTGTTTCTTGTGGGGATGATGTGCTCTGCCTTGTGCATCATCATCCCGGCATGCATTCCACCCAGACTGAGCTCTTCCTGCTCCAATTTCCTCCCCACCTGATGCCCTTAATGACTGAGTCCCCAAATAGGATGACTCTTGTGTTTCCTCTTCCCCTCTTTCTTGCTCACCTTCTAATGCCCCTTCATTCCCCTTCCTGACCCCTTCCTCATGCCTCTCACTTGTTATCACCCTAGCTCCCCTTGTTGCTCCTCTCTTTGACATTGCCTGTAATCCTTCCCTGCTTTATACCTGAATTTCTCAGCATCTGCCTCCCTGATGTCCCTTTGCCTGTTGTCTGATGTGCTATCAATATTTACCTCCTGCATCCTTTTTGCTTTATATCGGATAAAGAAGAAGCATTATCTGTTTGCTTCTGTTCTGTTTCCACTTTACTTGCATCTGCCTCCCTGCTAGCATCTTTCCCTGGAGCGTATTCCTTGCAGTTCACTACCCCATCTTCCTGCCTACAGTTCCTGGCAGTACTTGTAGTTTCTCTTATTATCCCCTTCTAGATCCTGTGCTTTTTTCAGTTTGTCTTTGAGGCACAGGTCAGGAAGCATAGGAAACCAGGAGCAGTTTCCAAATTTGCAAATAGCATGTTATTATTAATAACAGCAAAATAAAAAATTAAAATTATTCAGTATAACTATTTACAAATGCAGCACAAACAGAAAACAAAACCATCCTTCTGAGTGTTTCTTCTCAATTTTCCAATCTCAGTCTTTCATTTTCTGTCTCTCCCTCTTGCAAAGCATTGCAGCTCTTTTTATAACAAGTATTTGCAGGAGCTCATTAACAGAACATTCTGCTTCTCACATAGTGTTCTTGTCAGTTTCAGCAGGTGTAACAAAAAGAACATTGTGACACAGAATTGACCTCTTGTTGACCACTCTGGAAATACTTTTCAAACCATTATCTCAGTTTAACCTCTTGAATTCCAGTTTTTGCAATCATTTTTGCAAAATTCAGGGTACATTGTAGAAAGCAACTAAAAAAAGCAACCCAGTTCCTTAATTGTATATTAAAATATATCGCAAGTAGAAAGAGTGAAGTTTTGGTTCCCTTGTATGTGGCACTGGTTAGACCGCACCTGGAATATTGTGCAAGGGTTTGGGCCCCATATAATAGGGAAGATATACTTTCCATTGAGTGAGTACAAAAAAGATTAACTAGACAAATAAAGGGACTGAGAAGTAAAGAATATCGTGAAAGATTAGTGAGTTTGAACCTTTATTCACTGTATTACCGAAGATTGAGGGTAGATCTATGCTTTCTATACAAAAATATTGAGGATGAAGATATGTTAAAAGACTTGGGCATCACGTATAATCATGGAAGAATCAGCAAAAGGAAACATACAAAACAACTATATCAACAAGCTTGGGTGCACAACTTTAGGAAAAATTGGTTTAGCCTAAGAGTGGTTGGGGCTTGGAATAACTTACCAACAGAGATCACAATTAGTTCTACCATGAATGAATTTAAAGGGGGAGTTGATGAATTTTTTGGAAGTAGCAAATTTTCTTTTAATTCATAAAAATGGAAGGCAAGCCTAATAGGATAGTTATACCTATCCCTGGCTTGAAATGTACCTATGAACCTATTTCAACAGTATAACTATATACAGTTTTAAACAAAGGAATCCCTGTATCAGTGACATTTCCACATAAAGATTCACATATATTTTTATACCTGCAGATATGCTAGAGGGATGAAAAAACAGAAATTGCAAGGAAAGGCAGAGAGATAGTGAGAGGCGGAGAATTGCAAAACCATCTAAGTGATCAATTCCTAGGTCTCACAAGACAATTTGGTTGTGCAACCAGAAAGACAAGAGACAGAAAAGGAGATGATAAAACAGATCCTCACATTTAAACTAATTCTGGATAACAAATGGAACAGGGCCTTATTCAATCCTGTCACATACCCCACTCTTTAAGAGGGAACCTGTTTTTAAAAAAACAGGTTTCCAAAACATTTTTTAAAATTCTCCATTAACATTACAGTAGCTTATAATCCTTACAGTTCAGTGCATGTGCAGTACAGCAAAGAGAAATTTAAACTCACACATTTTTATTTTTTCAACCTTCAGAATTCTCAATTCCTGATCCATATCTTGACAGAAAATCAACACTGACATTCTCTTTCCCAGATTTGTGCATCACATTAAATTTAAATGGCTGTAGTGCCAGGTACCACCTTGTGATTCTGGAGTGTTATCCTTCATTTGGTTAAGCCAACAGAGAGGTTGTGATCCATTATAAGTACAAAGTCAGATCTCTAGCAAATAAAACGTATGGGACTCTATGGCCCACTTTGCTGCAAAGCATTCTGCTTTCAATGGTGAAGTACCTTTTCTCTCTGTCGTGCACTTTCCCATTTATGTGCAGAATAGGATGTTTTTTTTCCCATCTATATGCTGACCCAAGATTGCACCTATGCCTACCTCTGATGTATCTGTCTATAACAAAAATGTTTTTTCAAAGTCTGGGCTTCTTAAACCAGAGGCTGCACATAATGCAGCCTTAATGGCCCAAAAAGCATCGTCACACTCTGGGGTCCATTTCACATTATTTGGGAACCATTTCTTTGTGAGTTCAGTGAGGGGAATAGATAACTCGGCAAAGTTAGGAACAAATCTCCAATAATAACCAGCCAGCCCTAAAAATTACCTGATATGTTTCTTGGTTTTTGGAACAAGGCTGTTAGCTACAGCTTCTATCTTAATAATAGTATTTATCTTTATTTCACATAAGTGCCTTTCAAAGTACCAAGGCACTTTACAAAAGATTAAAACAACAATAGTAGAATCAATAAATGCAATCCAGAACAGTAACAAAAGTCTGACGAGGTTACTTTATTCAGTACTATCAAAGGCCTGGCAACATAAAAAAGTCTTTAACACCTGTTTAACACCTCTCACCATCATGTACTCCTGAAGCTGATGGGGTATTGAATTCCAGAGGGAAGGGTCCATGTACATAAATGCACGGGCCTCAGAAAACTTCAAAGACACCCTCAGAATCTCCAACAACCCTCATCGGCCAAATGGAGCTGTCACTTGGGCAATAGGGAACAAAGAAGTTCTTTCAGGTAGTCAGGCCAAGTCCATGTAGGGCTTTATAAGTCAGTAAACCGACTTTGAAGGTGATCAACCATTGAATCGGCAGCCAGTGCACAGTGTGCTGCAAAGGGGCGATATGAGAACTTCAAGAAGTCCCTGTCAACAATCTTGCTGCCACATTCTGCATTAGCTGCAGGTGATGAATATCAACCCCAGGAAGCCTTAAGTATAGGGAGTTGCAGTAATCAAGGCATGAGGTCACAAAGGCATGGACCAATGTGGGTAGATCACTGGATGGAACAAGATGCTTGATCTTGGTGATGTTCCTAAGATGGCAAACGGATGACTTGATGACTGCTGACACCTGAGATCGTAAAGTCAGCCTGTCGTCAATCACCACCTCCAGGTCCCACAACCATTCAGAAGTAAGGATCTGGGAGCCCTCTAGAGAAATTCCAGATGGCTGACCAGTCCGCAACCCCTCTATCCAGTGACTTGGGTCCACAACCATCACCTCAGTCTTTCCTGAATTAAACTTTAGCCAGCTTGAATTCATCCAGTCCTGGATTTCAGCAAGGCAGTTATTAAATACCAAAAGTGCACTATCCTGGTCAGGTGAAAAAGACAGGTAGAGCTGGGTATCATCAGCATAGCAGTGAAACCTCAACCCATACCATCTTACAATGTCTCCAAGGGGCAGCATGTACACTGCAAACAACATGGGGGACAGCACTGCACCCTGAGGGTACCCCACATGACAGAGAGGATGGGTCCAAGGAAAAAATCCCAGACACCACTCTCTGAGTTCTGCCAGTAAGGAAAGATGTAAACCACCTGAGAACCTTATATGTCAGGCCACAGATGGGCCTCAAATGCCCAAGCAATACCCTATGATTGACAGTGTCAAAGGCTGAAGAGAGATCACGCAGCACCAGACTGGAATGGCGTCTCCAATCTCTTGCCATCAGGAGATCATTGAGCACCCAAACCAGCGCCGTCTTGGTACAATGCCTCTTTTGAAAACCAGACTGGAGAGCTTCATAGATGTTACGGATGGTCAAGTGGTTCTCCAATTGTTCTGCCACTACTTTCTCTATAACTTTCCCTATAAAGAGGAGATTTGAGATTGGTCTGTAGTTGGCCAGAGAGTCTGGGTCCAAAGAAGCTTTCTTCAGGAGGGGTGTTACCACTACCTCCTTCAGGGAGCTTGGGAACTCAAGGCTATCTGTACTGGGATTGGGACGATAATATCACAACATCCCATAATTAGGGAGGTTGGGCCTGGATCCAAACTACAGCACGTAGGGCTCATACTCTGGACAATCCACATGGCATCTGCAAACTCTGACAGGTCAAAGAAACTCCAGGAAGCATGAGGTGGAGTGACCAAGCACCGATCGCCAGCATCCCCCACAGAGCGAGTCAAGATGATCTCTGTCCTGATGTCAGCCACCATATTTGCAAAGAATCGAGCAAGCTCATAGCACTCCACTTGCAAAAAAGGTCTTTGGAGCTGCAGACAGGTTGGGTTGCACAACCTGTCCACAGTTTGAAAGAGCTGAGCTGGTTGATTCTGAGAGACAGCAATCTCCCCAGACAGGAATTCTGCCTTCTTACGGGAGATCGCTGATTGGTAGGCCTGAAAATGCTATACCAATCTTAGGTGGTCAACCTCCAGGGCAGATTTCAACTAATGTCACTCTAACCTATATCATAGTCACCACAACTCTCTCAAGCACCCATCAAACCAAGAGGCCTGACGGCAAAGGGCGAGAGGACGAACACGGACAGAAGCAATCACGTCCAGAGCCATGGAGATGGCCTTATTATAGACCAAGACCAAGGTTTCTGGACTAGTGCTGGCCACATGAAACTCCGAGAGGTCAATCACTGCCATCAGGCCTTCAGGGCTCACCTCCCATAAAGGGTGGTAACCGACCATCTTCACAAGGGCAGGCCTACGAAGGGGGGCACAAAAGTTGAGCCTCATGGTGTAATGATTGGACCAACCAACAGGTTCCATCCCCAAATCGGAGGCCTCAATCCCCAGGAGGAAAACCAAATCCAAAGAGTGACCGTGTTGATGGGTGGCAGAGGTAACAAGCTGTGTAAGACCCAGCGATGTCATCAGCTGGAGGAAGTGCTGTCCAAATTGTGAGAGTTCATCATTGACCCAGGAATCAAAGTCACCCAGAACCATCAGTCTGGGTGACTCCAGCGCCATGTCAACCACAAAGTCCGCTACTTCCTATAGGAATTGCTTCTCATCCCTGGGTGGACGGTAGACAAGAGCTATCCTACAATCTACACCTGCCACCACAGTACACTCAGAGGATTCAGCCTCCTCAACTGGTACACTCATGAGGTCCAACTCGATCTTGAAACAGACTGCCACCCCCCCATGGTCCAATCTTGAGCAGTGTATTGCCGAGTACCTGACCGGAATTGCAGCTTCCAATATGGGGCCAGCATTTTCATCCAGCCAGGTCTTGGTGATGCATGCCAGATCAGTTGTTCCAATAAGATCTGCAATAATTGCCATCTTATTCTTAACAGATCTGGCATTGCATAACACCACTTAAGTTGGACGGGCTTTAAGGGCCACCCTGGCTACTTGCTCACCAGAAATGGTAGTGCCCTTGTGTGTGGGAACTAAACATGGAGCACCACGCTCCAAAATCCATTTCACCCCAGGGCGTCTTCTAGACCTAACTACTCCAATGTGAGAGAGACCCGTTCACTCATCCTCTGATGTCTCCCCGCACCCCCAGCCCCCATGGACAATACCTTAAGTTGACAACATCAACGGGGGGATGGGCGGAAAGAGCGGAGGGCAGAGAATGAATAGTACATGACTGGTGGGGAGGCCTACACATCCTACAGGCTAACCAAACCCAAAAACCACAGCACCCAGGCAACTAACCCAAAGGGAAAACCCCGAACAGGCAATGACAAATTACCCAACCTGAACAAATAAAAATAAATAAATAAAATAACCACCCAAAACAAATAAAATCCAATAAAATAAAACCTTAAAATCTTAGAAATCTGTGGCTTGACTTCTCCATTTCCCAAAACATAACCCAAATTTCTGGTTTCCTGCATGCCCAATGTACACTTGGTAGGATTAATTGGCAGGCCTGCTTTTTTGATTGGTTGGATAACTGCTCATCGGTGTTCCAAGTGGCTTTTCCAGTCTGGACTTTACATCACAGCATCATCTAGGTGCACAGCACAATAACCAGTGTGATGGGATAAAATTACATCCATGTACTGCTGGAATGTAACCGGTGCACCATGTAAACCAAACGGCATGGTGGTGAACTGACAGAATCCCATAGGAGTGGCATATGCAGGTTGTCTCTGGATTCTTTAGCTAGGGAGATTTGCCAGTAACCACTGGTGATATTGAGGGTACTGATATACTTTGCACTGCCCAGTCTGTCCACCAAATCATCAATTGTGGGCATAAGATAACTGTCAAATTCTGATACTTGATAAAAGTTTCCTAAAATCAAGCCAGCTTCTTACATACTTCCTTCTTTTTTGTTTACAATCACTATTGGTGATGACCAAGCACTTCTCGACTCTTCTATGATACCCAATTCTTTCATTTTTTGTATTTTCTTAACCACATCAGCTCTTAACTGCTCTGGTAATCTGTATGTCTTTTGTCTAATAGGCGATCATTCCTTGTCACTGTTACATGCTCGACCCTTTTGCTCAGACTGGCACTATGGTAAAAAGTACTGTTAAATTTCTTTAGCAAGTTACAAATGTCTGTGGTTTGTTTGGGGTTAAGGAAGCATTCACCTTTACAGCATTAACAGTTACAGTTTGTTACAGTCTATCATATGCTACATCAATATCTTCTTTATCAGTTTCTGGTAAAACCAGCTAAACAGCTTTTGGTGTTTTTTCAACCAATTCTTGAGGAGGTTAACATGGTATATTTTGGTAGGATTTTTGCTATCAGGGGTCAAAGACTCATAATTAACTGTGCCAGTACATCTAAGCACTTTATAAGGCCCTTGCCACTTCATTAAAAGTTTATTTTCTGTAGTGGGTAACAGTAGCAAGACCCTTTTACCTGGCTCAAAAACTGTTTCCTTTACTCCATGGTCATAATATATCTTCTGCTGATTTGGGGCATCTTCCTGATTACTATGGGTGATGTCAACATATTTTGCCAGCTTCTTTCTCAGGGCACACATGTAAGATATAATAGATTGTTTCTGATGAGGGTTATCTTCCCATGTTTCTTTTATTACATCTAGTGGCCCTTTAGGTTGTCTACCATACAGCATTTCAAATGGTGAAAAACCTGTTGATGCCTGTAGCACTTCTCTGTAAGATAAAAGCAGGTAATATAAATATTGGTCCCAGTCTTTCCCTTCCCCTTTTACAAGCCTTTTTAACATGAGTTTTAGGGTTTGATTAAAATGCTCAACAAGATCATCTGTCTGAGGGGTGAAGGGAGGTTCTTATTGCAGTGATATGTAAGTCGGTGCAGCTCCTTCAGTAATGCTGCACTAGATTACTACCCTGATTAGTAATATTCTCTTTAGGTATGCCCACCCTGCTGAAAATTTTAAGGCTGTGACATTACACATCAGAACTGTCTCTGGTTATCGAGAAGCATAGCACATACTACCAGAATGAATCAATTACCCTTTTACTTTTGTCTAAAGGCCAACTGTATTTATTGCAATTCCTTCAAAAGGCACATCTATCTAGGGTAGGAGCACCAGAGGCACCTTGTCTTTTTAGTCATTGGGGCTACTTTCTGACACTCAGTGCAAGAACTGCAATAGGTAGTAATATTTCATGAATTCCAGGCCAGTACAATCTGCACAGCAATCTGGGTGTGATCCTCCCAAATGACCAGCCATAGGCCTATCATGTGCTATCTATAACATCTCAGATCTATACTTTTGTGGTATAAACAATTGTTCTATCTGGTCCTGTATCTGAGGTTTAACCCAAACTCTGTACAGTAGCCCATTTTTGGTTTCACCCCCAGCTGTTTAAAATAACCTTAAAGAGAAACATTGTTAGCTTGTTCTGAAAGACAATCACAATCAGTGGTCTGTTTAGTTTCAGCATTTTCATATGTTAACCCCTTATGTCCATCAGCCTTTTGTTTCACTGTTTCTTCAGGCATCTTCTTTCATTTCTGGATTTCTGAATTTTGGAGCTCTACTCAAACAAGTCCAAATCAAAATCAGTGAAAGGAAAAAGAGTCCCCACCATCTGAGCTTTTCTTTGCCTGAGATCTTGCCACCATAGCTGTGGAAACATCAGGATTTCCCTCTGATTAATTCAGTAAATCCTGAAAGTCATTTCAATAATCACAGATACAGGTAACTTTAGGTTCTCCACTTTCATTTTGTGTGACATTCCATTAATAGTCAGAAGTCACTTAGCTGGTAGGATAGTATTGAGTGTCCCCATGGATGCAAATGACACCAGTACCTGGTCCTTTTGGACATTGTTTTCCCAGCACTTCAATATGCACTCTGGTCTGTCTGCTTCCCAAATCTATAAATCCCTTCACAGTCTTATCTTCCACCTTCACTTCTGCAAAGTACTTGCCCCAATTTGCTAAGGACAAATCTGCTCCAGTGACACTCTTCTTACTATGGCAATTTCTTGCACTATGACCTGGCTTATTACAGTCAAATAAAGTCTTTGGGTGAAGATTTGTTACCCCCACCAGAGTTCTCATCAGGCTTGGAGTTAAATGGGAAAAAGAGTGTGTTACCAGTGCTTGGCTGATACCTCAATGCTGTGGTGTCTGTCTGGCCATTTGGTAGTCTTCAGCCAAAGAAACAGCCTTTTCTCCACTTTCTGGTTGGTGTTCTTTTACCCAAAGCTGTACGTCTGTGAGTTGGATGGTGATGAACTGCTCCATTACAAATGCTTCGATGATCGGTGGGACTGTTTTGCCCTCTGGTTGGAGTCATTTAATGAGTTATCTGAGACAGGTGAAGGCTTCTCGAGGATTGTCAAATGAGCTATACTTCAGAGACCGAAACCTCTGCCTGTAGGTCTCTCCTGAGATGTCATACCTTTCAGGATCTCACTTTTCACCAGGTCATAGTTCTCTGACTGTTCAGTGTCCATATTGCCATGGGTTAGCTGGGCTTTCCCTGTCAGGAAAGAGTACCAGTCTGATTGTGCAATGCTGCTTTCGCACTGGCAAGCTGTAGCAACCCTTTTAAAATTATCAAGTATGCTTCGATATCATCGAGGAACACAGCTTTGTAAATTTAATGTATTATAAGTTTGTGTTTTGTTGCTCTGCTGGACCAGTGCAAAATGTTCCAGCTTTGATAACTTGCAAGGCATCCATCCATCATTGCATTTCTTCTCTTCTTTGCTGCTCCTGTCACTGCATCTCTTCTTTTCTCTGCTTCTCGAGTTGTTGCAGTTCTTCTTTCCTCTGTGCCTCTAAACATTGAATATCTTTTTCTGTCTGCTACATCTCCTCTCTTCTCTAATTTTCTGTCTCTTTTTGTTGTACAGCCCACCATTTGAAAAAGGCAGTCAGACATTCAGGTTCTGGCACCACCTGTTCTTTTTCCATAACTGATGATAGCTGTACAGTATCAGACTGGACTTTTGTTTCTGCTTCTAGTTTGGCTGCCATTCTTTGGGTAATCACTCCTGGACTTGTTGCAGAATCCATACCTTTCTTCTATGCTTCCCCTGGTACCAAGTCTAATACCCACTCACAAAACTACTAGCTTAGAGTATGCACAGTGTAAAACCAACATCTTATACCATCTGTCATCGAGACACAGGTCAGGAAGCATAGGAAAACCAGGAGCAGTTTCCAAATTCACAAATAGCATTTTATTATTAATAACAGCAAAATAAAAAATAAAAATTATTTAGTATAACTATTTACAAAGGCAGTACAAAGAGAGAGAAAACAAAATCCTCCTTCTGAGTGTTACTTTTCAATTTCCAATCTCAGTCTGTCAATCTCTGCCTCTCCCGCTTGCAAATCATTGCAGCTCTTTTTATAACATGTCTTTGCAGGAGCTCGTTAACAGAAGAGTTTGCTTCTCATACTGTGTTCTCGTCAGTTTCAGCAGGTGCAGCAAATAGAGCATCATGACCCAGAACTGACCTCTTGTTGACCACTCTGGAAACATTTTTCAAACCAGCAGTTCAGGTTAACCTATTGAATAACAGTGTTTGCAATCATTACAACAGTATAACTATATACAGTTTAAACAAAGGAATACCTGTATCAGTGACATTTCCACAAAAAATTCACATATAGTTTTATACCTGCAGAAATAGCAAGGGAAGGCAGAGAGATAGCAAGAGACAGAGAATTGCAAAACCATTGAAGTGATGAACTCCTAGGACTAACTAGAAAATTTGGTTGTGCAACCAGACAGACAAGAGACAGAAAAGGAGAGGATAGAATAAATACCTGCATTTAAACTCATTCTGCATAACAAATGGAATAGGGCCTTATTCAACCCTGTCACACAGTTGAATAGCTGCCCTTTGCAGATGACTTCCTCTGCGATTCCCTCTGGCTCTCCTGACCCCATTTAGGTTCCTTTCTCCTGCTGCAACTGCCCTTTTTCCTGGTTTATTGCAGGTAACAATTCTATCCCCCTTGCTCTTATACCCCTTGTCTGTACTGTTTGTCCCCCCCTTGCATCCATCTTCTTGGGTTTCCAGTGGTACATACTTGTTTGCTTGCGCAGTACCTGAATGGTGCTTTTTTCCTTTTTGTCACCTGCTTTATCCCACAGTGGGTTACCCTTATGGCTTTCCGATGTTTCCCTACCCTTCTTATTTGTGACCACTTGCCACTCCCCAGTCAGTGTTCTCACTTGTTCCCAGACTGCTCCTGCCCTAGAAGCCCCTGGGCGAAAGACTGTATTTCCCCCCTCTTCTGCCTCCCCTTCTGTTGATTTGCTCACCCTGTCTCTTGTCTGTGCTTCCACCCGTCCTGTACCATCCTCAGCTCCCACTTTCGTCAGCTTATCTCTTCTTTGAGATGTGCAACCTGCCTACACATTAAACAACCACCATGCCTCCATGCAATATTCAGGACTATAGCTGTCCCAAATCTGTTGCATCCCACCACCCACCCGGTGCCTCCCCTTTTATACCTGACTTGATTACCAGCAATGGCGGCTGCCCTGATATCCTGTTTATCCTGTTCTCTCCATCCTGCCTCTGTTTGTCCTTCTCTCTTCCCCCTGCTACAATTTATTTTTGTCCATGCAGTGTCCTGGTCAACTCCCTTATTTCTGACCTACCTACCCCATTTATTTCTTCCCCTTTAATCTAGCCTCCCTTCTTCTTGTGCTATTAATTTCCCATCCAAAATCCTAGCATCAAATGTTTACCATGACCACCTCTCTTGTTTTGGTATATCTTAGGTATCTTGTGGACTATTTTGGGGCTGTTCCCTGTAACTTGCCTAACTATGAGAGGCAAATGTGGGATGCAGTGCTCTCATCTCTTTGTTACCTCCTTCCATGTCCCTCCCTGCAGGATGTGACATGTATGGGCCAGGGAATAACTGTGTGTCTTGTCATGGAGTGAATGTGTTGAGGGGAGGATGGGAGGGAGTCCTCTTCCAGCTAATGAGTGGGTCAGTCAGTCAGCCCTGTTTATGGCGCCAGTTCAAATACACAAGCCACTTTAAGCAAGATAAGCCTTCCTCACAGATCACTAAATCAGGATTTTTGAACCTGTAACCTTTAAAACTGCAAGCTCTATGTACTCCCTTGGTTTGCAGTTTGGACCTTGCTCTGCTTACCAAAGCTTGGATGTGCCCCTTCAGTCTGTAGAAAAAAGAAGGTGTTCAAGTGTTTAATTACTCAGCACCTAAATGCAATGATTGTGCTAGTTCAGATGTCCAACCACTGTGCTCAATCGCAGTCCCCAGACAGTCTTAATTAGTCACACGCCCAACTGAACTACAGCCTGCTATTGTTCAACAAATCTGTAACTCCTAAACAAAATGCAGCTGAGTTAGCCCACGCCCAGTGCAAACAGATGTATGAATTCAAAACATTTTATACCAAAAGCAAGCCCTTTTTCTCCAACCTTGAACTGCAAACCTGTCTAACTAAAAGTAAACGATTCCCTCCTGGGCCGACCCTGAAAAGGACTGTAATTGTCTTAGTGGACTAACAGTTACCAAAACTCAAATAAATAAATATGAAACAGACACCCTTAAATTTATGCAATTTAAATAGATACTTAGTGAAAGATCATAGATAAAACAAAAATAGTAGAATAAAACAAATATACGAATCAGGCACACTTCCTATATCGCCCTCCAAATGTACCTTCCTCTTGGGTAGCAGAGGCTAGCCCCTTTCCTTCTCCTCCTGAACAGCTAGCCCCATCCCTTCTTCCCCTCCAAAATGACTGTTACTTCAAGCCAACAGGATGCGCAACAACAGTGCCCATTGAACATGTACTGTATATGCATGCACACATATGGTGGCAGCTGGTGCCTTTTCTCCCACTCACAGCTCTTATTGTAGTGTCACCTATTGTCACCAAGATGGCAGTATAGCAATAAAGCCTATGTTCTTCCACAGAGGAGGAAAGATTCCTCTTGGATGCTTGATCATGCTAAACCAGCAATCTCCCAGTCATAGGAATCATAGGAATTATATGAAAGAATGCAAGCCTGGTAGTGTTCACCATTATGGCTTGTTTGACATTATTTTAGTCTTACCCTTCTCCACTTTTCCACTATATTATCTGATTGTTTCTTGAAGTGGGACATTGTTGTACTATACATCACATTACCTGGCAGCCTATTCCATTCTGTCACAACTCTCTGGTTGAATCAATTCCCTCTTATGCTTTTTCCTATAATTTTTCCTCTCAGTTGTAAACCGAGCCCTCTGATGCCCTACCCTTGTCCATTAACACAAGTCCCATGCACAGTCTCAGATCTGGGTTATTCAGGGCCTAAAAACATCGTAGATCACCTTTCAGTCCCTATGGTAGAAAACATGTTTTACTCATAATCTCTCCTCATAGGCCTCGTTCTTGACCTTATGTATGTATCTGGTTGCCTTCTCTGTAGCCCTGCCAATCTTTTACATCCCCCTACTTTGCGGTGCCCAAAACTGGTTGCAGTAGTCAACATGTGGCCTCATCAGCGAGGCATACAAGGGCAACAGCACCTCCTGTTCCCTACTCTTGATGTTCCTATGGATGCAGCCCAGGGTTCTGTTACCTCTGTAATCCAGGCTCATTACTGAACCTGGGTCTCTTGCATAGGGGGAGGAACTGGTGAGTTTTAAGTTTTCATAATGTAAGTGGCAAAAGTGAAATATTGTCATTACAAAGAGCCACTTGCAGTAAAAAAAGCATCTGCTTAGCTACCTCTGTTTTACTCATGTGTATACCCTAGGGGTGAGCTGAAACCAAAGTGAACTTTGGGGGAACTGCTAAAAATCAACATTTTCTACTCCAGTGAATGGAAGTTGAAGTCTCTCTCTTGAAGTCTTCTGCAGAGTTCTGAATGCTTTTTTTTATAATGACCTCATGGTACAGAGAATGGAATTCTGTGTAAGTCATATGATTTGCAGCAGCCAGTCAGAGATTTGTTATCCTGTACATGTCTTGGTACCATTTTCTTCTTGAATCTGGCAGAGGAGGATGTGTATGGGAGACCTCTTACAGTTCATCCAAAAATGTGTCTTCTCCTTAAAAACCACAGCAAATCCTTTATTATTGTTATAATCAGATAGTTTATGCTTTGGGATCTGAGCAGACTGATATGTGGATTCTGATCAATGCAGTAAGCTGCTGCCAGGAGCCTGCCTGCCCCAGCTGCAGCAAGGTTGGAGATTTTTGCAGCTTTTATTTTTCAGTTATTTTTTATGTGCCAACAAGTGTAGCTTGTATATATCTGTTGTGTTCATGCATACTCTTTTCTTGCATTTTTGTAAAGTTTAAGGACACGCTTTCTTTGCTACCTGGTTGAGCTCCTGCATCCTCATATACCCATGTGCCCTCTCTGCTCTGCTGAGGTGGACCTCTTGGTAGTTCCTAGGGCAAGGCTCAAGACCTTGTGGGACCAGGCTTTTGAAGTTGCAGGCCCAGTTTTTGGAATTCCTTGCCTAGAACTTTGAAGGAGGCCCCCTCGGTGGAGGCCTTTAAGCGGGGCTTGAACACTTTTTTTTATTTCAACAGGTGTTTGGGGTGAATATTTGACAACTTTGTCACCCTTATAGTATAAATTTATTTATTAATGTATTATTGAAATGTCCTGTCATTATATGGTTTTATTTGGGCTGCACAAGCTGACATGAAGTTTTGAATTCCTGCTCTATAGTACTGTACTATCCCCCGTGCCTCTGGGAAAAGGCACCATATATAAACAAAGACAACTACTACTTTGCATCAGTAGTTTGGCAGTGTTATGATGCTACGTGAGACTGCTCCCCAGCTCATGAATCTATTGTTGTCTGAAGGGTCATAAGGCAGCCTAACTATTGTAATAGCATTCTGATTAGGTGACCTAAATAATGCACAATCTGCTGGCTTTTCAAACCCTCACAGCAGGCTAGATAGTGGGTCTGAATTTTGCAGTATTGCTATTTTATCGGATTCATTCAAGAGGCAAAAAATAAACAAGTGCATGAAGGTTATCATGATGGGCATACTGTTTTGTAATGGTTAATTTAATTACTTTTCTGTTTGTGCTGACCACCCGGGTTGATTTGTCTGTGGTCTGTTGTATGGACAAAAGGGGTGCCAATCATCAGCATCCAGTGTCAGCTGATCAGCTGTTTGCATTTTTTTAGCCTACTGTTCTGGCCCGTGAGAAGTCTGTGCTGTGTTTCAGTCATGCTGCTCTGTTCACCCTCATCCTTCCCTGTTGGTTTTGCAGTTTGGCAGTTAAGCATTTAAGCATTCTTCAAACAAGCTTTTTAAAAGCTGATCAGCTTTATGCTCTGCCCAGCATTCCTTGTGGTCCAAGTGAATTGAGCAATCACCCCACACTGCAACCACTTTAAGCAGTGTTCTAAAAAAGAAAAGGTAACAGCCTCTGATTAAATTTAAAGAATAAAAGGTTCAGCTTTGAAAGCAAACTGCCAATAGACTACTTCTACTGCCATTCCAGGACTAAAAAGGATTGTTCCACTCTGCCAGTGTCAGTCTGCCCCCCCCCCCATCAGAAGAGCTAGAGCTTCTAAAAACAGAAAAGATACCTGGCTCTGATTAAGTTTAATAGAGAATAATGGATGTGTAGCTAGTTGTAATGAGGATTTTATACACCTGCGAGGGGTGGGATGCCACATAAACCCCGAGGCGAAGCTCAGTGGTTTATGAAGCATCCTCCTCGGTGTATAAAATCAAGTTTTAACTAGCTACCCATCTTTTATTTTGTATAATTGCTGGGGATCATTTCTTCGCCACAGCAATTACACAAAATAACTGTATGTATCTACGGAGTTGAGCTGTCGACTGTTGCAAAGCCAAGACGTAAGCGTAGTAAGTATTTGTCAGTAAATGGAAGCAATGTTTATTTTTTGTTTTTGGTTTTAACTGCCATGATGAAGGTTTGCTGTGCTGAGAGATGTTTTTCTTTAAAAGAAAGAACTTACCACTGACGACTTCTGTCAGGGAACACTGCAGCACTGAGGCATAGCGACAGACGGCACAGAAAAGGGGAAGTTCTTGGTAGGCACATGAGCAGAAGTAGGGAAATCGGGCTCGAGAATGTCGTTATAACCAGCTGGTTATAATGCTGGAATTATAACCCGATTTCCCCTATGAGAAAAAACTATAACCAGTTATTATAACTATATAGTACATAATAACATCAATAGATGGCTAACTGGAAAGATTGTGGGAAAAATCATAATCAGTGAGACCTGCTGACTAAAGACATGCCTCGTTTGTTTGACACCCAACCCACCCTATCATACTGACCAGATAGATGTGAAATTGTCCACAGCACCAGTTATGGCTGGTGCAAATGTGTATCACCATCTATTTATAGATTCTTTTAATTTTTCAAAGTTAAAACAGTGTCCTATTGAGATCAGCTGTCTAAAGACATGCCTTGTTTGCTCCACATTTAACTCTCTCAGAAATACTGACACACAAACCATAAAGATGAAATGATCCACAGCACCAGTTATGGTTCTCTACATGAGGTGACCAGTTACAAAATGAGTCCTTATCACAGTGCACGTCCATAGAAGACTGCCATTGCAAAAAAAATTGAAATGGTGCTTTTTGTTTGCTCTGCTGTGACTGGAGTTTGAAAAGACATCCGAACTGCTGATTTATTTATTTTATTTATTTATTGAGAAATCAGAATTACAGCCCTTTAAGTCAAAGACACTTTTGTAAAGGCTACTCGTCAGTTAACATGGTATACAAATGTAAAAATAACGAGTGAGTTAAATAAAGGTACAACACTAACAATCAATCAAAAGAAAATCACAGCCAGCAAGGAGGAAAGTAACATAACAGATTAAATGATTACATACTGAGGGCAGAGACAGCCCAGCATCGGGTGTAGCAAAATAAAGGAATAAGGCAATTGTACAAATATAGATATCAATACAGTGCAGATACAGATACACCTGGTAGAAAAAAATTAGTTAGGGAGTTTTAGTAATATAGTACAAATAATACATTGTAGTAATATAGTGCAAATAATACATTGTACTAAGGACAATCACAGGTGGAGTTATTAGCAAGAAAAACCTTGAGGGTGGATTTGAAAGGACCTGTCTTAGTGCAGGTTGAAAGAGCAGCTGGTAGGCCATTTAGCCAGGATGGGGCTCTGTAATAAAAGACTCTTTGATCCAGGGAAGTCCTGCAATGTGGGACCAGGCAGGGGGCATTAGAGGTACTCCTAGAGACTGTCTGGGGGAGGGAGGGCTGGATGAGACAATGCAGGCTAGGTGGGGTGAGTTTCCACTGAATTTTTTTAGCAAGGAGGCAAGTATGATATTTAAGGCAGCATTCAGAGTTCAGCCAGTTTGAGAGACTGTAGAGATAATAGGTGCGGGTCATTCTGTCTCAACCAGTCACCAGATGACAGGCTTTGTTAATAGCTGTCCTTATGTGACCAAGAGCAGTGTTGTCTGGAGAACCATAATCCAGCACAGAGGGACGAGCTTACACAGCGAGGAGGGCGCTTCAGGGGAAGACAGTGTTTGAGCCGATAAAGGAGGACAATTCTGGAGCTGATGGTAGAACAGAGGAGGTGGATATGGGCATGATAGGTGAGGGAGAGTTGAGGATGATGCCCAGGTATTTAAAAGAGTTGACTTGTTCAAGAGGGGAACCATGGAGGTGTGGACTAATGATGAAGAGCCATTGTAAGGGTTTTTGTGGTGGGTGAAAATCATAAATTTAATTTTTTTTATAGTTTAAAATGAGCCTGTGGTCCATAAACCAGGCTTCAGCTTAAGCAAAGGACTTCTGGAGGGCATCCTGCAAGGGTAGAGGCTGAGGGTTACTCCAGCAAATGATAGCATCATCAGCATAAAGAAGTAACCGACCTGAACAGGCCCTGGGCAAGGAGTTTAGAAAAAGGCTGAAAAGAAGAGGACCCAGGATGGAGTCTTGAGGGACTCTGACCGAAATGGGAGGCAGGAGGAGAGGGTAGAATCAATTTTGACCTGTTGTGACCTGTTAGTTAAATAGCTTTCAGACCAGGACATAGTATAGTATGACAGCCCCAAAGAGAGAAGGGATTTAAGGAGAAAGGCACAATGAACAGTATCAAAGGCCTTAGTTAGGTCGATGTAGACTGACCCAACTAAGTGCCCCTGATCAAGGGCCTTGTGGATATAGGAGGTACATTCAAGTAGGGCTGAGGTTGTGCTGTGGCCCCTAAAGAACCCATGCTGCTCGGGATACAAGAGGTCATATTTTGATGGGTGTTCAGTGAGTTGATAGGCTACTATTTTTTCAAGGGCCTTGGAAAGAGGGGGCAAAATAGAGATGGGCCAGTAGTTAGAGGAGGAAGTGCGTTCACCACCCTTTAGCAGTGGGGTGATGATAGCACGCTTCCAAAGGGTGGGGAACTCCCCTGAACAGAGGGAGCAATTAAGGATTTTAGTGAGGGGGACTATGACAGTGTCGAGGGAGAGGTGGAGAAGCTTTAAATCCTGGGTGTCTCCACTGTAGCGTGTTCTTACCCAGGACACTGGTGATGTAGGTCTTGGCCTCTGTGGGTGATATAGCTCAAAATCTGAAAGGCAGTGAATTTGCAGGGGGGGCAGACCAAGAAGAGGAACATGAAGGGGTGGGGGTGGTCAAAAAAATGTGGAGGGAGTACACTGCTGAGGTCAGAGAATAACGGGTTTAAGGTATTGGCAATTTGCAGTGGGTCCTGTGTAATGGTCCCATTTACTAAAAGCTGGGAAGGTGGGGGGGATAAATATTTACCATTTAGTTCTTTGATGCTATCCCAGAATGTTTTCCCTGAGAACCCAGCAGAGGTGAGACCAGTCCTATAATAGGATGCCTTGGCCAGTTGCAGGCACTGGTACATTTGTTCCTTGCTTTCTTATACCATTGTCTATCATGGGGCAACCCTGAAACAAGGGCACAATGCCAGAGACTATCCCAATGGTGCATGAGGTGTAAGACAGCTTGAGATAACCAGTGGGGAACATGTTTTTTTACAACCTGTTTTGAGACAGGTGCAAAGAGGTTACATGCCAAAGTGAATGTGGTTATGAAATAGGTAAGGGCACTATTTGTGCAGCCAGCTGTATCTATGGGCGACCAGTTACAGTTAGAGAGGTGGTTTATAAACTGGGCTAGCACGCCTTGCCTTAGTCGCTGATAGAAAATAATTTTGGGTGGTGGGTTGGGAGCTTTACAGGACCACCAGTACAGTACAGGGGAGTAGTCACTGATGACATCAGGGAGCACTAGGACCTTTGAGATTCTTTTAGGGCAGTTAGTGAAGATTAGGTCCAGCAATGTTGCTGTACCAGTCTTGCTGTTATGTCTTGTAGGGGATTGGACGACTTAAGCCAGATCCATAGCCAAGGTGGCATCTTTAAAGGGGCAGCTGGTGGAGATAGCCAGTTTGTGTTAAAGACACCCATAACTAGGATCTCACTATTAGGGAGGAGAGATGAGAGGCAGTTGATAACCTCAGAGAAGGCTGATTTCTGATTACGTGGGAGAATATAGACCATCATGACATAGAGGGTTTTTTCATAGTTAGCCAGAGAAAGCTTTACTGTGAGTACCTGGGTCCCAAATGCAATGGGGAGAATGTGGACGACCAAGGCCTGGAGGGAGTTCCGAATATATAGTGCACAACCACCACCCCATTTACCCAGCTGATCCGACTGAAAAATAGAGTACCAGTTCAGGGCCACAATGGAATCCCCAGTGGTAGGGGAAAGCCAGGTTTCAGTTAAAGCAAGGATGTCAGGTTTATGTTGCGCAATCCATCCCTGAGGGAGTCAAACTTTTAGCAAGCTACAGATATTTAGGAGGCAAAAGGAGGCCCCTCTTTTCTTCAGCAAATGAGGGTGAGTGTGGGGATGGCCCTGGGTTAGGGTGAACATTCCCAGATAATAGAAGGAGAAGGATGATGTGACGGGTTAGGGCTGTCTTGAGTAGTTTGCATTCCCGAGCAGCAGCAGAGGGAGAGGTAGTACATTTGGGTCCGTAAACTGGGATAGGAAGTGTGAAGATGTGAGATGCTATGAGGAGTGTAGCAGAGAGGTGGTCAGATTGGTGGTGTATGGTATTACAATGAGGTTGGTTCATGTGGGGATACTTGGAGGAGCAGGTATCACTAATTTGATTAACAGAGAGAGGTGGGAGAGAGGAAGTGGAGGGTCATAGGGGAGAACGCAGATCTTGGGATAGGGTGATGATGGGTAAAAAACCCATAAGGAGTAGGTGAATGAGAGGAGCCATCATTGGGGGGGGGGATGAGGTCAGCAACAGTGGATGACTACTGGGTCTAACGCATGGACAGGCGCGTGGGTAGAAATGAGTTAAAGTGAGAGAAAGAGAGCAGCTATGGGGGTTGGAGAGAATTAGGATACAGTGGGAGAGAAAGAGAGTACGCAGAGGTTGGAAGATAAAATAGCACAGCAGTAGGGTGTAAGACTATAGCGCAGGGGGTCGCAAGTTCAAATCAGATTGGGGGGAGCAATTGAGGAACCTGAAATCAGGCAGAGAGTGGGAGATGAACAAGGATAAAGGCGGTTTAGAGGAGAAATAGTGAGAAGAAGGATTTCCAGTGGCCTAGAAATCAGAGGGAGACAAATAGAATCCGATTAAAGGGGCACTGGAGTAAAGCCTGAACAAAGGGTGTCACACTGCGCATGCACGACGAGCAATCCTTGGTCGGGATTATTGGGAGAGAAAACTCTGCAATGAACACAATACATGTAGATCTAAAATAATACAAATTGTAACCAGCAAGCAGGTGAAACAATACTATGCACATACCAAACAACAGGTTCCCCAATGAGTTGCTCGTGCTGTCCCAACCTCAGGTCCCACCTCACATTGTACAGTAGCACGCCTTAAACTAACATCCAGAAATGCCCCAAAACCCAACAAAACTGCACAAAATGTCCTTGCAAATTAGTCAATCAGTTGCCCTATGCTGATTAAGGCTCCACTGAAGAACACCTCAGTAGGTGGTGCAGAGGAGGGAGTCCTGTATTACCTTTGCTGTCTGGCCCAAGCTGTCCACTCCTGTGCAGCCACTCTGGCTGTGGAGAAACGAGTGAGGCTGGGGGTTTCCAGTGGGCCTTTGTTGTGTGGCCCAAGGCTGTCTGCTCCCTGTGTGGTCTCTCCAATGGCGGAGAAATGAATGAGACTTGGGAGGGTTCCAGTGCTCCTAGAAATCAGGAGACAAACAGAATCTGATTACAGGGGCACTGGTGGGAAGCCTGAACAAAGGGGATCACACTGCACATGCGTGGTGTGCAATCCTCGGTCGGGATTATTGGGAGAGAAAACACTGCAATGAACACAACACAGGTAGGTATAAAATAATACAAATTGTACCCAGCAAGCAGGCAAAACAATACTGCGCACATACCAAACAACAGGTTCCCCACGTGAGACGCTTGTGCTGTCCCAACCTCAGGTTCCACCCCACACCGTACAGTAGCACACCTTAAAGTACCATCCAGGAATGTCCCAAAACCAACAAAACTGCATAAAATGTCCTTGCAAATTAGTCAATCAGTTGCTCTATGATGATTAAGGCTCCACAGAAGAACACCTCAGTATGTGGTGCAGAGGAGGAGTCCTATATTACCTTTTCTGTGTGACCCAAGGCTATCCTCTCCTGTGTGTGTAGTCTGACGGTGGAGAAATGAGTGAGGCTGGGGGTCCAGTGGGCCTTTTCTGTGTGGCCCAAGGCTGTCTACTCCTGTACGGTCACTCCGGCAGTGGAGAAAGGAGTGAGGCTGGGGGTTCCAGTGGGCCTTTGCTGTGTGGCCCAAGGCTGTCCACTCCCTGTGCTGCAGCTCAGGCATCAGAGAAATGAGTGAGGCTGGGGTTCCAGTGGCCTTTGTTGTGTGTCCCCAGGCTGTCCGTCCCCTGTGCGGTTGCTCTGTCAGTGGATAAATGAGTGAGGCTGGGGGGTTCAAGTGGGCCTTGCTGTGTGGCCCAAGGCTGTCCACTCCTGTGAGGCAGCTCAGGTGTCGGAGAAATGAGTGAGGCTGGGAGGGGATTCCAGTGAACCTTTGCTGGGTGGCCCAAGGCTGTTTTGTTCCTGTGTTTCACACCGCTGCAAAAGTGGAGAAATGAGTGAGGTTGGGGTTCCACTGTGCCTTTGCTGTGTGTGTCCTAAGGCTGTCCACTCCCTGTGGTCATTTCGGTAGTGGATAAATGATTTAGCTGTTACTGCTTATATACTGAATGGGTGGTCATAGGAAGGGTTATCTCCAGCAGAAGGAGGGAGGTGTTGTTGCTACCAGATCACTAACTGTTGAAACCCCACCTGGAGTAGTTTATCCAGTTTTGGAGTCTGCACCTTAGGAAGGACATGGACAGGGTGGAGACAGTCCGGAATAGGAATGCCAAAATGGTGCTGGGATTACACAAGAAGTCCTATGAAGAGAAACTGAGGGTTCTCAGCATGTATAGCCTGGAAGGGAGGAGCGAGAGGGAAATGACTGAGATGAGTACCTCAGGGGTGAACAGGGTGCAAGAGGGGACTTTCTTTCAAATGTAAAAGAAAAGTCAATACCAGGGGACACTCAAGGAAGATGGAGTCATGGATTTGAGCAAGACTGAGTTGTGGGATTGTTAAGAGGAATGTGAGGAAGAACTATTTCACTGAAAGGGCAGAAGAGGCCTGGAACAGACTACGAGCAGAAGTGGTTGAGATCAAAACAGTGGGGGCTTCAAGCATGTTGGGAATCACTATAAGGGAATATTAGTAAATAGGCAAGGAGGGCAGAAGGTCTCTGGAGACCAGTTAGGATCTGTGGGAACAGATTAGGCAAGGAACATCTGGGCAGACTGGGTGGGCCAAGTAGTCCTTTTCTGCTAATCAATTCTATGCTTATATTTACCTCTGCTGTCATGCCAGTTCACTTGCTTCCCCATGCCAGATATTGCTGCAAAGGAACCAGATGGCAGAACACAAGTGCAGCCAGACAATCCAAAGCCACACAGCTGTCACTGTCACCAGGTCACACTTACTTTCATTACCGAACTGTGCAAAAACATAAGCAGGCAATTTTCAGAAAAACTGTCTCTTTCATGGGAGTTGAGGTTAGCATATTTATTGATCTTAGAAGCATAGAATCATAGAAATTGGTTGCAGGTAGGACCACTAGGCCCACCCAGTGTGCCCATTTCTCTAACTGTTGCAAAAATCAGCCCCATTTGATCTCTGTCTTTGTTCTCTTCTTATCGCTAGGGTTCTCCATGCTTATCCTATGCATTTTGAATTTCCCTACCGAATTTGCACTCACCACCTGCACTGGGAGGTTTTTCTATGCATCCACCACCCTTTCCATGAAGAAATACTTCCTCACATTACCCCTTAGTCGACCCCCTTCCATCCTCATGTCATGCCCCTTGTTCTAGAACTTTTCCTTTTCTGAAAGATGCTACCCTCCTGTTCCTCATTTATGCCCTTGAGATATTTGAAGGTTTCTATCAAATCCCCCGCTCTCTCCTCTCCTCCAGGGTATACATATTGAGGTCATCCAGTCTCTCCTCATATGACTTTTGGTGCAGACCCTGCACCATTTTTGTTGCCCTTCTCTGAACTGCCTCTACTCTGTACCCTGTCTATGTCTTTTCAGTGATGCGACCTCCAGTACTGGACACAGTACTCCAGATGAGGTCTCACTAATGATTTGTACAGAGGCATCACCATCGCCTTTCTTCTGCTGGTAGCACCTCTCATTATACACCCCAGTACCCCACTGGTTCTCGCCACAGTCTTGGCACATTTTTTGGCCACCTTTAGGTCATCTGATAGGATTACTCCCAGATCCCTTTCCTGTTTGGTGGCATCAGTATCTGCCCCCCATCATGTAATCTTCCCCTGGGTTCCTGTGCCCCAAAGTTGTACTCTTTCAGTATGTTCATCTTGGCAAATAGTATGTTGAAAAGTAATTTAATTGGGTTCTATTGGCATAGCATAGGGGTAGATGGGACACTTGCAACTGCACTCTGTCTGTTGAGAACCAACTGTTCTGAGTCTGTGAGGAGCATCTGCATGAAGGAACTTAATGATGATCCTTGCTGCTGTTGTCAGTAATTATTAGATATGTGTGAAGTCAGGAAACTTCACTTTGTGATGTTCCCCGATATCATGTTTGGGGGTGGGGCAAACGTCATGTAATTTTTACCTAGTGAAGGGCCAACCTGCATCCAGTCAAGACTATGCTTCATGGTACACAGTTAGTGGAAGTGCTAGCAAAGTAACACTGTGTAGTTATTGCCAGGCAAAGTTGTTCACAGGCAAAACTATGCAAAGTGTGTTTTTAAACTCATGTAGTAAATGTTTACAACTGTTTAACCCACCCCATACCAACTGACATAAATTTCTCACTCCCACCAAACAGTTCCTTTAAAACACAGTACCCCCACCCTCTACCACCTACCTCTCTCCTCCCCCACAGTTTCAGAAAAACTATTATAATAAAACAGAATATACTTTCTATATTCCCTTCCACCTACCTACACCACATTTTTTATCACATCACTCATCTTCTCCCACCTTGTGCATGCCCCTATTCATAATAAAGTTAGTAACCCTCACCCTACCCACCCTCTCACACCCAACTTACTTCCTCCCCTGCTTCAGTTTTATAAAGATACACAGCATGTACAATACATCAAAAAAATTTAAAAATGTCCATTGCTAGAGCGAGATGCTCTCTTCACTCACTGAAGCTCTGTAACAGAATGAATGAATAATTATGTACTCCTATAGTGCAACCTGATTTGTTGGCAAGTGAATAAATGAGCATGTCATCATTCATTCATTCATTCATTCATTCTGTAGCAGGACACTGAAGAGCATGGGAAGTTTTTCTTTCTTACAAGTATTACTATGTCATGTGGTGCAGTATCCTTTATTTTCCTTGGGTTTTGGGGAAAGGAGGGAGATTGAGCACTAGAAGGTGATAGGATGGTGGTGTCTGCTAACTGTATGACCTATGGACAGAGGTGGAGGTTTGGGTCATGTTTGTGAGGTGCATATCCAGGCGTGGATGGACTATTCTATATCACAACTAACTGAACCTGACCAACTTATCTGAGACAATAGGTGGAGGAGGTAGGTGGGTATTAGATAGTTATGGAGTGCAAGTATGGACATGTGAAGAGTCAGGGGTTGTAGGGTAGGCACACTATGCCACAGTGGATGGGTTGGGTTTTTCATTTCAAAGTATATTTATTTAGGGAAAAAAAATGCTGCATAATTTTCCTGGCGTAGTGCTTCTTGGCCTGCCAAAAATGGGCATATTGACACTTTGCCAACACTTTTACCAGGTAAGTGCCAGTACATGTAGTCATTGCTGAATAAAGGTGGGCACTAGGTGAGGTGAAAATTACAAGAAAGGCAGCTATTCAGAGGTGAAGCTGAAGAAACTTTACAAAATTCTTTGCAAAGTGACTTTTCCCAAGTTTGCCTGCCTCTTGATGAAATTATTTAACTAGAGACATGATGGTTATGAAGCGAATTTTCCAGCTTTGCCCATCTCTGAATGAAAATATTTAACTAATGATGACATGGCTATTCGAGCAAGTTTTCTCAACTTCATCCTCCACTAGATAAAAATATTTAACTAGTGGCATGATGGTTATAAAGCAAATTTCCCCAACTTCACCCGCCTCTATACTACAATATTTTGCTAGTGACATAATATTTTGGTATATGTGTGTGTGTGTGTGTGTGTGTGTGTGTGTGTGTGTGTGTGTGTGTGCAAACTTTTTCTCTGCAAGAAATGTAAAAAGTACAGCAACAAGACAATTTTTAAAACAACAAATGATCTTTGTTCTATATACACTTGCCATGAATTTTCAAACAGGCTTTGCAAAGTTTCACAATTGCAGAGAAATAGTATCTTTACAAAATTCCATAAACTTCTAGGTGGGATGAAGAGACTGATAGGTGTACACATTTGGTCCCAAGGGGAATAAGTAGTGTTGATTAAGTTTGTGTTTCCCTATTTTAGAAACAAAAAGCCATTTTTATAATTACTAAGTATGAGTGTTGGGAGGGGTAGTCTGTGTATAACTACTCAAGTATTTTAAAAATAGTGCTCTTACACCAATAAGCTTTCTGGGTCTGGTAGTAATCATCCTCCTTATTTTATAAGTATTTCCATGAAAGAAAAAGTTAAACTTTACACAGTATATCAGTTAACGTAAGCACTAGTAGTGATGGACAACAACCCATGTTCCTCATGTTGGTTGCAAATTCTATAACATACCCTCTTACATTTATGTTTTTCTTTATTGTTGATTAACCAAACTGTACCTACAGAAATACTGTAGATGGAAATCTTTGAAAGCTATTCCTGTTTATAATACGTTGTTTCTACCTTAATTGATAACTATGGTCGAATATCTATACTTTCTCCTCTCTGCAACTTATTGGAAAAGGCTATATTTTAACCACCTAAATGGCCATTCTTAAAGCAGTTGTGCAACAAAATTGGGCAAAAAATTGGCCCAACCTGTTTCCACTATAAAAGATTCTAGGCATCTTCCAGTTTTCTTTGGTGGTAAAAGGTTGTAGTTCCATAAAAAAATAAGTATTTTATAAATGTTTTAATTTGTTTTTTTCTCAGGAAAAAAGTTGCTGCCACATTTGGCTTAGAAGTAGAATCGTAGACCTGCTAAGAGTTAGGTTTGTGATAATGAAAACAACCTCATGGGATGCAGAAAAGGGAGGCACCTAGAAAAGGGGATTTGACAGGTATGTTAATGTTTGTATTTACTGAAACTAGCTGTTTGGAAAACCATTTCTTTTTGCACTGCTGCTTTAAATAACTGTAATCTCTTTACTGAACAGCAACATGTCAGACCGTATGCCAGCACTTACTTAGTAAGGTTCAAAAATCTAATGAGCAGAAACACAAAATCATAGAAAATTCCCAGCAGAAAAGGACTGCTAGGTCCACCAGTCTGCTTAAAATGTTCCTGCCTACTATACCTCTTCAGACCCTAATTGGTCTCAGACACCCTCCCCATCCTGTTTCTGTAATATGCCACGGTGTCTATCCCATGCATGCTTAAAGCCTTCCACTGTTCCAGCTTCCACAACTTTGACTGGCAGTTGTTTCCATGCTGCTATCACCCTTTCTGGGAACCCGGATTTCCTTGTATCCTTCCTCAAATGTTCCCCTTCCAATTTCATTACATGCCCTAGTCCTGGAGCTTGCTCTCTCTTAATAGGGACTCCTTCAATTCACTCTGTTTACCCCTGTGAGCTACTTGAAAATCTTGATCATGTCACCCCTCGCTCTCCTGTCCTCCAGAGTGTACATATTGAGATCACTCAGTTTCTTCTCATAGGGCTTCCCTTTCAATCTCTGCATCATCTTAATTGCTCTTCTCTGGACTGTCCCCACCCTTTGTCTTTCCTGAGGTATGGTCTCCAAAAGTGGATGCAGTATTCCAGGTGGGGGTATACCAGAGAGCAGTACAGTGGCAGCACCACCTCCCTTCTGCTGGTGATGGCCCTCCTAAGCACCCCAGCATCCCCTAGCCTTCACATGGCATTGTCACAATGTGCTGTCACTGTTAGGTATTCTGAAATAATAACCCTGAGGTTTCTTTCCTGCCTAATGACCGCCAACACCTCCCCATCCTATACTCAGCATTGGTGTTCATGTGCCCTAGGGTGCATGACTTCTACATTTTGGCATTGAACACCAGTTGCCATGTATTTGACCACCTCTAATTTCCTAGATCCTTGAACATTGTCACCACTCCCTATTTGGTGTCAGGTTATATATGCTGGCGTGACAAAAAGATCATGACTGCATTGCAGCAACGGGCTCGCAAGTTGCAGTCGGCATGGAGCAGCACAGTTCAACACTTTTTTAAATTAGGGGCTTTGCCCCAACCCCATGCAGGGGACTTCACCCCACACCCCTGAACTGAAAAGATTCTAACTCCAGGTTCGAGGAGGATGCAGGTCAGGGAAGTGGTTGCCCCTTCCAGTGGCACTTCTATGGCAACATGGCGCTATAGTCGATTATCGACGCATGTCACCATAGAAATTTCACTGTTAGGTGGCATTTTCTCTTGTCAACCCTATTGCAGATCTTGATATCATCTATTAAACATGAGAATGCCCCTACAGGTCCTCTGCAATGTCCCCAATAAAGATATTGAAGAGGACTTATCCTAACACTGAACCCTGGTACTCCTCTGATAATCCCCATTAGAGTGTGTGCCATTTAACACTACCTCCGCCTCCTATCCAGTGGCCATTTGTGAACCCAGTTTACTATTTTGGCCCCCACCCCTAAACTGATCAGCTTTAATCAGTCTTTGGTGTGGCACAGTGTGGAAGGCCTTGTTAAAGTCTAAACATACTATGTCAATTGCCCTCCCCCGGTCATTTTCTCTGGTCACCCAGTCAAAGAAGTCAATCAGATTTATTTGGCAAGACACTGGTGAACATGTGTGGCCTGTGGTCCTGCAGCCCATTTGCTTTTAGGTAATCAGTCAGTTTCTCTTTTAGTAGAGTTTCCAATAGTTTCCCCACCACTGAAATTTGGCTCCTGGCCTGTAACTGCTAGAGTCCTCCCTGTTGCCACTTTAATTCAGAAAGACCTCATCCGTCATTTTCCAGTTTTCTGGAAGCACTCCTGTTTCCAGTGAGCTGTTGGACAGGGCTCTCTGTGGAGCAGCTGGCACTTCCTTGAGCTTTCGCAATACCCTGGGATGTCTCCCATCTGATCCCAAAGCCTTATCCACTTTTAGGGCTGCACGTCCTTTCAGTACTCTTTCTTCTGAAAATTATCATGTGTAAACTTCCTTCCTGCCTCTGTTCTTTCTTCTTTTTTGTGGTCCATCCCCATCCCAGTGAAGACTGGGCAAACATACCTGTTCAACATGTCTGTTTTTTCTTGGTCTCTTTCCACCCAGTTTCCACTTCTACCCTTCTTATCCTCACTATCCTGCCCTTAGCTTTTCTCTTCTTGCTGTTAGATCAGAAAAAAAAGTCCAGGTTTGTCTCCAGTCCCTGATGTAACCAAAGCCCTTCTCCATGCACCATGCCTTCAGTCAGTAATTAAAGGTCCTGGTATGGAGTTACTTTACCTGCCCCTTGCCCTTCACAGGTAGCACCTTGACGAATGCCACTGTTCATGCTGTCTACTTGAGACCCATTCCTGGGTCTCTGAAGTTCCCCTGAACTATGCTTACCCCCTTTCTATACCTAGGTCATTTGTCCTAAGATGGACAAGGATGTCCAGCTTCTTCCCAGCTGCAGCTGCCCTAGTAATCAATAGGATCTACTCCCTGTCCCTGTCCCTGTCCCTCTGCTGAGGCATCCTTCAGGCACCTCACCTCCTATTCTTCTCTGTACTAGTTGCCCACTCTATGCCCTCACTGTGGCATCCCCCACCAACAGCTGCTTCCTCCTGGTCTGGGGCCTCCTCCCCTTGGGCCTCTGTTCCTGACACTCCTCCTTCACTCCCACTGTGCTGGGTGCCTCATCTCGGTTGTCCCATTCTACCAGTACATAGAAGGAATTCTGCAGTAATATTGATGGAGGAGTGTGCACCTCACTCCCACACCCCATATCTCATCAGAACCACTTGGCCTATCCAGTCTGTCCATTCCTCCCTTCCTACACTATTACTGCAGATTGTACCCAAGCTACAGCTCTTTCCCCTCCCCCCTGTTTTCTACAATAATTCCCTTGGGTTTATCCCATGAATTCATGAACTCTACTACTGTTTTTGCCCCACCACCTTGGCTGTAAATCTGTTCCAGAAATCCACCACTCTTTTCATGCAGCATGCCTCACATTTCTGCTGAATCTACCACCTCCAGCTTCATAGCATGTCCCCTTGTCCCTGAGCACCTTTATTTTGAAAGTACTTCTCCTAACCTTATTTACCCTGTGAGGTATTTAAGGTCACTATCATATCCTCCATCTCCTTTCTCTGCTCCAGGACACACATATTGAGGTCCTTAGTGTCTCCTTGTAGACCTTTTGATGCAAACCCTACATCATTTAAGTTACCCTCCTCTAGACTGCCTCCATTCTGTCTATGTCCTTCCAGAGATGTGGTTTCCAGAATTGCACACAGTACTCTAGCAGGGTCTTACCAGCATTCTTTACAGATGCAACATCACCTCCCTCTTTCTGTTGGCGATACCCTCCCTATGCACCCCAGCATCCCACTAGCCCTCCTGACTGCCTTGTCATCTGCTTGGTCACCTTCAGGTCATCTAATATGATTACCCTCAGGTCTCTTTCTTGCATGATGATTGTCAATGCCACTCTACCCATTTTGTACTCCACATCTGGGTTTCTGTGCCCCAAGTGCATTATTCTGCACTTTTTATATGGAAACCCAGCTGCCATACCCTGACTACTCCAGTAATTTTTTTCATGTCTCTGTCATTCTTTCCACCCCTGTAGTGTTCATCCTATTGCAGATTTTAGTATCATCCACAAAGAGGCAGACCTTCCCGTCTAGCTCCTCTGCAGTATCACTTATAAAGACATTAAATAGGCTGGTCCCAGCACTGATCCTGACCCTGAGGCGCCTCACTGGTCACATTCCATTCCTCAGAGTGAACTCAGTTTACCTCCACCTTTTGTCACCTATCCCCTAACCACAGTTGTATCCAGTTTACCAGCTTTGGGCCCATTTCTAAACTACTCAGGTTGCTCACTAGTCTCCTGTGTGGAACAGTGTTGAAAGCCTTACTAAAATCTAGGTACTGTAGGTCACATCTACTGCTCCATCCTAAACTAAATTCTCTCTCACCAGTCAAACAAATATATTAGATTCATTTAACATGACCTCCCCCCTGTGAACCCATGCTGCCTCGGGTGCTGTAATCCACAGGATTGAAAATATTCCACAATCCTTTCCTTCAGCAGTGATTTCATTAATTACCCCTACCCTCTTGCAAACCTCTCCCCCTTTCATTTTTAACCTTACATCCCACACTGGTCTTTTTTTCACTTACTGTACACCATATACCTAAAAAAGTGTTTTATCCCACCACTGGTCTTCGTTTCACTTACATACCTAAAACTGTTTTGTGCCCTTTTGTTACCTCCTGGGCTGTGCTCTTCAGTTTATGCCTTTGTGCTCCTTACTGCTTCCCTGCTTCCTCTGTTTCGATACATATCTCTATCCACTTCCTTTCCATCTCTTTATACCTTCTCAATGCTACCAATTTAGCCTTTATTTTTTGAGCCACTCTTTGAAAACCATAGTGGTTTCTTTTTTCCTCTCTTTGCTTGCTTGTTTGACAGAAAAGTTTGTTGCTTTTACTATGTTCCCTTTAGCTTTGCCAACTGTTCCTCCATCCCACCCTGGCCATCCCCTCAGTCAAATCATCCCTGAGGCATTCACCCATCTTTATGAAATCTGCCCTTATGAAGTCCAAGACACTTGACCTTGTGTGGTTTAATTTCCCAGCCATCCTTATATTGAACCACACTGTACGGTGATCACTGGTCCCCAGGTGGCCTCCCACCTTGATGTCTGCAAAACTGTCTCTGTAGTGAGTACCAGGTCCAGTATTGCCCCTTCATGAGTGGGTTCACTGACTAGCTGCCTGAGAAACACTCCTGTAGAGAGTCCAGGATGTCCCTGCTTCTCACTGAAGCCACTGCTGGGAGGATCCAATCTACAACTAGCAGGTTGAAGTCCCACCAGCAGCACCTCACCCTTTTCTTCCATCTTGCCAGTGGCTTCCACCAGTATCTTATCTAATTCCTTCCCTTGTGCTGGAGGTCTGTAGATCACCCAGTGCAAACAGTAGCTCCATTCTTTGTCTCCAGACTGACAAACCATACCTCTGCCTCCCTCTATTCCCTGTATCTCTGTCACTTTTATGCTTTCCTCACATAAAGCACCACATCCCTTCCTTTCCTTCCCACCTGGTCCTTCCTGAATAGAGTATAGCCTGGTATGGCCATGTTCCATTTGTTGTTTTCAGTACACCACAAGTCAGTAATGGCCACAATACACCAGATGGCCTCTGCCATGATAGTGTCTAGGTATAGAATCTTATTTCCTAGATTTCTAGCATTCACACACATGGCCTTCCAGTTTTCAGATTCGATTCGGATCTCATGGCCTTTCAGATCCCAACAGCAAAACTCACCTCTTACCTGCATAAGCAGGGCTATCCTGAATAGGGTTTATCCTCAATGCATCTGCAGGTCTGCTCTGTCACACCAAACCTACCACATTCTAACTGGAACCATAGATAATGGCCTGCTTTCAGGAGATTCATTTGTAGACATAGCCAAGGTGCTTGATTTGGTAGGTCATAGTCCCTTACTGCAGACTGTGTTGTATGGGTTTTGCCAAGACTTATAATTAAATTTGTTAGAAAGTTTTAAAAATACTGTAATTATATGGGACAGATATTTATAGGAAATAGTAAATTAAGGTTCCTTAATACTAACAATAGAGCCCTTTAAAGCTCTATTTTAGGACCTTTGTTATTTTCTTCATTATTTCTTTGATCACTTCCTGTAATTTTAGTAATAGTAGGTGACTGAATATTATAAAATTGGTAGAAAAAATACTGCATCCTGATCAGGCAGCAGCCATACACTGTGAGATCAGTACCAGGTGCAAAAAGTGCTAGTTGAGCCAGCCCAGTGGCTGAGAGGGTCGATGCGCTGGACACCACACCTCCTGCCACACCAGTGACTCTGGTTCAGGAATGAGTCCAGATTGTTGTGGAACAGCCTGGGGGGTGGATTGAGAGTACAATAGCTGCTTAATAACTGCTCTCCTCTCCTGGGGAAGGTGGACAAATCATGTTGCTCACAGTACTGCCACCTCATGGTGGTGTGGTGGCAGGGCAGTAGGGGCTGGCAGCAGGCACATGGTGTGTGTGCACCTCTATGCACATGCATACTAGCATCATTAAATGCTGCCAACCAAGGGGAATCAGAAAATGGGAATGGGGCCAGATAGTTACACTTGGCCTACTCTCAGACCTGCTCTTCCACTTAGCACCATGTCATCTGGATGAGTTCTCTGAGAGGAAGGCAGCCCTCCACTTCTTTGCCCCACCATGGGAGGTAATACATAGGGATCATGAGGTAGGTGCTGGTGGGGCATGCACAGGTCAGGTTTTGGCAGTGGCAAAGCTGGGATGGCCCCGGGGTAAAACCTTTATTAAAACAAACTGTGGTCAGAGCTAATATGGCTGCAGCACTGAGCCCGAGCAAACATTATGCGGTGCCCTGCTGCCACTGACGCTGAGCTCGTTACGTTAAAGATGGCTTTTTGACCACAGTGCACATGTGCAAGTATCCTGCCCATGCGCAATGAGATCACTGCAGCCATCTTGGGCACGGTGGCCTTGGTCTCAGCAATTTTACTGCAGAGAGAAAAAAATTGTACTGGGACAGTGAGCAGAGTACTTCAGGTGGTGGAGTGACTATGATTAAACTCCAACTGTTCCTGTGTTCTTAATTCAGAGTGCCCATGAGTGCTTTTTTCAGTAGCAGGATGGCTGCAGGCAACGCCTTGCAGCCGTAAAAAGTGAAGATAATTAGTTCATAGTACAGAAGTGAAATCCACATGCAGGGCTTAGAGTTTAAAAATTAAAATGGCTACCATTTGTTTTCTTTGTAGCCACAAAAAATCATTCTACACATACATGCTGTGTAGATTAATTAAGCAATAAGGCATGACCAGGGATTAGATTGATTAACAGTCTGTTAATCACCCCTAGGGTGTAATGTGGACGAGGTGCAGCCGAAAGCTATATGGTTCTAGCGGTGATTAACTGTTAATCTAACTCCTGGGGTGCCTTATTGCTATTATAAAAAATGATTCCAAAAGAAAAGTGTCAAAGTGTACCTTTTGAATGTGTTCCTCATTCAGAGGGAGATTTTAATAAAATAGTTCTTCCACCAACAGTTTAAGAATGCAGGTTCAAAATTAGAATGCATCATTCCACATATTCAGCAGTGCTAGAGGATAGAATGCTGACAGGAAGAATCCATGTGCCATGATAATCAGGCTGTACATGACAGTACAACATGGATTAATGTAAGGCTGTTGGAATCCTAACAGCCAATCAGATTGCAGTATTTCTGAGACCCTTTTTCTAATCTGCCATAAATCACCAATCCAAGTACACCAATCTTTTTTCATTCCAGCACAGTTCTTATTCTCTGTCTCTTTGTTATGTCTTAATTGGTTAATCATTTTATTAGTAAGGTATAACTCCACTCTCTGGGTTCACTAGAAGTGACAGTTGTAATGTATGCAGCTACAGTATGCACATCAGGGTAAGAGTTTTCAGCAACCCTGTTGAGAGGAACATTTTGAGTTTAACAACTTATTATGTGTAGAACCTTCTTGTTGGCATACACCATCTGATACGATTGTCCTGCATTGTATATTGGTCATACAACAGGACCACTCACAACAACGATCCAAAAGCAGGTTAGATCTATCTTTATGAGTAATTATGACATATCTGTGGGGGCACATTTGAATATATGCAACAATACCACTGTTAGCTTGTTTCACTTTATGGGCCTGGATTTGGTAAAAGCCCACCCATGTGATGGGACAGAGTTATTATCCTATTTATTTATTTATTTATTTATTTATTTATTTATTTATTTATTATTAATTTTTGATGACCGGGTAGGCCCACTGAGCCCCAAAGGTCCCTTTTTTAAGGGCGACCCGGAGAGACACAATCCATGAATTGATACAGGCAGTAAACAGGTATAAACATACTTGCAGGTACAATAGTTACACTATTTGTCATTGATTCAGAACAGTGATGGCATTATAATGGTTTGGCATGACTCATGAACATCTGTGAGTTACCGAGATAAGTGCTATGTCAAGTATGAAGTTTGAGCAGGTAAGGTGCATGGAGTAAGTCAGTGGGGGGCGGGGGGACTGTCAGGTGCCATGGCACTGGCAAGTACTTGCCTCCTGTAGATGCGCCTTGAGCCTAGTATGGAAGTTCATGAGAGAGGGGGCATCCTGTGCCACTGGTGAAAGTTTGTTCCACAGGTAGGGGGCTGTGGCAGAGAAAGATTTCATCCCAAGACAGGTCCTGCCCTGGGGGTTATTAGCAGAGTCCCGCCCAGAGGTCCTCAGGGTTCGAGAGTTATGCTTGGAGGCTAAGGTAGCTGAGAGGCTGGGTGTAGCTGTGGGTCTGAGTAATTTAAATGCTAGGCAGAGGAGAGGTATTGTAGACATGCATTAAAAGAAGGCCACTGTAGTTTGGCTAGTGTATCGCAGTGGTGGCTTTTGGAGTGATCCTAGGTAGCGAACCGCCGCTACCTTGTTGTATAGGATCTGTAGCGGTGAACTTCTGTTTGGCCATTCCTGTATAACAGGGGCTGTGTAGGTCAGTGTGGGTAGCAGGATGCTTAAGGCAATGGAGAGCCTGGCTTTCGGTATAAACTGATCCCTAATCTGATACAGGATGGCCAGCTTCCCAATTGATGGTCTTGGTCACTTGCTCCACATGGCCCTTGAAGGTGAGACCTTGGTCAAGTGTAAGCCCTAGGTATTTTAAGGAGGGCACAACTTCAATGCTGGTCCCTGCCAGTGATTTGAGTTGTAGGGGAGCAGGTCCTGTCTTGACCCAGAGATCTGGGCCCAAACAGCATGGCTTTAGTTTTGCCTACGTTCAAGACCATTCTGTTTATTTTTAGCCAGTTCTCCAGTGACGTTAGGTGCGATGGGGAGTAAGGAGCTAAGAACCTCCAGGTTATTCAAGGAGTGGTATATGACATAGAAACATAGAAATATAGAATTAGATGGCAGATAAGGACCACTTGGCCCACCTAGTCTGCCCATTTCCCTACCTAACGGTTAAGCTGCAGTTCCTAGTTAACCAACAGCCTACTTCCTCCTACCCCCACTAGAATTACCTTATGTCTGTCCCATGCATTCTTGAATTCCTCCACTGTTTTTGACTCTACAACCTCCTCAGGAAGGCTGTTCCATGTATCCACAACCATCTCTGTGAAAAAATACTTCCTCACATTACCTCTGAGCCGTCCCCCCCTCTATCTTCAAATTGTGCCTCCTTGTTTTTTCACATCTCTTTTTCTGAAAGATGCTACCCTCTTGGACTTTGTTGATTCCCTTGAGGTATTTGAAAGTTTCTGTCATGTCTCCCCTCTCCCTCCTTTCCTGTCATCTGCGTATTGTACTACTGTAATATCCCCACAGTGGAGTTTTAGGTCATTGGTAAACAGCGAGAATAGAAGGGGACCAAGGATTGATCCTTGTGGTACTCCCACTTTTAGGAGTAGCGGGTGAGTGGATTGATCCTTGTGGTACTCCCTCTTTTAGGGGTAGCGTGTCAGTGGATTGATCCCTGTGGTACTCCCTCTTTTAGGGGTAGTGGGTCAGTGGCTTGATCCCTGTGGTACTCCCTCTTTTAGGAGTAGCAGGTCAGTGGATTGAGCCTTGTGGTACTCCCTCTTTTAGGGGTAGCGGGTCAGTGGAATGCTAGGCTCATCTGTACCAGGGGGTCTATGCAACCTAGATTTAATGAAATTTTGGATCTTAAGCATATTCTTTGATTAATTTCTGTTTTCACATAGCAAGTTTTTATTAGTAAAAGGGTCCGGAAAGTGCTAGAAGACCTGAATATAGATAAGGCCTTGAGACCTGATGAGATGCATCAAGGGTGCTCAGGGAACTGGGATCAGAATTAGTCAAACCACTGACAGGTCTATTCAGTAACTGTTTAGAGAGGGGTGGTTTCAAAAGACTGGAGGGCAGCAGATATATTTTTGCCACAAAAGGGTGGGACAAACAGAATCCAGGTACTGTGACTACAGACCTGTCAGCTCCATTATGCTATTGTATGCCCCCTCCAAACACACACACATAAACAGCAAAATCACTTGATCTGTTTTCTGTAGAGTGGCTGTATCTTCTTGTTTGCTAGTCCTGCAGATGGATGCCTGTTGCAGACATATAAATTCAGCATCCCCAACCCGCACCCAGAGTTCACTTATGTTATCTGTCTCTTTTACTGATGACACAAGCAAACCTTTTTTGCCTCACACTGTATTTACACTCACAACAAGTCCACATGGCCCACTGTTAACAAAGAGTGTTAAGACGTTAATAAAAAAATCCCTATACACAGAAAAAGCTTAAAATAACCCGTCATTTAATATAAACAAAAAAATACAAAAAACAAACACAAACTAGCAGTACAGTATAGTGCTGAAGGTGACTAATAAAAACGTGTTAAAGTTTTACTTTTTTTTGTTTTAAAATCACCATGATAATCCATTTTATGAGACAATACAAGGTGCTAATAGTTGTACTATAACCTAACTTCCAGGAGCCACAAGGCACATGGCCTGTGGACACAAATCTTATTATGCCCATGGAGTGTATAGTTGTGGCACAACTACCAATACTGTGTAATGCCTTATTGCTTACTTTTACTCTACATCTGGTTCACCAAAAAATGTATCCTTTTCAATCTGAAATCCATGCCTTACAGCATTGACTTCTTGAGAGTGAATTGTTGTTTACTGGCAGCAAAATAGTAACAATGTTATTTTGTTCTACACCAAAACTAAATAAGCTTAGATATAGGCTAGAAATCCAAGCATCTACTGGCACTCCATTAGAACAAGTTACATCCTTTAAGTATCTTGGTATCCAGCGTTATCATTTTTTATTGTATTATTTTTTAAGTAAAAAAATCTCCAAACCAGGTAGCTCTTTAAATGGAAAATTGCTTGTCTTGTGAAACTCAGCTGGCTGTTGCTAGAGGGATATTGTTACTGGACTTTTGATTACGGTCCTTCAGTGTTTTCCAGTGCCTCTTCTTCTGAGCTGAATAGGTTGAATATAGTTTATATAACATTTGCCAATTTGCTGTAGTAACACTTCACAGAAGCTATCACTGTGAACTTCACATTGAAGTTGATTGGCTTTCCACTAGCAATTGTAAGGCTTTTCCACTTGGTTGTTTGATATATAATAAAGCACACTGAGAAAAATGTCATTGTCCATTAGCTGTATTTGTGGAACTGAAAACCAACCTGAGAACTTGAGGGCTGATAGCCATTTACTATTAGTTCTTATTGTATTTAGTACTGCTATAGACAAAACAGAATGTTGTTCATTTGCCTAATGTCGTGGAATGCATGTCCTATTAGCTTATGTCTTGTAGCCAGCCATTTATGTTTATGTTTTTTAACTTACAGTAAAGTGATTTATGGAAGGTCCCCACATGCCTTTTACACATGGTATGCCATTGCCACTCATGCTTCAGATGTTGAAGCTGCAGTTTGTTTTGTAAAAAAATCTGTCAGAGTAATTTTTTTAATGTTTTTGCTTTTGCCTGCTGTCCAGTTTTCTGTATGCTGCCACACCCCCAGAATAATGTTATGCAAGGGAACTGTCAATGTTTTACATATGACAACAAGAGATTCTGGGTAATATATGAAGTTAACTTAAATGTTCATTACTCAGAGGTGCAGTCCCTTATTTTGGTAGTGGTGACTGCAGTATAACATCTAATATGTAGACATATGTAGCAAGGCATTGTGTGTACAATAAGTAGCTAATCTGTCTGTCTCCCATATCAAAGTGCAGTCTTCTATTTCAGTAGTTTTTACAGCAGTGCAGACTCTAGAAAAGTTTCTGGAAAAATGTTTTTGTAATGCAGGTAGGCCAAACAGATCATTTGCCATTCTGTGTAGATGTTGTTTTACTTTTACTGCCTGCTGGTGAAGTGACAGGTCTGAAGTGATAGCTCCTGTCAGAATGTGGAGCATAATCATACTTTTCTATGTTTATGTTATAGGCCTGAATTACTCTGTTATTCAGGAGTGTGATTATGGGTCAGAATACCTTTCTTTTTCTTTGGTATCAAGCTTATGCTATGAGTCCAAAATTGTGAAAGAAAAAGGATGCTTGCAATGCCAAGACTGACCAGCAGAGGTCTCTGTTTCAAAACAGTGCTTAAAAGCTTTGTTTCCTTTGCATGATGTCACATTTGGGGTTGCAGCACTGAGGAAAAAAAAGGGGCAGGGTTATGCAAATGAAACAGAGCAGAGCACAGCAATAAATGAATTTTTTCATGAAAAATAGTGCTTTTGGCAGTTTGAATGATAGGAGATTGATTCACACCTCCTACAGGTACCTATGGGCTACTACTCCCATTTGCTATGGAATCTTCCATAAATCACTTTCATTTTAAACAACATTTAAAGGGAATGTGTGTGCCATTCCCAATAAGATTATTTCAACAATTACTATAGTTATTGAGAAATTGGTTTGTTATGAAAAATTTAGCAAATTACTTTAGTAAAGCACTGAAAAATACTTTTTAAATGGGGATATGGTCACATCCATTTTTTGGACAGTAAAGGTGTTGTGATGCTTTCACTACCACACAAGTCTTAAAGGACACCTAAATAAGCATTTTTATAACTGCAAACTCCAAAATCTGACTTCATAGTGAGGTAAAGGAAAGGTTGCTTTTTATATTTATACTAAAACTGCTTTTATATAATTGACATAAATCCAGTTTTGTAGCATTTGAAAAATGTAAACAACAGCATCTTCCTTTCAAAGCTTCCACCCTGGAAGTAACTCCTTGGGGCAACCTTTCCACATACTTTGGTTCTGCCCTAATGTGCAGCCATTTTGGGAGCAAGTACATCAATTAGCATCTACGGCCTTGGGCTGTCCTATCCCGCTATCCACTCCGCTTTTCCTGCTGGGCCTTACTTTACCAGCCCATATATTGACCCCTCTGGACATTGCTGGTTGGCACAGCTCAGTATGAAAGCAAGGAGATTGTTGCTAGTAATGGGCGCTCAGTGTCTATCGCTTCTGACTCTGAATTGCTAGCCAGTCTGGCTCAGGTGGCTACCCTAGATCACCTACCTCACTAAGCTAAAATTACCTTGCTAGGTTTGCTAGCTGTTGGAGACCCTTTTGAAGTATATTTCCCTAGAACAGGGGTGGGATAACTGATACTGGGGACTCTATATTTTCCACTACATTGACCAAGGCCGCTTCATCAGGGCTGACATCCACTGAAAAGCCTGCTGTTGTATCTAGCACTGACACCTCCCCATGTTTGCACCATTTCTTGTTCTTTCTATGTATATAGTTTTATATGCATTCAGTTCCATGTTCTGTTACACTTTAATGTTGCAATGTCCAGAACAGTGGTGCACTTGACCGGCTTGCCTTTTAGTAACAACTTAGTTGCAGATTTCATGCCTTTGATATGTTCACTGATCTCTAACCCTTCTGCAGGTCTGCATGTTCTACCCTTGTTCCTTTATACTTCCACTTGCACCATTGTAAGGTTTGTTTTGTGTAGTGAAAAAAGATTCAATAAAAGATTAACTGCAAAACCTTCCACCCAGGTTGTTCCCTAAAATGGCCACTGAACATGCTAAATGGTGAGCTCATAGGCAAGAGCCTCTGTACATGAATCTTTACAGTGCTAAAACATTCACATTTTCCCTGCCCATTGCTACTTTTAGCTGCACAAAAATAATCACAATCCTCACAACTGTATTATTCTTATAAATACAAGTTGAGCTATGATTTGTGTCATTTACTTTGCCAAACACCACGGAAATCATGTTTAAAATGTCTGTGCCAGCTGAACTGCAACATATTAATAAATAAACAATGTGGTCTTGGGGCTGATACTGATGGTTTTGGTCTGGTCCAAATAAAATACTTTGAATAAATACTTGGTTGTCAAGAACAGTTGTGGACTGTATTCCAATGATTAAACACGTCTCCCATGACAGTCAGCCTGCCTACCTGCTCACTCTTCCCACCTTCCTGTCTGCCTGCTGTCATCAAGTGCCCAAGTCCATTGTATGCCACATTTTCCCTGTTGGATGTTTGAAAAGATGGAAATCTCATTGTTGGTCCAACTTTCAATAAAGTGCAGAACTTGATTGACTGCACAACTTTACTGACCACACCCTTCCTTTCTGGCAGGAACAACTAAATGATGAGAGACTGCTTGAAGGGAGGGCAGTTAGTCGGTAACGTCAGAGGAAGTGACAGCATTAAGGGAATGCTTTTCACAGAGAATCACATATGACTTCTGTGCATCTTATTTTTTATAATTTTGTCAGGGAAAGAAATTTTAGGATGTGGCAGCCAATTGAAGCATTTTATATAACATACCCTACAATTAGCAGAATATTTTAATGACAAAAGCAGGCTAATCAACTTTAGCAGGGAAAAAGTTCATGGTTCGCTGTTTTACTCCTTTTTGACAAAGGAATCCTCCTAGCTGCTCCGTAGCACTCCTTCACATAATTACTCTAGTCAAGTGCTGATAAAAATGACAACAGAGCATGTTTGCTTCCTGCTGAAACAGTCATTTTGGAAATCTTATTTTTATAAAAGTGTATGTAGCATAAGGATGAGTTTCCTGAAACAGTGGAGTATAAAAAAACAAAGCAAAACAAAAACACCTTGTCAGGTCTTCATTGTTCATTGTATCTCTCATTTCATACTGGTTCACATAAACAGACGTCAAACAGATGTACTTTATTCAAATTAGTCAAAATATATTGGTCAAAATTGCACAACTGGAGTCACATATACAAAATACCTGGAAAAGTAATATTAAAGAAGGTTAGTGCTATTGTTAACATACTGTAGCATATAACTCAGAACTCTGATAACTTTGTATTTAATTTTTAATTTGTATTTAGCCCTTTTAATATTTTAATATTTAGTATTTTATGAATTGCTGTTATTATATTTATGCTTATTTTACTCCTCTGCTCTTGTTATAATCTCTGTTAGGTGCCCAGATCCTCTGGGATTGGGCACCCTACAAATAAAATTGTCTTGCCTTGCCTTAATATGTCACTAACTATTTCATGTGAATTATGATATTACCAGGGGTTAAACTGGGTAGGAGCCCACAGGAACACAGTTCCTCAACCTCTTAAAAAATTGCATGATAGTTCAACTACCTCTGACATCTTTCTTCAATGTCTACTATAGGATAGTTCCACCACTTAAACTGACAGTTTCACCAGCTAAAATTCTAGATGTCAGGGTTCCCCCATTTAAACAGTTCCAATTTAAGCACTGGATATTACATAATTGTATCTCCTCACCTGCAAGTCATTTTGCTCTGGTGTTTTTCCAGAGCATATACAGAGCTCTAACAGTGGAGTCTCTGATGTGCTCTCTCACCACGTTTATATGCAGTGCTGGAATCTGATTCGAAAATTATTTCTTTCATTTTCAAAACATCATTCCTAATGGTTCCAAATCTCTCACTGCATACCAATGGGCAGAAAACTGTTTTCAAACAATTTCGAAAACTCACTTTAAACTCGGATGATGAGCAGGATTTCTCCATTTGTTTTTGATTCCTGCCACATGTAAACTCCACATCTTCCATTCAGATACTGTACGAGACATCACGCATGCATGAGTTGACTGTAAGAATCAGGAAGTAAGATGCTCATTCTCCTATTGGGTCCTCATGCTTCCTAGTTACTAGTGTGCTTCCTGGTTACAAGTTGTGTGTGTTAATCTTTGCTGTGTGAAAACATGCTTTTTTTTTATTATTACGTGTGAATAAACATCATTTTTTTTTAAACAACATTGGTGTGTGTTTCATTCAGTAGGCTCAGACTGCTTAGGAGTAATCCAAATTTCTGTCAGATAGTAGAGGTGGTGAGGTTTTCCTGAGAGTGTATAGATAAATAATAACTGTAATACCTGCTTAATAAGATAAAGTGTTATCTTACAGAATATAATATTGTATTAAGAATATATTAATATATGAGGGTGCAGGAAGTATTCTATCTCCTTTCATAGATGTAATGGTGTGCATCAATATGTTTATATTCTAAGTCCCCCCACACGCATACACATACTTTACCTTATGAAAGGAAAGTGCCTCACAATCATTTTTTTTCTGTATGGTCCTATCAAGGTCCCTGCCATTGGCGGTATGGAGACAGAGCCACCTCTTTCTTTCTGCAGATAATACCATTCCCTAAGCATACAATCATCTAGTTGGGTTTCCCTACAGGCAGATGGCCTACAGGCAGGCTAGATGTGCATTGCAGTTATTATATCCCCCCATCTTTATAATCCCTCTCTTGATCTTTCTCATTTTATTTACATACAATAGAAAAGTCCTGGAACAAGATTCTCGAAGCCCTATGAATGACGCAAGGTGCTTGCGTCCATCTCTGATGCAACAGGCACCTGTTCCAATGAATACACCCTGAGCTATTTTCCAATACTGACTGCATCAAACAATAGGCAGCATGCACCAGAGGGGTCTGCACCACCCTTGCACCACAAATGTGGCTGCTGCATGGTGCTAGGGGGCTTGCAGCAGACGCTGGCTGTCATATCCCCTAAGCTTGTAATTTCAGAACCGATCCTGATGACAAATGTCCAAGTACAGTTAGACCAGTCAAGGGCTGGTCTAACAATACTTAGAGATCCTTTTGAAGAGTTGGCAATAGTAGGCCATTGTGTCCCCATACCAGCTACCATCAGCCATTACCCAACACCTTCCTGACCCCTTGCCCTGGTGATGTAGTGCCCCTCTCACCGATATGCCATCATGTCAATACCTGCATAACAAACAGTCTCCAGTGAATTAGCAGTTCCCCCCTAACCCCGGTATGCACCAAAAGTAACACGTAACAATCCATAAGTCATTACTGTAAAGTAAGTCCCTGGTATCCCCTCATGCCCATAATGCAAATTATACCCCCATTAGGGTTCCTGCCCCCAGCCATATATGCCCAAGTACTGATCAGCAGATACCATCCCTACCTGGTGGTCTAGTGGACCCCCACACCACCACCACCTGGCAGGTAGTGCCCACCACCCCACTCCCTCCCCATCCCTTACCCTGATCCAGTGACTGGCACAGCTCTCCTCACACCAACACGGTGAGCCACTGAATGAACTGTCAGAGCATGTACTGGGTGGGAATGTGTTGTGTACCAGTGACTTGGTGGTGGTGGAAACTAGCTTGCCCTCACTACCCCACAGCTGTTGTGGCACATGGTATCATATGAATTGTCAGCATTTAAGGACCGCTTGTCCCATTTAGTCAGCCCATATGCTTTACAGTAATTTGAGTACTGTGACCCTACCTGATCTATGACTTTTCTCCTGTCCTTCCAACCTATATGGTTCCATTGTGCCTGGTACAGACATGTTTAAATCCCTACAAGATGGTTACTTGCACTACCTCTTGTTATGAACATACGTTATCGATGGCATTAAAAGGTCCATTTGGTCTATCAAGTCTGCTTGAGTGTGCATCTTGTAGTGTAATACTTCTGTAGCTTCCCACCACCACCAATCCTTTCCTATCATCCTCTCTCCATTGATTTTCCATCATTTTGTCCCTGTCTGTTCTTACCATGCCCTTGACTCTAGTCAATACCCTCTACAATTGCCCTCTGTCTTCCAGTTTGCTCAACTCCTCCAGCAGAGCATTCCACCCAACCACCAACCTCTCTGAGATGAAGTGCCTCCTCATCTATCTACTGAATTTTCTCCCTTCGAACTTCAGGCTGTGAACCCTCATAACTCTTCCTCCCTTTAGGTGGAACATTCTTCCTCTTATGATCTTGTTTATGCCTTTTAAGTATTTAACGGTTTCTAATATGTTCACCCACTTCCCTTCTGTCCTCCATGCAGTACATGTTGAGCTCTCTCAACCTTTCCTCGTATGGCTTCTTCTCTAGCTCCATGATCATGTTTGACATCCATAACTACTATTTCACCAGCAATCTCACATCCTTTTTTAGGTATGGGCACCAGAACTGTACTCAGTACTCCAAGTGCTGCCTCACCAGTGATCTATACAAGGATAGAATAACATCCTCTTTCTTTGATGTGATTCCACTGGCAATGCACCCCAGCATCTGATTGGCCATTGCTAATGCCAATCTGCACTGTGGTGATGCATTCATGTTCCCTATGACTAGTACCCCTAGGTCTTTCTCCTCCTTTGAAGTTGATACTTGCAACCCCACACCCAGTCAATAGCTGGTCCTGAGGTTTCTGGCTCTGTGGTGCATGACCTTGCAATTCTTAGCAGTATACCACAACTGCCACTCCTCTGAACAGTTCTCAACTGTAGCTTGACCCTACCTGAGTGCCTGCCTACCATCCTCACTGTCCACTTTTGCACATATTTTTGTGTCATTGGTGATCAGACTCACATTGCTCTTCACTCAGGGATAGTGTTAAGGTTTTTGCACTGTGTGCTCCTTCTAGATTGAGAAGCACACTTTGTTAGAATCTGGACTAAAATATGTACTCCTGACTTTCACTCCAGAGCTCCTACTTATCAATTTTTATGTGAAATAGTACTTTAGTACTTTAATTTATTTCAGCCTGCATAATTTTTTTTCACAATGATTCCCTCCTCTCAAACAAGTGCTGTATTATATTATAATAACAATTAACAGTTGTTTTACATAATTGTTTGCCAATCTAAAACCCAGTGTGACAGAGTGCAGTTCAATTCCATTAGTCTGTTCTGTCCAGCCCAGACAAGACTGAGCAACCACAGTATGATGGGGACTACTCTGCGTCTCACTGAGTTTTAGTCAGGTAAAAGCCCACCACCAGCACCTTTCCATGCAGGCGATCAACTCATAATCTCAGCAACACACAGCTGCAAAAAGTAAAGAAATAAAAAATATATTGTAACAGTCTCTGGTTGCATGCTGGGGAGGTGCCTGAAATTCTGTACCCTGGGCAACTCCACAGGTTGCCATATTGTTAATCTGTTCCTGCCCCCAATCTTATAGGTCCCTGGTGGTGTAGTGAGCCCCCAGCAAAACCCGATTCTCATAGAAGCTAACTCGGGAGGCGTTGGTTTTGAAGGTGCTCAATTACTCTTTTTTGTATACATATATGTGGATCTTTATTGATTGCGCACCTTGTAATACTTTATATATGTTGAGTATTGCCTCTGTTCACATTAAAATGTCAATAAAGAGTTAATGGAAAAAAAAAAAGAAGCTAACTCGAACAGAGGGTCTAACCATATATTCTTGAAACAGGTAAGCGCCATCAGTAGTAGTAGTATTGAAGTCGCTGATACCTCTCAGACTTCCCGCCGCAATCTTCATCTGGGACCTGGCAGTGTTAATTTTCATCTTGAAAGAGAGCTCCCCCTTATGCACCTTGTTAACCCTGTAAAGTACATCTAGGCCTCTGTCATGTTTCATATCACTCTACTTTCTTCCAGGGTCTACATTTTCCATCCCAGTAATACACCGGCCTCTCTCCCACAATGTCCCCCCATCTCCCCATATCAGTACTCCCACTTGTTGAGTCTTACCCGTCCCACACTGCCCCCTTCTCCCCAGAAATAGCCCTCACACCCACATACTTCACGATCCTCTCCAATAATTCCTCTACCACACACTGCCCTTCCTACCCAGTAATTCTCCTCCCACACACATAGCCCTTCCTCCCCAAGAATTCCTTGTCCTAATCAGGAGGAAACCACTGGAAGCATGCTCATGCTCAATTTAAAATGGAACTGGTGACTGATAATCTCGATCTCAAGAATAACAATATCCTGTCTGTACCTTTTACCAACACTGACAGTAACAGTGGCCCAAGCACTGTCAGTGCTTGGGCCATGGTTGCTGCCAGAGTTCGTAAAAAAGGATCACATTATATGCACCACCGAATGGAAGAAGAAGCTAATGCCTCACGGGGGAGGGGAGAGGGGGAGGCAGTGCCAACATTGAGCACTTGAGTTTTCTCTCATAATTTATGATGTCATTGCCTCTCCTCATTGTGAGATCCAGCTTGCCCTTTACGCAGGGCTGCATTATTCTCTATTTTGTTTTTGGGTCTACACTACCATGTTTGAATATAATGGAGGAATGAGATGATAATGACAGGTGAATGAGTAGATTTAACAAAACTTTCTTAACACCACAGTTGTCCAGCTTAAACATTACTATCTAACTAAACTTTTCAGTATTTCACTCTTAATGCAATCTAATCCCCCTCCATCTCATCCATGCATATCAAACAAAATCATGTAAATGGTTGTCTTGAGGCAAGAACAGTTGATATGTGTTACTGATCATTATGGACTGTATTTGTCCTTCCTCCTTGGATAGTTCCCCCCCACCCACACACCCCGTTTTGGAGATGGGGACCAAAGTCTCGCTCACTAATTACTTCAAGGAGGAATCCCAAGGGTGATGAGTCCTAAAAGGAACAAACAGAATGGGTAACCAAGAGGAAGGGGGCAATAGGGATAAACAATAGCGAAGGAAACGGGAGAGGGCTAAAGGGTAAGATGAGGGGAGGTGGCAGTACAAAATGAAGAGCCATGTGTTCCAATTCTCGAAGTCTGGATCACAATATGGCAGACTTGGAGGCCACCATGGCAGCAGGAGACTGGGACATAGTAGCAATTTCCAGTACCTGTTGCAATAATAACCTGGACTTGGATGTAAACATATCATGGTATTCTCTATTCATTATGGACAGTGTAGGAAAAAGATAGGGAAAAGGTACAGGAAAAACAAACGGAGGCAAAGAAGGCAGTTAGGAAATAATAGCACAAATGGAGTGAAACATTGATAAGTCATTGAAGAATGGTAAGAACATTTGTTAGGTGCATATGCGACATGAAGAAAAGCAAGGTAGGGATATTATTTATTTATTTATTTCATTGTTGTTTACTGGGTAAGTGCACTAGACAAGAATGTTGCCTATTTTAAGGCACGACCAGGGAGAGTTACAAATAATGGAACATGGTACAGACAGGAAATAAAATGGGCATATCACAGCAGAAATTAATCAAAATTTGAACAACAAAGCAGTGTCTACAATTGGACAAAGACAGTTAAAATGCCACGAAGAACAAAAAAATGCACTAAGTGCACTAGACAAGAATGCTAGCTATTTTCAGGCAACAACCAGGGAGAGTGGCATGCGGCAGTACTAGCAGGATCATAGCATCCAAGTCACAGACTGATTTATGTAGCAGTGGGTCCACAAGACAGTCTATTCAGTGGGTCAAATAACATTTTGATATAATATTGAATAGGCAGTACTCTGGCAGGTGATACAAATGCAGATATGAGAGTAAGTGCCATTTAGTGGAGCAGGTATAGCAACTAGTTGGGAGGTACAAGAATGTCAGAGTCCCTAAGGAAGGATTGAAGACCCTTTTTAAAAGCTTGGTGGATTTTGGAGCATTTGACATTTAGAGGAAGGAAGTTCTAAGTTTTGGGTGCAGATATCACAAATGCAAGTTCCTCCTTTTTTGTGGAAGTTCTAGGAATTTCAAGAGGAGATTTTTCAGAAGATCTCAGGGGGTAAGCTAGAGTGGATGGTTTAACATACTGGAAAGGGACTCTGGAGCTCCAGTTCTGACTATGTTATCAATCAGACAGCCAGCAGTATAGAGCCGATGTGAGGATGGGGAGAGACAGCCTAGAAGGGAGTATAGTTGGCAGTAATGAGTTAGTTTGGGTGCAGGGAGTGCAAATCGGCATATGCTATTGTAACACGTGCTCCATTTTTGGAAAGTACCTTCCCTCGCATAAGGATAGACCATACAGCCATATGTTAGAAAGGAATGGAGTATACCATGAGCTACTGTACAGCAAGCCTGGCAGTAAAATTGAGGGAGGACCTGATTTTAAAGGCCAGCACCAGTTTTATGTTAACTGCCTTACATGTGACTGCAATGTGAAGAGTGAAATCAAGAGATGGGTCAAGTATGACCCTGAGATACCTGAATGAGTTGACTGTCTCCATGGTGGAGCCTTCTGGGCCCTAAATTGAGAGGGCAGAGGTACAGGATTTGATTCCAGGTGAGGAGCCAAAAGCATGGCCACCATTTTCTTAGAGTTTAGAAGAAACTTGTTTAGTAGCAGCCATGCTTGTAGATAGTCAAAATCAGATTGAAGATTGGCATTTATGGAGGGCAGGTCTTTAGCACTTGAGTAAAGTACTATGTCATCTGCATAGAGGATCCTAGAGGAGGAACAGGGCAGAGTGGGCAGATTGTTAATAAAAGAGTAAAAGGAGGGGTCAGGATAGATCCATGGGGACCTCCGACAAGAGAGGGAAAGGTCAGAGATTGCAGTTCATATTTATTTATTAGAGTACTGGTTTTACAGACCTTTGAGTCAAGGACTCATTTACAAAGACTCCTCATCATGAGCAACAAATACAAAGAAAACCAGTACAGTGACACATAGAAACATAGAAACATAGAAGTTGACAGCAGATAAGGACCACAAGGCCCATCCAGTCTGCCCCATCTAGTTCATACAGAAATGACTTAAGAGCAACCAGTTTTGCAGACATTCACTGGTGGCCCAAAGGCAGCAACAGTTAGGACACAGTATACATATTATAGGTACACAAGTTCCTTGTCAGGTGAAACAGCAGAAAGACAATTTTAACAGTTATCAGTAACTGTGGCAATGGACCGCAGGCCTCATGGCAAGGCTTAATATAGTGTTCCCGAGAAGCCATAATTAGGGTGACCATGACCTGTCTGATTATCTGAGGGGTGGGAGTTATGTGCAGTTGCAGCAGAGGGAGCTAGCCAGCTGGCTTCTGAGTGTAGCCTTGAAAGGACCTAGCTACATCGACTGGGAAGGAATTGAACCATGTGGGAGCTCTATAGCTGAAGACCCTCTGGGCCATCGAGGTCCTATCCCTTGGGGCAGTAAGAGAGGTCTTGACAGTGCTGTGGGTGAATACTGAGGGAGAGTCCCATTGGAGGGAGGTGGAGACCCCAGGGGGGAGAGCCCTAGCAGGGTCTTTTTTACAAGAAGGCAGGTTTGGAAGCAGAGCCTTTCTTCTAGATTGAGCAAGTTGGTGGAGGAGTACAGTAGGCATGTAGGTGTGCCTTGGGACTCCCATTAGAAGCCTGCAGGTCTTGTTCATTTAGAGATGGATTTTAGCAAGAGCAGTGTTGTTGTAGGCAGCATACATGGGCAGCCCATAATCTACTAGTGACAGGACAGAGGAGGTGATAGCTAATCAGAGAGCCTCTTGTGGGAGGCAGTCCCTATGGCAGTATAATAGTCCAGTCCTGACATTGGTGGCAGCAGAAAGGGCGCTGAAGTGGGAATGGAAGGAGAGGCCAAGTCAAAGGTGATACCCAGGTATTTGTAGGAGGAAACCTGCTCAGTGGGGTGTAGTGTGTTAGGTAGTATCACAAGTGAGGCACCACTGGCTTTGCTCTGTTGATTTGTGAAGAACATAGCCTTGGTCTTTTTTAGGTTCAGAACCAATCCTTGTGCCTCAAACCAATGCTCAGCTCTGTAAAATGCATGTTGGAGGGTGGTCTGGAATGTGGTGGGGTTGGGATCAGAGGCAAATAGCACTGTGTCATCCGCATTGAGGAGGATCTTACTAGAGCAGGCAGAAGACAGTGTTAAGGTAAAGGCTGAAAAGGAGAGGGCCTAAGATAGAACCCTGGGGAACACCAGAGTGGACTGGTCATGTGTCAGATAAGGTATTGTTTATTTTTACACATTGTGCTCTGTCCAAGAGGTAGGTTGTGAACCATGCAAGGGGACCAGGGAGAAGCCAAGGCATCTGAGGGAGTCAAGTAGGAGGGATGGCAAACCCTGTCAAAGGCCTTGAGAGGTCAATGAACACAGCCCCGCAGGGTTACCAGCATCAAGGGCAGAGTGCAGGAACTTAGAGAATTCAAGAAGGGTAGTTTGGTGCTGTGCCCTGCGTGGAAGCCATGCTGTTTAGGGCACAGGATATTATGCTTGGTCAGATATTCAGTCAGTTGGCTGGCTACAATTTTCTAGGGCCCTAGAGGTGGAGGAGAATGGAAATAGGTCGGTAGTTACCAGGGTGGACTGATCGTTGCTCTTTAGGATGGGAGTGATGTTGTCAGTTTTCCAGGCACTGGAGAACTGCCCCAGGCACAGGGAGCAGTTAAGCAGGTCAGTAAGGGACCAGGATCTCATCCATAGCCAGCCGAAGGAGCCTAGTATCCATGAGGCCTGTACCAGGACTATTACTGTTGACAGCTTTTTGGATAAAGGGTCTGGCCTCCAGTGGGGTGATGGTATGTAGATAGAACAGTGGGTGATGGAGGGTGGACAGTGGTGACACTGGGACAGGATCAAAGAAATTACTGGGTAGGACGGAACTTAGATCCAAGAAAGTATGGTTTAGGCAGTCTGCAGTGCCATGGGGGTCGGAGCAGACAGTGTCATTAACAGAGAGTTGGGGGCTGCGGGAATTCCCGTTTAACTCTTTTATGTTATTCCAAAAGTTCCTAGCCGATCCCCAGGATGAGGCAAGCATGGATCGGTAGTACTGGGCTTTGGCCTGCTGAATGGCCCAGGTGCACTTGTTTCGCTCTGTGTTATACACCTGTCTGTCTGCTGGCTTGCCCGATTCCATGGCAATGTGCCAGAGGCTGTCTCTTGTTTTAAGTTTGTGGAGGAGGGAGGGGGTGACCCAAGGTGCATTTGGTTTTATTGGTTCGTGTTGTAGAGTAGGGGGCAAAGAGGTCATAGGTTGTGTTAAAGGCATGCGTGAAAAGTCCAGGGCCTCATCTATGGTCAGGGCAAGTCTGAGGGGGACCAGTCCAACTGTGCAAGGTACAGTTTTAAGTGACATAGGCCACCTGAGAGAAGGCGCTGACATTGGGTAATTTGCGGTGTTGGTTTACAGTTTGTAGCAGTCAAGGTGAAAATGACTGGGTAGTGGTCACTAAGTTAGCTGGGTAGGACACTGACATCTAGCACTTTATTTGAACAATTATTTTCTTCTTGAGAGGTCGCTCTCAAACCAAGAGGTGGCATACTGGGAGAAGCCAAGAGAGGACAACTTGGATAGCAGTAGTGTGTGTGATCTATAAGATTGAATGCTTTTGTTAGGTCAATAGAAATGGCCCCTATAAACATTCCCTTATCCATTGCCATTAAGATGTCATTAGAGAATTGAATTAGTATGGTTGTTGTACTGTCCCCCGATGGCAAACCATGTTGAGCAGGGCATAGGATCTTGTTTATATGGAGATATTCAGTGACCTGGGTGGCCACAACCTTCTCAAGTAGTTTAAGAGTAGAGAGAATGGCAATTGGTTGGTAAATGTCCATTTTTTTTGTGTTCCATTTCTTATGAACAGGAGCCACTCAAGTGATTTTCCATAAAGTTAGCACCATCTGGGTTATAATGGATAAGTTGAAAATTATCGCAATTGGGGCAGTAGGGCAGGGGCTGCTGATTTGATGAACTTAGGCAGTAAACCATCAGGCCCTGCAGATCCTTGGGCAGGGATAGCTTTAAGAAGTTGCAGCACTTCCGCAGAAGTGGCCAACCTTAGGATAAAGGGTGTTCAGGTAGGCATATCGTTACAATCAGTGAGTACAGGGGACTGACCTGAATTTTCCAGGTATGCAGAGAGGTCTGAGAAGTGGGCATTAGGAGCATTTGCAGTCATGACTAACTTGTAGCAGTTGACATCATTCAGTGTCATTTTAGGTATAGATGGCTTGTGCCCTTGCCCCATAAAATTTTTAATGTGGTTCCAAACCCCCCAGGCATCCTTTGCGGAGGACTGGAGAAGTTTATTACAATAGTCCCTTTTGGCATCCCATATGTCTTTTTTACAGGCATTCCTCAGGGTTCTGTACCTATCCCAGTCGGCCGGCAGTTGAAATTTCTTAGCAAATGCCCAGGCCTTATCCCTTCTTCTCATTGAAGCCAGGAGATCACTATGCAATCATCTTGTTTCAGAGCCCAGTCTTCTTCTCCTCTTTAGGGGAACATGTAAGTCCTGGAGAGAGTAGCTTAGTTATCAGGTAGTCAAGGGCCATCTCAACATCATCCATGAGACAGATTAGAGACCTGTCAATGCTTCCCACGTCAGACTGAAGTGCTGCTAAGTTTAGCTTAGAGAAATCTCAAAACTGTATTTCCTTGTGTGTGTGGGGAGGGGGGAGGTGCTTCTTGGGACAGTGCCCATTCCAGATACAGAAAGTTGGCAAATGATCACTAATAGAATCCAGGAATGTGCCTGCAGCAATAATCCTATTTGCTCTATTGGTAACAATCCTGTCCAACAGAGATTGATGGTTGCTGTTGGCAGAGATTCTAGTCAGTCCAGTAATCAGTTGTGAGAGGTGAAGTTTTGCCAGGGCTCAGGTGTATCGCATCCAGAGCTGCTCCCAGACCAGCCCAGGTTGAAGTCACCCAGTAGAATGACTTCAAATTTACCTTTAGAGTAGAAAGATAGTCTACAATTCTGTTAAGCCCAGAGAGACAGCACCCTTCAGTGGGTTATAGGCACATCAGATTGAGTTTCTTTGTACCACCTAATACCAGTACATCATGTAAGGTTTTGCAGGAGCCGGTTAACCCAGAGTGTCGAACAGTGACATTGAGATGCACTTTATAATAGAAGGCAACCCCATCTCCCCTCCATTTGGAGTGGTGGTCAAATCTAATAAGGTTATAGCCATTTAAATTATACAAAGCATCAGGAATGTCAGGCCTAAGACAAGTTTCAGTTAGCCCCAATATGTCGGGAAAGTGTAGGGCAACCCATGCTTCCAGTTCAGGAAAGTTGGATGGCATGCTTCTTATAGCCAGTAACGAATAGGAAGGGGAGGGGTGAATGTGGGAGAGGACCAGAGGAGAGCAGACATATTGAACAAGTCCTTTTGTTCAGTATTCATAAGTGAAGGGTTAGGTGACTGGCCACAGATATGGGAAAAGGGCATTAGTGGAAGGGAAGTGGTCACTAGTCCTTTTACTGAGGAGAAAGTCCACACAATCCTAGCTAAACTAAGAGTCATCAGTGCAATGGGTCTGGACATGGTTCACCCTGTGATACTGTAAAAACTAAATTAGGGTCTGTCTGCGCCTTTGATGGTCATGTTCATTCTATAACTGGTTACTGAGGAAGTTTCGTGGACTGCAGGAGGGTGGATGTGATCCTATTACACAAAAAGTGGGATTAGGGTGGAGGCAGGATACTGTAGACCTGCAAACCTGACTTTGGTGATGGGCAAGGTTTCATGGATACATAGATGTTGTAAAGATAAGGGCATTCAGCCCACATAGTCAGCCCATTAATGCTATTATCTGTGTTTATTCAAGCTTCCTTGGTTCTAGATTGTCCCTTTCACCTGACTACCAGGATCCCCTTATGCCCTATCACATGCATTCATAAACTCCTATAATCATTTCTGCTCCCAGTACTCTTCTAGTTGGCTATTCAGTCTGCCCACCATCTTCCATGTAAAGAAGTACTTCATCATGTTTCCTCTCAGTACTGAATTTACATAATATTGGGCCTTTACACAACACATTTAGCATGGGGCCCTCCCCAGCAAATGTGGTGTAACACAAATGTGACCACCATCGCAAGTGGGGCACTAACATGCTGGAATACACCGGTCAAGGAGATTGTGCCATGACATAGCACCAGTTCCATGGTACTATGTCATGAACAATGGGCTGTTTTCAATATGTCAATATGAACTATGTCAGGTTATAGGCTGGTGAGTGAGTGGGGAGGGACCTGGGAGGACAGTGATCTCTACAGTAAGGATAGACTTCACTTAAGTGAGGAGGGCAAGAAGTTACCAAAGCAGAAGTTGGGGGATTACATAGCAAAAGAAGGGCATTTAAACTAGAAGTGGGGGGTGGCAAGTGGGCAGGAGACATGCAGAATCCACAAAAAGGGAAGCTGAATGAGCTTACTCCCCGTGCTAGTAGCAATGGAAAAAAAGGGAGTACTAGAGGGGATGCTAGGAAGGGAGAGAAGGAGGGGGGATGGGGAAAGGAAAAAGGGTGGAGGGTGGTCACCTTGAACGCTAGAAGCCTAGGTACAAAACAGCAGAGCTACAGGCCTCATGGCAGAATCGGAGGTGGACATGGCAGCCATCACTGAAACATGTGCCACCCATTACCAGGACTGGAACCTGGTGGTACTAGGGTATAAGATATTCTGCAGAGATAGGGTAAATGGGAATGGTGGGGGCCATACTGTATGTGAAAGAAGGACTGAAGTGTGTTCGTGAGGTGGGGGAGGAGGGTAGTACAGAGTCATTATGGATGCAAATCCAGGATTCCAAGAATAGGACTCTCAGGCTGGGAGTAGTGTACAGACCACCATCTCATACAGAAGAGTTAGATACGGAACTAGTGGGACAGATCAGAAAAGCCTGTGGAAAGGATAGCATGGTGATTGTGGGGGACTTCAACCTGCCAGGAGTGGATTGGAGTACCCTGGCCGCCATGAATAGAAGGGAGCAGATACTTCCAGATGCATTCCAGGATAGCTTCCTAATGCAAATGGCAAGTGAGCCAACCAGGTTAGGGAACACTCTAGACCTTGTACTGGCAAATGGGAAGTTTGTGAGTGAGCTGGGGTGGAAGAATAGCTGGCAGGAGGCGACCACCACTCAGTGTGGTTCACGTTGAAATGGGTAAGGAGGAGAAACAGATACAAGAGTGCTGGACTCAGGAGGGCCAACTTTAGAAGGATGGGGAGGTAGTTAAAGGTATCTAGCCAGAATCCAAACTAATATGGACACAAACCAGAGGTGGGAGGTCATAAAACTGGGGATTAAGGAGGCAACCAAAACCTGCATCAGGGTCCAGAGTAAGAGAGCTAGGGTCAAGAAACCCAGCTGGTTGAGCAAGGGATCATGGAGAAAGTAAGAAATAAAAGAGCCGCCTTTAGGAGGTTCAAAAACAGGGAGGGGAAGGACAGAAAGGATTACCTGAAGGAATCGAAGGAGGTGATGAAGGAAGTGGCAGGGAAGGCATCCACAGAGCTCAGGCTGGCACAATGCATCAAGAAGGGAGAAGGAATTATTCAGGTACATCAGGGAGAAAGGGAGATGTAGGGACAAAATAGTAAGAATTAAAAGGGAAGGGGTGGGTGGAGGCAGGGACAGAGCAGGCAGAAGTGCTTAATGAATACTTCTGCCCAGTGTTTACTAAGGAGAAAGGAGAGGCGCAACCAAGGTGGGGTGGGGTGAGGTCAGGCCGGGGAGGAGATGACAGATGGGGAATCAGAGATGGCAGGTACTGAGGGCCTGAGGACACTGAGGGTGGACAAGGCACCAGGGCTAGATGGTATTCACCCAGGGTACTGAGAGAACTAACAGAAATCCTGGTGGGGCCCTTGGCAGACCTGTTCACTCCCTCATCTCAAGAAGTGTACCTCAGGACTGGAAGATGGCTCACATGGTACCCTCCATAAGAGCAGTCCCAAAGATGAATTGGAAACGACAGGCTGGTAAGCCTCACATCCAATGTGGAAAACTGATGGAGACAATCCTGAAGGAGATGTTGGTGTCCCTTCTGAGACCAATGGGCTGCAGGATGTTAGGCAGCATAGGTTTGTCATGGGCAGATCCTGTCAGACCAATCTGGTGGATTACTATGACTCGATAACTAGACAGTTGGACAAAAACCATGCAGTGGATGTCCTGTTTCTGGAGTTCAGTAAGGCATTCGACTTGGTGCCACATGGGAGGCTGTGTAGTAAGCTGGCAGGTACAGGTGCAGGGGCAAGAATTGTGGGATGGGTAGTAAACCGGTTACAGGGAAGGCATTAGAGGGTGCTGGTAGTGGGAGGGGAGCTCTCATCTCTGAAGGCAGTGACAAACGGAGTACGACCAGTGTTGTTTGGGTTGTTCATATCAGACGTCTAAGTGGGCATCAAGAGCAAGATCAGTTTGTTTGCAGATGACACCAAGATGGGAGAAGTAGTGGATGACCTAGGAGGGTGGCATGGGTTGCAGGATGATCTGTCAAAACTGGAGACTTGGTCAGACACCCGGCAGTTGGGGTTCAATGCCAAAAAGTGCAAGGTGCTACATTTCAAGGCAAAAAAACCAAGAAGGAACTACCAGCTGGGGGGGAGGGGTCAGCTAGCCATGACAGAGGTGGAGAAGGATCTGGGGGTGATTATAACTGAGGCAGCTGCAGTATAAGGGTTGCTAGCTGCACACTCGAGCAGATGCAGTAGACCATAAGGCCTTTATCTGCTGGCAAATTCGTATGTTTGTATGAACTTGGTTCCAGCATCAGCACCATTCATAATGCCCTCCCAAACTCAGTTCTCACCTTAAGGCCCATTTCTGAACTGCTGTCATTATTCTTCTATAGTTCTGTCCTGTGGTATTCTTCTAGTGGTTCAGTGTCACCTCACACACATCAGCCCTGATACAGTCCCTGGCATCAAGTAGACCCCCACCACAACTTAGAGCCTTCCGTGTAATTCCTGTTACTATCTGGTCCCTAACCAATCTTCATGAGCTCCTGGCTAATGGTTGACCACAGAATTCCAACACCCATATCACCTGATGTATTGGTTCTTCGGGAAAGTGGCATCTGAAATCTCTGTGCCCACCACTGTGAAGGCTGCAATTTATTGTGCATGGTCCTGCAATCCATTTACAAAGTGACTCTCACCCCATCTCCCTCATTATTGTAATGTCACTAGCAACCACACAAAAAAAAGGCTTACAATCCAACAGTAAATAGAACAACAGAATCGCTAGTGGGTTACTGTAGCTAAGTAGTCAATCTGACCACTTTGTGACAGTGTATGTAACTGTGTGCTGAGTCCCCATCTCTGAAGTGGGCCCCCGGTAAATCTTGGACCCTAAGCACAGGCGTAGTTTGCCTACAGTATATGTACAGTAAATGGTGCCCTTTCCTCTGAATCACTCTCCCTCCAGTTTCCTCCCATGTCTCCTAGTTATTGAGCATCTTTTTCCTTTTTAAAAATGGGCTTTCCTGCACACTCTTCCTCTCTGTGAGGTATTTATATGTCTCAATCATATTCCCCCGACACCATCCTCTCTTCCAGAGAGTACAACCGTCCCTCATAGGATTTGTCATGAAATCCTTGTACCATTTTGGCTACCCTTTTCTTAACAGCCTCCACTCTGTCTATGTTCTTCTGTATGTGAGGTCTCTAGAAGTGGACAATGTTTTTGAGGTGTGGCCTCAATAATGTCCTGTACAGTGGAATCATGACCTCCATTTTTCTGCTGTTGATACCCCTGCCTTTGCATCCCAGCATCCTGGTTGTTTTTCATTCCACCTTGTTGCACTGACTCCTTATCTTGATGTCTTCAGAGATGATAACCCTGTCCCTTTCTTCTTTGGAGTATTGTATAACGCCCCCCCAACCCTATGTAATATGTTATGAAAACACAAATTAAAGAAAGGATTGGGGAATACATTAAAACCAGAGGGTTGCAGGTTCAATGCAGCATTGTTTCTCGGATAGGAGATCTTGTCAAACAAACCTGTTAGATTTTTTTGACTGTGTTATCAGGGAGATGGCTCTGGGAGGATTAGTGAATGTGACCTACTTTGATTTTAGTAATACCTTCAACTCCGTTTTAAACAGAAGACTTGTGCACAAGCTGTGTAGTGTGGGAATCAGTCATAAGATAGTACAATGGGTATGAAGTTGCATATGTAAAAGAATTCTGAGAGTGGGGATGAATCAAGTTTACTCTGAAGAGGGTAAGGTAACAAGCGAGGTGCCTCAGGGGTCAGTAGTTGGACAAGTCCTCTTCAGTGTTGTTGTCGATCATCACAGAGGGGCTGGAAGAAAAGTATGCATGTTCGTGGATGACAAAAAATTGTAACAGAGTGGACACACCATGGGGTGGGAATTGGATGAGTGAAGATCTGGAAAAACTTGAAGGCTGGTCAATGCTTTGTCAACTTGGCTTCAATGACAAAAAAAAGTACAAAATTATGCTCATGGGACCTGAAGGTAGCAAAGTAGTGTGATAAGGTAGTGGGAAAGGCAAGCATGATGCTGGGGTTACAGAGGTAGGGTATCACCAGCAGAAAGAGGTAGGTACTATTACCCTGTATAGATCAACTGTGATGTCAAACTTACAAACCTATAATTGCTAGGTTCATCCTAGGGTCCACTTTTATGGAAGTGCTCAACGTGAGCCATTCTCCAGTCAATATGCTGACACACTGAATCTAAGGAGGATTTAAACGGGTCTGCTATATGGCCTTCAAATGCCTTTGTAAATTATTCCATGACTCTGGGATCTACATTATCAAGTCTTGGTGCATTGTCCACCCACAAGGCATTAAGGCCTTCTAATACCCTATGCTCTGGATATCCATCATTACCCTTGTGGTATTCACCTATCCTCTTTCATGAACACTGATCAGAAGTACTCCTGTACAGAAATCTGGATGTCTCAGCTCATGGATGATGCAGCTGCTGTTATTGCCCATTCAATGCCTGGGAAACTGAAATCATCCAGTTGTATCTCCTCACCTTAGTTTGTCACTGCCCGAGTGGAGGCCACCATACTGACAAGTTTTATGCTGTTAACAATATTTTGCAAAGAGCGAGAGACCCCATGTGTATGCAAAAACCCCACAAAAACGATGGCTCACACTTTAGTGAGGCACAATCAACACACCTTGGGGGTATCAATTGAAGTTTGATGTAAGTTACAGAGGGATGTATTGACATACTGATAAAGCTAAAGGTTGAAAGTCAACTGAATAATACTTAAAAGAGTATTAGTATGTATATTTTACCTAGCATAACAGTGTGGCCTTGTAATTATTTAATCTATGTTTTCTTATTTTTATATTACAGAAATAAATATCATGATGTGTAATTGTGTCATGCTGTTACTTAGTAACATATTGTTCATGTTGCTTAGCCTGCTTCACATTAAAGTACAAAATGACACTGCAGTACTCCTCATCAGGTCTCAGTTTTGTGAAACTGAAGACCTGTTAGATGACGCATGTAAATTTTACCAAGATATATGTTTAAATGGAAGCACTACTGAAGGAGAGATTGGTGGAACATCTGGTTGTCAATGGACTACAGGACCTAAGGCAGCATGGTTTCACCAGGGAGAGGTCATGTCAGACCAACCTCATTGAATTTTTTGACTGGGTGACTAGGGAGGTGGATCAGGGGAGGGCAGTGGACATGGCCTATCTGGACTTCAGCAAGGCCTTTGACACTGTGCCACATAGAAGACCATTACACAAACTGGGGAATATGGGTGTGGGCAGGGCAGTAGTGTGGTGGGTAGGTAACTGGCGGGTGGCAGGACACAGAGGGTGGTGGTAAATGGCTGTCACTCCACAGAGGGAAGAGTGACCAGTAGGGTACCACAGGGATCAGTGCTGGGACCGGTCCTATTTAACATCTTCATCAGTGACATTGCACAGGACCTAGAAGGCAGAATTTCACTGTTTGCTGATGACACAAAGCTCTGTAACAGAGTAGGACACCAGAGGGTGTAGACAGAATGAGAAGGACCTGCAGAAACGTGAAGGATGGTCAGGGTTTGGCAGTTGAAATTCAATGCAAAGAAGTGCAAGATAATGCATATGGGGCACAAAACCCTGGCACAATATATCAGTTGGGGAGTGAGGATATAGCATGCACCAAGCAGGAAAGGATCTTGGGGTTATCATCTCTGATGACCTCAAGGTAGGGAAACAGTGTGACAAGGCAGCAGGTAAAGCAAATAGGATGCTGGGATGTATAGGCAGGGGCATCACCAGCAGGAAAAAGGAGGTCATAATTCCGCTATACAAGACACTAGTGAGGCCTTACCTGGAGTACAGTGTACAGTTCTGGAGACCATACCTACGTAAGGACATAGACAGGGTAGAGAAGGTTCAGAGGAGGGCAACAAAGATGGTGCATGGATTGCATCACAAGTCCTATGAAGACAGGTGGAAGGAACTGAACATGTACTCCCTGGAGGAGAGGAGGAAGAGAGGGGATATGATAGAGACATACAAGTATCTCACAGGGAAGAACAGGGTGCAGGAATACACTATTTTTAAGTGAAAAAGATGTTCCAGGACTAGAGGGCATGGGATGAAGTTGGAGGGAGGACGATTCAGAGGAAACATGAGGAAGAATTTCTTCACAGAACAGATGGTGGACAAGTGGAACACCCTGCCAGAGGAAGTGGTGGGGGCTGAAACAATCACGGGATTTAAGAATGCATGGGATAGACATAAAGGAATTCTGGAGGTCAGGGGTAAGGGGCAACAGACTTCTAGGAAAACATAAACTGAACTTACAAGCTCAAATGGGCAGACTGGGTGGGCCATAGGCCCTTATCTGCCGACACTGTCTATGTATCTATGTATCTATACCAGTTGCAAGCGCAAACACAAGAAAGGATCATGAGGTATGGATGTGTGAGAAGCAAGCACTGCTGAGATTCAATAGTTCTGAGTCAGTTCACAGACAATTACTGGTGGGATAATTTCCATACGCACGCTCTTCTTTTTATAAAACTCTGAGACGTGAAATTTTTCTGTCTCCAGAAGAAGATTACATCCATGAACCATTCCATTAAGAATGCACTTGGCAATTGTTTTATATTAATTGGGGAGCTGTTCAGAGTATACAGTGGTAACTAATCAGTTTGGAGACGCAAATCAACTGTGCAAAATTTATTTAGGCTTTTTTTTATCACTTCCATGTTTGTCGCCTTTCTACGGCTAGACCGGCTTGGGGAATCCAGCCACCAGCCCTGCCCACCCAGAGAGCTGGGTGTCTCATACCGCACCCAGGAGGGTCTGGGATGGCCGTCGTGCTGTCTCACCGGAGGGTTCCCTTTGCTACTCCTAGCCAGGACAGCCCTGGATCCTCCCCGATGGGACTCCTCGCAAGTCCTCTGGGCAGTGCAGAGCACGGCCATCAAGCTGCATGGTCGTGCCCAACCATTTTCCTCCAACTTTTTGTCCCTTGGGGATGCGGATGTGAAATGACATCAGGCACAGCATGCCGACGTCTGCGCATTCCCCTCCCAGCTGCCATCACACTGACAGTCCCTCCAGGTGTTCCCAGAGGTTGCTGCTGTGCAGCAGAGTTCCTCAACCCATCCCAGGACTAGGAGAGCAGTCAATGGACACTCAATCCTAGTCCTCCCCTGGCAGCCCCCAATGACCTGTGCTCATTCCTGAACCCGGGTCACTGGCGTGGTGCAAGGTGTGTGCCCATCGCCTCAACTCTCTCAGCCCACAGGCCGCCTGTTTTACATGTTTTGTAAGGATTTACAGTTACAGTGTTACCACACATGATGAGGATGCCAACTGAAGATGAGGCACTTGCAATTGCAGCACATTTTAAGAAGTACAACAGTCTTCCTCAGGTTATCAGATACTTGGACGGAAGTCATATCCTTGTTTTTGCACTGATGGATGGATACCAGGATTTTATGAACCATAAAGGTTGGATGTCATATGTGCTACAGGCTGTGGGGGATCACAAATATTGGTAAGAACTTATAAAATTATAATGGGACATTTCAGCACAGTTTATAAGTAATTGTATAGGTAGCCTTACACAACCAGTCTGAGATGCCATCAACATCATGTTTGACATCTGCTGGTTATGGTGGTCGGGTAGTTTTGACACAATTTTCTCTCTGCCAACAACAATTCCTAATTTAGAGTCATGCATATGTTATTTAGACTATTAATATCTGTGAGTTTAAATAACATTACAATATGATCATGAAAAATAATTAATCTGATTTGTTTGGGTACTCAGAACTCGGTGTTGGTATCCCACCATAACAGCGATGGAAGAAGGATCAGTATCCTCGTCACATGAGCTCTATTGTACCAACACATGCCTGCCTGCATTTAAAAAATGTGGCTCTCAACTTACTCACTTAAATCATACTAATGGACTCTAAAAATAAAAAACGTCTTCAATTTTAAAGCATAATTATTATCTTCTTACACACACACACACACACACACACACACACACACACACACCTAGAAAAATTACATGCTACAGTACTTTCATTTTTATAGCTGTGGAAGGAGCCCACTGCCATTTTGGCATGTCTTGCCTAAAAACGTCTGATCTTGGCACCTTCTGTTGGACTTTTGGAAGTATCCTTCTGAGAGTCCAACGGAGCTTGAAACACTCTGCCACGATCAGCCACTACGGAGTAATAGCCATACTATTTTAGCTGTTACTTCTGCATTCTGGGGCAAGAATAGCACAAGAGAGACTCATGCACATGTGCAATTCCATTGGCACCACCATCTTGTGAATGGCAGAATGCCATTCACCGCAACTACGCATGCGTGAGTGCTGCGCATGTGCAGTTACGTTACCTCTGCCATCTTTGAAATGGCACTCCTCCCACACCATCCCACTGCTCCTGTCCTCCCTGCACCCTCCTAGCACCAGCAAAAAAGAAAACCCTCCTGCTCCCTCCTACTGCTGCTGTCCTCCTTGCTCCCTCTGTTCCCCATCCCCATGACAACATCGGGGTGCCCAATCCCCATGTTGGCATTATGAATCCCCCAACTCATGTGGCACACTTGGAGCCCACTCCAGTGTGCCTAAATGTATGTTCCCCATGCTGACATCTGGGTGCCCAATCCCCATGTTGGCATCATGTACCCCCGCTCATGTGGTACACTGGAAGCCCACCTTAGTGTGTCCAATGTACTTTTTTTTGTCTTGTGCCAACATCAGGGCACCCAGTACCCATGCCAGCATCATGTACCCCCCAAATCATGTGGCATACTGAGAGCCCACCCCAGTGTGCCCAAATTTATGCTTTTTTCCTGTAAATAAAGAAACCATCCCCAACATGTTTTTAACTGTAAAAAATAAACAGTCCTCGCCGTCAGTCCCAGTCCCCCCTCCTCCATTCTCACCTCCCACTGAGCACCCACCTCCCCACTCACACACCCCTTATATCATACTTACCTCTGGAGGTTGGCGCTGTCATCTTCTGCAGAGCGGGACATGTCTGCACTCTTCAAAGCTGAACTGCAAACTGAAGAATCAAAGGTAAACATGCTATAATGGCAATCAATGGGGTTTTCAACTTATGTTGATAAATCAATGATTTTTTGGAATTTTGACCCCAGATTTTCAACATGGGGTTCTTGGGACCCCACCACGTGAACACTGTCACTGTCATTTCGTTATTCTGTCCCAAAAGGTGATTTTGCGGTCACTGCACAGAATCACCTTTCAGGACTGATTAGTGAAATGACAGTGCCACTGTTCATGAGATGGGGTCCCAAAAAGCCCATGTTGCAAATTTGGTGAAAGAATTCCAAAAAATGACTGCATTACAAGAGGCATTGTCAGTTTGTTCACACACTTCTAACTTTACCAATTTTTAATATTTTCACTCCAGATTTTCAACATTGCCATTTTTGTACACCTCCTTATTAACAGAACAATGATGATTTTTCACATCTTGCCCAGAACATGTTTTCACACCTGTGGCACAGAAATGCATGGTCGTCAGGAAATCACCTTTCAGGATAAGTGAATGAAATGACAGTGGTACTTCTTCATGAGGTGGGGTCCCAAAAGGCCATGTTGAAAATTTGCTGTAACAACTCAAAAAAAAATGGCCAAGTTATGCCTACGTTCAAAATTTTCTACGCTACATGTAACTTTGCTCATTTGGCAACTTGTCACTGTGGAAAGTGTCCTACGCTCCCTAAATAAATCTTGCTGTTGAACCCTATTCAGTCTTCTTTTTCTTCTCCTTTTATAAACTTCTGTTGCACAAGAGTATCTCTTGGCTTTTCTTCTCTAGGTATGTTATTTCCTTTATCTTAGGTAGGCCACCTAGGATAATACTGCACTGTTTATTAATATATCTTCACTTTTCTATTTCAAATTCTCTAATTTTCTAAGCACAGTTCATACAGTTAACCCCCCCCCCTCCGTTAACTCCAAGGAAAGATGGAGTGAAATAAAGAATTGTACTGTACAGTAAAAGCAAAACATTTGTTATGGTGGACATGCCTATAAAGGTGCTTTTAAACGGGAACCAGGAGAGATGAATAAATATATATGAAAAAAATTTGTATATTACCGATAGAAAAGGGTAACAAAATAAATGTTGAAAACAGTGGCTGTGTTTACTCAGGGCAGGCAAGATGGGCTTTTCAGCCACCCAAGTAAAGTAAAGTAAAGAATGTATTTTGTTTATTTAGTTAAAAGAAAAATTGTCCAAGTCCAGAAATGGAAAAGGTCCCTTTGCCTCTTGGTATCTGCACCTTCTGTGCACCGAGGAACAAGGAGGACTAGCACTGCATTTTGGGTGTCCTACCTAAAGGAAGTAAGGCACAAATAAAGAGGAGAGGTGATGTGGCAATTGGAAAAGGCAGCCATCCACCAAGAGAAAGAAGTGAAATAACCTTCCTTTCAACGTGAGTAAAGCTGCAAACAACTCGCGACAGAAAGGAGCTAAAGTACACTGTCAGGGATCAAGAGGAGATTGCTCACGGGTGAGAAGTGCTCCGTGAGGAAGGCAAGCTTTAAATGAAGAAAATAAATTAAAGGTATAAGGACAGCCAGGCAGACGCGATGGCTAAGAGCAAAACAGGAGTTGTGTAATTCAGCTGCTGCTCCTGCAAAACTGAGAGTGCTCCATTTCCCCATGCTTACTAAAGAAGGGCTGTATAACCCTGGGGACCCTTACATGAAAACAGCCTGCCCAGAAATTGCACTGCTAGAATGACTGTAGTTGTAGATGTTAGATGCAAAAAAGAAATACAAACATTAAAACAGGAACGGTAGCTGCAAAGACATAGAGAACTCTGTGTTATTTATACAATCTGTCCTAACGATATTGTGCCCTTGTGATTAACCGGTTCTGTATAGAAATAACATGACTGTGACACAGAAATCAGACTTACTTGAGAATAGAGAATTTTTTTCAGTACTGTCCTCAACAGTGCTGCTTCTCATGTGCAGGTTTTAGAGTGAAGGGATTTTCCTAAGGGTTGGGCACCCTCCACTGTCCCCTTTTATATGACAGTTTGGTTGCTCACTGTCAATCATATGGTTACTAAGGTATCTATCTCGTCATTGCTAGGCAATCAATTATCTGGTTAAGAGTAAACCTTAAATATAACAGCTACATTATAGAGTAGTGGATATTAAGTAGCTGTAGTGGAAAAGGTAGGAGGTGCTAAAGAAGTGAGGACACTTGTTATTGTCCTAACATTTTCTAAGAGATAGGAAATTTATAGTTTCTATTAAGGGTCTGAGTCATGTGACTATGACCCAGGGATATAAATATCCCCCTCTTCTTCACATTAGGTAGTTGAGCCTGGAGAGTGGTACGGAGAGGTCAACTGTCAGACTGTGAGAGTAAATACAGAGGTATATAGATTGTAGTAATTCTACAATCTAGAGACTATTGAAAACGTCTAGTGCACAAAACCACAGAAGGGACAAGTGGTCGTTGGTATTGCTTATTATTTTACCCGACTTTAAGGTTATTTTTGTTTTTCTGATTTTCTTGGTTTATTTTCTTCCTTTTTGTAACTAAGTTCTTGTTTAATAAAAGTCTCATTCAGTGTGTTTTAAATCTTAAAACATTGTCCTGTCTGCTTTATTTCCCACCCTCTGTGACAGTTACAGTGATATTGGCTCTGACTAGAACTTGTTAATTTATGGTGTTTCTTTGTTGACCATGAAAAATCCTCTTCCTAGCCTCACCTGCTTACTGAGGATATCTGTGTTGTTTAACCTACAACAGATAAAACATAAACCCGGATTCTTTTAAAGCCATTCTTTTGTGAGATAGTTGGTGTAAACATTCTATTAGAAGAACTGAGCAAAGAATTGAATTCTTGTATTCCATACATAGTAAACATTCAATTTCTTGATGCCAGTAGCAGTAGCTAATCAGCTTATCAGACTGTTTGATATAAAAACCTTATGTATTTTCACATATTTTTCCAGTTTGTGGAACATAAATTTTGGCATGCCTGGTTGCATGCATGATACCCGCATATTATGAAATTCTAACTTGTGCCATTAAGCTGATCTACTGTACTGCCTAAGGTATTCTTGTTCATTTTAGTTAATTTGTTCCATTGTCTTAGTGACAAACAATTTTCATTGATTAAATGAATTACAATTATTATTCTCTTTCCCTACTGAAAGCAACCACAGATCACTGATGGCAAAGCTGTTGAGATGTTCATTATGGGTGATCCAGCTTACCCAATTTTGAGTTGGCTGTTGAAAGGGTACACCGCTTCAGTCAGACTACAGTAACTGAAATCCAAGAATCTTTTAATGTATATCTAAGCTCTATTAGAATCTCAGTTGCAATTGTTTTCGGTCAGTTGAAAGCAAGGTGGTGCATGCTCCAGAAACTGAGAGATTTCATTTACTTTCACTGCTTATGTGATTAGCACATGTGTAGACTGCATAATTTCTGTAAGCTAGAGAAAGACACTATGCAGTCTGGCTGGCTTAAAGAGGTTAGATTCCAAGAAGTTTTGAGATCACAACCAACCTGTATTGATTCTGCTGAAGTTGTTACTGAGGCCAAGGACAAATGAGAAGTACTATCAAATTACATGGTAAATATTCCTTTGTGTAAGCACTACAGGAATTGACCTATTTATTTCTGACACACAAACTGTCCTATGCAGTTTTAAGTTCTTTGTCTTTAGATGTATGTATGTACTTCTTACAATAGAACATGCAGTTCCATATCTGTAGAGACTGTATATCACCTTTTATGTATGGCAATAATGAGTGGGGTAGTATTGCTATGAATCTAAATCTTCACATCCAACAAAGGATGATGTGTCGCAGATCAAACAATCATTTTAAGTAAACGAACACTTCATGGTATCATGATAGTTTATACCTTAAAGGAATAACAACAGCATTCCTCAACACTTTATGTTAATTTTGATGTACCCTGTGATTTACAGTTAATATATCTCAGCCTTGAGAGTTGTTATGTGTACCAGGGATTGATCAACCTAGAAACATAACATATAAACATAGACGTTGATGGTAGAAAAGGACCAGCTGGTCCATCCAGTCTGCCCCTTTTCCCAGCCTGTAAGTGCAGCTGGTTCAAATAGTTGGGCTTCTGCTTAAGCAATTCATTGTCATCTATATGGCCCTCTTATTTCTATCCTATGCATGTTTGAGCAGCATCATAATGCATAGTCCCACTAACCCATGGGACATGCAACTACAGTACGTGCATTCACTACCCTTTCAGTGGAAATTAACTTACTCACATTTCCCTTTATGCAGCCTTCCCCTAATATCAAGTCATTACCACTTGTCTTTTAGATTTGTAGGCTCTTTTGGTACCATCTCAATCATAAAAGGACTAGTATCAAACTCACCACCCACCAACCCCACCTGCCCCCCTACCCCTGACCAACCACCCCCTTGTGCCTGTTTTGGCTAACCATGGTACCTGACCCTCCCCTGCCACAGAGAAGACTGAGCAAAAACATTTGTTCAGAATTTACGCCTGGACTTTCTTTTACTCTTCAGAGCCACTCCTTTTCCACAATGAGTTTAGCTAGGTCCACCCTCCACCCTTGCTTATTCAGTGTTTCTTTGACTTTTTGATGTACCTACCAGAAGGTGACCATTCTGAAATTCAGGATTTTACCCTTTGTATGAAAAGCCTATATCCCTGTGTGGTCTTTGTACTGAACTATGTGGTGGTTTCTTGAAACCAGGTGTGCCTCCACTTGAAGATCTGCTATTCTGTCATCAATACACACTGTATTAGTACCTATGACATAATCACAGTGTGTAAAATTATAATTAGACATTTAAAAAATAATGATACATTAACGACAACATATATGAGATATGAAGATATAATTACTGGTGATCAATTTTTTCAATTGGATCACCAGTTGATATTTGCCGTAATAACCAGTTGGTTATTACGGCATTCACGCACTCCGTCTATCAAAAGGGAGCGCTCCCTCAGTGGCTGCTATTTTCTGTGTGGGCGGGCTAAACAGTTCTGAAAACATGGCGGCAGCTCCGTATCTTAGTTAGCAGGAGCCGCCACGGTTACATCATCACCTAATAGTTCGTTTTATTTCTTTTGTTGCTCCTACTTAAACTAGTACCATTTATTTTTTTAAAGTATCTGGTTGATCCTGCATTTCACTAGCTTTGCGCAACACACACCGTTGGTGTCTGACAGTCTGTGGCTGACACAGGTAAGCGCAAGCATAATCGCAATCGCGGTTTTAGCCGTTACATTTAAAAAAAAATATTGTCCCAATCTGAGAGTACAGTGAGCTGGCGGGTGATGTGGGGCAAGAGGGAGAGGGACTGGGGACTGCTACACAGCTCAGCTGGTTAATTTAGAGTGGGAGCTGGGGGGGGGAGGAAGCTGCTGCATTTGGTGCAGAGAACTACAGTACAGCTGCCATGAGGATTTCTTGTTTTCAAAGTGTGTGTCTGTGTGTGTGTGTGTGTCTGTGTGTGTGTGTGTGTCTGTGTGGAGTGAGTGTAAGTGTGAGTGTGTGTGTGTGTGTGTGTGTGTGTGTGTGTGTGTGTGCGTGTGAGTGATCACAGCACTAGGGTTGGAAAAAATTGCTCTCCAGCAAATTATATAAAATAAAAAATGGGGAAGTGTGTATCCTATGAGAATTTAATGAGCACCCTCGGTGTGGGATGCTTTCATAAACCCCTCGGGGCTTCGCCCTCGGGGTTTATGTAGCATCCCACACCTTGGGTGTGCATTAAATTCTCATAACACACACTCCACCATCCTTTATTCTCTATTTATTATACAATTCTGTTAGTACAATCACTAGATAATTGATATTTATTTTATGTCTTTGATTTGATGTTAGTTTTAAGGCACCATAGAACTTCAATAACATAAGCATACAATATAATTCAAATTATATTACAGCTATTATTGTTCTGCATATTGTTTTTAATTCTCTTATAGTACCAGTTTAAATCTAATCATCTAATACTGCAATTGAATCAAAATATTACTAGATGTATCAGATTTTCCTATATTAGTAACTAACAATCAATTTATTATCTGTTTTGTTGATTTTTATTGATATAATAAGGTTTGAATTTGTTTGTAGTTGTAGAAACTCTTTAATAAATTCTATAACTTATTGTTTTATAAATGTATTCATGTCTGTTTCCTCAGATTATAATAATCCATTTAGTGTAACTTATTAACTCAGTCCATATATGACTATTTAAATTAAGAAAATTAACTCTTTTTTTTTTTCTCCTCTTAGTCTTTGCAAGATGTAGCTGTCATTATCGTCATCATCCTCATTATACTTGTTCAAATGTGTGGGTTGTTGAGAATAATGAGTCACATACTGTTGAGAATGTTAAGGGCTCTCATTGTAAAAAACTGGTCAAATACCATGAGATGCAAACTGATGTCCCAACTGTTCATACCTTAAACTAAAAGAAAAGAACCTCAGCACGCAAGCACTGAGGCAATGGTTACCCCAAAGGGCATTAGCCAGGAAGTCAAGTTTCAAAAAATACAAAACACCTTAAACTAGTTGGTTCTGGTTTCTTGTGTCTCCCTAAGATAACAAATATAATGTCAGATAATTTGTATATAACTGGCACATAATGACTTCACATATTACAGTTTTGAACTAGAAATGAGTATCATGAATAAGATCAATCATTATTTAAATTTGAGAAATGAGCACTTAATTAGGTGCATGAAGGTATTTTGGTGTAACAGTTAGTTGATGCAATATGGCTTTGCAAGTGTTTCCTTGCAATGAATGATGTACATATAGGAGTGAGGGAAGTCTGATGATCTCAATGTTGTATAGTAGTGCAACCAACTAACCTACTCCCATCATTCCTAATTATTTGACCTAGGTTGTCTCCTCCATAGAGCTGGAGTGTGAGTAGGCTATTCCTTCTCTGCCCACTAAATAATCCTCCCCACCTCCCCACACCCCTAAGCCTTGTTTTAAAGTATGGGGAATCTGGGCTCCATCAACCAATGGCAGATATTGGCTTTTTTCTGTTTGCTTGTTCCTGTATCAGATGACACTGGTATACAAGTGGGTACAAGGAGGCAGGTCACATAGAGACGTGTCACCATTTCTAGACACCAGTCAGTGTCTTCCCTTCCCATCCTTTCTATTGCCCAAATGTTTTGGCATTGCTTGCATTCATGCATGTCATTGCATGCTGGCACACTGGTAGAGAAAAAAATTCCCAAGAATGTTTTTGAAACTTCTACTCAGAGAACAACCAACGGGTGGGCAATCTACCAGTGTGTGTGGTCCTGAGTAGGTGGTGGAAAACTAGTAAATACATGAGAAGGTCAATAATGGTGTAGAGTGATGACAAAAAAAATAAAGATAAACATATTAAATCTAAACTAATTTCCATACTCTGATTATTTTTTGGCTGGAATTTTTGTTTCCTGTATAAGTGATCAATATGTACTAGTATTACTGTGAGATATTATAACAATCTGTGGAATATTACAATTTTGAATCTACTTGGACTGTTGTGAACTGCAAAAAAAAGGTTAAGGATTACACATGCCAATGGGCAAGCACACATGAATGTGTATGCATATGTTCCATTTCTGTATCTTCTGGTGACCTGACTAGAAAGTGTATCGATCACTCAGTGCAATGGAAAACAACAGAATCTTGAGCTGTCACTGGTTTGTTGAAGACATTTTTATGTAAAATCTCCTTCTCAATGAGGAAACTATTTTGGTTCACTGTGTGGCTAGAGGTGTGTATACGTGGGTGTGAGTGGAGGTGGACTAGTGGCAGTGTATGGATATAAGAGAATGCTAGAGTTCAATAAATAACTCACGTTTTCTGTTAGAGTAATAAAATGTATACAAATTAATTTAAAATGCAACAACTTTTAACATTCTGTTGTTTGTTTACTACATAAAGGAGATACTGTATAGTTGAAATAAACCATGATGGGATGAGGTGTGATGCTGGGATTTATCAACTTCTGTGGCCTCATGTCCAAACCATGCATGTAGTGGGTAAATTTCAGCATCAGCCACAACCTGTCGTGGTGTATTGCTTAATTGGCAGACTATCACACTCACCACTGGCCATGCATAAAGGCTTAGACAACCTCTACTATGGTGATAATGAGGCAATATGAAATTTTGTCATAATGAACATTTTCATTCACTCACTGTTCAATATAGTCCCAGATTAGTTAATATCATGCATCTAATACGAAAATATTAGTTTTATATTTAATTTTGAGAAAATATGGGATTTATAACAATTTTATTAATTCCTGTCCTTATACAGCTTGCCAAATGACAGGTGTCATCAAAGGTCTGCATTCCTGTAAAGAAACTGGTCGCTAACCCTTTTTTTGTCTTAGCTGATTTGTCTCTGAATGAAGTCATCGTTCTCTCCTCCCATTCCTGCCATTGTGTCCTTTGAAGTTCTATATGTTCTAAAAATTCATTTTGTTGATGAGACCAAAATTGTAACAACTGATCATTTTTTTGGTTTTCTCTTGTATTGCTGACCTGAAACACATGAATGCAGGAGTAAAGAAATGTTCTGGTTGCAAATTGATTATATGGATTAGCATTAACAAGATGGTTTGCAGACTATATGTTTGGATTTTGTTTGCCTATAACTACAAAACTGGCACAATATAAAGAACAATAGGCTGGGAAGAATGGGGACCTGCACAGCGAAAGGTTTAGTGAATATCGTAGAACTTGAATGAACTACCACATCGCTTCTCTCTCTCTTGTTTTTTCCTTCATGTAAAACTCTTTGCTACAGTCACCAAACCTACAACGTAAGTAGGGATAAATGGGGAAGTCACTTTGATCAGAACTGACAGTGCATTGTATAGTCATTATTTTTTTTTGTCAATATAACTCTAACCATGATGTAAGATAGGAAGGGAAAATTCGAGAAGAGTATTCATGTCCACTATAAAGGTGATTTCAACCATTCCCAAAATGATTTTTGTTACCCCAAGTGTCTGTAGGACCAGACGGAGGCCACTGGTTAAAAATCCCACTTGAATGTTCACTTTGCGCCCTCTGCCTGGTAAAAACAAGTGACAACTGAGATTAGTAGATATATCAGCTGAAGCCATATTGTAACAGACTCTGTCATTTTTCTTCTCTGAATATGACTCTGACCTAAAAAATATGCTAAGGAGATACAGCTCAAGAGGTGACAATGGCACACCTGGAGTGAGGAAAGATATTGATTGTAATGTGCAGGAGGGGAACTGCAATGAGATAAGATACCACTTTAGAGAGATCACGTGATGCAGCAGGCCTGAGAAGATGCTTTCCCATTCTTTCCTGCCCACTGCCGCTAACTTCATATATTTTATTGAGTTTACCAAAATCGAGATCCTAAGTTGTATTCTGGTGGGAGAAGCCTTTAAGGGTGAAATTAGCGTGTCTGGTGAAGTATGGAAGTCAAATGAAGAAACTTCCACCTAAACACACACCTCCAGTCACCCCAGAGAAGGCCCCTAAGAAACCATGGGCTGGAACTGCAGGATCAGTGCAGGCAATGGCACTTCCAGCTCAGATCAAGAGCCCTTAACCCTTGCCGGATTCCTGGCCAAATTCAGACTGTTTAAAGAAGAGCTAAGAAACCTTGCTTCTGAATTCAAATCTCTATCTCAGGCTATCAAGGACATAGCATTGAGAACATTGGATGTTGAGACTCGTCTTATTTCATTAGAAAGGAAGGTGGACAAACAGAGTCCTGAGGTGGCTACGCTTCGGCAAAAAATTACAAAGATGGAATAAAAGCTTGAAGACCTTGAGGGTTGTAGCCGCGGGAACAATGCAGTCATCATTGGCCTACCTGAGATGGAAGAAGGGCAAGATGCGGTTCTGTTTGTGCAGAAGTTTATAGAGAGAATTATTGGACCCTCTCCCTATGGTCCCCATTACATTATAGAAAGGGCCTAGAGCTTTGCATTCTAAGCTTCCGATGGGGCCTCTCCCAGACCCTTTATTTTTGCTTTTAATTTTTTGGAGAAACAGCATTTTTTCTGAAGCTGAAAACCATACAAGAGTTACAATGGGAAGGAACAAGAATTAGAGTTACCAGGATCTGTCACTCTCTGTGAGGCAATGCAAAGCTGCCTTTCACCCAGTAGTGAAGAAGCTTCTGGTGGCCAGCCTAAAATTCAGAATGTGATATCCCTCGGCGTTACAGGTTCAGATATCCGACAGTGGCACTCATACGAGGATTCTGATTCTGCTATGGATGGACGAGGAAAAGCTACGCCTGACCTCTTTAAAGACTCTTAATAGCAAGGGGTTATTAGAGGACTGTTTCGATCAGTTTGAGATGTAACAGAATTTTTGGAAATGTCTAGTGTTTGATTTTCCGGTTTATTGTTATCTATTCCTGACTGTTTCTCTATTTGGGGTTAAAGAAAATGAAGAATTGCAATATCTTTAAACTTTTTGGTTAGGCAGGCACATTTTAGTTCTACTGGGTGGAGGGTAAGGAAAATAGTGGGGACATCCCTTGCAAAAATTATGGGAAGATAATGCCCATTTATGTATAGGGCATCGTTTTGGTGGGACCGCGAAGGTCTTTGGGGTATAAAGGGGGCAGTTTCTTGTAGGGCCATCCAGAGTGGTGATTTGGGCTGCAGGGATAAGGTTTAAGGTTAAGGTGGCACTCGCACCCTGTTTGTGATTAATACAGGGCCAATCCTGTTTCTCCCCTTTCTCTCTTTTAAGCTGAGGTACAGGAGTTCCACGCCAGTCTAACAGCCCTGGTGAGGAGAGTTCTTGTGGCTGATCGATGGCTGGCTTTGCAGGGCTTATCGAACTTTAAGGGAGGTCAGCGAGGTAGAAGCCCTTTCGGGTTTTTTTCACTTACTGCAGCCATGCGAAGGGACACAGGGATTACCTATGGGGTGGACGGTCTCCATGCAGTTCTGTTTGGCAACCACTAGAGGGGAGTATTTCCTTGTTTTTTAGCACAGCCCTCACAATATTGATGATGCGGTGAGGCAGAATGGGTAGTAATCAGGATATAGGCTGGGTGCTGCACCACGATTATTGTTCTGGGACGGAGCTGGGGTTCGGTTCATTTCAATTTTCTTTTCTTGTTATTTCAGGGGAGCTCCCGAGTCTGGGCTCTTAGTCTGTGTTGCTAAATAATATCCTTCTCTTTCTTGTTTTTACTCTCAGTTTCTGCTTTGATTGATCATGGGGAGATCTATTCCTGTTTGGACATCCGGGTGGTGATTTTACACCCTTCGTGTGCTCTTGCCTCGAGGTGAGGCATGGGATGGGAGATACACTATCTCAGTTTGTTCTGTACCAGGGGCAATGCCCATTCTTGTGTGGAGTTTAGATTAAAGATAGGGTTCTCGAGTTCTGTTACTACTACTATTCTGGTTTTCACAGTGGGTCTCATACTTAGTCTTGGTGTTTGTGTGTCCCATAAGCGAGTTGAACTGGTATTATTTTTCAGTCTTGTCTTGGACAGTTATTATACTGACTTTCTGCACAGGGGTGGGCAGGAGGATGGGAGCGGCTGTTTTGTAGGAGTGCTGCTTAGCGATGCATAGGAGATTTGGGTGGGATGGGTGGGCAGGGGAGTTGATGGGTATGCCATTGGGGGTTTGTGTTATGGTTGGATAGTTTGGGGATGGGGTCAGTAGGCTGGTGGGGAGGTTTGAGGGTTGGAGTGGTATTTCTGGGGGCACAATCCATCACAGGTTGGGTGAGTTTTCTGTTCAATGTAGCTGTGACTTTAGTTACTGCAGTGATATATTGTATTTGTATAATGGCTAGAGAGCATTGTTTCTCAACTTGGAATATTAAAGGCCCGAAAAAAATAAGCAATATAAGATATTGAAGCACTTAGAATTTATGTGCTAATGTTGCTTTTGTCCAGGAATCTCTTTACTTGATTCTGAAGCTATTCAGATGAGACAGATGCAGATTGGACAGGTCTTCTCAGCTCAAGGAACTTTAAACAGCTGTGGGGTTGTAATTCTTATTAATAAAGGCATTCCCTTGCAGGTTACCCAGGAAATGAAAGACTCCCAGGGCAGATTTGTTCTGGTTAAGGGCACCTTGTTCTCTGTAGATTTTGTGTTAGGCAGTATCTATAGCCCTAACAAAGATGACCCTTTATTTTTTACAAGATTGCTTAATAATATTCTTCCATTGTTGCCTTCCACCATTATTTTAGGGGGGGGGATTGGAACCTAGTGGTAGACTCAGGTAAAGACTGTACTGGCTGTCACATGACTTCCCTTTCCCCTGCACAACGTGCACTACATGAACTAATAGATAGACCGGGCCTTTGTGATACCTGGAGGGTCCTACACCCTACGAACAGGGAATACATGTTTGTGTCCCCTGTTCACAGGTCTTTTTCCCATATTGACTATTTACTAGTGTCTCAGGTCTTGTTATCAGGGGTGACAGGTTCTACAATCCTGTCAGGTCCACCCTCTGATCACTCTGTAGTGCTTTGTAAGCTGGCCCTCACTTCTTTGCCCAAACCGCAAACCAGATGGAAATTGAATGGCCAACTGCTTAAGGATTCTAAGTGTAGAGACCAAATTAAGGAACATATCACACAATTTTTCGATTTGAATGCTACACAAGATATTAGGCCAGATGTGCTTTGGGTGTGCCTTTAAGGCATATCTTCAGGGCATCCTAATTGGGATGGCTGTGGCGAGGAAAAGGAGACCGGAGGTCAGGTTGAGGGAGGTGCTAACCCGGATAAGAACATTAAAGACTAGCCTACATTCAAATCCATCTGACAATTCTGATCAAGAGTTGGCAAAATTGAGGGACTCCTACATAGCTATACTCAATGAGAAAGCAGAGTTTGCTATTTTATGTACCAAAGTCTCCTATATAGAACAGGGAAAAGCAGGCAAACTACTGGCCCAGAGAATTAAACAACTGGAGTCCACTCGGTTTATCCCCAGTTCACTCCAAATTTGATGGAACTCTCAATCTAATCCTCAGAAGATAGTCTCAGAGTTTGTAACTTATTATGAACATTTATATGGCGAAATGCCAACCCTCCCTCAGCCCTTACTCTCCTCTTATCTGGCAGAGGCCCATCTGCCTTGTCTCTTGGAGTCCAAGTGTAGGAGGCTAATAACCCCTATTACGGAGTCCAAAATCCTGGAGGCGATAAAGGGCCTACCTTCAGATAACTCACCTGGACTAGATGGTTTTTCAGCAAATTTTTATTAGTGTTTTAAGGAAAAAATTACTCCCCACCTTCTGTCTCTTTTCCACTATATATTATCAGGGGTGCAAGCCAGCTCCTCTTTATTTGAGGCCCTTATTGTGCTCCTTCCAAACCGGGAAAGATTTAGAATGTGTTGAGAGTTATAGACCCATATCATTGTTGAACCAAGACATCAAAATTCTAACAAAGATTTTGGGACAGACTCAGCTTGGTTCTCCTGATTTAATTGGTTCGCACCAAGTAGGTTTTATGAAAGGCATATTCTCCATGAGACCATCTCCGCACTCTTTTCATGTATTCTCGGTGTCCAGAGATGCTTCCTTGCCAATGGCACTAGTCTCTGGATGCCGAGAAGGCTTTTGACAGAGTCAACTGGAGTTTCCTACTTCAAATACTAAATCTTTGGATTTCTTCAAAATATCAATTGTGGATAAAGGCCTTATACCAGCAACCCGACGTGCTAAGATCTCAGGGAATGGAGTGTTCTCTAGGACCTTCTCTTGCATTCCGAACTAGGCAGGAGGTCCCCTTTCTCCTTACTTTTCAATCTTTACCTAGTGCCGTTAATCCATAAATTAATTTCTTGTCCGAAGGTCCAGGGGATCACCATTCTCGATACTGAACTTAAAGTTGCTGCATATGTGGATGACCTGCTTTTGCACCTTTCCCACCCAGAGACTTCTATTCCTGCCATGTTGGATATAATCGAACATTGTAGTAAATTATCTAATTACAAATTAAATGTAGGGAAGTCGACTGTGTTTCCCCCTATATCATAAAGTTTTTAAGAATTATATTACTTCCTGGGTCTGGCCTGGTCTAAAGACTCGTTGCAGTATTTGGGTATTGTGTTAACTAGAGATCTGCAGAGTACCGTTAAACACAACTTGGAGGCCATACTGTCCATGGTGACTCTCGATTTGGTTAGGTGGTCAGCTCTACCTATCTCTTTTTGGGGGAGAGTCAGCCTGGTTAAGATGAATATTCTCCCACGTCTCTCATACCTTCTCCAGCTACTTGACATCTGTATGCCAAATGGCTGGTTCAAAAAGGCTCAAAGTTTGATTGGTGATTTTATCTGGTCTAAAAGAAGCCTAGGTTAGCCTTTATAAGCTTGTGGCCCCTAAGTCCAAGGGTGGTCTCGACTCCCATACATATGGATGTACTTGGGGCCTGTTGTAGCGACCAAATACTTAAAGTGGATGATCTCCTATTCCTTGGGTTATTTACTCATGGCTTAAAATAGAGACAGAAAAGATCCATTCGGTTAGCATAGCCCTTCCACTTTATTTTCCCTCAATACAGTCTCGATACCTAAGGAGCTAAAAGGTACCACAATTGGAATTTCTCTGAGGACTCATTCACAGTTGTGCAGATTCCTAAAATATAAAAATTGGTTGGATGTGGAGCAGTCAATTTGGAACTCTCCTGCTTTTAAAATAGATAACAGAATGTTATCCCCCAGATGGTTACCTAGCTTAGGGGAAGGGAAGGTTCATTTATTTCTAAGGAGGATGGTACTTGGTTATCAGCTGAGGATATTGTGGTGAAATTCAGGCTCAAGGGAAGTGACTATTTCAAGGTACATCAGCTTAGACACCTTCTCACTAAAAAATTTGGGGAAGGCATTCCTATATCTTACGATTTTGCCTTCCTTACAAAATTAGCCCCTTTGGTTAACTCTCCCCGAAGTATTTCCAAATTATACAATATTTTGTATGGTTGGCATTTCCCTGCACTGTTTGGCCCTACAGAGTTCTGATCATCCTTTTTCCCAAACTGGGATAAGGACTGGACAACTATATGGAATAACTGCCATCATTTTGTAACACAAGATAGGCTACGATTGATGCAATTTCGTATTCTCCATAATCTTTACCACTATCCCCAGAAACTGGCTAAATGGGGTATAATCTCCTCTAGCCTATGTACTAGGTGTGGTCAGGCAGAGGGTTCTCTGCTCCACATTTTCTGGGAATGTCCTAAGATAGTAAACCTTTGGGAGGCTATAAGGGACAAGACGACCCACTCCTTGGGCTGAGAGACCTGTTCATCCCAGAGGTTTGCATTTTCGGGGATTACTTGAGATTTCAGTTAATAAGCGAAGTTCCAAATTGCCTTAATTTCCATGTCTATTAAAAAATTAGTACTTAAGTATTGGAGAAGTTCTGAGGTTATCTCTTATTCTGAATGGCTAAACGAGCTATTATTTAATCTTTGAGTGGAGAAGACTATCTCAAGTATCAATAATAATAATTCCAAATATGAACGGATCTGGGCCTCGCTTCATACATTATGTACTATCTAATTTTTAATATTCTTTCTCTGATTTTTCTGTGGTCATGGACTGTCAAACCTTGGGGACTGTGTCAGGAGGGTTTCGGGGGGTGTTTAGGGGGGAAGGGGACGGGGTCAGTCAATCTGTTTTGTCTCAAGGATTATTCTATGGATGTTTTGTCCCTGTCCATTGTGTATAGTGAAACTTTCAATAAACTTTAAATTATATAAAAAAAAAAGATACCACTTTTAGTATTAAAGTGGATTGGAGGGTAAGAGAGAGGTATACTGCACATTGTTGTTCATCTGTACCTCACTGTACCCATCACCCACATCTACAATCTATCCCGCACCTCCGCCATAGTCCTAATCTCTTGAAAGTAGCCAAGGTTATCCCAGTTCCTAAAAAAAGGGTCACAAATAACATATCCCTATATCGTCCCATTGCATTACTGCCCCACCTCGGCAAACTTCTAAAAAATAGTTGCCTCCCAACTTACAGACTATCTACACTCCTGTAACCTCTTCACCCTTGCCAGCATGGCTCCTGAAAGGCCAGAGCATGTCCACTGCCCTCATAAATTCTCCAATGATGTTAAATGCGCCATGGAACAGGGCACACTCATGGGTGCCATATTCATAGACCTGTCCAAGCTTTTGACCTCATAGACCACTCCTTTTTCACTCAGAAGCTAGCTGCCATGGGTCTATCCCCCCACATTACATCTTGGTTCACAGACTACCTGTCTGAACGAAGACAGTTTGTCAAATTCAGCTCAGCTTCCTCCCACGAACTACCTGTCACCCGGGGTGTCCCCCAGGGGTCTATCCTCAGCCCACTCCTTTTTTCCATTTTCACAAATCATCTCCCTACCATCATCAAATCTTCCTCTAACATAATTTATGCAGATGACATAACCCTCTATTTCAGCATGTAAAGCAACCAACACCTGAACTCACAGCTAAATAAGGACTTCTCCTACATTCAAAAATGGCTTGTGCAAAATAACCTGGTTCTCAATGCTGCAAAATCCCAAGTGATGTTATTCGGATCTTGGATCAGTCGAGCTTCTTGCCTTCTCCCTCTAGATATCAGGTGCATGAATGGCTCCCCTTTCTTCTCAGTCCAATAATTCAAATATCTAGGCATTGCCTTCTACCTTAGCGTAGATTTCCACCTCCATGTCACAAACCAATGTAAAGTGACACACACTCACATTGGCATGGTCTACTGCCTTAAGAATCTTCTCACACCTCTAGCCCAGAAGACTGTTGCAATGAGCTTACTCCTTCCCTCCCTATAATATGGGTCCCTACTCATCAGCAATGCCCCCTCAGGCTCCTTGCACAAGGGGGACTTCACCTAAAATAACATATGTCGATTCACCCTCTCACCCCCTAGCCTCACTCACCACTGTTTACTCTACAACTCTGTATGATGGCTATCCCCCTCTGCATCGAGATCTTTCACCCTAGGCTGCTTCATATACAAGCAACTTCAGTCCCCTCACCTGCTATTGCCATTCTGCCCCTTCTATTGCCAGTGCTGCCTACTCACTCCAGATCTTGTGACCCCACCCAACCTCTACGTCCAGGTCCACCACTAAGATGGGTGAACAGGCTTTCTCTTCCTTCGCACCTAGACTTTGGAATGCTCTTTCTCAATCAGTACACAGCTCCACCTCCTTTCTGTCTTTCAAATCGACCCTTAAAGCCCATCTCATGCATTTCATGACCTGCAAGTGCTTTCAACCCCCATGACCCCTAGCCTCCCTAATCAAAACTACTGCCCACTCACCTGAGCTTTATCTCACAGTTCTTCAGTCCCCAACCCCTATGTATTCAACACAGTTCTACTCCTCACCATTTGACCGTTTATACCCACTGATTGAATGTAATTAAGTCAACTCCATCCGTTGCACTTATCTATATGCTCTCTAGAACAACCTAACGTACCATCTACAGACAATCATTGCCCTACTCTTTCTGCTGTACTGTCTCTAAGAACAGCTGGCTGTCTATGTACACTCTCTGGGTGTTTCCTGAATATCCACCCTGCACTACTCAGTGTAAACCACTGTAGCTAAGGTCTCTCCCCACAGCTGTTGTTCAACTGTTTGTAAAACAATCAGAGCTATCTACATAATTGCCTGTTCCCTGTGCTTATCTGCAGTAATGTACTGCTTTTGCTATACTGTGCCTTTCAGAATTTTAATCTGCCCTTGTGGAAATGTTTATGTAACTGTTAGCTTGTTATTATGCTTGTGAAATGTAGGTTGCCAGGTTGTACCTGAAAATAGGTACATTGCTGTCTAGCATACTTATCCAGTTACCAAATACTAGGTAAAATAATCATCCCAACTCACTCATTGACCTTGCAAAGTACATCAAAGGGTGAGGGTGGAGAGATGTGTGTGTGGGGGTTGTGGTTCAAGCCTGACATTTGAATAATTACAGAGAACCCTGAGAGGAAAGTAGGAAGAGAGATAGAGAAACTCTCCACCAATGTCATGGAGCAGTGTTTAACACTGGGAAATTAAACTGTAGATGGAATTTATGTTCAAATCAAAGTTTATGTTAATTTTGTTACTTCACCAAACAATTATTTTGTTCACCATCGTGGTCCAAATACTTCTCTGCCTTTGGTGTAGTGTTTATGGATATTGAAAAGTTTGCACCATTACAAGAGTATACTGCATTGCTTCTGGAAATGACATGAACAACATGGCAAGGTGGACTGATTTAAATCGAAACATACTAAGCAAGTTATATGATACAGGGGACCCAATTAGGATAGATATTCTCACACCTACATGTTACATCATACCTGTATGTCAGAGCAACTCTCTTGCATAAAAAGAAAAGCCATATAATTCTGCCTGTCATGCATACCTACTGATTGAATGTACACTAAAGAAAAAAATAAAAAGAATAACTTAAAAAAAAAAAACATGTACACTTAGTTGTACCAAAGAGAAAAAAAAAGTAAATCTACAAAGTACACTTTTATGCCATAATAAAATGTGTACCGTTTGGTCTAGCATCGTTCTGGTCACATGTTGCACTGCCTGTTACTGAGATGTCAGTCATGATACTTTCATCTTGATTGTTGGTGGTTCCTTGTCATCATGTGAATCACTACCTACAGTTAGTGCTTCATCATCAACCGTGTAGCTTGATACATTAACCTGCTCAATACTTTCTTCTGTATCATTTTCTTGAAAAAAAAAAAAAGACATAATTCTGAGTTGACAAGTTCACAACAACATGAGTAGCGGCTGATGAAGAATATCATTACAAGACTGTAGAACATTATGTGTGTGTTCAATTTTATTTGTGGAACAAAAATCCAAATACCTTTACAAATTAAAAATACAAGAAATATAATGCTTAACCCATGTCTAATGTTAAGTGCTACAGTGGAAAAATACTACTGCTTATGTCTAGCATTCCTGACTTCATAAACCAATTTCCAGCTTATATTCATGGTGGTCTGTAACCACCATCTCCAACCCTCAGCATTCTCCATGTAACGGTCCATAAAAGAACCCACAATACATCAGCCTTCCTCTTAGTCAACTCCAACCTCATTCAATTTGTGCATTGCCATGTAGGAAACTTACACCAACCATTACTAAATAACCTGTGCCTTCTTCATACTTAGTATTGAAGAATGGCAAGGTCCCAGTTATGCTTGGATTGTACCCTGCCATTTGAAAAATGAGCATTGTCTTAGTTATTTCTCGCTCCCCTATTATCCATTATTCACATCACAGCTGTGTACAGCTCGAGATACATACAAAGAGCATTTTTTTCCTAATCAATGTGTAACCTATATAATTATTCAAAATGCAAAGTAAAGGATCACCCAGACCAGCTCGGTACTCCAATTAATATCACGCGTCAACACAATGTAATTACACTATCTCGTTAATCACAAAACCTTTACGGTTTTTATATATCAATTATTTAATCCAAGATGTTCGGTGTGTGTTAGATAACAGTGCACCAAATGTGGCAGAGGTACTCTGCCTTTAGTGTTGTGCCTCGACACACCGTGACTGAGCAATTTTTCAACAGCAATGAAAACTTTGTCATGAAATACTGCATAGAAAAAACAATAGGGCTAGTGATACACTGACTGTTACTGAAACCCAAGGCCACACCTAGTGCCACAATACAACTAATAGGATGATTAACAAAATGTTAATCTAACTCCTGGTCATGCCTAATTGTTTAAGTATTTACCTGTACTTCTGCCAACAGTTGCACTATCACTGCCATGTGTGTCACCATCTGTACTGTTACTGTTAGAGAGTGCAATGTCTATATCACTGAGAGCCCTGTGTGTATGCCACAAATAACCACCTCCTCCATCTCCTGTGGCTCCCCAAACTCTTGGCACTTACATGTATTCCCCTAGCACTTCTTCTTCTTCCACTTTGGGATTCTTCACAACCCCCACCTGTTTGTTTAACTACATCTATTTCCACCCTCACTGACCCTTTCCTTTGTTTTTCCCCATCCATAAACCTTCAGTTGTTGTTCCTCACTTACCCTACCTGGTATCCCCTGTCTTACTGTAACGCTAGACCGTTGTCTGAATAATCTCACATCTTGAGGGAATCCTTTATATATACAGTCAATTATCAACCTGAATAGTGTTCACCATATATACCCCAGCCCTGATCTTATTTGTTTCTCTGTTACTGTCTTTTATTTGCTCACTGTGTGCACACTGCTAATCTGGTAATTTTGTTGTAGTTGTATACGTCCCACTCGCTTCAGGACCATCTTGCAAATGAGCTTGATCAAGGATGATTTTGCCTGGTTAAATAAAGTTTGTTTGATTGATTGATTGATTGATATAGTACAGGCAGGAAACACAGACAGTGGTCTGTGACACATTATATCACTAAGTTTCTCAAAAACTGGAAGGTAGACTGAGTAGCACCACTCATATTGTTACGTTTGCCTTTGAAATACAAGGTTTTAGAAGTTTCCATTTATGTTTGACCTGATCAGTCATAAGTATAAATCCTTCTAATCTCATCTTCTCAGCCACTCTGTTAAAAATGTCACTATTACGTGACTTATTGCTATCAGGCTGCCTCAATATGTCCATCTCTTTCTGTGTACTAATTAGTACATGTGTCTCATTTCCAGTCCAGTAGAAATTCTTACTGGACACTGGTGACCTATGTTCTGTTTCCATATTGCCAAATGAAGGAATTTCTGAAAAAGAATAAGAAGAATGTATTGAATGTACTGTACAGAGCTTAGTGACATCTGCAAATAGGCATACCTTTCCTTTTAGGACCTCATCAATGTCACTAATAAAGACATTGAACTGGACTGATACCAGCACTGAACCCTGAGGTACCCTGCTGGTCACCCCTCCCTGGATTGGATCCCATTTACTACCACCCTTTGCCCCTGTCCATTAACCAGTTACTAAGCCAATCTATCACCTTGTGCCCCATGCCGAGAATGCCCATCTTGTTTATCAGTCTCCTATGTAGGATGGTGTTGAAAACTTTGCTGAAATCAAAGTAGGCAACATCTACTGCCCCTCCTTGATTTACTTCCTTTGTTGCCCAGTCAACAAAATCAATAAGATTTGTTTGACATAACCATCCTGCTGTGAATTCATGTTACCTCGGATCCTGGGCACCGTTGGATTCCAGGTGTGTCACTATCCTTTCTTTCAGCAGTGCATCCATGATCTTCCCCACCATGGAGGTGAGGCTGACCATCCTGTTGTTTCCCACCTCACTACTGTCACTTTTGTGCAGAGGGACTACATGTGCCCTCTTTCAGTCCTCCGGAATAACTCCAGTGTTGAGTCTCTCAGTGAACAAGGCTGCCAGAGGTGCTGCTAGTTCCTCTGTAGCTCCTTAATATCCTTGGATGTATACTGTCTGGTCCCAAATCCTTGTCCACTTTCAGTTTTGCAAGCTCTTCCAACACCTCTCTGCTGTGAATCGACTGATGTCCATTACTCCCCCACCCTCTTTCTGCATCTGCTACCCAGCTGTGGTCCCTGTCCCTCTCCTTCCTCAGTGAATACTTGAACAGAAGTATTTGATCAGTATAGATGCCTTGTCTAAGTTTCCATCCTTACACTGTCTCTATTCCCCTTTGAGCCTTACAATCCCTCCCCTGTTTTTTCTTCTTTTGCTGATGTACCTATAGAATGCCTTGTCCCCACTTCATCACTATCTGCGCTAATCCTTCCCCTGTCCAAACCTTTGCACTCCTAAGAGCTTTCTCGCTTTCATTAGACAGTCAAAGTATACCTCTCTGACTTCTTTCCTGGTTCCATTATACTTCTTAAAATTCACCTTTTGTCCACATCTTTGGAGAACTATGGTGGCTTCCTTTTCTTTCCTTGGACACTAACCTGATGCATTGGTTTGTTGCATCCACTTGGCACTTTTCAGTACCTCCCACTGCTCCTCAACTACCTATCTTATCTCCACTTCCCCAGGACTTCTCAGATACATCTGCCCTTTCAGTCAGCCTTCCTGTAATCTAATACCATTGCTCTTATGTGTCTCTGATTGGGTCCTTTCTCCATACTAAACTGCACTATGTAGTGGTCGCTGGACCCCAACTGTCCTTCTACCTAGACTTCAGTGACTCTGTCCCTTTTGTCAATACCAGGTCCAGAATTGCCTTATCCCTCATGGGATCAAGCACCATCTCTCTGGGACCCACCTCCTGTAGGAAATCTAGGATGGCTCTGCTTCTGGAAGAAGCTTCTGACTGAGTGGACCAATCCACATCTGGCATGTTGAAATACCCCAGCAGTAGGACTTCACATTTAGTTGCCATGTCATGTATCTCATCCACTACTTCCCTGTCCACTTCCTTCCCTTGTGCCTGAGTTCAGTGGATCACCCCTGTGTGTACTGATGTGCCACTGCCTGGTGTAAGAGTGACCCACAGTGCCTCAGCCTCCCCCTGTCTTCCCAGAAGATCTGCACTTTTTATACTCTCTCTGATGTACAGGGCCACCCTCCCCACCAACCTTTTTTGCCCTTTCTAGCCCTCTTGAACAGAGCATAACCTCTTAAACTGATGTCTCACCCATGATTATCAGTGTACCAGGTCTCTGTTATTGCTGCAATGTCTAGGTCTGCATCCACTAACAAGGACTCCAGGTCTGAGATTTTATTTCACAGGATTTTGGTCATTTGTTACCATGGCTTTCAATGTTCTGCAGCCCACCCTCCAGTTGCTGTTTTACCCCGCATCTTTCTCTCACTCAAGTGACCTATCTTATGTGGATTTGACTCCCTTCCCTTTCTAGAAAGACTGATTCAATTTTCCTGTTACCATCTCATCTTCCTGCTCCTGAGTTGTGGTTTCTCTTCCTTGTGGGGTGGATACTTAAGTTTTCCTGCTTCCATTGGCAACACCCCCGGCTAGTTTGAGCTGGGTCACAGGCGTGATGTTAGCACATCCAGGAAGCAGCAGATAGAGGAGTTCAACATATGGTTGGGGCAATGGTGTCAGTCTAAGGGGTATGGGCTAGAGAGTGAGGCGGAACATGGGGAAACAAGAACCTATATGCCCCAGACAGGCTACACTTGAGTATGGAAGGCACAGTAATAATAAGTAAAGGCTGGGGAGAATAGATATCATAATACTGTTAAACTAACTGGGGGAGGCAGAAGGTTGAGGGCAAATAAAGTCTCCAGGCCAGGGAGCTCCAGTCTGCCTTACCCCCAAGCCAGGAATGAAGACATAAGAAGGATTTCAGTCTCAAAGAGGGGAGCAGTAAGAGCGTGTAGTGAAAGGCTTAGAAAGGGAAGGGACAAACTGGAGGGTGGTCTCTTGAATGCAATGAGCCTGGGAAACAAGTCAGCCAAGTTGGACATAGCTGCCATCACTAAAACATGGACCACCCAATACCAGGACTGGGACCTGGTGGTCCCAGCGTACAAGATTTGCCAGGGTGAGGGGGAAGGGGGGAGGAGTGGCTATTTATGTAAAGGAAGAATACCCTGTAGCAGAGACAGAGTGAAAGGGTGTAGGGTGGAGGCCTTATCGGTACAGATACAGGACCCAAATGGTAGAAGGGTGAGGCCGGGGTGGTGTACAGGCCACTGGCTCAAAATGAAGATGTTTATAAGTAAGCTAGGGGAGCACATATGGAGGATCTGTGCAAATGGTCACACTGTGATAGTAGGAGACTTCAATCTGCCAGAGGTGGAGTGGAGCACTCCTGCTACAACAAACATCAGATAACAGGCCATCCTGGAAGCTTTCCAGGACAGCTTCCTGGTGCAGTTGGTAAGCAGCCAACCAGAGAAGGAAATATACTGGACCTAGTGCTAACAAATGATGAGAGATACAGGAGCTGAGGGTGAAGGACCCTCTGTCAGGGAATGACCACCACACAGTGTGGTTTCATTGGTATGAGTAAGGAGACAGCCAGTACAAGGACTAGGGTGATTGAGTTCAGGCGGGTAGATTTTGGAATGATGAGAGTCCTATTTGGGGGCACTCACCAGAATCCAACCACACATGGATGGGGGATTATCAAGCTTGGGTTAACGGAGGCCACAAACTCATGTTCCAAGCTCCAAAGCAAGAAGTCCAGGTCAAAGAGACCAAGCTGGTTAAGCAAGGAGGTGTTAAGGAAAATTAAGGTAAAAAGAACCACCTTGAGAAAATACATGAGATCCATATGGGAGGAAGATAGGGAGGAGTACCTGAAAAAATCAAGAGACATAAGCAGATCGGTCAGGGCAGCCAAGGCAGAAAAACAGCTTAGACTGACACTGGGGATAGGTGAAGGGAAGAAGGATTTCTTCAGGTACATAAGGGAGAGAAAAAGCTGTAAGGATAGATTGTTAGGAGTAGGGTGGATGGAGGGTGGGCGGAAAAGGGGGTGGATCAGGCAGAAGCACTCAATGAGTGCTTCTGCTCTGTGTTTACAAGAGAGAAGATGAGGCCAATGTCACAGTGGAATGGGACAATGAGTACAGGTAGGGTGGAGATTACAGAGATGGTAATCCCAGAGAGCAGAATGCTAGAAGGTCTTAGAGCCCTGAGGGTAGACAAGACACCAGGACCAGATGGCATGGAACCCAGGGTGCTGAGGAAGATGGCAGAGGTCCTGACAGGACCACTGGTGGACTTTTTCGAAATTCCTTAGGGTCTGGTTGCATGCCTCAGAACTGGAAGATGGTGCATGTGGTTCCCATCCATAAAAGTGGGCTCAAGAATGAACCAGGGAATTATAGACCAGTCAGCCTCACCTCCTTCATGGGGAAGCTCATGCAGTCTGTCCTTAAAGAGAGGCTGGTAGCCTGTTTGGAGGAGAATGGTCTCAAGGACAACAGGCAGCATGGGTTTGTCACTGGTAGATCCTGCCAGACAAACATAGTTGTCCTCTACAACTGGGTAACAAGGGCAGTTGACAAGGGCTAGGCAGTGGATGTCCTGTAGTTGGACTTCAGCAAGGCCATTGATTCAGTGCCACATGGGAGAGCAGTAAGCAATCTGGGATTCCTGGGGGTAGGGGAGAAGGTGGTGGAGTGGGTCAAAAACTGGCTGAGAGATAGGCAGCAGAGGGTTGTTGTAAGGGGGAACTCTTATCTCCAAGTAATTTGACAAGCAGAGTACCACATAGTTCAGTGCTGGATCCAGTACTGTTTGGCATATTTATTGCCGACTTAGCAGATGGGGTTAGCAATAAGATCAGCCTGTTTGCACATGACACGAAGATAGGTGCAGTGGTGGACAACACAGAGGGGTGACACGGAGAGTAAGAAGACCTAGATAAACTCAAACACCGGTCAGAAACATGGCAACTGAGTTATAATGCAATATAAGTGCAAAGTTATGCACTTGGGAGACTGAACACAGGTTTTGCTACAGACCCGGGGGGGGGGGGTACAGTTATCCTCTACAGAGAAGGAAAAGTATCTTGGGATGCTAATCACTGGACAAATTCACCATTCAGCACAGTGCAGGAAGGCAGCAGTGATGTTGGGGTATATAGCCAGGGGAATCACCTCAAGGAGCAGGGCGGTCATATTACCGCTGTACATGTTGCTGGTCAGACCAAATCTGGACTACTGCTTGCGGTTCTAGCATCCCTACTTATTAACATACTAACATACTAAAATGCCAGAAGAATAGGCCTAACGGTCTTTCATGTCTGCTCGTTTGGTCAGCCCCCATCCTGGGAGCTGACCTTGCTGCCCCCCTCGCCTTCTCTGGCTTCTCCCTTCCCAGTTCCGAATATTCTCACTGCATTGGATTTTGCTTCCAGAACCTTTCCCCTGCACCTGTCCCACCCCCTCTTGAACCCCTCCACTGTCTCTGCCTCCACCAGCCCCCTAGGCAGTGCATTCCATGGCTCCACCACCCTCTCAGTGAAGTAGCACCTCCTCCTTTCCCCCCTCCAGCTTCCACCCATGCCCTCTAGTGGCCCCCTCCTCCTTCCTTCGAAGCACCCTGACTGTTCCTCCCCTATTTACCCCCTTCATGTACCTGAAGACCTCTATCATATCCCCCCGGTCCCTTCTCTCTTCCAATGTGTACATATTTAGCTCTTGAGCCTCTCCTCATGGTCCTGTCCCCCAAGCCCTAATCCATTTTGGTTGCCTTTCTGGACCCTCCAGGAGTTTAATGTCCCTCTTCAAGTGTGGCCTCCAAAACTGCACCGCAGTACTCGAGGTGCAAGTCTCACCAAGCAGTTATACAGGAGGTGCCGCCTCCTCCTTCTGGAGGTGATCCCCCAGTGATGCATTCCAGCATCCTGTTGGCCTTGGCTGCTGCCCTCCTACAAGTCTCCGAGTTGTTTATCTTGACATCCACCACCACCCCCAGGTCCCTCTCAGCCATCAAGACTTGTAGCATTACTTAAAGAAGGATGTCAAGCTGCTGGAAGGAGTCCAGTGCAGAGCAACCAGGATGATCACAGGAATGGAGGAAAAACCTTAAGAGGACAAACTTAGGGAGCTCAACATTTATTCCCTGGAAGAAAGAAGAGATAGAGGTGATATGATCAAAACCTTTAAATATATAAAGGGTATAAACAGGGTTAGTACAGAGGGGAATTTTAGGCTAAAGGCAGGAAGAAGCACTATGGAACACAGTCTGAAATTAGAGGGGTGGAGGTTCAAGAGTGAAATGAAAAGACACTACTTAATGGAAATGGTGGTGGCTGGGTGGAACACGCTGTCAAATGAGGTGGTAATGGTAAAGTCGGTGGACAGTTTTAAGAGGGGTGGGACAGGTGGGGAAGGTCACTGCTATACAGGGAGTGGGTGCAGCTGCAGAGTAAAACTGATAGCTGCACAATCTATCAGACTTGATAGACCGAAGGCCTGTATCTGCTGGTGTTATTTGTATGTTCGTAATTTTGTAGGATTAAGCCCCTAGTTCCACCTTAAGACCTTCCTGGCATGGGTGCATGTCTTTGTGACTTTGAGGCTGGTTTACAGCAATGGTTTATACATCAAGGTCACTGGAGGACCTCCACTAACTGGAAGCTGGTGCAGTATGCAGTGGCTATGTTGCTGACAGGCCTGGCAAAGTCCAGCCATGTGATCCCAGTCATGCAAGCTCTGCACTGGCTGCCTGTCAGATGAACAATGCTCTTTAAGGTGGGCTTGCTCAACTACAAGACCCTATATGGGATGGGGTCTTGTAATCTCATCAGTCTACTAACACCTGCATCATTGGTCCTCTCCCTCCACTTCTCGACCCGGCTCCTCCTTGATGTTCACTAGATCTGACTAAAAACATCAGGTGACTGTGCTTTTAGTGTCACCTTGCCAACCATGTGGAAAACCTTGCCAGCTGCCATCAGGGAGGCCCCAGCTGTCTATCTGATTACACATGTGTTAAAGGCCTACTTTTTTCTGTCTCACATTCCCTGATGAAGATAGAAACGGAGAATGCTGTTTAGAAGAGACATGGGGTGATGGATCTTTACATCAGGGAGGAAGGGGAGAGATACAGATGGATGCCAGATGAGATTGAACCAGATTAAGCTGTTGGTGGTATTTTTAGTGAATGGGGGAAATTTGGCTAGCACAGCAGGGAAAATGACCTGCTCTTTTTCAAGAAGTGCTAAGGGATCTTCAACATCTAGCTAAACATAGAAACATAGACTTTGACGGCAGATAAGGACCGCTTGGCCCATCTAGTCTGCCCATTTCCCTACCTGCAGGATAGGCTGCAGATCCTATTTAACCAACAGCCTATTTCTTCCTACCCCCACAAGAATTGCCTTATGTCTGTCCCATTTATTCTTGAATTCTCCCACAGTTTTAGACCCCACAACCTACTCAGGAAGGCTGTTCCATGCATCCACTACCCTCTCTGTGAAATAATACTTCCTCACATTGCCCCTGATCCACCCCCCTGCTATCTTTAAATTGTGTCCCCTTGTTCTTGCACGTCTCTTTTTCTGAAAGATGCTACCCTCTTGGACTTTTTTGATTCCACTGAGGTACTTAAAAGTTTCTATCATGTCCTCCCTCTCCCTTCTTTCCTCAAGGGTATACATATTAAGCTCCTTTAGTCTCTCCTCAAACGGCTTCTCTTGCAGACCCTGCACCATTTTAGTTGCCCTCCTCTGGACTGCCTCTATCCTGTCTATGTCCTTGTGGAGATGGGGTCTCCAGAACTGGACGCAGTACTCCAGATGGGGTCTCACCAACTGTCTGTACAGAGGGATAACAACTTCCTGTTTTCTGCTGCTGATGCCTCTCCCTATGCATCCCAGTATACCCCCAGCCCTCCCTACTGCCTTCTCACATTGCTTGCTAACATTAAGGTCATCTGATATGGTTACCCCCAGGTCCCTTTCTCTTTTGTTGTTGTTACTACCTCCCCCTCATTGTGTATTCTTCCCCTGGGTTCTTGTTTCTCAGCTGCATTATTTTGCACTTCTTTGCATTGAATCCTAGCTGCCATACTTCTGACCATTCCCCCAACCTTGCCAAGTCCCTTCTCATCCTTCCCACGCCTCCTTGTGTATCAACCCTGTTGCAGATCTTTGTGTCATCTGCAAAAAGGCATACTTTTCCTTCCAGTCCCTCTGCAATGTCACTGATGAAGACATTAAAAAGGACTGGACCCAATACTGAACCCTGCAGTACCCTACTAGTAACTCCTCTTTCTTCAGAGTGGACTCCTTTTACAATTACCTTCTGTGTCCTGTTGTGCAGCCAATGTTTTACCCAGACTACCACCCTGGGACCCAATCCCAAGCTGGTTAATTTGACAATTAATCTTTTGTGTGAGACTGTGTCAAATGCCTTGCTAAAGTCTAGGTAGGCCATGTCCACAGCCCCTCCCTGGTCTACTACTTTGGTCACCCAGTCAAAGAAATCTATTAGATTCATCTGACATGACCTTTCCGCTGTGAACCCATGCTGCCTTGGGTCCTAGCCCCAAAGGCCTCTAGGTACTCAACTATTCTTTCCTTCAGAGTGACTCCATCACTTTCCCTACCACAGAGGTCAGACTGACAGGTCTGTAGTTTCCTGCCTCTGTCTTGGTCCCACTTTTGTGAAGGGATTCACATCCGCCTTCCTCCAGTCCTTGGGTACCACACCATCCTCCCATGATTTATTAAAAGAGTAGCCAGTGGTTTGACTAGTTCCTCCCTTAATTCTTTTTAGAATTCTGGGTGAATTCCATCAGGACCCATTGCTTTGTCCACCTTCAGTTTTAGGAGTTCTTGCAGAACCCTTTCTTCAGTGAAAGGACTGGGATCGATCCCCCTATCAAGAGTGCTTCTGTTAATTGGATTAGGCACTCCCCCCTCCTCTTTTGTGAATACTGAGCAGAAATATTCTTTCAGTATCCCTGCTTTTTCACTGACCCCCTCTGCCCACCAACCATTCATTCTATTCAGCCTCACTATCCCTCCCTTTGTCTTTGTACGCTCACTGATGTACCAATAAAAGGTTTTATCCCCCTTCTTAACTGAGTTGGCTATCTTTTCCTCAGTTTGGGCCTTTGCTCTTCTGACTGCCCTTCCTGCTTCCTTCTGCCTTAACTGATACAGCTCTCTGTCCTGCTCCTTCTGTGTTTCCTTATACTTCTGGAATGCTATCTTTTTCTTCCTGACTTTCACAACCACCTCTTTTGAGAACCATAGTGGCATTTTCTTTAATTTTGATTTGTTTATTTACTTCACACAAAGGCTTGCTGCCTCTGTGATGGCAGTTTTGATGATTTCCCATTGTTGCTCCACACCTCCTTCTAGCCTGTTTGCTAGTGCTTTTCTGAGGCGCTCTCCCATTTTGCCAAAGTCAGCCCTCCTAAAGTCCAGTACCCTCACTTTTGTATGGCTTGGCTCTGTAGCTGTGTTTAATGTGAACCACACTGTTTGATGGTCACTTGTTCCCAGATGGCAACCCACTTCTAGATCTGAGATCCTCTCACTGCTCCCATTTGAGAGTACAAGGTCTAAGATTGCTCCCTCACGAGTAGGTTCTGAAACTAGCTGTCTAAGGCCTGCCACCTGTAGGACATCAAGAATGGCCCTGCTCTTGGATGTGGCTGCAGAAAATGTGCTCCAGTTAACATCTGGCATATTCAGGTCTCCCATCAACAGTATCTCCCCTTTCTCTGCCATTCTAAGAATGCCTTCTATCATATCCTTGTCCATTCCTCCCTGACATGGGGGTATGTACACAACCCCTGTGTGGATTGTGGTACCCTTTCCAGTCTCCAAGGTGACCCACAGTGCCTCATCTCCTCCCTGTTTACTCTTTTGTTCAGTTGCTTTTATCCCTTCCTTTACATAGAGAGCTACTCCTCCCCCTCTTCTCCCCTGCCTGTCTCTCCTGTAGGTTATGTACCCTGGTATGTTAACATCCCAGTCATGGTTCTCTGTGTACCATGTTTCTGTGACTGCTACGATATCCAGGCATCCCTCTTCCATCAAGGCCACCAGCTCAGGGAGCTTGTTGCCCAGACTACGGGCATTGGTGCTCATTAACCTCCATTTCCTGATGGCCTTACTCCTTTTTGCCCCATCTCTGTCCTTCTTGCCTTTGTCACTTTCTCCATTTACCCCTGCCCTTCTCCCTATCGACACCTCTATGTTGGTGTTTGCTGCACTTACTACCATGATTTTTTGGGGGGTCTAGGATTTCCCTGCTCCTTTCCAGTGCCTCTCCCCTTGGCTAGTTTAAATGCTTGCCAATGAAGCATTTAAACCTATCACCTAGGATCCTGGTTCCCCTCCTGGACAGATGCAGCCCATCATGCCAGTAGAGGCTTGCATCACTACAGGTGGACCCCCAGTCCCCAATGAAGCCAAATCCCTGAGCTGCACACCAGTTTTTCAACCACTGATTGAATCCCATGGTGCGGAACACCCTAGCCTCTCCTATGCCTTAGATGGGCAGCACCTCCGAGAAGGCTACCATGAGTGCTACTTGTCTAAGGCCCCTCCCCAATTCCACAAACTCTTCCTTCACTTCTCTAATCCCTTTCTTAGCCAGATCATTTATCCCTAGGTGGACAATGGCATCCAGCTCCTTCCCCTGTGCAGCTGCTCTGGCGAATCCTGAGGATTCACTCCTTGTCCCTCCAAGCCATGGTGCCAGGCAGGCACCTTACCTCCCTCTCCCCTTCCTCCCCCAGTTCAACCTTCCTAACAATGGAGTCCCCCACCATGAGTTGTTTCCTTCCCCTGTGGGGTCCCCTGCCACCCTCCTGTGGGTCTCCTTTGTGGAGGTTCCCAGCATCCTCCTTGGTCTCCACTGTGGGTGCCTCCATAGAGGAACCACACTTTGCCAGAATAGCATAGGAATTGTGGAGAGGTACAACTGGAGGGATGCACCTCTGTTCCACCACCCTCACCCTCCCTGAGCCCACTGTGGTCCAACCACTCCTCTTTCTTGGCAACCTCTGAGGCAACAGCAGCGGCACTGGGGGCTCCCTGGATGGAAGAGGAGGTCCCACAAATCCTGGCCAACTCAGCCTGGAAATGAGCAATGTCCTCCCTCAGCCCAGAGAGGTGCCTGCAGATGGGACAACACTGCATCCTCCAGAACGTCTCCCGGTAGACTGATGCTCCACAGCCACATTTTCTGGAGTCCTGCATTTACTTTTGTGATCTGGCCCTGTGGCGCTTGCCGTTGTCGGCTTTTCAGAGTTCCTCGCTGTCTCCCGTTCTCCCGACTTATATTGTGAGAGGCTGTGGAGTTGGGTGTTGTTAACAGTAGCCTGGAATGCGAGGATAGCAAGGACCTGTGGAAAGTCTTGCCCGGTGAGTTTGTATGACTTTCTAAATAAATTGCGCTTGGACCTGTGACGTGGGAAGCTGTGGTGGAATAGGAGAAGCATTGAAGCTCTTTTCTGGAATATTGGAGCACGGATTTTGTGTTGTCCCTAATGACTTTATACTGTTTTGGTTTGAGAGTTTTGGTCACAGCATGAAGGCTGTGGAGACGAAAAGATTGAAAGGGGAATTGAAGCTTTTGACATTGGGTATAGAACTGTGACGCTGGGGACAGGAAAGGAGTACTACATTTTGTTGTTTGCTCCCTGTTTGATACACTGACTGCAGGATTCAAAGCCAAACTCCTGGCTGGGAATTTTGGCCATGAAATTGTGTTGGGAAGGAAGAAGAGGAAGAAAGACGTGAGAATTTAGCCTAAGTGTCCCTGAGGTGGATGCGGGGTGCTGGTGTCTGTACCTGGGAGGGCTGGGAGTACCTGCCAGTGGATTGGTGTTCTCGGGGCCTCCGGGTGATGCCAGAATAACCTGGCAGAGGCTGGGCTGTGTCTGGCATCCCATGTAAGGGGACAGTCTGCATATCCGCGCCCTCCTGCGGGTTCACTAGGTGAAGAGTGCTTCTCCCAGGTGGCTGAATGTCAGGAACATGAAGAAAGTATACTGACTCGAAACATTTTGAACTGTGGGCTTATGATTAAATTTTATTAAGTTTAAGGACTTTAGTTAGGGTTTTTAAATTGTGTGATATCTTTAGATTCATGCTGTTTGTTTTATTTGTTTATATGTGATTTTTAATTTTTTGTATACAGTGAGAGTGCTAAGATTGTTTTTCCCCTTACCTTTGCTGTGAGAGAGCGGAAGGGGAATTTTGTTGTTGTGTAGGAGAGTTTTTATTTTATTTGTTTGTTTTATTCTGTTTTGTTTGTTTATTATTTTATTTTATTTACTTATTTTTATGTGGCTTTGTATGGTTTTTGGTTTGATTATATGATTCTTTTATTTTTTAGGTTTCTTTGGTTAATGATATTATTTGCTAATTAAGATAGGTTGTTTAGTTGAAGTTATTGACATTAGCCATCAATGATGTGTTTGATGGGGCTTAAGACGGTCAGGCGCTATTCTTCCACTCTGCTCCGGGACCTCCGTCCCTTTCACTGTCCTCGGTTATCTGATGACGTCTTTAACAACTGTTGAAAAGCAGGGATAATGAGAGAAGGCATTTAGGGATGGATGGGCTAGACAGAGTGGGAGAATGGAGAGGTGGGCAGATAGGGATAGTTGGGTCAAGGAGACGCCCTGGGCAAAATGGGTTCAGAAGAGGGTCCCCTTGCCTGATTCCCATACCAAGGGCCCCACGGATTGTGGGCAGGTACTGCGATCTCTCTGAAACCCATCCAACTTGGGCGGTGTAGAGTAATGCCAGGTCGATTAGGAACAAGACTGCTATTATTGCAGATCTTGTTGCAACATCTGACCTGGAGATGTATTACCGAGACCTGGCTGGATGAGAATGCAGGTCCTATTTAGACTCTGCTGCTCCAGCTGGGTTCTCGTAATGCACCATCCGAGACTGGATCAGAGGGGCGGGAGGCCATCTTTTTAGATCAGATCTGGGTCTTGTGGAGGTGCCAGTGGGTAACACCAGATCCTTTGAGTGCATCCTGGCAGCAGGTGCAGAGCTCAGGATTCTCCTCATATACCGTCCACCCGGTGATGGTGGTGAATTCCTGAAGGAGTTCGCGGACTTCATCATTGACATGGCACTGGAGTCGCCTAGATGGCTAATACTGGGTGACTTCAATGCCTGGGTCGACGATGAACTCTCGCACTTTGGAAAGAACTTCCTCCAACTTATGTCTATGTTGGGCCTGTCACAGGTAGTTACCTCTGCTACCCATATAGGTGGACACTCTTTGGACCTAGTGTTCCTGGATTGGATGTCTCACATTTGGAGGTGGAACCAAATGTGTGGACAGACCATCACACCATAAGATTCAGTTTTTGGGCACCCCCCAATAGGTCTGCCCTTAAGAAGATGGTCCAGTATCGCTCTTTAAGGAGTAAACCCAGAGGGCCTATTGGCGGTACTGGACCATCGGTGTTTCAGATGAGAGCATGGGTCCAGGGACCTGGTTATTGCCTATAACAAGGCGGGTGACGGGGCCCTGGACCAAATTGCTCCTGTTCAGATTTGCTCACTCACTCAGCCCAAAGACTCCTTGGTTTGATGAGTCTTTGAAGGAGCTGAGGAGAGTGGGGAGAAGGATATAGAGGGCATGGCGGAAATCTTGCCTGGATGCTGACAAACTTAGATTAATGGATCATTATGTTTTCTATCAATCAACAATATCCCGTAAGAAGGCAGAATTCCTGTCTAGGAGATTGTTGCCGGAAACCGACCGCTCAACTCTTTTCGGACTGTTGACAGATTGTGCAATCCACTCTGTCTACAGTCTGGAAGATATTTTTCACAAATAAAGTGTGATGAGCTTGCTCGATTTTTCGCTGATAATATTGCCAGCATTAGGTCGGATATCAGCCAAGCTCACTCTTCAAGGGTTTGCAGTGATCGGCGAGGGAAGCAAACACCTGTGTCACCTGGTCTGACTTTGGTAGGCCGAATTCATGGACATTGTGAGATTGTCCAGACTGTCGTCCAACCAGCTGTAGTTTGGATCCGGGCCCTACGCCCTATTATTGGGTTGCGTGATATTATCTGTCCGACCATTGCTGAAATTGTCTGGAAATCTTTGGAGCAGGGATCTTTCCTGAACCCTTAAAGGAGGCAGTCGTTCACCACTCCTAAAAAACCTTCATTGAATCCGGACTGTCCAGCTAACTACAGACCTGTCTCTAACCTGCCCTTTTGGGTAAGGTTATTGAAAAGGTGGTTGCACTGCAACTGGATGACCATCTTACAAATCACAATGTCTATGATACTCTTCAATCGGGATTTAGGAAAAGACATAGTACTGAGACTGCTCTTGTCCGGTTCTAAATGATCTCCTGATAGCAGAGATCAAAAGGCTTGTACTATTCTAGTCCTTCTTGATCTCTCTGCAGCATTTGACACTGTGGACCATGGTGTGCTTTTGGAATGCCTGCGGTTTTATTGTGGACTGTCTGGTACGGTTCTGCAATGGTTTCAATCTTTTTCACAGGGCGGAGACAGACGGTTATCACTGGAATTTATTCCTCTGACGCTGTCTCTTTGCCTTGTGGGTTCCGTGAGGGTTCCATTTGGCACCCATGTTGTTCGCTGTCTATATGCTGCCATTGGGAGACATTATTAGGCAATATGGCTTGGGTTTCACTGCTATGCAGATGATACCCAGCTATATTTGTCCTTTAGTCCCGGCAAGAAGATGCAGTCTCTATACTTAACAACTGTCTATCCGAGATCAATGATTGGATGAGTGCCAGCTGGCTGGTTAAACCCAGATAAGACTGAGGTGTTGGTGGTGGACCCAGGTCGCCTTGAGGCGGATTGTAGAGGCTGGTCTCCCTTCAGGCGTGTATGGATCGATGGTGCCCAGCTCTCGACCTCAGACCGGTGCGTAACCTGGGCGTTATTATTGACGACAGATTGACACTGAAATTTCAGGTGTCTTCTGCTGTCAAATCTTCCTTTTACCATCTGAGGAATATTGCTCGGGTGAAACACCTTGTTCCTCTGGCTGACCTTCCGACATTGGTCCATGCCTTTGTTACTTCTCGCCTTGATTACTGCAATGCCCTGTACCTAGGGCTGCCGGGGGTTGATATCCGCCACTTGCAGCTAGTGCAGAATGCAGCAGCCAGGCTTTTGACTGGGACATCTATGAGGAATCATATTATGCCTGTGTTATGCGAGCTGCACTGGCTGCGGTTCAGTGGCGGATCACCTTTAAGGTCGGGTTACTGACCTATAAAGCCCCTACTGCGAACAGGGACCACGGTATCTTCAAGATCTGCTTGCTCCCTACTGTCCCTCTAGCTCCTCCGCTCCACGGTGAGGGATTGCTAGAGGTTCCCAGGGTTCATTTAAAACTTCGGAGCACGGGCATTTTCTTATGCTGCCCTACCCTGTGGAATTCTCTACCTCGCCGGATACGAAGTTGCCTGATCGCTGAGAGCTTTTAAGTCAGAACTTAAAACTATTTATTTCAAATAGCTTATGGGTAGTGACTCGTTGTATTTTATTGTAATTATATTGTTATTTCTGTTGTTGTTTATGTGTATGAAATTTGTATGTATTTAAATTGTTCTATTTGTACAGCGCTTTGATATCGAAAAGCGCTTAAAAATAAATTTTTACTTACTTACTTACTTACACTGCACTGCACCACTCCAATCATGTCTTATTTCTGGCCCCTTAACTGTTTGCAATCCTTACTCTTTCCTCTGTTTTTTTTTCTCTCTCTCTCCTTACTTTCTGCCTGTGTGCCCTTTAAGCTCCTGATTGTCCTGTTCTGAGACAAGAATATCCTATATTTCTCAGTAGACCCCTTACTTGCTCAGAGGCAGACCTCCAGCAGCTAGAGGGGGCTGGAGAGCTACTCTTGCCCTTCTAGGATGGTGGCTCTGTGATCACTCCTTCCTGCTTCCAAACAGGAAGTTCCTGTTGTCAGTCAAATTCTGTGCCTATAAAAGTAGAACTAGCTTTGGGTGGGAGGAAGGAGGGCAATATAGTCCTAGTAGAGAAGTCCAGTCACACAGCAGTCCTTTCTCCTGGTGTCTTCTGCCAAGCTATTAGCAGAATCTTTCTAAGGCAGTCTTTAAATGTAGCTTCCTTCTAGCTTAGCCACTCCCTACTTACTAGATCTTTCTACAAGTAATTTAAACCTCACAGCTATTAAGTCCTTTCAATCACCTGAGATTTACACCTAGATAACTGTTCAGATAACCATTCAGTTCAGTTAACTGAGACAAACACACATTTTTTTTTGTTTTGTTTGTTAGTTTTTTTTTTACCCCTAAATTAAAGGTCCAGGTACAAGAGTTCTTCTTCTTTAGTCCCAGCAGAGAAGTCCAGTCACACAGCAGTCTTTTCTCCTGGTGTCTTCTGCCAAGCTATCACCAGAACAGGTAGACAGGACCTCGGTTTAATGTCTCATCTGAAAGACGGCACCGCAGCAGTGCAGCATCCTCCTCATAATCCATTACAGTGTTAGTACTGTGATTTTAACCCAAGTGCCTGATGTGGGGATTGAACACAGCATTCTGATCTTCTGTCCTCAGAGGTGAGAGTGCAACCTGTTGAGCCACCGACACTGCAAGCCACGTGATCCATAATATACAAACAAATTAAAACATAAGAGGTGCAGCAAGAATTCAGAGCCCAGTATTTATAGGGGGAAACATGCCTTACATGTGCATGCTTATATGTACCTTGAAAACTTGGTACATATATATATATTTTATTTAGTTGTTTAACCAGGAGTAGCACACTAAGCTGAAAGGTTTTTGACAGGAGTGACCTGGGAGCCCAGGGAAATTAAATGTCTTGCTCAGGGTCACACAGTATGCAAGTGGAAGCTGTGGAATTCAAACCCAGGTTTGATCTGTTGGATGTCACCAGATCTGCAGCTCACAGCCTTAAACCACTGCACTATACTGCCTCCCTGTACAATATGACACACTGTACAAAATATGACACACCATCACTTGTGAGGGGTTAGGACTTACACAACTCTTGCATGGCACTGCAGATGCACATGAATTACATGTGACCTCCAATAATACAGCTGAAAACATAGAATGCAGAAATGGAGATGGTGACACTAAGCTTGATGAGGGAAACCAGATTATGAATGAGTGGAGTTATCGGAAACACAAACCACGTTATGCATATATACAATCAAACAGCCATATAACCTCATTAAATAAGTACTTTGTATTAATACCTATTGACCCCTCGCATGAAACAGCTGACACAAATGAGACATCATAGGGATTGGATGCCCTTGTGCTTAGTGTGAGTCACCATTCCTACTGTATATACAGACATGCAGGTATTTGTTTGTTAATGGAACATGCTCAGATCATGTATATTCAATTTATAAAATCCCACAAACTCCCAGAATGCAAAGCATCATGGGCTGTATCCAGCTTTAAGCAGAAATGTATGGTGCCGAATGGTCACTCACACAGTCTGCAAAGTGTGCCAACAGAAAAACATAGACACATGCCTTGTTTGCATGACACCCCAATGGAATGAACCAGCTACCCTAAGATGGTCTATCTGGGTAATGTGGTGAACCCAATAAAAACAAAAAACAAGTTAAAACACAAAGAATCTCAATGTGCAAGCACTGAAGAATGGTTACCCCAAATGGCACTAGCCAGGAAGCCAAATTTCAAAGAAATACAAAATTACAGATACCCCCACAATGCAAAGCATCATGGGCTGTATATGCAAATCACCACAGAATATTACACAGGTCCAACATTAAGCAAAAATGCATGGTACCAAAAAGGCCTTTCATATAATCAACAATGAGTGCTAACAAACAGACACGTGTTTTATCCTACCAGGACTCATCAGTGTGCCTCATCTATGACACCCCAGAGGGATGAACCAGCTACCCTAAAATGGTCTATCTGGGTAATGTTGTGGTGAACCTGATAAAAACAAAAAACAAGTTAAAATACAAAGAACCTTAGTGCACAAGCAATGAGGCAATGGTTACTCCAAAGGGCACTGGCCTGGAAACCAAGTTTCAAAGAATTACAAAATCACACATAACCCCACAATGCAAAGCATCATGGGCTGTATATGCAAATGACCACAGAATATTATACTGGTCCAATTTTTAAGCAGAAATAAGCAGAGACCAGCATAATATTCTGTGGTATTCAACCATGATGCCCCGTAATAACGACTGCTGTGATTTTCTTCTAACTGAAAACTTAACTCAGCCAGTGCCCTTTAGATATCCATTGCTTCGATGCTATGCACTGAGTTCTTGTATTTTAACTTATTTTGTTTTATTCGATTCACCACAACGTACGAATAGACCATCTTAGGAGTAGCTGATTCATGCCACTGAAGTTGTTATATAGATGAGGCACACTGATAGTCCTGGTAGAATGAAACGTGCTGTCTGTTAGTACCCTTTGCAGACTGTGTGAGGCCTTTTGGCACCATGCATTTCTGCTACAGTGGGACCAACATAATATTCTGTGGTAATCTGCATATACGCCCGTAATACTTTGCGTTGTGGTGTATCTTGTATTTCTTTGAAACTTAACTTCTGGTCAGTGCGTTGAAATAACCGATGTCTGCAATCTTGCACACTAGTTCTTTGTAATTTCAGTTATAATTTCTTTGGTTTCAATGCTCAAAGAGTACCCTTGGGGACAGGCTCTACTGAACCTGCAAGTTTCACATTTCAATTTTTAGTTCTTCACAAGCAGCCAAAAGCATTTTTTATCCATTTTTTAACTTTTTATTCCCCTCCATATGACCGAAGACAACTGAAGTGAATTTCCTCAAACTTTGCATGAACGAGATACAAAGTGCCTAAACTGTTGTTGCTGTTTAATATACAGTAAGTGAAAATACATCAAATAACATAAAAGAACCTTTATTTTACCACAGAAAATAACCACTTCATCAAACAAAAGTGCCAGACTATACAGCACGAGCATCAGAGGTCTCTGTGGTAACTGTGACACGTGCACATCAGAGCAACAATTAGGCGCATGTGGAGTCCACACAGAACTGAGTCATGAGCGCCTGAATTCTGATTATGGGAGAGAGGCATACAAATGGATGATTCTCCAGTTAATCTCGGTACAGCATTATGTGAACAGGTCCACTAGAAATCTGATCAGAAATGATGGTAATCAGAATAATTTTAATTCAGATTTCTAGTCAGCATGTAAACGTGGTGACTGAATGACCTTCTCAGGATTTTGATTGGGTGATCCATAGTGTAGAATGAAGCTTTCGACTAACTGAATGGCATCTTGTTATAAATTAATGTTAGGTCTGTGCATCAGTCTCCCTAGTTATTAGGAATTCTTGACACTCTCCAGTCATTTTGTAGTGCCTGCTAGGAAGGAAAAGCGGTTGGTTGGTAAAGTTATGCATTCAATTAAGGAGGCTTTGATTCGCACCTTATTGAAAATTGGATTAGCAGTGGGATTTCCATCTTTTCTGCCATCCAAAAGGGAAAAGGTGACATACAATGGACTCAGCTATTGACAACGGCAGGCAGAAGGGAGGGAGGGTGAGGGTGGGCTGATTGTCTCCCATTGGGGAATGTTTGTATAAAATATAGGAACACAATGTATATTTATTCAAAGCATTTCATTTGGACCAGATTGGCACCATCGGCAGCTGCCACTAGGCCACCAGGTATGAGAATACTAACACTTTGAGGTTCAACTGACAGAGTCATTTTTAGACATGATTTCTGCAGTGTTCTGGCAAAGTAAATAACATAAATCATAGTTTACCATGTGTATTTATAACAATAATACGTTAAATCATGAGTCTGATCATTTTGTGTAGCTAAAATAGCAAAGGGCAGTGAAAGTGTGGATGTCTTGGCACTGTAAAGAGCCATGTACAGAGGCTCTAGCTGCTATGAACTCATTACAGTATAGATCAAGCCTGGTGACCATTTTAGGGAGCAGACAGGGTAGGAGCTTGAAGGAAGGGCTGTTGTTTACATTTTCAAATGCTACGAAACTACACTTTTGTTACTTATATGAATACAGTTTTAACATAAATGTAAACAGCAGCCTTTCCTTGACCTCGCTATGAAGTCAGATTTTAGAGTTTTAGTTTTCAGTTCCTTGTTTAGGTGTCCTGGTGTTCTTTAACAATGTGCATTGCAGCAGGTGAGAACACTTGGGTAGTGCTGATTGGGGTTCTAATACACTATGATGAAAACCCTGGATTTTATGTTTGGTGTGGTGGAACAAGGGAATCCTGGCTTTCCCTTTCAATTGACACAATCCCTATCTTTAGGAGCAACCTGTTTTAACCTGTTTCACTGTACGCTGTTAGGGCTGGTGAGGCAGTGACATCATCACAGCACTCTTCCTGTCCATAAAATCCATATCAGTGTTTAAAAGTATTTTTTGTATCACTCAAGACATTTTCTAACTATGACCCAGATGTTTATACACTAGGGCCTGATTTTCAAAGCACTTTGAATGACGGAAGGTGCTTGCATCAAAGATGTATGATGCTACTGGTAACTTGCGTCAAAGAGGTGCAAGCCGAAGCTATTCAGTAAAGCAGCCTGCTACTTACTGAATGAACTGTCAGAGCACCTACTGTATACAATACATGCTCTGACAGTTCATTCATTGACCGCCATAGTGCTGTGAGGAGGCTGTGCCAGTTGCTGGATCAGGGTTCGGAATGGAGGAAGTGGGGTTGTGGGCACTATCTGTCGGGGTGGGGGCCATTAGATCACCAGGTATGTCCTGCATTTTAATTATACCACTTACAAGCAGATCAAGCAATGGGGAGGGCACTAGATCACCAGGGATGTACTGTATTGAAATATTGCATTTTATGGGCAGATCGGGGCTGGGGGAGGAACACTAGATCACCAGGGATGTCAGTAATTTTGATAATACCACCAAGGGGCAAATTGCAGCTGGGGCAAACCCACTAGCATGTTCACTTCAAGGGCTCAGCTGCCAGACTACTGCCCGTAGCTTGCAGCATACATGGTGGATCTGCCGTCTGTTTGGTGAACTGCCACTGATGCTGCAAGCCACAGGATGGAGGCCAGGGACCCTGTCTGATACTGAATTGGGCATGGGGTTCCTGACAAAGGCAGTAAGTGCAAGCTGCTATTGTTGCAGCTTGCGACTGATCTTTGAAAATCCAGCTCACTAGATCTACAGTATATAGTAACCTTTACATTAATCAGATACTGTAGGGAGTGGTACACAGTCCCTAGAAAAGATATAATGTCAGTATAGCCTAGAGATTAAAGTAACAAGCTGTGAATGGGCTTGGTACATCCATCAGACTGGGGTTTGATTCCTATAACCTCCACTTGCATACTGTGTGACTCTGAGCAGGTCACTTAACCTCCCCAGGGCTCCCAGGCGCCCCTGAAAACAGGCACTTGTGCCTAGTGGGCTTCCCGTTACTAAAGACTAAAATAAAAAAGTAAATGTAGATATGTTTGCTCTTAATCCATCTTATGTTTTGTAACTTGCTGAATATTGTTTTTATTGTTTGATTGAATCTGCTGTATTTTCACAGTGTTCTTTTTGCAGCTTAGCCTTGGGGCTCTGAGTCATACCTGATAATGGGCCTTTGAGTCAGAGTACTCACCTGTTGTTTAAAAAAAATGAAAATTGAAATAAATAAAGGCACTCACACACCATAGCTAACAACACCAGATTGTTATCATGTACAGTGCATGAACTATTTTCTTTTTTAATTAAGTATGCCTTTATTAAATTTCAGCAATCCAAACAACGAAACATTGACAAAATGTTGACAAAACCATACCACATATCAAAACAATTAAATCATATCAAACCCATACATAAATTAAAGACATTCAAACAAAGCCCAAACCCCCTTCCTTAAGGTACAATAAAATCCACCCCCCCCACACCAGACACTGCCAAGCAAATTTAGACCATAGCATCAAGATATAAGCAAGACCATCAAGGCTTCCATAAAGCAAGAAGGGTCTCCAAGGTTCCCCAAGTTGTCAGGCAGGCCTTCAGCCTATCTTGCATGGAGGCAATATGCCTTTCCAACTGTAACGCTAATAAGACCCCCCTATATCATTCTACTATAGAAGGGAGTTTATCTTCTGCCCAATGCCTCATAATAGTCAATTTAGCCACTGCAGCAATAAGTGCCATGTGTGCTCTTCTGACCCTTGGGGTACCGGGAGGGTAGTAACTTAACAGACAGACTTTGGGGGTGAACAAGGTCTCCAAACCCAGAAAGGGATCCAAGGATTTACAGATAGATTGCCAAAAGCTCTGTACTTTGGAACAAGTCCATAACATATGGTAAAGAGAACCAATATCACTCTTACATCTACCACAAACCGGTGAAGTCAATTTGCCCATTCTAAAAAGTTTCACTGGTGTGAGATAAATATTATGCATAATATTGAAATGGACTAACCAAAGCCTGTCTTGCTTTATGTATTTATATGATGTCTGCCAAAGTTTCCCCATAAATCAAAATCCTCAGGAGTTCCCAATTCCTTCGTCCAATAATAACAAATCCCATTTGGTAATTTAGAGTCCAAGGCTTGGAGGGTCTTGTAAATGTTAGAAACGGGATGGGATTGGGAAGCCACCTGGAAGATTGTAGACACATCCATAGCCACTGAATCCTTCACAGGAATACTAGAGAAAAAGGAGATAAGGGCCTTACTGATTTGAACATACTTGAAAGCAAATGTGTCTGGTACTCTAGTGGATCTCTGAAAATGATCAAAAGGAAGCTGTCTCTCATTCAGCAATTTGTCAAAGACCCTATAACTATTCATCTGAGGCCAAAAGGTGGAGGATATTGGGTAACATCCAATCTTGAAATGCGGTTACCTATAATAGGTTGCTTCAATGACTGACACCATCTCACTCCAAGATGCTTCTGGAGTTGATAGAAGCCTTAGTGACCAACCTATTGGCGTATTCTAAGGGACCTAGGAATATAAGATGGAGAGACATACAGAAGAGCAGATAATGTACAGTGGACTTTAGCCGTCAAATGTTTCTCTATACTCAACCATAAAGGGGAATATTCTGAAGAAGGAGGGGGCCGCAAGGCCACCCTTATGCTTCGGAGCGGTCAACTTAAAGTAGGCTCTGTGGATACCTTTCCCTCTCCATAGGAAACCACTGACCAAACTTTGAAACCTGGTAAACCATAGTTTAGGTAAAAAGCTTCCCAACATCCCCATTGGATATAACATCCTCTGCAACACATTCTTTTTATAATGCTTAATCTCCCCATAGGAAAAGGAAGCAATCCCCACCTCTCCATATCCCTGGCTACCGTTTTAGATGGACTAATAAGGTTATCTTTGATCATGGATCCTATATCCTAGAAACTCTAATACCCAGATATGTTAGGGACTTTGCTTCCAATGAGAGGCCATAGGGTGTTAATTCTGCCTTCATCACTCTACCATTTAAAGGTAAGACTTGGTTTTAGAACGAATAAGTTTATAAAATGATACCTTAGAAATCCTCAATTTCAGAGAGCAAAGCCGGAATGGTTAGTTGTGGTTTCTCAACATGCAGCAAAATATCATCTGCATATGCCGAGAGTGCATATCTCGCCTACCTACCTGAATACCTATAATACTTGGATTGACTAACAACCTACATAACAGGGGCTCTAAATAAAGATTGAAAAGTAAGGGGGACAAGGGACAACCCTGTCTTGTGCCCTGAGAGAGCTGAAAGGGGGCAGAAAGTACACCATTGCATCTAATTTTAGCCAAAGGGGAGGTATACAAGAGCTGTACCCACCTTAGAAAAGCTTCAGGTAAACCAAAGCAGGTCAGGGTAATGAAAAGGAAGTCCCAGGAGACCCTGTCAAATGTTTTTTCTGTGTCCAGGGACTCCAGCACCATTGGTGTGCTGGAGTCCCTGGCAGCAGAAATAAGATGTAAAAGTTTTCACATGTGATCCCTGGACGACCTTCCTGCCATAAACCCAACCTGCTCATGACCTATAAGGTTACCCATTACCTTCGAGAGCCTATTAGCCAAGATTTTAGCTAATATTTTAATATTGGAGTTAAGCAGGGAAATGGGACGGTAATTTCCAAGACTTAATGGGTCCTTCCCAGGTTTTAAAATTAAGGTTATTAAAGCCTCCTGGAAACTGGGGTCCGATATTCCATTATCATACCAATAACTAAATACCTCACTCAATACTGGGTTTAGAACAGATTGCAAGCCTTATATATATTGTTTGGTAACCCATCAGGCCCAGGAGATTTATCAACAGGCAATTGTTCTATAGCCAGTTGAATTTCATGTGGAAATATGGGCGTTCAGGAGGCTGCCTCCGCAGTAGTAATTTTAGGCAAGATCACTGAGTTAAGATAATGATTAATATCAGCTTTGGAGGGACGTGAAGATGGGTCAACCGCATAAAGTTCCTGAAAGTACCGTCCAAACCCCTCAGCTATTTTTTTAGCATCAGTACATACTTGCCCATCTTGTGCAAAACTAATTCCAGCAATAAATTGTGAAGCCTCCAATTGCCGAATATGTAGGGCAAGTAGTTTCCCAGCTCTTTCTCCCATCTCTAGAGACTTTAATTTAGTTCACTGGAGAGACAACTCTGCCTTTTGAGAAATCAGACCTACATACTGAGCCTGCAACTGATACAGTCTAGTCCAAACATCAGTCGAGGAATGCCGAGAGAAGGTATGCTCCAGACTTTTGATTGATGCAAGGAGAGCGTCCATCTGAGCCCTCTGTTGACGGGCCCTTCTTGTTGCCATTCTAATAAATTTTCCCCGCAGGGAGCATTTTAAGGCTGCCCAGACCAAATCATACTTATCAACTGATCCCTGATTACAATTGAGAAAGGATGTAATAAACTCCATAATATGCATCAGGGAATTTGTTACGTAGCAGCTGAGTATTCAGCTGCCACTGGGGGATCGTTTACAACATGCTCCTAACCAATATTTTATACTAACAGGCACACGATCTGACAGAACTCTAGCAAAAATTCCCGCATGTAGTACCCCGAACAAAGCAAAGGAGCTTATCAGAAAATAATCAATTCCGGAGTAGGTTCCATGTGGAGAGGGAAAAAAAGTATATTGCCACTCTGTAGGATTTGGAACTCTCCATGCATCAATCAAAGCAGCACCTCTGATCAAGTCTTTCAGAGCCCGTTGAGCTGGAGATAGGCCATGTTTCTCACAATTAGACCTATCCAGCTCTGTTTGGGGAACAAGATTCCTGTCCCCCCTAGTATCGTGAGCTTCGAGGGATTGGTCACCACAAGGTTTAATAATTGAACAAAAAATGAAGGGAGTCAGTATTTGGACTGTAGATTGCCAAGCAATATCCGCTGAGATTCTAGCATACTATGTACCAAGATGTAATGACCCTCTGGATCCCAGATTTCTTGGGTTGATCTAAAGGGACATTTTTGCTATTTGAATCATTGCCCACCTTTATTCGTTGATTTCCTGATCCAAAAACTTGCCTCACCCACTGCCTTTGGAAAAGGGAGTTATCCTCCCTCCTCAGATGAGTTTCTTGAAGAAAAGCTACTCCTGCTCGAAGATGCAGTGGGTGCTTCAGTATCATTTGCCTTTTGACCCTCTCTTTGGCCCCTTTAATATTCCAACTTACAAAAGAGTATTGACTGTTCATATTCAAAATAGAATGTTGTTTTGGAGAAACACATCAGTCCCAGTAGAGAGGCTGTCCGTGTTAAGCACAAAATGTTGTTTTGGAAATAGACATCAGCCCCCGTAAAAAGGCCTTGATAGTCATTGAAATTATCATAAACAACAAAGCATGGCAGTGTATGGTTTTCCCCTTTACTAATACCACTCCCTTAAAACACCCACACTACCCCCAAAAACTAGCACTCTTAAAACTCCCAATCCCCAACATTAGAAACCACCCCAGTTCAAGTTAACTGCACTCCCACTGTTTGACTGCACATGATGTTAAAGCGAAGCCCAAACATAACATTCTCACCCTGTTTGCCCCCACCCTCCTAATACACCATCATTGTGAGTCCAAAATAGAAATAATGACTTAATGTAGTCCCTGCCTTATATTCATCCATATACCCTATAACATAGTATCTTACTATCAAACCTGTAGCATAGTAGCTCAAAGTATAAGCAAGATTGGTGTCTAAAGAAAACATTCAATAATTCCCTATCATTTCAATTCAGTAGGCTCTACCCCTAACAAATTCGCACTGATTTAGATCAGTATTAGATTACTGGACAGTTATATTAATCTCATAACTATTTGCTATCTGTGGTAACAAATAATAACAGTCCCCATATCCCTCATTAGGCTGCTCTCAAACTTCAAAGAGGAACCCAGCATGCCAATATACAATACATAATATTGAATGGAAAGAACCCCCCCCCACAGTCAGTTGCCATCTAAGGCATGTGTCCCTTCAACAAGGCAAAACATTTAAACCCCATAAAAGATTTTGCAGTTCCTTCAACCAAAATAGACAAATACTGGTCCCACAAGGAAGGGATTGGTGGGCCATTTCCAGCTCCAACTGTATCAAGAGAAAACAAAGGAGTATGTCCCCAATACTCCTGATGTAGTAAGATGCTCTGTCTTCAAGGCAACTCCTTTCGGCTTTCAGGAAAAACAAAACATACAATACCCATTCAGTCTATGCATAACTCCGCCGCATACAACGTTGCATTATCATCATGTCACCAAATCAACCTTATAATCTACCGATAAAATAACGCATCCTAATCCTTGAAATGAGTATTCGGAGCACCTCCTTCATAAGCTGTGAAGCTCCCAAGAAACGAATAAAGGCATCCTTAATTGTATCACTCTTCTATATGAGAACCAAATCTGCAGGAGAAGGGATCGATTCCAACCTGCTCACTCCTCTTATCTAGAGCTGTTACAAACGAGCAGAGCAGACCAAACCAAACCAAATACAGCCACATCTCTCGGTTAAATGTAGCAACCTTGTCACTCTGTCCCCCTGTTCACTTATACAGGTCAGGGAAAAGCTCTTTCAATCCTTGCAATGCCTGTGCAGGGGAATCAAAGAAAAGCCACTTATCATCATGTTTAACCAGGAGAACCGCCGGGTATTTGACTCGGAAAGGTTTGCCAGCTGCCACCAGTTTTGACACTAATGGGTGTAACTCCTATCACCTTAGCCAAACCGAGTAGCGGAGGTCTTGCATGATGCAGCTCTTCAACCCTCCCAGGTCACCTCTCAGATCCTCTAACCTTTGCAAGAATATGCTGTTTATTCAAAAATTTAGTAGTTTAAAATAATTGGTCTGGGAGGCTGACCTGCGTTGGCATGGGGCAGAGTCGATGAGCCCTTTCGATGACATACTCCCCACCGTTAGGGAATGGACCAGCTATTTTGACACATAACCTTGCAGAAACTGAATTGAGCATTGCCTTCCTCCCGCTCCGGTATTCCAATAATCAGCAGGTTATTGCATCTACTGCGCCCCTCCAGGTCTTCTAGTTTGTCTTCTAACCTCTTAAGCCTCCGTACTAAATTCAAGCTTTCCTGCCCGGCTTTCTCCTGTTTTTTCTCAAGAGAAATGATCCTCGCTTCAGAGTCCCCAACTCTTGTTGATAAGGTTGTCACTGAGTTCTTAATTGTTTGGAGATCTTCGGAGATCGTAGCGACAGCAGCTTGCAGCGGTTGCATGATTTCCAAGAATTTCTCTCTTCCGAGAGAGCTGCTGCGGCCGAGGACATTTTTGGTAGGCTAGAGGCCTGCTGCTTGGGCCATTTAGCAGCCTTATCCTTCTCCAGAGTGAGGGGCGGAGAATGCCTTGGAGGTGCTTTTTTCATGTAAACCTCCATACTACACTCCGCATTCAGATTCTTGAACAAATTGTCACACCAGTCGGCTTCAAACAAGAACAGGTTTGACACTTAAACAATGCTATTTACGAGAAGTTAGTAGGTGGAAGATGGAGCTACATGGACAAGCTGCTTCAGCTCAGGCTGCCATCATGTGACCATGGACTATTTTCAACCAATAAAGGAAAAACATATCAATTCAGTGTTGTATTTGCTAGGAACAATAGTTAACTGGGGTGGAACTGGTGTCCAGTTTTTGAACTGGTACTGTACATTCCCACAACATCCACAAATGTTATAGTACATCTGCTACACTATGCCAGTACAACCTTTAGGTAGGAGGAACAGCTGGTGGACCTATATAATGAATGTGCTACAATAGAGTCAAATCTGCTTCTGTGCTCTTTATCCCTAAAGTTTACAGGGCTGAACCATTATATACTGAAGCTCACAGAGTCATTCAGCGAGAGGCTAAAAGTGACATCTCTTTATGTATGTTAATGTAATGTCCTCAAAAATAGCTCAAGTAAGAAGGAAAGAAATGCTTCCTTTTGTGTAAAATAGACAGCTGTCGAAGGGACCTTTGGAGCCTGTGTACCTTTTGTTTGTGTGGTGTTCACTGAATAGAAGGAGTTAGCAGAGATACCTTTAGGCAGAGCAGTGTGGTACTGAGGGGTAGATGGTGACAGCATGACTCAGTGATAAGGAGTCATTCAGATCAGTCTGCAAGGCAGTGGGTGCTCCAGCACTGTGAGGCTACAGCAGGGATGCATTAGAGCAGTCCACTTCAACCAAGTGGACTTTTTAAAAGAAGTAGAATACTTTAAGCATACTTACAAGGGTGTACTCCAATCCTATCTCCCCTGGCTGCGGAAACTCCAGTGATGTCAACCAAGCATGGGAGTGAGGTGAGGGACAGGAGCGGTGTGATCCTCGTCATTTCTGACAGTGCATGGAGAGTCCTGGTTTTGTGGCTACCACAAGGAAGCAGTAAAGCAGGGCACTCCAACTGAATGGTCTTAAAAAAAAAAACAAAAAAAAACTAAGGAGTGCTCTGAGGGTGTGCTCCGATCCTGTCACCTATGGCCAGGGCCCCTGTTTTCTGTGATTCTGTAGTTGCAAAAATTGCCACAGAAAGATGGCCCTGCCACAGAAACAAGCCTCTGCCACAGAAACAGCATTTTTTGGTGCAGTAAAAGTGGCTGCCACCACTGAAAACTTCAATTAACTGGCTAAAATGATTGTGATCAAGCTTAAAATGGCATTAGTGTGAGCTGTAGACAGTTCCATTATGCATCCATCCCCCCAGGTTGCAGTAGTCAGTAGAGCCACCCCCTTTCCAATCCCCTGGCATGCAGCCCTGAAGCTTATGACTATTATGGCCTTTACAAACACTGAGGAACTTCAGGAAGTCTATTTCATGAGAAAGAATGGTGGCTCCTTTGCCATTGCAGAATTGTGGAATGAAAAAGTATTAGTAATCGCAGACAAAAATGGAGGCTTTCTGGACCATTGTCTAATGTCAAATGCTCCGTACTCTCTAGCCTCACTGTAAATCCTCACAGAATGGGAGAGGAGAAGATATGGAAGCCAAGTGGCATGAAACAAACAACATCACCAGTGCTCAAACTGCATGAGCAGAGGAAGCAACTAGAGCAGCGTTACAGCTGAAACCATCACCACCAGGCTTCAAGCAAGTAGGTGGGAAGGAGCTATGGAGCAGCACTGCTTTGCAACCAGGCAAACTGGTCTTCGAGCAACTGGGCCAGCAGGTGAAGAAATTCTCAGGAGCATAACTGTGGTAAACCAGCACCGGGCAGGTAGAGGGAACCATGGGACAATAAAACAGACTGCAGTAAAAATTAATTTCCCCAGACCCTACATCCAGTCCAAATCATGATGGCAGAATTGCTTTGCATTGCCTTGTCTGCACATCTGCCAGACTGCACTAGGCTGCCTTTTTCTGAGCATTCTTTCTGGGTAGCTACATTTTATTTTGGGGCTCATTTGAGTTGCTAGAAGAATGAAGCCCATCACAGAATTGCTGCAGAATCACCACAGAACAGCTCCTAGCTTGTCTGCAGCAAGCATGAGGCCCTGCCACAGAATGTAGGTTCAGCATGCGCATAAACATGAGGCGCTGCCAATGGCTTCAGTGAGGTGGCGTGACAATTGGGAAAGGGGCAGAAGCAGAGTGAGCCTTGCCATCTTTGACAGTCTGTGATGAAAGATGGGGGAGCTGGATTTGCATGCAAGTGATAGCTAGCTCTGGGAGCTAGAATGCAAGCAAGGAGGGGCTCTGGGATGATGTTCACACCACAAACCTACTGATGGGTTATGTGCAATAGCTGTCCCATGCCGGTGAAGTGGGGAGAGATGCAGCCATGAGTGAGGTGGCTAAAGGGTCTCCAGTGGCACAGCAGGTGAGGGAGCAGCTGTGCTACCATAATATATATATATATACACATATATATGTGTGTGTGTATATATATATATATATATATATATATATATGTAATGGTAGCACGGTAGTGCTACCAGAGTAGGCTGAGGAGCCATTTACATGTTAAAACCCAAATTTTGCACCATAATAACTTTGCAACCATTTGACAGATTTGCCTGAAATTTGGAATACACGATCAAGACTCATACACATTGGGATCTGCCAAGTTTCATACTGGTTGGATATATGGCTGCGGAGGTATTAAGCGTGATCTGTGTGTGCGTTTACACTTTTTTGGAATTCTACGGGCGTGCCTACAGGTTGCACGGTTTGTGCAACTGGTCTGAAATCTTCAGGGACGTGCAGCCGGGGTCCCCGATGTGCCTTTTGAAGATTTCATTAAAAATTATTAAACGTTTCAAAAGTTATTCAAAAAACAAGTTCCCATTATAAGTCAGTGGGAAAAGTTAACAAAAATTTCGACAGTGTTGCAATTGCAGTTTTTACTTTCACAAATGGCCCTTTTACTGTCGCAAATCTGCCATTTTGTTTTCAGTTAGCAATCAGAAAAATGCTTGGCATTTAAATTTGGGACCCTCTAGCAATCTAATTCTTTTTGTATTCACCTAGTCGGACCCTGAGGATGCTAGCCATGTCTTTATTTTGGGGTAAAACACCCCAGAAATATGTTTTTTCAAATTTCTGGAAAAAGTACTTTCGCAAAGTACTGTCGCACTTGTGACATTGTCGAATGAATTTGCAAAAGCTTTCGCAAACTGCGCCAGTACTTTTCTAGACTGTGGGAAGATGACAGCAATTCTTTGGCACCCTGCTGCAAAAGAACAGTTTGGTGTTTTGGCCTGAAAGTTGGAGGGAACGCAGCCGACATCTCACAGATGTACCTTGCAGTATTTTGTTGAAAAAATGTTACATGACAGCAAAGTTACGGCACTCCAAAGTTTACGCTTTTTCCAATAGGATAACATTATGGCATCCGATGCATTACAGGAATCCTTTGGCGCCCTGCTGCAAAATAATGGTTTGGTCGTTTGGGCTGAAATTTGGAGGGAACACAGCCAACATCCCACAGATATGCCTTTTTGTGGTTTGGTGAAAAAATATTACAGGGATCCAAAGTTATGGCACTCCGAACCTCTCTTTTTTTCCCATAGGATAACATTACGGTGTTCGCTGCACCTTTCAGGGCCCGTACCTCGGAAAAGGTGCGAGATATGGACTTTTCATTGGAAAAATGCTTAGCCCCCAAAAGGGGCCAAGTATAAAAATTAGCCAGGAAAGTCATAAATCATGTGACTTTTACATTTGTTTTCTACGTTGTACGGTTCCTGAGATTTAAGCAATTTAGTATTCCAAGTCCTCATTTTCTGCTCCGAGAAACATTATTATGCATACATTCTTTGTACTCACTGTCTTTCTTTATGCAGGTTTTGGGGAAAACCAGCCTGTGTGCTTACATTACTGTTACCGTTACCATTTTCGCTTTCGGTTCCGTTCCCGTTTCACTTACCATTCACATCTATGCCACCATCTGCGTTACCCTTTGCGTTTCATTTGCTCTTGCTTTTGCGTTGTTTTTAACATTTCTGTCTACACTACTGTTTCTCTTTCTGTTTCGCTTTGCATCACCATGCACATTACTGTTTGCATTTGCAGCCACTGTGTTACTATGTGACAAGACATCTCGGGCCCCACGCTCCCGCCACCGCATTACATTCACTATTTCTCGTTATCATTCTCAAAAAGAAGGGAAATTAGAGGCAAAAAACTCTGTTTAATGCATTAGTTAGGTTTGTTCCACACTGACAAAAGCGAGGACATTCAGTGTTAGGGTTGAAAGCCCCTTGGCCTCCCTCACACCCCAACCAGCATTGGGGCAAGATTAGGTTGTCAGTCCAACTCTCACCCCACTGTCCTAAGCCTCTGCTTTACACATGTGATGGGGTGAGAGTTATGACCGACAACCCTTATGCACACCCTGATGCTGGTTGGGGGTGTGGGCAGGGGGGCCAAGGGTGGCTTTCAACCCTAACACCGAATTTCCTTGCTTTTGTTGGTGTGGAACAACCTTAACTAATGCATTAAACAGAGTTTTTTGCCTCTAATATATATATATATATATATATATATACATATATATATACACACTGTATATATTTATATAGATATGGCAGGTATAGTTAGGGTAGCACGGTCACTTTTATGTTAAACCTAAAGGTTTGTACTTTAATAACTTTGGAATCGTTTTTCCATTTTGGCTGAAATTTTGCATGTGCAACCACCAACCATATATCTCTGCATCCGAAAAGTTTTGTTCTGGTCAGATGTACGGTTGTGGAACCATTGGGCATTCAAAACTTGTAAAAGTACCAACTTTTGCGCATTTTTTTGGTAAGCCATAATGGACTGAAAAATGCATTTCAGTGGATTCAAATGTATTTGCCTATATGTGGCCTAGGTTGAACTGGTGCCTTTTGAAGATTTGGTAAAAAAATATTGCTCTATTCAAAAGTTATTCAATGTTTTCATGTCCCATTATAGCCTATGGGAAAATTTATATGTGCATTGTAAAAACATTCGCGATCAAATTTTTGTTGTCCTGCTCCCTGAATTTGTTTTTGTGCTGCCGTCATCTTGTTTTCAGTTAGTCAGAGACAAAAATGTTGAAAGTCAAAAAATAATACTGTTTAGTAAACACCAACAGTTGTGTTTACCTAATCATGCTCGGGGGAACATGACCCTGTCATTAGTTTTTCACCACCTGGTCTGGAAATATGTTTTTAAAACTTGTTGCACCATTTTGTCATGTTCTTATTGCAGTAAAATTTCTAGTTGCCATGAAAACAATCACAATCAAAAAAAAGTAACCTCGACAACATTTTTCTGTGCACGATAACATTTCCATTATAGAGATAGGAGTGCTGCGAAAACATCAAAGTAATCACGATAACACTGCATGAACACATTTTCTAATGTATTGTTTTCTTTGTCACTTCACTGTGCCAAGGTGGATTGTACTTTTGGCCTGAAAGTTTCAGGGTGGCAAGCCCTGGTCCCTCAGATGTGCCTTTAGGTGGTTTGGTACCAAAAAGTCAACGCACCCATACTTACAGCATTTAGAAGTTGAGAAATTTTCCCATAGGATGGCACTACGGTGCCCATCACACGTTCGGCGCTTGTATTTCAAAAATGGCTCGAGATACAGATTTGTCATCACAAAAATGTTTAGCCCCTAGGTACAGAAGTAGATTGGAAAGCCATGAATACCACAAACTTAGAATTTTTGTTCTACCTTGTACGGTTACTGAGATATTTGAAAACGAGTATTCCAATTACTCATTTTCATGTCTGTAGGCCAGTATTACACCCTCAAAGTCAGCACCCAAAGTACTTTTCGGTGCCCGTATCTTGGAAATGATGTAAGATACAGATTTTGTTGATGTGTCTTGCATGGAGGTCTTGCTGTCATGATCACAACAGCACTGGAATTTTTTTCATAGCCGCCACATCTTCCGAGATATTAGCAAATTAGTGTTACAATGGTTCCTTGCCCAATAGGACTGCTGTATGGCTCCATAGTTATGTATAAGTGGGAGCGCATGGCCCAGAGGGCCCGCGCTCCCACAGACGCATATCATTATGCACAAATGGGTGGCTTGGTGGGAGCATGGGGCCCTCCCACCAACACATGCCATTTACTATTTATATTATACTTTTTCACAAAGTAAGGAAGTTCTTTGCAAAAAACTTGATTAATTATACGTCAGTTAAGGTTGTTTCCACAGTGACAAAACTGTGGAAATTCAATATTAGGGATACAAACCCTACACTCTCTCCTCCTCCCCACCTCCACACAGCAACAGGCGTTGTGGTGTTCGTTGGGGTCATCGTGCCTAACTCTCACCCCATTCTCCTATACTACAACACTTCAGCTTATTTACAAATAGAATGGGATGAGAGTTAGGCCGTGACCCCAATGAACACTGCAATGTCTGTTGTTATGTGGAGGGTAGGGGGGTAGGGCAGGGGGTGATAGGATTGGTAACCCTAACATTGAATTTCCACACTTTTGCCACTGTGGAAACAACCCTAACTGATGCATTAACAAAGTTTTTCCAAAGATATATATATATATATATATATATAATATTCATTGCAAAAACTTATATTCATTGCAAAAACTTTGTTAATGCATCGGTTGAGTTAAAGCAACAAACATGGGGAAATGAGATGTTAGTGTTGAGCCCCTAATCCCCCCACCCCCAACCCCCATCTTCCACAGACCGACAAATGCCGGGGTGTGCCACGGGGTTGTCAGGCCCAACTTCCACCCCATTCCATGTGTAAACAGGTTGACATGGTACAGTGAAGGAGAATGGGGTAAGAGTTAAGCCTCATGGCACACCCCGGTGTTTGTCAGTCTGTGGAGGATGGGGGGTGGGGGGTGAATGGGGTTAGGGTATCAACCGTAACATCTCATTTCCCACTTTTGTCGCTTTAACCCTAACTGAAGCATTAACAAAGTTTTTTGGTAATGACTATATATATATATATATATATATATAGATGGATATATATATATATATATATATAGATAGATAGATAGATAGATATTATGGTAGCACAGTAGTGCTACCATAGTTAGGGTTGAGGAGCCATTTACATGTTAAACCTAAAATTTTGCACCTTAATAACTTTGCAACCGTTCAATGGATTTGCCTGCCATTTTGAATAAACAATCAAGAGCCATGCATTTTGGGATCTACCAACCTTTGTACTGTTCGGATATATGGCTGCAGAGTTATTAAGTGTGATCTGCATGCGCAATGACGCTTTTTTGGAATTCTTTGCTCGTCTCTTACAGGTCACACGGTTTGCACGACCGGGTATAAAATCTTCAGGGAACGCATCAGGTTCCCCAATGTGCCTTTTGAAGATTTCGTGAAAAAATATTAAACGGTTCAAAAGTTATTCAAAAAACAATTTCCCATTATAAGTCAATGGGAAAAGTTAACAAAAAGTTTGACAGTGTCGCAAATGCAGTTTTTACTTTCGCAAATGGCCCTTTTACTGTTGCAAATCTGGCATTTTGTTTTCAGTTGGTCATCAGAGAAATGCTTGGCATTTAAATTTGGGACCCTCTAGCAACTTAATTCTTTTTGTATCCACCTAGTCATACCCTGGGGATGCTAGCCATGTCTTTATTTTGGGGTAAAACACCCCAGAAATATGTTTTTGAAATTTCTGGAAAAATTACTTTCATAAAGTACTTTCGCATTTATGACACTGTTAGTCATGAATTTTGCGAAAAGCTCGAAAGTTTGGAGTACTTTTCTAGGCTGTGGGAAAATGACAGCAATTCTTTGCCACCCTGCTACAAAAGAACGGTTTGGTCTTTTGGGATGAAATTTGTAGAGAGCACAGCCAACATCTCACAGATGTGCCTTTCAGGATTTTGGTGAAAAAATATTACAAGGTGGCAAAGTTACAGCACTACAAAGTTGATGCCTTTTCCCATAGGATAACATTACAGCGTCTGCCGCATTACAGGAATCCTTTGCCGCCCTGCTGCAACATAATGGTTTGGTCTTTTGGGCTGAAAATTGGAGGGAAAAAAGCCAACATACCACAGATGTGCCTTGTTGTGGTTTGGTGAAAAAATATTACAGGGAGCCAAAGTTATGGCACTCTGAACTTCTCTTTTTTCCCTTAGGATATCATTACGGCATTCGACGCACCTTTCAGGGCCCGTATGTCAGAAACTGTGCGAGATACAGACTTTTTGTCGGGGGGCTAAGTACAAAACTAGCCAGGAAAGTCACAAATCATATGACTTTTACATTGTTTTCTACATCGTACGGTTCCTGAGATATAAGCAATTTAGTATTCCAACTCATTTTCTGCTCCGAGACCCATTATTATGCATACATTCTTTGTACTCATTGTCTTTCTCTATGCAGCTTTTGGGGAAAACCAGCCTGTGCACTTACATTACTGTTACCGTTACCACTTCTTCTTGCGGTTCCGTATCCATTTCACTTACTGTTCCTGTCTACGGCACCACGTGCGTTACCCTTTGCGTTTTCATTTGTGCTTGCATTTGCATTATTTTAACCATGTGTTTCTACAGTACTGTTTATCTTTCTGTTTCGCTTTGCGTTACCATGCGCATTACCATTTGCGTTTGTGGGCACCATGTTACTATGTGACAAGACATCACGTGGCGGGAGCGCGGGGCCCAAAGGCCCCGCACTCCTACCACTACGTACATTCACTATTTCTCATTATCATTCTCAAAGAAGAAATTAGAGGCAAAAACTCAGTTTAATGCATTAGTTAGGTTGTTCCACATTGTTGACCATGAGGAAATTTAGTGTGTAGGGTTGAAAGCCCCCTGTACCCTGCACCACACCCCACCGGCATTAGGGCACATTGGGGTTATCGGTCCTAACTCTCACCCCATTCTCCTATACCTCTACTTCTTCACACATCTGATGGGGTGAGAGTTAGGAGCAACAACAACTAGCACCCCAATGCAGCTTGGGGTGTGGCGGGGTCCAAGTGGGGGCTTTCAACCCTAACACCGAATTTCCTCGCTTTTGTCGCTGTGGATCAGCCCTAACTAATGCATTAAACAGAGTTTTTTTGCCTCATACATATATATATAGATGTAACATTAATGGTAAAGAAAACAATTTTGAGTTTTGAATTTGATTTAAGTGATTAAGTGTAGGGCCACTATTTTTAACCATTTTTGTATTTGATTTGCACAAGCACTTTAATTGGTTTCACTATATATTGTGATACCCGTATCCAGTATGTATCCTCTGAAGAAGCTCTGCCCAGTTGGAGCAAAACGTAAGGTTTTTTTCACCTTCACAGGCAATGCTGTTGCTTTTGGGACTGCTCTTCCCCTGTTTCTAATTTGTGTACCTGTATGTCCTGCTGTTAGACATGGCTGCACTTTTATTTCACTATGTTAAAGTACAAGCAATGGGCTATACTACACCGCAGCATGTGTGAGGAGCATCGTGTATACCTGCACATAATCACACCTGCACATGTCTAACCCAGCAGTGGCATGCACAACATGTGTGCAAGCCTCCATGCAGGGCCATAGTGCATGCCAGTGTTGGGCAGGGGTGTGGTCACATAACAGGCATGGCAGCAGAGTAGCAGCACATGCAAGAATGCATGGAAGTATGCCACATGCCGTATGCAGGTTGTGCACACATACACATGGCCAGAAGCTGTTGAAAGCCACCGCGTAGGTGAAGAAACCAGCCATAGTACAAGACCATGCCAATGTGGAAGTCAAACGGCAGTGAGTGAGGAGCACGCAGCTGCCATGTGAGGCAATGCTAGCACCTAGCCACCACGTGACATGGCAGGCACACAACCCCAAGGTCTGTCCAAGCATGCCAAAACGGGGGAATCATGGACATCCTGCTGCACACAGGCTGTCATTGCAGGGCATGCGGTGCACCTGCATGGTTCCATGTCTTTTCATCGCAAAATTTTTTGTCGCGGTTAATTACCGCACTGTAATTAAAGTGCAATACATTGCAGTGCATAGACTCTACAGTGCATGACAGTTCATTGTATATTAATTCGTAGACTGACTCACTAGTGATCAGGATGACATTTCTGCTTTTTTCCCTTTGGCATTTTAAATACTTGCATTCTGCTCAACGTGAAGAAAAAACATAATATGAAGCATGAGTGACAGCTAAGTATTCCAAAGTTGGATTTTATTTTTACTGGTGCAGCTTGCTTCGTAGGCTGATGGGTACATACATGCCTAGGTTTCTCTTCAGAGGAAGCTGGAAATTGTCAAATCACAAACGTTACTGCAAACATTTAATTAGAACAAAATGTCTCCCATGTCTATATTAATGTAAGTAATATACTGTTCATTACGAGAGCATAATCAAAAAAACAAATGGGTACAAGATACAGTTATCATAGATCTTGGTTGGTGTCAGAGTTTGCCTCTTCTGGATGCATCCTCCAAGTATACTAACTGCTGGTTTCCTCTTGGGCTGAAGAGGTACTTGGCTGATACAGTGACTGCCGACTGTACTGCACTGAGCTACCCCAAAAGGACACAACCCTCTGCTGTCCTGTTTTGGTGCCTTCTCGATTGTGGTATGCTGCATGCCTCTACCTGGGGAGCAGGCAGTGTGTTAAGGTTGCTGTTGTGCAGCTCTGTGAGCTATTCTGTGATGTCTAGGGGTTGCTGCTCCCTGTAGTGTCTAAGGATTATGTGCTTTGCTGTGGCTTTCTGTAGCACTTTTCTTTTATTAAGCTTCAGTGGGTTTGCGATATAATGTCATGTGGTAAATTGTTTCTTGCGTTGAAGTTGTTTGCAATGAAATGGTTACGATGAAATGTTTGTGATGTAATGACGTGATACCCAACTGCACACAGAGCCCCGACATGTCACTGCCACAGATGTACATGGCCAGAGAGCCATGGCAGTGTGACAAGAGGACACATGCCGGTGCCTGCTGACAGTGTCCCCCACCTGGTGCTGGCACAGATGTCCAATGTCCGGAAGCATACAGGTGTAGGCTGCCCCCAGCCATGCCCACCACAATGGCAGCATGGATAGAGAGCAACCCCCCAACTGTCGGTAGCTGCCAACAACGCACCTACCCCACCACACCCAGCCACCAGGCTGCACACACACAGAACCATTCACGCGAGACAATGACCATACATGGGTATCAGAAACAAGAATGTTTACTGAACCATTGCGGAGCACAGCAAGACGATGTACAAAACCAAGCAATGAAAAGAGCAGCAAGCAGCCCACAACAACCCCCCAAAAGTGCCCCCACACCACCACCAACAGCAGCACCCACCACCTGCCCTCAGTCCACAGGATCCCCCATGGGGACATCTGCCTTTGGTGGCATGACAACCACTGGCTCCACACCAGTTCCTGGACACCTTCTGCATGGCCCACCATCCACTGACTCCTCACTGTTGGTGCTCCCCACATCTTCCTACATCCTTCTGGGCCATGGTACTTGGAGCAGCAACATCCACCGCAATGGACCTCTGTAGCGCTATGGAGACAAAGGAGACTGTTTGCATAGAGAGAGAGACCAGCATGCTACCCCTCCCCCCGACCTGCACTGGACACGCAGTATGGCATCCAAATCCCCCACTCCAGGGCCAACACCACCCGGTGCACACATGCCTGTGATCCCACGGTGGCTCAACCCCACATCAGTGTGAACTGAGGAGCCGCTGGGACCAAATGTGTGGTGAGGGGGCAACGCCAGGACTGCAACTGTCACTGTACCCACCACTGCACACCAGCAGACCCCGGCACACTGGTAATCTCGAGCTCCCCCACCCTCCCCATGTCACATGACATGCTACGTGCAACACAGACAAGTCACTAACCCTCAAAAGCACTGTGACCTGCCATAGTGTCACCTCTTCCACCGGCTCTGTCTCACCCTCATAAAGCATCTGGCCCCCAACGGCAGTCCACCACAGGTAATGTGGCCACCTCCTCTGCCAGCACCGGTGATAGACAGGCCCCCGTGTTTACTGCGGCAAAGTGGACCTACATTCTGCGGCAGGACCTCATACTTTCTGCGGCAGAACAACTGCTGGTTCTGCAGCTATTCTGCGGCAGATTAATTGTGGCTAAACAGCATATCTTCAAAGGGATTAAGTCTTAATTAACTCTTTGACTGCCTTCATGCAACCACTCTGCTACACTGAAAGTGAAACAGCAGGTCATTTAACAGTATGTAGTCTTCTTATCACAAATATTAAATAGCAGTAACCCAAACCTGGCAGAGCCATGGGCATCAGTGTTTTCTTTTAATGTATTTTCCCTTCCACCCCAAATTTGAAGGTTCATCTGTTCTTCTGGAAATTGGTGGCCTTTGCTGTTCTCCTAGGTTATAATCAGAGGAGGACATACACACTTAGCTAAAACAACAAAGAAGGCAAAACCTGCTTGGATTTCTTCTGGTTTAGATTTACAGTTAGCAGATATAAAGGGAGACTCCAACTTCAAGGTCATTTTTTTCTGATTTTGATCAATGTTCTTTTAAATTATTATTTTTGTAAACTAGGAATACTCCAACTGCCTTGCAACAAGCATGTTGAGTGCAGTGTACAAATCTGTGTTTTGGGGGTGGGTGGGAATTGTCTTCCTATAATAGTGAAGGAGGGTGTAACTTGCAGTGTCTGTAGGATTCTTTGACTCCTGATTTTTCTTTTGGGGGACACACTAAACAAGCATTTGTCAATGCCGAATGTTTGCTTGCTGGCATTGACATTGGTAGTGTAGAAGTTACAGAGCTGCATAATAGGAATGTCAGTGAAGTATTGAACTGAAGTCAACCCCACCACCACCCTGCAGAGAGTGACAGGCATTGGGGTGTGCCTTTGGGTCATCAGGTATAATGATCATGCCATTTCACCACACCCTACCCTGCAGACACTGACAAGTGTCACGATGTGCCTTGGGGTCTTTGGCCCTTATGTGCACCCCATTCCATCAGGAAATACGGTGAGATGGGTGCCATATAGGAGATTGGGATGAAGTTTGGGCCTGAAGAGTCTGAGGCACACCTTGATGCCTCTCACTGGCTGCAGGGTGTGGGTGGGGGTGGAATGATATGTGCATGACAGGCAAGAATCCCAAGTCACACCCCTGATGCCTGTCATACTCTACAGGGTGGGGCGTTATGGTCGGAAACCCTAAAGCCTCAGGCATTCATTGGTATTTTCACTCCAAATTTTCAACATGGTTTTTTTGTGAACCCCACCTCATGAACAGTGGCAATATCAGTTTGTTAGCTGAAAACTGCTTTTGCACAGCGACTATGGCATTTGGCACCACAGGTGCAAAAACACATTCCGAATAGGATGTGAAAAATGACAGCGGTACTGTTCATGGGGAGGTGTAAAAAATGGCAATGTTGAAAATCTGCTGTGAAAATCTTAAAAAAACTGGTGAAGTCACGAGCGTGCGTAGAAACTGTGCAACGCACACCCGTAATGTAACTAGTTTGGGAATTTTTTTATAGCAGATTGTTAACACAGGCATTTTGGGACCTCTGATCATGAACAGTGTCAGTGTGATTTTCTTTATCTGTCCCGAACAATGATTTTCCACAGCGACCATGCATCTCTGCACTGAAAGTGTGAAAACACATTTCGGCCATGTTGTTGAAAATGACAGCTGTACTGTTCGCCAGGAGAATAATGGAAAAAATACTGCTGATAATCTGGACTGAAAATATTACAAATTCATGAACTTACGAGGGTGCATGGAAACTGCACAATGCTCACTCGTAACACAGTCATTTTATGGAGTTTTGTCACCAAATTTTCAACATAGCCATTTTAAGACCTCTGCTCATGACCAGTGTCACTGTGATTTTCTTAATCTGTCCCAAACATTATTTTCGCACACCGACTGTACCATTGTACGCTATATATGCGGAAACACATTTTGGGCTAGATGTGAAAAATGGTAGCTGCACTGCTCATAAGGAAGTGCGGTAAAATGGCACTGTTGAAAATCTGGTGTAATATTACAAATTGCAAACTTGCCAGCGTGCATAGGAACTGCGCAACGTGTGCTCCTAAAACAGTCATTTTTGGGAATTTTTTCCCCAAATTTTCAACATAGCCATTTTAACACCTCTGCTCATGACCAGTGTCACTGTGATTTTCTTAACATGCCCCATACATTGATTTCGCACACCAACTGCGCCATTGTGCGCTACATGGGCAGAAACATGTTGTGAGCGAGATGTGAAAAATGACAACTGTACTGATCATAAGGAGGTGTGGTAAAATGGCAATGTTGAAAATCTGGGTGAAAATATTGAAAATTGCAAACTTACGGACGTGTGTAGGAACTGCACAGCGCAGCTCATCAAAACAGTAATTTTAGGAATTTTTCACCAGATTTTCAACATAGCCATTTTAAGATCTCTGCTCATGAACAGTGTCACTGTGATTTTCTTAATGTGTCCCGTACATTGATTTCACACCGACTGCGCCATTGTCGCTTCATGGGCATAAACACATTTGGGTGAGATGTGAAAAATGACAGCTGTACTGCTCATAAGAAGGTGTGGTAAAATGGCAATGTTGAAAATCTGGAGTAAAAATATTGAAAATTCGCGAACTTTCGAGCGTGCTTAGGAACTGCGCAATGCACGCTCGTAAAACAGTCATTTTTAGGAATTTTTCCACCAATTTTCAAAATAGGCTTTTTGAGAGCCCACCTTATGAACACTGGCAGTGCTGTTTTGTTAAGCATTCTGGAAAGGTGATTTAGCTCAGTGGCTGTGAAATCACCCTTCGGGCCTGAGTAACGCCATGACAGTGACAGCATTTATGAGAAGGGGTCCTAAAAACCCCATGTTGAAAATTTGGTACAAAAATTCCAAAAAATGCCTGAGATATGCAATAAAGTTGAAAAAACCCTATCTATTCCATTATACTGCTTACCAGCATTTCGTCAGTTCGCGGTCAGCTTTGAAAGTGTCGTGTTCCCGGTCGACCGAAGATCCTTCGCACCGAGCTCGGAGAAGTTTGGGGTGAGGGGTTGTGGGGAGGCAGAGTGCATAGTGGGTGGGTGCAGGTTGTGGGAGGGGGCAGGGAGAAGTGCCGAGGGACAGTTTTTTTATTTGCAGGTGTATTTCTTTCTTTTATTGAGACGATGAGGGATGTTTGCAATGCTGGGGTGGGCTCCCAGCGTGGCAGCTGAAAGGCTGTTCGGGGGGGCTAGAGCCAATGGGGGATTGGGCTATAACACATTTTGCCATGCTGGGGTGGGCTCCCCAGCGTGGCACCTGGATGCCTGGGGGAGACAGTGGAGCCGGCGAGTTGGACACCCGTTGACCATAACATCATTTGCCATGCTGGGGTGGGCTCCAGCGTGGCACCTGGGCTCTTTGGGGGTGTGCAGCTGATGGGGATTGGGCACCCTGCTGGCCATACAGTGTGGGGGGGAGGGGGAAGGCGCATGAGCACGCAGTGTGCATGCGTGCGCACGCACGCTTGTGTGTGTGTGGGGGGAGAACTCTGCTCAGTCAAGTGGAGCTCTCCCTTTCAACAGTATGCTGCTGCATTTTCAGCTGTCATAGACAGCTGGAGCAGTGATTGGCGCTCTGCGACCGTGCCTGCAAACACACTGACTGAATTGGAAGAGGCTGACACACCACTGGAAAACTCGTATGATGGCACTATGTTTCTTGCATATGCGTGCAAGCAAACATAAAAATGCAAGCAAGTCATTCTTATTAAGCTGGAGTAACTTTGGTTAGCATGTTCTCTTCTCACAACTCAGGGGGTGGCGGTGTTCTTCAGGCAGTGACCCTCTTTTCACTTATGTATAGCAGCAATCAAACTCTCCATTCTGATTTTTTTCCACACCTGTTTGCTCCAGTTCTAGTATACCCTGCTCCCCAACTCTGCTGCAGCTGGGCAACTTGACTCTCCTTAAGAATTGAGCTTGATGCCGCCACTTAGGCTGCAGGTTCAGATTTGCCAAGAAATTACTCTTACACTTGCAGGTACAGAACCACAGCCCACAAATCAAAACTGTGATAGATGTCCATGAGTGGGGACTGAGTCCTCTGCTCAGTCTGCTGCCAGCCCTATGTTTCTGCAATCAGCTCCTCCTCCGATACCTGTCATCACACTGAGATCAGTTCCACCTCTACGGGCACCACTGAATCTTCTCACTTCTTGACTACAGCTTGCCTTCCAGTTCTTCCTTCCAAATTCATCTTCCAAGGATTCAGCATGCAACATGAGTAGCCTCATAATGAAAAATTGACATGGCTGAGCTACCCACACCTACACAGCAGCAAATCATAACTGCCATGGACCTAATCAAGCTCTGCTACTATTGTGTCAGTCGTCCCCCACACACACACAATACTGGCTGGAAGGAGTTATGTAACAAGAGCCAGCATGGGTCAAGATGCCAAGATGCCTTGCAGCCACTAGCTTTTTGGCTTTGTAGTGGACAGCATCAGTTTGTTGCCCCATCTAATGAGCATGTGTGCCATGGCATAATTAACACAACAATAGCTATGCCCTTGCCTTGTGTGATTGCATAGCATAGCTAGCATTTCTGCGGCTGACTGTCTGGTTTTCCTGATTTCTGTGGCAAGCACTGATATTTGTGGTCAGTCCTGATTTCTGCGTCCACTGCTGCAACCGCAGAATCACAGAAAACATGAGGCCCTGGTGATAGAGCTCCCAAGGGTGCACCACTATCACATCCACACTGTCAACCTGCACCTGCCGCACCAGTTCCAGCACAGGGGGCATACCCAAGACATCCTGCATGGGGTCGAGTAAGGAGACACAAGAGGGACAGAGATGTAAGTTCACAGTGAATAGCAATGACCCACAGCCCAATACTACCCACACAAACATGCGTGAACAGCGTACTGTCATACTCGTCATTTGATGACCCTGTGCCTCCCACAGGGTCCCGTATCCACCGCTATCACTGCTGGCCCACCTGGTCACCCTCCAGAGCTGCTGATGTAGGTGCTCCATACTGACGTCAGTCACTGCACATGCGGGACCATGCCTATATATATATATATATATATATATATATATATATATATATATATATATATATATATATATATATATATATATATATACCTCCCTCATCCACGACCTGTGGGCATACCATGAAGTGCCACATGTGCCAGCTGCCCAGGCATGCTGGTGCAAGTGCCTCATAGCCCAGCCCACTGTAGCAGCACATAGCCAACTGCCTGCTTCATTGCTGCTTAATGACAACATAGGTGGCCCACATGCATGTGTGCATGGGCGTGACATGCAGCACGTCTGTGGACACCGTCTGTGCAAACAAGGGGGGGTGGGGGCTGGATGGCAGGCATGTGAATGTGTGCAGCCATACCTGTGTGGCATGTGCACCCTCATGGCCATGCGACACGTGCGGCACACAATACACCCACAGACTCAGATGCACCCTGGATGCTGTGGACATGCAGGGTGCTCAGGTGCAAGTCCCACCCACAGTCTGGATGAATGCATGTGTGTAGGCATGTGCCATCAGAATGGCTGATGGCACCCTGCACATGGCAACTCACACAGTAGGAAACACACATGATGCATAGGAGGGGTGCTGCTGTGTCACGGTGCCATCCAATGGTGACACTGTATACAGTACATCGCAGTGATGTGTCCTGGTCTACTGCTGAATGTATATCTACAGCATGCAGGCCATGCAGGTTGTGCAAGGTGGTGGCCATGGGAGCATGTGTTCCAGCCCCACATGGCTGGCAATGACCTCCGAGATTCCCACTGCATCAAGTGCTTCCAAATACCATGGCACATAGTAGCAGAGTTTTGTGACCTTGTCTGCAATAAGGTGTCCTCAAGGATGCGACGCTCCCGTGCCATGTCCGTGGAGATGAAGGTTATGTGCGCCCTCACCTACTACGCCATGGGATCATTCCAGCTTGTGGCAGATGAAGGCATTGAGGTGAGCCAGTCATCCATGTCCCATGCCTTGCTTGACCACACACTCACCCACATATGCCTCTCAGTGATGGACGGTGAGAAACAGGCCATGAAGCAGGCCTTCTATGCCATGCATGGGATGCTGAATGTACTCAGTGCTGTTGATGGCACCCATATCACCATTCTAACACTGTCTGTGTCTGAGAAGGTGTAGTGGAACAGAAAGGGATTTCACAGCCTTAATTGCCAGGTGGTATGAGACACAACGGGCATCTTCATGGATATTTGTGCCCATTTCCCTGGGTCGTGCCATGATGCCTACATCCTGGATTCCTCAGGCCTCGGTGCACTGCTCCATTCTGGATGCATGGATGGATGGTTATTGGGTACGGACCATGCTCAGATGGGTGGGTAGTACACCCCCTTGCTGATTGCACACTGACCTGTTCTCCTCTTCCCACAGGTGACAGTGGATACCCACTATGGCCATACCTGTTGACACCCTTCCTGGCACCAGCAGATGCGGTGGAGGAGTCCTACAACTCAGCACCCTGCCGTACACAGTCCATCATCGAGAGGAGCATTGGGCTACTGAAGATGCGGTACCTTAGCCTGGACCACACAGGGGGCACCATCATACTTGTGCCACCACATGCCTGCCAAGTGTTCACTGTGTACATGATGCTCCACAACATGGTGGTGCAGTAGGGTTTTCCCATGCCACAGTATGACCCTCTGGATGGGCAGCCTGGACAACAGGGGACGACTGCTGTCATAGGCTAGAGATGGCTGCAGGATGCTTAGTGTATACGGGGGTCATGAATGGCACCTTCAGATGGTAGTGTTGGGGTCCTGCACACCGTCACCCAGCATATATGATCAAGGGGTATGCATGGGACGTTGACCATTGACCATTCCATGCCACGACACGGTGTGTTCAGGCATGGCTGGCATTGCACCTCATGATGACACGTGACTGAAGGTGTGGATAGGGGATTGCACTGCCATGCCATTCTGCTGGCCCTAGCTGGCATTTGGTGACAGGGCACCTGTGCCGCTGTACAAAGCCCCTGTACCATGGAATGGTACCCAGCCAAACAGGGGACCTCCCTTCCCTCCACTGCATGTGCATTCCCACCCATGCCCCTGGAGTGTGCCCACCACCACAGTGTGCCCTCATGTGCGGCATTGTGCATCCCTGTATCTGCACCATGGCAAGTATGTGTGTGGGTGCGTATTTATGTGTGTGTGAGCTGGGGGGTTGGGCTCACTCATGGCCTGGTGCCACGCACTCCTACTACACACCACCCTACTGCTGTGGTGACAAATAGGTAGCAGCCTGCTACCGTAGCCTGGACCACTTGTCCCACATGTGTGCTGGGCCTAGTGCCCTACCACCCCTGTGCCGTGATGTGACCTGCAAGCAGTCCACCCCTGCTAGTGTGTCCACAGGCCCCTCACTGGCCATTGCAGCACTGCTATGCTTGACCTGGGTTGTGGCATCTTCCACGATAGTCTTCTGGCTGCCTTGCACAGCAGTGTCCTCCAAAGGGTCCCTGTCATCATACAGGCCCAGTATCACACAGTCTCCACCTGTGCCCCCATCTGTCTGCATGTGTGGCAGCTTGTGGTGCCATGCCGGCATCTTGGCACTGCATTCCCCAGCTCTGAGCATGCATGGCTATCGTGCTGAATGGCTATGTTGGGGGACCCCATTCCATCAGCAGCTCCACAGTGCACTCCTGTGCATGTGCCATCCTTGTTACATCAAGTCCCATGGCATGGACTGCACCAGTCAACTCCACAATGGCCTTTGTGAGCCTGTGCTGTATCTCCAGCCAGTCATGCTCCTGCTGCCACAGCTCCATGTACTGCATGTCAGGTATGATACTTGTCCGTGTTGGCCGGCTCCATCTGGTGGGTCTGCTGGACAGTCCCTCATCTCTGCTGTCCCTCCCTGTGCATGCAGCATGCTTCCCCATTCCACTCAAATGCAGGACATTGCCAACATGCATGGCAACACTGCTGTGGACCTCATCTCCAGGAACCCGTTGCCCTCTGTATGTGTAGGGCCATACATCACCAGGAACATCATTGGCTGCCTCTTTCACCAGTGTGTCCCCATTGTTGGTCTCCCGGGCTTTGGTGGTGTCATCCTCGGGACACATGCCGGCCTTTCTCCACTGGCTGTGCTGGCCCTGTTGTGGGGACACGTGTGGGGGTGTTTATTGTGCTGTGCCTTGGTTCAGCCTGTGTCAGTGCTGTGTGTCTCCCAATACTAACCTATGTCATCATCCTCCATTGCCTGCCCATGCCAAGTGTCAGGGCCTGCGGTGTGCTGGCTCCCCGTGGGCATGCTCCCAGTGTGTCTGCTGTCCCTGGCATGCTCTGTTGGTACAAAGCATTGCCATTAGTGAGCACAGTGGCCAGGTACTTGTACCACTAGTCATGTGCCATTTTGTGCAATACTCACTGGCCTGTGTGTTGATACCCTCAGCCACACCATGGATGCTGATGGCCATAAGGGCATCCACCACCATCCTCTTCACAGGTGTCAGCTGTTTCCCTTTGTGCCCATGCACCCTCTGCCATCTTGCACTCCACAGACATGCACAAGTCCTACCATTTGTGTTTGATGGTGGTGATGGTCCATGCGTCCGTTCCTGCAGCATTCACTGCCACCTGCATGTCTAGCCATATGTGCACTTTCATGTCCACAGGGGTGGGCAGGACCAGTGCACTGTATCGATGGCAATGGTCGGCACTTATCTCCACAACCGTGGCTGCCACCAGTGCCCCCATGAAGTTTGAGGCCCGTGTTCTTGCTCTGCCACTGCTGCGTGCACCTCTGATTACCTGCCCTGCTGGCTGGCTGGTGTTTGCTGGCACTGCTTGTGCCTGCGTGCCAATCTCGACATCCCTTTCTTGCTCCACCATTTCTACTCCATCGACTCTGCAGTTTGCATTCACTTCCATGTCTGCATGGTGGGTGGGGTGTTTGTCCTTATATCATGGGGTCATGGGGTGGGTCCGGGTTGCTGGGGGTGGTCTCTGTGGCTTGCACAATGTGCACCACTCCATCTACAGAATCACGCATGGGGCCTGCGCACCTCACATGTCAGTTGGTGCATGCCACATTTTGCCTGGCCCTGCATGCCATGCAGCTATGCACCATGTATGGATCCCATTTGCATGCCTTTCCTGCACATTCATGCATAGGGCCCAATAAAAGTAGTAAGTACTTTTATTTATGAGTGGATTCTCAGTGTGTTATTTTTACATAATAAACACACCAGTGTACATATACTGTATGGCCTGCAGTGGGTGTACCAGTTTACTGTTTTATAATATATATATATATCAGGGGCCAGAAAAAGGGAGTTAGATGAAGAAGAGGAGGTGTCATGTGACAGAGAAACTGGCACATACAGTAAAACAGTAAGAAGAGGAAGAATGGCAAAATTGAGAAGAGTGGGCAAGTAGCCATTTATTTTAAGCAACAGGCATGACATATTTAGAATGAGACAGCATGAGGCACAGGTGATAAGAAATGACAGAGAAGGTCTGAGATAATACGGAGGGACATTACCAAAAAAACCAAGACAAGTTATTGTAGTAGGAGATTCTTTGTTGAGGGGAAAATGCAGTACAATCTATGCCAGAGGCAGTGAACTACAACAGTATCAAGCTGGCTGGGCAAGAGCGAATGACACTGAGGGAAAGATGAACAAGTGGTTTGACAGAATGAGGAAAGACCAGTGGTATGACTCCATGTTGCAACAAATGATGTAGGCAGAACAAGCCCCAGATCATTATTTTTTTATTTTAGTTGTTTAACCAGGTGAGACACACTAAGTTGAAAGCTTTTTTTACAGGTGCAACCTGGGAGCACAGGGAAGTTAAGTGACTTGCTCAGGATCACTCAGTATGCAAGTGGAAGCTGTGGGATTCAAACCCAGGTCTGGTCTGCTGGATGTCTCCAGATTTTCAGCTCAGAGCCTTAAACCACTGTACTATACTGCCTCCATTAAAAAGAATGTTGCATCCACTTCCAAGAAAGTTAAGGGGAAGAATGGGTAATTTATTATTGGCCATTTTTTACCAGTCCCTAGGGCAGTTTATAGGAGCCAAAGAGACATTAAAGAGCCAAACATATAGTAGTAGCATAGAAGTAGTAGAAATCTTTATTTCTAGATAGATTAAGAACCATTAGGACCAACATGAGACTATTTTCAAAGTTGTCCTGCGATGATACACATTGCATTTTAGTTTAGTTTAGTTTATTCAACACAAGTGTGCCAATCCCCAAAAAGGAGAGGCTGCAGTTAAATACATTCAAAAACACCATACACACTGCAGAAATGATCTTGCAATCCAAAATATATCATAACACATCAAAAATTAAAAAAGTCATCATAAATACAAAAGATAACAATCTGAATGTATAAAAATGCCAACCGAATTTAGACACACTAGACATTATTCTCAAAGGTTGACACAGGGCTTTCACAAGCCCTGCATCAAACCCTGCACTTCCACGAACACATTGCCACACCGTGCACCCGATTCACAAAGGGTGTGCACACTTGTGACACTGTACCCCTTTTACGGTGGCTTGCACCACATACACAAACCCTGTAAAAAGGTCCACAAAGTTAGACCTCATGGCATGTAGTGCATGGGATAGAGAATCCTGATTGCTTGTCAGGGAATGCCTCAAGTCCCATGTGCCATGTGTTCAATGCACTCAGGGCTTGCTTTATATAAACTCTTTTATCAAGAGCACTATATCTGCACATTGTTACTCTTCACTGAGTTCAGCCTGTATTTTTTATACACTACCAATAGACAAGAAAAACTCATAATTCATAACATTAGTTTATTTTTTGAAACTTCTTTGTTAGTGTAATCATGCAGAGTTCAGTACATGAGCATAAATGTAAGACTTTGATACAGAAATACTTGCATCAAAAACCCTGGATCCTGTTTCTGTATTTATAACATAGACTTTGTCCATCAAATCCTGCTCAGGTGTAATGTGAAGAGAAAATAAAAGTCAAGTAAAACCTTAAGTCTCTTGTGTTCTTATTTTTGTTTGTAAAATTGTGAAAGGAAGCAAGATAATTTGTGGGGGTACACAAGTAGATATAGCCCTATTATCTGTTCCCAGGGTATGATTCACTCTTTTATGAATACAGTTTAAAACCAGAGTAAGAGCCCAATAAATATGTAACAGAAACAAGAAAAATGAGCAAACAAGTGGAGTGATGCTAAACTGATAGAATGGAAGGTTTATATCCAGTCAGAGAATTCCATACATCCAGGTGGCACCATCAGGAGGCATCAGTATCCCTCTGCCTCCTAAGACATGACCAATCTACTCTCTAACTACTCAGTAAAGTCCATATACAACATTAGTTTCAACATTCACAATAGCAATACAAACACAGAGTTTGGACAAATTAAGCAGCTGTTAATCTTACAAAGATTTTGCACTACTGGAAGATCACTCAATCAATTACGATTTAAATACAGTACAGCTGCAATTTTCAGTAAATTCGGAATGTAGCATCATTTTAAATGCAGACAAGTAACTAAGACCATATTGTAGAAATACTAGGCATGAGTTTAACAGTAACTGGGAGGGTTTTCCGAACAGAAAGGACATTTATTGGAAGGAAGGCCTGCAAATGAATGGCAAAGGAAACAAGAGTCTGGCAAGGAGGTTTGGCAATACTATATGGAGATATTTAAACTGAATAATCAGGGTGTCAAGCAAATTTTAAGGCATAGAAAACCAAGAGTATTAGGTAGTAGCCACCCTGGAATGGGTACAAGTACAGACATAGATACAGATACAGAGAAACACAAGAAAGAACTAAAAGGGAAATTATATGAATGAAGACTGCTGCAAGGAGCTTAAGAAACAAGATGTGGGGAACTGGAGGCTCCTAAAATTAGTCTGAACTATGACCTGATTGCAATAACTGAGACTAGGTGGTATATTGGCATCACATGAGGTAGGTACATTGATGGTTATAGACTGTTTCACAAGGAGAGAGTGGGACATAGGTGTGTGTTAGAAGTAATATTCAAGTACAGTAAGCATGCATTAAAGATGATTTTGCTGTGGAAGACTTATGGCTTACATTGGGCAAAAGGGGTGAGAAATTAATTTTAGGCTAGATATATAGACCTCCAGCACAGGGAGAAATTGACAACTCTTTCTTGAGAAATACAATGAGCAAAAAGTGTAGAAGAGACAGTACAGTTATGCCAGGGAACTTCAATATCCTTGATATCTATTGGGAGGAGTATGCCACAGATAGTGGAAAGAGAAGAGATTTCTTATATACTATGCCTTACAATACAGTATAGTTTTCTGGAAGAAATGGTGGGTGGTCCAACCAGAGAGAGAACACATGTCTTGTTTTAATATTTATAGATAGAGAGGAAGTAATCTCTGAAGAAAAAAACTAATGATGACCAGGCAGGACGTGATCATCTGATGTCGAAATGTGAATTAAAGTTCAAACAACAATTTATACCTGAGAATACTAACACACGTAATTTCATGAAGAAGCATTTTAATAAATGGAAAGCTAAGTTGCGGTATGCAGATTAGTATAAGGAGTTACTTGGGCTGACAAGAGTGGCTGCCTGGGAAAAATGAACAGAGACTATTTATCAGAAGGCATGTACACCGCTGAGCAATAAGAACAAATGAAAATTGGGAATCCAACATGGAGGATGACGAAGGAGAACAGTATGGCATACTGAATCAGGAAAATTTATCAGTATGCCATACTGAATCAGGAATATTTATCAAAGTAGTATGAGCCATTATAAGGCACAACAAGACAAGTGTAGGAGAATCAGTAGGGAGTCAAAACCAGTAACAGAACTTCAAGTAGCAATGCAATGAATGATGTTTCTCCAAAAGCTAGTTTCCACTTAGTGCTGTGCAGAATAAAGATTCTGCCTGAAAAAGTAGCATGGAATGACCATTCTGCCAGTGGAATTTCCATCAGAATTTCACTAGTTCTGTGGAATTTTGCCTACTGTGATCTGTGGAATAATATTCTGTGGAACAGCATTTTTCCATGGAAAATTATTCCACAACAATTTCAGTGGAAAATATTGAGATCCACATCATAATATTCCATAGGACAGCATTTTTTTTCAGCAGAAAATAATTTAGCAACTATTTTCTGCTGTGGAATGGCACCTTTCTGTTTTTGCCAAAATTTGGCAGAATTTCAGTGGAGTTTTGAAAATTCAACAGAATTTCGTTATGCTAGAATTTGAAAATTCTGCACAGCACTATTTTCACAGCATTTAAAAAAAATATTAGCATACCTGTCAAACCTGCTTTTTGAGTTACCTCCGATGCTGTGCATCATGAGGTTTTTTTTCACTCAGTCCTAATCCACACAAGATCTTCAATGTTATTTCTAAGCCAATGTTGTGACCATCTTTTTTTTGTGAGAAAAAAAACTATTTGGAATCAATAATAGAAATATTCTCATTTTGGTGGAACTAGAAAATGTTACTATCAAATACAACTGGAGGATGTCTATACTGTTTTACAATAAAAAAAGGGTCACAGTTTTTGCCGAGTTTCATTCCATTACTGCTCTAAGGAGCAGTTGATACCTTCAGGACAACTTTAACAAAACATAATATTTAGACCCAGTTCAGCTTATATTTCACATTAGTTCTGTATTTCCCCTCAACATTACTTATTACTGAGGTCATTTACATGAAAACAGGATATTTGTTCCTAAAGAGTTCATTCATTTCTGTTGCTGTCTCCCTACCTAAGGTCATAATGTACTACTTGTAACATCATACTTACTCCCATGGCAACAGATTGTGATGTCACAACAGAGCATTATGATTTCAAGTAGGGAGTAAGCTATAGAAGCAAATGAACTCTAAGGGATAAATATCATGTAATCATACAAATTTACTTGGTAAGAAATAATGGGGAGTAGAAATCTATGGAATATATATTGCATGCAAGCTGAAGTCCACCCAAATATTATGTTTTTCAAAGTTTTCCTTGAGGTGTCAGCAGCTCTTCAGTATAGCAATGGATAGTGCTTCGAGCAAAAAGCTTGTTTATAGCAATGCTAAAGGGGAAAAGGGAGCCAAGGAGGAATAGATCACTTAAACAGTAAAGATAGTAATGACAATACAGATACATAGAAACACAAAATCTGTTAACAGAAAAGGATGACTTGGCCCATCTACTTTGCCCAGATGGTCTCTGCCTCGTCTGTCTCCAAACTCCTAACTGGTTTCTGGTGACCCTTCTTCCTTCTCCCTGCCTATATACTAATATCCCTCTATGTCTATCCACTGTATGCTTGAAGCCCAATACTGTTTTCACCTTCACCACTTCTGCTGACAGTCTGTTCCAGGAATCCATCCCTCTTTCAATGAAGCGATACTTCAACATATCACTCTGAACCCCCCCCCCCCCCTTCAAGCTTCATTGCATGCCCTCTGGTCCTGGTGCACTCTCATTTGAAAGAGACTCCACTCATGCATCCTGTTCACTTCCGTGAGATGCTTGTAGATCCCTATCTTCAAGGCCACTGGCTTTTGGTTTTTATCTGAAAACCCAATACAGTTCCAGTGTTTGGACTGCCTGCACTCCAGTAAAAATAAAGAATTTCATGGAATGTGGCATTTTATTCCAATCAGCAAATCAACAGATCTTGTATTTTTATAAAAAGTTTGTTCCTGTACTATTGTCAATTTGCTTCATTCTGTACTCCATATATGATTCCATGTCAAAACCATGTGGAGCAAGAACAGTGAGTCACAAAAAGCAACACCCATAATGGCACTTTGCATTATGGTGCCAAACAATGGCAGTGAAACCCCCATTATAAGTTAGTTGAGGGTTTTTTTTGCCTGTGAATCCCCCTTAACTAAAACTAACCATCTCCAAGCTGCAAAAAATAGACAAGAAGAGCAATATCCTCTGACAATGCTAAACTTAACATGTACTGTAATTACCACATAACTGAAATGACCAGCATTGTTTTTGAGTCACTGTTTTTGACTCGCCTTTTTGACAGAACACCCCATATATTAAGACTTTGTTTATTCTGATCATTTTTACATATGCTAAAAGAATAACAGCAGAATCCTGGTAAAATATGGAAATTAGACTAACAATCACTAGTGCAATTCCGTGAATTTCAAGTCTTGAACACAGAATTTTACTATTTTAATCACTGAAAATTAGTGGTCTTGCCTATCATGTCCCTTCTGGCTCTCCTCTCTTGCACAGTGTACATGTTGAGATCCCTTAGTCTCTCTTCACTGGCCTTTTGATACAACCCCTGCCGCATTTTAGTTCTCCTCTTCTGATCTGCCTCCACCCTGTCTATGCCCTTGCTGAGGTGTCGCCTCCAGTACTGGGCACAATATAAGTGAGCGATACAGTGGCAACACCACCTCCCTCCTCCTGCTGAAGATACTTCTCCTTTTGCATCCCAGCACCCCACTGGCCCTACCACTGCTTTGCCACACTTCCTTTTCACTATAATGTAATCAGAAATGATAACCCCAAGGACCCTTTTCTGCTTTGTGACTGTAAGTACCTACCCCCATCTTCTACTCAGCTCCCAGATTCCTAGGCTCTAGGTGCATGACTTTACATTTTTTGTCATTCTACTGCAATTGCCAAGCTCTTGACAACTCCTTGAATTTCCTCAAGATTCCTACACATTTTCTCCTCCCCTTCCTGGGTGTCCACCATATTACAGATATTAGTGTCATCTACAAAAGGGATAGCTTCCCTTCCAGTTATTTTACAATGACAGTAATGAAGACATTTAAGAGGACCTGTCTCAATACTGAGCCCTGCAGCATCCTGCTGGGCGCTGTCCCACCATTAGAGTGCATGCCATTAGCCCCCAACCTGTTTTGCTTATCCATTAAATAATTCCTTTCTAAATTCATCACTTTGGATCCCACCCCCTAGGCTGCTCAATTTTTATGACTGCATGGTGATGTCATACTGTTTATTCATGAAAGCCAGCCACACATCTCATATAGTGAAAAGTTATGTATTGTGGTTTTGTTTTAACATAATGATCTTCTGATCACACCCAACATTTCACCCAGTATGGGCTTCCTTAGAGGTTTAGGCTTTATAATAACTACATAAATTATATTTTTAATAATTTGTTATGTTCAGTCTTTTACTTTAAACAAATAATTAATTCCAGGTCAAATTACACTGATTCTGATTCACTGCTTGATTAACTGTGTTACAGTATTTGCTTTTACTATTATCTTAATTCATTTGGTAATACAGACTTAGTGTTATTTGGCACATTCATTTGTTGTGAACATTAAATTTTAACCACATTTGTTTTAAAAAAACAAAGGTTTTAAACATGTTTGGCTTGTCAAGCTTTCTATAACATTCTATGTTCCTTGCACAACTAGAAAATATGATGTTATCTGCTGACGTATTGTCTTTATTAACAGGTATTATCCTCGTTAGACATATTTTTATTTGTTTAAGAATATTTCTCATGTCACTGTCTTATCTCATTACGTCAATAAATGTATTCGTGTCATTTCTTTTAAACAGCTTTATATTACTCACATACTCTTTTCCATTTACACTTATTCTGTATTAGTCTCAGAAAACTTTTTACTGTTTCATATTTTACTGCTGAGCTTGAAACTTGCTAAAAAGTATTCACTTACACCTTTAATGCTTAAGACTAAACAGTTGTAAACATTCCCTTTAACACCAGTCAGATACAGAGTTTCTCAACTTATGCCTATAGTTTTGATAACATCAGACTCTGGGCTAGGTATTCAAAGGTGTTGCACCTGGCACAATTGAGTTGCACTGGCACAGCCCCTGCAATGAGCCCTGGTGCAGTATTCAAAAGGGGGACCTGCACAGCACAAGTCCCGATGCACCTTGGCACATTGGTAATGTATGTAGCACATCTGCAGGGGCATGCCCATGAATATGCGATGCATCCTGACATTCAGCCCGGGATGTGTGGTGCATCTGCTGGCACAACCCCCAGATGTGCTGCATACTGTGGCACAAAGTTGAGCTCGGAAAAAAAAAAGGCTCAAATGCTGGCCACCCACAGATGGGTGGCTGTATTGCAAGGTGCAACACAGCAGCCACTAGCCATGGGTGGCCACCCTCTCACCCAGAACACCATCCACAAGCACCCATATGGTCCCTGGTAGTCTAGTGGTATCCCCCTCCTCACTCATAGCCCTGATCTGCCAGTAGAAATGTAATGAATGCCCTGGTGATCTAGTGGTTCCCTACTCCCTACCTGTAACCCTGATCATGGCAAAAATGAATAACTGTCAATCCCTGGTAGTCTAGTGGCACCCCCTCCCTCCTTCCCATAACCATGATCGTGTCAGCCCTGGTAATCTAATGGTAACCCTCTTCCCTGCCCATAGCCCAACTGCAGGTAAGAGTACATAATGGACACTCCCTGGTGATCTAGTAGTGCCCCCACCCCTCCCAATGCTCCAATCACCATAAAGGAACAGATGTTCCCAACCCTGGTAGTCTAGTGGTCCCTCCATCCCACCCAAGGCACCCATCACTGGTACCCCATATTGAAACATATCCCTGGTGGTCCAGTGGCCCCCCTCCCTCCTGTAGCTGATTGCCAGTAAATTAAAGTCATCCCATCCCTGGTGGTCTAGTGGTGCCCCCCACTCCTCACCTACACTGGACCCCCTGCCCACCCAGATCCCCCCATCATTGGTGGGCAGCTTCAACCCACCTGCATACCACCTGGCTGCCTGCCGAATGACACCTTACAGTATGCACTGTAAGCCCATTGGTCCACAGTGAGAAGGGTATACTGTGCAAGACAGTCACAAATATGTGAATGAAGTCCATTCACATATATATGACTGTCTGGTACACTGTGGACTAATGGGCTTACAGCACATACTGTAAGCTGTAATTTGGTGGGCAGCTGAGTGGTATGTGGGCAGGTTGAAGCTGCCCACTGATGATGAGGGGGGAGCTGGGTGTCACTGGGTCCTGTGTGGGTGGGAGGCACTGCTAGACCACCAGGGATGGGATGACTTTCATTTACCAGCTATCAGCTATGGAAGGGGGGTTACCTCTAGACTACCAGGGCTGACTTGTATTCATTTTTACTGCAATTGAGGTTATGGGAGGGAGGAGGGTGCCACTAGACTACCAAGCAGTGACAGTTATTCATTTTACCACAATCACGGTTATGGGGTGGGGGGTGCCACAAGACCCCCTCAGTCTGCACAACATTCTGTGCAGGGTGCCAGGTGCATTTCACTGGGCTGCCCTGTGCAGCTCATGCAAATGGGGCCATAATGTCATGCAAATAGCCCCATTTGCGCCTTGCATACATTATGGCCCTATTTGCATGCCCAAGTCTGAATATCTCCAGACATGCGCCCAAAGCAACTACAGTTGCACTGGAGCATTCCCAGTCCTACCTGTCTGGGGGATGTGCTGGTGCATTGTATATGTGCCATGTACCTTCTGGGATATTTTCAAAGGTGATACACCATGGCACATGCACCTTTGAATATCCCCCTGTCTTGGCCATGGCACATCTCGGTTGTGCTATACCTCCACTTGCGCCATTTCCTGGTGCAGTCTACATATCTAGCCCATAGTGTCTTTTTATGTTTGTGTTCCCCCTTTCACTCAACATTTCTACTTCTGCGTTCCTTTCTATAAATTTATACTTTACTTTGTACCATTTAAAACTGGTGAATTTTGCCTACGTCATATTCAGGACATTCAAAAGAACCTGTCCTTAACTTAATTTTGTTTAAACTGATGGAATTTGCCTATACCTTAATCATTTCTCATACTCTGCAGGCTTTTAAACATTCAGGAGGCCCTCTACTGCTGGTTTTTCTTCAAGTTGCTTCTGTGTTACCGGAGCTGTTGATAAATGGAAATTCAGTTACACCTTTTAAGTGCATGGTGTTCATAATGCCAAATGGGCCACTACTATACTTTATATTCTTTGTAAATGGGGGTGCTGTTATGCCCTTGCCATAATCTTTTCACACACCCTGCTTGCAGGCTTTTAAACATTCAGACAGTTTTCTAGTGTGGCCTTTATCCACAATTTATTTGTGGTACATGAGCTGTTAATAACAAAATGAAACACTCCCTTACAGAAATATAAGTGTGCTGTGTACATGCAGAATGCATGCCACATGCTTAATTGTGCAATGTTTGCATGCAATTTGCATACAGAAAGTGAACCTAAGCAAACCAGGTCTAAAGAGCAAATCAGGTACGCATGCTGCAAGCTTGACATGTGTGCAGCAGGTAAGTTGGTGTGAATATCTTCTAAAAATCCCATCAGGTTCATGTGTTGCATGCTTGACATGCGTGCAGCAGTTAAGCTGGTGTGAACATCATTTAAAAATCACATCAGATTCACATGTTGCACACTTGCCATGTGTGCATCAACTAAGCTGGTGCAAATTCAATCTAAAAAGCACATTGGTTTCTTTTTCTCATACTACTGCTAGCAATTAGAGCCATTAAAATACATTTTTCATTGATTTCCCATTAAAATTAAGTAAACTCATTAATTTTGATCCTATTTCAAGTTGTTTAATGACTTTTGATTTATGTCAGTAAATTGCCATTAATTTGTAGAGTATTGTTTGCTTACTGTATTAAATGCCTAGAATATAGTCAGCCAACATCCTCCATTCCAGATGTGCCAGAAGAGGGGCCTCTATGTTGTGAAGCCTGACTTTTTTGTTTTGGGCCATACAAATTGCCTTATTTATATTTAGTGCTACAGATGTGTTTTTCCATGACTGTTTCAGCTCACTTACTTTCCCTTTGTCATTCTGTACGAAGCATATACACAATGGCCATGCTCAGCACTCTCTGTGCTGAGTAGAGTCTTGGAAGCATGTACCATACCTCACATTGTGTCACTGAAATGAAGAACATGGACACTCAAAATGAGGGACAATGAGGGACACTAACCCACATGAGGATCAAGACACATCCTGAAAGATGGAAATACATTACCTCAGAACACAGTGGAAACCATTGTATTTACTTTTACCAATATTAGCACCTGTGACTGAATTTCTACCTTAAAGCAGGGGTGCCATTTAGATAGGGCAGAAGGGGGCAGTTGCCCCCCACCCACATTTGTGCCTAGGTTATTCTTATGGTGTGGCCATTGTGGGCATTAAATTTGGATGTAATCTTTTGCACAATAAGTGCCACCCCTGGCCTGTGGGCACTCACACTACAGGTGCACTATGGACTCAACTCTGCCTGTACTGTGTTGTCCACTCTCTCCACCTATTAGCGGCGGCACCATCACGTGTGACATGGAGGAGCTCCAGCCAAGCAAGAGCACGTGACTCATGCAAGTGTGACACTGTCTTTCCCACCACAGAGTAGACAGGCTGCACACTACAGATTGGAGGAGTTAGTGAGCACTGAACTCTCAATAGCAGTGTTGTGGCGGCATATTCTTGTCGGTCTACTCTTAGTGATTCTCCATCTCCCCTAGTGGCTGAAGGGGTAGAGAGTGAGCTAGAAGTTAACTCAAGACTAGGCTACATACTTACTCTACTAGGCTCGCCTCACAAAAACAAAAAACAGCACATGCCCCCATGGCAGCAAGCTAGGCCTAGCAGCAGTGGTGACAGCGGTGTGGGTGGCCTTCATAGGCCTTGATCATAGCAGTGTGGCAGCAGTCATGGCAGCAGCCAAGCAAGAAGCAAACAACACAGGTTGGGTTGGTTTGGTTGGTGAGGTAACTTGGTTGCAGACCACGTTGGGGACCTGGGATGGTCGGTTCTAGCATCCAGCTTCTGGCAGAAGGACAGAGCAGGAGTGGACTGAAAACCAGGCTAGTGGCACACTGGGCTAGTCTGCAGGTTCTGGCCAGATGATGAGGTAAGTAAAAGTATATTTATATTTTTTTTTACAGGGGGATAGTGGTAGAAGGAAAAACCAAAATATGTATGTGTTTTTGATGTTTCTGCACCTTTGGGCAGCCTCACAACCCATATGTCATCATTATTGAATGGAATGGAGTGGAGGAGAGAAATTGGGACAAAGTTTTTTTGGAGGGGGCAGAATTTCAGGTAGGAAAAAAATGTGTTAGTGACTGGGTGGGTTTAAGCCCAAATCTGATGCACTGCTCTGGGGTATAGACAAATGAATCTTATACATTTGAATTTTTCCTGATTTGCATACCACTTTTCAGCCACAACAAATACATTTTACCTTTTAGAGACGTTCCAGGTATTCTAGAGCTTGCCACCTAGGGGTTAACTAGCACCTGACCTCTACTGGTTGTTGGTCCCCCCATGCTGAAATCTAAAATGGCACCCCTGCCATAAAGTATACATTTACAGGACATCCTCTGTGTGAGCAGCATGTTTTCCATGAGGGATGAATGAGGAGCAGTGCAGTTTTCAGGAGTAAAATGTGGGCTGTTCCTTGCATTTAGGAACAGTGGAGAAGTATGTTATGCATAGACTATTGGAGCCCCAATGTAGTCAGACTTATGCTCCCCATCCCCCCAAGAGACGCTGACATCCACATCCCCACACTCAGGCACATTATGACATAGGGTAAGAGAGACTGTAGGGGCATGCACCATTGAAATGAATGGGGATATTTTTTTATTATTATTTTATACATTACTGATGGAGATTTGGAGAATAATGAAGGCCACCACTCGACTAACAAGAACCTTGTTAGTATAACAGTAGCCTTCATTATTCTCCAATTCACCATCATAATGTATAAAATAGTAATAAAAAATAACTCCATTCATTTCAAGGGGGTACTCCCCTGCACTCTGACCCATGGACATCATCTCTTAAAGACTTCTGCCTCTGGCTCCCTAGTACTCAGGTAAGAGACTCTGGACTTATATCTATACTTGGTGGGTTGTCTGTAGTAGCTTGGTCACACCTGCTGCAGTGTGTGTGCATGGACTGGCCATGTGGGTGGGTGTTGAGTTTATGCTACTTTTGTGTTTGTCTCTTAAAGTTTGTTTGTGTGGAAGCGTTCAAAACAACGGAGAGAAAACAGTAGGAGAACAGGCCAGACAGAAGTAATTAAGTAGTTTTGTGGGTAAGTGTGTGTATTGGGGGTGGGAAGAATCACATGTGTTTCCATTGGTATGTGTGCTACAGTTCAGCTGTGCAGCTGAGATGTGGGGCAACAAGAAAACTAAAAAGTAAAACGGTGGCTATAAGCACACTGCATGTGTGCAGATGTATGCAGATTTGTACTGAAGTATAAGCGAGCCATATGTGTGCTGGCAGTATAGCTTAGTGGTTAAAGGCAATGAGCTGCAATCTGAACTGCAAACCAAGAGACTTGGAAACCTGAAGACCTGGGTTTGAATCTGATCAACCCCTACTTGTATATGGAGTGATCCTGAGCAAGTCACTTAACTTTAATGTGTGCAGTTATCACTGACCCCTTGCTTTTTTCACACTTGCTTGCTACACGCATGCTACATGCATGCTATCTGTTCCAATTTAACATTTAAATCATGCTTACAAGATGCCTATCACATGGGTAGTTTTATGTGTGCAGCATGAAAACATTTCATGTAATTATTTCTTTAAGGGCTCATAAAAACTGAACTTTGTCCACACATAAAGAATAGCCAGTACTAGCCTGAAATATAGTTTTGCGTACCATTGTTACTTCCTGTCTATGTCTTGCAGCTCTTACAGTGCTCCACGCTTAGTGCTTGTTGAGTGTTCTGGGCCAGAGGGCAAAATCAGCAGGCAGCCAATCACTGTGTGCCACCTCACCGGGGTGCAATGATGGATTGCCACCTCATTAGCCAACATGCTAGTGGTTGCTAAGCAACCAAAGTACACACAGAACTGCCCCGAATTGAGGCAGACATACAGGCACAATTCTGAATGTGCTTTGCACCTCCTGGCTCAGTAGATTTTATTAGGTGATCTCTAAAAGACAGCAATTTGTCACTCATAGAAGTAAAGCCTGCACAATATGCCTACGTCATTCTGGTTTGACCAAGTCTGTTTTTTATTTGGTGTTTGTACACCTTTTGGTGTTTTTAAAATAACTTTAAACTTGCAATCCTTCCTGTTAATCTGTCTGTGTGAGCCTCCTTTTATTTAGGATAGGATGAAGGGGGTGGCTTTAAAAATGATATTATGACAATGTTTGCCAGTATTCCTGAATAGAGGGATCAGGGGATTTTCTCAAGTGGGCATGCAACTAGATAATCATTTTATACTGCCAAGTAATGGATTCATATGGTGGGTAGTTACCTTCTTATGTCTCATACAAATGTTTGTGGTTATTTCTATACCTGCTGGTTATTATTACCAGCATGCTGCACAGTTTTCTTCCTTGTTTCTCCCTAATTTGTCATCTGTAGTGTCTAAAGTATAGATCCAGTACATTTCTTTTCTTTCCAAAGAATTGTTCTAATCTCCACCTCATGCTGGTGCATCTTAATAGTAAAAGCAAATACTGTAGCACCATTAATGAAGTAGTGTATATCAGAATCAGAGTGTCATGTGACCTGGAATTAACTATTTGTTTAAAGTAAAAGAGTGGACATAAATTATTAAAAATAATATTTATGTATTTATCATGGATCCTAAGCCCTGAGAAACCCATACGGGTGAGACATTGGGCATGATCAGGGGATCGTTGTGTTAAAACAAAACTACAGTAAATAACTTTTCACTATATGAGATGTGTGGCTGGCTTTAATTAAGTTCCAGAATGCTGAACTTTCCATTTACCAGCCCTAAAATGACATGAGTTTTTACAGTAACTGAAGGGTACCCACCTATTATCTCTGTTTGCATGGTGATGTCATCATGCTGATGTATTGCTGTAACTATGAGAGATAGAAAAGACTATGGAAGCATGTGATTGGATATAAAAAGGGTCTCCATCCTCTGAATGCTTTGGCTGGACATGAATCACAACTCTCCACCTCACCTCCGGAGTGCTGTTCCTTGCTGTTCCATTGTCTCCCCTTCCCCCACCCCTCCTCTGCCCCACTACTGCAGTAGCTAGCTGCTAAGACATCGTGAGGTAGGCTGCACATATTGAATCCAGCTCCTTGTACATATCAGATTGTATGGGATTTTTGCTGATTTCTACCTCCTTTATATTCAGATAATCCCTTCACAGCTTTTCTAGGCTGAGGACCTTGTGTTTAAGAATCTCCAATTCTGCTGTGCAATGCTACTGGTCAGTGAAAGCACCTCCTCCTCATCACTGACTTTACCAAGTTGACCAGGGAATTCAATGGGGCACAAAGCAGAAGGGTCTACAATCAAAGACTTAATAAAACAATTTGTTCAGTAAAAATTTTTTTTTCAATTCCTTTACTTTGCCTTGTCATGTCATGTGATGATCAATGGTTTCTTGTGTGTATGGTCACTTCCTGGAGAGAGTGGTATGGGGTGATCCCTGTGTTATGGAGCACTCTGAGTGGAGGGGGGGGACAGCATTTTGCAGCTGTAAAGGTGACATTGCTAACCTAACAAAACAGAGTACATGCCAGGTTGCACGTGATTTCCCAAAAATGAATACAGTGGTACAAAAAAAGTCACAGATTGTAAGGAGCATCCTTGGCTGTGTCATTAGTGTGTAGACAATGTATGAATTATAAAAAAAATGCAAAAATAAACAAATAAAATCCCATAATGTAGATAACTCAACAATGGTATACAGCTGCATACAATCAGAATACAGTAACATTATACAATATGTACGTATAATAGATTACTGTTCACAGTTTTGGGGAGCTCTAAATATTACTGATAGGAAGAAATTAAATTTTGTCATTACACATAACTATTTCATGTTTAATGATGAGTATTATTTACAATACTGTGGGACGGCCAAAGGGTCAGCCATGGTGCCATCCAACGCAAATCTCCTGTTGGGTCTTTGGAAGGAAGGGAATGTGAAGAGTTATGATATAAACCCCTTTTATCAGAATATTATTCAGTGGATTAGATATATAGATGATATCATATGTATTTGGAAAGAGGGAACAGTCGGCAAGCTACAATGTTCGTGGAATGGTTAAATCAAAATGACAGCAATTTGAGATTCACTGTTGAGATACAAGAAAAACATCTTAATTTTTTGGATGTTACCCTATCTGTTGGATCTGATTTCAGTATAATTAGCAGTGCATAGAGAAAACCCACATCCATGAACAGCCTCCTTCATGCCACTAGTTCACACCCAGGTAGCTTAAAAAATTCCATTCCTTATGGTCAATTCCTCCGATTAAGACGTAATTGTATGCTAGACACTGATTTCCACACACAGGCAGGTGAGCTGAGAGACAAGTTTTTGTCTAGGGGTTACAGCAAAAAAATCTTGGATCAGAATTTTTCCAGGGCACAGTCTGTCCAACAAGCTTCTAATACCCAAGGATATGACCAACATGGAACCACACAAGATTACATTCAGCACAGAATTCAATAACTTGCCTGGTAAAATTAGAAATACAGTATGCAGATATTAGCCCATTCTTACTAATGATGTGGAACTCTCTAGGGCTATTGGAAATAAACCCAGGTTCACCTTTAAAAGAGGACAGACGTTAAAGAACAATTTGGTTTCTGCTACTCAGAACCCAAACTAAAGAATACTACATGGCTTCCCATTTGGCCACCTGGCATGTTCTGGTGTGGCAATTGCAATGTGTGTAAATATTGCATCCAGAGTAACACTTGCTCTATTGGGGGTGGCAGTGCAAAAATGATGAAAATCAAACAATTCATTTCCTGTGTGTCAACATACATTGTTCATGTAATCTGGTGTGGTTGTAGTAAGTTGTATGTGGGCCACACCACAAGAAATCTGAAACAGCACATACAAGAACATGTAAAGGACATATAAAAATGTTGCCCTTACTAATCCAGTGGCCAAACACTTTTGGTTGAACCACAATAGCGATCCTGAGAGTTTCCACTTCATTGGAATAGAACAAGTGAATTTAGGTAAACGTGGAGGTAACAGACTAAAAATGCATCTCCAACAACAGAGCTTTTGAATTTTTAGTCTGCACAGCTTGAACCCAGAAGGTTTAAATAATGAACTACATATAAAGCCTCATCTGTAAATACTATGGTATGCATTTTGTAACCAAGGATGAATTTATGTTTCTGTATCATTCTTTTAGGTTCCAATGTGTCATGGTAAGCTCAGGTTACTTTTTGCTGTATCCATGTGATTAATTTAGTAACACAAGGATTAGTTCACACTGCACTTTTACTCCACCTCTCACCTTACAGCTTTCTCATTCTGCAATTTCAGTGTTCCTTGGTTTCCTCTGTTGGTCCCTTTTCCTCCCCACTCCCCCCCCAACCATTTCCCTTGCAATGTATTTGTGATTCTCTAATATAATATGGTACCCTTTGTAGTAGTTTCATTACTATGACTTTGTGTTTAAATACTTTTTGGTTTTGGCTACACTAACTTTGACACCCTTTAGTACCATTGCTGAGCTATGTATAAAATGAAAATTCTTTTTACTGTATGTTGTTGCACTTTACCAAAGCTCATAACGGAATCGATTAATCATTTGATTTTTCCTTGTTAATTGATGTTTAAACTATCAATGATATGATGCAGTTTTGAATTACATCATAATGGACTGAGGATTTTTAAGTGTTCCATTCACTAACCAGAAACTGCCCCCGAAGGAAGACCTACCAGTCAAAGTGCAGAAGTTTCTGTCGGTGACTGCAGTATCTGACAATTTCTTTTTGGCACAACAAAAAATATTTTTACTTGCAAATCTTGCTGTGTGCCACAGTTCATTCGTTGGTGAGTGCTACCTAATTCAAAGTGTGCTCTTGTCTTCAGGCTGGCTGTCTTGGTTAGCACCCCACCTGGTTTTGGTTGACCTGCTGGCTTCACAACTTTCTAGTGACAATCCAAACCCACTCCCGCTTCAACACTAGAACACTGTAATCCCCCTTGAGGTTTTTGACATATATTATCAATCCCTCTATAGCTGAATTTATGTTCACTTCTGTCTGTACTCTCTATTATGTATGCGGCATTAGCATGTGTGGGATCTCCCCTTCCTATAGCTCTACAATGTTCCTTCACCTTTGTTTTTTGACACTGTGTTGTTTTTCTGATCAAGAATGCTCCACATGAGCATTCAGCCAAATAGGTTACCCCTGTGGTATCACATGTAATCAGCTGTCTTATCTCATAACCACTCCTTTTGCATCTGTCTTAAAAAAACTTCCCCTTGAGAGACATAACTACAATATATACACTTCTAACAGAGGTAACAGCCTTTAAATTTCTCTCCAGCCATGAAGCACTTCCTTTTGACATGTAGTAGCTGTGCACTGAGCTGTTTTTAATGGTGGGAGCTCTCCAGTATGCCATTCTGGTGGGACGGTCTTCTAACTTTCAAAGGCCCTTATCACCTTCAAAACATACCAATGTCTTTTTATATCGTCAACATACCGTGAATGTGTGGAATAGGTAGTCACAAAGTTAAGTTTCTCCTCATCCCTTTTTGGAACATTCACATTTTATATCAAATCTTGGTGGTCTTTACACTCTGCAAATTCTATAGCTCAGCTAATCATGTCAGAATTATGACACCAGGTTTTTTAATCTTATTTCCAAGACATTTGCCCCTACTTCAAACCTCTTCTCTGTCCCACAGTTTCATTTACTCTTCAAATTTACCCCATAGGGATATTTTGTATTATGTGGCACAGGTGACAGCTAGAAGCTATCAATAAGGTGTTCCTGTCTGTATCATTTCTAAAAGTATCTGTAACGATAGTACCATCTGCCTGTTTCTGCAACCTCAGATTCAAACAATGTCTCTGTATTCATGTTACATGTAAATTTCAGATTTAAGTTAGTCTGATGCAAATACGGTACAAATCTTTAAAACTCAGACTTGTCCGCACACCACACAACTATTACATCATCAATATAGCACAGTCATAGTGCTAGCCTGTGGAAAATAAGGTTAGTATTGACATCATATATATATACTGCTGCTTCCATGCCCCAGCCTATAGATTAACTAAAGAAGGATTGAAGGTCACCCCCATCGCTGTTCCCTTAGCTTGTAAGTAAAAGTCCTTGTCAAACATAAAAATCATTCTTAAGTACATGTTCCGTCAACTTTATCAAAACCTCTGTAGGGGAATCTGAACCTGATTGCCTTTGGTTAAGATAAAAGGTGACCACATCCAGGGCTCCTTCATGGGAAATATTTGTGTATAGGGACTCAACATCCAAAGTAACCAGTTATGAGTCCCTATCCACCTGAATATTCCACATGACCTGTAACATTTACATGGATAACATGTATTAGATAGAAATTGTTGGCAGATAAGGACCACTTGTCCCACCCAGTCTGCCCATTTTCATTACTTGTTCTCTGGCTTTGTCCCCACCACTACCAAATAATAAAATTCCCTTATGCAGCTCCCATGCATTCTTGAATCCAGTTACAGTTTTTGCTCCAACCACCTCCACTGAAAGGCTGTTTCAGGCATCTACCGCTCTTTCTACGAACAAGTATTTTCTAACATTTTCCCTGAATCTCCCCTCCTCCAGGTTCATAGCATGTCCCCTTGTTCTTGAGTATTTTTTTTCTGAAAATGCTTTACTCCTCTACCCTATTTATACCCATGAGATATTTGAAAGGCTCTGTCATATCTTCTCTCTTCCTCCTTTCCTCCAGGGAATACATATTGAGGTCATTTAGTCCTTCTTCATAGGCTGTTGATGCAGGCCCAGCACCATTTTCGTTGCTCTCCTCTGGATCACCTCCACTCTATGTCCTTTTGGAGATGTGGTCTCCAGAACTGAACACAGTACTCTAGGTGAGGTCTCACCAATGTTTTATTCAATGGTACAACTACAGTACCTCCCTCTTTCTGCTGGTCATACCCCTCCATATGCACCTCAGCATCCCACTAGCTCTCGGTATCCAGTGATGATGGTGACTGCAAATGAGCAACTCTGTTATGAATGACTCATTTGCAGCACCTGACATGTGAGCTGCCCTGTAAGGGTAGTGATGGACAGGTACAGCGAGGGTAGGGATGAGCGAGGGAGGGTTGCAGTACTGTAGGACAGTGACTGGAAGGGAAGAGGGCTGTATGGTAGTAGGAGATGCTGCTGCCAAGAAGGCATGTGGTGTGTGGTGAGGGTGGCTAGCTATGGAGCAGCAAGTTCGGGGCTAGGAAGGGGTAACGTTTTGTTCTTTTGCCAGTATATTTTTTGGACTGTCTCCACCTCCTCGACATGCAGCCCCCTGGAGTAGGTAATGTATAATTGGGGGAGGTAACTGTTGTTCTTGGCTATTGACTGTGGTGTTGCTGAGAAGTGTACATCACCATTTTGCTTTTTGGAGATGTAAACTCGCTGTGACACCGATCGCTGTTTTGCGATTGCTATCATGACATGGAACCTGAGGTCTCCCCACTGCCTTGTCACACTGTTTGGCTATCTTTAGATAATCAGAAATGATTATCCCCAGGTTCTATTCCTGCTTAATGTAAATCCACACATCCTTTGTGTCTTTCAGATACAAGTGTACTGATGTCACATAAGGTCTTAGAAATGAGTCAACATATTCTTAAAGTGGTTTTGTCAGAGGCAATTCCACTTACAATTGACCGGCAAAGTGAGTTGATAAGGGGCTTTTGGTAAAATGTAGAAAGTTGCTCTCACTGAACAGTCTGTTGTTGAAAACCCCTGTGCCTCCAAATCAATAAACCCTGCATTTGATGCTTCATTAACCATTTCATCTATTGATCATTTAAAATCCCTTGCTGGATCTTTGTTAAGTTTCCTCTAATAGTCACTATTATTTAGCTGCCTTTTGATTTCAGTAACATAATCATTCCTATTCATTAGCATGATGCTGCCACCTTTATCTGCTGGCTTTATAATAAGTTCTTTACCATTTTGTAAAGACTTTCATTTCATTTCATTGCTTTTCATTTTTATTGATTAAACTGGAAAGGCATGTCAGCAAAACTGCCCATTTTCACAAGCATCCAGTCTACACACTGCAGAGCTTAAAATAGTTACAGTACAGAGCCCATGGTAGATATGATTACAGTGAAAATAATTTATACATATTGGCTTAAGTAAAGAGGATAAGGACTAGAGTTATGAATAATTACAAGGCAGTATAAGTGATCTAATAGGGATGAAGGAAAGAGATGAAGGAGGACAGTGATTAAGTGCAGGAATAGACATGTTCTCAAGGGGGTAAGGTTTGGTGTTATTTTTGAAGGTTCCCAGGGATGGACACTGTACCAGGGAGTCAGGGAGGCCATTAAATAGTCTGGGGCCCCTGGAACAGAGGGAGTGAAGTCCCTGGGAAGTGTTGAAGTGAGGGACCAGGAAGGTGCGATGAGCAGTAGACCTATTGGTGCAAACAATGGTAGGTCTTTGGAAGCAGGAGGTGATGCTGTTGGGGAGTAGACCATGGATTAAATTAAAGAAGATGGTCAGTATTTTGAGGTTAAATCTGTCTTCTAGAGATAGCCATTTAGCAGTCTGGTAGAGATGGCAGTGGTGGGATCTTCAAGGGAGGCCAGTGATGAACCTGATAATGCTGTGGCAGGTGATTCATAGCTGCCAGAGAGTCTTGAGGAAGGGGTGGAGGAATAAATGAGGGAGTCATAGTTGAGGAGTGGGAGCAGGAAACTATTTGCTACAAGTGCATGAGTTTCTGAGGTGAGAAACTGGGGAATCCTGTATAGCATTTCAAGCCATTGGTGGATGTTCTTGATAAGTTGGAAGGTGTGTTATTTGTAGAAAATGTGACAGTCTCGGTAGATGCTGAGGTACTTAAATTCTGTAACTCTCTCAGTGCAGTTCCTGTCACTGTCCCTGAGTGTGAAGTCAAAGTTGGTAGATTTCCTGGGGCCAGAGAAGACCAGAGATTTTGTTTTTTTGGTGTTGAGAACAAAGCCATGGGTAAAGAACCAGGAGTGGAGATTGCTGAAGTCATACTGGAGTTTTTTGAAGAAGGTTGTGGGACATCTATCCTTGCAGAATTGGGCTGCATTGTCAGAAAATAGGATTAGCTCAGTGAGAGAACATATGGAGGGAAGTGGATTTATGGTGAGGGGGAACAGCAGGGCCCCCAGAATGGAGCCTTGAGGGATGCCATGTTTAATTTAATGGACAACTGAGTATTGACATTTAATCATGGTAGACTGTGATCTGTTACAAAGGTAGTCTTGAAAGCAATTGAGAACTTCATGGGAAAAGTTGAGATTGGACAGGGTTGTGAGTTGTATGTGGTGATCAATAAGATTGAAGACCTTTGTGAGGTCCACAAAGACAGAGGTGCTGAATAGGCCTTCATCATTGGTCTTATGAATTTTAACATGTTGCTTGATCCCTGTTTTATGATATTTTATTAGTTTTAAATTGTTTTACATTTTAGTTATTCTAAATTGTATTAATGAAATTTTATATTGATGTATTGTATGTTTATTAAATTTCTGTGAGATGCCCACAGCCTCCAGGAATGGGCACCATACAAATACAACTTGCCTTACCTTGCTTTGCCTTATTAATGAAGTTAGTGAGCTTAACAAGGGCGTTTCTGTATTGTGGCCTGACCTGAAGCCATGCTGTGACTCAGTGAATAGGTTATAACTATCAAGGAATTCAGTGGTTTGATCAAGCACAAATTTTTCTAGGAGTTTGGAGAGGGGGACAAGAAGGGAGATTAGTCTGAAGTTACTTACATTGGTATAGGAGCCAGATTTGTGAAGGGGTTTGATGGTGGCACTTTTCAATTTATTTGAAAAGGTGCTAGAGCATAGAGAGTAATTGAGAATGTTAGTAAGGGGAACTGAAGTGTGTTTACAGATGAGAAGTAGAAGACTCACTAAGAAGTCAGGAGGTAAGCACTGTTAATAAAGGTCTCACTAAATATATTTATTTTCAAGCAATACTGCAAGCAAAAACAAACACCCGAAACATGAAATGGCATGCCCAAAAATCATATGAGGTGTAATGCAAACACACAGTGAAAACACACTAAGTAAGAGGAAAAATGGCTGCGAACAAAGCTTCTAAGTCATAACATATTGCCAAGCTAAAGTTTTTTGTTAAACCTAAGTCTGTGCCCAATCATAAATACAGTCAAAATCTGTTGAACAGGAGCTATCCACAACGGCCATAGGCACCAACTGATATGACTGGTATTCAACTTGCTGTAAAAAATCCAAAGGCTTTCATAGCCACAAGCAAAACCAGACCTCAGGAAAAAACATTTTTCTTTGACAGAACACCCTAAACCAAACTTGCCTCCATGCAGTGCATCGTGGGTGGAGTCACGCTTACATTTCAACCTCGTGGGCCATCTTCAGAGCGTGCATAGTGTGCTCATCGTATTACATATATAATGGATCATTTAAAGTGACTGTGCAAACACTAAAGTGACAAAGTTCAAAAGCTAAAGTGCTACATTAAATTATTAGTTAGTATGGTGCAAAATATGCATAAATAACTAACATAAAAACATGGAGCCACAATATCCCATATACAAGAATGCAAGTTGCATACATGCTTAATTTGAGACATCAAGGGAAATTAAGGGGGGAGGAGAAGGAGACACATGAAGGTACATGCAGCAAGAGCCTGAAAGTCATAGTGCTATAGGGGAAAGAGACTTACAACATATAGATGGCTGGTAGAGCAGCAAGTCATACCAGCTAATGTGGTCGACCAGGTGTAGACAATTATGACCAACACAGAAAAACAAAACAAATAAAATGTCAGGAAGAGCCTGCAAGTCATGCCTAATAAGGATTAGCTAAATTATAACGGTCCCTAAAAGGCAGAAAAACTGGTGGGCAGAGCCTGCAAGTCATGCTCATCACTATTTAGGACAATTTCATGGTAGAGCAGGCAAGTCATACCACAGAAAAAAAGGAAAATGCTTTTTTCCAAATAGCTGTAGAGGGGGATCTTATCATTGAGGCCATGTGGTACCAATGTCTGTAATGTGGATATCCAAAAGGCCTCCCTATGTAGAAGTTTATTTGAAAGGTTTCCCCCTCTTGGGCCAAATGACTATGAATCTCAGAGTGTCAGCTGATCCATACTTAGCCTCACTGTAGTGTCTTGCCATAGCACAGTCGAAGTTGTTGTTCCATGTAGTGCCTTTATGCTCATCTATTCATATTAAAATTAATGGTAGCCCCCCCACCCCCTGATTTGGTCCTACCAAGTAGTTCATTGACTGTGTTCCATGTGAGTTTAGGATTACCCCAGGCTCTGATATGTTTGCCTTTAATAAATTTCATTTTGGCTGCACAGATTGCAGACTAGCACCTATTGCAGAAGAGTTTTATATTCTTGTTGGAGGTTGGGGAGTTTATGTTTCCTGTAGAGGGACCAGGCCTTGTCTCTCTTCCTCATGAGCTGTAGGAGAGCAGTGATGACCCATTCAGATGTTTCCCCTTGACCGTTAGTTTTTTTAGTCTTTTAGGCTTTTTTTAGACTTCATTACTTTCTTCTCGCTAGCAGTCAAATGGTCATAGTTTAATGTGGGGGGATTGTTATAGAGTACTTACAGATCTTTCTCTACTAGTTCCTGAAAAACAATTACTGCTGCACTGGGGGAGGACAGAAAGTCAATTTCTTATGAAGGCAGTTTTGGCTGTCACTCGGGGCTTACAAGTCAGTAACATCTATCTTTGTAGGGACTTGATTTACTGGGTCCATTTTGTTGTTGCCATTGAGAAAAGATCCAAAGCTTAAGTTTCTACAGGCAACATTCAGATTTACAATAGTCCATAACTTATTGATCGGCACAGTCAGCAAAATGCAAACCCTTATTCAGTAATTTCTCTTCTACCTCTGTTAATACATAATTAGATATAGTGATTATCTTGGATTCTGTCCTGTTGATTACTGATACCTCTGTCTGCCTCTGTGGTTTTGTTGACTTAGTTGATGCTGCTGTTGTCTGCTCTCCATTTAATTGACAAAACCTCCTTAACCTCTGCCTCTTACCCCTCTGCATCCTACTCTTATTTTTGGCTGACATCACTCTTGGAACTTGTTGAATCTATCACTCCATTAAAGCTGAAAGGGTGGCTCAGCCAGTGGTCTTTCCTTGTGAGAACAGGGCTGATTTTCTGGTTCTTCTATCTTGGACTTCCTGGTATCAGTGTTGAATTAAAAGACACTTGCCTGTCTCTTTTCAAAATACCTCTCGTTTTTCTTTTTCCATGTGAAAATCCTATTATTCTCATAATCCTCTTTATCACATGTGAATTTTGTTTGCTTTAATTTCTTCAGCTCTTTGTCCAATTTAGCAATCAAATCTTTCAATTTTTGGTTATAGATATCAAAAATCATTGCTATTTTTAAATTTGAATATCTCTTTCTCTTGCATCTTAATTTCCTCCTACAGTTTGACATCTTCTTCATTCCCAAATGCAATAATTAAACATAAGTTTTACACTTGCCTCTATCAGTATCACCTCCGGCATCCTCATGAAGTGGTGGCCTTCATGGCCATATGAAGGACTTTTCACAATTTGCAGTCCTTTAGGTATTCTAGATACCTATAAATAGGCCTCCAAATTAGTTTAATTTAATATGACCTCCTAGCCTGAAGGGCTAACTTTTCAAGTCCTTTAAAGGCATCATGCAGGGTTTGCACTTCGGTCATCCTATTATTTTTTTTCTTTTTTTAGTTGTTTAACCAGGAGTAGCACACTAAGCTTAAAGTTTTTTACAGGTGTGACATGTGAGCACAGGGAAGTTAAATTACTTGCTCAGGGTCACACAGTATGTACATGGAAGCTGTGAGATTCAAACCCAGGTTTGGTCTGCTGGATATCACCAGATTTGCAGCTCAGAGCCTTAAACCACTGTGCTATACTGCCTCCCTAATTACTTCCCAGATCAGTCTCATTATCCATCAGAAAGGGATCAATTGCATCTGCTGTGATTAAAAGTTAATTCACATATTCTAAAGGGTTGCCTGTAGAAGTTGCAAATGTTGAGTAAAAATGTAAAATCGGAGAAGACTCTATAGATATGAATCCATATAGGTGTAATTAGCACTCAAATTTTAGATCCTTTTCTTGCCTTCATTGTAAAAAAAAGGTTTTACATGGCTGTTAGTGCTTAAACTATAACCTGTGTGATAAACTAAAACCTGTAAGTACATTCAACCAAAAACAGTTTAACATGGGTTGGTGGTGCAGATGACACAAGTCCTAGTAAAGATGTTTCACATGTTATCTTATTTCTATCTTGATTTCACCAAGGCCTTTCACTCTGTGCCCCACAAAAGGTTGATCAAGAAGTTGTCAGAACTCAGGGTTGGGGAAAAACTGGCTGAGGGACAGAACCCAGAGGGTGGATGTGGGGGAAAAGTTATCTGGCACTAGAGAGGAAACCAGTGGGGTCCTGCAGGGCTCAGTTCTGGGGCAGATGTTGTTCAATGTCTTCAACAATGACATTGGGGATGACACTAAGGGCTAAATGTGTCTATTCATGGATGACACCAAGCTCTGCGGCAGAGTGAACACAGCTGAAGTGATACAGGACCTACAGGAAGATCTGGAAAAACTGAGGAGATGGTCCAGAATTTGGCAGCTTGGCTTCAATGCTAAGAAATGCAAAGTTGTACATACTGGAGCCAAGAATCCCAGGACATAGTACTACCTGGGTGGAGTCCAAGTATCTGCATCTGTGGAGGAAAAGGACCTGGGAGTGATGATCACTAGTGACCTGAAAAACTACACACAGTGCAAGAAAGCAGCAGCAAAGGCAAAGAAGATTATGGGATGCATATCTAGGGGGATCAGTAGTAGGATAGAGGAGGTTTTACTGCTCTGGTGCAGATCACTGGTAAGGCTGCATCTAGAGTATGGAGTTCAGTAATGGTGCCCACACTTCAAAAGGAACATTAACCTGCTGGAGAAGTTCCAGAGGAGTGCTACAAAGATGACAGTGTGTCAGCAGGGTAAGGCATATGAGGAGAGGTTGAGGGTACTGAATATGTACTCCCTGGAAGACAGGAGAGAGAGTGGGGATATGATTTGGACCTTCAAGTACTTGAGAGGGATAAATGAGGTTGATAATAAGAATCTCTTTAAGCTGAGTGGCAACCATAACATGAGGGGGCACAGTCTTAAGCTTGAGGATGGGAGGTTTAGGAGGGAGGTCAGGAAACACTTCTTCACAGAGAGGGTGGAGGATACTTGGAATGTACTGCCAGAAGAGGTCATCTCATTGAAGACAGTGAGAAGTTTTAAGAGAGGCTGGGATAGGCATAGGGGAAGGTAAGGATAATGAGTTTGGAGGATGGGAGGAGTGGGGAGGGAGGGCAGGGACAATAGCTCAAGCTGTGGACCCTGCAATATGAGCAGACTTGATAGACCAAATGGCCTTCTTCTGTTGGCTTCTTCATATGTTCATATGTTCTGCACACATTTTATGTTACTCATATGGAATTTTCAAAGGAAGTAGTTACATCATTATGACATCATCACTGATGTGTATTTAAGGAGATTGTTGATTAAAGATAGTAGCCTTCGATAATGAATCACAGAGATTTGAAACACATCAGGCTCTTATGGAGTTGTCTGTGTTATTTTAATACATGCTTGTGAAACAATAAAGATGTTTGTGTGAGCAGCTTCTGATATAAAATTGATCCTGAGTTTTTTGATGCTTAAGGTGGTGAGTGCCTGACTTTGCTTGTTTAAACTAATTTTGTGTCATGTACACCAACAACCAGGTGTGGACAATTTTTGGTTGTATATAAACCTGAGAATTATAGGTCAGTGGGCCTAACATCTGTGATATGTAAAAGTGTGGAAATGATCGAAAAACAGATAAAATACTGGAAGATTTGGGGCATGGGGGTCTCAATGAAAACAGAACTGGAGAAATGGTAAAACATTCTGGGAGAATGTCTCAGAGCTCCTTGGTAATGGTAACAGAACCTCACCAACAATGCTCATAGTTGATGGAAATGAAGTACTTGATCCCACCAAAGCTGGTAACAAATTCAATGTTGAATTCACTGATCTTAACTCTGTCATCCCCACAGAGCCAAACTTGTCCTCCAGCACAGGTCCTAGTCCTGTTGATACACAACCACTGGATCTGGGGCCAGAATATCCCAAATTCTATTTTAAACCTGTCTCAGTAAAGGACACCTCTAATTATATAAGAAAGGTGCTTGGCAAACTGGAATCAGTTGTGATTCAATTGATACGAGGCTATTTGCCCTGGTTGCTGAGGAACTCTCCTTCCTCATTTCCAAAATTTTCAACTTCTCTCTCTCTTACTCCTAGTTCCTAAAAAGTGGAAATCCATGCTGATTACACCAGTTTTTGAAAACAGCGATCATTCTAACTTTTCCAGTTGTAGGCTAGTTTCCATACTCCCTTCCTGTCCAAACCCCTTGGCAGAATAGTGTCTGATCAACTTGTCTCATACTGTATCTTAAACAATATGAAATACTCTCTCTCCAACAGCATGGATTTTGGAAAAAACACAGCACCAATACAATGCTAGCTGAGTATTCCAATTTCTCCCTGAGGCCCTTGTCAGTGAAGACAAGGTTGATGCCATCTGTATCGACGTGACAAAAGCCTTTGACATGGTCAACCATAAGCTCCTTCTCTACAAACTCTGTGGCCTAGGCCTGTCACTAGACACAGTCCCCGGGTTCCAGAGTTATCATACGCAACACGTTAAAATAGATGGCTCTTTGTCAGACATTAAAAGCATGTCCATTGGTGTTCCGCAGGGCTCCATTCTGGGCCGCTACTACTTGGCTTATTCATAAATCATCTGCCTGTCAGTCTGTAAATGTACTTCTCTAGGCAGAGGATGCTGTTTTCTATTCCAAGAACCCTGACCTTGACAGCTTTACCTCCATCCTCCAGGATAATTTAAAAGATCTTCGAAAAATGGTTTTCTCAAAACAAACTGGTTCTAAAGTGCAACAACAACAAAAAACTCTGGCAGTACTCATCACAAGCCCATAAATGAAGAAAAAGGTACACACCCTGTCATCCACAACGACTTGAGACATGCACTTCAGATGGAAACCTTTAAATATCTTGGGGTGATCCTGGATACTACCTTATCTTTTGTTCCCCCATATTGACCATCTCGAGCAGAGGTGGGCGAAGTGAGCAAAATTCACTTTGTGGAGTAATCAGTGAAATTCTGCCCATTTTCGTGGAGCGAAATGTGAAATTTCACCCTGCAGAATGGTGAAATTTTGCCTTCCATGGTGAAATTCCCCCTCCCGTAGCGAAATTTCACCCGCATTAGGTGAAATTCTGCCTTATGTGGAAAATTTTGTGAATTACTTCATGCAGCAAAATTGGCACTTCGCCGGTGGAAATTTAATTTGCTGCATCTCTAATCTTGAGTCAACAGTAAACAGAAAATAGGATCCTTGTACCATAACTGGATCAGCCTCATTGCTGATGCTAGAAGCCTCACAGTGGCAAGCTCAGCACTGTCACTAATTGGCTATGTCCTCCCTGTCTTCACAACTGCCTATGAGACAGTTCTCAGCAGAATAAGTTTGATCTGTGATAAGGCTTGTCACCTTGTGCATGAGGCTGACAAGTGCACCCATCACTGCACCTTCTACTTCCAAACAAATTGGTTACCTCTGCCTAGCAGAATTATGTTCCAGACATGTCTGTTTGCCAGCAAGGCAGTGCTGGTCCTATCCCCCTCAACCCTAACTCATTGCTTCCACCCTGTCTCCAATCTCTATAACTCCAGGAGTATGACTTAAAATGCCCTTGAACTGCCTTTTCACCATACTCAGCTGGGTAAGCACTCATTCACTGTTTGGACCTCTGACTGGTTAAAGGTGCCTCCTGATACCTTGCTTAATATATTTAAATTTGCCAGATTATGAGAGCACAACAGGCAACCCTAACAGTTCAGTGCAACTGTAACTGCTAATCTTCTTAACTGCTGTACTGTAAGTCCCTCCCATTGTACACTTTGAACTGAGCCAGACTCTGGCTCTGCAGCCATGTACCATTACTATGCTGATTTTACACTGTTTCTGTTTACCTGCCTTACTGTACAATTGTTTGCAATTGAGCTAGCCTATTTATTTTTACTTTTTTGACTGTATTGTACTTGTCTTACTTAATTCCACTGGAACTCACTTATTGTATTTGTTATGTTGCCTTTTAATCTCTGTTAATGAAGTGGAACCTTTGTAAGAGAGCACTTGTGCACTAAGATATTTTCTGAAATGTTCAATAACTAACTAAATAAATAAATAGCAGGGGTTTTGCAATGGTAGATCATGTCAGACAAACCTTCCCACTTTAATAAATAGAGTTACAAGGGACTTAGATAAGGGAAAATGAGTCAATGTAATATTTCTTGAATTAGCACAGCCTTTTACAAGGTTCCCTATCACTTGTTGACATTAAAAGTAAGAGAAATGAGGCTGGCACATTGGCACAGCAGTAGCGCTACTTCCTGTGACACCAGCGACCTGGGTTAGAGAATGAGCACAGGCTGCTGGTTGCTGGCTGGGGGAGGAGGAGGACTTAGCTCCTCTGGGGAGAGAGAGGGTCACATCCCCACTGCAATACTGCCACCTGGATGACCCAAGTGGCAGTGCAGCTGGGGGGCACTGTGGGAGGGGAGGACTTCAGCCAAGTTGTGGAGTAGCAGAACGCCTCACATGCCCACACTCGTTGGACCTCCATGCATGCTGACATTTGCAGCAATGGGAGAAACAATGGAAAAAGATCCCACAGCTGTCCTGACTACAGCCTCCAGAATCATGACAATGGACCAAACTTGGAAACCCATGGCCACCACCTGACAAACATTCTTGCAGGCAGGGGGGAGTAGAAAGTGAGTGCTCTCTCTTTCCCCACCTGGGAGGCAATCTGAGGCAGTGTGGAGGCAGAGTACTGGGGTGGTACGTTAGTTCGCCTAGCAAGAGGTACCTTGGAGGACTCTGAGGGACTGGCTCAGCTGTGGTGTAGAAGGGGGCATAAACAGAGAATTTAAAACAAAACTAAGAAAAGTAAGATAAATGGGAAAGATGGGAATGATGGGTTGTGGACTGGCTAAAAAGAAAAAAGCAAAAGATGTGTGCTAGTGGAGAATCATTGAATTGAAGTGATGAAGTTAGTGGAGTTTCACAGGGGCCAATACTTGGGCCAATATTATTTGCATTGTACATTGTGGACTTTAATGAAGGGGTGGAGGGATGGGTGTTGAAATTAAAAAAAAAAACAGATTAGGAAGAATGGTGACATCATGGGAAGATTTGAATGCTCTCCAGAGGGATTCAGATCAACAAATGGGATAGGAAAACAGATAAAGTATGACATTCAACTTGAAGAAATGTAAATTCATACATTTTGAGGCATGAAACTATCAGAGAAAATATGTACTGGAAGGGAATATTGGAAGAAGTTGAGTACGAAAAGGATTTGGAAATCATAATCAGTAATTATCTAAATTCTAAACAGCAATGTGGCAAGGCTAGTCAGGTTGCTAAGGATGTTGAATAATCTCTGAAGGGGGTTGTAAATAGATCTAGGGAGGTGATCGTCTCCCTGTATCATACATGTGTGAGGCCACACATGTAGTACTGCATGCAGGTGAGGTCTTCATACAGTATATGAGGAGAGATGTGGTAATGGTGGTAAGGGTGCAGTGGAAAGCAATATGAATGATAGCGGGTATTGAGGATCTTAGAGTAGAGACTGGCTGGTCTGGATTTCTGAACACTTGCATACAGAAGGATAACAGGTATGATTACTGTATTCAAAATGTCAGACTCTTGAGGTTAATAGGAAGTATTTAGATGCATAAATTCTTGAATATTGCAAATAATGACTGTATTAGAGGATACAGATTCAAACTGTTTAGGAGGGACCAAGGAAATAATTCTTCACACATTGAGTGACTATGCTGTTAAATTGTCTGCCAAGTGGTTCACCCATGCCACAGTGATATACAACTGAGCGATGTAAAGTACAGCACAAACATTGCATTAACAGCACCTATGGTGCCCTGACATTCTGCCGTCTGGGAGGTGCAGTGCTATCCCTTAGAAACAAACACAACTCCCAACAGGGAAACATAAACAAATTAGTCAGCTACAAAGTACAAATGAATAAAATGACATACTCGTATAGAAGTGCTATATTGTATTGTATTGTCTTGTATTATACCGCTAATGCCATTAACTCACAGACAAGGCTTCCAAACATGATAATCCATAGTTAGTGATTAACAGGTGGAGATAATCAATTTTAAGTGTGCTTTATTGCCACCTGCCAGTCATTAACTGTGGATTTTCAAAAAAACCACAGAAAGTTGTGCTCATACCACTTCTCCAAGACAAAACAACACTTCTCCTAAGACTGCAGCTGCCGTGCTTCACTGACCACCATTCAGGACATTCCTCTTGTGGTGTTATACAGACACCTGGTTGATTTTCCCCACGCTGTCAAGTCCTCCACCCACCGGATTCTCTTTCCATTTCCCATTTCCCATTCTCTGCTTACACCTTCTCCACCACCAGCTCTTCTGTCTGCAGCCTCTATTTGTTTCCTGACATTTCCAGTTCTCCTCCTGTGACTTATTCTCTGATTTCACCACCACCTGTGTTCGCTCCCACTGCTTTCACTCATGTTCCCAATTCTTCTCCCATTCCCTACACTCTGTTCCATGTTGTCTCTCAATTCTGCTTCAGAGTTGATGCACAAAACAGTGACTTTACATAGATACATAGATTCATAGACACTGTCGGCAGATAAGTGCCTATGGTCCACCCAGTCTGCCCATTTGAGCTTGTAAGTTCACTTTGTTTTCTTAGAAGTCTGTTGCCCCCTTACCCCTGACATCCAGAATTTCCTTATGTCTATCCCATGCACTCTTAAATCCTGTGACTGTTTCAGGCCCTACCACTTCCTCTGGCAGGGTGTTCCACTTGTCCACCACCCATTCTGTGAAGAAATTCTTCTTCACGTTTCCTCTGACTCACCCTCCCACCAACTTCATCCGCTGCCCTCTAGTCCTGGAACATCTTTTTTGCTGGAAAATACTGTATTCCTGCACCCTGTTCCTCCCTGTAAGGTACTTGTATATCTCTATCATATCCCCTCTCTCCCCTCCTCTCCTCCATGGAGTACATATTCAAGTCCTTCAACCTGTCCTCATAGGACTTGTAATGCAATCCCTGTACCATCTTTGTTGCCCTCCTCTGAACTTTCTCTACCCTGTCTATGTCCATACGTATATAAGGTCTCCAGAACTGTACACTGTACTCCAGATGGGGCCTCACTAGTGTCTTGTATAGTGGAATTATGACCTCCCTTTTCCTGCTGGTGATGCCCATGCCTATGCATCCCAGCATCCTATTTACTTTACCTGCTGCCTTGTAGCACTGTTTTCCTACTTTGAGATAATCAGAGATGATAACCCCAATGTCCCTTTCCTGCTTGGTGCATGCTATATCCTCACCCCCTACTGATATGTTGCTCAAGGGTTTTTGTGCCCCATATGCATTATCTTGCACTTCTTTGCATTTGAATTTCAACTGCCAAACCCTTGACCATTCTTCAAGATTCTGCAGGTCCCTCCTCATTCTGTCTACACCCTCTGGCATGTCAACTCTGTTACAGAGCTTCATGTCATCAGCAAACAGGGAAATTCTGCCTTCTAGCACCTGCACAGTGTCACTGATGAAGATGTTGAATAGGACCAGTCCCAGCACTGATCCCTGTGGTACTCCACTGGTCACTCTTCCCTCTGTGAAGTGACAGCCATTTACCACCACCCTCTGTGTCCTGCTTCCCCGCTAATTATCTACTGACCACAGTACTGTCCTGCTCACTCCCGTTTTCCCCAGTTTGTTTAATAGCCTCCTATGTGGCACAGTGTCAAAGGCCTTGCTGAAGTCCAGATAGGCCACGTCCACTGCCCTCCCCTGATCCACTTCCCTTGTCATCCAGTCAAAAAATTCAATGAGGTTACATAGAAACATAGAATGTGACAGCAGATAAGGACCGCATGGCCCACCTAGTCTGGTCATTTCCCTACCTAATGGATAAGCTGCAGATCCTAGTTAACCAACAGCCTACTTCTTCCTACCCTCACTAGAATTGCCTTATGTCTGTCCTATGCATTCTTGAATTCCCTCACTGTTTTTGACTTCACTACCTCCTCAGGAAGGCTGTTCCATGTATCCACAACCCTCTCCATGAAAAAAAACTTTGTCACATTACCTTTGAGCCATCCACCCTCTGTCTTCAAATTGTGCCCCCTTGTTCTTGCACATCTCTTTTTCTGAAAGATGCTACCCTCTTGGAATTTGTTTATTCCCTTGAGGTACAGTACTTGAAAGTTTCTATCACCTCCCCCCTCTCCCTCCTTTCCTTCAGGGTATACATATTAAGCTCCTTTAATCTCTCTTCGTATGTCTTCTGATGCAGACCCTGCACCATTTTAGTTGCCCTCCTCTGGGCATCCTCCATCCTGTATATGTCATTGCAGAGATGGGGTCTCCAGAACTGCATCCAGTACTCCAGATGGGGTCTCACCAACTGTCTGTACAGAGGGATAACAACTTCTTGTTTTCTGCTGGTGATGCCTCTCTCTATGCATCCCAATATCCCACCAGCCCTCCTTACTGTCTTCTCACATTGCTTGCCCACCTTAAAGTCATCTGATATGACTACCCCCGGGTCCTTTTCCATATTTGTCATTGTTAGTATCTCACCCCTCATTGTGTACTCTTCCCTTGGGTTTTTGTTTCCCAGGTGCATTATTTGCACTTCTTTTCATTGAATCTAAGCTGCCATACATTTGACTATTCCTCCAACCTTGCCAAGTCCCTTTTCATCCTTTCCACCCCACCTCCTGTATCGACCATGTTGAAATCCTTGTGTCGTCTGCAAAGAGACATACTTTTCCTTCCAGTCCCTCTGCAATGTCACTTATGAAGACATTAAAGAGGACCTGTCCCAGTACTAAACCCTGCAGTACACCACTAGTAACCCCCCGTTCTTCAGAGTGGACAATATTTACCCAGGCTACCCCCTTGGGACCCACTCCCAGGCTGGCTAACTTGTATATTAATCTTTTGTGTGGGACTGTGTCAAATGCCTTACTAAAGTCTAGGTAGGTCATATCCCCAGCCCCTCCCTGGTCTACTACTTTGGTCACATAGTCAAAGAAATCTTTTAGATTCGTCTGACACAACCTTCCTGCTGTGAATCCATGCTGCCTTGGGTCCTGTGCCCCACTGGCCTCTAGGAACTCAACAGTTCTTTCTTTCAGAAGTGATTCCATCATTTTTCCTACCACTGAGGTCAAACTAACAGGTCTGTAGTCTCCTGCCTCTGTCTTGCTCCCACTTTTGTGAAGGGGAATCTCTACACCTTTTCCAGTCCTTGGGTTCCACACCACCCTCCCATGATTCGTTAAAGGGTAGTCAGTGGTGCACTAGTTCTACCCTTAGTTCTTTTAGAATTCTTGGGTGAATCCAGTCAGGCCCCATTGTTTTATCCACCTTCAGTTTTAAGAGTTCATTCAGAACCCTTTCTTCTGTTAATGGACTGGTATCAACCTCCCTATCCAGAGTGCTTCTATTCTCTGATTTAGGTACCTCCCTCTCCTCTTCTTTTGTGAATACTGAGCAGAAATATTTGTTCAATATCCCTGCTGTTTCACTGTCACCCTCTGCCCACCCTCCTTCCCTTTATTAAGTCTCACTATCCCTTCCTTGGTCTTTCTTTGCTCCCTAATGTACCTATAAAAGGTTTTATCCCCCTTCTTAACTGAGTTGGCTATCTTTTCCTCAGTTTGAGCCTTTGCTATTCTGACTACCTTCCCCGCTTCCTTCTAGTTTAACTGATGAAGTTCTCTGACCTGCTCCTTCTGTGTTTCCTTATACTTCCTGAATGCTACTTTTTTCTCCATAACCTTCCCCGTCACCTGTTTTGAGAACCATAGTGTGTTTTTCCTTTGTTTTGTTTTGTTTATTTGCTTCACACAAACTCTTGTTGCCTCTGTGATGGCTGTTTTGATTTTTTCCCCAATTGTTCCTCTACACCACCTTCTTGCTGGTTTGCTAGTGGTTTTCTGAGGCACTCTCCCATTTTCCCAAAGTCAGCCCTCCTTAAGTCCAATACTCTATCTTTTGTATGGTTTGACTCTATTGCCGTGTTTATCATTAACCACGCTGTTTGGTGGTCACTTATTCCCAGATGGCTACCCACTTCTAAATCTGAGATCCTTTCTCCATCCTCATTTGACAGTATCAGGTTTAGGATTGTTCCCCCCGGAGTGAGTTCCCCCACTAGCTGTCTGAGGCATGCCCCCTGTAGGGCATCAGGAATAACCATGCTCTTGGATGTGGCTGCAGCAAAGGTGCTCCAGTTAGCCTCTAGCATATTCGGTTCCCCCATCAACAATATCTCCCCTTTTTCTGCCATTCTAAGGATGCCTTCTCTCATTTCCTTGTCCATTGCCTGCCCTGAGATGGGGGTCTATATACAACCCCCGTGCAGATTGTGGTGCCATTTCCTGTCTCCAGGTTGGTCTGACATGACCTCCCCCTGGTGAAACCATGCTGCCTTGCTGCCTTGGGTCCTGTAGTCCACTGGCAACCAGATGTTCCACCAATCTCTCCTTCAGTAGTGCTTCCATGATATTCCCCACTACCGAGGTCAGGCTGACAGATCTGTAGTTCCCCACTTCCTCTTGTTCCCGCTTTTGTACAAGGGGACTATATCTGCTGTCCTCCAGTCTTTGGGTACCTCCCCTGTTTCCAGTGATCAGCTAAACAGGATTGCCAGAGGTTCAGCCACCACTTCTCTTAGTTCCTTTAGGACCCTGGGGTGCATGCCATCTGGCCCCATTGTTTTCTCAACTCTTATTCCATCCAGTACATTTAGGACCCTTTCCCATGTAAAGGGACTTGTTCCCATTTCTGCACCATTGCCACCCCTTGTACTCCCTTCAGGCCCAATACCCTCCTCTTCCTCAGTAAAGATGGAGCAGAAATACCTGTTCAGTATGTTAGCTTTACTGTTGTCATCATCCACGTGACCCCCATCCTCCCTCTTCAGTCTCAATATTCCTCCCTTTTCCTTTCTTTTTTCACTTATGTACCTGTAAAAGGTTTTGTCCCCTCTAACCACTGATTTTGTGATGCTCTCTTCCGTCTGAGCTTTGGCTTCCCTTACTGACCTCCCTGCCTCGCTTTGCATCTCCTGGTACTTCTTCCTATCCCCTTCTGCCTGCATCTTTTTGTATTGCCTGAATACAATCTTTTTGGCTTTCACTTTCTCTGCTACCTCCTTGGAAAACCAAAATGGCCTCCTCTTCCTTTTCCCCTTGCTAACCTGCTTAATCCATAATTATGTTGCTCTTGTAATCCCCATTTTAAATATTGCCCACTGTTTCTCAACCCTTGATTCCTACCCCATTCCCATTAATGCCTTTTTCAAGCATTTCCCCATTTTCCTAAAGTTTGCCCCCCTAAAATCCAGGATATGTGTTTTTGTGTGGCTTGGTTCTGCTCCTTCTGTGATTTCAAACCACAGTGACCGGTGGTCCCTGTTCCCCAGGTGCTCCCCCAGGGTTACCACCATCGCACTGTCCCCATTTGTGAGCACGAGGTCCAGTTTTGCCTTCTGCTGAGTTGGTTTCATGAACAGTTGCTTAAGGAAGGCACCTTGAAGGGAGTCCAGAATAAATCTGCTCCTTTGGCTGCAGGAAACTGAACCACAAATTTTACTTTTTCATTTTCACTCATGCGCCCATGCTTCCACGTGCTGTCTAATATAAACTTGCTGCTGCCTGAATCTTCAGTCTTCACTCTTCAGTACTGTATATGAAAACTTAGTTCTATATGTAGTAAAACATGATTTCTCTTAAACCTACTGAATAGATCCTACTGATACTGCATAAATGATTTTTTGAACAGTCTACTTCATAAACTCCACTGCAGCTGTGCTATATTTCTGAAACAAGCCATTTCAGTGGCTGGACTTGGATTATCTCTATAATATATACAAAAAAAAACAGGAGAAGTGTGAGTTACAAGGCAACAATTCAATCATGGGATTTATGGAACATAATAGTCCACTCTGCCTTTCACCTTGTGAATTATTATGTTCATAAACCCCTCAATTGAATTATCACCTTGTAGCCCAGACCACCGTACATTGGTCGTCCCCTATGGGTCCACCCTTATTGATCAAATGAGCTATTCTTATCGCCTACCAAAACCTTGGAATTCTCTCCCTCCTCAAATTTGTCACTCCTCCTCCTCCTAATCCATAAATTCTGTACTTCATAACTACCTCTCACCAAACTGCTCCTGCTACAACCCACCCTAATTTTCCCTTCCTCTATAACTCCTTATAATTTCTTTTCTCCCCTTCATCTAGAACTCCTCATAATTCTTCCCCCTCCTTCCATTCCTATCTGTCCTTGCTTATACCTCACTCCTTCCCTCTTCCCCTACCCTCAATTAACTCCAGCAATTCTGCACTTCAAAATTCCTCTCACCCAATTGCTACTGCTCCAACATCCCAAAATTTCCTTTCATTTCCCTTCGCTTATTACTCTCCAGAATTTCCTCTTCTCCTTCCAACTTCTATCTGTCCCACTGACCCTCACTTCTTCCTACTCCCCTTACCCTCAACAAGCCCTGAGTCCTTCCAGCAACCCTCACCCCCACAATACATCCTAGTCCTCTCAATCCCTTTGCGGGGTTCCCAACATCCTGAAGAGGCCCTCCTAGTACTAGGTCTCTCCCTTCCCCTACTCTTCTCCTCCCCACTGTTCCTCTCTTTGTACTCATTCCATCTTTCCCTGCCCTCCTTGTATGCCTTCCAAATTGTTGTCCCCTTTTATTGCCCTACTTCTTAGCTGCCAGTGCCCCCTTTTTCCATGTCTGTCTATGTTTCTGCTACACTCTTATACCTGTACTTAAATTAAACTTATTATGCAGCAAAATCTTCCTCCTCATTCTATGTTAATTCCTACTCTATCAATGCACCCAAATGTAACAATCACTGCATTAAGCATATGTATGCAACATTAATGTAACAATATCAGTACAGTCACATGCTTTTGCAAATGTTTGCAAAGTGTACATATATAACATAAATGTTGTATTTAGTGTGAGCATGCCAACTCCTGCTCTTGCAACTGTTCTTTAATGTAATCAATCACTGTATTGAGCATATATATGTATTATTAGTGTAACAATTTCTGTAAATTCACATGCCTTGCAATTGCTGCAAAGTAGACTTATGTAACTTGTATATCTGTATTTAGTGAGTGTATGCATGTAGGTATATATGTATTATTGCACTTCTCCTTTTGTTCCCTTCCCCCCAGGTCACACTGGGAGATGAGCAACGTACGTACCTACCTGGTGAGAGATTTCAACAAATAAATAAATAAACTCATACTTACCCATTGTTTATTTTATATGTATTGTATTGTTAATTCAGAAATGTCCATTAAGGCATTTAAGCAGGTCCACACAGCCAGATTTTACTTGATGTTCTTGAACCCATACAGGCCAATGGATTAAGGGCTTGGGCACCTAAACAAATATTCCTAGCTCTACTCTACTTTGCATTTTGCTCTGTTTTCCACATCCTTAATTTTTCTAATGCATAATGGTACCCACAGCTGGTTGACAGTAAGGTAATGATAACTTTGTGTATGTTCTCATAATGGTAACCTACTTATTGTAAGTTAACTACAATCCAGCAGTGAGAAACAGCAATACAACAAGTGGAAAAACAAGAAATGGGGCACACTGTCTCCACTGATTATATTTTGAGCACTTAAAACAGCTAAGATTCAAATTGTCAAAGCATAGCTGTATCAGCATTATTCAAATGAGATACACTGGCCTATTTTCAGTGTGCCTTAAAATCTCCCTGAAAATTACATGTCCCTAATTGCAAACATGTTAATTGTGAGCTATTAAAGGAAAAGATCATGTCTACCATAACACATTGCTTGAGATTTTACAGTACACAGGATTTCTATTTAGCAGTAAAAGTTGACTGGCTGTAAACTAACAATATTTCCTTGCTTATGATTTTTTTCCAATACTTGCCATTTTACTCAGGTTTCCCTGTCCTGCAGAAATGAAAGCCAACCATGTTTACACCTAGATGAAAACTCCTTCACACACATACTCACAAGGATTTTGAGAGAGAGAGTCAGTGAGTGAGTACAGAGGGTGACTTTCAGACTTCAGATAAAAAACACTAAAGAAAATGGCACAGACATGTTCAAAGGGAACGGTAACTTCAACTTAGTTTTAACTGAAGTGATTGAATTTTACACAATTAAAAGGGACAAATACCACTTTGGGTCCTAAAATAATTCACTGTCTCTCAGCTAAGATATCTGAATAAACTGCAAGCTATTCAAATACTGCAAGATGATATGGTATATAAATTGGCTTACAGGGAATGGAAGTTGGATTAATGGACTGTAATTTGAAACTCTATATATCATCACTGTAACATTTAATTTAAAAGTTCTTTCTTCATCTGGGGGCCAAAGCCCATTAATTCTGTAGAATAATGTAATCATTAATAGACTTTTTAAAAACCACTTCTATATCTACAAAAAGGGCACACTTTTCCTACTCTTTCAATTCTGTGTTAACACCATGATGTTTTTAATTAAGTAATACAGCAAATTCACTGATTTTAAGTCATTGTGACAGAATCACTTATCAGATGGTATGCCTACCCTGTTATGTTTTTTTTCAGGAGGCATTTAGGCAGTTTACCAGGCTTAGCTACACTTCACAAATTTATCATACCGTTTTCAATTTGTCAATTCAGTGTCCTTGTTGACAAACAGGGTCAATCACTTACTGCAGTCATAGAACAGTTTTGATGTTGGCTTATCCCTTCCCCCCTCTTGGTCTTTCATTTTTTTTGAAATAGTTCTTGTGAGAATTACAAAACATTGTACTGTTCATGGCTGGAATAAATTATGTTGGCATTTCAAATAAGTTACCTGGAAATAAGAAAAAAAAAATCAGCATGCCTGAAATATGCTTTCCTAGTATGTTTTTATACAAATGGTTTCTGTACAGAGATGTATTGCACCTATTTACTCAATGCTTGGTTTAATTTCAGATATATATATTTCTGGCAGAAGATTGACAGCTCCCTCTACTGTTTTTCACTGAGAAGCTTTTAGGATCAGTAGCCTTGCTAATTCAGGGTCCTCTCCTCATAAATTTCATCCATTCTGTTCCCACAACAAACAATCTTTGAAGAGCAGATACTGCACAAATCATGTTGTGTTTTATTTAACCTTGCTTTACTTTAACTTCTATTGACAAACATGTTGCACTACTTATAGTATCATATGTGAACTATAACCATTTACACCAACTTTATAACTACTTGTATGCAGCAATGTAAACAAAATGAACCCATTTAAGAAAAATTGTTTTCTCAGACATTCATATGGAACAATTGTTTGGAATTGTTTGTATTGTAGCTTAAGGATGCTCACAGCCATTCGATGTTTGCCTTTTCTTTTTTTTATTTCATTATGCTTAGCTCCATATCTTCTTCCATTATTTGCTGCATCTATGTAATCCAAACTTGCAAAATGCAACCTTTGCATTAAGAGGCAGGTAAGTATGCATAATCACAATTCATTTTAATATTTTCAACTTTTTGTCCACACATACTTAGGGCTATAGTGCAAAGGACAAGGTGGCCTGGGAGCAAGAAGCTGATAGGTGAACAAAGAAACGTGATAAATTTCCATTTTGAGCACCCTTCAAAAATCTAGTTGGCCAAAACAAAATTCCATGTATGCAAACCCAATAGTTTATCAAAAGATATGCATGTGTTCTTTTGTTAAATGTCCTTGCTTGACTATTTAGATAACCACACTGGCCAGTGTGACTAGCTGAAATGCAAGGAAAATTTAACTGGAGTTTGGCTGCCATTTTGAAGTCAGAGTAGAGCATTTTCCAAGTATATGGGGACATTTGAGAAATGAAACTGTAGGATATATATTTGTGCTTCCCTAAGAGGACAGGCCTAGGGCCACACTGAAGTTCAGCTGATGGAACATGCTGGGACAGGGCAACTTCATCTTCCACAACCAGCACCACTGGTGACTATTGCTATCTTGCTAGTAGCTAGCAGAAAATGAATGGAGGGCCTCTAAAGCTAAGGTAACCAATGATTTTAAATTGTTACAGTACAATTTGCATTAAAATGTCATGCTAAAGAGCTAGTTTTGCATTGTTGTTTAAAGTTGAAAATCATGTGGCAATTCACATTCTATTATTTTTCAACAGATTATCATCTCAAGAGCATGACAAAATTAATATTACGGTCTCATGTTTTCCAGGAGCAAATATAAGCAACATGACTACTAGAATTGATTCTATACTTAGGAGACCAGGGCAAAATCCAACTGAAGGAGTACACATAGGCACAAATAACATGGGGAGAGCTAGTGAAATAGAAATAATAATAGATTTTGAAATGTTTGGAAGAAAATGAAAGCATATAAGAGGAAAATGTATAGTATCAGAAATCTGTCCTATTCTGAGAGCTACTAACTACAGACTGAGGCTAATAGGAAAGACCAAAAAATGGCTGATGGAATGGTGTCAATGAGGACATTTTGAGTTTGTTAGAAACTGAAATACTTTCTATTGAAAAACTGATCTATATGCAAAGGACAGACTGCATTTCAATAAAAAAGGGTAGGGCAACTGGGCACAAAATTACTAAAGGCATTCACAAATTTAAACTAGTATAAAAGGGGACAATTGGTTTAGCTGATTGGAACACTGGCTATGAACAAGGTATGACAATAAATTTTAGTGACAGAGAATGGAAAATTAACACTCACAGTAAGAAAAGAGCAACAGAGAGAAAGGTATTCTAATTAATGCACAAAATCTCAATAACAAAAATCAGGAACCAGAGGCAACAATCAAAAGAGAAAAAATAGATATTGTCTTCATAAATGTGAGATGGTGAGAAGAAAGCATGTCATGGGATACTCAGATCTGGGGTTTCAATCTCTTTAGGTTGCATAGAGGACTTAAATAAGGGGGAGGTACACTAGTCATACAAAAGTTCATCAATACTGAGGTATATCTGGATATACTGAGGCAGAATCACATTACAGTCAATGCAAATTGTAACTTGAGTGCCTCAGTGATACCTTGAAGTAGTCAACTTTTAGATAACTACCACTGCAGTTATTTATTTAAATGAAAACATCAAGGCAGTTGATATCTCTGACCAATTAAACAAGTAGAGAGTAGAGTAGAACTGATTCAGTTGTGTCTTGAAAACCAGCACAGCAGAAATATTGCCTTCGGGGTACTGTATGCTATAGATCCCAGACTCTAATGATGCAGCTAACAATGAAATGCTTTATGAAATATTAAATACATGTGAATTAGGTGACTTAATACTAGCAGGCAATGTCAACTTACCAGATACAAATTGGGAAAGCCTTGAAGGCAAATCTGGTTTCTCTAAAGCATTTATTGAATTGACAAAACAATGCACACTGAGACAAATTGTTAAGGAACTAACTGGAGTGAAACTTATTTAGATTTATGCAATGGGCATGGATATAAATCCTATGTGATAAATCTGAGCCACTATGAGATAAATTCAAAATGTTATATTTATACACATATTAGATACGACATCATAGATTTATATACATAGTAGATTTGTTACAATCACTCCAGAACTCATTTAGAATGTTCAGCCTCAGTACCAGTACTAACTATATTCAAATGCAAATAACTTTAAAACAAAAACAGATAGCATAGTGCTGTGAGCATGAAAGTTGTGCAGCACAAAATTATCTACAAAATGAGTGGTATTTCATTTATATATACCTTATAGATTTCTTTATAAATAGCAAAAAAGAGCAGAAAATGCAATTTAGTGTTCACTTTTTTGACAAACATATGCAAAAAAGATAAACAATCTAAAACAAATGTCCCTGCACTGACAGAAAGCATTCCTATTGCATAAATGAAATATACAATGGTGAGCTGTCAGATAAATGATTTATCTACCCTCGTGCTGTTTGACCTTGGACATCTCACTCATGGCTTATGCCACTCATGAGGTTGCCCGAGGTCAAACAGCACTTGTGTAGATAAATCATTTATCTGACAGCTCACCATTGTATATCCCTTATATATTATTAGTGTCTGAAGATGTAATAATGCATTCCTGCAAGGTCAAGGAACCTTTAGCCAATAGTAACCATTCTATATGACCTATAGAGTCATGATGCCCAAAGCAAAGTTATGGGATGTACATATGTCTTCCCATATAGCAGAACAAATTTTAATAAAATCAAGGAAGTGCTTGGAAGATTAAATTAGTTTACCCTGAGTAACTTAGATGTGGCACAAGCATGATTCACTTTTAAATCCATCATATTTGAAGTCTATATCTGGCATAGAAAATATCACCAATAAAATGGTTAAATTATTGGGTGTCCCATATTGTAGACCCCCTTAGGATAATTTACTGCTAATCAATAGGTGAAGGTATTGTACCTTTTGATTGGAGAAAAGCTAATGTAACCCCAATCCAAAAAAAAAAAAAAACAGTCTGAGGTAGAAATAGTTAACTATAGGCCAATTGGCCTTACCTCAATTCCAGGAAAGATACTGGAATTGATACTTAAAGATGAGATTCTGGACTATTGGGATAGTGTGCATGGAATAAACAGTCAACAGCATGGATTTTATAAAATGAGGTCATGCCTAACAAACTCAAAGGGTTTCTATGAAAATGTGTGCCGTGAGCTAGATAATAACATACCTATTGATGCTGTGTCTCTGGACTTTCAGAAGGTTTTCAACCTTGTTCATCACTGGGCCATAGTAGAGAACCTAAATATTATTGTGATAAATAGAAAACTCATAGACTGGGTGGAAGCCTGGCTAAATAATAGAACACAGAAGGTGAAACTGAATGAATATACATCTTCAAGTGGGAGTGTGAGTAGCAGAGTTCCACAGGGGCTAGGGTAGCCTGTGACATGAGCGTTGGCGATTGGGCACCTACAATAATGGTGACCCAATCTCCACCGCATTTCATTGGGGCTATGGTAGGGTAGGGTGGCCGGATGGGGGGGTGGCAAATATAGCAAAGGGATGTCATTATACATATGCATGCAGGGGGGAGAGTAAGCATGCACAATGAGGGGTGGGAGGTGATGTGAAGGGTGATACCATGGTGGGTTGCCAAGCCAACCCTGTGGCATGGTGGGAGGGTTGGTGGCATTGGTGGGCAGGGTACTGGGTTTGGGTCCAGGTGCTGGTGCATTTTTGTTGCTCCTAGCCCAAACTTGTTTTTTTAAATGTTTTTCATCCCTCTCCCCCTGACATGCACCCTCTGGAGTTGAGAATCCTTAAGTGGGGGGGTACAAGGGGCACAGCCCCCCAGCATAAAACATTGCAAAAGTAAGTCTCTGGTGCTGTTTTGCTGTGCGCTGGGGTGTCAGAGTGCCAAAATAAAGTTTTGGCACTCTAAATTTGTGATAACGGTGATCTTTAGGCTTTTACCATTATCACATTAACCCAGGACTGGTATTTGGACAAATATTGTTTCCACCTTCATCTGAGACATATACAAAAATGTTATAAATTGATATAAAAAATATGCAGACAACACCAAACTGGGAAGAGTATGTGAAACAGAAGCACAGAGGGAATCCATCCAGTTAGACTTAAATAAAATAAGTATATGGGATGGGAGTTTTAACTAAGAAAAATGTGCAGAAATGCACTTCAGTAAACAATAATCCAGAACACCAGTATGAATACCTGGGCACAGTACTTCAGGCAACTAATTCTGAAAAAGACCTAGGGATGTGTTTTGATAAAACGTTCATGCTGAATAACCACTGTAACAATGTAATAGCAAAATAAAATAAAATCTGGTATAACATCAAAAGAAGTATAAAAAGTAGGGACAAAAGAATACTAACGCCACTATATAGAGCTTACATATGTCCTCACCTCGATTACGAAATGCAACTTTGGGCAACGTACATTAAGAAATATTATAAATAATATTGAAAGGGTACAGAGGAGGGTGACTAAGTTAATTAGGAGGATAAGAAAAATTTATTATGAAACACATTCAGAAAACACAAAATAAATGATTCTGGAAGCCAGACAAATAATAGGGGACCTACTGTTTATGATATAATAAATGAACCTGAACTGATGGTTACATTAGAGTTTAGCTATAAACAGAACTATACAACAACATGGAGAAATCAACTGCAGCTACAAATGAATAAGATCTGGAGTGAAAAGAGAAAAATATTCTTCACCAATGGATATTTGGGTTGTGTAATAGACTCCCATTAAACGTGGCATTGAACAAATACAAAGAGACATTTTAAATAAATTGAACATCCATGTCAATAGTGCCTACTATGAAAAGTTTTACTGAAAAAGTGTGGGGTTTTACCTTTATCTAACCCCAAAACCTTTAGTATGAACTTCAGTAACTTCTAAAAATGCTTTTCCAACTCAACCAGAATATGTCTGTAGCTTCATCACAATGCAATGCAAAACTTAGCAGCAACTCTTAAGCAATAGTTTTTTACAGGGCTTGATCCAGTAACACCTGTGCCAATAATCGAGAAACACTACAGTAAATAATTGATAAAACAGTTTCATGAGAATTGTACCATACACTTCTTCTGAGATGGAAGGAGTTTGTTCCTTTAAAGAAAACAAACTTCCATTTCATCCACTGCAGCTGCTTGCTTATCTGCTCCACGTATCCTCATGGTCCATCTGTGCCACTTCTATTGGATTCATAGGGCATGGTCTGCATTTGTTTGAATATTGCCTTACACTGTTCAGATACTGCATGACTAATTGCTTTCTGAGGTCATGTGATGTTTGGCAAGCATCATCTTGCACTGACTTATTAAATAGGTGTTATATATAGAGAATACTATCTGTGCAGGTGTGTGTTATCAGATTTTTTCACATACCAAAGGTGTGGGACTGGGGTGTGTGAAAAATACTCAGAAGACAAACCTGGCACAGGCTTTATTTTGTATAATAACTGACCCAAGGTTTACCAATATAGAAAAAAAGCACACCATCTCTTGTAATACAATTGCATTTAGTTTTCAAGGCAAGACAACAATGTTTTAACTGCAGATTTCTGAATGCAGTGCTACCCCAGATTGCTTGATCCAAATATTCTGGTACCATCTCTCATGAAATAAACTCTTCATTTTGTTTTTTAAGTCATAGCGAAACTGCCAGACTGAAAGAACAGTCTTCACTCCTCTCTGGCTGCTCCCTCCATGATATCTTACATCCTCCTGCATCCGTTCCCTTTTCTTTTTTTTTTTCATTGGCTGGCCATAAAAATACATGTCAAAAAAAAAAAAAAGCAAATCTGCCACAGAACTGCTCACTTCCCCAAATGCCAGTGATTCCTCTGAGCACAGATCCACTCTCTTGATGAAGTACCGACAGTGTTACTCTCAGATCTGCTCATTAAAGTCAATTTCCATATTCGTGGTTTGAGACTGACAGCATGAGGTATCATATTGGGTTATTATGGCATTTGAAAAATAGTTTGAAACAAGTTCTTTAAGGGGATCACCTCCCATTATATTTGTATGTGTTTTGCTTTTTACTGACCCTCTTTGCTCCGTAGATCCTGTGAACACCCTATCTGAGTGTAGTGAACATGGTTTTCACCAACCATTCATTCTAGTGCAGTGATCTTGCCTCTATATTCTGGCTATGAGAATGAAAGGGTTGCTTCTACAGCCTTGTACTCACTCCTGGTCTTGGGGCTAGACCATTTTATTACACCTCCAGACACACCCCTATTCATGCGTTCTAACCTTGAAATTCCACCGCTGCCTCAACTCCCTTTCCCCTGTGGTCCTGACCCCCTCCTACCATCATTTTATGGTTTGAAAGGCAAGGGTAACTGTTATCATTTATTTAACTATCTGGAGTCTGCAGTAAAATGACCTAACACGTTTATTCCATATCCCTGCTTCAGGGCTCTGCTGAACTTTTTGTTACTTCTAGCTGGTGATATCAGGCAGAATTCTGGGTCTAACCCTCCCAATTTGAAGACAGCCTCCCTATCTGATATTGGGTGGTCTAAAACTCATAGCCTGAGGCTTATACAAATGAATGTTAGTAGCCTCAGCCCCAAGCTCCAGGATCCTGAAGGCTGGGTGGACCTACATGCTCGTGATATAGTTGCTATATCTGATACCTGGCTTAAGCCCTATATGCTCCTTCATGAGATTCAGCTCCCTGGCTTCAATACTTTTAGGAAAGTTAGAGTGGAAAAGAAGGGAGGGGTGTGCTCCTCTCTACTAAACCTTCACCTAATACCTCTCTGGTTAATATCCCTGCCCTTTAAAGACTCAGAATTTGAGGTTACTATTGCAAAAATGCTACTGGGGGCTCTAAGCCGCTCTATGTTGGGTGCATTTACAATCCCCCCCCCAGGCTGCTGCTTCTGCTCTTGATGCTCTCTTTAAGGCAATTACAGACAGGCCATTAGGTGAACCACTCCTCCTTGGGGACTTTGATATTAATTGGTCTCCTGGTATGAAAAGCAGACCAAAGTCCACTGTGCTTGAGGCCCACCTCACCTAGGTCATCAGTGAACCCACAAGGCTAAATAATAAGTCCAGCGACCACACTGTACTATATTAGGTTCTTCTCTCCAAACCAGAAGAAACTGAAGCTCCAGGGACTTTTGCAGACTGTCTTAGTGACCATTCCCCAATCATCTGTATTTGGAAGAACAATGATCCCAAACCTCCACCCAGGATTTTTATGGCCCGTGACCAGGGACCCTGGTTTTTCATTTTTACCGGTAACACCGGTAACAATCACGGAATCCTGCTTGGTTTGTGGATTTTGAATTCTTGTACCGGTGCCTCACAGAAATTGCATGCCACTGCACAGAATCTCTAAGATTTCAGCATTTTTTTTATTTATTTTTTTTATTTTCTCTTTCTATGTCCCCTTCTCACAGCATCAGTCTCCACTTTTCAGGCTGGGTATCCCTTAGCTCCACCTCCAGGTAATGCTCAGGAGCTCCTGTGGTCCTGCCCCAATCCTGCCTGGGTTGTATCCCTGCCAGGTGGAAAGGGAGGGGACCCCAGGACCCATCCACACTCCCTTAGTGTGTGTCGGGTAGCTCAGTGGGTCCCTCATGGAGCCTGGTTATGAAGTCTGGGTCACCTGGGTCCCTTCTGCCAGTGGCCAATGTGGGGTGATTGTTCCTGATTTTCTGGTATCTGTCCCTGAGGGCACTGGCACTAGAGGAGTTCCAAGGAGGTAGGTCACATAGAGACATGCCACTGCTCCAGATCCTGGCTAGGTCCTCCCTCCTGAACACTCTGCAGCACCATTGCATCACCACCCATGGTCACACAGGTGGTGGTAAAGCAGCAGGACCTGCAGCCCACCCTCTTCGGAGGAGGAGAGCAGTCCTCTGGTGCTCGATCCTGATCCCCTGGCCAGACCTCCAGCAACCCGAGTTCGCTTGACCCTGGGTGGCTGGCATTGCAAGCAACAGTGCCCTCCAGCACCAGAAGGTTGACCCAGATTTCAGCATCTTAAAATGAATGCTGCTGTGCTTTGCATTCTTTCTGCTTTGCTGCATATAAAGTCAGTAAGGAAATCACCCGCACTGCTTTGTTGTAATCAGCCATTCAGTTTAACCACCCATGCCTAGTGGTTAAAGTAACAAGTAGTGAATGAACTGGGTACATCCAGCAGACTTGGGTTTGATTCCCACAACCTCCACTTGCATACTGTGTGACTCCAAGCAAGTCACTTAACCTCCCAGTGCTTCTAGGTCACTCCTGAAAACAGACAGTCCTGCCTAGTGGGCCTTACCTGCTTTACAAAGAATATAAAAAAAAATACCAATATATGTTTACTACATCATAGAATAGTAGTCAGGGTACCATGTAATTTACCTGAGTTTTACTTGGACTGAAATGAGTTTGTATAGGTAAAGATACATGTTCAGATACATTTTATGAGATTTATAAGCTTGTTTTTAGATTTTAGTCAGGTGTTTATTATTAGCTTATTGTATTCTTTGCATATAAGCATCTAGGTTGTAGACTGCTAAATGCAGGATCACTGTTACCAACTAGCTTATTCAACTTTATAACCAGTAGGACCATCCACAATCCTCAGCTGTTTGAATGAAAACTAGGTCGAATGAAAGTATGTTCACAAAGAAGAAACTGCCTTACTACTTATGAAAATACTTCACAGTTAGCACACCATTTAGGTGAATTGGATCATTTGCAGCTTTTCTCTCACCTACTGTTTCAGTCTCTGTGACAACAAGGTTTTCTGATAGACTGCTTCAACAAAAAGTAAATGTTAAGTATTTAGGTGTACTTATGTTTGGCCAGTGGATTTTGAGAGAAAAAGTCAATGACCTACAGAAGATAAGACCCCAGGGGCTATATGATGCTGGTGGGCAGAGCAGTGCTCAATTCACATCTGAACAAAGACATGAAAACTGGGAGACACCCTTTTCATGGACATCAAGGGGAAAAAAAAGCATCCACATGTCTGGTAGATACATAAATCCATTTGAACATCCTCCACTAATCACTTGTGGATTTTTTAGGTGAAGACACTTTATTTCAAAGAAGCAAATTTAAGCAGTTTTTTTTCCCCCTGGCCATTCACTCCTTCAGGCCTGCCAAGGCCCCCTACCATCACTGCTGAGTGCCGACCACCATCCACTGCACCTTACTGCTGTGCTACCAGGTAACCCAAAGTAACCCTTCATTGAGTGGGCCCCTACCTCTGTGGGAGGCTACCAGGGGAGGAGAATTGCTCTAAAGAGTGTCCAGTGTATCCTGGTCATGGCAGGAGCCAGAACGGACACATGTCTGGGGATTCTGGCTTATGGAGGGACCAACAGCTATCCTTCGGTTGGGTCAGTGGGTCTTTTCCCATTTTCTTGGGAGCGTGACAGGCCACATGATGTCAAGGCACAAGCCGACGTCAATCATGCTCCCTCCTGCAGTGAGTGCTGACGTGTTGTCATGCCTCTGGCCTCTACCATGGGCCAGCAAATGCTGAGCCATGAACCCACCCTCCTCCCAGGAGAAGGTGAGTGGTTGTTGGACACTCAAGCCTTCACCCACCAGCTGGCCCTCCAACACCCAACTCTGTTCCCTAAACCTGGTCAGCGGTGTCACAGGCAGGAATCCAATTCAGGCAGTTAAATTATAGATAGGAAAAAACAAAGGTAGTCCACCTTAGCGATGATGGTTCAGATTAATTCATATCTGAGTTCTAACAAGCAAAGAGATCAAGTCATTTGTAACTTGTGCATGTGGGGTGGAGTGTTGAAGAAGAACATAGTGCTGTCACTACTGCCACCATCACCCAGAGGGATGTGGACTGCATTGTTGCTACAACCATCACACTCAAGGGGTAGGGGCTAGTGCCTCTGCCATCACCACTGGAGGATGGGGAATGTAGTACTGCTGCTCTCCCACCTGAGGGATGGGGGCAATAGTGCTGATACTGCCATCACACCTGAGGAATGGTGAACATAGTACTGCAGCCATCACACCTAAGGGGTGGGGTCCAGAGTGCAGCTGCTTCTGTCACACCTGAGGGAGGAAGGTTGTAGTGCTTTTGCTGATGCTATCATGCCAGAAGGATGAGGCCGTAGTGCTGTGTTGGTGCTGCCATCGCACCTGAGGGATGGGGCTGTAGTGCTGCTTCCATCACACCTAAGGGATGAGGACCACAGTGTTGCTGCTTCTGTCACACCTGAGGGAGGGAGGTCGTAGTGCTTTTGCTGCTGCCATCACACCAGAGGGATGGGGGTAGTAGTGCTGTTGGTGCTACCATCATACCTGAGGGATGGGGCTGTAGTGCTGCTTCCATCACACCTAAGGGATGGGGACCACAGTGCTGCTGCTTCTGTCACACCTGAGGGAGGGAGGTTGTAGTGCTTTTGCTGCTGTCATCATGCCAGAGGGATGGGGGTTGTAGTGCTGTTGGTGCTGCCATCATACCTGAGGGATGGGGCTGTAGTGCTGCTTCCATTACACCTTAGGGATGGGGGCTGTAGTGTTGCTGCTGCCATCACATCTTGTACCTAAAATAATTTTAAATGGTACAAGGATGGAAGGATGTGTAATAGTGGAAATCAAAATTGCTAAAATGCATGTTAGCAGAGTTAAAAATTGTTAAATAAAGTACACAAAACTAAACACCGGTAAAAGCGGATTTTGGCTTAGCAGACACCGGTGACAATACCATTTTTTACAATGTGCAAAATGGAATATGCCCTTTCTCAATCCCGGTAAACCAGTGTCCCTGCCCGTGACTTCTCTAAATTTGATCCTGGCTCCTTTTTGGCTACCCTATCTGACATCCACTGGGTCTCTATAATCTACCTGCTGACATAAACTCTGCTTTGGATTTTTTTTGTCAAAACATTTTCTGCCAGTTTCTAATTCCCATTCCCCACTAAAAGAGGTCACGGTCAAAGACTAGCACTCTAAATGGCTGGACCATGAACTTAGGAAATATTTAAAGCTCAGGGATAAGGCATGGGGGATCTTCAAGTCCACTGGCCTCATGACTGATTGGGTTAAGTACAGAGCACTCAGGAACGCCTGCAAAAAAGATCTCAAATATCCCAAGAGGAAATACCTAGCTTATCTGCAAAACAAAAACTTATCAGACCCCTAAACGATCTGGGTACAAATTTATGCTCTTCTAATAGGCCACTCTATTTCCTTGGAGTTTGACATAGTGGTAGATGGTAAGGCCATTAGCGATCCATTGGCTACAGCCTATGTAATTCAAAACTGTTTTACTGAACTGGATATATTCATGCCTTCCTTCTCTGGACCTCCATCTCACTGCTGTACACTCTCCTCATACTGATAGCCTAACCCCCTGAGTTCCACTTTTGCAGAGTTACTCAGAAAGAAGTGCTAATTCTTCTTAAGCAAATTAAAGTGGAAGGCTCATGGGGTTTGACAAACTGGTGTCAAAGCTCATAAAAATAGTTGCCCTGTCATTGCCTCCCCTCTTGCCATACTTATAAATAAATCCTTCCTCAAGGAGAGAATTCCAAAATGTTGGAAAACTGCCATAGTAGTGCCAGTGCACAAGGGTGGTCCCAAAGAGCCTGTGAGGAATTACTGCCCCATATCTCTTCTCATCCCCCTTGTAAAAGTCCAGGAAAGGCTTTTCTATTACCAGGTTCTTGACTACCTTGAGCAAAGACACCTGTTGTCTGACAGGTAGCATGGCTTCAGAAGGCACCATGGAATTGACACTACCCTTGTTAAACTAAACTCTGACATTCTGAATGCACTGATAAAGGGCTCTTAACTGCTGCGGTCTTCATAGACCTTATGAAAGTGTTTAACTTGGTTAACCATGATCTTCTCCTAACAAAACTAAAGTTGTTTGGCCTTGATTTACTATCTCTTCAGTTGTTCTCCCATTATCTGACTGGTAGGTCTCAGCTGATAAGGTTGAAGGGCTCACTTTACTCAACCTGATCTATTACTGATAGTATCCCTCAGGGTTCCATTCTGGGCCCATTGCTAGTTTCTTTATTTGTCAATGATATGTTGGGGAACTGTTTGAGTGGGTTGGGGGGGCTAACCTTCAAGTCTATGCTGATGATGGTGTCCACTACATATGTTCTTGTGATCCTAACCTTATCTGTGCACAGGTTGCTGGTGACATCCTAGAACTGGAAGACTGCTTTGCAGCCAACAAACTGGTCCTCAATGGCAAAAAGACCAAGGTGATCCAGATTAGCCCTAGATTCAACTAGGCAATGGCTGCTTCTTCTCTTTATGACTTCTGGAGCCTTTATTGAGGTAGTGAGGTCCATCAAAAGTCTTGGGTATACCTGGACCAGGAACACTCATTTAGAACCCATGTTGATTACATTACCAAGACCCTCCACCAAAAAATCAACCTGCTCTACTGCCTTGGCAATTATCTCTCAATGGACTCATGGTTAGTATTTGCAAACAGTATCTTACTTCCCCTGCTGCAATACAGTGCTCCCATCTTACAATCCCCGAGGTACTCTGAGATCAACAAGCTTAGAGTCCTCTACGATAAAATTGGGTACTTTGCTTCTGGAGCATCTCCCAGGAGCCCCACTGTGATGTATTTCAGTCTCTGAACTGGCCCTCACTGTAGGGGCACTTAGTGTACCCTCTCCTCTGCTTGGCCTTTAAGCTTGTCAGGGTCCTTCCCCTCCACTGAGTCTATGTGACACCCTGGCAATTACATCCTCGAGGAGAGCTTTGCGTTTCTTCAGTAATACCCTCTTAGAGGTACCCAGGGTGAGATACAGTGTAGGCAAGAGATATTTTTCAACATCAGCACCTTACCTCTGAAACTCCCTGCCATCAACCTTGCAAGATTGCTATTCACTTGGTGGATTCAAGAAAGGGCTTAAAGCTGGCCTGCTGGAGTACAACTTATGCTCCTGTAAGTGGTAACTCTAACTTTTTGGGCTGATTTTGTGTCATTATTGGATGAGTACTTATTACTGCTGCTCTTCCTATTACCCACACCTGTTTTTAGTATAACTGCCTCTGATTTCACAGCCTGTGATATACTGTATAATTATCCGATTCTGTTTGTTAGCCCTCCCTTGTATAGAATGTTTGTTTTTAATATTTTGTTCATTTACTCATATCCAAGCATTACTGAATGTATTTATTCTCTAATTATATATTTGTCTTGTATCTTGACTCTGTAATGTATGATTGATCTAAGTTATTAACTCTGGGTCACCCCTAATAAAGGGACTCCTATATCTTAGTGGGCCTACCAGTTAACTAACTAATTGACTGACTGACTAACTAACTAACTAACTAACTGCTCATGCCTGCCAGCCAATCCACTGGTCAACTGGATACAGCAGGGGGACTAGCCATTGACCCTGGTAGTGTCCATCAGTCTGGGCTTCAGAAAGGTACATCTAACAACTGGGAGGAGACAAAGATGATCTTGGGGGAGTAGTGGGGGCATTTGTGGCACAGTAATGCACATACAGTAGCAGTGATTTTCCCCCTTTTCTGACCTTTCCACTTCCCCTAGCATTGCTGATAAGCATCTGTGACTATCTTCTTGTAGGCTGGATTGTGAAAGCAACTCCTACTCCTGTCATAAAAGGTGCTGCTGCAGTAGAATGCTTAACTCCCTCCCCCTAAATGGCACAGAAAGCCCCCACTTCATGCTCCAGACTCCACTTGCCCAGTTTGTGTGTGGGGGATTGGTCAGGACTGAGATTCGGTCTCGGGTCTATCATGTAATGGTGTAGCATGCCACAAGCCAGTGTAACTGGGCCGGAAGGGGTGGGTTAACAAGATTTTTATATCTCCAAGAATAGAGATTGCACCATATGATGTGATCCACAGACTTGCTGCTTCTAGGTGCTTAATGAGTTCCAAATGTGCAGTATTAATGCTGGGAATCAAGTCACAGCTAAAAGAAGAAGAATTAGCACAATGTCTCCAGTCATTCTTCAGGCTTGGCACATTTTCAGACTCTGCATTCATTTCAGATATCCTGTGCTTTCTTTGGTGCCAGGACATCTGGGCCAATGATTGATTGCCCCCCTACAGCCAGACAGCTAAACAATATTCATTGTTTTTAATTGTGTGTATATGAAATTGCCATGACATCACAAGGCCCATGCATATTGAGAGATTCATTGGAGAACAAGCAGGCATAAACTGCACAGACTTGTGAAATACATTGTTAATATTTTATGTTACTGTACACTGCAGACCTAGTTCAAGATTGGGAGTGGATCTGGATGCTTTTACAGAACTACAAATTCTACCCTTCCTCTTATGACAGACTGCAACCAAATTACTCATCACATTATGTTTTTTTCAAAACATAATGCAGTCAGGGTTGTGCACCCTTTTTGCAGTGTATCAGTATCTGTTTCAGGCAACAGCACCTAGCAGATGTTTACTACTCTTCAGTATGACCTAACATCAATGAAACATTTACATTATCAGTGCTAAGCCCATGTTAGGTTCAGTTGTTCAATGACGTCTCTTATTTAGAAGGGGAATGGTCATTCGGGACTCTACGGAGCTGTCTATTTTAATTAGCTGCCCTGCACCTGCACCAAATGGATTTGAGACTTATTACTGAACTTTATTTTTAATAACAAAAAGTTTAAAGTGCTGGGGAAATTTTCTGTACCTGAGACCCATTCCTGTGGGGGTAATTCCCGAACTGGAGACCCATTCCTGCGGTCCAGTTTATACTGCGACTTTTCTACTGTGACTCTACTTTTAACTAAAAACAAAGTTTAAAGTGCTGAGGGAAATTTCCTGTACCTAATGAACCATTCCTGTGGGGGAAATTCCTGAACTGGAGATCCATTCCTGTGGTCCGGTTTGTACTGTGACTTTTCTACTGTGACTTTATTTTGAACAAAAAAAAAGTTCATAGTGCTGGGTGAAATTTCCTGAACAGGTGACCCATTACTGTGGGGGTAATTCCTGAGCCAGAGACCTGTTCCTGTGGTCTGGTTTCCACTGTGATTTTTTTGCCCACCTCCACCATGTATTAAATGCCCTGCAGGTAGGATTGGCAAGCACACTGCTCGGGGCTGGTCTTTTTCAGTGGTCTAAAGGGGGGAGGAGTGTAGAGTTGTTTGAGCGCAATACAACGTACCAGTTTAGGCAACTGCACTTAATAGTCATATGCTGTTCTATGCTAGGTGTGTTCCTCAATGTTACGTTTGTATTAATGATTTAGCCAAATTTAGTGGTTCCTACAACGCTAAGTTTTATCTTGAGTTTTGATAATCTCGGTGTTATTTTTTGGGTAATTAATTTAATTTACTGGCTAAACAGTACTATCTGATTTGTTTTACAGTTCCATATGCAGTTACATGCTGTCTAATTTAACTGTGGAGACAATGTTACATAGCAGCTACGTGCTGTCTTTACATTGGCGACTGCTCATTTTTCCCATCTACTGTATGTGCTTACTGTTTTTAGCTCTGATTACTTATATATCTTTCTCCAATCCTCCTAATTCCTCCTGCCAGTTTCCACTACCTCCTCACTCCTCCTTCCCCCCACCCTAACCCCCTCTCTCATTTTTTTCTGGGCCCTTTCAATAATCCACTTCTCCCAGTCTCTCTCCTTTGTTTACTTTCAACCACCTTCTTCTCCATGTCATTGTCATGCAGCCACATTGTATGCTACCCATTGTCTTCTTTCTCCTACCTTTTCTCTTTCTCCCATCCTCTCTCCCTCCAACCTGCTTTCCTCCTCCCACTTCTCCTTCTCTTCAACCTCTTCTCCCTTCCCCAAACCCACTTTATCCCCACTCTCCCCTCTTCCTGTTTCCTACCCCCACTACACTATCCACAGCTCCCAGTTTCCTCCCTCCTCCCCTTCATCTTTTCCTGGCTCCACCATGCAACTATCTGACTCTCCCCCTCTCCTCCCTCCCCCCATCCTCTCCACTTCACTGCAAACACACCTCAGACCTTGCCAAACTCATCCTACTCCTACTGCTCCTCAGAGCAGGTGATATTGAGCCCAACCCCGGTCCAACCCCTCCCTTCCAACTGCCCTCCCCAAAAGCCTACATGTGGCTCACATTACTATACAAAATCTCCTACACAAAATTGACCTGCAACAACCTCTAATGTTCTCCCTCCTCCCTGATGTTCTAGTAATTTAAGAATATTGGCTTTCTGCCAATATTCCCAACTCTGTCATCTCCATCCCTGGTTACTTCCTTTCTTGCCCAGGTAGTGCCACGAAGGGAAGTGGCATCACTATCTACCTTTCCTCCTCCATTCAGTCAACCTCAGTACTGACTGTCTCATCTCTGCAGCCTATGAACTTCTCATCCTAAAACTCTCCTTCCCTTTCTCCCTTCCCATTTTTGTGGCAGGTGCGTACTGCCACCCAGGGCTTTCTCCTGCTTCTGTTACAGAACTACTAACCACTATCTCTACTCATGCCTCTGCTGGGGAGCTTCTTATCTTTGGGGATTTCAACTTTAATTGGCTTTCACATTCTAACTCTAAACTCTGCCAAAGTTTAAAGTCCCTGCATCTTACCCAACTAATTTCTGTCCCTACCCATCACAATCCCCATTCTCAGAACCCCTCTCAACTGGACTGGGTTCTTACTACTCACCTGCACTGTATCTTTGATGCTGGTACCCTCCCTGATGCAGTCATTGGTCATCATATGGTTTACTGTGTGCGCAGAATTCACCACCCCAGTGTCCCCCCAAAAATTATCCTAATCAGGTCCTTACAATCAATTGACTTATCCTCACTACACACAGATCTGCTTTACACTGACTGGTCCCCTATTTCTATGGCCAGTGATATTAAACAAGCCCTACAATATTTCCAATCAAAATGTTTACTAGTCTGGGATCAGCATGCCCCACTCAGGAAAACCAGGGTTAGTGGTTCTCTCCTTCACTGGATCTTGGCTGAAATTCTGGCCTGTCTCTGTGCACATGACCTGGCATGGAAGTCTTACAAGTCCTCTAGCACTCCTGCTAACCTTAACAAGTACTGTGCTTTGAGGAACTCTTGTACTAGAGCCACCAGGTTAGTTAAGGCTGAGTTCTTTTCCTCCGCAATTTCAGAACAATCTTAGCAGCCCCTCCAAATTCTGGAAAGTAATACACTCCCTTCCCCCCCACCCAGTCCCACTCCCTTGTTCTCAAGGTGCGTGGCTCCACCATTTCAGACCCTCCTTCCGTCACCTCAGCTTTTAACTCCTATTTCACTATCAGTGCTTCCTCACTTCTCTCTGCACTCCCCACTACTCCCCCCTTTCTCTTTCCTCTCTCCCTTCTTCCCCCTTTTCTTTTCACCTATCACCCCTGCCTCAGCTCTTAAACCCCTCCTGGCTCTCAACCCCCAGAAAGGTGGGAGCCCTGATGGGCATGATCCCAAGCTCCTACACCTCTCTGCACCAGCTATTGACTTGTCCATCTCTTCCCTACTCAACCTATCATTCTCTCTTGCCTCAGTCCTGGATACCTGGATGCATGCAACTGTCATTCCCCTTCCAAAAGAAGGTGACTCTTCCTCTCCTGGAAATTTCCACTCAGTCTCTTTCCTCCCAACCTTATCCAAACTTCAAGAACACATAGTTCTATCTCAACTCTCTCCTTTCCTCAACTCCTTCTTTTTTTCACCCCCTTCCAGTCTGGCTTTCGTAAGCATCACTCCACCACTTCTTCTCTCCTCCAGCTCACAAATTACATCCATTCTGGCATGGAACAAGGCCTCCTCACTGATGCCATCTTTATCAATCTAACAAACGCTTTCAACACTGTCTCCTACCCTCTTCCCTGGGACAAACTAAAATCAGCAGGTCTGTCTGACTTCACTACCAGGTGATTCAACTCCTACCTTGTAGGTAGATATCAATCAGTGAAAACTGGAGACTCTCTCCCACCCACCCATACACACTGGTGTTCCCCAAGGTTCTATCCTTGGTTCTTTCTTTTTCTCCATATTCCTCAATGACCTCCTCTCAGCCTGCTCCACACATCCATCCATATTCATGCAGATGACATGGTCCTGTTTCTGTCTGGCTCTTCTCCATCAGAGTTAACATCCAGGCTTCAACTTGATTTTGACACAGTCCAGAAATGGTTCAGGGCTAATCAACTATTCCTTCATGCTAATAAAATGGTCTCCATGTGTTTTTCTGCACACACTAGAGTCTCTCTAGACTCCCTTCTCTCCCCACCTTCCTCACCCTCGATGGGGGGAAAAATTGATGACGTATCCTCATTTAAGTATCTCAGTGTCTGGCTTGACCGCCACCTTGGTTTTTCTCAGCACATAGATGCCACGTATAAAAAACTTCACCCTAAGCTCAGTGCACTTTATAGGACCAAAAGCTCTATCCCTATATCTGCATGCCAGGACATCATCACTAAAATAATCCTCCCCATTTTTGATTATGGCAACTTAGTCTATGGTGATGCACCTAAATCCACCCTGGCCAGACTGGATCCCCTCTTCCACTCCTTTTGCCATTTTGCCTTGGCCTGTCCCCCCCCCCCGACTCACCACTGTTCTTTGTACATTGATCTCTCTGCTTTCCTTGAATGACTGCCATCTCATCCATTGTGCCTCCTTAATTTCCAAATTCTGGTTGGCTTTGCTCCCTCCTTATCTCAGCTCTCTCCTCCCCCCTACGCCTCCCTTCATATACTCTCTCCATAACTCAGGTTATTGTTCTGTTTTGCTCCACTCTCATAAATCCCTAGCTGGCCAGTCTGGTTTCTCCTTCTGCCTTCCTAATCTTTGAAACTCCCTTCCACTAACAATTCATTCTGCCACCTCCAAATGCTCTCTTTCTTCTCTTCTCCAAGGCCAGACTGCCCCTCCTGTAAATGCCCTTAGCCCCATTGCCCTAAACTTCTCCATATCTACTCTGACCTCTGTACTTCTCACCACCCCACCTCATCCCCCTTCTGCTCCCACATTTCCCCTCCACCACTTCCTCTCACTCCCTTATTTCTTTATCACTCACTCCCACCCCCAGTAATCACCTTTTCTAGCCCTTCCTAATCCTCTACACTCTATACCCCCACCCAACCCACCATAATCTGTTCTCCTCTCTCTTTTACTTACACAACTACTTTATCTTTTCACCCTCCAGCCCCTCTTTCTAACCCTGCTCTACTTACTCTCTTTTCAACCCTTTCCTATTTTGTGACATTACCTTTGTGAGTGTGCCAGGTACTTTACACTTCTGATGATTAACCCGCATTATTATTTGCTGTGGTAATGTATATGATTGCACGTACTGTGTATTGCTGAATTGTTATTACTGTGCTTCTACTTGTTTGTACTTATCCCTCCCCCAGAATGAAATCTGGAAATGAGCTACATGGCTCAGTATGTCTTTCCTGGTAAATCTCTTTTAAATAAATAAATAAAAGACAGGTTGCCTGGCTACTCCAGTGGAAATGCATTAAGACATTTAGTACTGAAAATATGGTTTTACTAGAGCTGATGGGACCAGTTCAACTAAAATCAAACTCCTTGATGATCACGTGATGAGCCTGGTGTGAGAAGACATCTTCTGTGCTGCTCATAGGCCCTATTAACTTGAAATAAGCTCTTAATTTTGCTCAGGGACCTCATCCTTGTTTTATTGCCTCACTCCAGTCGGGCAAGTGCTGCTGATTGAACTTTGACATCAAAATCTGATAGCGGGTCTGTGTAAAAGTGGCTTTTTGATCTTTGAGCTCTCACTTGTGGCATCTACAACAGGCCGAATTGCCACATCAGAATGGAGCCAGATGTGGTGGAGCCTTTGGCTGCGAGAACCCCAGCGGTGAAATGGCCAACACCCCTATCACCCATACCACACGAACAGACAAGCCAAGTGGAATCGGAAGGAGGGTCCAACATGAAGGCAGAGGATATTAGTGAGATAAAGCAAATGTTACAGGGGCTAGTGATGGATTTTGCCACTATTAAACCGGTGCTACACTCCCTGGCTCAGAGAATGGGGGACGTAGAAGTTTGGGTTTCTTCTCAGGAATGGAAAGTTACCATTATGGATCAAGAGCTGATTGCCATATGTAAACAAGTTAAGAAACTCGAAGATAGAATGGAAGACCAGGAATCTCTGAGCAGAAGAAATAATATTATTTTAGCAGGACTTCCAGAGAAGGCAGAAGGGCCTGATTGTGTATCATTTGTGCAAGACCTGCTGCTCAAGCTACTTGGCCCTACGCCATACAGAGAGGCTTACAACTTAGAGAGCGCACATAGAGCGCTGCGAGAAATGCCTCCACCAGGTGCTAGACCTTGGGTTTTGATTATGATGTTTTTAAACTACAAAGAAAAATCTTATGTGCTTAATCGTGCCCAGCAAAATAAAGCTTTGCAGTGGAATGGTGCATCACTATGGCTCTTCCAGGATCAAACTCCCTCAATTAGAAAGAAGCAAAAAGAATACATTGACATTAAGAAAAGACTTTACCTCGCTGGCATTAAGTTTCGTCTGCAGTACCCTGAGACTTTACTGGTCCGATTGCAGACTGGTGAGAAAAGATATCTGACTGCGCGGGATACTTTAGAGGGCTCAGAGCTGCACTTCCTGCCTTGTTTAAGCCACCAACCTGACTCACTGATACTGCGGAAAGAGTTGGCATAACCTGTTGAATGGGACTTGAATGGTGGAAGTGAGATGCAAAAAAAGTATTGTTTCTTTTTCCCTCCCCCCTTTTTGTTTTTCTTCTAGGTTTGTTATATGAAGACTGATGATAAATGTTTATACCCTATGGTTAATTGGATTCCTTCGGTACTAAGGTGGGCTATCGCCCACGGGTGGCTATTGACTTTGAGTTAGGAATCTGGAGGCTTACTTAGGGATATGGGTTCTTTGGGTCAAGTGTGTATCTTCTATAGATGTCATGGAGGTCATATGACACTCAAATTTAGGCTTTATTTTGGTGTTTCATTGTGAATGGTAGACAATGGGGGCTAGAGAGAGCGGGGAGTACGTTTCTTGGGTGTGGGGGTGCCTTGGGACTGAACACCCATCCCAACCAAACTACGTTGACAGGGGCTAAACGTACCCTGCGGGGGATGGATATATGTATTGGAACTGGGGAAGGGGTTACACCTCCTCCCAAGGTGATATAGTGGCTTTTGGGGATGATTGGGAACTTGCGATGACCCTTCATAACTCCCTCTGATATTTTGGATAAGAGGGACCAGATGTTCCTTAGGGCTATAGATAGAAGGGGAGGGGAGGGGCTGGGTAATGATTTTCTGATGAAAGGGCCCAAAGGGACTACGGTGGCTGTTTTGCCAATATCCCCATACTAAGTGAAACAAAGCATGGCTGCATGCTCAGTTCATCTGCCTTCCATTAGGTATATTAATCTTGTGAATGAGGGAGGTTGCTGGAGGGGTATCAGGACCAATTTTAATAGGGGAAGAATGGAAATGGATGGTGTTATGTGGGGATTAGAGACCGGGTGCGTAACTTTCTGTCAGGTGTTAAAGAGGGGGTGTTATGGTTGAATGAGAGACATTATATAGGAGATAGTTCCCCGGGAGCTGCTGAATTATTATGGGGGCTGGGGGGAGCATAGAAAAGGGCTCATCCATGAATTGTTGCTTTAGGGGAGGTCAATCTAGGATTGACAGGAAGATGATCCAGGGATTGGGGGATAAGGGGGGGGGTTTAAAGAGATCTGGTAAAGAGAGAGAGAGTCCACTAAAGTGCAAGTGCAAGATGCAGACCTTGAAAAGTAATGTATGATGGTTTGGGACAAAATCCTTTTTATGTTTACCAATGTCGTGTATTAAAATTATTTCATGGAATGTAAAAGGACTTGGGGTAAATGTAAAAGAATGGTAATTGTGATGCATATCAGACAGATGGGGGCTCACATAGCTGCACTACAGGAGACCCATTTATTGACAGAGGCACTGAGCTTCCCTTAAGAGGCTGTGGGTGGGCCAGGTTTATGGGGCAGGTAAGGAAATGGCCTCAAGATGCATGGTGATCTTAATAGGGAAAACCTGCCCATATCACATAACACAGGTGATTACAAGGGATGATAGTAGAGGGATTTACCTTTTTGGTTAATATTTGGGGTAAAGAGCTTACAGTCACTACCATCTATGGTCCAGCCCCTTCTAATCCTGATTTCTTTGCTTCATTGGAGTTGGATATTACTGTATTCTCTCCGCACTCCCTCATTTTGGCAGGCGATTGGAATCTTTCCTTAAACAACAGGGAGGATAGGATACCACCGTCCGGAAGGCCTCTGTCCAGGGCTCAGAAAGCTATGATTAGACTACTGGAGTTCACTGCTTTGGTAGATCCACTCCGGACTCATTCTAAAGGGGACAATAACATGACTTTTGTTCTGCGGCCCACAAGACTCAATCCAGAATTGACTTCTTTCTGGTTAACAGGGTGGCAGTTTGCTAAGTTGAGGAGGTGACAACCCCGTGTAGAATTTTTTCAAATCATTGCCCAAATCAACTAACTTGGGAGCCTACAGCTGCTCCCCCTAGGCGTATAGATGGAGGTTAAATGATATGCTTTTGACTGAGACTTCAGTCCAGAGCAAATTAGAGGAAGCCCAACTAGAGATAATACAAAAACAATTGCCCACTCTACAGAATAAAAAATTAGCATGACCAACCTGTAAGATGCTATATGCAGGGGAAGCCCAGGGTTTCTCAGCATGGAGAAATAGAATGAGATGTGCAAAGTTGGAGTTTATCGTGGGGGCCATTGAATCATTGAATCCTCTGGAGGGGTCCTCCTCAGAAATAGATATGGAACTTCAAAGTCTGAGAAGAGAAAAGTCAGACATCATGTATGATAATGTAGAATTCTGGTTGGAAAATCATAGGTATCATAGGTATCATAGGTATTTCAGAGCTAGTAGACCATAGTCCATAATGCTCACAATTTTTAATTATATCCCATTATGCATTTGTGATATAAATAGTTATCCAAGTATTTTTTAAAGGTAGTCATATTCTCACTCAATAATATTTCCATAGGAAGACCATTTCAAATTTTACAGACTCTAACAGTGAACCAATTACTTCTTTTTTTGGTTTTCCACTGTTCAATTTTCAATTGTATAGGATGTGCCCTAGTTAAATGAATTGTTTCCCTCAATTCGAGCCCTAAAACTTCCCAAAGATGATCATCATATAATGCCATAAATACCAGGCATAAATCGCCCCTCATTCTGTGATATTCCAAAGAGTACAGCCCCAGATTCTGGAGTCTGGCATTATAGTCTAAGTTAATGACTTCTTTGATTTTTTTAGTTGCTCTATGTAGTATGTTTTCCAGTGATTTAATGGAGCCTTTGTCTCCCGGTGCCCAAAATTGGGCACAATAAAATTGAAAAGATTCATGCTAAATATTTATTGCAGGGAGATGTACCCGGCCACCTTCTTGCAGCTAGAGTTAAGGAATGGGAGGCCACTAGGATGGTTAGATCCATACAGTACACAGGGAAGCATTTAACGGATCCTCAGAAAATGGCAGACACATTTGCCTCTTACTATAAGGACATTTACCGAGCAGAACATCTTGCTGGGGAGACAGCAATTAGGTCCTTCCTAGAGGAAATGCCATTACCAGTGTTGGAAGCTGCACAGGTTAGGGAGTTGGCAGCCTCAATAAGAGAATCTGAGATAATAGAGGTGATTCACTCTCTGTCGACCGGCAAAACTCTGGGGCCACATGGCCTAATGGCTAAGTTCTATCAGACACATCTCCATACTATTCTCTCCCTGCTGAAGGAATTTTTTAGCCATGTAATGCAGGAAGGGGTGTGCCACCCTCCCCTCTACCAGGCATATATCTCCCTGGTTCTAAAACCAGACAAGCCTAAGGATTTACCTGGTAGTTATAGACCCATAGCTATGATGAATCAAGACATTAAGATTCTCACAAGGATCATAGCTAATAGAATACTGACTATTGCCCCAAATTTAATTAGCCACGAGCAGGTGGGATTTATGCCTGGTAGGGCGGCACAGGATGCCCTTAGGAAGCTCCACCACATACTTGGTCAGGCATTGGATTCCCAACTTCCCCTAGCCTTGATATCTTTGTATGCTAAGAAGGCCTTTGATAGGGTCTCCCACCCATTTCTATTTGCTACACTGGAGAGGATGGATTTCCCTGAGGGCCTTCTCAGAGGCATTAAAAACCTATACGTGACTCCCATGGCCAGAGTGTTATGTAATGGGTATATTTCACAGGAGCTTCACTTAGAGAATGGGACCAGACAGGGATGCCCCCTCTCACCAATATTGTTTAATATTTATCTGGAACCTCTGTTATGGGCAATCAATAATGATGCCAACATCAAGGGGATCATGATAGCGGGGCGGGACCTAAATCTTTTGGTCTTTGCAGATGATATCTTGTTACATTTGCAAGAACCAGCCTCAAGTTTTAAGAGGACAGTTGAAATTATTGGAAAATTTTCTAAAGTCTCGAATTGTAAGTTATATTTGACCAAAACACAAATTCTCCCTTTGACACAGCATGTCAGCAGAGCAGATTTTGAACCATTACAGTTACACTGGGCGTCAGACAGGATTAAATACTTGGGTATATGGATCACGGCTCATATGGAGGGGGGTGCGGCAATAAACATGGATATGATTTTGTCAGCAATTAAAGGGAACATACTTAGATGGAATAAGCTTCCTTTGAATTTTGCAGCTAGTCTGGGGTTAGTTAAAATGAATCTTTTGCCCAGGTTATTATATCCAACATATTTAGCCCCATATCACATTCCCAAATTATGGTTTGTAAAAATCGGGAAACTATTATTGGAATTTTTATGGAATTCCAGGCCTCCCAGGAGAAAACATAGTATCCTGTGCTTACTGCTTAATATATGGGGGGATCTAGCTGCCCGATCTTTATATATTATGTGGCAGGACAAATGGGCCTTATGAGTCAATGGGTTAGTAACTTAGTGGAAGGGACATACATTCCAGTATGGCTACAAATAGAGAGGCAAATATTACAAGACTGAGGCCTATCTCCAGAGGCGTTTCTCTTTGATAGTCCAGAGAAATGCCTTAAAAGCGCATCCCTGACTCCAATCGTTAAATCGGCAATGGCCTGGTGGTTATTTCTTACTCCTACCCACAGAAGGGATCAAATGAGGTCTCAAGAACAGCCTTTGCTGGGCAACCCTAATTTTCTGATTGCGGGTAAGGTTATTACTTAGCACTGGGCAGCTCAGCTCCTGGGCCTACAATTAATGGATGTTGTAAAGGATAATAGGGTGGTTCTCCCGGGTATGTGTGATGCAATGCCCTTTCTCAAAAGGTTACAGCTTACTAAAATGCTGGAAGGGGTCTGGAAAAGGTTCGGGGGCCCACCAGGAAATGCATTCACATGGGACAGTCTGAAGGAAGTGGATCCTACTTCTCACTCTTTATCTAAAGTCTACAAAGTGCTTTTGAACTATGTCTGCCCGAATTCTCCCATCAGGATTTCATATTGGGATAGAACATTGGCCCCCCAAGAGGCCTGCTTAGGACACTATATGGAGGATTCACAAGTACATATCTATCCCCAAGTATAGGATTATGCAATTTTTTATTGTTTCTAATATGTACTTTATCCCTGTGAAACTATGTGATAGACACCTTAGACAGACAGACCTGTGTTTGAGATGTGGAGTGGGTTCAGGTGATATCCTACATGTGATGTGGGAATGCAGTAAGATTGCACCTCTTTGAGCTGAAATTAAACAACAGATGGACCCTCTGTTGGATTATTTAGAATTTATATTGCCCAAAATATGTATCTTAGGAGATACGTCACAGATACAAGGGACCACACCTAAATATCATTTATCTTTGATGTCTGCGATAGTTAATCTGCTATACTGAGACACTTTAAGGATGACTATATCTATACTTATGAGCAATGGGCGAGAGATCTTATTTGTGCCTTGGAAAGAATAAAGAGGCATGCTTATATGGAAGGAAGGAAATGGTTATATAAAAAAAGATGGTCGGCTCTGGAGGCAATCTACTCACTGAAGGTTAATAATACCCAAACACAGTTCTGTTTGTCGGGTTGGGATCAGCAAGAGATTATTATTTAAGAGAAATGTATAGCTTGATTTAAAATTTTTTATGTCTTGAGTGGATATATTACTCTATTCACAATCGTTTTGGGGTTGCATAGGTGCTAGTAAATTGGTAATAAGATAAGGGTTTTGGTCTGCTTAGGTTCAAGGGTGGAGGTGGACTTTCTCTCTTTCCAGGGGACACAGCTTGGGGCTACCTCCTGCAGGTAATGTTGCCCAGGTCGTGGTCTAGGTTCTTAAAATCTAGAGGGTAATAGTACTTCTGTTTCAGGGGCTTTACCCCTGTGGGATAGGTAAAGTTATTAACATGATTACTCTCAGACTGGACTGTTACAGTTTTTGTCAATATTTTGGAGGTCAACCCCATCAGCTGTGTATGTATATAGTTGGGGTTGTACATAGTTTTCACAATCAGTTTTGGGATTGTGAATCCCGGCTGCATCCAGGATATTTGTGTGTATGTCTAATAACTTGACACTTTCCAATAAATATGTCTTTTTAAAAAATAAAATCAAACTCCTTGAACTTCATGGGTTCCATTGCATTCTAATCTGACAACAATTAAGTGTTAGGTTAAAATACCGACAACATTTGAGCTGATTTGAGTGCAAGAAACCACTCATACTTGAATGGAACTGACAGATGACAGAGTTCCCCCTAAAAGGTCAAAAAGCATTATAAATTTGAATTAGAAGAGTCAAATCAGACTCAGAAAGTATAAGGAAACACAGAAGGAGTAGAACAGAGACCTGTACCAGTTAAAGCAGAAGGAAGTGGGGAAGGCAGTCAGAATAGCAAAGGCTCAAACTGAGGAAAAGATAGCTAACTCAGTTAAGAAGGGGGATACAACCTTTTATAGGTACATTAGGGAGAGAAGAAAGACCAAGGCAGGGATAGTGAATCTTAATAAAGGGGAGGTTGGGTGGGCAGAGAGGGACAGTGAAGAAGCAGGGATACTGAATGAATACTTCTGCTCAGTATTCACAAAAGAAGTGAAGGGGGAGGTACCTAATCCAATCAATAGAAGCCCTCTGGATAGGGCAGTTGATACCAGTCCTTTCAAAGAAGAAAGGGTTCTAAAAGAACTCCTAAAACTGAAGGTGGACAAAGCAATGGGGCTTGATGGGATTCAGCCTAGAATTCTAAAAGAACTAAGGGGAGAACTAGTGACACCACTAAACCATTTTTAACAAATCATGGGAGGATGGTGTGGAACTTAAAGACTGGAGGAGGGTGGATGTGATTCCCTTTCACAAAAGTGGGAGAAAAGCAGAGGCAGGAAACTATAGACCTGTTAGCTTGACCTCAGTGGTAGGGAAAATGCTGGAATCACTTCTGAAAGAAAAAAATTGTTGAGTACCTAGAGGCCAGCGGGGCACAGAACCCAAGGTAGGCATGGGTTCACAGCAGGAAAGTCATGTCAGATGAATCTAATAGATTTCTTTGACTGGGTGACCAAAGTAGTAGACCAGGGAGGGGCTGTGGACATGGCATACCTAGACATTAGCAAGGTATTTGACACAGTCTCACACAAAAGATTAATAAACAAATTAGCAAGCCTGGGAGTAGGTTCCAGGGCGACAGCTTGGGTACAAAATTGTCTGGACAACAGCACACAGAGGGTAATAGTAAACGGAGTCCACACTGAAGAAAGGGGTGTTACTAGTGGGATACCACAGGGTTCAGTACTAGGTCTGGTCCTTTTTAATGTCTTTATAAGAGACTTTGCAGAAGGACTGGAAGGGAAACTATGCCTCTTTGCAGATGACGTAAAGATCTGCAACAGGGTTGATACACAATGGGGGTGGAAAGGAAGAGTATTGACTTGGCAAAGGTTGGAGGAATGGTCAAAAGTAGTATGGCAGCTTAGATTCAATGCAAAGAAGTACAAAGTAGTGCACCTGGGAAACACAAATGCAGGGGAAGGGTACACAATGGGGGGGATATTACCAACAACAGAAATGGAAAGGGACCTGGGGGTAGTCATATCAGATGACCTAAAGGTAAGCAAGCAATGCAAGAAGGCAGTAAGGAAGGCTGGCGGGATACTGGGATGCATAGGGAGAGGCATCAATAGTAGAAAACAAGAAGTTGTTATCCCTCTGTAGAGAAGTTGGTGAGACCCCATCTGGAGTACTGCATGTAGTTCTGGAGACCCCATCTCCACAAGAACATATACAGGATGGAGGCAGTCTAGAGAAGGACAACTAAAATGATGCAGGGTCTGCAACAGAAGCCATATGAAGAGAGACTAAAGCAGCTTAATGTATACCCTTGAGGAAAGGAGGGAGAGGGGGGACATGATAGAAACTTTCAAGTACCTCAAGGGAATCAACAAAGTCCAAGAGGGCAGCATCTTTCAGAAAAAGAGACTTGCAAGAACAAGGGGACAAAATCTAAAGATAGAGGGGGGACGGCTCAGGGGCAATGTGAAGAAGTATTTTTTCACAGAGAGGATGATGGACACATGGAATGGCTTTCCTGAGGAGGTCATGAGGTCAAAAACAGTGAGAGAATTCAGTAATGCATGGGACAGACATAAGACAATTCTGGTGGGGGGTAGGAAGAAGTAAGCTGTTGGTTAACTAGGATCTGCAGCTTATCCAATAGGTTAGGAAATGGGCCTACTAGGTGGGCCAACCGGTCCTTATCTGCCATAAAAGATTATGTTTCTATATTTCTATGTTTCAAACTCTATCATAGCCAATATGTTCAAAGCATTGTTTTATCACAACTTCAAGTTTCAGAGGCTTGCACAGCTCAGGTTCATTCTAGCCCTGGCTCATTTTACAGTAAAAATGCAGTCTGTATCCCAGAATTACCACAAACACAATTGTTCTTTTGTCATTTTTTGATACTTTTAAAGGAAACATAGACAAAAAAAATACCTAAATAACATAGATCATACAGGAAATAAGCAAAGAAAAGACCTGGAAGATTTGATAAACAGTAGCTTCAAGAGTGAGAAACAGCGGGGCAGCAACTAGCAAGGCACATATACAGTATTCATGGATCTATCATGAGAAATGTTGTAAGCAAGATAAGAGATACAGTATTATAATGCCCCATATAGGTGTAATTCCCCTACAAATGGGGGCTCCTACAAGGCCTTTCTTTGAGCTTGTCCAAGTGCTCCCTGCCTGAGGGCCGTTCGGTGTAATGCTGTTTAAAATAGGGCACGGTGAGTGCGTCTAGAGCCTCTGGTACTGTCTCTTTAAGAGCTGCCTGCTTGCAGGTCTGATTAGTTTGAAAAAGGGGGACAGTGGGTTTACTGCTCGAATCCCACTCGAGCTGCTGTTTGAATTACTCCATTTCTGCAATCGCTAAGTGAGCAGAGGGAGCTTTATTGAAGGGTATAACTGTTTGCTGGAACATACGTAGCGTAGCAGTAAAATTGCCATTGTTTAACCTGCCTTTTATTGCAGCTGGGACTCTGTGTGTTTGGCCACTCCATTTTGGACCTGGACTACTGAGAATGGGCCTATTGGGGAAGTGGGGCCTTAAAATGGAGACCGCTTGAGCCAACCAGAATTTGGATTCCCATGGGAGCCTGTAAAAAAGGCAGGATATATGGTAGGTGCTTCTGGGAAGTGTAGTCTGGACACTGGCACCTTTTTTTGCACCAATAGAGGGCGTGTGAAGTGACAGACAGAACAAAGCAGCCAACTGGAGCCCTGTGGAGTGAGAGGAAACTGCCCTGCAACTGTCCTGGAGGGGCAGAGTCATTGGTGATCGTGAAGAGAGAAGGAGCTCTGGCTCCTGCGCTGTGAAAGTCTTCACGCGGGAAGTGCATGTGGCAGGCAAAGAAGTCAAACGATAGCATTGCCAGAAGAAGCGGACAAGATCCGTGGAGGAGTGCAGGCAGAGGAGGCTGTATGTTTACAGCTACCTACCAGGCTCATCCTGTAGAGGACAGGAGAATCTGCTTCAATCGCGCTCGGTCTGTCAGGACATGTGAAGCTGCGTCGTTTGGCCCGGTTATTGCAGTAAAAGCGATCGAGAGTATAAAGCAGCTGCCTGGTATGGTGCCCCTCTGCTTTTCATATAAAAGTGTGGAGAAGTGTTTGGATCTCAGGCTAGGTCCTGCAAGTGGTGTTAGAGCGATCTTTCTGCAGGAGTTGTGAGTACTAAATCAGGGTAGCTCACTGTCAGATGTTCATTGTGAGGGCAAGATTTGTCTGGCTGCTCTATTGGCTGCACGAACTGAGCCTGCTGGCTCTGCTTAATCAATTTAGGTATCAAATGTGTGTTTTCTTCATCAGGGCCCCAACCAGCTACACCAAACAGGCTAGCCTTGTATTGCCTAGGTACCCAGAGACAGTGACTTATAGGTTTGGCCTGTGCACAGTGCTCTACATATATATATATATATAGATATATATATATATATATATTAGAGTGTTAAGCTAATCAATCTGATCTCCCCCGCTCTTGTTATTTCCCCTTCAATAAATCAGATTTGTTGTTTGCAAGGTATACTGTCTGAACTGAGTGTTTGTGTCCCCCTCTTGTGCATGGGTTGTGGTATTACTGCATCTTATTTTACAGGGGATCCTTCGTGCCAAGTTAGCCAATCCATTCTGAGGGTAAGTGTAAGTCATCACGGTGGTGTGGGAAGCATTCATGGGCCACTAGTGGAAGGAAAGGGGGGTTGCAGTGACCCAGAGGGTTGTGACCGAGTCATTTTCAACTGTCCCAACCCGACCTCTGGGTGGAGGCACCTGCCATTGGATCCAGGCCCTTCAACCTGTTGGTGGCAAAGCAGGCAGGGGTAGTAGCCCTTGGGATAGCACCCCCTGGGGTTACATAGGCTAGGCCTTTTCTCAAATACAGGATGCAGTCCTGCTCCCAGTGTCTGAGAAAAGATAATGACATAATTGAGAAAATGCAGAAGAGAATGGTTAAGATGGTGGACAGATTGGAAACAAGAGCTCTAATGACTGTTTCAGAACTAGGATGTTTGCCATGGAAAAAATGAATACTGTGTCAGTGGTGGTATGATCACCCTTTAATTATCTGGAAAGGATAACAATGAAAGACAAATCCCTGCCCTTCATCATGCACTAAGATTCAAGAAGACAGGGTCATGCAATGCCATTGAGAAGAGGGTGATTCAAGGGAATTATCAGGATGAACTAAGTCACAGAATAAATGGTAAATGCTTAAACAGTAAGACATTGCACGGGGTGGGTTACCATAAGGTAATCTCACCTCTGTGTGCCAAACAATATGAACTACAGTAAAGGCAAGTAGTATTCACAGTGGGAGTGGGATTACTGGTCAGAATCCCACCCTGGAGTTGGGTTCCTGGTTTTATAAAACACAATATGGGGATTTGGCAGCAGTGTGTATTTTTAAAATACAGAATGAACTTTACTATTGCTACCATGCAAGCATTGCTGGTTCTAGCAAAAGCAGGGCATGCTCGACCCATGTGAATACTGGCAGGCTGAAATCATGAGTCCAGTTGTATAAGTGAACTAGACATCCAGAGCAGGAGTTCTCAGTTGAGACAGTAACAACCTTCAAGCTCATACTATTCAAGTTTTTTAAAGAAAGCGGTGTGACAGACTATTCCCACTGAGCTAGTAAGAGGGAGGAACTTGATCAACCAAAAGTCTTTGTTCCTCCCTAAAGCTTTATGTATGATAGATCAAATAAAATCAGTGACTAAAGAGGACTGGAAACACCCCCAGGTCAGGAATGGGATTCATTGGCACAGTATTTTGAAGAAACCTTCTCTGTGTTCATAGACAGTTTGAGGTCCTACTTTTTTTTATCAATTAAAGAAAAACAGAAAAAGGTAAAATATACTGTCCTGGGCTTGAGAATAGATTAGTGTCATATTTCAAGAATTCACTGTGTGTGTGTGTGTGTGTGTGTGTGTGTGTGTGTGTGTGTGTGTGTGTGTGTGTGTGCACGAGCATGTAAAATAATCAAAACATAGACTTTGATGGCAAATAAGCACTGCTTGGCCAACTTAGTCTGCCAATTTCCCTACCTATTAGATAAGCTGCAGATTCTAGTTCACCAACGGCCTACTTCTTCCTACCCCCCACCAGAACTGCCTTATGTCTTTCCCATGCATTCTTGAATTCCCCACTGTTTTGACCCCACAACCTCCTCAGAAGGCCATTCCATGGACCCACCACCCTCTCTGTAAAAAATACTTCCTCACATTGCTCCTGAGCCGTCCCCCTTCAATCTTTAGATTGTGTCCTCTTTTTCTTGCACACCTCATTTTCTGAAAGATGCTACCCTCTTGGACTTTGTTGATTCCCTTGAAGTACTTGAAAGTTTCTATAATTTCCCCCCTCTCCCTCCTTTCCTCAAGCGTATAAATATAAAGCTCCTTTAGTCTCTCTTTGTATGGCTTCTGTTGCATATCCTGTACCATTTTAGTTGCCATCCGGACTGCCTCCATCCTGTATATGTCTTTGTGGAGATGGTGTCTCTAGAACTGCACACAGTACTCCAGATGGGGTCTCACCAACTGTATGTACAGAGGGATAACAACTTCCTGTTTTCTACTGGTGACGTCTCTCCCTATACATCCCAGTATCCCGCCAGCCATCCTTACTGCCTTCTCGCATTGCTTGCTTACCTTTAGGTCATCTGATATGACTACCCCCAGGTCCCTTTCCATTTTTGTTGTTGATAATACCCCCCCCTTTTTGTGTACTCTTCCCCTGGGTTCTTGTTTCCCAGGTGCATTACTTTGCACTTCTTTGTATTGAATCTAAGCTGCCATACTTTTGACCATTACTCCAACCTTGCCAAGTCCTTTCTCATCTTTTTCACCTCCCTTTCTGTATCAACCCTGAATTGTCTTCTATCCTCAATATCTTTTAATCAGTGCTGATCAGAAAGAACACCACAGAGCTCTATCTAAGAGAAAATTTATATCAGGAGAAAAAAGAATGATTTATATTGGTAACAAGAACTAAAGATAGCCATTGGCAGTTTACAGACACCTAAGTATATTTTGTCAGGAGGGCTTAAAAAGCAAAGCTTATGGACTGAAAAGAAGACACCAAGCATATTGTCAGTCATCATGGCTGTCAGTTAGCAGATAATGCACAGAATAATATTTTCTAATTATTTAATTTTCCTATACCATTTGTGTTATCCCTGGGCATTTAATTGAACCATTTGGACTGTTATTCAATGCATTTTCACAGCTTTGGTTAACTGTTAAGGATTGTGCCTCTTGTCCATAAGCATAAAGAATAGATACTGTACCTAATGAATGAAAAACACTTAAAACATTATTCTTATTATATTTAAATCTAATGTTTTCCTGATTTTTGACCATGTTATAATTGGTCACTTAAATATTTTAGAATTAATTATTGCTTATTGCTCTGTTTTGAAAACAACTGTTTTTCAATAACTGTGTATGACATCACAGTTTGTTGGTATCATCATCATAACTAAGCACACTATGAGATCAGAATAACTTAATTGAAAAGCCTATGATACCACAGGGAGAGCTTTGAAAAAAGACAGAAAACACAAACATTTTAGTTTAGATTATATGCTCCAATGTACAGTTACTATGTCGCTTATGTTTCTTTTGGTGAGGAAAATTCATAGTTACTGTAAGCTGAGCAACTCCTTCACACAAAGGGCTTGGAAAGAACCCATAATAACCAGAAGAGACACAGTAACTGTACGTATAATCCAATTATGAAGCGTGTTGAAGATTTCTGTTTCTAAATAATTTAATTTGAATTTAAAATTGAAGTGTTTTACTTTACCAAAATTTAGAGGACAACTTCAACGAGCCCTGGGCAGAGGTGGTGACAGCTACTATGACCAAAATGCTGATGCTCAAGCAAGTCTGAACCCTATTGCAATCACTGAACCTCATATTCCGGGTGCTGCCCATCGGATGCATGTTTACCAGATGCCTAGCATGGACCAAGCAGAATGTCTCAAAAACACAGAAGCAGAATAACTGACAACCTTTGGGAGAATGTGAGGCACTGGACCATGTTCCTTTCAACACTAGAAACATAGAAACATAGACTTCGATGGCAGATAAGGACCGCTAGGCCCATCTAGTCTGCCCATTTCCCTACCTACAGGATAGGCCGCAGATCCTAGTTAACCAACAGCCTATATCTTCCTATCCCCCACAAGAATTGCCTTATGTCTGTCCCATGCATTCTTGAATTCTCCCACAGTTTTAGACCCCACAACTTCCTCAGGAAGGCTGTTCCATGCATCCACTACCCTCTCTGTGAAATAATACTTCCTCACATTGCCCCTGAACCGCCCTCCTTCTATCTTTAAATTGTGTCCCTTGTTCTTGCAAGTCTCTTTTTCTGAAAGATGCTACCCTCTTGGACTTTGTTGCTTCTCTTGAGGTACTTGAAAGTTTCTATCATGTCCCCCCTCTCCCTTCTTTCCTCAAGGGTATACATATTAAGCTCCTTTAGTCTCTCCTCCTATGGCTTCTCTTGCAGACCCTGCACCATTTTAGTTGCCCTCCTCTGGACTGCCTCTATCCTGTCTATGTCCTTGCAGAGATGGGGTCTCCAGAACTGGACACAGTATTCCAGATGGGGTCTCACCAACTGTCTATACAGAGGATAACAACTTCCTGTTTTCTGCTGCTGATGCCTCTCCTATACATCCCAGTATACCCCAGCCCTCCCTACTGCCTTCTCACATTGCTTGCTAACCTTAAGGTCATCTGATATGATTACCCCCAGGTCCCTTTCCTGTTTTGTTGTTGTTACTACCTCCCCACCCATTGTGTATTCTTCCCTTGGGTTCTTGTTTCCCAGGTGCATTATTTTGCACTTTTTTGCATTGAATCCTAGCTGCCATATGTCTGACCATTCCTCCAACCTTGCCAAGTCCCTTTTCATCCTTTCCACGCCTCCTTGTGTATCAACTCTGTTGCAGATCTTTGTGTCATCTGCAAAAAGGCATACTTTTCCTTCCAGTCCCTCTGCAATGTCACTGATGAAGACATTAAAAAGGACTGGACCCAATACTTGAACCCTGCGGTACCCCACTAGTAACCGCCCTTTCTTCAGAGTGGACTCCATTTACAATTACCTTCTGTGTCCTGTTGTCCAGCCAATGTTTTACCAGGCTACCACCCTGGGACCCACTCCAGGCTGGTTAATTTGACTAATAATCTTGTGTGGGACTGTGTCAAATGCCTTGCTAAAGTCTAGGTAGGCCATGTCCACAGCCCTCCCTGGTCTACTACTTTGGTCACCCAGTCAAAGAAATCTATTAGATTCGCTGACATGACCTTCCCACTGTGAACCCATGCTGCCTTGGATCCTGTGCTCCACTGACCTCTAGGTACTCAACTATTCTTTCCTTCAGAAGTGACTCCATCACTTTCCCTACCACAGAGGTCAGGCTGACAGGTCTGTAGTTTTCTGCCTCTGTCTTGGTCCCACTTTTGTGAAGGGGAATCACATCCGCCTTCCTCCAGTCCTTGGGTACCACATCATCCTCCCATGATTTATTAAAAAGAGTAGCCAGTGGTTTCATTAGTTCCTTCCTTAATTCTTTTAGAATTCTGGGGTGAATTCCATCAGGACCCATTGCTTTGTCCACCTTCAGTTTTAGGAGTTCTTGCAGAACCCTTTCTTCTGTGAAAGGACTGGGATCGACCCCCCTATCAAGAGTGCTTCTGTTAATTGGATTAGGCACTTCCCCCTCCTCTTTTGTGAATACTGAGCAGAAATATTCGTTCAGTATTCCTGCTTTTTCACTGTCCCCTCTGCCCACCCACCGTTCATTCTATTCAGCCTCACTATCCCTCCCTTTGTCTTTCTACACTCGCTGATGTACCTATAAAAGGTTTTATCCCCCTTCTTAACTGAGTTGGCTATCTTTTCCTCAGTTTGGGCCTTTGCAATGGGGTGTCTGAATGGCACAACCTCAAGTGTCTTATTGCAACTATAAAATGGGTTCAATAATTGGGGTGTGAAAAAATGCACAAAAATAAACTATTTTAACCATCTGAAAGATTTTTTTTTAAAGTTAATCCACTCTTCTAAGATAATCTCCTAACAACCCACCAATGACATATTTTATCTCCGTTTCATTTATGTCCAGCAAAATATATATTTTTATACATTAGCCCTTACACACTCTGTTTACCTCAGTCCACCCAGTTACCTCTTTCCTTACGTTTCCTCCCACTTTTATATCATTTCCTCCCTTTTCCTATACTGTTTCATTTTTATCTTTCCTACATTCAATAGATGGGATGTTTACTATGGAATACAAGAATTCAAATCTCTGATCAGTTCTACTGGCAGTATGTTCATCCACACTCAGCCAACAAAAAAGCTTCACATTGAGCCCTGTCTTTTCCTTTATCTGTAGCAAGAAAAGAAGTACAGATTCTCTTGGTAAGCAGGCTAGGATAGAAGGGTGAGTTTTCAAAGCCACCAAAAAAATTACAGAAATTAACATTTTGAGTACTGCAGTACATCATTTTTCAATGTGTGTGTGTGTGTGTGTGTGTGTCTGTGTGATGAGTATTAGAGAAAATATAATTTAAATAATTTTGTTTTAATGTAAGGCGGTTTTATTTTGAGGGCCTAGTTGAATGTTTTTACTAAGTAAAGGTGGAGCCATGTTTGTGATGGTAACTGAGGATGTGCAATTAGTATTGATTTTATTGAGAAGAAGCTGCTGGATCTTCACCCAGTGCTGTCGTGCTGAAATAACAACACTTGTAAAGATGACCCTCAGCAAACTAGGTATTGTGACTTTTGAAACCCATTTTGTCATTTATGTTAATCATAAACACTATGTTTTGTTAGAGATATGCATGGGTTCAACATTAATTCCTGAATACCACGAATAATGGAGTATCTTGTACTTGGAAATACATTTCACTATTCATGGCTATTTAAGAAAAAATACTTGGAAATATAAAACAAACATTTTCCAAAAAAATAATTTTCCCTAACTAAGGTAACCAGGGCTAATCCCTAGGGCACTCATTCCCTTCTTAGTTATTTCCATTCCACCACCTCCTTCACTGTTCTCCCACTCACATTTTTATAAAAAAGAAAATTCTTTCTTACTATTCAGGAACAAATGTTACCTCTGAAATCATCCTCTCTTTGTAACCTAACCCCCTCAATCCACTGTATTCTTGCATTTTAGTTTTGGGCCCATTTCCTTATTCTTGTCCATGATTTCTGATGGTAAAATAATTTAAATTCCAGCTAGCTCAGCTGGCCACTCTACGTTGGTGCTGCTCAACAGTAATGTATTGCTCTGCACCAAAACAGACCAGAGCATGACAAGGAGGGAGAAAGGAAGAGCAGTCTGCATCACTGATAATGCTAGGTAGACTGACCAGGCATGTCAGTCAGCCTAACATCATCCATGACACAGACTGCTTAACCCTCTCCCTAACAGTCATGCATTACTTACTTTAGCTAAGGCAAATTCTTTACTATGGCGTAGGCACTCCGCAGCACTGGTCAACTGTTTTAGATGCCAATACAAAGCTACAGGCTCACAAGCAGGTAGCAGGTGCCACCAACATGAATACCACTATGAACTATCCCCATAATGGTGCACATTGGTTAAAATGCTAAAGAAATACAATACTAGAGAGGCAGATGAGTAGGTATTGCAAAAGAAGGCTGCACTTTCAATTTGACTTAATTTGGCCCACAAAAGAGAAACACAGCCAAAAGGAACCCCAACATTTCCTGTCTCTGGTGTGATGTTTCATCTGAGGGGAGGGGTTGGAGTCTCTGAATACAGTATGATCATTTATATGGCTCCTTTAAAAGTACAGTGACAGTGAAACTAAATATAAACTACTGAAAAACTATAGCTAGACCACTGACAACAGTTAGGCACCATGATGCGAAATCATCAAGATGAATAAGTGATGAAATAGGCAAGTTACATTGGCTGCATGAAACAAAAGTATTCAAAACACCTTGAAGAAGAAACATGATGACAAATAAGTCATAATGTCATAAATGAGCAAGTTGGAGAATGTTAATGATAGACTTCGTTTTAGTTTTAGTAAAGCACAAGTTAGAGCCCACTGGGAGGCAGACTGAAAATGGAAATGTCATAGAGGCAGTAGAGGTAGGCAAGCAATAGTGTGCAAATGTAGAGATGTCACATACTGTGGACAAATGGAAATCAAATAAAATATGCAATTGTCCAAGAAAATAATGACAATGTGGCAAATATCTGTCATAGTCAAGTGACCATATTCATAGCCATTTCACACATAGTTATGATCTGCTTATTAGTACAACTTAGTGCAGGACTAATAGGATACCTTTGGGTATAGATCCAGGAAAGGAGTTAAAAGGTGAGCTCAGCTGCTGGCATATAGAAAATCTGAAAAAAAAAAAATACTGTTAGAAAACAAAATGATCACATATCATAACACTATGTTAAACATATTTCCAAGTATTTTTCAGTATAGTAACCAAGGTATGAATTTAGTGGTGAACTGTATTTTCTTCAGTAGAAATGGAAATATGTCTATTTTATCATTAAGTCCAAATGACTGAAATGCATGTAAGGCAAAAATCCAGCTGGCCTCCCAATGTAATAGTATATTGACCCAATTGCCACTATGTTTAGGTGAGCAAACATTATCCATACCCATCAATTTCAGACATGTGCAGACATTTGGTGAAACTTAACAAACTGTATGTCAAAGGGGTATCTGGTTTATCTTGCATAATTGACCAGCTGAGTTTCTTGAATTCTCTTTTTCATAGGCTGCATAGTGTGGCTATGTACTGTATATCTGTTGACAGGGATACATGATGGTGCATACCACAAAGCTTGTGTGGCAGTTAATGAATTGCCTGAACTCCATGGTAGGTGTGACATTGGAGTATTTGACTGCTTTTCCTTGAAATCAATATATGCACATATTGCATCATTATCAAGAAAAACTGCTAATGTGTTAAGGGAGGCACCAATTTGGATTTAGGCTTGGGATGGTAAGAATATGTTTAAACCTATTGTGTATGATAAGGTTACTAAGGATTTTAGCTTGTCTATGTGTAACCCTTGGTCTGGACCTATGGTATTAAATAGAAGGGAATCTCCCTTCACGACATCCCAGAATTTAGAAAACAAATCCCTACAAAATGCAGTGCCAGGTGGATGTATTGAGTGACAAAGCAGGCAGGTACATTTTCTTCTCTGTAATGGGTTTAGTTCTAATGAGATAATCACAGCTTAACTGCCTGGCTTAAAGGTAGTCATTAAGTATTACCAGTTCCAAGCACCTCTATCCTGGAACCATTGTTGCAGTTGAGAGGCATATTGGTCAAATATCACAATGGTGGAAAAATTTCTCCTGAGCCTGACAAACTGCCTGTTAGGAACCTCAGTCTTTAGATGTAGGGTAGGGGCACTGTCCACCCTCAGGAGAGTGTTAAAGAAGGCAGTTTTCCAGAATACTTCATATTGTATAGTATGCCCATGGTAACCACTCAGTTTTAAATCTAGGAAATTGGCAACATGACTACCACAGACATAGGTAAATTGTAAATTACAGTCACTGGAATTGAGAAATACTACAACACTGGTGGCCAGTTTCTTACTGTCTTTTCAATTGATCAAGATGGCATTAATGTAGGTACCCCAGTAAAGTATCTGGGGGGGATGTGGATTATGTTCCTATCTGAAGATAACCCTATCCTCCCAACAACCACAAAATAGGCTGGCCTTGGACAGGGCCATGGTTGTCGCAATGGTGGTGCCACAGGACTGAAAATAAAAAGCTCCCTCTAAATCAAAACAGAAGACACATTCTTTTATCTTCGATATTTTACCCTGATATGCAATACCACCTGAATACATCTAATTGGTCAACATTTTATACTGCTGCCCTATGGCCAAAATTATGTGTAATGGGGCACTATCCTCTTTATTTCCTCTCACTAGGGCACCAGACAAGGATGTCCCCTATCACAAATGCTGCTTAATCTATATATTGAACCCTTAGCTTGGAAAATGATCAGTTCAGTGGGAGATTGCGGTATGACCATGGGCCCTCACGAATTTAAACTTTTCATGGTTGCAGATGGCATTTTGTTACATTTATCAAAGTGGCACATTTCTCTCCCTAAGACTTTGGAAATTATTGCCAAATATAGTGCCTTCGCTGGTTTTAAACTAAACAAACATAAAACAACAGTGTTGGCCCTCTCAAACTCTTGTTCAAAAGCAGCTATTGAAGAGTTGGGGCTCAAATAGACTTCTAAATCACTAAAGTTTGGGGGACTAGAACTCACACCAGATTTGCGTCCCTTGCAAAAATGAAATTTAAAACAGGTAGTAAAGCGAACAGAACAAGTTCCTTCCCTCTAGCAACATTTGCACTTACAATATGGGGTAGAGTTAATATCCTAAGATGGCTATATTCCTCCATTTTCTGTACCCTCTATCAGTGCAAAATCTCCCTCTTCCTCTCCCTAAAAGTTGGTTTAAACAAGTTAATGCAATTTAGTCATCCTTTCTGTGGCATGGGATAAAACCCTGATCAGCATTAGAGAAACTGTGTCACCAGAAAAGAATTGGGGGATTACAGGTACCTCAACTCTTCTTGTACTACTTTGCTTTCCATGCATACAAATATCTGAGATGGGTAGACAACATGGATCACTGCTTCTCCCCTGCCAACATGATGGACTCATCTGACCATTGCTCTGCCCCCATAAAACATTGTTTTAATTCAGTTATGGAAGCACTGCCATGGTTGGATGAGGTTTCCAAATGGCTTAATTTCCTGGCCTCACAGCTCTATAAAGATAGGCCTATCTCTAGACTATATAAAGAATTGGAGGCCAGGCTGTGGTCTTCCTGTTCATTCCCCAATATCATTTTATTGGCAAGCCACTGCAAAGCTACCCTTTAATGAAACTGAATGGAATTCAACATGGACAGAAATATATAAATATATCAAACAAGATAGACTATGCTTGATTCAATTTAACATTCTACATAATTTGTACTATACACTGCTTAGACTGTATCACACAGGCATTTGCCTGACAGCCTCCTGTCCTAAATGTTCTCAGGAGGAAGTTTTACTTATCCCTATGATCTGGACCTGCTCAGATATGGCCTCCTTTTGGAAGGAGATTAATCTATTGATATCATCCCTCTTTGGCTGTTCTGACTATTTATCTCTGGAAGTATGTATAACTGGCAATTACATAGTCATTAAATCATGGAAACATTGCGTTTATATGGCTCTCATTTCGGCAGTAGCCAAGCTTCTTCTGCTCAGACATTGGATTATTCAACCATTCCATCTCAGAAGGAATGGCTACAAGAAATGTTTTCAGCATTAAATGCTGAAAGAAGCATTGCGATACAATATCATAATTAAAAAAAAAATTAGCACCCTTTGGGAACCTCTTTCAAGTTATTTAGCAGGGAACTAAATTTCAGTTTCATCCCCCTATGGGTTGGATGAAGCTACCATGAGGTTGAGATAAGGTCACCTCCAATACATGTTTAAGGCATTCATGTGTTAGAATGCGCATATAGCATTTCTCCCATTTTTCTAGATCAACTCAGCTTCCCTATTTTGGGGTGGGGGAGGGTGGAGGGTAGAGATGTGACTATTTTAATTTCTGCTTGCTACAGTGTGATATGTGGGGTGGGGGACGGGAGGATATTTTATTTTCTTGTTTCCTTTTATGATAGTTGCCTTTGTATGCTTTATTACCTACAGATTGTACTAGAGGTCATTACCTTGTTGGTTATTGTTTGGAAAAACATTTTCAATAAAGCTTATTTAATTAAAAAAAATGGAAGACAAATTCAAAGTAACTGAATCCACAATAAATCAGAAGGAAGAATCTCAGGCACCATAATGGTATACAGTAACAATTCCAGTGCAGAGAGGCCTAACTGATGTTGTATCAAAGTTTATAAAGAGGTTACATCTACAGTGAGCCAAAAGAACTCAGAGGACCAGATCAACCCCTCCATTTTGGACAAATCATCCATTAAATCACAAATGTAGGAAGGCAGTTTACCACTGTTTGTCTTTAGTGAGCCAAATCAAAACTAACTGTTTTACAGTACCTGCCTCATTCTCTAGTGCTTTATTTCTGTAGCCTTTCTGTCAGTGTGAACCATTGTGTCAGTAGTAACTGTTTTATTTTTTTATTTTATTTTATTTTATTGAAGTAATCAGTTTTACAACCTTTGAGTCAGGGACTCGTTTACAAAGGTACCTCGTCATTGGGGGGGAGACGACAATTAAGTGAGGTTTAGGACAGAGGTTACATACAGGTGAGATACATAAATACACATGTAGAGTTACAGGCAGCAATTATACAGGTACATACATATGTTGAGTTACACGCATCATTATATAACATCATACGCATCATTATATGACATCATTGTTACGGTCTGTTCTATTGTACCAGCATCATGTCGTCTATAGGACCCAAAGGGCATAGGGCTAAACGAGACAGGGTTTTGGTCCACTACAGGCATTTACAACATCGGCTGTCAATAATGTGTTGGCGGAGGGCTATTTTGAACCAGCCAATCCCAGGGATCTTAGTGATCGCCTCAGGAAGGGAGTTAAACCAGGCCGGGGCTTTATGATGAAAGGATCTTTGGCAGCAAGAGGTCCTTGCCCTGGGAACTATGAAGGTGGCTGTGGTGGAGTTACGGGTTGGCAAAGGCCGGACAGCCAGCAGCAGGGATGCAGAGACCCCTGGTGGGCAAAGCCCTGACATGGATTTTTTGGCCAGTAGGCAGGTGTGATATTTCGGTCTTTCCTCAAGAGTGAGTATGTTAGCAGTGGATTACAGCAGACAGGTGTGAGTTCTGCTGTGGGCACCGGTGAGGAGCCTACAGGCTTTGTTAATAGAGGTCTGGACTTTTGATAAGGCGGAGGGGTCAGCCACTGCGTAAATTGGAAGTCCGTAGTCGGCCAGAGATAGCACCGATGAGGTAATGGCTAGTTTTAATGCAGATTCCGGGAGGCAATCTTTGTGGTGGTAGAGGAGCCCGATCCTGGAGTTCATGGCAGATGACAGGGCTTTTAGGTGGGCGTGGAATGTAAGGCCTGGGTTAAAGGTGATGCCCAGGTACTTATAGGATGTTACCTGTTCTAGTGTGAGGAGCATGCTGGTGGTAATGTGAAGGGGAGTGTCCTTGGTGCTGTTTTGCCGGTGTGAGAACAGCATTGACTTTGTTTTTTTCAGGTTCAGGACTAGTCGATGGTTATTGAACCATTTTTCAGCTTGGAGAAAGGCGCTTTGTAGCGTGCCTTGGAGTAGGAGTGGGTCAGAGTGTGATGCTAGGATTACTGCATCATCAGCGTAGATCAGTATTTTGCTGGAACAGGAGCTTGGGAGGGTGTTTAGGAATAGACTGAAAAGGGTGGGTCCAAAGATGGAGCCTTTCGGGACCCCTGAGAGTACTGGTAGGTTGGAGGAGAGGGTCCCATTTAGTTTAACTCTTTGGGACCTGTTGTGCAGGTAGCTTGAGAACCAATTCAGGGGGCCAGATGAGAATCCCAGTTGGCTTAGGGAGTTTAACAGCAAGGGGTGGCACACAGTGTCAAATGCCTTGGATAGGTCTATGAAAACTGCCCCTGCAAGTTGACCCTTGTCAAGCGCAGAGTGTATGTGGTGGGAGAATTCCAGAAGGGCAGCGGACATGCTGTGGCCAGGATGAAACACATGTTGCTCAGGACATAGAAGGTCGTATTTAGATAGGTATTCTGTGAGCTGTGTGGTTACTATTTTTTCTAAAGCTTTGGAGAGGGGGGGAGGATGGAGATGGGCCTGTAGTTATTTGGTAGTATACAGTCCCCAGACTTATGGATGGGGGTTACTTCAGCCTGCTTCCAAGCATCTGTGAATTGGCCTAAGCATAAGGATTTATTTATGATAAGCGTGAGGGGGATAAGCATGACATCCAACGTGAGGCGGAGCATCCTGGAGTCAAGAGGGTCATTACTTGAGTTATGAGAGGCGAGGGACTTTAGAAAAAAAGGTTTGGCAACATGGAGTGAGATCATCCGGAAGTGGAATTGCTGCCTGGAAGTGTGAGTGTGGGTGGGTGTGGAAACTGGGTCCAAAAAATGGGCAGGGAGAACTGCACTTAAGTCCGTGAAGGTTTTATTAAGGCAGTGTGCAATACATGTTAGGTCCGTCGAGACTGCCCCATTTATGACAATCTGAGACAGAGGGGGGGGAGCAGGTTTTACCATTCAGTTCTTTAATGTTGTCCCAGAAGGCTCTGGATGAACCCCAGGAGGATGTCAAAGCAGCCTGATAGTATTTAGCTTTTGCCTGCTTGATGGCCCAGGTGCATTGGTTGCGGGCTGCTCTATAGGCTTGCCTGTCTGCCACCCTACCAGAGTCGTTTGCTATGTGCCAAAGATTATCTCTCTTTTTTAGTTGCTGGATCAATGCAGGGGATATCCATGCAGCAGTCCGTTTTTTTTGTCTAGATGTGGTGATGGGGGCAAACAGGTCACAGGCGTGGTTGAAGGCCATAGTGAGGTAGGTTAGGGCAGAGTTTATGTCTGATGCATAGGCCACTTGGGTCCAGTCGACTTGTGCAAGGTGACGTTTGAGGTTGTCGAGACCCCTGGGGAGAAATCTGCGCCAAGGGGTGCTGCTGTACACAGGGCTGAGTGTGGGGGAGGACCAAAAGCAGATGACAGGGGAGTGGTACTAAGTGAGTCCGCAAGGACTCATACAGATGCCAATTTATGTGGCCGGTTAGAGAGGACTACGTCCAGGAGGGAGCTGGTTCCCGTTGCTTTGTTAAGTCTAGTGGGCTGAGTGACCACTTGAGACAGGTCAAGGGCTGCAAGCTCATCCTTTATATTATCAGACGAGGGGCTGAGCCAGTTGGTGTTTAAGTCTCCCAATATTAGTTGTTCAGCCTTCTGGGGTAAGGTGGATAGATAATCAAGGAGGGAGGTGACCGCTAAATTTTTTGTACTTGGGGGTATGTAAGCCATGGTTAGGTAGAGGGGGCCACGACCAGGGTAAGTTGTGATTTTAAGAGTAATGGCTTGCGCCCCATGGTTGAGCTCAGGGGTAGGGAGGGCATGACCCAGAACCGAGTCGCGCAAGTAGATCACACACCCCCCTCCGCGCCTGCCCATCCTATCAGCCCTGAACAGGGAAAAGCCTGGTAGAGAGATGGCTGAGTCAGGCGTGAGCAAGGAAAGCCAGGTTTCTGCTAGCATGAGAATGTCAAGGGAATATTGCGTAACCCAGCATTGGAGAGCTGCAATTTTCTTAGGGAGACTACATATGTTCATAAAAGCAATTCGGAGACCTTTGCCACAGGTGGGCTGAGGCGTAGCAGAGTTGGCGGGCCCAGGATTTGGGTGCACATTGCCTGAGAGCAGGAGCAGCAGAAAAATTAGGCGCCTCACAGGGTAGTGGTTGCTGAGGGTGTGGTGCATATGCAGCTGCTGAGACCTCACAAGGGTGGTGCATGGGATGGGAAGAGAGAGAAAAGAACCGGAGACGCTAGCGAGGAGAGTGACCATTTGTGATAGAATTCATGATACTGAGGGTTGCGCTTTGGCGGTGGTGGGTGGGGGTAGTGTGGTAGTCCAGGGTTCGGGATGGGGTTGTATAAGCCCTCCCCCCCTCATGTGTGGCAAACTGCACTTGACCATTCCCCCTGATAGCATGGAATGTGGGTCTGGAGTGGGGACCCAACACTACAATGCAAGTATTTGGGGACTGGAGGTGGAGGTTAGGGAGGAGAGGATGACTTCTAAAATACTGTGTGGTATGGCCCAGTGCCTGGAGCCGGCATTATATTTTCAATAACAAACATGTGTGGGAGAAAAATGAAAGAGAGTGAAGGGTAGGAACAGCCTACCTGAGGTTACTGCTTGCAAATTGTGGGTAAGAATGAGAATTGATAGCAGTGCGAGCTGATGTGCTGCTGGGTAATGGCAGCACAAAAAGCGTGCAGGTGGCCAGTGGTAATGTGGAGAAGAGTACGGGAAAAGGTTGAGAGGGTGGGCAGCCATAGGATGCTGTTATGAGGTAGTTTAATTAAAAAAAAAATTTCTTTGTTTTGTTTCTGGCCAAGTGGGACTGCAGTCAAGGGGAGTGGGGTGTCACGGAGTAGCACTGAACATGGGATGTGCTAGCACTTCTATTTGAATGTTGAAAGTCATTTTTTTATACAGTTAAATATAAAACATTGTGTTGCAATTTACTGCTAAAATTGCCATTTTCACTCATTTAATTGACAGCAGCATTCTATTTCTAGTGGCTAACTAATTGTTTCATGGGGGGCTGTCTCTTATTAAGCAGGAGAAAAAAACATGGCAGAATTGCAAATTGAAAATTCCATTGGCACAAGTAATTTGGAACATAATCAGGCAGTAGAGATGGGTACTCATTATTTCCTGGTCTCTGCAACCTCATATGGACTGGCTGGTTGGTGGCCTCAGCCAGTCAGCTTCAAGGATTTCCCCAACCCATTTTGTGAATGGGAAACAATGGCCTGTTGGAATGCAAGCACAATTGGATGTGCTTCTGGTCCTTAAACATTCTAACAGGACATCATTTCACAGATGAGGACCTCAGCTTCAGTCCTTATTACCTGTCAACCCTAACTATAGTGATGATTCACCATTATTTCTGCCAAATTAATGAGAATTCCCAAACATGTTACTCTTGAAAAAATACAAATGTATTTATTTATTTGTGTTGCTTACCAAGTAAGTGGATTAGGCACAATGATGTCTGTTTTCAGGTAAAACCAGGATATTTAAAAATGTATTCTCAAGTATACTGTAGTTGAAACTAGTCCAGGATTCACAAACTTTACCCAGCCACAAATTGGGTTTTCATGGGACTAACTGAGTTTTTCCCAGAAGTAGTATTAACAAAGCCCAGTTTGCCCATGTAAACTGGGATTGCGCCTGGACAATGAAACAAAGGGGGCACAATATAAAGAGGGAGAGGGGACCTGCATATCACATGCACAAAACTTGCAATCCACACAAAGGCAGTTTGCCATAGCCCTTGTGTGGAGAAAATACTGCTGGCAAAAATCTGGCAGTAATCCACGCAATCCTATTCTTTTGCAGCGGTACTGTAGCCCTCTGTTCCCCAACTCCATAAAAGATAGACATCTCCTGGTAGTCCAGTGGTCCCTCGCCCTCCACAGTCCCTGATCCCTGTCACTGTAAATTAAAGTGTTAATTATTTTCAAGGCCACTGTTTTTCTGTTTTTACCGGAAAATCCGGTAAAATTCCAGAATTAGGGCTGCTTGAAAACCGGTAAAAACGAAGATTTCATGGAATCTGGCATTTTCTATCAGATCAGTAAACCTATAAAAAAGTCTGTTTTTCTTTTAATTCCTTCCTGTACTATTTTCAGTTTGCTTTATTTAATGCTCAGTATATTAAGCCTTCTTTAATTCTGATTATTTATGCACATACTAAAAGAATGATAACAGAATCCCGGTAAAATCCGGAAATTAGAGTAACAATCACTGGTGAAATTCCGGAATCTTAGGCCTTGAAAACGGAATTTAATTGTTTTAATCACCGTAAATCAGTGGCCTTGATTATTTTTCATAGTATAGTGGCCCTCCTCCCTCCCTGGTCCCCAATCTCTATCACTGTAAATTAAGGTGTTCGTTATTTTCCTTAGTGTAGTCACCTATAGTATTGTGGCCCTCCCCTCCCTGGTCCCCAATTGCCAACCCTGTAAAAAATGTACATAATCCTGGTGGTCCAGTGGTCCTTCCCCTTCCCCATTCTCCGATCACCTGCCCTGTAAAAAATGAACATAATCCTGGTGGTCCAGTGGTCCCTCCCCCTACTCCATTCCCTGATCCCTGACTCAGTGAAGCAGTCAGAACTTCCTAGCAGTCTAGTGGACCCACCACTCAGTAACAGAGAGTGTGACCATCCTGCTGCCCCCCTAGCCCAATCCACAGCCAGCAACCAGCTCTGCCCACCACTCACCACCATGGATGGCTGCCGACTGAGATCTCAGTGATCATGTACTGTATAGAGTACAGCCATGGACACTGGTTTACCGTGATTGAGAAAGGGAAAATTCTGTTCTGTAGATTGGAACAAACAGTATTGTCATCAGTGTTTGCAAAGCCAAAACCCATTTTTACTGGTGTTTTGTACTGTGTACTTTATTTAACAATTTTTTACTCCGCCAGCATGCATTTTAGCAATTTTGACTTCCACTATTGTATATTTATCCATCCTTGTTCCTATTAAAAGTTATTTTAATAGGTATTAGGTATAATTCCTGCAGCAGAGCTATGACCCCCATCCCTCAGGTGTGAGGGCAGCAGCAGCACTATGGCCACCATCCTCAGGGGTGACGGCAGCTACAGCACTATGGCCCCCATCCCTCAGGTGTGACAACAGTAGCAACACTATGGCCCCCCTCCTTCAGGTGTGATGGCAGAAGCAGCACTACATCCCTCATTCCTCAGGTGAGAGGGCAGCAGCAGCATTATTGCTCCCATCCCTCAGATATGATGGCTGCATCACTACAACCCCCATCCCTCAGGTGTGATGGCAGCAGCACCATGGCCACCATCCCTCAGGTGAGAGGGCAGCAGCAGACAGCCCCCATCCCTCAGGTGAGGAGGCAGCAGCAGCACTATAGCCCCCAACCCTCAGGTGTGATGGCTGCAGCACTTCGACCACATCCCTCAGGTGTGATGGCAACAGAACTATTCCCCCCATCCCTCAGGTGTGACAGCTGCAGCACTACGGCCCCCATCCCTCAGGTGTGACAGCAGCAGCACTATGACCCCCATGCCTCAGGTATGATGGCAGCAGCATTACTTCAGCCTGCATGCCTCAGGAGTGATGGCATCAGCACTACTGCCCCCATCCCTCAGGTGTAATGGTGACATTACAACCCCCATCATGCAATGCCCATGCCCCACATGCCCAAGTAGCACATTTCTTGGCCTAAGTTTATCCGAACTCAGTCATGAATTAAGCAGAACCACCAAACACCAAGGTGCACGCCCTCGGTTCAGTCCTATCTAGCTTTTAACTGGCTAATGTGCTAATGGAGAGTCACACATGTCCCAAACATTAAACAAATCAAACATACATTTGGCTGCATTCTTACTTTGTCATTGCCTCCATGACAAGGAGTCTCTTAGTTTAAATGTCAGAGCTCCAATATGAATTAAGCCCCACTCTGACCACTGACATCATTCAGTGCCTGGGGCCTTGCTTCTGTGTACTTCTGAGCATTCTGTATTTTTTATACCCCTGTCTTCTCATCTTGTCCCATTGGCTGCCTAAGCCCCCAGTGTGGACTGAGTGTCTTGTATGGCTTGGGTGCTGTTGCAGCATGCCCACCACCCCTGGCATTATACAGTGGCAGGCAGGTAGTGGCACCAACCTGCCCATCCTCCCACCCAACTAAAAACAGGCAGCATTTATTTTTATTTTATTTTTATTTAGTTTTTGTTAACCGGGTAGGTGCACTAGCCAGCAAGTGACTATCTTCAGGCACGATCCGGGAGGTACAATTACAATACAAGTAGAACAGTGCAGTTTATACAGTACAAGTACAGGTACATAGATACAAGCATACAATTTTTTATAAGTAAGCAGAGGGTACTGGAGGAAGGACAGATTTTGGATTAGATTTGGGGAAACTGATGGAGGGGATGTGGGCAGGGAAGGGTGAATGCACAGCTCAAGGTAGTTGGAAGGTGGCGGGGCTGGAACCAAGGTAAGAGAACTCTGCCAACTGTTTTGGCCAAGAATCTTAGGAGAGTGTAGGGTGGGACAGCGAAAAGGATTACGGCTTTTGCGGCAGGAGGCAAGAGTCTATAACCAGGCTCATGGAACCGATTCCCAGTATGAGAGGCTCAGGTGGGGGGCGGCCAGGGGTAGGCTGGCCGGCGATGGGTAGGAAGGAAAGTGTATAGACTACAGGGGCTGGAGACAGGGAAGGGGTAGGGTTACATAGGGAGTTGTGCTGAGAATGGCAGGAGCAGGCATGAGTACGGCTGATGCAGGGAAAACATGGAACAGCAATCAGACTCACGGGAACCTTGAGTCAGAATGAAAGGCAGGGGCCCAGCTGGAGGGAGCCCAAGCTGGGCAGGGTTGGCATTCTGGATGAGCGAGGGGTTCCAGAGCTAGACAGGTTTGTTCACGAGCACGGTGACCCTCGAGGAGGTCGATATAGGGGGGAAGGCTGAAAACCAGCGTCAAGGAAGGTATCAGGGAAGCGGGAAGATACGGCATTAGAGGTAGAATGCTGCAGTCGGGGTCCAGGCTTATGGAACCATAAGCCGGCAGGGAAAGTAGGGAGACTCGGTCACCAGGGGGAAAGTTACGGCCGCATATGGCTTTACCGAGAAAAGGTGCGGTAGTGACCCAGTGCTGCGGAACTGATAGCCAGCAAGAAATACCAGGGGTAGTCAGTGTGCCGGGGGGGGGAGAAGATGAGGAGAGACCAGTACCAGTTTTCAATAAATACATACGTCAAAAGATTAGTGCAAAACAGCAGGATGTTTTCAATACATACGTCAAAAGATAAGTGCAAACAGCAGGATGGGAAAGCAGGTACCACAATCATAAGGTAATGCAATTGTTACACACAACGATTGTAACAATAAGGTGACTGAAGACATTTGTAAAACATAACACAGTAAGTAAAAACGGCAATTGTCATAACACAAGGTTATGAAAGGTAGAGTGATAGAGGCATATATAATACATCAGACAGTAGAGCCATATAAGTTTCTTTGTGATCATAAAAGAAAGTGCAAGCAGTCCAAATAACCAGTATGTAAGGCATCAAGTAGGGTGTAGGTAGACGAATAGGCATGTAGATAGGGGAAGGGAGAGGTAACATGAAGAAAAGATTTAGGTAGGATCAAAACAGGCACATTGGTCCATAGAAGTAAGGTGATTCCATAGTCTTCGCTTGAAAGCAAGGTGTGAGAAAGCTTGTCTTAGGTCAATAGGTAGTGAGTTCCATGCTTGGGAGGCAGCATGCCCAAATGCACCAGCGCCCTTGGAAGTGCGGCAGAGGGGAACTTTTAGGAAAGACTTATCAGATGATCTCAACTCACGCGGGGGGATAGCAGGCTGGAGCAGCTCAGATAGTGTAGCAGGTCTAAACACTCTGATTATGGAGTCTGAGAGGCAGCAGAGGTAGTACTGTCTAGTGGAGGAGGGGGAAAGCCAGCCTAGGTCCTTATAAAGTTGGCAGTGATGTTTAAGGCATGTGGCCTTTGATGCATATCGGCAAACATTGTTGTAGGTGGTATCCCACTTTTGAAGTGCAGTTTTGTTTGCCATGGTTAGGATGTAGGCGCAGTAGGATAGAGTTGGCAGGAGGATTCCCCTGGTAATGGCCAGCTTGGTGGTGGGTGTGAGCATGTAGTTAGTTCTGTAGGCAGTCCCCAGTTCGCAATTAACCGTTTTGCAGATTTTTTGGATGTGCTGGTTCAGGTCAAGGGTTTGGTCGAGCAGTATGCCCAGATAGCGGAACATACTTACAGTCTCGAGAGGGGTTCTGTTTAGGTCAAGTATATTCAGGGGAGATGAGCAGGATCTAAGTTTATGGGTTGTTCCCAGTAGCATGGCTTTTGTTTTGCTAGCATTAAGTATGAGGCAATGAGCGTTTAGCCTGTGTTGAGCTGAATGAAAGGCAGATGTCAGAGTGGCATTGAGATGGTTAATACAGCCTGAACGAGCATAGATAACCAGGTCATCAGCATAGAGTAGTGAGGCACCAGATGTTATACTGCTGGGAAGATTATTTATGAACAGTGAAAAAAGGAGAGGGCCTAGTATTGAGCCCTGCGGTACTCCAATGTTGATTGTAGCACTGTCAGAGATGCAGAGTTGAGTTTCACCGCTTGTGTCCTGTTTGTTAGGTAGCTACTGAACCAGTTTGTTACAGGGGATGAGAAGCCATGGTTTTTAAGGGTAGTTAGCAGAAGGGGGTGATCCACAAGGTCAAAAGCCTTGGTGAGGTCAATGAACACAGCCCCCGTTAGATGACCTTCATCCATATTTATAAGAGTATCAGAGGTAAACTTCGCTAACGCTGTTGTGGTACTGTGATGTTTCCTGAAACCATGTTGTGCTTCACAGAGTGAGTATGAGGAGTCAAGGAATTTGATGGCCTGGGTGGCTACTATTTTCTCTAGAATTTTACTGAGGACCAAGAGAATGGCAATGGGTCTGTAGTTCGATATTTCATTTTTGTTCCCTTTTTTGAAAATGGGGGTAATTCTAGTGGCCTTCCATATCTCTGGGACTGTGCCTGTGGAGAGGGACAGTGTGAAAATCCTGGCTAATGGATATGAGATGAGATGGGCAGCAGCTTTCAGTAGTCAGGGTTCCAGTGTATCCGAGCCAGGGCTGGTGTTATCAGATATGGCATTTAGGAGTTTAAGAACTTGATTTCTAGTCACAGCCTTGAAATAAAACGTTTTTGTTGCTGCTTGTTGAGGGTCACTTGTTAATGCATCAGTTTTCCCTTTTGTAGAGAGTAGCTGAGGGGCAGCAGGTACAGCATTTAGGGTGGACGCATAGGGAGTTAGGCCAGAGAACTGTTGATTGAAGGCGTTAGCTATGGTAAGGGAGTCATTGCAGTAGATACCGTGGAGAATCATTTCCGAGGGGGTGACAGATTGCGGGGTGCCAAGGAAGGTTTTGATGTGACTCCAGAATTTGCGTGGATCATTTGAGGAGCTGGTTAAGAGATTCTGGCAGTACTTTCTTTTTGCAAGCCTGATTTGTTTTTTGCAGACACTTCTATGGTGTTTGTAGATAAGATGATCCCTGGGTAGGCCAGTAGTCTTGTATTGTTTCCAGAGCTTGTCCCAGGCTTTGAGTTTGTGGAGTAGTTCTTTATCTAGCCATTGCGTTTGTTGACCTCTGACCCTCCTCTTTGTTTTTGGTACATGCCGCTTTTGAACTTCACCAAACCTGGTAAGGAACACTTCTAGGGCAACCTCAGCACTTGTTGCAAGGAAAATTTCAGACCAGTCCATATTGGCAATGTCGAGGAGAAAGGCTTCTAGATCCAGTTTTGCAAAGTTAGTGAAGGCATGCATGCAACGAGGCCAGCATGCAATGAGGCCAGCTCCTCAATCCACACTGATCAGGCAGTCTCTGCACCAACATGGCCAGTTCTCACCACAACATGGCCAGTCCCCACCCAGGGCAAGAAATAATTGCCAAGATGCAGATTTCCTGGGCTACTATTACATTTTGACATTGTGATATATTAAAAAATGAAACCACACTCGAGAGCCTAGACTGTGAAGTACATTTCTTAGAGATTATACCGATCCCAAGAGCCAATCATGTTAAAGAAAAACAAATAAAGAACTTCAATGAGTGACTCCAGAAGTAGACTCTCCAGAGAGGGTTCCATACTGTTACACATTGGGAGTCCTTTATAAATAATAACTCTTATTACTGTTGGGATGGATTACACCTTAGCAAAAGTGGGGCATTCAAGCTTGGTAAAACATTTGAAAACATCTTATAGCATTCTTTAAACTAGTAGACATGGGGGACATGGGAAATACAATTGTCAACAACAGCATAACAAAAACACAAAATCAGGTACCATTACATAATTATAAAATTCTGAATTTAAATGCTCGTAGTCTGAGTACCTCCAAACTGGCAGACTTACAGGTATTAATATTAAACAAACATAGACATTATATGTGTTACAGAAACCTGGTGGGATGACACCATGGCATGGAGTAGCAATATTGAAGGATTTCAGTTATTTTACAGAATAGAATGCATAAACATGGAGGGGGCGTCTGCTGCTATGTCAAGAACGAGTTATCTGGTGCCAATTTAGTAATGAACATTGACCACAAACCAAATATAGAAACCCTATGGCTCACTTTAAAACCCACCAATATGCCTAAATTAATTTTGGAGGTATGTTATAGGCCCCCAAATAGTGGCAGCACCTATAATTCAATGTTATTGCATGAAATCGAGATGATGTCTGAACTTGTTGACATCATCGTGGTAGGTGATTTTAATGGGCCAGGTATTAATTGGAATGACTTAACTGGTGAAACAGATTTTGAAAAGGAATTACTTGACACTATAACATCTTGTGGCTGTGATCAATTAATTCGCCAACCTACATGAGAAAATAACACATTAGATTTAATAATAACATATTGCCCAGAGCACTTGATAAATTCTCTGGTTAGTGCCCCCACTGGAATCCAGTGATCATAATATAACTCAGTGTACTATACTGGCTAAAAGACAAGAATTCATAACAACACTAAAATACCTGACTATAAAAATACCAACTGGCTTAAACTACAACAAATCCTGGGGCAAACAGAATGGACCAGGTTACTAGATGGATTAAATGTGGCAGATATGTGGAACACATTTAAAAACATTGTCCATGAGGCCTTAGAATTATATGTTCCTATACGACACAAGTGTAATAAGAAAGGTGTAATACCATTATGGTTTAATAAAAAGATCAAAAAACAAATTAAAAAAATATAACGCATTTAAAAAATGAAAAAAATCCATCCCCTGAGTTTAAAAGCTTATATCAGAATCAACTAACTAAAGTTAAAAAAACGAATTCGAAATGCGAAATCAGATCTTGAACTGAAATTGGCACAAAAGAAAGACAATAAAAGCTTCTATGCATATATAAATAATAACAAAACAAGAACTAATGGAATTACAAATATCACACATGATGGTATTGAGATTACTGAGAATAAAAACATTGTGCAGTGTTTCAACAGTTATTGTTTATCTGTGTTTGACACCAAAGGGAATACTGCATCTGGTCTATGCCCAGATATAAGTAACTTAATACATTTCAAGGATAAACAGATTTATGAGGAGATATTACAACTTAAAACATCTGCCTCCTCGGGGCCTGCTAATTTGAATTTGACTATGCTTAAAGAACTAGCCAGTGTACTGGCTGAACCCCTGTCAACCATATTTAATAGAATGGTTCAATCTGGGTTGGTTCCCATGGATTGGAAAAGGGCCATTGTTGTGCCGATTTTTAAGAAAGGTAACAGAATGAGTGTTGCAAATTACAGGCCAGTCAGCCTCACTTCAATTTGTGGGCAGCTATTGGAAAAACTACTAAAAAAGAGACTAATAAGGAAATATTTAAACTCGGCCTAACCGACTATTCTCAACGTGGATTTCAAAAAGGGTTGTCTTGCACCACAAATCTGATTACATTCTATGAATTTGTAAGCATGAACCTAGATAAAGCTATACCAGTCGATGTCATATTATTTGACATAAAGAAGGCCTTTATAGTATATGGTGGATGCAGTTGTGTCCGGAAATCCATACACCGCAAAAAGTTGTGCTGCAGTAGTGACGTCCTCACTAATACAGAATGACTTTTCGTTCTGCATTAGTGAGGACGTCATAATACAAGGGACTACAGCAGCAGTTATGATTTGTCCCTTGCTGTGGGAAAGTGGCGCGTGGGGGTGTGCTGACCTGCAGCAGTTGTAAAGCAAGGGCTGTTGGCAGAGTTGACATAAAATACCTAAAAGTGAGTTTTTTTTTTATTTTGCCATCACCATACACTATATAGAATAGTGTATGGTTACCCATACACTACTCAGCTATTCTGTCACCTCGTAGATACAATGCCGACTTGGAGACCTCTTGAGCTTCCCTCTCGAGGTCATCAGTCAGCATTGTATCCACTCAGTGGAGGAATAATCTTGTAGTATATAGGTAACCATACACTATCCTATATGATATCGTACCACATGATCTATTAATCAATAAACTAATCAAGATGGGTTTAAATAGTTACATTGTCAACTGGATATCAGACAGGCTAAATAACAAAAAACAATCTGTCAGACTAAATGGAGTCTTTTCGGATGAGGGATCTGTGAGTAGTGGAGTGCCCCAGAGATCTGTCCTGGGGCCTGTTTTGTTCGGTCTATTTATTAGCGATATGGGCAAAGATTCTTGCAGTTTTATATCATAATTTACTGATGACATAAAGACTGGTGGAACTGTCTCCTCTTTGGAACAGCATCAAATCGTATGCACCGATTTAAAAAAGATAGAAGAATGGGGAATTAAAAATAATATGAAATTCAATTAATCCAAATGTACTGTAATGCATTTTGGAAGTAAAAATCCTTGCTATAATTACGTGTTGAATGGCTCAATATTAAAATCATCTATAAGGGAAAAAGACCTAGGGATTGTAGTTAATAAAGAACTTCCATCAGCTGACCAGTGTAGTCAGATTTTACGTACAACAAATAGAGTAATAAGATCCTTAAAGAAGGAATTTGTCACCAGGAATAAAGAATGTTTACTTAAGTTGAATAAGATGTATGTTATACAATGGCAAAGAAAAATCCTGGGCACCCATTGGTCACTCTGGGACTGGACCCGTGATGTTATCCCAGTACAACATCACGGCTCTAGTCCCAGCAAACGACCACATCAACCATCATGAAAATTACTCCACGCAGCCTACATAAGCGATCTCTGCTCTGCTGCTCACTCTACTGCTTGCTTCACCAGCTCATACTCTGCACTACTAGCCCCGGAGTCCTGACTCCTTCACAACTAAAAGTAAGTTACCCCCTCTTAAACTCCCCCAGCACTGACCATTCCCTAAAGAAAACGTCACTTTCTTTTTTTTTTACTTGTCATACAGCACCGTAGCATCCACTTCACTTTCGATCACACAGGGCACAGCGTCACAACAGAGCACGAGGTCAGCCGTTGTGTCAGGAAGCAGCATATAGTGGCTGGTTCGGAAAGCAGCAAACGTAACTAATTTTGGCCATGTTCCTTGTAGCGCCGTCTCCCAACACCTGATGCAGATGCAAAACCTCACCCATCCGAACAGCTGCTCCATAAGTGAACATCACTTACCATTCACAGAAATCAGAAAGTCTCCACAACTCGTGCTTCCTTCACAACATGGTTTCTTATGGAAAAAAAAAAAGAAAACAAGACAAACTCGATTACATCGGAGGAGCAGTAGAGCAGGGGGGCAGACTACAACAGAAAAGAAAACATGTTTCTATATAAAGAATGGGCAGGGACAGCAAAAACAAAGTAGTTAACCAGCAATGGCACCACCTGCTGCACAGAATAGAAATTTGACTTTTTTGTTAAAAAGTATACCTCCACATACAAAAAATTAATAAAAAAACTTAAACAAAGATATTTTTTTTATTTTATTTTTTTTATTTTCTCAAATGAGCCATTGTATAATAGCAATAATGCACTCCAGGGTGTGTGTTGTGCTGGGATAACTTCACTTCTGGGGTGATTGGACACACTCGGCTTGTGGCTTGTGCCCAATCACCCCAGGCGTGATGTTATCCCAGCACAACACAAACCCTGTCGTGCATTATTGCTTAATTATACCACATGTAGATTACAGTTCCCTAGTATGGATCCTGTACCACAAAAGAGATATTTTCTTAATTGAAAAAATACAAAGGAAACTGACTAAATCCATTAAGGGTATGAGAAGTCTATCATATGAAAACCGTCTAAATCAACTGAACTTATTTAAACTAGAGACAAGAAGAAAAAGGGGTGATTTGCTATTACTCTATAAAAAGTCAGCTCCCTCCAGCACCAACACAGACAGCCCTGAACAAACATGGCCAATCACCCCACTGCACCCAAACAATTCCAGGATACTTCCCCAATCCACCAATACAATCCTCTCTCCACCCATCCACCCAGCTCCAACACTGAAAGCCCATTTACTAACATGGCCTGCCCCCACACCCCACCAAAACAGCCAGTCCATTCCACCTATCCAATCAAGCATGGATAGTCCCCACAAGCTTGAAACACTGCCAGTCCCAACACCCCACCCAAGCAATCCCAGCCAGCTTCCCTGGCCACAGCCCCAACACCAAAGTCCCTATGCCAACTGATGCAGTGGTGGACAACACAGAGAGGTAGCTAGGACTACAGGAGGATCTGGCTAATCTTGAGCACTGGTTGGACACATGGCAGCTGGGTTTCAAGGTGAAGAAGTGCAAAGTCATTCACTTAGGAGCCAGAAACCAAAGGTTTTGCTACAGGCTGGGAGGGGGTACAGTTATCTATGATGGAGTAGGAAAAGGATCTTGGAGTGCTAATCATGGGGCAAATAAACCATTCAGCACAGTGCAGGCAGGCAGGCAGCAGCTGAAACAAATAAGGTGTTGGAGTGTATTGTCAGGGGAATCACCTCCAGCAGGAGGGGGGAGGGAGGGAGGGTATCCTGCCACTGTACAGGTCGCTGGTCAGACCGAACCTGGAGTACTGCATACAGTTCTGGCATCCCAACTTAAAGAAAGATGTCAATCTACTGGAGGGGGGTCCAGTGCAGAGAAACCAGGATGATCATAGGAGTGGATGACAAACCCTACGGGGAGAGACTAAGGAACCTCAACATGTACTCCCTGGAGGATAGGAGGGTTAGAGGGGATATGATTGAAACCTTCAAATACATGAGGAGCATAAACAGGGTTAGTACAGAGGGGATTTTTAGATTAAAGGAAGGGGAAACACTAGGAGGCACAGTCTGAAACTGGAGGGGGGGGGAGTTCAGGAGGGAAATGAGAAGACACTACTTCACAGAAAGGGTGGTGGCTGGGTGGAAGGCAATGCCAGAGGAGGTGGTATCCTTAAAGTTAGTGGACAGTTTTAAGATGGGTGGGACAGGGTCAGGGGGAAGGTCACTACTGTACAGGTGGGGGAAGGGCAACTGCAGAGTAATAAACTGATAGCTGCACACTCATGCACACTCGAACAGACTTGATAGACCTTATGGCCTATATCTGCTTGCATTTTTGTATGTCCATATGTTAGCCCCCCCATCTTACCCAAGCAAACACACCCAGTTCTCCTACCTGTGGCCCCAACACCATTGACTACTGTGGAAAAAAGGACTGCCCCCCCCCCACAACCAAGCAAAGCAAACACAGTCAGTTCTGCTACCACAGGCCCAAAGAGGCCCTCTGCAGAATCATGGACAGTCCCCCACCCCAACCAAGCAAGGAGCCAGTTCCCCTATGTCCAGCCCCAACACAACGGCTGGTACAGAAACACGGACAGTTTGCCCATGCCACCCAGGTGAGCACAAACAGTCCCTGCACCCCACCAACATTGCCAGTCTCTCCACCCCATCCAAGTGAACACAGCCAGCTCCCCCAATCACATACTAACACAGCTATTTCACTGCCAGTCCCTCACTGCAAGTCCACCAAACACACTAAAATGACAGCTCCACACCATCATGGCCCAAATAACTGGTTGGCTCTACCACCTCACTAACACTGCCAGCTACATAATAGCATGGCTCTGAATAAACACAGTCATCTCCTCCATTCCACATAGCCAACTTGCCAGAACAGTCTGCTCCTGCACCACACACACACACACACACACAAACACATATATATGCCCTGTGCAATACAGCACAATATGCGGATCCGCTCGAGATCACAAGCTGCCCAATGGACACACCAGACATTCAGCAGCCTTTCAGCCTATTGCCCACATAAAAAAAATACTTGCCTAAGTGAAGCCAGGTGTGATATGCTTTGGTAACATTTTGTAAGCCCAGTCTGAGTTGCCAACATGGCCAGGTCCCCACATCTCGCACCGCCCACCAACCCATGGCCAGTTCCTGCCATGTGCCTGCCCTCCACACCAACATGACCAGCTCCTCACACATGTGCCAACCCATCCCACCACCAACAAGGCCAGTTCCCCACACGTATGTCAAGACCCTAATACTGACAACCCCCCACCCAAGTGAGTACAGCCAACCCTGGAACTAACAATGTCAGCACACCCCCCCACTGAACCAAAGCAAACTTGGATGCACCCTGCACCAACACAACCAGTCAAACCACCCCACACATTCAAACAGCCAGCCTTGGAACCAACACTGCCAGCCCACACCAACCAAGCAACCATAGACAGCCTTGGCATCAGAAATGCCAGCCCCCCACAAACAGGACCTGTCCCCCCCACACCACCTAAGAAAACGGCCAGGTTTGTATCACCACTGCCAGTCCCCTTGCCATACCCAAGTGAACACAAATGCCCCCAGCACTGGCACAGACAGTCCCCCCTCCGAAGTGACCACAGCCAGCCCCAACAAACATGGCCCATTCTACCATCCCACCCAAACAAACAGCCAGGCTTATACCAGCATTGCCAGACCCCTCACCCTACCCAGGCAAACACAGATACCCTCAGCACAAGCAAGGACAGTCCCCTCACCCAAGCAAACACAACCAGCCCTGGCACTAACACTGCCAGCCCCCTCAACACCACCCTAAAAAAAAAAACACAGCCGGCTTCCCCAGCCCCCTGCACCAACACGGCCTTTCCACTCATCACACCCAAGTAAACACAGCTAGCTACCTCACTGCAGCAACATGACCAGACCAACCATCCTACCAGTACGGCCAGTCACACCATAATAAAAAAAAAAAACACAGCCAGCTCCCCCACTGCCCACACCAATGTTTGCTATAGACATTGAAATGAGCTTTGGCTCAATGTCTTTCCATAACAAAAGAAATAAAAAAAATTAACTGAAACATGGTACATGGCCCTTCCATCCACCACACACAAGCGAACGCAGGTGTCCCCACCATTAAAATGGAGAGCTCCCCACACACAGCCAACTGCCTCCACCTCCAGATATGACATCCTAGAACTTAAAAATTATTTCTGCCCCCACTGCACACATCTGTTACAATGTAGCAAACTAATTATGATGATTTTCTTTGACTCTCACAATAGCCACAAGGTAACCCAACAGAAAGCGACACAAATTTGTCTGGGTTTTAATTTAGTTTCATGATCAGAGACAAAACAGAACATGAAGTGGTGCCAGCATTTAAAAACATCCAAATGTTTTGGTAGTGTGCTCAACAGCAAAGCTCAAATTAATGTTAACTTACTGGAATACACTGCAGGCTGTGAGGAGAGCCAGTAACTAGTTTTGGATCCATTTCTGGTCTGTTTGTTGTTACGCCCAAACCATAGCAGCCTCTTAAGAATATATTCACCTAGGGACTGGCACTAACACAGGAATACACAAAAAGCTATGGATGTGAGCAGTGCCAATAACTAAAGTGAAGCATTTACCCTAAAACACACAGGTGGAGACTGAAGAAAGATAAAATGCAAAATGCACGGTAGAATGTTGGTGTAGCAATTTATTTTGCTAAAGTGAAAGTATCAGAATAAGTTGCTATATCAGCATTCTACCTTGTAGGTTGACTTGTTCCCTTCCACAATATACGTGCAGTAAATTTAACTTTCAGAGACTGCCCAATTTCTCATTCAAACAGACAGTTAGAAGACCGCTCCATGCTACTGGCCCATGCCTGGTCACAACAGAATAATCCCAGACCCCAACAAGGCTTTCTCAAGGGGTAAGAAAAACATTATCATTCAGAATACTGCCAGTAACTAGTTTGGAATGGTTTTCCAATTTGGTTGTTAATAATCCTTGACCACAGCAACCTTTTAATTAGTTCCCTAAAGAATTGTCGCTAATGCCCAAACACGCAGCAAAAACGGTAGGAAATTCAGAAAAATTATTTATGTCTCAGCATTTTGAATGAAGAATGTAAACATTATATGCAGGAATAGTTAACAGCTATGAGGTTTTCTGTCCTCTGTAACAGCTGTTTAATATACAGCGTAGAGCTGAAGAAGTCACTGAAGTTAAAAAAACAAAGTTACTTTGCTCAGTTAAAAAAATAGTGGTTTATGACTTACTTACCAAAACTGTTTAAGAATGGAGAGCAATAAGTTCCAGGTCCTCTGTAGTGTGTAAACGATAAGAGCAGAGTTTCAGTCAACAGGGAGAAAAAAGCAGCAAGCTGCATTGTTCCTTTAAAGGGAAGCAGATCACAAAGACTTTGTGAACAAGTACAATTTTCATTTGGCTCGAGCAGAATTTTGAAAATTCAGCTGACCAATAAGGAATCTGTATTTTTTTCCATTTTTCCACAAATGTTGAAAATCGGTATCCTTGTGTACAGCCCATTAACAGTGATTGACAGATCACTGTCAATGGGCCATACTCTGTGCATTATGCAGTCACTGAGAGCTGAGTCGGTGTCCAGCCATGGTGGTGAGTGGTGGGATGTGCTGGTCGTCGGGTGTGGGTCAGGCTGGGGGGAAACAGGGTGGTTGCACTCTCTGTTACAGGTTGGTGGGTCCACTAGACTGCGGGGGTATTTCATCTGTTTCACTGAGTTGGGGATTGGGGAATGGGGTGAAGGTGGTGGGACCACTGGACCACCAGGATTATGTTAATTTTTTACAGGGCTGGATATCAGAACAGGAAGGGGGGTTGGCCAATATACTACAGAAAATAATGACTATCTTAATTTACAGTGATGAAGATTGATGACCAGGGACTGCCACTATGCTACGGAAAATACACACAACACTTTATTTTATAGTGACGGAGATCGGGGATGGGGGCAGGGGGTGGGACACTACACTACATAAAAGAATTTTTCTGTTATTGATTTGGTAATTGGGGTATGGGGAGGCAGGGTGGAACCACTAGACTTCCAGGGGATGTGGCTACATGGGGCTTGGGCTGGTGGGGAGGCACACCATGTCACACTAATGCCATGCAAATGAGCCCATAATGGGCATGCTAATGGCCACTAGCACCTTGCATGCACAATGGGCTCATTTGCATGGCTACTTTTGTGACTAGCACTTTAGAGCAAGTGCTATTAGTGGGGAAGGTAAGGGAGAAAGAGCTAGCATTTAGGAAGTATAAGGAAACACAGAAGGAGCAGGACAGAGAACTGTACCAGTTAAAGCAGAAGGTAGCGAGGAAGGCAGTCAGAATAGCAAAGGCCCAAACCAAGGAAAAGATAACTAACTCGGTTAAGAAGGGGGATGAAACATTTTATAGGTACATTAGGGAGCAAAGAAAGATTAAGGAAGGGATACTGAGGCTGAATAAAGAGGAAAGTGGTTGAGCAGAGAGTGACAGGGAAAAAGCAGGGATACTGAATTAATACTTCTGTTCAGTATTCACAATGGAAAAGCAGGGAGAGATACCTAATCCAGTCAATAGAAGCACTCTGTGTAGGGGGGTTGATATTAGTCCTTTCACAGAAGAAAGGGTTCTGAAAGAACTCTTAAAACTGAAGGTGGTTAAAGCAATGGGGCCTGATGGGATTCACCCCAGAATTCTAAAAGAACTAAGGGAAGAACGAGTAACACCACTGACTACACTTTTTAATAAATCATGGGAGGATGGTGTGGTACCTGAGGACTGGAGGATGGTGGATGTGATTCCCTTTCACAAAAGTGGGAGCAAGACAGAGGCAGGAAACTACAGACCTGTCAGTTTGACCTCAGTGGTAGGGAAAATGATGGAATCACTGCTGAAGGAAAGAACTGTTGAGTACCTAAAGGCCAGTGGGGCACAGGACCCAAGGCAGCATGGATTCACAGCAGGAAGGTCATGTCAGACAAATCTAATTGATTTCTTTGACTGGGTGACCAAAGTAGTAGACCAGGGAGGGGCTGTGGACATGGCCTACCTAGACTTTTGCAAGGCATTTGACACAGTCCGCACAAAAGATTAATAAACAAATTAGCCAGCCTGGGAGTGGGTCCCAGAGTGGTAGCCTGGGTAAAACACTGGCTGGACAACAGGACACAGCGGTAATAGTAAATGGAGTCCACAGTGAAGAAAGGAGGTTACTAGTGGAGTACCGCAGGGTTCAGACTGGGGCCAGTCCTTTTTAATGTCTTTATAAGTGACATTACAGAGGGACTAGAAGGGAAAATATGTCTCTTTGCAGATGACACAAAGATCTGCAACAGGGTTGATATGCAAGGTGGGGTGGAAAAGATGAAAAGGGACTTGGCAAGGTTGGAGGAATGGTCAAATGTCTGGCAGCTTAGATTCAACATAAAGAAGTGCAAAGTAATGCACCTGGGAAACAAAACCCAGGGGAAGCATATACAATGGGGGTGAGATACAGACAACAACAAAAATGGAAAGGGACCTGGGGGTAGTCATATCAGATGGCCTAAAGGTGGGCCAGCAATGTGAGAAGGCAGTAAGGAGGGCTGGGGGGATATTGGGATGCATAGGGAGAGACATCACCAGTAGAAAACAGGAAGTTGTTGGCCCTCTGTACAGACAGTTGGTAAGACCATAGCTGGAGTACTGTGTACAGTTCTGGAGACCCCATCTCCGCAAAAACATAGACAGGGTGGAGGCTGTCCAGAGGAGGGAAACCAAAATGGTGCCAGATCTGCACCAGAAGACAAATGAAGAAAGACTAAAGGAGCTTAAGATGTATAGCCTCGAGGAAAGGAGGGGGGGGGGACATGATAGAAATGTTCAAATACCTCAAGGGAATCAACAAAGTCCAAGAGAGTAGTATCTTTCAGAAAAAGAGATGTGCAAGAACAAGGAGGCACAATTTGAAGATGGAGTGGGGACGGCTCAGAGACAATGTGAGGAAGGATTTCTTCACAGAGTGGGTTGTAGATGCATGGAACAGCCTTCCTGAGGAGGTCATAGAGTCAAAAACATTGGAGGAATTCAAGAATGCATGGGACAGACATAAGGCACTTCTAGTGGGGGGTAGGAGGAAGTACACTGTTGGTTAACTAGAATCTACAGCTTATCTGTTAGGTAGGGAAATGGGCAGACTAGGTGGGCCTTGCTGTCCTTATCTGCCATCAAATTCTATGTTTCTATGTTTCTATTGGCTGCAGGGCCATTTTCCTGGCTGGCTGTGGGGGCAGCACTACTGGGTATCTCATTGCTTTTCCTGGGTTAGCACTGCTTCTGCCAGCCCCTATTCACAGTCGGATAGTGCACAGTTTCCCTTTGATGCACCCGCAAGGTGCCATGCAAACATTTGCATGGCACTTTGTGGCTTTTTTTTTAATCCTGGCCCTGCTCTTTAAGCAAAGGCTTACAGTTATTATTTTAGTTTTAATGTTTTTATATACACACAGGTTACAGTTCACTATGTGAATTTTTTGTTGTTATTGTTCTGTTTTTATTTTTTGCCTATAAGTAGAAGAAATAAAAAAACAACAGATACTTTGCAGGTGGTATCTTTTACTGGGCTAACAAATTGTTTTTGAGACTAGATTTTGAGAGTTAATCACTCTTCTTCAGGGCACTGACCTTCATCAGCATAGTCTTTTTTTTTCCTTAGTCATCAACTGGACTAGCACTTCTTTTTCTGCATAAAGAAAGCAAGCAAAAATGCCCGACAGGGTGGGTGGTATTGCGCTATACTGGACCGCCCAGGGCATAATGAGGCCCAATGCCGCAGGTGGAGGGCCTTATAGCCATTGAAAGGTCCGGTATTGCCCATACTGCCCACCCTGAAGGAAATTATTACGCTTAGAAAATGGGCACTGTAAAAAAAAAACAGCTTAATAAAACAGGTTTATAAAAAATTAGCTCAAAATAACTTTTATAATAAAATAGTTCCTCCTCCTGTATTGCTATGATGTGTTTTGTCCCATGGCAGCTTCTGTACTGTCTATTGTGGTTAGTTGTCATGGTTACCACCTCCCCCCCACACACACACAGGGCTTACAGTTTCTAATATTATCTTTGTTTACCTTTTTTTTTATATATATTTTTATATATATTGTCTGCATTCTGCTTTTTTTATGTTTGTTAATGTACTGGCCAGGGCCTGGCGAGATGTAGCCGTCACCTCACGCACATGCTGTTATCACCGAAAGTACAGTAAGGAAGGATGGCAAGGGTTAGCAAACATAATTATTTTTTTATGTTTCATTTTCCTCTTTGATTTATTTTTTGTGCAGTATGTGCATTGTGCAATTGGGGAATGAGCCAAATGGGCAGAGTGGGAGTTTGGCAGCACGCCGACAGGGACATCAGGATCGTTGTCAGCGATGATCTGGTGGGACACGTTTTGTGACCTACGTGTCTTATTTTAAATCAAGTAGTGTTACTTGACTGGAAGAAGTTTGACTTTGTTCCACGTGAAGGCGGGTTGGGAGGTCTCTTGCTCGCTAAGCGAGACATCAACATGGCGGTCCTTGCTATTTTCAACATTTCACTGGCCCAAGACTAGTTAGAATGGTATGAGGCAATGGAGACATGGACTAGTTATTTCCTAGTCTCTATTGTCTCATACCGGACTGGCAGATTGGGGCTTGCAGCCAATCAGAAAGAAGAATTGCATGTGCCCATTTTCTAATACAAAACAAACTATGGTTTAATATGGCAAAAGTAAAAAATAGAAAAACAATATTTATTTTAGTTACTCAGGATAGTCAAGCTAAAATGCAACACGTCTCCTGTGATTGAGCGATTTTTCTACAGTACCTCATTTTACAGTTCAGAGGCCAGACACACATGCAGCTCAAGGGATTTGTTCAACATCACGCAATGAGCCAGTGGCTTTCATTGGATACAGCATGTACAGTAGCTGAGATCTTCTGATTTGTGATTCAATGCTCTGATCATTCTAATCTCTGAGAAGTAATCTCTGACCTGATATCTTACCAGGGCTGTGACAAGAAAGGTGTCATCTCAGTTCAAGGAAGAAAAGTGTATGGCACTCATCCCATTGTTACAGTATACCACTGGTGCTGTTTTTTGCTGTTTTTGTCTGAGAGTGTCTAAAATAAAGTCAGTCACTGTAGCCTGGATAAGTGTAGACAGCGCACTTTGTGGAGGTGAGTGCTGTGTACTTCTTTGCCTTGAATTATGTGTGTGTCTCTGTATGAGGACCATTATTTTGGAGCAGCTCTCATTTGCCTGTGATGTAAAGGTGTCAACATCTCAAATCTTATAGTCTTTTTCTGTCTGGATATTATAAGAATATCACCTACTGAGTCTTTAGCTTGGATCACAGATTGTTTAGTTCAGTACATCTAACTTCAGCCACACATTCCCAGCAATCACAAATGTGCAGCAGCTTAATCAGTAACTCTAATCAATATATGCAGAGTTGAAATTTAAAGAAAGAAGTTTAATTAATTAAAAGTAGTAGCAGCTACTGTACATGCCCTTGGGATCAATTAACAGACTTATTAAGTAGCAAGGCTTGTCAGCTCCATATAACATCACCTTTAATGGGATGCATGCTAGGTAATGTCAGTGAGCAGGAGAACACATACTGTACACATTTGGAAGTCGTGGGAGATGTGTGATATCCAGTCATTTCTTTTTTTATTTCATGGTAATGGCAAATTATATTCATTCCAACTTCTTAAAACAGAAATTATCTTTATGGGAAAATAAAATGTACTGTATGGAACTGTAGAGCAATAGAAGGTTGCAGAAAACAATATGTATACTCTCATGAGTTCAATTGTATACTACTGTACATGGGCAAAGTATTGGGTTAGCCTACTAAGGATATTAAAGATCATAAGGGCTTGAACATTTCTTCCACTAAACAAAGCTCTCGCCCCCTCAGTGAACGGTAACAATTTTATAAACTCTTGTTACCAGAGCAAGGGAAAGGGTTAAGACTTCTTTTGGCTAGGCAGATTTACTGTGTGTTGTTATTTTTATTTTGTACTCACAGGGATTGTTACTGTTTGTTGCTAACATTTTATTGCTTTATTTTTCTCTGATTCAAATTGTTGTTGTTGGGTATACCTTCTGCTGCATTATTACAAGGTGTGCCTACAGGTGTTTGCTAACAGATTACTGCTGTAATCTTCTGATTCAAATTGTCTTTTGCAAGGTATATCTTCTGTTACTGCTTTATTTTTCTCTGTAGCAAAGTGTTTCTTACAGGGTATATCGCCTGTGAAATTATTACAGGTGGTGCTTACATTTTTGTGACTTTTTATCATTGGGCTAAGCAAATTACTGTTTGCTATTATTTTATTTTATTTTTTTTTCTGAAAAGCTTTTTTGTCTCAGAGGTGTTGCAGTCTCCTTCTCACATGGAAGGAGCTGATTGCTTTCCTCCCACACAATGGTCTGGTGGAGAAACTGATGGGGTTAGGAGTAGGCCCTTTGATGGTCAGATGGATTGAAAACTGGATAGCTGGACGCACTCAGAGAGTAGTGGTCTGTGGGGAGCTCTCGAACCCTACAGAGGTTGGTAGTGGGGTACCACAGGGCTCGGTCCTGGGTCCAATCCTGTTTAATGCATACATATCAGACATCAGGGATGGTATAGGGTGTGAAATGAGTCTCTTCGCAGATGACTCCAAGATGGGAGCAGTAGTTGAGGGAGAAGAGGGAGGTTGGCCTGCAAGGGACCTGGACACCCTGGAAAGCTGGGCTCACATGGAAATTAAATTTCAATATCACCAAGTGCAAGGTGTTGCATCTTGGTCGGGAAACCCTAAACACAGGTACACCCTGGGAGGAGGTGCTGGAAGCCTCAACAGGGGAAAAAGACCTAGGGGTCATGGTGGATACATGTATGAATAACACTGAGCAGTGCAGAGCAGCTAGCAAGGCAAACAGGATGTTGGGATGCATCATGAGAGGATCACCTCTAGGAGCAAGGAAGTGATTCTGCCACTGTACAATGGACTGGTTAGACCACACCTTGAGTACTGTGTACAGTACTGGAGACCACACTTGAAGAGGGACATACAGCTCCTGGAGAGGGTACAGAGGAGGGCAACAAAAGATGATACGAGGGCTGGGGATTTGACTTACGAGGACAGACTTGAGGAGCTCTGCCTGTGTTTTCATTGGAGGAGAGGAGAGACAGGGGACATGATTGAGGTCTTCAAGTACCTCAAGGGAATAAATAGGGTAAACATGGAGGGATCTTTAGACTAAAGCAGGAGGCATCACCAGAGGGCATGGTTTGAAGTTGGAAGGTGGAAGGGTGAGGGAAAAGAGGAGGAGGTTTTTCACTGAGAGGGTGGTGGACCCTTGGAATGCTCTGCCTGGTGAGCTGGTTCAGAGATCCACAGTGGAGAGCTTTAAGAGAGGGTGGGACAGACACAGAAAGTGGATGTATCAGATGATAGCCTATCCCGGGGGGGTGGGGATGGATGATAGGGGTTTCTGGAGCACAAGGGGTGGGAGGGTCTCGGCACCCAACTAAGGATCTAGGTTCGAGCAGACTTGATAGACCATAAGGCCTAATCTGCTGGCAAATAGTATGTTAGTATGTTAGTATGTTAGCTCTTCCAGGGGATTAGGTGTGTATCTGGGAGGTGGAAGTGGCAAACTGTCAGTAACTTGCAACAGAAATAAGGGTTAAAAGGTTAGGTTAGTTGATATCTTGGAGGTGAAAGACTAGGTTTGCTGGCCAAGGCACCTAGCTTTACCTGAGCTCTTTTCTTCTAGGTTGCTTGAAAGAACAGAGCAAAGAACCTTACCAGAGCAAGGGAAAGGATTAAGACTTCTTTTGGCTTTGCAGATTTACTGTGTGTTGTTATTTTTGTTTTGTATTCACAGGGTTTGTTACTGTTTGTTGCTAACATTTTGTTGCTTTATTTTTCTCTGATTCAAAGTGTTGTTGCTGGGTATACCTTCTGCTGCATTATTACAAGGTGTGCCTAAAGGTGTGTGCTAACAGATTACTGCTGTAATCTTCTGAGTTAAATTGCCTTTTGCAAGGTATATCTTGTGTTACTGTTTTATTTTTCTCTGTAGCAAAGTTTTTCTTAGAGGGTATATCTTCTGTGAAATTATTACAGGTGGCGCTTTACAAGTTTTACAGTTTTATCTACCATTAGGATAAGCTTTCGGGATTACTGCATTTGTTGCTGACTGATTGTTTCTGTTCTTACCTCCTTGTTTCTTTCATCCGTGGTTCTTTTTTGGCAGGGGAAGGGCCCACCCACCTTCCCTCATCCCCAACCACCCCACACTACACTCCTTTTATATGGTAGCACAGTCGAGACATTTCCTGTGGCAAAGCAGGAAGGGGCAGACCAGTGGGGTATCCACATGGTGACCTCATTTACAGGGGCACTAGTAATTTAACTTGTTATAACAAGTTATACAAAAACAAACAAGCAAAACACAAAATCAAACTTTTGCTTTCATTTTCTTCTTTCTAATTACTCTGACCCGGTTATAAACCCAACAACTTATCTGGAATGGATATCATTAACTGCAGGTACTGTGGAACACTTTTCAGAATGGCAGTTTTACAGGATTTAGGACACTGTCCTACATGCTGGGCTATTGGAGATCTGAGGGCTCAGCTCCAGGCAGCATGGGCAGAGATTGCATGCCTCAGATTTCATATTCAAGAGGAAGTATATTATAAGAACCACCCGCCATTTCCCCAACATCCAACAGAAGCACCTCAACTGCAGAGGGAAGTTGATCTGAGAGGTTGGCAAGTGGTTAAGAGGTGCAAATTGGGTGCCCCATCACTCAATGCTCTCCAACATATTACCTCCACAAACCATATAAAAACTACAAACAGGTATCTGCCTCTATCTCTGAAATCAAACAAAGGGGCAGAGGACACTGCAGAGCAGGACACTGCAGCCCAGGAGCTAGCACAATAAAACTTGCCCAAAACAGGAACCAAAACAAAAAAAGCAAAAAGGAAATCCAAAAAACTTCTGATCATAGGATACTCCCTGATTCAGGGAGTTGATACCTATCTCCAGCCAGGGGTAATGGTCAGATGTCCCCCAGGTACATCAGAATGTAGACACACTGACCACATTGCTAAAATTGCTCAGGAAGCAGAAGAAAACATTGACATCCTGGTACACATGGGGGCTAATAATTTCGTCAGCCAGTCAGTTGTGGAGACTAAGGAACACCTGACCAGGCTGGGTAACAAACTATCATCCATTTCATCTGGCATCTCCTTCTCTGAGATCCTGCCAGTCTGGGGAGGGGGGTAGATGGACTTAAGGTCAGAGAAGGGGAGCTAAACATGTGGCTCAAGGGCTAGTGCCAGGAAAAAGGACACAAACTTGTAGGGGACTGGCAACAGTTTTGGGAGCAAAAGTTCTTTAAATTTGATGGACTGCATCTGACTAAGGAAGGAGTCAGTGCTTTGGAGCAGAAGTTTGACATCTTTGCAGAATATTTAAACTAGCAAATGGGGAGAGGGGTGCAGCACCCCATACGTCGAATGGGAAGAACAACCCTCCCCCCTCAGCTAGTGGTCAAATAGGAGTTTGGCATGTTTGCAGTTCATTTGCATCACCAGGTAAGAAAAAGGGTCCAGCTCCCCATACGATGCACAGGGGAAATGCCAGACCTCACCCAACAACTAACATACCAAATCTGGCCAGTGGAAAATCATGTACACAAATGCTCACAGTCTAGGAAGCAAGATCCCAGACCTGCAGGCACTAATGACAGAGGCTAAACTGGACACAGTAGCAATTAACGAGATGCGGTTTACCAGTAAACACACTTGGGAGACTTCAGTACCTGGCTATGTACTGTTCAGAAGAGACTGAGGTGCAAAAAGGGGGGGGGGGTGGAGTGGCTCTGTATGTCAATGAAAATAACTACAGAAATTCAGAATACGCATAAGGAGCCAGAAGAACTGTGGATCACCCTGGAAACAGGAAATGGGACAGCCATAAGAACTGAGGTTGTCTACAGGCCCCCGGACCACGGGAAGGACATAGACACATTACTGTTAGAAGATATACAAAACATAACAGCTAAAGGGGAGGTTCTGATAATGGGAGACTTCAACATGCCAGATACCGAACATTGGTCAATACCAGCAGGAACATCTGCCAGAACTAGACATATGGTGGATTCCTGCAGGGGAAGACCTCAAACAACTGGTACAACAACCCACAAGAGACAGGGCTATCCTAGATCAAGTACTGACTAACAGGGAAAGGATTACAGATCTCCAGGTAGAAGGTCACCTGGGGGCCAGTGACCATCACATGGTATGGTTCAATTTGGACACTACAACTAAATCATCCCATTCCAAAGCAAAAATATAGGACTTCAGAGGAGCTGACTTTGATAAGATGGCCAACAGAGTTAAGCTAGCCATGGCAAAAAGAAATACAGGTGAGGGGATAGAGGAAAAGTGGGCAAGCATTAAGGATGCAATACTTGAAGCAACATCCCATTGTGTTAGAGAGAAAAGGAAGTGCAAAAGAAGAAGGAAACCACTTTGGTTCTCAAAAACAGTAGCAGAAAAGATCAGAGCCAAAAGACTGGCCTTCAGTAAATGTAAGAGAATGCAGCGGGATGAAGATAGGGAGGCATACCAAACTTCCCTAAGGGAAGCAGGGAAGGCAGTAAGGCAGGCAAAGTACCAAACTGAGGAAACACTAGCACGAACAGTAAAAGAAGGTGACAAGACTTTCTATAGATACATTAGTGAAAGGAGAAAGACCAGAGGGGGTATTGCTAAGATCAAATGAGATAAGGGGGTGTGTGTGAGGAGGAGGACCATGTAAAAGCATCTGTCCTAAATAGATACTTCTGCTCAGTATTTACTGAAGAGAAGGTAGGGCAGGGCCCACAGCTCAGCACCATGGACACAGGGTGGGGGGAGGGAGGTGAGCACTAGTCCCTTCACAAAAGAAAGGGTCCTACAAGAGCTCGATAAGCTCAGGGTGGACAAGGCAATGGGACATGATGGCATACATCCCAGGGTACTAAAGGAGCTAAGGGTGGAACTAGTAGAACCATTATCAGAACTGTTTAGTGAGTCTCTGAGCACAGGAGAGGTCCCAGAAGACTGGAGAAGGGCTCACGTGATCCCGCTCCACAAGAGTGGTAGCAGGAGGGAGGCAGGGAACTACAGACCTGTCAGTCTTACCTTAGTAGTGGGCAAGATTTTGGAGGCACTCCTTTAAGGAAAGGATAGTGCAACACCTGGAATCCATAGGAGCACAGGATCCAAGACAGCATGGTTTTACGAAAGGAAGGTACTGTCAAACTAATCTCATAGATTTCTTTGACTGGGTAACCAGAGAGTTGGACCAAGGGGGAGCAGTTGATGTCACCTACCTTGACGTCAGCAAAGCTTTCAATACTGTTCCACATAGAAGATTGATTAATAAGCTAGGTAGGCTCAGGGTGGGTCAGAAGTTGGTTAACTGGGTGGCAAACTGGTTGACGGGCAGAAAACAGAGAGTAGTGATAAATGGTATACAGTCAGAAGAGATGCAAGTCACAAGTGGGGTACCTCAGGGGATCAGTTCTGGGGTGAGTCCTCTTCAATATCGTCATCAGTGACATTGCAGATGGACTGGAGGGCAAAGTTTGTGTGTGTGCAGATAACTCCAAGATCTGCAACAGAGTAGATGATCCAGATGGGGTGGGCAGAAAGAGAAGAGATCTGGATAAACTAGCAAAATGGTCAGAAGAGTGGCAACTGGGGTTTAATGCAAAGAAGTGCAAGATCATACACATAGGGAAGAGAAACCCTGAAGCCACCTATAGGCTGGGAGGGGAGTTGCTGGTAGTCACAAAGGAAGAAAGAGACTTGGGCATCATCATCACCGATGACCTGAAATCATCCAAACAGACCACTAAAGCAGTAGGTATGGCTAGGGGGATGTTAGAGTGTATTAGTAGGGGTATCACAAGTTGGAAGAGGGAGGTAATAAGCCCTCTTTACAAGACACTGGTTAGGCCCCATCTGGAGTACTGCATGTAATACTGGAGGCCATACCTTCACAAGGACATTAACCAAATTGAGGCAGTCCAGAGAAGGGCAACCAAAATGGTGCAGGGACTGCATCAGAAAACATATGAGGACAGATTAACGAAGCTCAATATGCATACCCTAGAGCAAAGGAGGGGGGAGAGGTGATATGATCGAAACATTCAAACACCTTAAGGGCATTAACAAGGTGAAAGAGTCTAACATGTTTCAATATAAGAAAAATAGCAGGACTAGAGGACACAGCATGAGATTAGAGGGAGGCAGATTAAGGGGTAATGTGAGGAAGTTCTTTTTCATAGAAAGGGTGGTGGATGCATGGAATTCCCTACCTCAGGAAGTGGTGGATACGAATACAGTGCAGGGCTTTCAAACAGTCACGGGGATAGGCATATAGGAGCAACACAGATGAGTATAATAGATAGGCCATTGACAGAGCAAAGGCCAATGGCATATTTATAAGGTAGAAAAAGAAATGGGCAGACTGGATGGGCCTTGAGGTCTTTATCTGCCGTCAACTTCTATGTTTCTGTGTTATATAACATAAAACATCTGCTTGTTCTGTTTGAGTCGTGTGTGTGTGTGTGTGTGTTTTAGTGAAGGTGGGTGCATACAGCAAGCCCTGTTATATATTTTTAACTGAACTGATAATTTTAGTGATGTATCTTGTTTGGCTGATAAAGTATAGTACTCTTATGGTATACTGCACAGCTAAAAACTAACAATTCGGCTAAGAGAAAGCAAGACAGAAAAATGCTGAGAGTAAAGAAAAGATAAAATACAAATATACATTTAGGCACTGAGGTGGTAGAGGTACAGCGAGGCTAACATTTTTGGTGCTGGAGAACCATGTATTTTATTATGAACATGGATCTTCCTTAATAAATTATGTAGCCTCACCCCCCGATGTCAAGCCTTTAAGTATTGTTGCGCCATGGAGGCTATCTTTATTGTGCCTGGTAACACTCTTGGGGAAGACTATTTATGGTAATCATACACCTTGGGGCAAACATGGTTTGGTCTCACCTTATGTAACTTAGCATCCAGTGCATTTGAGTTTTCTCCTGGTAGCTAAAGTACACACACACACACACACACCACACACACACACACACACACACTTTGTTCCCAGTGGTGTAGCCCTGCTCAAACAGAAAACCTGCCCCTGCAACCTTTGGAACCCCAGTGTCCAACCTTTAGAGGGTCCCCAGATGTCCACCTGCCTGGGTAGCAAAGCCTTCACCTTTGTCGCACCCATGCTGTGGAACAATCTACTTGCCTCCCTCCACTGTCTAGACTTGCACATAGCATTCAAATCATGATAAAAAGCTGTCCTGATGGCTGCTGCCACATGTGCCTGCCCCCACCCTCCTGGGTGACTGATGTTGATTCACTTTTTCCTTTGGATTCTTCAACTTACTGTACTTACATCTGATTGATCCTGATGCACTGCACTGAACATGTAATGCTGTTAGCTTTCCTTTCTGTATTCATTGCTCTGTAACATTGCTGCACTTTATATTCCTATTGTCCTATTTTCTGTACTATTTGTACCTGTGTAATTGTATTTTCCTAGCTGTAATACCTATGTGTCATCTTTATGGCCTGGGTTGCGCTTGAAAACGGTCCCTTCAAGAGTTTTCTCCTAGTAACACACACACGCACGCATGCACGCACACACGCTGGTACACACACACACACACACACACACGCACACACACTGTTCCAAGCAGTGCTGCACTAATTGTTGATGGTACCTTAAATGAAGTGTTGGTAGAGGCACTTTTGTCAGGGATATTCAGTAGTGAAACATTTCCCAGTTAATGACAAAGAAGGGCTTGGGTAGGCTGCTGGACAACAGTGGGTGGCATGCCAATAATGCATTTATTTTTATTTACTTTAGAGAAATAAAAATAACAGTCATTCTTCAGAACACTCAAGTTTTACTTGTATCTAAGAACAAAAAAACAGAGTGCTGTGTTCGCATGAAGGCTGAAAACAAAACAAAATGTTTATAATAAATGCATGCTGAAAATAGAAAATCCTCCACCTTACAGGTGAGACTTTAAACTGAGGTCCCCTGTGCCTGTTCTGGTGGTTGTTTAGGTGGACATTAAAGATTCCATAGCACTTCTCGAAAAGAGTAGGGGAATTTATTATTAACATACAGAAAATCAAAACAATCACATGTACCGGTTGCATTCAGTTAGTCATAATTGTCATCAGGATACAAGGTATGCTATCGTACATAAACAAAAAGGAAAGTGAAAAAGAAAAGAGAACAATATCCCCCCATACTGATGTAATCATCGTAATAGCACGTACTACCTTTATTATACAAATATTCCTTAGGTTCTGAAAATGTCAGTCAGGTGTCTCCATGTCTGACGGAGTCTAGATTTAGTAATCTCTTACTTTCAGCCAGATATATTGTAGTTAGTTCTCTAGAGATCATTTGAGTTAACATTACTATTTGTAATTTCTTCTTTTAAACAGCAGTGCACAGTGAGATTGCCATAAGTAATATTTTATGGTTGTAAAAACTAATCTAACTGTATTTGAATCATAATTTCTAGGAGACTCTAATGTTCCGAAAATGATATTCACATATGTAACCATAGTCAAAGAATTGTCACCCTAAGAATGTGCCAGTGCTGTCCAAAATTGCTTGACATAAGGGCAGTCTAAATAAAAATGTTCCATCATCTCAACAACCTGGTCTTGGACAATTTTGTTCCAAAATACTGTTATGTTTGGAATTTGATTTTATACTGAGACACCCATGTATATTGAGCCACACAACAACCCACATCTTGGGTGGAGTTTTTCAATCAAGCAGGCAGTCCCCCACCAAACCATAATCAGTGAAAGGTAAACCTTTATATATTACTTGGTCAGTAAAATTCTGGTCTACTATGAGACTATAAATTTGTTTTCTGTTCTAACCTGTATCATATATACCTTCCAATTATGTAATTTCTCCAAATAAGCATACATAAAAAATGGGGTTTGTCTAGACTTTTTCAGTTTTCTAATGTTCTTATTCCACTCTCTCAAAAATGGGAGAGCCAACCTATCCATTCACAGATGCCATATTTTACATTCTAGAAGTACATAACTGGAAAAATTGCTTACAAGAAATAAACTGAAATAAAAGACCAGGGGCCAGATATTCAAAGCTTTGCGCTGGGTTCAAACCGATTGTGCTGCATTTGCGATGGAATTGCACTGGGCTGCCATATTCATGAGGCCAAATAGCACCGGCACAACGGATTAGCTCCAGCACTAAAAGACAATGTATGCATGGGGCAAAGTGAGAGGTGGGGACATGCATACAAGTGCAACGGTATATTCAAAAGTATAGCGCTGTGCAACATGTGTTAGCGCAAGCCGTTTCATGGTGCTATTTACCACTTATAAAAAGGACCTCTAAACTCAGGGCAAACCACAGAGAGGGGCACGGACACAGTAGGAAGCAAGATGGCAGTCAGCAACAATCCCTGGATGATCCATGCAATTTCAGCAGTGCTGGAGGAGAAGGAAGAGAGGGACCAAGGCCACCCTGAGCCACACCGTAGGCCAAGGAGGAGATATACTGCACACAAAATGTAATGGCCCAGTATCTTTCAAGGCACTCACAGATGATCACCTTGTGGGCTGGTACAGACCAAACAGGGTCATGCTGAGGCAGCTTTGTGAGCCCCTGCATGAGCAGCTATAGTCTACAACCCAACACAGCCATGCCATGTCAGTTGAGGGAAAAGTGACAGTTGCAATGTGCTTTTTGTCCTCCGGGTCCTTCCAGACACCAGTTGGAGATACCATCGGTGTGTCACAGTTGGCCATATTCTGCCTCCTGACCCAGTTCCTAGATGCTCTGCTGCTACATTCTGGTTAATTCATTGTATTCCCCAGTATGGCAGTGGAGCGCAGAGAAACCATGCAGAAACTCTATTGGGTTGCACACCTACCAGCAGTACTCAGTGCCACTGACTGCACTCATGTTGCCATCCATGCACCATCTGGTGAAGTGGATGACACCTTCCTCAACAGGAAGGGTTACCACTCCATAAATTGCCAGGTGGTGTGCGATGCAACTGGGTGTATCATCAGTTTCTTTGCATGATTCACTAGCAGTGCCCATGACACCTTCATCTGGCACCAGTCACAGCAGTGCCAGGCCTTTGAGGAAGACAGGATACCCAGTGAACACCTTGTCAGAGAGTACCTGCAGCAGGCACAACCACAGTTCCCTCAATGATGGGACAGTGCCACAGTAGAGCACACAAAAGAGGCAGTCAGTGGGTTGGAAGGAAAGGTTCACAGGTGCACAGGAAGCCCATAACTGTAGGGGCTGCAAACTGGACAGGGGGTGTGTGTCACAGTATACACATGCTAACCACTGGTTATGTTTACACAGGCAACAGTGTCTATCCTTTGAGACCCAGGCTCCTAACTCCAGTCCTCCGGCCTGCTAATGTGGCCAAGGAGAAGTATAATGAGGCACACATCACAACATGGAATATAATATAACATGTCTTTGGCATGCTCAAAATGAGGATCCAGTGCCTGGACCATTATATATGCTGCATATTATTAGCCTGTTGTATGTTGCACAACATGGTGCTAAACCATGGAATATGCCTGCCATAACCTGAGGAACATGCAGACAGAGACATTGAGTCAGAGGTCCAGGGGACAGTGGAGCAGCTCAATAGGAGTGACCCATGCATGGCCAGGAGGGCCCAGGAGCATAGGTCCAACATCATCAGAACCCTGATATGGATGGACAGGTGAGTGATGACAACATGGACAACAGACATGATTCAAAATGTGTATTTACAGTTTAAAAAATAGAGTGACAGACACAGAATGGTGACAGGATGTTAATAATACAAAACATAAAGAATGGCACATAGCTGATACAGGGATGTGGTGGGAAGTGGCTATGTACATAGAGGTGCATGTGAAGGATGCAGGGGGCGAATGTTTCAAGAAGGTGTGGCACACACATGGCATAATTGCCTTCTCTCTCTATGGACCCTCATAGATGCCCTTCAGTGTGAACGCTGAAGGGGTATACTGTGGGCTGAGAAGCCAATAGGTGACAACTGTGGGGACAGGGGATCCTGAGATGACCCCGGCCATGGCATAGGCTTGGTGAAGCCAGTGTAAATCATCATCCAGTGTGCCGTGGAGTGCCCACAAATGATGGTGTGGCAGCAGTGCTGGCCGACCCCATCCTGGCATGCCGTGATGAGGAGGCAAGCCGGGGGACACTACCGGCATGCTGACAGCCTGTGATGGTGGTGCAATACTGCCCAGCCATCACAACCTTTCTCACCATGGCTGAGAGCTCCCTCACAGCCCCAATGATGTCACCACAGACTTGGTAGATTGCATTCAGGAACTGTGCCTGATGTTCCTGCACACCCTGTTCTGCCTGCATAAGGTCAGTGTGCACAGCCTCCCAGAAGTGGGCTAGTTCATGCCGTAACTCCATCCAGATGCCATACAGCTCCCATTGTATTGTGATCTGTGAGTCCACTGCAGAGTGTAGGAGCTGCTGGGCTCCAGAGGTATGCTATTCCTGTGGTGCATGCACATTCTGGACAGTGGGTGGGGTGGGTTGGGTGAGTGCATTTCTTGTGGTGGGAGCGGTCCACACCCTGCATGTCTGTGGTCTGCACCACCTCACTGCCTGCTGTGTCCCAAATGTTGCATGTGTGGGCCTCAGCATCACATCAGGACATCCTGACAGCGAACACCACCACAGCAAGAAATCTTGCCAGGTCAAAATTGTCCAATGCGGTAGTCCGCTGTGACCCAAAACTGCAGCTTCCAGTGTTGTGCCACCACCCTGAACCAACTCCAACTCGAAGTTGGTTATTAAAAGATGGGGGACTGCAGGGTGAGGGGCAAAGCCTCCTACAGAAAAACACTTTCTCCTGTTGGGAACAATGTCGACAGTGGACATTGTTCCTGTCGCTGTCAGGGATGTCAAGGACATCCCTGACATTGTACAGTGGTGGAACCACAGGCCTCTGGCCATCAAGATTGCCGCTCACAGGAGGGTGTCAAGTAGGCTGGGCAGTGTGTGTGGCCACAGACATGGTACCCCCACAAGTGGCTGTGGTTGTGATGATGGTGGTGGTGGCAATACTGGGAGCATAGACCACATGGGACCCTGGCAGCACTAAAGGTGCCAGGTGTCTTGCAGGTGATTGTGTGGAGGCTGCTGTGAGGCCACTACTGTCAGCCCCCAACAGGTCCTCCAAGCCTAGTCCTATGTCTGATGGGAAGTACCCCCCCCCCAGATTGCCAACGGCATCAATTTAGTCCATGGTGGAGATGTATGTCTCCACATCATCATCATCATCATCATCTGAAGCATCCCTAAATAATGTGGCCACGGACAACCCCTCAGCAGCTTCTTGCACCATTGGCCTCTGCACACTGGATGTCGATGGGTGGTCTTCCCTCTCCTCCAACTATTATACTTCTGGAAGGCCATCACCTTGCGTTGTGGACAGAGAAAGACACTGTACATGTGATGCACTGTACACAGTGGTCCCACACCAGTGCCGCCACATGCAAACCACACCAGTGCTGCCAATGATGCACAGTGCAAGCCCAAAAAAGGTGACCACCGCACACATACCCACACAGCCAAGGTGCATGCACAACCATGGTCAGAATGTGGATCACACAGGCATACAAACAACCTTCACCAAGTGTACGCAACATACCACACACACATGTAGACCACCACCAAGAGGGACGTAATGGGTGCACCACCCAGTGGTACATGTGTCAGCATGCAACACCGCATGATGATGGCATACCCAGTGCCAAGAAATACACCATGTACAGTGGTACTGGGATAGTGTATGCAGGGTACACCATGACTGTGTCATCATGCGCATGCTGGCAGTCCAGCACTGCAAAGGCCAAACCACCGGACTGAGCCATACTGCAACCAGGCCATCACAATGCACACATGTGTGCACAGGCCAGGGCAGCTGTGTGCCATAACATAGGCAGTGCAACCCATACTCCCATGAAGCTCCATGCATGCCATGGTGGTGCATGTCCCTGTACTCACATGCCCAGTGTAGCACCAACAGTGTTTCACAGTCACCACCCTCCACACCTGCCACAGCCACAGAACAGATTGTTGATGCCACCACTGCCATTATGAGGTCTGTTGTTGCAAGCTCTGCTGGCCTTGGGATGCTCTCTGTACCCAGCAGGGCACAGTGACATGCCATCTCCTCCTCCTCCATGGCCCTCTGCTGCATGTCATGCCACCACTTGCGTATGGCATCCATTGTGCAGCCATGTCCACCCATAGCATTCACCTCCACAGTGATCTGGTACCATATGTCCCACACAGCAGCATCCATGGTCTTGTAATGCCACATTGCCTGCTTCCTGGGCTTGTACCTATCAGCCAAGGCCTTCATCTCCTCCCTGGAGAACTTGTGGGACTGCAACCTTGCCCTTACATCATATGAACATATGAATCTGCCAGCACAAAGGGACCTGGATAAGTCAGGGTGCCTGGACGATAGACAGCATGGATTCATCCCGGGGAAATCGTGTCAGACAAACCTGGTGGAGTTCTATGACTGGGTGACAAGTGCCTTGGACCTGGGTAGACCAGTGGATGTCCTCTTTCTAGACTTCAGCAAGGCATTTGACTCTGTTCCTCACGTGGGCCTGTTGGATAAACTAGGAGAAATGGGGGTGGAAAACCAGATGATCCGATGGATAGGCAATTGGCTCCAGGACCGGACCCAGAGGGTCGTAGTTGGTGGGATAGTCTCTTCCCCAAGGAGGGTCATTAGTGGGGTCCCACAGGGATCAGTCCTTGGGCCCCTTCTGTTCAACGCCTACGTATCTGACATAAGGACAGGAATCAGGAGTGAGATGAGTCTCTTTGCAGATGACTCGAAACTGGGGAAGTGGTGGATGGGGAGGAGGGAGGGTGCCCTGCAGGGGACCTGGAGGCTCTGGAAAGATGGTCTAGAAAGTGGAAGCTGAGGTTTAATGCAGGGAAATGCAAGGTACTCCACCTGGGGGCCAGAAACCCAGGCCAAGTGTACACCCTAGGGGGAAATACTACAAGTCTCAATGGCTGAGAGGGACCTCGGGGTGGTGGTGGATGTCAAGATGAGCAACTCTGAGACTTGTAGGAGGGCAGCAGCCAAGGCTAACAGGATGCTGGGATGCATCGCTAGGGGGATCACCTCCAGAAGGAGGGAAGTGATACTCCCTCTGTATAACTGCTTGGTGAGGCCGCACCTGGAGTACTGCGTGCAGTTTTGGAGGCCGCACTTAAAGAGGGACATTAACCTCCTGGAGAGGGTCCAGAGGAGGGCAACCAAAATGATTTGGGGCTTGGGGGACAGGACCTATGAGGAGAGGCTCGAAGAGCTAAATATGTACACTTTGGAAGAGAGAAGGGGCCGGGGGGACATGATAGAGGTCTTCAGGTACATGAAGAGGGTAAATAGGGGAGGAACAGTGAGGGTGCTTCGAAGGAAGGAGGAGGGGGCCACTAGAGGGCATGGGTGGAAGCTGGAGGGGGGAAGATTCAGGGGAGAAAGGAGGAGGTGCTACTTCACTGAGAGGGTGGTAGAGCCATGGAATGCACTACCTTGGGGGCTGGTGGAGGCAGAGACAGTGGAGGGGTTCAAGAGGGGGTGGGACAGGTACAGGGGAAGGGTTCAGGAAGCAAAATCCAATGCAGCAAGAATATCCGGAACTGGGAAGGGAGAAGCCAGAGAAGGCGAGGGGGACAGCAAGGTCAGCACCCAGGGTGGGGGCTGACCAAACGAGCAGACACGAAAGACCATTAGGCCTATTCTGCTGGCATTTTAGTATGTTAGTATGTTAGTAAATAGGCTACCTGGTTAATCAAGTCTGCTCAAGTGTGCAGCTAGCACCCCATTCCCAATCACTTTGTCACCTTGTACCATCCCTTTTGAAACTACCCACTGTCTTACAGGCTGCCAACTTCCTGTGGTAGGGCATTCCATTCTGCCACAACCCTCTCCATGAAAAAGTGTCTCCTCATTTCTGTCTTAAATCTTCCCCCCTCCAATCTAAGGCAGTGCCTCTCGTGTCCCTTCCTCTCCTCAGCTTGAGTATCTCTTCAGTGCCTGCCTTGTTTATCCTCTTTATGTACTTAAAGGTCTCAGTCATATCCCCTGGTCCATTCTCTCCCTCAAGGAGTACACGTTCAGCTCACTCAGCCTCTCCTCGTATGGTCTGTCCTCCACTCCCTGGATCATCCTTGTTGCCCTGTGTTGTACCCCTTCCAGTAATTTCACATCCATCATCAGATATGAGTGCCAGAATTGCACTCAGTATTCCAGATGCAGCCTGACCAGTGCCCTGTGGAGAGGCAGGATCACCTCCCTGCTCCAGGAGGATGTCCCTCTCACGAAACAACCCAGCATCCTGTTGGTTTTCATTGCTGATCTCCTACACTGCTCTGTATTGTTCATATTCCCTGTTACAACCAGCAATAGATCTTTCTCCTCTTCAGTGGAACCAAGCTGCACTCCTCCCAGCTGGTTACCCCTCCCTAAGTTCTTTGCTCCAAAGTGCAGGGCTTTACACTTTTTTGCATTGAACCCCAACTGCCACGATTCTGACCACTTCACCAGTTTGGTCAGGTCATCCTGCAGCCCCTGCCAACCTTCTATACTATTCACCACTACCCCGAATTTGGTATTGTCAGTGAATAGACTGACCTTATTCCTGACACCATACGAAATGTCTGTTATGAATATTCCAAACAGCACTGTCCCCAGTACCAATCCCTGTGGTACCCCACTTGTCACAGCCCTTGGATATGAGAGCTCCCCCCACCACTACCCACTGCTTTCTCCATTGCAGCCAATTCTCAATCCATTAAACCATCTTAGTTCCAACCCCCACATATCTCAACTTCCCTCCCAACCTCCCAAGCAGCACCGAATCAAAGGCCTTACTGAAGTCCAAGTATATATGACATCCAGTGCATGACCCTGTGTGGGGAAATAAGTTGCCAGTGATCAGTGGCTGTCCTGTACTGTGTGTGTGTGTGTGTGTGTGTGTGTGTGTGTAGGAGTGGGCCACTAAGCAAGACTGAAAGGTCACAGTGTGGCATAGACTGTGGCCATGCATCACAGGGATGTGGAATAAAGCCCACACCACATGCTGAACATGCCTAACGATGTCCTCCACGTGTCTGTCTGCCAGTGTCTGCCACATGACGATGTTTATACGCAACCGGGATATAAGCATCACCCTGCAGTGTGAGTGCAGCACCAGGAGCTGTGTGTTGTCTGCATGCCAACAGATGTGTGCCGGGCAGTGGCCGCACAGACCAGTGGTGATGGCAGAGTGCACAATATGTCCTTGGTGATGCACAGCATAGCATGGGCTACACATACACAATGATGGTGGGACAGCACCAGCCATGTGTACACTATGTCTGTGTTGTGTGCTGTGCCCTCCCAGGACCGTACTGTGTACCTGTGGGTGCGCATGGGTATCCATATGTGTGTCAAAATGTTCACATCCATAGCCACAGTCACATCATACGTCTGTGTTACAATACAACAGTAGTGCAGTGCTATGACTGTACCTACCTGCTTGCTGGGCCTGCTACTTCTGTGATTGAAATATTCTGCAGTACTTGTTACATGACGTTCCAGTGATGTTCCCTCAAATGAACTGTGGTTGCATGGCAGTGCAGCAGAATGCACAGACTGTTGCAGAACAGTGTAGCATGGTACTGACCTAGGGACACCTACCTGTACCTGTGGAAGTCATGTCCTAGGACATTTTGAGGTCTAGTGTTGTCAGCAGTCTTGTCTTTTTGCTGCCTGCAGTTCTAGGAAGCTCAGCAGGTGGGGCTGAGGCACACCATAAATAGTTAGCCGGGCAATCCGCACATGGTAATGCATGCAAATGAGGCTGTAATGAGATGCTAATGTAGTGGATTGCACTCTGATTGCCTAAGTAGGCTCATATGCATACCACCTTTGAATATTGCAAAATTAACACTGGACAGATGTGATTGCACTGGGCAAACTGTTTGCACTGTGGCTCTATTTGTCTTGTGCTGGGCTAAGTTATTTTGTGCTGCTCCTAAGGCACATGCTTGATAATGTCATCACAGTGGAGGTCATGCAAGGGTCAAGCATGGTGGCAGTCTAGCCCAGAGAGTCGCTATAGTATTTTGTGCTGTGCACAGCTTGTGAAGCGCTAACATACTCGCAGTTCATTTTGTGGCCTACACAGCTTCTGTCAGCATTGGTGTCAGGGTGGTGCCAAAAGGCATACAAAGCATGGCAATGGTGAGCAGAAGGTGCATGAGGGTGGTAGTGTAGAGGGACCAGAGGTGGGGGAGGCCAAGATAGCTAATTTAGTGCAGCTGGTGATGGCCAGGGAGCAGTAGCTGTTTGGGGAGGTGCGAGAGGGGGACAGACCAAGGCACCAGGTGTGGGCCTCAATTGTAAGCCACCTGTCCCAATGCACAGGGTTGGACCACAATAGGGAGCAGTGCTGGCACAGGTACATTGACCTGCAGTGACTGGAGAGGACCAGACTGGAGTGTTTCACATGCATTTTGCAGGATGGCACAGTGCCTGTGCCAGGTAAGTGGACACCTTACTTAGTGCAGTGCCTTTTGCATGTCAGTGTGTGTGGGCATCAATGTCAACACTACACATGTGGGTACATTTGTGTCTTGGGTTCACTGCACATATGTCTGCAATACTGCTAGGCATGTCCCAGGCAGCACTATGGGTACAGTGGTGCCTGTGTGTGGGTCAACAGTGCCTGTGTCTGTGGGCATACATGTGATGCGCATTGCTGAACCCACGTGACAGGTCATGGGTTTGTCCAGCACTGGCTGTGTGGCACATGTACATTGAATGTACAGTGCACATGTGTACCATGAGACAGCTGCATCTTGGGAAGGGCACATTGCATTGCCTGACAGTTGCACATTGTGCACCTGCCACGGGGGGGGGTAACTGCTGCTCATGATGGTACTGACCCTGGTCCATTCCCTTCACTCTGCAGACTGCAATGCCAGGGGCATGGACTGGGGGTGCAGCCAGAGGAGCCAGGGAACCAGTCGACAGGACAACACCAGTGCTCACCGGCAGGAAGATGTGACACATGTGTATGCTCCTTTGTTGTCAGCCTGTGTAACATACCTGGTTGGGGCAACTTTGGTACCCTGTACAGCACTGTGTTGCCAACAAATGTGCTCATGCCCTGTATAATGTCACCGGTGTAGAGGCAGGTGGCCATGGGTTGTCCATGATGATGTGCTGCTGGGGAGGGCATCGCACACAACTCATGCTGCCAATGTCTAGCCCACCCACACAGCCTGAGGGCCTCTGTTATGGCAGCACATGGCTCCCCACAGCTCCACAGTGCTGAGCCATGTTGTGTCTTGCATACACATGCCATGCGGGGGGGTGTTGTGCATGTCACACTAGGCTGCATGGGCACACAACCCGCTCAGTGCTGCTGTCCTGCCATACAGCTTCTACACCCAGTGTGTCACATGCCAGCCATTTAGTGAACCTGTGTCACATCTGTATCTCTCACATGGTTTGTTTGTTTGTTGAATTTTGTTGACCCGGTAAGCCCACTGGGCCTAGAAGTCCCTTTTCAGGGGCGGCGGGCCGGGGAATACAGATGGTAAGCAACTGAAACTGAACCAGATTAAGCTGTTGGTGGTATTTTTAGTGAATGAGGGAAATTTGGCCAGGACACTGGGGACATTCCCTACTCTTTCGAGAAGTTCCATGGGATCTTTAACATCCACCTGAACTATCACCAATCCAGGCAAATGGGACCTCGGTTTAACATCTCATCGGAAAGATGGCACCTCAGAAGTGCAGGACGCCTCTCATGCTGCACTACAGTGTCAGTATTGGGATATTAACCCAAGTGCCAGATGTGGGAACTGAACCCACAGCCCTCTGATCTTCCGGCCTCAGAGGCAAGTGTGCTACCTACTGAGCCACTGACACTGCTGGTCTTGACAGCTACCTAGCACCCGGCACATTAGAGTGAGCATGGTGGCCTATGGCACCCTGTGGATACGTCAGCCACCAACACTGTGCTGCGCATGGTGCACTGTTCCCCAATTGTGTCCTCAATCAAGGACGTAGGCAGGCATGCACACTGTACACATTTGTGTACACAGTGTTGAGTGCACAACCCACCCATATCCCTCTTTTGTTCCAATACTCATTCTACTGTGTGTATTAAGGTTACTTTAGGCGTGTCTAGAGGATTGATATGTGTATAGCTGGTGTAGGGTGTAGAGGTGTCATCTGACAGATGTCTTCTTTTTGGTACTGAGGCCAGCATTTTGGGGAACTGTGAACAATGATACTAAAGGGGGGCAGTAGTTGTAGAGTGTGGGCAATTTGGCCATGTCTGGCTATACCCCTTTTCTCTATGTGTGCTGTGCATGCTGTATCCGCTATCATTCCACAGTTGTATCATACCGTTGCATGTGCCCAGCTACAACTGTGTACTGTGCTGCAGGACACATATTTTTATTTATTTTATTTAGTTTTTGTTGACCGGGTAAGTGCACTAGGCAAATCCTGCCTATTTTCAGGGGCGACCCGGGGGAGGGGGATACAGATGAATGGCAACTGACCTTGAACCAGATTAAGCTGTTGGTGGTATTTTTAGTGAATGAGGGAAATTTGGCCAGGACACCGGGGAAATTCCCCTACTCTTTTCGATAAGTGCCATGGGATCTTTAACATCCACCTGAACTACCACCAATCCAGGCAGATGTTTGCCCAGTGTACACTGTATGCTGGTCATATGTTGTGTTGTGCTCATCCATGTGAACAGCTGGGTGGGTTCCCATGGTTGTGTGTCTGCCCAGAGCATGCATACACCACATGGCATTCCTCTGGCCTGGCCATGGTCCCTGTGGACTTGTGTTCACACAGTGGCGTGGGCATGTGTGCGCTCCATCTGTGTCACACATCCAGACCGGTCACATTGCACTGTGCTGTTCTGATATTCCACCATGTTGGGGCTGTGCTGCACATTGTGGCCACTGACCTGTTGTCTTCGGCGGGGGGGGTTCTGCTGATGCCTAGCTCAGTGGAGTGTCATAGCCCTGGAGTAGTGTGGCTGTCACATGTCCATACATCACACTTGTGTCATCATCAGCATCTGTGGCTGTGATGAGGGGTGTGGGGCCACATGCACAATGTCTGCTGTACAGCACTGTGGATTGCCACTACGGGACACAGTCTGTTGATGTGTGATCATCGATTGTGTGATTTCAGGTTGTGATGTTGCAAGGTCACCTGGGTGTACCTTTTGTTCCATTGGGAAGCATGTCCCACCCATTCCAAAGCAACAATGTTTTGCCATTGATCTGGGGCAGTCTGTTGTTAACCTGAGGGGGGCTGTGTAGCTGTACTGTTACAGAATCTTCATTGGTCATGCTCGGGGCATTGTCCCATCTGTGGAGGTGGTGGCAATGTCTTCCAGGTCTTCCCGTTTGCATTGGATGAGCATGTGTACCATGGGGTTTTGTGCTGCTGCATACAGGCACAGGTCAAGTGGCATGAGCATTGTTTAAATTGCTGGATGGGCATGGTGGTTAGGACATGCTGTCCTTCTCTGGGTTCACATCCTGTCTTCTGCAGTGCTCCACAGTGTCAGCACACCATTCTTAAATGGTTCTCATTCCCCCCATAGGTTCACATTGGAGCTCACTGTGGGCTAGGTGGTCAGAGGAAGGGGAAGGATGTGATGACCTTCTGAGTCAGCTTGTGCACCAGCAGCACCCCATCATCAAGAAACAGGTCATCCTGATTAGTGAGACCAGGAGAATGGTGGACATACTTGAGCAGAGGCTCACTGCAGAGACCCAGGCCCAGGCTTCCAACTCTTAACCCCCCCTTCCCTTGCTATTTACCCTTCCCTGTCCCCTCCCTGTTTTGTTTTGTTTTCCTTGTAAATAGTTTGATGATGTTTTGTGTGTTGTTTCATTAATACATATTTTTCTACTTGTGTTCCTGTGTCCTGTCTCTTTCTTGAGTAACTGTAGTCAGTGTCACTGCTGTGGTGTGTTGCACCAACTGTCCATCTAGTTCAACATGGTGGATGACATCCTGGCCTATTCCGTTGTGCAGGTCTCTCAACAGCTCTCCCTGCACTGTCTGTGGCTGCACATGTGGCAGCGTGTAGTTTTGGATGTAGTGGGTTTCTCCTCCATGTGGCTGTCATATTCTGTTCTCCATGTGTACCCTACATGTCGTATGTGTGCTGCAGGTGACATCTATCTTGTGTCTGCCCGTGGACATGATCTTTTCCCTGTTCCTTGGGTGCACCATAATGGCATTGCCTGGCAGGGGAGGCCTTGGTCTGTGGGCATGTGTAGGGCATTATCCATGTGGCAATGGCTGCCATCCATCCCTCCGTGTCTTCCCACTGTGTATCCTGTGGTGTGCAGTCCCCCTGTTCGGTGTTAGGGATTCTTGTCCCCTCCCCCTGTGCATAGTGGGTAATGCTTGGGTCAATACTGTCACACAGGCATGAATTGTCTTTTCTGTGGGTCACATCACCACTGTCCCATCTCGGCACCTTTTTCACAGTTCACATCCATACAGTGTTGCTGCATTTTGGTTTTTCTCTTTCATGTTATTTTTTTTGTTTTTTTATTTTATTTTTCAGTTCCTGTGTTGTTTAGTGGCATTGTGTTTGGTGGTTCATTTGCTGTTGTCTGTGTTGTACACTGCTGTATGCTGTGGCGTTCACATTTTAGGCTGCTCCTTTTTGCATGTGCCCCCAGTGAACACATGTTTCTCCCGTCCACTGTGCTGCTGTTGCTGTTTGCACTGCCTGCTTGCTATATTCAGAGCTGTCTTATTTGCCGGGCTAGTTTTCTACTGAACTCTCAGCCCTGTTTGCACAGCTTCATTTGCATGCTATATTCAACTGATTTAGCCCCCGTGGCTATTCCTTTGAATATAGTGTGCAAATGGTTCTGGGCTAATTTTGCACGCCGGGCAGTGCTAATTGTGCCCCGGGGCTAAGTTTTGAATATTGGGGTCCCAGGGAGTTTAAGAGATTTAGCCTCCCCTGTTTAATGGTAATGTTTTGATACAAGGTATTTCTCTATCATTTTAAAGGTGAAACTTAGAAGCTTTACATCCAAAACATTTGGTAGTGGGTAAGCTATACTAAGATAAGTAAAGATAGGTAATATAAAAGCCTTCAGAATAGCAGTTTTCTTTTTCTTTGTTTCCAATTTTTTCACTGCTGCACTTTCCTATTACAGATTCACAACTTTTCCTCCCTGTTTTCTGCGGCTAAATCACCATGTGCCAAATGTAACCTCAAATATTTGAATTGGCACTGCAGTCACAGTGATAACTCCTATATCATCAATCAGAGCTTAATTCAGATCCAGTCACTAAGCCTTTACATTTGTGAACACCAGCTATTGGTATAAAAGAATAAAAGACATCCAATGCGATTATGACCAGCTGTGAATCCTTGACAAAAAGTGTCACATCATTTGTATTTATTTATTTATTGAAATGTTTCACCAGGAAGGCACACTGAGCACAAGTTGCTTGTCTCCCAGTGTGACCTGGAGGGAAGGGGTACAATAGGAATGAGACATCAGACAATCAAGTTACAAGAGCAACATTAACATACAGTTGTAAGGCAGGTGCTACAAACAGTGTTACAACAGTGTTGCGCATAACAGGTAGAAAGAGTGGACAATAATAAGTGATGGGTTAATAAGTAAACAAGTGCTTAAATGAAAGAAAAGGGGAAGTGGAGGGTGAGGTGGGGTGGGGAGGAGGGGAAGTCGTGACCCTGTAGACCCCTTAGGATGTGAGGAACCCTGCAAGGGGACGGGGGACCAGAGAGAAGGGATAAGGCAGTGCCCCAGAGACCCCTTTAGGATGGTGAAGGAAGGAGCAAATGAAAGATACAAGCCCTTGGTAGGGTATGAAAGGGACCCATGGAGAGCATTTGGGGTCCATTACATTCTATGAGAGATCAAGGGAGGTCAGTAAGGTGGAGCAATTTGGAGGAAGAGGAGGAGGGCTAGAGATCTGGGTGGGTAGGTGTGCACAGGGTAAAATGAAGGTAAGGGTAGAGGGGTTGGGTTTGTCCAGGGCTTAGAGGAGCAAATTAGGGAGGACATGGCAGGAGTTGCTATGTGCAAGGTAATTATTGAGGGCAGAGCTGATGCAGTTGGCGGAGGATGAGTGCAGGATTTGAGGGGGGATGGAATTCCAAATTTTTGGGAGGCAGTGAGAGTAACTGGATTAGCCATTTTGGGGTGATCTGCTGGGGACAACCAGGATACGGGAGTCGGTTGATCTAAGGGAATGGGAATCTGCAAATGCTGTAATTTTTGCACAAGCAGTATTGTCTATATTACTTATCCCAAAGAGTTTCAGATGTCCAAAAAATTTTTTGTAGTATGGGGTCAATACAAAAAAACATACTAAAGCAGACTTAGGAGGCAACCCTGATGAACCTCTGTTTTAATACTAATCCTGCTACCAAGATGATTGTTGATGTTTGGGATAATACTTGCTGAGTCTTATAACTTCCTATTCCAAGCAGAAAATACTGTCAGGATGCCATAATGCCTTAGTACTTCAAAGAGATAACTATGTAACACTTCATCAAAAGACTTTTCCTGATCTAGGGATAACAGGTATCCCACATCCATACCATATTGTCCCATTTCAGCTATTTCTCTAATCAATATCATATTGTCACGAATACTTCTTCCCAGTATAGAACTTGTCTGAAACTGGGAGATTAAGTGTCGTGCTACTTTAGAGTGCCTGATGTTCAGAATTTTTGTAAGATTTTCAAATCTGTATTCATCAAGCTCTGGGGTCTCCGATTCTTTAAATCAAACATCTCACCTTTTTTACACAGGAATATCTGAATTGCCTCTCTAAATGAGTCTTGTGGTTTCCCTTCAGCTAGAACCCAATTAAAAACTACCCCTAAAATATCTGCTGTTGGCAATGAGAAGTGTTTATAAAATTTGGTGGAAAGACCATCTTGTCCAGGAGCCATATTAGTGTTTTAACTGTTTAATAGCAAAGCATATTTCTGCCATAGTTTTACGGTCTGTAAGGGACTCCAAATCTTTCTTTGGTAGCAATGGAATATTTAGATTGTGCAAAAATGTCTGAGCAGAGGGCTGAGGAGTTCATGTGCCAAGCATGTCAAATAAATACTGGCGTACTGCTTTTAAAATATTTTCTTTCCCAGTGATCACTTTGCCCGAGCTACTGTAGTAGCTAGTCCAGTAATGTTTCTGCAAGTGACTCTGTCCTTACAGCTTTTGTAAATATTACCCTTTCCCAGCTTACCATGCATACCACATTGGTGATCCATACATTAGGATTTTTCCTCATTATATTGTAGGGCAATCAGTTTCTCCTTTATATGCATTATCTGAGTATCATAGTCTTCAGTTTCAGAGTGCCATAATAAGCAATTTCATTAATTGCATCCATAACTCAAGATAGGTAAGAAGTTCTGATTTAATTTCCTTTACAGACTAGTACTATGAAAGCCTTTTCGAGTCCATTTTTGTGTCATCCAACCAGAGACTAAGGTTATCGTAAAGGCAAGTCATTGATTGTCAGGCTAATAGTAAGTCCCAGACATTTAAAGCTACATTGGGAGGCTTCCAATAATGTGTGATTTAGTCACCATATGCCCCTACCACTTTTAATAACTCATGTGCCACTGAAAGTTCCCCCTACCAGGAGATGATCTAAAGTCTCTACAGGAAGTACTGTAATATCTTGTATCTCTATCTGCAAGGATATAAATATGAAGTCAGTCCTACTGGCCAGTGTATTCTTGTAATACATAAAACCTCCCAGTTCATATTTATTCCTATATGCATCAGTTAAAGCTGCCTCTTGTATCAGTTTGTTCAAAAAAAATAGTGTCACAGAACAAGTTAGAAGTTTTAGCCCCTCTATCTGAGATAGAAAGCACACAGTTAAAATCCCTTTTAAAGAGAAGATATTTAGAGGTTTGTAAGCAATGTTGTACTTTTTTCATTAAATTAATTCAAGCCTTTTTGTGTGTGGTGTGTAAATGTTGATAAAGCAAAATTGTTTACCCAGGTATAGCGCATCTAACAATAGAGCCCTACCTGGCTTGATGTCTACCAATTTTTGTAGTGTAAATGAAGTGCCCTAGAACAATGTCCCAACCACAGGACTTCTATCTGCTCCAAAGGACCCCGGCACCATAACATTTTAATTTGAACAATATCTACAGTACTAGTCAATCTGGTTTCTTGTACTAGTTATACATCATATGGGAGGTCTTTAGAAAGGGACAAGGTAAGGTTTTGTCTGCTAACATTTTTCACACTATTGATATTCAGGGTGGTAACCTTAATTGATGGATCCATAAGATATAATGATTGAAAAAACATCTCCCAAGCATCAAGTCTTGCCCTCATTTTTATTATTACTCCTGGTAGTCATCCTAGCATTTTTTCTTCCTTTTATAGGTGTTTCATTTGAGAAGGTGTCTTGTCTTCTTTAGTGTCAGTGGATACTGTGAGTTGTGATGAAAAAATGGAGGATGTTTCTGACTGCATGCTACCATGTGAATCAGCCTTGTCCAAATCAAGGACATTGACTCTATTGCCCAAAGGAAAAGGAGCCTGTCGGGCATCTGGTCTCTACTGTTTAAGTGTTGCCTGGAGTTGTCTTAAAGATCTTTTCCGGTTCAATAACATCATATCAGGAGGGGCGTACCATCTTCTCCTTGGTGATCAGGGAAACCTTTGGGTAGACTATGTGGAGTGGGACCAGCATCCACTTGTGCTGTAATATAATGTATATGTAATTAACAGAGCTATGAAGTGTAATGTGCACTCAGGAGATGTTATTGTTACAGGTTGTAAAGGCATGTAGCCTAGATAGGTGAGGGAGGGAGGGGTAAGTGTGCATTCTTGCAGAATTTGACCAGACCATATATGGTAACATGTTTTTCCAGGGGCAGCTCTGTATGTGACTAGATCCAACTGTAGTCCAGCTGTAGGTATGGTGTAAAAATGTGATTTATCTGGTTTGTAGGGGTGTGGCAAGAACTGTATATATGCTGTGTATTTTGCCCTAACAAGCTGAGTACTCCAGGAAGCTACATGAGGAGAGTGTAGTTCCGTACCACAAATAAAATCTTACCAGACTCAGTGATTACAGTGCATCTTTCTCTTCTGTTCCTGGAAGCCCCTATAGCTGGACTATTAGGAGGCTAAATTCCCTTTATATTTTGGTGTTTCCACCCAGTTGCTCAAGCTTTGGCCAGCTGTGCAGCAGATTTGGAGCCTTTGAAGTTGGCAGTACAAATGAAGTTGGAACTGGTCTCTTCTGTTCGAGGGGGAATTGGAACAGAAAGAGGAACATTGCTCATGGCACTGACTGGGTAAGTGTACAACAGTCTTGTATTTGTACTGGTGGTACAGGGATTCCTAAGGAAGAATCCCGGTAGGTAATTGGTAATTGGCCCATTTGAGCTGAACTGATCACCCAGTTAAAGGGCAGGGAAGGTCCTAGAGTTTTTGCTCATCACCCAGACAAGGGGGCATTGAAGGTCCTTGAGTTTTTGCTAGGCATTGCTTGCCAATGGAATCTCCTGCAATGGAGAGGTTTCTTGCTTACGTGGCTAAGCATTTAATTAGATGGGCGGTATCGCCCTACTGTTCGACTAATAATAATCCTTTACAACATGTTAAAAAACAGGCAGAGTAGCATAATACTAAAGAGAAAAGTAATAAAAAGCAATTGGCAAATGAATTGCAAGCGCTACATCAATATGTAGCTGAAATGGAAAAAAGATATTATGCTCAACAAAAACAGCTTGTGCAGGCTAGATTAGAATATGACCAGTTGAAATCTGAGGTCTAAAAACTGCAAAATGAATGTACATCATATACCTGTCAGCCAAGGGTACAGGCAGAGGCATGCCTTGCTCTTAGAGAGGCAAATAGGCAGCTTAAAAAACAGCTGGAGGTCAAAGAAAAAACTAAGGCTGAGAAAGAAATAATGGTTGTAACAGCAGCAGAAATAATGCCTGCAGTCACAGCCCCATTGTCCTATAATGCAAAGACTCCAACCCTCCACCCAGAAGTGGATTTTTATGAGTCAGAGCATACATATGGGAAAGAAAGAAATGGGTGGAATGGAGAGTTTCAGTCTGTAACTACAGAGCCTTCACCTTATAAAATGGCAAAACGTCAAAGTTTATATACCCTGTGTGTAATAAAAAAAAAGACAGGCTTCAGTATGTGCAGAAAGGTGGACAAAGTACAATGAAAATAAAGATGAAAAACAAAACTTTTCCAGTGGCTTCAACAGTTGTAGTCTATTTGCAAACTCAGCATGTTACTTATGTAAGAAAGAAAATAGTATCAAGCTCTAAAACAATAGCTAAGGGGACTCCAAAGTGTGACTGATTGCCAGGAGCAGCGCAAAATGATAATGGCTAGACAATAACAGATAAACACTAGCATGCTGGAAATCAAAATATTCAGCTTAACAATAGAATTACAGTATGCCAGACCTATCTACCCCCCTCCACACACACACGCACATCCACAGCTAAGCAATCGGTTATATGCAAGCAGTAAAGTAAATCAAAATTGTATTGCCCTGGTGCTATGTTCTTACCATTTGTTAGAAATGCTACCTGTTGCAAAACCAAATGCTATATATAGCAAGGTTTTCTAACCTTAAAGAACAAAATGAGGCTGGAGTGCAGTCAGCCAAACCCACAGAATAAAAGAACGTAAACTACCTTTGGTTTGCATAAAAAGTATGTCTTAATGCTGCTTGAGGTATTAAATATATATATACATGACATGCAAACTAAATTGTTATTGTTTTTGTTTCACATTAGTATTAAATGCAAGGTTTCTTACAGTGCAAACTGCACACATTTGCTTCATTTAAAAATTGAGCAAAGTTAGTTGTGTCATAAAAAAACAAGCATTTGTCAATGCCGAATGTTTGTTTGCTGGTATTAGCATTGGAAATGCAGGAGGTAGACAGATGCAGAATAGGAATGGCAGTGAAGTATTGAACTTCACGCCAACCCCACCTCCATCCTGTAGAGATGGACAGGCATTAGGGTAAGTGTTTGGGTCATCGCCCATGATGTTCATACTATATCACCTCACTCTATTCTGCAGACACAGACACATGTTAAGGTGTGTCTTGGGGTGTTTGGCTTTACAGTCACCCCATTCCATAATGATATACGCTAAAATGGATGCAACATAGGAGAATGGTGTGAACTGTGGGGCCAAAGAGTCCAAGGTACACCTCGATGCCTGTCACTGGACGGGGGTGGGATGGCATGAGCAGTACAGTCAGCAATCTAAAGGCACACGCCAATGCCTGTCAGTCTGTACAGGGTGGGATGTTATGGTTAGCAACCCTAACGCCCCAGGCGTTTGTTAGTATTTGCACCACAAATTTTCAACATGGCCTTTTTGTGACCCTACCTCATGAAAGCATTTGGGACCTCTTCGCATGAAGAGTGGTAGCGTGATTTTGTCAATGTGTCCCAAGCTTTGACTTCCAACAGCAACCGTGCCATTCTGGGCCACATGTATGAAAAAGCAGATCGGGCAGGATATGATGAATGGCACCTGTACCATCCGTAGGGAGGTGTGAAGAGATTGCAATGTTGAAAATCTGTAGTGGGAATAGTAAAAATGCTCGCACTTCCGAGCAAACGTGGAAACTGTGCAATGCATGCATGTAACACAGTCATTTTATGGACTTTCATCACCAAATTTTCAACATAGGCATTTTAGGACCTCTGCTCAAGAACAGTGTCACTGTGATTTTCTTAATGTGTCCCGAACACTGATTTCCCACAGCAAGCATGCTGTTGTGCGCCGGAAGTACAAAAACACATTTCCACCAGGTATGTGAAAAATGACAGCTGTACAGTTCATAAGGAGGTGTGGAAAAATGCCAGTGTTGAAAATCTGGAGTGAAAATATAACAAATTTGTGAAGTTATGAGCGTGCGTGGGAACTGCGCAATGCATGCTCATAACACACCCATTTTATGGACTTTCATCACAAAATTTTCAGCATAGGCATTTTAGGACCTCTGCTCATGAACATTGTCACTGGGATTTTCTTAATGTGTCCTGAACACTGATTTTCCACAGCAACTGTGCTATTCTGCGTCAGAAGTGTGAAAACACATTTCGGCCAGGATGTAAAAAATGATAGCTACATGGTTCATAAGGAGGTGCAGAAAAATGGCAATGTTGAAAATCTGGAGTAAAAATATAACAAATTTGCAAAGTTATGAGCGTGCGTGGAACCTGTGCAACGCACTCTCGTAACACTCATTTTATGGACTTTCGTCACAAAATTTTCAACATAGGCATTTTGCAACCTCTGCTCATGAACAGTGTCACTGTGATTTTCTTTTTTTAATTCAATAAGCTTTATTAATTTCAAATATAACTACATAAAACACAGTCCCCTGAGGGGAGATGGCAGTAAGGCAGCAAATAGAATACAACAGACATTTCCAAAGAAATCCATCACCCCTCTACCTCCCATAAGTCTCCCTCCCTCCCTCTCCCTCCCTTACTTCAAATCCACCCTTAACCCTCCCCCCCAGAGCCAAGTGTTACTCGTGTGCCACTCAGGTAAATAATCACAACAATGCTCTATAGTCTAACCTGGTTAGGGCTTCCAAATGGCAAGCAGGGCCTCTAATGCTCCCCATTTGCTCTGGAATGTTGCGTACCTATTACGCATTAGACAGTTGTGTTTCTCCAATTGCAAAGCCAGCAACACCTCTTTGTGCCATTCCAGGACAGGTAGGGATACATTGTCCTTCCAGTGCCACATTATAACCAACTTTGCTATTATAGCAACTAGGGCCATGTGGCCTTTTCGGACCTTGGGTGTACCCTGAGGAAAAAAATTCAATAGACAAGCTTCTGGGATAAAAAAAGGGTCCAAACCCAAGAGTGAATCCAAAGAATGCCTAATTGCCTGCCAGAAGATTTGCACTTTCGGGCATGTCCACAACATATGGAACAGAGTACCCGGCTCACCTCCACATCTAGTACAGGCCGGGAAAAGAGAGTCGCCCCAATTTGTGGAGTTTAACAGGAGTAAAATATAAATTGTGCATGATATTAAATTGGTTAAGGTGCAATCTATCCTGTTTAATAAAATTATAGGAATTGCGCCATAGTTTCTTCCAGAAATCTGCATCTGTACCCGGGGCAGCTCCGAATCCAATAGAAGCAAACACCCTGAGGCAGGTTACTCTGTAATACTTGTAACTTTTTATAAACTAAGGAAATTGCATGGGATTGCCTGGCCAATATCAAAATAGAGGATAGATCCACTCTGTCCAACTCAGGGCCCCCGGGTTTTACCTATGTGGGAGACTATAGCCTCATTGAGCTGTCTATATTGGAAGATGTTACTAACATGTGTATTGAATCTGTTTCGGAAAGTGGGGAAGGAGATTATTTCTCCATCAGCATGCATATCCGCAACTTTCTTCCCCATCAAACTAGGCCGGTAAGACCCTAGGATAGGTAGATGCCCAATTCTAAAGTGAGGGTTGCCCAGTATGGGTTGTTCTAGAGAGGTATGCCAGTTGGTGGACATATTCACTTGCAATTGATGTAACGCTTTGATAGACCATCCTAACGGGGTGGACCTTAAGTTTCTAGGAATTGCCCTGGGGGTGATATATAGCAAAGCCAGGAGGGTACACTTATACTTGGCTGCAAGGTACCGCTCTATTCCCAGCCACTCTGGTGAGTAATCTTGCGGATTTACAACATGTGTTTCCTGTGCTCAATGGGCTATCTTACTAAGATGATGGGCACAGTAATACAAAAAAGAGGAGAGAGCAGCAAGCCCGCCCTGCTCTTTTGGAGCAGTTAATTTAAGATAGGACCTTCTAACTCGCTTACCCTGTCAAATGAAGGTGTTCAGTATTGATTGCAGCTTGGCGAACCATTTTTTAGGGAGGAAGCAGCCCAGCATACCCATTGGGTATAAGATACAGGGTAACACATTCATCTTCACAGTGGTGATCCTTCCCCAAAGTGACAGGGGGAGAGCACCCCATCTATCAAAATCCGCTTTAATTTTAGTCAGTAAATCTGAGAGGTTGGCTTTCACCATAGATGTAATATCTCTTTTCACTTGGATTCCCAAACGTAAGAGGGATTTCGACTCCCATGAAAGAGCAAAGTCAGTCACCTCTCCTCGGGAAACCCTATTATTCAGGGGAACACCTTGGTTTTGGCAAGGTTGAGCTTGTAATGGGAAACCTTGGAAGAGCCCTGACCTGCTCAGAGGCTGCTGGAAGGCTTACTTGTGGGTCTTCTAAGTGCAACAGCAAGTCGTCCACGTAAGCTGAGAAAGTGTATCTTTGGTCCCCCACCTGGATCCCCCGAATGTCTGGAGTAGCTACCAGATTCTGAATGAGGGGTTCTAAATATATATTAAATAAAAGAGGGGAGAGGGGACACCCCTGCCTAGTATCTCTGTGAAGCAAAAAGGCCTCAGAGTGAACCCCATTGCATCGAATTTGGCCCGAAGGAGAAGAATATAACAACCTAATCCACTTAAGGAAGACCACACCGCAACATGGTAGTAAAAAGGAAGTCCCAGGACACCCTATCAAAAGCCTTCTCAGCGTCCAGTGACACCAGAACCATAGGGAGCTCTGAGCCACTAGCCACCAAGAGGAGATGTAACAACTTCCGCATATGATCTCCCGAAGACCTTTCTGTCATGAATCCAATTTGCTCTTTACTTATTATGAGGGGCATGAGAGGTCCTAACCTATTGGCCAAAATCTTGGCCAGGAGTTTCATATCGGTGTTAATCAATGAAATAGGCCAATAGTTCTCTGGGTATTGTGGGTCTTTGCCCTTTTTATGAATAAGTGTGATTATCGCCCTCAAAAAAGTGGGGTCAGATAACCCCTTATCGAACCAGAAATTATAAATCTCTGTCAACAGTGGGGCTATCTCTGATATACAGGCCTTGTAGAGACCATTAGGGAGTCCATCTGGTCCTGGGGATTTGTCTGTTGGGAGGAGCTCAACGGCCCTTACCACTTCATCAACCTTGATGGGGCCCACTAAGGAAGAAGTGTGAATGGGTGATAACCTAGGTAAATCAATAAAACTGAGATATTTCGTGATATCTGCCATAGAAGGGCGATTAACAGATCCTCAGCGTATAAACTCTGGTAGTATTGCCTTAACACCCCTGCTATCGCACGGGGGTCAGTGACAACTGGTGTATCTTTATCCGGTTTGATTCCCGGGATAAACCGAGATGCGTCCTCTTGCCTGAGCCTCATGGCCAGTAATTTACTTGATCTTTCCCCTGATTCTAAGTAGAGAAACTTTGTACGTTTCAATGAAAGCTCAGCTTTCTGGGAAATGAGGCTGAAATATTGGGCTTGCAGGCCATTTAGCTTGACCCAGTCCTCGTCAGGTGATAGCCGAGAGATTGTAGTTTCCAATTGACGAATTGAGGAGAGTAAATAGTTCACTTGTGACTTGAATTGCTGGGTTCTTGTTGAGGCCATCCAGATACACTCCCCCCTCAGGGAACATTTTAGAGCCGCCCAAACTACCTCGACCCTGTTAACTGACTCCCTATTGATCCTTATGAAGTCAGTGATAAAATCTCTTTTATGCTGCAAGGAGCTGGGTTTCTGCAGTAACTGGGTATTGAACCACCAGAGGGTATCCCTCTTAATTACAGGTCCCACTAGGAAAAGAAGGGAGACCGGTGAATGATTGGAAATGACCCTGGTGTGTATATCGGCATTAATGACACCTGGGAGGGCAAAAGAACTCATAAGGAGGAAGTTGATTCTCGAAAATGTTTTGTGTGGTGGAGAAAAAAAAGTGTATTGACGTTCCTCCTAGTGCAAGACACGTCAAACGTCGATGAGATCCACTCCCTTCATGAGCTCATGTAAAGCCCTCTGGGCGGGGTAAAATCCCCTTCTCCAGGAGTCGGACCTATCGATATGTGAGTAAGAGGTAATATTCCAATCCCCCCCCAAGATGGTGAGTTTAGGGGGGTTGAAAACAACCCAACTTCATCAAATGTGTGAAAAAATGGGGGGAATTGACGTTTGGCCCATAGGCCGCTCCCAGTATAACCTGGTGTGACGCCAACAAACCATGCACTATAACATGTCGACCGTCAGGATCCCAAAGTTCTTTTTCAAGGGTGAAGGAAATCTTTTTATTTATTAGGATTACCACTGCTCCCTTATTAGTGGATTTACCTGCCCCATAAACTTGACTGACCCACGCTCTGCAGAACAAAACAATATCCTCCCGCCGGAGATGCGTTTCCTGGAGGAAAGCAATCCCAGTGTTCAAACATTGCAAATGTCAAAGAATAATGTGTCTTTTACAGCGATCTTGGGCACCTTTTATATTCCAGCTTATAAACTTATATGGGCCACTCATAGTAATATTTCGACTGTGACATTACCCCTGTTGTTGTTTTTTGATATAGTAGGACAAAAATACTTGGCCTCCACTTCTTCCTATCCTTACTACCCCCTGCCAGACACCCATTAATCCCCCCCAAAAAATAAAAACATACACACAAACTAATACTAAATACAGCTAACTCTACTTCTTCCACTATTCAGTACCCCAGTTCTAAAGAACCGCACCACAATACCACTTCTAGTACGGGATGTTACTGCAGCCTGTGTCCTCCATAACACCCCAACCGCACCCCCCCCCGCTATTACTGACCAAGGAAAAGAAAAAGTCCCCAACAGAACATGTAGCTCCACGACACTCTCAGGTGCATACACTTGTACTGGTTTTTGGAGGTACTCCTTTGGTTCATTCACTCCCCTTCTCTGGTGGAGGAAAATTGAAAATTCGTATCATCATCACGTATCAGAAAAATAATAGGAGGGCTAACATAACCACTAGCCAGACAATATCAGTCCTACCACATAGATAAGATGTAAAGGTGAAGGACAATTACCCCTCCATAATTGACACTGAGCTTGGTCCTTCAAAATATCGACCGGGTAAACATACCTACGAGAAACAATAGTAAGAAATAAAGATCATTGACCATCCTGCCCATATTACAATCTGTTTCCCTCAGTATACAGCCAAATCAACTGTGTTACAGTCTTAGTAACTTAATCTCATAAAACAAAGTCCAGCGTCCCATCACTCTGTATTTCAGGGTAGACAGCCAACGCAGACCTTCTCCGGGTTGTGAAAGGGCTAGGCGACATTTTGCACCTAGTGTCCTGTTCAAGTATTCAGTTCACTGTGTTACTCTCACAGTGGAAGGGGCTATGCCATTCAAATGAAACAAAAACGATCGGTTTTCCTCAGGTTTACAGGGGTGGTCTCTCTATTTCACCATCAGGCAAACATACCGAAGAGTGTGCTAACATACAATGCCCAGCCAACAACTCTGTATTACTCGCACACTCATTCACAAATGAAAACTCACCCCGATACTATCCTCACTTGAACAAGTCAGGGAACAGGGTCTTGAGCACTTTCATTGCTTGTTCCTGGGATTCAAATGAGAGCCACTGCTCTCCGGATTTGACCTGGAGTGTCGCAGGGTATCTCATGAGAAAGGGGTCACTAGGATTTTCTTAATGTGACTTGAACACTGATTTCCCACAGTGACCATGCTATTCTGCGCTGGAAGTGCGAAAACAGATTTCGGCCAGGATGTGAAAAATGACAGCTGCACTGTTCATAAGGAGGTGCAGAAAAATGGCAATGTTGAAAATCTGGAGTGAAAATATTTCAAATTGGTGAAGTTATGAGTGTGCGTAGCAACTGCACAATGCACTCTTGTAAAACAGTCATTATTTTGATTTTTCCCACCATATTTGCAACATAGGCTTTTTGAGAGCCCACCTCATCAACACTGGCACTGCAGTTTTGTTAATCGGTCCCAAAAGGTGATTTTGCGCAGTGACCACGAAATCACCTTTCAGGACTGATTAACGCCATAATAGTGGCTGAATTCATGAGGAAGGGGCCCAATAACCCCATGTTGAAAATGTGGTGCCAGAATTCCACAAAATGCCTGAGATATGCACCAAAGTTGAAAAAACCTATTTATGCCATTATACAGCTTACCGGCATTTCCTCAGTTCGTGGTTGACTTTGAAGAGTGCAGTCGTGTTCCTGATCCACTGAAGATCATTGCACCCGGCTCTGGAGGTAAGTATGGGGTGAGGAGGGGGTGTGGGGAGGTGGGGTGCGCTGAGGGTGGGTACGGGTTTGGGGATGGCCACCGGACTCGATGAGGGACCGTTTTCTGCTTTGCAGGTTACAAAAAAAAACACATCGCAGGATGGTTTTCCTGTTATAGGGTCATTTGGCATGCTGGGGTGGTCTCCCAGCATGCCACACACTGATTTTTTGGGGGGGATCTGTAGCCAACCTAGGATTGGAGACCCCCATCAACACATGGGGGGCAAGAACTGAGGGGGATTGGGCACTCCCTCGGCACAAACCGAATGTTTGGGGGGGGGATATTATGCCGTCAGAGAGTGGTCTCCCCCATCGGCAAATGACACGGGGGAATGAAGCTGATAGGGATTGGGCCCTCCATTGGAAAAACAATGTTCCTTGGGCACATGGTGCCAAGGGGGTTTGGGCACCCCCTCAGCATAGGAAGGTGTAATATTGTTTGTGAACATGGTGGCGGCTTGCCGCTGCGTTCTCAAACAATATTACACTAGGCAACATTCCACCCAGCAATGACAGGTCACTCCCTCATTGCAGTGAAATGGCTGACACTGCAATGATGAGGTGGCCCCTGATTGCTGCGGTAAAAACATTTTAACTTGGTGGCACTTTTGAAGACCAGCGTCATCAGCACACTGTGCTTCCATTGGTCCACCGGTGCCAAGCCCCCAAACGTAGTGCCTCTGTTGGCTGCTACAGTGCTGCACCTCCACAACCTGCTTCTCTTCTAAGCTGCCACATAATGTTTCTTGCACATACGTGCAAGCAAACATAAAAAGGAAATGTTTGCCTTTTGTCTGTTGGGTGAAAAGCACTCTGGTTTACAACAAGAAACATGCTGTAATTAAGGAACATAAATTGGAGGTCTGTGCCTGAAATATTTAATCAGTTAAGGCTTCTTTTAATCTAGAGCAATAAAAAATGTGTCATTCACTTTTCAAGTTAGCCTTGGTGATGTCACAAGGTAACTTCTTCACAAACTGCTCCACGTGTACTCCTATCTGAGGCAATGATGTAATCATGGTTAATTAACTAAAGGAATACATGTATTTGTTGCAACAGCTCAGTAGCATGCCTGTATTTTGGGCTACATAAAGGATAGCAGCAATTTGTCTCTGCTGTCCCTTAGCTAGCCTAACTAGTTTGCTTTCTGGGTCTGTGAACATCAGATCTTCTTTTAAATTGTTTACTAAAAACACTAATTATAATGATTATCATCTTCAGGTACTAAGTTTGTGAAAAAAATTTATCTTTAATCTATGTTTAAGCTTTTTCCTCTTAATAGCCATAACACAGGGAAGCCAAATGGAAGCTGGAGACTCACAGTAGATTATCAGATTTTAAACAGGGTCGCTCCCTTGGTTACTCCAGTGGTGGCCAGGCTACCAGACCTCACAAGTAATCTCTCCCCAACTGCAGCCTGGTATTCTATATTGGATGTATCCAATGGATTCTGGTCTGTCACGGTGCATCCAGACTGTCAATACAAGTTTGCATTTACCTTTAGAGGACAACATTATACCTTCACAGGTCTCCCCCATGGGTTCCACTCTTCTCCCTCTCTTTTCCATCAATCTATGGTGCAGATTTTGCAGGGGTTCTCACAACCCTCTGCCTTGGTGCAGTACGTAGATGATTTGTTGCTGCTCTCATTGTTGCTGTCAGACGGTCTTAAACTCAGTCATGCAAAGGCCCAACTGATGATCACCTCGGACACTTTTGTGGGGGTGGTCATCACTGAAGGGGAAGGGTACCAGACCCCAATGAAAATGAGGTAATACAATATTTACTAGTGCCTAAGACCAAGATGGCTTTACATCAATTTCTGGGCATGGTAAATTTCTGTTGAGATCTTATTGAGGGTTTTTCAGAAAAAGCTAAACCATTGTACTCTCTTTTGAAGGGGCCAGTAGTCTCCTAAGATATCACCTGGAATAGCACCTGTCAAAATAGCTTTACAGAGCTCAAAAGAGCTCTGATGGCCACACAGGCCCTTAAGAACCCTGATAAACAGATGCCCTTTGGCTTGCAAGCCACTGCTACTGACTAAGCACTGTCAGCGGTGCTGCTCCTACAGCACCATGGGCATTGGAGGCCAGTAGCATACTTCTGCAGATTACTAACACCAGTTGAACAAGCATTTGAACAAAATGTGTGAGGAGTGACCTCCCAAAGACTGGCACACTGGGCCCTGGCTCTGCAATTATGCAACCTCAAGGTTACGGTGGCAGCTCATGCCCTCCTACCCTTTATGCTACACTACACAGACAGTTGGATCCAGAGGTTTTTTTGTCTGATTCCAAAGAGGGGGATGTGAGGTTGTTTGTGGATGGCTCCCAATTTTGGCAAGATGGACATTTCCACACTGGGTATGCCATATGGGCACCAGAACTGCAGACACAAACTCTGATAATGTGCCCATCATCATTTTCATCACAAAGACAAGAACTGGAGGCTATAAGGGAGGCTATGGTTCAGTATCCAGTGGATGTATGTATTTATTTGGACAGTGATTTTGTTGTCCATTCACTTATAGAATATATGCTGTCTGGCATAAGAGGGACATGTGCTCAGCCACAGGGAAGCCAGTGATACATGGTGAGCTCATGAAAAAGATTTGGGAAATGGGGGAACTGAATCCATTACAGGTGTGTTTAGTGAAGGTGAAAGACCATCAGAAACCAGAGACTAGTGAGACAAAATTGCAGAACAGATGAGTTAGCTAAACGAGTGGCTCTGGAAGGTACACAATGGCAAGGCCCCAGGAGGGAAGGTACCTCTGGGGAGGGTGCCTTTGGCAGATGGACCATGGAGGTCTGTTACTGGGTGGGTTCTTCGGGTAGATACAAACACACACACTCAGAGGCAACAATTCAGGTGCAACCCACTTTTTGCTTGGTGGGATGTTTGTTTCTTCATAAACAATCTTCAGCACCAAAAAGTAAAAATAAATACAGAAAACAAAAGAAACAAAATAATAAACAATCAATGGCAATTCCAAAGACTTTTCTTCACTCACAGACTGGAACTTCCCTCCAGCTAGGTCAGAAGAAACTGGCCCTATCTAAAAAAAACAACTGGGAGAGGTAGGATTTATATACCTGCCTCCTTGGTCAGGTGACTCAGTGTTCCTTTTTCAAAGTAAACTCTTTTAATATACTCCTCAAATTAGTATTTGTAGGCACTATTTTCATTTATACAAATGCAAGAAACCCCTAAATGGTTTTATATACATAATAAACTCTTTTAAGAGAGTTTAAACAACAGTCAGACTTTCCAACAATTGAGTGACAGTTTATCTGTTTTAAATATGAGCCACTAGGGGTCACTGATCCCCTATAGTGATTCTCATCATGCTGCCTGAACTGCTAACAAGCAGACCTTCCCTTTTATTTTCTAGCAACAGACTACAAGCTTCCATTTTCTTAAAGCATTACCTTCTTCAGAAAATATTTTCATATTTTAGCTAACTTCCTGCTGTAGACTGTTTACATATTTCATCTTTATTAAACAAGGCACAGAAAAAGATGTTTTCTTTGCACAACAGAAGCTTTGGTTTATTTTTTAAAAGGTGTTTTAAAGAAACAAGGTCAAGACTTCCCCTATCAAACTGTCTGGTAAACTTCCAGACTTCAGGGTACATAATTATCTTAGTCTTGTCCTGAACTGAAGAAGAACAGAGCCACAATTCTCTCAAAGATAGAGAAAACCCAGGACAAACTGCTTTTACAGGATATCCCTGAGAAGAAAGAAACAAATGAAGTAGCTTTTGGGGGGGGGGGGGAGGTCAAGCCATCGGCTGAAACTTTTACTTTTGTTTGTGCTTTCATTTGAGGCTTAAAGGGGCTCTCCTGGAACATAGGAGAGTTTTTTTTTAAATGCCAGCACTTGATACAGGGCTAAATCTCCTTCTTAGAGACACTTTTACCAGGCAGATAAGTAATTCTCTCAGAAAGGGTTTTTTCTTCAGACTTCTGGCTTTCTTTAATAACAAAACCAGCTATGTTTGTTTACCAGCACTCTAAATTTAGCTGAAGAAGCTTTTATTAGAGCACAAATTTAACAAAGGGGGTAACTGCTGCTGTGGTGTATTTAAGCTTATTTTGTAACAACAGCTTATCTGTCCCACCACTACTTCCAAGTAGCGTAGGGAGCACAAAGAGGACTAGGGACCTTGGAAACAAGAGAAAACAAACAGAAGGGATAAGAAAGGGGGTAGAAGGAGTTTTGTAAGGAGGTAGCCTGCCTCCATACAGAATAAAAGGGACAGCCTTTAGAAGGGAAAGGATAGTGGTTGCAACCAGAGTTTGTTAGAGATAGAGAAAAGGTCCCAAGTCTCAGTGGCAGGGACTAGCCCTGTCACACTTCCCACCCCTTCTTTAGAGGGATGGCGTATCACCATAACCCCCCTCCAAAAACCCGGGAGGGGGTGGAACTCCCACCAACCCACTCTCAGGAGTTCCATCCCAGGGTCCCTTTATGAACAGAAACTACCTCTGTTCAGGTTCAACTAGAACCATACATACCCTGGGACTATGACGTTTAACAAACATCTTCAATCCTGTCATCATAACATATTTCAATGTACATTTATTGCCATCTGAACTGGCCATCTTTCATAGTCCAGACTCTTTTTTTCTTATTAGAGGTTGGAGGAGCTCCGGCCCACCCACTCCGTGAAGCTCCATCCCAGGGTCCCGTTACACATATTCTAAATAAGAAAACACTTATTATACCATATACAAAAAAATGCTAGCTTTATCCTGGAATCTGTATAATACATAGCTTAACACCTAGTATATAGAGAATAATGCATATGTAGGGAGTTGATATGCAGTTTTGTTACACACCCAAGGTGTGTGATATTAGAGAAACCTCGGGCGCGAAGCTCGAGAGGTTTCACTAGTATCAGACACCGAGGGTGTGTATAAAAAACTGCGTATCAACCCCCCACAAATGTTTTATTTTTTATAATAACTGGTGCACGGACTTTTGTTGTAAACGTATTTGGGCGAGAGAGAAAGCATGGCTGAGCAGTATTTGATTCGTTAAATTATATGCCCCAAAATCCATAAAAAGAGAAGTGGCTTACATGAAAAAATTTCTAACTTGTGGGTGCTGAGTTAATTTTTTTTCTGTTTTAAGATACAAAAGCCACCGATTGTAGATTGATGAGAGCGAGTTACTCAGTGGCTTCAGAAGGCGAGATTCAAGTGTGAATGAGTGTTGCTATAGCAACACTCATTCATGCTTGAATCTCGCCTACTGAAGCCGTCGAGTCACTCGCTTTCTTTGGTCTATACTCAACAGCTTCTGTTTCTCAAAACTGAGAAAAAATTAGCTTATCACCTACAAGTTAAAATTATTCTATACAAGGCACTTTGCTTTTTGTGGATTATGGGGCATATAATTTACCAAACCTGTTTGGCCACGCTACTGTGTTGGAGAAAAGTGAAGATGATCATCACGTACAGTGTAAGTGAGAAGTGACTTATAGCTACTCAGTTATGGCGTTTGAAGGGTATATGAAATCAGACATCTTAGCGCAAGACTGTAAAAGTCTTATCAACCCACGGGTTGATACGAGTTTTTCATCTCAACCTGCAGGTTGATTGGACTTTTAACAGCACTCGAAAACGGGTTGATAATGGGGGTCACCAGTTATTATATACAAATATCTATTTACACAGCTGTGTAGGACCTCACAATACTTATAGGACCCTCATTAGTACATACTTAGAAAAAAGAAAAAAATTTCAGAGTAAGAAATATTAATTAGCAGTTATATGCTGTTCTCCATCTTCCTCATCTTAAATTTTTGGGTGGTCCTTTTTACTGGCCCATAACCTAACATGGATCTCCCAGGACCCGAAATTATCCAGTATACATGTTCCCACAGTGTATACCCTTCATGTAATCATGTCAGATTTTATTTCCTTATTGGGTTCATCTTAACCAGGATGAAAACAGCTGGTCTGTCTCTATGACCTTTTTTGGGAACCTGTCTGCAGCTACTACCTGGAGTCTATTATCCTATGTGGAAGCCTCCTATATCTCCAAGGATGCCACTTCTTATGGCCTTCCACACTCTGGGGTATTTTCAGTACCATTATGGCAAGATATAGCCACCTACTTTCCCCAGAAGGGGATGGAACTAGGCTCACCTTCACCAAAGCTCCATCTCAGGGACCCATTACAGTGTCACACTAATCACTAAATCACTAATAAATTTATTCTGTACTAGTCTGTACTTCCCCTCAGTACATAGTCTAGAAGAAGGGTCCCAGCAGCATTTTTAGGCTACTATCTAGCTCCATTTTATCTCCCATCTAGTTGTTCATTTCACAACTGAACCACCACAGAACTGGCAAGTGGAACCTCAGTTTAAAAATCTCATGTGAAAGATGGCACTTCAGTAGTGTGGCACCTCTCTCATGCTGCACCACAGTGCCAGTGTCTGGATTTACCCCAAGTATGAGGTGTCCAGAGCATCTCTTCAAATGAACTAAACTGTGCTATTTGCCTACTGTGACTTCATCCTACTCACATAGAGTTCTATCCAGGCCACATCTGTATAGCAGTGATGATAACTATGCCCAGCTCATCAGAACAGTACAGATTGCTGATTGTCTGTTTTTAGTTGCTAGAAAGACCAAGGGACCGTACAAATAAAATATGTGAAAAACAAATCTACTGATGCAGACAAAGAAGTATGATCTGGCCATGTTTGCATCTGCTGGAATGAATGCAAACACTAACGCACTATTTCCAAAGGACACCTGGCATTTGTGCTAAATACCATTATTTGCTGCAGCTTGTTTAAAATGAAAGGGGCATGCATAATTTTTCTTGCCTCACATTTTCCTGATACTCTTAAACTATTTAGTAGCCACTTTAACAATAGGACTGGCAGTGCCCTGACAAACTAACTATGCAGATCTTGCCCAGTTACTGCTGTGGGGAAAAAAATGATAAAGGAACTCAGTAAAGCAGGGTTGCTATATACTACTGAACTACTGGGAGAAAACTATTGCTGGTAGTTACAGATAGGATCCTCAAATTTTCCTCAAAGTGAAAAGCAGTTCATGTATAGCTTATTTCTAGCTAATTCAAAAATAGCTAATAATTCTTAAAATGGACTTGCCTAGATGTGATTTTTCCCATTTTTCACTGACAACAGGCAGTCAGTTTTAGCAAAACTCAAATCTTTAAAAAAAATAAAATAAAATTCAGGCCATTCCAATCTTTATTACTAAAAATCTATGCAGAATATCAGGATCTTTGACTGCTAGTGTTTATCTGTCTCTTTTGCTTTTCCTGCATTGACATCATAGTCATCTGTTGTGACATTACCTGTTGCCATAGAAACAATTCTTACATTGCAAGTAGAAGACTATGCCTTTAAGGTGGGAAGAGCAGCTGGAACTGATTATTTCCAAAGGGCTAATAGCTTTTTAACACAAAATGTGTTCAGTAATTAAAAAAAATATATCAGGAAATTTGGATGGGGGGGGTTACATAACTGTGTTCTGCTGATGCCAACAGTGACTCTCTTGTTGGAAATCCATATTACTGAGATAGCTCCTTCCATACATGTACCCAGCAATCCCTCACTTGCATTAGTGTAACCCAGCCTACACCTAATATCTATGGCTTTCTGGAGTCTTTGTCAGACACAAAGATATAAATAACTGCTTTTCTGAGATGCTGGCTTACCACCTGGTACCTCCCAACCTACATTGGTGATTCCCTCTTCTCCAATGTTGCCATCTCTTTTGACCTTCCCACCTTTGGTTTCCATACCCTATGTGTTTGGCAGACACCCTCTGGCACACCTCCCTCTTTTTCATATAAGCAGCTATTTGGCAGTTCATCCCAGGCCAATAGAAGGCTGAGGTTAACTCTGCCAGTATTTCCTCATGGCTGAATGGGTTAGAGTGGCTAGAGCAGGCATTCTTCATCACCACTTCCCTATAAGCAATTGGAACCATTATTCTAGCATACAACCTCTTTGTATGGGGATTAGGCTTAACATGTTAAGGGGTAGACTCTCTTTCTTCAACCCACCTTAATGGTTTGACCCTTGTTTGACCGGTACCCATACCCCCTTCCTGATCCTTGATGTAGGAAGCTAACAGAGCTACACCAAGATCTCCCTTATGTAGCTTTCCCCATGCTTTACTTGGGTCACTGCATTCAGATTTCTGATTAGGCTTAAGAACAGTCAATGGTATATGAGTCCATTCAGCCCAACTGGCTTCTTTCTGCTTGATAGCAGTCTTCACCTGAGGAGGCACAAAGTCCGCAGCAGTCTTACCTGGGGACTAATCTGATGCTGTCACTTCTCCAATGTCCTCAATCCAGTACAGTCCAGAAAATACTGGTAGGATAGGCATTTCCATCTCCAAATCTGACAACTCCATGAGGGGTTTCTCATCATCCATAGCCCATGGATCCTCTCTTCCAGATTCCTCTCTGCCCCGTGGAATATGGACCCTCAGCTCCTGATATCTGAGCTCTGCTTCCCTGCAGCATTGTTCTGCATCTAGCCAGCACTCAACCATCCAGTGCAGCAGTCTCCTCAGGTTTACCATCTGGTCCCATGGTGCCTTGCCCAGGCCACCATCTCCATCCAAGGTTCTCATTGGCTCCACCATTGGATCTGGCACCATGCACTGTGCTTGCATCTTTCCTGATGTACAAGGTCTAGTACCCCAGACTGAGTTCTCCCTGGATCCCTCAGACACTCAGCCAGGATATCCCACAGCTGCCACCAAATATTACTAGGTGGGTTCTTCAGGTAGAAATAAACATACACTCAGAGGCAACAGTTCAGGTGCAACCCACTTTTTGCTTGGTGGGATGTTTATTACTTCATAAACAATCTTCAGCACCAAAAAGTAAAAATAAATACAGAAAACAAAACAAAATAATAAACAATCAATGGCAATTCCAAAGACTTTTCTTCACTCACAGACTGGAACTTCCCTCCAGCTAGGTCAGAAGGAACTGACCCTATCTAAAAAAACAACTGAGAGAGGTAGGGTTTATATACCCGCCTCCTTGGTCAGGTGACCCAGTGTTCCTTTTTCAAAGTAAACTCTTTTAATATACTCCCCAAATTAGTATTTATGGGCATTATTTTCATTTATACAAATGCAGGAAACCCCTAAATGGTTTTATATACATAATAAACTCTTTTAAGAGATTTTAAACAACAATCAGGCTTTCCAACAATTGAGTGACAGTTTGTCTATTTTAAATATGAGCCACTAGGGGCTGCTGATCCCCTATAGTGATTCTCATTATGCTGCCTGAACTGCTAGCAACCAGACATTCCCTTTTATTTTCTAGCAACAGACTGCAAGCTTCCATTTTCTTAAAGCATTACCTTCTTCAGGTAATATTTTCATATTTTAGCTAACTTCCTGCTGTAGACTGTTTACATATTCCACCTTTATTAAACAAGGCACAGAAAAAGATGTTTTCTTTGCACAACAGAAGCTTTGGTTTATTTTTTAAAAGGTGTTTTAATGAAACAATGTCAAGACTTGCCCTATCAAACTGTCTGGTAAACTTCCAGACTTCAGGGTACATTATTGTCCTGAACTGAAGAAGAACAGAGCCACAATTATCTCAAAGATAGAAGAAAACCCAGGACAGACTGCTTTTACAGGATATTCCTGAGAAGAAAGAAACAAATGAAGCAGCTTCGGGTAGGGGGAGTCAAGCCGTTGGCTGAAACTTTTACTTTTGTTTGTGCTTTCATTTGAGACTTAAAGGGGCTCTCCTGGAACATAGGAGGGTTTTTTAAAATGCCAGCACTTGATACAGGGCTAAGTCTCTTCTTAGAGACACTTTTACCAGGCAGAGAAGTAATTCTCTCAGAAAGGGGTTTTTCTTCAGACTTCTGGCTTTCTTTAATAACTAAACCAGCTATGTTTATTTACCAGCACTCCAAATTCAACTGAGGAAGCTTTTATTAGAGCACCAAGGTAACAAAGGGGGTAACTGCTGGTGTGGTGTGTTTAAGCTTATTTTGTAACAACAGCTTAACTGTCACACCACTACTTCCAAGTGCAGTAGCTTAGAGAGCACAAACAGGACTAGGAACCTTGGAAACAAGAGAAAACAAACAGAAGGTATAAGAAAGGGAGTAGAAGGGGTTTTGTAAGGAGGTGGCCTGCCTCCATACAGAATAAAAGGGACAGCCTATGAAAGGGAAAGGATAGTGGCTATAACCAGAGTTTGTTAGAGAGAGAGAGAGAGAGAGAGAGAGAGACAAAGGTCCCAAGTCTCAGTGGCAGGGGCTAACCCTGTCACAAGGTCCTTGCAGATTGACTTCGTGGGACCATTACCCATGGGCCCTATGAAGCATGCACTACCTATTGGTAGTAGTGGATACCTTCTCAAAGTGGGTGGAAGCCTTTCCGGTGAAAAAGGATACTGCTCGACAGGTACAGTAACTAAGGTCTTGTGGGAACAGGTTTTCTGAAGATGAGGTTTCGCAAAAACCTTAGAGAATGATAGAGGCACTCATTTTACTGCAGAAATTATGAAAACCATGTGTGCCCTACTGGGGATAGAGCAAAGATTACACATTCCCTATCACCCCCAATCATCAGGCATGGTAAAACAGATGAACCATACCCTTAAACAAGGACTCAAGAAGTTAGCCTTAGAAGCAGGAAAAGACTGGGCAGTTCATCTTCCAGGAATTTTATTATCGATCAGAAGCACCCAAAGCAAAAGTACAGGATACACCCTGTATCAGTTGATGATAGGAAGGGACATAAGGGTGTATTATGCGTCTGACCCTGACCTCAGTACCCTTGTAAAAGATAGGATTCAGGCAGATGTATTCCTAGAACAGGTACAGGAGCAATTGAATCATTACCTGCTGGACGTGGCTAGAAATATGCCACAAAGTCATGAGACCAATCAGGCTTGGTGCTCAGGAGTATTGCTTTACAAAGAATTACAGATTGGTGATCAAGTCATGGTTAAACATTTTGGACAAAATGGATCATGGCAGGCAAATTGGACTGTTCCATACCAGGTCCTCGACAAATTAGGTCCAAGGGTGGTTAAAATTTCTCGTGACAAACAAAAGAGTAAAAAAGAATATTACTCTATTGCATATAGATCATTGTAAACTGTATGAAGCAAATTCAGATATTACAGAGAAGAACAATTGCTACTGCACTTGATTTTTCTTTCTCTGCAGGAAGAAGATGAAAACAAATTCCCCACTCCGAGGGCAGGACAGGAGCCCCTGCTGGAAGATAATGTGCCTACTTGGAACAGTCTGCTCTCTACTGTGTATGTCTTGAACTTTATGGGACTGCCGACAAAATCTGAAGGTGATAAGGTCATCACGAACACTCTTAAAGGGTGACTTTTGTAATATAACCTGCACAATGATATTAGAGACTAATAGCAATTGTAAGTCATGTAATTATCTAAGAAATGAAAAAGGACAGCGGAGTTAGCCATTGCAAGTCGTATGAGATGGAGGAACTAACATTCATGAAGGGCAACTGCAAGTAACACTTTATACCATGTATGGACATGATAATGACTCCTGGCAATTCCCAATGGATATATTCGGGGTCTATGAAATGTGTGTTGCCAATGTTTTTAAAAATGTCACTGTAGAAGTGCATGGTCTAAAGGGTATAAGAGAAAAAGGTTACCGATGATCAAACAAAAAATAGGAAATTAAATAATTTTCATGGGATGGGAGTTACGGACAGGTATAGGTGCAGCATTAACAAGACCATGTGCAAACTGATAAATATCACTATGTACCAGCAACTGTTGTTTCTTACCTTACCTCAGGATCCACAATTCGTGACCTTACATTTATGTGAGGAGGGAGGGGTACATCTTACAGCTAATGCTTTTGCTAAAATACAATATAAGGTCCATCATCAGCTAGAAGGGACCTTCTCTCCCCCCCTCCTGATGGTATAATCACTGAAGAGATGACAGAACCAGTGTATTACCTGCTAGGTATGAGTTGTATGTTATGTTACACTTGCCTTTTCCTAAGCTACCTCCTAAGTGTATGAATAACACCTCTATTAGAGTATGGCAAAAGCTATATAATGATACTCTGGTGGAGTATCATGCCTGAAATGAAATTTATTTTAAAAGGAGGAAGAGAGACCTTACCTTGTAGGTAGGGGGACTTTTAGGGGTAGCCTACGGAATAGATTCCATGGTGTTAAAAGGACATACACGAAACATGAAGGAACAGTTAAAGGTATCATGACCGGTCCCTTGGCTGTCTCTCCTAAGTCCGCTGCTAATAATGAACAGATAGATTGGGATGCCTTCTCTGAAATATTAAATAATTACTTGATTACCACACAATGGACAAAGTTGTTAAATTACACCATGGTGAAAGGCATTACTAATAGTACTACGCAAATATTATGCTCCCAGTGGGCAAATGAAGATGTAAATATGCTACAACATGAATTACAAATGATAGAAGCTGGAGTATTACCATGGGGTATACTAATCATAATTTATCTCAATTAGTCAATCAAACCTCAAAGGAAGCTATTCTCATCTCTCGATCTTTAGTTTACGTTTTCCCTCTTGGTAATAAAATGCCTGCTGTTTATGTAGTCCCACTGTTCCTGGCTACCCCGTCTCATTTACTGCAAGAGCTTATGGGTGGAGGCTAACTAATTTGGGGGTTCCTAATGGACAACCAATTAGTGCAGCTGCAATTGCAGGGGGACATGGTTCTACCAAACCCTCACGGTCCAATCATGTTGGATAGTAAACAATGTTTAAGGCATAAAATAATAATAACAACACTATTTTTATGACGCCTTTCTAAAACCAGGGAGCCATACAGAATAAAACAGATTACATTTTTCAAGTCTTATATTAAAACAAGTTGCACAAATAAACAAATACAGTAAAAACAATCAGACTCCAAATGTTTGGGTCTCTCATACCCTATCATGTCTACTCTCTCATCATCTCCCTCTCTTTCTCTCCTTCCTACCACACTCCCTTCCTCTCCCCTGCTCATTAACCACTCAGTTTGGCACTTATTGTATTGTTCTGTATGCTCTCTCTTGCAATGCCTGTTTCCTTTCTGTTTTGATTTTCCTATGTTTACTTGTCCAACCTGTATTATAATCTGCATACTACTATAAAATTTTTCATTATCGTTTTTTTGTTGAAGCTATTGTCTCTCCATACCCTAAGTATTGTTATTCCCTCTGAACTGTGCTGCTTTCGTGTGCTGCATCACATGTATTTTGTATGTATTTAAACTGTTTTCTCCCGGGTTGTGCCTGAAAATAGGCATTCTTATGCCTAGTGCACTTACCAGGTTACCAAAAGCAAAATAAATAAATACCCTAGAGCAAAGGAGGGAGACAGGTGATATGATCGAAACATTCAAACATCTTAAGGGCATCAACAAGGTGAAAGAGTCTAACGTTTCAATATAAGAAAAATAGCAGGACAAAAAGACACAGCATGAGATTAGAGGGAGGGCGATTAAGGGGTAATGTGAGGAAGTTATTTTTCACAGAAAGGGAGGTGGATGCATGGAACGGCCTACCTCAGGAAGTGGTGGATATGAATACAGTGCAGGGCTTCAGACAGGCATGGGGTAGGCATAAGGGATCAATAAAGATGAATATGAATAGATTGGCCATTGACAGAGTACAGGCCGATGGCACATTCATAAGGTAGAAAAAATGGGCAGACTGGATGAGCCTTGCGGTCCTTATCTGCCATCTACTTCTATGTTTCTATGTGTGGGCCTCAACTGCATGCCACCTGTCCCAATGCACAGGGTTGGACCACAATAGTGAGCAGTGCTGGCACAGGTAGACTGACCTGCAGCGACAGGAGAGGACCAGACTGGAGTGCTTCAGGTGCATTGTGCAAGATGGCACTTTGTCTGTGACAGGTAACTGGACACCTTACTTAGAGCAGTGCCTTTTGCATGTCAGTGGGTGTGGGCATCCATGTCAACACTACACATGTGGGTAAATTTGTGTCTTGGGGTCACTGCACACATGCCCGCAATGCTGCTGGGTATGTCCCAGGCAGTGGACTGTGTGCAGCACTATGGGTACAGTGGTGCCTTTGTGTGGGTCAACAGTGCCTGTGTCTGTGGGCATACATGTGATGCGCATTGCTGGACCCACATGACAGGTCATGGGTTTGTCCAGCACTGGCTGTGTGTCACATGTACATTGAACGTACAGCACACAGGTGTACCATGAGACAGCTGCATCCTGGGAAGGGCACATTGCATTGCTTGACAGTTACGCATTGTGTACCTGCCATGGGGGGGGGGTAACTGCTGCTCATGACGGTACTGACCCTGGTCCATTCCCTTCACTCTGCAGACTGCAATGCCAGGGGCATGGACTGGGGGTGTAACCAAAGGAGTCAGGGAACCAATCAACAGGACAACACCAGTGCTGACCGGCAGGAGGATGTGGCACATGTGTATGTTCCTCAGTTGTCAACCTGTGTAACATACCTTTCTGGGTGGGGCAGGTTTGGTAACCGGTACAGCACCTTGTTGCCAACATGGGGGTAATCATATCAGATGAGCTTAAGGTTAGCAAGCAATGTGAGAAGGCAGTAGGGAGGGCTGGGGGTATACTGGGATGCATAGGGAGAGGCATCAGCAGCAGAAAACAGGAAGTTGTTATCCCTCTGTACAGACAGTTGATGAGACCTCATCTGGAGTACTGCGTCCAGTTCTGGAGACCCCATCTCCGCAAGGACATAGACAGGATAAAGGCAGTCCAGACGAGGGCAACCAAAATGGTGCAGGGTCTGCAAGAGAAGCTGTATGAGGAGAGACTAAAGGAGATTAACATGTATACCCTTGAGGAAAGAAGGGAGAGGGGGACATGATAGAAACTTTTAAGTACCTCAGTGGAATCAACACAGTCCAAGAGGGTAGCATCTTTCAGAAAAAGAGACGTGCAAGAACAAGGGGACACAATTTAAAGATAGACGGGGGGGCGGTTCAGGAGCAATGTGAGGAAGTATTATTTCACAGAGAGGGTAGTGGATGCATGGAACAGCCTTCCTGAGGAGGTTGTGAGGTCTAAAACTGTGGGAGAATTCAAGAATGCATGGAACAGACATAAGGCAATTCTTGTGGGGGGTAGGAAGAAATAGGCTGTTGGTTAACTAGGATCTGCGGCCTATCCTGTAGGTAGGGAAATGGGCAGACTAGATGGGCCAAGCGGTCCTTATCTGCCATCAAAGTCTATGTTTCTATATGTGCTTATGCCCTGTATAATGTCACCGGTGCAAAAGCATGTGGCCATGGGTTGTCCATGGTGATATGCTGCTGGGGAGAGTATCGCACACAACTCATGCTGCCTGTGGTACAGTGCACCTGGACAATGTCTAGCCCACCCATACAGCCTGAGGGCCTCTGCTGTGGCAGCACATGGCTCCCCACAGCTCCACAGTGCTGAGGCATGTTGTGTCTTGCATGCACATGCCATGCGGGGGCATGCTGTGCATGTCACACTAGGCTGCATGGGCACACAACCCCCTCGGTGCTGTTGTCCTGCCATACTGCTTCTACACCCAGGGTGTCACATGCCAGCCATTTAGTGGACCTGTGTCACATCTGTGTCTGTCACATGGTGGCATGGTCTTGACAGCCACCTTGCACCCTGCACATCAGAGTGTGCATGGTGGCCTACGGTGCCCTGTGGATCCATCAGTCATCAACATTGTGCTCTACAGGATGCTCTTTTCCACAACTGTGTCCTCCATCAAGGATGTAGGCAGGCATGCTCACTGTACACATTTATGTACACAATGCTGGGTGCACGTCCCACCTATATCCCTCTTTTGTTCCAATACTCATTCTACTGTGTGTATTAAGGTTACTGTAGGCATGCCTAGGGGATTGATATGTGTATAGCTGGTGAAGGGTGTACAGATGTCATCTGACATACGTCTTCTTTATGGTTCTGGGACCAGCATTTTGGGGAGCTGTGTACAATGATACTAAAGGGGGCAGCAGTTGTAGAGTGTGTGCAAACTAGCCATGTCTGGCTGTACCCCTTTTCTCTATATGTTATGTGCATGCTGTATCCGCTACCATTCCACAGTTGTAACATACCGTTGCACGTGCCCAGCTACGACTATGTACTGTGCTGCAGGACACACATACATGTGCCATGGCAATGCTTGCCCAGTGTACACTGTATGCCGTCCATATGCTATGTTGTGCTCATGCCTGTGAGCAGCTGGGTGGGTTCCCATGGTTGTGTGTCTGTCACAGCATACAGACACCGCATAGCGTGCCTCTGGCCTGGTCATGGTCCCTGTGAACTTGTGTTCACACAGTAGTGTGGGCATGTGTGCACCATCTACATCACACATGCAGACTGGTCACATTGCACTGTGCTATTCCGGTATGCCACCATGTTGGGGCTTTGCTGCACACTGTGACCACGGACCCGTTGTCTTCAGTGGGGGGGGGGTGCTGCTGATGCCTGGCTCAGTGAAGTGTCATAGCCCTGGAGTAGTGTGGCTGTCACATGTCCACAGATCACATTTCTGTCATGATCAGAGTCTGTGGCTGTGCCGAGGGGTGTGGGGACACATGCACACTGTCAGCTGTGCAGCCCTGTATATTGCCAGTACGGGCCACAGTCTGTTGACATAGAAACATAGAAACATAGATTTTGACAGCAGATAAGGACCGCTTGGCCCACCCAGCCTGCCCATTTCCCTACCTACTGGATAAGCTGCAGATCCTAGTTAACCAGCAGCCTACCTCTTCCTACCCCAACCCCCTAGAATTGCCTTATGACTGTCCCATGCATGCTTGAATTCCACCACTGTTTTTGACTCCACAACCTCCTCCAGAAGGCCGTTCCATGCATCCACAACCCTCTCTGTGAAAAAATACTTCCTTAAGTTACCTCTGAGCCGCCCCCCTTCTATCTTCAAATTGTGCCCCTTGTTCTTGCACATCTTTTTTTTGAAAGATGCTACCCTCTTGGACTTTGTTGATTCCCTTGAGGTACTTGAAAGTTTCTATCATGTCACTCCTCTCCCTCCTTTCCTCGAGGCTATACATATTAGCTCCTTAAGTCTCTCTTCATGTCTTCTGGTGCAGACCCTGCACCATTTTAGTTGCCCTCCTCTGGACAGCTTCCATCCTGTCTATGTCTTTGCGGAGATTGGGTCTCCAGAACTGCACGCAGTACTCCAGATGGGGTCTCACCAACTGTCTGTACAGAGGGATAATAACTTCCTTTTTTCTACTGGTGATGCCACTCCCTATGCATCCCAGTATCCCTCCAACCCTCCTTGCTGCCCTCTCACATTGCTTGCCCACCTTTAGGTCATCTGATAAGCTACCCCCAGGTCCCTTTCCATTTTTGTTGTTGTTAGTATTTCACCCCATTGTGTACTCTTCCCTGGGTTTTGTTTCCCAGGTGCATTACCTGCACTTCTTAGTATTGAATCTAAGCTGCCATACATTTGACCATTCCTCTAACCTTGCCAAGTCCCTTCTCATCCTTTCCACCCCACCTTGTGCATCAACTCTGTTGCAGATCTTTGTGTCATCTGCAAAGAGCCATACTTTCCTTCCAGTCCCTCTGCAATGTTGCTTATAAAGACATTGAGAGGACCAGTCCTAATACTGAACCCTGTGGTACCCCACTAGTAACCCCATTTCTTCAGAGTGGACTCCATTTACTATTACTCTCTGTGTCCTATTCTCCAGCCAATTCTTTACCCAGGCTGTCATCTTGGGACCCACTCCCAGGCTGGCTAACTTGTATATTAATCTTTTGTGAGGACTGTGTCAAATGCCTTGCTAAAGTCTAGGTAGGCCATGTCCACAGCCCCTCCCTGATCTACTACTTTGGTCACCCAGTCAAAGAAATCTATCAGATTTGTATGGCATGACCTTCCCGCTGTGAATCCATGCTGCCTTGGGTCCTGTGCCCCTCTGGTCTCTAGATACTCAACAATTCTTTCCTTCAGAAGTGATTCCATCATTTTCCCTACCACTGAGGTTCAACTAACAGGTCTGTAGTTTCCTGCTTCTGCCTTGCTCCCACTTTTGTGAAGGGGAATCACATCTGCCCTCCTCCAGTCCTCAGGTACCACCCCATCCTCCCATGATTTGTTAAAGAGCGTAGTTAGTGGTGTCACTAGTTCTACCCTTAGTTCTTTTAGAATTCTGGGATGAATCCCATCAGGCCCCATTGCTTTGTCCACCTTCAGTTTTAAGAGTTCTTTCAGAACCCTTTCTTCTGTAAATGGGCTGGTATCAACTTCTGTATCAGAGTGTTTCTGCTGTTTGTTTTAGGTACCTCCCCTCCTCCTTCTTCGTAAATACTGAGCAAAATATTTGTTTAGTATCTCTGCCTTTTCACAGTCACCCTCTGCCCACCCTCCCTCCCTTTATTAAGCCTCACTAACCCTTCCTTGATCTTCCTTCGCTCCCTGATGTACCTATAAAAGGTTTACCCCCTTCTTAACTGAGTTGGCTATCTTTTCCTCGGTTTGGGCCTTTGCTGTTCTGACTGCCTTCCCAGCATCCTTTTGCTTTAACTGATACAGTTCTCTGTCCTGCTCCTTCTGTGATTCCTTGTACTTCCTGAATGCTTTCTTTTTCTCTTGAACCTTCACTGCCACTTCCTTTGAGAACCACAGTGGTTTCTTACATCGTTTTGTTTTGTTTATTTGCTTCACACAAAGGCTCGTTACCTCTGTGATGGCAGTTTTTATTATTCCCCATTGTTCTTCCACCCATCCTTCCTGCCCATTTGCTAGTGCATTCCTTAGGCACTCACCCATTTTGGCAAAGTCAGCCCCATTTGACCATTGGTTGTGTGGTTTCAGGCTGTGATGTTGCAATGTCATCTGGCTCTACCTTTTGTTCCATTGGGCAGAATGTCCCAACCATTCCACAGCAACAGTGTTTTGTCATTGCTCTGGAGTAGTCTGTATTTAACCTGAGGGGGGCTGTGTACTGTACTGTTACAGGATCTTCATTGGTCATGCTTGGGGCATTGTCCCATCTGTGGTGGTGGGGACAAATGTCCTCCCAGGCCTTTCTGTCTGCATGGGATGGGCGTGTGTACCATGGGGTTTTGTGCTGCTGCATACAGGCACAGGTCAGGTGGCATGTGCATTGTTTACATTGCTGGATGCGCATGGTGGTTAGGACATGTTGTCCTTCCCTGGGGTCACGTCCTGTCTTCTGTAGTGTTCACAGTGTCAGTGCACCATTCTTACATGGTGATCATTCCCCCAATAGGTTCACATTGGAGCTCACTGTGGGCCAGGTGGTCAGAGGAAGGGGAAGGTTGTGATGACCTTCTGAGCCAGCTTGTGCACCAGCAGTGCACCATCATCGAGCAACAGGTCATCCTGATTAGTGAGACCAGGAGAATGGTGGACATACTTGAGCAGAGGCTCCCTGCAGAGACCCAGGCCCAGGCTTTCAACTCTTAACCCCCCTCTTCCCATGTTATTCACCCTTCCCTGCCCCCTCCGTTCTGTTTAGATTTTACCTTTTAAATAGTTTGATGATGTTTTATGTGTTGTTTCATTAATACATATTTTTCTACTTGCGTTACTGTGTCCTGTCTCTTTCTTGGGTAACTGTAGTCAGTGTTACTGCTGCGGTGTGTTGCACCAACAGTCCATCTAGTTCAACATGGTGTATGACATCCGGGCCAGTCCCGTGGTGCAGATCTCTCAACAGCTCTCCCTGCACTGTCTGTGGCTGCACATGTGGCAGTGGGCTATTTTGGGTGTGGTGGGTTTCTTCTCCATGTGGCTGTCGTATTCTGTTCTCCATGTGTACCCTACATGTCGAGTGCATGCTGCAGGTGACATCTGTTTTGTGTCTGCCCATGGACATGGTCTGTTCCCTGTTCCTTGGGTGCACTATTGCCTGGCTGGGGAGACCTTGGTCTGTAGGCTTGTGTCAGGTATTATCCATGTGGCCACAGCTGCCATCCATCCCCCCTGTGTCCTCCCACTGTGTATCCTGTGGTGTGCAGTCCCCTGTTTTGTGTAAGGGATTCTTGTCTCCTCCCCCTATGCATAGTGGGCAATGGTTAGGTCCATACTGTCACACAGGCATGAATTGTCCTTTCTGTGGGTCACATCACCACTGTCCCATCTCTGCACATTTTCCATAGTTCACATCCATACAGTGTTGCTGCATTTTAGGTTTTCTCTTTCATGTTATTTTTTTTGGTTTTTTTTATTTTATTTTTGGGTTCCTGTGTTTTTTAATGGCATTGCATTTGGTGGTTCATTTGCTGTTGTTTGTGTTGTACATTGCTGTATGCTGTGGTGTTCACATTTTAGGCTGCACTTTTTGCATGTGCCCCCAGTGAACACATGTTTCTCCTGTGCACTGTGCTGTTTGCACTGCCCAGTTGCTATATTCAGAGCTGTCTTGATTTCCTGGCTATTTTTGCACTGCACTCTCAGACCTGTTTGCACAGCTTCATTTATATGCTATATTCAACTGATTTAGTCCCGGGGCTATTTCTTTGAAAATAGTGTGCAAATGGTTCTGGGCTAATTTTTCACACCGGGCAGTGCTAATTGAGCCCTGGGGCTAAGTTTTGAATATTGGGCCCCAGGGGGTTTAAGAGATTTAAGCCTCCCTGTTTAATGGTAATGTTTTGATACAAGGTATTTCTCTACCATTTTAAACGTGAGACTTAGAAGCCTTACATCCAAAACGTTTGGTAGTGGGTAAACTATATTTAGATAAGTAAAGATAGGTAATATAAAAGGCTTCAGAACAGTAGTTTTCTTCTTCTTTGTTTCCGGTTTTTCTACTGCTGCACTTTCCTATTACCAATTCACAACTTTTCCTCCCTGTTTTCTGCGACTAAATCACCATGTGCCAAATGTAACCCCAAGTATTTGAATTGGCACTGCAGTCACAGTGATACCTCCTATATCATCAATTGGAGCTTGATTCAGATCCAGTCACTAAGCCTTTACATTTGTGAACACCACATATCAGTATAAAAGACTAAAAGACGTCCAGTGCGATTATGCCCAGCTGTGAATCCTTGACAAAAAGTGCCACATCATTTGTATTTATTTATTTATTGAAATGTTTCACCAGGAAGGCACACTGAGCAACAAGTCACTTGTCTCCCAGTGTGACCTGGGGGGAAGGGGTACAATAGGAATGAGACATCAGACAAGCAAGTTAGAGGATCAACATTAACATACAGTTGTAAGGCAGGTGCTACAAACTGTGTTACAACAGTGTTGCACATAACATGTAGAAAGAGTGGACAATAATAAGTGATGGGTTAATAAGTAAACAAGTGCTTACATGAAAGAAGAGGGGAAGTGGAGGGGTGAGGTGGGGAAGGGGGAGGGGAAGGGGGAAGATTCGTGACCCTGGAGACCCCCTCAGGATGTGAGAAACCCTGCAAGGGGACTAGGGTGACCAGAGAGAAGGGGATAAGGCAGTGCCCCATAGAGACCCCTTTAGGATGGTGAAGGAAGGGAGCAAATGAAAGATACAAGCCCCTTGGTAGGGTAGGAGAGGGCCCCATGGACAGCATTCAGGGTCCTTTACATTCTGTGTGAGATCAAGGGAGGCCAGTAAGGGGGAGCAATTTGGGGGAAAGGGAGGAGGGCTAGAGATTTGGGGTGGTGGGTGTGCACAGGGTAAAATGAAGGTGAGGGTAGGGGGGTAGGGTTTGTCCAGGACTTAGAGGAGAATTAGGGAGGGACATGGCAGGAGCAGCTAGGTGCAAGATAATTATTGAGGGCAGAGCTGATGGAGTGGACAGTGGATGAGTGCCAGATTTTAGGGGGGGAGGGAATTCCAAATTTTTGGGAGGCATTGACAGTAACTGTATTGGTTGATTTCAGTGGATTTGTGGGGTAAAACCAGGGTACTGGACTCAATTGATTTAAGGTAATGGGAATCTGTAAATGCTGTATTTTTTGCATAAGCAGTATTGTCTATGTTACTTATGCCAAAGAGTTTCAGATGTCCTAAAACATTTTCATAGTATGGGGTCAATACAAAAAAAATACTAAAGCGGACTTAGCGTGCAACCCTGATGAACCCCTGTTTTAATACTGATCCTGCTGCCAAGATGACTGTTGATGTTTGGGATGATACTTGCTGAGTCTTATAGCTTCCTATTCCAAGCAGAAAATACTGGTAGGATGCCATAATGCCTTAGTACTTCAAAGAGATAACTATGCAACACTTTGTCAGAAGCCTTTTCCTGACCTAGGGATGACAGGTGACCCAGAGCCATACCATGATGTCCCATTTCAGCTATTTCTCTAATCAATATCAGATTGTCATGAATACTTATTCCCAGTATAAAACAAGTTTGAAACTGGGAGATTAAGTGTTGTGCTACTTTAGAGCACCTGATGTTCAGAATTTTTGTAGGATTTTCAAATCTGTATTCATAAAGCTCTGGGGTCTCCAATTATTTAAATCAGACATCTCACCTTTTTTACACAGGAATATCTGAATTGCCTCTCTGAATGAGTCTTGTGGTTTCCCTTCAGCTAGAACTCAATTAAAAACTACCCCTAAAATATTTGCTATTGGCAATGAGAAGTGTTTATAAAATTTGGTGGAAAGACCATCTTGTCTAGGAGTCATATTATTTTTTAACTGTTCAATAGCAAAGCATATTTCTGCCATAGTTTTAGGGTCTGTAAGGGACTCCAAATCTTTCTTTGGCACCAAGGGGATATCTAGATTGTGCAAAAATGTCTGAGCAGAGGGTTGAGGAGTTCATGTGCCAAGCATGTCAAATAAATACTGGAGTACTGCTTTTAAAATATTTTCTTTCCCAGTTACCACTTTGCCCGAGCTACTGTAGTAGCTAGTCCAGTAATGTTTCTGCAAGTGACTCCATCTTTACAGCTTTTGTAAATATTACCCTTTCCCAACTTACCATGCATACCACATTGGTGATCCATACATTGGGATTTTTCCTCATTATATTGTAGGGCAATCAGTTTCTCCTTTACATGCATTATCTGATTATCATAGTCTTCAGTTTCAGAGTGCCATAATAAGCAGTTTCATTAATTGCATCCATAACTCAAGATAGGTCAGAAGTTCTGATTTAATTTCCTTTACAGACTAGTACTGCGAAAGCCTTTTCAAGTCCATTTTCGTGTCATCCCACCAAAGACTAAGGTTATCGTAAAGGCAAGTCTCTGATAATCATGCTAATAGTAAGTCCCAGACATTTAAAGCTACCTTGGGGGGGCTTCCAATAATGTGTGATTTAGTCACCATATGCCCCTACCACTTTTAATAACTCCTGTGCCACTAAAAGTGCTCCCTACCAGGAGATGATCTGAAGTCTCTGAAGGAAGTACTGTAATATCTTGTATCGCCATCTGCAAGGATATAAATATGAAGTAAATCCTAGTGGCCAGTGTATTCTTGTAATACATAAAACCTCCCGGTTCATATTTAGTCCTATATGCATCAGTTAAAGCTGCCTCTTGTATCAGGGTGTTCAAAAAATTAGTGTCACAGAACAACTTAGAAGTTTTGGCCCCTCTAGAAAGGGACAAGGTAAAGTTCTGTCTGTTAAAATTTTTCACACTATTGATATTCAGGGTGGCAATCTTAATTGATGGATCCATGAGATATTATGATTGAAAAAAACATCTCCCAGACATCAAACCTTGGCCTCATTTTTACTACCTCTCCTGGTAGTCATCCTAGTATTTTTTTCTTTCTTTTTTAGGTGTTCCATGTGAAATGGTGTCTTGCCTTCTTCACTGTCAGTGGATACTGTGCTGTGATGAAAAAATGGAAGATGTTTCTGACTACATGCTACCATCTGAATCAGCATTGTCCAAATCAAGGACATTGAATCTATTGCCCAAAGGAAGAGGAGCCTGCTGGGCATCTGGTCTCTGCTGTTTAAGTGTTGCCTGGTGTTGTCTTAAAGTTATTTTCCTGTTCAATAATGTCATATCAGGGAGGGCATTCCATCTTCCCCTTGGTGATCAGGGAAACTTTTGGGTAGACTATCTGGAGTGGGATCAGTATCAATTTGTGCCACCACAGTAGATGAAGGTTGCATGGAGTGTGGTGTTTCAGTTGTGTCTTCCAAGGGTGGTGGAAGATACGATGCTGAATTATCTGTGGTAGCTACCTGAGAGTCCTCATTAATCGTGGCTGGTGCACGTGCCAGTAGCTTTGCTGCTTTCTGTTGCCTTTTTAGAAGTAGAACTTTCTGTGCAGTGCTAAGAATATAATCTTGTTGTAACCTATCTGTTAAATTATGTGTTGCTCATAGGCAGATACAATAGGAATGATCGATTTCTTCAAAGAAATTACATCAGACAGTGTTAGCACAGTGAGAACCCATGTGCCCAAATTCCAGACAAAGCTTACAGCAGATCTTTTCACAGATATTACTCAGGTGATTGTCAGAACCATATTTAAAACATGTTTTTGGCTGTCCTGGATAAAAACACTGCCCCCCCATCACTACTTAGATTAAAAACACTGGGGAGATGTTAAAGGCCAGCCAGTCCATGTCAACATTTTACCCTGAACTTCCAGTTACCAGTCCAGATATGCTCATCATCCTTGATCAGGTAAGGGTCCCCTCTGATGTCACAGCATTGTGCCAGCCAGTACTTGACATCATGCACGTTGACCCCTTCATTCTTTAACAGAATCATTACTACACATATGGCAGGTTTGCTTAGAGGAATAGCCTGAAATGGAGTCCATAAAATGGTGGTATTGAGAAGGTTATAATAGTACCAGAAGTGATCCAGGTTCACTGCAGTCTTGATACTGACATAAAAGTACATTTCATTGGGTGTATGTATGATGGCATAAATTTCATTTGACAAAAAATGCATAGAGTCCTTGAGAAGTTCTTTCCCTACATAAGACCTATCCAGGGGCAGTTCGAGGCCACCTTTGTACATCAAACGTTCTGCATTCTTCCTTTGTGCTGATGCAGGAGAGTTAGAAAAAGAAACTGTTTTCCTGAAATTTCACCATTTCTGTGCCAAGTCATGCTGGGGCAGCCATTGAGGTGTGGAGGTGTTCAGAGCTGTGGTCAAATCCTCAGCTTGTTCTACTCTTTCCACCCAAGAGGTACAGGTGGTTGCACTAGGCAAGGAGTGATCTTGAATGACTGTCACGAGATTGAGTCCTGACAAAGGAGTATTGGTATTAGAGATTAAAGTTAGAGTTCCAACACTCACTTGTAATGCTAGTGCCATAGTGAAATTGTAATCAAAGTGCATAGGTACCGCACTGTCAGCTTTGTTAGTGTCAGCGTGGTTAGTGTCAGCAACAGCAACATTAGAGGTGTTAGTCTGTATGGAATGTCTTTCAGGAAATACAAGGCAGTGTGGCAGATGTTCCATTTGACAGGGGGGAAGCAGGCATAGCAGGAGAAACAGCAAAATCAGGCACTTGAGGTAGGAAATAGGCTGTCTGGTATGGGAGAGTCTAAAGGCGGTGCAAAAGCTGAGGACAATGTGCTTGGCTGAACAAGAGAGGACTTCGAATGCCACTGTCTAATTGTGTCTCTGCTCCAACCTGCTCCATTTAGTGCTGAAACTAGAGACCAGCCAGTTGGGCGGTATGGCTTTAGATGAAGATCTACTGGTGCCCTTACAAACTCCCAAGGATTTTTTAGATGGTCATTGATAGTACGCATGGCTGAGCATGTGCTCCTAATCTGTCCTTTCTCAGAAGTACGGTCTGAATTAATAAATCAGTCATCCATAATAGCAAGCACTAATTCCAATAGACTCGACTGAACATTAATCAAAGGACTCCCCAAGACCATGGTTGTCAGTTTCGGACCAAAGTTATCAGTAGCAGGGGAAAGTCCCTGTACATTCCCAGGCTGTAAAAATGCCATAGTACTTACTGTGAAAGAGCTGTTGGGCAGGCTTTCAATGTAACGGGACACAGCATCGGACCCTTTGATGATACTGCATCATCATGCCTTACAGCTTTCAAACAAATGTCAGGCGGGTGTGCAGATTCCATCAGTGTGCTCCTTTTACTATGCTGTATAAGGAGAACATCTTGTTCCCTGAGGAAAGACTCCTCTTCCTCCACTATCGGGGACAGTTAACATAGTTTCTTACTATCCAAAGCTGTCTGCAGTCTGCCTTTAGCTTCCGTGAATTTTTGAGCAACAGTGTGGAGGAACTCTGACATTTGAGCAATTTCTTCAGAAACCATAACCAAATCATTCTCCTACTTTTGATACAAGGTAACAGGTTCGTTGGTCACATTTATTTATTTAGTTTTTGTTAACCGGGTTAGGTGCGCTAGTCAAAGTTAACTATTTTCAGGCACGACCTGGGAGAATACATACATAAAATGAGATGAGATTATACAATACATAGTATATAGTACAGGTACATAGTATATAGTACAGGTAGGTTAGAATACAGATCAAGTCAGACAGTACTCAAGATAATACATATAGCTATGCAGAGATGACAAAAGATACATTAGTACATGCAAATAACTGAAACTGAGCTAAGTGGCAGCTATAAAGACATTTTATAGCAAAGCTTGTTTAGAAGTGCAGCAGTGTCTTGGGCGAAATAGGGTGGTTAGCTGTGAGGCATTAAGTGGGATCAAAGCATGTGCAGGGGTCCCAGGATAGGTGGCGATATAGTTCTTTTTTGAAGATTAGGTGGGAGTTAGCCTGCCTCAGGGCAGGAGGGAGGGAGGGAGTTGCAGGTGGCTGGGGCGGTGCAGTGAAATGCTCCAGAGCTTTTTGAAGTAAGACACCTGGGTATGGTGAGTAGAAATTTGTTTGCCGAGCGTAGTCCGTGGGCAGGTGTCTGTGGTATAAGTAGAGCTGTAGGGGAGGAGGGGGTTTGGTTACAGATTACAGAGTCTGTGAGGGTCCCTAGGGAGTATAGTCAGTAGGCAGTTGGGGAGAGCCAGCCTAGGTCGCTATACAGTGTGCAGTGGTGCTTGAGGCGATGGGAAGTGGAGGCATACCGACATATGTTGTTATACGCGTCATCCCATTTATGGAGAGGAGTCTTACGAGCATTTGTAAAAGTGGAGACACCATATGTCAGCACTGGAAGCAGAATACCCTTGGCAATTGCCAATTTGGTGGATGGTGTTAGCAGGTGACAAGTCTTATAGGCGATTCCAAATTTGCCATTTGTTGCTTTACAGGTTGACTGGATGTGTAGACTGAAATCAAGGGATTTATCAAGGAGGACTCCCAGGTATTTGAAGGATGTGACACAGTCGATGAGAGACCCCCCAGAGTCATGGACTAGGAGGGGTTCCTTACAGGCCCTGAGTTTGGGGGCAGTGCCAAATAGCATGGCTTGGGTCTTTTTTGTGTTGAGGATGAGCTTATTAGCATTTAGCCATGTTTGCACATTCCTGAAATCTGAGGAGAGGTTTTTGTTAATGATGTTAACTTTGTCAGCGCTGGAGTAGAGGACGAGATCATCAGCGTATAAGATAGCTGAGCAGGAGAGTATGGCATAATCTATGTTGTTGATGTATAGTAAGAAAGATGGGGTCCCAGGATGGAGCCTAGGGTACTCAATGTCAGTGCTGGTCACATCCGAGTGAGTTAGATTTAACAAGTTGTAATCTGTTTGATAGGTAGTTGTTAAACCAGTCAACTGCTGAGGATGAGAAGTTAAGTCTATGCAGGGTTGAGAGAAGCAGGGGATGATCAACAAGATCGAAAGCTTTGGTAAGATCGATAAATACTGCTCCAGTGAGTAGGCCTTTGTCCATGTTGCAGAGTACATCGGTGGAGAATTTGAGAAGATCGGTTGAGGTACTATACCCTTTTCTGAAACCATGCTAAGTGTCTGAGAGAAGGTTGTTCTTTGTGAGATAGACAGTGGTTTGGGTTGCAACAAGCTTCTCCAGTAGCTTGCTTAGCACAGAGAGGATGGCTATGGGCCTGTAGTTGTTGATATCCTTTGGGTCTCTTATTTTAAGGATAGGCATAACTCAGGCAATCTTCCAGAGATCTGGGACAACGCCAAGAGAGAGAGAGAGAGAGAGAGAGAGAGAGAGACAGAGTGAAAATATTGGCCAGTGGCGAGGCAATCAATGGTGCCGCTAGCTTCAGGAGTCATGGCTCGCATGAATCTGAGCCATGGCTAGTGTTGTTGGATATGTTTTGCAATAGCCTTTGGACCTCAGATCTAGATATAGCTTTAAAGTGGAAAGGGGGGGTAGTAGTTAGTTGGCAGTGGTCAGCACCAGATGCAGATCTCTGGGGTGTGCAGTAAGGCTGAGATGCTGTGGGAGGTGAAGCGAAGGACAAGGTGTACTGAGATAGGTCCGTGAATAATCTGTTAAAGGCATTCGCTATAGTGTTCGAGTCATTGCAATGTTCACCATTTAGGGTCATATCCCTTGGGGTTGATGACTGGGTAGCCCCAAGAAAGGTCTTGATGTGTGTCCAGAATTTTCTAGGGTCACCAGCAGAGTTTGTGAGCAGTTCCTTGCAGAAGATGCTCTTTGCTGTTCTGATTTGTTTTTACAGGTGCTACGAGAGGCTCTGTAGGTACTGTAATCCTTCGGTAGTCTTGACACTTTATACTTCTTCCAGAGTTTGTCCCGTGTGCACAGGTTAGCCAGCAGGTCCTTGTGTAGCCATCTTGTTTGTTTACCCCTGTCCCTTCTGGTGACCTTCGGGGTATGTTTATCCTGAAGTGCTGTGAAATTATCAATGACGATATCAAGGGCTATCTGAACATCATGGGAGTGATAGATGTCAGACCAGTTGATACAGGATACATCATAGAGGAAAGTTTCCACGTCCAGTTTGGCAAAGTTGGTAATTGTGATGTAGCGTGGAGGGGGTGGGGGAGCAGTGGCCGGGCTCCATACACAGAAAGTGGGGGAGTGGTCTGTGATAGCATCTGCCAAAATGCCTGCAGTTTGCACATGGTCAAGGTGATTCACCAGTACCCAGTCTATGAGGGTGGAGGTAGTTAGAGAAGGTGTGGTTCTAGTGGGTTCAGTTAAGATCTGGTGCAGGTTATAGCTCTGCATTAGTGTCAGCAGTGTGCTGTGAGTTGGTCCCAGCCAGTTTAGGTTAAAGTCACCTAAGAGTATGACCTTGTTTTGCTTGGCGTTTGTGACGGTTTGATTAAGTGAATCCCGAAGACCTGTGATACCTCCAGTGGGTGGGTTGTAGGTCAAAGCCTCTGTGTATAAAGTAGAGGGGATGGAGGCCACCAGTCCCACACTCCGAGCTGCTTCTCCTTCGTCCAACTGGTCAGCTATCTTGGCAAGATGGCCAGTGTTGCCCCTACTGCAAGAGTAGGAGAATTTCCCAGGGGTCCTGGCCAAATTCCCCCCTTTCACTAAAAAACAAACAAACAAAAAAACTCACCAACAGTTTCATCTGCTTCAATTACATTTAGTTTGCATCTGTGTCCCCTCCCCATGAGATGAGGCTGAAAACAAGAACTTTTTTCCAGCCTCCTTTCCTGGTTAACAAAACTAAATAAATTACTGTATCTATAAAAACAAAATTAAGCAAGATTATTGAAGAAATTAGGAGAAAAAGCAAAACTTAAGTGGTGAAGGAAAATGGATGGGTGGATCTTAGAAAAAAGTGATAATAGGCAAGTTAAGAATAGAAACAGCGAAACAGAAAGGTGTTGATAGGGAAGGACAGACATCTGCAGTAGAATGAGCAGAGTATTCCTCAAGTAGGGTCTAATGAATGGTTTTAATTAGAAGGCTGAAATGTTACAGGTGTAGGGGGAGGAATATGGGGAACAAGTGAAAATTAAAATGGATATGTACATGTAACACAAATGCCCATCTGAGTATGCCCATGCATACCTTAAATAGATACATGTAGGCATATTCACCTGAACAAATATACCATGCATGCAAGAAAACTAATATTTAACAGGGTAAAAGGAATACATGCAGTGGTACACCATATGGCTGCTTAAAGAAAAGTTAGTAGATAATAAGCTTGTTGTTTAAGCCAGAGGGCTACTGGAAGCCAATGTGTATTATGGTTTTGCTGATTGTTTCTTTGGTCAACATGCCAGAAACCCCACAGAATAAAACTAACAGATAATTATCATTATGGTAAAATGGTACTCAATGGGTTTATCAGCAGCTCCATTTCGGACTGCTCTGTTCTGTACTATTCTCTGAACAGGTCAGACAGGCATCTGCCGGTCTCTCTGATATAAATAGCTGCACACTTCCTACAAAAAATACAATATACTACTTTGCTGCAAAAGTATGAGAACTCTTGGTGATGTGAAAAACATCTGTGGGACCTTGGATTTCGATGACACCAGAGGTGAATTTGCAGGTGTAACCATGGGTTTTGTCACATGCCTTGGTACATGGCATGATGGAATGGTTACAAGTGCAGAGGCAGCAATGTACCAGGAGACTCTGAAGGTTGGGTGATATGCAGCATAAAGTAAAGGGTGGCTCTAAAAATGAAGCTTGAATATCTGGGTCACTCAGTAAAATAGGAAAGTTCCTTGGGATTGTCCTGTGAAGAGAAAGGGTCATGGAATGGAAGGGAAGCATCAGTAGAATTTGTTAATATTGCTGCTTGAGAGTATCTTTTCTGTGAGGGTAAAAGTTACATGGCATAATGCTGATGCAGGAGATTGCTCTGTACACTGTGGTATCTGTGTAATCCCTATTTGTTTTTCTTCAATCAGTATTTTATGCACCTTTCCCACAGATCTGCTCAATGACACCCCCTCAGACCCATCACTGACCTTCTTGTGGACTTAACATTATCCACCAATTACGCAGGACCACAATGTGATGGGTGGCCAGCCACATTGGTTGTGTGAGAAACTGTGGAGGGTGCCAGAATGTAACAGCCTGGCCATTTTTTCTATATTTCTCTACCTGAGATAGGAGTGCAGGGGTGGGTGCACCAGCATGTCACGCTCCAGCTTTTCCCCTCTGCATGCTGTCCTGCTGTGCTGCTGCCTGGCCTTAGCCAGGTAAACAGAATTTGCTAGCAGTTAAGAATTGCTTGGCCCACCTATTCTGCCCATTTCTATCTGCCTATAGTATTGCAGAGTTTGGGGTCATCTCCAAACTGGCAGAACTTCCCTTCCAGCTTCACTGCAATGACACTTAGAAAGACATTAAAGAGCACCGGTCTAAGCACTGATACCTGTGGCAGCCCGCTGGTCACCCTCCCTTCCTCTGAGTGAATTCTGTTTACCGCCACCCTCTACTGCCTATCCTTTAACCAGTTTCTAACCCAGTTTACCACCTTTTCACCCACTCCTAAGTAGAGATGTTGTGAAATTCAATTTTGCTGGTTAAATTGCCATGAAACCGGCAGTTTTGCCACATGAAACATTTTGCGAAATTCCACCGTTACGTGGAATTTTTCGCTGGGTTTGAAGTTGCAAAACTTCACCTAAAGAATGTAAAATTTCACTGCAAAATGCACAATTTTGTCCAAAATGGCAAACTTTAACCTGAATTTCGCTATTCCACAAGCGAAATTTCACATTTTTCTGGCGGAATTTTGCATTTCGCACCTGTGAAATATTTCATGAAATGAGCGAATTTTGTGAAATATTTTGCATAACAAAATGGCCTAATTTCACACATCTCCACTCCTAAGTTACCCAGCTTGCTTACTAGTCTTCTATGTGGAACAGCGTCGAACACCTTACTAAAATCTAGGTATGCTATATCCACTGCTCCACCCTGATCTAGTTCCTTGGTCACCCAGTCAAAGAACTTATCAGATTCATTTGACACGACCTCACCCCATGAAGCCATGCTACCTGGGATCTTGTAACTCATTGGATTCAAAATATTCCACAAACCATTCTTTCAGCAATGATTCCATTAAGGTTCTCACCACTGAAGTCAAGCAGACAGACCCAAAATTGCCAACCTCTTCCCTGTTACCAGTTTTGTGAAGGGGGACTACATCTGCCCTACTCCAGTCCTTCGAGACCACTCCTGTTTCTAATGAGTTGTTAAATAAGGCCATTAGAGGTGTAGCCAGTACGTCCCTGAGTTCCCTCAGTACCCTTGGTGGACTCTGTCTGGCCACATTGCTTTCTCTATTTTCAGATTTGTGAGTCCCTTCAGGATTCTCTCCTCTGAAAATGGAACAGTGCCCATCTCCCTCCTTCCAATGCTACCATTACATTTTTGTGACCCCTCCCAGTCTCTTTCCTCTGTGAACACTGAATGAAAGTATTTGCTCAGGATATCTGTTTTTTCCTCTGAAAAGATGATGATTTTATCATGATGTATCATTAATAATCATTATCAATTATGTGCAAAGGTCATGATCAAGCTTCAGAAACCATCGCTGTGATCATGACTAACAATGAATAAACATGAACGTTAAATGGCTTCCAACCAAAAAACATCATGTTATGGAAATAGTAATTGTGATTAATGGTGATCGCATATCATCATGATTTCCTATGGGCAAAAGTACTGTAATAAATTAAAAAAATCAATTTATCTTTCTTCTATACTTTTGATATTTTTTTGAGATTTCTATATTCACATCTTTACTAGTGTAACCCCCAGGGGGCCCTATCCTAAGGGCTACTACCCCTGCCTGCCTCAGAGGTAACAGGTGAGGGGCCCAGCTCCGTTGATGGGTGCCTTCACCCAGAGGTCAGGGTCAGAACAGTCAAGGTTGACTTGGTTACAGCCCTCTGGGTTGCTGCAACCCCCCCTTCTTCCCACTAGTGGCTTACACAGTTTAATTATAATGTTCTCACCCTGAACGCTTACCCCCCATCTTGAACCACTCAGCTCACTCTGGGGACCCCCTGAAAAATAAGGTACAGTTATCCAATATTCACTGTGCAGTATATCACCAGTAAAACACAAACCAGCCAGGGGACTTTTGCAAAACAAACAATCTGATTTATTTGAGGGGAGATAACAAGGACCGGGGGAAATCAGGGTGATTGACTTACCATTATAAAATATATTTAACTACTTAGGGCTCTGTGCACAGGCCTAAACCTATCAGTTACTGTCTATGGGTACCCAAGCCCTGATGGCTAGTTCCCCGATGCAGCCGGTTGGGGCCCTGACACAAAGGAGCATTCAATTCCTAGGTAGATCAGATGGAGCCAGTAAGCTCAATTGGTACAGTCTGCAATACAACAAAACGACTTTGCCTTTGCTTGTAACCTTTAACAGGGAGCAACCCTGATTCAGTACTCACAACTTCAACAGAGAACCACTCTTTCACCACTTGCAGGGCTGAGCCTGAGCTTTAAATGCCTCCTCACACATTTATATGGAAAACAACAGAGGAGTACCATACCAGGCAGCTGCTTCCAGGACCCGAACAAACTCACAGCAATTGCGGGCGTTAACTGCAGCTTCAAACGTCCTGACAGACCGAGTGCGATTCAGCAGATTCTCCAGTCCTCTTCAGGTGGAGCCTGGTAGGTAGCTGTGTTTATACACAGCCTCCTCTGACCGCACACCAGCGGATTTAGTCCGAAACCTTCTGGCTATCGAAGAACGGCCACCTCAGGCCTTTCACGCGCTTCCTGCATGAACACTTAGCGCCACAGAAGCTCAGAGCTCCCTTCTCCTGCACAGTCACGACGTCTCTGCTCTCAGGCAGTTGGGGCGAGCCTTCTCATTCGTGCGCCACCTGATCCCATAGGTGGGCTGCAGACACCAGGCTATGAGAGCTGTCTCGATTAGTGCAAAAAGGTGCCCTTGTTCAGACTTCACTTCCCAGGATTACTAGCTAAGTCCCCATTGGTCAACCGGCTCCATCTAGAGTCCCAATCCTGGTTGGTCACTTAATCCTTCACATTAACTGCCTCAGGCACCTTATTGGACCCTTCAGAACATCCTGGTCCAAGATGGAGGGGCACAGCACACAGAGTCCCTGCTGCAAGAAAGGCAGCTTAAACAGGTTGCATTTTTACCATCACTTTAACTGTTTTCAAGGAAACAATTACATCTTTCTGATGGGTTCCCCCTGCGCTTCTAGCGATTGCAGGGACGGAGCGATTAACCAGTAGCCCAAGGCGGGAGTCGAGCACAGAAACCCCAGCCCCCTTTACAAACACCAAACTCTGCGAGCAGGCAGCTCTTAAAGAGACAGTACTGGAGGCCTTAAAATCACTCACAACCCCGTCATTTAGCGGCCTTATGCCGAACACCAGCCAGGTAGGGAGCACTTAAGCAAGCTCTGTGAAGGCTTCTAGGAACCCCCAATTGTAAGGGGGTTACACCCTTCCTGGCCTGGAAAAACTTGGCGTCCGTGTCAAGTAGTCACTGTTAAATCACTTTAAGGCAAACAGTTTAATTAACATTATATCACACTTTAGATTACAGGCATGGATACTGTATTCACAGCTTACTACGGTTTATGCAACCTTACACACACACATAACCTTTTCCTTTTTTAAATCAGATCATTACTCTCTGCCAATGGCACCCGGAAAGCGGGGGCCCTTCCCTTTCAGCTACTGGTGGGCTAACTGGGGTAGGGGTACCATGCTCGAAAGGCAATACTAACAGGCTGGAGTTATCCCCCAAAGGCTAACTTAGGCAAGGAGCTCGGGGACACATACACCCCTTTATGGACCATATTTAGGGGCAAGTCCACAGGCTGATCCAGAGACTCATAACTCAGCTTTACTACAGGCCGTACTTCTCGGCTAGAGCAACTGGGGGTCTTGGAAAACCCTGCCTCAGGCCCCGATTCTGTTTCAGCCTCATTGAGATTAGCAGGGGGAACCTCCACAGGGGAAAAGGACCCAGTGTTCATAGTACTTTCGGGGGCATGACCCTCTATATCAGGACCCACACTACTTGGCTCAGCTGGGGACTGTTCAGGCACTAGTAAGGAACCATCAGGGCATTCAAAATATTCTTCAGGTTCCGGCATATCACTGGCTTGTTCCCCTACATCACTTCCTTCTTCTGAAAAATCAGATAGTTCAACCAGGCCAGACAGTTCAGCCAGGCTCAAGGACCCCACCTCTTCAGCTTGGGGACCACTCACTGCATCTCTTGGGAGCATGGGTTCCAGTGACAAAGTTGGGGGCTCAGACAGTCCAGAAAACCCAACCTCATCTCCAGAGTTAATGAGGGGTTTGCCCTGAAACAGTTGGCTCAATTCATAAGAGGGATAGTATTCAATATTATTCTCATTGTCTTCAGACACAGATCGACAATCATCTTCATCAGAGGAGTTTGGACAAGGATCTCTTATTTGGCTTGCTGAAGAATCAAGTGGTCTGTTTTTTTTCTTGGCAGCAGATCTAGTCATAGGCCCGGGGGGAGGGGGCATTGGGAGGTCCAGCTTCAATCAGGATTTGCCAGATTGGCAGCAGATGATTTCTGTGTATAGTTTTCACATCTTTTGAATTGTTTTCAGGCCGCACTTTATATACAGGTAAATCTGCCAGTTTTCCCACAACAATATGAGGGAGGTGATGCCATCTGTCAGCAATCTTATGTTTGCCATGCAATCCCAAATTCCTCAATAGCACTCTATCCCCTTCTCTCAGTTCCATTGTTTTCACTTTCTTATCATACCTCTCCTTGTTGGCCAGGTTTCGTTTAGCAGCCATAGTCTGGGCCAGTTGGTAGGCATGGTTTAATTGGGCCTTCAACTTCTGTACATACTGTAGATGGTTTTCTGCTTGCACCCCATCAGGGGAAACCCCAACACACACATCCACTGGCAGTCTAGCCTCTCTCCCAAACATCAACCTGTACAGGGAAAACCCAGTGGCATCACTTTTGGTGCAGTTATAAGCATGAACCAGGGTGCTGATCTGCTGGCTCCATCTGGGCTTGTCTTTGGGTTGCAGTGTGCCCAACATATCGAGCAAGGTGCAGTTAAATCTTTCAGGTTGGGGATCTCCCTGAGGATAGTATGGGGTGGTTCTTGATTTTCGTACTCCCCACAAAGACAACATTTCTTTAATCAGGCTGCTCTCAAAGTCCCTCCCCTGGTCAGAGTGGATCCTCTGGGGGACCCCATAGTGGACAAAGAAGTTCTCCACGAGTACTTTAGCCACCGTGGTTGCTTTCTGATCTTTAGTAGGAAAGGCCTGTGCATACCGGGTAAAATGATCAGTGACTACCAATATGTTACTGATATTTTCTAGATCTGGTTCTAAACTCAGGAAATCAATGCAGACCAGTTCCATAGGGGCACTAGTGGTGATATTGACCATGGGGGCAGCTCTCTGAGGTAGGGCTTTTCTCTGCAAACAATGGCCATGGGTCTTGACATACTGTTCTACATTTGTACTCATTTTTGGCCAGTAGAATCGGGTCCGTACCAGGTCAAGAGTTCGGTCTATGCCCAGATGCCCCATGTGATTATGCAGGGACTTCAAAACCAGTTCTCTAAAAGCAACAGGCAGCACTAGTTGTTGTTTGTCTACCCGGCCCTCCTTATCCACAGTCTCTCTGTATAGTAGTTGGTTATTCAGCTTTAACTTTGGCCCTTCTTTGTATAACAAGGCAGTTCTCGGGTCAGTGGGACGCAACTTGGACACGTCCCTCCCGGCCTGCAAAGCCTCCACAGCCGTTTTTATCATAGAGTCTCGGGATTGAGCCCATTGGAGACTATCATTGTTGAATTGGGGCAGTGAACTAGCGTCTAATGCAGAAAAATGACAGTAGGCAGCAGGTATGCAGTTCTCGGATGGCCCCAAGCAATCCACCAAGCAGTCTACAGCATCAGGAGACACCTGTTCCTCCTTGTCAAATTTCTGGCACAAGGCTCTTATGTCTGGTTCTGACAACCTCACCCAATCAGTTTGTGGCATAGGTCTCTGAGAGAAAGCATCCGCATCTATATGGTTTAGGCCTGCTCTGTACTCAACAGCATAGTCGTAGGTGGCCAATGCAGACAGCCACCTATGGCCAGTGGCATCCAACTTGGCTGAGGTCTGCACATAGGTCAGAGGATTATCAGTCTTTACCAATATCTTGGCACCATACAAATAGTCATGAAATTGATCAACAATGGTCCACTTCAGAGCCAGGAACTCTAGCTTGTGCACTGCATATTTTTTTTCTGAAGGAGTTAGACTTCTGCTGGCAAAAGCTACAGGTCTCAGACCGTTCGAGTGCTCCTGATATAACACAGCCCCCAATCCTTGTAGACTGGTATCAGTATGGAGAACATAGGGCTTGGCCGGGTCAGCATAAGCCAGCACAGGGGCATGGGTAAGTTGATATATGATGTCATAGAAAGTTTCCTCACACTCCAGCGGTTTCCAAACACATCATTCGGCTGAAAATATTTCTTCTCCGTCTCAGAGCGCACAACTTTCTTATACTTCTTGTGCATGGGAGGGTACCCCTGAGTGAGGCTGAGGAGAGGGTTGATCACTCAAGAATAATCTTTGACAAACCATCTATAATAACCACAAAACCCCAGGAACTGTTGCAGCTCTTTCAAATTCCTGGGCTGAGGCCAAGTGGTCAAAGCCTCTACTTTGCTGGGGTCAGTCTGTATGCCTTCGGTGGATACTATGTAGCCCACGTATTTCACAGAAGTTTGAAAGAATTGGCACTTGTCTATAGATAGCTTGAGACCGAAATCCTCCAGCTGATCCAGGACCTTGAACAATCGACGTTCATGTTCTTCCAACGAGTGACCAAACACTATGACATCATCTAAGTAAACCAAACACTCGAGTAAATTTATGTCCCCCACAGCATGTTCCATCAGGTGCTGAAAGGTGGCTGGGGCACCTGAAATCCCTTGAGGCATCCAAATAAACTCATAGAAACCTAGGGGGCAAATAAATGCAGTCTTCTCTCGGTCCTCTGGGGCCATCGGAATCTGATAGTACCCACTGTGGAGGTCCAACACAGAGAACCACTTACTGCCATTTAAACGATCTAAGGTGTCCTGTATGCATGGCATGGTATACTGGTCTGGGATGGTCCGCCGATTCAAGGTACAGTAATCTACACACATCCAAACTGCCCCATTCTTTTTTCTCACTACTACAATGGGGGAGGCATAGGAGATCCTGGACTCTTGTATCACACCAGCGGCAAGCATCTCTTGCAAATGCCGCCTCACATCGTCTATGTCAGCCGGGGCCAGGCACCAAGATCTCTCTCGAAAAGGCCTTTCATCATGCAGCCGGATATGGTGCTCAGCCCCTTGCACACATCCCACATCCCATTCTTTCAGGGAAAAAACCTGGTCTCTTTCGGCAAGCTTCTCACTGATCCTCACTTTCCATTCAGCAGGCAACGTGGAGTCACCGAAATCAAACAAGTCAGGAGTTACTCTGTCATCTTTCCTTGAACCCTTGCTATTGGGCAGCACTGCAGTATCTGCACAATGTACACTTGTCAGGGTGCACCCTCTTCTTATTCAAATCTCCTTGTCAGACACATTATGAACTTGAACCATCACCCCCTTAACGTAAGCATGGGCTCTAGCTGGCAAGATACTGGGTTTGACCAGCAGTCCCTCAGTCAGTCTTCCCTCCCAAGGTGCATCCAACATCAACAACTTATTCTTAACATCTGTTCTCAGTTGGACTTCCCCGTGCAGAACATACTGGGTATTCGGGGCAAGTGTCACCGGTGCCGGATCCTTTTTCCATACTACACCCACCGGGCCTTCAGGTTCCTCCTGGCTAACCTTTTTCTGAGTTTCAGTGACCTTTTGGATCACAGCAGGTATTCTTAGGGCTCGCCCGGTTCTAAATGCTCGCTTTCCGAACACAATTGGGCTAGTCGTCCAAACATATGAGCATTTGTTCCCGATCAACAGGGGTACCCCATCATACAGTCCAGTGGGGGGGCAGACTAAAGCCAAGGTTTCCACCTGTTCATCCACTCCAGCCACAGAAGTAGGAAATGACAACCAGATCCAGATATACCCCAAATACGAATAAGCCTTGTCACTTAGCCCCCATACATGTAGACCATCCAAGGGTTATAGTGGCACCTCAGGTAAGTGTGTCTGATACCTACCAGTCCTGAAACATGATGGTTACCTGAGAGCCACTGTCTAATACAGCTTGGGTGGGAATCCCATTTACTCGCACTGGGGCCTCCATCGAGGGCCCGACCACATCAGACCATTCAGGAGGCGCAGCATTGACAGTTGCTTGGGCATTGGCCTGGGTCACAAAGCTCTTCCTGGGGGGGTCAGATGTGGGCCCTGCAATGCCAAGTGATCAGTTTGCTGTTGACCTTCCTTAAATTCTCCGGCAGCTGGCACTCAGGCTGAAAGTGTCCATCCTCCCCACAATGGTAACAAAACTTGGAGTCCCAGGGGTCTCTATTTGGAGGGGAGTACCTTGTCTGCTGGGGGCCCTCCTGGGGGTAAGGGGGTTCCCCTGAGCCAGGGCATTGGTTTCTAGATAACTCAGGTTCCCCAGACCTAACAGGGTAGATAGTGGATCGCTTCAAGTCCCTCACCAGTTCTCATAAATTTCTGACCTCGGCCCTCAACTCACTTTCTACTTGAGGATCAGAGGAAATAGCTCGCACCTCCACATCACTATGAAAATCTGGGGATGCATCAGGCCTTCCTGAAGGGTGGGTCTCTTCGGGGGCACTAGACTCAGGGGTTCGGCTTGGGTTCACAACTCCCACATAGGGTTCCCACCCCTCCTCATCAGTCTCCACTTCTCTAATTTCCCTTATCATTTGACAGTATTCAGGCGGGGCAGCCCGTCTATCATGCAACTGAAGTTTTAACAATATCACACTAGAAAATCTAGCAGACTTCAAAACACGTTCCAACCTGACCTGGTTCAAGGCCGTGGCTGTGATCCCCCCTTTTCTATAGGCCTTTTGCAAGGCCTGCTCCACCCTAGTAACAAAGACGGACAGTTTCTCATTTCTCCATTGCTTGGCAGACCTGAATTTCCATAATAAGTCTTCCAAAGTCTCTGTACTCCCAAACACTCCCTCCAAAGCAGAAAGATACTCTGCTGCGGTGGCTTCCGGGTTAGTGACCCGCAAGAACCTAATGGCTTCTAAAGCGGGGCCCTGCAGACTCCCCATCAATTGCTTTCTTTTCTCCCCCTCTGAGCATTGCCACTCCTGAACTAAGGGGGTGGCGTAGTCCATCCACGCCTCCAAGTCATCCTCCCCTGAAAGCACTGGCACTGTGCCAGAAAAAAGTTTTAGACTACGGTAGGAATCAAGCTGTATAGGGGGAACCACTAATGGCAGTGGAGCCAAAATAGAACTCTTGGGGGGACAGGGGGAGGTACCTGGGGAAACCTGGGGGGTGGTGTCACTAGACAGGTCCAATGCTTGCAGCAACTCCTGGGTAGTCCTCTCCTCCACAGCTAGCAATTTAAGCAGTTTATCTTTAAAACTATTAGTCTGGGGGGACCCCCAGGAGTGACTGACCCACTCCGAATATGAACAAGCCTCCACCCCTGTGGGGCACCCTCTGGGTAAATCACTGGAGGTACCCTCTCGGGGTCGATGGCCACACTGCACAAAAGTAGCACCTGCAGGGTCTGATCGAGCAGCCACTTTGCCCAAACATTTAAACGCTCTGCTGTGGAAATAATGTCAGCCGTCAGGATTCCCAGAGGCATGTTTAATAGTAACACAATTCTCTGGGAGTCCAGCTCTTCGGCTTCGCCCCACCCCATCAGTTTGTGTATCATTGTCTTAATAGGGTCCAACTTAATTCTTGCCATAATATCCCCTTCCAGTTTCCCCGTCAGCTTCTCCATTTTTATGCACTTCCCTCACTTGGCCACTAGGGAACACTAATCCCAGTGGTGCCTCCAATTTGTAACCCCCAGGGGTCGCTATCCTAAGGGCTACTACCCCTGCCTGCCTCAGCAGTAACAGGATGAGGGGCCCAGATCCATTGATGGGTGCCTCCACCCAGAGGTTGGGGTCAGAACAGTCAAGGTTGACTCGGTCACAGCCCTCTGGGTTGCTGCAACCCCCCCTTCTTCCCACTAGTGGCTTACACAGTTTAATTATAATGTTCTCACCCTGAATGCTTACCCCACATCTTGAACCACTCAGCTCACTCCGGGGACCCCCTGAAAAATAAGGTACAGTTATCCAATATTCACTGTGCAGTATATCACCAGTAAAACACAAACCAGCCAGGGTACTTTTGCAAAACAAACAATCTGATTTATTTGAGGGGAGATAACAAGGACAGGGGGAAATCAGGGCGATTGACTTACCACTATAAAATATATTTAACTACTTAGGGCTCTGTGCACAGGCCTAAACCTATCAGTTACTGTCTATGGGTACCCAAGCCCTGATGGCTAGTTCCTCGATGCAGCTGGTTGGGGCCCTGACACAAAGGAGCATTCAGTTCCTAGGTAGATCAGATGGAGCCAGTAAGCTCAATTGGTACAGTCTACAATACAACAAAATGATTTTGCCTTTGCTTGTAACCTTTAACAGGGAGCTACCCTGACTCAGTACACACAACTTCAACAGAGAACCACTCTTTCACCACTTGCAGGGCTGAGCCTGAGCTTCAAATGCCTCCTCACACATTTATATGGAAAACAACAGAGGGGTACCATACCAGGCAGCTGCTTCCAGGACCCAAACAAACTCACAGCAATTGCGGGTGTTAACTGCAGCTTCAAACATCCTGACAGACCGAATGCGATTCAACAGATTCTCCAGTCCTCTTCAGGTGGAGCCTGGTAGGTAGGTAGGTAGCTGTGTTTATACACAGCCTCCTCTGACTGCACGCCAGTGGATTTAGTCTGAAACCTTCTGGCTATGGAAAAATGGCCACCTCAGGCCTTTCACGCGCTTCCCCCATGAACACTTAGCACTGCAGAAGCTCAGAGCTCCCTTCTCCTGCACAGTCACAACATCTCTGCTCTCAGGCAGTTGGGGCCAGCCTTCTCATTCACGCACCACCAGATCCCACAGGTGGGCTGCAGACACCAGGCTATGAGACCTGTCTCAACTGGTGCAAAAAGGCGCCCTTGTTCAGACTTCACTTCCCAGGATTACTAGCTAAGTCCCCATTGGTCAGTCAGCTCCATCTAGAGTCCTGATCCTGGTTGGTCGCTTAATCCTTCACATTAACTGCCCCTGGCACCTTATTGGACCCTTCAGAATGTCCTGGTCCAAGATGGAGGGGCACAGCACACAGAGTCCCAGCTGCAACAAAGGCAGGTTAAACAGGCTGCATTTTTACCATTACTTTAACTGTTTCAAGGAAACAATTACATCTTTCTGATGGGCTCCCTGCACTTCTAGCGACTGCAGAGACGGAGGCGATTAACCAGTAGCCCAGTAGAGTCAAGCACAGAAACCCCAGCCCCCTTTACAAACACCCTGCGAGCAGGCAGCTCTTAAAGAGACAGTACTGGAGGCCTTAAAAGCACTCACAACCCCCTCATTTAGCAGCCTTACACCGAACACCAGCCAGGCAGGAAATACTTAAGCAAGCTCTGGGAAAGCTTCTAGGTACCCCCAATTGTAAGGGGGTTACACCAGTATCAACAGCTATGATACCTGTTCAATACAAACATGTTACTTTTAATTATACTTACTTTGATACCTCATTTCTTACTACTATTATAAAGGCTCAAATTGGTCTATATACCTCCTTTAAATGATTCCTTTTATGGTTATGGTGAGTTTCTACAAGTAGCTGGTTTCTGCTCAAAACGTTTCGTAAAAGTTGGCAAAATACTACTGTCAAGGCAAAATTATTTCAAACATTATACAAACATATCAAACATAATTATTAGAAATTACCATTGTTTTGGTTCATAAACTGTAGTATTGAAATATGCAAATGAGTTATGTAAATGTGTATGCTATATTAAACATTGTATTTCCTCTTCTTAAAGGGATTAAAACTTGACTTCACCAAATTTATATTATAATTTATTTGCTTTTGCTGATACTTGACATTCATATTTTCATATTAGGAGCAAACTATTTTGATAAGTATTACTCATGTGACTTATAGTCTTATAATACTGAACCAATACCGTCATCAATGATCAGCCACAATCATCATTTGATCATCCACAGATCCTCAAAAATCAGCATTCTGATGCAAGCTTACAAAAATAATCAATAATCATCACTTGGTGATTTGAAAGTTACATGCTTCATGATTAAATCATGATCTAGATGATGATTGTAAATCACGATCTCTCTTGATGATCATATGGTAACATTTGATGATTAACAATGATCTGTCATGACTTGACCTTCAAAAAACATGACTGATAATTCATCAATCCACCTGGGTTTTCCTCTTCTGTACAGTCCCCTCTTCCCTAATTAACCTTACAGTCTCACCCCTGTTCTGTCTTGGGGTGCATAACTAGACAGGGTCCTGGGGTGCATAAATAGACACATAAGAAGTAGACAGAGGGAAGTTATAATGCCTTTGCATTCAGCACTGGTGAGGCCACATATGGAATACTGTGTCCAGTTGTGGGCACCATACAAGATGAGAGAAGTGATGAGAATGGAGAGGGTACAGAGCAGAGGGTACAGAAGAGAGCGACTAGATTGGTGGCCAACATCAGACACTTGAATTATGAGGAGAGGCTGAGAGAGCTGAATACATTTTCACTGGAATATATGAGAATGAGTGGTGATTCATGCCTAATCTATATGGCCTATAATAACATGGATGTCTGAGAATGTATGGGAAGGACGATTTATGATTGGCGAATCCGGCAGGGTGGAAGTCAGGGGGGATGCACTATAACATTGCCATGCTGATATGTACATGCTACTGTTTTTACTCACGCTATTTCCACAGTGCACATTTCACTGTACTGTTATTCCAGTGCAGATTTGACAGTATGCCAGGAACAAGAACTCGAGGACAGAGTACTGGATGGGGGGGTGGGTAAAGCTGTGCATGACCTCTGATGGAAGAGACCTAGCAATTATTATCAGTTAGAGGTGTGCAAAAAATAAATTCCTCCTGTGGAGTTTCTGCGAAAGTGTGACTTTTCTCTTCTACGAAAGTTCAGAAATCATTTTCACAACTTTCATGGAAATTCCGCCTTAAAAGGGTGGAATAAATGTACTGGCTGTGGGTTAATGTATTAAACTGCAACAAAAAAAATCCGCAGAACTGATCACTGTCAGTAGTCAGTTCTGAGGCTTTTTACCCTCGCAGTTTAATACATTAATCCACCCCCCCACCTGCTGATCGTGGGACCCGTATACTGTATTAAAAAAAAAAAACTCTAATCCCTAGTGTGCCATGCCACCTCCCTGCACCCGCTGGTTTCGGGTCCTATTCATACATAAAAAACTCCAATCACTGTGTCTTGTGCCCCACACCTGGGGGTCCACTAGACACCAGGGAATAATACAGATTATGGAAAGAAAACTGAATGGACTGCATTTTTTTTTTGCTATGGGGGTCCTGGATAGGAAAGGGGGGGTCAACTAGATACCAGAGAACTATAATTTCTTGGGGCGCCACAAACGGAGGTTGGGGGGCTCACTAGACACCATTGACTCAGGAGTGGAGGGTTATTTTTTTTTTTACCTGATGACCAGTGATCAGCGGGTGGGGGGACCACTAGACACCAGGGATAAGGTTTTTTTTTTTTACAAGGGACCTGTGATCAGCGGGTGGGGGGCACAAGACACGGTGATTGGAGTTTTGTATATATGAATAGGGGTAACACCCTATATTAGTGCCTATTATTAAGTGACTCAGTACGAGTGACTCAATAATAGAGCTTGGAAGTAGAGCGACTGGTGGAAAAAGTCACTATATCCTGTAGAGAGAGTGTAGCAGGGAGTTACACTCGCTACAGCAGGATATAGGATGATGCTTGGCCTAGCTCCGAGTAGTGGTGGATGAAGTGGCAGAAATTCATGGCAGAATCCATTAAGTACTCCGCAATGCGAAGTGGAGTACTTCACATTATAATGGGGAACGTGAAGTCCATTGAAAACAATGACTTTGCGTTATTCCGCCTTCCCCAAACCACTTCTCTACCAGTTTTAAGGTGAAGTACATTGAAATCAATGTACTTCACCTCACTTCACCTTATTTTTCAGCTCCAAAGGTGGATTTTGCAGTGCTTCATGGGATTGCAGGTCACAAGGACTCTAAATTGTTCTGCACAGCCTCAGTTCTGTGTAGTGTGTGTGTGTAGTGGAAGATGGAGACAGTTTCCTCTCAGAGCTCTGCAATTCAAATCCTGTAAAAGCTCTTAAAAAAGCCTTTTTGAGCTTTTTTTTGCTCAAAATATAGTACATCGATTGTAAGAAACCCTCCTGTGCTCATATCATTGAGTGTCTATTGTTTGTGTGTGGATTTTGAATGTTAATTTAGAACAGTCAGTCTGTGTACTGTGTAGTGTGCTTTGGGGGAGGGGCTTATCTGTGGTGTAGGTAGATTAACTGGGAGAAAAAGGCAGTCTTTCTGTTTTGGTTATTTTTTTTTGTATAACTGTGTCAATGTACACACAGTAATATTTTCAGTAATTCTTGACATTTTTTAGCTGATTGTTGTGGTGCAGCAGTGTATAATTTCAGTTTGTTTAAAACATTTGGTTATATTACTGAAGGTTTTCAATTTGCTACACATTACTTGTAGTGTGTGTGTGTGTGTGCGATGCATGCCATTAAATCAGACACCTTTCATTGTGCCACAGAGTAATTGCAGCAGTGTGAACCTGCTATCCACCGCACCTGCATGAATTTTTTTATACTGCTTTGTGGTATCTTTACTGGTAGTGGACTGTTACTGCTGTGTACCCCCCAACCGGCAAAGGGTATTCTTTTCCAGATTTGAATTTGTGACTTGTGAGCACTGGTTAGGTGTTGTTGTGCCTTTGCATCTGCATCTCTTGAGTGCGCAGTGCAATCTTACTCTGTCTGTGCGTTTGTAGTGCACCATTAATTCTGAGAGACTTTGCATTTCTTGTTACGCTCTCATTTCACTTCGTCAGCACTGGGGAATTTTCTCAACATAAGACAGTAGCATTTTTGGGATGCACATTAATTCTGGTGACTGTGTGTGACCGCTGCACACGTGACAGAGTGCACCATTAATTCTGGGAGACTTTGCATTTTTTGTTACCCTCTCATTTCACTTCATCAACACTGGGTAATTTTCTGGACAGAAGACAATAGCATTTTGGGGGTGTCAATTAATTCTGGTGACTGTGTGTGACTACTGTGCACATCACTGAGTGTGCCACTAATTCTGGGAGACTTTACATTTCTTGTTACACTCTCATTTCACTTCAACAGTACTGGGGAATTGTCTGGACACAAGAAAGTAGCATTTTGGGGATTCACATTCATTCTGGTGACTCTGTGTGACCATTGCACGCATTATGGAGTGCACCATTAAATCTGGGAGACTTTGCATTTTTTTCTTACCCTATCATTTCACTTTGTCAGCACTGGGGAATTTTCTGGACACAAGACAGTAGCATTTTGGGGATGCACATTAATTCTGGTGACTGCATGTGACCACTGTGCACATGACTAAGTGCACCATTAATTCTGGGAGACTTTGCATTTCTTGTTACACTTTCATTTCACTTCATCAGCACTGGAGGAATTTTCTGGACACAAGACAGTAGCATTTTGGGGATGCACATTAATTCTGGTGACTGTGTGTGACTACTGCAAGTATGACATCTGAGTGTGCCATTAATTTTGGGAGACTTTGCATTTCTTGTGCTCTCATTACACTTCGTCAGCATTGGGGAGTTTTCTGGACACAAGACATGAGCATTTTGGGGATGCACATTAATTCTGGTGACTGTGTGTGTGAAGGGCTGCCAATACTGTTGTCACTTCACCTTACTTTGCATTAAGGCGGAATGACAATGTGAAGTAATAATCACAAGGCGAAGTGAGCCTTTTGCATTGGCCACTTCGTATAGTGGAGTGACAACATGAAGTACCCACTTTGTGGGCACTTCACCAGTGGAATTTAAATTCACTGCATCTCTAGCTTTGAGCTGGCCAAATTGCGTAGTTGGGTACATTACTGCCCCTGGAGCCAGTGACCTGGGTTCAGGTCTAGTGACAAACAAAATAATTTGTTTTTCTTTCCATTTTCTTCTATGTCTGCATCCCCCACGGAGTTGATTATATTTATTTTTGGGGGCACAGGGGGCTTGCTGCCACAGAGGGGGTGCTGGGGACAAAGCCTCCTGCATAAAAATACATATGGTGATTTTCATTGGATGTAGTAAGCAACCATCACTAGTTGCAATGGTCACCCTATTGTTTGTCACCCTGTTTATGTTGGGTGTTTTTTTTCTTGCTCTTTCTGGTTGGTGCTCATTAGGAGTCGTTGTTATCACATAATTCCATGAATAGGACCTGCGATTGGTGGGTACAGGGGAGTGGCACTACACACCAGGGATTGGATTTTTTTTTTATATATGGGCCTTGTGATCAGTGGGGGGGACACTAGACACCAGGGTGAGGAGGGAAGGGTGTTATTTTCACATAGGATCTGCAATCGGCGGGTGGACAAGACCACTGGACACCATCAGGGTAATGTGTTTTTATGAGTTAGGAAGATATGAAATAATACATTTAACTGTGGATGGAATAAATTCTGCAGTTTAATGTATTATTCCACAGTTCTGCAAAAAAGTCCATGGAAACTGGTGAAAATCCATGGAAGATACCAATTTCACCGTGGTGGAACTTTAGAAAATGTTTGCAAAATTTCAGAAATTTCACTGAGGTTCCATGAAAATGGAATTCACAACTTTCACCCACCCCTATTATCAGTGACTCTCTAAAACAAGCAAACCAGTGTGACTAAGCCTACAATAAGGCAAACAGGATGCTGGGGTGTGTAGGAATGGTTGCAGACCAGCAGAAGGAAGAAGGTCAGAAGGAAGGGGTATAACTACCTCTTTAGAGATCACTGGTGAGGCTCCAAATGGAGTACTGTGCCCAGTTCTAGAGCCCTCACCTAAGGAAATATAAGGGCAGGCTGAAGACTGTGCAATGCAGGGTGACCAAAATGATTCACAGCCAGCAGGGTACAGAGTATAAGGATCGGCTCAAGGTCCTGAGCATGTATACGCTGGAGGCTAGACAAGAGAGGAGAGATATAACAGAGACCTTCAGGTTCATGAAAGGAATAAACATCGTAAACTGCAAGTAACTAATTAACATATGTAGTGCATCAAGAACACGGGCATGCGGCCCAGTGGCGCTGAGGGTTGAGGCGTTGGACGCCACACCTCGCGCTACGCCGGCAGCCCGGGTTCAGGAACGAACTCGGGCGGCCGAGGGGTTGGTAGGGAGGGAGGATTAGTGTCCCAGTGGATGGTCTCCTCCCTCGGGGGTAGCCAAGCAGCTCTGCGTTCTGCATTCCTTCTATAGCCGGTGGAAGCAATGACCAAAGGAAGAATGGGCAACCCGTAGAGAGTCGGGGAGGGGATGTCACAGCGCGGGAGGGCTGACAGCGCCAGCACATCGCCACTGGACGACGCCCCTGAAGCATAACGCCCTCAGGGGACGGGACCCATGAGGAAATGCGGGAAAACACCCCTCCGGTAGCCTAGATGAAGTCCGCTCCAGTACCACCCAGGAGGCCACCTACAGGACAGATCCCACTGTGCGACAAGGAGAGGAGGAGTAGGCACTCTAGGGGCAGATCCCCAGGTAGGTGACCTCGGGGGACATGAGCAAGGGACAGAAGGAGGGGCTCCGGAGGGATGGCAGGAGGATAAAAAGGAAAATAAAAAAAAATAAAGAACACGGGCATGAGTGGAAAGTCACAGGAGGAAGATTCAAGTGAGAAGTGAGAAAGTTTTATTTTACAGAAAGGGTGGTGGCACTGTGGAACAATCTGCTAGCTGATGTGGTGGGTACAAAAACTATCAATGGTTTCAAACACAGCTGGGACAGAGTGAAGGGCTTAGTGATCACTCAGGGTGATAGTGGTAGGGTAGGAAGCATGGGGGTAGAGAGTGTGGGTTTGAACCCTATATGGACAATAGATCATGGGTTTGTTAGGGTTTATGAGCAGACTGGATGGACCAGTGGCCTTTCTCTGCCCTTATTGTATATGTTTCTGTTTCAGTCTGCATCCATCCACTTATGTCCAGGCATACTGATGCTATTTTCAGAAGTTACATCTGTTTACGAAAAGAAAACAATTTCTTGTGGAAAACAGATGCAATTGGCTGGCTCACTGGCGCAGTGGTAGTGCTACTGATCATGACACTGATGACCCAGGTTCATGAACAAGCCCAGAGCATCAGAGGGCCAGTCGGGGGGAGGTAGGATGAGCATCCCAGGGACAACTCTCCACCTCCTGGGGGGGGGGTTGGTGGTGCCTGGGGCTTTGGTGACACCCATTGGAGATCAGAAGTACATTAAGCTGGGACCATGTAAAAGAGGGGAAAGCAGTGTCAGACTTCTGTGGGGCATGTGTGGGAGCATGCATGCCTGCGAGCTGACATCACTGCACATCCACGCCATGGAGGACTGACACAAGAGAATAACCCTATGTTGCACTGCACTGAATGAAGCCACAGCCAGCCCCGGGACTGAAGATGATGGATCTCAGTCTCCCTTCTGGGGGCCCCACCACAGGGGGCAAGCCGTGGACCTTGGTTTCAGGGTAGCTGTTGGAGGATGCCTGTGTCAGGTGGGAAGGCACCAAGTCAGGGAATATTCCCACCTGCAGCACAAAGATAAACAGAATTGGAAAAAAGGAAAACAGGTGCAATTGCAAGCTGTGTCCAGTTAGGACACAATTGTGTCCAGACTGTTTTCAGACACAGCTACAGTAAAAACTTTGTATGCTGTTTGGCTGTCTAATAGATGGTTTAACTGGATTGGATGCATTTATGTTTTAAAAATAGCAGCAGACATATCTTGGGGGGATTCTTTTGAAAATCCTGCCCCTAGTGCCTAACACAGTAACCTACTTTACTTTTCACTCACTAACTGTCTGTCAGGCCCACGTACACAGGAAAAAATTAAAAAGATGGATATATGTGCCTTACACCACCAGCAGTTGGCAAAATAAAAATTATTCTTTAATAAGTAAACAATAAGCCATGACAAGGTGAGCATTTAAGTAATATACCATGAAAGGATGTGGGTAATGCTGGGATTTACCCAACGCCTGTTGTGGTTTGGTCATGAGGCTGCAGGCCCTGGAGTGGTATATTGCGATTATGCAATGTTTCCCTTCCATTTTTGTAAAAAAAAAAAATAAAGTATAATTTTTTGTTACTTTAAATAATTTATATTGATTTTTTCCCAGTTGATAGGCAGCATAATTGCACCCCTCTCCCCCCCCAACTGAGGCTCTTTGTTGTATTATTTAATACTGGTGTGGATTACTGTTCAGTTTCCAAAAGGATGTAATTCTCACCTTCTCACCCCACTCCCCCTCCACAGTTTGTTTTGATGCAGAAGAAAAGCAGAGGTAAAGAAAACAGCATCCCCACTGAGAGTCAGAAATGTAGATTGGGAATGGAGCTCCCCTCAAATATATCACTCCTCACCCAAACTTCCATTTTGTCTCAGAGCAGATGTGGTTGTCCTGGAGCCTCACAGATGGCAAAGATAAACAAATACAGTCCCTGCCTCCATTTAAGTTTTTTTCTACTGTGAGAGTGTGTGTGGTGTGTTTTGATGTGACAAGGTGCCATACTGGCTCTTGCTACGTGCCGTGAGCTGCTTCTGTGTCATAGGAAGCAGTACAAGTTACTCAACATAGTATCCTCAACCAAAGGGGGGGGGATCAAATATATAAAAGGGACTGTTCTATTGGTATTTGTTTTCAAATTTTATTTCAAGTGATGGGCTTGGGAGACAGAAAGATGAGGAGTGCACCTGAAATAGACATTGCAAATTCAGGCTGGGAATGCACCGGACCAGAGAGAGAGCGAGAGGAGGTGGGTATAACTTTGATCAGTTAAGAAAAATTAAATTTCTGCTCTGTATTTGCATTGCTACCTTACGTGTCACAGTTGCTTTTGATCACTGGTAGCTAGTGAATGAGGCAAGCAGTGTTACTGGTGGGGTCTCAGAGTCTCAGAGATACACTACTTCTTGCCTGCTATATTTTTTTTACTGCAACTGTGGCAATGGGGACAAGTTTATTTGTATATGCAGCAGGTGCTTTGATTAGCGGCAGGAGGAGAAGGAGTGCTTTTAACATGTGGTAGCATGCGGCCATACTTTACAACTGAAGAGGAGGTACAGAAAGTCCAGGAGTTTACATCAAGAGCAGTCCGACCAAACAGATTTTCAACGTAGCCTGCATAAAGCAGGTAGATGTATGTGTTTTCCACGTTTTTCTGTGAAAGTTACTGGGTCATAATGTTGCGGACTAAACCATGCATGAAGAACCACTCTGACATTAACATATATGGGTTTAGAGCAACAGGGGAATATCAGTGATATGAAAGTATTGCTACCCCCGACACTCTCCATGAAAGAGGAAGTGGATGTAACCACTGCCGGTCAGGTTCTCAGTTGAGCTGCTCCCATGGTGGAGTGGCTACAGCACCCGACTTTGTAGGGGGTGGGTTTGGAGGATCAGGGTTTGATTCCCTGCTAAGAAATCTTCTTATTTTATCATTTTCTTTGAGACACGGACAAGTGCGGATACAGATTTTCCTCTTGCCCCTGTGTCCACACCCCCTCAGAGTTGATTATAGTAGATGCAGAAGACACCAGGAGAAAGGACTGCTGTGTGACTGGACTTCTCTGCTGGGACTAAAGAAGAAGAACTTTTGTACTTGGACCTTTAATTTAGGGTAAAAAAAAGCTAACAAACAAAACAAAAAAAAAGTGTGCGTTTGTCTGGGTTAACTGAACTGAATGGGTATCTGAACAGTTATCTAGGTGTAAATCTCAGGTGATTGAAAGGACTTAATAGCTGTGAGGTTTAAATTACTTGTAGAAAGATCTAGTAAGTAGGGGGAGTGGCTTAGCTAGAAGGAAGCTACATTTAAAGACTGCCTTAGAAAGATTCTTCTAATAGCTTGGCAGAAGACACCAGGAGAAAAGACTGCTGTCTGACTGGACTTCTGTACTGGGACTATATTGCCCTCCTTACCTCCCCGCCACCCAAAGCTAATTCTATTTTTATAGGCACAGAATTTGACTGACAGCAGGAACTTCCTGTTTGGGAGCAGGAAGTGAGTGATCACAGAACTACCAGAGACCCACCATCCTAGAAGGGCAAGAGTAGCTCTCCTTCCCCCTCTAGCTGCTGGAGGTCTGCCTCTGAGCAAGTAAGTGGTCTACTGAGAAATATAGAATATTCTTGTCTCAGAACAGGACAATCAGGAGCTTAAAGGGCACGCAGGCAGAAAGTAAGGAGAGAGAGAAAAAAACAGAGGAAAGAGTAAGGATTGCAAACAGTTAAGGGGCCAGAAATAAGACATGATTGGAGTGGTGCAGTGCAGTGGCTGTGGAGCAGCAGTCTTCGGGAGACGTTCTGGAGGATGCGGTGTTGTCCCATCTGCAGGCACCTCTCTGGGCTGAGGGAGGAGGTTGCTCATCTCCAGGCTGAGTTGGCCAGGATTTGTGGGACCTCCTTTTCCATCCAGGGACCACCAGTGCCACTGCCATTGTCTCAGAGGTTGCCAAGAAAAAGGAGTGGTTGGACCACAGTGGGCTCAGGGAGGGTGAGGGTGGTGGAACAGAGGTGCATCCCTCCAGTTGTACCTCTCCACAATTCCTATGCGATTCTGGCAAAGTGTGGTTTTCTGCTGTGTGACTGGACTTCTGTACTGGGACTATATTGCCCTCCTTACCTCCCCGCCACCCAAAGCTAGTTCTATTTTTATAGGCACAGAATTTGACTGACAGCAGGAACTTCCTGTTTGGGAGCAGGAAGTGAGTGATCACAGAACTACCAGAGACCCACCATCCTAGAAGGCCAAGAGTAGCTCTCCCTCCCCCTCTAGCTGCTGGAGGTCTGCCTCTGAGCAAGTAAGTGGTCTACTGAGAAATATAGAATATTCTTGTCTCAGAACAGGACAATCAGGAGCTTAAAGGGCACACAGGCAGAAAGTAAGGAGAGAGAGAAAAAACAGAGGAAAGAGTAAGGATTGCAAACAGTTAAGGGGCCAGAAATAAGACATGATTGGAGTGGTGCAGTGCAGTGGCTGTGGAGCAGCAGTCTTCCGGGAGACGTTCTGGAGGATGCAGTGTTGTCCCATCTGCAGGCACCTCTCTGGGCTGAGGGAGGAGGTTGCTCATCTCCAGGCTGAGTTGGCCAGGATTTGTGGGACCTCCTTTTCTCATCCAGGGACCACCAGTGCCACTGCCATTGCCTCAGAGGTTGCCAAGAAGAGGTGGTTGGACCACAGTGGGCTCAGGGAGGGTGAGGGTGGTGGAACAGGTGCATCCTCCAGTTGTACCTCTCCACAATTCCTATGCGATTCTGGCAAAGTGTGGTTCCTCTATGGAGGCACCCGCAGTGGAGACCAAGGAGGATGCTGGGAACCTCCACAAAGAAGACCCACAGGAGGGTGGCAGGGGACCTGGCAGGGGAAGGAAACAACTCCTGGTGGGGGACTCCATTGTTAGGAAGGTAGAACTGGGGGAGGAAGGGGAGAGGGAGGTAAGGTGCCTGCCTGGTACCGTGGCTTGGAGGGACAGGGAGCGAATCCTCAGGATAGCTGGAGCAGCTGCACAGGGGAGGTAGCTGGATGTCATTGTCCACCTAGGGACAAATGACCTGGCTAAGAAAGGGATTAGAGGAGTGCAGGAAGAGTTTGTGGAATTGGGGAGGGGCCTTAGTCAAGTAGCACGCGCGGTAACCTTCTCGGAGGTGCTGCCCATCTATGGCATAGGAGAGGCTAGGGTGTTCCGCACCATGGGATTCAATCAGTGGTTGAAAAACTGGTGGGAGCTCAGAGTTGGCTTCATTGGAGACTGGGGGTCCACCTGGGTGATGCAAGCCTATACTGGCATGATGGGCTGCATCTGTCAGGAGGAACCAGGATCCTAGGTGATAGGTTTAAATGCTTCATTGGTAAGCTTTTAAGCTAGCCAAGGGAGAGCACTGGAAAGAGGCAGGAAATCTAGCCCCCCAAATAATCACGGTAGTAAGTGCGGCAAACACCAACATAGAGGTGTCGATGAGGAGAAGGGCAGAGTAAATGGAGAAAGTGACAAAGGCAAGAAGGACAGGGATGGGGCAAAGGGAGTAAGGCCATCAGGAAATGGAGGGTAATGAGTAACAATGCCCGTAGTCTGGGCAACAAGCTCCCTGAGCTGGTGGCCTTGATGGAAGAGGATGCCCGGATATCATGGCAGTCACAGAAACATGGTACACAGAGAACCATGACTGGAATGTTAACATACCAGGGTACATAACCTACAGGAGAGACAGGCAGGGAGAAAGAGGGGAGGAGTAGCTCTCTATGAAAGGAAAGGATAAAAGCAACTGAACAAAAGAGTAAACAGGGAGGAGAGGAGGCACTGTGGGTCATCTTGGAGACTGGAAAGGGCACCACAATCCGCACAGGGGTTGTGTACAGACCCCCATGTCAGGGGGAGGGAATGGACAAGGATATGATAGAAGGCATTCTTATAATGGCAGAGAAAGGGGAGATACTGTTGATGGGAGACCTGGATATGCCAGATGTTAACTGGATCACATTTGCTGGAGCCACATCCAAGAGCAGGGCCATTCTTGATGCCCTACAGGTGGCAGGCCTTAGACAGCTAGTTTCGGAACCCACTCACGAGGGAGCAATCTTAGACCTCATACTCTCAAATGGGGGCAGTGAGAGGATCTCAGATCTAGAAGTGGGTTGCCATCTGGGGACAACTGACCATCAAACAGTGTGGTTCACGTTAAACTCAACTACAGAGTCAAGCCATACAAAACTGAGGGTACTGGACTTTAGGATGGCTGACTTTGGCAAGATGGGAGAGTGCCTCAGAAAAGCACTAGCAAACAGGCTAGAAGGAGGTGTGGAGCAACAATGGGAAATCATCAAAACTGCCATCACAGAAGCAACAAGCTTTTGTGTGAAGCAAATAAACAAATCAAAATGAAAGAAAAAAAGCCATATGATTCTCAAAAGAGGTGGCTGTGAAAGTCAGGAAGAAAAGATAGCATTCAAGTATAAGGAAACACAGAAGGAGCATGACAGAGACTGTACCAGTTAAGGCAGAAGGAAGCAGGGAGGGAAGTCAGAATAGCAAAGGCCCAAACTGAGGAAAGATAGCCAACTCAGTTAAGAAGGGGATAAAACCTTGTATGGTACATCAGCGAGTGTAGAAAGACAAAGGGAGGGATAGTGAGGCTGAATAGAATGAGCGGTGGGTGGGCAGAGGGACAGTGAAAAAGCAGGGATACTGAATGAATATTTCTGCTCAGTATTCACAAAAGGGAAGGGGGAAGTGCCTAATCCAATTAACAGAAGCACTCTTGATGGGGGGGTCGATTCCAGTCCTTTCACAGAAGAAAGGGTTCTGCAAGCACTCCTAAAACTAAAGGTGGACAAAGCAATGGGTCCTGATGGAATTCACCTCAGAACTCTAAAAGAATTAAGGGAGGAACTAGTGAAACCACTGGCTACTCTTTTTAATAAATCATGGGAGGATGGTGTGGTACCCGAGGAATGGAGGAAGGCAGATGTGATTCCCCTTCACAAAAGTGGGACCAAGACAGAGGCAGGAAACTACAGACCTGTCAGTCTGACCTCTGAGGTAGGGAAAGTGATGGAGTCATTTCTGAAGGAAAGAATAGTTGAGTACCTAGAGGCCAGTGGAGCACAGGACCCAAGGCAGCATGGGTTCACAGTGGGAAGGTCATGTCAGACGAATCTAATAGATTTCTTTGACTGGGTGACCAAAGTAGTAGACCAGGGAGGGGGTGTGGACATGGCCTACCTAGACTTTAGCAAGCATTTGACACAGTCCCACACAAAAGATTAATAGTCAAATTAACCAGCCTGGGAGTGGGTCCCAGGGTGGTAGCCTGAGTAAAACATTGGCTGCACAACAGGACACAGAAGGTAATTGTAAATGGAGTCCACTCTGAAGAAAGAGGGGTTACTAGTGGGGTACCGCAGGGTTCAGTATTGGGTCAAGTCCTTTTTAATGTCTTCATCAGTGACATTGCAGAGGGACTGGAAGGAAAAGTATGCCTTTTTGCAGATGACACAAAGATCTGCAACAGGGTTGATACACAAGGAGGCGTGGAAAGGATGAAAAGGGACTTGGCAAGGTTGGAGGAATGGTCAGAAGTATGGCAGCTAGGATTCAATGCAAAGAAGTGCAAAATAATGCACCTGGGAAACAAGAACCCAGGGGAAGAATACACAATGGGTGGGGAGGTAGTAACAACAACAAAAAAGGAAAGGGACCTGGGGGTAATCATATCAGATGACCTTAAGGTTAGCAAGCAATGTGAGAAAGCAGTAGGGAGGGCTGGGGGTATACTGGGATGTATAGGGAGAGGCATCAGCAGCAGAAAACAGGAAGTTGTTATCCCTCTGTACAGACAGTTGGTGAGACCCTATCTGGAGTACTGTGTCCAGTTCTGGAGACCCCATCTCCACAAGGACATAGACAGGATAGAGGTAGTCCAGAGGAGGGCAACTAAAATGGTGCAGGGTCTGCAAGAGAAGCCTTATGAGGATAGACTAAAGGAGCTTAATATGTATACCCTTGAGGAAAGAAGGTAGAGGGGGGACATGATAGAAACTTTTAAGTACCTCAGTGGAATCAACAAAGTCCAAGAGGGTAGCATCTTTCAGAAAAAAGAGACTTGCAAGAACAAGGGGACACAATTTAAAGATAGAAGGAGGGCGGTTCAGGGGCAATGTGAGGAAGTATTATTTCACAGAGAGGGTAGTGGATGCATGGAACAGCTGTCCTGAGGAGGTTGTGGGGTCTAAAACTGTGGGAGAATTCAAGAATGCATGGGACAGACATAAGGCAATTCTTGTGGGGGGTAGGAAGAAATAGGCTGTTGGTTAACTAGGATCTGCGGCCTATCCTGTAGGTAGGGAAATGGGCAGACTAGATGGACCAAGCGGTCCTTATCTGCTGTCAAAGTCTATTTTTCTATGTTCTGGGGGGGTGGGATGAATCCCCCCATGTGGAGGGGTGTGGGATGCTTAGTCCCCCTGCATAACAAATAAAGAGCCTTTGGGTGTGTGGCAATCGTGTTGCGATCGGCATTCTGTGTTACCGCTGTGTTGTCATGTGCTGTTGTTTGTGTGCTGTCTTGACGTGTGTGATTTAGTCCATGACATTATGACCCCGTGCCTCTGTGAACTGGAATACTGTGCTGAGATAGCATTTTAAACTGGAGTGCATGAGGATAATCAGATTGAAAAATGGTTGTGGGCTGGCGCCCACTGTATGTAGCCTTAAGATGAATGGAAAGCCCGTTGATTTTGTAATAGTTGAAATTCATTGTTTACTAAAAAATCAGTGCAGACCTTCATTTTTTTGACACAGACAATACTACATAGTTACATGGTGACTCTGTGCACAGCAATTGGCTGGCAAATGTAGGTGATGCATGAATCGGCCCAGGGAACAGTTAAGGGGTTTTCATGGCTTTGATACCTGTATATGGAGTCGTACTGTCCTGTTGGTGTCACTAACTTATCAGCTGGCTTCGTGGGAGAGAGGACTAAGAAATGGTATATGTCAGACTACAACAGGTTACTTTGACCAAATTGTTTAACATTTATACTGGTTTTCATTTTTTCAATGTGTGGCTTTTGGTTGAGAAGGAGGGGGGATTAACTGCTAAATGGGAGGGCTACCATAGATCTTCGTTAACGGAAACAGAAACATGGCAGCTATGCCATTACAAAACCCACTGTGCCCACTAGCAGTGTCAGTGGTTCAGCAGGTTGCACACTCACCTCTGAGGTCGGAAGACCAGAAGGTTGTGGGTTGTATCCCCACACCAGGCACTTGGGATAAATCCCAGTACTGACACTGGTGCAGCATGAGGGGGGTGCTGCACTCTTGAGGTGCCATCTTTCAGAAGAGACATTAAACTGAGGTCCCATCTGCCTGTTCTGGTAGTAGTTCAGGTAGATCCCATGGCACTTCTCGAAAAGAGCAGGGGAATTTCCCCGGTGTCCTGGCCAAATTTTCCCCATTCACTAAAAATACCACCAACAACTTAATCTGGTTCAATGTCAATTGGCATCCATCTGTATCCCCCTCCCTCAGGATGAGGCTGAAACTAGATAGAATTGTCTAGTCCTCCTTTCCCCATCAACAGAAAAATAAATAAATACTACTGGTGATGTGGTCATTATCACTGGCACTTTTAAAACCCTGGCTCTTTTGCATTATGGGTGCCCACTTTTCTAGGGCTATCAGCCAATTAGAGCTCAGGCTTTACTTAGCCCATTTTCTTAATGTGTGATAGTCGATGATGACAATAGAAAAAGGTTTTGAACTGATTAGTAGGTGTTTTATTTTTATGGTAACAACTGAAGAGGTAGGAAAAATAGTTCCTTTTTTCATTTTATAAAGAAAACTGGATATCGTAATGAATACCCTTGCAAAATCATGAGGTTTGTATAAAGTGCATACATTTTAAATTAAAAATATTGCAAGGTCATTTTTAAATTTGCATAAATTAAAAGTACTGCAGAGTCATTTTAAAGTCTCAATAGGGTGGATAAATTAATAGTATTACAAATATGGTCTTATTTGAATTTTTTAAAAACATTTGAGAAACTCATTTCGTTTTTGTTACATTACAACAGTCATTTTTTGAAAATTTTAAAATAAGGATACTCACCTGTTGGCTGTCCTTTTCAGGGGTAGTGTTGCAGCAAAATTTAGTTTCTTCAGAGAAATTACAGCAAAATTACGAATTTCACCACATGAAACGTTTCACAAATTTCATGCATTTCGCCCGTGAATTTCGTGATTACGAAATGCAAAATTCCACCAGCAAAATCATGAATTTTGCCTGCAAAATCACTTATTTCACCCGCCAGATGCAGAATTTCACCCACGAGTGGTGAAATTCTGTTGGTTGCGGAAATTCTGCATTTCACAGGCAAAATGCAAGATTTCGCAGCCAAAATTTGCTATTTCACCAGAGGAATTTTGCATTTTGCACCCACAAAATATGTCATGAAATGCATGAATTTCATGAAATTTGCAAATTTCTCACATCTCTGTTCAGAGGACTGATGCTAGGTGACTTGGAAAGGTATTTTGGTCATGGCATACTATTACAAAATATTAACTGCATATCTATTTTCGTTGTGTAATGTTTTACAGTTTTTTTATTACTCACTTTTGGATAGTTGCTGTATCAGGAGAGGTGGATGACTGGTTCTGGAAGTATTTTCATGTTGTGGAAGCATGTTACAGTCAACTGTTAAAAAAAGAAAAGGGAAATACAGTATTAACTACAGATCCAGTGACTTTACGTAAGGTTTTTAAAATTTTCATTTTACTTTTTGGTGATGGTTTTTGAGTGCATGTGAATTACACAGGTCGATTAATAGTAAAACCTTTGAGGTTATGGTGGCACTGTTATTTTCTGTTGCTGCTGTGGATGGAGTCAGTGGTGCAGTGGACTAGGGAGTTGTGTTGTTTGTAACTGATGCTACCTGTACTGCTGAATCTCTTCAGGTACTGGACTGAGGTATTGCTTCCTGTTTTTGCAGAGTTATGCTGGAAGTTAGAGTGTGCAGACACCATTCAGTTTTACAGATTTCTGAATTGATTCACTATGTGGATTGGGGACATCGACTACTATATTTGCATTAATAGTTGTTGCAGTGGTGTGTTCAGTATTGCAGGAATTTGCAGCGATCAGTAATTTAGGAATTTGCAGAGACTGTGATCATCCGGCATCTCCTTCTCTGAGATCCTGCCAGTCTGGGAGAAGAGGACAGATGGATGGAAGGTCAGAGAAGGGGAGATATGGGAGCTAAACATGTGGCTCAAGGTCTGGTGTCAGGAAAAAGGACACACATTTGTAGGGGACTGGCAACAGTTTTGGGAGTGAAGGTTCTTTAAATTTGATGGACTGCATCTGACTAAGGAGGGAGTCAGTGCATTGAGGTAGACGTTTGATGTCTTTGCAGAATATTTAAACTAGCAAATGAGGAGAGGGGTGCAGCACCCCATACGTTGAATGGGAAGAACACCCTTCCCCCCTTCAACTAGTGGTCAAACAGGAGCTCAGCATGTTTGTAGTTCATTTGCATCACCAGGTAAAGAAATAGGTCCAGTTCACCATACAATGCACAGAGGAAATGCCGAACCTCGTCCAACAACTAACACACTGAAATCAGGCCAATTGAAAATCATGTATACAAATGCTCGCAGTCTGGAAAACAAGATCCCAGACCTGTGGGCAATAATGATTGAGGCTAAACTGGACATAGTAGCCATTAGAGAGACATGGTTTACCAGTAACCACACTTAGGAGACTTTAGTACCTGGCTATGTACTGTTCAGAAGAGACTGAGGTGCAAAAAGGGGAGGAAGAGTGGCCCTTTATGTCAATGAAAATATCAAAGCTAGAGAAATTCAGAATACACACAAGGAGCCAGAAGAACTGTGGGTCACCCTGGAAACAGGAAATGGGACAGCCATACAAACTGGGGTTGTGTACAGGCATCCAGACCAGGGGGAAGACATAGACATGTTACTGTTAGAAGATATACAAAACATGACAGCTAAAGGTGAGGTTCTGATAATGGGAGACTTCAACATGCCAGATATAGACTGGTCAATACCAGTAGGGACATTTTCCAAAACTAGACACATGGCGGATTCCCGGCAGGGGGTGGGCCTCAAACAACTGGTACAACAACCCACACGAGACAGGGCTATCCTAGATCTAGTACTGACTAACAGGGAAAGGATCACAGCTCTCCAGGTAGAAGGTCACCTGGGTGCCAGTGACCATCACCTGGTATGGTTCAATTTGGACACTAGAACTAAATCATCCCATTCCAAGGAAAAAATATGGGACTTCAGAGGAGCTGACTTTGATACGATGGCCAACAGAATTAAGCTAGCCCTGGCAAAAAGAAATACAGGTGAGGGGGTACAGGCAACATGGACAAGCATTAAGGATGCAATACTTGAAGCTACATCCCATTGTGTCAGTGAGAAAAGGAAGTGCAAAAGAAGAAGGAAACCACTTTGGTTCTCAAAAACAGTAGCAGAAAAGGTCCAAGTCAAAAGACTGGCCTTCAGGAAATATAAGGGAAAACTGCAGGATGATGATAGGGAGGCATACCAAACTTCCTTAAGGGAAGCAGGGAAGGCAGTAAGGTAGGCAAAGGTGCAAACCAAGGAAACTCTAGCATGAACAGTAAAAGAAGGTGACAAGACTTTCTATAGATACGTTAGTGAAAGGAGAAAGTCCAGAGGGGGTATTGCTAAGATCAAAGGGGATAAAGGGGCATGTGAGGAGAGGACCATGTAAAAGCATCTATCCTAAATAGATACTTCTGCTCAGTATTTACTGAAGAGAAGGGAGGGCAGGGCCCACTGCTCAGCACCATGGACACAGCGGGGAGGGAGGTGTGCACTAGTCCCTTCACAAAAGAAAGGGTGCTACAAGTGCTCAGTAAGCTCAGGGTGGACAAGGCAATGGGACCTGGTGGCATACATCCCAGGGTACTAAAGAAGAAAGGGGTGGAACTAGTAGAGCCATTACCATAACTGTTTAGTGAGTCTCTGAGCACAGGAGCAGTCCCAGAAAACTGGAGAAGGGCTCATATGATCCCGCTCCACAAGAGTGGTAGCAGGGAGGAGGCAGGGAACTACAGACCAGTCAGTCTTACCTCAGTAGTGGGCAAGATTATGGAGGCACTCCTTAAGGAAAGGATAGTGCAACACCTGGAATCCATAGGAGCACAGGATCCAAGGCAGCATGGGTTTACAAAAGGAAGGTCCTGTCAAACTAATCGCATAGATTTCTTTGACTGGGTAACCAGAGTGGTGGGCCAAGGGAGAACAGTTGATGTTGCCTACTTTGACTTCAGCAAAGCTTTCGATACTGTTCCACATAAAAGATTGACTAATAAGCTGGATAGGCTCAGGGTGGGTCAGATGATAGTCAACTGGGTGGCAAACTGGTTGATGGGCAGAAAACAGAGAATGGTGGCAAATGGTATAGAGTCAGAAGAGATGCAAGTCACAAGTGGGGTACCTCAGGGATCAGTTCTGGGGCCAGTGCTCTTCAATATTTTCATCAGTGACGTTGCAGATGGACTGAAGGGCAAGGTTTGTCTGTTTGCAGATGACACCAAGATCTGCAACAGAGTAGATGATCCAGATGGGGTGGGCAGAATGAGAAGAGATCTGGATAAAGTAGCAAAATGGTGGGAAGAGTGGCAACTGGGGTTTAACGCAAAGAAGTGCAAGATCATGCACATAGGGAAGAGAAACCCTGACACCATCTATAGGCTGGGAGGGGAGTTGCTAGGAGTCACAAGGGAAGAAAGAGACTTGGGTGTCATCATCACCGATGACCTGAAATCATCCAAGCAGACCACTAAAGTAGTAGGTAAGGCTAGTGGGATGTTGGGGTGTATTAGCAGGGGTATCACAAGTCATAAGAGGAAGGTAATAATCCCTCTTTACAAGACACTGGTCAGGCCCCATCTGGAGTACTGCATGCAGTACTGAAGGCCACACCTTCACAAGGACATTAACCAAATTGAGGCAGTCCAGAGAAGGGCAAACAAAATGGTGCAGGGACTGCATCAGAAAACACATGAGGACAGATTAACTGAGCTCAATATGTATACCCAAGAGCAAAGGAGGGAGAGAGAGATGATATAATTGAAGCATTCAAACTCCTTAAGGGTATTAACAAGGTGAAAGAGTCTAACATGTTTCAATATAAGAAAAATAGCAGGACATGAGGACACAGCATGAGATTAGAGGGAGGCCGATTAAGGGGTAATGTGAGGAAGTTATTTTTCACAGAAAGGGTGGTGGATGCATGGAACGGCCTACCTCATGAAGTGGTGGATATGAATACAGTGCAGGGCTTCAAACTGGCATGGGATAGGCATAAGGGAGCAATACAGGTGAATATGAATAGATAGACCATTGACAGAGCAAAGGCCAATGGCACATTCATAATGTAGAAAAAGAAATGGGCAGACTGAATGGATCTTGCGGTCCTCATCTGCCGTCAACTTCTATGTTTCTATGTTTCCATGTGATAGGGCTGCAATGCTTTCACTTGTCTAAAGTTGCACTCCAGAAATTCTGCAGGCTTTGATGTCATTTGTGGCTGGCGATGGACATGAGTTATGTGCACTGGAGGCCTGCATCAGAAAGTAAGTGAACAATAGTGCTCAAAAAAAGAATGCTAGAGCCTGCAAGGGATAGCAGCAGGTGGAATTTGTCTAGAGGAATGCCATGGATGACACCTGGCTAGACTAACCAATCATAGGTGAATAAATGGTTCAAACACTGGGGGGTCAGAACCAGGACTGGCCTTAAGCATTCTGGGGACCTATGTGAAACATTTCTGTGTGCCCCCCCCCCATTCCTTGTAACCCCTGCTCTCTCTGTCCTTTGTACCTCTCCTCCCATTGCAGTTCCCTATCACATCATATTAAGACAGATATGATTAAATAATATAATTCATTGTGTTACACACAAAGAGGAAACAATTGCAAGACACACACACACACACACACACACACACACACACATTCCCTTATCTACATTCCATGGCCAACACAAATTTCTTTTTTTTAAATTTCTTATAACAGTCTATATGGCAAATATTTCCTTATGGCCTTTACAGTGTGTTTTTTTCCTTGTTAAAACTTTGTGTTTATCCATCATCAATGACTTTAACTAGTGTATGCTGTGACTTAACTAGAGACTGGCAGGCCCGAAGCACTTTGAGTCTACTACTGTACTTATGTAGTTCAGAATATGGTATAGATGTTTACTCCTTACCAGGAAATGTGACCCCTGGTGAGGTATATTTAACCAAATTAAGAAAAACTGGATTGGGGGCAGAATTCCCATTATAATCAGATCACTCGCTTGAACCTGATCAGTATTTATAGTGGTTGTGCTTCTGGACCCTTTATCTTCTAGTTATGCCCCATTCAATCATATACTGTAGCTAATCTTACTACAACAACCAAGTTATGTAATGTATCAATATTAAAGAGCAGATATATGCATGTATATCAATTAGTAGGTTTATTCCTTCCATTCATAGATCTAAACAGCATTCAGTCCCCCTAGCCACCCCCCCAAAAAAAACACCACTGTTTAAACTATACTTGCTTCATCTCCTTTACCTAACATTTTATTTATATGTTTGGCAATCAAGATCCTCCCCAATACTGATCCCTCATCCCTTAACACCCCATCAGTTTGCTGCATTTTTTATTTATTTTAAAATGTAACTAAAACTCTGCCAAATGCAGAATCCCCCTCCGTCCCATTGTTAACTAAAAATAGCCAGTCTCAGATGCATAACCTTCAGTGTGTTTGTTTTCTTAAATTAAATAGGCACTCTACATATAAGGTACTCCTCCCTTAAACTTCCTGGCATACAGATAGAAATACAATGCTTTTATTAAACATTGATATAGTTATATTTGCTGCCCAGTGCCCTAACCAGCTCTCCAACAAAACCAACAGAAAACAGCTGTTTGTAATCCACGAGAGTTAGATGCATGCACACAATACAATCCTTTTTGCTTTGAATCATTTTTGTTTTCTTAGCTTTACCCAAATGATCAGCTGACCCAACCAGCGCCTCCAAATCAGGCCCAGTGAAGATGGTTCTCGCTCTGCTCCAAGCAGCATACAAACAGAATTTGAAGACAGATAAGGACCACTTAGCCCACCTAGTCTGCCTTTTTTTCCCTGCCTACAATGTTACCACAGACCAAACTTGATCTACCACTCTTTCTCCTTCCCCCCTTCCTTTGCACTATGATATCCTTGTGCCTATTCCATGCATTCTTGAATCACACTACTGTCTTCACCCCCACCAACTCCACTAGAAGATTTCTACAGAAATCCACCACTCTTTCTGCGAAGATGTACTTCCTAACATCTATTCTGAATCCACCCCCTTCCAGCTTCATAGAATGTCCCCTTGTTCCTGAGCACCTTCTTTGGAGTGAACTCCGTTTACCACTAGTGGTGGGCAAAGTGGGTGTAATTCGCTTCATGGAGTAATCCACGAAATTCCAACCATTTCAAGTAGGAAAATGCAAAATTTTGCCTGGTGGAGTGGCGAAATTTCACCTGGCGGAATGGCAAAATTTCCCCTTCCACAGTGAAATTTTGCCTTCCAGCTGCAGGTGAAATTTCACCTTACGTGGGTATAACTAAATCCCTGGTGGCTAGCAGTCCCACCAACCACCTGTCCCACTACGTATAGAAAAATCCCTGGTGGCTAGCGGTACCTCCCCCCACCTGTCCCACATGTAAATAACTATCCATGGTGGCTAGTGGTCCCTCCCCTCCACTCAATAATAACCCACCCACCATGGAAATCTACAGTAACACCCCCCCCGCATCCCTCCGTATCTTCTTCTCCTGTTAAAAAAACAAATCTCTGGTGGTCTAGTGGGTTTTTTGTAATTAAACCTCTTCCCGATCCCCAGTTCCAATAAATTCCTGGTGATCCAGTACCCCCCAACCCAGCCTTTCCCTGCAGCCAGGTGTCCCCTCCACAACCCCTCTCCAACCCCCATCCTAAATCCCAGGCGGCAGACTGGCACAGCCCTCCTCTCTCCTCCATGGCTGGCCTGCCAAGTGAGCTGTCATTGAAGCTCATTCATTGACAGCTCAGTTGGGCAACTGTGATGAAACTGTGCCAATCGCTCGCTGCCGAGATTTCGGACCAGGTGGAGGGAAGGGACCACTAGCCACCATGGATAATTAGTTACATGTGGGACAGGTGAGAGGAGGGACAGCTAGCCACCAGGGATTTTTCTATACAAAGTGGGACCAGTGAGGGGAGGGACCACTAGCCACCAGAGATTTAGTTATACCTGCGTATGGTGAAATTTCATCCATGGACAGAAGGCGAAAGCCTAGGCAAAATTTCGCCTTCCACAGGGAAATTTCGAGAAGTGCTCCACAATGTGAATTTGACCACTTTGCCGGCACTCCATGGGTATCCATTTTCAGGGAGACTATTAAGCACTTGACAATTTAAAGCCTTTGTCACATTCCATTTGTAGGAAAAGGCTGAAAAAATGTGTTTTTGTGTGCCATTAGGGGAAGGGTATGTAGCAATTAACCAGCAGTTCAATGAGCTCATCTGACCTTAGCTTTTACTGACTTCCAGTGACTGTGTGTGGTGTGTGCCACAGACTTAAGATAACAGGCTAATAAATCCTGTATCAGAAGTGTGGGGGGGTCAAAATGTACATTCTGACCCTTACTTTTGAAAGTAAGGGGTCAGCTGACCCCCAACCCCCTGGCTCTCCCACCTATGTAATCTATGGGGACAGTATCATAGAAGTCTGGGTAGAAGGACAACTGGGGTCCAGCGACCACCACATAACGTGGTTTAGCATGGGACAGGGACTCAGTCAAATCACAGGAAGGTGAAGGTTTTAGATTTCAAAAGGGCAAACTTTGCTAAAATGGGTAGATATATCAGAGTAGCCCTAGAGAAGAGAGAGGTATGACAGGAGGTTGAAGAGCAGTGGGGGCACCTAAAAGGAGTCATAGTGAAAGTGATGAACCAATGCATCGGGTTGGCATCCAAAGGCAAGAGAAGGAGGATGCCACTATGGTTCTCGAAAGAGGTGACAGACAAAGTAAGGGCTAAAAGGGCATGTTTCAAGAAATATAAAGAGACCCAAAGGGAGGAAGACAGGGAGGTGTATCTAGAGTGTCTAAGGGAAGCGGAAAAGGCTGTTAGGTTAGGAATGCAAAGTCACAGACTGAGGAAGGATTAGCGCAGAAGGAGAAGAAAGTGGACAAGACATTCTATAGGTAGCAAAAGAAAAAAAGCCAGGGGAGATTGTAAGACTCAAAGGGGATGAAGGACAGTGTAAGGAGGGGAACCCAGAAAAGGTGGAAATACTGAATAAATACTTCTGTTCAGTATTCACTGAAGAGGGGTGGGTCAGGGATCACAGCTGGGCAACAGATGCAACTGAGGGGGGGAAGAGGTAGACACCAATTCTTTTTTTTTCAGTTAAATGTTTTATTGTTTTCCGATATAATACAAAATTGCATATACAGTATGATATACATAACAGATAGCCACACGGGGTAATTGCGGGACCACCATGCAATAACGTAATACATGGATCAATCAAAGTGTCCCTCCAGACAATTGTCTACTTTATGTATATGCTGAATTTAAACATCTTCCTAGAGTGTACCATCATGTTACTGTCATACAAATAATAAACAGGTACAGGAAGAAACAAAAAGGGGGGGGGTCCCCTTAGGGTTTATAACATTTGTACCTACGGACATCATAATAAATGAAAAAATGACTAATTGCACCTACCTTAATAATCCCAGCACACGCAACCATAGGGAGCTATCACCACATATAAGACAAGGCTTCATGGAATACTATAGTTACACCTTCTCATGGTCATTTCCCACACTGCGTCTGGAGGAATGACACTACAGAGTAAATAATGTAATACAGATAAAGTAACTACTACTACTGAGTAGCCCTGCTACTGTACTAATACAGCTGTAAAGTGCAATCTATATATGTTAGATAGGAATGTCCCAGGTACAATTATAAGGATTCCATAACATAACATGCACGTAGTAAACACCCACAGATCCTTTTTTGCTAACAACTAATACCCACAGAGCAAAACAATACATCTTGTGGGTAAACTATATACAACTAGCATCATTACAGATGAAACCTAACAAGGTCAGTCACTAACAACATTAACATTATAGCAGAAAGGTCATATATGTGCTATATAAAAACATTTAGTTAAGAAATTGAGTGGTGGCAGTTAGATAGGTAGACACAGGTCATCCGACACCAGCTCTGGCAGACAGATAAGCCATGAAAGGGGCCCAACAGAGAGAAAAGGAACCCATTTTCCCGGTAAACATGTGTGACTGTCTGTCGAGTTCATATATGGAAGAAAATGATGACATAATGTCATTAACACCTGGCGAGATAGTGCTTTGTCAATTTTGCAGGGTTGCCCGTTTTACCTGCATACCAAATTGCATTAGCCATCTAAATTCCTGATGATTGAGAAGGGGGGCACCAGATCTCAGACCCAGCAGCATAAGAGCTGGATTAGCTGGGACATGGCAGTGGAGTATCCGGCTAGCTTCATGAACCACTTTCTCCCATAGACCATATATCCAAGGGCATTGCCAAAGAATATGATATGGATCCCCTCCATGCTGGAGGCATCTCCAGCAAGTATCATGTACAAGGATTTTCATTTTCTTCAGTATTACAGGTGTCCTATACCATGAGTGCAGTATTTTTTTATGTATGAATCTACTCCGGGTATCTTTATGAATCTTATATCCGATTTGTCAACACTGTTTCCATTGTGACTCAGAGATTTGCATTTTTAGGGCCTTTTCCCAATTAGACTTGGATTTTGAGTTAGAAGAGGGTAACATGTCCCTCACTGCAGCATACATAGTGGCTGAGACTTTGTTAGGTAAGTGGAGCCAACCTTTTAAATGAGGATTAAGGTCTGAAAGAGCATTACCCTGATGTAGAAGGGGTCTAAGACTGTCACACATTTGCAGATATTTCCAGAAATCTGATTTATCCAGATTCCATCTGGATTGCAAATTCTGGTATGTATCCACCACCAGGGAGTTAAGCTTCAAGGATGTCCTGAATGAATATAATCCCTTTCTCCTGCCATGAGGGCTAGACCACCATGCTGCCCACGCTGGTTATGCTGGGGTTACCCCATAGAGGCATATACATAATGGGAAGAGCTGGGAGTCTTATTTTTTTATGTAGAAGATTCCAATATCTGATTGAGGAGCCAATAGTGGGATGCGATAAAGACTCCTGGTGGAGGGATGAGCAGAGAAAGGAGACTGCTGTAGGGCTATTACAGAGAGTCTGCTCAAGCATAAGCCACTGAGGGAATTCAGTATTATAAGTGTGGAACCATTTCAATGTTTGTGCACCTTGAAAAGCTAATTTATATCCTTTGATCCAGGGGAGACTCCAACCCCTGCTGAAAATGGGCCCAGAGCTGGTTTCTGCTAAAATGAGGTCTGTCTGAACCCCATAAGAAGGAGCCAAGCATCACATCAATTTTTCGAAGCCAATGAGTTGGGAGAAATAAGGGAATATGCGCTATCAAGTAAAATAATTTAGGGGCAAGGGTCATCTTGAAGGCTGCTATCTTGCCTGCCATAGTCAGATGAAGCCTATTTATACCATCCAGCTCAAGCTTACATTTAGTCAGCAAGGGGCATAGGTTGTTGTTCCACCACTTTGCTAGGTTGACCGCAACTTTGATACCCAGATATTTGATCGAATGCTGTGACCATTTTAAACCATATTGAGCCAAAAGTTGGGAGTGACACTGTGAATTGAGAGGGAGTACTTCCATTTTGGATTGATTTACCTTTAATCCCGAAATGGATGAGAAGTAGTCCAGGATAGCTAATAGTTGGGGTACGGACTCTTTAACATCACACAGCGTCACCAACAAATCATTAACATACAGTAGGGTAGAAACATGAGCCCACCCCAGACCAATACCTTTTATACAAGGGTTCTGTCTAATTGTAGCTGCCAAGGGCTCAATTGCAAGGACAAACAGGAGAGGGGAGAGAGGCCACCCTTGTCTTGTGCCTCTGTGTAGAAGAAATGGTTCAGATAAAACCGAATTGGTAAGGACTTTTGCAAGGGGAGATGTATAAATGGAAGATACAGCATCTCTAAAGTGCGGCCCAAAACCCAGGTGTTGTAAAACTTTCTGCAAATAGTCCCATTCTACGGAGTCAAACACCTTTTCAAAGTCGATGGCCACGGCAGCTGCAGGCGTTGATAGATCTTGACTCGCCATATGAATGAGATTAATGAGTGTTCTGATATGGTTGGCACTATAGACACCAGTTCATTAACAGTGGAGAGAGTCCTGGAGGAGCCCACATAACTGAAGGTGGACAATGCAATGGGGCCAGATGGAATACACCCTAGGATATTAAGGGAGCTGTGGAAGGAGGGAGGAAGCAGTGCCTCTGGCAGCCATGTTCACTGAGTCACTCAACACAGGAGTGGTTCCAGAAGACTGGAAGAGGGCACATGTAGTCCCTTTACACAATAGCTGTAGCAGGGAGATGGCAGGGAACTATAGGCCAGTCAGCCTCACCTCAGTAGTGGTTAAAGATCATGGAGGCGCTGCTTAAAGAAAGAATAGTAGCACACCTGGAATCCAATGGTGCCCAGGATCTGAGGCAACATGGATTCACAGCTCAAAGGTTATGTCAGATGAATCTGATAGATTTTTTTGACTAGGTGATGAAGGAAGTAAATCGAAGGGGTGGGATGGACACCGCCAACCTCGGTTTCAGCAAGGTCTTTGATACCATCTCACATAAAAGGCTGGTTAACAAGATGAGTAGTCTGGGCATAGGGCACAAGATTTTATTTATTTATTTATTTATTAATTGGTGATTTGGAAAAGACCTTTGAGCGCAAGCTTTTTTAGAAGGGTTCCACGTCATAGATTGCAAAACAAAAAACAATAGGAGAAAGCAAAGGTACATTACAATGAATGATACAGCTTGAATTCAGAACTTACAGAATAACTCAAAACATAGGTACAAGTTAAAATAACAAGAAAAACACTTTATGAGGGTGGGAGAGGATAAGCAGCCACAGAGTGCCTTGTCGGTAGTTCAGAGGGACGGGGATAGCTGGCAGTGGGGTAAAGAAAGGAGGTACGAGAGAGAGGTATGTAATGCGGTGGAGGTGAAGGGTGGGAGAAGAAGGGTAATAAGGTATAGGGATAAATGGTGGGGTGAGGGGAGGTTGAGTGGAGAAGACATGCTAGAGTAATGGTGGAGTGTGAGGGGGCATTGTCAGGCAGCCTGCATTAGTAGTGACTGTTGGGGTAACTCATAGGACTGTGAGTTGGGGGAGGGTGGGGTGGCAGGTGCCAAAAGAGCATGACGCAGACTGATTGCTGAGGTAAGTCATGAGAGGGGACAGAGGAAGGGGATACCTGAGGCCTGCCTAGTGCTTGCTGGGGGCAGAGAGAGCAGGTGTGGCTGGACTCAGGGGCAGGTGCACTTAGAGAGTATTATTAGGTACTGTTTGAGGTCAGTTTTGAATTGTGGCAGATAATTGGTCACCAAAAGGTGCCCAGGGAGTTCATTTATCCACAGGGGGCCTAGTAGGCAAATGCACATTGCCCAAGTGAGGTGTGATGGAGGGGATAGCCAAGGCCCCTCTAGTCCTCCCTCTGGTGTCCTGTAAAGTGGTAAACTAGATTAGGAACTTGCTAACGGACAGGAGGCAGAGGGTGCTGGTAAATGGGATCCAATCCAGGGAGGTGGGGGTAACCAGCAGGGTACTTCAGGGATCAGTCTTTGGGCCACTTCTGTTCAATGCCTTCATTAGTGACATTGCAGAATGGCTGGAGGGAAAGGACTGCCTGTTTGCAGATGACACCAAGATCTGAAACAGGGTGGATACTCCAGATGGGGTGCAGAAAATGAGGAGGGACCTGGGGAAGCTTGAAAAATGGTCTGAGGTGTGACAACTGAGGTTTAATTCAAATAAGCACAAAATAATGCACTTGGGACAAAGGAACCCTGGGGAGAGCTGCAGGATAGGGGGGAGCTGCTGACAGTCACCAAGGAAGAATGACATCTGGGGGTTATTATTTCAGATGACCTAAAGGTGTCTAAGTACAGTACAAAGGATGCAGGGAAGGCCAGTGGCATGCTAGGGTGCATAGGCAGAGGTATCAGTAGCAGAAGGTGGGATGTAGTGATGCCATTGTATAAAACACTAGTGAGGCCTCACCTAGAGTACTGTGTGCAATTCTGGAGGCCACACCTTAGTAAGGACATTGGCAGGGTGGAGGCAGTCCAGAGAAGGGCAACTAAGATGGTACAGAGCTTGCACCACAAAACTTATGAGTAGAGATTGAAGGACCTCAATATGTACTCGCTGGAGGACAGGAGGGATCAGGGGGACTTGATAGAAACATTCAAGTACCTTAAGGGCATGTACAAGGTGCAGGGGGAGACATCATCCAATATAGAAGGAGTACAAGAACAAGGGGGCATGATATGAAATTGGAAGGTGGCAGGTTAAGGTGAAATGTGAGAACTGTTTTATTCACAGAGAGGGTGGTAGACACATGGAATAGTCTGCCACAGGAGGTGGTGGGAGTGAGCATAGTGGAGGGATTTAAACATGCCTGAGACAGGCATAAGGGAACCTTAGATGTGGGAAGGGGTGCTGATAAGCCACTGACCAGATTGGGTCAGAGGCAGCAAACAAGTATAGGGCTTACAGGCAGATTGGATGGGCCTAGCAGTCCTTATCTGTTAACAATTTCTCTGTTTCTATGGTTTCACCCAGAAGGAGCAGGGTTATGCAGGGGATAGGGTTCTCAGGAGGCAGGGGCTGATACCTGCTTGTAGGAGTGGCTTTGGTTATTCAAGTGATTGCAACGAGGGCTCTGCCTTCTTACACCCCTTCCTGCAGCAGATACCTTCCCAATCCCTCCCCTCAGAAAAGAAGGAGTACAGAACATGGGTTAGGAAACCTGCTGTCCCACTATGGGAGATTATCTTAGGGGTCAGGAAGGAATTTTACTGCCTTTTTCCCCACAGGATTTTCTGATTTTTCACCTTCTCCAGCAGGGTTTACAGGGAAATAAGTGGAGAGATATGCTGGTTTGTCACAGTCATGCAGGCATGACAGCAGCAGGTAGTGGTAGTCATGCAGTATGATAGAGGAAGTTAACAGAGTTGTCACTCCTTTTCAGGTGGGCCATGAGGCAGGGGAGAGGTGAGGCCTTGGTGGATAGTGCCAGGGGGGTGTCATCCATAGTCAAAGGATAAATCTCTGACGTAGGTCACCAGTCGGCAGTGCCCTTGACAGGGAGGGCAGTTTACAGACTAGTTTGTTCAGTACCAGCCCTCGTGCCTCAGCTGCCTTGGGGCCTTGTGAGGTGGTAACCACTATGTCGTCACCTTCCAAAAGGCAGGGAGGGAGGGCCTATATGCTTTACATAAAAGACAAATGATGGATTTGTTAGCTGTGACTACCCTGCTGGGCATGTAACATCAATATGATTCATATTATATATCTGATGATACTAGCTATCTGTTTATCAGTTCAGTTCTAATTGGCTCATATTAATAAACCCATGGCTGTGTCCATTTCCACCACGCATGCTGTTTGTCTCATTTGTCTGGATGAAGGAAGGGGTTGTGACCTAGAAGAGAATGATTGGTGTAGTGTGTAGCTAAGCCTGCTTCATGGAATAATTTGGACATCATGTCAACAAGGTAATTAAAACCCATCAGCTCACAGGTATTCTGAATGTATTACCAGTCAACAACTATTGTGGGAGTTTGTGTGTAAGCAATGTGACTTGGCATCTTTTGGGTGCCTATAGGTATATTTAAGGAAGCTTGTGTTTAGGCAGTTTGCTTGTCTTGCTGCTCTGACATGAAGATGGGAAGTCTTTAGTTATTTGTTTAATTCATGCTAGTGTTTTTATGTGTCCTTGTTAAATGCCAAACTGACATATTTTATGTAGTTTTCAACAGCTTTCACCGTAAGTTTTGTGTGTCAAGTTTTTTTTTTCTGATTATTCTTTTTTCCTCCCCATCCAACCAGTCCCCTTCCAATGGTCACCACAGCCCTGACACCCCAGCATCCTCCAGAGCTCTTCTGCCCATGATTGCCCCAGGGCTCACCCTCTGGCAGGGTCGGTGGGGTTCCCAAACCCCTGCTATTGAACAGGATCTGGTTCACTGAGCTGGGCCAGGATAGCCAATTGTGGAGTCAGTGGGTGACTCGTGTCATCCTGCCAGTTGGTAGTTTCCTTTCTATTTCTCCTATGGGAGGTGAGGACATGCCATGTGCTTCTGCGTGATGTGCATTGATGGCCACCAAACCTCCCTGCACTCTGGCAGTCCTAGACTGCCTTCCCAATGTGTATGCCATGCTCTGCGCCTCCCCCAACCACCAGAGCAGGAGAGCAGTCCCTCAGAGGCTTAATCCTCCTCCCCCGTCTGACACACCGATGCTCTGAGTTTGCTTCTGAACCCAGATGGTCGATGCTGCAAGCAAAAGTACTGTGATGGCAGGCAGGCACTGTGGATCAAGTTATGACGTCCTTCTTTATCTTTTCTGGCAAAATACATTTGGAGATCAAACCAGACTATTGTACTAGGCTGATAGCTACTGTACATTGCTGGAGATCCCCCTGCTGTGATCCCTCCCATGATTTGCTAAACAGTTCCTTCTCCTTTGTCTGTTTTTTTTTCCCTACTTAAACTGTTCCCTTTTCTTTCTTCCCCCATGCTTGCCTCCAGCCTTCTACTGGGCTCCAAGTCTCATCTGGCAGCTCCTAACACCTACTGACCACCTTCCCAGCTGCCCATCCCTGAAGCCCCGAAGGTATGGATTCAAGTGTAAAGATTTTCAAATTTAGCACCTTTTAAATTTACAGAGTGGAAATCCTCTTCCTGCACTCTGAGTTGCCCCTGAATTTTCACTTGTTTCCCCGAGCTGATTCCACTGTGCTTGATTTTTCTGATTGCTTGCACAAATTGCTTTTAATTTTATTAGCTGTTTCAATTGATTACATATTTTTGATTTCCCATTTGCAAGTTATACTGCATGGCCACCAGAGGCTCCACAACATATCTCCTAATCATATGAACATACAAAATTTGCCAGCAGACAAAGGCCAAGTGGTCTATCAAGTCCGCTCGAATGTGCAACTACAGTAGCACCCCTTATTCTGCAGCTGCCCTTCCTTCCCACCGTCCCCCTCCCTTGACCCTCACCCTTGCCCTGTCCCAGCCCCTTTTGAAGCAGCCCACTGTTCTACTGGATACTATTTCCCCCGGTAATGCATTCCTCCCAGCTACCACCCTCTAGTAAAAAAGTGTCTCCTCATCTTCCTCCTGAACCTTCCTCCCTCCAGTCTCATATCATGGCCCCAGGTGTCCCTCCCCTCCCTTACTTTGAACAGCCCCTCTGTACCCATCTTGTTTATTCCTTTCATGTACTTGAAGGTTTCAGTCATATCTCCCCATCCCTCCTCTTCTTCAATGAGTACATGTTCAACTCCTTCAGCCTCCTCTCGTACGGTAAGTCCTGTAGCCCCTGGATCAACTTTGTCGTCCTGCGCTGCACCCCCTCCAGAAACTTAATGTCCCTCTTCAGATATGGGTGCCAGTACTGCACGCAGTACTCCAGGTGCTGTCTAACTAATGTGCTGGACAGTGGCAGAATCACCTCCACCCTCCTCGAGGATATACCCCTTGCAATGCAACCCAGTATTTTGCTGGCCTTTGCAGCTGCCTTCCTACATTGTACAGAGTTGTTCATTGACCCCATAATGAGCACCCCCAGATCCTTCTCCTCCTCTGTCTTGGCTAGCTGCATTCCCCCCAGCTGGTAACTCCTCCTTGGGTTTTTCATCCCAAAATGCAGTGCCTTGCACTTTTTGGCATTGAACCCCAGTTGCCAGGTATCCAACCAGGTTTCCAGCTTTGCCAGATCATCCAGCAAACCCTGCCATCTCCCTAGGTCATCCACCACCGCTCCAACCTTGGTGTCATCAGCAAACAGATTGGTCTTGCTCTTGATGCCCAATGATATATCCACAATGAATATCCCAAACAACACTGTTCCCAACGCCAAGCCATGTGGAACACTGCTCATCACTGCCCTTGGGGATGAGAGCTCACCACCCACCACCACTCTCAGATGCCTTACCTGAAGCCAATTCCCTACCCATCTCACCAGCTTTGCACCCACCCCTGTGCCTTCTAACTTACTTCCCAGCCTCCCATGTGACACCGAGTCGAATACCTTACTGAAGTTCAGGTACAGGACATCCACTGCATGGCCCCCATCCAATTGCCTAGTTACACAGTCATAGAACTCCATCAGGTTGGTTTGGCAGGATCTGCCACTTACGAAGCCATGCTGTCTGCTGTCCTGTAGCCCTTTGGCCTCCAGGAGTGCCACCAGCCTCTCCTTCAGGAAAGTCTCCATCAGCTTACCCACGATGAATGGGAGGTTCACCGGTCTGTAGTTCCCCAGTTCATCCTTGGGGCCAATCTGATGGAGGGGCACCACATGAGCCTTCCTCCAATCCTGAGGTACACACCCTGAGTGTAGGGAGGCATTAAATAGGTCTGCCAATGGTCCCACCAGGACCTCTCTCAGCTCCTTCAGCACCTTGGGGTGGATGCCATCTGGGCCTGGTGCCTTGTCCACCTTCAGTGGCCTCAAACCCTCCAGAACCCTGCCCTCCATGATTTCCCCATCCGTCACCCCTCCCCCTCTGTTCCTGCCCTCTCTCTCCCATTGGGTATCACCCCCCTTAGTAAATATCAACCAGAAGTAATCATTTAGCGCTTCTGCCTTATCACTCCCTGCTTCCACCCACCCCCCCTTCCTAATCCTTACTATATGGCCCTTACAGCTCCTTTTAACCCTGATGTACCTGAAGAAGTCCTTCTTCCCCTTCTTAATGCCCTGCACCAGCCTGAGCTCCTTAGACACCTTGGCTGCCCTTACTGCACTTGTGACCTCCTTCGATTCCTTCAGGTTCTCCTCCCTGTCCTCCCCCTCCCTGTTTTTTTGTACCTCCTAAAGGCAGCTCTTTTCCTCCTAACCATTTCCCTGACCTCCTTGCTCACCCAGCTAGGTTTCTTTGCCCTAGCCTTCTTGCTCTGGGCCTTGCTGAAGGTTCTGGTTGCCTCCACTATCCCCTGCTTTATGAGCTCCCACCTCTGGTTAGTGCCCATACTAGGTTGCATTCTGGCCTGGTACCCTTTTACCACTTCCCCCAACCTCTCGAAGTCAGCCCTCCTGAAGTCCAGCACCCTTGTGCTGGATTCTACTTCTTCCTTACCCATATCCAACGTGAACCATAGTGAGTGGTGGTCACTTCTCACCAGTGGTTCTTCCACCCTCCGCTCCCTCACAAACTCCCCATTTGCCAGCACAAGGTCAAGGGTATTCCCTACCCTGCTTGGTTCATTGACCATTTGCATCAGGAAGCTGTCCTGGAAGGCATCCAGCAGTACCTGCTCCCTTCTGTTCCTGGTTGTTGGGGTACTCCAATCCACTCCTGGCATGTTGAAGTCCCCCACGATCATCACACTACCCTCCTTGCAGGTCCTCCTGATCTGTCCCACTAGTTCCCTGAACTCCTCTGTCTGAGAGGGCAGCCTGTACACCACTCCCATCCTGAGACTCCTATTTTTGGAATCCTGAATTTGCATCCATTGTGACTCTGTACTACCCTCCTCCCCTTCCCCCCATATGCACTTCAGTCCTTCCCATAAATATAGTGCCACTCCTCTTTCCCATTCACTCTATCCCTATGAAATATCCTGTACCCTGGTATCCACAGATCCCAGTCATTGTATTGGGTTGCCCATGTTTTGGTGATGGTCGCCATGTCCACCTCCCCCATTGCCATGAGAGTCTGTAGGTCTGCAGTTTTCTTTCCAAGGCTCTTAGCATTCAGGGTGACCACCTCCCATCCCACCCCACCCTCCCACCCTCCTTTACTAGCATTGCCACTAGTACTTGCCCTTTGTCCTTTGTGACTGTTATTGGGAGTAGCATATGGCTTCCCAACCTGTGGTCTCAGCACGTCTCTTGCCCACTTTGATTGCTTGATTAATTCAGTCACTCCTCTGCAGCAGCTTATATTCCCTGGCCACTAGGAGTCACTGTTGCAACTCTTATTTCTTTTCTGATCTTAGGCTAAAGGTAATCCTGCAGTACTATATTTTTAGCTGTCCACTGGGATTTCGTCCACTAATTCACTTTGAACCTGCCGTGGGTTTCAAACTGCTAACCTGTAACTCCAGAGGTGGTCACCCTAACTACTACGCCATCTTAGGAGAGCTGCTATCCTACTGCACGTAGCATACCTTAATCTCCTGATCTGCCTTCCCAGCTAGCTCAGCAGCAGGCTTTCTTTCTCTTAACCACCAATATGAAGCTAGTTTTACTCCCCTTGCTGGCAGCCTCCCTGCTCTGCACCCTGTTGATTGTTGAGCTTGGTGCCTCTGTACTTGCCATTGACCAAGAGTGCCTCTTCCATTTTGCACCTGTCTTCAGTCTGGATGCTCCCTCCCCTCTGGTAACTAGATGGTAGCTCACCCCCATGGGCCACCTCTTCTATGGCTTACTATCCAAACTCGAATGTCAACTGTTGGGATCTTTCCTGCACTCCATTACCTTGTGCCCCTATGTCCAGTCATGCCCTTACAGTTTGTTTCAATCACTGCTGCTACTGCTCATTGCAGGTGATGTTGAGAGCAATCAGGGCCCATGTTATACCTCCATTAATTACACCAGTTATATGTGGTCCTCATCCCCTGGGCTGAGAATTGCCCACATAAACCTCTGCAGCCTCCCATCTATATTTATGAACCTTGAGTCCTAGTAGCCCTATACAAACCTCATGTCCTTGGCATCTCTGAAATGTGGCTCAAACACCGCCTTCCTGATGCAGTATATAATCTGTCTGGGTAATCCCTGCTGAAGCAAGATAGGCCAGGAAAAAAAAGGCTGGTGGTGTAGCTGTCTATATCAGGGAGCCTCTCACTGCTACTCCTGTCCTTCACTCTGACCCATGATCTGCTAGTGACTGGCTAATTTCTGAGATGACTATTGATTCAGCCAAAAAGACATGTGGAGTGCTGCTATAGTTCCCCAGCAGGTGGCATCCGTGGTCTCACATCACACCTTGAAGGCCTGGGTGGCCTCCCCCTGGGACTCAATCCTCCTTAGGGACTTCAGCCTGAATTGGCTAAGTACCCAGGAACCTGACTATTTGAATCTGTTAAAACAACATAATCTGGTTCAAATCACCACCACTCCCACCAGGCACAACAAATGCACCATAATTCACACTTTCCTTGACCGGTTTGTCACTAATACAAAGGAGAAGGTGCTTCTGTTGAGAACTCTGTCAGATGCCATCAGTGACCACTCCCCCATCTATATGATCTGGTCCACTAAGACCAAAGGCCCTCCCACAATCTGCTCTCTTTCCTCAATTTCAAACATCTTGACATCCCTGCCCTCCTTCATAATGTTAAGGAAATAAATTGGTCGGCCCTCTATGCTATCTCTGATGTATCCAAGGCAACAGCCTTTTTCACGGCTGCTCTTCTACGGCTGCAAGATCAGGTCTTCCCCCTCACCACCCTGAAAGTTAAGGGTGGTTGCACTCATTGGGTCTCTAAAGACCTCCTGACCTTGATGAGGAATAGGGATAGATTGTGGTTGGACTACAAAGAGGCCCCCTCCTCCGCCCACTGGAATAATTACAGGTGCCTGCATAACTGGTATAAACAGGATACCTTAGCTCAAAAACTTGACTTTTTCCAGAACCAACAGAGGGACTGCCTTGGGGACCCACACCGCTTTTGGGGTGCAATTGGCTCCCTGCTGCACCCGCATGGCCAACCCTCTGCCATCCATCCATCTAGACACTTCCTCTGGCCACCTAACTGATCCCATTGAGGTTGCCCAGGTATTTAATTAAAAGTTCTCGGACCTGTCAGCCCACATTAGTAAGCTGCCACCCAACCTCCTACCAGCCATGGGCCTGTCCTTCCTGACCTGTCCACCACCTTACCACCCGCGAACTATCTCACCCCACCTTTCTGTTTTCGGGCTATCTCCTCCAAGGACACCACCAAGCTTCTAAAGAGTCTATCTAGCTGTGGCAGTCCTGGTAGCAATGGCCTTTTCCCAGTCATGCTCAAGCTAATCTCCCCTGCCATCCTAAAATCCCTCACCTTCATCATCAATTTGGAACTGACTACCTCCACCATGCCTGACTCCTGGAAGCATGCAGGGGTAGTACCTATCTTTAAAGCAGGGGATCCACTGTTGGCAGGTAATTATAGGCCCATATACCTGCTTTCCCACCTTAGCAAACTCATGGAAAGGATTATTCACTGGCAACTTCACTGACCACATTGATAAATACAACCTTATGTCTCGCCTACAACACAGTTTCCACAAGCTCCACTGCACTTCATCTGCTCTGGCCTTGTTCATGAACCAAGTTCATAGGAACATGGACTTGGGGAGGGCTACAAGTGCAGTTTCTGTGGATCTGTCCAAGGCATTTGACTTGGTCGACCACCCCTTACTTCTGTCCACCCTACATAAACTGGGCTGCTCATCTGAGACATCATTGTGGTTCAAGAGCTACCTCTCTGGGGGGTCTCAATCAATATGCATTGGCCTTGTCACCTCCCCTGCCCTCCCAGTCACTACTGGTGTTCCTCAAGTCTCTTTTCTTGGCCTGCTACTCTTCTCCCTGTTCATACACTTCCTCCCCTCTGACTGCCTAACTTGCAAAGCCTTGTTATATGCTGTTGACCTCGTCCTCTATCACAGCGATAAGAACCTGGATAACATATCCACCATCTTGTCCCATAACTTTTGCCTCTGCGCACTCCTGGTTCTAGTCACATCGGCTCTTTGTCAATCAGAAAAAAAAAATAATTGATGCTTTTTGGGTGTAGACCCTACCTAGCTAGCATTGCCAAATTTGGCTCCACCCTCTCACTACTGACACCTGATGGCACTGCACTACAAAATATGTCCAATTTCAAATACCTAGGAGTTACCCTTAACCCCTCTCTGTCCTATGTGGAACATGTCTCTGACATCATACATCAGATTAATCATAAGCTTGGGGTAGCTTATCATTTAAAATTGTTCCTGACCAGCAAAGCCAGACTGGCCATTGATCAAGGGAACTTATTACCTATTATTAACTACTGCACACCAATTTACTTGTGTGTGTCCTTGGCCCTCTGCTCACGCCTTATCTCCACCTACAATAATGTCTGTTGTTTCACTCTTATGGCACCTTACTCCACCAACCACTACGTCCTTTACCTGATGCTGGGCCGGCTCCCGCTCCCCTCTCGCTTTGACTACTCCTTGGGCTGCATTATTTACAGCTCCCTTAGATGTGGGGATGCTTCTCCATATACATCACTCCTGGTTACCCTTGCTCCATCAAGATGCTCATGTGCATCCTCTGTCCCCCACATGAAAATCCTCAGAGTCTCAACTGCCATGTGAGGTCAAGCACTATCTGTTGCTGCTCCCTTCTTGTGGAACAGTCTCCCAGCATCCCCTGCTCCCTTGACGCCCATTGTGTCTGCAAGCAAAAATTCAAATCCTGGCTACTAAATGAAGCCATGTGCCTCTGCTTCCCAAGATAATCTCCTTTTTGCCTGTCCTCCTACCTCTCCTACAGAGGACAATTTATCTCCCCCATGCCTGCCCTGTCCACTAGCACTTTTCTTCCTCGTCATGTCACCACTTCTCCAATGCTCCTGTTTCTCCCTACCCTAATACCTTGTATGCTCTAGTCTAGTTTGTTCTACCGCTCCTGTATATTTTATGAATGCACTACTTATCCTCTGTTTTGAACTGACAATTGGTAATTATTTAATAGGCTGCTACTGTCTATTATGTGATTTTTAATATAAATTGAATTGTACCTTTGTCCATTTTGTCAATGATTGTAAGATGCTGAATTTGTAAGATTTATTTATTTATTTAGTTTTTGTTTACTGGGTAAGTGCACTAGCCATGGCAATGACTATTTTAAGGCATGACCCAGGAGGGTACAGTACATCAATGCATACGGAAACATTTCATTACAGGTACAGTACATCAATGCATACAGAAAACATATCATTACAGGTACAACATAACAGACAGTAGTATATGTTTCATTACAAGTGATACAGAATTTGCTATACCATTCAGAGTACATAGAGAAAAGGAAAAAGGTGGCTATAGACAAAGGTAGAGGGTAGATTACAGTGTGAGAGGGTAATATGAAAAGAAAATGGCTAGCAAAGAGTAGATCCAGTAACAGTGTGATGGGCATAATAAGCAGAGACAATATTCAATAAATACAGGTTACAAGACATTAATTTTGAGGAGAAATAAGATAGACAATGAAGGCTATAGTATATGATTGGAGCATTAAGGGTAAAGCAAGGGGGTATAAGAGTAAGGGAGCTAGAAGAAAAGCAAGAAGAGGATAGGGGATGAGTGTAAATGGGAGGTAGGATGGGACAGATGGGGGAAGTGCTATTTATATAGTAGAGTAGAGCAGTAAAAGCAGGGAGAGACTTGGTAGGGAGGAGGTGAGAGCTAAGGGGGTTTGAGGCAGTGGCACATGCAGGAGGACTCAAGAAGGGAACTCAATTTTTTCTTAAATGTTGCATGTGATGGAGCTTGTCTCATGGACCGAGGGAGGGAGTTCCAGTATCGGGGGTGCATGACAGGTGAAAGCATTTGCACCTTTGGAGGTATAGTGTCTGGGTATGCAGACGGGGGCGCTGTCAGTGGATCGTAGTCTATATGAGGGTGATTTGATTTGGAAATGGGCTGCAAGGGGTTTGGGTATTTGTAGCCAAACAATATTGTCTATGACAGAGCCATAGGCATAAAGCCAGAGTTCAAGCAGAGGAAGCCATCCTAGCTCTGAGTAAAGGAGACAGTGGTGTTTCAGCTTGTGTGAGGAGAACGCATAGCGACAGATGTTGTAAGTTACGTTCCATTTCTGAAGACTTGTTTTGCATGCAGAGGTGTATACAGCAGCTCCATAAGTAAGTGAGGGAAGGAGGATGCCACATGCTACGGCAAGTCTTGCTGAGGGAGTAAGCATGTAACTGGTATGGTATGCAATTCCAATTTTGGTGTTTACCTGCTTGCAAGTCAGTTTTATGTGTAGGTCAAAATTTAGTGATGGGTAGAGCGTGACGCCCAGATATTTGAAAGAGTTCACTACTTCAATAGTTAAGCCATTTGATGAGGAGATCTTAAATTTTGGTTGGGCACGCTTGAGTTTGGAATTTGATCCAAAGGGCATCGCTTGAGTTTTGGCCTCATTCAGTACAAGTTTGTGACTAGTTATCCATTTTTGGGTGAGTTGAAAGTCGAGGGAGAGTTGATTATTTATGTCTTCAATGTTATTTGCACTGGCATATAGAACAATATCATCTGCACATAGCAGGGACTCTGTCCTATGTAGGTTGGAGGTAACGTTATTTTTGAAAATAGTGAAAAGTAGAGGCCCAAGAATTGATCCTTGTGGCACACCAATGTTTATAGTGGCCCAGTCTGATAGGGTAGAGTTGTATTTCACAGTTTGGGTCCTGTCGGATTAGTAGCTACTAAACCACTTGACAACGTTTAGTGAAAAACTGAGTGATGTAAGGGAGCCTAAGAGGATGGGGTGATCTACTAGGTCAAATGCCTTAGTCATGTCAATAAAAGTGAGAAGACCAGAATCCATAGCCTCTAGTGTATCAGACGTGAATTTGAGAAGTGCGGTGGTGGTGGTGCTATGACCCTTGCGAAAGCCATGCTGAGCTATGGTGAGTAGATCATGTTTCAGGAGGAAATCAATTGTTTGGGAGGCTACCAGTTTTTGAAGAATTTTATTGAGGACTGCAGAATGGATATGGGTCCATAATTAGAGGGATCCTTTCGATCACCTTTTTTTGAAAACAAGGGTAATCCTAGCTTCTTTCCAAATGTCAGGGGCATAGCTCCGGCAAAGAGAGAGCATGAAAATCTTGGCCAGTGGGACAGCAATGTGGGGAGCTGCTATCTTTAGCAGCTTTGGTTCTAGATTGTCAGAGCCAGCCACAGTGTAATCCTAGATGTTTTTTAACAGTTTAAGCATGTCACATCTTGAGATTGCCTTGAAAAAGAAATGATGAACATTTACATTTGTTGGGGTAGGCATGCTTGATGGGGTAGGGAAAGAGGAGGTGTAGTTAGTTAGGTCGGAGAAATTTCTGTTAAAAATTTGCAATGGTTCTAGGATTATTGCAGTGTATGCCATTTAGTAACATGTCATTTGGGGTTGATTCTGGCCTAGAAAGGATTTAATGTGGGACAAGAATTTCTTTGAGTCACCATAGGAGTTTGTTAATAGATCTTTACAGAAAGCACTGTTGGCCTTTTTGATGTCCTTTTTGCAGAAATTTCATAGTGACCTGTAAGTGTTTAGGTCAGAGGATAACCCTGAGCTTTTGTAGAGAAGCCAGCATCTGTCTCTTTGCTTTAAATTAGAGAGGAGGTCAGATTTCAGCCATCGCATTTTCTTATTTTGTACCCTACGAGTTACAAGTTTGCAGTATTTATCCTGGAGAGCAAGGAATGTTGTTAGGAATAGATTGAGGGCAGTTTGGGCATCATTAGATTGAAAGATGGAGGACCAGTCAGTAGTGGCAATGTTGTGTAGGAAGAGCTGTTGGTCAAATTTAGCATAGTTGCGAAAGGTGATGAACGGGGCTTTGATGGGTTAGGTTTACTCTTTCCCCAGATACAGCAGGTTGGGGAGTGATCAGTGATGGCATCTGTTAGTACAACAAAGTCAATTACATTTTTGGGGTGGTTGGCCATCATCCAATCAATTAGGGTGCTCGTGTTTGAGTGAGGGGAGGCTCTGGTGGGTTCACATATTAGCTGGTGCAAATTATGGCTCTGCAGTTTGGTCAGCGTATTATACTGGTTTGCACCCAGCCAGTTAATGTTTAGAACTCCTAGAATAAGGACCTCATTTCCACCTACATGGCTAGAGATTTGTTCCAGTAACTCATCTAGCCCTTTTAGCCCATTTGTGAGGGGGGGGTTGTAAGCTCATATGATATGTAGCTTTTTGGTACCGAAGGTGAGCAGTACATTTAGTGCCTCGCAGTGACCTGGGTTGGTTAAGTTGACGACAGTGACCTGGAGATGTTCTTTAAAATAGATAGCCATACCACCCCCTTTTTTGGGACCCACTCTATCCAGTCTCAATAGATTGTAGGATGCAAGGGAGCAGAGAGAGTCAGGTATGAATGGTTTTAACCAGGTTTCGGTTAGGCATATGATGTCTGGTTTATATAGTGAAGTCCATGCAGTGAGCTCATTTAGGTTGTGCATAAGGCTCGTGATGTCATGGTGAGCAAAGATTATGCCTTTAGCATGGCTGATAGAGTCAGGAGTAGCATATTCTGGACCAGGGTTAGGTTGAACATCCCCAGATAGTAGGATAGCAAGTAGGAGTAGGTACCAGAGCTTCCGGCATAGGAGAGGGCATAGGGCAAGGTGGTGCAGGTGACATTTTTTCTGGGCATAGGCAATCATGTGGATCCAGGTTTTGTTTAGTAACACTGGGGTGAGGTCACAGCTCGGGGTAGGGATTTGTAGTAGGTTAGAGTAGTAGTATTCATGAGATGGGAAATTTGGGGGAGTAGATCCAGATTGCAGTATTTTATGGATAGATATGTGCAGCAAAGACAGAGAGTCCACAAGAAGGAAAAATGTCATCAGCTGGTTCATTTTGTCTATTCTTGTTTGTCAGAAAAAGTACAAATGAGTTATCAATTTCAGCAAAGTGGTAGGGGTATTGATCATCCAATAGTGAGAGGAGGCACCTAGGAAGGAGGAGCTCTCCTGTATTTAAAGGAGGCCTGGGAGGGGGTAGAGGGTTGGGAGAAAAATCTCAAGCTTAATAATAAGCCCCACAGTCACAAGCCCAAAGGTCAGTCCCAGACAGTGCTAAAAACCGCTGGGGAAAAAGGCGCACCAATCAGCAGTGCAGCCAGCAGTAGGCGGACCAATGAGAGGTTCCAGCACAGAGCACCACACCAATCAGGGAGCACATGTGGTGAAAGTACCCTGGGGGTAGGAGCGGCAAGTACCTGGCTGGGTATCCGGACTCGGGGACCAGGAGGGCAGCTTCGACTTGTGGAGTCTTGGCAGGCAGTGGCCGGTGGAATGGCCGTCTAGCTCCGCCTCATCTGGAGAGGTGCCGCTCGGAGTGGACAAGCCCTGGGAGAGAAAGGAGAAAAAAAAGGAAACTAAATGCAAGTTTTGATTAGGGCGTGAGGCTGGTAGCAGACCGTCAGCTGGGGGCGGGGGTGATCAGGATGTAACAAAGGCTTTCGATTATTTTTAGATAGACAGGGGAGGGATTACAGAAACAAAAAGAGAAAGGTGCAGTTTACAACGTGGAGCTGAGAGCCACGAGGGGGTAGGGAAACAATTACAATATTACAGAGAGTGAGTGGGGAAAAGTTTGGAGGAAGGCTGAGAGAAACAGTGGGACACAGGTAGGTATCAGCACAGAAAGCGGGAGGGTAGGGTGTAAGAGGGAAGGTATAGGTGGAGGAGCAAACTGAGACAGTAGATGGGGAGAAAAAAGAAGTAAAACAGTGATCAGAGTACAGAAATTTGTAGCATAGAGCCAATGACACAAATCAATTTTCAGCAGAATTCCAATAGGGTTTACACAGGCCAGTAAAGAAAAACTCTAGCTGTATTGCTGTTTCTCTTAAAGCACTACATTAGGAAAAATTACAGGCAGATTAGGCAATTTTAAAAATCTCAAGTGAGATAATATACCCTGCAGTCACAAGCCCAAAGGTCAGTTCCAGACAGTGCTAAAAACCGCTGGGGAAAAAGTAGCACCAATCAACAGTGCAGCCAGCAGTAGGCGGACCAATGAGATACTGAATTTATTTTTTTACTGTTATTTCCTCTGTATATTTTTACTTTGTGCTGCATGTTGCTGCTGGGTCATGCCTGAAAATGGTCCCCTAGATCAGTGCACCTACCCAGTTACCAAAGAATAAATAAATAAATAAAACAGTTTTAGGTCAGAGTCACTGACGTAAGGATAATGGCCAGTGGTGTATTTTTGAGCTTCTCAGTATGATTTCAGTACTGCAGTAAAAATGTCGCTGGTTGCTTTCAATATGGAGTCAGATACTATGTTTATGTTCTAGTTTTCTTCAGGGTTGTTCATCTATCTTTTTACTGCCCCATGGGGGGCTAGGTAGGTCACAACCATGTATTCTGTGCCAGCAGTACCATGAACTGAGGCATTAAAGTGCCACAATAGTTGACAGAGTTCGGAGTGGTAAATTGTTTCTAAATTTGCAGTTATGCTTGGTTTCTTTGGCCTAATCATTCAACACATAGCAAGCTCTTGGAAGCTGACTTCTTTGTGTTTGTCCCTTTTTTTTTTTTTTAACTCAGATTTATTGCATGGGTTGATATCACAAACAATTATTTGATCATCACAGTACATATCCTCCTTACTGTCAAAGTGTGTATATTCATTTAAGTAGTCCATTAATCATGGTTAATAAAGCTTGTCTGGATACAATTTCCAGTAAACATTAAACTAAAAAGAAAAAGAAAAAGAAAACTTGGTGTGTACAGACCATCAAGACTCTTCAACAAGAGCTATTAATATCATTATACAAATACAATGCCATTTCTAATTTGGTCCACCAATAAAATTTGTGTATAAAGGGCCAACAGGCCTAACTAAAAAAACTGCAATTTTCTTTTCTCTCCTCTGCACTGAGAAAAGTAAAATAAATGTACAGAATTCATCTTTTGGTTCTCTAGCAATCTTTCCTTTGGGCTATTACCACCAGGAGCTTCATTTGTTATGACCTTAATGATTTCGTCTCTCTCCCAGTTCCCTACCCCACCAAAGAAAACAAATAAATAACATTTTATCCCTTTCCTATGAGCCAGTCCTCCCAGCTCTGCTATCTTTGAACATGTTTTTCCTGACTGGAGTCTTATTTTTGCTGTCATAGCCTCCATTGTGACCACCTCCCTTACTCTTCCTATCCATTCCCTGCTTGTAGGTGGGTCAGGGCTAAGCCACCTAGCCGTAATGCACTTTGACCTACTGCCAGCAGGATCAGGCCCACACGTCGTGCGTCTCCCTTAAGATGTGTCACTGTGGGTATTCCCAGGACCCATTCTTCATATTTGAGTGGGATAAGAATGCTCAAGATCCCCTGCATTGCCTCCTGCATTGTTGCCCAAAAGGTCGTAAGGCAGGGGTAGGCCCAGAAGATATGGCAGTGGTCTCCCACTCCCCCACAGAGTCTCCAGCATGTATCTGTGTTTGTTGAACCAAAATGTCATGTGATGGTGGGGACTCTGAAACATCTCAGCAATATTTTCCAATAAAACTCCCACCACACAGGGGTGGAAGTTACCCGCCAGCCCATTTTTAGTTGTCTCTGCCAGTCTGTCTCCTGTAAGGTGGTCTGTGCTTCCTGTTCCCATAATCTCTTCTGTGAATGTACCGAGACCCCCCCTAGCTCTGAGAAGGTGAGCATATAGGCTTGAGATGTACTTGAATTTACCTGCAATTACTACCAATCCGTATAGGTAATTCTCCCAATCTGAATAAGGTCAGGTTAGTCTTAGCTTGTTATTTGAGGAGTTGATGAAATGCCTTACTTGCATAAATCTCAAGAACTCTCCATTCCCCCACTGGAATTTTTCTTTTGTCCTCTGGAAAGAGATGCACTGATCATTTTCTATAAATTGAGTAAAGCAAACTATCCCTCTGGTTTGCCATCTAGCATATCCAAGGTCCAGGCAGGGAGGAAAGAACTCTGGCTCATAGCGAATGAGCGATAGAGGGCCAATGCCTCCTGGGGTAGCGGTTACTTTTTTCACCCTAGTGAGGACTTATAGGCCATGTTTTACCCACTTATTGCTCATCTGTTTTTTGTATTCTGGTGTTACTGGGTTGATTGCCAGAGTAAAAAGGATGTCACCTCCTGAGGTATCATCCTCCATCTCATACCATCCTGATGAAATTCGTTGTTTGGCCCATGAAAGTATGGGGCCCATTTGGGCAGCCAGGTAATATAGCTGAAACTCTGGTAATGTTAGGCCTCCCTCTTCCCTGGGCAGATGTAGGATGTTCTTAGCTATTCTTGGTTTCTTGTAAAGCCATATAAAGCCCTGAGTATGTTTTGTAATTCAGTTCCAAAAATTTAGGAGGAGTTTCAGAGGGAGACACTGAAATAAAAAAAGGAGTCTAGGTAACACGTTCATTTTTATGACTGATACTCGGCCAGCCAGGGTAAAGGGGAGCTGTTTCCACCTTGCCAAATCCTGCACTATGGAATCCCATAATTTAGTGTAATTAATGCTAAATAATTTAGAGGTGGTGGTTGAGATTTGGATTCCAAGGTATCTAATCTGGTTCTTGGGTGCCCATTTGAAGTGGAAAGTTTCTTTAAATTCCTGTGGCACCTTTCTACTCAGAACCAGGTCCTCTGATTTGGAGAAATTAATTTTATAACCAGACAACTCACCAAAGGAGTGGAGTTCTGTGGACAGCAGAGGTACGGTGGATTCTGGGGAAGACAAAAAGAAAATGGAGTCATCAGCGTATAGTGAAACCTTTTGTTCTCTGCTTCCGACCATCACCCCCCGGATGTCGGGGTTTTGTCTTATCTTGGCCACCAAAGGTTCCAAGCACAAGGCAAATAGTAGGGGAGATAGAGGGTACCCCTGCCTGGTGCCCTGGGATAGAGAGAAACAGGCCGAACTAATGCCATTCACCCTCACCAAGGCTTTTGGGTTTTTGTAAAATTGTGCAATGGCTTCTAAGAATTTAGGGCTGAATTTCATTCACTCCATGGTTGCTTTTAGAAATTACTAATTAACCCTATCAAATGCTTTTTCTTCATCCATGGAGATGGCCAACTGGAGGTGTGGGGTCGATTCTTGGGAGGAAATGATATTCAATACTCTTCGGATGTTATCAGATTGGTAGCAGCCTGAGATAAAGCCTGTCTGGTCTGTTTGGATTAGTGATGAAATGAATTGTTGGAGCCTCCCCACCAGCAGGCCTGTGAATAACTTTAAATCTACGTTTAATAATGAAATGGGCCTGTACGACTCGCATTTCAGTTTTTTTTTCCCTTCTTTATGAAACACCGAGATATGAGCTGCCTGCCAGGAGATCGGGATGGTTCCTCTCTCCATGACCTCAAGAAATACTGGTAGCAGCAAGGGGACCAGGGAGTCATTGAATGTCTTAAAGAATTCGGGAGGGAACCCATCTGGATCTGGGGATTTGCAATTCTTTAAAAGGGCTATGTGGGTTTTTAGCTCAAATTGTGAGATGGGTTTGTCAAGCTGTTCGGACTCTGATTGTGTTAGACTGCTAAGGGTGAGGGTATTGAGATAGGCAGGGAGTTTAGTCTCTGTTTCAGGAATTGGATCCTGGGTGTATAAGGTTTGTTAATATTGGGCAAATATTTGGGTAATTTCCCTTGACTGGGACACACCCATTCCTCCTTTACTTGGGTCTTCAAGCTGAAGAACCATCCTACTCTTTAGTTGCTGTCATAAGTTAGCTGCTAGCAGTTTACTAGCCCTATTTCCATTCTCATATCAGTTTTAAGTCTTCTATATGAGGCCTCAAGTTGAGCTGTGAGCAAAGATTCTAGTGCCTGTGTCTGTCTGTTAGTTACTTTTTAATTTGGGGATCAAGACTAATTTTATGTTGAAATTCTAAGTCTGAGATCTCCCTTTCTATGTACTTTCTTTTCTGTTTCCTGTGTCTTTTCTCTTGAGAGGCATATTTAATTATGGCCCCCCTGAGTACCCCCTTTAGAGCATCCCATCTCACTGCATGGGAAGTAGTACCCTCCAGATTGTCCTGGACACACAATCTAATGGTTTCCTTAACCATGTCTTTAAACTCCTGATTATTCATGAGGCCTATATTAAGTCTCCAATGAGAAGTACGATATGGAGGTGAAAGCGCCAGGACCAGCTTGACTGGTGCGTGGTCTGAAATTGTGCGGGGTAAAATTTGGCAACTTCTGACTGCATATAACCACTCTTCAGACAGATAGAAGGAGTCAATTCGAGAATAACAGGTGTCGATCAGAGAAATGTGAATAATCTCTGTATTGGCCATTTATTACTCTCCAATCCTCGGCTAGGCCCAACATACTGCTTAGGCAAAGACCCCCCAACAATGCAAAGATGGCTTGACATATTGAGATTATCTGTGAAAAAAGTTTTAAAAAATAGGGAAGCTGCTCTGTCTTCATTTGAAGCATATACACTGGCTACTATACAAGCTGTATCTAGGTAGGTTGTATACAGCAGAACATAGCGTGCCTCAGGGTCATGACAGGCAGAGATGACCTCTAGGGGGCAAGATTTAGGTATTAAAATTGATGTTCCCCTACGGTGTGGATGAGCTTGATAGGAGAAGTATATTTCTCCCACCCATCTACGGCGTAGTTTTTTACTCTCATTTTCATCCAGGTAGGTGTCCTGTAGTAGGGCAACATCTACCTCCATTCTTTCTAGTTCTAGAAGGAGCTTAGTCCTTTTGACTGGGCTATTTATGCCCCTTACATTATAGCAAATAGTATTTATGTCCCCCATGGTCATATAGCAAACCAACTCGCAAGAAATTTTTATGCAGCCCTGGGGTGAGTCAAACCCATCCCACTTGTAACATATATGTCCACCAATGAGGGGAGGAATACAGTTCTAAAAGGGTATAATACAGATAAAGAGAACCATATATAAGAAAGCAGTGCAGTTTGTAGTATACTAAAAATAAAAAAACAACAATAAGAAACGTCAGCAATAACCAAGAGAAACTGTTGTAACTGTGCAGTTAGCCGATACCCAACTGGGGAAACTGGCTCTGCAACTTTTTGGGAGAACTGGTGTTCCCAAGGTGCCACACAGGAATCCCACCACTGTATTGTTTTCCAGTAGTGGTGGGCTGTGTTGAGATTAACCCAGGGCTCAGCTGCAGTGTCCCTGTCAATTCAGGGTTTAGCAACCACTGTGGAATCCACCGATACAACATAAACAATCCGCCTATTCCCCACCAAAACCCCCCAACCAAATTATAAAGTAGGGTTCCCTGAGGAGGAGATTCCCTCACCAATGCAGTGGATTCCTCACCCCCCCCCATCAATCTTTCCATAAGGTTCTCCCAGGAATCAGATCCCCACATATATAGGCTGTTTACTATATCGCTTCTACAGATCTGGCTTACCCCTTGTTAATCCAATCATTTTAAAGCCACTCTAAAATGACTTCCCTTTCAAGTAAGATTACCCCTCTGTAGATGCGGAGAACCCTCTCTTTTCCTCCCTAAAGCATTCCAAAACCAGCAGAGAAACCAATACCATTGAAATACCCAGGTGTAATACAGCTAATGGTAGTTTCAGTCTGGCTCTGAAAGTCAATTCAAGAATATTCAGAATACCCTCCGAGCAAGTATGGGTACATAATAAAGTAAATGAGTCACCAATGTTCAAGGACATTGCCGCTCCTCCCTCTGGTCTCTGCTACGTTTTCATATGATCTCGTAGCCTACTCCAAGTGCTAGGACTGTCTTGGCCTGTGGCGGGGTTCCATCGGGAGCTTTTTCCCACTCGAGTACCTGGGGTAATCCATTGCCTCCTCTCGATTTCTTTCATGGCACCAAAGTCCATTAAATCATCAGTTGGGATGTCCAGAGATGTCAACAACTTCTTTGCATCTGCCATGGAGTCAAACAATTTAACACCAGCATCCGAGGTGACATGCAGTCAAGCAGGGAAGTCCACTCTTGCTTTGAGGCCTCTGTTGCGCAGAACTTTTTCTGTCAGGAACCAGAGCTTCTGTCTAGCCATAGTAGTTGGTGCGTAGTCAGGTTCAAAAAATAAATTAATGTCCCCAAACACAATTTCTTTCTTCTCCCACGCCTTCCTTAGAACCATTTCTCTGGTTCTAAAATCTAGAAAAGCCACAATAAGGGAGTGAGATCTGGCTCAAGGATCCTTTGGGAGGGCCGAGAGTGCCCTGTGTGCTCGAATTATATTTAGAGGTGATTCTTTTTCTATGCCCAGTAATTCTTTGATTAGACCTTCCACAAATTCGGGAACATTGGTTGATTCTGTATGTTCTGGAAGACCATGTATGCGGAGATTGACTCTGTGTGATCTGTTCTTAAGGTCTTCAATACAGCTTAGTAAGAACTGGGACCTGTCATGGAGCTGCTTGATTGCACCATTGTGCACGTCTGTGGTGTTCGAGTAATTGGTTAAGTGTTCCTCCATCTGCCTGATCTGAGTACTATGGTGGGCTATGCTGGCTTTATTCTCTTTAATATCTGCCTTGATGGTGTTAAGGGTGTTGTTGAGGCATTGGAGCTCGCGACATAGCTGGTGGGAAGTGATGGTAAAGTCCTCCCCCTCCTCCTCAGACTCGCTCTCCCATTCTGGATCTACTGTGTCTGCTGGTCTGAAGGCCTCCATGTTCACCGATGAGGACCTCAGAGGCAAGTTCAGTTTTTGCTGTTTTAGGGCCCTGCCAGGGGCATTTCGAAGGTTTATTTCTGGTCACCATCTAGTTGGGGGGTAGAAGCCACTTAATTTTTAGAGAGGCTCCAGTCAAGGAGCAATATTTAATTAATTATTTAATTAATTTTAGTCAGAGGCTTCGGTAGAGCACGCAATCTAGTGTCTACATTGCTCAGTGACGTCACAGGAAGTGTGTTTGTCCCTTCTTTTGTCTTCAGTTGTGTGGTGTTTACCTCAGCATACCTAGTCACTGTGGTATTGATATTTGGTTTCTTTTTTTGCCATTTTTTAGGTGGCTCAGGAGCCTCAAAATATCTTGAATCCTCCAAAGAGGTCAACGTTTGGTGGAAGTACTGTATGTCCCTCATGTCTGCAGAATCATCTTTAAGAAGTGAGAAATTCAAGATTGTGTCAATCAGGTTGAAACATTTATGTGCCAGTGTAGTGATTTATGACAACTGCAGGTACCAGGTGATGAAGCTGATTAGACTTGGCAAAGAAATCTGGTAGTTGACCGTGCACGGTACTTTTTAATGCACAGTCAGGTTACAGCTCTCATCCAGAGAAGTTACTGTACTTTTCTTTACCATGTTATAAAAGCTTCAGAGAATCTCCCAGACCCTTTCTCTGTCTACTAAAGTCATTGCCCTGCTGCAGGGCATCAACTGCAGCAAGCACACACCACATTCTAGTCTCTTATAAAACAGCACTAAAATGACTTATAGCCCCCCTCCATATCAACATTTTTTTTTAATTCTCTGATGACCCAGGTCAGACACTGGATCTGTCAGGTAGTTGGGGGCAGAGGACTTGATATTTTGTATTCTCTGATGGGCCAGGTTGGGCATCAGACCCATCAGACAGGTTGGGGGAGGGTGACTGATTTTTTTAAATTCCTGATAGGCCAGGTTGGACTTGGGATTTGTCAGGTTGTTGAGTGGAAGAGGGGTCAGATTTCTTTATTCCCTGCTGGATTGGGCACTGGACACAAAAGGTAGTTTGTGGGAGGAAAACCGATTTTGTTTTATTCCCTGATGGGCCAAGTTGAACACTGGACCATTTTGCTGCACAGTAGGCTGGTTTAGCACTTGCATGGCCATGTGATACCTATGTTCATATTAGGGAGAGTGCAGAACTGAGATTCAGTTCCAAGAGAAAGAAAGAGTGAGAGACGTATAGTCGTGTGGTGGACCAGGGATCACTGGCACTACAGCACATAGAAATATGCACTATCTTTCCCCCCTAGTCCAGTCTGTCATGTTAGTGTGCTTTGGACCAGAGAAGGTGGAGATTCCAGAACAGGCAGATAGCAGCATAGTGTGGCAGTCCCAAGCCTCTGGAGCAGTGTTTGATCCTCTCACTGTGACCAGAGTTGATGGGCATGGGGAAAGCAATGTTTTACTGACCTACCTAGTCCATGTTCTGCTCATCACTTTGCTGCTGCTCCTCCTTATCTTATTTTGGCTTAATACACTGGCCAGAATGGGCACAGTACCCATCAGGTAGTTGGAGGGAGGTAAAATATATTTTTTTATTCCCTGATGGACCAGGTGAGCAACAGACTGGTAAGATCTTAAGGGGGGAAGATGGGCAGAATTTTTTTAATTCTTTGCCAGGTATGGTTGGGCTCCAGACAATGTCAGGTTGTTTGGTGGGAGGGCCAGACATTCTCTATATCCTAATAGGCCTTGTTGAACATAGAACCTATAAGGTTGCTGGGGGACCCAGACAGGTCAAGTTGGACATCAGACTTTTCAGACTGAGGTAGGGGGACAAGTTTTACTTTTTATCCACAAAGGGCTGGTTTGGGCACTGGGTCTGTTGGGCAGTTTGGGGGAGGGCAACAGATGTTTTCATTCCCTGATAAGCCACATTGGGTGCTGGATCTGTCATGTTGTTGGTGGGAGAGGGCATTATTTTTACTCCCAGACAGGCTGCATACTGAACCCATCAGGTAGCTTGAGATAGGCAGACATATTTTTTTACTTCACTAATGGGCTGGATTGAGTATTGGACCAGTCAGGTTGTTGGAAGGTGGAGAGTACAAGACTTGTTTTCTATTCCTTGATGGGTGTGGTTGGGTGATGAATCTGTCAGGTTGCTGGGGAGGGGGACATATTTGTTTTATTCCCTGATGGGTTTGGTTGGACACTGGACCCATCAGGTAGTTGGAGGAGGATGAGAGATTTTTTTTCTTTTTATTCTTTGATGGGCCAGGCTACTCAGCAGATCCATAAAGTAATTGGGAGGTGGGGTCAGATTGTTTTAATTCTCTTTTGGGCCATGTTGGGCACCAAAAATTCTATTCTATTATACATTCACTGTGCTACCAGTATGGATCTCCTGTGCTTTGTAAACTACAATGAGATTCAGTGTGTATGAAAGTCATGTTGATTAAGTACTGTTTTGCAAATTGCCTCAGCCTGGTCCCCGTTTTACTCCAGCAACTGATAACCCCCCCCCCCCTCCATTTTTCACAGTCCAAGGCCAGGCTATTCAGACTGACTAGAAACTCAGCTGTTTTTTTCATTATACAGAGTGGTTGGAAGAGATATATTCTAGTTCCTACAAGCATCAAATGCTGCCATAACTATGCTATTCATCATTTTACATGCAATAATTTAGTAGCATGAAAACTCTCAGTTTTATATAAGTGATTTAACTTCTTTCAGAGAAAAATAAAGGTTTGCTTTTCATTTACGAAGTGGTGCAGACACAGCATTTATTATTAATTCTTCTCTGAACATTGTAAATCTAGTCATCATAGTGGGGAGGAGACTAGACTAAACAACCCAAGGACTTCTTCAGTGTATCACCTAGGCAGCTGCATGTTCACAAGAGCAGCACCATTTGCTAAACAGGCTCTCATGTACTCTCCTTCTGGCATCCAAAAGAAAGTTAACAAAGCATTACAGACAACTGCATGGAAAATCATTCACTGACAGCCATTAAAAAGGTGTATCTAGTCCCCCAATGCATTTCAATGGGACAGCTGCAACACACTTCCTGACTTTGATCCCAATAGGAGCTGGTCTGCTTTGCAGACCATCCCCCCAAAACACATGAATAGTGGGCTTGCAGAATATCCTAGATTATGAGTTTGAGAACTTTGAGAAATCTTTTGAAGATAACTTTGTTTGAAGTTCTACTGTTGCCTAAACATAATCTTTCATTTGAGACATGGGCATTCAGGCAACCACTAAAAGAGCAACAGAGGATAAAAATCAAGTAAAATCTATCCAGAAAACCTGGAACATGATCACCAAGGAAACTGACAATAATTTGTACCGTCACATTTGATACTAACTGTGACACTATAATAAGATTAACATGTTCAAAAGGATCTTCTTTATGTTTAAACACATTTCAAATATTACACAATGTATCAACACTAATGCAAGGATGCAGGACAACACTGTTTTATGTTCTGAGAGGCTTTATTAGAGCTGGGGACTACTGTTTCCTATCAACATCCTGCCAAATGCATCATAAACTACAATTCAGAAAAATATGGATTTTTTTTTAAACCAAAGCAAGTGGCAACCTTCATTCACAATAATAAAAAGAAAAAGAAATGTACAGAAGATTGAAGTTGGTCCAGTAGAACTTTGACATGCTGTTAAGTGAAATATAAATTGAAGTATATATCGAACTTTGATAGGACTTCCATAACTTTCAAAGGGGAAAATAAAATATACTCTTCTGTTTTTTCTGTTATTGATTTAGCTTGTCATAGAAAATAAATAATAGATAATATATAACTATAAATTTGTTTTGCCTTACTTTTTCTTCTCCTTAAATAAAATAATTGTAATTTTGCTTGCATGATAAAGGTAGCAATAGTTGAAAACAATGCTTAATCACTGTTACAAGTTTATTAACTGAGACTTGTAGCTCAACATTCTGACATAGATTTAACTTTTATTATCTTCAGATAGTTGTTTTGATGCTTGATCATTGCCACTCTAGAGGACAAAACTAAATTTTATGTAAAGCTAGATTTTTTATATGTTATTGTGTAATAAACTGTCATTATTTTTATTTATATTAGGAATATAGTAAAGCAATCTATATTTGTAATACAAATATCTGTAAAATAATTCAAACAGCAGTTTGATAAAATTAGAGGATGAGGAAACAAGGAAGGATACTTTAGGTGACTTCCTAAATGAATACTTTTTTGGTGACAGCAACACACAAGCAATGCAGTATGACAGCACAAATACATCCTCAGAAGGGACACCCTGGATGGGTGCAGCCCCACATTAAATGCCTACATTGATTGCTTCTTTAAAAGAGTACATTCCAAGATCCTAAGCAAGCAACATTACCTCCTATACAACGGCACACCACTGGAAAAGAGAGCAATATAAACACTGAAAAATGGCCAGAACATCAAAATAACACAAGCTGACAAAGGATAAGCTGTTGTTGTGATGAATACTGAGGACTACATCAAAGAGGAACACAGGCAGGTGTCACACATAACTTATTGTCCCTGTCCTCCACCCAGAAATAACTGAGACCACTACTTATTCACTTTTGGATGCTCGCTGGCATATTTATTAAAAGGCACGATTCATATTCATCAATTTACATCAATCTGGATTCTAACAATTATTATGTATAGTATGGACATAACAGTCCCATGTTGCTTCTAGGACATAACAATCCTATCTTCTTTCTCAGGGTTCTTCCCCTGTTCTCTTCTTCTTCAATGGTTGCTTCTTGGGGTCAGGACACCATGATCTGCCCCATCCTAACTGGGTACCACACTTACCCGGACCACTCCCCCCCCACCCGATGTGGACACAGTGATCCACCCCCTAGTTCTATATCCCTCCGCCTCCCCCGTTACTCCCACGCCTGGGTTCTTTTGTCCCCAGCCCGTGGTACCTACCCCTTTCTTCCCTCTGCCTGCCACCCCTTTTTCCCCTTGCTCATAACCCCTTCCCTTACCCTCCCCATCCCACTGTTTCCTAGCCATTCCGTTGGGACTCCACCTAGCACCTGGATCCTGGCTGCAGCCCCACTTCTGCCCATGCTGGGCTCACACACGAGGACACTTCATCTTGTGCCTCAACCTACTAGTGCCTCTCCCATGCCCTGTTCCTTTCTTGCAGGGAGGGAGGGTGGTGGGAATTCTACAGCAAGAAAGAGGGCTTACTGTGGGTTGCATGCCACGCAAAAGGAGCAGGACAGAGAGCTGTACCAGTTAAGGCAGAAGGAAGCAGGGAGGGAAGTCGGAATAGCAAAGGCCCAAACTGAGGAAAAGATAGCCAACTCAGTTAAGAAGGGGCATAAAATCTTTTATAGGTACATCAAGGAATAAAGAAAGACAAAGGGAGGGATAGTGAGGCTGAATAGAATGGATGGTGGGCGGGCAGAGAGGGAGTGTGAAAAAAACAGGGATACTGAATGAATATTTCTGCTCAGTATTCACAAACAAGGAGAATGGGGAGGTGTCTAATCCAATTGACAGAAGCACTCTGGATGGGGGGGTCGATCACAGTCCTTTCACAGAAGAAAGGGTTCTGAAAGGACTCCTAAAACTGAAGGCGGACAAAGCAATGGGACCTGATCAAATTCACCCCAGAATTCTAAAAGAATTGAGGGGAGAACTAGTGAAACCACTGACTACCCTTTTTAATAAATCATGGGAAGATGGTGTGGTACCTGAGGACCGGAGGAAGGTGGATGTGATTCCTTTTCACAAAAGTGGGACCAAGACAGAGGCAGGAAACTACAGACCTGTCAGTTTGACTGCTGTGGTAGGGAAAGTGATGGAATCACTTCTGAAGGAAATAATTGTTGAGTACCTAGAGGCCAGTGGAGCACAGGACCCAAGGCAGCATGGGTTCATAGTGGGAAGGTCATGTCAAATGAATCTAATTGATTTCTTTGACTGGGTGACCAAAGTAATAGACCAGGGAGGGGCTGCGGACATGGCCTACCTAGACTTTAGCAAGGCATCTGACACAGTCCCACACAAAAGAGTAATAGTCAAATTAACCAGTCTGGGAGTGGGTCCCAGGGTGGTAGCCTGGGTAACACATTGGTGGGATAACAGGAAACAGGAGGTTATTGTAAATGGAGTCTACTCTGAAGAAAGAGGGGCTACTAGTGGGGTACCTCAGGGTTCAGTACTGGGTCCAGTCCTTTTTAATGTCTTTATTAGTGACATTGCAGAGGGACCAGAAGGAAAAGTATGCCTCTTTGCAGATGACACAAAGATCTGCAACAGGGTTGATACACAAGGAGGCATGGAAAGGATGAGAAGGGACTTGGCAAGGTTGGAGGAATGGTCAGAAGTATGGCAGCTTGGATACAATGCAAAGAAGTACAAAATAATGCACCTGGGAAACAAAAACCCAGGGGAAGATTACACAGTGGGGTGGGGGGTAGTAATAACAACAAAAATGGAAAGGGACCTGGGGGTAATCATATCAGATGACCTTAAGGTTAGCACCAATGTTAGAAGGCAGTAGGGAGGGCTGGGGGTATACTGGGATGTATAGGGAGAGGCATCACCGGCAGAAAACTGGAAGTTGTTATCCCTCTGTACAGACAGTTGGTGAGACCCCAACTGGAGTACTGCATCCAGTTCTGGAGACCCCATCTCTGCTAGGACATAGACAAGATAGAGGCAATCCAGAAGAGGGCAACTAAAATAGTGCAGGGTCTGCAAGAGAAGCCATATGAGGAGAGACTAAAGGAGCTTAATATGTATATCCTTGAGGAAGGGGGGGCACGAATAGAAACTTTTAAGTACCTCAGTGGACTCAACAAAGTCCAAGAGGGTAGTACCTTTCAGAAAAAGAGATGTGCAAGAACAAGGGGGCACAATATGAAGATAGAGGGGGGCAGTTCAGGGGCAATGTGAGAAAAGTATTTTTTCACAGAGAGGGTGGTGGATGCATGGAGCAGCCTTCCTGAGGAGGTTGTGAGATCTAAAACTGTGGTAAAATTCAAGAATGCAAGAGGCAGGCATAAGGCAATTTTTTGTGGGGCGTAGGAAGAAATAGGCTGTTGGTTAACTAGGATCTGCAGCTTATCCTGTAGGTAGGGAAATGGGCAGACTAGGTGGGCCAAGTAGTCCTTATCTACCATCAAAGTCTATGTTTCTATGTTAAGTAGCCTCTAAGGACCCAGATCAGGACCCCCTCTGGCACCTCCTCTTAGCCAATGGCCAGTGAGCCCCAGGGCTGGTCATATGACCCTACCTATGAGGTCATAGCCCCTCCCTCTTTACTGTCCATAGCCCCCCCCCCTTCCCCTTTGTATTTATTCCTGGCTGGGTCCCAGGACAATTTGGCCTGCCTTTTAATGGCAAGCCTAATTTTCCCTGGATCCCCAACCAGAAATAACTGAGACCACTACTTATTCACTTTTGGATGCTTGCTGGCGTATTTATTAAGAGGCACAATTCATATTCATCAATTTACATCACTCTGGATTCTAACAATTATTATGTACAGTTTGGACTTAACAGTCCCATGTTGCTTCTGAGACATAACAATCCTATCTTCCCTCTCGGGGTTCTTCCCCTGTTCTCTTCTTCTTCAATGGTTGCTTCTTGAGCTTCGGACACAGTAATCCGGCCCCCTTTTCCATCTCCATGATCCGTTACCTCCATTCCCCACCAGTTGTGGAACATGGCGATCCACCCTACAGTTCTATATATTCTCCCCCTTTCCCCATTACTCCCATGCCTGGGTTCTTTGTCCCCAGCCCATGGTACCTACCCCTTCCCCCCTCTGCCTGCCCCTCTTTTTCCCCTTGCTCCCAACCCCTTCCACTGACCCATCTCCAGCTTGCAATGGAAGATGGGGCTCCCCCTTGTGGGTTAACCTCTCAGGCCCTTCTTGTTAATCTCCATTACTAATTCATTAAAAGGTTGGAGGAACAGGACCATGCCGAATTCTGTCAAAGTGGACCCCATCTGTCCAGTAGATGGCCTCCTGGTCAAATGAAATGTCCCTATGTTGGATGTGAACCCCCCCCATCTCAATCACTGCCCTGGCCACCTTTCTGTTCAGGCACTTCCTCACCACTTCTATCGCCTTTGGCCCCTTTACTCCCCTCCATACCCTCTGGGAGGTAATCTCAGACCATCCGATAACCACCCAAGGCCACCAGCTCTTTACCTTCTCCAAATCTGCAATTATGTCCTTCAACAAGGACCCCCATGGCAGTGCCCCCAAGTCATTGCCTCCAAGATGCACAATGATACAATGTGGTCTGGCCCAGCGCACCTGAAGCTCCTCCAGCAGGGGAGCAACTGCTGCTACTTTATGCCTCTCAGGCCCCTCCACCGCACCCTGGTGTGATCTGCTCCTGGAAGAAGCTGCATCCCTATCCTTGTGGTGGCTGCAAACCTTTCTGCCCAGTAGATGAAACAGTGACCCACGATCCAGACCTGCCTCTTGGCACCTGCTGCAGGAAGAGAAAAAAGGGACACCCATTAGCCACTGTCAACATCTCACATATCTTTTATAACAGTTTGATGTCCATCTGCCTGCCTGCTTGACCTCCATTTCCCCTGCTCCCCCTGCAGCCACTTCTGATGCTGCCACATTCCTGAAAGAGTGCGGGGTGAAATTATAGGGATTCTCCCCCACAAATGCCAACACCTTTTTCAGCACTGCCCCACATGGAAACCTGTCACTGGGGATCCGTCCCCATGTATGAACCAAGTGCCTGGCTGGCGGCCCAGCTGCCTACTGTACTCTGCTATGGCCTGGACCACACAGATCCCTGCCCTTGTCTGTCTGCCTATTTCTATGGCAGTGTCCTTACCCATCTGGTCTGTTTTTGACCTCTGGAGCCATATGATCACTTTATCTGCCTCCAGTCTAACATTCTCTCCCTACAAGCCCCTTGAGGTCACCCTTTTATTGGGTGGCACCACTTCCCCCACCCTGAATGCCGCCCTCGCCATAACTGCGAATATGGCCCAGAACAGACAGGCATCACTCGCCAACTGGCAAATGTTACCTAGTGTTTTCACTACTTTTGCGAGCACGGATCCCATAATGGGTCTTCTCCTATCCTGCCTCCTGCCGTGACACCTCTACCAGCCTGCCACCATCTGCTGGATGGACCGGCTGGCTGCCATGTCCACCCATCCCAATCCTGGCATGTCTAGCTAATCCCTGCCAGCTGGACCTTCATGGTGGTGTGGGCCATCCCATGCTCCCATTTTTTGACCATGTATCTCATAACCTGCTCTTCCTGCACGTGGTCCAACACCTCCCACCCCCTCTTGAGCTGGAAGGCCTGTTAACTCTCCCAGGCACCTTTGTAGGCCTTCAAGGTGTTGGCTGACCATGACCCCCGGTAGAGAGCCCTAGTCTTCTCTTTCCAATCTCCCACAGCCATTTCGGGACCCTGGTATGCGTAGGTGCAGAATGCAGTGCCAACTCCCGGAACCATTTTATCTGCAAATGAGAAAGACAGTCAGCCACCTCACTTTTTGCCCCTTCAATGTAACGTGCCTTGAAGGACAGGTTCAGATGCAGGCCCAGCAACACCATGTACCTTAATATCCATCCCACCGACTCCATGCACCCAATCCACCTGCCCTTTGTTATTACACCAGAATATGATGTGACATCCCACCATCCATTGCCCATATCTCCAATGTCACCCAGATTGGGAATATCTCCAGAAATGTGATGTCCTTGGTCCATCCCCACTCCTGCCATTGGGCTGGCCATGCTTCCGAGACCCACTCACCCTGGAAGTAGTCCTCCATCCCAAACCCTCTGGCCACAGCTGTGTACAGCTCCATGTCTGCATTGAAGGCCCATTCCTCCTGCCAGAACGTCACCCCTTTGTGTGAGTCCAGGAACATCTCCCGCACCTGCAAGTCATCCTGCATGCTCCTACTAATATCCACCTAATGGTGGGGTTGTTTTGCTCTACCAGTGGCTCTCCCCAGTCACCTCGTGAAAGTCCTGCCCGGGCTCATGGCCCTGCAGGCAAAATTAAGGTGCCACAGTAGCTGCTGTACCTGTCCCATCGGCAGCCTCCTCCTCCTCCCCCACTATGGCTAATAAACATCTTAAGCACAATACCTTGTTCCCAGGCAGCCTGAAACACTCCAGTTTGGTGTCCACATCAATCCCGAGGAACTCAGGCCTGCGGGCTGGGCCGTCCATCTTTCCCACTGCCAGGGGAATTCCAATGGTGCAACACATGTCCCTAAAATCTACCAACATCCTCTGGGTCTCCACCTGGTTGGCCCCGATCAACAAGAAGTCATCTAGTTAGTGGACTACCCTCTTGTGCCCATATCAGCACCCAAACATCCATTGGACCCATGAACTGAATGCCTTGAATGTGGAGCATGCCACTGAGCAACCCATGGGCATAGCTTTGTCAAAATACAGCCTGCCTTCGAACTGAAATCCCAAGAGGTTCTAGTCTGCTGGACGGACAGGTAGAAGCCAGAATGCGGATTCGATGTCTGTCTTTGCCAGCCAGGCCTCCCCCTCATCACCCAGATCAACTCCATGGCCAGATCCAGTGAGGCATAAGAAACCATGCTTAAAGCCTCCGGGATCCCTCCATTCACTGATCCCACAACCGGGTAGGATAGGTGATGTATGAGTCGAAGCTCCCCCGCTTGCTTTTTGGGTACCACCCTCAGGGACGACACCCAGAAATGCTCACAAGGAGGTTTTGGCAATGTCCCCTCCACCCTCCCCACCCTGATCTCTTTCAAAATCTTACCCTGGACTATGTCCTCCTTGCCTCTGACGGAGCTCAAATTCTTAACCCGCATTCCCATCCTCTTGCCTTCAAAACCTAGTGCAAAACCCCTCTGGAAGCCTGATTTCAGCAGCTCCACCCCACTTTTGTTGGGGTAGTCCTTCATCCAGGCCTCCACTATCCAACACTTAATGGGGGTATGGGCCAGGCATAGCCCCACCTGCCCTCTTTGGTTGCTGCACTAGTTCCAGCTGTAGCTGGCATTGTACCCTCCTCCCGGGCCCCCCCCAGACCCCAAAACATTCCCCCACCAGCATAGGGGCTGCTCCTGAAGCTGCCCAGCTGCCTGCCCAGCTTGTCACCCCCGTGCCTGCATGTCATCACTGGGTGTGTTCCCCTGCATTGCAAGCAGACATGCCTGAACCTGCAGCTAGACCATGTGCATGAAGCCATGTTGAAAGCCCTGCAGGCCTTCACACCCAGGACTGGTCCTGCTCTCATCCCCTGCTCCACTGACTGCCCCATCGCTGTACTCGAAAGAGTCCTTACCCATAGTTCTGAATGGGTGCAGTCCCACCTCAGGTCGCTCTTTGCCGCTATTCTCCTGCAAAAGGCTTCATCGTACTTGAGCCAGCTAAAGCCCAGCTGCACCTTATATGCATTCCTAATGATTGCCATATAAGTCAGGAGTGGGATTGTCAACTCCTGCTGTTTCTCCAACACCAAAGTGCTGTAAATCAGGAGGCCCACCTGCCACGTATCCAAGCTCTTCCCTTTGAACCTGGCCTCCTCTGCCTTGTGTCCCATCACCGCCAACACCACTGCTATCTCCAATTTTCCAACCTACTCCCTCTGCTAGTACTTTTTGCTGTCTCTTCATCTACCAGACCGAAGATGGCGACATACTTCCTTTTCCAAATGTTATCCTTAATCGAGGATGGCACGTGGTGTGAAGCCTGGCAATCCATCGTATAGCTTCCGCCCCTCCCCTGGGGTCCTGGCCCCATCCTCAGTCAGTTGAGCCCTCCTTTTATGGCCTGTAAGGCCTTCTCCATTTTAGATACCCATCCACCCCACATCCCCCAGCAGACCTTCAATATACTCCTTTAGACTAGTCTCATTATTCATGTACACAACATCCTTACCACTGTCCTGCTGCGGTTCTGCTGGCACCGGAATGGGCTCGATCCCCTCCGGGCGCTTGGGCCCCACCCTTCTTGGTCCCATATTGGACTTCCCAACCACAGCTATCTTGCCCTGTTCCTTCCGCTTCTTCTGGGCCTCCTCCTCCTCTTCCTCTTCCCTTTTCTTTGCCTCCCCCATCAACTGTGTCATCTGGGTCATCAGCTTCGAAGCCTCTGCCAACATGGCCGCTCTGGTCCCCAGGGTTCTCTTAGGCACCATTCCCATTCTTGCATATCTAATCTGGAGGGAAAAAACACCAAATGATCACTTGCCTCTCTTCCCTGCCCTTTGTCCCCCTTCCCCCATGCACCCCCATCCCCGTGGACCCGGTTCCCATGGGATCCACTGCTGTCACCCGGGAACCCCCCTGTTGCCTATGGGCTGGAGCTCCTTGAGCCCCATATCTCATGCGGGTCTTCCAAGTCCCAGCATGTGCCTGGAGCACTGGCCTATTGGATCCTTCCTGTACCGAGTTGCCTGGCTTGCAGCACCTCCGCATCACCTGTGTATGCCCCCTTATCACCTGTGTGCCCTGTAGCTGTCCTCCCACTGCATCCGTTGGCCTCAGGCCTACCAGTCCCCTGCCACCTTTATCCAAAGGGAGCCCAAGCCTAACCACGGCCACTGTGGGCTCCTCTCTTATGTACCTTCCCATCTGCCATGTCAGCACTGTATCCTCCCCCGCAGTCCCCTTTCCCCTTGCACCACCTCCCATACACTACCCCGTGGCATCCATGCCCCCCCTGTGCTGCCAGTGCTCAGCCACAGGCCAGCCACCATTATGCCCTTTTGCAGTCACTGCCCCTTCTTATCGCCCTTGCCTCTCATTTTTTCTGGTCCCTTGATCAGGGATGCTTGTGCCACCTTGCCATACCTGTGCACCCCCCCTCGACCCCTTTGGTCCAACCTAGGCCTATTGCTATGTGAAAAAAAAAACCCTGCCCCAAAATGGTGGCCACCCACATGGTCAGGTCTCTGTGTGCACTCCCCCAGACCTGTGGCCCTGTGCTTGGGCCGACAACTGGTCTGCTGCCAGACAAATGTTCTACAGCTGAATTGTGAAACCATGGCACCACCCCATTGTTTCTGCCCCTCCAGTGTATAGCCCCACTCGGGGCAGCTCCTATGGCCCCACAATGGCCACCGTCCATGCAGTCAGGCCTCCACAGCCCTTATTCCATTCTTCACACATGGCCAAGCCGTGGCCTGTGCATCAGTCCACCTCAGGCTCCAAAATGGTGGCTGCCACGTGGTTGGGTCTCCCCAGCCTCCCTTTGCCTCGTGGCCTCCTGGCCTACTACAATAACCAGTCCTGTAGTTGCAGTACTCATCCAAAATGGTGGCCGTCATGCGGTCAGGCCTCCCCGGCCCCTCTTGCCTCATGGCCTCCTGGCCCACTACAATAATCAGTCCTGCAGTTGCGGTACTCGCCCCAAAATGGCATCCGCACCATGCGGCCAGGCCTCCCCAGCCACCCTTTCTTCTCCTAATGGCCTCCTGACTCCCCTCATGCTCCAGCCTGGTCCATTTGGGCTGTAATTGTTGGCCTGGCCACGTGGGCCCTACTGGTATCACACCTCATGCTCATCCACCATCTGGAGGTGCCGCCCTATCCCGAGGCCAAAGCGTGCTGCCTCCCCCCCAGCACCACAGGGTGCTACCTGCATCAGAATCTTCATCACCCCATGGTGCCTCCTGACGCTGCCCCCGCTAACAAGCCTCTACCTTGCAGCATGCTCCCTAGCTGGCACCGAAAACCTCCTCAGTCTGTGTGAGCCTGCCACTCGCCAAAAACCGCTCTGTCCCACTCACTTGCTTATACCTCTTTTTTTTTAATGGACTCTGGAAACCACCGCAATCCAACTCAGTACCACCCCTTAAAAGCAGCCACCAGCTGGCTGCCCATAAAACCTCAAAATACACACATCAGCTCAGGGCCAGCAGCCCAAACGGCCTGTTCAGCACTCATAACTCAAGCCTTCTCTGCCTAGCAGCACAGTTCTCGCTCTCCTTCACCTATAACCATGTTCTTCTTCACAGACCCACAGGTTCCCACACAGAATGCCAGACACATAACAGGAGACTCTCAATCAGCTGAGTGCAAACGCAGATATCTCAAACCCCAGACTTGGCCAGTAGCCACACACCTTCACTCATAGATATGCAGCTATCCAAAATTACTCACAACATTGTATACATTTTACAAGCTTTGCAACCAACCATCGATCTGAAACACCACACCTCCAACCTGTGTGCCTCCCAAGAGAAAGGCCCCCAGGCCTTAGTGCCTTACCTGAAACCAGCAATGTGGTGTAGCTTGGAATTGTATTCTACAGCAAGAAAGAGAGCTTACTGTGGGTTGCATGCACTTAAGTAGCCCCTAAGGACCCAGATCAGGACCCCCTCTGGCCCCTCCCCTTAGCCAATGGCCAGCGAGCCCCAGGGCTGGTCATATGATGCTACCTATGAGGCCATAGCCCCTCCCTCTTTACCTGTCCATAACCCCCCTTCCCCCTTCCCCTTTGTATTCATTCCTGGCTGGGTCCCAGGACAACCTATCCTGCCTTTTAGTGACAAGTCTAATTACAGAGAGCTTACAGAGGACCCCAGAATAAAATATACAGAGGAATGTAAACAAGTCATAAAATCTCTACTGAACAGCATCAAAGAACAGCTAAATAAATTAATTCCAAACAACTGCAGGAATATTCTACATGCTGCCTAAGATACACTAACTTTGAAAGCCAGGTAGGCCCACCCTTTTAGGAACTGGCACACTCACTTAGAACATTTCAGGATTCATTTAAAGCCACTAGTAACAGCTACCAACAGTTTAATTCAGGAAACAACAGATTTTCTCAGGAAACTGAAGCAAATTGGACAACTACCACCCAGCACAATCCTATCCAGAATGGGTCTCAGTGACATCTGGACTAATGTCCAACATGAGGATGGTACATCATCATCATGCCAGAGATTTTTGCAGGACAACACAGCCAGATGAGACATTCCATAAACCATTATTGGCATCTTAAAGATAAACTGCAGACATATTATAAATGTTACTCTTTTTCTCTAACATAAGGATGACCAGGTCTTATTTATTGCATAAGAAATGGAGAAACTGACATTTGTCATGTACAGATACTATTTTAATGATCTCCGATTTGATGGTTTAACAGAAAATCCCTCAGTCATTTTTAGACCAGCAGCCAAAATCTTGGGTGAGTGCTCATTCCATTCAAGCAACAGTGATATCATTTTCCTCAAGGTCCTGGCAGCTCAGTACACTAACACACACACACACACACACACACCAGCACACACAATTTACTTTATCCTGTAATAACAGTGACCACCAAAGTCCTCCACTCTTAACCTCATGTCACTGCCATCAGTTGCAAATGAGTATCACACTATTAAGAAATACCAGAGATAGTCTAATGATATAGCGTAGTACATGTGCATGAAGCATTATATCGACTGTGGTTTATCTGAACAGCATAAAACTCAGTTGCAAATCAGAAGGCAGCAAAGAGGTGTAGAGAGCAGAGGGTAGTGCTGAACACCATCAGCATGGGTTAAAGTTAAGTGTATGTATATATGTGTCTGTGTGCATATTTGTGTCTGTGCATGTGTATGTGTATGTGTGTGTGTGTGTGTGTGTGTGTGTGTGTGTGTGTGTGTGTGTGTGTGTGTGTGGAGTGGGGGGGTCTGTTACTGTGAGTCTATTTCAGAAAATTAATTACTTGAATACATTTGAAGTAAACACAAGTTCTGCTGCAGATTTTTTTCAGTAGACAGTTGTACTTTGAAATGCTCCAGCATTTGGAAATGTGCTTGAAAAATGACATATAATTTTAAGAAACAAGCTTAATTATACAGTACAATTGGATTGTGTGGAGGAAGGTGGCATGGGTGCTATGATAGTGTAAGAGGGAAGGGATTTTTAATTAAAGACCTTTCACTTTTTCTCAACAAGATTACATTGTCACATCAGACAACATTAGTGCATATCATTAGCTTTTAAATACGCTCAAAAGGGAGGATGACATTTGAACACAGTGGGATGGGGGTTGCATTTTTTGGTGGGAGGGTTGGTATTTTCGTGGTAAAAGTTAAATGAATGGAAAATGGGTGAGAAGAATTGCTTGCACAGATCACTGAATCACAAAACTAGAATTGCCTTTACAAAAATGTCATTGTGGTATGCCTCAATCGTGTTTTAAAATTCCTTCTCTCTCCCACCTATGTAGCACCCATACCGACCTCATCCCCCAAAGTCAAGCTCTGTTGTTTGTTTGCTAATTATAAATAATATCTCATTGCTTTAACACATTGCTAAAATCCTGAGCATTTCAAAGTGATAACAGTATACCTGTCAAAAATAGAGAAATTGGCAACGTGGCTCAATTTACATCATATTCATTAAGCCAATAATTGGAAGTCTCACATCTACAGCAGCAAACTCTCTCTTCCCACCCAAAAAACACAGATGTCACCCTTGACAGTGACTGACACTACCCTCCTCTGTCCGCCTCATCTGGCCACCATCAGAGATGAAAATGAGTTTTACACATGAGAGAAATACGTAAGACAACCTATTGATAACCCTCCCCTTCCACCAAAGAAACAACAAAAAAAAACAAAAACACAAACCTTCACCACTGATGGAGACCAGAACTACCTCCTGCTCTGCAGCTTGTCCAGTCGCTGTTAGAAATACAACTGAGTGGTTCATAATTTTGAGAAATACCAGAAACAGTCTATCGATACACTGCAGAGATAATGCCTGAAGCACTATATTGATAGACTGTTCAGTATTTCTCTTAAGTGAAAAACTAAGTTTCATCTCTGATGGCAGCTGGACAAGGTGGAGATGAAGGGAACTGTTGAACACCATCAGGGTGATGTCTGTTTTGGAGCGGGTGGAGGTGGAGCGGGGCTGCTACTGTAGATGTAAGATTGCAATTATTAACTTAATGACTATATTGTCAGTAAGAGCTATGATGTAGATGTTTCTCTTTTTGACAGGAATACCATTATCAATTTGAACCACAGGAATTTAGCAACGAACAAAAACAGTGAGGTATTATTCCTTCAGCATCATGTAGTCAATACAATGGGTTATGTGGATGAGGGTGACAAGGGGTGGGAGAGGAAAGGGATTTTGGATTATAGCACATTTTTGATCTTTTTATGTTTGCTTGCACTCATGCACCATGCATGTGCAAGAAACATCTTGGGACAGTATGACACTTTAGAGGTGTGTGAGTTTCTGCTCAATGCAGTTGACACTTTATGGGGCTCATCCCGCAGGCACCAATGAATCGGTGAGCTGTCTATGACAGCAGTTTGAGTGAAGCAGTCTTCACTTGAAAGAAAAGTGCCACTCCAATCAGGGATAGTTATGAGTTAATGCTTTATGGGGCTTGTCCCTCAGGCACCAATGAATCAGTGAGCTGTCTATGACAGCAGTTTGAGAGAGAGGACCGCACTTGAAAGAAATCTGCTGCTGCAATGAGGGACAGTTTCCTCAATGCAGTGAGACCTTCCCCCTCCCTCACAACCAGGCACACAGACATAACTTCTCTCTGTTGGCAGCAGCTGACAAGACTCTGGCCATGCACATTACAGTGCATGGTAATGCGTATGGCCAGAGTTACAGTTCTTGTTGCCTCCTGCTGCCGAGCACCTTGTTTGTTCAGTGTGCCTTTCCTGGTGAACCATTTCAATAAATAAATAAATAAACCATGGCATGACTTTCCACATTGGCAGCTCCTGCTGCCCACCACACACTCCCTGGAAAGCTGAAGTCAAGGTGCCCAATCCCCGTGTTGGCATGTATCACCCCCCCCTTAATGTGACACACTGGAAGCCCACCCCAGTGTGCTAAAATCATTTTGTATTTATGTTTCCAACACTGGGTGCTCACTCCTGGTGTCAGATCCCACCCACCCACCAATATTTCAAGTGCTGACATCAGGGATGCCCAATCCCTTGTCAGCATGCCCCCCACACTAGTGTGGCCCATCCCAGTGTGCCTAAATATTTTTGGTAACCTGTAAAATAAAGAAAACCATCTCCAAAGTCTTGATTTTCCCCTGTAAAAAAGATAACGGTCCCTCGTTGTCTCCCCATCCCCCCCCCACTCCCACCATCCCTCTGCAGCACTTCCTCCCAACATCCACCCTTATCCTTTACTTACCTGTGGAGGTTGGGAGCAGTGATCTTCTATGGACCAGGACACGTCTGCATTCTTTAAAACTGACTGGCAAACTGAAGACATGATGGTAAGCTGTATAATGGGAGTCAATGTGACAAGTTTCAACTTAGGTTGATACCTCAGCCAGTTTTAGGAATTTTGGCCCCAAATTTTCAACATGGGATTCTTGGGACCCCACCTTGTGAACTCTGTAACTGTCATTTGGTTACTCAGTAGAGAAAGGTGATTTTGTGGTTGCTGGGTGGAATCACCATTGAGGATCAATTAACCTCACTGTTCGTAAGTTGGGGTCCCAAAAACCCCATGTTGCAAATTTGGTGAAAAAATTCCAAAAAATGACTGTGTTACGAGAGTGCATCACACAGTTTCTACACACACTAGTAACTTCGCCAATTTTTAATATTTTCACTCCAGATTTTCAAAATTGCCATTTTTTCACATCTGCTTATGAACAGTACAGCTGTCATTTTTTATATCCTGCCCAAAATATGTTTTCACATCTGTGGTGCAGAATGGCACGATCACTGTGGGAAATCAACTTTCGAGACAGATTAAGAAAATCACAGTGGCACTGTTCATGAAGTGAGGTCCCAAAATACCCATGTTGAAAATCGGGTTTACAGATTCCAAAAAATGATTGTGTTACAGGTGTGCGTTTCACAGTTTCTGTGCACGCTTGTAACTTCACCAATTGTTCATATTTTCACTCCAGATTTTCAACATTGCCATTTTCCACACCTCCTCATGAACAGTGCAGCTGTCATTTTTCACATCCTGCCCAAAATGTGTTTTCACACCTGTGACACAGAATGGCACAGGTGCTGTATGAAATCACATTTTGGGATTGAGTAACAAAATGATAGTGCCACTGTTCTTCAGGTGGGGTCCCAAAAAGCCCATATTAAACATTTGGAGTGAAAATACCAACCAATGCCCAGGGCATTAAGGTTTTCAACTGTAATGCTCCACCCTGTAGAGACTGACAGGCATCAGGGGGGTGACTTGGGGTCATCAACCATAATGCTCATGCCATTCCACCTCCACCCCTACCCTGTAGCCAGTAACAAGCATTGAGGTGTGCCTTGGGAGTCTTCAGCCGTAACGTTAACTCCATTCTCCTCTACTGCACCCCTCTCAGCTTATTTCATTATGAAATGGGGTGAGCATAAGGGCCAAAGACCCCAAGGCACACCAGATTACCTGTAAGTGTCTGCAGGGTGGAGTGAGGTGGAATGGTGTCAGTGTTATGGCCGATGACCCAAAGGCACATCCCCAAATGCCTGTCAGTCTCTGCAGGGTGGGGTTGGGGGTTGGCGTAAGTTTAATACTTCAGTGCCATTCCTACTATGCATCTCTCTAACTCCTGAACTACCAATGCCAATACTAGCAGGTAAATATTCATCATTGACAAATGCTTGTTTAAACTGGAGTTTACTTCTCATCAAACCTGAATGAAATGTAACATTTTTTTAATACAGTCATGGGGAAGAATGACATTGGAATACATTGGGATAGGGATATTCTTTTTCTATTCTTTAGGATGTGTTAGACAGGGAATGGGTGTGCATGAAGAGCCTACACAGAGTGCCAAATCATATTTATTTGAAAATTCACAAAACTGGCACTTGTACAGTATTAGGTTTGCTTACACCATGAGTGGGTTCTATTTTTCAAATTTTCAACCAAAATCGTGCTTGTCTTCCCTCAAATGCTTAATTTTTTTCTGAATTTATTTGAAGACTCACTCACACCTTCATTTTCAACATGCTGATAGATGAGCTAGATACTGTCAGAACTGTCAGAGTGTTAAGTTTATGAAGTTTTTCTTTTTTTGGTGCAGTTTGAATCTAGACCATCTCTGCCCACTATATAATATGAAAATAATCTGTGAGTAAAAGATTGCTGGCCATAAACATTTATATTTATTTTCATACTAATGTTCATAACAGCATTGGGCTACTTTTAGTTTATCCCCCTCCTACTTGTCTTCTCCAAAGCCATGCTTCCATTCAAATATACTGAGGTATTTACATTGTGTCCCAGTAGATCATAATATTATGTAGAACACAAACTATTTTACTTGTTTTCTTGTCTACAACCTGAATTAAAAAAAAAAAAAAAAAGTAAACTGATTCTGAATAAGGACATAACAAACTCCGTTCTAGCATTAAAGTGACTTCTCAAATAAGCAGACTGAGCTTGGAGGGGGAGTGATTAGGGTGCAAACAGAAAATGGCTCCTCTTGCTAAGCTGAACACCAAGTTTTTTAGGATGTACAGGAAAGGTAATTCTGGTACTAATTTTAAAAACAAAACACCTGACTCTAGCAAAAATGGTCACATTTAGCTAGGTTCAGGTGTTTCTTCTTTAAAAATGCCACAGGGGTTGAGAGAGCTGCTGGTGCACTTCCAGCCAACCCCCTATCGCTGATCTCCACACTGTGAGAGTGTTGTCAACCTGGGAGCCCTGCAAAATTCAGTTCAATTCAATTTTATTTTTAACCAGGAAATATACCATTGAGATACTCATTTGCAAGGTGGTCCTGGGGGGACACACTTAGTATACATAAAAGGAAAGCACTACAAATTTATACAATGGTTCACACAATACAGTGGGTAATACATAACACGGTACAGTCAGATTACTCCGATTTTTACATATCTACATAAGTGCAAGCAGCTAACTGCATATTATGATTGGAATGGAAGGAGGTAAGGGGGAAGGTAGAGCATAATCCATAAAGTGAGGTAGGAATAGTTGAAGATAAGTAGGATGGGGGGAGGTGTAAGGGAGAAAGGCTCAGGTAGTAGCAGGGCATAGACAGACAGGAGTGCAAAACAAAAAAAGAAGGGGAGCAGGGAGAGCCTGGGGCAGATATAGTGATAAGTGCCATATAAAATATCAAAAGGGGGGACCCTAGGCATAGCACTGGCAGTTTTCCTTCAACAGAGGTTTCAGAAGAGATTTAAAGGAGGATAATCTAACAAGGTGAGTCAGTTTTAGGGTAATTTGGAGGGAGCGTCCCTCAGCAACCAGCCAATCAGTGGACTCAATCGAAGATGTGGGCAGAGCCCAATTTTCCCACTGGTTTTCAAACATGCATTGGGACTGTTTGCTCAGCAACAGAGATGCTGGAATGCCACCATGGAGGTCACAAGGGCTGCTGGCACACTTCTAGCCCACCCTCTCAACACCAATCACCACACTACAAAAGTGTTGTCAACCCAGGATCCTTGCAAAAGCCCACCTTCCTCCCTCAGCAACCAGCCAATTAACAGACTCTATCTTCTGTAAAGGTCAATTGATCCCTAGCAGTCCTCTGCATTGCAGTCTTCCACGTGAAGGGCTGCGTGAAAGGGCATCCTTAGGAGTCAGCAAAAGAGTCAAGTTGAGGCGCTAGGGGAACGCTGATACCAGGAAGTCCTGTTACCTTGCATTTTGCTGTTACTAGCCTAGAGCACTTATTAAAAATGTTTGCTACAAAGAAGTGTCTCCTCTCTTTTCTTGAGTGCACCATGTTCTTGCTCTGGGTCAGACAGGATAGATGGGACAATTAAAAGGTAGGTTGAGTCCTTCTTTTCTACAGAGACTCTGTGAGTGTCTCCTTATGTCTGGCAACTCCATGGACCACAATGCATGTGAATGGCTTATTGCAGAACTGGTTCTTGGGTCTGTCAAGAAACTCCACATAGGTTGTATCTTCAACTCCTCCTGAAGGAGGACTTACTGGTCTTACTCAGCTATACAGTAAAGAAAAATTGGTGTGTTGGGAGCTTGCATTAGCATACAAAAGATTCACTCTTCAGGATTTCAGTTCAAATTTCAATTCATTTCTTCCCCTACGTTTCGCTGTCTAGTCCTAGCTGACTCCATCAGTGATCATTCTTCAACATTTTGTATCTGGTACTGCAAGCGCCACCCACCTTCCCCCCCATCCTCATCTCTAGAGATTTTTCAAAATGCAAACCTACTCAACTACATTTGGATGTTAGAGCCTTGGATTGATCAGTACTCCACACTTTACCTGACGTGAACTCTGCTCTGTAGTTTCTTGTGGGTACGTGATCCTCTGTCCAGGACAAGTATTTCCCTGTCACCAAACATAGAGTCAGAGGTGGGAACTCAATGTGCATAATTAAGGATACCCTGCGGGAGGCTCACAAGTCTTTCCCATCCCCTACAGCTTGGAATGTCTACAGGAGACTCTGCAACCAATGTAAACAAGTCTACTTAAAAAACACAACAGGCTAGTAACATAGGTGACCCAGAAAAGTTCTGGGCCTCTGTAAAACTTTAATTAAACCAGGTACCAAGCAAAGATCAATCAATTTAAGTACTGTGGCAGGGACTCTAACTGATCCCCAGCAGGTGGCGCAAGCCCTAAATGATAAATGAACTAATCTGGCCAAATATCTGGATAAACTCTCACCCAAGGGACCGCCTCTGTCAACAAACAACCAAGTTTCAGATGACCCAGGACAGATACACACACACACACACACACACACACACATATTTTACATTAAGATGACCACCCTAAAAGAGATTCATCATCTCCTCATGGCCCTGCCCAACCATGGAAGCAAAGGTAGTGATGGTCTCTGCCCTCAATTTCTCAAGCTAATGGCCGACCTTATTGCCAGACCCCTCACCACCCTTTTTAATGTGTAATTGTCCACCTCAACCATCCCATCACTCTGGAAACAAAGAACAGTTATACCCATATTCAAATCAGGGGACCCAAACTCTATGGACAACTACTGCCCAGTGTCCATCCTCTCCCCCCTTAGCAAAATACTGGAGAAAATTGTGTTTCAGCAAATTACTGAACATATGACCAACCACAACCTGCTTTCCCCTTGTCAACATAGTTTTAGAAAAGGTCATAGCACTGGTACAGTACTGCTGTGGCATCTTTCGCAAATCAAGTCCTAAAGGGCATGGATGATTGGAAACTAATGAACATCACTTTCATGGGCTCATCATAGGCCTTTGATCTTGTGGTCCATGATATCCTCCTGGGTAAGTTGCAACACTTTGGTTTCTCAGATACTACCACAGCCTGGGTTAGAAACTACCTCTCAGGGAGGTAGCAGGTGGTTAGCATGTGAGAGGGTATCTGCAAATCTCAGGGAATAGTTAGTGGGATCTTCAGGGGCCCATTATCACATAAATTCTGTTCTCCCTCTTCATGAACCACCTCCCAAGGGAAAATAAAGTCTGCTGCATGCTTATGTATGTGGAAGATCTGATCATTTACCAGCGTGCCAGTAGCCTGGTGAACCTATCTGCCTCCATCTCTAGGGAGTATAATGCCACCCAAATGTGGTTCACTTCTAAAACACTGCTTGTGAATGAAAAAAAAATGAAGGCAATGCTTTTCAGCTCCAAAACCAAGCTTACAGACTTGACTGCAGGCTCTGGTACTCTGAATTCCCTGAACATTCTAACACACAGTGGGTCTCCTAGAGCAGGAAACTGCATTCAGATACTTAGAGGTCATGCTGGACCCCTCCCTAACCTTCTCTGACTACACAGGAACAACATCAGAGCATGTAAACCAGAAACTAGAGGTCTGCTAAAGATTAAGGAACTTTAAGACCCCAGAGGTATTTTGGCCTTTGCCAAAGGTACACTTTTACCCCTCCTGGATTATTGCTCACCTATTTTTTCCAAAACTTCAAGTCACAACCTCTCCAGACTCAACTACTTCTACAATATCTGCAGCTTAGCCTCTTTTGTCCACTCACCACTGCTGCCTATATCAGAAGGTGGGCTGGCTCTCCCCTCAGATCTGTTATGACTTCCTTTTGGGCTACCTTGTTGATAAGTCCTTTAGGAATAAGGCTAACTCAACTCTATCTGCAGTCCTTCATCCTAAGGCTGGCACTTGCAGCCTTAATTCCGCCTCTCAGCTTCTACTCAGATACTCCCAGGGGGTCATATGTTTGGGAAAATAGGCCTTCTCTATAGCCACTCCTAGGTTTTGGAGTTTTTTGCCATCACCTCTTCACCATCTTGACACGGCCTTTCTTTTCAAAGCAAGATTGCTAGGCACCCTCCTAGCCAACAATGTTCACCAGTGCCCCAGAAGAAGGCAATCCAAATAAAAGAAAAAAAATACTTATTTTCCCATGCTACACAAGAGTCCAAAATTAAATAACCATGGGCAACAACCATGCAGCAGCAGTACTGAATCACCATGATAAATACATGCAAACAGAGAAACCCACAGAACCCTTAAAAAGAAAAAAAAAACTTACCTTTGCTGGTAGGGGTGGGTGAAAGTGTGGAATTCCTCCGTCATGACTTTCCATGTAATTTCAAAAATTTCACAGAATTTTCCGCTCTTTTGCCTGTGGTGGAATTCCGAACTTTCACCAAATAACTGCAGATTTCCACCTAGTACTGTGGCATTTAATTACAAACTGCAGACTTTTTACATAACATGCAGAAAAAAAGTCTCTTGCATTACTTCTGCTGGTTTTTGTCCCGCAGTTTAATACATAAACCGCAGAACTGAACACTGACACTTATCAGTTCTGCAGAGTATTTTCCAACAGTTTAACACATTAACACGCATTTCTTACATTTATTCTGCAGTTTTTGGTGGAATTTCTGTAAAAGTTGGTGAAATGATTTCCGAACTTTCACAGAAGTGAAAATCCGACTTTCGCTGAAATTCCACAGGTGGAATTTTTTTTTCGCACACCCCTACTTGCTGGTATGTCAGTATAACCTCACCAGCTATCAGAAGCAGCAGCAGCAACAAAGCATTTTTGACTTGTGGGAGCACTACTCATTTCTGGGTGTCAGAAGAATTTTCCAAGACAAGACAATGAACATTTGTTTCTCGGGCACTTTTCTCATGTGCATGTTCTCCACAGTTGTTGGCAGTCACACAGCACACCGTCAGCAGCAAACAGCAGCAGCAAAGCATTTAGGATTTCCAGTCACACAATATGAACTACAGTGTAACAGCATGATGTACTGTAGTAGCCTGCACAGTTTTTTTTTTTTTACAACACTCAAGAACAATTCAGGGAGAAGAGAATTTATGTAAAATATGATTTTGGCACACTTCACAGTAACAAAACAATAGTGAGCAGTACCTGCAGCAGAATGTGACATATTTATTCTGGTAGTTGAGAAAAATTAAGGAAAGAGACAGACAGAGATGTGAAAGTTAGACAAGACACATAGAAAGGAAATATAACTTGTTTTTAAAGACAGTATGGCAACATTCAGTACAGAATGAAACAGCTATAAAGAAAAGGAACAATGAAGTGTGCAATCTCACTATCAGTCTCACACATCCTGCATACTTAATTAAACTTTTCAGCAACTGATGATTTTGTTCTGGTACCACTTGATGTGGCTCACCATTTGCATGCCTCATCTTTCACCTTTTAGTGACATCAGGCCTACCTCCATGTAGTCACCTTATAGAAGCCTTGCCATAGCCATAGAAACAGTGATCAGGATGGCAGAAAAAGACCAAGGGTCCATCCAGTCTTTCCAAAGTTCTCTGAGACCTAGTCTGTATCTGGGCACCTACGCCTGCCCATCAGCTCATCATTCCTCACTCCCATACTTGGAGCAGAGCTTATTTATTGTGCCCTTACTCTGACCCACTAGCTTAGAGCCCTCCATGGTCTTGGCATCCACCACCTTGGTAGGCAGACAATTCCATGGTCCCATCACCCTTTTGGTAAAATAATACTTCCTAAACTGCCTCCTGAAACTCCCCCCTTCAGTTTCCATTCATGTTCGTGTATCGCTGAGCTGGTGCTCTTATTAAATAACTTCATGTGATGCACTTTATTTATGCCCTTCAGAAACTTGGAAGTCTCTATCATATCCCCTTCTCCCTCCTGGCCTCCAGTGAGTACATGTTCAGTGCTGTCAGTAGCTTCTCATAGGAGTGCCCCTGCAGGCCCTGTATCATCTTATTTGCCCTGCTTTGCACCGCCTCCAGCTGTCCTTATCCTTTCTGAATTGAGGAGTCTAGAACTGGACACAGTATTCCAGGTGTGGCCTCACCAATGATCAATAAAGGGAAGAATTACCTCCTTCCTTCCACCATCTATACCCTCCCTTTATACCCCAGCATTCTGCTTGCTTTGCTGTAGGCTTTGTTGCACTGGCTAGACTGCTAATGGGTGTCACCGATAATGACTCCCAGATCCCGCTCTTCTGATGAAGTAAGCTTAACCCCATTTAGCCAGTACTCTGTCCTGGGGTTCCTTTTCTCCAAGTGCATTACCTTCCATTTCTTGAAATTGAACTAGAGTAGTCATACATTTAACCATTTCTCTAGCCTTTGGAGGTCATGTTGTTACTCCTTAACTCCCTCAGCACTATCCACCCTTCCACAGAGTTCAGTGTCATCAGCAAAGAGGGCAATCTTACACTGGATTCCTTCACCAATGTCATTAATGAACATGTTGAAAAGGACCAGGATCCTTGTGGCACCCCACATGTGACTTCTCCCTCTACCGACTTAAATTCATTAACAGCATCCCTCTGTTGCCTACCATTGAACCAGTTTCCCACCCATCTGGCTATATCCCTTGCTGCCTCCAGGTCTTCCATCCTATTCAGCAGGCATCTATGTGGCACTGAGTTTAAAGCCTTGCTGAAATCAAAGTAAAGTCGGTCCACTGCATGGCCTCTATCCAGCTCCCTCATTGCCCAGTCAACAAATACAATTACGGTTAGTTTGGTAGGACCCCCCTGCCACAAACCCATACTGCCTATTATCCTGGAAATCATTCTTTTCCAGGTAGCTGACACGATCCTACTTGACTAGAGTCTCCATCTGTTTTCCCACAATACATGTACTATTAAATGGCATGTAGTTTTCTAACCTGTTCCTTATCGCCCCTTTATGTAATGAAACCACGCTAGCCACTCTCCAGTCTCCAGCTACCAATTCTGACTGCAGTAAGGTGTTGAACAGATATGCTAAAGGATCAGCCACTTCTTCTGCCAGTTCCCTTAGCACTCTCGGATGCATCCCATCTGGACATGGGGCCTTGTCTAGGGCTACCAGCCCCTTCTGGACCCTGTCTCTAGTGAATACTGGTGTTTCCATCTATGGGATCCCCCTAGTAGCTGTGTGGATGCCACTTTCAGGTAGAGGGCCTGTATCCTCTCTGGTGAAAACAGAGCAGAAGTATTCATTAAGGGCAGAAGCCTTCTGTCCATCATCCTCATTTACCCTTCCCTGTATACCAACCTAATGATCCCCCTTCCCTTCCTTTCTCTTTTCCGCAATGTAGCAGAAGAAATGTTTTCCTCTGGATTTAATCCCTTCAGCAATCCACAGCTCTATGTCTGCCTTTGCCTCCCTTACTGCCCTCTTTGCCTCCCTATTTTTTTGAATGTATTCCTCCCACTCTTCCTCCCCCTGACTCCTTTTAAACCTATAGAATACTTTTCTTTTGGCACTGACTGCTTTCCTGACCTTTGCTGACAACCATATGGGTCTCATGAACTTATTTCTTTTTACTGCTATTTTCACACATAGTTGTGTTGCCTCAAGGATGGCCCCTTTCATAAACCCTCACATTTCTTCCACACCTACCACATCTCCCACTTTGGTTAGTTTATCCTGCACCAGCATTCTCAATTTGTTTGAGAAACATCCTTTCTCTACACCTTTTCCTTTATTGAACAATCTATGATCTACAAACTCCTGTATCTGAAATGCTAATTAGTTTTCTCTACACCTGATGAAGGGATCTTGGATGTCTTGAAAGCTTGTGTAAAATTACTCAGTTAGTCTAATAACAGGTATTACCACAAAAAAGTGTACTCAATCAATTAAGTAATTGTATATTTTGACTTGTCATATTTAAGTTTAACCTTTTTCTGCTACCTTTGTGTTAATGGCCTGGGTTGTGCCTGAAAACAGTCCCTGGGATCAGTGCACCCATCCAGTTAACAAGTCAGTCAATAAAATAATCAATCATTAAATAAAACTTTTCTTATGACTTGCTTTAGTATCTTTTTATCTGCGCTACACCTATTATTAAACCATGATTTCTTGGCTTCAGCAGCTTTGTATTATTTATAAAGTGAAGGTTGCAAGATCTTATTTAATTCCTCAGATTATGCCATCCCATGAATAGGTGAATGTTCTTTCAAGAGTTTCCTTTAACTAGTATGACAGCTGGAGACATTAATATATACTATAAATCTTTAACGAAATTATGTATCTAAACTAGCTTTTACATAGAAACATAGACAACAGTGGTGGAAAAAGACTGATGGTACAACCAATCTGTCCATGGTTCACTATCTAGACCCAGGACCTATTGTCCAATACAGGGTTCTAGCCTTCCCTATCCACCCCACTATTCCCCTCCCTGTTGCTGTCTCCCAGAATAAGCACTATGCCCTTCACTCTTCTCCAGCTGTGCTTAAAACCACAAATTGTTTTAAAGCCTACCACCCTGGCTGGTAGACTGTTCCATGGTTCCACTTCCTTTTCAGTAAAATAATACTTTCTGATATCACTCTTGAACCTTCCTTCTACCAGTTTCCACTTGTGTCCTCATGACCTCATACTGTTACTCATGCTAAATAATTCATTGCAGTTCACCTTGCTTATTTCTTTCAGGAACTTGAAGATCTTTAGCATATCTCCCATCTCCTGTCAGGTCTCCTGTGAGTAAATGTTCATTGCCTTGAGGTGATCCTCATAAGACCTCCCGAGGCCCTGAATCATCTTTGCCACCCTTTGCTGCACCATCTCCAGCTCTTCCTTATTTTTCCTGAGGAGGACTCTAGAACTGGGCACAGTACTCAAGGGGTGGCTTCACCAAAGATCTTTATAGAGGTAGGATTACCTCCATTCTTCTGCTGCCAGTACTACTCCTGATACATACCAGCATTATATTTTCCTTACCATAGGCCTTGTTGCACTGGCTTAACTGTTTGAAGTCACTAGTGTTGAGTCCTAGGTCTCATTTCTCAGTCGTAGTGCTAAGTCTTACCCCACTCATCCAGTATTGTGTCATGGGGTTCTTTTTCCCTAGGTGCATCACCTTGCACTTTTTGGCATTGAATTTCAATTACCAAACCCTAGACCACTACTCTAATCTTTGCAGGTTGCTCTGCATTTGATTCCATTATCACTATCCACCCTCCCACAGAGGCTAGTGTCATCTGCAGAGACACAGCCTGCTCTGGATTCCTTTTTCCAGTTTCACTGATGAACATATTGAAGAGGACTGGGCACAGGATAGATTCCTGTGGTGCCCCACTTGTGACCATCTTATCTTCTGATTTGAAAGCATCAACCACAGTCCCCTGCTGCCTCCCCTTTAACTAGTTACCTACTTATCCTACTATGACCCTAGCAACACCCAAGTCCTCCACATTTTTCAGCAATCATCTGTGAGGCATTGAATCAAAAACCTTGCTAAAGTCAAAGTTGAGTGAATCCATAGAATGGCCCCAATCCAATGCCATCAACACCCAGTCAATGAAAGCTATCAGATTCATCTGACAAGACCTTCCTGCCATAAACCTGTGCCATTTACTATTCTGGGAGACCATTCATCACCAGGTAGTCCATGAGGGCCTCTTTGACCAGGGACCTCTTTGACCAGGGACTCCATTAGTTTCCCTACTACAAAGGTAAAACTGGCAGGTCAATAGACCCTGCTCGTTCCTTGTCCCCTCCCTTATGGAACAGAACTACATCTGCCACCCTCCAGTCTTTTGGAACTACCCATGTCTGTAAAGAGCTATTGAATAGTCCTACCAAGGGTTCAGCCAGTTCTGCTTCCAGTTCCCTGAGCACCTTTGGATGCACCCCATCCAGTCCCTTCTGCATGTAAATACTGGCTGTCTTATCTTTAGGATCCCCTTTGTGTCCACTTTGATGCCACTGTCTGGCAAAGGCCTGCTGTCTTCCATTGTGAAGACAGAGCAAAAGTAATCATTAAGGATGGCAGCCTTTTGCACATCCTCCTCTATCACCCCATCCCCATTGACAGCTTATCAATTCCCCCTCCTTTTTATGTTCGTCATGTGTGCAAGTGCAAATGAACATGTTGATTTGAGAGTTGCTAGAGAGGGGTGTAAGGGGTTCCCACCTAATGGAAAGCAGTGCTGTAGGGGCTGGTCTGTGGCATGTGAATCAGCAGGCAGTGGCCTGATGACACTGGTTTTGACAGGGGGCAGGTCTGGGCAATGTTTTCAAAGGACAGAGCCCACACAGTAGGAGTGTGGCTCAGTCCTTTGAAGTACAGGCAGACTAATCAGCTGGGCATGCAGACAGCCCTCCCATTCCCTCCCACTGTGTGCTGTCCTCCTCCTCACTCATGTCCCAGCCCCGGCTGCCCCCAGAAGCAAATAAAACCCTCCCACTACCTCCCACTGCATGCTGTCCTCCCCGCTCCTGTCCAAGCTTCCAGCAGTTCCCAGAAGCAAATAAAACCATCCCACTACCTCCCACTGCATGCTGTCCTCCCCACTCTGGTCTCAGGCATGGCAGCACATGGCAGCACACAGAAACAAATGAAACCCTCCTGCATGCAGTACTTCCAACTCCTGTCCCAGCCCCCAGCAGCCTCAAGAAGCAAACAAAACCCTCCCACTACCTCCTACTGTGTGCTGTCCTACCCACTCTGGTCCTAGTCCCTGGCAGCCCCAGAAGCAAATAAAACCCTCCCACTAACTCCCACTGTGTTCTATCCTCCCTGCTCCTGTCCAAGCCCCGGCAGCCTCTAGAAGCACAAAAAAAAAACCCTCCTGCTATCTCCCACTGCATGCTGTCCTCTCCACTCCTGTCCCAGCCCCCCAGAAGCAAATGAAACCCTCCCTGGCTGGCCTGGTGGCACTGAGGGTTGAGGCGCTGGATGCCACACTTCGCGCCATGCCGACAACCCATGTTCAGGAACAAGCATGGGTCGTCAGGGGTCAGCAGGGAGGAGAAGGATTGAGCATCTGGAGGACTGCTCTCCTCCTTCATGGTGGGGGGATTCTAGGGTGTCAGCATCAACTACCCTCTAGTGGATGCTGTGGGACAATGTGTATCACACCAAGATGTGGGGTGGAGCTAGGACAGATGCATGCACCCTTGCATCCTTGCATGTCCTAGCTCCAAGGGGAGCCTAACCACAAAATTGTCAGCCCCCACGTATGAGCCAGACATGGTGCCCGACCCTTCAGCCACAAGAGTTCCACTTCAGTGACCCCACTCTGGGGGGACTTCCCGGAGTAAGGGTTGGGTACTGTGGCTGGGACTAGCCCATTCGTGGGGCTAAGAGGCTCAGCAGCCATAAAGAGAAAATAATCGCAAAAAATAAATAAAAAATAAAACCCTATTGCTACCTCCCACTACGTGCTACCCTCCCCATTCCTGTCCCAGTCCCCAGCAATCCCCAGAAGCAAATAAAACCCTCCTGCTACCTTCCACTGCATCCTGTCCTTCCCACTCCTGTCCCAGCCCCCAGCAGCCCACTGAAGCAAATAAAACCATCCCACTACCTCCCATTGCATGCTGTCCTCATTGCTCCCATCCCAGGTCCCGGCAGCCCCCAGAAGCAAATAAAACCCTCCCCCTACCTCTCACTGCATGCTGTCCTCCCTGCTCTCATCCTAGCTCCCAGCAACAAATAAAATGCTCCCATGCCTTCCCACTGTGTGCTGTCAACCCTGAACCCTCTGGTACCCGTTCCCATGCTGACATCAGGGTGCCCAATCCCTGTGTTTGTATGTCCCCCCCCACCACCACTATTGTGACACCCTGGGAGCCCACCCCAGTGTGCCTAAATGAATGTATATTTTTTCCCTGTAAAATAAAGAAAACCATCTTCAGCTATCTTTTTTTTTAGACCTATAAAAAAAATGGTCCCTTGTCATCTCCCAGTCTCCCCTCTCCCATTCCACCCTCCCATTGAGCACCCACCCCCCACCCCATACTTATCTCTGGAGGTCGGCACTGTCATTTTCTCCTGACTAGGACATGTCTGCACTCTTCCAAGCCGACCGGCAAACTGAAGAATCAAAGGTAAGCACTGTATAATGGCAGTCAATGGGGGTGGGTCAACTTATGTTTATATCTCAGCCATTTTTAGGAATTTTGGCCCATATTTTCAACATGGGGTTTTTGGGACCCCACCTCATGAACACGGTCACTGTCATTTTGTTACTTGGTCCAAAAAGGTGATTTCACAGTCGCTGCATGGAATCACCTTCCAGGACTGAATAATGAAATAACAGTGCCACTGTTCATGAAATGGGGTCCCAAAAAGCCCATGTCGCAAATTTGGTAAAACAATTCCAAAAAATGACCTTACTAAGAGTGTGCGTTGTGCAGTTTCTATGCACACTTGTAACTTCGCCAATTTTTAATACTTACACTCCAGATTTTCAACATTGCCATTTTTTCACACCTTCTTATGAACAGTACAGCTGTTGTTTTTCACATCCTGCCCAAAATGTGGTTTCATACCTGTGGTGCAGAATGGCGCGGTCACTCTGCAAAATCACCTTTCAGGATGAGTGAACAAAATGACAGTGGCACTCTTCATGAGGTGGAGTCCCAAAAAGGTCATGTTGAAAATTTGGTGAAACAACTCCAAAAAATGGCTGACTTTCACCATACATGTAACTTATGTCATTTTCAATACTTTCACTCCAAATGTTCAATATAGCCTTTTTATCACACCACCTCATGAACAATACAGCTGTCATTTTTCACATCCTACCCATAATGTGTTTTCCCACCTGTGGGATGTTTTCACACCTGTGGAGTGAAATGCCATTTTCCCATGGATTTGAAAGTTTTCACCTACAGGGTTCATGAGGTGAGGTCATAAGAATGCTGTGTTGAAAATTTGGTGTAAAAATATTAAAAAACAAAGACGTTATGAGCCTGCATTGAAATTTGCAAATGCAAGCTCATAACTTAGGCAATTTTCAATATTTTGACCCTGCATTTGCAATATAGACATTTCTTCACAGTACTGCATGAACATGACAGCTGTTATTTTTCAGATCCTGGCAAAAATGAGTTTTTGCATCCCAAAAGGTGATTTCGCAGTCGCTGTACAAAATTACTTTTTGGAACAGGAATTGAACATTTTCTCCACCTTTGTTCATGAGGTGGGGTCATAAGAATGCTACATTGAAAATTTGGTGTGAAAATATTAACAAACAACAAAGTTATGAGCCTGCACTTAAATTAGCAAATGCAGGCTCGTACCTTTGATACTTTTTAAATATTTTGACCCCAAATTTTCAACATAGCCATTTCTTCACTGCACCTCATGAATGTGACAAATGCCATTTTTCAAATCCTAGCCAAAATGTTTTCTTGCACCCCAAAAGGTGATTTTGCAGCCACTGCATGACATCACCTTTTGGACAGGAATTGAAATTGTACTCTTCCTTTCTTCATTATGTGGGGTAATAAGATGGCTATGTTGAAAATGTGGTGTAAAAATATTAGAAAGTTATGAACCTTTTATACAAAACTTTTAAGACACCTGTGACCACTTAAATTTAACAAGCTAACATTAGATTACAATTACAAAAGGTGCCATCTGAAAAACAGAGCACAAGTGCCAACATAGAATAAAGTTTTCGGTCTCATTTTGGCTGCATTTTAATAATTATTAGCTTGTTTTTCTATATTTTAATTAAATATTTTCAAAACACAGCCTTTATCAATAATACTTTATAAGATACCTTTATATTCTATGCAAATATTTAATTCTTATTATACATTTCAAATGTAGTCACATACATCTATTCAGAGAAGAAACATACAATAGTACACAATTTACATAAAGCATGAATATACATAATCATTTGCAGGCATTGCATTAAGTACCTATCCAAAGAGCAGCAAAGCATCCCATAAAATAAAATAAAAAGAAGGAAGCTAAATACAGAGAAAAATATAATGATGTGGAAGGAGATTTGGGATAAAGGCAGAGAAGGGGGGAGGAGAAAACAAGGTAGTTTAATGCTACAGTGTAATTCTCAGTGTCAAAGCAGATGAAAAGCACAATACTGGTTGATCAGCACTTCATGCTTGCTTTTCATAAATCGATCCCACCTTGGCTTCATGTTTTTCAGATTTTTTTAAAGCCTTGTAAATAGAAAAAAGAAAAGAATAAATGATAAGATACAAATTCACCAAGTTCTAAAATATTACAACAATTTATTCTAAATAACTAGATTTTTAAACTAAACAATCACTCCAGAAACATACAATGGGATAAAGCTAAGCAAAACAATGTTCAAAGCTCTGGGTAGGTAACTGGCTGGGCGGCAGGACACAGAGGGTGGTGGTAAATGGCTGTCACTCCACAGAGTGAAGAATGACCAGTGGGGTACCACAGGGATCAGTGCTGGGACTGATCCTATTCAACATCTTCATCAGTGACATTGCAAAGGACCTAGAAGTCAGAATTTCCCTGTTTGCTGATGACACAAAGCTCTGTAACAGAGTAGACACACCAGAGGGTGTAGACAGAATGAGAAGGGACCAGAAGAAACTTGAAGAAAGGTCAGGGGTTTGGCAGTTGAAATTCAATGCAAAGAAGTGCAAGATAATGCATATGGGGCACAAACACCCTGGCACAATATATCAGTTGGGGGTGAGGATATAGCATGCACCAAGCAGGAAAGGGATCTTGGGGTTATCATCTCTGAGGACTTCAAGGTAGGGAAACAGTGTGACAAGGCAGCAGGTAAAGCAAATAGGAAGCTGGGATGCATAGGCAGGGGCATCACCAGCAGGAAAAGGGAGGTCATAATTCCACTATACAAGACACTAGTGAGGCCCCACCTGGAGTACGGTGTATAGTTCTGGAGACCGTACTTACATAAGGACATAGACAGGGTAGAGAAGCTTCAGAGGAGGGCAACAAAGATGGTATATGGATTGCATCACAAGTCCTATGAGGACAGGTTGAAGGAATTGAATATGTACTCCCTGGAGGAGAGGAGGGAGAGAGGGGATATCATAGAGACATACAAGTATCTTACAGGGAGGAACAGGGTGCAGGAAGACACTATTTTAAGTGAAAAAGATGTTCCAGGACTAGAGGGCATGGGATGAAGTTGCAGGGAGGACGATGCAGAGAAAACATGAGGAAGAATTTCTTCACAGAATGGGTGGTGGACAAGAGGAACACCCTGTCAGAGGAAGTGGTGGGGGCTGAAACAATCACAGGATTTAAGAATGCATGGGATAGACATAAAGGAATTCTGGAGGTCAGGGTTAAGGGGCAACAGACTTCTAGGAAAACATAAAGTAAACTTACAAGCTCAAATGGGAAGTCTGGGTGTGCCGGGGGCCCTTATCTGCCAGCACTGTGTATGTATCTATGTATCTTTACAGGTGCTGAATACATGGAGGTCAATCTCATTGCAAAAGGTCACAGTACGAACAAGTATGGTTATCCAAGAAATACCAATCATAAAAATAAAAACCATAATGTAGGTGGATCAAGGCTTTATGCTAACTTTTGATAAGTTGATCACACCATTACTTCATGGTTTCTTGATTTAATCAAAACCCTGTTAGAGAAAAAAGGAAAAAATATAAATTTAAGCTACATAATCATAATTACAAGCAATGCTTAAACGTTCATTTGTAAATGTTAGAATCTTAATTTTATAATCACTCACAACAAAACCTTTGTCAGTTAGATCATCTACAGGTATAAGTAGGAAATTCTACTAAGTTCTTACAAACAGTTACCATATATAAATATATATATATATATATATATATATATATATATATATATATATATATATATATATATATAATATATACATATAATCAACAGATGATTATTTCCTACCTATAGGTGAGGTTTCAAAGGCCAATGATCATTTAGTGCCAGAGGTTTTACAGTTGTCAGCATGTAAATCCAGAAACTCTCCTTTTTTAATAACAATTTTTTTCTATTTCCTCCTTATTTCGGCTGGTAAATGTGTTCCAAGCCCAAAAATGTCATTTGGTTTAGATCATGATCATGGTACATAGAAAAACCTGTGCCTACTGAGGTGTCAGTTCTCCCATTCCCTATGGACCTGACATGTTCCTAGATTCTCTATTTTAACTATCGCACCATGCAACCTACATAAATGAGATCACAAGTACACCACAAAGCACAGACACAGAAAGGGGTGTTACAAGTAATAAGCTAATTTCTACATGCAAATCTGATACTTTAGGATGTTTGAATTCTGTTGTAGTCTCAACATATTTGCATATATTGCAGTTAGTGCACTTAAAGAAACCTTTTGGTTTAGGAGGAAACCATCTCCTATCAGTTTCTTTTAATTCCTGGAACCTGCTCTGTACTAGCATTTCACTTAAATTCTTGGTGTTCCTAAATGTTACCCTAGGTTTTGGCCCCACTGCTTGTGACAGAGTCTTGTCCGATTGTAAAATAAACCAATTTTTATGTATAACATTCCCTATTCTACCAGCCTGTTCTACTTTTATAGTCACTGGATTTGACTGTCAACAGGAACTTCCTGTTTGGCAATAGGAAGGGAAAGATCATAGAGAAACACTGGTTTTGTCAACCCTAAAGGAAAAAAGTAGCTCACTCTCCCCCCCAGCTGCTGGTGGTCTGACATTGAGCAAGGAAGAAGGAGGCTACTGAAGAAGATTCGAAGTTGCTGTCCCAGAACTGGAAGGGTGAGAGTTGTAAGGAGAGGAGAGAGTAAGCATATAGAGAAACAGTAGAGGGGAGACAAATTAAGACATGATAGGAGTGGTGCAGTACAATGGCTGTGGGGCGGCAGTGTTCTGGGAGACATTCTGGAGGCTGCGATGCTGCCCTATTTGCAGGCACCTCTCTGGTCTGAGAGAGGAGGTTGCCCATCTCTAGGCTGACCTGGCTAGGAATCGTGAAACCTCCTCCCCAACCCAGGGACCACCAGAGCCAATGCCACTACTTCAGAAGTTGCCAAGAAAGAGGAGAGGCTGGACCAGGGTGGGCTCAGGGAGGGAGAAGGTGGTGGAACACAGTTGCATCCATCCAGCTGTACCCCTCCACAATTCATTCACTCTTCTGGTGAATAGTGGTTCCTCTATGGAGGCACCTGCAGTGGAGACCAAGGAGGATGCTGGGAACCTTCACAAAGGAGACCTACAGGAGGGTGGCATGGGACCCTACAGGGGAAGGAAACAACTCCTGGTGGGGACTCAATCATTAGGGGTAGAAATGAGGGAGGAAGGGAGAGGATGTAAGGTACCTTCCTGGCACCACGCTTGGAGGGACAGGAAGCGAATCCTCAGGATCGTGGGAGGAGCTGCATGAGGGAGGGAGCTGGATGTCATTGTCCACCTAGGGACAAATTACCTGGCTAGGAATGGGATCAGAGCAGTGCAAGAGGAGTTTGTAGAGTTGGGAAGGGGCCTTAGACAAGTAACGCATATGGTAACCTTCTCAGAGGTGCTACCTGTCTATGGCAAGGGTGATGCTAGGGCACTCCTCACCAGGGAATTCAATGAGTGGTTGAAAAACTGGGGTGGAGCTCAAGGTTTTTGGCTTCATTGGGGACTGGGCAGCCACCTGGAGGGATGTAGACCTATACTGGTGTGATGGTCTGCATCTGTCCAGCGGGGGAACCAGGATCCTAGGTGAGAGGTTTAACTGCTTCATTGGCAAGCATTTAAACTAGCCAAGGGGGGAGGCACTGAAAAGAAGCAGGGAAATCCCAGCCTCCCCCCACAAAACATGGTAATTAGTGAGGTAAACACCAAGGTAGAGAAGTTATTAGGGAGCAGAACAGAGGTAAATGTAAAAAAAGGCAAAGGCAGTAAGGACAGGAATGGGGCTAAAAGGGGTAAGGCTATCAAAAAGTGGAGGCTGATGAGTACCTATGCCCATAGTCTTTGTAACAAGCTCCCTGAACTAGTGGCCTTGATGGAAGAGGGTTGCCTGGATATTGTGGCAGTCATAAAAACATGGTACACAGAGAACCATGACTGGGATGTCAACATACCAGGATACACAATCTACAGGAGGGACAGGGAGGGTAAAAGAGGAGGAGGAGTAGCTCTCTATGTAAAGGAAGGGATCAAAGCAACAGAACTAAAGAGTGAACAGGGAGCAGATGAGGCACTCTGGGTTACCCTGGAGACAGGAAATGGCATCACAATCCACATGGGGGTTGTATACAGACCCCCATCTCAGGGGAGGGAATGGGCAAGGAAATGATAGAAGGCTTCCTTAGAATGGCAGAAAAAGGGGAGATATTGTTGATGGGGGATCTGAATATGCCAGATGTTAACTGGAGCATCTTAGCTGCAGGCACATCTAAGAGCAGGGTCATTCTTGATGCCCTACAGGGGCATGCCTCAAACAGCTAGTATTGGAACCCACTCGGGAGGGAGCAATCTTAGACCTGGTACTCTCAAATAGGGATGGAGAAAGAATCTCAGATTTAGAAGTGGGTAGCCATCTGGGAACAAGCAACCACCAAACAGTGTGGTTCACGATAAACACAGCCATACAATCATGCCATACAAAAGCAAGAGTATTGGACTTTAGGAGGACTGACTTTGGGAAAATAAGAGAGTGCCTCAGAAAAGCTCTAGCAAACAGGCAAGAAGGAAGGGTGGAGGAACAATGGGGAGTAATCAAAACAGCCATCACAGAGGCAACAAGCCTTTGTGTAAAGCAAATCAATAAAACACAATGAAGGAAAAAAACACTATGGTTCTCAAAAGAGGTGGCAGGGAAGGTTAAGGAGAAAAGGATAGCATTCAGGAAATATAAGGAAACACAGAAGGAGCAGGACAGAGAACTTTATCAGTTAAAGCAGAAAGAGGCTGGGAAGGCAGTCAGAATAGCAAAGGCCCAAACCAAGGAAAGAACATCCAATTCTGTTAAAAAAGGGGATAAGACCTTTTATAGGTATATTAGGGAGCGAAGAAAGACCAAAGGAGGGATACTCAGGCTTAATAAAGGTGAGGGAATGTGGGTAGAGGGTGACAGTGAAAAAGCAGGGATACTGAACGAATATTTCTGCTCAGTATTAACAAAGGAAGAGGAGGGGAGGGGGAGGTGCCTAAACCAAACAAGAGAAACACTCTGAAGATGGAGGTCGATACCAGTCCATTTACAGAAGAAAGGGTTCTGAAAGAACTAATAAAATTGAAGGTGGACAAAGCAATGGGGCCTTATGGGATTCACCCAAGAATTCTAAAAGAACTAAGGGTAGAACTAGTGACACCGCTGACTACTCTCTTTAACAAATCATGGGAGGATGGGGTGGTATCCGAGGACTGGAGGAGGGCAGATGTGATTCCTCTTCACAAAAATGAGAGCAGGACAGAGGCAGGAAGCTACAGACCAGTTAGTTTGACCTCAGTGGTAGGGAAAATGATGGAATCACTTCGGAAGGAAAGAATTGTTGAGTACCTAGAGGCCAGTGGGGCACAGGACCAAAGGCAGCATGGCTTCACGATGGGAAGGTCAGGTCAGATGAATCTAATAGATTTCTTTGACTTGGTGACCAAAGTAGTAGACCAGGGAGGGTCTGTGGACATGGCCTACCTAGATTTTAGCAAGGCATTTGATACAGTCCCACGCAAAATATTAATACACAAGTTAGCCAGCCTTGGAGTGGGTCCCAAGGTGGTAGCCTGGATAAAAAATTGGCTAGACAACAGGATGCAAATTGTAGTAGTAAATGGAGTACACAGTGAAGAAAGGAGGGTTACCAGCAGGGTGCCGCAGGGTTCAGTACTGGGACCGGTCCTTTTTAATGTCTTTATAAGTGACATTGCAGAGGAACTGGAAGGAAAAGTATGTCTCTTTGCAGACGACACAAAGATCTGCAACAGTGTTGATACACAAGATGGAGTGGAAAGGATGAGAAAGGACTTGGCAAGGTTGGAGGAATGGTCAAATGTAGCTCAGATTCAATGCAAAGAAGTGCAAGGAATGCACATGGGAAACAAAACCCAGGGAGCGTACACAGTGGGGGTGAGATACGGACAACAGTAAAATGGAAAGGACCTGGGGTAATTATATCAGATGACCTAAATGTGGGCAAGCAATGTGAGAAGGCAGTAAGGAAGGCTGGGGGATACTGGGATGCATAGGAAGAGGCACCAATAGTAGAAAACAGGAAGTTGTTATCCCTCTGTACAGACAGTTGGTGAGACCCCATCTGGAGTACTGTGTGCAGTTCTGGAGACCCTATCTCCGCAAAGACATAGACAGAGTGGAGGATGTCCAGAGGAGGGCAACCAAAATGGTGCAGGGTCTGTACCAGAAGACATATGAAGAAAGACTAAGGAAACTTAATATGTATACCCTTGAGGAAAGAAGGGAGAGAGGGGACATGATAGAAACTTTCACGTACCTCAAGGGAATCAACAAAGTCCAAGAGGGTAGCATCTTTCAGAAAAAGAGATGTGCAAGAACAAAGGGGCACAATTTGAAGATAGAGGGGGGATGGCTCAGAGGTAATGTGAGGAAGTATTTTTTCACAGAGAGGGTTGTGGATGCATGGAACAGCCTCCCTGAGGAGGTTTTGGAGTCAAGAACAGTGGGTAAATTCAAGAATGCATGGGACAGACATAAGGCAGTCCTAGTGGGGGGTAGGAGGAAATAAGCTGTTGGTTAACTAGGATCTGCAGCTTATCTGTTAGGAAGGAAAATGGGCAGACTAGGTGGGCCAAGTGGTCCTTATCTGCTGTCAAATTCTATGTTTCTATGTATTTGAAGCAGTAATTAAATCCCACAACATGATCATGGCTTCAAAAATCCTCCAGCCACTATTCTCCTCACTCAGAAAAAAAAATTTTTCTGACTGCAGTGTTCCCCATGTCCCTCACTCCACTGCACACAATCCCACCAGAACGCATGCGGTGGAGCATCAATAGTAATCTTCTCTCACTGAGTAAAAAAGAAAAGTCTGTCATGCAATATCCCCACAGACAGCCATTACCGTAAAAACTAGGTTCACATTTCTGACACCAAAAAGAGGAAACCATTAAACCACCACAATAGTAAAACACATAAGCTGCCCTCAACTTCTCCCACATGCTTACCATCCGCTTTCCCACACAATCATCACGGAGGCAGTGGCAGGAGTTTGTGGTATCTGTCTATCAGGAAGGATGGCACGAGTCATGGCTCAAGCGACTCCTCAAAACAACAACAAAAATGACCCCAGAACTGTCCACACATTTTGTGTGTGTGTGTGTGTGTGTGTGTGTGTGTGTGCGTGTGTATGTGTATGTGTTTTTAAATAGTACTACCAGCTGGTGACTTCATATTTCAGCTCTTTACCCTTTCACCTGTTGAGTTGCTCTCTCTATTGCCACCATTGCCATTGTATTCTTTCCATTCAGATCATGCTTCTCAGCAGATCAGGTTGTTACCAAGAAAAAAAGAAAAAGAAATTCCACACACATCTTCACCCAGTCCCAGAGTAGGCAGCTGGACTGGGTCAAATGCAAGGAGAACACAAATCTGGGATTAGTGCTGGGAGGGAGAGACAGAGTTCACAGCAGCACTTCTTCCATGAACTCCAGTTTCAACAGTGCCACCTGGCATCCAGAGCCCACCAATAACTATTTTCTGAAAAGCTACTCCTCCAGCACCCTCAAAAAAGTCATTTTAAAAATGTTTTAAAAGGTTTTGTTTGTATTTTGTACTGCTAAAACTTTTAAGCCAGTTCATAATGGCAATAATGCACTCCAGAGTGTTATAAATCATGGGATATTGTCACTTTTTTGGTGCATGGGGCACTCGGCTTCATGCCTCAAAATACACCCAAGGTGTGACAATATCCCATGATATACCACACCTTGTCATGCATTATTGCTTAATTATCTAAGGTGGCATATTTTATTTGCGTTCATATAGGTATAAGTCACTTTTCTCTTTCAATAGACAAATCAGTACAATCAAAGACAATACTGTGAGCATGTCCTGTTGTCAGTCTGGTATCACAATTACAGTTACAAGATTTCACTTCATTTTGTAATTTACATAGTTTTACATTTCCCATATTTTTGCATAAGATAACCATTCTGAGTTTACAAATGGTACTCCTTTTCATTTCTTCTTCACAAAAATGCATGTATTTTTCATAAATGTTTGGTCATTTAAATTCTCTGTATATTGTTCTTGCCATTGGGATACCCGGCAATTTGTTTTACTGACTCTTAACATAATTGTTTAAAATGAATTGATCTGTAACCCTAAAAAATGCATCATTTAATGTAGTATATTGATCCCAAATGCTTACAAGCCCCAGAAGTACTGCATTTGTGAATTATTTAAATGTGAAAACTATGAATTAGTCTCCTTACTTAATTGTGCAGCTACCCAACATTTATAAATGAGAGAAGAATCCCCACAACATAAGAATTTGGAAGAATTTTAGTGCTCTAATTTGTACTCACATAGTAAAGCGATATTAAATTCAGTATGCAAAAGTGCAGTTGAACATTCATTAGTTAGGTTCACTACTTGTCTAAAAAAATTCTGAATCACTACTAAATCTTTAAAACCATTGGTGAACCACCACACCACAAAGCCAAATAGAATCAAATTCCATATTTCATCCTTGAAGGTAGCATTTAAAGCCTTTAAAGAGTTCCCCCAAAGGAATGTGCAAATCTAAGTAGACTAGAGTTGGACGGAAGGTGCAAATTCCGCTTTTGTAGAACTTTCACAAAATTTCGTAAATTTTAAGAAATTTTCTGATCTTCCACCTTTAGTGAAATCAGGATCTTCTGAATGTGTTTGGAGAATTTTTGCTATGTTCCATTAATTATTTTGGCTGAACTGTAGAATAATATACATTATTTGTGGAATGACAGTTCTGAGGAATTTCATTCCACAGTTTAATTCATTAATCCGCAGTACAATTAATTATTCCACAGCTAAGAGATCAGATCTGCAAATGCAATCTACAGGCTCCCCCCCATCCAATGCTGCTGAAATTTTTTCATGAAAACATAACATATTGTCACACATAACCTTCCCACCACAAACCCGTCCTGCTCACAGTCCCCTCCTGGCTGGTTTCCTCCAGATGGATGTTTATTACATCTTTTAATACAGATTCCATTAATTTCCCTGGAACTGAAGTCAGACTAATAGGTCTGTAATTAATGTGGTCAGCCCTATTACCCTTCTTATGAATGGGCACCACATTAACTGCCAAGCAATCCTCTGGCACTTTGTTTTCTACTAGTGATTTGTGGAGTATTAATGTTAGTGAGATAACAATATAAGGGGAAAATAGCTTAAGTATACTATTTGAAATATTATCTGGTCCTGCTGAGTGAGTGTTTTGTAGAGACTTCATTTTATTAAGTACAGTATCCACTGTTATCTCTATATTATTTTCCTTGTTGTGACTGATATCTACTTGTCCTTGAAGTTTTTTGGAGAAGACTGCAACAAAGTATGAGTTAAAGAAGTTTACTACTTTTACTGGTACGGTGACCACCTCACTCCCTACTTTAATGGAGCATAGGTTATTGTTTGTTTTCTTTAGGGAGTTCGCATAACTATAAAATTGCTGCATGTTATCTTTCTCAGCTGAAGCTGCCAATTTTATTTCTAATCTTTGTTCTTCTTTATCATATGCTTGCATTTGGCTTGTATTTCTTTGAATTTAGTCAAATTTTGTTGGTCCCCTGTGCTTCTACATATGTTTAAAAGCCATTGTTTCTTTTTCAATAGTTTAGTTAGCAATTTAGTCAGCCATCTTGGCTTCTTTCCTTTATTGTTAGACACACAAACCTTTTTTATATGCTTATTACATATAGTAAAAATTTTGTTTTTGAAAATGTTCTACATTTCCATTACTGTTTCATGTTCCAAACTTTCATTCAAGTTTATCTCCTCCAGGTCTCCCAATATTTTAGTTTTGTCAGCAGTATTTATATTATAGATTTGTCTACATCCCTTATTTATTGGAATATGGTGTTTAAATGAGAAGGTTACCCCGTTATGATCACTGTTTTCTAAGGGGACAATAGTTTGACAGGATGTGACACTTATCTCTTTAGTTGTCATAACTATATCCAGTATCTTATTTTCCCTAGTTGGAGTATTTATGCTTTGGGTTATGTCCAGTTCATTTATAAGCTCCAGGAATGCTTTACTTTGTGGTTTGGTCACCTCTTGATTTACCCAGCTTGTGTCACTGTAATTTGAGTCACCCACAAATAATACCTTCCCAAGTTTGCATGCTTTGCTGATTTTAGGTTTATTTGTTTAGATAGTTCTAAGTCAGCCCCACGTGGTCTGTAACATATTCCAATCATTATGTGTTCATTTCTTTCCATATCTAGGCTAATCCATATGGATTCAGTGACTGTTGTGCCTTGTTTAACTCTATCACTTATGTTTGTGAATTTACGGAGTTTGATATACTGTATATGCTGCAACACCCCCCCCCCCCTTTTTTTACCATCCCTATCCAGATAGTACAGTTCAAAGCCTTGTATGCCTTTTCACCACTCATTACTTTTGGACCACCAGGTTTCAGTGATGAAGGTCATGGTGATGTTTGTCCTGTCATTTATAAGTGCTTCTTATTCTTTATCATTTATTTATTTATTTATTTATTTATTTATTTATTTATTAGAGTCTAGGATTACAATTACCTTTTACAAAGGTTCCACATCAGGATGAGAACAAACAAGCAGGACATTAATTATTACAGGATAACAGGTTATAGTTGTTTATCATCACATGAGTACATACAGATTAGATTGTACAGGGGCATGCACAGGACAGGGATAACATTGATAATGAGAACTTGGTGAGACAGAAGAAGAAGATGCTGCCAGAAGCAATTATCAGAACACACAGGAAGTGCAAGTGGAAAGTGCAAGTAAGAGGAGGAAGAGGAGGTGGGAAGGTAGAGGGGGAGAATGGGGGGTGGATGAGAAGGGTCAACTGCCAAAAGGGAACAGCAGGTTAGAGAAGACAGTCATATGTGGTAGAGGCAGAGAGGAATAGGCAGAGGTTAGATTTGAACAGACCTAGCTTAGGTAGAGAGGAAATGTACCTGATAAGACCATTTAGCCAGCTGGGAGCTCTGTAGGCAAAGGATCTTTGTCCCTGTGAGGTTCGGCATCTTGTAATATGCAATAATTGAGAGTCAGAGCACCTGGTGAGGTGGGGATTCTGTGTAGGTTGTAGCAGAGTTTGAACTCCGGGGGGGGGGCAAAGCCCATCAATGTTTTTTTAGCCATTATGCATGTTAGATACTTGATGTGGCTTGAGAGTTGAAGCCAATCAGTTTGGGTGTATAGATCACACGTATGGGTGAGATGATGGGATCCAGTGATGAGTCAGCAAGCTCTGTTCAAAGCCATAGATATGCACCTGAGGGTGGTGGTGGAAGCGGAACTGTAGATGATAAGGCCATAGTCGATAGCTGAGATCACTGAGCTCTGAACTGTGATCCTTAAGGCTTCCAGAGTTAGGCATTGCCTATGCCTGTAGAGCAGGCTAATACATGTGTTAGTTGCTTTGACAACATTGTCAATGTGAGCCCCATAGGATAAAAAACTGTCAAGACTGATTCCAAGGTATCTAAAGGTTTGCACTTGTTCTAGGATTGCACCTAGGCAGTTTGCAATAGTGAGGGGGTGGTCCTGGTGCTTGTTTTGTGAGCTGCAGAAGAGCATGGACTTTGTTTTTTTATAGTTGAAGACAAGTTTGTGTTTATTGAGCCAGTTTTCAACTGAGGAGAAGCCATGCTGTAGTTTGCTTTGTAGAAAGTGGGGGTCCTTGTGGGTTTAGTGGATGACAGCGTCATCAGCATATTGGAGGAATTGCTCTGGACGGGATTGTGGAAGACTATTTAGGAAGATGCTGAAGAGAAGAGGCCCAAGGATTGACCCTTGCGGCACTCCAGAGCACACTAGTCTGGCATCAGATAGAAAGTCAGCTATTTTCACTCTTTGTAAATGGTTTTCCAGGTAGCCCTTAAAGCAGGATGTAGATTCAGGGGACAGTCTGGTATTTAGCAGCTGAGAGAGTAGTAGATGATGATGGATGGAATTAAATGCCTTTCGATCAATGAAGACCACCCTTGTAAGAAGGTTATTGTCCAAAGAACTATGGATTGCACCGGTGAATTCAAGGAGGGCTGAAGTGGTACTGTGACCTTTACTAAAGCCATGCTGTTGCACACACAGGACATCATATTTATCAAGGTATTCCATAAGCTTGTCCGATACTATACGCTCTATGGCCTTAGAGAGCGGGGGTAGTATGGAGATGGTCCGATAGTTCACCAGGATGGTCCTGTCTCCGCTCTTGTGGACCGGTGTGACAGAGGTGGATTTCCATCTATCAGGGAACTGGCTGAGAGAGAGGGAGAGGTTGAAGATTTTTGTTAATGGTAGAAGCACCTCGTCGAGGGTGAGGGGAAGCAGCTTGAGGTCAAGGAAGTCCCCACTTGACCTGGACCTAGCAATAGCTTTACTGATGTAGCTGTGAGCTTTATACAGTTTGACTGATTTGAAGTAGAATGAAGGCCAGTTTGTAGAGAGGGTGGGACTTGAGGGGAGAGTTTGGGGGTCAGCTTCATTGAAATAGTCAGGTGGAAGAACAGAGCTGAGGTCAGTGAAAGCTGAGTTGAATGAATTTGCTATGGTAGTAGAGTCCAGCATTGTGATACCATCTACGACCAGCACAGAGGGTGAGGTTTTTGTCTGCTTTCCTGTAATTTCTTTAATATTGTTCCAAAATGAATTCCCCTTGCCCCAAGTGTTTTTCAGGGCATCCTTATAGTAGGTACTTTTCTGTTGGCAGACTAATTTTGTGCAGTTATTACAAACTTGTTTATAATTCCATATGTTGATTTGCTTTCCAGTTTCCTGAGCCTGTGTCCAGAGATGGTCTCTGGATTTTAGTTGTGCTAGTAGTTCATCGAAGAGCCAGGGATTGCACAGGCCTTTGACTTTCTGCTTTTTTAAAGGGGCACGAGAGTCACAGGCAGCATTAAAGGTTTTGATGAAGAGGTCAAGGGCAGTGTTGACATCTAGACCGTGGAAGATTGGGGACCAATCTTGCAGTCTTAGGTGGGATTTTAGGTGTTTCAACTGCCCACATGGAAGGACTCTGCTGTTGATTAATTTGGGGGCTCATGGTAAACTTATTTGTCCAGACGCAGATTACAGGGGAATGGTCACTTGGAGTGTCAGGAAGGACAGAGACATTTGAGATGCGGGGTGAGTGACTGGTAAGTATCCAGTCCAGGAGAGTACATTTGCCTGTTTCATAATTTTGCCTAGTAGGAGAGGCAACCAGTTGAGCAAGGTTTGCTGAGGAGATGGCATCTACAAAGCCCCCTGATTCTTGAGCAAGCCAGTTGATATTGAAGACACCCATGAGGATTGTCTCAGAGTCAGGTGGTTGGGGTCGGATGAGGTCAAGAACTGAGTTGAGGCCTTTTCCTTGTTCTTTGGGGGGGGGGATGTAAACTGTAGCAATTGAGATATAAGGCACAGCCACCTCCTCTTTTAGCGATTCTGTCAAGTTGGAAAATGTTGTACCCTGGCAGGGTAATAGCCATGTCAGAGATTTTAGGTGAGAGGCAGGTTTCACCACCTACAAGGATGTCTGGCTTGTGCTGGTTTACAAATATTTGCAGGGCATCAAGTTTTGGCAGGAGACTGCAAATGTTTACTGTAGCAAGGGTGAGTGTTCCGGAGTGACTCATGGTGAGCTAATGGGGACCAGAAAACTGTTGTTACTGTAGATCAAAGACCCAGACTGTGTTAAATTCCAGAAGGTGATGAACATAGGCCTGGGGCATATGCAGGATGTGAAAATCCTTTGTTAGTATCTTCCCTTTATTCTCCAAAATGGTTGGGAATAGACCTCAAAGACAAGCGCACACACCCTTTAAGAACAAGTCAGATGGAAATGTGGATTCAATGCAGCACTTTACAACTCAGAGCTTGTATAACAGAATTACTGACCTTACTTTTGCTTTTGATGGCTCCCAAAAAAGTTGATTTATGATGAGAATGCCAATACCTGCTGGTGTTGTTTTGCAGTTTCTTAGTCCAGGAAATGTTCATAGATGTTATGTCCAAGAATGGTCCAGTTCCTTCAGGCAGAAACACATGAAAAACCACAAAAACTAACTACTGACAGAGACAAACAGAAACAGCCAGCCATACAGGCTCTAGTCAAGATCATTTAGCTTCTAGTCCTGCTTTTTTATTGTTAAGACTTTCTGAAGTTTAATGAATTATTCCTCAGTACGTGCAATTATTCTGCAGTTCAGTATCAGTTCTGAGGACTTTTTTCTCCACAGTTTAATGCAATAATATGCAAATTATAAATTTTTTCCCACCGTTCTAAGTAAGAATTTCTGTAAAAGTTGCTAATTTGATTTCTACACTTTTATGGAAGTGAAAATCCACCTTTCATAGAAATTCTGCCTGCAGAAGTTTTTTTTACATCTCTATATAGCATCAGATTGTATATGGAACAGGAACAGCTAAACATAAAATTTGTATCACTTTGAAAAATAGTGCAGTAATCTAAGTAATATTGTCTTCTAAAATAAATTTTGACAGAATGGGTATTAAAGTAAGAGAATATCTAGATAGTTTAAATTTTGTGGTTGAAACAAATAAAAGGAATAAGGGAACTACAGGAAAAACAGTAAAATCTTAGGGAGATTACTAAAGGACATTATGATTAAGAGTCTGCTGGCTGAGATGGGGGTTCAAAATAATCAGAAAAAGATTACAGAACATGTCAAACCAATTAAATTTGAACATAGTTTACAGAAGACAGTGACTATACTTTTTGGAAGGAGAGTATGGCTGTTAAAGGCAGGAAAGAAAAGGGTCCTAATGTCCATTTGAGTTAGATCGTGGAATCAGAAGGAGAGGCAGACAATGAACAGAGCTCTAGTGTTTCAGGAAGTGAGACACTTAAATCAGAAAAGTCTCTGACAGAGCCAGCATGTCCTCACAACAGTAGCACTACCACCCACAATGCCAGCAACCCAAACATGGCATTGAGCCCAGATGATTGGGAGATGGCCAGGTGTAGGAGGATTAAGCATCCCAGAGGAGACTCTACTCCTCACCCAGGGAGGGAAGACCATTTGTTCTGCTCCAACACTGCCACCTGGGTGACCTCAGGTGGCAGTGCAGAGGTGCTATGATGGGTGAGCACTTCCTGGCAAATGTCCACTTGGCCCAAGCACATGAAGCACTCAGGAGAGAGAACTGGGGAAGAAAAACACCTCCTTGCCTGCAAGCAGCATGACGCTGCTTCTTCTTCACAGGCTTCACACCACTCATCAGGCCCCCAACCACAATCCAACTCTAACACCTTCTGGGCTTGGGGAACCCAGGAGGCTCTGTCACAGTGGGCAATCTGTGGGACACTGACTGGCCAAAAAGTAGGTCCCAGGGACAGCAGGTGATGGGGCTAGGAGGAGAGGATAGCCAAAGTCAGCCAGGCAGGATGACAAAAAATGCAGTAAATTAAAAAAAAAAAATAAAAAGAGTCTTTGTTTACAAATGATATTAATTTGGGTTCTAATTGACATCCTGGTAATGCCTTCCTAGTAATGTCTTCAGTGAGTTTAAATTCCTCAGCTGGAGTGTGGCAGGAATTTTCAAAAAGATAAATGACATAGCCAGGATAAAAATGAAATATATATATATATATATATGTGTGTGTGTGTGTATATATATATATATATATAGAGAGAGAGAGAGAGAGAGAGAAAGAGAGAGATGATGCCATTATTTTCCAAGAGACATAGCATTATAATATTGATCTGTCTATTGCAGTTATTTCTTTTGGGATTGTCCTGTGGTATGCAGCTTTACCCATGGGACAGCAAAAGGGGGCCTTATGTGTTAAAGGTGGTCTCAGATGTTAAAATCTTTAACTGTGTTGAATTCACCATGTTTCTATGGTGTGGCTATAAATTCAAAACATTAATCAGAAATCATCTCTGTAAATGGTTAAATACCTACTAAACTTTCTATATCTTCATTAGAAAATGCTATATTATTACTAGAATCAACAATTGAAAACCTTCAAAAAGAAGACCTACAGTAGATACTCTGTTAATATTAATTGAGGACCTTAATGCTAGAATTGGTGTACTACAGGAACTAAGCACAAATGAATGGAATATTGATGACACCTATGGGTTACCACTTAGATGCTCCATGGACAATGTTGTTAACAATAGGGGGAAGAAACTCCTTGAAATTGCCAGCAAAAACTTTATGAGAACTATAAATGGAAGAACCTCTGAGTCATGATAGGAGCCATTACTTTTCCTATTGTAAATGGTGGAAGTACATTAGACCTTTGTTTTATTCCCATTTTTCTGTAACCTAGTTTCTAAATTCAGTATTTTAGAACATTGGATAGTGATAATTTTCTAATGCATCTTTCCTTAAATGTTAATTTTTGACAAGAAAATGTGAAACAGGATATGGTGGATGAAATAGATCAAAATATGTACATTAGGAACAAGAAGAAAATAATTTGAATTCCACATAACTCAGAAAGAAATATCTGTCTGTTAAATCTATTTGTATAGAACAGTCAATATAAGTCCCAAATACTTTAACACTTGGAGGGTAGAGACCCAGTTGTATATTTTGATATATAGAGAATAGTGGATGGGCAAGTATACACAACCGGTGTGTTGTGCCACTGAGGGGTTCTGATTCCCTATGACCTCGAGGCGAGCTCGAGGGTCCATAGAATCAGAACCTAACACAACACACTGGTTAGGCTTTGTGCCCATCCATTATCCTATAGTGTATGGTGCCCCTACGATAATTTAAGTGAGCATTTAATTTTTTTTTTATGCCGTAAAAGGAATTCTTTCTACTACATTTTAATCTGGTATTCGTCAGGTTGCTAAGCTTAGTGCTGTGGTTGTTGGGGACGAAGCATTCCTACATCTGTAGCGTGGTCTGTCATTGGCTGTCAGATGCCTTTGGGTGGGGATTCCAGGAAAAAAAATATGGCGGACGTATCTCTCGCTAAGCGAGAGGAGCGTGAGTGAAATGATTTGCCTGTTAATGTGTGTAGTTTTAAATATCTGGTTGATCCTGCATTTTTTTTTAATAGTTTAAAGTATCTGGTCAATCCTGCCTTTTTTCATGGTGCCCTGTTCTTCATCAGTTCAGTGGATGATCGTGCCGCTGGCTCCGAGTTTTTCTGTGTCTAGTCCAGTTTTAAAATGAGCTGAGTGCATGCAGCCTCTAGAGGCTTTCAAAATGTTGTTGTAGTACAGTGTGGTACAATCACATTCCATGACCTTTTGAACTGTGGTACTACAACATTTTGAAAGCCACTGAGTTCCATACACAACAAGCCCTCACCATACACTATATTCTAGTTGTATGATGATTGAATTTTATATTTAAAGGACAATCTAACAAAAAAGACAGGTTATCTAATTCAAATCCAGCAGAAAATGTTCAACCCTGGTTTGACAGTTCTTGTGTTAGTCAGAGAAAATGTGTTCATAAATTAGCATGGATGTCAAGAAATAATAGTGAGCATAATTACATTTGCATTTGTGCCTTTGTATATGTTCTGACAGAATATAGGACCTTATGTGAAAAGAAATGGAAATATCAGACATTATGGGAAGAGTTACAGATTACTATCTTAGAGAATGGTCTGAAGTCCTTTTGGGACTTAACTGTCTTTGGGACAAAAATAATTTAAAAGTAACAATACTACAGCCACAACTGTGACATGTACTAATGTGCTTCCTTGGATATTTGGTATAGAGGAGAAGAAGCATGTTATTGTCCAACAAAAACATAATAAAGCTGCTGTAAAAGAAGATAACCCTGTGGAGTTGTTCCAGACAAATTATGATTGGTGGGAGTAAGATTCTGACCTGTTTATTCAACTATCTTAATCAGGTGCAGTGTTTACCAGTGGAATGGAATACAGCTGTCATAGTACCTTTGCACACAAAAGTTGATCGAAAGAACACAGAAAATTTTCAACCAGTCTGATTACTACTACACATTACTATGAATTTATTGCAAGTTAATTTTAAATTGTTTAGAAAATTGGGTCATTGGTCATTATATTATATCTTGTTTTCAAGCCAGCTTAAAAAATAGAAGTACCATTGTTAATGTGTTTATCATAAACCATCTAATTGATAAATATGTACGACAAAAGAAAAGGAGGTTATACCTGGCTTTCCTTAACTTACATTTGGCCTTTGACAATGTACTCTGTTGTTGTCCTCTCCCATACCCGAGAAAATGAAATTATGAGGGTGCTTCTAGCACACATAAATCCACAGACAGTCTTCTTTTATTCTCCCAAAACTTCCTTTTTATTATCTTAAAATTTGACAGACTATACGAAGGGTTGAGAACCAAGCATTTAGAAATTGCCGCCTGGAATGGCATGCAATTACTTTGGGGCAGTATCTGGCACATAACCTGATACCAAGAGGACTCAGAGTTTATGTGGAACACAATATAGGAATTAAATCAGCAAAGTTAGATATGAAATGGGAGGGAATCAGAACAAGATGCTCAATGGATTTTATGTATGCACTAATTGAAGCTCTAATAGAAGAGAGAGGTAAGGTAGCAGAGCAAGTCAATATAGACAAGGAGGCTTTGAAACTTAAGTTACAGTTGGAAGAATATAATAAGGCAATGGAACAAATAAAACAAAAGGTAGACTCGTATGAGAGGAATTTAAGACAACAGAAGTTAAAGAAATTTAGTCGAGACACAAACGATTATAAGGACAATAGGATATATACACACACACTAGAAGTAATATGAGAACTAATCTAACTATGTGGAACAGACAGGAAGACAGTGGGTCAGAAAGTGACAACAGTTATAGTAGAGCGAGTAATAGTAGGTCTTTTAATAGTAAAAAAATACAGGACTCAAATAGATTAGGGAGTAGGATGATACCTAGAGTTGAGATGGATGAAAGACAAGTTAATGAAACACATGTAAGGAACATTTTTCCACACAGGATATAGAGAACAGAGATTCGTCAGGCCAAATCAGAACAGAGGAACAGAGAAGCCAGATATACAATGAGAAACAGAACTGGAACAGAAGAGGGTGCAGAGCAGGGAAGAACAGGCGGGGGAGGAGGAGTAGGCAGAGGGCGAGGGGATACCCGTCCCAAACAGAGGTACTATCAGAAATAATACCTATTTTTAATTTAAGTAGAAGGCATTTAAACAACATAGAAATGCAAGTCTTAATGAAAGGGCTTTCATTTGCACCGACGGTTGGAGTAAACATGTTTGAATTGGAATGTGATCTGCAGTTGTTTTTTAGAACATTACATTTGAGAGCACAATATAGTAATACCATACAAATGATTGACTATCAAAGACAGGTAAAAACAGTCTTGGGTATAAGATCTGATTATAACCCAATAGCAGGACAATGTCCTGCGGTTGAAACATATGCAGAGATAGTTAGGAGGGAGACATTTGATTTATTTAAAACTGAGAAGGAAAGAAGAACACCTTATGATAATTTAACACATATGGAAAGACAGGCCTTGAATGTTCTAAAAAATGATGACAGTATCGTGATCAAACCAGCTGACAAAGGAGGTGATATTGTAGTACAGGATTATGAACACTATCAAAAAATATGTAAGAGGCTATTAGAAGATTCCAGAAATTATGTGGAGTTAGACTTGGACCCCTTAAATAAAATCAAAGGAGAACTTATAGGGTTAATAGAGGAACTGACACTTGGTAATTTTTTAAAGGAATGGGAAGGGAACTTCTGATACAGAGGTTTCCAAGGACCCCAATCTTTTATACTTTGCCAAAAATACATAAAAATGAGATGGATCCCCCAGGACGTCCGATAGTATCAGGAATCTCTAGCATATTTGAACCAATTTCAAATTATTTGAATTTACATTTACAACCATTGATAGAGGGAATCCCTACCTACATAAGAGATACCACACATTTTATTAATATTCTGAGGGAGGTGAATTTGACAGAGGAAGAGAAAAGATCAATGTTGTTGGTAACCCTAGATATATCAGATTTATATACATCTATACCACATCAAGAGGGTATTACAGCTATAGGAAAGATTCTGGATTGTAGAGAAAGGGGACTACATCCGAGGACAGGTACACTATTAATGTTGGCGGAATTTATTCTTATGAATAGTTATTTCAGATTTGAGAAAGCCTATTTCAAACAGATAAGAGGCACGGCCATGGGAACTACCATGGCTCCGGCATATGGCCAATGCATATATGTCAGAATTTGAGAATACTTTTATATTGGATGAACAAAATAATAACTTCTTTGGATTCATTAGATTATATAAGAGATACATAGATGATTTGTTTGTGTTGTGGCTGGGAACAGAAAGTGATCTCTTATCTTTTTTTGAATATTTGAATTCCTGTAATACCAATTTGAAATTTACAATGGACTATAGTGTAACTTCAATACCTTTTTTTAGATGTAAGGGTAGTAAAGGGGGTGGGGGGGCTTGTAACTACATTATTCAGGAAGGAAACCTCAAGGAATACAGTTTTACATGCTAAAAGCTTTCATGCAGAACAATTAATTCGAAGTATTCCTTTCTCACAGTTTCTGCGTGTTCATAGGAACTGTGGGGAGGAACAGGATTTTAAAAATGAATTAGAGGTGGTGTCCAACAGATTTAGGGGAACGTGGGTATAATAAGAAAATTATAACTCAGGCTAAAAGAAGAGTAATGGGAATAACCCAAACAGAAACATTAAGCAGTGGAAGGAATATACAATCTGATAGACCTATAGTTCTAAGTATGAAACACAATCATAAGATGGGAGAAATAAGAAAATTATAAGTAAGCATTGGTCTATTTTAAAAGATTACCCGATGGAGAAAAATGTTTTTCAGGAATATCCTAGAATAGCAGAGAAAAGAGTAGGGACTTTGAAAGACAAACTAGTGCATACTGACCACAAGCAGGGTAAGGTCCCTGAAAATAGACAGTTATTACTGGGCCCGTTACAACCAGGTATGGTGCCCTGCTGTAGATGTTCAGTATGTGGGCATACCAGTAAGAAACAGAAATACAAACATCCATATAATAATAAGGAATATGAGATTAGACAGTTTATAACATGTAACTCAGCAGGAGTGATTTATGTATTACAATGCCCATGTGATAAGATATATATTGGTAAAACAATAAGACCTCTTAAACAGCGTATTCAAGAGCATAAATCGAATATAAGAAATAAGAAATCTACCCCGGTAGTAGATCATTTCCTGGAAGCAAGACATACAGGGGCGTCATTGAGGTTTTGGGGATTGGAACAGATTAAACCATCAGATAGAGGGGGTAACCATAATAAGATAGTAGAAAGGGCAGAAACAAGATGGATCTTTGAGATGAAGGCACTAGATCCGAAGATTGGCTTAAATAAAGACATTAATTGGAATTGCTGCCGTAGATAGAAATTTCTCTTTCTGATTTTCAGAATTTTGATTGCCTTTTAGATAGGTTCTAGGAAATTCCCCCTCTACTCCCTCCCTTCTTTTCCCTCTTTCCTCTTTCCCTCCTTCACCCCTCCCCCCCCCATCTTTGTTATATCCAATTCAAATTTGATGTTAGGACATTTGAGTAAATATAATGTGGGATGTTCTAGATTGATATCAGGACCATTTAGATATTTATTTATATAAATTAGGTAAAAAAGTGTGGGTGTCCTTTTGAAGTTTTCTGAAACATATTTCTTTCCCTCCCTCAGTGCCCCCTTCCCTCCCTTTCCCTCCCCTCTTCCTTTTTTCCTTCTTTTCCCTTTCTTCATGCAGTGTACTGGCATGGTAATACAATACTAATTGGGAGTTAAAATAACATATCAAAATTGACTCTGTTTTACAGATTAGGGTTATTGTTGTGATATTTGTGCCTTTTAGTTCCCTTTCTTTCTTTTCATTGGGCTGGTGTAGGAAAATGTACATTTTATTATTGAGAAAAGGCTAATAATGTTTGATATGGTTGGATAGAGATGTTAAATGGAAGACCAGGTAATAAGAAGGAGATTTCCCTTTAAGACTCCCTTCACGAATGAATGAATGCTTCGTCATCAGAATAAGCGTATATAGCGACAGCAGAATGCTGAGCTGAAATCAAAGGATTATGGTGTACTAGATGAGCAAGAAGCAGGGCGTGTGGAGAGAGATAGCTCCTCAACCGTGGAAGGAAAATATGAAAGTCAGGACATGGTAGGTGCATTTTAAAACAGAAGCGGAAAGTCGGAAGGATGTAATGCACTTAATGAATGAGTAGCAGGTTAATATGGAATGTGAGGGTAATATTTGGATATAAATATGGAAAGGGAAGCAAGTTATAAGTTAGAGTAAGAGTAATAGGAGATAATGAATTAAAGGACTCAGTTGGGAAAGGGTAATTTGCCCGTGATAATGAAATGTAAGTTTAAGCTCAGATAACAAGATAAAGTTAGCGACTCATAAATAAAGAATTCTAAGGTTGTTAAAGTCTTGAAAGGATATTAGAATCGAATCTTTAGAGAAAAAATATTTATTTGGATATGGAAAAGCAGGGATGGTAATAAAATAAAAGTTTTTTAAGAATAATAGATATAGGTAATAAATGTAAGCTCATTCAATTTTAAAGGGATATAGTGATAAAGGATATATGAATTGAAATGCCTATCATTGTTTTCATTTTAGTTGAAAAAAGCCTGAAAAAGATAAATTAAGAGGAGGCCCCACAAAGAGGGCACACTTTGATGGTCAAAAATAATTATTGAGATTGTACAGGTATTAATTAAACACTTGTTTGAAATGTTTGAGATGTTGGTGGTAAGGGTGTCACAATATGGTGTTTTGGGGCTAAGGTCTTGTTTTTATGAGAAATTTGGCCAGTGTTAAAATATAGAAATTTATCTTGATTTTGTTCTATGTAGGATCAGAAATTCATGCAAATGGTCAAGATAATATTATAGAATTCAACAGATTTTATGAAGTAAGTGGCATCAGTGGAGTTCAATCAATAGATATTTATATGTTAGAATAAGTTAGAAGAATATATGTGATGGTGTAGACAGTCTTTCTAATATTAATTTTTGTTTATTTATATATTTTTGTAAGGGCATCTCTTGACAAAGCCAAGACACTTGGTGAAACGTTGAGGATTGCCACATTTTAAGATAATAAAAGGAAGTTTTGGGAGAATAAAAGAAGACTGTCTGTGGATTTATGTGTGCTAGAAGCGCCCTCATTATTTCATTTTCTCGGGTATGGGAGAGGACAACAACAGAGTACACACATCGGAGAGGCAGCTGTTCAACATATAATATGGACATTTATCCATTTCCTGTGTAATTGTTTTTCTTGTCTTTGACAATGTAAACAGGCCCCTCTTATGGTGGAGTTTGGAGTTATGGAGAATGGAGATGCAGCTGTTGAATATTGTAAAGCTTTTACACACCAGAAATAAAGCCAGGATAAGAATATGGATTGTTGGTATACTGTCTGAAGTGACAGATATTTTAATAGAAGTGAAACAAGGATGCCTCTTGGCTCCATGTCTTTTTAATTTATATATGAAAACATTACCTAGAGAATTAATGAAAATAGACACATTTTCCCCAGAACAGATTTGATTAATATACAGTTTCTTTTGTATGAAGACAATGTAGTTCCTTGCTCTTTAACCTCCCTCCAGGCTTATTAGAGCCCTAAACTATACAATTGAACATATTGCCAAACTTCAGATGTAATCCAGAAAAAAATCACACTATACAATGTGTGAACAGTAGAATACTTAACAGGTGTAGTACTAGAGGCATAACCTACATTGATACTTGGGTCAGCTTTCTGAATAATAACAAAATGTATGGGAAAGATGGACTTCACCTGAGTGCCATTGGCACACAAACTTTGGCAACAATGATAAGAGAGGCACTAACCAAACATTTTATTTTAGTTGTTTATCCAGGAGTAGCACACTAAGCCGAAAGCTTTTTTACAGGTGTGACCTGGGAGCACAGGGAAGTTAAGTGACTTGCTCAGGGTCACACAGTATGCAAGCGGAAGCTGTGGGATTCAAACCCAGGTCTGGTATGCTGGATGTCACCAGATTTGCAGCTCAGAGCCTTAAACCACTGCACTATACTGCCTCCCATTTAAACTAGGCATGGGGGTGCGTGGGAGGGTGGATCCCCAAAGAATGAAACCTATAAGAGAAATACTAAATCTAACTGTGCTTATAGGAATGAAGTAAACTGCCTTAAGTCAGAATTAACAGGTGATGCCATTTGTGTGCAACAGTCACAGCTCAGTTACATTAACTTGTGCTCAGAAATATTTAGGAAAAAAACATTTATCCCAATGTGGAGAAAGAATGGTAGATATTGGTATAGTATGGTGGTTCACAGCAGCAAACAGAGCTAGCACTAGTCCTGAGTTCCCTAATGCCCTCCACCAGGCCCTCCAACAAACATGTTTTAATTAACTTAGCCTACCATAATTTTTTTTTTAAAACAAAATAATTTTCCTCTAGGGGCTCATAGGCAGCCAAAAACACTAAGAATGGATGCACACGCTGAGACTGGCAAGTCACTCTATTTTAATAAAGTACACAAGTGAAAACAAAACAGCATGTGCATTCATCTTCAAACAGGCTTCATTAGGGAGATGTGTTCATCATAAGCCATACCAAATTTATAATGCTTCTAACTAAACTGTAACAAATCTTTAAACTGATACTCACCTAAAAAGTGCAAAATATTCACAAACACCAAAGGTCAGATATTGAGAAAGGCGCAAAGCATAGCACAAATGTTTGCAGTGCACTTTGCCATTGTGCAGGTGTCCCAGGATGCTATATTCAGTTGTGTGTTACCCAACTGAATATAGGGCCATGTTTGGGCAGTGTTAAGCCAAGGAGCATCATCCCAATATGACTCTTGAAGTTGGTCACAAGAGTTATTAGCACCATAGCACTATCTGCAATTTTCAAAGGAAACAATGCAAAATGAGCCCATTGGGCATGCAAGGCACTAAGGGGCTATTTGCATGCCCATTATGGGCCCATTTGCATGTGTAGTAGAGGCAGGTAGTGCAGCACCACCATCCCCTCCATCCACAATAGCTGAGCTATCCCTGGTGCTAGTGACCCCCCTCCCTCTGATCTTCAGCCCAATATTCAAAATTAACATCTCTAGTGCCAGTGGTTCCCACCATCCTCTGAGCCCCAGCACCATAGTAAATATACAAGTCCTTGATGCTAGTGGTCCCCCTCTCACCTCAAATTGCCAGCCCCAAAGTGACAGATACAATCCCTGGTGGTAATAATTCCCCCCATTGCCAGCCAATAATTAAAACAAAACGCCTTCCCTGGAATCCCCCCCCACAGCACCTAGCACCACCCCCAGTCACTGTATCTTTATTGGCAGTGCCATGGGTTCATACAATGACCAGCACAGTCCTCTTCACACCTCCTTGACTGGCAACTGTATGTCCAAGCAGGGAGCATGCCTATCATTTATAGGACAAGGTGATGTGCCCTGTTCTATAAATCAGAGGCATACTCCCTGCCTGGACATATGGTTGCTGGCCAAAGATGTTTGAGGAGAGCTGTGTTGGTCACCATATGCACCCACAGCACTACCAATAAGCATACAGTGAGTTGGGGGGTGCCCGATGTTGAGGTGGGAACCACTGGACACCAGGGATGTTATTTTTTTTTATTCCAGGCTGGTGATCAGGGGGCATCACTACCACCAGAGATTGTATTTGTCACTTCAGGGCTGGTGACTTCAGGGGAAGGGCACTAGCACAAGTGATGTTTATTTTGAATATGAGGCTGGGGATTGAAGGGGGGGACCATTGGCACCAGGGATGTTAATTTTGAATGTGAGGCTGGGTATCAGCGGGAGGGGACTATAATCTAAGGAATTTTATGTTAATGTCTGGGCTGGAGGTAGGGGGAGTGAAACAGACCACAGGGGCAGGTATGCTCCCCCAGTAGCCAACTGGCTGGTTGGCTGCATTACCTCCAGCAGCCACTAAAGTTGCACTGAATAAGAGAAGGATTTCATCAGCGGTATTTGTGCAGTACAAAAGGACCGTGCAAACCCTTTTGCACTGAGCAAATCCACTGAATAGTGGTTTGCGCCAATATTACTGTCTCGACCCCACCCCATTTGGTTTGCAAGGGCACTACACCTGTTTGCTGATGCAACAGAGCCCTCTAAATATTGGGCTGCAGCGCAAAGCTTAGTCTGCTTGAGCAAACACCAGTTAGCGCCTATGCAAACTTCTGAATATCGGGCCCCAAGTCTCTTAAATAAAAAAATTCTTATTAAAAATTGTTAAACTACAAGACTGGGCTATATGAATGAATGAATGAATGAGCATGAATTAGCAGCCCACTGTGAAATATTTTTAACATTCTCTTAAAGAGAGTTCCCCACTGACCCATTCCTGGCCAATATCATTACTTATTCTTAATTGTCAAACAGGTGAGACCAAGGGGGTGGAATTTTCCAACACTTGAAAGGTTTTGGCTGTGGTTTAATGGGCTGAAGCAACCAGCCACTCCTCCTTCCTGAGCTATTTAAAGCAGGCCTTCCAGCCTTCTTCAGAAGATTTTGTCTTTGCTGCAGCCAGAGCCTCTACCCTCCCTCCCTTTCTTTGGCATTTGGCCCCTTTGGTGCTTTGGACCCTGCTTTCTTTGTGCTGGACTTCTACTTGTTTGTGCTGGCTTCTGCTTGGTTATTTACTTCTCTTCCTCTCCTAGATCTGTATTTTGCTTCTCCTCCGGCTGCACCCAGTGCTTCATTCTCTGTTGTTTGTGTCTGCTCCCTCCTGCTCTCCTGTTTGTGTTTCCTTTCATTTTACTTCTTTTGGGGCTTTTCTGATTTTCTAGCCTCCTGTGTCCCAACTGCATATGTGTGTCATCCAAGCTTGCATACTACTGCTCCTTGCAGTTAGTAGTCCCCATTTTCTTTTATCATACTTTTAGCGGTCCCTCAGTTTATCTTTTTTTGTAATCTACGGTATGTGCTTTTCAGTTCCACTTGCTGTTTCCTTTCTGTAGCAGTCTCCCTGAGTATGCCTATCCTTAATTGTTTGCACCTGGATCCTTAGTGCCTGACTCCACACAGCAGTTACAACTCTGAACTTTTCAATTCCTCTGCTTTTTTCTAGCAGTTTATTGTTGCTCTACTGCCATTTACTCCTGCTTCCTTAGCAGCTTAATCATTTATGCATTCCTCATTCAACCCATGCTTGTGACATTCAGGCATGTGATATACCTATGTGAAAGTATCACCATTCTGGTTTGTCCAGCTTTGTTCAATTGTTTGTTGCTACCTGTTGACCTATGTAGAGGTCTTGAAATTCGAACCATACCTTATTTCTACACTGCTTTTGTGGTGTTCTTTATTGCAGTACTGGAAAATGTTTATTTCACAATATTTTTGGTGCTTACAACTTTGAACAGTAACAACAAAATCTTTATTTCACCACAGTACTTTGGCTTACCTCATGGTACTGGTTGGCTTGCAACCCTCATTTGCTATGCTGCATTCCAGGAAAGAAAAGAAAAAGTGTGACTGAAATGCTGGTCTTCAAACACTGTGTGACCTAAGTGTGGGTCTTCAAGTACGTTGTGACCTAAGTGTGGGTCTTAAAATACACTGTGTGATCTAAGTGTGGGTCCTATGTCCGCTGCCTGACTTGTCACCTGTTGCCTTTCAAAATGCTTTCAATACTGTATGCATGCCAACACAGCCAATAAATTACTATGCCTCAGTGCTGCATAGCAGCTAATGGTCATGGTCTGTGCAAACAAAGTACACATCTTGAGCATGAGAAACTTGGGGTGGGGTCCTTCTTATCTAGTCCATTGTGGGGATGTCCTCACTCCAGATGGAGTTTTAGCTGTGCAGACATATCAGCAGCACCACTTGATGTAGAATTTAAGCCCTCAACTATGTAGGGTTGGGCTCTTAACCCCAAGGTGACTCCTTTAGCTTGCCAAGCAGGTTCAGTGGCACCTTCTAAGGTATTCTCCATACAACCACCTCAGGTTCATCTGGTCTGTTCTTTGGCTTGTGTACGCCAGTTGCCTCCAGCAGTTGTTGCTTTCCTCCTCCCACCTTGGGGGGATGGTACTTCCTTGTGGGAGTACCCCATTGTTGCAGAGTGCACTTGTAGCCCTTCATTGTATTCCTGTTAGAGGGACAGAGTGAGAGCCTTGTAACCTATTGTAATAAGAAACAAAGGTTAACCTATCTTTATCAGATGTCTTCTGAGAATGTTTTGGAACCAAAAGGGATTATCAATCCCTACTTTTGGCTTTATGGCAGGCCTGTTTAACTGCCTGATATGAATATCCCCCTATCACAAAATTTGGTAAACAGATTCCCTGCTTTCTGCTCAGATTTATCATCCATTGTGAAATTCCTTCATAATCAAAGGCACTGACTATAAGGGATGCTGTCCATCAGAGGTCTTAGATGAGCAGTTATTATCCTCAATATTGTATTTCCCAAAATGGACTTCAATCTGAATGGTCCCACTATCACAACACTGTCCCTGACCACTAAACATATATCTAGATATTCAGTACTCACAGGATCACAGTGATAAGTACACTATACATTCAAATTATTGTTATTCAACCAATCAATCTAACTACTGTATGAATTGATTCCATACCCCTACCCCAGACACAAACGTTGTCATCAATAAATCTATACCAATTAACAGTGTGTCTGGAAACAAGATGGATTCTAAACTGTGACTAATGTCGAATTTCAGACTGGAGTTTGTACTTTCCAAGTACTCCACAAACAAATGTAGTTCTAGCCAATTCTGGCAACTGCACATAAATCATTTGTCATATGCTAGCATATTGTTGTTTGCTAGTTTTTAATCTGTTATTGCTGTCTTGGGAATGTTTTTGCACTGAATGTACTCATGAGGTAAAATAATGGCTTGTTTTTATGTTGTTTCTATTTCTTTAAATACAACTGTTAAATAAAGGACAGGCACATGAAATGCTGAAGTGTAATTGCACCCCATTTCTGTGCCTGATTGCAGGTTGCTGTGTTACTCATGATAATAAAGTTGATACATTGCTGCACTGGAGCTACTGGGTTGGGTCTTCTAGCTTCACTTTGGGAGTGGCATCAGTTTTTGGGATCTCTGTGTTATAATAATACTGAGCTGCAGCAGCTATACCCATTGGCAGCCCTTTCTGTATCCACAGAAGGACAATTCCCCTAATTTAGTTCTTGTTTTGGGGATGGCTAAGGAACCATGGACATTAGATCTTAGGGAATAGGATACACTCTCAGATATAAGAAGAGAGGATAAGTGTGGTAGTGTATGTTTACTCACAACTATATGAACACTTCCCATACTGAGGTTGCACAAAGCAGATGGCAGAAGCAAATCAAGTTTGGAGTAGAGGGTACAGTAATGTATATTTCTATTCCTGGCTGGGGTGAATCTGCAGATGTTGTTGTAGGCCACATCTCATCTCTGTAGGATAATTTTAGAGGCTGAGAAAAAGACAGACATCTCAAAGATAAGTCTGGGGAGAATAATGTCACAGGCAATGACTATACAGGCTTTAGGGGTGAGGTTGTTAAAAATCTTGTAGGAGATCCCCAACCTGATATTAACTGCCTTACTGGTAGCTACTATATGCATTGAGAAGCTCAGTTAGGTGTCAAGAGTGACCCCTAGGTAATTGAAGGAGAAAATAGTGATGTGACAGGATCCATTCTCAAATATCACATCTGAAATACCCTCTTGGCAGAGGTTGTAGGGGCAAAAATGGTAGGGGAATTCAAAAACACATGGAACAGACTTACAGGAACTCTAGCAATAGGAAGGAGAGGGTAAGCTGCAGATCATTTAGGATCTGCGGTATATGAAACAGGTAGGGAAAATGAGCAGACTTAGTGGGCCAAGTGGTCTTTATCTACCATCAAATTCTATGTTTCTATGTCATCATCAAGGAGGATAGGCACTTTTATACTCTTGGAGCCAAGCTGAACAGTATGGCCTGGGTCTTTATGATATTCATTAGAAGCCTGTTACTTTGGAACCATCCCTGAACTGGCTGCAGATCAGAAGACAGCTGCTGATTTAGAGCCAAGACATCATGTGAGAAATACAGAAACAGACTTTGATGGCAGATAAGGACTGCTTGGCCCACCTAGTCTGCCCATTTCCCTACCTATTGGATAAGCTGCAGATCCTCATTAACCAAAAGCCTACTTCCTCCTACTCCCCACTAGAATTGCCTTATGTTTGTCTCATGTATTCTTGAATTGCCCCATTGCTTTTGACCCAATGACCTCCTCAGGAAGGCCGTTTCATGTGTCCACCACCCTTTTCATGAAAAAATACTTCCTCACATTGCCCCTGAGCCATTCCCCATCTATCTTCAAATTGTGCCCCCTTGTTCTTACACATATCTTTTTTTGAAAGATGCTACCCTCTTGGATTTTGCTGATTCCCTTGAGATACTTGAAAGTTTCTATCATGTCCCCCCTCCCTATCCTTTCCTTGATGGTATACATATTAAACTCCCTTAGTGCCTCTTCATATGGCTTCTGGTGCAGAACGTGCACCATTTTAATTCCCCTTCTCTGGACTGCTTCTATCCTGTCAATGTCCTTGCCAACATGGGGTCTCCAGAACTGCATGCAGTACTCCAGATGGGGTCTCACCAACTATCTGTACAAAGAGATAACAACTTTCTGTTTTCTACTGATTGCATCTCCCTATGCATCCCAGTATCCCCCAGCCCTCCTTACTGTCTTCTCATACTGCTTGCCTACTTTTAGGTCATCTGATATGACTACTTCCAGGTCCCTTTCTATTTTTGTTGTTGTTAGTAATCCCCCCCATGTGAACTCTTTCCCTGAGTTTTTTTGTTTCCCAGGTGCATTACTTTGCACTTTTTTGCTTTGAATCTAAGCTATGATGCTTTTGACCATTCCTCCAACCTTCCCAAGTCACTTCTCATCCTTTCCACCCTCCCCTTGCGCATCAACCCTGTTGCAGATCTTTGTGTCATCTGCAAAGAGGCATACTTTTCCTTCTACTCCCTCTGAAATGTCACCTATAAAGACATTAAGGAGCAGCAGTCCCAGTACTGAACCCTGCAGTACCCCTCTAGTAACCCCCCTTTCTTCAGAGTGAACTCCATTTACTATTAACCCCTGCATCTTGTTGTCCAGCCAATTTTTTACCCAGGTTAGCACCCTGGGACCCACTCCCAGGCTGGCTAACTTGTTTATTAGTACTACTTTGGCCACCCAGTAAAAGAAATCTAGTAGATTTGTCTGACATGACCTTTCTGCTGTAAATCCATGCTGCCTTGGGTCCTGTGCCCTGCTGGCCTCTAGGAACTCAACAGTTCTTTCTTTCAGAAGTGATTCCTTCATTTTCCTTACCACTGAGGCAAACTAACAGGTCTGTAGTTTCCTGCCACTGTTTTGTTCCCACATTTGTGAAGGGGAATCACATCCACCCTCCTTCAGTCCTCAGGCACCACACCATCATCCCATAATTTGTTAAAAAGGGTAGTCAATGGTGTCACTAGTTCTCCCCTTAGTTCTTTTAGAATTCTGGGGTGAATCCTGTCAGGCCCCATTGCTTTGTTAATCTTCAGTTTTAGTAGCTCTATTAGGACTCTTTCTTCTATGAATGGACTGGTAGCGACCCCCTATGTAGGGTGTTTTTATTGTTTGGTTTTGGTACCCCCCTCTTCTTTTGTGAATACTGAGCAGAAGTATTCATTCAGTATCCCTGCTTTTTTACTGTAACCCTCTGCCCACCCCCCTCCTTTTTATTAAGCCTCACTATTCCTCCCTTGGTCTTTCTTCACTTCCTAATACACTGTACCTATAAAAGGTTTTATCCCCCTTCTTAACTGAGTTGGCTATCTTTTCCTCAGTTTGGGCCTTTGCTGTCCTGACTGCCTTCCCCCACTTCCTTCTGTTTTAACTGGTACAGTGCTCTGTCCTGCTCCTTCTGTGTTTCTTTATTCTTCCTGAATGCTATGTTTTTCTCCCTAACCTTTCCTACCACCTATTTTGAGAACCATAGTGATTTTTTCCTTCATTTTGTTTGGTTTATTTGCTTCACACAAAGGATGGTTGCCTCTGTGATGGCAGTTTTGATTTTTCCCCATTGTTCCCCAACCCCTCCTTCTTGCCCATTTGCTAGTGCTTTTCTGAGGTACTGTCCCATTTTCCCAAACTCAGCTCTCCTAAAGTCCAGTACCCTCTCTTTTGTATGACTTGACTCTACAGCTGTGTTTATCATGAACCACACTGTTTGGTGGTCGCTTGCTCCCAGATGGGTACCCACTTCTAAATCTGAGATCCTCTCTCTGTCCTGATTTGAGAATACCAGATCCAAGATGGCTTCCTCCCAAGTGGGCTCCAACACCAGCTGTCTGATGCATGTCCTCTGTAGGGCATTGAAAATGATCCTGCTCTTGGATGTGTCAGCAGCAAAGGTGCTTCAGTTAATGTCTGGCATATACAGGTCTCACATCAACAATAAGTCCCTTTTTATGCCATTCTAAGGATGCCTACTATCATATCCTTGTCCATTTCCTCCCCCTGAGATGGGGGTCTATATACAACCCCCAAGTGGATTGTGGTACCATTTCCTGTCTCGAGGGTGACCCACAGTGCCTCTTCTCTTCCCTGTTTACCCTTTAGTTCCATTGCTTTTATCCCTTCCCTTATGTAGAGAGCTACTCCTCCTCCTCCTCCTCCTCTTTTTCCTCTCCCTATCCCTCCTGTAGGCTTTGTACCCTCATATGTTGACATCTAAATCATGGTCCTCTGTGTACTGTGTTTCTCTGGCTGCCATGATATCCAGGAATCCCTCTTCCATTAAGGCCACTAGTTCAGGGAGCTTGTTACTCAGACTATGGGCATTGGTACTCATCACCCTGCATTTTTTGATGGCCTTACCTCCTTTAGCCCCATACCTGTCCTTACTGCCTTTGCCTTTTTTCTCCATTTACCCCTGTCCTGTTCCCTATCGACTGCTCTACCTTGGTGTTTACCTTGCAACCTACCCTACTCCTATTCAATGCCTCCTCCCTTGGCTAGTTTAAATGCTTGTCAATGAAGCATTTAAACCTATCACCTAGGATCCTGGTTCCCCTCCCCAACAGATGCAGCCCATTGCACCAGTATAGGCCTGTATCCCTCCAGGTGGACCCCCAGTCCCCAATGAAGCCAAAATCCTGATCTCTCTACACCAGTTTTTCAACTATTCATTGAATCCCATGGTGTGAAGTACCCTAGCCTCATCCATGCCATAGACAGGCAGCACCTCTGAGAAGCTTACCATGTGTGCTACTTGTCTAAGGCTTGTAAAAAGGACTAGGTCATCAAAATACAAGATAGGAGTACTGTGTGAGAGATTGGTGTGGATAATGTTGCTATGGAGAGAGAAAGGGAGGGGGCCAGTACAGATCCTTGAGGGACTCTGACTGATGTAGCAGATGAGTCATTCAGAGTATTGTCAAATCTAACATGTTGGAACCTATTACCCAGAAAACTTTGAAACAATAATAGAGCAGTGGAGGAAACACCCAGTGCATTAAGCTTTCCAGAGACCTAATAATAGATCACTTGATTGAGGTCAATGTTCTCACTCTGTCAGTATGACTTAATAAAGGTCAGTTAGTGCCAAGCCAATCTGATCACATTTCTTGAGGGGGTGATCTGGGAGGTGGAAAGGGGCAGGGCTTTAGACATTGTCTGTTCGGACTTCAGCAACTTCTTTGACACTGTGTCTCATGATAAACATCTGGGCAAAGTACAGCAGTGTGGTATACATGATGAGTACACAAGGTGGATTGTTAACTACTTTGTGGCATGAAGCAGAGGGTTATGGTTGATAGATACTACTCTGAGTAGAGAGGGTTACTATGCAGCATCTCTCAGAGATCATTACTGGAGCTACTGCTTTTCAACATTTTCATCAATGATGTGGAAGCTGGAGTCTCCAGCAGACTGTTTATGTTTGCTGATGATGCTAAGATGGCCAGGGTAAAGGATTCCCTTGAAGATGACAGCAAATTTCAGGAGGACTTGAATAAGCTGCATGACTGGTCAGACTCCTGACATCTTAGAGTCTATGTGACCAAATGAAAGATGCTACACTGGGGGAACTTAAACAGGGGTAGGACCTACACTCTGTGTGGTGCACCTCTAGCTGCTGTGGAGGAAGTAAAGGACCTGGGAGTCTTAACCCATACTGGGCCACAGACTGATATATCCATCCAGAAGTCCAATATGTTCTGATTCTGTCAGCAGTCTAAGGTTTAATAGACAAAGGGCATAAATATAAAAGGAAGTGACAGCTGCGGTCAAGAAGGTGGGTAGAATGCTGGTGTGCACTAGAAGTGCAGGTGACAAGCAGCATAGGGGATATAATCTTATAACTTTACAAGACCATGGTCAGGTCCCATCTGGAGTATCCTGTTCAGTTCTGGGGTCCCCATTACAACAAACTCTAGTCAGAGCCTAAATTGCTGTGGAGAGATTTTGGGATGCTTTTACCCATTGCTTCTAATGAATTTACACAATACAGATCTGCTGAGAGGCAGTTTCAATGTGGTCTTCCTTTTACACATTTTTACAATGTGTTTTCCTAGAATATGTCTGCTGATTGCTGTATATATTTAGCCTGGATAGTTCACGGAAGACATGGCATCTTATTTTAGTGCAGCTGTACATCTACACAATATTATGCTGCACTGTGCAAAATCAAAACACACTGAAAACATTATTTTACATCTGGACTAGGCTACCCTGAATACATACATTATAAAAATGGTAAAATCATGACCCCACTGAAAACAAGATATTGCTTCTAATCTGGGACATATTGAGTAAATACATTGCAAAAATGTGTAAATGAATATCCCTACGACAATGAGATGTATCATCTCCCCTGTGTTATCCAGAACACAAACTACAGAATAAGACATATTTAAAGGAAATCTACTGTAAAGTGAACTTCACTGTGTTCACTGATGTAAATAAACAGTTCCTTTATTGTTTTATAACACAGATTGCAGTATTTATTTTGAATGTTGTTGCAATGAGGATTATGTGTACAGAGTGTGTGTGTGTGTATGTGTGATTGCTGTAGCTCAACACATTTTTTCCCAAAAAAGCATAATAAAATAATGCCTGCTGATTGCTATATATTTAGCCTGGAATAAATAGTTCACAGAAGATCTGGCATGTGTCTGAGACAGTGCTTATCAGATAGAGTCTTAAGAGGTTAGAAAAATAGTGTAAATCATTTTTTGAGATGCCTTTCTGAAAAAGGGTGACAGTTAGGAGGTGTGAATCTTTCTCAAAAGAGACTACCTGCCCAGCTGAAGCTAGTAGCAAGAAAATGTTTAAATGCTAAGCAGTTAAATGTGCAAGTTGTTGCATTTCGAAGGGGGTAAACAAATCTCCAGTTTAATAGGCAACGGATATTTAACAAGTTGTTTTACTTTCCTAATGTCCATCTGATAAGCAGCTTGGAGTTATGTCTCCAATATTCTAAACAAAAGGAAGGGAGTATTTTATTTCAATTGGCATAGTAATTTGTAGATGTGGAAGTATACATTGAATACTCCAAAAATGTGTTCCATGATACTCCATTTTTCCAGCTACAGACAGCAAGATGGCTATAGAATCTGCCCACAGCCATAAAACGGACTTTTGGGCAGTAAACAAGGTGCAATATAGGGCCATCAAAATGATATGGAGTATGGAATATAAAAGTTATCAGGTGAGACCGAAGATTCTTAACAAGTTCACCTTGGAGAAAAGGAGGCTGGGGGATTATGATCTCACGCTTCCATATACTGAAGGCAATTGACAAGGCCAAATAGATGGAAAGTATTGAGCTGGTGTGCTCCAGCAGGATGGTGGGGGTGGGGGCATGCTGAAATTCAAAGGTGGCAAATTTGGGGGTGACATTTGAAAGCCCTTCCTCTCCCATAGGGTGGTGAGACTGTGGAACGGCTTACTAGAGGAGATAGTGGACACAAAGACATTATAGGCCTTTATGGTGAGCCTGGAAATACGTCTGTTACTAAGGGAATCAGAGCGCACACCTGGTAGCAGGGTGGGGTAGGGTTGGTTGGAACTCTCTATAAATGAATACATATTTGCATGGGTATTTTTATTGGTCCCTGCTCATGAAATGGGGGGAGGTGTGCTTGATGTACTAGAGTCCCTTCTGACCATAAACTGCTGTAAGTGTTACTATGTGTCACCTGCACATACTGCTGCTCTGTTCCACCAGACCTTCCAAAAGTACCTGTCATCCTGTCAATCCCTAGCCCAACCCTGTAACCATCATTTTAAAACATACTTTCTTCCACCATGACTTACAAAGAATCATATATTTGAGGGGAAACTAGCCTCATTATTGTGTTCACCTCCCTCTCCAACTCATGGTCCATATCAATGATGGATGGAGGGGTGCTAAAATTAATGTTACTGTGAAATGTTTAGTTGGCATATTAATTGGTTGTCCTATCAGTCCCTTGCCTCATCCAACACTTAGCCCCACCCTTCCCACTCCATGACCCTCTATCTAATGGGACAAAGTCCCAGATTATACATGCTTCAATCCCTACTGATGACCTTTGAACCATGATGAAGAGGGAGCAATAGGTATAACATCTATCTGCTCAGTCAGTCCCCTCCAGCAGTACCTACTATCTAAATACTTTTAAAAAAGATGGAGGAGTCTACCTGTCAGCACTGTGTGACACTAATCAGACTGTAAAAAGAGAAATGGATAGGAGCTTCTCTATGTAATAAACATATCAGTTCCTAGAGAATCATCTAATACTGTCTGCATGGCATCACTCAGTGACACTCAACAGATCACTTATCACCCCCACCTAGAAACTACGGATACTGGGGATGGTTATATGACTAGCACTTGTCACCTCAGAAAGCAGAATGTTTCAAATCCTGTTTTGATCTACAGCAGACTAAACAAAGAATCTTGGATTTCCTTAGCACGAATATGTGCTGAGAATTTATGAGAAGATACTCCCATACACCTGGTAACACTAGAACATGCTGCTTTCCTTATTTGGTTATCTTTGTAAACCTGAGGAGACACTTGACTTCCAAAGAACGCACTTGTAGACGTAGGTGCAAATGCAGTCTTAAAAATAGCCTGCAATGTGCCAAGTCCTTTAATAATGAGCTTTCAATTCCTGCTCGGGTTAAATAAAAAAGTCTTGGAGCTCAATTGAGTTAAAATGCTCCTTTAATATCTTTGTCTGGTTTACATTTAGCCAGTTTCTATAAATCACTAGTGATAATCTATTGCTAAAATATTTTGAAGCATTTTCAGCCCACAATAAAATTTATTGGAAAATGTTACTGTCGTTACTCATTTCTTTTTTGGTGTTATTTGCATACTTTTTTTTTCACTTTTTTTAGATAAAGCATGAAGGCAATGACATCCTGGTCTTACAGGTTTAAGATTCTACCCACCCACATTCACATTTGGATATACTGTATACCCAGTTTACAAACGTAGCCTCTGTTGTGCCTTACTGCTTAATTGTAATATACTCCTGTTAATTCAATTTAGCAGCAAAGAATACCAAGGGGCCTCTAAGTTTGTGTAACATATCCCATAAAGCTAAGCAGTAAGCACCCACACTGACAAGAAGCCAAAGCAACATAACAGATGAGGGTCAGTTACATTCTCTGTGCTTTTGGTTGTGTTTAGTTGCTTTTGTTTTCCCCTATGTGTTTCCCATGTCCTACTTCATGAAGTTGGGGTAACCTAACTGCACACTCTTCCACCAATAGGAAGCGCAGTTGAGTAGCTGCCTTCCCATCTGATGTTACTACAACTCCTAAGTCAGGTAACAGAGGTTGGTGAATGCCAGGCAGCCCACCTCTTCTGCCTTGAAAGGAGAGCATTACGTAATATACACACAAAGTATAGAATCTGATGGCAGATAAGGACTGTTTGACCCACCCAGTCTGTCCACTTTCCCCTCCTACTGTACATTATTACCACAGACTGTACTTGGTTTACAGCTCTTTTTGCCTCCCCCTTTCTATCCACTGTAACTCCCATGTGCCTTTTCCTTGCATTCATTAACCCCACCACTGTTTTCAACCCCACCACCTCCACTAGAAGGCTGTCCAAGGAATACACCAGTTTTTCTGTGAAGAACGTCCTTTTATCTCTCCTGAATAAACCACCCTTCTGCTTCAAATCATGTCCCTTTGGTTTTTATGCCCCATTTTCCTGAAAAATACTTCCCTCCTATACCTTATTTACCCTCATGATATATTTAAAGGTCTCTATCATAGCCACCCTCTCCTTCCTCTCTTTCAGGGTGTACATATTGAGGTCCCTTAGTCTCTCCACTTAGGGCTCTTGATGCAGACCCTGCACCATTTTAGTTACCCTCCCCTTGACAGCCTCCAATCTATGTCCTACTAGAGATGTGGTCTCCAGAACTGGACAGAGTCCTCTAGGTGTGGTCTTACCAATGATCTATATGGAGGCATCACCACCTCCCTTTTTCTGCTGGTGATACCCCTCCCTATGCACCCCACCAACCAACTAGCATTACCAACTGTCTTATTGAACTGCCAGACCACCTTAAGGTCATCAGACATGAATGCCAACCAACGGAAACTTAACTAGATGAAAGTGTTGATGGTATTACTAGTGAATGGGGGAAATTCGGCCAGTACTCTGGGGGAAATTCCTCTACTCCTGTCAAGAAGTGCCATGGAATCTCTAACATCCACCTGAACAACTACAAGAGAATGCAGACAGAACATTGATTGAACATTTCATCCATAGAATGGTGCTCTCCAACAGTAGAGTCCACTCTTAATACTTCCCTCAGAAGCCAGCATTAATGGTATGAGCCCAATTCAAATGTGGGATTATACCCATGACCTTCTGGCCTAGAGGCAGATGTGCAACCAACTGAGCCATGCTGACACCTGGCATCGAGCCTGATATATCTATCCCCCTCTAGACTCCAGCACGGGATTCTGGGATCAAATGTGAACCCTATTCTTTTCCAGGAGGCAGCATGGCTGCTGCTGCTACTGTGGTTAGCAAGAAATTGTCTGTGCTTTTTAAATGTTTTAGAGAAATACCACATACAAACATAAAATGAAGTATGACTTATTTTCCCATTGCAGGGCTGAGTGAATCAGAATGTGATCATACCAGTAAAATGCTGCACTACAAAATAATGTTTTGATTAGCTAATGATATTCTCAAGGTTTATATTCCTCTTTCACATTTTGCATGCTAATATTACCAGCTGTAGCCCTGTCTTATGGACAGGATAAGCTTCCCATTAATCATAGCCTCACCAAAAGCTGTCGACTCCTCTTTATTTTGGATACATTGTAGTCACACTTGCTTTTTCTCAAATAAGGTGTCCAATTATGTATACATAATGCACATGCCACTGCAGCTTTCTCATTACCATAATACTATTCAAAATCATATTGATACCACCAGCAGAGATATGATATAAAAATTAATGGGGAAGATTGGACTACCTGTGGACTAATGCTTTAGTTCTGGAATAATTTTCTTCTCCTTATATTAAAATAATAAACTGATTGTATAAACATACAGCACCCTGCTGTTCACTTTTGAACTATGGGTTCTGTTCCATGTTATTTCCAGTAATGGTATATGATCATCATTACTTACAGTATTTCAAATTTAAGCAACATTTGAAGTTTCATTCTGTTAATCATTTATTCTTTATGTGTTTAAATACAGTCAATTTTAGGAGTGTAATATTTTAGCACAAAATAAAATTCAAAGATGTAGTAATGCTTCTATGTGAAGAATATAAAAGGATTGTCATGCATTATTTTCTTTAGCATTTCTTCAAAATATAATTATTTTGTACTAAAGAAGAATTCTATAATGTAAAGCCTGGGCTATAATAACCCCCATCGTGATTGGTATTGCTGTTTAAAGTAAGCATAGGGTGGACCCCCAGAAACTGGAAACTATGTGCTTGACTGAAATAGGCCCATTGATTTGCCCCCAAATGTGCACTGTACCACTCAAACCCTAGCAAATGCATTCATACAACTGAAAACCCACTGTACCCAATGTTGCTCACAGTTACTGTAGCTTATACTGGAGCACAGCAATAGATTTCATAGCTGACAGCTTTACTCAGTTGACCAAGGAACTTTTACTTGTAGACTGATGAGAACAAGCAAATTAGAAATAAGCAGATGAGGTTCTCAAGTTGAAATAATAAAGCTATTTTGACATTCGAATGTGAGATGGAAACCTCATGTTTCTCAATTTTTTAAATAAAATTGACATTTTGCGAAAAAAAATGTGGTGGAACACTTTATTATGTCATGCAGAGGAAAGCACAGAGCACTATAAAAGTAAATGCTTTCATGTATATAATGTTTGCGATTGGTTTAGCAACAAAGACTAACGTAGCATTCTGCTTTAAGATTCCAGAGTACAATGTGCAGCAGAGGGCTGCTGAGTAGCAAAATAAGTTATGTCCATTGTTACTTTGAGCAGTTACATATCTGTGGATTTAAAACTGGCCTGAAATTTTAAAAAAAACGCCAGATCTATTTATTAAGAATCAGTCTTGCCATCTTGGGAACCAGACACATACTACTGTGTGCCTTTTCCTTGTGATTTGGCTATACTAGTTCATCAATTTGTGATATTCAGATATAGTCAGATATACCCTCATGTGCTCTATGTGGTTCTCCCATTAAAGATTACCTATTGCCTTTAGTTAATGCAAAATGCTGTGGAAAGGCACGTGGAGCAGTGCATTCTGAGCTCCCCTGATGGTGCTGCTGTCCAGACAAACTGTGCTGAACAAACCAAAAAGAGAGCACACACACCAATCGCTGGAGTATGAAAGGTAATATTTTATTAAATAGTGGTCCCAGGGGGTGCATGCGCAGAGCTAGAACTGGCATGGCTGACTAAATGGGAGCTCTGTGCCCCAGGGACCAAAATTTGTTAATAAATCCATCATATCTGTTTCAAACCCAGCAATTTCAGTACTGATTGTTAGATAAAAATATTTTCTAATGAACGTGAAAATCTTGGAATGAAACTTTTTACCTTCAAGCTGAAATCTGACTTTTAAGGTGGCGGCTGACAGAACTGGCAGAAGTGGTGGGAATGGTAGAAGTGGCTCTGATTTCAGGCACCTCGAGCAATGTGGCAGAGATTAAAGGCATGCTGCAGATGGTCCTCGAAGAGATTTCATTTTTTAAAACATTGGTCTCCAACCTAGAAGATAAAATCTAGGATTTATAAAACAGAGCCAGAGACTTCAAAACCTTTCTTTCCTACATATATGATAAGGGTATGCAGCATGAGGCTTGTATCTAAGAGCTAGAATGTATGGTGGTGCAACTGTGGGAGAGGGCAGAGGATTCTGAAAATAGAAGCTGCAGGGACAATCTGTGGTTTATTGGCTTCCTAGAGGAGGCAGAGCAAAGGAACACAAGTGCTTTTCTGCAGAGTGAACTTCTGCACCTCCTTACGTCCAACTGTAGGTAGCCTCTGGAAACTGTCGGGGCACACTGTACCCTGAGTCTCCACCCAAAGCTGGCAACAGGCCCCAGCTCATCCTAGCAAGGTTCATGCACCACCCAGATTAGGTGCAGATCATAGCCCTGGCCATGCACCATTGCCCACTTTACTGGAATGGCCATTGGATACACATGATTGAAAACTATTCATTGGACCTGATGCAATGCCAGAAAGGCTACCTAGGGTTAAAAAAAGATTTTTCAAGAACTGAATATCCAATATTATCTACTATACCCAGCCAAATTAAATATTGTGAGGAACGGTGCCTCGCATCTGTTCAACTCTCCAGAAGAAGATGAGAACTACATTCACAGGAAATGGCCAGAGAAAGCACACTTTTAGGCAAGGGAGTGGCATCACAGTCCACCCACCCAAAGCAACCCCCAGACCTGCATGGACACTGCAGCACTGTACTGAAGATCCAAACTAGCTGGCAGGTCTCTAAGGGGAAGAACTCCAACTGGAGAGGTCTAGACAAGCAGAGATCAGGCCAAAACTGCAAGGACAAGGATTTCTGTGAAGAGAGAAGAGATTTGGGGCACTGAACTATCAGCTCAGATTCCCTGGGTGAGCCAGCTCTGAAGAGCACTGAAGAGGATGGGACCACCCTCCACCCCTAGCAAAGGACTGTTGCCAATGGACCTTATGGCAGACAAATGTGAAGATGCCCCCCTGCCACTGAGAATGCCTCTGGACATTGGTTCATGGGCAGACAGAGCAGCAACCTTGGAGAAGCACAAGCCATGGGGCTCCAGGCAAGGGACAGCAGCTAACTGAGGGTGACATCATGATCCCAAAAAGTACTATGGGACTTATGGAATTGGCCTGCTTATTGTTGCTTAATGTACCTTTCTTTGTAAGTATATATCGCTGATGCAGCGGTCGAGAGTGCTGGGAATACAGGCACAGGCATTGATGTTGGCTACCTGAGTCACTCATCTCCCGTACATGACTGCATTTAATTTGAGCCTTACTTTTTTTTTTTTTTTTTAAATTTGCATTTTCACCTTCCTAGCTGCGGCCACCCAATGTTCAGCCGGTCACGGGCAGCTCCACCCCATGGGCCTGGTTCTCCGATACCCGTGGCTTACTGCACAGTGGGGCTGCGGGATGGAAGGCGAGACATCCCGCAGAGACCGTGATTGGTCGGAGGACTGGCCTGGGGGGCTAATCAAAGCAGCGGCAGGCTTCATGGAGGTGGCGGGCCGTCCATTTTCCTTTTTCCGGGAGGCGGGTCATGCAATGACGCGCGCAGCGTCCGCCCGCCTCACAATCTTTTTGAGCATGGCAGCGTGGTGCTCCTGGCCTCCGCTAGAGTCCCCATCACCCGGATGCTACCCCATCCTCCCCGGAGGAGAGCAGTCCCACGGATGCTCGATCCTTCTCCCAGCTGGCCCTCCGATTACTCGGGTCCGCTCCCCAACCCGGCGCCGCGCCGCAAGCGGAAATCCAACTGCTGCGCCGATGAGCCGGCCCTTGAGCCTTACTTTTTGTAAGGGAGTATAGAGTCTACCACCCTGCTCATCCCCCAACCCCCTAGTAACAACTGCTCACCTCTTTTTAGTATGATTCGTAGTAATATCAGAATGCCCCCCCATCCTACGGCTGCTCTGACTCACCCAGTTACTGTCTGAGCCTTACAGTTCACTCCAGCAGTGGCAGCCATAGCAGAGAGTGATGGGCTATGTAGGGGAGATGGCATCAGCTTGTATAGGCCGTTAATCCCTGAGTCAAGTTTGATAAGTCCCCACCTATCAGTAGTAGTATCTGGAAGTGTCAGTGCTCCATGATAGACTAAACCTCTGATAAGCCTCTCTGATGTCCGTGAGCATGTATGAAGATGCCAGGGGCTGCTGTCATGGACTGTCATTGCTGAAGCCTGTACAAATGTGTCTACGTTCATGCAGGCATTGTGCTCTGTCAGGAATTGATGGAGCTCCAGTGGAAGAGTAATCAATGCCCCCTTCCCCTTCTCACATGGACAGTTCCCAGCTGAATGGACAGTGGGGATTGAGGACTAAGGACATCACACCCTGGAGCAAACCTTATTGCTGGTGAGGCTGACTAATGTGGCATATGAGGGCACATCCCTCTCCCCAGTCCCATCTCACCCATTTCTCCTATCCACTTTTACTGATACTCCATAGGCAGAGGATACAAAGGAGTCAGAGACAAATGGCTCCAGGTGTTCTCCATGCTCCACGCCTCCTGGCAACCATGGGACCCAACAGCTACTGTCCATATTGATCAATACTGGATCACAGTCATCTTTCTTTTGGGACTTGGGAGCTGTGAACAGAAAAGGGGTACTTCTAGCTCCTCAACAAAAGAGAAATTTCCTAGCATGGCTTAACCCTACTTTATGAGGCAGGCTAGCTGCCTCCTCCCCCGACTTCACCATCAATCACTCCACTCCGGTAAGCACCCCATGCAGACACCAGTTCATTTACCTACTGAGGGATGATCAACACACTATATACAAGCTCCTACTGCTGCATGATCCCCACTAGAATAAGGCTCCCAGCTGATCTTGCTGACCTTCATAAGCTGGTCCAGGGCAGGTCATCATGACAGCTAACAGGGCTGCTGTGACCAAGCCTTCCCTGCACACACACACTCTCTCCATTACTCCTCACCACCATTCCATAATGAGCCTATCCTAATATACGGTGTGGGACAGTAGGATGAGGTGATACAGGTGCATTTCATGTTTACTGTCTCTGGGAATGACTTTACATTATAGAATGCCCCACACTACAGGTGGCACATGGGACAGGTAGCATCTGTCTCAGGGGTCTCTGTCCCCATGCAGGTCAAGTTCCCCTGCCCCAAAAATGTTCTGTAGTTCTTTCACCACATTTAAGGTGCATAGAACCAGAAGACACAAGCCCTGGCTAAGGTTTATGTATTGTTTGTTAATTTTACTGTTAATCTGGTTGTTCAGCATTATTATGGATATGTTTGATTAGATAATCTGATCATCAATTATTACCTGCATGTTCCTATGAACCAGTGGAACCACAGCACCACCCAGATCCACCACAGGAGGAAGTTACTAGTGGCCTGATTATGCCCCCACCATTGGCTGGGCAATATTTGTAGTAATAGTTTTACTCTTTTTCTCCTCATATTGTACAGAATGGCAGTTCACCCACTTAAATGTATCTCATGGAATATTAAGGGCATAAACTCCCACATCAACTGTAGGAAGATCTCAGATCACCTTAGAAGGGAAGGGGTGGGGACAGTCTACCTACAAGGGACCCAACTTTCAGAAGCTGAAACTGTGGAACTCAAGATAAGTTGTGCCTCTCAGATGTTTGATAGTTCATATAACTTGAGGAGTTGGGATAGCTATTCCAGTTCATAAATCCACCACCTTCCAAGTGAAAGAGACCATTTTGGACAAAGAAAGCAGGTACATTATTGTTAATGGGCAACTTTATGAGCAGGATGTAACCCTATGCAATGTCTATGGCCTCAAATCTGCTGAGGCTGGTTTCTTTCAAGACCTTGCACAGATACTGTCAACGCACATGATATGATCAGTGCACATGGGGGGTGACATGAACATAGTCCTGGATGAGATTTTGGATAGGAACAAAGCCCAACTGGACCCAGATCACCTGCCTCAGATGCTCTGGTGAACCTGCTGGATGAGCTGTATTTAGTGGATATATGGCATCTGGCTCACCCTAGGGGGCATGATTACTCCTTCTATTAGACTCCACATGAGTGAGGTTTTAAAGCATATTTTGTAGGCTAGATGTAGAAAGCACTCCATGACCACATGAGCATGTGGATCACGTGACTAGGAGATACTTCTGGGTATTGGGCTTTAAGACTGGCACTCCATGCGAGCACTTGTAAACCTGCCCTGTCTACAAGCTGTGTGACACCTTAGTGGTGTGGAACAGTACTAGCAGGGTGCTGCAATGTGTTTGTGAAACAGGAGAATAACACAGAAAATGCTATTACTGCTTACTGAACTAGCTGAAGCATACAGGAAGAAGGGTGGGAGTTGTAGTTCAACACCATACTGAGAACTACATGTTTTCCTGTTGTGTGGAGGCATATGCACCATTTTAGAAGCTAATTCTAAAATGATTGTAACTTACTTTATTAGACTACCTCATCCCAAACACTTTTGGGGAGGTAGCCTGAGTGAGGTTTTAAAGCATATTTTGTAGGCTAGCTGTAGAAAGCACTCCATGACCACATGAGCGTGTGGATCACATGACTAGGAGACACTTCTGGGTATTGGGTTCTAAGAGAGGCACTCTGTGCTAGCTGCACAAGCACGAGCGGGGCATGCATGTGGGTTTTGCGGGTTTGGCGAGTGCAGGTGTTGAAAGACATTCTCAAAAAAGCTGACCAAGGTAAGCCACTAGCTGCAGATTGTGAAGTACAGTATGTAGCTCCACAATAATGTCTGTACTGCTCTTGAAACATTACGTCCATTTTAAAAACAACACCAGTCATGGCAAATACCATAAAGACCACTGAGAGTGTTATGGATATTAAATGTATGGCATGTCAACTGTACATTATTGTAAGAACTGCGGATATACATGAATCATTTGTATGCAATAAATGCATACATGCTGTTGAACTGGAAACAGAGATACAAATGTTTAATAACAGATTGGCAGCAATTGAGTCAAGCCAAAAGGAAATGGCAGTAAAGCTGAAAGAAATATGTAGTGGGGCCTCTAGTGAACAAAAACAGCTAAAGACTGCAAACTCAAAAAAGCAGCAAAAGAAAAATAGCTCTAAAACTCACATGGAGTCTTTAAGCAAATGTGGGGCTAAACACCAACCAGAAAGATCTGACATAAAACCACACATCCGAACAATAAAAAAAGATTAAGAGAGGATGAACAGGCCACTGGCTCTGAGGATGAGTGGTACTCAATTAAAGCAAATAAAGCTGCTAATAAGAAGGATAGAAGGGCAGAATATTATAATTTGCCATCTCAAAATAGGTTTGATCCTATCCAAGACACTGATATGACTGAATTATTACCATCTATTTCAAATGACACAGGTGTAGATAATGAAGATAATTTACAAGCTGATGTAAGCACAACTGCATTAATGGAAAAAAAACAATCAAACTGGCAATGAAACCCTTGAAATAATGGAGACAGAGCAACACAAAACCAAATAAATTCTTGTTTTGGGTGACTGCATTATTAAATATTTGGATAAAGCGGTTTGCAATCCTGACAAAGCAAACTGAACACTAATTAGTTTGAGAGGAGGGAAAATATCAGACATCACTAGAATGGCTGACAACATTCTTAAACAAAATGAAAAGGGGCAATGGTAATTATACATGCTGGAACAAACAATCTGTATGATCCAGTAATAAAAAAATAAAACAAGATTATGTGGCACTGACCAATAAATTGATAGATCTTGGATTCCATGTAATGTTGTCAGAGATAGTACCTGTGCCAAGATACTCATTGGAAAAACAGTCCAAAATCAAAACTATTAATAACTGGATCAGACTTTGGTGCATGAAAGAAGACATTACATGTTTAACTCACTGGGAAGAATTTGATGGTAATTGAGAGTTGTATTGCTGGGATGTACTCCATTTGAATAAGAAAGGAACTGCACAGCTTGGTAAACATCTGACTAGTGTTATAAATAAACATTTAAGCTCACAATGAGGGGGGAGAGCTTGGCTCATTCAAGGTCTCTGAATGCTAATAAGACAAACACTAGATCTGATACCAGTACACTACTAGCTGATGTAAATACTTACACCAAATCAACAGGGACAGCATTAAAAATCAATAAAGACAAAAGACTGAAGGTGATATTGACCAATGCCTAAAGCCTTAAAAATAAAAACAGTGAATTGAAAATAATGTTGACCTCCAGAGACATAGATATCTGTGGGATCACTGAAACCTGGTTTTGCACAGATGAATGGGGAACCAATATACCAGGTTATACTTTATTTATGAACAATAGAATAACTAAAAGTGGAGGTGGTATAACATTGTACATCAAGGATAACCTAAAACCCTATGAACTACACTCTCCTGGTGATCTGGACACTCATAGTGAATTAATTTGGTCAGAGTGGAAACCTTGTCCTCAACTCTAACTATCGGTTTGGGATACAGAGTGCCAAAGTTAAACAGGTTGTCAATATAAACTCTTTAAATGAAATTGAACACATGAATCTTGCAGGGGACTGCATTATTATGGGATATTTCAATGTCCCCAATATTGACTGGATACTAGGTAACTGGACTAGTAATTTGGAGAGAAATTTTCTCAAACGTATGTCACAAAATAATTTCGAACAGAAAGTGTTAAAAGCCACAAGAGGTAGAAATATACTCAATTTAATATTTACAAACTTTGATGTGGGTTCCAAAAGCCCTCAGTACCTCCCACCATTAGGGGACAGTGATCATATGAAGATACAGTTCAATACTGATATAAAACTATCTAAGCCAGTCAACAGAGTGACAAAATTGAAAGACTATTACAGAGCTGACTGTGTCAAAATGAAACAATTTCTCCAAAACTGGGACTGGACAACTGACCTACAAGACCAACATTCAGATAACGTTTGGGACATCATAAATGGAAAAATACAAACATGTATCCAATATTGGGTGTCTAATCAAACAAAATACAGTAATAGATGTAGGGTACCTATATGGTGGAACCTAACAATCCAGAAAACTTTAAGGAAGAAAAACAAAGTATATAAGAAATATAAAAAGATGACTACACAATCAAATTTCAGTAACTATAAAGCAGCTGTTAAAAACCAAAAAAACCTAATTAAAATAGCCAAACAACCTTTGTAGGAAAAACTAGCAGCAAATGTTAAAGATAATAAAAAATAGTTCTACAACTACATAGGTTCACTGGAAAATAGCAAACATAATGCAATAGATCCTTTAATGTCTGAAATAGGACTAATAAACAAAGGCAATGAGATGGCTGTAGAGTTAAATAAATATTTTCTTAGTGTTTACAAAAATAAGGAGATAATCATTAAAGATATTCAATGTTCCAATCCCGAAATAGCTAAAATCACACAGGGAGAGGTAATATAAACTATTAGAAATTTATGCCAAAGTTCCTAAAGGAGCTAGTATTTGAACTGGCAGGTCTTATTTCATGTCTATTTAACACCTCCTTAAGAGAAGGAAAAACAATTAAAGAATGGAATGAAGCATTAGTGATGCCTGTTTTAAAAGGGGAAATAAACAGCATGTAAAAAATTACTGACCAATTAGTCTAACGTCAGTTCTAGGAAAAGTAATGGAAAGACTTTTGCAAAAAAGAATCATTGAACATCTACAACAGTCAGGTCATGTGGATTTAACACAACACGGTTTTCTCTCAGGTAGATCCTGCTTAACTAATCTAATTCAATTTTTCAAGCCAGTAAGCACAACCATAGACAAAGGCATATCAGTGGATGTCGTCTTTTTGGATTTCTCAAAGGCATTCAATACAGTGTCCCATACAGCACTGATTGAAGAACTACAAAGATTATAGTTAAACCTGAATAGTGTTAGTTGGATAGAATCGTGGCTGGATAATAGAAGGTAGAGGGTGGCTATAAGAGGTCATATGTCAGATTGGGGACCAGTGACCAGTGAAGTGCCACAGGGTTCAGTCCTTGGCCCAATACTGTTTAACATTCTAGTATCAACTATGTAGCCATCTGATAGTACTAGGATATGCAAATATGCAGATGACTGCAAGGTAGGTGGTCTGGTGACTGAATCTGTTTCAGCTGCAAAGTTTCAGGAATATCTAGATCACTTATTCAGCTGGGCAAATGAACATAAATGATTCTTTAATGAGGTAAAATGTAAAATCATGCACCTAGGTAAAAACAACAGATGTTATAAATATACCTTAAATAATATACCTCTACAAGTTACAGCAATTTGAACCCTTTTCACTTTATCAATGACCTTTCCATGATTGACTGGTCCTCCATTCACAATGCATCAGATGTCCAGTCCACCCTTGACAGCTTCCTTACAATATTCAGTCGGCTCCAAGACTTCCATGCTCCATGGATCGCTAGGCGCTTTCGAGGCACTCAGACGAAGTGGCTTACTAAAGATTTACTAACCCAGATTAGGCTAGAGACAAAGCCTGCTCTTTTTAAGTCCACAAGGCTGGAATCTGACTACTGCCATTACTGTCACTGAGGAATGCCTGCATAAGAAACATCCATCTATCTAAAAGCACCTTCTGTAGGAACCTGCTAATAAATGCCTCTGGTGATTCTAAGAAATTCTGGACTACCATAAAAACTATCCTCGGCTCTAATCAAAAGTCCCATACAAATAGTATTTTACTTAACGGTATACACTGCAACAACCGGTTAACCATAGCCAATACCTTTAATAACCAGTTCTCAGATTTATCAAGCTATCTGTCATCCTTCCAAAATGCTAGCACTGCTCTGCCCCCATGTGACACCAAACCACTACCCTCAAACCCCCTTTCAGGTTCCGGATCATTCAAAAAAGAGAAGTTGAAAACTACTTCTCACCATCCATGACAACAATAGCCCCGGGTCTGATGGTATTGAACCAAAGGCTGTTGAAAGCAGCGGCCCCCTTTATAGCCTCCCCAGTAACCACAATTTTTAATATGTCCTTATGCCATGGTATAGTCCCAACTATATGGAAAATTGCTAAAATCACTCCTATTCCAAAGAAAGGAGACCGAAAGGAAATTAAGAACTATCGTCCCATCGCTATACTCTCTGTCTTAAGCAAAATCTTGGAAAAACTAGTCGCCACACAAATGATTGAATACCTCCAAAAATATAACCTCCTTTCCAGCTCCCAACACGGTTTCCGTAAAGGCCATAGTACCATCTCTGCCCTGCTAAAGCTGACTAGTGACATTAACTCATCCATGGACCTAGGCCTCCTGACTGGAGCAGTTTTTATCGACCTAACTGAAGCTTTTGATCTGGTAAACCACTCACTCCTTCTGTCAAAACTATGGTCTTTTGGTTTCTCCCCAGATACCATAACCTGGTTTAAGAACTACCTGACCGACAGGCAGCAGGCTGTGGTCTTTAACTCTGCAATTTCGGATCCTGCACCTATCCATGTTGGAGTACCACAGGGCTCTATTCTCGGTCCTCTACTCTTCACAATCTTCATTGATGACATCCTCTCAATTGCACCGAAATGTTCATCTCTTCTCTGCGCGGATGATCTGGTTATCTATCATAGTGCAAAAACTTCAGTCTCCCTACACATCCCCTTGCATCGGATTTCGCGAGTATCCAAGCCTGGCTTACTTATAATAAACTTGTCCTCAACTCTAGCAAATCCTATTCAATGGTGTTTGGCTCTCAGGCCAGACTCAAAGCAAATCCTAATCCCCTTATCATCTCCTGTGCGGACAGCTCTCCTCTACCCTCTACCAAATCTTTCAAATATCTCGGTGTCACCCTGGACGAATCGCTTGACTTGACCTTCATATCTCTACTATCTGTAAGTCAGTAAATGCTAATCTAGGAAGTGCCTATCGTACCAGCTATGCACTTACCCCTCAAGCCAGACTAGCAGTGGCTCAAGGTTTCCTTCTACCGGCACTAGTATATGGCTCGTCGATCTTCCTATCTGCATCTAAATCCGCCCTTCATAAATGGGACACCACTTATAACAACATCTGTCGCTATGCCGCTGCCTCACCACGTTTCAAGCACCATTGCCACCTTTATCGGGACCTAAAATGGCTTAGCCTGTCCGCCTATCGTCTTCAGACCTTTGGATCACTAATTGACTCTGTCATCAGAACAGGTCTCCCCCTATCCTTTTCTTCTGCACTGGAAATACAACCTCCCACTAATGAATTACGATCTAATGATAAAGCCCTTCTGCGTGTTCCAAGATGTAGAACTAATATGGGCACTCGTGCGTTTTCCTACACTGCTTCAAAATACTGCAACTCTATACCCCTCTCTATCGGTCAAACACCCATGCTATCTTCAAGAAACTACATCGTGAACACCTTCACACCCTACATCCCTGCACTTGTTTTAACCCGCCTTGAATCCTCACTAATTCTTGCTCTCTCCCCCATCTCCATCCTATCTACCCCTTTTTACTCTTCCTCTACTCACGATCTATACCTGCCATGCTCTTTCATCCCCTCTTTCCTCCCTCTCTCTCCCTCTCTACCTTTTATGGCACTTATTGACTTATTGCACTGTAACTTTTCTACCTTCCCATGTTGTTTTCTTTTGATACCAATCCTGTTTTTTCCCTCTGTATTCACAGTATCTTATCCTTCACTATTCAGAATGTCAATGTACTTATTATACACTGCTTTTACCCATTTGTACTGTTTCCATGTGCTGCGTCACATGTTTATTGTTTGTCTGTAAACTGTTTTCTCCTGGGTCATGCCTGAAAATAGGCATTGTTTGCCTAGTGCACTTACCCGGTCACCAAAAGCAAAATAAAATAAAATAAAATGATCTGGGTGTAATAGTGACAGCAGATCTTAGGTCTGACAAACATACAGATGAAACAAAAAAAAATCACAGAATCTTACATTATATCCTCAGGAATATTAAAAGCAGAAACCAAAATATCATCTTGCCTTTGTATACATCCTTTATTAGGCCACACCTAGAGTATTGCTCACATTTTTGTGCCCCTAATTCACTCGAAGGCAGAAAGAAAATAGTAAGAATCCAGAGGAAAATCATCAAAAATATTTCTTCAGTAAAAAACAAACTGTATGGCACAAGACTTGAGGAACTGAATATTTACTTGAATTATTGAAGAACAAGGGGAGATATATGTCTAACATTTAAGGCAATTCATAGTAAAGCCTTATTAGAAACATTAGGATTAGTCAAGCAAGTGAATTATAAGGATAAAACACATTCCCATAATCTTAAACTCAAGGGTGAAACTAATAGAAATAATAAAAGGAACTACTGGTTCAACCGGAGAACCATTGCAATATGGAATGCACTTCCAAAAAGCATAGTGGAAAGTGACAGTATCAATCAATCAATCAAAATCTTTATTTACCCAGGTGATCACCACTGAGCAAGCTCATTTACAAGGTGGACCTGCAGTTTGCAAGGACGAGGGTACAGAATAGAGTACAAGTAAAATATACATAAAGCAACAGTAGCAAGACGTATACAAAAAAATATATACTGTGTAGAAATAATGGTAAATAATATATACAGAGATGCCTTTATAATCTATCCATCAATAACATGTTCATAGCCTATAAAGGAGTCCCTGGGATATGGAAAAGTGCAAGTGTAGGAGGCAGGGACGCTGGCAGAAAGATTCTGGGATACTAAGCAGGTGGTATCAGGGCATAAGAGTGGGTGATGGGGGAGGTGTTGCAGTGAGTACGTAATACCAGTGGGACTAGAATGGACTGAGGGAGGGGGGAGTAATCTTGGTAAGGGGACACTTAGTTTGAATGGGAAGGACTTAGATTGAGTGGAAACATCAGCTGGACAACTAGGAATGGTGGAAACAGTTACAGAGCTCCACAAATGTTTTGGCATACAGGGTCTTGAACATAGCAAGACTAACAGGGGAGCTAAGTCTCAGCAATTTATGTATCCTATTCCAAAGCATGGGCAGGACAAAGCTTATGGATGCTCTTCCAGACCGGGTACCGACCCTAGGTACTTTCAGAGAAATCAGTGAGTGAATTCTCAAGGCATAATTCCCAATCAGGCTTAGTGGGAGACAGTCAGCAATGTATTGCAGGAGTTTGTTAGTGATGGCTCGGAGCATCCAGAGGGCTGCATTTCTATACCACCTGTGCTGAAGGGAGGGCCAACCCACAGCTGCATATAGTGATCAGTGGTAGGTGGAAAAGGGGAGGCCTGTTACAAATCTCAGAGCTCTATGATACAGTACGTCCAATTTAGCAAGGTGTGAGGCTTGGTACTGGCCATATATGAATTCAGCATAGTCAATTAGTGAGAGGAACGTGGATTGGACGAGCTGTCTTTTGGCGTCTACGGTCAGGAGGTGATTTATTCTGAAGAAGAGTCCAAGCCTCTGCCTCAGCTTTTTCAGCAGTTCTTCTATATGTTCCACAAAGAAGAGTTTATTGTCTATCCAGACACCCAAATACTTGAATTTCGGTATGTATTCAAGATGTTCACCTAGTAAGGTGGAGATAGAAGGTAATGGACCAGCAGCGGCAGAATATGCCCCCTGGCCAGTTGGTGAGAATATCATTGCCTTGGTTTTCTTGGCATTAAGTAGTAGTCTTTTACTCAATATAGAAACATTTAAGCATAGGCAAGGTATATACATGGGTCATAAGAAATGTTTATACCACCATTAAGAGTAAGAAATGGTGGCAAGTTCATCAAAGGACTCCGGTCTATAGAACTTGTAAAAACACTATGAAGCTATGAACCATGACTCATTCTATAGGCTGGACCTCTTGCTGATCCTGACAATGCTGGCATACAGTGTAATGGATGCCTCCATCAGAGCAATCCTCATCATGGACCATGCTCCAGTTTCTTTCACATGGCTCCATCCAAATGAGGAAGTGCAGACTCAAAAACAATGGTGTTTCAGTGTCACCATGCTGAAGGACAAATCCTTCTGCAAATCACTCACCCAGGAAATACAACTATTCCTAGATACTAACTGAGCTGAGGACATATCTGCGGTGGATAGGTGGTGACCCTGATAGCATACATATTAGGACGTTGTATCAGTCATGCCTCTCATATAAAGCATGCCAAGCACAAAGACCTGGAGGAGATGACCACTACACTTAAACAACTCGAAACCAGATATAGGGCTGATCCAGTCAAGGAAAAAGGCTTACTTCCAAACATAATTGGCACCAGATATAAGGTTAACATGTACCTACACCACTAGGCTGAGTTTGCACTTTTATGGACTAGGCAGTATTTCTAGGAAGCAGGGGAAAAACCAGGTCATCTCTTAGTGTACCAGTTGAAGAGGCGACAAAAACAGTGAAAAATAGCAGGCATCAAGATAAGCAATAGAGAGGTCAAAACTGACCCCAAGGGGATCAATGATGAGCTCTGGAATTTTTAACAGGCCCTATACAAGCAAGAAGTCCTGCCCACACTGAGCTGGACCTTACCCAGTTCCTCAGTCCCCTTTATTTACCAAAACTGGACCAAGATATGAGCGATTACCTGGAGGCTCCCATTACTGAGGTCCAGATAGAACAGGCCTTATAAACTATGCCGGTGGTAAAAGCCCTGGGGCGGATGACCTCCCAGCTGAGTCTCTTTTCAATTTCTGAAAGTTACTGATAAAGCCCCTCACAAAGGCCATCCTAGAAGCCACCTGATTCAGTCATCTCCCTCCCTCAATGAAGACGGCAGTCATTATCCTGATATCCAAGGAGTGCAAGGACCCTTCAGCCTGCAGTAGCTATAGGCCTATATTCCTCATTACAGTGGACTCTAAGGTCTATGCAAAGGCCTTGGAGGCTATAGACAAACTAATAGACCCAGACCAGGTAGGCTTTGTCCTACAGAGGAAGGCCACAGACAACACCAGACAACTTCTGAGTCTTATCTGGAAAGCAACAACTTCCCACCAAGAGTCAATGCTTCTCTTTCTGGATGCGGAAAAAGCAGTCAACAGAGTGGAATGGCCCTACCTGTTTCAGGTCCTGAAGCACTTAGGCCTGGGGGACAACTTCATAAGCTGTATTAATACACTATACAAAGGGGCATCAGCCTCTGTTACCACAAACGGCATGACCTCCACCCCATTTCTGCTAGAGAGAGGTACCCAACAGGAATGCCCTCTTTCACCCCTGCTGTTCATTTTAGCATTGGAATCTCTACTGCAAGCAATAAGGCAGGACACCTCTATACATGGAATTCATGTAGGGGAGGAACAGAAATCATTGGCATATGAAGATGACATTATGTTACTGCTCTCAAAGCCAGAGCAATCTGTACTGGCAGTGATGAACCTGCTGTCCAGATATGGATCCCTCATGGGTTATAAGGCAATTGTGTCCAAGTCACTCATTCTGCCTTCACAAGAAAGTATCACTGCACTTCCACACTTCCCATGGGGACTTCAACCAGCTCAAAAGTGCCATAAGTATCTGGGGATATGATTTGCATGGGACAGTCCCTCTCTTGGGCTACTCAACCTCCAGCAAATTCAGAAAGACCTGATCAAGAACTTAGACAAGTGGAGTAGACTGCATCTCTCACACTGGGGAAGGATGAATGCATACAAGATGATGCCAGCTCCCCAGATACAATACCTGTTAGACATTCTTCCCATTCATATTATCTTGGACATACTGCATGGGCTTCATAAACAAATGTTTGCTTTCATTTGGGGCACAGGGCCCAAGAGGCTCATCCATTGCACATTAATAAGGCCTGCAGAGCAAGGGGGCTGGAAATTGCCCAATTTTCTCCTGAAACATGAGGCACACCTGCTAGCACAAGTGGCCCTCACACCGCTGGTAACAAGTAATGTCATGCCCCCTTAATGGGCTAGCTGCGAGGTGCACATGTTAGGGAAAGGTGTATATGAAGCAATCATGTTTGCAAAGCTTCCAACGGTGGCAGCCATTCAACCCACACTGCCCCCTACTAAGAAAGCATGAGTGAAACACAGCAAAGCATCCACCTGGGAGACAGCAAAATCACCCCTACTTCCCTTGTGGCAGAACCGATTCATTCAGATTGGCCACAAGACTCCTAACTGGTGGAGTTGGTCTCAAAAAGGCCTACATAATCTTTAACAGACTATGGACTCAGGATCAGGATACCTGAAAACCCTTGGCAACTCCAAATGGAATTTGGCTGGAGCAGAATGTAGCACCTGCAATATCTCCAACTGCATCACACACTGCTTGCTCTTTTGGGGATATAGGATGGGACAGAAGCAGTCCATTAACAATCTAGTCTATCAAAGAAACATAGAAACATAGAATTTGACAGCAGATAAGGACCGCTTGGCCCACCTAGTCTGCCCATTTCCCTACCTAATGGATAAGCTGCAGATCCTAGTTAACCAACAGCCTACTTCCTCCTACCCCCCCCCCACTAGCATTGCCTTATGTCTGTCCCATGCATTCTTGAATTCCCCCACTGTTTTTGACCCTACAACCTCCTCAGGAAGGCTGTTCCATGTATCCACAACCCTCTTTGTGAAGAAATACTTCCTCACATTACCTCTGAGCCGTCCCTCTCTATCTTCAAATTGTGCCCCCTTGTTTTTGCACATCTCTTTTTCTGAAAGATGCTACCCTCTTGGACTGTGTTGATTCCCTTGAGGTATTTGAAAGTTTCTATCATATCCCCCCTCTCCCTCCTTTCCTCGAGGCTATACATCTTTAGTTCCTTTAGTCTTTCTTCATATGTCTTCTGATGCAGACCCTGAATCATTTTGGTTGCTCTCCTTTGGACAGCCTCCACCCTGTCTATGTCTTTGTGGAGATGGGGTCTCCAGAACTGTACACAGTACTCCAGATGTGGTCTTACCAACTGTCTGTACAGAGGACAAACAACTTCCTGTTTTCTACTGGTGATGCCTCTCCCTATGCATCCCAGTATCCCCCCAGCCCTCCTTACTGCCTTCTCACATTGCTGGCCCACCTTTAGGTCATATGATATGACTACCCCCAGGTCCCTTTCCACTTTTGTTGTTGTCAGTATCTCACCCCCCATTGTGTACTTTTCCCCTGGGGTTTTGTTTCCCAGGTGCATTACTTCGCACTTTTTTGCATTGAATCTAAGCTGCCATACATTTGGCCATTCATCCAACCTTGACAAGCCCCTTTTCATCCTTTCCATCCCGCCTTGTGTATCAACCCTGTTGCAGATCTTTGTGTCATCTGCAAAGAGACATACTTTCCCTTCCAGTCCCTCTGCAATGTCACTTATAAAGACATTAAAAAGGACCAGCTCCAGTACTGAACCCTGCAGCACCCCACTAGTAACCCTCCTTTCTTCACTGTGGACTCCATTTACTATTACCCGCTGTGTCCTATTGTCCAACCAGTGTTTTACCCAGGCTACCACCCTAGGACCCACTCCCAGGCTGGCTAATTTGTTTATTAATCTTTTGTGTGGGACTGTGTCAAATGCCTTGCTAAAGTCTAGCTAGGCCATGTCCACAGCCCCTCCCCAGTCTACTGCTTTGGTCACCCAGTCAAACAAATCAATTAGATTTGTCTGACACGACCTTCCCACTGTGAATCCATGCTGCCTTGCATCCTGTGCCCTACTGGCCTCTAGGTACTCAACAATTCTTTCCTTTAGAAGTGATTCTATCATTTTACCTACCACTGAAGTCAAACTGCAGGTCTGTAATTTCTTGCCTCCTGTCTTGCTCCCACTTTTGTGAAGGGGAATCACATCCGCCCTCCTCCAGTCCTCAGGTACCACCCCATCCTCCCATGATTTATTAGAAAGGGTAGTCAGTGGTGTTACTGGTTCTTCCCTTAGTTCTTTTAAAATTCTGGGGTGAATCGCATCAGGCCCCATTGCTTTATCCACCTTCAGTTTTAAGAGTTCTTTCAGAACCCTTTCTTCTGTGAAAGGACTAATATCAACCCCCCTATCCAGAGTGCTTCTATTGACCGGATTAGATATTTCCCCCTGCTTTTCCATTGTGAATACTGAGCAGAAGTATTCATTCAGTATCCCTGCTTTTTCAATGTCGCTCTCTGCCCAGCCACCTTCCTCTTTTTTCAGCCTCAGTATCCTTGCCTTAGTCTTTCTTTGCTCCCTAATGTACCTATAAAAGGTTTCATCCCCCTTCTTAACCGAGTTGGCTATCTTTTCCTCAGTTTGGGCCTTTGCTATTCTGACTGTCTTACCTGCTTTCTTCTGCTTTAACTGGTACAGTTCTCTGTCCTGCTCCTTCTGTGTTTCCTTATACTTCCTGAATGCTATCTTTTTCCCTTACCTTCCCTGCTACTTCTTTTGAGAACCATAGTGGTTTTTTCTTTCATTTTGATTTGTTTATTTGCTTCACACAAAGACTCGTTGCTTCTGTGATGGCAATTTTGATGTTTCCCCATTGTTGCTCCACCCCACCTTCTTGCCTGTTTGCTAGTGCTTTTCTGAGGCACTCTCCCATTTTGACAAAATCAGCCCTCCTGTAGTCCAGTACCTTCACTTTTGTGTGGCTTGACTCTACAGCTAAGTTTATCATGAACCACATTGTTTGGTGGTCGCTTGTTCCCAGATGGCTACCCACTTCAAGATCAGAGATCCTCTCTCCATCCCCATTTGAGAGTACCAGGTATAAGATTGCTCTCTCCCGAGTGGGTTCCAAAACTAGCTGTCTGAGGCATGCCCCCCTGTAGGGCATCGAGAATGGCCCTGCTCTTGGATGTGGCTGCAGCAAAGGTGCTCCAGTCAACATCTGGCATATTCAGGTCCCCCATCAGCAATATCTCCCCTTTCTCTGCCATCCAAGGATGCCTTCTAACATTTTCTTGTCCATTTCTTCCCCCTGAGACGGGGTCCTGTATACAACCCCTGTGCGGATTGTGGAGCCATTTCCAGTCTCCAGGGTGACCCACTGTGCCTTCTCTCCTCCCTGTTTACCCTTTAGTTCTGTTGCTTTTATCCCTTCCCTTACATAGAGAGCTACTCCTCCTCCTCTTCTTCCCTCTCTGTCCCTCCTGTAGATTGTGTACCCTGGTATGTTGACATCCCAGTCACGGTTCTCTGTGTACCATGTTTCTGTGACTTCCACAATATCCAGGCATCCCTCTTCCATCAAAGCCACCATTTCAGGGAGCTTTTTACCTAGACTATGGGCATTGGTACTCATTACCCTCCATTTTTTTATGGCTTTATTTCTTTTTGCCCCATCCCTGTCCCTACTGCCTTTGTCTTTTTCTCCATTTACCCCAGATCTTCTCCCTATCGACAGCTCTATTTTGGTGTTTATCTCACTAATTACCCTGATTTTTGTGGGGGCTAGGATTTCCCTTCTCCTCTTCAGTGCCTCCCTCCGTGGTTAGTTTAAATGCTTGCCACTGAAGCATTTAAACCTATCACCTAGGATCCTGGTTCCCCTCCAGGATAGATGCAGACCTTCGCACCTGTATAGGACTGCATCCTTCCAGGTGGAGCCCCAGTCCCCAATGAAGCTAAATCCCTGAGCTCTGCACCAGCTTTTCAACCAGTCATTGAATCCCATGGTGCTGAGTGCCCTAGCCTCATCCATGCCATAGACAGGTAGCACTTCCGAGAAACTTACTGTGTGTGCTACTTGTCTAAGGCCCCTCCCCAACTCCACAAACTCCTGTTGAACTGCTCTGATCCCATTCTCAGCCAGGTCATTCTTCCCTAGGTGGATAATGATATCCAGCTCCCTCACCCTTGCCGCTACTCCCACGATCCTGAGGATTCATTTCCTGTCCCTCTAAGCCTTGGCACCAGGCAGACACCTTACTTCCCTTTCCCCTCCCTCCCCCAGTTCTACCCCCCTAACAATTGAGTCCCCCCCCAGGAGTTGTTTCCTTCCCCTGTGGGGTCCTGGGCCACCCTCCTGTGGGTCTCCATTGTGGAGGTTCCCAGCATCCTCCTTGGTCTCCACTGCAGGTACCTCCATAGAGGAACCATGCTTCACCAGAGTGGTGAATGAATTGTGGAGAGGCACAGCTGGAGGGATGCACCTCTATTCCATCACTCTCACCCTCCCTGAGCCCACCGTGCTCCAACCACTCCTCTTTCTTGGCAACCGTTGAGGTAGTGGCGGTGTAAACCTATGCTGTACAGAAACAATCACCTACAACTCTTACCCTCCACCCCAGGGAGTGCCTTCATTCCTTTCAGACACCTATTCACAAAGGCTAAGTAACAGGTCTAGTCATAACTGACTGGAAATATCTCCCAGCTAAAGTTCCTCCCAGGCAAATTAAAGTTAAAACTAAGAAAAGTCCACCCCAAAACACAGAATCAATACAAGTTACTTACACAGGTCCAAAAAGTAATAATTCAGTTCAGTGTAGTCTAGAAAATAACCTCCTTGATTCAAGGAAGCTATGACTGCATTCTCACTCTCCCTGTATTCAATGTGAGAAGGAGACTGCAACATCTCTGAGACAAAAAAAACCTTTTCAGCAAAAAATAAATAAATAAAATAGGGGCAAACAGTAATTTTGCTTAGCCTAATGATAAAAAGTCACAAAAATTTAAGCACCACCTGTAATCATTTCACAGAAGATATACCCTGTAAGAAACACTTTGCTACAGAGAAAAATAAAGCAGTAACAGAAGATATACCTTGCAAAAGACAATTTGAATCAGAAGATTACAGCAGTAATCTGTTAGCACACACCTGTAGGCACACCTTGCAATAATGCAGCAGAAGGTATACCCAGCAACAGCAATTTGAATCAGAGAAAAATAAAGCAATAAAATGTTAGCAACAAACAGTAACAATCCCTGTGAGTACAAAATAAAAACAACACACAGTAAATCTGCCCGGCCAAAAGTCTTAATCCTTTCCCTTACTCTGGTACGGTTCTTAGTTCTGTCCTTTCAAGTAAGCTCGAAGGAAAGAGCTCAGGTGAAGCTAGGTGCCTTGGCCAGCAAACCTAGCCTTTCACAATCACAAAGCATACACACCACCCTCCACCAGGGGTATATACAAGGGGCTCCTGGTCCTCCAACCAGACCACAAAGAGGCCCTCCAACACAAATGGAGTGTAGAGCCCTATAGGAACATCTCTCAAGACTGGGTAGAGGTATGGCGGAACAGTAGGCTCGTTGCACAAGACACATGTAACAAGTTCATGCAGTTCAATATTGTACACTGATGGCACAGAACCCTGCAGCAACTCCATGACTGGGGTCTGGTTGCCTCCAATAAGTGCTGGTGATGCACAGAGGTGCAAGGAAACATTACCCATCTACTGTGGGACTGCCCTGCTTACCGAGCCTTCTGGCATGAGCCTCAGAAAGCTCTATGTGATATCTTTGGTAGCTCACTCATGCTAACAGATAATCTTGTATAAGCACCCTCTGTGAGCTTACTGGTTAAATTGTGTAGCTAGGCAGTCAGAGTGCTGGTGCTGGTAGGTCTGGGTTGTGGGCCTGCCTGCTGCGGGTAGAGGGACCCACCCCTTAGGGGATAAATAGTGGGGTTTTGGGCATCAAAGAAGAGAGGTGGTTGGGGGATTGAGGAAAGAGCAAATCAGGGTTGGGGCCCACAAGTTTGGCCAGAGGGCCTCTGTGAGGCTGTGGTGGGTGGCTTGCAACCCCTGCCTTCCTCCCTCAAAGATCTGTGATGTAAGTGCAATGGTTTGGGCCATGTGTGTGAGTGAAGGGGAGCTGTGGAACACAAGTTTGGGTCCTGACAGTGTGATTTGGGAGCCGGAGCCCATGGAGTCAGAAGTCTGGATGCCTGCCAGGTGATCTCTGGCACCATGGCAAGGTAAGCACCATTGGTGAGGGCCCATTCTTGAGAAATCTCACCAGTGGGTGGGTGCAGCCTGAGACCCAGTGAGTGTTTCTGTTGGGTGGGCCTGCTCTGGCATATGGGACTAGGGGCATGGTCCAGAAGTGGCAGTATGGATTGTTGAAGGGGTGGTGGTGGCAGCCTCCCCTTTTCCTCCCAGCCAGTGGCCACTAAAGGGTTTGGGCTCTCGGGGGATGCAGCCTGTGGAGACAGGAAGAGTTTCCTGTGGGGAGTGGCTGGTTGGGACCCCAGTGGGGTGGCAGGCTGTCCAGGTGCTCCATGTAGCACAGCAGCCAGTCCCCTGGTTGAAAGCAGTCCTGAAATTGGAATCACTGCATGAGCAGAAAGGGCCTTTGGTTTCTGGAAGACCAGGGATGGGCAGAATTCCCTGGGGAGGCCAGACCAGGCACATGACATCTGCAATTGGGTCTCAGGAAGGTCTTTAGTGGTCTGTTCATACTAAAATGAACACTGTTTTAAAAGTTTAAGACCTCTCAGTAAGAAAATAGCCCCCTGTGTTTTAAGCAACCCCTGAGTAACAGGTCAAATAAGAAATTTGATTGGGACAGTAGAAACATCTCGTGCTGTCACAATTGCTACCTCAGTTTAAGTACTGATGAGACTAAGAGAAGAGAAAGTAAGCAAGTGCCTGTGTTAAGAAAGATTATGAAAAGATGGACTAGGACTTGAAAGTCTGCAAGTTTGAAATACTCTAAGTGTGTCCTATTTTGGCCTACTGTCTAGTGCTGCTGTCTGGAATGTAGCCTTTTCGGCTAGAGGAAATGTCTCTAAAGCAATAAATCAATCTGTTAGAAAAAGAGATTGTTGCAGAAATTAGTGTCAGGTTCCTACCTGTGAAGTACCCCCACTGTACTTGTTACCACCACACTCCATGGAGTGGCTTATCAATTTTCTTGTTATTAAATCAGTTTATTTTGAGGGACTTCATGTGATGGCTGCCTGAGCAGATGCATATCTCACCCTCTCTTGCTCCTCCGCCAGAATTTTCTAGATTATTTTCAATTAAAAGTTAATAACCTAGTTCTGTTTCATCTGCCATAGCCTATTCTCACATCAAAGATATGGAATTGGTGACTTCTTACCTTAAGATGGACATGGAGATGAAAAATCCACCACCCAAACACACACCTCCAGCGATGCCTGAGTGGGACAAGTCAGCCAAGAGATCAAAACAGCAGGCCACAGAAGCCCCTTGTCCTGCTCCCTCTCAAGCTGCTCTGACAGAGGAACAATTCCTGGAAGAATTTGCTCCTATGAAAAATATGCTCCAGATCTTGACCGACGAAATGAAAGAAATACAATCCTCTGTGTAATCTCTGACCTGTCGGGTGGGGGACACCCTGTACCTCCTCCCTAGAAGACTGGCATAATAAAGCTGGCCCAGACATCTGTTCTCTTTGCCAGCATTTAAAAAAACTAGAAACCCATTTAGAGGATTTAGAGGGAAGGAGTTATCCTTGACTTGCTGGAATGGGTGGAGAGTCCTAACGGGTCCTGTTCATACAGAAGCTATGTGAGAAAATTGCTGGACCATCCCACAATGGCCCGGCATATATAACTGAAAGGGCACATCACTCTCTACACCCCATGCCAACAGATGGTTCCTTCCCCCAGGCCACTGATTTGCAAATTCCTCGACTACTTGGACCGGCAGCATATTTTAACAAAGGTCCAAGATTTGAAAGAGGTGTTGTGGGAAGGCAGCTGGATTCTGGTGGCCCAAGATGTTCCCATTGCAGTCAGGCAAAGGAGAGCAGCAGTGCTCTCCTTAGTTACAAAGTTAATAGCAGCTAAAATCCACTTCAGGATCTGTTACCCTGCTACTTTGCAAGTTTATGTTTTTTTTTATAATTCAGTAAGCTTTATTTTACTTTTTCTTTTCTTTTTAAGACAGAGCCTTTACAAAAAGTTGGATAACAGGCAATCAAGAGGATCACCCCAATACAGTATGTACAGTCTTGTGGATCAAATATCAGACGTGTAAACTCCAAGTATCACAGAGATGAAATAAAACATATGCTGGAGGTGAAACCTCCAGTCCCCACCCCACCTATTTCCACCCTCATAAACCCCCTCTTTCCCACCCCATACCAAGTTTGATCTTATTCAATCAACCTGACATAGTTCAAAGAATAATTTTCAATTTAATCATCTAAGGTTTCCATAAAGACAGCAAAACATCTAGTGGTCCCCACGTAGATTGATAGGTATTTAACATATTACCCATGGATGAAATATGTTTCTCCAATTGGAGTGCAAGTAAAACTTCTTTATGCCATTCCAAAATAGAAAAAGGTGTGCTATCTTTCCAGTGCCTCAAGATAATTAACTTGGCAGTGGCAGAAACCATTGCCAAGTGCGCTTTTCTAATTCTAGGGGTACCATGTGGGAAGACATAAAGTAAGCAAGCGTCTGGAATAAAAAGGGGGTCAAGGCCCAAAAGTGGATCTAGAGCTTGTCAGATAGTCTGCCAGAAGGTCTGTACTTTTGGGCAGGTCCACAACATGTGGTATAAAGTTCCAAGGAGACTGCCACACCATGAGCAGTCAGGCGAGGGTACACAACCCAACTTATAAAGTTTAATTGCGGTAAAGTAAAGGTTGTGCATAATATGAAATTGAATTAGACGCAATCTATCTTGCTTAATAAATTGATAAGTTTTGCCATAATTTCCTCCAGAAGCCAACCTCACTGCCAACAGATAATGCCTGAGACCAATAATAACATACCCCTTGAGGCAAGTTGAGATCAAGAGATTGCACTATCTTATAAACTTTAGAAACCCCATGGGGTACCCTAGCCAACTGCAGAATCATAGAAAGGTTATCCATGGGTGGTGGTGGAACCAAGACATGACCCAGATGAGTTGTAATAATTTCCTTGAGTTGCTTGTATTTAAAGGAGGATTCGGCAGGCATATTAAACCAGAGTTGAAATATGGATAAGGGAATCATTGTACCATCAGCAAACAAGTCTGAGACTTTCTTATTGAGTAAGAGGGGAAAGAAAGAGGTAAAAATGGGCTTATGACCAATTTTGAAATGAAGATTACCCAGGATTGGTTAGTCCAAGGAGGAATGCCAGTAGTGGGAAATGTGTTTTGCAGCTGATGTAGAGCTTTAACAGACCAACCTATTGGGGTATTTTGCAGTGGTTTGGGAAGGGCACTGGGGGTAGCATTTACCAAAGCAGGGAGGGTACAGTGGTATTGATCAGATATAAACCTCTCAATGTCTAACCAAAGGGGAACATAGGTCTGTAGACCATACGCATGTGCTTCTGTTGTCCAATGTGCAAGGCATGTGAGGTGCTGAGCACAGTTATACGTGAAGAAGGAGGGAAATGAAAGACCACCCTGCAATTTTGGTGCTGAAAGTTTAGCATAGGACTGCCTGACTCCTTTACCTTTCCACATGAATGCAGTGAGCATGGTTTGAAGTTTAGAGAGCCATTTTTTAGGGAGAGAAAAAACAAGCATTCCCAGAGGATACAGCAAACGGGGTAAGACATTCATTTTGAGTGTTTATTCTCCCCCACAGTGAGAGAGGCTGACCACTCCATCTGTTAAGGTCAGTTTTAAAGGTGCTTAAAAGGTCTGAGAGATTCGTTTTAAACATGATGGGTATGTCTCTAGTAATTTTGATTCCCAGATAGGTAAGGGAGGTATTGTAGATTCCCATGAAAGTGCAGAGTGGGCAGTCACCATCCAGGAAGTTTTGTTATTTAAAAGGAAGACATTAGTTTTAGAGAGGCTGAATTTATAGTGGGATAATGCAGAAAATTTGTTGACTTCCTCCAGGAGAGAAGGGATACCCTTCTGGGGATCCTCAAGGTGTAAGAGGGGATCATCTGCAGATGCAGAAAGGGTATAATGTAGGTCTTCTATTTTAATCCCCTGTAGCCTCACAAAAGTTACCAGTTTGCTAATCAGAGGCTCCAGGTAGATATTGAACAGGAGGGGGGATAAGGGCATCCTTGTCTGCTGCCCCGTTGGAGCAGAAAAGGGTCTGAGAGTATTCCATTGCACCAAATTTGTGCTGAGGGGGAAGAATATAGCAGTTTCACCCAGTTAAGAAAGCTGGAGGGGAGGCCAAAATTGGCCATAGTAGCAAAAAGAAAGTCCCAGGAGACCCTGTCAAATGCTTTCTCGGCATTCAGGGACACAAGAACTGCAGGCAGGGGTGAGTCCCTGGACACCGATGGCAAGTGCAGTACTTTACACATATGGTCCATTGATGATCTATCCAATATGAAATCAATTTGCTCTCTACTGATGAGGGAAGTCAAAAGGGTCCCCAACCTGTTGGCTAATATTTTGGCAAGAATTTTCACATTGGTGTTAATCAATGATATAGGCCGGTAGTTTTCAGGGTATAAGGGGTCTTTACCCTGTTTAGGGATAATGGTGATTAGGGCATTAAGAAAGCTCAATTCTGAAAGTCCCTTGGCATACCAAAAGTTGTAGACCTTAGTTAAGAGAGGGCCCAGTTCTGAAAGGCATGCTTTGTATAAGTTGTTAGACAGGCCATCAAGACTGGAGGCTTTATCCAGTGGGAGCTCCTCAACTGCATTCCTTACTTCCTGATTATTGATAGGATTGCTGAGGGGATTGGCCAAAAGGGGGAAGAGTTTAGGGAGATCAATTGAGTTGAGATACTCAGTGATTTCAGAGTTGGTAGGTTGATCAGATCTGACTTCAGAACATAGATCCTTATAGTAGCATCTTAAAACAGCTGCAATATCTCTGGGAGAAGTGACTACGGGACTACCTTTATTGGACTTAGTACTGGAGATAAATCGAGAAGTTTCAGCTTGTCTAAGCCAAATTGCTAATAACTTACTAGCTTTCTCTCCTGTGTCAAGATGTTTAATTTTTGTATGTTTCAATGAGAGTTCAGCTTTCTAGAACATCAAAGCTGAGTATTGGGCATGCAACCCATGTAGATTAGCCCATTCAGCTTCTGGGGATTGATGGCTGAGAGTGCATTGCAGTTGATACATGCCACTAAGCAAACTATCTTGCCATCATTTAAACTGTCAGATTTAGTAGCAGACAGCCGGAGGCATTCCCCCCTTACGGAGCATTTCATAGCTGCCCAGATCACGTCTATTCTGGTCATGGAGCACAGGTTATTCACTAGGAAGCTAGCAAAATAATCTTTGATCTGCTGTAAGGAGTCTAGTTTTTGGAGCAGTTGGGTATTTAACTGCCAGAGGACATCCCTTTTAATTCAGGGTCCAAGGAGATATGTGAGGGATATCGGTGAGTGGTCAGATATGACCTTCTCGTGTATATCTACAGTTATTATACCTGGAAGGGCAAAAGAACTCAATAACAAAAAGTCGATTCTAGAGAATGACTTGTGTGGGGGTGAAAAAAAAGTGTATTGGTGTTCCTCAGGATATAGTGTTCCCCATGCAACGATGAGGTCAGCATTCCTCATTAGATCATGTAAGGCCCTTTGTGAAGGCGATAACCCTTGTTTCCGGGAGTTAGACCTGTCTAAGTGTGGATGCAGGGCTACATTCCAGTCTCCACCTAAAATAGTAAGTGTGGTGGGGTTGGTGACAACAAGGCTTGTCAGATGGGTAAAACATTGAGTGGAGTCTTGGTTTGGACCATATATAGCACCCAATATAATTTGTTGTACTTCATGGAGGCCATGAAGGAGAATGTATCGACCATTGGGGTCCCAGATTTCCTGTTCCAGTTTGAAGGGAATTTTTTTCTGAAATAGTATCGCTACTCCCCCACTGTTTGTAGATTTCCCATCTCCGAATACCTGTCCCACCCAGGTCCGATGCAACAGAGTCACATCTTCATGTTGGAGATGTGTCTCTTGGAGACATGCAATCCCTGCCTTTAGATGATAGAGGTGCTGAAGAATGACTTGCCTCTTGCATTTATCTTGGGCACCTTTTACATTTCAGCTTATGATATTATAAGGACTACTCATAATCATTAATTTAAGGGGGAATGTTAAATTACCTGGCTTATCCAGGTTGCTATAAGACATAAGAAATTCTGGGCTATTGATTAAATTATTTTCTCCAAGGACAAGTTGTTCTGACACACTTGGCATCCCCTATCCACAACCCAGTCTAATAAAATTGAAAAAAGACTTATTCACAATGAAACTTATTCCCTGTTTCCCTCCCCTTAATTAACAAAACCCTAATAAAAATACCCTGTCATAGTTTACCAGTCCTAACCCCAATTCTAATTAACTGCACCACTAAATATGCCTGGTGAGTGATGTCTTTGCGCAACTTAGAGTCACACCAGAAGAAGCCCCTTCCCCCCCACTCCCGCTCTTTGCCTGCTATAGAAATGGTGATTGTCGGATCCAGGCAATGTAAACCTAATAGAACATTGCTATGAATCAAACAGTCTTAAGAGGGAGTCAAAAGGAAAAGCATAATCCTCTGCTTATTGTTATGCAAAAATGTCATGAAGAGTGCTTTGCTGTGCAAAAAAAAAGGGGGGCTACAGAAGGAAGCTATTCCCAAGAGCAAAGAAAAATGCTTTCCTGGGAGTAGTCCCTTTATTTTTAGCTAGAAGCTGTCCCATAAGCAGTGACAGTTTAAGGACCTGTGATGTGCATTCGCAGCCCAATCTAATAACCAATTAAAATCCATAGGGGATGAAAATAAAGTAAGCGTTGCCTTCCATCTTGACCAGAGAATTTCTGAAGTTCCATAGCCTTTAACCAAATTCTTTCAAATAGTAGATTGGGTAACAGTCTAATAAACAATCTAGTTTGGCAGTCCAGAGGTATTAAAAAGTAAAGCGGGAGGCGCACACTACATAATGGGATAAACTCCAACTCAAGCGCCGTAGTAGGCCCCCCAACATGAGGTCACCAATACAGGCTCCACTGCAGAGATCAAACTATCATGGCAATACATTACACAGGGTCTCAGATGAAAATAATTGAAGCAGTTGCCAACAAAAACCACCTCCAATCCCTCGATCAGCAAATCATCACCTCAAGATAATCAACAGAGTTCCCCGAAATTACCACATATTCAGGTCCCATAAGGAATGAGGTAATCGCCTATCCCTGAGGATCTTATCACTTAAAGAGATTTGGCATTAGGTTTCTAAGCTCTTGTACTACTTGTTCATGCAAGTCAAATGAGAGCCATTAATCGTCGGATTTTATCTGAAGCACCGCCAGGTAGCGCATGTGAAATGGTGTGCCAGAGGCAATTAGCTTCGAAACAATTGGGTGCTATTCCTGCCTCTTCACCCTAATGGACTGAGGAAGATCTTGGGTAATTCAGATTCTGCACCCTTCCCATAAGACATCTTGCAGTTCTCTGACTTTGGCAAGTATGTGTTGTTTGTCCAAAAAGTTTAACAACTTGAAGATGAGAGGCCGAGGTGGGGAGCCAGGAGGTGGGAGAGGGTGAAGGGTGTAGTGCGCTCATTCAATAATATATTTAGCACCATTCAGGGATGGCCCTGCAATCTTCTCATACAGATTCTGAAGAAATAAAATGGGAGCATTTCCTTCTTTTTCTAGAATTCCAATAACCAGAAGATTGTTCCTCCTACTTCTACCCTCCAGATCTTCAAGTTTCTCTTCTAGTTTCTTGAGTCTTCAGACAAATTTTATTGTTACTTGTTCATTTTTATCCTGCTTTTTCTCTAGGGAGATTAGTTTAGCTTCTGAGTCACCCACATGAATTGTCAGGGATTGCACTGATGTCTTGATTTGCTGTAAGCCCTCAGAGATGTTAGCTATTTTCTCCTGTAGTGGCTGCATAATCTCCAAAAATTTTTCTTCTGAGAGAGCAGCCACTGTTGTGGGAGGTTTAGGTGAGCTGGCAGGCTGGTGTTTAGGGTGCTTAGCGGCCTTGTTTTTCTCCGGAGTTGGTGGAGGAGAATGTCTTGGAGGTGCTTTTTTCATGTAAACCTCCATATTATTTAGTATTGTTAGAATCCAGAGGTGTTCAGCAGTCAGTTGATGTGGTTTATGAATCGCTATTATACATGGAAACAGAGGAAAAACTGAATTTGATAGCAGAGGAGCAGAGCTGTGGAAGGCTGCGACTGTTCCTCAAGCTGCCATCACGTGACCCCTACTTTACAAGTTTTACATAAGGTGGTCTGGAAGAGCTTCAACTCCTTTGACCAGGCACTCACAGGGCTCAAGGTATTATTCCCAGATCTCTTTAAGCCAATTTGAACTTACTACACATCTGTGTTAAATATTTCATTAACCTGGTTGTTAAATGTATACACCGGACTGAGTTGTGGACTTTTAAGTTTCTCCCCATTGACTTTTGTTGGAGACCCTGGTTATATTAATTTTCTCACAGCCTAGTTCCCTAATGGGATAAATGCTTCGTCTTAATTCAGTGGGACCTCGGGTGCACCTGCCAGGAAGGAATTTAATTTGTGGATAATTTATTTTGTGTTTCCATGGTGCTATATTTACCATAGCTGTCCTCTTCTGGTATGTCTCCATCATATCTGTGGTGCATCAGGGACAATGTCAGACAACGATCTTTAAGGATGGGACATTTCTTTTGGGAGATCTTAGTAATCCTTCTTGGACTGGGAATGCGGTGTAGAAAGGTATTTTTATTTTTATTTTTTTGGTCCCCATCGAAACTAGTGGCTTGGCTCTGTTAAGTGCCGGCTTATTTTTGATGTCAGCACTGCTTTCCCCCAAGCCTTCTCTGTGCACTGAGGTTCCTGCTTGCTCTCCTGTTACTGTCTCCTGGGGCAATCCAATGCCCTACCAATATTAAAAACTCGAGCACTTCTTCCACAGCTCCTGAGTCAGTTACTTTTATGTGGACTGCACAGTGAAGAGGCGGTATGTCGTCGGAGCTACACCTTCAAATGTGAGGTACTGTGCCCGCCTGGGAATACAAAGACATCTATCTGGAGTGACTTTTACACTACTAGCAAATCATGGACTGGGTATTATATTTTATAGACCTGATTTGTTTGCTGAGAGGTGGATTTTACTGTGTTTTTGTTTGCTTATTTTGTATACTCCCTAAACCAAAGTCCTTCATTTTTTCTAGTTCTTTACTCCCATAGTACAATTGAGGGCTCCCATAATTTAGTTCTTTGTTGATACAGAGTCTTGGGGATCTCCAGTACCTGCCTTTTGAAGCAGATTAAAGTCTGGGGAGAGCTGGGATTTTTTTTTGGGGGGGGGGGTCTCAGTTTAACTTTATTTTCATCACTTTCCATGGGATGCTTCCAAGTGTTTCTTCCCACAGACGTTTGGCCTTTTTTATTACTCAACCTAGTACAGTTCATTCTGCAGGGGACTTTATTATTGTTTAACTACTGAAATTAATCTTGGTTTATTCTTTTCACTTATGGCCTGAGAGCTGTAGCTATAGTATCTACCTTATTTTGAATACTTGTTAACTTTAGTTAGTGGTAATGTTACTGAATGTTAACTAATGTTCTGAGGCGGGGGGCTCTTGGTCAGAGTTGGTGTGTACATCATGGATGGATCACTTGTTAGAGTTCAGTCATTAGGACTGGGGATCAGGGGATATATTTGGGGGTTGTTGTTGATTGGTTTTGGCTCTTTGGGAGGAGGAAGGATGGGAGGGTGGGTGGAGGGACCTGAGTATTGTTGATTTTTGGGTTTGGTGGATTTTGTCATGGGTGAGGGAGGGCCTCCCAGAGCATGGAGATTATAGAGTTACTATTGCAGGGGTGTCTGTTTTGCTTTTGGAGCTTGTATAAGTGTGCCCGTTTGTCTCTAGATTTAGATAAATGGTGAGAAAGGTGACTTATAAATTTATAACATGGAATATTAGGGGGCTGCAGAGCAAGCAAAAATGATATATGGTCTTGAAACATCTCCACAGACTTCAGGCAAGTGTGGCTTTGCTCCAAGAATCCCACATTAAGAGAGAGGAACTTTCCCTGTTTAGGAGGAGCTGGGTTGGTTGGGTTTTGGGGGCAGGTTCCAGCATGAAGAAAAGCGGAGTGGTTATACTGGTTGCAAGGGGACTTCTGTTTCAGTTAATACAGGAATATTGGGATAAGGAGGGATGGTTCATCCTTATCCATGCTCGACTGAGGATTCCTGACGTTATACTGGGGTCTATATATGGCTCAAATATTGATTCCCCTTGGTTTTTCTCTGAGCTGGGGCTAAAGCTAGCCTCTTTCCATAGGTTGCTCATCATACTAGAGGACAGGAACCTGGACTATCAAAATGATTTTGATAGATCGTTGTCCCAGAGGAAGGACCTTTCCCCCACTCAATGAGGGTTTACGGAACTCATGGATCAGATGGGTCTTATAGATCCTTGGCGGGCCCTGAATCCTACGGCTAGTCAATTTACATTTTACCCCACACACACACAGGGAACCTCTTCTCACCTAGATTTTTTCCTCTTCAGTAAGAATTCCCTCTCAGGAGTTATTGCTAATGATATTTTACCTCTTGTCATATCGGACCACTCTCTGGTAGCCCTGATATTGGGGTTAAATGAACCCGAGGAAAGGGTTGGGATATGGAGGTTAAACTCTCAACTCCTGAAGGACTTGCAAGGTACACAAGTAAGGGGATTTGTTACCAAATTTATTGAGGAAAATGAGGGATCGGTTACTAGGCTGTGGGGGAAGTGAAATGTGAGGTCCGAGAAGAATGTATCCAGTTAGCGGCTAAATGAATGAAATTTTGTGCCCATGAGAAGGACCATCTTTTATCTGAAATTAGACATATGCTGCACCACCTGTTGTCTGCTTCATTCCCAGAGTATTGGAAACAACATAATCATCTTCAGGTGAAGCATTACGAGCTACTTGGGGAGAAAGCTGACCTAGCTCTTTTCCGCACTAAAACCAGATATCTCAAGCTTAGAGAAAATGGAAGGTATCTCAAGCGTGGAGAAAATGTAAATTGACTACTAAAACTAAAACCAGGTATCTCAAGTCAGGAGAAAGAGCTGGAGGTTGCTCGCCTGGAGACTGAAACATCTACAGATGGCAAGAGTCATTCCCAGGCTCAGGTTGAGCCTGCTTGAGGAGACTCTCACCCATCCCAAGGACATTTAGGGCTGACTTGGGAATTGAAAGAGTTGTAATATTTGGGAATCTGGGTACCCTGCTTCCAATCAGACTTGTGCAAAGTGAACCTCCCCCCCCCTCCTTGCAGGCTATTAAGTTGGACTTTCAGAGATGGGCAACACTACCTCTGTCCCTATGGGGCCAGGTTAGCACTATTAAAATGAATATTCTCTGGAGGCTGTAGTACCCCTTGGGAATTATGAGAGTACTGTATATTTAACAAAATCATGGTTTCTACAACTTCAAAGGATCCTAAATCAATTCTTGTGGAGGGTTGGCTCACCGTGCCTAACTTAAACTTACACAGCTGAGAGAGAAGGAGGGACTTTGCTTTCCTGATTTCTTCTTATATTATTTAGCCTTACATAGTTTGCAGTGGCTGCAATGGGGCAGAGGGGCTGATGGACCCTTGCCAGGTATTTACCAACTACTTTGGCTTAAGGTAGAAGTTGGCTCATGTATGAAAGCAGGGTTGCAACTTAGCAGTCTGCTTTATCTCATGCCATCTAGTTTGCCACCTTCACTTAGATGGCCCCCCTTTTATGTGGTCACTGAAGGCTTGTGCTCAGATAAGAAGTCACTTTAGGATGGACTGGTTTAAGGCATTAACTCAGCCAGTATTGGGTAACCCGCACATCCAAAATGCAGGTTGTCCTATACTATCAGCTTTCTGCCCATCGCTGTGGGAGGCCAAAGTAGAATCTCTTCTTGGAAATAGCCAATTGCTAACTCACAGGGAGTTGCAAGACAAGTATTTGCTTCCCCTTTTGCACAGTTTTAAATATTTGCAATTAACAAAGGCTCTGAGGGATTTCTTTGATCCTGGTCCCTGGCAGGATCTGGATAATGGAGTCTTGTCCAGTCTTATGTCCATAGCTTCCCAACCTCATTCAGTTTCTGGTTTATACTCCTGCCACTAGTTGGTGGACCTTAATTCGTTGTCAGGGATTGGGTTCTAAGGGCAACAAAAAGTGAGCCTGGACTATACTCCGCAGCAATGGCAAACTATATGGTGTAATCTATATAAATTTGTGAAACTGGATAGGTATAGATGGTCCCAGTTTAGAATTTTACATGATTTATATTATACACCAGTTAAGTTATGTAGGATGGGAAAGTCCCCAGCTCCTGCCTGCTCCCGATGTGGTCTTTTGGATGGTGATTTAAAGCATATGTTATAGGACTGTGTCAAGATTCAGCCAGTTTGGAATACGATTAAATCATCCCTTGATCCCTTACTGGGTCCAGATGGAGCCTTCACTCCCGAAATTTGCCTTTTAGGTGACTTTCCTCCTTCCCTAATTTGACAGTGCAGTGTTTACATAGCTTTAATTTCTATTACAGCTAAAACAGTCATTCTTAGACATTTGCTGGAGGAAGGCACCCCATCTTTTGGAGACTGGTATAAGGAAGTCATATATATTAGAATAAGTTCTAGAGCTTTTTCAATAGCAGCACCCTTGTATTGGAATTCACTTCCCCTTGATGTTAGGATTGCTCTCTCTGTTTTAACTTTTAAATAAAGGTTAAACAGTTATATATTACATAAATCTGCTTGTAACTGTAATTTGTAATTTTTTTTTTTTTGGTATTGTATTGTTGTTGATTGTATTTGTGTATTCTTGTATGTATTTTATTTGTCTAGGTCGGGCCTGAAAAGGGACCTTTGGTCCAGTGCCTTTACCCGGTTACCAAAGAGTAAATGAAAAATAAATGAAAAATGGAATGAAGTCACCCTGGCCTTAGCGGTTGAAAAACACATTGCAATGATGTATCAAAGGGAGGATTCCTACAGACAATGGTGGGAAACCCTGCCTACACTTCTATTGATATCGAGAGAGACCTAGGCGAGCGTAAGGTAGAACCAGGGCTCTTTTCCATCTTTGTATTAACAGGCCAGGTTTTATTGGGGAGGTTGGGAGCATGACTGTTAGCATTCCAAATGACACCCAGTTGGCAGAGACACCCACCGGCTTCTGCTAGTATCCCCCCTTTGGTATTACTCGTGCAACAGACACATATGAGGTTTCCCCCTCTGCTGGCTGTGCTCTGGGTTGGGGGTTCTGGGGGGGAGGGAGAGGACAGGAGGGTGGTTGGTTTTCCTTTTGTGTAAAATATTTGTTTGCGTACATGCTGCCTCCGTTTATTGTTCTGACACTAGTATGTACCTGTTGTTTTTCTTTATTTCTTTTGTTAAAAGTTCAAATAAAGTATATGTGATTGAAAAAAAAATCAGTTCATTTTTGCAAAATGATCTGGTTGCGGATATTTCATTCACTGGACAAAATGTGTGCCACTGTTGTTGCCTACTAACCACCTTGCCCCTGCAGTAATCCTTACCAAGGTGAAGTACGTACCTACTCCTCAAATTGTGAAGTCATCTCACAACAATGGAAGAATCAGGTAATGAACATATTCTATTTTCTTGGTTGTACAGTGTCCCCTTCCACCAAAATACCATCTGGACACCCCTAGACAGTTGGAATGGGAAGCTGGCACTTCTAATGCTGGGCCTGTCCTCTGTGGATGAAGAGTAGGATGCCATCCAACAGCAAAGGTGCAGATGGACCCTAGGGGCTTTGATTACTGCTAAAAGGGTGCTTTTATGACATTGGCAAAGTCCACTGGCCCCTAATACCATGGAATGGCCCATGGAACTGGGGGAGATGGCAGATTATGAACGAGTTCCCTACAGCACCACTGGTAAAATGGAGTACTATCAAGAATTGTGGCATCTTTTCCTCACATTCCAGTACTGCAAAATACCATAAGAGCACTATGAGAGAAAAAAAGAGTTGTAGGGACCAAATAGTGAGGATCAGGAGGGGTGGGTGGGTGGATGGAAAAGGGAGTGGAACAGGCAGAAGCACTGAATGAATATTTCTGCTCTGTGTTCTCCCAGGAAAAGGGCAGTCCACTGCCTCCGTGGACTGGGAGGATGGGGAAGGGGGAGAAGGGGTGACAGATGGGATGATGGCGGAGAGTAGAGTACTAGAGGATTTGAAGGCACTAAGGGCTGACAAGGCACCAGGTCCTGATGTCATTCACCCCAGGGTGCTGAGGGAGATGGCGGAGGTGTTGGCCAGACCACTGGTGGACCTGTTTAATACCTCCCTGGACATGGGATACATGCCACAGGACTGGAGGTTGGCTCATGTGGTGCCTATTTACAAATGTGGCCCCAGGGATGAGCCAGCAAACTACAGACCTGTTTGTCTCACTTCCATAGTGCGTAAAGTTATGGAGGTGATCCTGCAGGACAGATTGGTGAATTTTCTCCAGGTAAAAGGCCTGCAGGATGGGCAGCAACATGGTTTCATCTTGAGTAGATCTCGCCAGACCTATTTAATAGAGTATTATGGCTGGGTAACAAGAGAACTGGATAGGGGCCATGCAGTGGATGTCCTGTATTTGGCTTCAGTAAGATCTTTGATTCAGTGCCTCATGGGCAGCTGGGAGGAAACTAAAATCCATGGGGTGGGGGAGAAGTTGGCTAACTGGATGATGAATCAGCTGAAGGGGAGGCAGCAGTGGGTGGTGGTGGGGGGGGACTATCAAACCGTATGCCTGTGACAAGTGGGGTACCTCACGGCTCTGTGCTGGGTGTGGTATTGTTCAGCCTGTTCATGTCAGATATCTCACATGGAGTTAAGAGCAGGATCAGTCTGTTTGCAGATGATACCAAGATGGAAGCGGTGGTGGATGATGTCAAGAGGTGGAAAGAGCTACAACTGAATCTAACCAAATTCGAGGAGTGGTCGGTGAAGTGGCAGCTGGGCTTCAGTGCAAAGAAGTGTAAGGTTATGCACTTTGGGGTGAAAACCCGAGGAAAGAATACTGGTTGGGTGGGGTGAGACTGGGGGTTATTGAGGAAGGGAAGGATCTGGGGGTGATGATATATGAGAGCATGAAAAAATCTGCCCAGTGTAGAAAGGCTGCAGCCTAGGCTAACAGGATGCTGGGGTGTATTTCAAGGGGAATCTCACCCAGACATAAGGACGTGATCCTGCCCCTCTACAGATCTTTGGTCAGACCGCACTTGGAGTATTGTGTGCAGTTCTGGCGGCCGTATTTGAAGAAAGATATCAGGCTACTAGAAGGGGTGCAGCATATGATGACAAAAATGATACAGGGGATGGAAGGCAAACCATATGAGGACAGATTGAGGCATCTGAGTTTATACACCCTGGAGGAGAGGAAGGGTTGGGGCGATATGATTGAAACATTCAAGTATCTGAATGGTCCAACAAATCTGGCACAGTTGAGTTATTTAGGCTAAGAAAAGGAAGGGACACAAGAGGGCATAGATTAAGATTGAAGGGAGGCAGATTTAGGAGAGATATGAGAAGGCATTACTTCATGGAAAGGGTGGTTTCGAAATGGAATACCTTATCGGAGGAGGTGGTATCATGTAGGATGGTGGGCACTTTCAAAAGGGCATGGGAGAGGGCAAGGGGGTGTCTGGGTAAGTAATAATGAGAAATTGCTGGAGGGGAGTAAATGGGAAGAGGGTGGGGCAGCTGCAATCTAGGGAAGCTAGCTGTGCCCTCAAGCAGACTTGATAGATCATAGGGCCTGTTTCTGCTTGCAAATTCATATGTATGTATGTATATGCCACACTACTTGCTTCAGCGCAACCACATAGGCCAGCACCTGGGAGCTAGCAACTAATTGGACTTGCTGACTTTACTCTTATGAAAACTGGCAGCCCCCCATTCCCCCCACTATGTATGCCCCATGACTGTCTCACATCTGCATGGCCCAAAGGCAATTTTTCATGCACCTAAAGGAAGGAATACACAAGCTGGTCTCCTGGAACAGACGGGGGTTAGCATCCTACCAACTCTGCCATAATACTGCACTTATAAGTAGTGAAGATGCAGGTTTGCCACAGATAGGCATTCTTTCGGTACCTTTTACAATGTTATAACTGATTTCTTCCTTAGTTATGAATATTTCATGCTGCTTAGTGTTACCCTAATGCTTTTCTATGCTCAGATATTAAGAACCTGTTATAGTTTATGTCAGCGAAGACTTAATGAGTTGAGTTTATAACATACTAAGTACTGAATTGCTTCGGGCTACTTCCAACTTTATTAGTTTGAAATATTCAATGTATGTCCTACCTTGGTAATCTTAATGTGTATATCTGAATACTTTTGGGATCAGGGCTAGGATCATTGCTGTTATAGCTGTTTATACCACGTCATTGTGTAATACTAAACAAACCAATAAACTTTTAATTAGAAAAAAGTAGTGGTCCCAGAAAGCTAAGGAACACTGAGCTGTGATACCCTGATATAAGGTGACCTGGTGTTTCTTAACTTTATGGGACCACAATTTAATAAATTATTACTGTTCATATTCCAGCCATCGGTGTGTGTACTTTTTTTTTGTTTTGTTTTGTTTTGTTCAATGGAAAATGTTGTGCCTCACCCTCACCTCCTGACTCAAGTCATTCTGAACACATCTTTCTGGTAGTAAGAGTCCTGCACAGTCTTCTGGTGGGGTCTCAAATAAACTGTACGGTTATATTATTTAAATACAATACTCAAAGTATCCAGCAGGTTGCCTGTTTCTCTGACCACCTGATCCCTTATGGCCTCATCTCAGTCAATTCAGTTTGGGTAACAAGGTTTGCTGCCAGCCCGTCGGCACAGCGGCAAGGTGTTCACTTGTGGCACCGACATCCTGGGTTCAGGGACAGACTCAAGAGTTGGAGGGCCAGTTGGGGAGAGAAGGTCTGAGTGTCCCAGGCACTGCTGTCTTTCTCTGGAGGAAGGGGGGAAGAGTGTCCTGTGCTATGCGGACCTCTGGTGGAGGCTGGGGTACTATTGTGGCCAACTTCACACATTAGGGGGTGCATAGCAGATGCTGGCATCATTGCACATCTATGCCCCCAGGAAAAACTCTTAAAAAAAAATAATGCCGGCCCACTAATGACAACCCCCATCTCCACCACTTCTCCTGCTGCAGACTAGGGTCTGTCGGGGGGGTCCTGCTACCTGCCCTGGGGGGGGCAAGCCAGGGCTAGAAGACCAAGTTCCTTGGGGAGAGGGCACCTGCCTGGCAGCCTTGGCCAGGGGGGTAAGCCTGGGGATAGGGGGGCAGCGAGTGGGGCTGGGAGTCCAGAACCTCCAGTGCCAGGGGGAAGGAGCCAGGCAAAAAAAAAAAAAAACAAGGTTTGCTGACTGTTCTCGGACAACATACTGTAAAAATGAAAACTCCTTTGTGGAATATGTTCCATTTGTGTTGGACAGCATTCTTGGATGCATTTCATAGCCAACCCAGTCCAATTCCACCAAAGTCCATTTGAAGGATGATGTATGTCAGAAGATTTTGACGAGTGTGACAGGTTCTGTGAGGGGAAGGTGCCCGAGGGAAGAACAAAGGTCCCCTTGACCCCTTGTTTACCTTTTGCCTTAAATTTATAACAAAAGGAAATATAAAGGTGCATTTAGGACATGTAAAATGTTGTTTATGTGGAATACACCAGGAGCTGCTGTTGTACAACTGATGTCTAGTTGTGTCATTTAGCTGTATCCTGCATTGCGGCAGGTTTTTGGGTGAAAATTATTTAAAAATAGTTTAAAAATGAAAAGGACGTGTACTTTGCATGAAGGAGAAAGTGCAGGTTGCGCTAGTTTGAAAATAACTTTGGGGCCAAACATGTAAAGAGAGTTAAAATTGTGTTAAATAAAAGACATGCTTCATCCTTTTGTTCCCTTTCTCCCTCCTGTGTCAGGGTTTAAATGGGAATTGGTGGAACGAGACTGGTAAAGTGCCAGCTTCTTTGTTGCAGGACCACTCCGTGTCTCTGGGTTATTTTGTTATATTTTCTGATGCCCCTTTAAATAGACAAAACCTTGGGGAACAAGGAAGGGAAGTGGGGGGGGCGTCTAAATTGCGGCAGTCGTGAAAGAGAGAGCAGCTTGCCCGGTGTCAGAGGCACTGCCGCATGGTGTGGTTTGAAAACAATATTTAATAAACTAAAGAAAGTCAAGCGCATAGTGCACTGCCGCATGTTGGAGCAGGAGCAGCCCCAAAGCAACAGAATTTACTGGATTGTGCGGTGCAAGATTAAACAGATAAAGAATTTGTGGAGCAAAGACAGGCTTTGTAGCCTCCCTTGGCAACCTTGCTCCTGGGAAAAGGGGTAGACAAGATTAAAGTAAAAAGAAAGAGAGGGAGCTTTATTTTGGTTTTAATAGGGGGATGTGTCATGGCAGAAGCTAGTGGCTGGCATTGGGCCAATTGAGTTATTTCGGCCACCTCTAACTGCCTAAGACAAAACTAAGTCTTCCCTTCGAGGGTACATGAGAGAGACACAAAGCTCTCTCACAGAAAGGAAAAACTTCAGGACATGAGAGAAGAGAGAGCTGGTTTTAATGCAAAATAGGAGTGTGCTTGCTCCTAGCTCTCTCTCTCGCTCTCAGCACTATATCTAAGGTCTAAGTGAGGCAGCCTGTCACGCCACCTCACGCATAAAATATAGTGCTATACATACAGAAGCATTTACATGTACAGGGACAGGGAAGTCCCTAAAGGCAGAGAAGAAAGAATGTGATATAAAGAATGGGTTGCCAATGAAAATAAATGAAGCTAGCTAACAGAGGACCAGAGACTGGCCCAAATGAAAAGGTTAGCTGACGGGCTACAAATTCAGCTGTCAGGAGAGGGGAAAATAAACAAGAGAAAGTGCTCCAAGGAAATAGGCGCCTCCAGAATTAAATAAATGCAAAAGAGAGATAAGATCCTAATGTGGGGCATAAAGTGTGGAAGACAAATAAAAAGAATAAAAGGAAAGCCAAATATATTTTTACCTGTTGAACTGCAGGGGTGTTCTATAGAAACATAAACTTTGATGGCAGATAAGGACTGCTAGGCCCATCTAGTCTGCCCATTTCCCTACCTACAGGATAGGCCGCAGATCCTAGTTAACCAACAGCCTTTATCTTCCTGCCCCCCACAAGAATTGCCTTATGTCTGTCCCATGCATTCTTGAATTCTCCCACAGTTTTAGACCCCACAACTTCCTCAGGAAGGCTGTTCCATGCATTCACTACCCTCTCTGTGAAATAATCCTTCCTCACATTGCACCTGAACCGCCCTCCTTCTATCGTTAAATTGTGTCCCCTTGTTCTTGCAAATCTCTTTTTCTGAAAGATGCTACCCTCTTGGAATTCTCTTGAGGTACTTGAAAGTTTCTATCATGTCCCCCCTCTCCCTTCTTTCCTCAAGGGTATACATATTAAGCTCCTTTAGTCTCTCCTCATACGGCTTCTCTTGCAGACCCTGCACCATTTTAGTTGCCCTCCTCTGGACTGCCTCTATCCTGTCTATGTCCTTTCGGAGATGGGGTCTCCAGAACTGGACACAGTATTCCAGATGGGGTCTCACCAACTGTCTGTACAGAGGGATAACAACTTCCTGTTTTCTGCTGCTGATGCCTCTCCCTATACATCCCAGTATACCCCGCCCTCCCTACTGCCTTCTCACATTGCTTGCTAACCTCAAGGTCATCTGATATGATTACCCCAGGTCCCTTTCCTGTTTTGTTTTGTTACTACCTCACACCCATTGTGTATTCTTCCCTGGGTTCTTGTTTCCCAGGTGCATTATTTTGCACTTTTTTGCATTGAATCCTAGCTGCCAAACGTCTGACCATTCCTCCAACCTTGCCAAGTCCCCTTTCATCCTTTCCACGCCTCCTTGTGTATCAACCCTGTTGCAGATCTTTGTGTCATCTGCAGAAAGGCATACTTTTCCTTCCAGTCCCTCTGCAGTGTCCCTGATGAAGACATTAAAAAGGACTGGACCCAATACTGAACCCTGTGGTACCCCACTAGTAACCGCCCTTTCTTCAGAGTGGACTCCATTTACAATTACCTTCTGTGTCCTGTTGTCCAGCCAATGTTTTACCAGGCTACCCTGGGACCCACTCCCAGGCTGGTTAATTTGACTATCAATCTTTGTGTGGGACTGTGTCAAATGCCTTGCTAAAGTCTAGGTAGGCCATGTCCACAGCCCCTCCTGGTCTACTACTTTGGTCACCCAGTCAAAGAAATCTATTAGATTCGTCTGACATGACCTTCCGCTGTGAACCCATGCTGCCTTGGATCCTGTGCCCACTGACCTCTAGGTACTTAACTATTCTTTCCTTCAGAAGTGACTCCATCACTTTCCCTACCACAGAGGTCAGACTGACAGGTCTGTAGTTTCCTGCCTCTGTCTTGGTCCCACTTTTGTGAAGGGAATCACATCCGCCTTCCTCCAGTCCTCGGTACCACACCATCCTCCCATGATTTATTAAAAGAGTAGCCAGTGGTTTCACTAGTTCCTTCCTTAATTCTTTTAGAATTCTAGGGTGAATTCCATCAGGACCCATTGCTTTGTCCACCTTCAGTTTTAGGAGTTCTTGTAGAACCCTTTCTTCTGTGAAAGGACTGGGATCGACCTCCTATCAAGAGTGCTTCTGTTAATTGGATTAGGCACTTCCTCTCTCTTTGTGAATACTGAGCAGAAATATTCATTCAGTATTCCTGCTTTTTCACTGTCCCCCTCTGCCCACCCACCGTTCATTCCATTCAGCCTCACTATCCCTCCCTTTGTCTTTCTACGCTCGCCGATGTACCTATAAAAGGTTTTATCCCCCTTCTTAACTGAGTTGGCTATCTTTTCCTCAGTTTGGGCGTTTGCTATTCTGACTTCCCTCCCTGCTTCTTTCTGCCTTAATTGGTACAGCTCTCTGTCCTGCTCCTTCTGTGTTTCCTTATACTTCCGGAATGCTATCTTTTTCTTCCTGACTTTCACAGCCACCTATCTTGAGAACCATGGTGGCTTTTTCTTTCATTTTGATTTGTTTATTTGCTTCACACAAAGGCTTGTTGCATCTGTGATGGCAGTTTTGATAATTCCCCATTGTTGCTCCACACCTCCTTCTAGCCTGTTTGCTAGTGCTTTTCTGAGGCACTCTCCCACTTGCCAAAGTCAGCCCTCCTAAAGTCCAGTACCCTCACTTTTGTATGGCTTGACTCTGTAGCTGGAGTTTAACGTGAACCACACTGTTTGATGGTCACTTGTCCCCAGATGGCAACCTACTTCTAGATCTGAGATCCTCTCACTGCCCCGTTTGAGAGTACGAGGTCTAAGATTGCTCCCTCACGAGTGGGTTCCAGAACATAGCTGTCTAATGCCTGCCACCTGACGGCATCAAGAATGGCCCTGCTCTTGGATGTGGCTGCAGCAAATGTGCTCCAGTTAACATCTGGTATATTCAGGTCTCCATCAACAGTATCTCCCCTTTCTCTGCCATTCTAAGAATTCCTTCCATCATATCCTTGTCCATTCCTTCCCCTGACATGGGGGTCTGTACACAACCCTGTGCGGATTGTGGTGCCCTTTCCAGTCTCCAAGGTGACCCACAGTGCTCTCTCCTCCCTGTTTACTCTTTTGTTCAGTTGCTTTTATCCCTTCCTTTACATAGAGAGCTACTCCTCCCCCTCTTCTCCCCTGCCTGTCTCTCCTGTAGGTTATGTACACTGGTATGTTAACATCCCAGTCATGGTTCTCTGTGCACCATGTTTCTGTGACTGCTACGATAATATAGGGCAGGCCGCTCATGGTCTGTCTGTTTATAAACAAACTGCAAGAGGTGATGTCACTACAAAGGGAAGGGGCCTGGCCATATTAAGACTAATTTACTCTGCAAAAGTTGTTATATGGCTTCAATTGAAGGCTGTGAGATAATAGAAGATATTTCCTGTTATATGTAGATATACTTCATGATTGGAGATGCTGATTTACTGAAATAAGGGAACCTGAAATATGTCAGAATGTAAATTAACTAAAGGGGCAGATCACATGATTTGTGATATTACGAATCACCTCCTCAGAAATGTATAAAGTGCAACATTAGGGGCTTAAGAGGAGAGAGATGAGGCAGTCCAGCATTGATTAGGAGAGAAAGATGGTCAGTTTCGACCTAACTAACTGAAAGGAAGAGTGTCATTGCTGGGCATCAGATTGTCCTATCTAAGGCAATTGAAGTTGGATTGGTCTATGAAGAGTATGAACTAATACCTGATTATTTTTATTATTTCTGTACAAAATATCATTTTAAAGAAAGAATAAAATGATAAGTATCACAAAGTCACTTTTAATGCACTAGAGAGGAGAGCAAGTGGGAAGGAAGACCTAATAAAGAAACAAGAAAGCTCATAAATCAATCAATCAAAAAAAATTTAAACAATGTAATAACAACATTAAGAAAGGGTTCCTGTTGGCTGCTAAGAGGAAACAGTAGGGGAAAAAGAGAGAGAGAGAGAACACAAGGGGGGGAGGGCCTCGGCACCCAACTAGGGATCTGAGGTTCAAGCAGACTCGATAGAACGTAAGGCCTAATCTTCTGGCAATTAGTATGTTAGTATGATATTGAGGGTCAGGTGGCCCAAGGTTGCAAAAGCAAAACAAAAAAGCAACAAGAAAGACTAGTAAATAAATACTAAATAAATAAATTCATGAATGAAGTTACAGTTTAAAAAGGGCCTTTTCTCTGGCTGCTGAGAATGGAGTTGGAGAAGAGACAGAGAAAGAGAGATAGGAGATTGTGCAGGGGGAGAGCCAAGCAGGCCAACAAATAGCAAACTACTAAACAAAAGTTTCCATTTTACAAAAGAATATTCCTTATAATAACAATAGTTACCATTTCACAAAACAATACCCCTTAACAGTGACTTCTGGCTGCTGAGGATGCAGTTGGGTGGAGAGATAGAGAGAAGATTGTGGGGGGAGGAGGGTGAAAAAATTAAGCAAATTACTAAACAAAAGTTACCATTTTTTCAAAACAAAATACACTATAACATAACAGTGGCTTCTGGCTGCTGTTGACAGAATTGGATATATAGAGACCTCTAGAGACTGAGAAGATTGTGCTGGGTGGGCAACCCGCTGGGCAACCCGCCCCCAAAAAAAAACAAGAAACTACTAAGCAAAAGTTATCATTTTACAAAAAATACCCTTAACATAAAATAGCTTTTGTTTGCTGAGGACAGAGTCAGAGTAAGAGAGAGAGGAGGTTGACTATGTATGATGTGCTCTACAGAGCAAAGCACAACAAAAGAGATGAAAGAAGAAAAATCAGAGTGAGAGACTGCATGTAAGAGAGCAGGGGAAAACAGATGGAGTACATCTGCTTTGCTGGCTGCCTGTGCCTGGCTTCCAAAGAAAAGCACAGTGATGTCTGACTGTGCCTGCCAGAAAGCTGCAAAAAAATACAAACTTGGCAACAAAAGTGATTAACAAAAGAAGGAAACAAAAGACTGAGAGAGATAGAGAGAGAGAGAGTGAGAGAGAGCAAGAGAGAGAGAGAGAGAGAGAGAGAGAGATTGAAAGACAGAGATCGGTGAGTATCCCTACTCACAGCAGACTATTTTAATTTTTTGTTAAAGCAAAAAAGGAGGAAACAAGCCACATAGAGTAGTTCTGACATTCATTAATTTATTGAGACTATTGCAGCTGTACAGAACACTGGTCCCTGCTTAATAAAAGTAAAGTATAAAGAACTGTCCTGATCAGTCATCATACCTATCTTCCTTATTTCCTTCATCACCACCATACCAATGTGCTCCAGATAAATTAAAAACATCTACATCACCAATTTAAATTTCAAGGCCATAGTAGCATAACACTGTTAAGCTGCTGAACAGTCACTTAACAGTAGCACTAGGGGCCCGATTCTCAAAAAGTAGGTGCAAGCTTCTCCAAAGATGGCTTGCACCGATTGCTGGTGCACCAAGGACCCTGCATCCGATTCTCTATTGGGTAGTGTCCCAGTGTCAAAGTCCCATGATTTGTGGCAAACTTGGCCCTGCACCAAACAGAGGGCACATCAGGAAGGTTTGTTGCAAGCCATGGGTGGGCTGTGCAGGAATAGCACCATGGACAGGTGCCTGGTGGCTAGCACCCCCCATCCCCGATCCCCAATCACCATGTGAAATCAATAAATCATCCTGGTAGTCTAGCAGTCCCCCAAGCCTCAATCCTTATGTTAATATTAAACAATTTTCCCTGGTAGTCTAACAGTCCAACCAGCCCTGATTCCTGATTCCTATGTTAATATCAAAGAAATGTCTTCTATAGTTTAATGGTTCCCCCAGCCCCGATCCCCGATCCCCATTTATGAGTACATACTGTATACAGTATGCACTCATTGATAGTTCAGGCACTATCCAGCTGTGGAGGTGTATGGAGGGCTGTGTTGATCACCAGCTCAGGGATGGGGGGAGCAGCGTGGTGGTGGTGGTGCACTGCCAACTGAGGTGGGGGGACCACTGGACTACAGTAGTAGCATTGATTTAGTCAAGGGATTTTTAAGGATTTTTAAAAATCCCTATTTAGAATTGTGAAACCTTTTGTTAGAGATTATGTTTTGTTTACTAGTGTGTTCACTGCTACCTGGAGAGGGTGCTGTCATCTGATAGAGTAGTTGAAAATCTACCAGATGGCACTTAAGTACTGTAATAGAAAATGGCATCTTTCGGCAGGTATAACAAAAATAATTTTAGAGGACTTTTTTCCCCTAAATTTTGTGAAGGATAAATAGGGAATCTCACAAAATTGCTTGACAAATGCGGCACTACTACTGTACCAGGGAAAGTCTTCTCATATTTTTCTTGGGGATCAGGGATCGGGGCTGGGGGAATTGCTAGACTACCAGGAAAATGTCTTTAATATTAACATGGGGTTCAGAGACCAGGGCTAGGGGACTGGTAGACAACAGAAGAAATGTATTTACTGTTAATATTGGGATTGGGGATAGTGACTGGGGGGACCGATAGACTACCGGCTAAATGTATTACCTTTAACATGGTGATCCGGGATCAGGGATGAAGAGGCTTTTACTACAATGGGATCTGGACTGTGGCATAGTTATGCAATCCCCAGAGGACAACTAAGTACACTTAGACCAGACCCTGGTTACTCTAATGGTACTTAGACAGTGGTCCTCTGGGGCAACTTTTAGAATACTTATTTAGGGGATGTGGCAGCTTGTGTCTGCCACAAGCCCGCTAGCACCATGCCAGAGCCTATTTTTGTGGACAAGGCTGGCACAAGGCCTCTTCGGTGCATGCAGCCTGTGTTTGCCACAAGCTGCTTTTGAAAATATCTCAGGGTGCATCTTATGACACAAGGTACCTTGCATCCTTTATGTTTGACACAGGCACCTTGCATCAATCTAAGGGCTTTGAGAATCGGACCCTAGGAGTTACTCTTCCATGTCTTCTGCACTGAGTTGGGAAGGAAGTGGTTGTAGTCATTGATGTGTACTGTATACAATATAAACTGGGCCCTGTAGGGTGGAGGAGTCAGGATGCTAGGGATTTATGAGGAATATTTTTATACAGTAGAAAATTAAAAATACAAAACAAATTTAAGAAATGGATCAAGGTGTTCAGACAAGTTCTGAGTCTCAGGAAGACACAGCAGCTTCTGACAAGCAAAAGGGAGTGCCAGGGGCCAGGCTAAGCAATTGTCCTCTTCCTGCACAGGACAAACAAAATCAGACCCCAAAATGGGATGCTGTTAATTCTACAGTTTCATCTCTCAAGTGAATGTTTGCATCCAGTTAAGGTGCATCTATGGATCAGTACCTATTGAGAAAAAGGGGGTTCTTCAGTTAAAACTTAAGGGTTGGTGGGTACCACCCATAGAGACACTCCCAAGTATGGAATTATTGCATACTAGACTACTGTTAGTTCCCCACAGACTATATCCAATTCATCTGAGGGTGAGCCCATTGAGCATCAAGACAGTGATCAGGCTCAAGGTGTACCATAGCAAAAAGAGATAGAAATTGAATATAAGGAAGAAATGGAAATAGATGTTTCTACGGTGGAGAAGGAGGACAGTGAGTACAGGAAGGGAATAAAGCACAATATAAACATGCCCAAGAAAAATCAAGTAAGAACAATAAAAAACAAAACAAAAAAAACAACAACAAAAAACTCCTGAAAAGGAGATTGAGCTGCAGTGCCTACCTGGCACAAAAACTAAAAAGAAAATATTATCTTTTGTTTGGTCATACTTTTCTGTTAGTGCTTTTAACGAGTTGTTGGCAACTGTGTGCAAATGGGCAATCATCAAAGGTAAAAAGAAAGAAGTGTTGGGGACTTCAGCAAAGCATCTAGACATATGTCGTAACATTCATTACATTAATGAGAAATCCATTTCTAAGAATAGAATAGAAGAGAAAATGACAACGATGATAACTCACTATGCTCGGGGTATCTCTGATAGATGACAGCAGTCACAGCCCCTGCAAAAATACAGAGACACCTCCAGCACTTCCTTCCATTCAAATGACTCCTAGAGTTGCTGAAAGTGGTCATGTATTCAAAAGCCCCCCCTTCAAGGAAACAGCTTACAATCTCAGAAACGTATGAACATGAAGCCAAATATCCCTTGACCCACCATGTTGCTGTTATAATTACAAAGAAAATTTTAGAGATGATAGCCATTGACTTGTTGCCATATAACAAGGAAGAACATGTATGATTTAGGTGGCTATTTTGTTTTTTTATTTGTTAATCAGGTAAGGCCCACTAGTCACAGTTTCCTGTTTTCAGGGGGGGACTAGAAGCACTGGGGTGGTTAAGAAACTTGCCCAGAGTCACACAGTATGTAAGTGTAGGTTGTAGGAATCAAACCCTGGTCTGTCTGCTGGATGTACTGAGCTCATTCACAGCTCATTACTCTAAGCTCTAGGCTATACTTCCAGCCCCAACCAGACCTTATTTGAGTACCTTGAACCTCAATGTAATATACCATTGAGAAAAGATTTCTCCTCAACAGGGATTCTAGACCTGTGTGATGATATATGTAAAAAACTCAGACAGATTTTGACCAGTGCTGTTGGGAGGGTGGTGCATCTCACAATCCTACAGAAGTGAAAGAGGCACTGAAGTATCCTGCAAGTCTCCTTGGCTGAGTGACAGGAGACTCTGCTGCAATGTTCTTTTTAAGTTTGAGAGATATTCTCTCTTACTCCAGAAATTTGTTTGATAAATGAATTCTTGGGCAGGGTAAGGTCCATGGATTGGTTTTCCAGGCATGAGTCCAATCTTTGGGTTTGTTTTGGGTAGGAAGTGGAGGCAAGAGGGAGGACATTCTATTAATGGATTGGGATCTGGTTTATGTTTTTTGAGGGGAGGAAGCTGCAGAGGGAGGTAGGAGGATCCTTTGTTAATGGGTTGGAGTCTGGTCTGTGGTTCTGTTGGGGGAGAGAGCAGCACAGGTAGGAGGGAGGATTTAATTTTATTAAATCTGAGGTCAGGTTTGTGAGACTTTTTTTATTAATTAGTCAGGAGCAGTCTGGTCTGTGACTGTTAGGGAAGGGACCAGCAGAGGGAGGGGAGGATTTTTTATTAATGAATCCCATAGTCTGGTCATTGGTTCTGTTGAAGGAGGGAGCTGCAGGAGGAGGAGGGAGGATTTGTTTTTTTAAATCTTGGGTTTGGTTTGTAGGATTGTTATTTATTTTTTGTTTAATGAGTCAGGAGTAGTGCAGTCTGTAGTTCTGTTGGGGGAAGGAGTGGCAGAGGAAGGGGGGGAGATTTATTTTTTATTAAAGTTGGGGTCCAGTTTGTGAGACTGTTATTGTTTTCTTGCTGTTTTTTTGTTTTGTTATTAATGAGTCAAGAGCAGTCCTGTCTGTGACTGTTATGGCAGGGTACAGTAAAGGGGGTGGAAGGGTCTGTGGAGGGGAGTAAGCTGCAGATGAATTTTGGAGGATGTTTAATTAATGAATCAGGGAGCTGCAGAGGGAGGAGAGAAGATTTTTTTTTATACAGTATGTACTGGGGTCCAGTCATTGGTTCTATTGGGGAAAGGGGCAGCAGAGGGAAGATAGTTTATTAATAGGTCCATGTTTGCTGTGGCTTTTCTTACATTTTATTCATTTTTAGAGTCCCCACGATGCTTTTACAGAACTGCTGACCCCACGGTCCCCTGCAGAAATCCGCAACAATGGCATTGTGTCAACAGTTTAACACAGCAGTGGGAGCCTTTCTTTGATTAGAGAGTCAGGAGCAGTCCCATCTATGACCTTTAGGGGAGGGCTCAGCAGAGAGAGAGGAAGGATTTGTTATTAACACACCCCAGAGTTTTGTCTTTGGTTCTGTTGGGGGAAGGGGGAGATGGAATTTGTTTTTATTAAAGCTGGTGTCCAGTTGTGTGATTGATATTTATTTATTTATTTTTATTAATGAGTTGGGAACAGTCAGGTCTGTGGTTCTGCTGGGTGAGGGAGCTATAGAGGATGGAGGGAGGATTTGTTATTAATACTGTACATCCCAGAATCCAGTCTTTGGTTCTGTTGGGAGAGAAAGCTGCAATGCAGAGGGCAGTGGATTTTTTTTTTAATTAATGGGTCCCAGTTTGCTGATTCCTCTGTACAGTATACAGTATGCACTATGGTGTACTGCAGATGCTTATTCTGTTGGAAGAGAGATGTTCAGCCTTTTTAGACACCAGCTGATGGATGAATGACAAACAGCTACATCTCTTCCTTGAAATAAACAAACTCTGGCCAGAGCTGATAGGGCTGCAGCCAAGGAATTTGGTGTAGAAATATTGAAAATGTGTTTTTAATATACATTCATCAGTCTCTCATGCCCTTGATTACAATTTAACCCAAGCCAAAGAGAAGCTGGGGTTTTTCATTGTTTCAAAAGACCATACTTCTCTTCATGAATGCCTATCCCTAATGCACATCCTTCTCAGCAGTTTAAAAAGGTTAACATATGGAAAGGACTCCATTTGGGATCTACCCCTAATGCACATTACTCAGGTACCTTGTATTAAAATGATGTTCCATGTAATTAAAGTTCTGTAGAAAAACAAGAGAACAGGAAAGTAATGGAGTACCCTGTAAGTGTGAGGTCAGAGGGCAATGAGCATAAAAAATTCACTCAGGAAGGGGAAACAAAGCTTATTGTCAGAATAAATACTCCCCCCATTACATATCTAGGCACAGAGCATAAAAACTGAGAATAGGGAGCACACAGCATAACAAAGAAAAGTACAAAACTGACTAAAGGATGGAGGAAGAGCCACCTAATGAACAGCTAGTAAAAACAGAACTGGACAGAGGTTAGAGCATAGGCTTGGGAACCAGGAGATCCTGTGTTAAATCCTACCAGATCTGCTTCCTAACTGTGTGATCTTGAAGAATCTCATATCATCCTACTACTCCAGTCCTCGCCACTGTAAAACTGGGTAGAAACAGGGCTCACCCAAAAAGATTTTGCATCTCATTTGGATTATCCTAAATAAATTGTTAAAGAAAATTGTGGACTGGCTTATCCTGGTATACAGTGGTAGCACTATCACTCACTGCACCAGTGACGCTGGTTCAAGAATGCACTTGGTTTGATTGAGGGTCAGCCAGGGAAGGGAGGATTGAGCTTTCCAAGGACAGCTATCTGCCCTCAGGTAGGGGGGACATTGCATCCCACTACTTACCTACCACATGATAAAGGCCAGGGGCTAGCACTGCAGAGCAAACCAAGGGGATGGGGTTGACTCATGATGTCGAGCATGCATGCATGCCACTGGAAGAATGTATGTGTGTCACTGCATGCAGGCACTACTGGGAGAAAAACAGAGTTTAATGTCCTTTGCCACAGAAAGTTGGTGGCAGCACCCCATGCAAATCCATTGACAACTGTCATGGTAAGTCACCCACCATTATAGTGGTACTGGTCAAGTGATGTATTACTGTTAAGCCCATGAGAAATTCAGTGTCAGGCTAGGGGGTGTCATCGGGAAGAGTGGCAGAGTGGGGATGGTAGAAGGAAAATCTTGATTGAAAAAAAAAACTGCAACATTCTCCATAATCTACTTGAAGACCAGAAAGCTGTCCATAAAATTCAAATACAGGTTATTTACTTAAGTTAGTCTAAAAGGCAGCAGTTTGCAGTCTCCTGATTTAGAGGGCTGTTATAAGTTATAAGAACATACCCCTGTAAACAGTAGGTCTGTCAGGACATTTGCTGTGGGATTGGATGTTATCTGCTGAAGCTCTCTACCAGTACATTCTGTACTTCAGGGATGACCATGGACTTGCTGCGGTTAGTACTATATAGAACAAAGTATTGCCGCACTTTGCTAAACATTTACTTCTGCCACCTGATCAGTCAGTCATACATGTAATGGCATTCATATAATCCTTTACTCTTTAGGTAAACTGGTAGCATCAAGACAACTTTGTACAGGAAAAGGTCTTGACTCAGGGATGAAGATGTGAAACTTCAAAAGAACCAGATGCATGTGAATATGAAAACAAGAGACCTACATATATACTGTACTAATATGAGCCATTCCCCCTCAGAAGCACCACTTGCAGTACCATCCAGAGTGTAAACATAACAGAATTTTTGCTTTTATGAAAAATTGTTGAGACCTATCAAATCTAAAATAGGACTGATATAGTTTCATAGTATTGTGGCGGCAGAAAAGAACCATCCTGGTCCATCCAGTCTGCCAGTATCCTCCCTCTCCTTACCTGTTTCCCTTTATCAGAGATACCTTTTGCTTCCCATCCCCCAACCCCTTATACCTGTCCCAAGCATTCTTAAAACCTTCTACAGTTTCACTACTCACCATCTTCTCAGATAAACTGTTCCATGGCTCCACCACCCTCTCTGTGAAGAAATATTTCCACACGTCACTTTTGAATCTACTTCCTTCTAGTCTCAAGCTATGACCCCTTGTTTTAACTTCAAGTTTCCTTTTGAATACACTGCCATCTCCTATCCTGTTTATCCCCTTGATGTACATAAATGTCTCAATCATATCCCCTCTCCCTTCTAATCTCCAGAGGGTACAAATTTAACTCTTTCATTCTAGATTCATATGATTTATCCTGCATTCTCTGAACCATTTTTGTTGCCCTCCTCTGAACCCTTTCTAGTCCATCAATATCCTTCTTTAAATGAGGTCTCCAAAACTGGACACCATACTTCAAATGTGATCTGATCTTTGTCTTATACAATGGCATCAATACCTCCCTTTTCCTACTTGTGATTCCCCCTACCAATACAAGCTAGCATCCTAATTGCTTTATCTGCAGCCTTACAACATTGGTCTCCCACCTTCAGATATCTGAGATTATAACCCCAATGTCTCTTTTTTTTTTTTGTATCCTTTATTTATTCTCCTCCATGGCCGGGCATCCTTCCAGGGTGCTCTCTCGACTGGACTTATACTCTCTACCTGAACCTGATTCTCAGAGAGGGACTCCTCCAACTGCCCAGGCAGACCAGGCTTCCTGGATTACCCCCCAGGACGGGTGTGTTCTTCCCTAATGGCCTATCTGTAATTAGAAAGGCCTTACTTGGCAGCCGGGTTGGCCTGGAGTCCTCCCGAGTAGGTGGACCGGCGATGGGATGTGAGACCTGCCCCCATAGCCCCCATCATCTCCACAGTCCATGGTGGGTGTTTTCTCATGCAGTTTCCCCCTAGGAGTGCGGCATGCAATGACGTCTGCACACAGCTGCTCTGCTGTCATCTGCTGCACTCCTCCCCTTATGTTGGCTGGTGCTTCTGTGCTACCCCCAATCTCCATCGGGGGTCACTAGGGCACCGAGCAACCCCAGAACCCTCCCCAGGAGGAGGAGAGCTGTCCTCCAGATGCTCCATCCTCTCCCTCCCCTGCCGACCCCCGGCTACTTGAGTTCATTCCCGAACCCGGGTAGCTGGCATGGTGAGAGGTGTGGCATCCAGTGCCTCAACCCTCAGTGCCACCGGGCCGGATCCCAAGGTCTCCTTCTTGACCTGTTATTTTAACTGCTCAGCACCTAGAGCATATTTTGCTTTTTTATTATTCCATCCCAAATGCATACCCTTACACTTTTTCACATTGAACTTCAGTTGCCAGATTTCACTCCACTGTTCCAAAATATTCAAATCCCCTCTCATAGCCTCCACCCCTCCCTTAGTATCAACTCTATTACATAATTTTGCATCATCTGCAAAAAGGCACATCATCTCTCCAGTTCCCTCCATAATGTCTCCTATACTGTATCTACTGTATATTAAAAAGGACTGTCCTAAAAACTGACCCCTGTGGGACACCACTTATCACCCTCCTGTCTCTTGAATATACCCCATTTACTACCACCCTTTGCATTGAATTATTTAGCCAGTTTTCCACCCATCTATTGACTTTCTAGTCAATTCCTAAACTCTCTGTTTTGCTTACCAACCTACGATGAGGAACAGAATCAAAAGCCTTACTAAAATTCAAGTAGGCCATATCTACTGCTCCTTCCTGATCAATTATCCTTGTTACCCCATCAAGAAACTCAATCAGGTTTGTCTGACAAGATCTACCACTAATGAATCCATGTTGTTTATCATCTCGTAGTTTGTTTTATACTAAGTAATTTACAACTCTTTCCTTTATCAACACCTCCATCACCTTATCCACCACTGAAGTGAGGCTAACTGGTCTATAATACCTTGCTTCCTCTCTACAACCTCCCTTATGTATTGGCACCACATCAGCCACTTTCCAGTCTTTTTGAACCACACCTGTATCCAGCAATAGGTTAAATAACTATGTCAGTGGTTTTTCAAGTTACTTCTTTAATTCCTTCAGAACCCTAGGATGTAATCCATCTGGTCCCATTGCCTTGTCTACTTTTAACATACCCAGTTCTTCTTTTACCCTATCCTCTCTGAATGGACTTTGATCAAATTCATATAAGTTACCTTCCTTCTTAATTAACTCTGGCCCCTTACCTTCTCCCTCTACTGTTAATACAGAGCTAAAAGACTCATTTAGTATCTCTGTCCTATCAAATTCTTCCTCAACCTTTATGTCCCCTTCTCCCTTCAGTTTGACAGGAACACTGACTTTTTCAGAGTGAACTGCCTTGTTGTTGGAGGAGAGAGGAGAGCAACACCCCCACTACATGTGCTTTGTCTTGAGGAGAAGAACATAGTAGCACGAGAGTAAAGCAATTATAATTTTTAAAACAGGCATGCCACCATTACTGTACCACTGACTCTCTTACCAGTCCAGCTTATTGTGGGGTTCTTGCCATGTGTTTCTCCCTTTGGTGTTTTCTGTTTCTTCCCTTAGGTGGATGGGGCCTCTCACCCACCCATCTACAAGCTTGCTTGGCCGGTGCCGTGGAGATTGGGACTTGGGACTTGGAGTGACGTGTGACAAGTGCAGACTGTTGGAGCTGGTGGTCCTGGGAAAGGCGTTACAGAAGGCTGGTCAGATTGGCTATAACACCAGAGTTTGGAGATATGCACCAATGTACCAACATATCATTGCTACTGTGTTATTAATTAAAGAAGGAAAAAAAAAACATTTCTGACTTGGAGGCTACTTCTTCTGTTATTTGTCATTTGTAACTACATACACCAAATGCTTGCCTCTTTCCTTGAGATATTACTTTGCAAGATTGCAATGTGTTAATACTTTGCTATTTTACCGTGTATTGCTGTGTGCTAGGTGCTTTTTCTTTTTTTGATAAAGAAACATAGACAGAAGGCAGGTTAAATACAGACAGTGTACAAACCACAGGGGCCCGGTAGCTAATTTGTCATTGTCGAGGCACAGCTGTGCTCTGCCGTACTCTTCGGATAAATACTTTGGTCTATTGTTTTGATTTCTCCCCTTGTTTAGTATTGGTTTTATTTTTTCTTAAGGGCCACAAGTTCTGTTAATTTTTTATACTTTAGGTATATTTATTTTAAAAAAGAACATATGGAAAACAAAAACATCCCACCATATGCTAATTTGATCATGAGGGACTTGCAGATAAAAGGTGCATGCCTGAAAGCTAAAAAGTTCAGATTAGTCTGATGAGTCAAAGGAGACAGTCACACTGGGCTAGGAGAGCAGTTGGTTACAGCAAAGAGGAGCTGCTGCAATTTTGCTTTATGGAGCAGTACGCTTCTGCTATTATGAGCTTTTGCCACTTTGATATATTACTTAAAAAAAAAAGAAATGTAAGTTGATATACCATCCCAATTGATGTAATTCACAAGGTTTACAACCCTGACTCGGTCAGGTTCCCAAGCTTCAAACCTGAACTGCAGATAGTGGCTGAATATAGTTGGCAGGGGGAAAAGTAAAATCACTAAAAGTAATTATTAGTCTAAATAGAACAAATCAGTTAATAAATTAAAACCCCTAGTTACTAGATATTTTAATTTTAGCAGTCTATGAAACATTGTGATGTAGATTTAAAAAATAGAATAAATCGGTTAGTAAACTAAAATCCTAGTTACTAGATATTTTAATTTTAGCACTCTGTGAAACATTGTGATGTAGATTTAAAAAAAAACAAAGTAACTGATTATATCGGAAGCCCCTTGCTATTGTGTAGTTTCTTAGTATTTAGGTTTTAAAAATTGTACAACTTGTTTTGTTGCAGTTAAATTGTCTGACTCTTTTTATTTTGTTTAAGCCAAGTGGTTAAGTGTGTATACATTTTAGCAGATCACCTGTTTAGATACAGTTTAATATGTATGTTTTTTGTATATGTTTTGCAGTGACAAAAGGGAAAACTATTTTGGGCTTTCAGTTCTGTTTGTAAATCTGTGCTGACCCCTGAACAAACTGGGATCTTACTGGTTAGAATAACACTGGATAGTCTGTCCTTTACAATAAGAAACCATTACACAAGCAAGAACTAATCCTGTTTATCCTTGAAGACATCAAGTTAGCAACTTTTAATCCTTGATCTATACAGATATTTTTTTTTCCAATTGTTTAACCAGGTGAGACACACTAAGCTGAAAGCTTTTTTACAGGTGCAACCTGGGAGTACAGGGAAGTTAAGTGACTTTCTCAAGGTCACACAGTATATGCAAGTGGGGGCTGTGGGATTCAAACTCAGGTCTCCAGATTTGCAGCTCAGAGCCTTAAACCACTACACTATACTGCCTCCAATTCATAAGAAGAAGCTATTAACAGTCTGGTCTTTCTGGGACTGAATATCTCACCTGGTCCGAAGGACTATTTGTAAAGAGAAGTTCAGGAGAAGAAAAGGTGGAGATTGGTTATTTTCACTATTTATGGAATTTTCCTCTTTTTTCTTCCTTGATGTTACAGATATGGACAATTAAATTACTATCCAAGGGAAATTATTAAAGCTTTATGTGTGGGGATTTAGCTGAATAAATAAGCTCTGATATTTATATTAACCTGGTATTGTGCATTTTGTGTCCTATGCTGTTGTGTTGAACATGTATTAAATAGTATTTATTTTTATATTTATGTTATTTTTATAGTGGTAGAAATTACTCTCAATATGTCTGTATCCAACAGCCAGGCAAAGAAAGGCCTTAAAACATACAGCAGAAAAAAAGAAATATTTAAAAAGGCAGAGGTTAAAAAAATAATTGGCAACGAAAGAGAAGGGTAATAAAATTACAAATTTCCTTAACCCTCAATTAATCAAATTGAGTTAATGGGCAATAAGAAAATGGTAAGAAAATTTAACCCTACCCTCACATCTTCTCCTTCGAATTATGATAGTAGGGGATCTGTAACAGAGCACCCTTTACTGAAAACAATCAAAAACTGGGAAGAGCCCCCATCTGGTAACCAAATTAAGACACCCAGGGCTAAACGATCAGAGACTACAACTGATGTAACAGTGCCTGAACTTCATTTATCCAACTTAGTCAATAACAGGATGAATGTTAATGGTAGTGTCCAAGAAATTATCTGTGACATCAGTGATGTTTTATATAACGGCAAAAGGATACAAGTAGGGGAGTCTCTGGAAAATGTAATATTATCACCAGGTGCTGTTGATATTCAAAAAAGAATAGATTTGATAGAAAAAGTAAGTTATCAACAAGGGCAATGCCAATTAATAGATCAAGGTTCTTTCCTTATTTAATTTGAATCATTTCTTACGCCATACATTGATCATTATAAGCATGATTCACAAGTAAGAGGAATTAGGGAAAATGATGGTTCAATAATACAAAACAGATTGGCTTGTTTACCAAGATGGAGATTACTGATAAAGATCCTCCAAATTGTCCAGAAATTAATAAAGGTTCTGTTTTATCTTGGCATTTGACAGAAGTTAGAAAAGAACTAAGATTTGGGAATACTGAGCTCCTGGAGCTAGTAACTTTGTTTAAAGCTTTTATCAATTATTTTACAATAGTGGAGAAAAAGGACACATTGCAAATAGAAGAACATTGTGAGAAAAATATACTTAAGGGCCAGAGTATGAATCAGTCCCAATATAGTCTAGAGAAGGAAAGTTGTGGCCAAGGTGAAAGAAGGACTAAACAAGGAAAAATGAAAGGAATAAAGAAAGGGAGAAAAATCTAAGAATAAGACGGTAAAGGAAACTACTGAAGACATTGCCGAGAAAGAGATTAAGGAAATTGAATTGCTGGTGAAAGAACTAAATGATAGAAAATCCCAGATCAAGGAGACTTACCCTAAGAATAAAATAAAGGTAAAGGGGGGAAAAGATTTATTGACTCAGGGTACAGCTGATGGAGATATAATTGATCCATCATATTTTAAAGATACAGAAAGTGGAAATGTAAAAAACAAGATGGGACATGGGCACACAGGGCAGGCACCATCAACACAAATGAGAGGAAAGCATAGTAAAGAGAAACAAGTTACATTTGCAAATATGGGAAATAGAGATCATAGAGGGAAGCAGACAAGGGTATTGGAGAAGTCAGAAACGGAAAGGGATAAATTGATACTTGCTGGAGAACTTCTTCCAACAGTTTATCTAAAGGGTCTGCCTAAATCAAGAAATGAGAATAATTATATCTTAAAATTGGCCACATATAATCTGTTAGAAGGGATTATCAAAAAAATTAGCTGGCAGGATATTAAATCAACTTATCTGTATAAAGATTTACCTTGTAAAGGCTGGATTTGCATAGTACTAAAAAATCAGGAAAAAAGATTATAGTTATTGAAATGCAGAAAATGATTTCTTGGATATTGGTATCAATCTAAATTCAACTACTGACGCAGTCGTAAGTGCTGATACTACAGGGCCTGACACTAATAAGTATGAGGGGGATAACAAAAAAGAGAGTAAAAGAACATCTGCTTGTAAACAACCTCGCATCACTGAATTTATGAAACCATTAGAAACTCAGCATGAGCTTCTGAGTGATAAAGAGATAAATCAAATAATAAGGAGAGGGAGAAAACAATTAGGTCAAAGATTAAATTCAAGTATTATTCTTGAATCTGATGTGTCAGGCTCTGCAGAAGAATTTGCATTGGAGGCGTCCAGGTGCTGTTCCATCAGTGTTAATAGTACAATATCCCTTTCGGAAACTTCAGATTGACAAGATACGCTTGATGTAAAAGATAATGATATAAGTTTAATAAGTTGGAATGTAGCGGGGCTAAGATCAAAATTACTCTACAATAACTGTTTAGACGGGATGAAAAATATTCCATAATATTTGTGCAAGAGACATGGATTGGTGAGGTAAAGGAATTAATAATGGAAGGTTTCAGAATATGTCCATCACCAGAATATAGATCAAACAAATTTGGTAGATTAAAAGGTGGTCTTGCGATTTTCATTAACACGTTACTTAGCTTTCAGATTTTAGAGGTTAGCAGCTATGAAGAACATTTTATGTATAGTATTATATCTGGAAATATGCAAACTTGGCTTTTGTTCAATGTATATATAGCCCTCGGATTAAAGCAAAGGGAGGCAACTCATGTATTAAAATTAATAGAGGAATCTATTGAGGCAAATAAAAATAGATACCCTGGAGTCAAGTCAATAATTGCTGGTGATTTCAATGCACATATTGGAAGTTTAGTTGAGGAATGTTCAACTGACTGGCAAATAGATGATACACTTAATATCCTGATAAGACATTCAAAAGATAAAACTGTCTCACAAAGAGGTAGGAAGGTAGTAGCTATGCTGTAAAAATTATGTCTTAGGTTGCTTAATGGACGCACTAAAGGTGATTGGGAAGGAGAATGTACTTTTCCCCACGACAAAGGGTGAAAGTATTATAGACTTGTGTAGAACTGAAGCCTCAAACTACACATTGGTGACATATTTTAAAGTTAATAAAGTTTAAGATACCAATCACTTTCCTATTGAATGTAGGTTCAAAAACTTGTTAAAGAAAACCCCAAGAAATAAAATCGTAGAAAAAATGGCATAAACACATATGTGTATCAAATATGGGAAAATGATAAAATGGTCACCTTATGCCAAAGAGGTGATTGATGAACTTCTTAGAGAAACTCACTTAAAGGGTCTGGATGTTGATAATAATATACCATATAAAGATGCTAAACTTATGATAAAGGAATTTGAAACCTTCCTAAATCAATTTGAAGTTAAGTTGGGATCGAAGGAAATAAAAAAATATGGCAAACATTGGAAACAAGAACCCATGGTTTGACAATGACTGCTTTAATTTGAAAGAACACATAAGTAAAGTGGGTAAATTAAGATCTAAGAGCACATCTCCTATTGTGTTAAGGGTACTGAAAAACTTGAAAGCAGAATATAGATTACTTATATATGAGAAAAATAAATAATATAGAGACCAACTTTGGGCTGATTTGCAGGAATGTATCATGCAAAAAAGATAAGACTTTCTGGTCGCTGGTAGCATATGGTCAAGATGAGAAAAATGTATGTTTTAACATCTTGGGAATTATTAATGCAGAAGCATGGACTACACACGTCTCTGAATTATATGGGTCCAGACCCTTGGCTTCTCCTGTCGTTCCCTTGATTGGTTCACCAGCTACCTTGGGGACAGGAAGCGACTCACCTGCTTCAACCGAACCCTCTCGCCCCTCCTACCCATTTACAGTGGAGTATCACAAGGATCTGTCCTTGGACCGATCGTGTTCTCCCTGTTTGTCAATGGTTTACCCTCCATGGCCACAGAAGGGCACCTTACTATGTATGCGGATGACCATGTCCTATTAGCCAGCATCCCTGATGTTTCCAGCATCAATGCCCAACTCAATTCAGATTATCTTGCATCAGAGCATGGCTGGATGGGCACAAACTTGTAGTGAACCTCAAGAAAACACAGGCCATGCTCTTTGGTGCCGTGACAAAAGTCTCCTCCTGCACAATGCCCTTCAAAATTCATGGTACCTGCGACTCCCTCCTGCCGATAATTGACTCTGCTAAGTACCTTGGAGTCACCCTTGACCCTCAACTTGACCTCTCTGCACACATCAGAACCATATGCAATGCCACAAATGGCAAACTTGGCCTAGCATATAGGGCCAAAGACTGCCTTACCCCGGCTGCCCGGCTGGCACTTGCCAGGGGAATACTACTGCCCACCCTCTCCTATGGTCTCATTGCCTTTGCCTCTGTCCCTTCCTCTAGCCTAGCCAAGTGGGACACCAAATACAACAACATATGCCGCTTTGCACTCGCAGCCCCTGTCTCACCCACCGATGCATGCTCTACTCTCGTCTGGAATGGCTCCTCCAAGAAAAACACCGGATCTACAACATGGGAAACTTTATTGACAACATAATTCGAACAGCCACCTCTGCCTCACTCGCCCTCCCCCTGGAACATGCCTCCCCCAATTACCAGCTTAGGTCTTGTGCATCCCAGACCCGCCTGGTCCCCAAGACTTGCACCCTCACTGGGGATAGAGCATTTACCTCCCACACACCTAAGCTATGGAATTCCCTTTCCCCTAAGTTTGTGCTTCCCCCTCTCATTCCACCTTCAAAACCTCCCTCTGGAGTTCCTGAAATCTGCTTCGACCTGCCTGTGTGCTGCCTAATGCCTAGCCCTTCAGCCCACCAACCCATCTGCTTGTACCCCAGCTATGCTCTTGCCCCCTCGCTGCCTCGGTGTTTGCACTCTACCACTGGGTATGTGATATATTGTTTCTTATTCAACCTAGGGGAGGTCATATACCTCCATGTTTGCCCTTGGCTTGTATGTTGGAAACCTATGATTGTTGATATGTTAATTCTGTTTGCTGTGTCCTACCGCTTTGTAATTCTCTGTTGTCTTATCCCACTGTTGGAGTATGCTGCTCCAGATAGCAATGTTGACTATGTATTTCTCCCATGTATATACCACTGTTGGAGTATGCTGCTCCAATTGTAATGTTTACTATGTATTTCTCCTATGTAATTACCCTGTAATTCTCCTGGGTCGCACCTGAAAATAGGCACTTGCTGTCTAGCGTGCTTACCCAGTTACCAAAAGCAAATAAATAAATAAATTAATTAATAAAAAGGAAGTTTTGCTTCCTGTTTGGGATTCTTACGCTAACTATGTAAACTGCAGTGCAAGAGAAGGATTCCTGTGCACGGCCCAAGAGGTTAAAATGGCTGCATTAAGCCAAAAAAGAAACAATGCCCTGGGGGTAGATGGCCTGCCAGCTGAGGTTTTTTTAAGTAACCCTGAGTTTTGGTGAGAATTATTGGCTCCCATGTTCACCATGATTGGTTTATTTCTGATTACTCCAAAAACATGAAAATATGATATAATTGTGCCATTATTTAAAAGGGGGGATAGACAAGACCCCAAGTGTGATAGACCCATCACTTTGTTACCTATAATCTACAAAATGTTTACACGAGTAATTTTGGATAGACTTCTACTCTGGTCAGATGAAGAAAATCTGATTTCTAAGTTCTACTGTAGATTTAAAAAAAAGCATAGCACACTTGATTTGGGCTTCACTCTAACTACATGATAGACAAATGTGTTAATAAGAATAAGGGAAAATTATATGTTTGTTTCGTAGATATAAAAACGGCATTCAACTCAGTTAATAGGTCAACCTTGTGGTCAATATTAGATAATCTTGGCATAAATATAAGGCTTCTGGCTATTTTAAAAATGTTACAGTGGCAGAGATTAGATATACAAAAGATGGCATCCTAACAAAGGAGATTCATATAGATAAAGGTGTAAAACATGGATGTCTTCTTGCCTCGTTACTGTTCAACTTATATATTAAAACTTTAATAAAGAATATATCATGTATAGACACACCTGCCTCTTCTATAAATAACAAGAAAGTCCAACTTTTACTTTATGCAGATGATGCGATAATTTCACAAACTCAAGGGGGTCTTGGAAAAGAGATAGGAAATATAATGCATACCTTGGACAAGCTGGATTTAGAGATTAATATAAACAAGTCCAAAATAGCTATATTGGGGAAGAAAGGAACTAACATTAAGTACTGGTCTATTAATGAGAAGAAATTTAAAATTATCTCAGAATATAAATATCTAGGGATAATTATAGATCGAAAGGTGTCATGGAATGTTCATTTAAGGAATGTGATAAATAATGCATACAAAACAGGAAGTGGTATAAAATCATTTGCAAATAAGTTTACTGGAAATTCTGTTGTTGCAATAAAAAACACATTTGAAGCAAAGCTTATAAGCCAGTTATTATACGGCAGTGAAATCTGGGGGCTATACCTGGATAATTAAAATACAGGTATAATCCAAAATGTATTTCTTAAGAATTATCTGAATCTGCCAAAGGACTGTCCATCTAGTTTCCTAAGGCTAGAAATGGGAATGCTTCCAATAAAAACTAGAATTGTTATTAGAGCACTTAAGCTGTGGGGAAGGATTATGAGAATATCAGATAACAGACTTAATAAAATGTGCTAGTTGGAGCAACAAAGAAATTTTCCTTTTCAGAAACAAGGTAATTGCAGGTTTAGTAAACTAAACTTATCTTTGAAAAGGATTGGATGTTATGACATTTTGTCTATAGATCCTCTTATTAATACCGAGAACATAGTAAGAGAAGCAATCCTGAGGTTGCAGGATTCAGCCATGCAGGAGGATTTTTCAAGGATTCATGATATTGATGTGTATGGCTTATACTCAAATATAAAGAATAGCTGGGGGATGGAAACGTATTTAATGTTGTGGGAAAACAGAGATCACAGAAATATATAAGTCTACTAAGATTGGCTTTACTAGGAGTTCATAATTATAAATCAAGTAATTATGATGGACTCGGGGCAAAAAGGAACTGTAAGTGTGAAAATGTACTGTAATATCTATAGCTCCAATTCATTTTCTTTCTGAGAGTAAAGAAAGTGATAGCCACAGAAAAAGATGGTTAGATCCTTTACGGAACACAAACTATTCAATGAAAGAAGTTGTATCCTGTATACTACAGTTCAAACAGATAAAAATCATATATGGGGTAGCAAGATTCTTTATGGAATTATAGGAACCGAAGTAACCCTTGATGCACTTTATTATGGTTCTGTACCTCACTGCATTTTAAAATAAGTATAATTGTATGTTAGTCTGCATCTAATATTGTACAGTATGTGTTTCTTTGTGTGTGTGTGTGTGTGTGCGTATGTGTGTGTGTGTGTGTGTGTGTGTGTGTTTTGTGATTTTTAAGTTTATCTGTATGTAACAAATCCTGGATTTTATACATATTTGTGCAATAAAATTTGAACTTGAACTATTCTCTCTGAATGGACTTTGATCACATTCATATAAGTTACCTTCCTTCTTAATTAAGTCTGGCACCTTACCTTCTCCCTCAACTGTTAATACAGAGCTAAAAGACTCATTTAGTACCTCTGCCTTATCAAATTCGTCCCCAACTTTTATGTTCCCTTCTCCCTTCAGTTTGACAATTCCCTGTCATATTTTCCTTTTTTCTACCACATATCTAAAAAAAGTTGTAACCCCTCTTTTTGCTTGTTTAGCTATCGGTCCTCTGTTTCTGCTTTTGCTTTTATTACTTTTCCTGCCTTTCTCAACTTCTCTTTATATATAACTTTTTCTCCCACATATTGAGATTTCCTATACCTTCTAAATGCTACTTTTCTTTCCCTTATTGCCCCAACCACATCCCTATTAAACCATAGTGGCCTTTTCCTTTTTTACTTTTCCCTGTCTTTGTTATACATAAATCCATAGATTTTAACTAAACTCCCTTAATATTTTTCCACAGTACCTCAGCCTCGAATGTATTATCTTTATACTTTAATTCTTCCTTAGAGACGTTTTCTCAACCTATCAAAATCAGCCCTTCTGAAGTCCCAAACTGTCATATTGGTCGTATTTGTTATCCTTCCTATTTGAATCTTAAACCTTACTTCATTATGATCACCTGTTCCCAAGCAATCACCCACTGCCACTTTCTCCACACTATCTCCATTTGTAAGTACTAAATAAAGTGCATCCCCCCCTTGTAGACGCTTTTACCATCTGTTGTAGGAATGAATTTTGTAGTGCCTGTAAAACCTCCCTGCTCCTTACAGTCATTGCCTTAGGAGTTTCCCAGCCTACATCTGGCATATTTAGAGCTCCTAATAGCACAAACTCCCCTTTTAATACTATTTTATCAATCACCTGCATCATTTGCATGTTTACTTCCATTATCTGATATGGGGATCTGTATATTACCCCAATTCTTGCTGTTTTCCCTGACTTTTTTCTCTAATGCAATACACATAAAATTCTACCTCTCCTGCATTAACTTGCTCTTCATTAGCTTTTATGCCTTCGCTTACATATAAAGCAACAACCCCCCTTCTTACCCACTCTGTTCTCTGTGAATAACCTATAACCTGGTACATTTACCTTTCATGAATGATTCTGAGACCACCAGGTCTCTGATACTGCCACAATATCAAGGCACTCATCTACCATCATAGACTGCAGATCTACCATCTTTTTTGCAAGACTCCATGCATTCACATACATCCCTTTCCATCTTATGTCCTTTCATCCATACTAGTCTGCAATTTCCTACCCTCATTCATATTCATATTTGGGGGAACACTAATTGGACTATTCCATTCCACTCCCCCTCTTACTAGTTTACATTTAACTCTTCCCTTACATATTTATATAAGTTATCACTTAAAGGGACACTGTCAACCCCTTAGGTCTCAAAATGTCCCTAGTTTAAAAAACACATTTTATGATTGCCAACAGTCTGTAAATATTACTGATGTAGCTGGTAGTTTGAGTCTGACTTTTTTTTCTTTAAAAAATTGAAAAACAGACTGCCCACCATACTGGTGTTACTACACAAACACAGGTTTGTTTACATTCCTTGATCAGCTCCATCTGCATCTTTCCTGGACTTGAGAACACCCCAACACAGTCTAGCCCCTCATGATGCAGTGGGAGTTTAGGAGGCTACTGCCTCATGAGTGACTGCACACTGTTTGGGTGTATTTGTAATGCTCAGAAAGTATGCATTAAGAACAGATCCAGGATTGTAAACAAAACAAGGTTGTTTATAAATATACATTAACATGCATTTCAATTCCACTAATCAAGGAGACAAACAAAACAAGCAGCAACATCAGTGAATTTTAGAGAAGACAAGCAATCATAAAATGTAGGTTTTCAACTAGAAATAATATGATGAAAAACAGGTTGACAGTGTCCCTTTAACCATTGTGCCCTTCCTACTTAAGTGTAATAAATCGTTGGCATACAGTTCTGCATTTTCCGATACCCTATCCCATACCCCCACAATACCAAAACCCTGTACATGACACCACCACCTTAACCAAACATTGAATTCCATAGTTTTCTCCTTCTTTTCCATACTATCCCTTAGGGTTGGCAGAACTTCTGGAAAATGAGATTTTTCTTATGCATCCTCCAAACTCTCACTAATTCTTGAAATCTGGCTTGTATTTCTAGAAGACTACTGTTTGATATACCATTTGTACCCAGATTTATCATTATGTGAGTGATCTCTCTATACTTCCAGGTTAAGAAATAAACTACTTTTAAGGCCTTAAGAGCTGTCATACCTGGCATACACTCAATATTAATATTTCTATTTCCATCCCCTAACTTTCCCCATTGAATTCTCCTTATACTGTAATGGAATCCCCCAGAACAAGAATCCCTTTTACTCCAGTTTTGTTATTATCTGATAAAACACCAGAAGTTTGTACACATGTAGCATCTGATCCTCTTGATTCAACAACAGTTCCTCCATCCTTTGTATTATTTTCTAATTTTCCTGTCTCAGTAGTACAGTTCTTTTTTTCCTCATATTTCAATTCTACTTCTCTTATGTCTCTCCCATTTATATATTTTTCCTTTTCATCATATTCCCCCCACCATCCTTATATGACATAATATCATAGTTGTTCTTCATTTTCCCAACTACAATCGCTGTTTCAACTTTCTCAAAATATTTGTATATATTATTAGTTCTTTACTTGTTTTCTTTCAAATTACAACCTTGTTTTCCAAATATATCAATTTCAGCACTTAACTCCATATTTTTGTTTTCATCTTCATCCATCAGTTGTCTCAAAGGTACAGTAAATACCTATTTATCAAGATAACTACCCTTCCATCACATCTTTATAATTAGACACTCCTGTTTCTGTACTAATTTGCAACCTATTTATTTTGTTTACTCCTTCCTTAGCCATAAATTCCCTATTTCTATGATCACTCCTCTGCTTCACCACTTCCTCATTCTCCCCATCAAAGTTCTTATTCGTGTTCTTATCTTGAGCAATGTTGTCCTCTCCCCCAGTTTTACTCTGTTTTGAAATTATCATTACCCTTCTCATGGATGTTCATTATGTTCTGTGGTAATTCTTACCAGATTTGATTCACCACCTCCATAAAACATTCCTTCCTTCATCATCCTCTCAAATGTATTATTCGTTCTATACTGTCCATCCCTCCAATTCCAACCCTCGTTTTTATAAGCTCTCCCATCCCCTTGTCCCATTATACTCATCCTCTGATGAGCAACCCCAAAATTGCTCCATCCCATCTAAACATTCATACCCCACCTGTTCATATTTTTAGGCTTAAATTGTCCAAAATTATTCCACCCTCCATTAAAGGTATGTAACTGTTTTTTCAACTGAATGGTATCACTCTCCATATTATGTAACCTTTTACATATTGAACAAAAGCCCAACCTCCACAACATCTTCATATACACTACTAAACCACAACCATTACACCCCACCAATCTTCCTGACCACATGCTCTGACTTTCCTTATCAGTCTATTACAGATACCATTACAATATACTGATCTTGTGTTATAATAATTTCCCTTTACCCTATATTTATTTTCATTTTCTCTAAAGTAATTTATCCGCATTTTCATCTTGATTCTAAAATAAATATTGTCTCCTTTACCTGAATATGCGTTTTTACTTTATAACTCCTTTGTTTATCTATCTTCAAATTGCTATAACTATCATCAATTCTGTCTCTTTAAAGTTTAAACATTTGTTTACAATTTCTTTAAAATAATATAATTTAAGGTAATGCCCAGCCAGACAAGATTTGCAATGTAAGTATATTAAACTATATAATCACCACTTAAAATAGACTCATATGCCCTTGAAAACTACTTAATTTTCAGGACTGTCCTTGACAGGATCCGATTTGCTCCTCCCCATCTAGCTGAGCATGTAATATTTGAGGTGGGGGTAAGGGGACAAAAACACACTGGAGCAGCAGAAGCTTCCAAAACACACTGGAGCAGCAGGACCTTCCTCAAGTCTCCCTCAGGAAACACCAGAATAAATATATTACTTTTTTTAACGCTCAGTCCTTGCAGTCCCAACAGTACTTATTAAAACATGTATGACTTTCCTTTGTGGAACTCCCATGTTGCACAATCCCGCTAATGCAGTCGATGGGGACACAGTCACTTTCCTTCACAACTCAGCCAAAAGATTTTACAGTGTAAGCCATTTGCTTGCAGGAGCCATGTGATGTAAGCACAGCTCAGTAGCAGATGTCCACACTTTTCAAACAGAACTCTGAATCAAAGCCAAACAGAAATGTAAGCCCTTTGCTTGCAGGAGCCCTGTGATGTAAGCACAGCTCAGTAGCAGAAGTCCACAGTCTTCAAATAGAACTCTGAATCAAATCCAAACAGAAATATCATAGCTCTCAACATTTTTATTTTATTTATCTATTTATTTATTTAGTTAAGCAATCGGATGCATACCTTTAAGCATACATGCTCATTTGCAAAGGTTCCTCATCATAATCTAAATATCTACATCTGCCTTTGGTACAGAAATGCAGGAGATTGCAACAGGCAACAATTATTCCAGAGGTGGAAGCCAGTGGAAGCATTAACAGAGCAGGTAATGAAATGCATGGAGAACTGCCAAGGAAAGAAAAATAGGGGAGTGGGGAAGAAGGAGGAAGGGAAAGCAGCAGGGGAAATGCTTCAAATTTGGAAAGAAGTGCTCCATTTGAAGTACTGGTGAAGCATTTCCAAGTGTTGGAAGGAGTATGGATACTCATAAAAAACATTAAAGACTATTTAATAAAAATTGGTGATTAAAATTGGTCAGTATCACCTTATCTGGAGCACTGGGTACAAGTAGAAAAGTGATTTACCTTTAACAAAATGGTACTAAACCTCAAACAGAACAATGTTATTTGGCTTGACAGTAAGCATCGGGGTTTAGCTAACAGCACATTAGTGACTATGCCACTGCAGCTCATGCGCAACAGAGAGGTGATTATGATTTTAAAATTCATTGCTTTAGAAAAAGTTTATCAGGACTGGTGGGGGTGATTTTAATAAAAAAGTATTTAAGGGGGAATGCTATTGGATTTTTTTTTCACTGCAGTTAGGGAATGGCTGGGCTCAAACAAGGATACAGAAATTAGTGCACATTTATGATACTGTGTACATTTATAGCTGTTTTTAATGTTGCTCACATTTAAGATTAATTTTTGTACGTATACATGGAAATGTATCTTTTTATGACAGTACAAATACATATTTTTTACTTCTTTATTAGTATAGTCAAATGCAAGTATATAGTGACTCCCTAAAATTATCTGACTACCCCTGCTATCCTTCCTATTTGAACATACTTTATGTCTATTTTTTTTTAAGTTTTTAGAACTGCCTGGCATGATAAGCCTTTGCACCCCTTCTCCCCCTCCAAAAAAAGTTAAGTGAAATTCAGCAATGGATACTACAATATGTGCTTGCATCATACTATTGTACTATCTTGTCTTCCAGTACACCATTTTCACATTTTGGGTCTGGTTTTGCATATTTTTAAATGTGAGATACATAGAAAAGATTCATTTAAACAGGACCTTTGTCAAGTTGTCATCAGTATTCTCATCTAATTTAAACACTGATTATATCAATGACCACTGACTGTCTGTTGCAACTTGCTCAGCTGAGCCACAAGAAAAGTTAGGTTGACCTAGAGGTGTTCAAAAACCACCAAGACTATGGATGAAAACTCGGGAACAGTCTTAAGGGAGTGTTTTCTGTTAATTTCATATCTTAATAAAAAAAGCTAACACTGATTTCAAATAGGAAAAAGGGATATCTTACAAGTTGGGACAGAAAGGACAATGAAAATAAAAGAAAATAGTTTACATTTATGTAGTGCTCCAGATAATGTTTGCATTCAAGAGTAATGTACCTACTCACCATGTTTGTCATTAGGTGAGTTAAATATTGTTGTAATGTCTCAGAGTTTTATTATTTATTATTTGTTAGTTATTTGACAATTGTTGATTGGAAAAGGCACTGAGCGGAGGCTCCTTTGCTTGTGCCACCTGGGGAAGGGGATCAGAAGATATGTAACGTAAAACAGGAAGCAGGGTCACAGTTAGCAGTTATAATACATTACAGTCAGATGGCACAATTAATACAGAATTAAGTGCAATGTGAACAATCAAAGAAACAAATAGGTGGTTCTACCAAATGTATACCAAGCGGGGGGGAGGGAAGCAGGGAAAGCACTTCAAACTTGGGGAAAAAATGCTCCATTTGAAGTACTGGAAGAGCATTTCCAAGTGTTGGAAGGAGTATGGATACTCATAAAAACATTAAAGGGGCACTGCCAACTTTTTTTTTATTTTACTGGCAGTGTGCGAGCTGAAATGCAGCTTATCCACCACGTTGTCAAGTGGGGTGTGCCTTTTCATCTTAGATCATGCAGTTGTGAAGTAATCTGAATAGATTGAAATGCTGCTATAGGATCTGTTTTACGCATTACATTTATTTTTAAGGGGACATGGGATCACTGATGGGGTTATTCAGTAAACATTCAGGTGGATACAAGGTGGATCTTGCATAGTAGAAGATTGTCATTTATAAAACTTATATTGCTGAATGTGTAATTGCAAGGTTGTTTGTTTGAGTGTGCAAGCCTAGTGTACCTACCAGGTTATCAAAAAATAAATAAATAGAAACTGAAGTTCTTGCTTGCTATTCCAACCCTCTCTATTCTGAATTCCTGGTTATTGTGAATGTGCCTGGTGGGTATCTACATGGATCAGTTTTGAATTTGTAGGAAAAAAACGTTGCTAGCTACCAAAAAAACAGTGTTTATGCCTGCTTGCCTACCACACACACACACACACAAACACACACACACACACACACACACACACACACAAGACTGCCTGTCACCACATACACAGTGAACTTAGGCCCGAAACTCCTACACCCTTATCCTGCTTGATCATGGGGAGAAACACCACAGCACATGCATTTTCTCTTGCTTCCAAGACTTTACAATTAGACACAATACAGTCTTAGTTACAAGTCAGACAATTCATGAATCTACACTGCGTATATGACATGTTTTCCCATTTTTCCATATTTTGCTGTAAAACTCCACCACTATGCCATTGCCATGTTTTTTTTTGTTTCTGTTTGACTGCAGCTGTGAGTACTTTGCTGCACTTATGTGTTCTCTTTTGAACTCTGCTTGAACCTAGCTGTGGCAGGTACATCTCTTTAGATGTTCCCTGAAACTGTTGTTGATATAATAAATAAATACTGTAACAACTTTAGGAATTAGGGAGACGTATCAGCGATAGCTAGTTTCGAGTGGAATTCAAAACTAAACATCTGTGCAGTATGCTCTCAGAACAGCAATGGAAAAAAAAAACACACACACGGTTGTAGAGCATGGTGGTGGAGTTTTATGGCAAAACATGGTGAAGTGAGAAAGCTTGTCCTGTAAACAGGGTAGGCGCACAAAATTGTCTAACTGTCACGTTTCAGCACATGATCAAGTTGGATAAGGAAGCAGTAATCAGTCTAAGTTTAGTGAATGTGTGGTGATAGGCAGTCTTGTGTGTGTGGTAGGCAAGCAGGCATCAACATTAGCATTGTGGGAACATGCCAAGGTTTTAATCTGCAAATGCAAAACAGCTGATAGGTGATGGGAGCCACAAGGCGCGTTGACAATAACCAGGACTGCGGTATACAGAGGTTCAATACTGAGCAAGTGACCCGAGCAAATGTGAACATGATCAAATGGTTAGAGCAGGCAGAAGACAGCAGAAAAGCACAGGCAGGCACAATCTTGTGATCAGCTTGCTAGCTAAACAAACCAGTTGGCTTGGATTACTAACTATGATGCATACATCAAATGTTATGCTCCAAACATTGTTTATTGTATTTACAGAATGATCTAACAGTAAAATTTGTCTAGAACTAGTAGGCTAATGGCTATAGTACTAAATATGAAATTCTTCCTGTGTTTTGAGTTGTTGCAATTAATCCACCCCACCACAAAACATACTAGCACTTACCCCCCACCCCCACCCCCACAGAGTCTTCATTACAGCAGTGGTAAAAAAGACCACCTAAATAAAGGAATTAATAAAAGAGGTAAAAGAAAAAAAAATTGAAATACACAGACCCATTGAACTGAATGAGCTCCATTCAAAGCAGTGCAACCTGACAGACTTGGCTATTCAAGAGGGATTTATAATATAATTAAAGGAAAAACTAAAAGGAGAACATCAGGAGAAATGAGGAAAAAAAATAATCAGTTCTGAAAATGAGGGGTTAACTGGTTGTTAGCGCCATTACACTGAAGAAAGGTGCTTTTATTCTATCCACAGCAGTTTACTCTATGGCAATCCTGTTATGAGCAGACATCCATGGTCCCATAAACTATCTGCGATTGGTGGTGGGGGGGAGTTGGTTGTGCATAAAACAGCTGTCAAGTCCAATGCAAGGCACATATACATAAATGAGGAATCCAGGGGTTCACAGACACCAGATCAACCAGTAGAATGGTAATGGTTCTTATTTATTGGATGCTAAAAGATGTGAGAGGTCAACTACATTTGCACATAGATTACAGTACCTTGGCTGGTTGGGGCAGGGGTTCCAGGAATTTACATGACAGACTTCCTGACACTTACGAAGAATCAATAAGATGTAGCATGTCCCACAAAAGGTAAAGATGTCTGTGAGAAATAGGTGAGTATAATAAGTGACACGGCATGCCATGACATGATCTATCCGGTAGTGTCATCCTTCAGCAGATCGCCATGCAAGTTCATAGGATTAGGTGACAAATATATATATATAAAAAAAGGTTCCACCATTCCATATCAACATGAAATTTGTCGACCGCCATTACAGCGATGGCACAATGTCAAAGGTCAGCATTGTGTCTTCAGGAGCAGAAGGTATTTTTTACAGGTGGGGCTTCACCCCCACACCCCCATGTGGGGGGGGTTCTGCCCCCCACGCCCCACATTTTGGATTATCAAATCTGAGTCAGAGTTGTTTTGGGGAGGTGGCAAAATCACAGAAGACAGCAGTGTCCACATTACTGCTGAATGTTACAGCGTACTGCAGATTTTGTCACTGTAATGGTCTTCGCGATATTGCCATTGCTGTGTAAATGAAAAACACACCATAAATCATCATGTTAGACAATAATACACTTTTGCTTTACAGAACACTTACAGATGAAAGTTGAAAGTCAGCAATCACTACTGACAAAAACAGAATTCACCTCACTGACTGACAAGATTTTACAATGTTCAGCTTTTGACACTGTCAGCTTGAGCAAACTGCTAGCACATATGACATCACATAGAGTATTGACAGGAACGAGCACCTAGAACAGTCTATACCAGCTGATGCAGTTCATAGTTTAAAAATGTAAGCAATTGCCACAAAAAGGTGTGGTAACACCAGTGAAGCGCTAAATGAGTTTTCTAGCAAAATAATGGAATGAAGCCTCCTTAAAAAAAAATAACTATTTCATATGCCACAATATACTGTAAATATTTAATGTATAAAAAATTTCATAAAATTTTTCATGAAACGAAGTTGACAATGTCCATTTAAAGTGTATTTCATAAAAACTGGGGATTAAAATTGGATTAACAAGCATTTGTCAATGCCGAATATTTCCTTGCTGGCATTGGCATTGGTAGTGTAGAAGTTACAGAGCTGCATAACAGAAATGGCAGTGAAGTATTGAACTGAAGCCAACCCCACCACCACCCTGCAGAGAGTGACAGGCATTGGGGTGTGCCTTTGGGTCATCAGGCATAACGGCCATGCCATTTCACCACACCCTACCCTGCAGACACTGACAAGTGTCACGGTGTGCCTTGGGGTCTTTGGCCCTTATGCGCACCCCATTCCATCAGGAAATACAGTGAGATGGGTGCAGTATAGGAGAATGGGGTGAACTTTGGGGCCGAAGAGTCCAAGGCATACCTCAATGGCTCTCATTGGCTGCAGGGTGTGGAATGGTATGAGCATTACAGGCAAGAATCCCAAGTCACACCCCTGATGCCTGTCATTCTCTACAGGATGGGGTGTTATGGTTGGAAACCCTAACACCTCAGGCATTCGTCGGTATTTTCACTCCAAATTTTGAACATGTTTTTTTTGTGACCCCCACCTCACGAACAGTGGCAATATCAGTTTGTTAGCCGAAAGTTGCTTATGCATAGCGACTACGGCATTTAGCACCATAGGTGCAAAAACACATTCTGAACAGGATGTGAAAAATGACAGCTATACTGTTCATGGGGAGGTTTAAAAAATGGCAATGTTGCAAATCTGCAGTAAAAATATTAAAAAAACTGGTGAAGTCACAAGCGTGCATAGAAACTGTGCAACGCACACCCATAATGTAATTAGTTTGGGGATTTTTTACAGCAGATTGTCAACACAGGCATTTTGGGACCTCCGATCGTGAACAGTGTCACTGTGATTTTCTTTATCTGTCCCGAACAATGATTTCCCACAGCTCCCATGCATCTCTGCGCTGAAAGTGTGAAAACACATTTCGGCCATGTTGTGAAAAACGACAGCTGTACTGTTCATAAGGAAGTGTGGAAAAATGCCACTGGTGAAAATCTGGACTGATAATATTACAAAGTCATGAACTTACGATGGTGCATGGAAACTGCGCAATGCTCACTCGTAACACAGTCATTTTATGGACTTTTGTCATCAAATTTTCAACATAGCCATTTTAAGACCTCTGCTCATGAACAGTGTAACTGTGATTTTCTTAATCTGTCCCAAACATTGCTTTCGCACACCGACTGCACCATTGTGCGCTACATGTGCGGAAACACATTTTGGGTGACATGTGAAAAATGGCAGCTGTACTGTTCATAAGGAAGTGTAATAAAATGGCAATGTGGAAAATCTGGAGTAAAAATATAGAAAATTCGCAAACTTACGAGCGTGTGTAGGAACTGCGCAATGCACACTCGTAAAACAGTCATTCTAAGGAATTTTTTCACCAGATTTTCAACATAACCATTTTAAGACCTCTGCTCATGAACAGTGTCACTGTGATTTTCTTAATGTGTCCCATACATTGATTTTGCACACCGACTGCGCCATTGTACGCTACCTGGGTGGAAACACATTTTGGACAAGATGTGAAAAATGACAGCTATACTGCTCATAAGGAGGTGTGGTAAAATGGCAATGTTGAAAATCTGGAGTGAAAATATTGAAAATTCGCGAATTTACGAGTGTGCGTCGGAACTGCGCAATGCACGCTTGTAAACAGTCATTTTAAGGAATTTTTCCACCAAATTTTCAACATAGGCTTTTTTAGAGCCCACCTTATGAACAGTGGCAGTGTCGTTTCATTACTCGGTCCCGAAAGGTGATTTCACACAGTGACTGTGAAATCACCCTTCGGGGCTGATTAATGCCATGACAGTGAGATCATTCATGAGAAGGGGTCCCAAAAACCCCATGTTGAAAATTTGGTGCAAAAATTCAAAAAAATGCCTGAGATATGCAGCAAAGTTGAAAAACCCCTATCTATCCCATTATACAGCTTACCGGCATTTCCTCAGTTCGCAGTCGGCTTTGAAGAGTGCAGACGTGTTCCCGGTCCACCAAAGATTGTCACGCAGGAGTCCAGAGGTAAGTATGGGGTGAGGGGGTGGGAGGCAGGGTGTGCAGTGGGTGGGCGCGGGTGGGGACAGAGACACCGAGGGACCGTTTTGAGTTTCAGGTGTTTTTTTAAATGGCGTGCCTGGGACATTTGCCACGCTGGGGTGGGCTCCCAGCGTGGCTTAAAGATGGCTGGTGGGGGGGCATGGAGCCAACGGGGATTAGGCACCCCGTCGGCGATAGCATGTGTTGCCACACTGGGGTGGGCTCCCAAAGTGGCACCCTGTACTCTGGGGGGGGGGAACCAGTGGAGCCGACGGGGGATTGGGCACCCCCGTTGGCTATACTGATGTGTAGCCACGCTGGGGTGGGCACCCAGTGTGGCATATACAACTCTGTTTTTGGGGGCGGCAGCTAACGGGGATTGGGCACTGTCGGCTGGCACAATGTGTGTGAAGTAGCACGCAGTATGCATGCATGTGTGTGTGTGTGTGTGTGTGTAGGGGGAGTGTGCATGAGCAGGCAATATCTTATCGTTGTTTACTGAAGCGTAGCTCCCCCTTTCAACTGTACGCCACTGCATTTTGGACTTGTCATAGACAGCTCCTGCAGGCATTGGAGAACTGTGGCCATGCCTGCAAACACACTGCCTGAATTGGAAGAGAGCTGCCACACCTCTGAAAACTCAGATGATGGCACTACGTTTCTTGCACACGTGTGCAAGCAAACATAAAATTGGGTAGGTGACAACCCATGGCTGCTGTTTGAAAGACAGCCAGGTTTTGAACAGAGTGACAGAAATGGCATAGTATGATTGTGTGAACTGATTTTATGGGAGAAAATTGATGCCATGTCTGTCACAAAAGGAAGTTACACCTAAGAGTTTCTGCACCTAACATCCATTGCTTAACAGTTTGAACAGAGCCTACCTGAGAACTGAGCAAGCCACTGTCGGGACACAAAAAATTAATGTAAGACTGCTATGATACTTTTACTTTTTTAATAAATCTAAAATACACTAAAAATAGCCCCAAGATAAGTTAAGGTCAATAATTAGGAACCATGGTAAGATTTAGAATTTTTAGCAACGAGCACGCTCATAAAAGAGCACATTAAGGATTCAAACAGCACTCTGTGTTCTGATTTACAGCTTGCGCTTGTCACACGCAGGGATCTGGTTTACATAAACAAGCTTGTACATGGCATTTTAACACTGAAGGCTTAAACTATGACAAATGTATCATGGATTATGTGTATGCAGAAAGAATAAAACATGCTACATAAATTTTAGATATCATGGTCACAATTCAAAGTTACTGTTTTTTATGTTTGCTTGCATGCATGTGCAAGAAACATAGTGCCACCATACGTGTTTTCATAGGTGTGCCACCCCCACTTCCAATGCCCTGCTCCTTTTTGCAGGTGCGGCCACACCACACCAATGAATGTCTGACCTGTCTATGACAGCCGTTCAGATGCAGTGCCATACAGTTCTGGGAAAACCACTGCTACAATCAGTGGTGGTAATGTGTAGACAATTTGCACACTGCTGTCGGCAGGCAATTTGCATACTGCCGTCGGCAGTATGCAAATTGCCTACACATCAGCACTGCATCAGAACTGTCATAGAAAGTTCATTTCTGATCCCTGTTGGATCCAGTCCCCCCCACGAAGACCTAGGTAGCATGCTGGGAGCCCACCCCCGCATGCTCATGCGCTCCCCTCCACCCTCACACACTGTATGACCGATGGGGGTGCCCAATCCCCCATCGGCTCCACTGCCCCCCTCCCAAAAGCAAACTTCCAGGTGCCATGCTGGGAGCCCACCCCAACATGGCAAAAGACTGTGGCCCACGGGGGTGCCAAATCCCCCATTGGCTCCACTGCCCCCGCAACAAACTCCCAGGTGTCATGCTGGGAGCCCACCCCAGTGTGACAGAAGTCCCACATCATCTTTATATAAAAAAATAAACACCTAGAACAAAAGAAAACAGTCCCTTGTTGACTCTCTTGCCCCTCTCCAACCCGCATCCACCCTCTGTGTACCCCACATCCCTACACACCCCTCACCCCATACTTACCTCCGGAGGCCGGCGCAATGATCTTTGGTGGACCAGGAACATGTCTGCACTCTTCAAGCCGACCGTGAACTGAAGAAATGCTGGAAAGTTATATAATGACATAAATGTGTTTTTTTTTTTTCAAATTTGGTGCATATCTCTGCCATTTTGAAAGATTTTTTCACCAAATTTTCAACATGGGGTTTTTGGAACCCCACCTCATGAACTCAGCCACTGTCATTTTGTTTTTGGTCCAGAAAGATGATTTCGCAGTCACTGCGTGGAACCACCTTTCGGGACTGAGTAAAGAAACAACCATGTCACAGTTCATGAGGTAGGCCCCCCAAAACCCCATGTTGAACATTTGGTGAAACAAGTCCCAAAAATGACTGTTTTACAAGTGCGTGTTGTGCAGTTCCTATGCACGCTTGTAACTAAGAGAATGTTTACTATTTTCACTCCAGATTTTCAACATTGCCATTTTACCACACCTCCTTAGGAGCAGTACAGCTTCCATATTTCACATCTTGCTCAAAATGTGTTTTCATACATGTAGCACGCAATGGTGCGGTCGGTGTTCAAAATCAATGTTTGGGACAGATTAAGAAAATCACAGTGACACTGTTCGTGAGCAGAGGTCTTAAAATGGCTATGTTGAAAATTTGGTGACAAAAGTCCATAAAATGACTGTGTTACGAGCTTGCATTGTGCAGTTTCCATGCACCCTCATAAGTTCACGAATTTGTAATATTTTCAGTCCAGATTTTCAGCACTGCCATTTTTCCTCACTTCCTTATGAACAGTACAGTTGTCATTTTTTACACCCTGACTGAAATGTGTTTTCACACTTCTGGTACAGAAATGCGCGGTCGCTGTGGGAAATCAGTGTTTGGGACAGATTAAGAAAATCACAGTGACACTGTTCATGAGCAGAGGTCCCAAAATGCCTGTGTTGACAATCTGCTGTAAAAAATCCCCAAACTAATTACATTACGGGTGTGTGTTGTGCAGTTTCTATGCACACTCGTGACGTCACCAGTTTTTTTATATTTTCACTGCAGATTTTCAACATTGCCATTTTTTACACCTCCCCATGAACAGTACAGCTGTCATTTTTCACATCCTGTTTGAAATGTGTTTTCCCACCTGAATGGTGTAGTCGCTGTGCAAAATCAGCTTTTGGCTAACGAACTGATATTGCCACTGTTCATGAGGCGGGGTCACAAAAAACCCATGTTGAAACTTTGGAGTGAAAATACCAATGAATGCCCAGGGTGTTAGGGTTTCCAACCATGATGCCCCACCCTGTAGAAACTGACAGGCATCAAGGGTGTGACTTGGGATTGTTGCCTGCAATGCTCATGCCATTCCACTCGCACCCACACCCTGCAGCCAGTGACAGTCATTGAGGTTTGCCTTGGATTCTTCGGCTCCAAAGTCCCTCCCATTCTCCTATACAGCACCCATCTCACCTTATTTCCTTATGGAATGGGGTGAGCGTAAGGCCCAAAGACCCCAAGGCACACAGTGACACTTGGCAGTGTCTGCAGGATAGGATGTGGTGAAATGGTGTGGGCGTTATGGCCGATGACCCAAAGGCACACCCCAATGCCTATCAGTCTCTGCAGGGTGGTGGTGGGGTTAGATTCAATTAAATACATCACTGCCATTCCTATTATGCATCTCTCTAACTCCTACACTACCAATGCCAATGCCAGCAAGCAAACATTCAGCATTGACAAATGCTTGTTAGTATAGTTGAAATGTCAGTAAAAAATACAAACAGCAGTGCATACAACTTGAGCCAGAAGCAACTGTATAAGTTTGAAACTGACTTCAAATCATTCTGTCATTTGGTGACACAACATAATGCAATTTCAAACTTTCTGTTAGCATTAAGGCATGTATTGAAATCACAGAAAAAGCCCATTATGGAATATTTTAGATTTAAGTTTTCTTGTCTGGAGTTAGAGTTTGATATTGGCTATTTGGCACTTTGTGAGGCATAGTCAGTATTTAACTATAAATGGCTGGGCAGCAATATGTCAGAAAAAAGTAAAAAAAATGATATGCTCTGTAACAGTTAGAATTTTAGTTCTGATACCTCTGACACTGGCACTGCACGCACTGCCGTTTTCTTTTTTTTAGAGTCTTAAAGACACAGTACACCTTTCACATGAATTTTATATGTTACTTCTAGAATCTGGAACTGCTCTATCATGAGAACTTACAGTACTTTAAACCTTTTCTGACCTGTAATCTGGCAGACAGGCCACAGAGGTCAGTTAAGAGTAATACTTAGGAACCATGGCAAGATTCAGAATGTTTGGTAACAAGCACGCTCATAAAAGAGCTCATTAAGGATTCAAACAGCACTCTGTGTACTGATTTAGGGTTTGTGCTTGTCTCGTGCACTTAGAAACATAACAAGCTAAAGACCTGATGGCAGTACTGTCACAAAGTGCTACCAGCATTATAAAGTGCATAAATTGGAATGAGGTCCATCTAATAATTAATGCCAACGTCTCTTGCTGGACTGATACTTATTTTTGACAAATGGGTTAGTTCTAGAACCAAGTAACATCAGTTGAGTGTACACTCTATAAAAATTACACTGCAGGATTCAGGACAACTGATATCACTAAGTTCTGGAACTGATCGATATATAAACAAGTAGCTCCTAGCACTGTGGAGTTCACTGAGACTGAAATCAATCTTCTGCAATTTAATAGATTCCTTCATAACCTGCAGCTCATAAATATGCAATGAATATCGTGCCTTTTCTGCAGGAAATTAATATTAAATGTTTTTGATCATAAAATCTGTTGCCTGGTACAAACAAAACCTGATTACTGAATATTTAATTAAATCTAAAAGTGTTTAATCAGTACAGAAATGTTCAATTTTCTAATAATCCAAAACAGACTGAAGGTGTGTTACTGATTCTGTATCTGCCTATTAAATCTGAAATCACAGAAAGCAGAACATGCTGAATCAAAATGCAGTGATGATTCACCATCTGTTTGTATTGCTAGGGGAGTGCCCCACTGATTTCGGATTCCAGATTCAAACTCCCCATGCAAATGAAGGATCTCCATTCCTGTTTAAATAGAATCCTCTATCCCCCTGCTGGAGATCGGTGGGGTAGAAGGGGTTCATTTTTAGAGTCTCTTGCAGGGCTTTGTGACTCATCAGAAACTCAATTTCCCTTCAGTGATGAGAATGAAATGTATTTTAGTTTTATACATTATGGGTGGGATATTCAGACTGAGCCAGGCTGTGGTGCAAGCCTGGGCGCAGCGCAACTGCGATGTGCCAGGGCGGTGACAGAGTGATATTCAATGGTGCTGTGCCATGGCTCAGCACCACTGAATATGGCACTGTGGCCACCCACATTGCACATGGTGCAGTGGCACTGCATGAGCCAAGTGGCCAGAGAGAAGAAGGGGGATGCGCCAGCGCAAGTGCCATTGCACTAGGTGCAGCAACCACGATATTCAGCGGTGGATATGCAAATGGGGCCATAATGCATGCAAGGTGCAAATGGAGCCATTTGCCTGTCATTATGGCCCTATTTGCATGCAGGTGCGCCGATCCCCGGTGACTTGCACCTGGCACCTTGTCAGACTGCAGCCGTCGGGGACCGACGCCCCCTGCCCCTCAGCGGTCAACACGCCCCCAATGCCCGATCATGGGCATTCAATTAATTTAACTCACTGGTGGTCCAGTGGACCCAATCCCACAGCCTGATCATGGGCATTCATTAAATCATATCCCTGGTGGTCCAGTGGACCCGATCCCACAGCCCGAGCACGGGCTTTCAATATGTCTATATCCCTGGTGGTCCAGTGGACTTGATCTAACAGCTCGATTGCGGGCTTACAGTAAACTGAATAACCCTGGTGGTCCAGCAGTATCCCCAACCCGCCCACCAGTCCCACTCACCCCACTCCCCCAGTCAGCGGTGGGCAGCAGCATCCCGCCCGCAGCCACCCGCCACCCATCGACGGCAGCATACGGTATGACTGCATGTCCATTGGTCCACAGCATGGGCCAATGGGTGTGCAGATCATACTGTACTACACAGTCCCAAAATGGAAGGGGTGGAGAAAATGAGGCTCTTGAGAGCTGCCTTAAAAGGACCTATTTTAGTGAGTGAGGAGATCGAGAAGGGGAGGGTGTTGAACCAGTGTGGTGCTCTGTAACAAAAGGATCTCTGAGCGAGTGATGTCCGCACCCTTGGAACTCTAAGAGCAGCCTTAGTGGAGCCATGGGTAGAGGCAGAGGGGGAAGCAGGGTGGAGGGAGGCAGACACCCTTGGGGGGGGAGAGACGTAGAAGTATTTTTTTAACCAGGAGGCAGGTCTGATATTGTAACCACTCTTCTAGATTGAGTATGTTGACCAGCGAGTATACAGTGCATACATGAGTCCATTTGTCTGCACCAGTGAGGAGCCTACAGGCCTTATTTAGGGATAGTTGAATTCTCCTGAGGGCAGTGGCATCAGCAGCAGTGTAGACAGGGAGACAGGGAGGCTGTAGTCTACAAGAGACAGGACAGAGGAGGAGACAGCCAATCTGAGGGCATCCGGTAGGAGGCAGTCCTGATGATGGTAGAGAAGGCCTATGCACATGTTAATTGCTGAGGTGAGCAGGTCAATATGTGAGTGAAAGGAGAGGGCAGAGTTGAAGGTAATGCCCAGGTATTTGTAGCTGCTAACTTGTTCTAGTGGATGGAGTGAGCTGGATAGTATATGGAGGGGTGAGTGTTTTGCCTTATTTTAATGATGGGCAAACAACATGGCTCTTTTTTTTTTAATGTTAATGACCAGCCTGAGGTCATTGAACCAGTTTCCAATTTGACTGAAAGAGTGCTGGAGGGAGGCCTGAAGAGAGGAGGGGTCAGGGTGGGAGGAGAGAAGAACCGCATCATCTGCATATAGCAGGACCTTGCTGGAGCAGGAGTTGGGTAGGGCATTTACATAGAGAATAAAAAGAAGAGGGGCCCAGGATGGAGCCCTGTGGGACACCAGAGTGGACGGGGTGGGTGCTGGAGAGGGTGCTGTTTATTTTGACACACTGGGACCTTGAAGAGAGATAGCTAGAGAACCAGTCCAGCGGGCCTTGAGAAAAGCCTCATTGAAGGAGAGTGTCCAGTAGAAGTGGGTGACAGACCGTATCAAAGGCCTTGGAGAGGTCGATGAAAACAGCCCCTGCAAGGTGGGCTTTGTCAAGGGATTCATGAAGGAAGTTTGAGAACTCCACGAGAGCAGTGGTTGTACTATGACCTGGACAGAAGCCATGCTGCTCTCTGCACAGGAGATTGTGGGAGGCAAGATATTCAGATAATTGGTTTGCCACTATTTTTTCCAGGGCTTTAGAGAGAGGAGAAAGAATAGAGATCGGCCAATAGTTTCCAGGAGAGGAAGTGTTACAACTTTTGAAGATGGGGGTGATCACAGCCTTTTCCAAGCTAAAGGGAACTGGCCCAAGCAGAGGGAGCAGTTGAGTAAATCAGTCAGGGGGTTAAGTACTATGTCAAGGACCTGCCGTAGGATCCTAGTATCCAGGGGGTCAGAGGAAAGGCTGGTAACACTGAGGGCTTTTTTTAGATAGTGCCAAGAGTTTTGTGATGAGATGGTCCTCAGATAGAAAGGTGGGTGAGGGAGGGGCTGTGGCTGGGGGGGAGGTAGGGTCCAAGAAGTTACTAGGGAGAACTGCGCTGAGATCTGAGAAGGCAGTGTTTAGGCAGTCTGCAATATTAGCGGGGTCAGTGATAGCGGTTCCATTAAAGTTGAGTAGAGATGGGGGAGGCAAGTGAGACTTCCCATTTAGCTCCTTTATGTTGTCCCAGAAGTTCCAGATAGAGCCCCAGGAGGAGGCTAGTGTGGATCTGTAGTACTCTGCTTTAGCCTTACGAGTGGCCCATGTACATCTGTTGCGCTCAGCATTATAGGCGCCATATGTGTGGGCTGGGTATGTGATACCTAAATGAGTAATTGCAAATGATATGTATAAAAAGGAAAAAAGTTGCAATGCATATCTGATAACATAAATAAGTTAGAAATATATACAGAAGTATCTATGCAAGCACAGGATGTGAAGAGAAGAAGTTGTACAGATTTTAGAAACCAGGAAAAACAGTGATACCTTAAGATCTATGCATGTGACTAGAGTATGAAAGCTCTGTATAGACATGCAATGTCTAAATATATTAATTACAAGGCACTCTGACATTTAGTTGCATGCATCAGTAATGCAGTAAATCGTGTCAAACAAGACATCTTTAAACACTGCAACTGTTGGGTTCAGCACCATGGAGCATGGAGGGGGGATGGTCATAAAAACATAGAAACATAGAAGCTCACGGCAGATAAGGACTGCAAGGCCTATCCAGTCTGCCCATTTTTTCTACCTTATGAATGTGCTATAGGCCTTTACTCTGTCAATGGCCTATCTATTCATACTCATCTGTATTGCTCCCTAATGCCTATCCCATGCCTGTTTGAAGCCCTGCACTGTATTCATATCCACCACTTCCTGTGGTAGGCCATTCCATGCATCCACCACCCTTTCTGTGAAAAAGAACTTCCTCATATTACCCCTTAATCAGCCTCCCTATAATCTCATGCTGTGTCCTCTTGTCCTGCTATTTTTCTTATATTGAATCATGTTAGACTCTTTCACCTTTTTAATGCCCTTAGGATGTTTGAATGATTCTGTCATATCACCTCTCTCCCTCCTGTGCTCTAGGGTATACATATTGAGCTCCATTAATCTGTTCTCATATGTTTTCTGATGCAGTCACTGCACCATTTTGATTACCCTTCTCTGGACTGCCTCCATTTTGTTAATGTCCCTGTGCAGGTGCAGCCTCCAGTACTGCACACAGTACTCCAGCTGGGGTGTAACCAGTGTCTTGTAAAGAGGGATTATTATTTCCCTCTTACAACTTGTGATACCCCTACTAATACACCCCAGCATCCCTCTTGTCTTACCTACTGCTTCAGTGATCTGCTTGGATGATTTCAGGTCACCTGTGATGATGATGCCCAAGTTTCTTTCTTCCCTTGTGATTGCCAGCAACTCTCCTTCCAACCTATAGGTAGCTTCAGGGTTTCTCTTCCCTATGTGCATGGTCCTAAATGTCTGTGATTCAGAAATCTCAGCGAGAGAGATAGACACCTAGGATGTTTCATCAGGAAAAGTGTGCACCGAAGCCAAGAATTGCTACAGGTGCAAGGTGAGTGTTTGGCAGCAGTCAACAGGTGCCAGACTAGCTAATGCTGATGGACGGTCCATCACAGGGCAGTTAACAGTATTTTCATGGGGAACATTGGATGTGAGAGGGAGTGGAAGAGAAGAACACAAAAGCAACACTGAATTCAGGATTGGGGAAAAGTGTATGGCAGCACAAGACATCTTTAAGCACTGCAACTGTTGAGACTGGCTCTGTGGAGCGTGGAGGGGAGTTGCACAGTAAAGCACTGTATAAAGTGTTAGAAAGATAGTGTGAGTGTGGTGAAAGTAACACATAAAAAGTGCAAGTATGGAGTGTTTCCAGGCACAGTCATCTTTTTTTAACATTCCAGCATGTTGTTGGTTCAGAAGGAATGCAGTGTCCTTTTTCTCAGTGATCGTAAAAGGACTGCAGGGCTCCGCCAACTGTAGCCCTAAAAATAAGCCAGTTTTAATGTGATTTTGTGCACCACCTGTGGAAGTTTATCACATTAGTGCTACTGTAGAAATCTACATTAATGTGCTTCATCATGGCAGGCAGCACTGTAGAGAGGAAAAGTGAATTAAAAGTACAACAGGAAAATAAAAGGAGAGAACATAGATAAAAGAAAGGTCACTGTCAAACCTTCAGGGTGATAAGATAACTCCTGGGTCATAGAAAATGTTGTTGTAACAGACCAGACAGAAATGTAAAAAGATAGAGAGAGGAAGATAAACATTTTTATATCCTAGATCATACTTCCGCTAGCAGATCTATTAAATCTATCCTTCTCTACCGCAGTGTCCCAAATGTCTGGAAGCACGCAATTGTCCTTCCTCTACCCAAAGGTGGAGACCCCTTTACCCCAGGCAACTACCATCCAATTTCTTTACTCCCTACCCTAGTCAAGCTTCAAGAGCACCTGGCTGTTTCCCAACTCAGCTCCTTTCTTTCTGAGTCCTCCTTCTTCACAATTTTTCAATATGGATTCAGGAAGGACCACTCCATCACTACTTCCCTCATCAGGCTCACTGACTCTATCCTCTCCAGGATGGATAGTGGCCAGATCACCTCTGCCATCTTTTTTGACCTTGCTAAGGCCTTAGGTATCATCTCCCACTCCCTCCTTCTTACCAACCTAACATCGGCAGGACTATCAGACTCAGTGGTAAACTGGTTCAGATCATATCTTGTCAGACGGTCTCAATCGGATAAACTTACTGACTCCCTGTATCCCCCTCTCCCAATTAATACAGGTGTGCCACAAGATTTTGTGCTAGGCCCCATACTTTTCTCAATATTCCTAAATGACCTTCTGACAATCTGTATCTCATCCCACATCCATATGTATGCCGATGACACTGTCCTATTCACCTAAAGCCAGTCCCCCACTGATGTAGCAACTAGACTTCAAGTGGACTTTGACAAAGCTCAACTCTGGCTAGCCTCACATCAACTACTCCTGAATGCCAAGAAGACTATCTCTATGACATTTGTCACTAGGTAGAAACTCTCTAGGCTCCCTAACTTGATCACCTTCTACACCCTTGATGGGACAACACTTGAGGACACCTCTTCTTTAGGCCTTGTTCGCACTAGGGAATTTGGAATGGTTTAACAAGCTTATACCATTTTAAAGTACCCTAGCACAGTTCATGTTCGCACTACACACGCTTGCTAGTCAATTTTTTAAAACCATGTTTAAACCCTGATAAGACCTAGGTTTAAACACAGTTTTAAAAATGTTTTGGAAGTTAAATCGGACTAACCTGCAGTGCGAACACTCTAGCACGGTTCCCTTTCGTGAAGCTGGATGTCTCCTATTGGGAACTGGTTGATGGTTAATACAGTTCCGAGGCAGTAGTGCAGATGCTGTAAACTGTTTTTAATAATGGTTTACAACATGCTACTGACAGTGCGGACAGAATAACATGGATGCTACAGCATGGTAATTAATCTGTATTAAAAAAAGTTTTAAATTATCATGCTGTAGTGTGAACACAGCCTTAGATACCTTGGAGTTTGGTTTGACCAACACCTCAACTTTTCTGTCCATGTGGATGCCATCCTGAAAAAACTGCGCCCCAAGCTATGTGCCCTGTGCAGGAACTGCAGTTGTTTATCTCTCCCAGTAAGGTGAGAACTTGTCCAGAAAATGATCCTACCTATTTTCGACTACTGTGATGTAGTCTACAGTGTCGCTCCCAAGCCCTCCTAAGTCAGATTGGATACCCTTTTCAGCTCATTTTGTCACTTTGCTCTGGACTCTCCCTCCTTCCACCCATGACTGCATGCTTTATCATTCCCTAAACTTTCTCTCACTAAGCAACTGGCGCTTAGCCCATTGTGACAAACTTGTCTCCAAATTTTGGTTTGGCTCTCTTCCTCCCTACCTCTCCTCCACTATCACCATCCTTCCCCCCTTCACACTGCCTCAGGTCCCAAGACATGCGCACCTTGGCTGTCCCTTGCCATGCTACTGCAGCTGACCAGTTTACTTTCTCATACCACTTCCCCAAACTATGGAACCAACTACCTCCCCAAATCAAACATTCCTCCTCCCTGTGCTCCCTCTCTGCATCCCTCCAAAATTATCTGTCCCCTAACTGCATCTGCTACTAGCCTTCCTCTCCCCTAACTATGGAACCAACTGCCGCCCCAAATCAGATATTCCTCATCCCTGTACTTCCTCTCTACATCTCTCCAAAATTACCTCTTGCCTAACTGTACCAGCTACTAGCCTTCCTCTCCCCTCCCCCTACCTTACCCTTCTCTTCCCTTGTCACCTCCCCTCACTGCCCTAATTCTCTACATCCCTCCAAATTTACCTCTCCCCTAACTGTACCTGCTACTAGCCTTCCACTCTCCTCCCCTCTCCCTTACCTTCCCCTTGTCGCCTCCCCTTTACTGCCCTAATTCTTTTCGTCCTGATCTCTCTAATCCTTCGAACAGCACTTATGTATTCCTCAACCTTTCATTTAGCTATTCTTCATCTTACACCTACTCCCAATTGTCTAGTTCCCCCTCCCCCGGCTCACTAGCTGCTATTCCTCCATGCCTTGCTTAACTACCTGCTTTACTTTATTACCCTCTAAATTAACTGAACTATCAGTATGTTAGTGATTACTGCCCTGCATTTATATGAACTGTTCTGAATTATTTTAATAGCAGACAATATCTGTATTACAGTGTATAAATTGTTACTGCACAGTATTGTATTATGTTGAACATTGTACTGTGTTGAATGTTACTGCACATAATTGTACTATGTTGAATTTTGTACAGTGATGAATGTTAAATCTTCCCCTCGCTAGCCCGTCCCCCCAGGACACACTGGGAGACGAGCAAATTGATGCTCAGTGTGTTTTTCCTAGTGAACCATTTCAATAAATAAATAAATAAATAAAAACTTCTAGCATTCCCGTGGCCAGCATCATGACAGGGCTCAGCCAGTCACACACACCCCTATTTAAAAGGGAACCTGTCCTTTTTTTGGCAGGTTTCCAGTTCTATTATTTTCTCGTATACATTATCGACTCACCAATTTAGGGGATTAAAGGAATTTCCACTCACCCTTTCCTTGAAAACTCTGCTCTCAGGGACCCTTCTTCTAAACAGGTCATTAGAAGGATATCTTCTTTCATTTTTATAAACTGGATTCTCACAACAGTATTTCTTAATACAAGAGCATGCTCCCAGGGAGAAAGTATCTACAGTATTCGACACCTACTTTTATTGTCAGTCAGTCACTGTCCCAGCTCCGTATCTGGATAGGAAATCAGCATTATTATGCTTTGCTCCTGATCAATTTACCATAGTAAACTTGTATGGTTACAATGCCAAACACGAACAAGTGGTTCAGGGGTTCCTTTCCTTCATCTGATGATGCCAACATAAGGGGTTATAGTGAACAAAGAGTACAAGCTCAGTTCCTAGTAGGTACTACCTTGGGACCTCTATTGCCCACTTAGTTGCCAAGCACTCTTTCTCTATTGTGGCATAACATTGCTTGTGATTATGCTGCTTCCTACTAATGTATAAAAGGGTATGCTCCTCTCCCTTTAAATTCTTGCTCAGCACAGCCTCAGTTCTATTTTTGGAGGCATCTACCTACACTAAAAAAGGTTTAGCCAAATCAGGACTTTCCAATATGGGTGCTGCACAAAGGGTTGCCTTTACTACTAAAAAGGCTGTATCACAGGTAGCTGTCTGTCTAACCTTATTGCGGTACTTCTTTTTGATCAGTTTAGTTAAGGGGTTGTTAACTCTGCAAAATGGGGTGAAACTCTCCAGTAGTAGCCTGCTAAGCCTTAAAATGACCTCACATGTTTCTTAGTCTTGAATGTCGGGCTATTAGCTACAGACTGAGTGATTTCAGTTTCTGGCTTAACTTCACCACTCCCTAATACAAACCCTAAATAATGGGCCTGTTGCACAGCCAAAGCTCTTTCAGTGGCTCCATGACAGAAGGGCGATTGCGAAACTGCGAACCATCACAATGGTGCCGAACCCACAGAATGAACACTTTTGGTAAAGTGTTTTCTTGAGGGGGGCTTTGCCCCCCAAACACACACCCCTTGTGGTGGGCTTTGCCCCCCACACACACCTCAGTTTGGATTCCAACTCCAGGGGAGCACAACTCAGGGAAGGCGACAGAACCATGATCATGAAAAAGTGTTGGAGCTGTGGTTCCATTGCCATTGTGATAGTTTGCTGTTATTCTTTCACCCTCTTCTCATGCTACCCTTTTGGCTGGGTTAATGGTTAGCCCTACTTTTCTAAGGTACTATGAAAAAACAGCGAAACAAAACAGACAAGGACAACAAAAGAGCATGAAAATTGGTGCCAACAAAAACAGCAAGAAAAAATCACAGCGAGCAGTCAAAGGACCAAAGAAACCCTGCCACAAAACAAAACTCATGCAAAAAAGTGAACAGCACTTGGGGAAGCAGGGGAAGTCATCGGGGGGAGATTATATAGTCTCACTCTGGGGGGATGCAATGCGGGGAGGGGAACAAACTCGCAAGAGGGCAGATTATATGTTCTAACTCTTGGGGGGACGCAACTCAGGGAGTGGGAGACAGTTGGGAGGGGGGAGTATTATATATTCTCACTTCAGGATGGCGCAAGTTGGGGCACAATTATATATTCTCACTGGTGGGTGCGAAGGCAGGCACAAGATTTTCCCCTCAAAAGATCAGGAACGTCGAGTCTCAAACCCAGGTGTGCTGGATGTAGCAAGAATACACACAGCTGGCAACTCTAATGTCTACACTACACTGCCAGTACAGGTTTTCAGCACACACTGGTGACTACATTAACACCTACATCACTGAATGACATTACTGCCTTCATCACTAAATAACCATACACTATAAAGACCACATCACAAACATCACATTCGCTGTTTTTCACTCACTGTTATTCCTTCACCGTTTTGCCTTCACTATTTTGAAAGGACACCCTTTTCTAATGGTGTCAAGTACAGCCATAAGTAGCTGCATATGGCTTTCCCAATCAGTGCTAAAAATTCCAGCATCCACCCAAATATGCCCAGTACTTATTTTGGGGAGACAGGATATGGTCCATGTATCATTGAAAGATGGCAGGGGCACCATGCAACCCAATATGCATCTTTGTGAACTGGAAGAACCCCACAGGTGTTACACATGCTGTATTTTCTCTTGATTCCTTTTCTAGGATTTCTGCCAATACCCCTTCAAGAGGTTGCCAGTTTTTGGTGTTGGGTAGCTATTGATTCAGAGATCTCATTCAGCTTCCAGAAATCAAGGCAAATCTGGATGCCACCCTCTTTTGTATCCACTGAGACTAAAGGGGAGGCCCAGACACTTTCAGATAGTACTATTATTCCCAGCTTTTTAATTTTCTGTACCTTTTGAATCTCTTCTTTGCACAGCCATACTGGTAACCTATATGGTTTTTTATGTATATGTCTCACAGTGCCAGTGATAATTTTATGTTTAGCACCACTGGCACAGCCTGGTTTAGTGGTGAAAATCTGATCAGACTTCTGGATTAGAAGCAGAAGAATAATAATCAGTATTTCTATAGCGCTTTTCATACACATTGTATCCCAAAGTGCTTTACAAGCAACACTAGACTGGTAGTGAAGTGACTGTATGTGTAGTGGCAGCCATTTTACACATCAACACTAGGGTAGTAAAGTATATGGCCTGCTGGGTGCATAAGGAGGTATTCACAGATAGTTGGGATGTACATGTATCAGGCATTTCCAATCTTACGTAAATGGTTACTAAGTCCCCTTCTTCCCTTTTTGCAAGAACCAACAATGTGGCTTTCTTTTGTACCCAAGCCTTTACCAAGTTTACATGGCACACTTTGGAGAGACTTTTTCTACTTGGTGTCTCAATTTTCTAATTCACCAGACCTGTTTGTCTAATTACTTTATAGGGGCCTTATGGATGATAGTAACAATAACACATTTTCACCAGGTTCAAATAATTTATCTTTCATTCCCTGATCACATTGGCACTTCTGCTTCAGTTTGGCCCCCTTTCTGGTTCTCGTGCACCAACATAGCATACAGTATGTCACTAGCTTTTTCTTTAATGCTAGTATTTAAGAGGTGAGGTTTCCTTTTTGATAGGGTTTCCTCCCAGGTCACTTTAACTGTATCCAACATACCCCATGGGTGTCATCCATGCAGTAATTCAAAAGGGGAAAACCCTGTAGTGACTTGGGGCACCTCACGATAGGCAAACTAGAGATAGGGAAGAACTGGTCCGAGTTTTCCCTTCTCCTTGTACAAACCTATGAAGCAACTTTTTTAGAGTCCGATTTAGTTGTTTGACCAGGTCATCTGTCTGGGGGTGATATGGGGAAGTCCTGTCCACAGATACTCCCAGCAACTGATATTAACTCTTTTAACAGAGCTGAAGTAAAATTGCTGCCCTGGTCAGTTAAAATCTCCCAGGGATACCTATAAAGCCAAAGATATGAACAAGCTCTCCAGTAACTTTAAGGGTTGTTATAGTATGTAATGGGTCTGCTTCAGGATATCTCGTGCTATAATCACATACCACAAGGATAACACATTTCTCTTTTGTATTGCATTCCAGTGGATTTCTGATTTCCAAGCAATACAGTTGACTGGTCTGTTCACAATAGTCAAGGGCACCAGGAGGGCTTTGTCTTTCTAGATTATGTCTGCTACCTTATAGCACTCAGCAAAGACCTACTGTAGCAGTAAGCAGCCACCTGTTCCTGACTAGGAGGCCAAAAGAAATGGTACAGTATTCAGTCCACGATACCGTCTTAACCTGCATGTCCCACCATCAGACTACCCAGGCTAGGCATACTAGCTCTCCCCTATACTTTTTGGCCACCACCAGTTCCTCTACTTGTTCTTAGGTCAAAGGGATTGGTACAGACTCTGTACAACGTATGTTTATGTTGGATGAACCTGGGCTTCCCTGATTCTTGTTCCACCGCTACATGACATACAAGGGTTTCAGGCTAACATCCTGCTGCTGATAATTGGCTATATCAGAGGTAGAGAATACATTGTTTATATCACATATCATATCATGTTTGTCATCATTAACAGTAGTACAGTGCTCCAATGCTCATTTCTGCTTTGCTTTTCTCTTTTCTTTCTTTTTTCATATCTTTACCAGGGATAAAGTAGATATGGTTAAAATGGCCAGTAAGGCTTGGGCTTTTTAACTTGTGATCAAGTGACCACAACTTCTATGGGGGGGGGGTGGCAAAACTTCTTCTTGGACCAGTTCTGAAAAAAAAAAAATGGGAAAGTCATGTCCTGTCACCAAAGGTACTGGTAGTGTTAAAACCACCCACACTTTAATGATCTCATATACCCCCTTAACACTTAGAGTTACCAGCGTGGTTAGATAAAAATGGGTGTGCCCATGTACACACAGCCCCCCAGTTCTCATGCCTTTTTTGCAATTGTTGGGAAGAACATCAGGATAGCAATGTCTGATGACTTCTTGAATCTGTCAGGCCATGCACTGTCTTTGGGCCCATTACTACTTCACTGAAGTATTGTCCCACATTAGCTACTGCCATGTGAGGCTTTTGCCTGCTTTCAGGGGCAATTATGTGCTATATGACCCATCTTCTTATAGTTATAGCATACAAACTCAGACGAAGGCCATCCACCAGGTCTAAACTCTTGTTTTGGTAAAGGCCTTGGTCCAGAAAAGGGTGTTTTACCCAACCTCTGTTGACAGGTCTCAATGAAGCAGACTGCTAGGCCATCTGTTAAACCTTAGCAAGCATAATCACTCTCTCCCGTGTCAGGTGCGTGCTCCTTAACCACAGCTGAACATCACACTGCAACAGACTGACAAACTGCTCCATCACATTGAACTCCAGGATTTGTTGTACAGTCTTTACATCATGTTGCAGCAACTTCATTAAAAGATCTTTCAATCATGTGTAGGTCTCTCTTGTGGTATTGCCAACTTGACACTTCAGGTTTCTGAAGTACTGACTGTATGTCTTACTGTAAATGTCATATTTTCACAATATCTCCCTCTTCCCAGGACATAATCTTCTGCTTTAATGTTGTCCATATGGCTGTAGGCCAGTTGTGCTTTTCCAGAGAGGTAGGGGACCAACTTAACAACCTATTGGTCACAGGGCCACTGGCAGGCTTGGGCCACTATCTCATAGATTGTTAGATAGGCCTCCATGTCATCATTTGATGTTACCTTAGTCAGTTTCATGTCTTTTATACTGGAGACATTTGGGGTACTAGTCCCTGGATTCAAGGCTTCCTGCAAGGCCTGCAAGGTTTCAGCTCACCGTGCATCCTGCTGTTGTACCTCATGTCCCCACCATCTGTAAAATCCTTGTAAGTTTTCAAGGCCATCTTCTGCACTTTCATCTTCAGTCACTTACTCACTTTGGGTATCTAGCTTGCTCCATATCTTGGGTTTCACAACTGGTTCCATTGTTTCAGGTCCTTCCTCCTTCTTCTCCATCTTCTCTGCCTTTTCTGCCATTGTCCTGGTTACCATTGCCAGTTCATTGTGTTTTTTCTTGCCTCTTTTTCATCATGGCATGCCATGCCTTACTATATAGCAATCACTGGACCAGCCCTGGTGTCTCAAAAATACTCTCCCCTGTCAAAGAGTATCCAAGATATATTCTACATCTGACACCATTTGTCATATGGATGTGGGCATGAAAGATAGCAGAACACGGGTGGTACGGTACACATCTTTCTACCTACTGTGTGAGACTCTGCTCTGCACAGTAAACTGCATGTCATTTGTTTTCTTTTAGCAAACTTTAGTGTGTTACAATATTTTTACTTGAGCCCTGTTCTATGGCCGGGAAGAGGGACGCTACAGTCCAATTTATTTTAGAAGTATTCAGTGCTTCAGTACTTTTAAGGCGCTTTGCACCTTCATTGTAGGAATAGCTCTGTGGTGCTTGTAATTAACTCTGCAGTTTAAAAGAGCTTGAATTTCAGCGAGCAGCTGATAACACTTATGGGTGGGGCAGCTATATAAATCCACACTCCAGAGAGCAGGGTGAGCTCGGGCAAGGTGTGCTCAATGCGCTCTAAGACGTGCTCAAAGATGCGCATGTTTTGCGTATTTAGTGTGCTAGAGTGAAAGAACTGGCATAGTGGACTATATCCTAAGTTACAGAAAGCATCTACCTTGTTCCCCTGTGATATAGCATCTGTTGACAGGTAATAATTAACCCTGCACCCTTCACTGCAGTGTTAGCTTCTTTAAACAGAGAAGCCTTAGACTGAATGATTAGCAGTGTTTGCACCTCAGAAATAGGGAGCAACATCTGTTACTGGGGCATAGCATTTCTATATTTATAGAACTATAACTTGTTACTGTTTTTTTTTTCTTTTTTCTTCCTGTAATAAGTACATCATATAAGGTCATGGATACATTTATTCAGATAGTGAATGGAGGAAAAGCCATACTCTGTAAGACATATAATATGTATATGATTGTTTCAGAATTACCATTAAACAACTCATTTACATGTGCCAAATGTATTGATAATAAAGATATGTCAGCATTATTGCTCCAGTTTAATAATAGGCTCAGTGAAATTGAGCAGAGTCAGATGATATGGCTGACCGTTTTCAAGTTCGATTACAAACTTATACAAAAACACCAGATCTTACAAATTGCACTGAAGTCCTTGTCCCTGTGAGTAACACCCCAATAAACAAAAAAAGGGTAAGGGAAGAAGATGAAAACACTGACCCAGAGGATGTCTGGTACAAAGTTCAACATCTAAAACATCCCCCCCCCCAAAAAAAAGGGGAAAGAAAGCCAAGCAATTTAATCTTGAAATCACTAATTCATTTGATCCCTTAAACTTAGATATCCCCCAAGAAGAGACAATGGGTACATCTGTTTCTCTAAATGAAGACATTACCTCAGATACACCTACTTTTATAAATGTTGAATCTTAACCAATGGGCATAGAACAGAGTTTAACCCCAGATCAATCCTTAATAACATTTGATACAACCTCTATTGCTTTGCAGCAGTTTGACCAAAATATGGAACTCGAGGTTACCCTGCCTAGAGAAACTGAAATATATGTACTCGGTGATTCTATTATTAAGAGACTAGACTGAGCAATTTGTGACAGGGATAAAGCACATAGAACACTTTCATGTTTTAAGGGTGCCAAAATATCAGACATTTTAAAAATGATTAATAATATAGTATGTCAAAACAATACTAGGAAATTAGTGATTATTCATGCAGGAACCAATAATATATTTCATCAAAATGCACATCAAATTAAACATGAATTTGTCAATTTAACGAATAAACTTGCAGATCTTGACTGCGATATCTTTTTTTCCGAGATACTCCCAATCCCTAGAGCAACTTAAAAATGGTACACTAAAGGAAGTAAATAATTGGCTAAGACAATGGTGTCTAAAGCAAAACATCAATTGTATAACACACTGGGAAGATTACAGTGATAATCATGAAATGTTTAGTCCAGATGGATTGCATCTCAATAAAATAGGATCACAATTTTTTAGTCAACAGTTTAATGATTCAATAGATGCAGCTTTAAATTAAGAGATGGGGAAAGGTGACATCATTATAAATAAAGTATCATCAGTTAAAAAACGAAACTATCCAAGTTATGAGTGGAATATGAATCATAATACTAGATCCCATGAAACTTTAAAACTTAAAAAGAGAAAAAGGAAGAGGAATTCAAAATCTGGTTCAATAAATCAAAACATAGAAACATAGAATTTGATGGCAGATAAGGACCGCTTGGCTCACCCAGTCTGCCCATTTCCCTACCTAATGGATAAGCTGCAGATCCTAGTTAACCAGCAGCCTACTTCTTCCTACCCCAACCCCCTAAAATTGCCTTATGACTGTCCCATGCTTGCTTGAATTCCACCACTGTTTTTGACTCCACAACCTCCTCCGGAAGGCTGTTCCATGCATCCACAACCCTCTCTGTGAAAAAATACTTCCTTAAATTACCTCTGAGCCGCCCCCCCCATCTTCAAATTGTGCTCCCTTCTTCTTGCACACCTCTTTTTTTGAAAGATGCTACCCTCTTGGACTTTGTTGATTCCCTTGAGGTACTTGAAAGTTTCTATCATGTCCACCCTCTCCCTCCTTTCTTAGAGCTATACATATTAAGCTCCTTAAGTCTCTCTTCATATGTCTTCCGGTGCAGACCTTGCACCATTTTAGTTGCCCTCCTCTGGACAGCTTCCATCCTGTCTATGTCTTTGCCGAGATTGGGTTTCCAGAACTGCACGCAGTACTCCAGATGGGGTCTCACCAGCTGTCTGTACAGAGGGATAATAACTTCCTGTTTTCTACTGGTGATGCCTCTCCTATGTCCCAGTATCCCCCAACCCTCCTTGCTGCCTCTCACATTGCTTGCCCACCTTTAGGTCATCTGATATGACTATCCCCAGGTCCCTTTCCATTTTTGTTTTTGTTAGTATCTCACCCCCCATTGTGTACTCTTCCCCTGGGTTTTTGTTTCCCAGGTGCATTACCTTGCACTTCTTAGCATTGAATCTAAGCTGCCATACATTTGACCATTCCTCTGACCTTGCCAAGTGCAAAAGATGCAAAAAGTGCATCTAACCAGAAGAATACTGAATTCAATGAGATACAGCAAAATGAAAAAAAGTGATAAGAGAATTAAAATTCTTTTTACTAATGCTCGCAGTCTAACAAATAAACTTGATGAATTAAAATACATTCTTGTAAACAAAGAGGTCGACATCTGTTGCATCACTGAAACATTGTTTACTAATAATGACTGGAATACTGACATCTCTGGTTACACAACATTTTTAAAAAATAGAGAGAGTGCCAAGAGTGGGGGTTTAGCAATCTATATATCTAACAAATTTAACTGTCATGAAATAGCAAATGATGATTCTACAGTTGAGACACTTTGGGCTAAAATTGAACTAGGTTATAAAACATTAACTGTAGGCCTTTGTTACAGATCACCTAGCCTGAATCTTGATGAAAATGTAGTCTTTTTGAAGTAGTTAGATAATACTGAGGTAAATGGTGATTTAATCATTCTTGGTGATTTTATTTTCCCCCATATAAATTGGGAAACATTCAAAACTAACAGTAATATTGAACAACAGTTTCTTGAAACCACCCTCAAACATGGTTTGGACCAACTAGTGACTATTACTACTAGGAATAATAATATACTTGACCTCATTTTCACAAATAATGCTGACCCTCTTACGTCTCCCATCATTTTGCCACCTTTGGGCAATAGTGATCATAACATGATCACATGTGATATCATAAAACACGTAAATGGGAACAAAGGGATAAGTAAGTTCAAAAATTACTACAAAGCATACTACAATAATATAAAAAAATTTTAGACTTCAAGGAATTGGTCAAATGACCTAAATAACCTTAAGACTGAGTATGTGTGGGAAAAAAATAAAAGCTAAAATAGATCACTGTCTAAACACTTGGGTATCTGATAGAACAACATACAACAAAAATAATAAACAAAGAATACCCTAGCAGTGGACTAAAGATTTTAAGTGTGTCATAAAAAAGAAACATTGTGCCTATAACAAATATAGTAAGTCCCAAAAAAGCGTCTGAGTGGTGTAAGTTTAAAAAACTTGCTAGGAAAACTAAACAAATAATCAAAAAATCTAAACAAAATTTAGCAATTAATTTAGCAAAAAAATATTAAAGACAATAAGAAAAAGTTTTTTAATTATATTGGTTCAATGAAACAAACTCATACTGGAATATGACCCTTAAAATTAGATAAGATAATTACTAGTGAAAAAGAAATGGCTATAGAATTCAATCAATATTTTACAAGTATATTTAAACAATCAGATTTAATACTTCCTGACACACAATATACATCAGAAATCATATCATTTTTTTTTCAGAACAAGATACAGTAGAAGCTATTAACGAAATCAAATGTAATACTTCTCCCTGTCCTGACTGTATTCACCCCAAATTTGTGAAAGAAGTATCAAAAGAACTCTCTGGACCACTAACTTGTTTATTTAATATGATTATAAATCAAGGAAGGGTTCTTCAGTTTTGGAAAGTGGTGAACATCATGCCCATTTTTAAAGGTGGTAATAGACAGACAATAACTAATTATAGGCCTATCAATTTAACTTCACTTATCAGTAAGATTATTGAAAGATTAATTCATTCTAAAATTTCTGAACATGTTAAAAGTTCTGGTAGCACAGATATTTCTCAGCATTGTTTCTCCACTGGTAGGTCATGTTTAACAAACCTTCTAAGCTTCTTTGAGCCAGTTAGTGATGCGCTAGATAATGGCCTTCCAGTGGATGTTATATTTTGGGATTTTGAAAAGGCATTTGATACTGTTTCGCATAAAATTCTGATTGAACATCTTCACTACATAAACCTGGATACGCATTTTATTAATTGGATCTCTTCATGGTTACATAACAGATATCAAAGGGTGGTTGTTCATGGTCACAAATACAATTGGATTTTAATAACTAGTGGAGTACCACAAGGCTCTGTCCTTGGACCTCTACTTTTCAATATAATGATAACTAGTATGCAAACATCTAAAGACGTCTGGATAAACACGCAGATGACTGTAAAATAGGTTGTATTGTGAACAACACTTTATCAGCAAATATATTCCAAGATAATTTAAATAACTTAACAAATTGAGCAGTAAAAAACAATATGAAATTCAATCCTGCAAAATGTAAAGTTATGCACATGGGGAATAATAATAAAAAGTACACATATTCAGTACAAAATGTAAACTTAATTACCACTACAGAAGAAAAGAATTTGGGTATGACAATTGCAGATAATTTAACATTCAATTCCCATACCAACAACACTGTTAAAAGATGTCACATGATTATAGGTAATATTTTGAGACATATCAAAAGTAGGAAACTGTCAGTTATTTTACCCTTATACACAAGTTTGGTTCAACCTCACTTAGATTACTGTGCTTCATTTTGTGCTCCAATCTCTATTGGCTATCAGCAAATGGCAGAAAGAGTACAGCATAGGGTAACTAAAAGGATTGAAAAAATGTCTGAAGTAGATTACGGTACCTGACTAAAAATATTACAACTATACTCCTTGAAGTATGGAATTTTATACTTCTAAAGCATACCAAAATGACTATTTGTTAAACTCTATTGGATTAGAAAAATACTTTGTAAACAGTTTTACTAGACCTCATAATTTGAAGTTAAAATCAACCATATGTAAAGCTAACAAAAGGTTGACATTTGTTACACAGAGAATTCCTCCAATTTGGAATACACTACCATCTGATACTATAAATTGTGAAAATACAGAACAGTTTAAAAAAAGACTTGACGAATTCATGGGTGATAAGAAATTTTACTTCCATCTCTGACACAGCAGGTAGCGAGTTCAGTAATGGGCATCTCGCCTTTTGAACTTGTACATATCTATGAATCTATGGATCTATGAACATCCCTAGATGTATGTTTATTCAAACAACAAGTATAACATAAGGAAAAATGGTTGTTAGTTCTTGTCAGGTTTTGCCAGGATAAACGCTCTTTCTGCAAAAATACATCTTGAAAAGACAACAAGGCAGATATTCCTTCTTACTTGTAAAGTGTGTCTGGATCTTGTAGACCTGCCGGACCTACAGTACTGAATGTGGACTACCATGTTTCTATGTTACAGCATAAGGGATACTAGTATTTACTCATGCTTGCTATGATGTACTATTCAGGTCTTAACGCACCAACTACAGCTATTAACCATAATGTTATGGTCAGCATATTTTATGAATCATTTTATGAATCATTGTATTGTAACCCAAAAGAAGTTCTAGTCAGCGTAATGCTTAACACTGCGTACGTGCAAAACCTAACAGCCTTGGGTGTGAGCTGCCCACTGTACCCAGCAATCGAAGTGCTTTGTTTAGCTTTTCTACTATGCAGATGAGCCTGTTACCAGGTAATGGACCCTCTTTTCTCTGACTATAAGAGTTTGTGTAATCTTGTTTTTTACTGAGTTTTCCTATGACGACACCAGGTGTCTGGAGATTCCAGACTCCCAGCAGGTACGCTGTCCTTTTTACATGTATTTGGGGAATAAACCTTTATTCTGTGACACCTTTCTTCTGTGTCGTGTTTTGCCATCAGGTTTAGAATTCTGCCAAAACCCAACAAATGGCGACCTTGGTAAGGCACTGATTGGACAGAACTGAACCAGTATGCAAAAAGGTGTACAGATAAATGGGCACAGGACTCATGAAGGTGCTCAAACCTATGCCCACCAGTTCAACACATATGGATAGAAACATAGAAACATAGACTTTGACGGCAGATAAGGACCACTTGGCCCACCCAGTCTGCCCATTTCCCTACCTATTGGATAAGCTGCAGATTCTAGTTAACCAACAGCTTACTTCCTGCAACCCCCCACTATAATTGCCTTATGTCTGTCCCATGCATGTTTGAATTCCCCCACTGTTTTAGACCCCACAACCTCTCCAGGAAGGCAATTCCAAGCATCCACCACTCTCTCCGTGAAAAATAATTTCCTCACATTACCCCTGAGCCGTCCCCCCTCTAACTTTAAATTGTGTCCCCTTGTTCTTACACATCTCTTTTTCTGAAAGGTGCTACCCTCCTGGACTTTGCTGATTCCCTTGAGGTACTTAAAAGTTTCTATCATGTCCCCCCATCCCTCCTTTCATCAAGGGTATACATATTAAGCTCTCTCAGTCTCTCTCTTCATATGGTTTCTGATGTAGACCTTGCACCATTTTAGTTGCCCTCCTCTGGACTGCTTCCATCCTGTCTATGTCCTTGCGTAGATGAGTCCAAACTGCACGCAGTACTCCAGATGGGGTCTCACCAACTGTCTGTACAGAGGGATAACCACTTCCCTTTTTCTACTTGTATTGCCCCTCCCTATGCATCCCAGTATCCCCCTGGCTCTCCTTACTGACTTCTCACATTGCTTACCCACCTTTAGGTCATCTGATATGACTACACCCAGATCCCTTTCCGTTATTGTTGTTGTTAGTACCTCCCCTGCTATTGTGTACTCTTCTCCTGGATTTTTATTTCCCAGGTGCATTACTTTGCACTTCTTTGCATTGAATCTAAGTTGCCATGTGTCTGACCATTCCTCCAACCTTGCCAAGTCCCTTCTCATCATTTCTACCCCCCCTTGTGTATCAACTCTGTTACAGATCTTTGTGTCATCTGCAAAGAGGCATACCTTTCCTTCCAGACCCTCTGCCATGTCACCTATAAAGATGTTAAAGAGGACTGGACCCAGTACTGAGCCCTGAAGTACTCCACTAGTAACCCCCCTTTCTTCAGAATGTATTCCATTCACTATTGCCTTCTGTGTCCTGTTGTGCAGCCAGTTTGCTACCCAGGCTACCACCCTGGGACCCACTCCCAGGCTGGCTAACTTGATTATTACTCTTTTATGCGGGACTGTGTCAAATGCCTTGCTAAAGTCTAGGTAGGCCATATCCACAGCCCCTCCCTGGTTTATCACTTTGGTCACCCAGTCAAAGACATCGATTAGATTCATTTGACATGATCTTCCTGCTGTGAATCCGTGCTGCTTTGGGTCCTGTGCCCCACTGGCTTCTACGTACTCAACAATTCTTTCTCTCAGAAGTGATTCCATCATTTTCCCCACCACTGAGGTCAAACTAACAGGTCTGTAGTTTCCTGCTTCTGCCTTGCTCCCACTTTTGTGACGGGGAATCACATCTGCCCTCCTCCAGTCCTCAGGTACCACCCCATCTTCCCATGATTTGTTAAAAAGTGTGGTTAGTGGTGTCACTAGGTCCTCCTCTTTTAGGATTCTAGGGTGAATCCCGTCAGGCTCCATTGCTTTGTCCACTTTGAGTTTTAGGAGTTCTTTCTGTACTCTTTCTTCTGTAAATGGACTGGTGTCAACCCCACTATGCAGAGTGCTTCTACTGTTTGGTTTCGGTAACTCCTCCTCTTCTTCTTTTGTGAATACTGAGGAAAAGTATTCATTCAGTATCTCTGCCTTTTCACTGTCTCCCTCTGCCCACCTCCCCTCTCCTTTATTAATCTTCACTATCCCTCCCTTAACCTTTCTATGCTCCTTAATGTACCTATAAAAGATTTCATCCCCCTTCTTAACTGAGTTGGCTATCTTTTCCTCGGTCTGGGCCTTTGCTTTTCTGACTGCCTTCCCCTCTTCTTTCTGCTTTAATTGATACAGTTCCCTGTTGTGCTCTGTCTGTGATTCCTTATACTTTTTGAATGCAGCCTTTTTCTCTTTAACCTTCCCTGACACCTCTTTTGAGAGCCATAGTGTTTTTTTATTTCGCTTTGTTTTCTTTATTTGTTTCACATAAAGGCTTGTTGCCTCCACGATGGCAGTTTTGATTTTTCTCCATTGTTCTTCCACCCCTCCTTTCTGGCCATTTGCTAATGCATTCCTCAGGTATTCACCCATTATGCCAAAGTCAGTCCTTCTAAAGTCCAGTATCCTTGTCTTTGTATGGCTTGTCTCCATGGTTGTGTTTATTGTGAAGCACACTTTGCAGTGGTCACTTGTTTCCATGTGTCTACTGACTTCTAAGTTTGTGATCCTCTCTCCATTTGAGAGTACCAGGTCTAATATTGCTCCCTTCCAAGTGGGTTCCACCACTAGCTGTCTAAGGCATGCTCCCTGTAGGGCATCGAGAATGACCCTGCTCTTGGATGTGGTTGCAGTCCATGTCACCCAGTTAACATCTGGCATATTCAGGTCCCCCATCAACAGTATCTCCCCTTTTTCAGCCATTTTGAGAATGCCCTCTATCATTTTATTGTCCATTTCCTCCCCTTGAGACGGGGGTCTGTATACAACCCCTGTGCGGATTGTGATGCCATTCCCTGTCTCCAAGGTGACCCAGATTTCCTCTTGTCCTCCCCCTTTACTTTTTAGTTCTGTAGTTTTGATCCCTTCCCTTATGTAGAGAGCTACTCCACCTCCTCTTTTACCCTCCCTGTCCCTTCTGTAGATTGTGTACCCTGGTATGTTGACATCCCAGTCATGGTTCTCTGTGTACCATGTTTCTGTGACTACCCCAATATCCAAGTGTTCCTCTTCCATCAGGGCTACTAGGTCTGGAAGCTTGTTTCTAAGACTATGGGCATTGGTACTCATCGCCCTCCATTTAATGTTGGCTTTATCCTTTTTTACCCCATCCCTGCTCTTATTGCCCTTGTCCATTTTTCCATTTGCCCTGTCCTGCCCTTTGTCAAGCTCTGTACCTCAGTGTTTACCCTACTACCTGCCATGTTTTTCGATGATCTTGCAGGCCCTCCATGCCATGAACGTGCACAGGAACCATGAAGATGTTTGAATCTACACCTCCCAGGCAAGTGCAGGAAAAGGGGAACCTTCTGAGATGGCCATTAGCACAGGGCTGAATCTAAACATCTCAAACTTTCTGACCTCCCATTGAGGTTGGGGTGATTTCATGCTGGATGCGAAGTTGTACTGTCATCCGATACAGTATGTGTGAACACTGTATTTGGAGACCAAACCTACAGTAAAGAAACGTGACCAAAAAGGAGTAATGTTTGCCACCCTATATGTTGCACTACAGGCAGTTGAAATAAAGGTCCTAGCTCTGAAAAAGAAACTGGGCTCCAAATCCTGAGAAATGGGTGAGCAACGGAGGGAGTTGTAACAAGAAACTGAGAAACTTAGAAACGAGACTCAGAATGAACTGCAGAGTACTGTAGAGGAAAAAGATAGAGAGTTTGTTAGATTGAGAGAGGATTGTGAAAGGTTGCAGCAGGATAAGAAGCATGTCTTACAGCTGAATGATTTGCTTACTGGTATGAATGATACATTGAAGAGTGAGAATGAGGAGTTGTTGGAAGAGTTTGGGAAATGTCAGGAAGCACTGGACAGGGAGATCAGGGAAAATCATGAAGTAAGCACCATGTACAGAGTTTTGCAAAAGAGTGTCAATAAGGAACAGTACAGAGGCAGATAGAATCATTCGATGTGTAGAGCCAAGATGATGAAATTATGTCAGCAGTTGGCAATCCTGAAGGGTCATGTGTGAGCTATGCTGTATGCCCCCCTATCAATCTGATGTAATCAGAAGATGATGAAAGCAATGATGGAGACATTCAAGATGGCGGTCCCTGGGACACTGGAGGGTTGAGGCCTCACCCACCAGTTGTCGCCTTGAATAAGAAAGATAGGGACAAAGTACAGGGCCTGATCCAAAAGGCGATCTCAAAAGCTGGGCTCTCCAATAGTCAGGCCAGGGTATTGAGACAAGCAGTCTCTGACCCATTTCAAAAGGAGATGGAACTGCAGACTCTCCTTCAGGGCGTGGCCACTGCTACAGCTGAGGTGGTTGTCAAGACCATCACAGGGCAGCAAAGGCCTCCCCGAATGCCCTGCAGTCTGCGCAAGCCATCTAAAACATTGCAGGCAAAAAATGCTGTATGGCCTCAGGCAATAACCTTAGTTACCATTTGGAAAAAGTGAGAAATCACTTAGAGATGCTCAGCCTTGCAGCCCAGTATAGGCTGTAGGTTCTGAAACAGACCATGGACCCTATGTAGTGGGTCAAGTTGCTGGAAGGCATACGTCATGACGTCAGAGCCCCGTTTGAAGCCATTGTCACCCACCTTTTGGCAGTGCACAATCCAAACATGGTTGATGTAATGCTAGCCCATCTGATCATGCAGCATGCCAATGAGACCCCGGCCCTTGTGGCTCATGTACATATCAGGCAAAGATCTGGGAGGTGAAAATTATGACAGAGAATCGACTGAGTACAAATCCCTGTTCTTGAAAAGTCTACAACCTGCCCTTCACAAGAAGGTAGAAACACCAGTGTTCCCGAAATAGGATGTCTTACGTGAGATCATGGAAAAAGTGGAACGCACGTACCAGATCTGGGCTCAGGTTCCAAGGCCATAGTGGCCACGGTGCAGAACAGCACTGAGTCATCAACCCAGAATGTGGTGGAAGAGAAATCAATGGATTCCCATCAGAACAAGCCCTCCTACCAGAACTGAGGAGGGTCAAACAAGAATAAACAGAGGTATCAGCAGAAGCAGAAGCAACAGAATATGAATGGGAATAATGGACAAAAACAGTGGTCTGGGGCTTGCCCAGTGGCACTGAGGGTTGAGGTGCTGGATGCCACACCTTGTGCCATGCCAGGGACCCAGGTTTGGGAGTGAGCCTGGGCCATCAGGGGTTGGCAGGGGAGGGAGAGGATTGAGCATCTGAAGGACAGCTTTCCTCTCCCGGGGGGTACAGACTTGACACTTGACTGGCCTCTGGTGGAGGCCAGGGGCACAGCAAGTGCAGAGCATACAAGAGAGAGGGTTGAGGAGTGTTGGACATCGGTGAAGTTGCCTTGATGTGAGGGTGCATGCCACTCCTTCAGAACAGGGAAAATTATGCTAGAGCGCTGAGGGGAAGGAGCACCAGCATGTCCCTACTTACTCCTGCCTGCCTGACCACCAAAGGGACCTGACAAAACCAGAATGTCTCGGGGTCTATGGGCCCCACATTGTACCTGCCCACGAGGTATAGCCACGGCTCTGTGGGGATCCACCGGGGATCTAGGTAAGGCAGTGAAGTGGGGCTGGTGCATAGGTGTCTCCTGGCAGAGCATGGCTCCTGCGTGTGGGGGGAGAATAATGAAAAGAGTTAAAAAAAAACAGTGGTCTGGCCCTTTATACAGGGATTTAGCTGAGGAAAACAACTGGCTTCGGGAGTTTAAGGCCAAAGTCCAGTTGCTTATGGCAGCTATCCCATCCAGAATGGTGGCTGCCATCCCGTTCGCTCCTCCATTGGACGAATCCGATGAGGGAAAATGAGGTATCACATCAATTGAGCAATGAAATTTCAGTGACCACAATTTGAGTGATGGCAATTCGGCGAATGTGAAAAGGGCGATGGTGAATATGGGCACCCTACAGTAAGGGGGACAATTGCTTTCCCCCCTCCCTGAGGTGCTATGGCCTTTGAGTTAATTATATAAGTAAGGGGGAAAGGGGGCAAAGCCCCCCCTACAGAAAATCAGTAATGCAATTGTTGCCCTAACTGTAGGGTGTCCATATTCATTGTCACCCTTTTCACATTCACCGAATTGCCGTCACTGAAATTACGGTCACCGAAATTCCATCGCTCAATTGACATGGAACCGGGAGGCAGTCCAAGTCTCCATACTCTGAAGTGGTACAAATGCTTCGAGAGAGAGAGACCCCTTATTTGACGATGCTAAGCAGAAACAATGTGAATTGGACTGACGGTGTCAGGCCCTGATTCACATCATCACCACCCTGGTAACCAATGATTCCTGACGTCATTGTGTAGAAGTATTGGTTGGGGGCCACCAGCAAAAGTTATTTTTAGATACAGATGCCACAGTTTCAGTGCTGCACCTATGTGATCTGCAGCTATCTTGTTGGTCAACAGGGAAGGCCACTTCCACCCAGACCTTCCAGGGGACCGTGATTACAATGTACCAGTCCAAACCAATACCAGCTGTCATCGGTACTTTGGAGGTGACACACTGTTTTGACCTCATGATATTGTGTAATCACCAGAGCATCTTGGGAATAGATTTACTCTCAAGATATGGCTGCATAGTGGATTTAACCAATAGACTATTGCTTCAGATACCTGGCCAGTACCATATGCTCCTCATCTCCGACTCGCATGTGGTAGCAGCAATAAAGGACAATGATGCTGAGTATGACATCATCCTCATGTTCCAGCACTATGAGCTATTCTCTCAATTGAGACCAATTTTGGAAAATCCATCAAGATGTCTTTGCAAAACACAAACATGATTGTGGAAGGATGGACACTCTCATACAAGTCACTGGTGATGAACCACAATGTTAGAGACAATACCTTTTTCCAGCAGAGGCACTACTATCTTTGAGGGCCGCCACTGAAACATAGAAACATAGAATTTGTTGGCAGAAAAGGACCGCGCTTGGCCCATCTAATCTGCCCATTTCCCTACCTAATGGATAAGCTGCAGATCCTAGTTAACCAACAGACTACTTCCTCCTACCCCCCTCTAGAATTGCCTTATGTATGTCCCATGCATTCTTGAATTCCCCCACTGTTTTTAACTCCACGACCTCCTCAAAAAAGGCTGTTCCATGCATTCACAACCCTCTCCATGAAAAAATACTTCCTCACATTACCTCTGAGCCATCCCCCCTCTATCTTCAAATTGTGCCCCCTTGTTCTTGCACGTCCCTTTTTCTGAAAGATGCTACCCTTTTGGACTTTGGTGATTTCCTTGAGGTACTTGAACATTTCTATCATGTCCCCCCTCTCCCCTCCTTTCCTCAAAGGTATACATATTAAACTCCTTTTGATGCAAGGGGTCATAAAGTCCTGTGTGTCCACAGTCAACTCCCCCATCTGGCCAGTGAAGAAGCCTAACAATTGTTGGATGCTCACCATTAACTACCAAAGACTTAACCAAGTCACTCCCAGTTGTGCATCTATTGTGGCATCTGCCCCAGATGTGCTCAAACATCTGAAAAGTGAACACAAGTGGTTCAGTACACTAGACATTTCCAATGGTTTCTGGTAACTCCCAGTGGCCCCTGAGAGCAAATAAAAGTTTGCCATCACCTTTGAAGGACTTCAGTACATGTGGATCTGCCTCCAAAGTGGATTCTACAACTGCCCCTCCCTTTTCCACATCAACATGAGGGATGCCACATGTGGCTTCTCAATACCAGAGTGCCTCCTGTAATATGTAGATGACCTCTTCCTCACCAGAACAGGACTGGAGAAAGTCCTGGAGTTCCTAGATGAGCTCTTGCCACTGTTACAGAGGGCAGGCCTCAAGTGCAACCCTGCAAAGGGGTACAATTGTGCCTTCCTGAAGTCTCCTTTTTGAGCCTGCACATCACTGTCGAAGGCAGAAGCCCTGCTCTGGACAAGGTCCAAGACATTCAGTACTTGCCACTTCCCACCAGTGTGGCTATGCTAAGACATTTCATGGGTATGTTAAGCTATTCCAGTGAATTCATTTGCAACTTTGCACAGAAGGCCACACCCCTGTATGAGCTACTGAAGAAAGATGTCCCCTGGCAGTGGGGACCAGAACATCCAGCAGCTGTCATGTCTTTGAAGAAGACTTTGGCCTCTGCTCCAGCTTTGGTCAACCCTAACCCAGAACTGCCATTCCATCTGGAAACTGCCACCTCTGATGTGGGCATGTCAACAGTCCTGGCAGAAAAGGCAAATGGCACCCTCAGGTCTATTTCCTATGCCTCACAGATGCTCTCCCTTGTGGAGCAGAAGTATCCTCTTATCTCTGACTATAAGAGTTTGTGTAATCCTGTTTTTTACTGAGTTTTCCTACGATGACACCAGGTATCTGGAGATTCTGGACTCCCAGCAGGTATGCTGTCCTTTTTACATGTATTTGGGGAATAAACCTTTATTCTTTAACACCTGTTTTCTGTGTTGAGTTTTGCCATCAGGTTTAGAATCCTGTCAAAACCCAACAGTCTTCAGGACTAAGACCCTTTTGTTTATTTGTTTATTGTATAGAATCAGAATTACAACCCTTTGAGTCATAGACTCATTTGCAAAGACTCCACGTCAAAGAAATAACAATACAGCGTGTAAGAAAAAAGAATACAGAGTGAAATACAGAGTAAAACAAAATACAGAAATTAGACATATACAGGTAACATATGTTTACATGAACGTGTCGTAATACATGGACCATATGTCCAGGTTATATAGTGAGTTACCTCATCTGGGAGTACAGAGAAGTTTCCTGCTCAGTGCCAATATAGGAAATAGTTTTGTAGGGTCATGGAGGACCCAGAGTTGCATTGGCAGGACAGTGGTGGGGGAGAGACATAAGAGGGTGGGGTGGTAACCTGCTGTTCATTTGCTACAGGTTAGTAGGCTGAGCTGGAGTAGATGTATACTCTACTCTTGGAGAGTATAAATCATCTTCCCTCTTCCTGCTAAAAGCTCGGCAGGAGATGCTGTTGCTTCACACAACACAAGCTTCACTCTGTAACATTTCTGGCATTTTATCTGTCATGAGCTCCCTTTTTATACCTCCTAGGGGTTATGTGATCTGCCTTGTTGTACCTCATTAACACATTTTATTTCTTTATTTCTTTATTTAAAAGTTTCACCAGGAAAGACATACTGAACTAACAAGAGCTAGTTTCCAGATGTGTCCTGGGGGGAAGGGAAAGGGGAGTACACTTGAAAAAACATAGAGTCGAAAACAACGTGTCACAACTGTAAACAGCAGAGAAATAAATATGAAAGCAACTATGTACATTAAATTGTGTACTTGGATTTAACCTGTGCAAATGAATAAATAGATAATCAAACAGTGTGAGAACCGTAAACCATGCACCACTGTACTGAAAAGTATAGCTGCTAATGCTGAATGCACCAGCTAGTAGTAGTAGAACAATACATGTTACAGTGGGGGGGAGGGGAGAAAGCAGGCTTGAGGGGGAACATAGAAACAGAGTTACAGTCAAGGACTAAGAAAGGTGGGTTTGGTGTGGAGAGGGAGAGACAGACGAGAGAAGGATTAGGAGTAAGGAAAGGGTTATGAGAGGAGGTGGGGGAAGAAAGGAGAGGAGAAGGGGATGCAGTAGGGAAAGGTAGGCAGAGAAGAAGGGGGTAGGGTGAGATAGTAGAGAGAATGGGATTGGGGATGGATAGGGTTGTGAGAGGAGGGGGAGGAGGAGGAACAGGGAAGAGGGAGTGGTATAGAGAAAGGAAGGAGGTTAAGAGATGGGAAGAAGATAATAGATTGGATATGGGGAGAAATTAAATGAGGTTGCAGGTTATAGTTGCAGGTATGGGAAGAGAGGTTATGCAGGAGGGAGGAGGATAGAATTGGGAGGTGGCTGAACAGATTGGGAGAGGGAGGGAGTTCTAGAACTTAGGGAAGCTGTAGAAGAAGGCAGACTGGCCAGCTGCGGAGGATCTTGGGGGGAGTGAAAGGGAGTGGAAGTGGGAGCTGCAGAGGGCCTAGAAGTTGGGGTGAGGCAGGAAGAGGGTAGAGAACAGGTAGGGAGGGAGCCAAACCAATACTTGGCAATAAATGAGATGCAGTGTGCCATATGCCTAGCTTCAAGGGAGAGAAACAGAGGGACATATAAAGAATACCGTGATGAGTACATGTAGGGCTGTCCAAAGCAAAGTGACAGAATGAGTTAAAGAGACTGTCCAGTCTGGAAAGGGTAGATTTGGGAGCAGAGCTGTAGACTATGATGCCATCATCAAATATGGGACATATCATTTTCTGTATGACATCTCTATGGGCTGGGAGTGAGATGCAGCTGTGGTGGCAGTACAATGCTCCCAATTTAGGGTGGAGTTTTTTACATATGGCATTAACATGTTCAGAGAAGTTGAGGTGGTTGTCAAGCCCGATCCCAAGGTACGTGAAAGACAGTACATTCTCAATGGTGGACCATCTAGGGTAGGGAAGGGGAGGGGAGACTGCCAATCCTAGGGGCTGGGAAAGGGTAGGTAAGGTGAGGGAAGAAGACAAGGAACAGGGACTGTACAATGGGAGTGGGTACTGAAGGGGGAGGTACAGCCAGGGAAACAGGGGCAAACAGGGGCTGAACTAACAGTGGACCCATCTGGCCACCCTGGTATGCTGCTGCTGCCTGCACTCCACCAACAGCATCCGCTGGACCTGGATGACTGCCTCCAGTATCATGGATGCTGCCAGAAGGGTTTGGCACAGCAGTCTCAACAGCATTGAGCGAGGTAGTCCTCGCCACCAGACACCTATAACAAGGGACAGGACAGGTGATCAGTGCAATGTCTCAAGGAACCATGCCCACCCACTGTGCGCAATGGGCAGTGGGAACACACATCCCTGGAGGGCCCGTGATGGCCACCCGCGGGGGGTGGGCCAATGCCTGCCAGCAACTCGATGCACCATGACATTGCACAGAGGTGGTCCCTGCCACACAATGGCCACACGACTGTGCAATGACAGCCACATGGCACAGTGCTCTGGCAGCATCACAGCAACAATAGTGGCAGCTGAGTGCACGCCCACCCCACAAACAGCCGGCACACCTGTCCAATGAATTCGCTACAGTGGCATGCACTAAACACATTGTGACACACACAGCTGCAATGGCACATGGCTCAGGGTGGCCATACCCACACCCACTTCCCCCACTGAAGGACCACGACAGTGCCTACCTGCCCTCTACGGCCCTACTGGTGCCAGTCCCACTCCAGCATGTCCCGCTGTAGCCTACTGCACTGCTGCAGCAGCCTGGGCCCTCCAATGGTCCTCAGGTCCTGGGAATGGAAAGAAGACAGGTGCACATCAGGAACCGACCACAGCTGCTGCCCCCCACCCTCACCCCTGTGCACAGGATGTGCCCCTGCCTGACATGTCCCACACAGCTGCATCACAACACAAGCAGAAGCTGGCAATGCCACCCCACAATGAGCACTATGACAGTGTACCCCTCTACAGGGCATGCCAAGCCAACACCACAGTACAGCACCAGGGCAGACATGCAACATGGAATGACTTACCTTTCTGTGGCATGGCCCCTCACCTGGCACATGCCTGTAGCATCCTCAAGTGCTCTGGGTCCTGCCGCATGAGGTCCCCATAATGGTGGTGACACTGTTCCCCTGTCCTGGGCACCCCTGTCCTGTGCTCCAGGCTTGTGGTGATGTCCTGACACATGGTGCCCCTGGCCGGCCGCAGGGGCACCTGCCCAAAGAGCTGGGGGATGTGGGGCTTCACAGTAGCCACCAGGTTGGCCAGCCCAATAGGCAACCAGTTCAGGGCCCTCCTTTACTATGCCTGCACCATGTTCATATCAATGCGTTCGGTGGTGAAAATGGCCCTTGGAGCCACACATGTCCACACTATGTGCCCACCATGTGATGCATGGGTGCATGTGCAGTGCACTCACATTGCACAGTGCCGGAGATGCATGGAATGGGCATGGCTACACAAGGTCACAGAGTCAGAGGTCTGACCCAGGGGTCAGTGGTTGACCGGTATTGCGCATGTGTGCAATAGGTCACGGCACCCCATGCACAGCCATGCACATAGCTGGCCCATGCACTACATGCACAATGTCACTGCATCGCACTGTCTATGCACAGTGCACAATTGATGCCATGATGCTGTGATGCGCATTCGCACATTGGGCCTGTGAACCACACATTTGTGTGCATTGCGCCATCGCAACTTGCTCTAGCACAATCCCAATTCACACAGCGCAATATCACAATATTCAGATACCACATGCAAATGAGTTCATCAGCCAATGTGTGGCACAGTGGGTGCATTAATATGTCATTACAGTTGCACCCAACCTCATTTGCATGTGTTGCACTATATAAGTGCCAAAGAACAGCACAGGCCTTGATAGGTAAGTTGTGCGTGATGCTGCAACTCACTGGGAGCTGACAGTACTGCATGGTGGGATGGACTGGGGAGATGCTGCCACTGTCACACTGTGCTGTCCATGTCCACAGGCAGCAACATGTCGACACATGAGGAGGGCATGGAGCGAGGGCCTGCACAGAAGCACAGGCCCAACTTCACAAAGGCCAAGGCCAATGCCCTGTTTGAGGCCTACCTGGACAGGAAGCCCCTGTTGAGTGGTGCCACGGGCACACCAAAGGCCAGGACTGGTGAGTGGGAGGAGGTCGCAGACTACGTCAACCAGCATGGCAGCCACCATCGGTCGGTGCAGGAGTGCCAGAAGAAGGTGGGAATGGTCAAGCGGCGGATAAAGGATAAGATGGTGGCCATCTGGGCATCCCGTACTGCCACTGGTGGAGGGACTGCAGATGCACCCACACTGATGCCACAGGAGGAGTTGGTGGCAGCCACCATGCACCGCACCACAGTGGAGTGCGTGCCTGGCAGAGGGTTCCAGATGCGTGGCAGCCCATCACTGCATGATAAGTCTGTCTGCCACGCACAGCAGGTGACATGAATGGTGCGTACACGGGCATGCTGGTGTGCATGCATGTCATATGCATGTGTGCGCACCCACACACATGCCATGCTGCAGAACACATGCATCGGCCATGTACAGGGGGCACATGTGGGCATTGCAACACTGACATGCCTTTCTTTCTCTTGCAGCACCAGCTTGCCTCCATGCAGATGATGGGGCGCTGACAGCGGTAGCGACCATGGATGCTGGTATAGCCCCAGAGGACCAGCCATCCACCTCCACAGGCATCTGGGGGCCCAACAGGCTGCAGCTCACAACCACAGTGCAGGCGGATGTCCTGGATCTGGGGTTGGATGAGGCCCCGAATGTGTTCCTGCTGTATGCTAGCCTTGGTGTCCACTGCACAGAGACACAAATCAGGGCAGGGTCTGACTCTGATGATGACAACACACTTATCCTGGACAGCATGGGCAATGTTGTGAGTGAGACACCCCTGCTGGCCACTGACACAGGCAGCATGCCCAGTGCTCTGCCAGTGGTGGAACAGCTGCCTGCCACCACTGCGAGTGCAGTGGTGTGCACTGCCCTGGCTGTACCCTGCGGTGGTGGTGGTGTGGCTGCGCAGGCGCTTAGTGGCATACAGTGGTTGGACGGGTGACAGCAGCAGACTGCGGATGCCACCGGGCAGCCTGATACAGGGTCTGCCGCTGGTGTGCTCATTCCCCCTGCAGACCCCAATGTGCAGCATCCACCAGAGAGGGGGGCTGTGCAGCGTGGCCGGTCACCACAAGAGGTTCGGTGTCCCACCTGGGAGCCCCAGAACACCGGCTAGATGGCTGAGCACACTCATCTGTTGTGGGTGTCTGCTCAGCAACATGTGCTGCTTGCCACTGGGGTGCATGCACTGCTTGCAGAGGTGCACCAGTTAGCTGAGCAGCAGGAGAGGGGCACTGTGCAGATCCTGGCAGGGATGCAGCACATGCAGGAGGCCACGACTGCATCCCTGGATCGCATTGCCACTGCGATCATGGATGGCTTTGCATTGCTGGCTGCCACAGGGCATGGCTGTGCACAGATGATCCCCACAGTGTGCTGTCCACCCTATGAACCTGGCATCGGTTGACCCCATCACAGTCAACACTGGGCTCTGATGTAGACATCCTAGGCACGCCTGGTGCTGGCCTGTTTGGGCACCTGCACACTCTTGTACAGACACAGTCACGTTCCCATGGTTCCACCCCGGAGGGCTGTTCGCAAACCTCCCCATGGCAGATTGCACAGACTGTGGCTGCTAATCAGCCCCAATGTGGCCAGCCACGTGGTCATGGTGGCCATGGTTCTATGCAGTGGTCCTGATGTGCAGGCTGCCCTGACCGCTGTCTACCACTGCTGCCCAGTGCGTACATGGGTGGTGTGTGTGTGCCTTCCACTGGTGTTGTACCTGTGTGTCGCATCGCACACTGCCTGTGTGCATGACTGCTTGGCCACTGTACCATGTGGCATGGACATGATGAGGTCAGGCTAGCACCCATTGTATGTGTGCACCAGTGCAATGCATCTGACCCATGCCACATACCAACGCTGAGGTGTGTGGATGCATGTGGGTGTGTGGGTGTGTGGGTGTGTTGCTGTGTGTGGTTGTGTGTCACTGCCTCCCCTACCCCTGCCTCACACCTCTGTGTGTGCATGCCCATTGCCATGCATGCCTCTGCATGTGTGATGTACCAGTTTGTGTGGCCCATGCATGTGTACTGCACTACCTACCTGTGTGCACCATAGTGCTCCTGTGCGATGGTGTCCCAGTGGCATCATGCCTGCTGGAGCAGCTGGGTGTTCCTCCACCCAGACGGTGGCTGTCCACCACCCTCTGGTCCATTGCCACCATCGTTCCCACTACTGTCACCCTTATCAGCCTCGACAACTATCCCACAGTCAATGGCCATGTAGTGCAGTATGCAGCAGGCCAGGAATAGGCCACAGGCTTTCAAGGGGCTGTACTGTAAGGCACTGCCTGACCTATCTAGGCAACAGAACTGTGCTTTCAGAATGCCAAAGACATGCTCAATGATGTTGCATGTGCTGGCATGTGCCTTGTTGTATCATTCCTCTGCTGGGGACGCCGGACGCCATTAGGGAGTGAGCAGCCAGGGCTTCAGTGGATATGTGCTGTCACCTGTGTGGAAGTTGACATGGTTAGCCCTCTGCTCTTCTCTGCTGCACCCCCTTGCCTGTCCCTGGTGCCCATGCCACCCTGTACACCCTGACCACCCCCATCTCCAGGCCTGCTCTGCCCATCACCCCTTGACCGTGCCATACTCTACCCCCTAGATGGCCCGTGGGGATGTGCCCATGTTCAAACCTGTGGCACAGCACAGAGCTGTGCCAGATGAATGTGTCATGTGCACTAACAGGGTGTGTGGTGCAGACATTAGTGATGCACCCCATGGTATCACACACCACCTGACAGTTGACGCTTGGGCTCCCCTTCCAATTGATGTATGCCACACCCTCAGGGTCAGGTGGCATGCGGATGGCCATGTGGGTGCAGTCAATGGCTCTAATCGTGCCAGGCATACATGCCACCCTGTGAAAGTCCTGCATGGTTGCTGTACGCTCTGCCTGTGTGCTGGGGAAATGGATGAATTTTGAAGCAGGGCTTTAAGGAACTGTGTGAGGAGGTGGGAAGTGGCCAACTGGGTGATTCCTGTGGTGTCCCCTGTTGGTCTCTAGAAGGTGCCTGTGGCAAGCAGGCACATGACGGCAGTCACCTTCATCTCCATGGACATGGCGTAGCTCCGTCTGGTGGGTGCCTGCTTCTCCTCACTGCACAGCTTGCAGAGCTGCCTCAGAGGGGACCTATTCAGGTGGTACTGGCCCACGATGTTGGTGTCACTGTAGTTCTCAAAGGTGATGCAGGCATGGTACCACCTGTGTCAGGCACACTGTCAACAGGCCCTTCCTTGGCCACATCACTGTTCCTCCTGCCCCCTCATACCCCTCATTATGGCCTCCATCATGAAGGGTGAAGTGTCCATGGCCCTTGCTGTCCACCGTCTACCTGGGTGGCTGCCTGCTGGCTCTGTGCCACCCTGGTGCACTGCTTGTCTGTGTGTGTGTGTCTTTCTCTCTCTGCCCTCTCTCCCTCCCCCTCTCCAATGCCACCTCTGTCCCTCTTCTTCTGTGTGTCTGTCTGTCTATGTGTGTGTGTGTGTGTCTCTCTCTCTGTCTGTCTCTCTCACTAACTCCCTCTCCCTCACACCCCTGGCCCTGTATTTATGGGAACAAGTCTGCTCGGAGCAACTTCGATTTGCTCCATACTTGCACCATGGATTCACGGTTGTATATGCCACTGCACTGGATATTCATGGGCACACCCCCTGCTCTTGCGCATGCATTCATTATAGTTGTGCATTAGCACAATGGATTTTGAGCTGCACACCGGCTCCCTCTGAATATGGCTCCTTAGCGCAATACCGCACTTGTGCTGGTGCAACTCAGTTGTACCATGTGCAATGGCTATGAATATCTTGGCCACTGTAAAAAAAAAAAACATCTATTAATGTCTGCTGCCACTGCCAGCTCACTGCCACCATTACTCTCCCCCCCACCTTTTCCTCCTATTTAGCACCCACCACCCAACATCTCCCCATCCCTTACTTACCTACCGGGGAATCCAACCCTGTAATCCTGTCTGGACTGGAGACATGTCTTCATCCCTTCCATGCCAGACTGGGAACTGAGGAAATCAGGTATGTGGTGTATTTCAATGGGTTTCAAACTTGTCCTCATAACTTGGTCATTTTAAAACATTTTTTCAGAAAATTTTCAATATGGTCTTTTTGTGATCCTACCTCATGAACAAGGGTAGTGAAAGTATGCAAATTTGTCCCAAAAGGGGATATCAAAGTAGGTGCATGAAATCACCTTTTTGACAGGATTTAATAATGTTCTCCACCATTTGTTCATGAGGCGGGGTCATAAGAAGGCAATGTTGAAAATTTGGGGTAAAAATATCCCAAAACAACAAAGTTATGTGGGTACATTGAACATTTTCAATGCATGCTTGTAACTTTGGTAATTTTCAATATTTTGACCCCACAGATATTTTCTTCTCACCACCACATGAATGTGACAGCTGTCATTTTTCAACCCCTGATCAAAAATGTGTTTTCACATTTATGGCTCGAAATTGCCTCTTGGGCAGGATTTGAACATTTTCTCTGTTCTTGTTCATGCAGTAGGATCATAAGAAGGCTCTGTTGAAAATTTGGGTAACATTTTTAAAGAAACAACTAAGTTATGAGTGTACATTGAAATGTTTTAATGCACACTTGGAACTTTGGTAATTTTCAATATTTTGACCCCAAATGTTCAATAGCCATTTATTTCATTCTACCTCATGAAAGTGACAACTGTCATTTTTCAAATCATGGTCAAAATGTGTTTTCACACAAGTGGCATGAAGTGATGTTTCAGCCACTATTTTACGACAACTGTCATGTTCAGAAGCCATAGTCATAGAAAGATTATGTGAAAATTTGGGGTAAAAATATGACAAAAAAACTAAGCTATGAAGAAGCATAAAATTGTTCCAACATTTACTCAAAATTTGATTTTTGCAGATTTTGTCCCCAATGTTCAACATACCCCTTTTGTTATTCCATGTCCTGAACATTACAGGAGTAATTTATCAAATCCCCTGCAAAACCTGTTTTTGCAGTCACACTGGGAAATCACCTCTCAAATGGGATTTTAAAAAATTCCACCTGTCTTTATCACAATGTCAGGTCATACAAAGACTGTTGAAAATTTGGAGTCAGAATGTGGGAGCCCACTGAAAATTTCAACATGTAGAGGAGGGACAGAAAGGGGAAAAAGGGAGGGGGGAGTAGTGCTGTACATCTGGGAGGAAATCAAACCACAGAAATCCAGGAGACACTAGGTGACACTGAGGCACTGTGGGTAACAGCTGAGATGGGGAACAAGGCAGCCATTAAGTTAGGAGTTATCTACAGGCCCCCATCATAGGGAGAAGATGAGGACAAAGAAACATTGGAGATGATGCATACAATGGTGGACAAGGGTGAGGCAATTATAGTAGGAGATTTTAACTTACCAGACATTAACTGGGGTTCTCAGACAACATCGAGAACAAGAGGCAGGGAATTCGTAATGCCCCTACAGGGGCAAAGCTGAAGCAACTTGTTGATTCATCAACCAGAGGTGGAGCTGTCTTGGACTTGGTTATAACCAACAGTGGCAGGGTAGAAATGGTCAAGGTAGGTTTCCATCTTGGCAGCCACGACCATTGTATAGTCAGCTTCCAAATCAACACAGCTATGATACCAGCCAATGCAAGATCAGAGTTTTGAACTTCAGAAAGGCAGACTTTTCCAAAAAGAGAACCAGCCTAGCAGAGAAACTCAGGCACAGGGGGGATGGGTGGAGGAGATGAGGGAGAACCTCTAGGGAGCTATCAAGGAGGTAACCGAGCAGTGCACTAGGAGAATCAGCAAGGCAAATAAGAGAAGGAAACCCTCTGGTTCTCCAAGGAGGTCAAATGTTTGAAATCTTCATCAGCCGTTTAAACTAATAGGTGGGGAAGGGGCACCTGCATCCATTGAGTCATATGGGCTAGCAGATGCCCCTCCCCTGTCAAAGGTTACTCGGTCAGAGCCAGGACACTGCATCACAAGCAGCATGTGTGAATCACATTGCAAAATCCCACAAAGGTGTTCCAAACACATTAAGAACATACAGTACGCTATGAACACAGGGAGGGAAAAAAGAAAACTACTCCAAGGAGGACAGAAGCGTTATGTGAAAAAGGGAATCTCAATGATCTGGAGCCAAGGAGTTTCATCATGGTTCTATGGAAAGGAGGGCTTCCGAGAGAAATGATGCTTGTAAAAGAAGGAGGGTAGCACATGGAAGGGAATGGTAACTAATGCAAGAAGCCTGGCTAACAAAATCCCCGACCTCATGGTCACTCTACCAGAGGATGGACTAGACTCAGTGGCTGTGATAGAAATTTGGCTCAGAGGAAGCCATGGATGGGGCATGGCTATTCCTGGATTCAACATGTACAGGAGGAACAGAAAGGGGAAAAAGGGAGGGGGTGTAGCATTGTACATCTGGAAGGAAATCAAAACCACAGAAATCCAGGGGACCCTAGATGACACTAAGGCACTGTGGGTAACAGCTGAGATGGGAAACAGGGTAACCATTAAGTTAGGCATTATCTACAGGCCCCAGTCACAGGGAGAAGATGGGGACAAAGAAACATTGGAGATGATACAAAACATGGTAGACAAGGGTGAGGCAATTATAGTAGGGGACTTTAACTTACCAGACATTAACTAGGGTTCTCAGACAGCATCAACAACAAGATACAGGGAATTTGTATTGGCCCTACAGAGGGCTGGGCTGAAGCAACTTGTTGATTCACCAACCAGAGGTGGAGCTGTCTTGGACTTGATACTGACCAACAGTGACAGGGTAGAAAGGGTCGAGGTAGGGTGCCATCTTGGCAACAGCGACCATCGTATGGTCGGCTTCCAAATCAACACAACTATGGATACCATCCATTCCAAGATCAGAGTTTTGGACTTCAGAAAGGCAGACTTTTCCAAAATGAAAACCAGTCTAGAAGAGAAACTCAGGTGCAAGGGGGGGAAGGGGTGGAGGAAATGTGTGAGAACCTCAAGGGAGCTGTCAAGGAGGTAACCAAGCAGTGCATTAGAAGGATCGCCAAGGTAAATAACAGAAGGAAACCACTCTGGTTCTCTAAGGAGGTGGTTACTATAGTAATGAAGAAAAGAAAGGCCTACAAGTCATCTAAGGTATCAAACAAGGATGAAGACAGGGAAACTTACATAGTTGCACAGAGAGAAGTGAGAAAAGTAATAACAAAAGCTAAAGCTCACACCGAGCTAAGAATAGTAAAGAGTGTTAGGGGTGAGGCAAAACCTTTTTTAGGTACATAAGAAAAAGGAAAAATTCTAAAGGAGGAATAGTAAGGCTAGCAATTTTAGGAGGGGGACTAGGGAAAAAGAACAGAGAGAAGGCAGAAGTCCTAAATAAATATTTCTATTCCATGTTCACTAGGGAGAATGCAGATGGCCCAAACCTGCAAAGCAGTTGCACCCAGGGACCATGGGTAGACTGGAGCCTCTTCACAGAGGCACACATCTTGGAAGCCCTAAATAAATTAAAGGTGGACAAGGCATGAGGCCAGATGAGATTCATCCAAGAGTTCTCAAGGAACTGGGGAGTGTGATAGCACTCCTGGAGGTGCTCTTCACCAAATCACTGGAAAGTGGGACATTGCCTGAAAACTGGAAGATGGTAACAGTGGTCCCACTTCACAAATCAGGGAGCAGGGAGGAGATCGGAAATTACCGTCCAGTGATCCTCACATCAGTGGTAAGAAAACTGATGGAGACACTGCTCAAGCAAGGAACAGTAGCACATCTGGAATCCAGCAGGCAACAGGACCCAAAACAGCATGGTTTCACGGCTGGAAGATCATGCCAGACAAACCTGGTTGACTTTTCTGACTGGGTAATGATGGCAGTGGACCAAGGGGGAGTGGTGAATATGGTCTATCTGGATTTTAGTATGGCCTTCAACTCAGTTCCACACAGAAGGCTGATAAAGAAGCTGGACCACATCAGCATAGGTAAGGAAGTGATGGGTTGAGTAAACAACTGACTGAAGGGAAAACACAATGGGTGCAGGTAAATGGAGTGGTATCGATGGAGAGGGAAGTGACTAGTGGAGTGCCACATGGGTCAGTGCTGGTGCCCTTACTCTTCAATGTGTTCAGAGCTGACATCAGTAATGGATTTGAAGGGAAGGTGTGTCTGTTTGCAGATGACACCTAGATCGGCAACAGAGTGGGCATCCCAGAAGGAGTCAAGAGCATGGAATCAGACCTGAAGAAACTCAAGGAGTGGTCAGATGCCTGGCAGTTGTAATTCAACACCAAAAAGTGCAAGGTCATGCACTTAGGAAAGGGAAACCCCAAGGAAGGATACTACCAGGAAGGGGAGCAGCTGGCATGCACCAACTGGGAGCGAGACCTAGGAGTCATTATATCAGATGACTTAAAGGTGGGGAAGCAGTGAGAAAAGGCAGCGCTAAAGGCCAGTGGTATGCTGGGCTGTATAGAGAGGGGGGAATCACTAGTCACAGAAGGGAGGTGGTGCTGCCACTTTACAGGGCATTGGTGTGCTCCCACCTAGAGTACTGCATACAGTTCTGGAGGCCGCACTTTAGGAAAGACATTGATAGGATTGAGACAGTGCAGAGGAGAGCCACAAAAATTATTCAGGGTCTGCATCAAATAGCATAAGAGGATAGGTTGAGGAAGCTCAACATGTACTCCCTGGAGCAGAGGGGTGGGGGGCATGATTGAGACATTCAAGTATATCAAGGGTATAAATAAGGTAGGAGTACAGGAGCTCCTTCAGAAGAAAAAAATCAGAACTAGAAGACACAATATGAGGCTCAAGGGTGAGTGATTCAGGAGCAATGTTAGGAAGTTCTTCACTGAGAGGGTGATTGACCCATGGAATTGCCTGTACTGGGAAGTGGTGGAGGCCAAAACGATAAATGGGTTCAAAAACATCTGAGACAGACAAAAAGGTACCATTTCACTGAAAGGTTAGAAGGGGTTGGGTAGTTACCCATATCGGGCAGACTAGATGGATCTTACAGTCCCCTTCTGCCATCGATTACTATATTTCTCTGTTTCTATGTGTTTACTTCAAACCTAGGGACCTTAGAAAACCAAACTATGCCCATCAGGTGTTGTCCAACTATCCCTAGCATTAAACCCTCTTGTTTCATTTGGACTACATAGTAGCATAGATTATCTAATGATATTGACCATACATTTTCCCAGCCTTGGGCCTGCCTTATACTTGAAAGGTTTTTCAACCCCCCCCCACAAATGCTGCCTGTGTACCAGGAGCTAAAGAGTTCCTGATTATCTCTCAGACTTCTGGCTCACCGACCCCCTAAGGAGGGCTAGGAATTTTCTGGGATGTTCCCCTCTTTCAGGTGACAGCTCTCGGAACCTCTGCCACTGTGAACAAGAAAGAACATCAGCAATACTATTACGAACACCCCTCACATGCACTGCTTTGAAGTGGATGTTTAGTAAAATGTACTTCAGTACAAAGACCCACACGAGACCCCCCCCATTAGATCTTTTGCCTCGAGTTGCCCATTAACGGTATGTACCACACCCATGTTTTCTATTCTGAAGATGACTGTATAATCCCTGAACTGACTTCCTTAGACCTAGAAAGCAACTGCTATTAGAAAGAATTTGAGCAAAGTGATATTCTTTGTCAACCTGTCCTTGAATCAACTATATGGCCATTGCCTGTGCACCACACCCACTTGGAAGCATGCTCTAAAGCCAACCACTTCAGGGGCATCCATGTAGAGCTACAGTTCCTTGCTGGTTATTACTGGTGGTCAAATGGACACCCACTTGAAATACTTCAAAAATGGCAACCATACTGTCAAATTGTCCCTCATGCTTTCTGTCACCCTTAGCCTGTGGTGAAGTTTTTGGCATCTGGCTCCCTCCTTTGCCATGCAGTGCAGAAAGATCCTACCCATAGGGATTAACTTGCATGCAAAGTTGAAATGATCAAGCAGCTGCTGGAGCTCTTGAAATGTTATCTTTCATGCCCCAGCTGACCTCATTAGTAAATTCCATGGGGTCTGAATCTTCTCCACTGGCAGCCAACACACCATTGCCAGTGTAACAATCTCAATGCCCAAAAATGGTAAAGAGGTAATGGAATAAAACAAAATATATGGCACACACACACACACACCACAAGAACTGTTAAGATCACTTTATTGTCTAATACATGAACTAAGACACCAAAACCAAACACCCCCCTATGTGCCATAGTTTGTGTTTTATGCCATTTTAAAGCCTTTTACAACTGGTATGGTAGCACCTTTAACAGAGGTTGGCATGCATTTTTTTGTTTGCTCTTTGAATGGCAAAGAGATGCACACCACCTCCCTCTTGGCCTGTGCCAATGACACCCTAAAATCTGCACACACCTCCCGGATCACCAGCAGGAGATGCCCACATTCTCTGGTGCCATGTCTCCCTACAAATAGAAAGTCATCCAAATAATGGACCGTCTCCATTCACTCCACCTTACACTCCACTGCCCAGTGCAGAAAGATACTAAACTGTTTAAGCACTGCAAAAGCCATAACACAACCCATTGGAATGCAAATGTTTCATAATACTGGCCCTCAGACTTCATCCCCAACAGATTCCTCTCATCCGCATGCACCTGTAGTAACTGAAATGTGAATCTGATATATGCCTTTGTTAGCAAGGCCCCTTTTTCTACCACCCTCACCATCTCTACTGTTCTGCTAAACAGGGCTTATGACACTGTGGAGTGGCAAGGGTCAGTATAATTGTGAACAGAATCCTCTTCTGGGTAAGACAGGGGGTTTATCATCCTAAACTCACCTGAGGCCTTCTTGAGGTCCAGGCCCATAGTGAACACTCGTAAACATGGTGAAGGTGGAGCTTTGAAAGGGCTGCTGATCCACGCTGCTGCTACCTCTTTGTGTATCTTTTCCTGGGCCAGATCTGTCAGCTTCCTGGTAGACTTCAGATTCTTGACTGCATACCTCCAGTGAGGGCCTTCATACAGAATCCTAAAGTCCACTGTAAAGCCATCTGCCAGGGAACCAGTAAAGACACATCCAGGTATCTGGCCAATCACAGCCTAATTCAGTCCACCCTTAATGGTGAAGGGAAGGTTACTGCACCATTTCTAAAATCGCCATGGTATGGTACCACCTGGTTTATCCTGGATAAAAGAGTGAGGCTCTCCACAGGCCATGCACTCATGTTTAAACCGGAAGTGTTCAGTCTTGCACCTACCCAGGTCCCCGAACATTGCTTCCATCCTCAAAAAAATGAAACCTTGTGACTTTCTCATTGGGGATGGGACACGTGACTGGGAAGCTCTTGTGTGTGTGTGCTGGCACCCCCCCCCCCATGGCCCATAGCAATGGCATGTCCAGCACATTCCACTGCTGTGATGGGTCCTCTGCTTCCACTGCTGAAACTCCTCATCCTATTCCAACCACCATAACTCAGCTTGCTGGCATGAATGGCCATGATCTACTGGAATAGCCCCACAGGCCATTTTTCTTCTCAGTATGACCTGGTCTATTGTCCCCATGAGAATCATGAATGCTGCTGACCAATTCTCCCTAGTGTCCTGGGTCTGCACCTATCTATTTACCTTGACCTTTTGTCTTTCTCTTTCTATTTCTTCTTTTCTTCAGGTTCTTTCAGCTGATTCAAGAGCATGAAGATATCCACTTGCTTCCCACTTAGAATCTTTGCTGTACCTTCTCAGTGAGACAAGACCCAACTGCCTCCCCCAATCTCACAAAGCTAGATGCCAGGGCATAGGTTACTGCTTTGGTTCCCACTGCTACCACCTGGGGTGCAACTGTAGCCAGGGTTATCAGTGCCCACCTGCTCTGTATTAGGGTCAGTATCCTCGTTGGAGTGAAAGGACCACCTACCCCCCATTTCTGAGCCTCTATAAAAGCCAAGACCCAGACAAGCTTCTGCTTCAAGGTAGATGGCTGTACTCCTCATGTCTCATGGAGGTGGGGGAAGTCTCAGAGGATTCACCAGGTTCATCACCTATTAGGACTGAGCTGCAGGCAGCTGAGCTTGTACTAGCCCTGCTGGAAGAAGCTCACCATCTATATATAGCCGATGGGTGCCAGAACTTCATTTGATCCAACTAGTCCCATTGCCATGGTGTTTTTTTTTTTCTAATTCTGTTTGTCTCCCCCAGGCACCGGAACTCTCTCGGTCTATCCACTCACCAATGCCACTCTACTGCCCACTGTGAGCCCTGTCATGTTCAAGGGCATTACTTTCTCCCTGAGCCCCGAGGAGGATGAAGGGCCTGAGAAGTCTGAAAGGGCAGTGGCAGGGCTAAAGTGCTGGGCATGTGGCAGTTCAGCACTGGGATGGCTGTCGCCTATTCGAGCTTGTGGGTATTTTTATGTAGTTTATGCCCCAGACGTGGGACGTGCAATGCTGCCAGCCCGCGACGTGGGTGTTCCCACTCACATCCAGAAGGCAGCTGCCCAACGTCTTCCCTGTTTGTGAGCCCCTGCATGCCACAGTGCCACTGGTCTCCACCGGGGGCTGCTGCTGCGCCAGGCTACCGCTGGATTCCTCCCTGAGAGACAAGAGCAGTCCTCCAGATGCTCAATCCTCTCTCTCCCCTGCTGACCCCCGGCGGTCCAGGCTTGTTCCCGAACTCGGGTCGCCAGCATCGTGCGAGGTGTGGCATCCAGTGCCCCAACCCTCAGCACCACCAGGCTGGCTCCCATTGCTATGGTGTTGCCAAGTTGTATGACAGGAAGGGTGGGGTACGGCACTGGATCTTGAATGGGAGTAACTGAAAGGAGAGGGATCAGTGAGATTACCAGACTGGTGGAAACCTCTGTTGTGACTGCTGGAACAAGTTCTAGCAGACGCTGACCTGCAGGATGGTTGACCACCACCCCTTTTCCATGCCTGAACCTTCTAGATACCGGCTTCCCCTTTGGAAGATCTCCTTTAAATATACTGACTAATAATGCCCACATCCAGTCAGGGATCCACTCCTCAAGGTTTAGACCAACTTGATCCTGGTACACTGGTGCTGGTGGTGTCATCCACTGCTAGTGATGTGCAAAGTATGCAAAATTCACTCCGGAAAATATTTCCCAAATTGCACTCAATTCGCAAAGTGCAGTTTGCAAAATTTGCCTGTTCACGGGTGCCAGATCAAACACAAAGTGTGGAATTTTTATGGTGAAATTCCATGCCCCATACCTAAACTTCCTGCCTGGTGTAGTAGTGGAGCTTACACGAGCCACAATGTAAAAAAATGTATAAATCTCTGGCTGATCACTGGCCATAATGTAATAATTAAATCTCTGGTATCTAGTGGGCCCTTCCCCCCACTGACACCCCTAACATAAAAAAAATATGTATTCTTAATTAAATCCCTAGTGACTAGTGGTCCCTCCTACACACCGATCACCACACCGATTGCAAGCCTCAGTGTAATATTTAAATACCTGGTATCTAGTGACCCCCCAACAGATCACCAGCCACAATGTTAAAAACAAATATATTTTTTTTACTTAAATCGCTGGTGTGTAGTTGTCCCCCCTCCCCCCACGATCGCCGGCCACAATGTAAATAGTAAATATTCAGTATATAGCTATCTATATATATATATATATATATATATATATATATATATATTATCGTAGCACAGTAGTGCTACCATAGTTAGGGTTGAGGAGCCATTTACATGTTAAACCCACAATTTTGCACCTTAATAACTGCAACCATTTGATGGATTTGCCTGAAATTTAGAATACACGATCAAGACCCATACACCTTGGGATCTGCAAAGTTTCGTGCTGGTCGGATATATGGCTCTGGAGTTATTAAGCATGATCTGCGCGCATGTTTACGCTTTTTTGGAATTCTACAATTGTGCCTGCAGGTCGCACGGTTTGCGCGACCAGTCTGAAATCTTCAGGAAACGTATGGCCAGGGTCCCCGATGTGCCTTTTGAAGATTTTGTGAAAAAATATTAAACGGTTCAAAAGTTATTCAAAAAGCAAGTTCCCATTATAATTCAATGGGAAAAGTTAACAAAAAGTTCGACAGTGTCGCAAATGCAGTTTTTACTTTTGCAAATGGCCCTTTTAATGTCGCAAATCTGCCATTTTGTTTTCAGGTGGTGATCAGAAAAATGCTTGCCATTTAAATCTGGGACCCTCTAGTAACCAAATTCTTTTTGTATTCACCTGGTCGGACCCTGAAGATGTTAGCCATGTCTTTATTTTGGGGTAAAACAGCCCAGAAATACGTTTTTCAAATTTCTGGAAAAAGTACTTTCGCAAAGTACTTTTGCACTTGCGACACTGTCGAATGCATTTGTGAAAGCTTTCTCAAATTGCAACAGTACTTTTCTAGGCTGTGGGAAAATGATAGCATTTTTTGGCACCCTGCTGCAAAAGAATGGTTTGGTGTTTTGGGCTGAAATTTGGAGAGAATGCAGCTGACATCTCACAGATGTGCCTTTCTGTGTTTCATTGAAAATATATTACATGGCAGCAAAGTTACGGCACTCCAAAGTTGACACTTTTTTCCATAGGATAACATTATGGCATCCGACGCATTGCAGCAATCCTTTGGCGCCCTGCTGCAAAATAACGGTTTGGTCTTTTGGGCTGAAATTTGGAGGAAAGACAGCCTAACTCTCACCACATTCTCCTATACCTCTGCTTCTTTACACATGTAATGGGGTGAGAGTTAGGGCCGACGACCCCAATGCGCACCCCAGTGCCGGTTGGGGGGTGGGCTCGGGGGTCCAAGAGGGGTTTTCAACCCTAACACTGAATTTTCTGACTTTTGCCACTGTGGAACAACCCTAACTGATGCATGAAATGGATTTTTTTGCCTCTAATATATATATATATATATATGTATCTTCAATCTGTATCTTTATCTATATCTATATCTATATCTACATCTGTATCTATATATTCATGACAAAAAACTCCGTTAATCCATCAGTTAGGGTTCATACCACATTGACAAAAGCATGGAAATGTGGTGTTAGGGTTACCATCCCTACCACCGCACCCCCACCTCCCCCACACTCCACCAGACATCGGGGAGTGTTTGGGGTCATCGGCCTAACTCTCATCCCCATTCCATGTGTAAAGGAGCTAAGGTGGTGCGGTAGAGGAGAATGGGGTGAGAGTTAGGCACGATGACCCCAGTGCACACCCTGATGCCTGTTGTTGTGTGGAGTGTGGGGGTGGGGTAGGAGGGGTGGTAACCCTAACACCAAATTTCCATGCTTTTGTTGCTGTGGTATGAACCCTATCTGATGCATTAACAGAGTTATTTGCCATGAACTTCCCTTCTTTTTGAGAAAGTGTAATGTAATTGGGAAGTGGCATGTGTTCCTTCATATTGACCACTTTGTGCGTAATGGTATGCATCTGTGGAAGTGTGGGGCCTCCAGGCCCCCACACACTCCACTTACACATAACTACAGAGCCATACAGCAGCCCTACAGGAAAAGAAACCCTTGTGACACTAATTTGCCAATATCTTAGGAACCGTAGCAGCTAAGAAAAGAATTCCAGTGCTGCTGTAATCATGACAGTGAGTACTTCATGTGACATGAATTGACTGATCCATATCTCACATTGTTTCTGAGATATGGGCACCAAAATACAACGAAAAGGCACCCTTTGGAACCCTTGTGACACTAATTTGCCAATATTTCTGTAGCCATAGCAAGTAGGAAAAAAATTCTACTGCAGGTATAATCCATGATTTTCAAACTTGTTTCTGCAGATTAGCTCACTAAGCTGCCAGTAGCGAAAACTCTGTATATTGCTTTGTTTTCGAGATATGGGCATTGAAAAGCATAATGGATTCCACAATATTATCCCACGGGAAATTTCTCAACTTTGGAATGCTGTAATTTTGGGCCCCTTAAATGTTTTGGCACCAAACCTCCAAAAGGCACATCTGTGTGACCAGGGCTTGCCACCCTGCAAATGTCAGCCCAAAAGACCCAAAAGTTGTGTTGCAGGAGGATGGCAAAGATTTCCAGTTTTAAAAAAAAATACTTTCGCAAATCACGAAAGTTTCGCAAAAACTAGCAGGAAACTTTCTCATTTGCAAAGGTATTTTGGAAGTTTCTTTTATGATTTGTGAAAGTATTTTTTCCCCAATGTTTAAAATGGAATTTCTGGGGGGATCACGTGATGAGCTGATCGGGGAAGGCAGCACTGAGCGGAGCTCCTGGGCCCTATCATTTTAATTGTCATATAAAATTACCCTAGACTCGGTGGTGACAGCTGAACTGGATAGAGCAACTTTCTAGAGCTTTCTCTTACCTCTGGGAGGAAAAATAAACAAAGATTTCCTTTTCTCTTCTTTCAAATTCCAGCCCTTCACCTACGCTACCGTAGTGACTCACGGAGCCAGGCGCGATGTCCAAGATGGAGTACGAAGCTCCGGAGAGCCTTGAGGCTAGAGCGCTGGCAACGAAACACTCGAAACCCCCATCCCCAGTGCCGGAAGACCCAGGGCCTGACTCTTAAAATACAGGAGGAGCTCAGACAGCACCGGAAGATATTGGAGAGATTAAAGCTTTGCTCCGGGGACTAGTTGCTGACTTTTCGTCGATCAAACCCACCTTACAAGCTCTGGCCCAAAGAGTGGGGGACGTGGAAGCGCGTGTGGCCTCACAGGAGTGTAAAGCTCATAATCAGGAGCAGGATCTGATAGCTGTCCGTAGGCAAGTAAAAAAATTGGAGGATCGGGTCGAGGACCAGGAATCCAGAAGCTGAAGGAACAATTTAATCTTGGTGGGTTTACCAGAGTGATCAGAAGGAGCAGATTGTATTACTTTTACCCAGGAGATGTTGTTGAAGCTCCTAGGCCCCACACCATATGGTGATTCTTATAACTTGGAAAGAGCCCACCGCTATCTTAGAGAGATACCTCCACCAGGGGCCAGGCCGAGGGTCATCATCATGCGTTTTCTAAACTTCAAAGAAAAGACATATGTCTTAAGCAGGGCCAGAGCTCTCAAAAATCTGCAGTGGAATGGTGCACCTTTGTTAATGTTTCAGGACCAAACTCCAGCAATTTGGGAGAAGCAGAAGGAATATGGGGACATTAAGAAAAAGCTCTATTTGGCTGGAGTGAAGTTTAGAGTCCAGCACCCTGCCACTCTGGTCGTGAAACTACAAGCTGGCGATCGAAGGTACCTAATGGTGAAGGAGGCGGCTGAGGGACTGATACTGGAACTCCCTGACTTGTTTAATTCTAAAACCTGAATAAGATCCACAAGGAAGGCACTATTTTGTGGTGGTCCTTTATGAGGTTTAAGATATGTAATGGACTGGTTGGCAATAACGAAGTATCATTCTAAATAATTAGTTCGAAGGGAGAAAATGGGACATGAAGGACAGAAGAAGAGAAGAAGCCTAAAAGGATGAGAAGAAGGAAGACAAAAAAGAAAAAGACTGAAAGAATGAGAATGCTTCCCCTTGCTCCCCCTCTTCTCCACCCCTTCTTACTATCCCTCCCATATTCTCATTCTCCTCCCCTTCCCCCTCTTTCTCCCCCCTCCCTTTTTCTCCCCCTTTTTTTTCTTTTCTGTTCAGATCAGAGAATTCATGGCTCAGTTGTAATGTACCTTAAGGAATCATAGGTTTACAATATGTTCTTGAAGTTAACTTGAGATTTAAAGAGCTTAGATTTTAAGTCCAGGGCCCCACCAAGGCAGGAATCTATGACTTTAAAGAGGTTGCTACATTATCTCTTAGCTCTATAGGGTGAATGGTATTTACCCTAGTTTAAGACGTTAGTATTGTCCTCTTCAACCCTATGCAATAGGGCAATTGATACTTAAACTGTGTGAACAACCTGTAGGGGGTGAACGAAAAGTTAGATCTGTTTTTTATATGGGAATGTAGGCAGATACAAGGGTAATAGGAGAACTGTAAAGGGTAGGGAGCTTGCTCACCGGATAGCTCAGCTACGTATCCAATTGAGATAGGGGGACATCCAAGGATCGGGGCTGAATGGGGGTGGGCTTGTGGAAATGGGACAAGAGAGAGCCCAAAGTTCTTTATGATTACTCAGGGAGACTCTGTTGGTGTGGAAGTCAGGAGTAATAAAAAAACTGCATGATTAACATTAAAATTATTACTTGGAATGTTAAAGGCCTCAGAGGGCGGAGGAAAAGGATGGTGATATTAAAGTACATCCGCCAATTGGGAGCCCAGATTGTCACCTTGCAAGAGACACAGCTGCTTAAGGAGGAATTGGGTCTTCTCAAAAAACAATGGGTAGGACAGGTTCTAGGAGATGGAAATGCTAAGGCCTCAGGGGGAGTGGCAGTCCTGATTGGGCGGGATTGCCCATTCACAGTTTCACAAACTAAAACTAGAGAAGACTGCAGAGGGATTTTTGTTTCTGGTGCCATTATGGGTAAAGCATTAACGATTGCTTCTATTTATGCTCCTACACCACCCAAGCCTGATTTTTTTGCATCGATAGAAGTCGATTTAGCTCTACTTCCAACCCACCCTCTGATCCTTGCAGGAGATTGGAATCTTTGTCTCAATAATAGGGTGGATAAAAAACCTCCATCTTATCATCCACCTTCTATGGCACAGACAGCTTTGACTAAGCTTCTAGAAGTTGCGGCATTGGTTGATCCCATTGTGGTCTGTAGTAAGGGGGGGCATGCTATGACCTTCTACTCTGGGGCGCATAAAACCCACTCAAGAATCGATTTCTTTTTGGTTAACAAAGAAGCAATTCAGGGAATAAGGGAAGTGGTTACCCACAATAGAGTTCTATCAGACCACTCTCCAGTTCAATTAAACTGGGTGATAGAATCTCTCCCAACGAAACCATACCAATGGAGGTTTGATGAGTCCTTATTATTGGACAAATATATATTAGCTAAATCAGAGCAGGTACTGGTGGAAATTATCCAGACTCAACTTCCTACACTCTCAGATAGCAGACTAAGGCGGACTACATGTAAAGTTTTATATTTGGGCATGGCCCAGAGAATTATAGCTAGGAGAGCTCATATGAGAAGGGCAAGGGAAGAGTTTATTTTGGGCGCCATTAGCTCATTGGCTCCTCTAGAGGGCACTACAGAAGGGATGGACTTAGAGCTTAAGGAACTTAGAGAGGAGCTGGCAAATATCCTTTATGGTAAGTTAGAGTGGTGGGCGGAAAAGGTACAAGCAAATTATTTATTGCAGGGGATGCTCCAGGAAGGCTTGCTAATAGAATAAAAGAGTGGGAGGCGGCTAGGGTAATATCATTAATAAAATACCAGGGAGAAATAATAACAGAACCCCAGAGAATGGCTGATACCTTTGCAGCCTATTTTGAGGGGATCTATCAAGGGGGGGGTCTTGGCCAGTGAAAGGGACATTAAAGGGTTCTTGGAAAATATACCTCTTCCGAGACTGTACCAGGAACAAGCCCAGTGGCTGGTGGCCCCTATCTTGGAATCCAAAATATTAGAGGTGATCAATTCACTTCCGAATGGTAAGTCACCAGGACCTGATGGTCTAACGGCCCAATTCTATAAATCTCATGCTACAGTTATATTGCCTTTATTGAAAGACTTATTTACAAATATTATGCAAGATGGGGTCCCACACCCACAGCTCTATCAGGCTTATATAACACTCATTCCAAAGCCAGAGAAACCCAAAGAACTCCCTGAGAGTTATAGATCTATTGCCCTGATGAACCAGGACTTGAAGTTGTTGACAAAGCTACTAGCCAATAGAATTTTGAGAGTCACCCCTGGCTTAATTAGCCAAGAGCAGCTGGGGTTTATGCCGGGTAGAGGAGCACATGATGCACTCCAGAAACTTCACCATATATTACATAAGGCCTCTACCTCTAAATTGCCTATGGCGGTAATTGCGCTTGATGCCGAGAAGGCCTTTGATAGGGTCTCTCATGATTTTTTATTTGCCACCATGGATTGTATGGGTTTCCCGGAGGGTCTTCTTAATTAAAAATTTATACTGCCCCTACGGCTAGAATTCTATGTAATGGCTATTTATCGAAGGAATTGGTTTAGATAATGGGACCAGGCAGGGGTGCCCTCTCTCACCAATACTACCTAATATTTACTTGGAACCCTTATTAAGGGCGATTCAAAAGGATCCAGCGGTACAGGGGATTGTTATTGGGGGGACAAAAATGAAGCTATCTGTTTTTGCTGATGATATTTTGCTGCACCTCCAAGACCCGGCAGAGAGCTTCAAGTGGATCCTGGATATAGTGGAAAGATTTTCTAAGGTGTCAAACTATAAGTTAAACCTGGGTAAGACGCAGGTTCTCCCACTTACCTCATTTACTTACAAAGCCGACTTTGAACCACTTCAGGTAAAATGGTTTCCTAGAAAGCTCAAGTATCTTGGCATTTGGGTCACAACTAACGAGACCAAAGGCCTTGAAGCAAATCTGGGAAAGCTGCTATCAACAATTACAACGGACTTAACTAGGTGGAATAAACTCCATCTAAATTGGGCAGCAAAATTGAGTTTGGTCAAAATGAATCTATTGCCTAGGCTCCTATATCCAATACATTTATCCCCTTATATTATCCCTAAGTGTTGGTTTATTAAAATACAAAAACTGATTTCTAACTTTTTGTGGAATGCTAAACCTCCTAGAAGAAAATATAATGTGTTAAGACTACCTTATAACAAGGGAGGTCTCAAAATTCTGGACTTACAAGTTTATTATGTAGCTGGGCAACTTGGGTTAATGAGTCGGTGTAAATCGGTGAATGAGGGGGACTATATCCCAACCTGGCTTCAAGTTGAGAAGCAAATCCTTTCGGATATGGGACTTTCCCCAGAAGCGGTATTGTTTTTTAATCCAGGAGAGCTACTGGATGGAGGAAGACGAACTCCAATATATAAAGCAATGCTGGCCTGGTGGACGATTTTGTCCCCTTACCAAAGAAATTCTCAAAAAGCTTCTAGGGACCAGTCCCTTTTGGGCAACCCGAATATGCTTATTGGAAGGCAAATAATTAAAAGACAATGGGCTACTCACTTGCTTAATTCAAAGTGGGCGGACTTTATAAGAGGAGATAGTGTGGTTTTCCCGGACCAGTGTAAGAAGCTGAACTTCTTTAAGAAATTGCAACTTACTAATCTGATGCAAAATGGAAGAGGGAGGGATAGTCTTCAGGATAATGCATTTACATGGAAAGCCCTTAAGGAGGTAAACTGTGCTAGAAACCCCCGTCCAAGATTTATAAATTGCTACTAGATTTTCTAAGTGGGGGTTCTTTTGTTAAGATCTCATACTGGGACAAGCAAGAAGATTTTGGCCCTCAGAGACCTGATTGGGAGGAAATATGGAGGAGTAGTAGATATATTCCTATTCCTAAACACAGGATCATGCAGTTTTTCGTAGCTTCTAATATATACTATACCCTACTAAGCTATGTGCTAGGGGCCTCAGACAGACAGACCTATGCTTTAGGTGTGGTGCAACCCCAGGGGATTTACTCCATGTACTATGGCACTGTTCCAAAGTTTCTCTCATTTGGGAGCAAATTAAACACAATATGGACCCAGTGATGAATTATAAAGAATTCATTACGCCTAAGATTTGTGTGCTGGGAGACATGGCAAACATCCCGAATACGACTATTAAAGGACATATTGCTTTGATGTCATCCTTGGTTAAAACATTTGTCTTGAGACACTGGAAAAGTGATTTGATTTATACATATGACCAATGGGTGGGGGATTTGCTGTTAATGTTGACTAGACTTAAAAGGCAAATGCTTCGGGGGTGGACGAAAGGCAACTTATGATAAAAGATGGAGGGCCTTAGCGGCAGTATACACCCTGCAGCATAAAGTACCTCAGACAAGGGTCTGTCTGTCAGAAAATACGTAATCAATAATATGCTGATGTGGGATTGATGTCTTAGTAATAGGGGGCTTACTTAGTCACTGTTTGTTTATGGAATTATATATGCCCAGATCAAAAGCTCTTATGTTAGACTTGTTAATAGGTGCCACAGAGTCTGTCAGATTGTGGTGGGGGGGCTCTCTCATTTCCCTTGGACGCGGCTACAGGGTACTACCCTGAGGATCTTACAAGTGATATAGGGCCCTATAGCCATGAAAGGACATCTTAGGATCCAGACTTTGATGTATGAATATATTTCCTTGATAGGGGTTGTCCTAGATAATACAATTTAAATGCAGATCTGAACAAGATGTTAGAGGGTGTGCAATGCAGCTGTGTATGTACATAGTTATGGAGTGTACATAGTGACCACACTCAGTTTTGGGGCGTGGACCCGGGATTATCCTGGGTATGTGTATGTTTGTCTGATGATCATTGGAAGAAAAACACAATAAAGAAGTTTTAAAAAAAAAATGACATTTCTGGGGGATATTAACCACCCAAAAAGGTAGGGCTGGCATCCTCAGGACCCGATTAGGTAAACCCAACAGTCAGTGTATACCTAGAGGGTCCCAAATTTAAATGCCAGGCATTCTTCTCTCTCACTGACTGAAAACAAGATGGCTGCAGCATGAAAGTAAAAGGGCCATTTGCGAAAGTAAAATTGCATTTGCGAAACTTTCGTGAGACACATATATTTTTTCCCCATTGACTATAATGGGACATTTGTTTTTTGAATAACTTTTGAATGGCTAAATATTTTTACACCAAATCTTCAAAAGGCACATTGGTGACCCAGACTGCATCTTCCCTGAATATTTTGGACCAAACAGACAAATTGTGTGGGCTTTGGACGCAAGCAAAGAAACACACAAAAAGTCTGCTTTTTGCATTGTTTGGTGTTCTGTAGCTCTGCAACTATATATCTGACCATAACACGACTTGCCAGATCCGGATATCTATGTTACCAGACCGTGCATGCAAAATGTCAGGCAAATTTGTTGTACGGTGGCAAAGTTATTAAGGAGCAAAATTTGAGGTTTAACATTAAAGTGCTTACTCAACCCTAACTATACTTGCGCTTCAGCGCCAATATAATATATATATATGTATATATATATTTATAGGAGATACATGATGGGTAGGAGTGTGATATGCACAAATATACTCACCCCTGCAGAGTGAGCTATGGATACTCATGACTCACGATACAGGAGCGAGTATATTTGTACATATCACACGATCTGCACATCATGTGTGCAGTTTATACAGTGGGGGGGAAGCTTCCAAAGTACAGTTATGTTTTTCTGTCTGTTGTTTTATTGTTTGGTAACTGGGTATGTTTTTAGAGGTGATTTGTTCAGATTCACACAGTGTGGATGTGGAGTTTGTAAGAATCAAACCCAGGTCTGGTATGCTGGATTTACCAAGCTTGTTTAAAAGCTCATGACTCTAACCTCTAGGCTATGCTGAGAGCACTGTTTGATTGTGTTCTGAGTGTGTTCAAGTGTTTCTGAATGGTCTGGGAATGGCTACTGTGAGGCACTGTGATTTAGATTGCAGGTTTTCCTGAACTGAACTTAAAATAGTAATGAGCTGAGAGTTTTACAAACCCTGTGGGAAACAGGTAAATGTTCTTTGCAATGTTAAGTGAGTTACTTGGAAGTAGCAGTGAGAAACAGAAAGTGTGAGGCACTGTTATTTAGAATGCAGGATATTTTGAAAATGTAGTAATGGGTTGGGAGTTTTACAACACTGTGGAAAACAGCTGAATGTCATTTGAATGTTAATTGAGTTACTTGCAAGTAGTAGTGAGAAACAGATTTGTAAAGAAGTTTAATTTAGTATGCAGGCTGGAGTGAGTGAGTGAGTCAGAGTGTGAGAAAAGGAAGATATTTTAACTCCAGTGATGTCATCACCAGATATCTCACTCCGGTGGAAATAACATGTTTTATTATCACTGTGGAGCTCTCTACCCTCATTCTATATATATATATATATATATATATATATATATATATATATATATATATATATTTATTTATATATATATATATACACATATATATAGTCATTGCAAAAACTCCATTAATGCACCAATAATAGTTGACGTGACAAAGTAGGAAAATGAGAGTAGGTAGTTTGACATCCCAACACTCCCTCAACGTAGTTTCAATTCACTTCACTTCTCACAGACTAACAGGTGATGGGGGTTTGTCTTAGGGTCATCGGCTCAACTCTCACCCATTCCATGTGTAACAAAGCTCACATGATACAGTATAGGAGAATGGGGTAAGAGTTAGGCCTCATAACCTGAAGGCACACCCTGTCACCTGTTGATCTGTGTTGATGGGGGTGGGGTGGGGTGGTAAGGTGTGGGGGGGGTTAGGGTGTCAATCCTAACACCTCATTTCCATACTTTTGCCACTTCAATTCTAACTGATGCATTAACAATTTTTTTTGCAATGAATTTCCTTACTTTTTGAGAAAGTGTAATTTAACTGGTAACTGGTATGTGATGATGGGAGCATGGGCCCTCAGGGCCACATGCTGCCTTCAAGCTGCCAATTTTTGCATAATGATATGCATCGGTAGGAGCGCAGGCCCTCTGGGCCCTGTGCTCCCACCTACACATAACTATGGAGCCATACAGCGGCCTTATAGGGCTGAAAAGGACCCCTTGTAACACTAATTTTCCAATATCTCAGTAACCGTAGCAGCTATGAAAAAAATTCCACTGCAGTTGTAATCATGGCTTTGAAACCTTCACTGGTGCTTAGGTCATCTAAAGGCGAACTAAGCTGCCAGTAGCAAAAAATCCATATCTCAAATCGTTTATGCAATACAGGCACCAAAAGGTGCTGTGGGTGATGTAATATTATCCTGTGGGAAATATCTCAGCTTCTTAATAGCATAGCTATAGAATCGATGACAATTTTTGCACCTAAACAGCATATTTAACATCTCTGGGACACCCTTTATATGCTGTAAATTTCAAGCCAAATGATGCAGCCATTTATTTGCAGTGTACTGAGAAATTTTTAAAGTTCCTAGTTCATGAGGTGTCATAATCCCCACTCGCGAGGTCAGTCCCCATTCGCAAGCTGTCAAAATCCCTGTTCGTGAGAATTCCTCGTTCATCAGATTTTGGCCATCTGGTCTGAAAATCACGATCAAGGATTTTGTCAGCTTGCGAAATGGGATTGGCTTGCAAAAGGGGATTTTGACAGCTTGAGAAAGGGGATTTAAAAAAACAATTCCCGTTCACGAGCTATCAAAATCCCCTTTCGCGAGTCAATCACATTTCACATGATAACAAAATCCCTGTTCGCGAGCCAATCCTTGTTTTCAAGATAGGGCCATCTGGACTAGAAATCACAATCATGGATTTTGACAGCTCTTGAATAAGGAACAGCTCACGATCAAGGATTTTGTCAACTTGCAAATAAGGATCGAATGCGAGTGACGAACAAGGATTTTTAAAAGAAAAAGTGGCTGTTTTTTTCAGAGAAATAAAGCAAACCAAAGCCATGGGTTTGTAGAGGGTGTCATCCTGAACAGAATCCATGCTTCAGTTATGACACAACACATCTGTGGGGCAAGTTACAACATTTTGCTTGTTGGGAAAAATGAAAATGAGATGGCGGCTCACGAAAGGGGAATTTTTCCTCATGAAGAGGGATTTTATAAATCCCTGTTCGCGAGGTGACAAAATCCATCATTGCAAGCCCAATCCTCAACCTGAAAATTCTAAATTGAATAACTTTGGAAAGGATTAATATTTTTTCACCAAACCAATGCTGGATTGTTCTTTGGGAAACTTCTTTCTACCCTGACAATTTCAGACCACAATTCTTAACAGTATGGCCACAGCACAATGGGCAAAAATCAGCAAAAAGGGGCAAAACAAGTGAAAAAGCATTTTTGGCACTTCTCTGCATGAAAACCGCAAATATGACAAAAACGCAACTTGGAATATTAAGAGATCTACTATCTGGGACCATGCATTTCGAATTTTGTGCAAATCCATTGAACAGTTGCAAAGTTATTAACATGCAAAATTTGGGGTTTAACATTAAACTGCTTCACTCAACCCTAACTAAAGGGGAGTGACTGTGCCCCTATAATATATATATAGATTATAGTGGCACGGTCGCGCCATTATAGTTAGGGTTCAGTTGTCACCTATGTTAAACTCAAAATTTGCATGTTAATAACTTTGGACCTGTTAAACAGATTTGCCTGAAATTTGGTATGCTTGGTGGGGCATAGTAGATCTCTTGATATGCCAAATTGCGTTTCGGTTGGACTTACAGTCTTTGTGTATGAAAACACTGAAAAATGCAAAATTATCCATTTTTGGAGGCAGCTTTTGGGATTTTGGACATGGCCCTGTATGGTCGTTGTATAGCGTGCTGCTCTGTGAGATGGCTCATTTGAAAGAGCTTTGGTGGCTGAACATGCCGCTTTTCATTTGGTGAAAAAATATTAAGGCATTCAAAAGATATGCCACCTTTAATTTCCCATTATAAGTCAATGGGAAAATTTATATATATGTTTTGCGAAAAAAGAATGGGGTTGTGGCCATCTCGTCCCACCTGGCAATCAAAGAATTTTCAGCCTAGCGGTTCAAGAATCTCTGTCCTTGAGAATTGTAAAAATTATTTTTTCGTGAGGTCCGCCATCTTGTTTTTAAATTTCCGATCGGAAAAACACAAATATCTCGGCTCAGGGGTCACTTCTGACGTAAAACTTGGATGGGTTTTACTCAGAGGACTCCGATCTATCGAGCCATGCTTTTGGTTTCATCCAAATCAGTCAAAAAATAGAGCTATGAGCTTTTAAAATCTTAATTCACAGCTCGCTAACGATCCTAGATTGTGAGCCTGCAAATTCTTTGATCGCGAGATTCTTTGATTGCGATCTTGCATCACGAGTGAGGGACGAGATGGCCAGATTTAAAAATCTATTCTCCCAACACAGGGGTGCTGTAGGAAGTTACATGAGGTGGGTTTTGCTCAGGGGGCTTCGTTCTGCCCAATCTGAATAAAATAAATCATGTTTTCAATATCCCTGGTAGTCTAGCACCCCCCGATCTGTATAAAAAAAAATAATGTTCTGCATTTCCCTGGTAGCCTAGCGGGCTCCCCATGTGCATTTAAGAAATAATGTTGTCCATATCCCTGTTAGTCTAGCACTCCCCCCGATCATCATAAAATACATTACAATCTCCAATTCCCTGGTAGTCTAGCAGCCCCCCAATGTGTATTTGATAAATAATGCTTTGCATTTCCCTGGTAGTCCAGTGGCCCCCCCGATCTGAATAAAATTAATATTGGTGTCCAAATCCCTGGTAGACTAGTGCCCCCCCCGATCATCATAAAATACATTATGATACCCAATTGCCTGGTAGTCTAGTGGTCCCCTACCCAGCTGTGCCAGCCCACCCAGCAGGCCCCCACCCTTCCCCAGTTGGCGACTGGCACAGCCCACCTCTCACCTCCACAGACAGCCACTGACTGTGTGTATTAGCAGTGTTAATGCAAAGAGGCACTCAGAAATTATTTCTGAGCACCTCTTTGTATTAGCGCTGCTAATACACACAGTCGGCGGCTGGCCAACTAGGTGAGAGGTGGGCTATGCCAGTTACCAGCTGGGGAAGGGTGGGGGGGTACTGGGTGGTCTGGCATGCTGGGTGGGGGTGTGTGGGGTCACTAGACTACCAGGAAATTGGAGATTGTAATGTATTTTATGATGATCTGGGGGGCCACTAGACTACCAGAGATATGGACAACAATATTAATTTATACAGATCGGGGGGGTGCTAGACTACCAGGGATATACAAAGCATTATTTATCAAATACACATTGAGGGGGGCCACTAGACTACCAGGGAATTGGAGATCATAATGTATTTTATGGTGATCGGGGCAGGCTCTAGACTACCAGGGATATGGACAACAATATTAATTTTATACAGATCAGGGGGACTGCTAGATCACCGGGGATACGGACAACATTATTTCTTAAATGCTCATTGGGGGGCTGCTAGCCTACCAGGGAAATGCAGAACATTATTCTTTTTATACAGATCTGGCAGAACAAACCCCCCTGAGCAAAACCCATCTTTGACTTCCTAGGGCACCCCTGGGCTGAGAAAATTATTTCTTTAGTCTGTCCATCTCATCCTTCCCTCTTTGTTCATGAGCGTGCAATTTCTTTGATTGCAAGATTCTTTGATCGCGATCGTGCATCGCAAACAAGGGACAAGATGGCCAGATTAAAAAATCTATTTTCTCAGCCCAGGGGTGTCCTAGGAAGACAAATGAGGGTTGGTTTTACTCAGCGGGCAGTTCTTTGAATGTTTTAAATTACAATAGTTTTTATTCTTTGGTCGTGACCCAGCAAATTCTTTGATCACGAGTCTGCAAATTCTTTGATCGCAAGATTCTTTGATCGCGATTGTGCATTGTGAGCGAGGGACAAGATGGCCAGATTAAAAAATACCAATTTTCTCAACCCAAGGTGCCCTAGGAAGTCAAATGAGGGTGGGTTTTGCTCAGAGGGCTTCATTCTGTCAAACCATGGTGGTGGTTTACCGCAATTACTTCAATTTTTTGATTTATAGCATTTTTTATTCTTTGTTCGTGAGCGTGCAAATTCTTTGATTGTGATCCTGCAAATTCTTTGATCATGAGATTCTTTGGTCACCATCTTTGATTGCGAGTGGGGGACAAGATGGCCAGATTTTTTTATACTGGAGTAGATTGGGAAATTTTACCAATCTTTAACATTGAATTTCTCAGAAACAGTTTGGTCTTTTTACTTGAAATTTGGAGGGTGTTTACAGCATGTCCTGCAGATGTGAATTATGTTGTTTATGTGTCAGAGAACATTTTTTTTCTGGAGATATTGCGTGACACACTTTATGTGTTGCGGACAGTGTTTTGGATTGTGCTGATGGCTTGAAATTGATAGCGTGCCTAGCATTAGTGTCATGGATGTAGTTTTCAGTCATTGTGTGTGCTAAATGTCAACAGGTGTGGAGCTATGCCACTCCACACTCCCACCAACTTGCGTAACTTTCTATTTTTCTATTCTTTCTTAAAAAGTAAAGAAATTCTATGCAAAAAACTTTGTTAATGCATCAGTTAGGGTTCTTCTACAGCTACAAAAGCGAGGAAATTCACCATTAGGGTTGCCACCCATTGAGCCCCACCCCCACCCCTTCTCCACCAACAGGCATTGGGGTGTGCATTGAGGTCATCATGCAAAGGAGAGGTCCCTATCAGTAATGTGTATAAAGACCATTTCTTTCTTTCTGGTAATGCATCACGTGGTGATGCGAAATGTTGTTCCCATGGGCAGTTTACTTCCCTCTCCTGCCTTTTTTGTGCATGTTAAATACACTTTCAAGAAACTACAGTACTTTCTGAAACTTTGTCTTCAACATCTTTCTGTTCACCGAGTTATGGAAGTTCATTGGTACTCGATCACAGCTGCAGTTGACAGTAACAGTGCAGCTCCAAACAACAAAGGGGATAAGTGCTGATTTCCTGTTCTTCGACTACCATGCTTTATTACTGATCATCCCCATTCTCCCAGTGTACTGCTTTCATTATTGGACATTGTGTACTTGACTGTTTGGGTATTAGCTGGCATGGGAGTTGTTAAGCATAAAATGCTAAAAAGGACACATACGTATATACGAGCATTGCATACTAGTGGCAGAAAATTCCAGCACCAGTCAAGCTTCTACAAGCACTGTTTTAAGTGTACAAAGTAATAGGTTTTTTTGTTTGTTTATGGGAGTTTATACACCATGAGAGCAACAATCATTTCCAGAATCCAGTAACTACCAGAAATTAAGATGATAGAGATGGTTTTGCCATGGATTTTAAAGTAGAATTAATATCACCTGGAGAAAATTGTGCTGAAAGCATGGAGGTGTGTTAGCAAAGCACAACAACATTTGAAGCATACTTACAAGTGAAATGGGTCCCAAGAGAACTAATACTATTGAAACACTTAGCCTTTGGCCAAGAAAGCACAACTTTTATCACCAGGTAGAATAATATTCTGCTAGGTGCTTCTGGCAGACTGATAAAGCTGATTTTGGAAGAGGCTCAGTAAATAAGAGCACAAGTAAGTGCTGAGTTGCAAACAAAACAGGAAGTGGTATCTACATTTAAAGACCAACCATATTATGAAATACAGTAAAGTGAAAAATGCTAAAATAAATCATTAATGAGTATGATAGGAAGATAGAAAAGGATTTATAATGGAGGAAAAGTTTTTTGCTAAGAACCAAATATTGACTGGAAAAAGAAAAAAAAAACAAATCCCAATGTCAATTTTTCAATAATCAAGTAGTGAAGTGAATTTGTATGGCTCTTCATTTGTCAGTGACAATGATACTGACATTTACACTGACAATTCCAGCCCTCATTTTTAGAGGATGAGAGGGACACTAACTGGATAACAAAACAAACTCCTCTTAGTAGAAGTGATGGAACAAGCCAATTCAGGTTCCTATCAGAAGAAAGATATGGGGTGGGGCAAAAGGCAGATGCAAATGCAGCAAAAGAAGGAGAGGCATGAACTACTAAACATGGGGTTTGTAAACCCCCCCACTCTCACCACACCTCTGCATTCCCTAATAAAGAAATATTAGCATTCAGTGTGATACATTTATACTCGTATCATCTTTTGACAACAGAGATATTGGTTCTTTAGAAAAGACTACTGCTTGTCCCAACTGGGGGGAGTTCAAAGAATTCAATACCCTGACTGAAATCCATAAAATGTGTCATCGACAGTAGCATGTCTAATGGTATTGGTCATGAACTTAGGTGCACATCTACTTTTAACCCTTTGCTAACAGAAGTGATTGAGATTTTCAGAAAAAAGATGAGAGCAAGACACTGGAAATCTGTCTGAGCAAAACAGAACAATTTATTTCTGTAATCTCAATTATGAAGAGAAAGTAGCTTTAGTATCACTGGTGGAGAACCACACAATCATGATTAAGTCAACTGAGAAGGACAGTAGTGTGGTTGTCCTCAATACTAAGGATTACAAAAACAAGGTTTGGGGACAGGTCGCCAGTCAAAGCTTGACAGAGATCTTACTCCCTTCTTTATGCAACAAATAAATAGTTCCATTTTAGAAGCTTGAGAAAAGGGATTTATTTCTGAACAGAATATTTTTTGATGACAAAATTCCCTGTATAACCTGTCATATACAGTACGTGTTGATAAAAGTGCACAAGTCCCTCCAGAACCCTCTAAGATGACCAGACAATAGTAGTATTGGTAGTATCACTGAGCCACTGTCAAAATTCATTGACACCTTTCTTGGAGGACGTATTGTGTCCCTCCATGGCTATAATTAAGGTACAAAAGACATCTTAAGTGTACTGGCAGATATCTCTTTTCCACAAGTGGCATGGCTGGTGATGCTTGATATTGAGTCTTTATACTCAAAAAATAAAACAAATAGAGATGGGCTGGAGGCTCCTTAACACTATGTAGGCCAAAGATCAATGGGTTTTTATCCCCCACTGGTATTTTTTGCTGGAACTTGCAGCGTGCATTCTGAAATTCAATAGCTTTAGGTTTAAAAGTGTGAATTTCCTACAGTGAAAGGGAACCACCATGGGTCCACTTTCGCTCTGAATCTTGCAAATCTGTATATCAGGTTGTGTGTGCATAAAGTGGCCATCAACAGGGAAGTAAAACCCTTGTTCAAAAAATTGGAGTTCTCTCATCACTATATAGATGATGTTCTCTCTGGTGTGGTGACAAACAGGAGTTGCTTGAATGTTTTGACTACTCACATGGAAGCAACAGTTATCTGATATTTTCTGTTGAGAGTAATCAGACCTAGCTGCTGTCTTATGCTGTTTAAATCAAACTGTTCTTTTTATGCGGTTTTATTTATGTTGTTCGTTGATTATTGCATTGCTACTGTCTGCATCCTGTACGGCACCCCAAGCCTCAGGGATAGGATGCTTTATAAATAAACTTTCACTTACTAATTTAAATTGATTTCCTAGATATTCACATTTAAGTTAATAAGAACAGGGTTTGAACAACAGTCATCTGTAAACCCAGCAATCACAACACTGTGCTTTTCGCATCTAGTTGCCACCTCAGGCACATAGTCAATAACATGCAGAAGGGCCAATTTATTTGTGCCAGAAGAAATTGCTCAGATTTAGACTCCTTTCAAAATCAATGCAAGGACCTATCTGGCAGGTTTTTTGAAAGATGGTACAATGCTGGAGTAGTTCTAAAAGCAAAAAGGAATGGCAAATGAATGTACTGAACTAGCCTTTGGGCATAGAAAAAGAGAGATGTATAATAAAGTGACATGGTGGTTGATTTTGTCATAAATATTCCCACTTAACAAGACAGGTTCCGGAAATCATTAATGATAACTGGATCATCTTAGAGGCAGACCCTTCCCTGACAGATATATTAAGGAAGGCCTTAGAATGATATACAAAAGGGGATGATATTTGCAAGACAAACTCGTCTACAGTGCCCAACCCATTAGGGACAGTCAAACTTTTCTTGGTGGACTTCCACAATGCTTTGCCCATGTGTTAGATGTAGATCATGTAAGGTGTACTATACAACAAAGGAATACCTGAATTCTTGAACAGGCAAGAAAGATCAGATTAGGTCATTGATAACGTGTGATGCCAGTGGTATCATTTAGGTTACAGTGTGTTGCTGTGAAGCATTCTGTATCAGGAAGACCAGCTGAAAATTCAGGGCTCAAATTGGTAACATGTAAGGGCTATCAAACACTGGGATCCAGAATAAGTCACAGCTATTTTTTTAGTAGGTCATGTGAGTTTAAATTTCTAGGCCTGTAAAAAATGGATCGGGATCAAAGGGGCAGAGACCATAATCCCAAGCTCTTTAAAAGAAAAAGCAGCTGTATTTTTAATTTTTAGGCACTATACTAGCCAGGATTAAAGAGTTAAATTTGGTGACCTTTCTAAAAAATGAGAGATTGCCTTTAATAATATCTACATAATGATTTTTATATTAATATTTCTGTGCCTGTCTTATGCTTTTCACTCAGTTTTTTCAGTTTCCCTTGTTCCCCTTTACGTTCCTCACTGTGTTCCTCCTGTTCCCCTCTCTACTTCCACTCTTTCCATGTATGTTATACTGGTCATAATTAATATTGCTCTTTTTTCTGAGTATTGCGGAGATATCTCAGTTGCTTTTGAAGAAGAACTAAGTGCTGACATGACAGCTTTAGACATTGTGTTAACTGTTTTTATTAGCTGCACATGTACTTTTGCACAATTTCACCTTGCACTGTTTGAGTTGCAGTGTTAATTGCCCATCTACCAGCTGGTTGATAAACCATAAAAAGGACGGTCCCTATCAGTAATGTGTATTAAAGAGACCATTCCCACCTGGCGGTACCTTGAAACCTAAATCATATGGGCAGTTTTGTTTGCTCACCTGATTTTCTGCATGAGAAATGCACCTTAAATAAACTGCAGCACTTTCTTAAACTTTGTCTTCAGTGTCCTCCTGTTTAGTGAGTTACTGAAGTTCAGTTGTACTTGATCACAGCAGTGCAATTCCAAAAAGTGGAGTGGGTAAGTAAGTTTCTGGATTGCCATGATTTTTCGCTGAGCATCCCATATTCTCCCAGCATGCGGCTTTCGTTATTGGCCATCTGTACACTTTCTAAAACCGGCTTGTGGAAGAACTGATGTTGCATGGTTAACCGCAATGTTTATGTTCCCCTTTGTCTACAGGAGGTGCACAAGCAGAAGGATGGATTCCCCCAACCCCTGTAGCTTAAATACACAATCTCTGAAGTACTGCCTCATCTCCTCCATTCTGATAGGGGTATATGTCATGTCTGTGAGTCAAACTCAGGTTCCCACAAGGAAGTACAGCACACTCTGCTTTCTGTATTCCTTTTTACATTGCATTTGTGCCTCCCTGAACCCTGTGTGTTAGCCACACTAAGAGCAATTTTTCAGTTCCATGTATGTTTTTATATGCCTTATACATGAGTATATGCTTCACAGCATACTTAGTAATCCTGCTTATGAAGTGGGCAGTTGACATGATGGACCAAGATTCCCTTAAACTACTGTGTTATGGGAATGTGCAAATATCCTAAGTCATACCTTTTGGGGAGTATTTGTATTCAATGTAAATATTGGGTTATTTGATAGTTGTTTTAATAAAGGAAACAAAAACTTCAAAAAGTACTTTCACACTCTCCCGACTGGCAAGAGCTTATCCTCTGGCCACTTCACCTTAATAGTCTTGAAGTCCTCTGCATCACTTACCCCATTCCCTTTCCACACACACAGAGTTATGCAACAAAGAAAGATTTTTTTTTCTGACAACTATTAAAGACATTCCTCATCAATAACCCAATTTGCCCTGGTCACAAAATGTCATATTTTTCAAGAGAGTCCCACTCCCTGGGCTTGAACCATGTTTGCATATGCAATAGTATTGCTAAACATCTGGTTAGTTAATGGACCTTCTTTTTCATAACATAGCACCTTTTGCTCAGTCACAATTGTCAGTTGTATGCAGTCTTTAATGCTCTGAGTGAAAGGGGAGGAGCATCCTTTGTGGCACTTAGTGATGTTAAGCAAACAGACCGATCAGCATGTCTGCTGTCTCTAAATGATACAGAGACCTTTCAGGAACATGCTCCCAGAGCACTAAAGACTGCTTTCAGTTGACTGCAGAGACTAAGCAAAGCATGGTTATGGAAGGGAGGATGCCGACTATCTTGGATTTTATCAATACTATGACCCCCATCCTTGGGGGAGGAGGGAAACCCTCTTGAGAAATATGACATTTTACAACTGAGGTGAATTGGGCTTAAAGCAGGGGCTGTCACTTTCCAATTTAGATTTTTCTAACTGTTACCAAAGTGCTGTATAACAAGGACCCTGTTTTTCCATTTTTTGTGATAACACTTTTAAAAATCATAGGATACTGCTTGGTTTGCAGATTTAGAATTTTACCACCGGTGCCTCATGGAAATTGAATGTCAGTGCATGGAATCCCCAAGATTTCAGCATCTTAATATGAAGGCTGCTTTGCTGTGCATTCTTTCTGCTTTGCTGCTTAAGGAATAATAAGAAAATTACTCATGCTGCTTCGTTGTACCCACCCATGCTTCAGTTTAACCACCCATGCTTCCCTCCAATCTTTCCATCAGCTGAGGACTGCTCTCCATCCTGAATGAACAGTTTTCATTTAGTATGTGCCTAAACTTTTATTTATTTATTTTACAGTGGATGATATTAAAAAAAAAGATAAGTATTCTCACACTTGGGGAATTTGGACTAGGCAGTGGGGGTGGGGTTGTCAGATTTAAAGTGTAACTGCTCCTGCATCTAACCTTTCATACAGTCAGCTGATGTGACTGTTCACCAACCTGAAAGTAACAGTTTTGTGTAACAAAAGTATATGCCTAATTGTTTTTCACACTAGATGATTTAAAACAAAAACAAAAACAGGTAAGTCTCAGCCCACTTGGGGAATTGGACTGGGCAGTATGGGCGGGAGTGTCAAGTTTAAAGTTTAACTGCTCTGCATCTAACCCTTTGATCAGCTGATGCAACTTCTCACCATCCAGAGAGTTAAGTTTTTGTGTAGAAAAAATCATGTGCCTAAGCCATTTTAACACTGCATGATTAATCCTCCCAAAAAGCTTAATGTTAACATACTTGGAAAATCAGGGGCATGTGTGGGGGTGGGGATTCAGTCAGGTGTCCTTAACTGCATTTATTTAAATGTGTGTCTCTGGGAAGTTGAACTGTTAGTCTTGTTGAGCTAGGAGGCTGAAGGGATGCTTGTTGTTCTAGGTGTCTTGGTGTGGGATCAACCAGTCTGGAGAGGTCTTACAACATTCTGTTGTCACTCACATCATCAATACAGCCCCCACTACCCGCTGAGGTATTCTCCCTTCAGGTCATCACGTACTGCCTCTGCGTCATGCTCTAAACCCCACCAGCCCAGTGCACAAGAGTCTGGATCAGCTCTACTCACAAACCCATATCTCCCACTTCCCAGAGTTGTGCACCAGAAGCCTCCACCACTATTTTGTTTTTAATGTTGGGACTATTTTTATGCTGGGTGGCTAAACTGGGCTGCCGATGATATAAGCACTGGCAGTTCTCCATGCTGCTGTTGTCAGTTGTATGACTTTGAGTGAAGGTGGCTTAGCTCCCATGCTCCACTGAATTTGCTGAATGATGTGAGTGCTGCTGTTACCCTACCTGTCACTGCATGATAACAGAGTGGGTGGGTGGGGTGCTGCAACAGAACCCAAGCCATATTCCACACTCAGAGGAACACAGCAGGTAAGGTGCCAGATACTGTACAATGCCAATAGGCAGAGTGGGGCTGCTGTTGTTGCTTGTTGTGTTCCCCTAAATGAGTTGGGGGCCTTAGCAACTGTGTGCCCTTGAATCTGCTATTTGGCCCAATTACTGTTGTCACTCTACCTGCCACTGCACAATGCAATTAAGGTTGAGTGGGGTGCTGCTACTGCACCCAAGCCTTAAGGCACATTCAGGGACACACAGAAGTTAAGTCCCCAGGTGGTGTATGATGCCAGTGGGAAGAGTGGTGCTCAGTTCACATCTGAGCTCAGACACGAAAACTGAAAGAACCTTTTTCATGGAGGCTAAGTGAAAACAAAAAGGCATCCAGATGTTTGGGAGATGTATGATTTTCCATTAGAAGGTCCTCCACTAGTCACTTGTTAAGGTTTTAGGTGGAATAACCTTATTTCAAAGAAGCCACCTCAGGCAGTTAAATGTTACATAGGACCAAACTGAGGGAGTCCATCTTAACATCTGGTGGTTCAGCTTAATTCACATCTGAGTTCTGATCAGCTAAGAGACATAGAAATTTGTAACCTGGGCACATGGAGTGTGTGTGTGTGTTGAAGGAAGGGGACAGTTGTGCAACCACTGCTGTCATCACCCCGAGGGATGGGGCTGCACTGTTGTTACTGCTGACACATCTGAGGCATGGGGCAATAGGGCTTCTGCCATCATTCCTGAGGGATGGAGGCTGCAGTTTAGCAGCTGCCATCACTCCTAAGGGATTGAGGCCTTAGTGCTGCTGCTCTCATCCTTTAGGGATGGGGCCATAGTGCTGCTGATGTCACACCTGAAGGATGGGGACCATAGTGCTGCTGCTGTCACAGTTGAGGGATAGGGGCCTTAGCGCTGGTGCTGCCATCACATCTGAGAGATGGGAGCCATAGTGGTGCTGCTTCTGTCACCCCTGAGGGATGGGGGCCATAGTGGTGCTGCTGCTGTCATACCTGAGGGATGTGGCCTGTAGTGCTACAGACATTATAATTTAGGGATAGGAGACATACTGCTGCCATCAGCTCTGAGGGATGACTGCCATAGTGCTGCAGTCACACCTGAGGGATGACTGCCATAGTGCTGCTGTCACACCTGAGGGATGACAGCTTTAGTGCTGCTGTCACACCTGAGGGCTGGGGGCTGTAGTGAAGCTGCTACAGTCACCTCTGAAGGATGGGGCCAATAGTTCTGCTGCTGCCATCACACCCGAGGGTTTAGGGTGGTAGTGCTACTGCTGCTGCTGTTGATATCACACCTGTGGGATGGGAGGCCATAGTGCTGCTGCTACCATCACACCTAGGAAATGGGAGCCATAGTGCTGCTGCTGTCACCACCACCCTGAGTGATGGGGCCACAGTACTGCTGCTGCTGCCATCACCTCTGAGGGATTGTCAACTACAGTGTTGCTGCCACCACACCTGAGAGAAGGTGTCATAATATTGCTGCTGTCAATACTGAAGGGTGATGGCCACAGTGCTGTCATCATTACTCCTTAGGGGTGGGAACCATAGTACTGCTGCCATCACCTCTGAGGAATGGGGACTACACTGCTGCTCCTACTGCTGTCACTGCCACCACTCAGGGATGGGGCTATAATGCTTCTGCCGTCACCCCTGAGAGATAGGGGCTATAGTGCTGCTGCCATCACACCTGTGAGGTGAAGATCGTAATGTTGCTGCTGTTAGCCCTAAGGGATGTAAGCCATAGCACAGTTCCTGATGCTGCTGTCACCCCTCAAGAATGGGGGCCACAGTGCTTCTGCTGCTGTTGTAACCCACTCAGAGATGGGGGCCATAGTGCTGCTGACATCACATGTTTGGGCTGGTTGACTCAAAATGCCATACATGAGGTCAGCCACACACACACACACACACACACACACACCCTCCCATACACACACACACACACACACACACATAAGATACTGGCCTCCAAGATCTGCACACTCAGATAACTTGGGCAACTAGGCATTCATAATAGTGTGAGGACTGTGTATACATGTGAGACACAAAACCAAAGAGAGATACAGCTTGTGCTTATCATATAATTCATTATTTTTAATAACTATGAGGATTGATGCACAATACTAGACAGCAAAACTGATAAATACATGCTATCTGAGAAAAAAAAATTGTTGAAGCTCACAAAACAAAGCTCTGATAAAAATGGATTTTGGCTTTGCAGACATGGATGACAATACTAGTTATTCCATTTAGCAAAATGGATTTTACCCTTTTTCAGTCCCAGTAAAATATTATCCCAGTGTAAACATTGTTCACAATCCTTGTTAGTCATTGTCATTTTTGCAATTTTCCTGCCAATCATGTACCTTTACAAACATGACTCCAGTTTTATAGTAGACATGTGCATGGAGTTCAAAGCATTCTCCCTCAGCTATTATTTTGAGCATCATTTTTCCAGTTTGTGTTTCTGCATTCCAAAGGTAGACATCAGATTAACACACTTCCATTATCTTTAAATGGTCTATCAGAGGAGCGTCGACATCCAGTAGATATTTATTTGTACCATGAAGTTAGAGTGCATCAGTTCTGTGTTGCTAATTAGCTTCTACCAGCTTCTGAGGGAAGCCCAAATGTAGGACATGAATGTGTAACACTTGAATGGCAGCAAACAACAGTGGCACAAGTAACTGGTCATGCATGGAGTATGTCAATTGTACTGATTTGCCAACAGCTGTAACATAAATCTACATGGGCTGATTTCATATATACATCAATTTGATGAGGTGCACAAAACAAGTCTGTGAAATCCCTCTCAGAAATTGTTGTGGGTTTTTGCCTTTGGCTAACCATGTTTGACCCTGTTAAGGAAGCTAGTTCTCCTTAAAAATGTAAGATCTTCTATGTTCCTTTCTTTTAATACTAGCATCTTGTATATCCCTGCCTCTCCTAGACATTACATTAATTTATTTGTAGGCATATATTTTCTTACCATTTAACTTATATGCCATTTAAGGGTAGAACATGGAAATCAAGCAGGAACTGGCCAAATAAACAATGTATGTTGTTATTCACTAGATGCAAGAAGAAGATGATGATTTTGCCACTCTATAGGTTTCTGGTGAGGCTGCAACTCGATTACTGCATTATGAAGCCCACACCTGAAAAATGAACAGGGAGAGACAAGAGACCATACAGTGGAGGACCACAAAAATAATTAAGGGGCAACAGGATAAAAATATTTGAAGAAAGATTGGACAACCTTAATAAGAACTCTTTGAGCCCTACAAGGTTTTGTAAGGATACAATAGCAAGGAGCACACAGAACATTTTCAAATATAAAGTAAGGGCTTATAACCTTAACTTCTTGGGGGGGGGGGTAAATTTCTAAAATATATAAGGAATATAAGTAATTCCTCATGGGATGAGTGGCTGATACATGGAATAGCTTGTCCAATGCAGTGGTCAATGCAGGCAAGATTTCTAGATTTAAAGACATTGTGGATGGTTTCCAAGGAATAATAAAAAGGGATAAACAGATGGGGAGAGAAGGGCTGTTGTTTTAACATAATGGTCAAAAACGTCCTGGGTGGACTCTATCTTTATCAACTCATGCCTTTCTATGTTTTCATGTTTCTATATAGGATCTGAACAGAACTGTGAACTGAAGGAGAATTTCCTTATAAGAAAAGTGGAGTAGGTCAGATAATTTGAGATTTATTCCACCTCATTCCTACCTAACCCTTTACTTTCTTTATTCATTCTGTAACAAAGACAACTAGGATGTTTGTAAATAGCCAATGTTATCAGTAAAGTGTGTGTTTGCTATTCTGCACCACAATAATGATCACAGTGTGGCTACATTAGTTACTGTATTTATTACAAACAAGAATTTTGCTATAATGCTTGTTACTAAACCTTATTAAATGGCACTCTCTGATTGGCCAGTTCAGCATTACATAATCTCCTTAGATTTTGCATTATTTAGCGCTGCTGTCTCTAACAATGGTCAAAAGTATGTAGCAATGGGAAGTACTGTAGTTCAAGAAAACTATTGTATGCTACACTTATGTATGTGTAAGACTCACAGTTAAAAAACACTGTGCTGGTCCTCAATTCCAAGTGCTTCCTCCCTCCCTCTGTTTCTTATTTGTTCTTCCTTTTTTTTCTGCCCATTTAATGAACTCCCACACTCATAATCACGATCATCATGTCACTCCCCTTCCCCTCTCCACTGATCTCAGGATAGTGGTCAGTATTTACCCTCCAATCACCTGCATTGTTGTCCACCGTCTCATGCAAGTGCATTGATTTCCATTCTTAAAGTGACTTAATTCCTAAAGTCACTTGGATAATTCTAGTCATTGCACCTGAATGAGTCAGTGTTAGGCAACTTAGGTGAGCAGAGGGTAAATATCAGCCATCATTTGGAGGGATCTGAAGAAAAGTGATGATCAACTTGGCAGTGTTGTAGTCCATTAGACAACCAGGGAAACATTTCCTTATCAAAAGTGAAGTGGGAAGGGGGACCATTAGCACCTGAGAATCTTTTTTACAGAGGCACTGGGAGCCTGGGGGGGGCACTTTCACCAATGATTTTTTTTTATGTTTTAGAAAAAAACATTCAATGAACAAAGGGGAAAATAAATTCAGTTAGATTTAGTTTTAGTAAGACAGATATTGACTGGATTTGTTTTGTGAAATAATTGAAAATCATTGCCCCCTTTGGATGTTCTTCTGACCTCCAGTAGTAATATTGTCTCCAGCTCCTAGCAACAAAACAATTGTTGATAAATAAAATATTCAAAGCAGGGATTGGTTTTCAACTACAGATTTTTTACTCCACTCCAGTCAATATTTGTATAATGTTTATTTCTTAGGAAGACTGTATATATGTGTTGCATTTCTTTAAAACAAAATATGTTACACTTACAAGGTGTGACATGGGTATGAAATAATTGAAAATAGGTAAGTCCAATCCTGTAGAATTCATAACAGTTCCTTATACATGATATAAACCAGTAGGGCTTTTGTTTGTCTTGGACTGGGGCAAAATATATCTAGTTTTGGCCTAAAAGTCAGAAGAAACATTTTTTATGAGTTGTCAAACAGGCCAACATTCATATAGTAGACATGCACTTTTGGTGCATGCAGACTGAAAACATGCATTTGTCAATGTCGAATGTTTGCTTGCTGGCATTGGCATTGATAGTGTAGGAGTTACAGAGCTGCATAATAGGAACGGCAGTGAAGTATTAAACTGAAGCCAACCCCACCACCACCCTGCAGATACTGACAGGCATTGGGGTGTGCCTTTGGGTTGTCAGGCATAACGGCCACGCCATTTCACCACACCCTACCCTGCAGACACTGACAAGTGTCACAGTGTGCCTTGGGGACTTTGGCCCTTATGTTCACCCCATTCCATCAGGAAATATGGTGAGATGGGTGCTGTATAGGAGAATGGAGTGAACTTTGGGGCCCGAAGAGTCCAAGGCACACCTCAGTGCCTCTCACTGGCTGCAGGGTGTGGGTGGGGGTGGAATGGTATGAGCATTACAGGCGACAATCCCAAGTCACACCCCTAATGCATGTCATTCTCTGCAGGGTGGGGTGTTATGGTCAGAAACCCTAACGTCTCAGACGTCCATTGGTATTTTCACTCCAAATTTTCAACATGGTTTTTTTGTGACCCCCACCTCATGAACAGTGGCAATATCAGTTTGTTAGCAAAAAGCTGCTTATGCACAGTGACTACGGCATTTAGCACCACAGGTATGAAAAAACACATTTCTAACAGGATGTGAAAAATGACAGCTGTACTGTTCATGGGGAGGTGTATAAAATGGCAAAGTTGAAAATCTGCAGTGAAACTATTAAAAAACTGGTGAAGTCACAGCGTTGTATAGAAACTGGGCACACACACCCGTAATGTAATTAGTTTGGGGATTTTTACAGCAGATTGTCAACACAGGCATTTTGGGAACTCGCTCATGAACAGTGTCACTGTGATTTTCTTAATCTGTCCGAACAGTGATTTCCCACAGCGACCACGCATTTCTGCGCTGGAAGACGAAAACACATTTCGGCCATGGTGTGAAAAATGACAGCTGTACTGTTCATAAGGAAGTGTGGAAAAATGCCACTGGTGAAAATCTGGATTGAAAATATTACAAATTCATGAACTTACAAGGGTGCGTGGAAACTGCACAATGCTCGTTTGTAACACAGTCATTTTATAGACCTTTGTCACCAAATTTTTAACATAGCCATTTTAAGACCTCTGTTTATGAACAGTGTCACTGTGATTTTCTTAATCTGTCCTGAACATTGATTTCGCACACCGGCTGCGCCATTGTGTGCTACATGCACGGAAGCACATTTTGGGCGAGATGTGAAAAATGACAGCTGTACTGCTCATAAGGAGGTGTGGTAAAATGTCAATGTTGAAAATCTGGAGTGAAAATATAAAAAATTTGCGAACTTTTGAGTGTGCGTAGGAACTGCGCAATGCACGCTCATAAATCAATCATTTTTGGGAATTTTTTCACCAAATTTTCAACATAGGGTTTTTGGGGGCGTACCTCATGAACTATGACAGTGTCGTTTCATAACTCAGTCCTGAAAGGTGGTTCTGCGCAGTGACCGCAAAATCACCTTTTGGGCCCAATTAACACCATGACAGTGCCAGAATTCATGAGGAGGGGTCCCAAAAACCCCATGTTGAAAATATAGTGTAAAAATTCCAAAAAATGCCTGAGATATGCATCAAAATTGAAAAAACCCTATTTATTCCATTATGCAGCTTACCGGCATTTCTTCAGTTAGTGGTCAGCTTTGAAGAGTGCAGAGCGTGTCCCCGGTCCACCAAAGATAGTCTCACTGGCCTCCAGAGGTAAGTATGGGGTGAGGTGGGGGTGTGGGGAGGTGGATGCACAGAGGGTGGGCATGGGTTGGGGGCAAGACAATCAATGAGGAACTGTTTTTCTCTTTTCAGGTGTTTGTTTTCTTTTTAGGAAGACAACGCGGGACTTGTGCCATGCTGGGGTGGGCTCCCAGCGTGGCAGTTGTAAGATTTTTTGGGGGGGTCAGTGGAGCCAACAGGTGATTGGGCACCTGCATCGGCCATACAGATGTGTGCCATGCTGGGGTGGGCTCCCAGTGTGGCAACTGGAATTCTGTTTCTTTTGGGGGGGTTTAATTGAGCCGATGGGGGATTGGGCACCCCCATTGCCATTCTCACTTATGCCACGCTGGGGTGGGCTCCCAGCGTGGCACCTAGAACTCTGGGGGGGGGAGCATGGAGTTGATGGGGGATTGGGCACCCCTATCAGCCATACTGTGTGTGGTGGGTGGGGCGGAGTGCTATTCAGAGACACTCAGAGGGTTGGGGAATATTATTACAATACTGATCAGGTGTGCCAACAGACGACAACTGCGTCTACTTTTTCAGTCTGTTTGGGGTTCTGTTTTTCTGCTTTTGTCAATGCCGCTCCTACCCTGAACTCTGACTCAACATTCCAGGGCTGGCAATTAGATCTTTTTTTGGAAACATTCCAAGGATGTAATTTTAGTCACTTGCCTCCTCTCAGAAAGATAGTCCTAAAAAAAGGTTCACTTCAAAAGGAAGGGAAAGCAGAGACATATACAAGCAGGATTGCCGGCAGTATGCTAATCAATACTATCTTATCGCTGCTCACTGAAGCAGTCTCTCCCTTTCAACTGTATGCCACTGCATTTTCAACTGCTGTCATAGACAGCTGTAGCATTCATTGGTGAACTGTGGATGTGCCTGCAAACACACTGACTGAATTGGAAGACAGGGTGCCACACCTACAAAAACTCGGATGACAGCACTATGTTTCTTGCACATGCGTGCAAGCAAACATAAAAATGCAGTGTTAGTATAAATGCCTTCAAAGTGCGTTTATTGAAGGAAGATGAAATCACAGCACTAACTCACCACAGTGCTCTGTGTCATGATGATTCTACATCAGTGGGCAACAAGACTAGTTTATATGAAGCATGCAGCATTTGTTTTTGTACAAAACATATTGGGTTGTTCTTTCTAAAGCATGCCTGTTTGTATACAAACTGCAGTATACATAGAAACATAGACAATGACGGCTGAAAAAGACCAAAGGTCCATCCAGTCTGCTCAAGTTCCCTATAACCCCTGGAACTTACTGTTCCTCCAGGGTACTAACCCTCCCCATCCTCTGTCTCTATTCTCTTCCTTGGTCCTGTCATCCCCGGTAACCACTATTCCCTTCATTATGTCCCAGCCCTGCTTGAATCCTCTGACTGTTTTTGCACCCACAAATTCAGCTAACAGACAGTTCCAAGGTTCCACCACCCTTTCCATAAAGTAATACTTCCTCACATCTCTCCTGAACCTAGCTCCTGTTAATTTCCATGCATGTCCACGTGACCGTGAATTGGTATTCAGGCTAAATAGTTCTCCGCAGCTCACTTTGTTAATTCCTTTAAGGAACTTGAAGGTCTCTATCATATCGCATCTTTCATCTCTCCCTTCTGGTCTCCAGTGAGTACATATTTAGTGCCTTGAGGTGCTCCTCGTAGGATCTGCCCTGCTGGCTCTGAATCAGTTTTGTTACTCTGTGCTGTACATACAGTATATTATATACATGTATATGTGCTGCAGTATATTAGATTCATCTGTGCAAGGGAAATCAGTTTAATATGTGTCAAATGTATTGGTTTGCATAATAAACTATAGTGTTTTATGTACCAGATATAACCATTTTTATTTAAAATATATTGGTTCTGTCTTCACCACCTGCCTCCTTCTGCTGGTAATACCCCTCTTTATGCACCCCAGAATCTCACTGTCCCTATCTACTGCCTTGTCACACTGCCTTGCCACCTTGAGGTCATCAAATATGATTTCTCCCCGGTCTCTCTCTTTAGTGACCATCAATACCTCACCCCCATACTGTACTTTGTCTCTGGGTTTCTGTGCTCTAGGTGCATGATTTTACACTTTTTCACATTGAAAATCAGTTGCCATACACTTGATCATGCCTTGAGTCCTCTCAGGTTCCTGCACATTCTTTCTACCCTTATAAAAAGTTATTTGGAATACCACTTTAATACCACTCATTTGCCATTGCAATACCACTGTGATTACCACTGTACTACCATTAAGGTTTTCATGGTATCACAGTGTTTTTTTTTTTCAATTCCATTGTGCTACCATTGTACCACTGTCCTACCATATCAACAAAAATAATCAAAATTTAAACTACCATAGTACAACCATGGTACCACTGGGTAGTACCATTGCACATTTGGTAGCTCGCCACTGTGTTGCCATTGTGGTGCCATGATGTTGCCACTGTGTCACATTTGCTAAGGGTACTCCCTCTAGAGTGTCCACGCTATTGCAGATTTTAGTGTCATCTACAAAGTGACACACCTTCCCTCCAGCTCTTCTGCAATGTCACTTATAGAGACATTAAAGATGGCTGGTTTCAATGTCCACCTGGGTAAATATTTGGATGAGAACACTATCCATAGGTCAACCACAAGCAACAGAAAAGGCTCTAGTAGCTTATCTTGCTTGTAACTTTGCTATGATTCCTATGATTCTTGTGATGACTGGACCTAGTACTGAGCCCAGAGGTACCCACTGGTCACTCTCCCCTTCCTCAAGTTAATATAATGCAATTTAAGGGACCATTGTACTTCTTATGCTGGAATGCTTAGTCAACATACAGAATGACTGGCAAGATTTGGTATGAATAAACAGTTCTGTCGAACTGGTGGATGAGAAGGAATGGTAGGTACTGAGGTTGTCTCCAGTTTCCTATCTGGTGATCATCAATACTTCTCCCCATGCTATACTCTGCCCAGGGTGGGACAAATCAGTTTTGAGCTGGTAGCCAGTTTGGCCACTAGCTTTCAAAATCTGGTAGCCAAATCAATATTGTTGGTGGCTATCCTTTTTAATAGCTCAAAAATCACTTTGTGGACAGGTACCTAGTTGGCCAGTAACTTTCAAAATCTAGTAGCCAAACCCATTTTTTTTAATGGCCATTGGCCACCTGGCTAACCAATTTGTCCCACCCTTCTCTGCCCACCCCCTCTCTTCCCATGCTATACTACACCATCTAAGGTTGTCTACAGATGGTGGTTCAAGATGGCAGTCCTTTACTTCCCAACACTGGCATCTCTTTATCAATACATTAATCTGTTTTACCCAGGCTGCATCTCTACTCTCTTAATATGAAGTATGTGATGTGTCTGTTTCATTCATTTAAGCGTTTGAGCCTCCTCACCTATGGTACCATTGATGAAGCAGACTTCAGAGCTTCAGCACCTCCAATGGGTGGAAATCTCAAGACTGTTCCTGTGTCTTCATGCCACCACAAAAGGATGGTTATCTCTGCAGCAAGAATGGAGACAGTATACACCAGTGTTACCACTCCTTATCATTCACTAGCTGTTAACTATTATTTATTCATACCAAATCTTGCCAATCATTCTGTATGATGACTAATCATTCCAGTATAAGAAACTCAATCGTCCCCTTAATTGCATTATATTGCTTTCCATGTCAGCTGTATACTGTAGGTATACTGTAGGTTTTGTGGATGTGAATCATGGTGGATTGTGTGCTTCTGAACTATTTTGGTTTGGTGCGTGTGACTCATATTGGATCGTGTGTGTGAACTATTGTATATTGGTTGCTGTTAGTGTTGTGTACAATTTTCAGATTCCAGCAGAACAGAATTTAATGGAATGTTGGTGAACTTTGGAAAATTCTGCTGAATTCTGTCAAAAGTGCTGGTATGACTCCCTTCGTCCTTACCTCTCCGCACTCCTTGCCCCCACCCTCTCCTCTCCCTACACTCCAGGAATTACTGAATCTTCATCACTCCCCATCCTCACTCTTGTGCAGGCAATCTGCTTTCTCCTGCCATTTCCCCTCCCTCTTGAACCTGCTTCCCTCTTCCCTTCTACTCTCCCCCCTCTCCTTGCCTTTAGATGCCTGCTAAAGTTTACCATGGCTCCCCCTTGCACCTGTTACTCATCCTCCTCTTAAACCCTCCAACTCTCTTCCCATAGTCTCCCTTGTCCCTGTTATCCCACCTATTACTCCAATAACTGGCCAAGCTGTGCTGTGGGCTCCCAGTCTGCTCTCTAATTTGTGTGGTATGTATTTATATGCACTCTAGCTTGCATTGTTCATTGTAACCATATTATATGAACTCAGGATCAGCTCTTTTTCAAGTGTCTATGGTGTTGATAGATCATGTTGGCCTCCCCACTTAGTCACCTTGTTTTGACTGCCTAGATGCATTTTGTGTGCTGTGCTTTGGATGTTTGTGACTCGCTCTTTATGTTAGTACACCTCTCCCTGATTTCCCGGATTTCACCTAGAAATGAGCCTTGGCTCAGCGTACCTTTTCCGGTTACCAAACTTTTAATTAATTAAAAAAAGTAGAATATTGGAATTCCACTAGTGAAATGAGTAATAATTCATGGTTTAAGTAAACCCCAAATAAGTGTCTGTTCTGCCCACTTATAGCAAAACAAAATAGGTGGAGCAACATGAATTCAGCCCAGGATTATTCTCCTCTACAGTTTTATAAAAATGAAAGGGCATGTGGAAGGAATTAGAGATATTTGAAAGCATTGATCTCTAGTTCCTAAAAGGCTATGCTATCTTTACATTACAGAAACGTGGGCTTCAGAATATAATGATTGGGACCTGATAGCCCTTGGGGCTCCTGTTCAGGAAGGATAGAGGAACAGGTAGAGGAGGGGGAGTAGCCCTTTTTATCAAGGATGGTATCAAGGTGTGGAAGATGGGTGCATCAGGGGTAGTAATGGGGAGACAGAGTCACTGTGGGTGCAACTCTTGTCTGTCTCAGGCAAGAAACTGCACTTAGGGGTGATCTACAGGCCTCTGGGGCAAGGGGAAGAGAGGAAGAGAGAGCTCAGGGAAGAATCAGAGAGAGGGGTGGCAAAGGGGGATGTAGTTGTGGTAGGTGATCTGAATCTGCCATAAATTGATTGGGATGTTCAAGGGACCAGGAGTGCCAAAAATCAGGCCTTGCTGAATAGCTTCCAACACTGTATACTGGTACAGCTAGTTAAAGAACTCAGCAGGCAGACTGAAATTCTCCATGTGGTGGTCACCAACTCAGCGGTGGTCAGAACTGTGACAATAGGGGAGCCACAGGAAAACAGTGACCATAAATCCATTTGGAACTAATTGGCCCTTATGTCCAGAAAACGCCAATTGAGAGCTGAAGTCCTTGATTTTAGAAGGGATGTCTTCAACTGAATGAGGAAGATGGTCAGGGAAAAGTTAGCTAGGGTGGACAACATGGGGGTGAATGAGAGAGATGGGGCACAATAAAGGGAGGCATTCTCAAGGCATCTAAGCTATACATGAGAAAAGTAACAAAAAAGAACAGGTTCAAGAGTCCGTTACAGTTCTTGACAAGATTCAGGGAGGCAGTGAGGGCCAAGAAAAAAACCTTCTTCAAGTATAAAGAAAAGCAAAGAAAGGAACAATAGGGGAAAAATTGCTGAAAAATAGGAAGGCAAAGAGGGAAGTTAGTGAGGCAAAGCAGACACACAGCTGCATATTGTGGATGAGGTCAAAAGCAGGGAAAAAAAGGTTCTTCTGATATACTGGAAAAAAAGAAAGATAGGAAGGGGAATCGTAAGGCTAGCTGAGGGGGGTAAGGTAATAGAGGAGGCTGGGCAAAAGGCTGCCATCCTTAATGTTTACTTTTGCTCAGTTTTCACAAGGGATGACAGTGAGCCCTTGCCAGAGAGTGACATCAAAGTTGCCTTTATTGGGGTCCCAGAGAGGAGGCAGACAATATTTACAGCAAAATGGTTCAGAAAGGGCAGGCAGGCCTAAATACAGATAAGGCCCCAGGACCAGATGGACTCCATCTGAGGTTATTCAGGGAGCTGGCAGTGTTACTGGCTGAATCTCTATTAGGTCTACTCAGCAGCTCACTAAGGATGGAAGGTACCTATAGTTCCAAAGGATTGGAGGGTGACAGATGTAGTTCTGCTCCATAAGGTATGGGCCAAGGAACAAGCAGAGAACTTTAGACCTGTCAGTCTTACTGGTACCATGAGGAGTACCTCAAGGCACTGAATATGTACTCCCTGAAGATCAGAAGGGAGAGGGAAGATACAGTATGATAGAGACCTTCAAGTTCCTAAAAGGAATTAACAAGGTGAACTGCAGGAAAGTATTTAGCTTGAATACTAGTTCACGGTCACATGCATATGAGTGGAAACTGACAGGAGGGAGGATCAGGGGGGACATAAGAAAGCATTATTTTAAAGAAAGAGTGGTGGAGCTGTTGAGAAGTCCACCAGTTGAATTGGTGGGTGCTAAAACTGTTGATGGTTTCAAGCACAGTTGGGACAGAATGAAGGGTACAGCATTTATTTGGGCAGCAGAAACTGAGAGGAGAATGGAGGAAGGGTGGAGAGTGTTATGACCCTGGAGGGTTGGTCTCAGTGCTAAATAGGGATCTTGGGCAGACTGGATGGACCATCAGTCTTTTGCTGCCATCATTGGCTATGTGTCAATGAATTGTTCCCTGAGAGGAGGCTTGCTGGATGTACAGGATAAGGGCATTTAACCAGTGCACCACTTTTTAGCTAAAAATTGCCCCAGGATCTGCCAAAGCTAATATTTAATATACTGATATAAACGTAATTGTTTTATTCTTAAGTTTATTACAAATATGTTTTATAGCAACAGTTTTTTTTTATCACATCTCTATTTTTTCCTCCTGCAGCCACACTCCCCTGCCTACCTCCAGTCACCGCTCCTCCTCCTCACCGCCAACCCCGGAGTTGTGCATATCCAACTGGCATATGCAGCTGAACTGTCAAGAGGGGCCCCCTCCAATGCCCCGATGCCTGGCCAGGATACATTACCGGCATATGCCTCCAGGCATTCGCCGGCTAGTGAAGATGCGGCTATCAAGCTGCCATGGGGATGTGCTGCCATTTTTCCTCCTTGTAAGATCCCCTGGAGTGCGAGCATGCAATGACATCACGTAGGCACCAATGTCTGCAGCACTCCACCCATTTCTGCACCACTCTGTTAGTGCCCCTGGTCACCACCGGGGGCCGCTACTGAGTGGTGACTCCATGGATCCTTCCCCAGATGGGAGAGCGGTCATCCAGATGCTCAATCCCATCCCCTCCCTGCCGACCCCTGATGCCCTGGGCTTGCATCCGAACCCGGGTCACCAGCATTGCATGAGGTGTGGCATCCAGCACCTCAACCCTCAGCACCACCAGGCCAGTGAAAAAAGCAACAGTTTTTAAAATCCAAATCACAGTATTGATATACTAAATTGTTTTATGTTTGGAAACAGCTCAGCCGTCTGTTGCCAGCACGTTGTGCAGTAATTGTGGCTTAATTTGAATAGAGCCTATATAAACCTGGCTCCCAAAGCATGATTGAACCACCCAATTGTGCAAGTATTCTATGTTTTAGGCCTAATTCTGATGTTTTATGTCATAATAACTTCTGAAAGCATAGCCTGCAAGTAGAAAATGTGAGTCAAATGTCAAACACCAACTAAAGGTAATGGTGCTAGCAACAGGGTCAGAAGGCTATTGTTCTTTTAGATAAAGTTTATCCAACTTGTCAGTAGAGATGTGTAAAGTTCACAAACATCATATCACAAATTGCTTTATGAAGTAAGGAAACAAGGCAAAGTCAATTCACATTGTAAAGTGTTACTTTGCATAGTGGTCGCAACATTATAAAGTTGAATTCACTGGTGAAGTTCATTGCAGAGTTTGCCAGACACAGAAACTAAATTGAAAGGGTACCATGTGACATACCACTTTAAAAGTCCAAACACAAAGATGCTGGCTAGCAGCACTCTGACAATACCCAGGTGACTCCCTTCCCCCCCAAAAAACTGAGAAGAATCTACTTGCCACACTTCCATCTCAGAACTCCAAAGAGACACACTGCACCTTCTATACATACTGTAGGATGCGTCTTTACTATGACTTAGAGTAACTTCTAAACAATGCCGCTTTCTGAAAACTTTGCTGGCAAGTAACTTGTCAAAGTGACGATGAAGTTAGCATAGAATTTGAGCAAACTTTGTAATGTGCTTAACAAAGGCAACTTTGCCAGACCTTTACCAGTGAAGAAAAACATTGCTGTATCTTAACATGTAAGTAGAGATGTTGTGAAATACATTTCTGCCAGTGAAATTGTTGAAAAATCAGCAATTTACCCATGCAAAATGTGAAATTTCACCCAAAAAGTTCTAAATTGCACCTGCACATTTCAACATTTCACCTGGAAATTTCAAGAGTTCACCCCAAAGTTGTGCAATTTCACATTTTGTTATGAAATTTCACTGTTTTCAGATGTAATTTTGCAATTTTCAGGTGAAAGTTCGCAATTTTCATGTAAAATTTCACATTTTGTGTCCGTGAAATATTTCACAAAATGCACGTAATGAAATTTCTCAATTTCGTACAACACTATTTGTACATCTTTCCTTTAGCAAGTGAGGCTGTAGTTAAAGAGGAACATCTTTTTTTCTTATTCTACTGAATCTGAGTGGTATTCACCATTTCACATATACTGTGCATATTATAATAAAAAGTGGCACCAGGTACCTCTAAAAGATAAATATTTTACTCATAAAGTATAAGAGACAAAACAGGATATCTACTTGATAAATATTTATTTAATTCATCATACAAATATTACAGAAAGGAAGATAAACTCATGTAAGCCCCAGTACACAAGCGACGATCAGAGGGGAAAAAAAAAGTCTAGCTGCCAAACTTGACATTTCATGCCGGGGGCACTTCAACAGGGGTCAGTATGGCCTGAACATCAAATGGTTAATTTACATGTAAGGTTCCAAGTCATCCAGTAATAAAGACTGAATAATGAACTTTAACAACCTGAATAATGAAGACAATACTTTGAAGATATAATTGTTTTTGGCTCATCCATTTTTTGTCAACCTTTGATGTTTTTAATTATTATACACAAATTGTACATGGAATGGTGTTTTCATTCATTGTTTTAGTGGATCGCACTATACATGATTATGTGCAAACTGGTCATACAGACTTCTGATGAAGCACCCCTGGTGTGAAATGTTAAGTTTGGCAGCCAGTCTTTTTTTTTTCTCTGACCACTGCATGTGTACTGTTCTTATGAAAGTTTTCTTCCTTTTTGCAATATTTTTATGATGAATTAAATAAGTATTTATTAAGGAGATATCTTGTTTTGTCTCTCATACTTTCTGAGGAAAAATATTCCTCCTAGAGAGGTAGCTGGTGCCATTTTTTATTATAATCAGAGGCAATGCTTGGCACAAGTGAACCAAGTGGCCACTTGGCATGTCAGCACAGAAGGGACACCATGAAGCAGAAAGTATAAGCAGAGATCTGCTTGAAATGCAAAAGGAGTCAATATAAAAACTAGAATTGTTGTTGTCACTCTTGTATTCATAGAAGTGTTACTGCTTCCTAGACGTGGGTTGGGGCACAAGGGAGAAGAAAGGATGATGGGGGTGATGAAGGGGGCACCATAATTATTTCTACTTGGGGTGCCAATATGTCTAAAACCAGTCCTAATTATAATGTGCTATTTGAATCCATAGTTAGGCATAGTGTGACTCCAGAGCAGCTTCATGTTAAAATTTAACAACAGAATCAATTGGTACTCTGCATTCTAGAGAGAGAGTAGGAAATGCCTATAACTGATACATTACATGCTTTGAAAAATACTAGTTTTATCCTTACTTAGGAAGCAGAGAGAGGACCTGATGGACCTAGTGTACCTTACAGCCTGACATTACTATGTTAATTATCTGATTGATCTCACTGTTTTCTTGTCCTGACATTAAAACAAGAAGCCACAATTTGGAAGGCATCCAGCAATCCCCTGCAGCTAACATCAGCTGTGGGGAGCAGCCACAGAAAATTCAACGTAGATATATTATCTAAAGAACTTTAAATAAGCTTTGAATTACCACATGGCGGTCCTTTGGTATTTCTGAGGTCAAACAACCTAAATATACTTAGTCTATGGACTATAGCAGGACAATCAATCAGTGAATCAGAGCTTTTAAAAATGCTGATGACAATTTCTCATTGAAGGAGTCTGACCAAGTAGCCACTGTTTTCATATGTCAGAGCAAGGGGACAGTGGGATAGAAGAAATTTTATTGTGAGTACCATGATTTCTTTTCCTGTTAGTTCCTACAGTGTCACTGGGTTACTCATAACTATTGCATAATTAGGTTATCCTTTTAGAGACACTGACACAGTCACAAACCTGTAATGTTTTCAAACAAATCTAGTCTACATCAACTTTCCACTGGGTAATTACCAGTCAGTTGCATTCTTGCCCTGCACTTGTGGACAAATATATAAGACTGTTTAATATTTACATTTCATACAATAATAAAAAAAATTCCTACCTTAAGTAAGTTCAAGCATTCATCACTGCATAAGACAATAGTGCTTCGTGTACTTTTTTTTTTTTCAGTAAAATCATGCAGGCTCAATTCAGATGCTTGTTCCAATCAGAAAGAGGATGTGGAAACCTTCTGTTCTGCAGACAGTACAGTGACCCAGCTGAAACATGTTTGAGAAATACCTGAAGAAACAAAACAATGGAACAACCTTATTTTGTGCATGAAGAGCAATAAGCTTGTTAAAGCAAAATCAGAGCATATACAGTAATACTTCTGTATTCTCCTAGACAGAAAACTGTCAGGTGGGTCCCAGTGCCAACATTAGAAATCAATCACAGAAAAATAAATTAGGGCAAGTATTATAAAATGTCTTCTACTTGTGTCATTCCATGATGTCACTGGGTTATCCATAACTTCTCGGTTATAATAAGTAGTATATCACATTCTCACTGGGAGGAAGTGAATATTCTTCGGATTTAGAATTTGAATGTCTTTGACTGCCACTCATACTACCTAGTAAGTGCTATATACAAAATCACTAGTAAAGAAGAAGACTAGATTCCCATGAAGTCTGTCCCCCAATTTAATGTGCCCGTCTTTCCCCTATTGTTGCCAAAATGTACGACTCTATTTGCTCTTGAAGGATTCTAGATTTTCTGCTTCCACTAGAGTCCTCAGTAGCCCATTCCATAGCCAGCTCTTTATGAGATTCCTCACCTGCTATTTTTAATTGTTTTTTTCCTAGTACTATTTGTTGATTATGAGATCTTAAATTACAGTCTTACTTTGTAATGAAATCTGCAGGTTATCCATAATCTCTTGATCCCTCACTTGCACAACTTTTCACCTGACCAGCAAAACTGTTACATTCTTACAAGGTATTTTTGACCTCCCCATACATATCTAAGCTCTAAAACATTTCTGCATGACCTTGGTCAGTTCATGCAGGCAGTAGGACAGAAAACATCTTGATTAACAAAAGGAACAAAACCATAGAGACCTTTTCATAAAAATAAAAGTATTGTTTGCAGCACAACCAATTTCTGAAAAATCAAACCAAAGAGCCTTCTTAGAGGAGAAAAACAGAACCTCCATACATTATTTGCTTGTTTGTTTGAACAAATCTCTCCTAGGATGTACTTCTTGATATATAGTACTGAATATTTCCCAAACCTCAAATGGTTCAAAGCCTCAAAGAGGACTCACAAATGCCTGAAAAAATGTATGGAGATACCATGAAGGTTCTGGGCTTCTATTTGTTAATTGTGACTTTCCAAAAGCTCTAAAGCTTTCTTTCCATCTGGATGGAATTCAAGAAAGGGAACTGTTGAAGATCTCCCTGCCATATTGGTCCTTGCACTATATAAGATGCACAAATTAGGTGATTTGATACCATTTATTGGACCAACAGAGATTACAGAAAGACTTCAAGCTTTCAATCTCTAACAGAGTTTTTCAGAATAAATGGCAGATATTTAAGAAAACTCACTTTTTAAAGCCCAGAAGGGGGAAAAACATTTTACACATGAGTGTGACAGATTGGCCATTAGTTAAGAAATACAACCAGAGATCATCAAGCATCCCTGAGACTAGTAGGTCAAATGTCACAGAATGGAATGCTATGTAGTAAATCCTCTATTGTTACATACTTACTGAAGCCAAGTTAAATAAAATGTGTGTTGTCAGTCCAGTGGTGCTAAGGGCTGAGGCTGCTGTATTTGCTTGCACAGGGAGGGTTGCCTGTACTTCACCTGCCATGAATCTGCATGCTGTGGCTGGAGATCATTAGGTGTGTGCACCTACATACAACATTGTTTTGGAAAATACTATGGTATGTACTCTGTATAAACCTCTACCCTGCACTGGTAGTTTATCCTTAATGTGATGTTGACAACTATAAAATGAAAATGTTCAATACACAGTTTAACTGCAAACAAAAGTGAGTTTACTTTAATATCTGCCATTTCTTCTGAAGACCTCTGTTTGAGGTCAAAAGCTTAAGGTATTTGGATAATTTCTGTTGGTCCAATAAAATATATCAAATCACCTAATTTGTGCATCTTGATTTCTTTGTTAGTAACTGTCTGCACAACCTGAATGTTATTCAAGTCTTATCATATGCTACATACAGTATGCAAACTGCTTTCAGGAATGCAAGAGAGTGTTTACTGTCTTCTCCTAAATCTTAAAGTCTAGAGACTCCTGCACTCAGGAATGAAACAGCTAGCCATGTGGGTCATTAAATCCCACAGAGGCAGATGCTGGATGGATTCCTACAGCCAGGTTGGCTAGATATAAGACCTTAGGACATCTTAAACACTGCATGTATAAGAAAAGTGTCTGGGAGATACAAATATTTTCTTGTTTTAACATATTTTTGATCTCCCATTGCCAGCAGGGCTCAGTGGCAGTTATACCAATCAGCCATGCTCCATTTCTCCTCCAGCTGTTGGAGATCATGCTGCATAGCAGTGTTGGCTTGGTTTTTGCCTCCATTCCTACCATGGCTTTGTGCTCGAAACCCCACCCCCGAGGACACCAGCACAATGGAATAAAGTCCAGATTGTAGACATACTGGTGCAAATCTCAGCCAAGTGCCAAATGGTGTTTTCCCCTCCCCACACCATGAGTACCATGCCACTGCCTGTGCTTCCACAGGTAGCAGTAATTGGACAGTTTGAATGCCCTTCCCCATTGGAGGAATGTATCATATGGGATGCTCAAACCTCCTCCTTCTTCTGGTTCCTGACAACCCAGGCGTGTTCCCATACCTGGGTCACCAGTGTTGTGGGCAGTAGTGCTAACGCTGCACTGATGGGCTGGCTGATACAAACATTTTCTAATAGCCAGTATAGGTGCATGGCTCAAGACAATGCTGCTGAGGTAACAGCTTAATATTTCCCAGCTGCATGTGCACTATATTGAGACACAAGTCATTCTTGGCCACCCTGGAGGTATCAGGAAATTCTCCATGAGGCACACAAACTTTTCAAGAATCACCAGAATTTGAGGAATTAGCATAAAAAGTTAGCCTTTAGTTTGTTCCACATTTCAGACAGTTCTTTCAATCCCTTTGTTATGGGACACCTGCACTGGATGTTGAAACACATTACATGAGCATTGCATCTGGAGTGAAGGGGACTTGGTGAGAGAACCTGAACCATTTGATATATAAAGTATAGCTGTGCCAGCCAGGTTACAACAGGAAACTACAGTATACTGCAGCAACGTTACTGCAGTCAACAAGGCAGTTTCAATGGCACTTAATCCCTTTTGTCATGCAGTATCACAGGATACGTTATTGCATCCTGGCTGGCTCCACCATATGGTGGAAAAACCTGTTGACTCAATGACTATTCCACTAGGTGTACATACTGTCAGCTGGACCAGGACTCAGGTGCTTGCCAAATGAATTACCTCAAGGATAACAGATTTCTTTACATCCTAATTGTAACCTGTTTATCCATACAAAAAAGTGTGCAAATGTACAAAGAAAGACATTAGTATGCTGCTCAGTGTGTTTATTGTGCCAGCAGTAAACTGTACCAACAGACAAAAAGCTCCAGTGCTTTTGATCCACTGCCAGTTCTTCATCAGGGGGTTGGGTGACTTAAACAATGCATACCAAATATATAGAACAGCTTTGAAAGCCATACAATCCATATAAAATAGTCAAATGCGTACAGTGAATAGGTGCAAAGAAAAAATGTTAAAAACGCATTATTTAATAATAAAGTTGCAGCAGGCAATTCAAATTCAATGGTAAATACTGAAACAGATAACCCAATCATTAAAAATTTAAGTCAGGTAAATGAAAAAAAGTTAAATATATTAAGCTCTAGGTAAATCTATCAAGAAGAACGTGGGGACCAGTTGATAATTTCAGAAGGACTCCAATAGACCTAGAAAAATAAAACAAAATCAACAACAAAAAAATTAATATAAAGAAATAAACATGGCAATAGTTAATCAATTATGAGCAATAAACAATAGAGAATAAATAAAAAAGCAAAAGACAAGGGGCAGAGAATAATACAGATAGACTGTCTAAGGTAAAATGACAAATAACCAGCAGTTTTTAAGGAATGGGAAGAATATCCCAAGCATCATTAAGACCACATAGATAGACTGCCCCCAGAGTATGATGAGGCTGCACTCATGCTGTAATAAAGTTCTACGCTGATTGTCCCCTCTAGGGTTGTCTCTAACTTGGTCAATACTCCAAAATTTAAAAGTGTCTAAATTAGCCCCATGATGAACACACCAGTGGCTTCCAATAGGTGTATCACAGCGTTCAATCAAGACAGAAAAAAATCGTTCTTGTATCCTCTCCTTAAAAGGGCAAATGGTGATGCCAATATATAAAGAGAGGCAGTCACTCCACAGTGCATACACCACATTGGTTGTACAGCAAGTGATGGACTGGAGTATCTCAAAAGCAAAGCCATTGCTAGGGCTAGTGAATGTGTTACCCTGAACCGTGTATTTGCATATATTGTAATTTCCACATTTATGTGGCCTGTAATATCCAACTGATAGCATTGGCCTAGAGACACTATGGCTAGAAGTAAAATGGCTTTTAACAGCTATATCCTTGACGCTAGGGCCCTTTCTATTTATTTTATTTATTTATTTAAAATTGGTGACCGGGAAAGGCACACTGAGCCGAGGCTCATTTCCAGGTGCGACCCGGGTACAAGTAGTACAAGGTAGGAGGCAGAGAATACAAGCAATATCAAATATCAGATGAATAGTACAGTATAGTACATTTCATAGCGTTAGGCTGTGAGGTTACACTTTTTGTTGAACAGTCGAGTGGAAGAAAATCATCACATTTCATTTCTAAACTGTTTTACAGTATATTACAAGTGCGTGTCTAGACATATTTACAGTAATGGTTGTCCAAAACGTGGACTAGCAGAGAGAAGGTACAGGTGGGGGCTGGTGTTTAAGCAGTATGAGCTGGCATGTGGAGTTATAGTTTATGGGTAATACTAGGCCCAGGTAAGGAGGGATCAGGTGTGCAGCTTCAGCAGGGAGTGGGAGGGAGAAGCCTGAGTAGCTGTTTAAAGGCTGACAGGAAGGGGTCCTGGTGGAGGTTGGGTGGGAGGTTGTTCCATAGGAGTCGGAGCCGGTAGGAAAAAGCAGCTTGCCCAGAGGCAGAGAGGGGGTGTGAGAGGTGGATGAACATGCGTGTCTATGGTGAAGTGAGTTGCCAGGGGAGATGGCTTGAGAGAGGTGGTAGGAGAGGTAGAGGGGAAGGGAGCCAAGCCAATATTTAGCTATGAGTGAAGCGCTGTGGACAGTCTGCCTATGCGAGAGTGGCATCAGAGATAGAGTTGAGAATAGTAGGCAGTGATGAGTGAGTGGGGGGAGGCAGTGGCGAAACGCATGAAGGAGTTGAGCAGGACGTCAAGTTTTGCAAGGGAGGAGGAAGAGGCTGTGCCGTAAATGACGTCCGCATAGTCCAGAGCTGGTAGGATGATTTTACGTATGAGTTCACTCCGAGTAGGGAGGGAAAGACTGGCTTTGTGATGATAGAGGATGGCAAGTTTGGGCCGGAGTTTGGTGCAGATGGCGTCGACATGGGTGGAGAAGTTGAGGTTTGTATCCAGCCAGACTCCCAGGTACTTGAAAGTGGGTACAGACTCGAGGGGTATTTCATCCAAGGTGGAGATCCGAGGGGGGGCAGGTAGGGAGGCAAGCTTTTGTCTGGTGCCGAATACCATGGAGACTGTTTTTTTTGCATTGAGTTTTAGCTGTTTTTTCAGGAGCCAGGCTTGTACTCAGTTGAAATCACTTTGGAGGTTTGGGTGAACACTGTCATAAGAGGGGGCCTGAGGCATAGATAATGGTATCATCAGCATATAGGTGCACGTTGGAGGTGAGACAGGCTGAGGGGAGGTCATTTATGAATAGGGAGAAGAGGATGGGACCAAGGATGGAGCCTTGGGGGACACCCGAGAGGATGGGTCGAGGGGTGGAGAGGGTGTAGCCTATTTGTACTTGCTGTATCCTGTTTTGGAGGTAGGAGAGGAACCAGTTTATGGCTGGTTGGGCAAGGCCAAAGGAGTTCAATTTGCCTAGCAGTAGAGGGTGGGAGACCGAATCAAAGGCTTTTGCCAGGTCGATGAAGATGGCAGTAGTGGTTTGCCCATTGTCCTTGGCAGAGAGAATGGAGTCGTTTACATGTAGTAAGGCGCTGGTGGCAGAATGATATTTTCTGAAACCTGATTGAAAAGGGGGGAGAGAGAGCTGTTTGTTAAGAGGAAAGGGGACAATTTTGATAGCATGAGGGATTCTTGGATTTTGGCGAGGAAGGGGAGGAGAGAGATGGGTCTGTAATTTCCCAGGAGGGAGGGGTTGCCACCTTTATGGAGAGGTAGGATTTTGGCAATGGTGAATCACCTATATTTTCCCTCAGGTCAGAATCAGCATGTAATATGTGCCAAAATCTTTTTAAAGCACCAGCGATTTTTTTTTGGGGGGGGCACACTGAGTTGTACTCGATAATAAAGTTAATCCTATCATCCTGGTCTTCTGCATGGTCTTTAGGAATTAGAAGACATTTACAGTATTGGAAAAGAGCAAACAAATTCACCTCTTGCAGTATTACAGGATAATAGCCTCTATCTAGAAATCTACCAGTTAATTCATCAGCCTTATGAGTATAACTAGTTACCAAGCAGCAGTTTCTATGTAATCTGAGAAACTGTCCCTTAGGTATACCACATAAAAGATGGTGGGGATGACAGTTATCTGATCTGAGCAAAATACCAGTGTCTTTCTTCATTCTTTTGCACACCTTTTTGTATGGTTGCTTGGATTTTTCGGGTGTTGCATTTTTTCCTGAGCACCTTGCAGTTTAGTTTTATTCAGTATAACCTGTACACCCACTACTATCATCAATTTGCCTGATCTGCTTTTTCATTTTGATCATGTAATTGACCATCACCGCATGTGGACTTTTAATGTCCTTCAACTGGTCTTAACTAAGAACATCTCAAGTATTATAAATGGCTTTTGATTTCTTAGGTCATTTATCTGGAGATGCTGATTCTCTGTGGCCATAATACTTTCAATAGTTTCTAATGTAATATGGCATCCCAGCCCATCTCTAAATGGGGAGTATTTCCTCCCATCATTTTAGCAACTCACATACAGAGTGTGAAATCTATACCAGAACCTTGTACTATTCTAACACTGAAATGAGTGAGCTAGAAGATGTAGCCAGAAAGGACTCCCATATATAGTGTGGATCAGGAAAACTCTTTCTCTGTCTTCTGCCCTGCCTTTAGGCCCAAAATCTCTCAGAATCTGTTGGATGATAAGACTGAAGAATCTCCATGATCAGTTCCTCAATTCTTTGAGACAGGGACATCTGAACTCACCTTTTACAAATATTTGCCACAAATGTTCCAGGTTCTGATTAAGTTGCAAGAACCCATTCCTATTTTCACTACCTTGCTAAGATTCCATAGGATTTGCAATACCCCCATAATGATATGTGAGCCAAGATTTCTGCAATGCACTAAAAGAAGATCATACCAATAGATTATACATAGGGATCATCCCTCTTAGCAGGGCCATGATCATCACTTGGACATCTGTAAAACAATGAGCGCTGACATTAGTCCAAAAGGGAGATTCTGGTAGCTAAGTGCTGGTCCTGAATCACAACTTAAGCAATCTTTGGTAGCGCTACATGTCAGTATATGCAGATAGTTCTCTTGGTAGGTCCTTGTAAACTTGCAAATTCCCAGCATGAACTGCGCTGACAATTTCATAAGTAATCTTATTGAGCTGATAAATAATCATTGCATCTAAGATTGTGAATTAGGTGATCCTTCCAATTTATGTCGACTATACAATAAATCATATATAGATCAATTTCCTTCTCTCATTTTTATGATGAGTAGCTGATATGGAGCCTGGTTCAGTGCCTGATGCTCCCTTGAGTTTTCTTGAAACTGGAGGTTGGATAAACCATTGATCCTTCAAGAACAGTTGGGAGAACTCCATCACAAAGGCTGGTAGACTCACCCATATTACCAAGGCAACTAAAATAACATGGAATGGGTTCATTTTGTAACAGTGATGAACTGCACACATTCATAAGGATGAACTACACATTCGGTTTGAACTTTTGTGACATTTGTGAAAAAAATGACCTGCTGCTTCTTTTATTTTAATATGAAGCAAGACAGATATCTCTATCATGGTGATCTAAATAACTAAGAGAATCAAAAATTGCAATGAGATTGGTGAGCTCTGTTAGAACCCCAGTTCCTAGATGTAGTGTATGAAGACAATTTAAAAGAAAATAACTTGCTCTATAAGCAAAAGCACTAAAGCATGGGTCACTGTACAAGAACACTGGCAATAAAGCTGAGTTTCAAAGAGATTTCAAATGACACATTTTCCAGTCATGCAATGCATCAAGGGAAGTATATTCAAATAGCCCTGAAAGAACTATGGCTAGTTCAAATTTAAGGACTGAATGGCGCAAAAACCCCTTACAAACAATCTTCAAAGGCTGAAAACAGCAGAAACTGACATGTATTTTGTCCTTTTTAGAACTCATTGGTGTGTCCCATTTGTATCCTAGCACAGGGATAGAGGACATCAGCTAAAGTATCTCAGTTGTTTGGATTATGATCCCCCCCTCCGGGCAATTTAAAAGTCTTAGAGAAGCATATTGGAACATCATGCAAACAGTAGTGCAAAAGGCTGTGTACTCACAGTGATTTGGCACAAATGGAGATGTATTTTAATCCTTGCACTTATGTACTGAGTTGTGCAGATGTTTCCAATAAACTTCTCATGAGTGCAGTGTAAAGCAAAGCCCTTACCCTGATCCAAGCGCAAACCAGAGATGTCACAATATGCACTAAAAACTTCTGCACTAGGCAGTTTGCAAGGCACAAAAAGTCCATAGCCCTGAAGTGTGAAACTCAACTATTTTTACAAGTGCTAATTGCCCTATACAACATACGTTGCCCTACGATCCTCAAGCTTCTCACGTCTCATGAATCCTCATTAAAACAGAAAATCGTTCCATGTATCTGATGCTATAGTGGACATGTGGTTCAGTCTACATGGGATATGATACATATACTCCCCTTCCTCACCCTCATACTTGCAATCAGTTCTCTGGCAACCAGTGGCACCTCCACCTCACCTGATCCCATAAAAGTGATCTCTGGTTTCCATAGGTCCGTCTGCCTCTCCCAGTCTTCACTAAAATGATCCCTGGTCAGGAGTGCCCTGTAGAACAGCAATAACACTACTGTCTGCAAAGGTGAGTGAATGCAGAAATTTGCAACTTCTGTTCAGTTTCAGTCCAGTCCCCCGCCTTTGGCTCAGCTTTAACACTTTGGCCAAAGACACTGCTGGTCCTTGGCATTGGCATTCAGTATGTTACAAATAGGAGTAAGTAACACCCCTTATCCATCCCTCACCCACCCTAGTTAATCACAACCTCCTTCATACTCTCCTTGTCCTCCAGTCAGATAAAGAAAAACTCAGTCAGCAAATGGCACAGTGCCAGGAGCTGGATTTCTTTGCTGTTTACAAAATATGCCCAGGGAGTGAGGGTGGATGAGGGTGGAAAATGACCATGATCAGTGAAGGGGATGGTGTGGGGACAAGCCCAGGACAAATGGGAAGGGCTAAAGTATTTTTTTTAATTACAGTAACTGGCAGAAAGATGAAGTGATCCAAAAATGTCCCATAAGTTTGACAGAGCTAAATTTCAGAAACAACTGCAGAATTTTGGTGCATTCACTGAATGGAAATTTGGCATCAGCTCATCCTTGTCAGTTGCTACACTGGTGACCCACTCAGGGGCTGACTTGGGGAAGGAGGATTGAGCATCCCAGAGATAGCTCTCCTTCCTTGGAAAGGGTGACACTACATCCTGCTGCTTGACTGCCACCTGGCAGAGGCAAGGTGCTAGTCCAGGAAGAGCACATTGTAGTGTATAGACTGCTGCCAAATGCCATGCATGCATGCATGTGTGCCATTGTGAGCATGAGAGTGCATCATGTAAGGCTGGCACCTTTGGGAAACATGGAAGAAAACTCCCTGGTCTGAACAGAGCTGATGCCATCCTCCCGGCCCACACATAACCACATGGCAGGTCACCTATAGTACCATCATAATGGTTCTTGTCAAGTGCTGCATAACCAGTAATTCAATGAGAGAGTGCATAACAGAGATGGGGTGCCATCAGGAGGTGAGACAGACTGGGGGCTGAAAGCAAAGAAACATACTGTATGATAAAGAAAATATCCTTGGAGTCCGGTGGTCCCCCTCTCACTCTGGTCCCAGATTCCTGATCCCAGGTGTCTGATGGCAGCCCCAACCCCACAGCCATCCAACTCTCACACTCTAGAACTTGTGGGACATTTATGAAAAAAGAGTGGAACTTCTAGGATTTTTTATAGATGTTCTGCAAGTACTATAATGATATACTTGAAACCAGGAGCATAAGTGGGGTCACTAGACACCAGGAACTTTTTAATGGGACCTGTTAAGGGAGGGGGAGAAACCACTGGACCCCAGGGACTTGATTTTCAAACTGAAAACATTGACGCAAGGTGCTTACACCAAACAGGCATGTCGCATGAGGCACCTTGCATCAATGTTTGCAGGTATCCTGATTTTTGAGTGCAGGCTGCATCAAAATTGGGATGCCATGCATCTAATCTACCCTGTGCCACCCTTGCAGCAGAAGTGCCTGTTCATCACATTGCAAGGGTGGTTGCACCATGGTGGAATTGCACCATCTCCTCTTTTTACAATTCCAGAAGCCCAGCAATGGTTGCAAGAGGGAGCTCAGGTTAAACCAGCCAGGAGCAAGTCTAAGGGCCCTGCACCACTGCTGGCAGGGCAACGAGTGGGTTGTGTGACCTGGAAGGTGAAGTCCTGTGGCTGGTGGAGCAGTGGGGGTGATACAGGTTATGATGGGGGCATTGCAGCACTGGGAGGGAGTGGATGAGGCACCTGGCAGAGGTGCCATACAGATTATCAGACATCCACTTGAACCTGGTAGGGGGGTTAGCATGCCGGCTTCATCATGACATTGACCTCAGGTGAAAGCAGCTCTGGTACCTGCCCCACAGGACCCACATTCCCTGGCAGTGTAGCCAGGCATCCATCAGCTGCCAGGCAGCAGGGCTGTGTACCAGGGGAATGTTACAATGCATGTATCCATCCACTTCATGCACCCCGCAACCTGAACCCCTTGCCACCCACTCTATATAGGAAACTGTGGGTCCTGTGGGGCATGTGACAGGGCTGCTTTCATGTGGGGTCCATGCCATGATAATGCCGTCATACCAACCCCTGAAACCACATAGGTTCAATGACCAGAACAATTGGCAACCCCATATTCATTAAATAAAAGGGGTCTCTGAGACAAAACAAATTTAAATAATATATAGAATGTACTCTATTGTTTTTTCTTTCTATACACTACCTCATTGGTATACAATATTAATGAAAATAATTTATTCATTTCATTTATTCATTACAAATCAGGTTTACAACCTTTGAGTCACAGACTCATTTACAAAGGCACCTTGTCACAGGGAGGGGGGGCAGACATCAAGACAGTTATTACAGTGCAGATTAAAACAGAGGATAACATTACAAGTGTAGTAAAAGGAACATTTACCATAGATACACTTAGGTTACATAATGTAGTAGTTTGTATGTTACTTAGGTTACATAATGTTACAAAATTGTGAGTTACACTCATGGATATAGTAGGTCCTCAGAGAAGACAGTGGGTTACATCTCTGTTTGGACCTAGTAGGGAAGGGGTAGGTCTGGGGAAGGGAGAGGCTGTCCAGTGTACGTTGTCGAGTCAGGGGGCAAGGCAGGCAGGAACCACAGGTTACAAAAGGGATTAGTTGCACCTACAACAGTGGCTATTAAAGATATGGTTCGGAAGGGCAGTTTTGAAGGAGTCAATTTTTGGCAAGTTGGAGATACAGCTAGGGAGGGAGTTGAACCAGGTGGGGGCTTGGTAGAGGAAGGATCTCTGGGTAAGAGAGGTCTTGGTTCTGGGCACCTTGAAAGTGGCCTTAACAGAGCTACTGGTGGTGACGGATGAAGATGGCTGCTGTAGGGAGGTGGAGACCCTTGGGGGGAGAGTCCTAGCAGAGATTTCTTAGCGAGAAGGCAGGTCTGGTAGAGCAATCGCTCCTCAAAGTTGAGAATATTGGTGGTAGCATAGAGAAGGCAGGTGTGAGTTCAGCTGGGGGCACCGGTCAGAAGCCTACAGGCCTTATTGATGGAGAGTTGGATTTTGGAGAGGGCAGTGTTGTCAGCTGCAGCATAGATGGGCAAGCCATAGTCCATGAGGGACAAGACGAAGGAGGTGATGGTCAGTCTGAGGGCAACCTGAGGCAGGCAGGCAGTCCCTGTGCAGGTATAGCAGGCCAATCCGAGAGTTAATGGTGGCTGACAGGGCATTAATGTGGGTGTGGAAGGAGAGGGCAGTATCGAACGTGCTGCCTAGGTACTTGTATGTGGTCACTTGTTCTAGCGGGTGCAGAGTGCTGGGGATAATCAAGAGGGGGTATTTTTAACTTTATTTTGGTGGTGGGAGGAGAGCATTGATTTGGTTTTCTTTAGGTTAATGACCAGTCTGCGGTCTCCAAACCACCTTTTGGCTTGGTTGTAAGCTTGCTGGAGGGATAATTGGAGGGATGTGGGATTGGGATGTGAGGCAACGAGGACTGCATCGTCAGCGTAGAAGAGCATTTTACCTGTACATGAACTGGGGAGGGTGTTGAGGTAGAGACTAAAAAGTATTGGACCCAGGTTGGAGCCCTGAGGGACCACGGAGCGAACAGGAAGAGTGCTGGAAAGGGAGCTGCTGATCTTGACACACTGGGATCTAGCAGAAAGGTAGCTAGAGAACCAGGAAATGGGACCACCAGAGAAACCAAGTTGGTGGAGAGAGTAGAGTAGAAGGGGATGACAGACAGTGTCAAAGGCCTTGGAGAGGTCAATAAACACTGCTCCTGCAAGGCTGCCAGAGTCAAGAGCAGCATGCAGGTGTTGGGAGAATTCCAGGAGAGCTGTGGTTGTACTGTGCCCTGGGTGGAAACCGTGCTGCTTTGGGCACATAATGTCATATTTGATTAGGTATTCAGAGAGCTGGATCAACACCACTTTTTCAAGGGCTTTAGAGAGTGGGGGAGGATGGAGATGGGCCGGTAATTGTTGGGGGTGAATCAGTCCCCACTCTTATGTATGGGTGTGATTTCAGCAGTTTTCCAAGCACTTGGAAACTGACCCAGGCAAAGAGACTGGTTTAGAAGGTCAGTCAGGGGGACTAGGACTTCATCCAAGACCATATGGAGGATCCTGGAGTCGAGGGGGTCACTGCTGGGGTTACTGCTGCCTAAGGCTTTTAGCAGGTGCGGCCTGGCTTCTTGAGGGGATAGGGTGCACAGGTAGAATGGTGGGTGATGCAGGATTGGAGGGAGAGAGGTGGGGATTGGGTCAAAGAAGCTGCTGGGGAGGACCGAGCTTAGATCAGAGAAGGCAGTGTTAAGGCAATTGGCTATGAGGAGTGGATCTGTGATGGGGGTGCCACTGATGGAAAGCTGAGATGGTGGGGGGAGTGGGACTTCCCATTTAGTTCTTTCGTATTATCCCAGAAGGTCCGGGCTGAACCCCAAGTGGAAGTGAGGGTGGTCTGGTAGTGCTCTGCCTTGGCCTGCCTAATGGCCCAAGTGCACTTATTGCGTTCTGCATTGTAGGCCTGTCTGTCAGATGCCTTTCCAGATTCTACAGCAATGTGCCAGAGTATCTCTGTTTTTGAGTCTCTGGAGGAGGAGTGGGGTGATCCATGGGGCATTGCATTTTTTGGAGCGGATCCTGGTGAGGGGGCCGAAAAGGTCACAAGCCTTACAGAAGGCATTTGTGAAGTGGTCAAGAGCTGAGTCAATGTCAGGGGCACGCTGGATAGGGGACCAATCTAGCTTTACTAGATATAGTTTTAATTTTCTGAGGCTGCTGGGGTGTAAACGGTGGCATAGAGTGGCCTGGGACACTGGCTTCAGAGTGGAGGATGACCAGAGACAGAGGACTGGGGAGTGATCACTAAGAGAGTTGGGGAGGACAGTGACATCCTGGATTTTGTAGGGGCGGTTAAATATAACAATAGCTAGAAGAGTGCTGGTGCCAGTAGATTGGTTGAATCTGGTGGGCTGGGTGACTAACTGGGACATATCCAGGGCAGCAAAGGAGTCCCTTATATGGAAGGCAGTGGAGGCAAGCCAGTTAACATTGAGATCACCTAGGATGACTTGCTCCACTTTGTGAGGGAGAGATGTGAGATAGTTAATGAGGGACTGGACCGCTTGGTTTTGATTTCTCGGGGGTATGTAGGAGACCGTGAGGAAGAGAGGGCCTCGGGTGGGGTCCAGGTGTGATTTTTAAGGTGAGGGCTTGGGCTCTATAATCAAGTTTAGGAGCTGGGAGTGCCTGACCTATAAGGAAGTCCCATATGAATAGTGCCCAACCACCACTGTGTTTGCCTTCTCGGTCTTCCCTGTAGATGGTATATCCAGGGAGAGTGATAGCGGAGTCAGGGGTGGATTTGGAGAGCCAAGTCTCTACCAGTGCAATTATGTCAGGTTGATGTTGAATGACCCAGCACTGGAGGGCAGCAAATTTCTTTAGGAGACTGCAAATGTTTAAGGATACAAAGTGGAGGCCAGTTGCAGTACAGGATTTAGAAGGGCTGGAAGCTACAGGTCCTGGGTTTGGGTGTAAATTACCAGATAGTAATAATAGCAGTGTAATTATTCTGGTTAGTGGCCGGTGGCGATGGAGACCCTTGGGTCAACACCCAGCTGAGGACTTTAGAATCAGGGTGCATGGGACAGATAAAGTGAGAAGGGTGGGAATGGCAGGGGGGAGCTGGGTCCAGGTCAGGCCTTGGAGGGCGGAGGGAGTGGGGGTGTTGGCAGGGTGGGGATGTTGGGGGGTCATGGGTGTGTTGAGGATGGGGAAGGGCCGAGTCACTGTGGGGTAGTCTGGGGATGAGGTGCCTAGTGTGGAGGAAAGGTGCTCCAGTCTGTGTGAGGTCTGTATCAAGAGGGTGAAGGAGAGCAGACTTAGTAATGGAGTGTAGGTACCCATAGCAGCTGAGCAGTAAAGGAAGAGTGCCAGGAGTAGTAGAGAGTAAGGAGATGTAGAGCAGCTTTGGAATGGTTGGGGGAAAACCCCTTTAGTGGGCTAAAAGACTATAAGCTGCAAATGGGAAAAATCAGTATCAATCAGTAGAAAAGGAAGGGGCAAAGACAGATGAATAGTGATAGACTGACCACACAATAAGTGAAATGAGACAGGAATTATATTGTGTTGGATTGGGTAAGTGTGCTTATAACTGGGCCCTCTAGCGGCTAAAGGGTATAATCTGCTAATGGAAAAGTCAGCACTTAAAAAAAAAAAAAAAATACTGTTGTATTTCTGTCTTTGTTATTTTGAAATAAATAAGGAATTTATTATTGTTTTTGTAGGAAGTTAGAAAAAATATGTCAGTGATATTCGGATGTTCAAACACGATCGCACCATAGTTTTAATATATAGGGTTATAGGGTTATAGTAATTTATGGTTTTAACTGTTCTATATTTTTTGGCTGGCCTCCTGCCAGCCCAACAGTGGTGTGAGCATGTAAAGTGGAAATTTCCTTCAACAGACATGCACCACCACTAAGGAGAGCTGGACAATAGGAAGCCACTTATCATTTTTATCATGGTTTCATTAGTTGCACTGTGTGGCACTTAAAATGTTGGAAGGCCTAATCAATTGCACCTGAACTACTATATATTTAAGATAGACACATCTTAGGTTTGGTCACGCCTCCTGATGAAGCAGTGTTAGAGCCCTGAAGTGCTGAGGCTAGATTTTTGTTGGGTGTGAAGCTGTAAAAAAGCACCTTAGTGTATATTATCATCTTGCTTACAGTATGTAAGTATTTATTTAATTGAATAAACATACTCTTACTGAATATTTTTCGGAGTCTGGCATGCTGGATATCTTTACTGTTTTATTTCTTCATATTTTTCCAACATCTACTGATCCATTGAAGTGCAGCCTGTGGTTGTACTGTTATTGAGGACTTGGGCTGTCACCCTGGAGCGATTGATCTGCAAGCACGACTTCCAAATACAACAGTAAAGAAAAGCTTCTCACCCTTCATGAGTGTGTAGAATGCCAAGACAAAGTGGCAATTGGTTTAGGGCTTACATAGAAACATAGAAAGATAGAATTTGATGGCAGATAAGGACCGCTTGGCCCACCTAGTCTGCCAATTTCCCTACCTAATGGATAAGCTGCAGATCCTAGTTAACCAACAGCCTACTTCCTCCTACCCCCCACTAGAATTGTCTTATGTCTGTCCCATACATTTTTGAATTCCCCCACTGTTTTTGACTCTACAACCTCCTCAGGAAGGCTGTTCCATGCATCTACAACCCTCTCTGTGAAGAAATACTTCCTCACATTACCTCTGAGCCGTCCTCCCTCTATCTTCAAAGAGAGTGCCCCTTTTCTTGCATACCTCTTTTTCTGAAAGATGCTACCCTCTTGGACTTTGTTGATTCCCTTGAGGTATTTGAAAGTTTCTATCATGTCCCCCCTCTCCCTCCTTTCCTCGAGGCTATACATCTTAAGCTCCTTTAGTCTTTCTTCATATGTCTTCTGGTGCAGACCTGCACCATTTTGGTTTCCCTCCTCTGGACAGCCTCCATACTGTCTATGTCTTTGCAGAGATGGGGTTCCCAGAACTGTACACAGTACTCCAGATGTGATCTTACCAACTGTCTGTACAGAGGGACAACAACTTCCTGTTTTCTACTGGTGATGCCTCTCCCTAAGCACCACAGTATCTCCCTAGCCCTCCTTACTGCCTTCTCACATTGCTGGCCCACCTTTAGGTCATCTGATATGACTACCCCAGGTCCCTTTCCATTTTTGTTGTTGTCAGTATCTCACCCCCCCATTGTGTACTCTTTTCCCGAGTTTTTGTTTCCCAGGTGCATTACTTTGCACTTCTTTGTGTTGAATCTAAGCTGCCATACATTTTATCATTCCTCCAACCTTGCCAAGTCCCTTTTCATCCTTTCCACCCTACCTTGCATATCAACCCTGTTGCAGATCTTTGTGTCATCTGCAAAGAGACATACTTTTTCTTCCGGTCCTTCTGCAATGTCACTTATAAAGACATTAAAAAGGACTGGCCCTAGTACTGAACCCTGCGGTACACCACTAGTAACCCCCCATTCTTCACTGTGGACTCCATTTACTATTACCCTCTTTTTCCTGTTGTCCAGCCAGTGTTTTGCCCAGGCTACCACCCTGGGTCCCACTCCCAGGCTGGCTAATAGTTTATTAATCTTTTGTGCGGGACTGTGTCAAATGCCTTGCTAAAGTCTAGGTATGTCATGTCCACAGCCCCTCTCTGGACTACTACTTTGTTCACTCAGTCAAAGAAATCAATTAGATTCATCTGACATGACCTTCCTGCTATGAATCCATGCTGCCTTGGGTCCTGTGCCCCTCTGGCCTCTAGGTACTCAACAGTTCTTTCCTTCAGAAGTGATTCTATCATTTTCCCTACCACTGAGGTCAAACTGACAGGTCTGTAGTTTCCTGCCTCTGTCTTGCTCCCACTTTTGTGAAGGGGAATCACATCTGCTCTCCTCCAGGCCCCAGGTACCACACCATCCTCCCATGATTTATTAAAAAGGGTAGTCAGTGGTGTTACTAGTTCTTCTCTTAGTTCTTTTAGAATTCTGTGGTGAATCCCATCAGGCCCCATTGCTCTATCCACCTTCAGTTTTAGGAGTTCTTTCAGAACCCTTTCTTCTGTAAAAGGACTAATATCAACCCACCTATCCAGAGTGCTTCTATTGACTGGATTAGGTATCTCCGCCTGCTCTTCCTTTGTGAATACTGAGAAGTATTCAGTCAGTATCCCTGCTTGTTCACTGCCGTTCTCTGCCCAACCACCTTCCTCTTTATTCAGTCTCAGTGTCCCTGCCTTAGTCTTTCTTTTCTCCCTAATGTACCTATAAAAGGTTTTATCCCCCTTCTTAACCAAGTTGGCTATCTTTTCCTCGGTTTGGGCCTTTGCTATTCTGAATGCCTTCCCCGCTTTCTTCTGCTTTAACTGGTACAGTTCTCTGTCCTGCTTCTTCTGTGTCTCCTTATACTTCCTGAATGCTATCTTTTTTCTCCGTAACCTTCCCCGCCACCTCTTTTGAGACCCACAGTGTTTTTTTCTTTCATTTTGATTTGTTTATTTGCTTCACACAAAGGCTTGTTGCCTCTGTGATGGCAGTTTTGATGTTTCCCCATTGTTGCTCCACCCCGCCTTTTTGCCTGTTTACAGAGCAGGTCAAAGAAAAGAGAAAGAACAACAGAAGATTGCGTTCTCCCTCTCCAGCATGGGCTTGGCCAGGCAAAGGACAGACATAGATCTGAACACTGCAGCTGACGATGAACTGAGCAGCATGCCTTCATCCTCACATGAAGCTAACATCAAAGTTACCTTTTATCAATTAGAAAAAGCAGTGCTTAAAGAAATCACACTACATTACAATATAATTTCCTTAAAAAAATGTTTGATAAAATAGTGGTTACCCAGAAGGTTGTGATTTACTAAACTGCCAGCCTGCGGTCTAGAGAAAATGCATTTTTGCCAATTGTGGGAAGCCAATTTGCATAAGTGCTCCACTGAGTTACTAAAAATTCAGATTGATGAAGATGAGTACAATAGAAGGGAAATCCTGAACGAAACAGAAAGTTTACTTAAGAAATTGGAGAAAATGGGCTATGTGCCACCAATTAAAGAACTAGATGTGAAGCTTACAAAAAAAAAACTAAAAAACTTGAATCAGAGTTGATTGACCAAAAGAAAACTAAATTGTTAAGAGGTGAATTAAACTATGTGAACGATCAAATTTACAAGTGGGAAAATGAACCATGTTTCAGATCAAAAGGCAGACAAAGAATGAGAGGTTGACCAAAGAACTCTAATAGGCAGTCAAGCTATAAAGCAACATCACCTTCTTCATCTAAAACTGTACATTTTCCAAGTGCTGAATCAATTAATATTGAAACAAATGCCACTTCCATCTCAAAAAAGGAAAAAAAAAGGACAAGAACAGGACACAGAAGAAAATGCGGAAATAAATGGAACCACAATGGGACTCTTTTACAAAGCGGTGGTACTGATTCTGAGACTGCATCTAATTTAACTGTTATTAATTTGTCTGATGTGTCATTATCTGATAACCGGCTGTTTTTTATGTCAGGGTTTGTCCTTTATACCAGTACAAGCTTTAAATGAATTTCAGGTTTATTGCTATCTATTTCATTTGTTTAGAAAACTAAATTTAAAAAAGCATGTTTCAAGTGATTCTACTAGAGCGGAGAATCTCTCAGAAGAAAACTCATCAGCTTTGTCAGACACCAGTGGGGATAATGCCCATCTGTTAGACTGATTTTCATAATGGGAACCTAATCAGGCCCTTTTGGTAGGTGCAGGAGACTCTGAAGTACTAGAGATGGCTAGACCCTCACCAGGTGGTGAATATTCCCTCTGTAACAGCACACATGAACAAGCCCATATACCAGATCCACTCCTGTTAGCTGAAAAACCCTCCTTTAAAAAAAATCTACATTTTGGCCCCCGTCCCCCTGTAGTGACGCAATTCAGGTTTTTCTGGAACTCGTCCTGTGTGATACTGAAGCGAGCATCAAAGAAATTAAAAATAACCATAATTAGGATAATCTCGCTGCTGGGGAGTGCAAAGCCATTTCAGCACCTCAGTGTGTATTATCATATTGCTTACAATGTGTAAGTATTCATTTCATTGAATAAAAATACTCTCACTAAATATTTTTCAGAGTCTGAAGTGCTGGATAGCTTTATTTTTTTGCTTATTCATATTTTTCAAGTACCAGCTGATCCATTGAAGTGCAGGCTGTAGTTGTACTGGCATACCAACCCCCCACCTGGTCCAAGCAGCTGTCCGATACTCTGTAAGGCACCTCCACCAGCTGCCTCCTCTGCTCCCTCTCAATGCCCCCATTGTATCCAATGGCACCCCCACTTCTCCAGTGGCCCCCGATCCCCATCTTCCAGCTGGACTACCCCATCTCCATGGCTTATGTAGACTTACACTGGGCTGGGAGGCTGATGGATCCCTGTGTTAAATCCTGCAGGTGCACCACATGTGAGGTGTAACCTTGCAGCTGTGCAACTCTTGGTTCTTTGGTGCAGGCTCTCTCATCGTTTTAAAATTAGGCACAGGGTCCCTGACACACCCCAAGTTTGCAAAAGCCCAAGATCACAGCAAATTGAGGTGATTCAAGGGCTCTCTGAAAATTGAGCCCCAGGAATCATTTCAATAGGATTTGGCAGAGGTAGGCCTGATCTTCAGACACTAGCAATCATTTCAACAGGGCTCTGTAGTGGGAAGCTTCTCTTTAATATGTGCATTTTGGAAATGGTTATTGTTGCTACACAAACAGCCTATTGACACTACAGGAGTTTTGAATATGACTCTGGCCCAAATGTATGTCTCCATGTCTCATTTGCATGCACTCTGTGGTTGGCTTAGTGTTCATGTGCTAAATACTTTATTCTGCACAAACTCAGGATTCAAATGTGATACTGTATGTATAACTATCACCACTGAACCAGGCAGTTAGCATCAATTTTTGTGGAGCAAAGCCCGTTTCCATGACACCAAAGCTTCTTATATTCTACCCAGAAACTTCAGAGATAAAGCATTACAGCAAGTCTTACTCTGGAGGGGCACTGGCAAAAAAAGGCAAGTTTTAAAACAATACCTAATTACATGTACCTCCCAGTGCAAATGATCATGGAAAGTATACTTAAACCACCATGAAAGAAAGAAGGCTGTCTTGAATTAAGCATGACTGAATTGTGTCAACAGGTCTCACAAACAATACGCAGAGGTGAACAACAGCAGACACAAACATGTGTTTATCCTTGTTAGGACTCATCAGTATGCCACATCTGTATCTAAACCAAGGGAACGGGCAAACCAGCCACATGATCTTGGTTATTTGGATCATGCTGTACTCCAAATAGGTAAGCAATTTAAAAGACAAGAACTTCAGCATATTCATTTCTTCTATGCTGTACCTGCACTTTGTTTCTGTATGATGTGAAGGTTTGCCTTTTGCTAGGGACTATGTTCTACCCTTATTGATGTCATGCAAAGTTACTGCAGCAAATAGTATCTTGAGGCTCATACTTGCACATTTGATACAGCATTTTAAATTTATATAATGTGTGATGTTACAAGCCACTGACATGATAGTGTCAATTTTGGAAAAAACATGATTTGTAGACAACTTAATATTTTACATAGTTTTTTTCATTTAGAAGCCCCCTTTCCTTTTGAATATATTAATCACCATGCACATGAGATTAATGTTTGTTAGACCTCATCTGCTCCAATTGCTTGTTTACACCTGAAATCATAATCATTGCTTGTGACATCATAATCCTTTCTGCAACAGCAGATATATTATGTCACAAACAGGACTGTAATGGCAGGTGCAGACAAGCAGTCAAAACAGATCAAGTGTGGGAGACAGTGGTTGTTTTCATGTTAATGTGCCAACTTGAAATGAAATGAGGAGTTAAATACAGAACATATATCAAATATATGCTAAAATGTATTTACAAATGATGTTATCCAAAGTCTCTCAGAGACATCAGATGTTCTTATATATGCATAGTAATTTACATGTTAATTAAATACTTTATTATCTGTTATGTCTGGTTTGTATAAGTATGAAATAAGATATACCAGGGTGTGCAATTATGGGGGAATAATTGCATGGCTTGAAGGTGTTGTTAGGCATGATGTGCTTGCACCGAGTACCTTTAAACACCTGAGAGCAAAGTGCAGTTATTCCCCTATAATTACACATCCTTGAAGTGCCTTATTGCACACATAACAGGGTGAGAAAAAGTCTTTGTAATTTTTATGTAAAAATAGGATACACTGTGTTAATGTAAGTAAAACAGTACATTTATTGCTATATTCATAAAGTAATCCCTTTCAACTGTAAGGGAATCACAGAATGGTAAATACTGATGGTAGTCTGACTGGCACTTTAGCACTGTAGTGATTTGTTGTGGTACACAGGATCTTGGTCTAAAAGAAGTATAGGAGTGCAATTATGGTTTCATGATTACAATCCTTTAATGATCTCTCAGCCAGTTAAAATTATTACATTTTTATCACTATGTTATAATGTTATTCAACAGTGGAAATTTTCTCAAGGCATTACCTTGTTATGTCTTATTTACTGACATTACTTTATAAGATCCCCCTAAACACTGTGCTACAGTGCTTTTCTTGTCATAATCACCATGGTGAATATATAAAAGAATAACATAACTTCCATTCGTGAAGCTGGGGGTATGAGTTGCAGAGCACCACATAGCATTTATCATAGTTTTATTTATTTTGACATTGTTATACTAGTGTGTTATGTGCACTGTGATGTGATCAAAGACCTGCAGGATTCAGGATACAATCCAGCACGGAAGACAGTGAGAGGGAATGAAATCCATCTTCTTCTGTGCTCAGCATTTTAGTTTGCAGAGCCTGCAGTGATACATGGATACAGTATTATTAATATAATATACGTTTGCTGGAAATAACTTATTATTTTTTTTTATTTGTGCTTGTTGTTATAAATGTTCCTAAGGACAAGTGAAAAGATAGTTCATATACAATGAAAGCTAAGAAATGCAGGAGGCATTTTGATTAGCCAGTAAATGGCAGTCTTAAATTCTTGACAGGCGGTAATGACTTAAGCACTGAGAGAGACAATTGCAATCAATAGACAACCTACATACTGTATCGAAATTTGGTCCACTGCACACCTGCAAATTAAGGCATTTGTGACAAAGTTGATAGATGATGTGCAAGAAGAAACCTTTAGCAGTGTGACTTTTCATGCTGTCAAAAAAGATTTTCTTGAATATAACACCAAATTATCTCATGGTCATGTGAGTAACTTCACAGTTGTGAGGAAGTGTATTCTCACCTCTCCATGAGCTTCAATGTACTGCTTGTTCTAAGCTTTCAAGACAGGAAAGGGAGAAGAGAAAGTACTGTGACTGCATGAGTATTTAAAGGGGTGAGGGAATAGTTCTGGCAGTAAAAGTAAATATGAGAATTGATGTTGGTTTTTAGTATGCTGTGATATAATGTCTTTAACATGCAATTTCCAAATTCCACTCATAGCATAAAGTGACAGGGCCATTAGTAGTTTTCAACTTGTTTCTTTGCCTCATTGAGTAAAATACCAAGGTCAATGGTCTCTAAGACCTGGAATATATGGGACTGGTGCCTTGGATGTTTTAGAGTCATTGAACCATCCATTAATGAATGCCTGTAACCATTACATTATAGCAATGTCAAAAGACAAAATGGCCAATGAAGTCATTCTCTGAATGTTTTGCATTGTAATTGTGTTGATGAAAAATTACAAATCTAGGAAGTGATATCATTTGGCAGCATGATATGTAGGTAAAGAACACCTCTTGATTACACTATTTAGTGGGAAAAAAGTACTTTTGTCCCAAGTACAATCCAAGTTGTCCTTAATACGTAAGCAATAACCCATAATAGGGCATGTGTTTATAGAGAATTAATGCATGCCCCAGGTGAATTGGAAGGTACAAGGCCAACAGCCAAGTAACATTCAACTTACCTAGGAAGTGCATGAATTTTAAAGAAATCCATGCCCTGGAGTGGGTTAGTGTGCTTATAAAATGAAACAATGAAACAATGTTTTTTTTTGTTTGTTTTTTTTATTTGTTATGCAAAAAGTTATTGCTAAGTAGAACACGTGAGTTTAGCAATGAAGGTCAGGTGCATTTGAGTAAACTTCTAGAAGCACATTTATTTTAAAGAAATCTATGCTTGTACTGTTTTTTTTTTGTTTGTCTTTCAAGAGTAGAAACATTTTTTATTTTAATGGAAAAAAGTTTTATTTTCACTTAGTAAGGCTGTTGCTAGGTGGATTACAGCAGGTTAGTTATGAACTGTTTGTATACCAGAGATGAATGAATGATCAGGTGATGCGTTTAGACCAATGAAGTTGCTAAGATTTTGAAGGAGTCTGAAGCCCACTTTATAAAGATTTGCAAAGGTTGATGTGCTCAGTTCTCATAGATTGGTGCATACTGTGCCAACAGCGGCTTGCGCCAGTCTATGGTGCACCAAGGACCCTGTGCCCGATTCAAGTATGGGAGGGATCCCAGCACCAATGTCCAGCAGCTTGCACCAATCAAGCCCATGCAGCAAAGGGAAGGCACATGGAGGAGGAATGGCACTACTAACAGCACCAGAGGGTGTTGCACCACCAGGGCAGGACTGATGCCTACTACAGTAGTTTGGCACTACAGCTGGCACTGATGCAGTTTGTCAGCACAGGTACCTCTCTCTGGCATGCTGGGGTAAGTCCCTGCCCCCCCCAGCAAAGCAGGCAGAGTGCTATCTATGATCTGCATGTTCCCCTGGCATGATGGAGGGCACAGACCCCAACAGCATGCCATACTACCAGCAGTGTAGCTGGACCATGGTCCATGCAAGCAGTCCATCACCATCAGTGCTGGTGGGCAGCACTGCCACTGCCACACACTGGGGGGTTCGCAGGTGGGACCCCTTTTGGTGCACTGTGTGTTAGAGCAGCTTAGGGCTGGTCTAACTCTGGATTGGTGCTGCAGACTTTGCTTCCCATTAGAATTCCACTGTAGGGGATATGGCAGCAGCCTACTGGTGCAACACCCCTCAGCACCATGGCGCTGTCTGTGGCATGCTGCAAGCTGGGTTCAAGGGTGTCTGGCGTATCAGGTCCTCCCAGTGCTGAAAGCTCCTTTTGAGAACTGGGAATCACACAAAGTGTGGTACAGTGAGCCCTTGCATCATGTTTCTGTGACACGAGCACCTTCCGGCATTCCCAATTCTTTGAGAATCAAGCCCCACATCTTTAATATGGACTAAGCTGACCTTTTTAGCTTTCCAATTCAGACCTAGTTTTGGACTTCTATACCTAAAAATAAAAATCACATCATTAAAGGCCTATATACATTTTTCAACGGAATAATTAGGTCACACTGCTAGAAACTGCATTTCCACTTTGCTCTAAAACCAAGCTATATAAGTAAACTTGAAAAGAACAATGCTCTCTTGCCTCTGAGCCCTAAATGAAATAAACCTAAATGAAAGCAAAGCTGAATAAAGAGATAAAGAAAACAAGGAAAATGAATGTGGTCCCATTGCATAGGCACTAGTTGTACAGACCCAAAATGGTTTGTGGACAACTACCCATTTGTCACAACACACCTAATGACTACCCTTAGCAAATGTGACACAGTGGCAACACCATGGCACCACAATGGCAACACAGTGGTGAGCTACAAAATGTGCAATGGTACTACCCAGTGGTACCATTGTTGTACTATGGTAGTTTAAATTTTGATTATTTTTGTTGATATGGTAGGACAGTGGTACAATGGTATCACAATGGAATTGAAACAAACCACTGTGATACCATGAACACCTTAATGGTAGTACAGTGGTAATCACAGTGGTATTGCAATAGGAATAAGTGGTATTAAAGTGGTATTCCAAAGAACTTTTTGTAAGGGTATCCGGAATAGGGCTGACAGTCATCAGAGGAGGACGTTTTCTGAGACTAAGTTGCAATGAAAATTAAGTAACCTTGATGTTCGTGTGGACAAATTCTGATTTGTGAATAGCAGCATTTGAATAAGAACACACATGGTCTTCTGTGAATTGCATAGTGTCAGTTGCATCATGCTGCACTATCCATTGATGGCCATGGGATAAGTGCTCTTGTCTATATTGTCTCCCTACCACAGACCCATAACTTTTAGACTGATTGTGGCCAGAACTGTGCTGTCTCGTCTTGGGCCTCTTTGGGCCTTCCTGGTGGCTCAGTGGTCTACCTTCCACTCCTCAGATTGGTAGCTGGCCATGGTGTCCAGTGTAACCCCCCACCCGGCCCATTTTCCACTGCACAGTGTCTTTTCTTCAGTCCCTGGCCAATCTCCATCCCTCAACATATTCTGTACATTAGTGCTGTATCATTACTGACATGCTAGTACCTGCTTGTAAAAGCTCTGCATGTAAGGGTTGCCAATAAAGATGTGCCCGAACAAGTGAGTCGCTACGATGACTGGCATTTGCACAGTGACCCACACACACTTTCATGCACAGTCATAGTCCAGTTCATGACCACACAGCATAGGGCTGCATCTCCCTTTATGGAAAGCTTTGATTGGTATAAAATCCTTGTCACCATTTTTTATGCAACAGTCCCTTATGACTGTGCATTAGACTCCAGTTGTACTGTTTTGATGGATTAAATATAGTTGATATCAAACTACTGGATGCTGTTGAGTGACATGAAGCTGCAACAAGAAGGTAATAATGAAGGGAAGAATAAGGGTGAAAAAATATTACTGATGAAAAAAGTAAGAGACAAGAAGAACAAGAAAAAGGATGTGGCTCTCCTTGATGGCATGTTATTTTCTGTAGTGCAGTATCTTCTGGTGCAAAAACCAGTACTATGTAAAGTGTTGCCTACATCAATTGAGCAGTTCTAAGCCTGGGGCCTGATATTCAAATATGGGCAAAGTGCAGCACAAAATTTTCTGCTGCGCTTTCCCATTCCCCATGACCCTGAGGGTGCTACATTCAGTTTGACAGTGCACTGGCGCTATCCAACTGAATATGGGGGCATGTTGGCACTGCCCTAAGCAGAGTAGTGCTGCACCAATATGGATCCCACTAGCGCAGGGAATAGTGACACCAGATCCAATAGCACTGGTAGCTCCTGGTGCGATATTCAGACAGCCCTATGCAAATGAGCCCATTGTCCAGATAAGATGCTAAGGGGCCATTTGCATGCCCATTATGGGCACATTTACATATGATGCAGTGGTAAGTTTGTGCCCCTGTCATCAGTTATGCCCCCACCTTATTGCGCCTTCATAGAAAAAGCATGCATTCCCTGGTGTCTAGTGACACCTCACACCTTCCAGTCATATTCTCTGGTGTCTAGTGGCACCTCCCAGCTTCCAGTCATCAGCCCTGGTGTAACTGATTGTGTACTTCATGCCTATTGCTCCCCCAATTGCCAGCCCCAGTCTAATTGAAAGTATCCCTGGCACCCAGCGGTTCTCCAGCCCACCAGTCTCCAGCCCTTCTGTAACTGAATGTATCCCTACTGTGCAGTGGTCCCCCCTTACCCTCTGATCACCAGTGCCGGTATCATAAAATACTTCCCTGGCATATAGTGGCACTACCAATCCACTGTACCCATCCCTGTAGCAATATACCTTTTCCCTGGTGTTTAGCATCCCCCCACACACCACAGGCACCAAACAACCCACCCTGCCATCCCTTCCCCTTACCTGAAGTGCTGCTGCCACAGGAGATCATATAGCAACTGACACAGTCCTCCTCTCAATACCTAAGCCAACCACTGTATGCAATGACAGGGAGCGAATGTCATCTGTATTGTAAAGGGAGCACATGCCCCCTGTCATGGCATATGGCAGCTTGCCAAGGTGGTGAGATGAGAGCTGTGCCAGTTACAATATGGTCTCCCATAGGACAGTGTTTAAGGTGAGGGTGGTTGCAGGGTGGGTTTGGCCTGAATAACGTGGTGTGGAGAGGGGAGAACAATGACACCAGGGAAAAGGTGCATAGCTACATGGACAATGATCAGTGGGTGGGGAGGCAACAAGATGCCTGAAAGGTATTTTATGATAGCAGGGCCAGTGATTGGAGGGTAGGGGAGAAAACTGGACACCAGGGATACATTTAATTACACATAGGCTGGTGATCAGAGGGTGGGAGGACTACCAGACACCAAGCATACATTCAGTTCTACTGGGGCTGGCGACCGGGGGGAGACCACTGGGCACCAAAGATACATTCAATTATACTGGGGCTGGCAATTTGGGGGGGACCACTGGACAACAGGTATACATCAAATTACTTCAGCTCTGGTGATCGGAGAGCTTGGGAACCACTAGGCACCATGGATACATTCAATTTCACCGGGGCTGGAGATTGGCATGAAGGGGAAACCACTGGACATCAGGGAAAAGGTTTTCATTTAATGAGGCCAGCGATTGGAGGATGGGAGGACTACTAGACACCAGGGAGCAGGTGTGCTCCCTCAACTGCCAATGTGGTTGTTTGCTGCAGTGCCTCTACCAGCACCTAGGGTTGTCTGGAGTAAGTTAGGTTTTTTCTTGGCAGTATTGGCACTATGCAAAGTGGTCTGCACTAACCCTTTTGTGCAGTGCAATTGCAGTGAATATTGCACTGCACTGGTATTCTTGTCCCTGCTTCTCACTTTGCCCACCAGAATCATTTTTTTTTGTATGCACTAACCCTGTCAGTGCACGCACAAGCCCTCTTTGAATAATGTGTAGAGGTGCAAACCTGGGCAAACAGGGTGAAATCACGTTGCCCACTGGGCAAAGTTTTGAATGTCTGATCTCTGATGTTTTGAACTATTTTCAGCGTACTAACATATTTTTAATTAAACAATGTTAACATTAAATGTGTACTGATGTATATCAACAGATAATACTTGGTTAGGCCTCTTTCTCCTCCATAAGCTGTATATTTACCGGCCCATATAGCACACTAATTAAATCTGTAATACATATGGATTAATCAATAGTGATGTCATCAATAAACTAACCAATCACGTATGACATCACAAACTGACATTTCTTTAAAATGTCTTACATGAAGCTCAAAATCAGACTTTTACCCCCCAAAAATATAATACTGAGCATTTAACACATGGTTAATAAAACAAACATATAAATCAACAAACACTGAGCTGTAAACACGTTTGAAAACAATGCTGTCCTTTGGTACCAATTGACACAAATGATTTTTGCACAGCACAAATGTTCAAAGCTCCCTGACAAATAGGCATTTCCTAAATAGTGTAAGAAATAATTAACCCTACTCCTGGGTCTGTGTGGTGGCTGCTTGTGTTTGTCTGTGTCTGCACCTTAGTTTTTGTGGATTTACATGATTTTCTGCTTGGAGTAACTACATCATTCTTGCTCACTACATCTGTGAAAGTCTCTTGGACTGGATTTCTGCGAATCAACATTACCAAGTATCTGCATTTTCATTTTAAAATCAACTTTTTAGAATCTATCCCAAGCAAAACATAAGTTAATCAACCAAGTCTGACAAACTCAGTGACTCTGGGTCCTGCTTGAATCCATATTTTCATCTGACCTTCTCCTAAAGGATCTGTGTGTGGGCTTTTCAACAACCTCTTTGAATGACAAAGGAAGCATACAAATAAAAGGATTTCACATCCTGCATATGTGCAGGCACAGTTCATCACCTTCATCACCTTCAGGAATCTTAGCACATTCTGAGACTATGGACCTCAGCAGTTGATAATTTCTTTTGGCTTTTGACTTAACCACCAGGTATCAACATTTTCAATTGAAATCAACTTTTAATGTACTAGTCTCTAAGGGCTATCTATCCAACAGCCAAAGCTGACCTTCATAAAACATCTAATACTGCTGCTACTACTTATATCAGGAAACGTACACCCTAACCCTGCCCCTCCCCCATGAGTTGGTGCCAAAGAACAAGTCAAGGCTGGGACACTATCCTTGGCAGGTATCGACAACTGTAGCCTCCTCAATAAACTCGACTCCCTCACAGCCTGGACAGAACATCACAACCCTGATACTCTGTCCATAATTGAGACATGGCTTTCCCCAAAGATCCCAGACTCAGCAATATTGATCCCAGGGTATACAGTCTTCAGGCAAGACAGGCTGTCCAAGAGAGGCAGAGGCTGTGCCCTTTACCTAAAAGAATCTCTTAAGGGTCATGTTTTCAGTGTGCCTCTCCCTGAGAATGACATCCTGGTCCTTGCCATGAAGATACTGCTTGGAGCACAAAACAAAGACCTGACAGTGGCATCAATCTATATCCCCTGAAGTTGACCAACCAAGGGCTAAACCCCATACTAGACTTCATACACTCATTTAATCAAAACACAGATACAATCATGCTTGGTGACTTCAATGTGAACCAGTCCTCTCCCAGTGCAAACAAATATAAGGACGCACTGACTGTTGCTAACTTCTCACAAACGGTCCAATCACCCACAAGGGTGAACTACAGAACAGGTACTACCACCCTTCTGGACTGGGTTCTCGCGAACTGCCCAGATCACATCACAAAAACAGTAGTTCTCTCTGACAGTTTAAGCGACCACTCCCCAATCCTTTGCTCCTGGTTGGACAAATACACTAAGCCTCCTCCCAAAATTATTAACAGCAGGAGACTTATTCCTGGTCATCTTGGGTCACTAAAAACCCTCCTATGAGACCAGGATTGGTCTCTGATAGACACAGCCTCCAACATTGACACTGCTCTTGAATATTTTATCCACAGCTTTAACTGCACCTGTGATGTCCATGCCCCGTTAAAAAATGCAAGATTAAAGGCATCTACAACCCTTGGATTAACTCCGATCTTTTGGAACAATTGAGGTCCCAGGATCATCTTTGGCATCTGGCCAGCTTGACTGGCACCCAGGCTGATACCCAGGCTTACAAAGCAGCAAGAAATGCCTGTACTAGAGCAATTAGAAATGAAAAAGCAAGATGCTACAGGAGCGCACTCGCTAACTCATGGAAAGATGGAAAGAAGTTTTGGGTGAATCTTTCTGAAGTTACAGAGCATATCCCCAAAGTACCACCCTCAATGGTCAATGTAAATGGCAGCCTCACTCTGGACCAGGTCACCATGGCTAACACTTTTAATGCAGCATTCACTGATCTTAGTCATGTGCTACTGCCAACCTTCTTTGACCACCCACCGGACTCTCCAGGCTTGGACAAAGCAAGAATAACACAGGGCCATCCACCTTTCTACTTTAAAACTATCTCAGAGACCCTAGCCAAAAAACAACTGCTCAAAGTGCTTGGTAGGTCCAGATTCAGTGGCTACTCCCTTGACCTGAAACTCCTTTCCCTCACCATTGACGAAGTCCTGACCCCGCTCACCAAAATCCTCAACCGATCCCTAATGCTTTCTCAGTTCCCCCAAATATGGAAATCTGCTATTGTGATGCCAATTCACAAAAGTGAGGATAAGACCCTAACCTCTAACTACAGGCCCATCTCCATTCTTCCCCCTCTCTTGAAAGCACTGGAGAGAATAGTTGCCAATCAACTTACAGAATACCTTGCTAACCACAACCTGCAATGTCAGGAGCAGCATGGTTTTCGAAAAGGACATAGTACCACCACAGCTCTCCTTGAATTCACCACTTACATCCATAATGCTCTGGATCAGGGACATCTTGTCGGTGCCACCTTCATTGATTTGGCAAAGGCATTTGACACTGTTAACCACTCCCTGCAATTTGAACAATTATCTTGCCTTGGCCTCTCAGATGACACCACACATTGGTTCCAAAGCTACCTTAGTGACTGAACCCAACAAGTCAGAGTTTGTGAGTCCCTCTCACCCTCCCATCTGATTCACTCTGGAGTTCCCCAAGGGTCCATCTTGGGTCCCTTGCTTTTCAGTATTTTTCTGAACAACCTCCCTGCATCATGCCCTAATAGACTCCTGTTATTTGCAGACAATACAGTTATTTTCACTTCCCACCCTGACCCTTCCCTCCTACAATTGCCACTGCAAACAAGCTTTAGGCAAGTGGAGACATGGTTTAAATCTCAAAAACTCATACTAAATCACAAGAAAACTACAACAATGATGTTTTATGGCATCCATAACAAACATAAAAACAAATGTCTATTTATCACAAACAGTGAAGGGGTGTTGCTCGAACATGTTCAACTGTTTAAATACCTGGGGGTTAACCTCAACAGCACCTTGTCTTACCCTGAATACATTGACAGGATTGCCAAGATCGTGAACACCCACATAGGACTTCTCTTTAGACATAGGATCTGCCTCACCAATGAACCCCTAAGCATTGCCATTCAGAGATGTTATATCAATACTTGACTATGGGCTTGTGATCTACGGCTCTGCCACTGACACCGCACTGTGACGAATAGCCATTGCCCTTAACAAGGCATGTCGTCTACTGATCTCTGCTCCACACCTCTCACATACCTGTGACATCTACAAGCAAGCAAACTGGCTCCAACTCCCCGGCAGATTCAAGTACCAGACCTGTATGCTAGCAAAAAAGATTACCTTAAATCTCCTGCCCTCAAGGGTTCAGTCCTTACTGCCCCCACCCCGCGGCTGAGGCCCTCACCTAACCAGGAGCTCAGAATATCTTACTTTTTCTGTTCCATGCTGCCGCACTACCCAAGGACAATGCTCCTTTACATACAGAGCCTCATCCTGGTACAGCTCACTTCCACCTGCTGTTACCAATGACACTACCTTGGACACTTTCAAGTGCAACCTGTGTCAGCGCCTTGTCACAATGGCCTCCCTGTGAATGTTTCTCCTAACTAAACTTACTCTCCTTCCCTCTAATCCCAAGTCCCTCCCACCTTTACCCCCGACTATCTCCTAACTTCTCGCTTTTTATTTCTTCACTATTATCTACATTCTCTCCCCATAGCTTCCTCTACATGTATCTACCATCTCTCCTAGCAATTTCTAATTTATTCTAGTGAACCATATTACAACTGTGTTTTTTATTGTACATGTGTTCTTGAATAACATACACAAATTACTGTAACTTAACATACATACTGTGAATCATTGCACATATTGCAGTAATTCCATATGAAAGCTTTAATGTACAGTACCTGACAAAGCCTATGGCTGCTTGAAACTACTGTACTTGTTATTGTCCTCATTATGTTCTGTATTGTTTCCCCAACTTGGAACCTTTGTAAAAGAGCCTTGGCTCAAAGGTGTCTTCCAAAATAATAATAAATAAATAAATATTTTCACAAGAAAAATGTATTTCAAGTAGACACTAAAACAGTAACCCATCAATACTGTGACTGCTGAACAGCGACCCATGACAACCGCAAGGGAATCACAAGGCTGTCACCTTTACATGACCAACAGTTCCCCCCATCCCTGAGTGGTGCCCCCCAGAGTTGGAATTTAAAAGAAGGGGCAAAGCCCTCCACGGGGGGGGGGTGCAGGGGACAAAGCTCCCCACAAAAAAAGTAATTTCCCAAATTGGTCACATTGCTGGTTTGGAGCCCTTGTCACGGGTCACCATTCCGCAATCACGGTTTTTACATGGAACCCACTAAAACTAGACATTTAAATCAAAAGCACTAAGTTGTCAAACACACTCAGCAATAAAGTTGTTCCATGTGGCAATAAAACAAATAATTCTTTCACTACACTAACTTTTATGATATTCTGCCAAACTGTATTTTCCAACATAGTGTAAGAAACATATTTTCACAATTATAAAATATTCTTTTCAAGTAGAAACATAACCATGTACTTGCCAAAAAAACAAGAAAGAAAAGATCTCCAGCTCTCTGCATGAACTGACTCCAGCCACCATCTTGACTCAGTCAGATACTCTCACAGTTGCATGTTCACATTTAATGGTTTTAATATCTGCAGGAATCCTAGGCATGGTCAGAATCCAGACTCTCACTGCATCTTTGTGATGAAAGCCTGGCCTGAAACCTGGCCAGGGGGGCAGCAAGTCTATTTGTTTTTGCATGCCATTGGAAGTGCCAAGGTAGGATGCTGAAAGCCTGGCTGGAAACCTGGGGCCAGGAGGACGAACAGAGTTCTGTTTGTTAGTTAGTTTGTTTTTCTTGTATGCCTTTGGAAGTGTCAGAAAGAGGGGTGTCTGGACTGAAACTTGGGGGGGGCAGCAAGTCTGTTTGTTTGTATTTGTTTGTAAGCACTGGGAAGGGGGGCACATGTGTGCTGAAAGCCAGGCCTGAATCCTTGGTCAGTAGGGTGCAAAAACAGCAAGTCTGTAAGTACCAAATGTACTGAGTCTAGCAAAACTCGTAGCCTAGTCTACCCAAAAGTGTGGCTAGGGGCTATCTGAGCTGAAAGCCTCACCTGAAACCTGGTCTGGAAGTCATGTTGTTGTGTGCACAAAATCCTATTTATTTTTGTTTACACCAGTGCCGGCCCCGAAACTTAGCACTCGGAAACTGTCTGTAAAGTGCCAAAAACCACCTTACAGCTTTTAGAATGCAATTATAACAGTTGATTATATTAATGAAAGGGGGCTATATATGATATGCCCTGCTATATACAAACAGAATGATAGATACAGTAGGTGACTGTGTATTACAAGGCTATAATACCATTGAGAGGTTGTGGGGATGTATGAACCTTGAGAGCAAAGCTTGAGGGGTTTCAACATGTCCCCAGGCATACATGTAGAGATGGTATTATAGCCGAGTAATCACGGACCCCTATCTTTAATTTTTTATCATACATGGATCCAAGGAGTTGCACATATTCTCAAAAATGTCTGGAAATGCATACATTGCAGGTGGTGAAATGTGTCTGCAAATGGAGCCAGTTTCTTTCTTGTTTGCCAGGTGGTTGCTATGGATGCAGCAACATCCACAAGCCTCTTGAATGCTCAGTGTGTGTGCTTCCATTGGTGGTTTGTGTGTTTTGTGAATAATTATTTCAGAAAAATGGCCATGTCTGCCTCAAAACGAGTTCTGTATCTTTGTTGCTGCTATGGGTTAGTTTTTTTTTTAAAGACATTAATAATAAAAAAGATTCTTTCTCTTTCATTGGGGCTATGAAGAAGTAAATATCCAATTCACCACTGATTGTTGTTGGTGTGTTATGGAGAGAGTGAGCTGTCAGGTGGTCAGGTAGGTGGGAGCTGGACTGAAGAGGAGACAGACCATTTGTAATCTGGCACTTATGATATCTGGCTGCAGAGGAGAGACTGAGGAGATGATTTAAGAAAGGGACATTAAAAAAACTGTGATTTGTAAGCTGGGTCATTATGTCATGACATGTCAGATACAATGGTTTAGGAAAGGTAGCTAGACAGGGGTGTGTGGCTCATGCTGAACATGAGAGCAGACATGGATTGGTCTCATAATACTTTTGTTCACAGCTCAGAAAAATACTATTACAAGTGTTGGATGATAGTATTAAAATATTCTAGCAATGGTATTTCAAAATTGGAAACGTGGAATTACAGGAATTTTTTAGTTGGATTTTGATGGTATTTTTGGCTTATCCATATATTACAGTAGCATATCCCCTATCTGTATGCTTAAATCATACATTTAAGTCCTACATACCTGCTTTCACAACCAGTGCGTCATGGGCCTTTACTTTGTGTGTGTGTGTGTGTGTAAGTAAATGTAAGTATTTTTTCCAGCTCACACTAAAAAAAAAACAACAGAAAACACTACTTCCTTGAAATGTTTGATTGCGAGCACAATGATAAGCACAAAACATGAACACAGTTCACAAGACATCCAACAGAATTGGTGGAGAGTAGCACTTTTGCTGGCATGTGTGATTAAGCATCATCAATTACCATGATGCCTGGAAGCAACTTTATTTACATTTTTAAATTAGGATGAAACTGGGGGGAGTGTAAGAGAGACAATAATTGTTAATGCCTACAAACTAAATAGCCATAGAGAAACTAGGTTGAGGAGACTTTCCCTTTAAAAACATTGAACATTTTTCTAAGTCCTGGATCATGCATAGTACACGGTGTCCTGGATGTAGGAAAAGAAAAACATGAAAATCATTGTAAATCTTTTTTTAAGTTTTGGAGCATGTGCACTATGTGCATTTCTGATCTTTGAAAAAAATTCCCATGTTCTCATTCATTTCAGTTAGAGAAGTGTATCGAGAGACATTGAGGAATTGCCTTTGAGGAACACTGAGGATCTGTGATGAGAGACTGAATTACAGGTACCAGTGAGGGTGGGGTGGCAGCGGTAAGGAGGATGGTGTGGGTGCCAGAGATTGCTTGAGGGTGGTGGTTTGATGTATGTTTTTCTAAAAGGGGAACTCCCAGCTCCCCAGGAGAAAAGCTGCTTGACATATATGTGCCGATTAAGAAAATCACTGTAACAGTCAATTTTTAAATCATTGTACTGGCAGTAATGTTTTTACAGTATTTATCTGACTGAGCTGGTGTCCCCCTCCCACCATTAGTGTTTTTAATGCCTCCCATGGCCAGCCTTCTGTAATGTAAGAAATTATGAGAATTATTCTTTCTCTGCTGTTAAATGTCCTTTTTGGTCCTGCTGGTCTTTGGCTCCTCTCCTTACACTGCCTTGGCAGCTTCTTCTGGTATAGACGCAGGAAGATAGGTAAAACTCTTCTCTTGTGGATTCAGGAAGAAGGCTTGTCTTCTTCTGGCCCAAACACAGGAAGACAGTCCTAGCCTTGGCAGGAACTTTATTAGCCATAAACACAAACTTTAGCCAATAAAGGTCCTTGTAGCATCAAAGTTAGGAGAAGAAATGGGTGACTCCCAAGGAGCAGGGGTTTTTAAGTCCATCTCATTATGATATCATAAATGCTAGTTCATGAGTTCTGATTGAATCATGCAAATGAGATAGGGGTGGCACATTCCTTTCATTGATGACCACTTCCTTTTTTACAATTTGTATTTTCCAACAGAAGTTAAAACCAAAGTTATTTGTCATGCTTGCACTTGAATGCAATCAGATGTATTTTTGGTACACATATATGTAGATGCAGGGCATTATTCTGCACACTGTGATATGAGTCTTTTGCCTGTAAAGTCTAAAGTTCACAAGATACAGTAGTCCAATGATGAGCTATAAACATTGTTTCCAAGCACATATCTTCATAAAATTCACATTGGCTTAATCCACACTTTATGTGCTTTAAAATGAGGTGTTTTTCTGTTCGAGAAACATTTAGGAAACAGATTAAAAGTTTAGAATTCTCTCCTGAGTGAATCATCCTTTGCCTCAGCTCAGTCCATAAACATCAGTTGACAACTTGTTTTCCAAAGTTTGTTACAACAGGATTTCAAAACACTATGACTTGTTCTTGCAATCACTCAGACCAAAAAAATCACATATTTAGATATCTCACTATGTGGACTTTCTTAAAAGTCCAAATAAGAACAGATTATCTCCAAAACTCTTAGCACAAGACATATTTGTAAATAACTTCAGTTCCTTAACACTTGCATTCATGAACTTTAGTTCTCTACTAGACAGAAATATGTTCTATAAAATAATATTGTTTTTATGTTGGCAGCATTGTAGGTTCTGTTGCAATAAACAAAAATCTCTGTTCATTATTAAAACACTGAGCCTTTTTTCTTTGTTAAAGTACTTGGTAACTGGTATTGGGCAGTAGCTGGTAACCATATCAAGTGACTAGGCCTCTTTGGTATCTTCATTGCCATGGAAACCTACTTGGTCCTGGTGATAATGTCCTCACCTCCAGACTTCGAAATGAGCCTGCTGGAACCTTAATGTTGCTTGGGAGGCCTCTTCCTGAATTGCAGCTTTAGAAGTCAGTTTAAGCTTTTTTTTCCGGATACATTCAGGAACACAAAACCCTTTGGAGTTGTTCAAATAAAACCAACATCTGAGTATCACATGACATCTCAGATAGCTACCGTATATGATAACTACTGTAACTGTAAAAAAATATATACTTTTGTAATTTATATTTTGTTCCCACACACCCTTCCTCCAGCTCAGAAACCTAATTGGGGCTGGAAAGTACATTCAATGGTACATGCATATAACTACACTTGAAATTATGCTACTCAACGGTCCCCATTCTAAATAATTCTTGGCACAGAAGCTCATCTCCCAGTGGATCTCTATTTTGGACTCTTAGTCGATGATGCAACCTATGACACTTACTTAGAGTACACAAGCAATTGTGTCAGCAGCTACAAAAAGCACATCAGCTTGCCTTTGAGGCCATAGTCAAGAACAACCTTTCAAGCAAAAGCAGGTATGTCACATGAGTTTGACACCAGGTGCCATATTTTCAAATGGCCATGATTGCCGCAAGACCCCAGTGCACCAAAATTATGGTGCACTGGGCTAGTGACAATTCATAGGGATTTTCTGTCCCTTGTAGCAATTGACACAAGCTAGACCATCTTTTTGTAGTGTAGCTTGCATCAGCAAAGGAATATTTTCACAGATCTTGCATCTGAGATTTTGGCTTAAGCTGCTGTAAAACAGCAGGAAAACTGTTATAACTGCTCCCTAGATTGGGAAATCAGGCACAGCTGTGGGAAATGGGAGAGTCCTAGCTGCGGGGACAAAGTGGTGTGGTGCAGGGCTTGACACAAGCCCTGTGCCACCATTTGAAATCCAGTCCCAGGTTTTGCAAAATGGAGATTATGTACTTCTGAGACACTTGCACCTACAAAGAAAATAAAACATTCTGGACCATGGGGTGCCAGAATCCTATATTATAGTTGAGCAAATGCCTGACATTTCAGTCTACAAAATCCACCAAGGAAAATGTAGCAGCCTAGAAAAGACTTTCCACAGTAATCACCACTTAGTAATTGCAGAGATTATGTGTGAGCCTACACCTGAAATTGAATGCCCAGTGGTCTAGAGACCAAAAACACGAAGTCACACCAACACCTGCAACTGAGACAAATATTACAAATGTAGCCCCTGTGCAAGTGTCAGGGAAAGTTTTTCTCATGACAGTGATGATGACATTGCATGTTGCACCAGAGTATCTAATTTACTGGAAAGTATGCCCCTTCAACCAATGGAATGTAGAAATTCAACACTGTCAACAAGTACACCTCACATTAAAGACTTTACAAAACATGAACTTTTTCACAGTCTGAACCCCAAAGCAACACTATTTATGCCAGAGGAGCTGGTAACTGAGCAACTTGAAGACCTAGTTATGGACAATGATATGGAGTTTGATTTGGAGTGTTAAATCCCAGAGACTGATGTAATTCCTGTCATTCCTGACAATGCCCATGTGCTGGACACCAAGCCTGAAGAAGAAAGCAAGCAACTTACACCTGAGGAAGATGCAGTGTTACCTCATAAGTCTGTATGTCAGCCTAAGCCTACAGAGATGCCAGCCAGGATGCAATGCAGTAATTCTGCAGTATATCACAAAGTGTTTCGATATGCTGCAGGTATCAGTGTATCTAAACGGCAATTAAGTCATTTTTTACTGCAGTATTTTGTGACATACCATTTACTGCAAGGTACTGCATTGCATCATGGCTGACTGTGCTGTACTATCAAGCTCACATATGACACTATTGCTGCCTCCTTTGACCTTCCTGTTCATGTGGTCCATATGTTTATTTCACCCACTGTGTGTGCCTTACACATGTTTCACAAGTACTGTTCAGAGATCCAGTTCAGTGTTGGGGAATGTAATAGGATGTTGCCAATAAAAGTGTTGCCAACTGTGTCTTGAGGATAAGCAGACATCAATTGTCTAGTAATAAATGTGATGCTCTGAAAATATGTAAAAATGCACTAATTAGTTAGACATCAGGGTCCCAATATTCAACATAGGGCAAAGCAGAGTGCAAAACTTTGTGCTGCACCTTGCGATTGCCTGGGAGCCTATGATGCTATATTCAGCTGAATAGCACACCAGTGCTATTCAACTTAATAGAGGGCCATGTCGACACAACACTAAGTCATGTAGTGCTGCTCCAACATGAATCCCAAAGTATGCCATTAAAGTGGATAGCACTCTGGCGCTATCTGCAATATTCAAAGGGACCCATGCAAATGAGCTCTTTGGACATGCAAGGCACTAAAGGGCAATTTGCATGCCATTATGGGCTCATTTGCATGAGTAAGGGACATGGTTGTACAGGACCCCCTGACTGGGAGCGACCACAATACTGTCTGGTTTCAAATAAGCATCAGAGGAGGGGGGGTGAGATCTAGGACACTGGCAGTGGACTTCAGGGGGGCAGACTTTGTGGGCATGGGAAATATTCTCAAGGATCACTTGAAGGGGATTACATCAATGACAAGTGTGGAAAGGAGATGGGAGGTCATAAAATGGGGACTTCATGAGGCAGTCAGGATCTGCGCTAAGTTGAAACTTAAGGGAGCAAGGTCACATAAACCATGCTGGTGGTCCAGTGAGGTACAGGTAGCAGTCAGAGAAAAGAAGGCGGCCTACAAAAAATATAAAACAACAAGAGGGGATAGGGATAAGGAAATGTACCATCTTGCATCTAGAAAAGTCACCCGGATGGTGAGGGGAGCAAAGTCCAGTAAAGAGCAGCAGCTGGCACAGGGGATACATGGAGGGGAAAAGGCATTCTTCCAGTACATTAGGGAGTGGAGAAAAACTAAGGGCCATCTCAGCAGATTGAGATCAGAAGGAGGGTGAGTGGAAGAGGTGAGGGACCAGGCAGATGTATTTAACAAGTACTTTGCCTCTATGTTCACTAGGGAGGGGGATGGGATATCTACAAAGCAAGGCACGAAGGGGATAGAAGTGGCAGTAAGTGGGATCAGGGGAGCAACAGAAATGGAGCAAGAGGGAGGAAGAGGTACCCCAGGGGTGTCACATCTGGATAAGGATAAAAAGGCCAGTAAGGAGGAGGGGACGGATGATGCTATCTCTGCAAAAAGAGTGTGGTTAGCCCTCAAGGCCCTAAAGAAAGACAAATCTCCTGGGCCAGATGGCATTCATCCTAGAGTACTATGAGAATTGGTGGACATACTGGCTGAACCCCTGGCGGAGCTCAACAGGTCACCTGAGACAGGGAGGGTACCTTGGGATTGGTGAGAGGCACATGTGGTGCCAATCCATAAAGGGGAGTCGAGGGAAGTACCAGGTAACTATAGACCCATCAGTTTGACCTCGGTGGTGGGAAAATTAATGGAGAGTATACTAAAGGAACGATTGGGGGTGTACTTGGAGGAGGTGGGAGGTCTGGATAGTCAGCAACATGGGTTTGTGCCAGGTAGATCATGTCAAACCAACCTTGTGGAGTTCTACGAATGGGTAACATCAGAATTGGACAGGGGAAAGCCTGTGGATGTATTATTCTTGGACTTCAGCAAGGCGTTTGACTCTGTCCCCTACAATGGTCTGGTGGAGAAACTGGTAGGGTTAGGAGTAGGCCCTTTGATGGTCAGATGGATTGAAAACTGGCTAGCTGGACGCACCCAGAGACTAGTGGTCTTTGGGGAGCTCTTGAACCCTAGAGAGGTTGGTAGTGGGGTACCGCAGGGCTCGGTCCTGGGTCCAATCCTGTTTAATGCATACATATCGAACATCAGGGAGGGTATAGCGTGTGAAATGAGTCTCTTCGCGGATGACTCCAAAATGGGAGCAGTAGTTGAGGGAGAAGAGGGAGGTTGGCCTCAAGGGGACCTGGACACCCTGGAAAGCTGGGCTCACACATGGAAATTAAATTTCAATATCACCAAGTGCAAGGTGTTGCATCTTGGTCGGGGAAACCCTAAACACAGGTACACCCTGGGAGGGGAGGTGCTGGAGGCCTCAATAGGGGAAAAAGACCTAAGGGTCATGGTGGATGCATGTATGAATAACTCTGAGCAGTGCAGGAGAGCGGCTAGCAAGGCAAACAGGATGCTGGGATGCATCGTAAGGGGGATCACCTCTAGGAGCAAGGAAGTGATTCTGCCGCTGTACAATGGACTGGTTAGACCACACCTTGAGTACTACGTACAGTACTGGAGACCACACTTGAAGAGGGACATACAGCTCCTGGAGAGGTACAGAGGAGGGCAGCTAAGATGATACGAGGGCTAGGGATTTGATGTATGAGGACAGACTTAAGGAGCTCTGCCTGGCTTCATTGGAGGAGAGGAGAGACGGGGACATGATTGAGGTCTCAAGTACCCCAAGGGAATAAATAGGGTAAACATGGAGGGATCTTAGACTAAAGCAGGAGGTATCACCAGAGGGCATGGCTTGAAGTTGGAAGGTGGAAGGGTGAGGGAAAAGAGGAGGAGGTTTTTCACTGAGAGGGTGGTGGACCCTTGGAATGCACTGCCTGGCGAGCTGGTTCAGAGATCCACAGTGGAGGGCTTCAAGAGAGGGTGGGACAAACACAGAAAGTGGATATATCAGATGATGGCCTGTCCCAGGGGGGTGGGGATGGATGATAGGGGTTTCTGGAGCACAAGGGATGGGACGGCCTCGGCACCCAACTAAGGATCTAAGGTTCGAGCAGACTCGATAGACCGTAAGGCCTAATCTGCTGGCAAATAGTATGTTAGTAATGCAGGTTAACATGGCACCACTCCCCAATTGCCCATCCCAGAAATGAGTAGATATCCCTGGTGCCTAGTAGTCCCCCTTCCCTCCAGTCACCAACCTGAATTATAAAACATTACCTCCCCAGTGCTAATCATTCCCTCCTTCAAACATCAGCCCATAATTAACCTAGAACTTTCCTGGTGCCTAGTGGTCACCCCCACTCTGATTGCCAGCCCATAATAAACTTAAAACTTCCCTGGTGCCAAGTGGTCCCATCTTCCTCCAATCGCCAGCCCATAATAATATTATAGCTTCCTCAAGTGCCAGCATATAATATAATTAAAATGTCTGTCATAACAATAGGTAGTATATCAATTTTTATTATAGGCACTCAACAATGCCTCAGGACTTACACAACAAAATTTCCAAAAACCAAATAAATAATTATAACATTCAAATATGATAGTAACCCTATTGTAAAGGTTCTGGATAATGGTAAAAAAAATCAAAAGTCACTTGCTAGGATTTTTGTGGGAACATCAGACAATGAGATACCCATAGTTCAGCAGCACAACAGTAGAATTTTTTTTTCATCATTTCAGTTAGTTGTAGAAAAGAATTTCCCTGTGGATGGCAAAGTTCTTGTTTGGTAATTGGATTTTCTTACTGTTTCTGTTTTTCAATTCATTTCCACTTGAACCCAGATGTTGGACTCATCTGTTGTCAAACAGCACTGTAGACTTGCTTAGGCCGATAAATTTAACAGTTAGTCTCTGTCCATGCTTGGCTTTAGCAGAAGTTCCAAAACATCACTTTAGTCAAGATGTCCAGTACACAGACCACAGCTTTTCTTCATCCAATATTGGAAAAGTCCCTTTATAACAATCAGCATTCTTGTAGCTGTCCCTTGTTGCAATTTTGTGTCAGCCCCCAGGCTTGTCCTCAGCACCCCTGGTGGACACATCAATGACTTAACCAAAACTGGTCCAAGACATTCAAGGCAGGCATGGCTATAGTCTTAAGGCATAGCAAGAGTCTCAAAACCACAAAATTACTTAGTCCAACTGGTATAGGTCTATACAGCTCAAAGATTTCAGAAATTCAGGATAGACTTAACAAGATTTGGATATATCTTTCAGACTCAGAGTGACATCATCGCCAGTTCTGATTGGTCCTTGCAGATGGTGTAGGGGTGGTTTTACACTCCTCCCAAGAACTATTTTTTTCAGAATGTCACTCAGCTTAGAACAAAATTTTCATTTAAAATTATTTCTCTCTCTTGCATCCTGAGGCATTTTCACACAAACATGAAACTTACAGTTTCTTGTCCAGCTCAATGCCTGGATTAATTAGATACCAAGTATGACAGATATATTCCAACTATAAGGTCCATAGTTTATAGAATGTTACATAAAACTTTGTTTTCTATAGATATCCCAAAATGCATACAGAGTCTTGATTTACATTTCTTGCAATTCAAAGGGATATGTCTCTTTCCTATCTGCCATTTACATTAAGTTTATAAAATTGAGGTGAGTCACGTGATGCACTTGATGGAGTAGCAGCTCGGTGCTGCAGCTCCATGGTTCTCAGGCTAAAAGCATTAAATCTTCTCCCCAAATAATGACTTTGCCAACTAAAAGCAGGCAATAATAACAGGGCCGGTCTAAATAATAAAAATGGAACTCCAGAAAGAGGAAGTTCGAAGCAATTCAGAAGACGAAGCAGAATCAACAGTAAGAGACCTGGAGCCAAAAAGGCCCCGGAGAAGTGATTCCCCAGAGGCAAGTCCAGAATCTTCGATATCGGGTCAACTGCAGGAGGATGTCTCTGCAATCAAAGTCACATTATTCTCCCTTATCACTGACTTTAGGGAGTGGAAAGCTTCTATTAGTGGTCTAACAACCAGAGTCAACGATGCAGAAGTTCGTATTTCCTCCATAGAAGATAGGATGGAAAGGGTCCAGATCGAAAACACTACTCTAAAAAAAATTATAAAGAAGATGGAAGATGAAGTTGATGACCTAGAAGGAAGGTCTAGGTGCAATAACATAGTGATCTTGGGTCTCCCCGAGGGGAAGGAAGGCACAAACACTGTGAACTTTGTGCAGAAGTTAAGTGTTCGAGTAGCGGGTTCATCACCTAATGGCCCTACGTATGTAATAGAACGGGCCCACAGAGCAGTCAAGTCGAAACCTGCAGCGGATCAGTTACCTCATCCTATAATATTTAAAGTTCTGAATTATTTAGATAGAGACCACATATTAAAAGCAGCGAGAAGTGCAGAAAAAATAATTTGGGAAGGGAAACAGCTGCGCCTGGTCCCAGACCTTACTTATAAGGTGCGCCAAGATAGAGCTGCTTACAGGCCAATTCAAACCAAATTATGGTCAGAGAAGATAAAACACAGAATGTTATTCCTAGCTCGTCTAGAAGTCACTTATCATAATGGGAATCAGAGGTACGATTCGGCGGTGCAAGCGCTGGAGGATTTAAAGCGGAGGCTGCCCGACTTATTTAACAAGGAGGGGTGAAAGTCTTTGTGTATTCAAGAAGCTACAGGAATCCCGACGAGGTAGTGGAATACGAAGACTTCTTCTGAAGGACTGATCTTTTTTTTGTATGCAACTTGGCCATTTAAAAATAGACTTTTATGTTCATTGGACGTATTATAGGGCTGCTGAGACAGCTCTTTGAATGGTATCAAAAGGGACCATAGTTTTTTGCTTCTTATCTTTACAAGCAGTTGGACTTAACGTTAAGTTAACGATTATTGGCTCAGAGCATCTTTCAGCATGTAATTCTAAAAACGGATGCTAATGTATGACTTTTGAAAACCTTAATTATGATTTATGATAGTTAATTTCTGAGTTACATTTTGGCTACATAGATGCACGCCTCATAATTGGGGCATTTTAGTGGGTACTTTTGGAGGTGGCGTAGTAGGACCACTATATTCTTTTTTTTTTCTCTACAGGCACATTAAGTATTTACATACTGGGATAGATAGATAATGGAAGTTTAATGACTTTGGGGATTAGGGGAAGTCTCAGTGGGGATAAGAAGCGATAGTAGAATGGAGGTGACATTTCGGAGGGGGAGATAAAGGCTTTTGGATGAAAGTATAATACAAAGACCCTAGCAGTTGGGTTCTCGGTGGTCTCACTGTGGTTCGAGACAGTTGGTGTTAGGGTGGTTATTTTTGCTTCGGTTATATATTTTTTTCGGCCTCTTTCCTGGTCGCCTATTAAAAGAGGCAAAAGGGGGGAAGGTACATTTGGAAGCGACTGGGGGGTAATGTTAATATTTGACATGGTGGTTTTACACCCTCTAGTGGCGTATCTATTATTTTGATTAGGGAACCATTACGAGAGCTATCTTACGGATTTTGATTGCAGTAAATATTAAGGTTAGAGAAAGATGCTATATATTGGAAGGGTCAGATTACCAGGTTAGGTTGTGGCTAAGATGGTAAGGAATCAACACAGGTTATGTACAATTATGATGTTGATAAAGGAATAAATCTACTCGGGGCTTGACAAGGGCTCTGAGAAGGGAGAAATAACTAACTAGTGAAGATGTATGTAATTGTTATGTAATTATTTTAGACTTTTATAGAGGATTGCATTTATTCGCTAGGGTCTAAGGGGAATGATGGGGGAAGGGAATATTAACTGAGAGGTGTAAGATCCGCAGAGCAGCTCCTAGAGTGCATGATGACCTTAACGTTTAGGAGCAGGCATTTGGCCGAGGAGGAAAGGGGGGGAGGGAATGTGTGGGGGAGAGGTGACTGAGAGAGCTGATGGTAGGAAGGTGGGAGAGGGACTGCATATACCAGGTGATAAAGGATATGGAAGGCAAATGGGGCTAGACTGGACACAAAAGAAGAAGAGGACTATTAAGACAGAGGTATGGGGAGTTGGAATATAATGTTGTGGAATATTAAAGGTGGGAAGGACAATACAAAAAAGTATAATGTTTTAAGACACCTCAGTAGATATAAACCACATATAGTCCTGCTGCAGGAAACTCACATTTTGACAGACTGTGTCTCAACCTTGCGGAAAATGTGGGTAGGCCAAGCTTTTGGTGTGGGCAAAAACTCCAGAAGGGGGGGAGTTGCAGTATTGATCAATAAGAATGCTCCTTTCCTTTTCAGGAAAAGAAAGTATGGAAGGATCCAGAAGAGAGATATATTATGATTTTAGGGCTCTTGACAAGGGTAGATACCCTATTGGGGTCGGTTTATGGGCCAAATGTGGAGTCTCCGAAGTTCTTTCTTCCCCTAGTGGATATTATAGCGTCTACCCCAAATGTACCATGTTTATTGGGAGGGGATTGGAACTTGGTTTACTCTAATGACTTGGAAAGGTCCTTTTGTAAAAGAGTAGCTATATCACCAGCTCAAAGGGCTTTGAGGGAATTTATGGAAGACTCCGGCTTAATTGACCCATGGAGAACTACCTACCCACAGGAGATAGAGTTTACGTACTACTCTCAACCGCATAAAACATACTCCCGAATAGATTATTTTCTTATAAGCAAGGTGGCTTTGCAGGGGATTGAGGATGTAGGTATCTATCCAAGAATCCTGTCAGATCATTCTTTAATCTGGTTAAAATTGAAAGTTCAGAATTACTTTGGGGTAGCTAAAACATGGTCCCTCAATAATCAGCTTCTAGGGGAGGCAGAAATTGTAAATCATATGAAAACTTTTATTAGGAACTCCTGGCAAAATAACTGTGAGTTGGTGGAGGGCAGAGACATGGTCTGGGGGGCAATGAAAGCGGTATGGAGAGGAGAGTTTATTCGGTTGGCTTCTACGAGAAAATGTAAGATTGTGGTGCAGGTAGAAAATTGGCTTGCTAGAATAAAATTTATAGAATCCCATATGCATCAGGCAATGGACGAGGCTACTTGGGAGGAATTACATGCCTTGAGGGTGAATTATGCAGCTCATTTGCTTAATCATACGTTGAAGGCGGCTATAAAATGGAAGGCTACATATATAGGACAAGGGGAGAAATCAGGGAAATTTTTGGCCCAAAGAATAAAGAAACAGAATGAAAATAACTGGGTAGCTAATTTAATGGATGGGGTCACAAGGAAACTAAATTCTAATCTGGTGGACACAGCAAATACCTTTAGGATGTATTATTTAAATCTATACACAGCACCTTCTCCAGAAACAAGCTATTCCCAATATTTAGAAGAGTTTTTGGAGGATATTAATCTTCCGCAAATCACGGTATCTCAGCAAAAGGAACTGAGAGGAGGAATATCTATACAAGAGATAGAGGAGGATATAGATAGACTACCTTTGGACAATGCTCCAGGACCAGACAGTTTTTCAGCATTATTTTATAAGACCTTTAAAGAGGAGCTTAGTCCTTGTCTGAGGATCCTCTACTCTTATCTATTTTCTTCCCCTATAAGAGAGTTGGCATTGTTGGAGGTGAGAATGGTGGTATTGCCGAAAACAGGGAAGGACTTATCCAGGCCAGAAAATTACAGACCAATTTCTCTGTTAAATATTGATATAAAGATATTAGCGAGTATACCAGCATTTCGGCTTAAAAAAGTATGGGGAGATCTTATTGGACCTAAACAAGCAGGTTTCATCTCCAGCAGACATTCGAGTGATCATTTTAGGAACTTATGGCATTTGCTCTCTGCGTCGGGTGACACCAACACAGATAAGGTCTTGGTGTCCCTCGACGCAGAAAAAGCCTTTGATAGAGTGAGTTGGAAATTTTTATTTGATTTACTGCCCAGATATGGAATACCTTCAGAGTATATCACTTGGGTTAAGGTTTTGTATACAATCCCTTCAGCAAGAGTCTGTTGTAATGGGGTAATCTCAGATAGTTTTAGACTTACAAGGGGGACTAGACAAGGGTGTCCCCTATCCCCCATGTTGTTTAATTTATATATCGAGCCGTTAGCTAGGAAAATCAATAAGGTAAGGGAAATAAGGGGTATAGTCATAGGAGAGGAAGAATATAAACTGTCAATGTTTGCAGATGACATCCTCTTACATCTCTCGAGTTGGCAAGTGTCCTTGAAGGAAGTATTAAAGATAATAGAGCAATTTAGTCTCCTATCGGGATACAAATTAAATCATAATAAGACATTGGTTCTTTCACTGAGTTCTACTTGCATGAGGGGGGATGTAGAGGAGTTGGGATTGGGATGGGCAGCTAAATCCATTACTCTTTTAGGAATAGAGATTACCCCAGAGGTTAGTACCCTGAAATCACTAAATATTGACCCGGTGATTAAGCACATGCAGCAAGACCTGGTAAGATGGCAAGCGTTGCTGCTCTCTCTTTGGGGCAGAGCCAATTTGCTTAAAAAGGTGATATTTCCTAGGATTGTACCTACTTAATATGTTAAATGTATTCCTCCCAAAGCATGGTTTAAAATGGTAGGCGCTATGTGGTCATCGTTTTTGTGGAAAGGTAAATGACCTAGAAGAGCATTAGGGAAGCTAACTATTGAATGGAAAAAAGGAGGGTTAGGCATACCTCATCTGTTTCTTTATTATCTAGCATTTCAGAGCAGTAAATACCTTAAGTGGCTGACAACATTAGACAGTGAAGAAACACAATGGGCGTGGCTCAAGATAGAAAGAGCTAGAGCCCGGGAACATCATATATCTATTAAGTCCTTATTATATCTTCCACAGAAAAAAATTCCAAAGGCTTGGCAGGACACCCCTATAATATGGTCAATGAAAGCACATGCCCAGTGGTGTACATTACATAACTTTGATAGGAGACGGGACTTGGGGCAGCCAGTATGTTATAATGGTAATTTGAGAATAGGGACCAAACCCATATCTCCAAGATTTTGGTACGAACTCAAAGATGTGTCGGTGTCGGATCTCATATCAGATAACAAATGTGATACTCTAGGACAGATCCAACAGAAGTTGGGTATGAGATCCTTACCGGTTTTTAAGTATTTACAGCTTAAAAGATGCATATTGGCAAATGTAGGGACCCCACCTTCGTCCGCTAAAATGACGGAAATGTTAAGGCTAATATCTCATTTTGCAAGTCAGCCTAAAGCCATTTCTAAGATTTACAAATCTCTATTGGTAAGATTTTGGCAGAATTACCCCTCGACTGCATTCTATTTGAAGCATTCTGTAGGTATCTTGTACGATTCGGATACATGGGAACAAGTTTGGAAGTCTCATTATAGATGGTTAAAACAGGATAGATTAAGATTACTTCGTTTTAAAATTCTACATAATTTATTTTATACTCCCATAAAACTTAAAATAATGGGTAAGAGTCAAGAGGGCGTATGTCATAGGTGCTCTCAAGAGCAGGGAACTTTAATTCATATGCTGTGATCATGCCCAGTAATTCAGGTCTTTTTGCAGCAGGTAATTAAATTTGTGGAGCCATTGTTTGGAGGGCAGTGTATTTTCGACATAGAGACTTGCATTGTGGGCAATCTCTCAGCCTTGCCATCCCAAACATTTAGATATTATTTTGCCCTTATTTCAGCAGTTGCGCTGCTTCTTATCCTTAGGTATTGGATTAAGGATACCGTGCCACCTCTTAGGGAATGGATTCAAGAAATTCATACAGCTTTTTATGCAGAGAAATTGATAGCGTTGCAGTTCTCCAATATGGGCAAGTTTAGGGAGAGATGGAAATATTTTTCAGAATTTATGCGGGGAGATTCAATCTAATAGATAAAGAGCAACACCCCAGTTTGAGACTAAGCAGGACGGCAATAAAGGGAAGGCAAGTTTTTTCATAAGATGTAGTGTCCAAGACATTATTTTGGAATTAAGGGAGATGCAGTCCTGATATGGGAAGGGAGGAGGGGGGTAGAGTAAGAGTGGTGAATTAGAGGGATGAGATATGAGGTGGAAGGGTAGGGGGGGTATGGGGAAGATCAGAGGGGAGGGAGGGGGAAGTTAAAGTGTAATGTACAACTGAATGTTAAAAGAAGACTGGCATTCTATGGTATGGTATGGACCTTTTGCTGATCTGTTTCATGTATGTATATGCTGGAAATACCAATAAAGCATATTATATATAAAAAAAAAGTTTATAAAATTGAAAAACTTTCTTCTGAGGATGAATCCTTTTGTTTGAGCTTAATGATGCATGACACCATGCTGTTTGCAGCTTGTTGAAGAGACCTTTTAAACAAAGCAACACCTTATTGCTTTCAGGCACCTAACTAAGGGTCATATATCTGGATGGGTCATGAGACCAGCTTTCATTTAAGGCTAAACAGCTGTGTTTATTCATGATAGTTTTGATGCTACAATGTTGTGCAGATAGCAAGGCTGGTGTAGATGCTGCAGCCTTTAAACTCAGCCATTTAACAGATTCCCAGATCCCCTATTTGGTGGTGTAGTTTTATCTAAATAGGAATTAAAACAGCTTTGCAATTGCTAAAAGTCTTGTCTTCTCTATCAAAGTTAATGCACTTTGGAAAAAAAAGACTGAATTTTGTTCTTCTTGACCATGGCTTGTACCAGTATGTAACACCATTGTAAATCTACCACCTGTCAAGTGCCAATAGTAACTACCTTCTTATCTATAGATTCAGAAAGATGAAACTTATTTCCTTAAATGGCATGGATGCTATGTTCCTTTTGAGTTAGACAGAATGCACATAAAAAAGTTGAAAACGGGCCCCTTTTCCCTTGCTTGCAGCATGTAGAAAACAATTATGAACAGATGTTTTATAACATGTCCTCCCAGTTATCTTAACTGACTAATTAAGCGTGTATAAAGACCATACAATACTAACTGAAATAATGCAAAAATAATAATGATACTAAAATATATAATAAAAGTAGTATGTTTTGTTACTACATTTCCCCATTTTGATTAAAAATGCACCCAAAAATACATTTTTTAATTCAAAACTGCACTCCCATCATATAGGTATATAGTGTAAGCATAATAGGGAAAAAAAACACAGAACACAAAGTTGCATCATCATGTGGTAACGTATGACATCATCGGTGCATGACATCATCACATGTGACATCATTAGGTGAGACATCACTGGGTAACATCATTGGAGATATACCTTTTAGCATAGAAATATGTACAGTACTACATAAATAAATATGATTAAACATGATTACAACTATATACACCTTTCCTTAAAGAGCACCTTTCATTGTGGTCCAAAAATTACATGTTGTAGTCATTATATGCACTACTAGACCTGAAAGAGTGAGTGCATTTGTTATTTTTTGCCAAGATTTACTCTGCCTTCCATAATTTGGACTTTTTTAGCCCTGCTTTAGCCCTGCTACACTTGCTTTTGCTGTTTAGCTGCTGGGCTGCTGACTGCCACTGACATCACTGTAGGGCAAAGGAGTGACTCACACTGTTCAGTACAGAGCAGTCACAGCAATTTTGCAAGGGAAAACTATCAGTACTCAGTGTACATACTGTGTTCCCCTTCCCCAAGACACCCTGTTAACAGTGTATTATTCTACCTCTGTAACAAAGCATGGGGACTGAGAGAAGATGGAGTTGCTGTCAGCACCTTCCTCAGTCATTTTTACTTTTATGCATACATAACCTCATTTTGAGAATGACAGGACATGAAACTTATAAGAACAAGATGCAGAGTTTCAACTACTAGTTGAAGACATCTTATAAAAGACAACAATATGTTGTTGAGATAGAGATTGAGATTTAAAGAACACCTTTCCTAGTCCTTTAGACTTTCATGCATAAATTACCCCTTCTTGCATTGATTCTGGAATTGCATTTCATTATTGTCATCTGCAGTTAGTTTTTGCATTCTGAGCTGCTAAAAACTTCAGGGTGTACCAGAGCTTCTGTAGCAAGCTTGGTGTTTATGTGGACCCAGGGCTGTACTGCTCACATTACTATATGGCAGAGGAGTAACTCACACACAAGTCAATTTTACAAAAAAATATACTGACAAGGCATTTGGAGTTTGCATTTATTTATTTATTTCAGTTTGGGATTAATACCTATGAGTCAAGGACTCATTTTTAAATGTTCCACGTCAGTGTTGAGCAAACATTACAAAAATACATGGTTTACAGAGAAAAAAAGAAAAAAAAACAACATTGAAGCATACAAACAGGCAGTAATAGAAAAATTTGAATTGATACACACCAAATTATTAAATATTAACAGACAGACTGATTAGATAAGAGCAATAATGCATTGCTAACAGGGTGTCTTGGGGAAGGAGGAACTCAGTACATACATTGAGTACTAGTAGTTTTCCCTTGCAAAACTGCTGTGATTGCACTGTACTGCGCAATGTGAGTCACTCCTTTACCCTATAGTGATGTCAGTAGTACTGCCCTGGGTCCACAACAACACCAGACTTGCTATAGAAGCTCTGGTATATCCTGCAGTTTTTGGCAGCTCAGAATGCAAAAGCTAACTACAGAGGACAGTAATGAAATACAATTCCAGAATTAATGCAAGAAGGGGTAATTTATGCATGAAAGTCAAAAGGACTGTGAAAGGTGCTCTTTAATTTGCTGTAACAATCTTTCACATTGTTTTAAACATATTACAAATACAACAAATTCTATTTGTTCATAATTTCAAAGATCAGTAGTACAATTAATATTTTAACTTGACTCCTGTTCCTTATCATCATTTTTAGATTCACTCGAAATATTTTGCAATGTTTTGTTGAGTTCACTATATTACCTCAACTGATTAATGTGAACCATTTAGGTACCACCTCTCCAGTGTTTTTCTTTTTGAGTTCAATTTGGTATGCTACAGGTGAAACTTTATTAATGATCACAAATGGTCCTTGCTAGCTTAGAAGGAACTTTTTGACCTCAGTTTTATCCCTACTGTAGTTAAAGTAAAACACATTGGCCCAGATATTCAAACTGCACAAGGCAGTGGCGCAAGCCTGTGCACTGCTCAAATTTGTTGTGCAGGGGTGTGGCCAGGGCGATATTCAACAGAGTTACGCTATGGTGCAACTGCTTTGAATATTGCACCCTGGCCACCCCCACTGTGCATGGCGCAGTGGAACTGCGCCAGCACGAGTGGTCAGAGTGGAGCATTGAGATGCGGTGGCGCAAGTGCCATTGCGCCATGCACAGCACCTGCAATATTCAAAGGCTGACATGCAAATGGGGCCATTATTTATGCAAGGTGCATGGGGGGCATTTGCATCTGATTACGGACCCATTTGCATGCCATTAGCATGCAGGTGTGCCAATCCCCAATGACTTGCACCTGGTGCCCTGTCAGGCAGCAGCCGTCGGGGACCGACGCCCCCTGCATCCCGATCATGGGATGTCCCGTAAGGAACAAAGAACATCTCCTATCCCTGGTGGTCCAGTGGACTGTGATTATCCCAATCGCGGGCATAACTGTATCCCCCCCGAAGTCCAATATCTCTAGTGGTCCAGTGGACCGCGATTAGCCCAATTGTGGGCATCAGTATCCCCCCAAAGTCCAATATCCCTGGTGGTCCAGTGGACCACATGGAGCCGATCATGGGTGGCATTCCTCACTCCCCAAGTCCAAAATCCCTGGTGATCTAGTGGATCCCCACCCCACCGCCACGAGCCCCACCACCCTGCTCCCCTGTCAGCCCGGCAGGTGGAAGCACCCACCACCTGCCTCCCATGCCACCACTGACTGATAGCTCAGTGTGGCTGCCTGCCCATTGGTTCAGGCATGAGCCCAATGGGCATGCTGGCTCATACCGGCTTATCAGTCTGATGGTCTCAGGCTGTATCTGGGTGAGGTGCTGCCGCCTGGCCGCTGATGGGGAGGGGTGGTGGGGCTCAGTGGGTGGTGGGTGGGGTCCACTAGATCACCAGGGATTTTGGACTTGGGAAGTGAGAATGCCACCTGCGATCAGGCTCCATGCGGTCCACTGGACCACCAGGATATTGGACTTTGGGGATACTGATGCCCGTGATCAAGCATCAGCGTCCACTGACCACCAGGATATTGGACTTTTGAGGGGGCTGTTCAGATGCCCACGATCGGGCTAATCACAGTCCACTGGACCACCAGGGATATTGGACTTTGGGGGGGATGTCTGATGCCCACTATCAGTGCACGGGGGCACCTCCAGGTGTGGCAGGAACAGGTGATGGCCACCCACAGGTGGCAGCTGCTGTGTTGTGCCCTGCAATGCTGCAGCTCACCTTTGGGTGGCCCTCAACTTGTTCCTTTTTTTTTTACGTGTAACTTTGTGCAGGCTCAGGTAGTGGTTGCACCTGCATAACTCTGCACGACCCGGGCTGAATATGGGGCTGTGCAGTTTATGCATGGGCATGCCCCCCCCACCTGTGCCTGCATACATTACTGATGTGCCCCGGCACATCGGGATTTGTGTGGTGCACTTTTCCCTTTTAAATATCGCACCGGGGCGCATCAGTGGTTTGTGCATGGCGCAACACCATTGTGCCATGCGCAACCCTTTTGAATATCTGGGCCATTGTCTCCTATTTGATACTCTTTTGGATTGTTTTGTTGATCATAATATGACTTAGAAGCCTCAACGCTTTTCTGTAAGTTCTTCTGAGCAAATGGAGAAGTTTTTGCAAGTGCAAGTTTTAAATGGGATACATATTCATGTGCAGTAGTGGCATGGGCTGAATTTACATTTCCTGTTTTATACAGAAGATGTAGAGGTAACACCATTCATCTTCCTATCATCATTTCAAAAGGAGATACACCTGTAGACTTATTAGGAGTAGCCTGTATGTTCACTAATACTAGTGGCAACTTCATATCCCAATCTTTTCCTGAAGAACTGAGATATTTCTTCAGTATATACATGATTGTTTGATTGTTTGATTAGCATGTTCCACCTGTCCAGATGATTGTGGATGGTGGGACACATGTAGTGTTCTCTGTACCCCTAGTATTTCCATGTTTTCTATAACATCACCTACGAATGAGGACCGCTATCAGATTCTACTCTTAATAGTAATCTCCAGTAACTAAATACATGATTTATTAATAAGAAAGCTGTGGCCTTGGCTGAGTTATTTGGAGCAGGTAGACACTTAACCCATTTTGTGAACAAACAAGTAACTGTCAAAAGGTACCAATTACCCCTTGAGGATCTTTTAATAGGGCCAATCAAGTCAATATGGATATCCGAGCAAGGCATAGCGATCCCCTTTGACTGTAGTGGTGCTTTATGACTGGGAATAGCTGGCTGAAACTTACAACATGTTATACACCCTTGCACATACTCTACAACATCACTGTATATGTAGGGCCTGTAGGCTACCTCATTTAAGGTTTCATAAGTTCTTCTATTCCCTTTATGTGCTCCTGATGGTTCATCATGAACATGCAGTAGCATGATTCCCCTGTAGCCTAAAGGAACTACCCATTTGACCTTATGTGTGTTTTTACCAACTCTCACTAAGAGATCATCCCTTATTTGGAATTTATCCTTGTGGTTATACATGGTTCTCAAGTTTTTTTGTAAGTTAGTTTCAGAAATAATGTTTACAGTTGGATCCTTGATGAAGCGATAAAGCTTTCCTACTACTGTACCTCATCCTCTTGTTGCATTGTCATCAAATCAAATTCAGGCTTTCACTATACAAGTGTAAGACCTTCTTTTTCCTGTTCCAGATCCTTTTGTCTGCAGATAACCACATCCACATTAGCTTGGACAGGAGGAAAAAAGTTCTGTTCTTCTCAATTTAAAGCACTCTCCCTAGACAGAGCATCTGCTAGGTCATTTCCTGTATTGTCTGGTCACTGAATTTGTAAATGCCTTTTCATCTTTTTCCAATAAACCACCAAATTATGTTCCTGCACTAACTGATCTGTAGCTAAGATAAGTTATGCATGTATCACCTTACTGTCTCTTGAATTGATCACACCCTTCACTTTCCAACCTGATAAATTTGTAAAGAATTATGACTAACATAATCAGAATCAATACAAATTACAATGTTTTGTAAATTATGTTGTACTGCAGTCTGTGCCACTATATAGGTGGCTGCCAATTCTGCATGTTGGTTAGACTTTGGACTGAGCTTGTTTTTTTTTTTTTGCTGTTTCTCCTGGAGTCCCCGCCTGCCATCTGATGTCCCCCCCAGCACCAACCAGGTATGAGACCCCCTCCCCTTCAACCTCCACAACATATCCCTCATGGCAGGGGGTGGGGAGAGCCTCAACCCACCCAACCGGGTTCAGTTCCGGGGAGGTGCCCTCACGGCGGCACTGCAAGGGGAACAATCATCATCCATGGGGAGGACTCCCATTTTCCATTTTCTCCCCTGTATTTGCAGAGAAGGGCATGCAATGACACCGGCAGAGGGAGCGTGCACACATCTGCATCTGGTCCTCTAGGAGTCTGCCCTGTTTTGGCTCCTCTTCTGCAGCATTGGCACACTGCCCCCCAGCCTCTACTAGGGGCCAGTCTAGCACCAACCACTGATATCCCCCTTCCACAGAGAAGTAGAGCAGTCCCTTGCATGCTCAATCCATCACCAACCTTCCAACCCCAGCCACCCATGCTCATTCCTGAACATGGGTAGCCACTGTAGTGTGAGGTAAGGCATCCAGCGCCTCAGTCCTCAGCACCACCGGGCAAGGACAGAGTTTGTATTTGATAGGAGGACATGGTCGCTTCCATGCCATACCACTCCTAAACCAGAATACTGTTCTTCACCTTGCTGGAATTAACAACCATCAACGTATGCTCTAGGCAAATTCTCACACACATTTTCATCATAGTGGTGGTGCCTGTTATGTTTGTGTACCACTTCCAATTCAGGAGATAGATCAGGATCTTGTACTGGATGTTCATCTACAGTGCAATCATGCATCTTCAGGTCTGCTAACCCTTGAGCTACAGTACAATATTTTTCTTGTTCTTAGCATATTTGACCTCTAAGGGTAGGTTCTGGAGTGCTAAGGTCCAGGCCACAATTCTGCTACTAGATATGTTACCATCTTTAAGTTTCTGGCTCCCCAGGAATGTAAGAGGTTGGTGATAGGTCTCTATAACAACTTTCTTACCACAAATGTCATTTTTGAACCTTTGTACTGCCATACAGTAGAAATTAATGTTTTTTCACACTTTGAAAACTTTTTCCAATGTCACTTAAAGTTTTACTCGCATACGCAATGACACGATTGTCTGAATCATGCTTCTGAAATAACTCTGCACTAATGCTGCTGTCAGTGAACCCTGTCTCTAGATAAAAATCCTTATCCCTCTGTGGGTAAGCAAGACATGGTGCTTAACTATCCTGTAAAGCTTGCATGGCTTTTGCTTGCCCCCCCCCCACACCCAGGATCTGCCTTTTCAGTAGCCTAGTGAGAGGATTAGCAATTTCAGCATAGTCCTGGATAAACTGTCTTGAATAGTTACAGATTCCAAGGAAGCTGTAGAACTCCTTTAAAGTTTTGGGTGGTCCAGTTTTTTGGACTGCTTCTACTTTGGTGTGCTGAGGGTGCAGCCCATCAGGTCCAGCTCCATGCCCAAGATAGTTTACCTTATTTTTGAGCCACTGCCTTTTTTGGTAAGGGCAACTAGGCACCAGCATTTTTCAGTTGGTTTAACACAGAAATCACTTCCGCTAGGTGTTCCTCAAAAGTGTTGCTTTTAATCAGTACATCATCCACGTAAACCAGATTTCTTCTACTTTCAGCATCAGGCATGGCCTTATGTAGAAAGATATTAAAATCTGCTGGTGAATTTAAGTACCAAAAAGGACACCCATTCCATGTATATTGTTTCCTTCCAACGGTAAAGGCCAATTTATAATGATCCTTTGGATCTACCTTCAATGTCCAGAATCCATTTGCTATGTGTAGGCTAGTGAAATATTTTGTACCCTCAATTTTGGCTAAACTTTGGTCCAAATATATCAAGGGCCATCGAGATAAGGGTACCTGTTGGTTCTACTTTCTGTTGTCAATAGTGAGTTTCCACTTTCCTGTAGGTTTTAATACAGGCCAAATGGGGGAATTGTAAACAGAGTTCACTTGTCTTATAATTCCTCACTTTATCAAGGTATCCAGTTATCTCTTGTATGTGTTCATAAGATGCTAGTGGTATTCAGTACTGACGTACATAAACTGGACCTTTACTAGAGTCAGTAGGCACCCTGCTAACATGGAGGTCAGTTACCCCACAATCATGAGCAGCTTTTGCGAACAAGTCCTTGAACTGAAGGAACATTTCACAAACCTTTTCTTTCTCTGCTTCAGTTTCACAGTTACAATCTTGTATGGCTTGTTCAATTTGTACTTTATGATCAGGGACAGGCAAATGTTCACCTGCTTCTATCTCATCTTCTATTATCTCAGAAACATTCTCAATATCAACCACATGTACTTCTTTAAATTGATCAATTACATTTACCATTGTGGACAGTACAAGCTAATCATTTTCAACTTTACATGCATTTATTTCTTCTTTATCTACTGGGCAAATTTCTTGTAAAATAATTAAACAATTTGGTATAGGCCTATTCTCTTCTTCTATCTCATTCTTCTGAACAATGTCCTCTGGTAGCTCCCCAATAACTGGAACAACTAATTCCAAATCATAAAAGGATTGCCCTATCCCTACCCCTAACTCACAGTTAGCATCTATAGTGATAGGTTCTACCTTTAGGTTCTGTACCAAGATGTGCATTACTCTGATGCTCATGTCCAAGCAAGGTGTGGAATAGATTTTTAAACATATATCACTAAATTGCTTGTCTAGCACAAATAGTGCAGTTTTGTTAGGCACTTCTAGGCCTTTCTTTTTCTTAACCCGTAAGAAAGAACTCCTTTACATTACCTGGAATTGTTGTAGTGAACTCACTCGCCAGCAGGCACACTTGAGGAACAGTTTGTCCAGACTTCAAGGCTTGTGGTGTCACCTTTATTGGGTAAGGGTTTTTCCCTATTTGTGACCAAAGAACATCATTGGCAAGGTCAACATACACACCCAGTCATACAAGGATGTCTAGACCAAGGTATGTGGGGGATTCTAGGCCTTGTACTACCTTCACAGGGTGTTGTATTTTCTTTTGCCCTATTTAGAGGTTCAAAGCACAGATACCTATGCTTTCCGTGCTGTTTTTCTGGTGTGGAACATTTTCCAGCCACTCCATGTTAAACTAGGCCTCCACTTTTTTAACACCTTGTAAAGCAGTTCACTGATTAGACAGTGCTCATAACCTAAGCATAACACAGAATTAGCAGTCTGCAAATTCTCTGCTTTGATTGGCACCTTTAATCCGTCTTAATCTAACCTTATTTTTCATAGAAAAAAGAGTGATTCAGTGGCAGTGTTTCCTTTCCACCATCCTCGAAGGGGGTTGGATACTCAGGATCCAATGTCCCTGTATCAGATGCAGAATGGGTCTCTGAGATAACAGGGTTCACTTCGTTTGTGAAGAAAGTTAGGCCTCTTGCATTAACCTCAGACTGTACCACATCAGGCTTTGACAGACAAACCACATGAGCTCTATTCCTTCATGGAGCCACATTTTCAGAATTACCCAGTACAGATACATTAGGTAAATCAGAACTTATAAAATTCAGTTTAATCATTGCATCATTTTTCTCAAGATAACATGATTCTGATTGTTTAGCAACCTTAAGACTCTTCCCAAATGGAATGGGCCTGTTTACCTGTTACCACAAGATTCCATGAAAATAGTCAAAGATAGGCCAAAATCTTTTTAGGATGTCATTCCATTTAAGAAATCATCCACAGTTCTATCAGGGATATACATTGGGTGGTTGACTTCCATTTTGCCAAACATTAACTTCAGCCATACTTTAACTAGAGTCTGTTGAGTCCTCCTTCCATAACTTACGACCTGTAAGCCATCAGAGAGGGTTTTCAATACATTGGAGTCACCTACCACATCAATCAGCCTGTCATATAAGTTTCAGGACATCAGGGTCACTTCTGCTCTAAAGTCCACCAAAGCTTCATGATTTAGACTGTTTTCAATGTTGATGTCAAAGTGAATCTGTCTGCTCCCCCCCTTAGGGATCAAGTTGCCGATGTAGAATTTGTATTTCTTAACTCCTGACAGCATGGCAGGTTCACCATGACACCCTACACTGTTTGCAGCAGTAACTCCAGATGCTTCTAGGGAAAGGTAAGGCTCTGAGCTAACATTTTCATTTTCCAATTACATAGCAGTTTCATTACCATTGTCAGCAATTGCAATTTCATTTACCTGGGCAGCATTAAGGGGTATGAAGGGACTAGTCAGTTGCCATGATTTGCTCCACTTGCACTGGATGCAACAGAGGAACTTTGCACGGAAGTATGGAAACTGAGTGGTAGCTGGAGAGTAGGGAGAAAGCGAGTTTGAACAAGTGCTCTTAAGTCCCCTATCTGGTTTCTCATTTCTTCCTGTGATTTCTTCATTTCTTCTCTCATTTCTTCTATCTTTGGGGAACTAGGTCTAGATCTGTCTTGATCATTGTTATAATTTAGATGGCCCCCATGGTTACCTCTACCACCTCTATAGCCATTGTAGTGTCCCCTATTATAACCTCTATTGCCATTATAGTATCCCCTCCCATATCTCCAGCCAAGCCCTCTATCAGGATCATATCCTCTGTAGGAGAGACCCTGGTTTTGATATGGCTCAGGTTTTCGGAATTGGTGAGGGCTTTGATAGAACTGTGTCTCAGGACCAGGTGGTGGAACCACAACAGGGGAAGCTTGGGCAGGGTTGGTAGGTTGGAACACCACTGTGCGGTCTGGTACAGCCTTAGGCTGCTTCACAGTTTGTACTGGTGGAGTGTTATTTCCCTTTTTCTTCCTTGTCTTCTGTTTTTGGGAGAAGATAGCTCACTCCCCCTCCATAGTCAAGGTACTCAAGGTAGTTACCTCAAACACTTGGTCTTTGGGAGCAGGGCCCCTCCCCTCTTTTTCTGTGGAGGACAGTCATTGCCTCTTACAGAGTCCCAGATTTGCTCTGCCTGCCTGACAATCCAATGGACATCCCTGTGCCTCTTTTTAAGCTCAGGTACCAATTGTACCCTAATAGAAGAGGGTAAACCTTGATAATATGCATCTTGGAAGTCATCCAAGTCACTGTCTGAGTGACCTCATGCTCCAAAGTACACATCCTTCAGCTTACAATAATATTCCCTTGGGCTTTGGTCAATACCACACCGCATCTGGTAGGCAGCATGCCTGGCTGCACCCTTAGTGTGATATTTACCAAACTCCTTTTCAATCATTTGTACAGCCTATCTGGTTTATTCCAACTGTCTCAAGACATTCTTGACCACTCAGCTTGAGGGTCATCAACAGACCACCTGATCACAAAACTCTGTTCTCCCTCATCAGTTATGGACAATGATTCAAAACACTCATTCAATTTATGAATATGCTGCTCAATGCCTTCCTTCACAGTTTTAGAATTGTACTCATTTCCTACCAACTTCAGGGCCTGTGTAACAGTCCTTGATTTTAAATATCCCTGCTCCTTTTCAGACACCTTATTATTTCTCTTGGGCCTAACAGGTGACATCCTCAAAATCAGAGCTTCTTCTTTGTTTAGTTTCGTGCCTCTTTTTTGCTTATCATGTGATTCCTCTTCTGACCAGGGATATTACTTTTCAGGGGAGAAGTCATAAGCACCTGATTCCTCAGATGCTCTAGGTCTTGCCTGATTTTTACTTTTACTCTTAGTTTCTCCCTTTTGGGCCTTTAAATCTCTAACTTCTTTTCCTAATTCAAAGACATATTTTTCCAAAAGGGTATAATGCTCTTTTCATTGTCTATCTTCACCCAGTTCACCTGGTGAAGCTGCACGTTCTGATCTACCCTTTTCTGTCTGTATATCTGGTCTCCTTAATATTTTCTTTATTTCTACTGGTACACTGATCTCTTTATCTCTATGTATTTTCTCTTCTTGCACTATTTCTTCTTGCTCCAACTCTTCTTCAGCACTAGATTGAGAAGGGGAGTGTCCTATGTAGGGGACTGTATCTCCTGCAGTTCCTGCACAGAGAGAATTCCAAAAAGGATAATCTTCATGTTCATTACCCTGGAGCAGATACTTTGAGAGGGACTACCGTAGGCTTCTTTGCTCAGAGGTCCCCTCCTTCTTTTTGCCTAACAGGTATTTCTCCTTCTGAGTCCAGTCTTCCTCTTTACTATCAAATTGCTCTTTTAAATCAGTATACTTTTTTTTTACTCTTGGCTAAATATTTATTGACCTGCTCATTAGCTGTAATATTTCAGCTTTCTCTTTTTAAAAAGCTGAACACCACTCTTTTAGCTATTTATTAGCTTTTAATATTTCGGCCTTCTCTTTTTCCAAAGCTGAACACAGCTGTTTTAGCTGTTCATTAGAATTTTATAAAACAGCAATAACAGTCTTTAGTCAGACCAAGTTACAGCCTTTGTCAGTCATTCTCTCATTACTTTTATCTAACTGTTTCTTGAGCAATTGTATCTGGCCTACAAGTCTATTGCATTCATGAGATTTCTCCCATAGTTGTTGGCTTAGCTGTTTTACTTAATTAAATAAACTTAATTTATCAGCATGCAGATCCTCAAGCAGACCTAATTACTCCTTGTTAGGTTTCTCTAAACTTCAAGTTTTTCATCTTGGTTGCAGCTCTGATGCAGAGGTGTCAATGGCTCCACTTTACTGGGAGGTAATGGAAGCTCTAAAAGCTGCACCTCTGTGCCTGTCTGAACCGTATCTGCAACTACAGCTGTCATGTTTTTACACACTAGTTACCAGAATTCAACAACAATAATAATATTGTCTTGAACAACTCTTAAATAACAATCATGTTTTACCCAACACGACTTAAAACAAGTGATCAAGTCTTTCTTGTGATGCTTTAAAAGTCTTCCCTTGCAGCTTTACTGAGCAGACAATTACTTCTTTCTGTCTTTTTCTTTTTTTGTCACTTTTGTCTAGGGGTTACTAATGCTCTTTGAAGCTAGAACAGAAAAAAGATTAGTTATGCCCTTCAGTAACTTTATAAATGAATTCTCATAATAATATAGATTTCACATACACTCTTGGGTGTGGTCTGTCATTTACTAAACAATTATCCATGTGGACCAGCCCCCAACTAAGTTGTAACAATAGGTATTATATACATTTTTACTATAGGCACTCAACTATGCATCAGGCCTTACACCACAAAATTTCCAAAAAACGCATAAATAATTATAACATTCAAATATGATATTACCCCTATTGTAAAGGTTCTGGATAATGGTAAAGCACATTTCTGCCACTCCAAGAAGTATGAAAAATAAATGTTATTAATAATGTGTACACAAATTCTAAATATTCATAATTTGCATAAATACTCTTTGTAAACATAATAACAAAAACTGTAATATCAAACAACAAAGGTTTCAGAAAACCAAATAAACAAAACAAAGAAATAAAACAAAAACAAAACAAACAGCTTGCAGTTTTGATAACTTTGGCAAACAGTATTTTTTTTTGGGTAAAAATATTTCAAATGACTTTGTTCAATTATTACATTGACTTTTCTTTGTAACTTGTTCAAATATATTTTCTCATACAAAAATGTTTATCTTTTAATTAAAATCAAGCTTAAACTATGTATCAAGATTTTGTATTTAAAAATTAAGTTACTATGTTATCTATGTTACCTCCCAAGATAAGCCAAGGTAAAATATTAAAAATTAAGATAATTAAAATAATACCTAAACTTCTGGTTATTTGTAGAGGCTGGGTCCTCTTTCCTTTTAGCTTTAAAAATCTTGGTGAGAATTTCTCATTCTGAATGATAAAAGTTCTTTAGTAGTTGGATTTACTGTAGTCTTCTGTCCATTCTCCCCCCGAACCCAAAACCTTGGCCTTCTCTGACATCAGTTCTGCAGATCAGACGGGCTCCTCCTGGCTTAGAAGTCATGAATATTCAAAAGTTACTTGTTAGGATTTTGGTGGGAACATCAAACAATGAGATACCCACAGCTCAGCAGCACAACAGTAGATTTTTTTTTTGTTATAGCAAAGTTCTTGTTTGGTAACTGTATTTTATGGTTGTTTCTGTTTTTGAATTAATTTCCACTTGAATCTGGATGTTGGACTCATCTATTGTCAAACAGCACTGCAGACTTGTTTTGGCTGATAAATTTAACAGTTAGTCTATGTCCATGCTTGGCTTTAGCAGAGAAGTTCCAAAACATCACTTTAGTCAAGATGTCCAGTACATAGACTACAGCTTTGCTCCATCCAATATTGGAAAAGTCCATTTATAACAATCAACTTTCTTGTAGCTGCCCCTTGTTGCACTTTTGTGTCAGCTCCCAGGCTTGATAGCTATATTCCCAATATAAAGTCCATAGTTTATAGAATGTTTCATAAAACTTGTTTTTATAGATTTCATAAAAATGCTTACAGATTCTTGATTTACATTTTGTGCAGTTCAAAAGGATGTGACTTTTTCCTATCTGCCATTTTCACAAAGTTTATAATATTGAAAAGATTTCTTCTGAAGATGAATCCCTTTGTCTCAGCTTAATGAGCAATAACACCATGCTGTTTGCAGATTGTTGAAGAGATCTTTTAGACAAAGTGACACCTTATTACTTTAAGGCACCTACGGATCACATATCTGGATGGGTCATGAGACCAGCTTTCATTTAAGACTAAACAACTTTGTTTATTCATGATAGTTTTGATACCACAGTATTCTGCAGATAGCCAGGCTGGCATAGATGCTGCAGACTTTAATCTCAGTCATTTAACAGATTCTCAGATCCCCTCCCATGTGGTGTAGTTTGGTTTAAAAATATTTTAAAACAGCTTTGCAATCGGTAAGGGCATTTTCTTCTCTCTCAAAGTTAATACACTTTTAAAAAAACACTGCATTTTTTTCTTCTCAACCATGGCTTGTACCAGTCTGTAATACCATTATAAAGTTACCACCTGTCAAGTGTCCATAGTAACTATCTTTTTATCTGTAGCTTCAGAAAAGTAAAACGTATTTCCTTAATTGGCATGGATGCTATGTCCCTTTTGAGTTAGACAGAATGCATTTAAAAAAAAGTTGAAAACAGACCCCTTTTTTTCCTTTCTTGCAGCATGTAGAAAGCAATTCTGACCAGATGTTTTATAGTATGGCTGCCCAATTATCTTAACTTACTAATTAAGCATTTATAAATATCACAAAATAGTAATTAACATAATGTAAAAATAATAATGATAATAAAAATATTTTAGTAACCAAGTTTGTTCCTACACTTCCCTGGTGTTAGTAATCCCCCCTCCCTCTAACTGCTAGCCCACATTACAATTAAAACTTTCCTGGTGCTAGTGGTTCCCCCTTCTTCCAATAGCCAGCCTGTAGGAAAACTGACAACCCTCCCTTGTGTCTAGCATCACACCTGCAGCACCGAACACCAACCATGGGTGTACATACAGCAACTGACCAGACCTCCTCACACTTCCTCAGCTGGCTGCCATATGTCCAGGCAGGGAGCACAAGTCTTATATATAGGATAGGGTGACATGCCCTGTCCTATAGATACAATGCACTCTCCCTGTGCTGGCCCACTGGAGCAGTGGCAAGTGGTCCACTTGCAGTGCTGACATCCCAGGTTTGGAGATGGACTCAGGATTTGGAGGACTGATCAGGGGGAGAAGGATTGAGAGTCCTATGGACTGCTCTCCTTCTCTGGGGGGACGGGAAAGTGTCCAGCATAATGAGGACCTCTGATGAAGGCTGGGGATACCATCACAGCTGGCACCACACAATAGGGGGTAGGGCAGATGTTGGTGTCATTGCATGTCCCTGCCCCAAGGGGAAAAAAAAACAAAACAATGCAGGCCCCTAATGATGGCACCCATCTCTGCCACTGCTCCAGCAACAGACCAAAATCTGCTGGGGGGGTAAGCCAGGGGCAGATGACCAAGTACCTTGGAGAGGGGGGAGCTCGCCTGGTGGTCCTGCCCAGGGGAGTAAGCCTGGGGATGGAGGGGGTGGGTAGAGGAGTGGGTGGCTGGAACCTCCCTTTCCTGGAATAGGAGCCCGGTGAAAAAAAAATTTAAATAAAAAAAAAGGTTCACGCTTCCTGCCTGGCAAATGGCAGTCAGCTGAAGAGGTGTGAGGAGGGCTGTGCCAGTCACTGTATGTGCAACCGTGGAACCAGGGATACTGGTAAGGTGACAGGAATGGGTGTTTAGTGCTACGGGGAAGGGGCGCCAGATACCAGGGAGAGTTGTCAGTTTTCTTACAAGTTGGCAGTTGGAGGACAGGGGCCACTAGCATGAGGGAAGTTTTAATTTTATTATGAGCTAGTGATTGGGGGAAGGGGACCAGTAGCACCAGAAAAGTTATAATATTATTACAGGTTGGCGATTTGGGGGGCACTAGTACCAGGGAAGTTATAATATTATTTCAGGCTGGAGATCAGGGGGATCACTAGCACCAGGAATGTTTTGGTTGTATTGTGGGCTGATGATCAGAGGGATGAGGGACCACTAGCACCATAGAAGTTATAATATTATTACTGGCTGGTGATCACAGGAAGGGGGAATCACTAGCACTGGGGCCATTTTACTTGTATTATGGGCGGGTGATCAGGTGGGACCTCTAGCACCAGAAAAGTTAAAATATTATTAAGGACTAGAAACTGGGGGGACCACTGGCACTGGGGACATTTTACTTGAATTACGGGCTGGCAATCAGAGGGGAAGTGCCACAGATCAGAGGGGTGGGTGTGCTTCCCCAGCAGACAGCTGGCCAGGTGGTGGCATTACCTTCAGCAGCCACTAGGGTTGCCCAGAGTAAGTTGGGGTTCTGTTTGGAGGTATTTGCACTATGCAAAAGGACAGCGCTAATCCCTTTTGTGCAGCATAAGGCCACTGAATATGGGGCATTGTCACTATTCATAGCTATGCCCTTCCCCTTGCCCATATTCATACATTATGTTTTACATGGGTGTTAACCATCTTTGCCCATGCAAAGGTCCCTTTTGAATATGGGGATCTAGGGCAACCACTGGTTTGTGTGGGCAAAGACCTGTTAACACCCATGCAAAACGTTGAATATCATGCCCCAGGTGCTAGATGGAAATATATATATTGTTGATATAATTGCTCATGCCACTGCCTTTTGGACTTTTGGACAGCAAGGGCATGGACATGGTGAGGGCACCAAGAGTTTGGCAGGAGGACTGTGTAAGCCCCTCATGATTTCTGGAGCTTATCTTTTGTCCTCTTGTCTTCTCTCCTTGCCCCTTCCTGTATCATCACCCTCAAGACCCACAGTTTGCCAATGGGGGACCTGCAGAGCACTGCAGTCTGTAGCCTGAGCCCTGAAGGGATGCAAGCGAGAGTTCTACTCATGATCTTTGCAGCTGGAGTTACCCTTACCCCCATCCTTGAGCCCCTCCTGTCTCTCCTGGGGCTGAGGCAGGGGTCAGGAGGAAGATCGTTGCACAGCTAGAGTGTTCCCCAGCCTATGAGAAGCAGTGACCAGGGAACAATGGAGAGAAGCATGGTGGCCATGAACAGGCTGCCACATATGTGCAGAAGAGTGGCTATCAGAGCTGTAGCTCCATTTCAAAAAGCTGGCCATGCACCTGCCTCTGACATATCCCAGGACCAGGGAAGGCAGCGGAGCTGAGAACAGAGTAAAATGCACCATATGGCACCCAGCAAAGGTGTTTCCCAGCCCAGGGCAGGCAGCAGGTGGGGAAGAAAAAATGAATACAGTCCGCACATGCACCAGTGGGGAGAGTGGCTCAGATGACTGTTTTTCATAATGGGAGACCCGACTTAGCAATGGGCATAATGCTGAGTAAAATGAGTAAAGCCCTGGTCCCAGGACAGTTAGTGGCACCAGAACATGATAACACCAGCGGTGGGGCGGGGGGACTTTAAAGAAAGCAGCAGCAATCTGTCAAAATTGGGACTATATTGTAAACAAATATGGTGGCCCTTATAACTTCACAGCCTGCAAAGCCTCATGAGAAAAGGGTCTGGGCTAGACCCAACTTTGACAAAAATAGAGATTGTGGTACTCAACCCCAAAGACAATCCAAATAAATATGCTTGTTTTACTACATCGTAAGTCATCTGGCAAACATAAATTGATATAGTCTAAAAATAGATTATCCTCATTTTTTAGGTTTTGTGTGAGGCGGACTGGCCCAAAGTTAAAAGATTAAGAAAACAGGTACAAGAAGTTACATCATCCTTTTTTGAGGTAATTTGAGAGAAAAAGGAGGTGAAAAGAAAGAAAATTAAAAAATACTTTTCTTTTATAGAACCTTCAGGGCCCACATATTGGAACTGAATTTGTATTTACAAGATTAGCAGGTGAGTTCCCATCTTAACATACATAAATATTTAAATATGATATTATAAGAGAGTTTTCTGAGAACTTACAATGTAGTAAAACAAAAATTGTTTATTATTTACATTACAGAATTGTTTGTTAAAGAAAGCAGCTCAGGATTATCTGATGAAGGGACATGAAGGTCCTGAAACATAATAAGAAGCTAAATCATAAGAGCACTTGTAGAAAGATTTATGGATTTATGAGAATAAAAAAAACTTGAAAAATATTTTTGAGAATAAAAAACTTGAAGGATATTTATTTGAATTGTCTTTGGGGTTGAGTACCAAAAGCTCTATTTTTTTGTTGAATGTTAATCTGCAGAAGTTTACTCCCCCCCAAAAAAAACTCACTTAAAGGATAAGAAACAAAAAGGGAACCATGGGATAGAGCACTCTTTTGTGGATTATTAGACCCAACTTTGTCCATGACTTTCAGTCAATGAGGAGCCAGCTATGTGCTAAAGACTGCCTAGGAACAAGCCTGATCCATCAGGCATCGAGTTTCATGCCAGATGAAAGGGGCTGCTCCCAGGGATTGAGGCCAGATCAGTAAGATTGCTCAGTGAGTGACTGTGTGAAACTCAAGAGTCATGTACCAATGGGCTACTACCCCCTGCCTTGTGGGCCTGACCAAGGTTGACGGGCCAGGGCTCTGCTGATGTTACTTGGGGGACTTGTTTCCAAAGAATAATAAAATAGTGTGGTGCCTCCATCCACAGTATAATTTAAGTGGCACAGATGACAGACTTGTACAACAGCTTGGCATGCTCTACTCCCCACCTCCCCAAATAGCCACCCCACACCTGGAACACTAAACACAATTGCAGATTTTCAATATGCATACAACTGAAACAGGCAGAAAAAGGGGAGATATTGCTGATGGGTGATCTGAATATGCCAGATGTTAACTGGAGTGCAGTAGCAGCAGCCACTTCGAAGAGTGGGGTTATTCTAGATGCCCTACAGGGGGCATGCCTTAGATAACTAGTATTGGAGCCCACTTGAGAGGGAGCAATCTTAGACCTGGTTCTCTCAAATGGAGATGAAGAGAGATCACAGATGTAGAAGTGGGTAGCCATCTGGGAACTAGCGACCATTAAACAGTATGGTTCACAATAAACACAGCAATAGAGTCAAGTCATACAAAGGCAAAAGTACTGGACTTTAGGAGGGCTGACTTTGCCAAAATGGGTGAGTGCCTAAGGAATGCACTAGCAAATGGGCAGGAAGGAGGGTGGAAGAACAATGGGAATAATAAAACTGCCATCACAGAGGTAACAAGTCTTTGTGTGAAGCAAATAAACAAAGCGAAGCGATGTAAGAAACCACTATGGTTCTCAAAGGAAGTGGCAGTGAAGGTTCAAGAGAAAAAGCATTCAGGAAGTACAAGGAATCACAGAAGGGAGCAGGACAGAGAACTGTATCAGTTAAAGCAAAAGGAAGCTGGGAAGGCAGTCAGAACAGCAAAGGCCCAAACCAAGGAAAAGATAGCCAACTCAGTTAAGAAGAGGATAAAACCTTTATAGGTACATCAGGAGCAAAGGAAGACCAAGAGAGGGATAGTGAGGCTTAATAAAGGGAGGGAGGCTGGGCAGAGGTGACTGTGAAAAGGCAGAGATACTAAACAAATATTTTTGCTCAGTATTTACAAAGGAAGAGGGAGGTACCTAAAACAAACAGTAGAAACACTCTGGATACAGAAGTTGATACCAGCCCATTTACAGAAGAAAGGGTTCTGAAAGAACTCTTAAAACTGAAGGTGGACAAAGCAATGGGACCTGATGGGATTCATCCAGAATTCTAAAAGAACTAAAGTGTAGAACTAGTGACACCACTGACTACCCTCTTTAACAAATCATGGGAGGATGGGGTGGTACCCGAGGACTGGAGGAGGGCAGATGCGATTCTCCTTCACAAAAGTGGGAGCAAGGCAGAAGCAGGAAACTACAGACCTGTTAGTTTAACCTCAGTGGTAGGGAAAATGATGGAATCACTTCTGAAGGAAAGAATTGTCGAGTATCTAGATGCCAGAGGGGCACAGGACCCAAGACAACATGGATTCACAGCGGGAAGGTCATGCCAGAAGAATCTGATAGATTTCTTTGACTGGGTGACCAAAGTAGTAGATCAGGGAGGGGCTGTGGACATGGCCTACCTAGACTTTAGCAAGGCATTTGACACAGTCCATCAAAGATTAATATACAAGTTAGCCAGCCTGGGAGTGGGTCCCAAGATGACAGCCTGGGTAAAGAATTGGCTGGAGAATAGGACACAAAGAGTAATAGTAAATGGAGTCCACTCTGAAGAAGGGGGTTACTAGTGGGTACCAGGGTTCAGTATTAGACCGGTCCTCTTCAATGTCTTTATAAGCGACATTGCAGAGGGACTTGAAGGAAAAGTATGCCTCTTTGCAGATGACACAAAGATCTGCAACAGATTTGATGCACAAGGTGGGGTGGAAAGGATGAGAAGGGACATGGCAAGGTTAGAGGAATGGTCAAATATATGGCAGCTTAGATTCAATGCTAAGAAGTGCAAGGTAATGCACCTGGGAAACAAAAACCCAGGGGAAGAGTACACAATGGGGGGGTGAGATACTAACAGCAACAAAAATGGAAAGGGACCTGGGGGTAGTCATATCAGATGACATAAAAGTGGGCAAGCAATGTGAGAGGGCAGCAAGGAGGGCTGGGTGGATACTGGGATGCATAAGGAGAGGCATCACCAGTAGAAAACAGGAAGTTATTATCCCTCTGTACAGACAGCTGGTCAGACCCCTTCTGGAGTACTTCGTGCAGTTCTGGAGACCCAATCTCCAAAAGACATAGACAGAATGGAAGCTGTCAGAGGAGGGCAACTAAAATGGTGCAGGGTCTGCACTGGAAAACATATGAAGAGAGACTTAAGGAGCTTAATATGTATAGCCTCGAGGAAAGGAGGGAGAGGGGGGACATGATAAAACTTTCAAGTACCTCAAGGGAATCAACAAAGTCCAAGAGGGTAGCATCTTTCAAAAAAAGAGGTGTGCAAGAACAAGGGGGCACAATTTGAAGATAGAGGGCGGCTCAGAGGTAATTTAAGGAAGTATTTTTCACAGAGAGGTTGTGGATGCATGGAGCGGCCTTCCAGAGGAGGTTGTGGAGTCAAAAACAGTGGTGGAATTCAAGCATGCATGGGACAGTCATAAGGCAATTCTAGGGGTTGGGGGCAGGAAGAAGTAGGCTGCTGGTTAACTAGGATCTGCAGCTTATTCATTAGGTAGGGAAATGGGCAGACTGGGTGGGCCAAGCCGTCCTTATCTGCCGTCAAATTCTATGCTTCTATGTAACTGGGGACTATTGCCAATACTATGCTCACAGTTGAAGTATTCAAAAATGAAGTTGTTTCCATGCTATACTTCCCAAATACCTGTGGAGAAATAGCAGGCATACATATACTACACACCTTAAAGTTACACAGAGTAACTGCACAACCAGTAATAATATGCTCTTGGGACAGTGTTCAATCAAACAACAAACCCTTTTATTAGGTGATGATTGGGTTAAGGGGTTGTAAATTAGGATAATTGACTTGGCAGATTGACTTTTAAGTTTTAACACTTGAAAGGTCTTTAAACCCACCTCCCACCTGCATGGCCTATCTCAGATGCAGTTCCCAAATTAATAGTCCAGATAGACATTCCCAGTTAGCTTCACTGTGTAACCAGACTTGGACCATTTCAGACTTGATGCATGTTGCAGCTGGTTGGCCAGCATTGGTGCACATCAAAAATGATTTGATTAATCCCTTTAACCATGGAATTGTGACTGAACATTAAAGAAAGAACTTAATGGCTGAATCCTTAGGCAAACTGTCATTTGTAATCCCAGGTCCAATGGCCTGCAGTACAGTTCAAAGGCAACTTGGAGCAAAGGGAACTCAGGAACACTTTTGCAGGGCTAGATCTGAAATTACCCACTGTTCTGAAGGATCTCAGTCTCTGGATTGAAGACAGAATGGTTAGCCCCCCCTTGGGCAGGCTTGAACCTCTGGAGTCTCAAATTCAGGCTTCTGAAGCAGGGACCAGCATAAAGGGACCAGTGCTGGCACAACATACACCCCAACATGGTCACAAAGTAGCACTAACCATTGTGTTAATGATCAGCTCCCTAAACTGGCCAAGTGTTGATGAAGCGCTGGACTCAGAATACAGTCTCTGGAACTTTTGGCATTGGAAACAGAATGCAGTCTCAGGAACCTTGTGTCTGGGAACAGGCTTTGTCAAATTTAGCTCTGAGTTCCCACTCTGGCAGTTTCACTCAGGATACCAATTCTGGTAAATACAGGCTCTGGTATGAAAAGTCAGTCTCTGTTCCATTCAGGCAGTTCAAGCTGGCACTTCTATCTCTCTGCTGATCTGGCTTACCTCCCAGAATGGGACAGGCAACAGTCTGTCTGAAGTCTCCCAAAGTTCTGGCCCTGGTCAGCAAAACAGCACTTCACTTAGCTGGAGCCCTTTCTAATAGTCAGCAGCCACAGGAGTTCTCCTGGGTTATTTACTGGAAAAGCCCCAGGCAGGCCTTCTATCGTTCTTTGGGGGAGAAGTGGCAGAGTACTCCTTACTCTTTGGGAGCCCGATTCAGACTGTTCCCAGTTGTAACTGTCCATGGGGAGTCACAGGAAAATGGCAGCTTTTGATTGGTTAAAGAGGCTGTCAATCACATTTCTGAATTTCCGATTAACTATTCAGAAGGAGCCAAACACACAGTCCTCTATTCTTACCAGCAGCTACAGCTAAGGACCCATTTAGGGCTTTCTGAGTAACAACTGCCTGAAACAAAAGGTTGCCCAAGGTCAGACAGCTAAATGTCCAACTTTAAAGTCCATTTTTATAAATAAGCTGTTCAGTGTTAAAACTAAGCATTGAAAACTTTCAACAGGGATCTCTCTGCACTATCATTTGGTGCAGGAGTGGAGTTTGACAGAGCATTCCGTAGCTGGTCACAAGTGCCGAAGCACTCAGACCCAGCACAGGCAATTGGCACTATATACAGATGCAGAGCTCTTAAAGTTATAGTGCAAAGGCATCAGCTCACACATTCGCACAGAATCTATGCATACACAGATATTTAACCATGGATTCAAACTTTAAACTGGTTATTAGCCCAGGTTCAAGATGGCAGAACACCAAGGCTGGACCAAAGCCAAACAGAGAACAATGGAGGTGCCCAGGGAGACAAGCCAAGGTAATCCCCAGGTGAAGGAGGGGTTACATGTGTACTGAGGTGTAGGCCAGTCTGTCACTGTCTGTCAAGGTAATGTTGGCTTGGCAGACCTGAAGAGTCTGAGATCCCAATGAAAGTATCTGTGTGAAGAAAGGAAACTGTTTTTAAAAACAAAAACTAAACAATTAAGGGAAGATTGCAGCTGGGATTTTCCTGCTCGTACCACAGACATTCCCTTAGGTGGATGAGTTTTTGCATCATTTACAGCCTGTGAAGGCCATTGTTTTGTTCCAAGTCCCAAGCCAGAGAGAGAGAGAGAGAGAGAGAGAGAGAGAGAGAGAGAGAGAGAAGTGAAATCGGTGAGAAACCATCAACAAGCCAGGAGCAACAGCATCCAGCCTGCCTCTCCAGCAACTGACACCAGAGGTGTCAACTAAGTCATCAAACAATGAGCAAACACTGGTGTTTTGGCCCTACAGCTGGGACGAAAGTGTACTGTGACAGGGACTGAGGGAGAAGTCCTGGGCAGAACTTTGTCATTTCCCAGGCTAAAAACCTGTGGAGGCCACACAGCCACTCATCCCCTGGATTACAAATAGGGGCCCCTTTGCAAATGCATTCAACTTGTTTAGACATGTTATAGTTTTGTTATGCAACAGTAGCATTAAAAGCAAAAACAAGGTGCTGCGTCAGCATGTGGTCTAAAAGCAAAACAAAATGGTTATATTAAATGCACGCTGAAAATAGAAAATAGAGTTAAAAATCTACATTTCAACCTTAGGTCTTCTTCTGGAAATATCTAAAAGAGAAAAAAACAAGTTAGTGTTAGAGGGCAGGTAAAATGAGAGAGATATATATGTGGAGAAAGAAGAAAGGGGAGGCTCAGGGAGAAGAGGTGATAAATGGTAAGATTAAGAGAGAATCTGTGAAACAAAAAGGTGATGATGGGAAAGATAAAGCATCATGGGAGTGAAAGAGCTGGGGAAGTTCCCAGGTGGAGACTAATTAACAGGGCCTAGTAAGAAGGCTGAAAGGTGACAAATGTGTGGGAAGGAGACATAAATGGAGACATATGGTGAAAATGAAAAATAAATTAAATGAGTACAAAAACAAATAGACTTTAGGGGGAAAAAAAGGGATGGCTGAAAGATGTTAGTGGAAAATAAGTCTCATTTAAACCAGAGGGCTGCTGGGAGCCAAGGTGGATGATCAGCTTGGCTTTCATGTTTTTTCTATGGTCAGGATCCCAGAAGCCCTGCTGAAGGACACAAACAGAAAGGTCATTGACATTGTGGTCCCAGGAGATAAAGTGGGATACAATGGGTTTAGTAGTTTCACCATTCCTAACTGCTCTGTAATGTTCCCTGAAACGGTCAGCAAGACACCTACCAGTTTCTCCGATGTAAACAGCTGTACACTTCTGCAAAGAATACAATACACCACGCTAGTGGAGGTGCATGAGAACTCCTTGGTAATGTGAAAAACACCTGTATGCCCCCGAATCTCAGTCACACTGGAAATAAATTTGCAGGTGTAGCAACGAGTCCTGTTGCAAGGTTTGGTACCTGGGAGGGAGGAACTGTTAGGAATAGGTAGGCTGCTTTTAACCAGGAGATTCCACAGGTTAGGTGGCCGGCAGTAGGAGGCAATAGGTGGTTCTGTAAAGGAAGCACCAATGTTAGGGTCAGTTTGCAAAATGGGAAAGTTACTAGCGTTAAAAGTGAATTTTATCTGCAACCTTTTAAAGTGTGCCACTGAGCTTCATCCTGCTAGCAGCATCAGCGTCCCCAGTGAGGTACCCACTGATACATAAATAGAGGGCTCTCATGCATGGCATTTGGAAGGAATTTAGTCAGGTGCACCCACATTGGGGGTTTGAGTACTGTTGGAGAGGAGGGCAGATTCTGTGTGGTGAATTGTTGAATTGTTTTATTACTTGCCTGAAGTTTTAGTTTTTTACTGCATAGAGTGATAGAGTTCACAGCCTCTCCCATTGCTCCCAGTTTACCTCTCTGTCCCCTGGTTCTTTCTGTACCCTCACTTTTGAATAAATTATTTGCTTGAACTGTATTTTATGGTTTGGGAACCAGCATTGCTTACTGTATCATGTGTTTTTGGATCAGGACTGTGTGGGCAGTGAATGCACTGTTTTATGGGGCATGATAGCCTTGTATGTCAGCATCGAGATACCCCATATTGCCTCCCCAAGCGGAGGCAACATGCCATATTAGGGCAGTGTACCCAGTGCAACACATCCTCTGGTAACCCAAGGTGACCCCCTCAGGAGGTATGAAGAGGTGAGCTGTCCATGCTTTGGGAGGTGCACTATACTGTATAATCACAGAATCACAGACATTTTTCTTGTTAAGTCACTGACCCCCTTCACCTGATCAGAAAGAGATACATGGTGTTTTGGAAGAAATGGCCACAGCCATGTGTTTATTTGTAAACAACCAACAACAAGTAATAATGTGATGTGCACAGCTCTGTAGTGTCAGCAAGTCTGTTATCATGCAGTCTGTACCTTCCACTAGCATGTTCACTTACTAACAGGGGACATTCCGGGCAGAGCTGCTATTTCTTAAAAAGGTAGAACCTGCATAGGGCTTCTGGCCTCAGAAGTATAAGTTGTGACTTCTGAGCCATGTGCCATCCACCCCTCCCCTGTCAGAGGGTAGTAGATATGCAGGCCAAAACCCTTGTCAGCTATCCCCTGATTGGCCCATAGGACTGCTAATTATTAAGGGCTCACCTCTTGCCTGTCTCAAGAGGAATCCATCTGTAAAAGTGGAAATTTATCCCATGACCCCTCTTTGTAATCTATCTGTAAGACTCCCATGCTGCCACACTTACATGACTTTGATATACCTAATCAACCACCTACCACTATCCTGTTAGAGAAGGAAGAAAACATAGGGAAAACTCATTGGAATAAAACAGGTAAATTCCTCCTCAGCAGATAATGAGATAACAGGCTCCATGCCTGCCCTCAGCCATCTTTCCCCTGCTTGCAGGGTGGGCAGTTGGGAATCTCACTAGATGAAGGAGCAAAAAGGCTGAGCTCCCATATCTTGGCCCTTGTATAGCCTTCTTGCTCCTCCCTCAATCCAACTTCCCCCATCCCTGGCCAGCCAACTAACTATGGCAACCCTCCCCTTTTCCCCTCCCCCTGCCATACACCTCCTAACCACCTTCTGCCAGCTGTTGAGGGAAGGGCCCACAGACAAAATGCTTGTAGGCTTCAAGGGGCCCCTTCACCAGCTGTCTATTGTCTTAGTAGGTCCCTAACTCCTTCAACTTAACAGAAAATATATGCACAGTGATTAAGATGAAATGACCACAACCATGTGTTTATTGATAAACAACCAGCAACAAGTAATTGCATAATGTGCACAGCTCGGTAGTATCAGGAAGCCTCTAATTATGTGGTCTGCACCTTTGACCATTCCATCCCCCACTCACAGGGGACCATCCATGTGGAACTGCTAATTCTTAAAAGGGGCACATCATGTGGAGGCCCTCTGGCCTCCGAGGCATAAGGAGTGACTTCTGAGCCATATGCCATGCACCTCTCCTTGTCAGAGGGTGCTACACACACAGGCCAAAACCCAATGCAACTATCCCCTCACTGGCCCATAGGGATCCTCATTGTCATGGGTTGCCTCCTCCCAGCCTCAATGGGAACCCATCTCTGACAAGTTAACTTCCTTACCCCCTTTATACTTCACCAAAACACCCTGTATACCTGCTAGGAACCTATCCAACCCCTCTGAAGGCAAATGCACCCCATCCTTAGCGTACAGTTGCGGCAATTTATTTACAGTGTTGTCATGCCACAGTACCATGCCCACTAACAAGCCCATAAAGCTGTGCAAAGACATACTGACTACCATTTAAGCCTTCTCAATTTCTGCTAGATCCTTGGCATACTGTATTGTTTGCCACTGCTCAAAACCTTCAACAGGTGTTCCAGAGCTGGACCGTCCCACAAACAATAAGTTATCCAAATAATGAAGGACTTCTTTCCTCTCTGATATCTTCATTACCACGAACTGTAAGAAAGCGCTGAAGTGCTCAAACACCACACACACCACTGCACATCCCATGGGTATGCATCTGTCTACATAGAACTGTCCTTCAAATTTCATCAAGAGCAAACCCTGTCTCTCTCGTGAACCAGCAATAACCTAAAGTCCAACATGATATCCATCTTTGCGAGCAAACCCCTTTTCCCACCACCCTCACCACTTCTGGTTCCTTGTCAAATAAAGCGTAAAGCACCAGTATGATGCATTGATCAATATAGTCATTGACAGAGTCCCCTTCTGGGTAAGACAGGTGATTTATCATCCTGAACTCCCCAGGGCTTTTTATAAGCACCAACACCAGGGATACCCCCCAGACCTAATGATGCACAGAAGAAAAATATTTTCACAGTTTTCTGCTGCCTGGTAGCCAGCCATTAATTTCAACACATGCTTGACAGATTTAAGGCATGCATGATGTGTACTTTACTTATATCTCGGTGGCAGTCTAGACCAACCCAATTAGGGATACTTACAACAATGGTGATGACAGGGATCAAAATAGTCCACTGTTCCTCCCTGCCCCATTTCCTTTGAAATCTTTTCCCCAACCAGATCTGGTCACTCACTGGTGGACTTTAAGTTCTCAGCCATGTAACGCCATTGTGGGCCCTCATATGTGATCCAAATCCTGCCTGTGAACCCTTCTTCCAGACAGAGAGCAGCCACGTGGTTGGGGTACTGAAGCATCCATGGCCTAATTCAGTCCACTCTTATTGGGGTTGGAAAGCTGGTTGAACTACTTCTGAAATGGTTGGGGGGCAGCACCACTTGGTTTACCCTGGGTGAAAGGATGGAGTCAACCACTGACCATATATTCATGCCTTTACCTGTACTTCTCCTTCTTGTGTAGTTTTAACACCTCCCCGCACCAGTCTCTCCCCAGGCTTAAGTCCCTAGTATCCCACTCCTAGGGGACAGTCCTTCTTGTTCAAGAAAGCACTGTACATGTGCTGCTACCCACACCAGCATTCTATGGCCCAAAGCAGTGTCACATCCTTTAAGAAAAGAACACGAGCCCTTAAATACCTAGGCTCACAGTCACTGCCAGATTTGCCATAGCAGGCGGAGGGCACAGCTGATAGTTTCATCTATGTGCCCTCATCCCAAACTGTGGGCTTTAGCTGACACAGTGTCTGGTACTGTGAGGATGTTATTCCACAAGCCACAAACCTGATAGCGCCAGCCAGTTGCTCTGGGGAATTCTGCTTTAACCAGTCACCAGAGACATCAAAAAGGAAACCAGCTTTAACAAATGAACTAAAGCCCTTAAATACCTGGGCTTGCAGTCACTGCCAGATTTGCTGCAGCAGTCAATGGGCACAGTTGATAGTCTCTTCTACATGACCTCACCCTGAACCGCACGCTTCAGCTGACAGCGTCTGGTACTGAGAGGTTGTTTCTCTGCAAGCTGCAAACCTGATACCACCAGCCAGTTGCTCCAGGAGATTTTATTTTAACCAGTCGCTGGAGACATCAAAAAGGGTGCCAACTTTAGCAAAAGAACAGGATCCCTTAAATACCCGAGCTCGCAGTCACTACCAGAGTTGCCGTAGTGGTCAGAGGGCACAGCTGATACTTTCATCTACATGCCCTCACCCTGAACTGTGGGCTTTAGCTGACACAGTGCCTGGTATGGCAGGTTGCTTTTCCACAAGCCGCAAACCTGATATGGCCAGCCAGTTGCTCCATGGGATTTTGTTTTAACCAATCACCGGAGACATCAAAAAAGGCACCAGCTTTAACAAACGAACTAAAGCCCTTAAATACTGCGGCTTGCAGTCACTGCCAGAGTTGCTGCAGCAGTTGATGGGCACAGTTGATAGTCTGTTCTACGTGACCTCACCCTGAACCGTGAGCTTCAGTTGACAGCACCTGGTATTGAGTTGTTGTTTCTCTGCAAGTCGCAAACCTGATACCACCAGCCTGTTGCTCCTGGAGATTTTATTTTAACCAATCACTAGAGACATGAAAAAGGGTGCCAACTTTAACAAAATAACAGGAGCCCTTAAATACTTGGGGTTTCAGTTACTGCTGGAGTTGCTGCAGCAGTAAGAGGGCACAGCTGTCAGTTTCCTCTACATGCCCTCACCCCAAACCATGAGATTCAGCTGACAGCATCTGGTACTGGGAAGTTGTTTTTCCGCAAGCCAAAAACCCAATACCGCCAGCCAGTTGCTCCATGGGATTTTTTATCCCTCCCTCCCACCACCCCATCCACTCAATCAATAAAATAGGCTAGAAAGTGACTGGCAGTGGTAACTCTGGGTAACAGGAAATTGGAAGCGCTGCAATAACAGTGAAGGGGAGGCAGTGATAAATCAAATATGTGGGACTTCAAGTGCATTGAGGGCTAATCGACTGGGTTGCATTTGTCACTTCTAATAAACTGGGATAAACGAGAAACAAAAGAAAAAGTTCAACCAGATAAGTGGGTAACTCTTAAAGGTGTGTGTGTGTATATAGTACATCTAGGGTCATTGGTCTATGGTTGGGGGTTTAAATAGTGAAACGGGGGTTACTGACTAAGTCCAAAAGTAAGGTAAAGGGAGAGAGGAAAGTAAATACAAAAAGAAAATTAAAACAAAAGTAGCTCTAAGGGGGTATGTGCAAGTAGTGCAACTGGGAGTTGGTGACATGTAGTTGGGAGTTAATTTTACAATCAGGGGATTGGTAACTGAGTGAAAGAAGTAAACATTGCGTCTGGGTGATAGTATCTTCAGGTGACAGGTAGAGAGGGGGAGAGAGAAAGAAGAGAGAGAGAGAAAAACTAAAAAACAATAAGCACTTTTTAGTGGGTAGTGGGTAAGTTCTAGAAATAGGTGAGTAGCTATGCTGGGAGTGGTGCAGTGTAGCAATTGTTGGGCAGCAATCTTCAGGGAGGCATTCTGGAGACTGCAGTACTGCCCCATCTGGCGGCACCTCTCTGGGCTGAGGGAAGAGGTTGTCAGACTCAAGACCTAGTTGGCTTGTGTGAGGAAGACCTACTCCCCTACTCAGGGGCCACCTAATCCACCTCCAATGCCTCCAAGGGTGCCGGAAAGGAGGAATGGCTGGACAACAGTGGGCTTGGGAAGAGTTAGGGTGGTGAAGCAAAAGCACATCTTACATCCCATACCACTAACTAGGCAATGCTCACATGCCTTGTAGTGCCCACAACTTTTGACAATGTCCTACAGACTACCTCCTCCCCACCTCCCCCTCCCTCTCCCCACTGGCCCCCATCTCTCCTCTGCTTATCCCTGTATTTTCTGGGGTGTCACTATGATTCACGTGTAACATGCAATAGACTGTGTCAATTATTTTTATTTGTAACAATGTAAATAGACTGTATAAAATGTATTTAATTTCTTCCTGATTGCATTTTCTGTAAACTGTATCACTGTTTTCTGTAACTGGTGTCACTGTTTTGTCCTCTCTGTGACAAAGTGCCTTTGTAAATGAGCCTTTGGCTCAAAGGTTGTAAATCCAATTTGATAAATAAATAAATAAATACTATGGACTTCCTATGCTGCACTGGCAGTGCCGGATTGTCCCACAGAGGTCCCAAAGTAGCGACTGGGATGGATGTGGAGGTTCTCCATGGTACAGATCCCAAAGAGGTTACCAGAGAACCCCAGAGGAGGAGGAAGTGAATCCTGGTGAGGACTTGATAGTAAGGGGGATACAGTTGGGACAGGCAGGGATGAGGAGAGGGTGGGGAGGTGATTTTCTGGTGCCTGGGCCCAAAGGCATGGAAAGAGGATCCTAAGGATCCCTGGGGAGGCAGGGAAGGAGGGAGAGCTGAATGTCATTGTCCATTTGGGGACTAATGACCTGGCTAGGGAGGAGAGAGAAGCAGTTTGGGAAGAATTCAGGAAATTGGGAAGGGGTCTTACATACGTACATACATACATACACACGAACATACGAAATTGCCAGGAGATACAGGCCATAATGGTCTATTGAGTCTGCTTGTGTGCGTAGCTAGTTATTCTAAGTAGCTGTGCCCCCTCCCTACACTTCCTGGAGCTGTTTTTCCACCACCTCCTCTTCCTTCACTGCTTTCTCTCCTCCCCCGTGTTCTCTGCTGTCCTAATCTTCTTCTTTACTGTATCCCAACTCCTCTTGAAACTGTAAACAGTCCTTGCCTCTACCATCTCCTCCTGCAAAATATTCCACCCCTTCACCACCCTTTCCATTAAGAAGTTCCCTCTCATTTCCTTCCTGTGACTGCCCCCCACCAACTTCTGGCTAAGATCCCTTGTTGTACCCTCTTTCCTCCAGTTAAAGATTCCCTCTGTGCTACTCCTATTTATACCCTTTAGGTACTTAAAGCTCTCAATCATATCCCCCCTCTCTCTCTGCTGTCCTCCAGTGAGTACATATTTGGCTCCCTCAGTCTATTCTCATATCTTCTGTTCCCCATTCCCATGGTAAGGTTGGTTGCTCTCTGCTGAACTGACTCCAGTAGCTTTATATCTTTCCTAAGGTATGAGCACCAGAACTGGACACAATACTCCAGGTGTGGTCTCACCAGTGACCTGTACAATGGCAGAAAAACCTCCTCCCACCTAGATGTAATTCCCCTGGCTATGCAACCCAGCATTCTATTTGCTTTAGCTGCTGCCTTTCGGCATTGTGTGGAGTGCTTCATGACCCCCTTGACCATAACCCCCAGGTCCTTTTCCATCTTCTGAAACTGCCACCTGAACTCCCCCTAGCCAGTAGCTGACCTTTGGATTTTTGGCTCCCATATGCATCGCCTTACATTTCCTAGCATTAAACCCCAACTGCCAGATGCCAGACCATTTCTCCAGCTTTGCTAGGTCCTCCCTTAGGTTTTCTCTCCCCTCCTCTGTGTTCACCCTCCCACAGAGTTTAGTATCATCTGCAGAAAGACAGATCTTCCTCTTGACCCTTTCTGCTATGTCTCCAACAAATACATTGAACAACACAGGTCCCAATATGGAGCCCTGTGGGACACCACTGGTCACAGGCCTAGGTTTGGACAACTCACCCCATGCTACTAGTCTCTGGTTCCTGTCACTCAGCCAGCTCTTTACCCTTCCCACCAGTTTGTCCCCAACCCCCAGGACCCTCAGCTTGCTGATCAGCCTGCTGTGAGGCACTGAATCAAACACCTTGCTGAAGTCCAGATACAGTATATCCACCAAATACCCTTTGTCCAAGGTCCTTGTAACCCAGTCGAAGAAGTCTACCATATTGGCTTTGCACAACCTCCCTCTAACAAACCCATGCTGCCTGGCATCCTGGAGACCATTTTCTTCAAGAAAGGACACAAGCCTTTCTTTCAGAGAGGTCTCCATTAACTTACCCACTATGGAGGTTATGCTGACTGGCCTATAAGTTTCCTGGTTCATCTCTAAGTCCACTCTTGTGGATAAGCACCACATGAGCAGTCCTCCAGTCCTGAGGGATGCACCCTCCTCCAAAGAGGTGTTAAATAGATCCATCAGTGGAGCTGCCCATATCTCTGCCAGTTCCCTTAGAACCCTTGGATGCACCCCTATCTGGCCAGGAGCCTTGTCCACCCTCAATTCCCTAAGTCCCCTTTAGACCCTGTCTACCCCAATCTCCCCCTCATATGCCTTCCCTCCCCTAAGGGGCATCCCAATCTTCCCCTTTGGCATGGGCCCACTGTCTTCCCTGGTGAAGACAAAGCAGAAGTACTCAATAAGTGCTTCTGCTTGCTCCTCTCCTTTCTCCACCCATCTTCCCTCTTTCTTGATCCTAACTATCCCATCACTAATTATTTTTTCCTTTATGTAGCAGAAGAAATCCTTCACTCCTTTGTTAATCCCCTGAGCCAGCCTCAGTTCTTTCTCTGCTTTGGCTGCTCGGACCTCTCTGCCCACCTCTCAAGATTTCACAGTGCAGATTTCTCTGTCATCTTCCCTGGCTGCATGCTTGTACCTTTGAAAGGCTTCTCTCTTATCCCTTATCTTATCAGCTACCTTTCTATTAAACCAGCTTGGCCTCCTGTTTCTGGCACTCTTTTTTTTGAGCCTTAGCACAACTGTTTGTGGCCTGAAGCAGTCCTGTTTTAATGACAGTCCATTTATGGTCCGTATTCATCTCCAGCATGATCTCTGCCAGGTGCTCCTGCACAATGCTCACCATTTTGTTAAAGTCTGCCTTCCTAAAGTCCACCACTGGTGTTCTAGACTTGGCTGCATCAATCCCCCTACAGATTGAAAACCACACTGTCCGGTGGTCACTGCCTGCAAGAGATGCCTCACCTCTACATCCTGGGCTTGCTCCCCATTTGATAACACAGGTTCTAAAATGGCATCCTCCCTTGTTGGCTCCTTGACTCCTTGAATCAGAAAACAGTCCTGGATATCATCCAGGAGGACCTGTTCCCTGCTGCAGGTTGTCTCTGGTGTGCTCCAGTCTACTCCTGGCAGGTTGAAGTCACCTAGAATTACAATGCTTCCCCTGCTTCCTACTCTTCTGATCTGTTCTCCTGGCTTTCTATCTAAATCAGTTTCCTGTGATGGTGGTCTGTACACCACTCCCACTTGAACTGTCCTGCCATCGGAGTCCTGTAGTACTACTCAAAGGACTTCTGTCTCTCCCTCTTCCGCCTCCTCCCTGCAACACTATCCCTTCTCTTATATACAATGCCACCCAACCCCCCCTTCTTTTAGCCCTGTCCTTCCTATGCATTACGTACCCAGGGATCACTAGATCCCAGTCATGGAACTGAGTTGCCCAGGTTTCTGTAATGGCTGTCATATCCACGTTACCTTCTGCCAAAAGCACCTGTAGGTCCGTTGTCTTGTTTGCTAGGCTTCTTGCATTCAGCATCACCACCTTCCAGTGTTTCCAATGGCCCATCTTACTACTGCTTATACTATGCTTCATCCCTCACTCCTCCCATACTATCCCTTCCCCTTGTCCTCCTTTGTCATTTGTCATTCCTCCTTTGGGGGAGACGCTTGGGGCCCCCATGCCTGGTGCTGAGTGCCTTGTTCCTGCAGCTCCCTCCCTTGTTCAGTTTATATGCAACCTGTCCCTTACATAGCATTCCAGTTTATCTTTCAGTACCCTTGTGCTCCCCTTGCTGAGATGCATCCTGTCTGGTACACAAAGATCTGTGTTTTCCCAAGTCCTTCCCCACTCTCCCACCAGAACAAAACCTTTGTCATCACACCCCCCCCCCCAGCCATGAGTTGACCTCCTTAATTTTCTCCTTTATAATTCTGCTCACTTTTGGCACTGGGAGTACTTCAGAAAATGATAGTGTGTTCCCCTTGATTTGACAGATTTTGACCAATTCTTTGTATCCAACTTGCACCTACTTCACACTATTCCCATCAAGATCATTTGTGCCCAGATGCACCACAATGTGGAGGGTTCCTCCATGCTTCCTTGCTAAAGTGTGTACTAGGTGCTTGGCCCCGAGTTCCATCATACCTGGCATGTACTCAACTAGAGTTTGCCCTCCCTCCTTCCTTCCTTCCCCATTTGATATCCCTAATTATGGAGTCCCCCAGTGTTAAGACCCTGTTATCCTCTGTTTTCCTGCAATCTATGGACACCCCTCTTCTCTGCTCCCTGACAGTTACCTCCATCCTCCTCCCCCTGACATTGTCCCCTGCCTCTTCAGTACAATCTTGCCCATTTCCCCCTTGCTCCCATCTATGCATCCCCTTTATTGGGATGCCTAACCCATCACACTTACTCCTGTCCTCCATACCCCAGATGATCCCTTATTCCCCTTCCCTTTTCCTTTCTCCCAACCCCCTAAATGTCTAAGCTTATTGCTCCCTCTAGCCTATCCCTCTCCTCTCCTCACCTGTCCTTTAACATGCCCCTCAGATTCTTCTTTTTTCCCATTCTAGCTCCCCCTCTCTCCTTGCCCACCTTTCATATCCTGAGTGCCCTCTGTTTCCTCCTGATTTCTGTTCATAACTTCAATGTCCTCTGCCCCCCCACCTGCTTCCCTGAGTCCTGTAGAGTCTGTAAAGGCATAAATCTATTCCTCACTTTAACCCCTCCTTTATTATTAAAGATTTCCATTATTAAACTTTTTTGCCATCTTGCCCTTACCATTCCATACTCCTGTCTCTTCATATGCAACACCTCCACCCCCCTCCCTTCCTGACCACCTCCTGCCATCACCTGTTCCACCAACAGTCTGGTCCAGTTTCTACCCCATTTTCCCCTCTTTGTAACCCTTGTTCATCCAATCATTACCTCTTCTGCTATTTACAAAACCTATTTCCTTTCCCCTACAATTCCCCCCTCCCATTCCAGGTCTCTCCAGCTCCTTCTTCAACTTAAAAATATTAGTTTCCTGTTACAACAATCTCATACATACAGGGCATCCTCCCATTCTCCACAGCATGTCCATGTGAATGGCTGCCCCACATCCCTTGCACCTCACTATCCTCATAGGTTTCATACCTACCCCACATCCCCGGTGCTCCCCCGGCCCCTCCCATAGCCCTCTTCTGCTATCATATCCCATTCTCATTTCCAAGACTTCTCAATCTGGCCCCTTTTCCCTTAGTCTCCATTAAGTCCACCCTTATCAACCCACCCAGCAATAATTTGTAGTACAGCTACAGTATATGTAGTACTGCTCCCCTATTTTCTTTATTGCCCTTGTCCTTTTGCTGCCTTAAACATAAGTACAGAGATTCTCCTTGACATTCCTCCTACTTTCCTGAAGATCCTACACTTCTGCTACCTTAAAGCAGTATTTTTAGAGAGTGACCTTCCCATACACTCCATTCCTTAAAGACTCTAATATTCTTGCTGCTCTTAATACACTCTTTGTGAATACACCCTCTCCCTTTTGATTAAATGCTGCTCTGGGAGTGTCTTTATATGAACTATATCTCTATAAACCTACCATGATTATCCCCAGGCCAAGTGCTTGGATTGTGTCTAATGTACTAATGGATCAATGGAGCAAACCAACTGAAATAGTTACCATTGTGATGGCCTAGTGGTCAGAGCATCCAGGTGCAGTGTGATCAGGCTCCCCTGACTGAGAATCTAATCCCACTCCCAGGAGTATACTTAATCAATGTGTCGGGTGATGATATAATAATAAATAATAAACTTTATTTAATATAGTGCCTTTCAAATATCAAGGCACTGCACAAATAAATAAAATTCAGAAAATCCAGTAAATACCAATAAAATCAGAGAAATTCAGGATAGGCTTTACCCCATAAAAAAGTCTTCAGTGCCTGCTTAAAGCACCCCACTGCCCTGCACTCCCATGATATACTGAGCAAGGAGGGAATGGGTTAGAATAATGAGACTGGTTTGAAATTCTATTTACACCTGAGGAAATTGTAACCTATTATTCACACAATTTTTGAAACCTGTGCTACCTTGACAGTTGTATAAAAATTCATACATAAGGTCCCTGCCACAAGAAGTGACCTAATAGCTTCAGAAATTAAAAATCTGTGCCCTAGTAACAATGTGCAACCCTTATGATATCAGTAATGTGATACCATGCCCTAAGTATCTACAAGAGAGAGCCTAATAAATTAATCACCACATCTGCTCTCAGTAGGAAGGTCTAAGGGGTGTACAATGAGCCAATGAGGGTGGTCTGAGGTACTATTGGACCCCACCTGAAGAAAATGTTGCCTGTGGAATAGCCTAGAAGTTAGAGCATCTGTCTACAGAATGGGCAGGCTCCCTTGGCTAAGTATCAAATCCCACACCTGGCAACTCACAGGACATACTCCCTACACCCCAGCATATGTGAGTTTGACTGGGGAGTACTCCAATGGACTATGAAGCAAACAATTTCTATTGGATCCCTAGTAGGATACAAGGTTGTGAAGCAGCGACCCCCAGTGGTCACACAGTACAAGCTGCTAATGGGATGATGGGTAGATAGAGTCATGTGACACTATATAAGTAAAAGCCCACCCAGGGTGGGTGGGTCTGGCTCCTCTGTACCTGCACTGCTCTCTACAGCAGACTTTAACTCCAGCTTAGTCTCCAGGAAGGATGGGGTTGAGAGCTGCTCCCTTTAGTGCCTGTAAAGAAGGAGACAAAAGTGCATCATTAGTCCCCAGCTAAATAATAAAGAATCTCTGTCCCAGGGTGTGAACAGGCTGGGAAGGGGGAGGGGCTGTAGAGACACACTCTACAACACCGACCAAACTGCATGCCACAATTGCCCCAACTTGCATGAATAAATAAATTAATAAAATAATTAATTAATTAATAAATAATTCTAGACCCTCTCTGTGCAGCTATGCATTAAATAAATAAATAATTAATAGCTGGCATATGCTCCAGACAGAAACTCCAAGTCTTAAGGCTCTGATGAAATGCTGCCCCAAAGTCCGTGCACATCAAATAAATGTGCAGCAGAGAAACAGTCAGCCTTCTCCATTTGACCACAAATACATATTTTCTCCTGGTTCCTCAGTACCTGCACTGCTCTCTCCTGCAGGCTCTAACTCCAGCCAAGTCTCCGGGTGGGATGGGGGTCGACAGCTGCTACTTGTAGTGCCTCACTGCTCTTCCCAGCAGACTTTAACTCTGGTTGAGTCTCCGAGTAGAATGGGGGTTGAGAGCTGCTCCCTGCAGTGCCTGCACTGCTCTTTCCAGCAGGCTCTAACTCTGTCCGAGTCTCTGGGTGGAATGGGGTTGAGATCCACTCTCTGAAGTGCCTGCACTGCTCTCTGCAGCTGGCTCTAACTCCAGCTAAGTCTCTGGGTGGGATGGGAGTCAAGATCTGCTATCCGTAGTGCTTGCACTGCTCTCTCCAGCAGGCTGTAACTCTGACTGAGTCTCAGGGTGTGATGGGAGTTAAGAGCAGCTCCCTGTAGTGCCTGTAAGGAAGGAGACAAAAGCCCTTAAAAATCAAAAAAGTCTTAGGCAAGTAGCACAATCTTGTTACTTTCTCTGAGGTGCTACCTGTTCATCACAAGGGGGATGACAGGAGGCTCCACACCAGGGAATTCAACATATGGTTGAGGAAATTGTGCAGAGAAGAGGGATTTGGATTCACTGGGGACTCGGGTCCCACCTGGAGGGATAGAGACCTGTATAGGGGAGATAGCTTGCACCCATACAGGAAGGGGGCTGAGATCCTCAGTGAACAGTTAAACATTACATTGGTATGCATTTAAACTGGTTGAGGGGGGAGGCAGAATAAGGCAGAAAGACATGTTCTCCCCCCCCCACACATACTTTCTGGGTCAGCAGTGGAGATCCCGAGGGTGAGAAGTCCCAAAAGGAACAAACACAGATAAGTATCCAGGAGGGAGAGGGAGGGGAAAGAGGAAGGAAAGTTGTGGAGAAAATGGGAGAAGGAAAAAGGGCATGATGAAGGGAAGTGCCAGTACAAAATGGAGGGCCACGTGTGCACATTCTCGAAGTCTGGGCAACAATATGGAAAACCTAGAGGCCTCCATGGCAGCAGAAGATCTGGACACAGTCACAGTTAGTGAGTCCTGCTGTAATGAAAATCAGGACTGGAATGTAGCCATTCCAGGGTATGGCTCTATTTAGGAGGGAAAGGGTAGGAAAAACAGGAGGTGGGGTGGCATCCTTAGAATGGTAGAAAAAGGGGAGCTATTTTTGATGGGGGATCTGAATATGCCAGATGTTAACTGGAGCACATTTGCTGCAGCCACATCCAAGAGCGGGGTCATTCTTGATGTCCTGCAGGGGGCATGCCTCAGACAGCTAGTACTGGAACCCACACAGGAGGGAGAAGTCTTAGACCTAGTACTCTCAAATGAAGATGGAGAGAGGATCACAGATTTAGAAGTGGGCAGCAATCTGGGAACTAGTAGCCACCGAACAGTATGGTTCATGATAAACACAGCAGTAGAGTCAAGCCATACAAAGGCAAATGTATTGGACTTTAGGAGGGCTGACTCTGACAAAATGGGTGAGTGCCTAAGGAATGCACTAGCAAATGGGGAGGAAGGAAGGGTGGAAGAACAATGCAGAAAAATCAAAACTGTCATCACAGAGGCAGCAAGCCTTTGTGTGAAGCAAATTAACAAAACAAAATGAAGTAAAAGACCACTATGGTTCTCAAAGGAGGTGGCAGGGAAAGTTAAGGAGAAAAAGATAGCATTCAGGAAGTGCAAGGAATCACAGAAGGAGGAGGACAGAGAACTGTATCAGTTAAAGCAGAAGGAAGCAGGGAAGGCAGTTAGAATAACGAAGGCCCAAACAGAGGAAAAGATAACCAACTCAGTTAAGAAGGGGGATAAAACCTTTTATAGGTACATCAGGGAGTGAAGGAAGACCAAGGAAGGGATAATGAGACTTAATAAAGGGAAGGGGAGGTGGGCAGAGGGTGACTGAAAAAACAAAGATACTGAACGAATATTTTTGCTCACAAAAGAAGAAGAGGGGCAGTTACCTAAACCAAACAATAGAAGCACTCTGGATAGGGGGGTCAATACCAGTCCATTCACAGAAGAAAGAGTCATGAAAGAACTCCTAAAACTCAAGGTGGACAAAGCAATGGGGCTTGATGGGATTCACCCCAAGATTCTAAAAGAACTAAGGAGAGAGCTAGTGACTCCACTGACTACTCTTTTTAACAAATCATGGGAGGATGATGTGGTACCTGAGGAGTGGAGGAGGGCAGATGTGATTCCTCTTCACAAAAGTGGGAGCAAGGCAGAGGCAGGGAACTACAGACCTGTTAGCTTGACCTCAGTGGTAGGTAAAATGATGGAATCACTTTTGAAAGAAAGAATTGTTGAGCACCTAGAGGCCAGCAGGCACAGGACCCACGGCAGCATGGATTTAGAGCAGGAAGGTCATGCCAGATGAATCTAATAGATTTCTTTGACTGGGTAACCAAAGTAATACACCAGTGAGGGGCTGTGGACATTACCTACTTAAACTTTAGCACAGGATTTGACACAGTCCCACACAAAAGATTAATAAGCATGTTAGCCAGCCTGGAAGTGGGTCCCAGTGTGGTAGCCTGGGTAACAAGCTGGCTGGACAACAGGATCCAGAGGGTAATAGTAAATGGAGTACACTCTGAAGAAAGGGGGGGCTACCAGTGGGGTACCACAGGGTTCAGTACTGTGACTGGTCCTCTTTAATGTATTCATAGGAGACATTGCCGAGAGGCAAGAAGGAAAAGTATGCCTCTTTGCAGATGACACAAAGATCTGTGACAGGGTTGATACACAAGGGGGGGATGCAAAGGATGAGAAGGGACTTGGCAAGACTGGAGGAATGGTGAAAAATATGGCAGTTTAGATTCAATGCAAAAAAGTGCAAAGTAATGCACCTGGGAAACAAAAACCCAGGGGAAGAGTACACAATGGGGAAGGGGGGTACTAACAACAACACAAATGGGAAGGGAGTGGGGGGGTCATCATATCAGATGACCTCAAGGTAGGTAAACAATGTCAGAAGGCAGTAAGGAGGGCTGGGGGGTACTAGGATGTATAGGGAGAGGCATCCCAGTAGAAAACTGGAAGTTTTTATCCCTCTGTACAGACAGTTGGTGAGACACCATCTGGAATATTGTGTGCTGTTCTGGAGACCCCATCTCTGCAAGGACATAGGATGGAGGCAGTCCAGAGGAGGGCAACTAAAATGGTGCAGGGTCTGCAACAGAAGCCATATGAAGAGAGACTAAGAGTGCTTAATATGTATACCCTTGAGAAAAGGAGGGAGAGCAGGGACATGATAGAAACTTTCAAGTATCTCAAGGGAATCAACAAAGTCAAAGATGGGAGCAACTTTCAGAAAAAGAGATGTACAAGAACAAGGGGGCACAATTTGAAGATAGAGGGGGACAGCTCATGGGCAACGTGATGAAGTATTTTTTTTACCGAGAGGGTGGTGGATGCATGGAACCAGCTTTCTGAGGAGGTTGTGGGGTCAAAAAGAGTGGGGGAATTCAAGAATGCATGGGACAGACGTAAGGCAATTATAGTGAGAAGTAGGAGGAAGTAGGCTGTTGTTTAACTAGGATCTGCAGCTTATCCAATAGGTAGGGAAATGGGCAGACTAGGTTGGCCAAGCTGTCCTTATCTGCCATCAAATTCTTTGTTTCTATGTTTCTATTAAGGCCACAGAAATACAGAGGGAACAGGGAGAAGTGGAGGTACTGTGGGTCACCCTAGAGACAGGAAAGGGAGCAGCTATTGGAACAAGGGTGATATACAGACCTCCAGCACAGGGGATGGAGGGGGATAAGGTTACAAATCCAAGGGATGGCACACAATGGGGAGGTATTGTTAGTGGGGGACTTCAATTTACTGGGCATGGATTGGAGCATCCCTGCAGAAGCAGCAGTTAAAAGTAGGGAAAGTCTAGACGCCCTGCAGGGGGTGTTCCTCAGGCAACTAGTTAAGGCACCCACTTGTAGGGGGGCAATACTGGACCTGGTACTGGCAAACAGGGACAGTGTCACTGACATCACAGTGGGAAGCCACCTGGAGATAAGTGATCATTGTACAGTGTGGTTCAATATAAGGACTTGGCCAGAAACAAAACACAGTAGGATGAGGGCCCTGGACTTCAGGAGGGCCAATTTCAAGAAAACAGGAGAGTGCCTCAGGGAAGCCCTAGCAGGAATAGGTGAAATGGGTAAAGTGGAGGAAAAATGGGCAGGAATAAGGTAGGACATTGAGAAGGTAATGAATCTCTGTAAGAAAGGTGAAAAAGAGCAATAAAAAAAGAGAACACTCTTAGCTGGCAGGATTCTATACCTGTTGGCAAAACATGACACAGAAGCCCAGATATCACAGGAAAGGTTTATTCCACAACATGTAGAAAAACTGCATACCTGCTGGGAGTTTGGAAATGTCCAAACACTGCAATGTCATCATGCAAACTCTGTGAAAAACAGTCTTATAGACATTCTTATACTATAGATGAGGAAGTGTATTACTAGTTAATGGACTTTCCCAAGCAGAAGAGCGAAGCATAGCAATTCTACTGGTGGACAGTGGTGGGTAGTTGGTACCTAAGACAGTTATGGGTAAATCATTTCTTGTTCTGCACATACACACTGATGAGAGTAAGCTGACTAAAGCTACTTTTTGGTAACAACACAGCGATTCATAAAATATGCTGATTATCACAGTGTGGCAAAAACTTGTAGGTGGTGCACAAGCACTTCCAAAATAATCATGCTGGATAACGGTTCCTAATCACATAATAACAAGTGTAAGTAAATGCAGATGTACCTTATGCTGCAAAATTGTATATAATAGCATTCATGGGGGGTATATGTGGTGTCCAGGTCTACACTGCTATGTTTCTCCAAGGAAGTAGCTGAGAAGGTAAGGGCAAAAAAGCAAGCATTCAAGAGATACAAGTCAACTCAGAAGGAAGAGGATAGGGAGGGTTATCAGGAAAAACAAAAGGAGGCAGGGAAAGCAATTAGGAATATTGATGCCCATTGTTGGAGGTTCCCCTTTACTGCACTATCTGAGAGTCCGAGGCACACTGGTTCATCTCGACACCAGTTGCTAGACAACCACATGTTCTGGTACAAAAGTCCTACAGAGCCAATGCCATAAGGTGAACGAGGACCATAGGTTAGAACACCTGCTTGATCCTAATCCCATTCACCTGTGTACCTATTGGCGCACTGGTTTGGTTCCATCCAACCAGGTCCTGCCATGGTCACCATTTTGTTAGCTGGCAGGATTCTAGACCTGTTAGCAAAACACAACACAGAAGCCCAGATATCACAGGAAAAGTTTATTCCAAAACATGTAGAAAAACAGCATACCTGCTGGGAGTTCAGAAACTTCTGAACACCGCGATGTCATCATGCAAACTTGGTGAAAAATAGTCTTACAGACATAATTATACTATATACTAAAAAGTGTGTTACTAGATAACGAACTTTCCCAAAAAAGCAGAAGAGCAAAGCACAGCAATTCTATTGGTGGACAGTGGTGAGCAGTTTTTACCTAAGACAGTTAGATCATTTCTTGTTCTGCATATACACACTGATAAGAGTAAGCTGACTAAAGTTACTTTTTGGGTAACAATACAGCGATTCATAAAATATTCTGATTATCACAGTGTGGCAAAAAGCTGTAGGTGGTGCACAGCACTACCAAAATAATCATGCTGGATAATGGTTCCTAATCACATAATAACAAGTGTAAGTAAATGCAGATGTACCTTATGCTGCAACAATGTATGTAATAGCATGCATGGGTGTATATGGGGTGTCCAGGTCTACATATCTCACCCCTTGTTGCCTGATAAAGAGGATGCACCAAAAAGATAGCACAGTAGGCTAAAGTTTAGTGGATTGGGGAGCACAAAGAAATGCAATTGTGCATGATGTTGTTGGAGAGTGTGGCATAAACAGCATAAGGTACTAATAAGAAAAATAATCAAGAAAACTTGAATAACAACAAAACCTTTAAATTTACATTCCAACCAAGTGTTGGATAATGTGGTACTTCAATCAGCATCATGAAATAAATCATTTAGAGAATTACCAGCTTTAGTAATATTATTTCTTATGTGAATGAGGTGTGTATCCTTTCTGTCTAGTAGGGATTTGAGATTCAGGGTGAGTGGGTCATTATGCACATTAAGAGCTAGTAGATTCTGTTCTATAGCATTGCCATAGTCAGGGTCACTATCAATATAATCAAGTTCTGGGGTGGGAACAGGGGGTGTTAACAGTATGGCCAATGATAGTGTGCTCATGTGGTACAAAACAGAAGTTGGGCATGTCAACTTCACAGGTGAGAGGTCCATAGGAGAAGGTCTGGTAGTTTGTCATAACACAATATTGTCCTTCACTGTTGTAGGTGACTCAAACTTGAGGAAGGCATCATTTTGTGAGTTGTACAGGGCAGGTAACAGAGGCATTTGTCATCTGGCTGGTGAGGTGTTCCATTGTCTGTTGTTGCAGGTGTGTTGTATTGGACATCAAATAAGGTGATGTGACATTATTAGAATCAGAAGCATTTTGAAAGAGGTCATCATCAAAGGTATATGACCAGTCTATAGAGTTTGGGAGAGTAACCACGCATCAGCGTAGTTACATCAAAGATGTCACATTGACACAAATAGTTGTAACCCCGTATAGCACAGCATTCAGTATGTGGAGCTAACCAGGTGTCCAATTGAGGATGAAACACCAGCAGAGGCGGCAGATTGATACGTTCTCAATTGATGATGCTCTCAAGATGGCCCATGGAGTGGACATTAGCCAGCTTGTGGAAGATTGAAGAATCCTTGTCGAAAACTGGTAGGGACATGGTGAAAGTAGCGTACAGGGTGTCCCTCATGGCACACTGGCCCATCATGTAGCAGGGTCCTTGATTCAGATGTGGTGTGACATAACCCATGTTCTGAGTTGTGGCCAATGAAAAGGACACAGTCCTGGCCATGCACTTGGTAGTACATGTCAGGGTCTTACCATTTAGCCATATGTTTATCATGGATCAAATCTGGAATCTACCCTGACTCCAGATCTCGGAAGATATTGGTGATAGTGTTTATGGCATTTTCATTTGCAGACTTTCACAGTATCAACTTAATCTCTCTGTTGGCCCTCTCTACCTGTCCAGAAGACTGAGGATGGTAAGCTATTTGGAACCTTTGTCTGACTCCTAACAAGTCCAAACATTCCTGCATCAGTTCCCTGTGAAGCTTGTCCCTTTGTCGGAGTCTACCTTGAGAGGTAGACCCCATCTGGTAAATACTTGTTCTACCAGGATCTTAGCAGTGGCTTTTGCAGTATTCATTTTGCATGGAAAAGCTTCCACCTATTTAGAGAAGAGGACTGTGATCACAAGTGCATACTTTCTGTTTTTACTGGTCTTGGGTAAAGGCCCAATTAAATCAATCTGTATTGAATTCCAGGGACCGTATTACCTCTGTGGGTGTAGTTTAGCATTTTTGTTATGAGGAATAGAATTATTCTTGACACAGGTGATGCAGTTATCCACATAATGCTGGACATCTGTTGGCTGGCCAGGCCACCAACCCACAGTTTTCAGTCTCTGCAGGGTTTTGTCTACCCCAAGTGTCCATCTGTGGGTGTATCATGTACCTGGTAGATGAATTATGATCAGAGCTTCTTGGGGACTACCTATAGTTTTGTGTCACCAGACTGGTGTAGCACCAACATCTGGTTTGCAGAGAGCATGAGATTTTCAGAATGTCTCTTGAAGGGGTTACCAACAGACATTTCCTTTTCTGTCTCCTTAGAGACGTATTCAGATACCTCTTTTATCTCAGGATCTGCCATCTGTGCTGCAGCCAGATCTAGTGGGACCACTTGGGTCCTCTTCTGTGTGGCCACTGGGTGGGTCTCAGTTTGTGACTGCATTACCCATATCTCCCCCAATCGAGTGCCTGCCTTTGCCAAGGTGTCCGCTTGATCGTTGTAAGGCTCAGTCTTGGAATGTACTTTAACCATGTTTATGTAAAGCCTGAGAATAAAGTGCTCAGCTAGGCTGTCAATGTACCTAAATAAGTCTCTGTATTTAACTGGAGTCCCTTCTGAGGAAGCATAGTCTTGGGTCTTCCAAAAAGGGAGAAGTTCTATGAGGTAGGTACATACCCAAGTTAAGTCAGAGAATATTATGGTATCTTCATCCTCTTTGTTCTGGATACTCTCCAAGGCACAAGCAACGGCTGCCGATTCTGCATACTGTGAGGAATCAAAGGTACACTGTCTGGATGCCTCAAATGTGTCACCTCCTGAACACAGGACTAGAACCCCAAACACAGCCACTTGTTCTCCCTCATAATAAGAGGAGGAGCCATCCATAAAGATTTGGTGGAGGGCAGAATCTGTAAGGGTGGTTTTAGTGGTGGGTGGAAAAGGGCCTGGATTTGGGAGAGTGGGTGGCTGTAAGCCACATTCATGCAGGTCTCCTTAGTGCAGAAGTCGGTGTGCCAGAATAGATGGAATTTTTGCAGAGTGTACAGTGATGTCTCAGTGCTGTAGGACAAGAGACCAGTGGGTAAGTCTGGTGTTTGAGATATTACTATCTTTGATTCGGTCTGATAGCAGAAAATTTGTGGGTGTGTGGTTGGTGTGTAACACAATGGGAGGGAAGCCTATGATGTAGGTGAAATGCTTAACAGCCCAGAATGTGGCAAGGAGATTCCTCTCGCAGAGATAGTACTTTTGTTTCACTGGGGACAGAACCTGGAAGGCATAGGCAATGGGCCGGAGTTTTCTGTTTACATGTTGCACCAATAATGCAGACATTGCAGTGTCAGAGGTGGCAGTTTCCAAATGAAATGGTAGCTCTGGTTTGGGATTGACAAAAGCTGGGGCTGAGGCTAAGGCTTGTTTCAGGGAAGTAACAGCATCTATATGTTCTGGTCTCCATCACCAGGGAACATCCTTTTTCAGTAGTTCATTAGGGGTGCGGCCTTTTGTGCAAAATCACAGATAAAGACTTGGGAGTAATTGACCATGCCCAGGAATAGCCTAAGAGTGGAGACACTAGTAGGCATGGGCAAATGTTGAATGCCCTTGGTCCTTGTCCAAGGCAGGGCTCCTTTCTTCTGTGGTAATACGCAGCCCCAAAAAGGAAACTTCTGGGAGACAAGGCTGTGCCTTTGCAGGGTTGCACTTGAGGCCTGCCCGATGATGAAGTGCAAGGAGCTCATCTAGGAGCCTTAAATGTTTCTCAAGGCCTGCTGTGGCCAAGAGAAGATCATCCACATACTGCAAGAGGCAGTCAGGGGAGGAAAAGCCATGCATGGCTTTTCTTATGTGGATGTGAAAAAGGGAGGGGCTGTTGTGAAAACCCTGGGGGAGGCAGGTCCACATGTACTGATGCCATTCAAAGGTAAAGACAAACTTGTATTGGTTCTCAGGGGCCAATGGCAATGACCAGAAACCACTGGAAATGTCCAGGGTGTTGAACCATTTGTGGTGATGTTTTAGGAGCATGAGCAGATGTCACAGTAGGTGCATAACTTGGGTTGACTTGGTTTAGCTTCCTGTAGTCAATGGTCAATCTCCAACTGTTATTGGGCTTTTTCACAGATCAAATTGGAGAGATGACTGTGGAGACACAGAGCCTAATGACCCCTTATTTCAAAAGGGAATCTATTGTGGCCCAGAGAGAGGGTCTCACCTCTGTTGGAAAAGGGTACTGTCTTTGGCATGGTAGGTCTGCTCCAGTGACCCATATGAAGGCATTCATTCTGCCACATTCATGTTTGTTTTTGGCAAAGGCATCCTGGTGCTTTTCTAAAATAGGCCTCAATGAGAAAAGAGAGAATGGTGTTGGGACATGAGAATTATGTCATATTACAAGTCATTGTCCTTTACTGCTGCTATGATGTGTGAGTCAGAAATGAGGAGCAGGTGGCCAAGGCCATGTACTTGGAGTGATAGCCTATTGGCTAGGTCTACCATGCACCCATATCAAAAGAGAAAATCTATCCTCAGCATGTTTTGATGATGATGGAGAATCATAAGGTTAAAACTATGTTTCACTTCCAAGGTACCAATGATGATGGATTTTGGCTTGGACCTGTAGCTTGTGACAACGGTCCCCTAGAAGGTCTGGGTGGAAGTGGCCTTCCCCGTTGATCAGCAAGAGTGCTAGGAATCATCCTGATACAACACTGAAATGGCGGCACCCATGTCCAGAAGTAGTTCAAGCTGGCGGACTCCAACCAGCGCTTCTACACATGAGCATCTGGAATCATCGGTAACTAGAGAAGTGAGAATTTGAACTGGGACTGGGAACTATCAGTCCAATCTGTTTTGTTTTTGCAAGGTGTCATGGAACTTGGGGTCTCCAGTATGTCACAAAATAATTTTCCGTACCTCGGCATACATGGACTCTGACGGCCCACCTCCATTGGCATCTTGCTCCATAGGGGGAGCAAAAGGAATGGCCAACCCACAACCTTGATAGGCTGTGACATAATTGATTCAATCTTGGACTTATATTCCCAAAGCTGATTGACTTTTGGTGAATAAATCCTTGTACAAGGGTCTGGACTACTGTTTCCATCCATTATTCCCCTTCGTGTCCGACTGGTTCGACTTTGGTTGATATCTCTTTTTGTTGTTGTATCCTCCCTGCTTTTGGTAGGAAGATTTGCCTTGTTGGGGGCATCTTCTGAGCTCCCTTCTACCATGTACTGAGTGGAGGAATCTGTGCCGCTTAGTACTGCAGCTACTTTGGACTTAGAGCATGACTTTAGGTCTCTTGCGTGGACCTGGTACATACGCTCCACCCACTCCATGATCTCGTGGAGACATTCCCGCTTAGGAAATACTGCAGTTTCCACCTTTTCACAGTTGAGTGGCTGGAGGTTTTTCAGGAACAAGCATTTGTACTCGGCTGAATCCTTGTCTGGATGCTCACCAGCCAAACCTTTGCTAGCGCTGTACACAAGCTACAAGCGGCTGTCATATTGGACTGTGGTTTCTTTGACAGGCTGCTTCACCTGCGTTGCTAGCATTATGCCAACCATGTTGGGGTTGTGCACCTCCAAGAGGTGAGCCACAACTCTGTCAAAAGGGACTCTAATGTCATTATGTATGTCTTCTGGAACTTTGTCCACAACGTGGGGTCCATGGTTTGCTTCAGAACTTGTACTTGGTACTCAGTCATGAGGCTGAGCATTTGACAGTGGTTCTGCACTTTTTCCAAGTGGCAGCTAAGGTTTTCACCAGGGGCCAAGCAGGCTATTTTGTCTGAATTGTGCTGGATTGCTTGCATAGACTGCAGGGTGCTTGGGCCCATTGCCTTGGCCGTGGCATTGGCCTCACCCTGAAGGGGGTTCTGTTTCTCCACCTCCATCTTCAGTATATCACTGATTGCTTATTTTAATGAATGGCCTGAGAGTCAGAGATCCCAGCTTTTGAGATTGCCTTCTGAATCAGGCTTTCCACCTCTTCCTTCTCTTTTTTATTCAGTGTAGCTACCAGTGGGTGAGGCCTTAACCCTCTGGAGTCCCAAGGGGTGCCATCATCATCACTGTCATCATCCTCCAATGATGACAATGCAATAAGCTAGGGATATGGCATAGCTTTCACATGAGCTCTCAATATTGCCAACTGCTGACAGAACTTCATCATCTTAATTCCACACATCGAATGGTTCACACTGCCTTTGAACTGTTCTTTACTAACATAATCCTGCAAAACTCTGTACACGGTGCTCACCTCTTGATTTTCCCTAAGGTCCTTTTCCAATACATTCTGACATCTCTAAATGCTTGCTCCAACACCTCACACTCGTTCCACAATGAATCATTCATACTCATAAGCAAATCATTCAACTGAAACACATGCCTCTTACCCTGCAACAACCTCTCATTCTCTTCCTTCAACCTATCAATTTCCTTGTCTTTTTCCTGTACCACACTCTCAAGTTCATTCTGAGTCTCATTCCTAAGCCTTACAATTTCCAAATATTTTTGTTGTTTGTCTGCTTCCCTGGATTTGGAGCATAACTCTTTCCTCACTGCCAGGACTTCAGATTCCATTTATTGGAACAAAGTATACAGGGTGGCAACCATAACATCTTTTTGGTCATGTTTCTTTGCTACAGACTTCACCTCCATGTACAGGTTGCCTACATACTATATTGGCTTAGTCTGCAATTTTGCGTCCAGTGAGAAATCACTCCAACCTCCATGGGAGGTCGGAATGTTTAAGACATCTAATTTGAGCTCAGTATTGATGGCCATTGTTGGAGGTTCCCCTTTATTGCACTAACTGAGAGTCTGAGGCATAGTGATTCATCTCAACACCAATTGCTAGACAGCCACATGTTCTGGTACGAAAGTCCTACTAGGCCGATGCCACAAGGTGAACGAGGGGCATAGCTTAGAACAGCTGCTTGATCCTAATTCCGTTCACCTGTGTACCTATTGGCATACTGATTTGGTTCCGTTTGAACAGGTCCTGCCACGGTCACCATTTTGTTAGCTGGCAGGATTTTAGACCTGTTAGCAAAACATGACACAGAAGCCCAGATATCATGGAAAAGTTTATTCCAAAACATGCAGAAAAACAGCATACCTGCTGGGAGTTCAGAAACCTCCAAACACCACTATGTCATCATGCAAACTTGGTGAAAAACATTCTTACAGACATTCTTATACTACATATAAAAAAGTGCGTTACGAGATAATGGACTTTCCCAAAAAAGCAGAAGACTGAAGTACAGCAATTCTATTGGTGGACAGTGGTGGGCAGTTGGTACCTAAGACAGTTAGATCATTTCTTGTTCTGTGCATACACACTGATAAGAGTAAGCTGACTAAAGTTACTTTTTGGGTAACAAAACAGCGATTCATAAAACATGCTGATTGTCACAGTGTGGGAAAAAGCTGTAGGTGGTGCACAGCACTACCACAATAATCATGCTGGATAATGGTTCATAATCACATAATAACAAGTGTAAGTAAACGCAGATGTACCTTATGCTGCAAAATTGTATGTAATAGCATTCATCGGGTGTATATGTGGTGTCCGGGTCTACACTGCTATGTTTCTCCAAGGAAGTAGCTGAGAAGGTAAGGGCAAAGAAGCAAGCATTCAAGAGATATAAGTCAACTCAGAAGGAAGAGGATAGGAAGGGTTATCAGGAAAAACAAAAGGAGGCAGGGAAAGCAATTAGGAGAGCAAAGGCACAAATGAAGGAGAACATAGCCAAGTCAGTAAAAAAGGGGGTTACAACATTCTTCAGGTATATGAGCAAAAAAAAAAAAGAACAAGGCAGGGATAGTAAGACAAAAATGCAAAGGGGAAAGTGTGGAAGATGACAAGAAAAGAGCAAACATACTAAATAAGTACTTTTGTTCAGTATTCACGAAGGAAGGGGTAGGAGAAGGGCCAAGGACAGAGAAAAAGGGCATAAAGGGAAGGGAGGTGAACACTTGCCCTTTTATGGAGGAGACAGTCCTCAGGGAACTAGTGAAACTGAAAGTGGATAAGGCAATGGGGCAGAACAGGGTTCACCCAAGGGTACAGAAAGAACTAAGGGAGGTGCTGACTGCACAACTGACAGACCTGTTCAATCTATCTCTGGAAATGGGGGAAGTTCCAATGGACTGTAGGAGGGCGGATGTGGTCAAACTCCACAAGAGTGAAAATACGGAGGAGGCAGGAAACTACAGACCTGTAAGCCTGACTTTGGTAGTGGGCAAACTTATTGAAACACTACTAAAAGAAAAGATTGGGGAATACCTTATGGCCAGCAGATTATAGGATCTGAAGCAGTGTGGGTTCACAAGGGGCAGATCTTGCCAAACAAACCTGATCAACTTCTTCAACTGGGTTACCAAAGAGGTGGATCGGTAGATGTGGCATACCTGGATTTCAATAAGTCCATCGACACCATCCCACACAGAAGACTTGTAAACCAGCTGGGCAACCTGGGAGTGGGTTCAAAAATAATGAAATGGGTAGGTAGTTGGCTGAGTGACAGGGCTCATAGAGTGGTGTTAAATAGGGTTCACTCAAAAAAAGGCACGGTGGCCAGTGGAGTGCCACAGGGGTCAGTACTGGGATCGGTCCTCTTCAGTATCTTCATTAGCAACATCACAGAGGTTCTGGAAGGGAATGTATGCCTGTTTGTGGATGACACAAAAATTTGCAACAGATTGGACACACCGGGGGAGTGGAGAAATTGAGAGAAGATCTGAAAAAGCTGGGAGGCTGGTCAAGGGCTTGGCAACTAGGTTTCAATGCCAAAAAGCACAAAATTATGCACATGGGACACAGGAATCCAAGGGCAATGTATCCTTTGTACGGGAAGGGGGTTAAAACCACAAAAGAGGAAAGGGGCCTGGGGGTCCTCATATCTGCTGACCTGAAGGTAGCAAAGCAGTGTGGTAAAGCAGTGGGAAGGCAAGTGGAATACTGGGGTGCATAGGAAGGGGTATTACCAGCAGAAAGAGAGGGGTAGTGTTGCCCTTGTACAGATCAATGGTGAGGTCCCACCTGGAGTACTGAGTCCAGCACTGGAGGCCCCATCTCACAAAAGACATAGATCAGGTGGAGGCGGTACAGAAAAGGGTGATCAAAATGTTACGTGGCCTACATCAGAAGCTCTATGAGGAAAGAATCGAGGAATTAAATATGTACTCCCTAGACAAAAGGAAGGAAAGGGGAGACATGATAAAAACATTCAATTACCTCAGAGGTTTTAATAAGGTATAGGAGGGAGGCGTCTTGCACAGAAAGAAATGCTCAAGGACAAGGGGGTATGATATGAAGCTGGAAGAGGGGAGACTTAGAGGAACTACGAGGAAATACTTCATCATGGAAAGTGTGGTGGACACTTGGAACAGCCTCCCAACAGAGGTAGTGGGTACAGAAACAGAAGCAGGATTCAAACAAGCATAGGATAGACACAGGGGGACTTTAATAACAGGTCATGTGAGAGGCAAGGCTGGAGATTAAATAGGGTCTATGGTACCATAGTAGGTAGGGACTTCAGGGCAGACTGTGGGCCAATAGATCCTTTTCTGCCAAAAGCTTCTATGTTTCTATTCAATAGGCAGCAATGTCTTGCTGGGTTTGCTTGCTTCTGCTAATAAAACTCTTCATTGTATTCAAGCCACCCATAACCCAGCTTACTGGAATGCATTGTCATGATCCTGCTGTAGTAGCTCTGCAAACCATGTGACTTTCAGGGACCGCCTGTTGCATTGTCCCCACAAATATTGTAAATGTCTCTGACCTATTCTCACAGATGCGGTGGACCTGAGTCCTCCTTGTCTCCACCCCTTTATCTTTTCCTTTTTCTCCTTCTTCTCCTATTCTGTCTTCCTAGGCCAACTTAGGAGTGAGATCATGTCCACATATTCTCCCCCTAAAATCTGTGACTGCATCTTTTCCATAAGATGACACCCAACTGGTTCTCCCAAACTAATGAAGCCTGTTGTGCAGTGGTGGGTACTAGGGGTGGTGCAACTACTGCAGCCACCACCCCAGAGGCTGGCACATCACCCCCAGTTAAGGCTGACCCTGCCCCCATCAGTTGTGGCAGAGGCTCCTCATGACCCCTCCTCCCACAGGTGTTACCCTCCAGGTGTACAATAAGCCCACTGAGCCTCTGCTCCAATAGCAATGACTGTTGTCTCCCCACTGGCTCACCCCACCCCCTGACTGGGTGATTGGGGCCTGTGTCTTAAATTCAAGTGGCACTTCTGGGATCCCTGGCCATGGGTGTGGTGACTACAGATGACATCCCATCCAGTCCTCACTGGTTTTCCTGGGCACCTTACCTCTGCAACTTGACCACTTGGTTAGTGCTCCTATCTGGGCCTGAGCTGGTCCACCTGGCATGGGCAAAGGGCAGGGCACTATCCTGATTGACCAGTGTCTTGCTTGCTGCCTTCCCCTGGGGGTCAGCCTACAGAATGCTGGAGCCCTTGATGCTCCTGGGCCTCTTTGTTGCCAGATCCCCTTGGGTTACCACCATCAAATCAATCAATCAATCAATCAATCAATCAATCAATCAAATCTTTATTTATCCAGGTGAACATCATTGAGCAATGCTCATTTGCAAGATGGACCTGGTAAGGTCAAGATACAATTTGTATGACATATAACATGCAGAGAATACGCAACTTTGAGAGGATAGCAAATGAATACAGAAACAACAACTCCAAGACAGAGTGCTTTGAACGGCTAATAACAAGAAAAAATATATATTACATATATACATGATTCATCAAATAGCCAGCTTGTTAGTGGAGGACACTTTAGAAACTAGCACTTTTTGGTGAAGGTTAAATGTGTCAGGGAATTATTAGATAGTTTTTAAACTCGGGTGATGAGCTGTATGGACATCTGGAAGATATATCTACAGGGAGTGATTTGTAAGAGGCAAATACCGGCTGAAGCAGTGACAGGGGGGATGAAAGGAGTGTATACAGAATGTTGTGGCCAGGGGTGGTGAAAGGGAAGGAGTGGAAAAGACCGTGTCAAAGAGGGATCAATAGTAGGTCAAGGGGAGGGGTTGACTGGGGAAGTAAAAAACTGAGTATAAGGAGACTAAGTATATAATGCTTAAGAAGGAAGGATTGTAGTAAAGGTTTATGAAATGTGAAGTAACTGCTCGGAGGGTGCTGAGGAACTGCCTTGAATAGTCGTCTAGCTGGTAGGAAAGATGGAGGTTAGTCTAATGTTGGCGGAAGCAGTTACATTTTTCTTTGTATATTTTGTTGTATAGATATTTAAAGGCTGTAATAGATATGAGCTTGTTCACTTTCAGTGTCTTTTGCATCGTGTTCCATAGGGTAGATAACACATAACTAACAGCATGTCTGCCATGTCGAGAGTGGAACTTAGGCACTTTAAGAGTAATGAAGTTCAGGCTTTAATGTGTAATTACTTGATGAGGCTTGTAGAAAACAGTCTGAGATATATTTTGGAAGCTGCTGTAATATTGCTCTATAAGTCCATAGTAATGCATTCCTATCCCTTCTATATTGAGGCGAGGCCAACCAGCTATGGAGTATAGCAAGCAGTGGTGAGTACTGTATGGTAAATCTGTGATAAACCTCAAAGCTCTGTGGTATAGTGTATCTAATTTGTTCAAGCATACCGTAGGGGCAGCGACTATATAGGAAGTCAGCGTAGTCTAATACTGAGAGGAATGTGCCTGGACCATCTTCTTTTTGAATCACTTGAAAGGAAGTGCCTTATTCTATAGTAAAGTCCAAGTCTTTGTCTAAGCTTTTTAGCAGCTCTTCCAGATGTTCTAGATAGTCTAATCTACTATCTAGCCATACCCCAGGTATTTGAATTTTGTGACAAATGTGCTTTCCAGTAGCCCCCTCGTCTGCTCTGGACTCTCATCCCCAAAGTTGATTATACCTTTCTCTGTGGCAACTGGCATTGTCATTATCCTCTGTTACCTCTTGTTCTGTGCTGTTTTTTTTTATTTTTTTGGCAAAAGCAAGTCACATTATACTACATTAACATACCATATACCCTGATGGAGAATGCCACAGGGGTGCATTAACTTACAGCATAGCCCATTGGGGTCAAAAGGTCACCAGATCCCAATGGAATAGTCCCCTCAAGCCTTTAAGCAGTGATTACAGTGCTTGCAGCCTCATCTGACTAGTGCTCAGCTAGACACACAATCGAACATGCAGCACACCCCTCTGATGTGCCAGTTTATCAGTCAATGGTACCATGCTAGTCAGCATGTCATAATCACACAACTGAATCAAGCCCACTGCAGCACATCGACAGGCACCCACCAGCATGGCCACCTGCCAGCATGCCCACCTGCAGTAGCACATCTGCATATTCACATCACCCCTGTGGCATTCTCCAACAGGGGTATATGGTATGCTAATGTAGTACAATGATGCAGTGGTTCTGACCAATGGGGAGCCAGAATGGGCCAGACTTCATTTTATAAAGACTTTCAATATCCAATGCTGACTCTTCCTCTGGCACACATGGTGTTGCCATGCACAAGATGACCATGCTTTCCCTCAGCAGGCATGCGCTTAGTCCCACTATGTCTGCACTAGGCTCTCGAGCTTTTGTGGACTAATGCCTTGCCTCTCAAAACCACCATTTCCAATGGCAGACAACTTGATTTCTTCATTCTGAGGAGATACCTGTGACTAACCAAGATTACTAACTCTGCATTCCCCATGTCGACACTCCCTCTGGCCTGCATGACACATCTGTGCCCAAGATGACTGCACTCTCATTTATTGCGCGTGCACCAGTATCACCATGCTTACATGAGGCTAAAGAGCATTTTGGACTGATGCCTTTCCCCCATGAAGCACTACATACTGGGCTCCTAAAACCACTTCATCACAAACCAGCCCAACCCTGCATTTTCCCACAGTGTACCCCTCAGAGGTGCTTGCTTGCTCCCTCACCTGCTGTGCCACTGGAGACCCTTTAGCCACCTCACTCATGGCTGCATCTCTCCCACTTCACGGCATGGGACAGCTATTGCACATAACCCATCAGTAGGTTTGTGGTGTGAACATCATCCCAGAGCCCCTCCTTGCTTGCATTCTAGCTCCCAGAGCTAGCTATCACTTGCATGCAAATCCAGCTCCCCATCTTTCATCACAGACTGTCAAAGATGGCAAGGCTCACTCTGCTTCTGCCCTTTCCCAATTGTCACGCCACCTCACTGAAGCCATTGCAGCGCCTCATGTTTACTGCGGCATGCTGAACCTACATTCTGTGGCAGGGCCTCATGCTTGCTGCAGACAAGCTAGGAGCTGTTCTGTGGTGATTCTGCAGCACTGTGATGGGCTTTACATTCTCTAGCAACTCAAATGAGCCCCAAAATAAAATGTAGCTACCCAGAAAGAATGCTCAGAAAAAGGCAGCCTAGTGCAGTCTGGCAGATGTGCAGACAAGGCAATGCAAAGCAATTCTGCCATCATGATTTGGACTGGATGTAGGGTCTGGGGAAATTAATTTTTTACTGCAGTCTGTTTTATTGTCCCATGGTTCCCCTCTGCCCGGTGCTGGTTTACCACAGTTATGCTCCTGAGAATTTCTTCACCTGCTGGCCCAGTTGCTAGAACCAGTTTGCCTGGTTGCAAAGCAGTGCTGCTCCATAGCTCCTTCCCACCTACTTGCTTGAAGCCTGGTGGTGATGGTTTCAGCTGTAACGCTGCTCTAGTTGCTTCCTCTTGCTCATGCAGTTTGAGCACTGGTGATGTTGTTTGTTTCATGCCACTTGGCTTCCATATCTTCTCCTCTCCCATTCTGTGAGGATTTACAGTGAGGCTAGAGAGTACCTGGAGCATTTGACATTAGACAATGGTCCAGAAAGCCTCCCATTTTTTGTCTGCGATTACTAATACTTTTTCATTCCACAATTCTGCAATGGCAAAAGGAGCCACCATTCTTTCTCATGAAATAGACTTCCTGAAGTTCCCTCAGTGTTTGTAAAAGGCCATAATAGTCATAAGCTTCAGGGCTGCATGCCAGGGGATTGGAAAGGGGGTGGCTCTACTGACTACTGCAACCTGGGGGGATGGATGCATAATGGAACTGTCTACAGCTCACACTAATGCCATTTTAAGCTTGATCACAATCATTTTAGCCAGTTAATTGAAGTTTTCAGTGGTGGCAGCCACTTTTACTGCACCAAAAATGCTGTTTCTGTGGCAGAGGCTTGTTTCGGCAGGGCCATCTTTCTGTGGCAATTTTTGCAACTACAGAATCACAGGAAACAGGGCCCTGGCCATAGGTGACAGGATCGAACACACCTCAGAGCACTCCTTAGTTTTTTTTGTTTTTTTTTAAGACCATTCAGTGGAGTGCCCTGCTTTACTGCTTCCTTGTGGTAGCCACAAACCAGGACTCTCCATGCACTGTCAGAAATGACGAGGATCACACCGCCTCCCTGTCCTCACCTCACCCCATGCTTGGTTGACATCACTGGAGTTTCCGCAGCCAGGGGAGATAGGATTGGAGTACACCCTTGTAAGTATGCTTAAAGTATTCTACTTCTTTTAAAAAGTCCACTTGGTTGAAGTGGACTGCTCTAATGCATCCCTGCTGTAGCCTCACAGTGCTGGAGCACCCACTGCCTTGCAGACTGATCTGAATGACTCCTTATCACTGAGTCATGCTGTCACCATCTACCCCTCAGTACCACACTGCTCTGCCTAAAGGTATCTCTGCTAACTCCTTCTATTCAGTGAACACCACACAAACAAAGGTACACAGGCTCCAAAAGGTCCCTTCGACAGCTGTCTATTTTACACAAAAGGAAGCATTTCTTTCCTTCTTACTTGAGCTATTTTTGAGGACATTACATTAACATACATAAAGAGAATGTCACTTTTAGCCTCTACGCTGAATGACTCTGTGAGCTTCAGTATATAATGGTTCAGCCCTGTAAACTTTAGGGATAAAGAGCACAGAAGCAGATTTGACTCTATTGTAGCACATTCATTATATAGGTCCACCAGCTGTTCCTCCTACCTAAAGGTTGTACTGGCATAGTGTAGCAGATGTACTATAACATTTGTGGATGTTGTGGGAATGTACAGTACCAGTTCAAACTGGACACCAGTTCCACCCAGTTAACTATTGTTCCTAGCAAATACAACACTGAATTGATATGTTTTTCCTTTATTGGTTGAAAATAGTCCATGGTCACATGATGGCAGCCTGAGCTGAAGCAGCTTGTCCATGTAGCTCCATCTTCCACCTACTAACTTCTCGTAAATAGCATTGTTTAAGTGTCAAACCTGTTCTTGTTTGAAGCCGACTGGTGTGACAATTTGTTCAAGAATCTGAATGCGGAGTGTAGTATGGAGGTTTACATGAAAAAGCACCTCCAAGGCATTCTCCGCCCTCACTCTGGAGAAGGATAAGGCTGCTAAATGGCCAAGCAGCAGGCCTCTAGCCTACCAAAAATGTCCTCGGCTAGCAGCTCTCTCGGAAGAGATTCTTGGAAATCATGCAAATCGCTGCAAGTTGCTGTCGCGATCTCCGAAGATCTCCAAACAATTAAGAACTCAGTGACAACCTTATCAACAAGAGTTGGGGACTCTGAAGCGAGGATCATTTCTCTTGAGAAAAAACAGGAGAAAGCCGGGCAGGAAAGCTTGAATTTAGTACGGAGGCTTAAGAGGTTAGAAGACAAACTAGAAGACCTGGAGGGGCGCAGTAGATGCAATAACCTGCTGATTATTGGAATACCGGAGCGGGAGGAAGGCAATGCTCCAATTCAGTTTCTGCAAAGGTTATGTGTCAAAATAGCTGGTCCATTCCCTAACGGTGGGGAGTATGTCATCAAAGGGCTCATCATGCTCCTACATGCCAACGTCAGGTCAGCCTCCCAGACCAATTATTTTTAAACTACTAAATTTTTGGATAAACAGCATATTCTTGCAAGGTTAGAGGATCTGAGAGGTGACCTGGGAGGTCGGAAGATCGCATCATGCAAGACCTCCGCATTCGGTTCGGCTGAGGCGACAGGAGTACACCCATTAGTGTCAAAACTGGTGGCAGCTGGCAAACCTTTCCAGTCAAATACCGGTGATTCTCCTGGTTAAACATGATGATAAGTGGCTTTCTTTGATTCCCTGCACAGGCATTGCAAGGATTGAAGAGTTTTCCTGACCTGTATAAGTGAACAGGGGACAGAGTGACAAGGTTGCTACATTTAACCGAGAGAGATGTGGCTGTATTTGGTTTGGTTTGGTCTGCTCTGCTCGTTTGTAACAGCTCTAGATAAGAGGAGTGAGCAGGTTGGAATCGATCCTTCTCCTGCAGATTTGGTTCTCATATAGAAGAGTGATACAATTAAGGATGCCTTTATTCGTTTCTTGGGAGCTTCACAGCTTATGAAGGAGGTGCTCGAATACTCATTTCAAGGATTAGGATGCGTTATTTTATCGGTAGATTAAAGGTTGATTTGGTGACATGATGATAATGCAGCGTTGTATGCAGTGAGTTATGCATAGACTGAATGGGTATTGTATGTTTTGTTTTTCCTGAAAGCGAAAGGAGTTGCCTTGAAGACAGAGCATCTTACTACATCAGGAGTATTGGGGACATACTCCTTTGTTTCTCTTGATACAGTTGGAGCTGGAAATGGCCCACCAATCCCTTCCTTGTGGGACCAGTATTTGTCTATTTTGGTTGAAGGAACTGCAAAATCTTTTATGGGGTTTAAATGTTTTGCCTTGTTGAAGGACACATGCCTTAGATGGCAATTGACTGTTGGGGGTTCTTTCCATTCAAGATTATGTATTGTATATTGGCATGCTGGGTTCCTCTTTTGAAGTTTGAGAGCAGCCTAATGAGGATATAGGGACTGTTATTATTTGTTACCACAGATAGCAAATAGTTATGAGATTAATATAACTGTCCAGCGTAATCTAATACTGGATCTAAATCAGGCGCAATTTGTTAGGGGTAGAGCCTACTGAATTGAAATGATAGGGAATTATTGAATGTTTTCTTTAGACACCAATCTTGCTTATACTTTGAGCTACTATGCTACAGGTTTGATAGTAAGATACTATGTTATAGGGTATATGGATGAATATAAGGCAGGGACTACATTAAGTCATTATTTCTATTTTGACTCACAATGATGGTGTATTAGGAGGGTGGGGGGCAAACAGGGGTGAGAATGTTATGTTTGGGCTTGCGCTTTAACATCATGTGGCAGTCAAACAGTGGGAGTGCAGTTAACTTGAACTGGGGGTGGTTTCTAATGTTGGGGATTGGGAGTTTTAAGAGTGCTAGTTTTTTGGGGGGTAGTGTGGGTGTTTTAAGGGGGAGTGGTATTAGTAAAGGGGGAAAACCATACACTGCCATGCTTTGTTGTTTATGATAATTTCAATGACTATCAAGGCCTTTTTACGGGGGCTGATGTCTATTTCCAAAACAACATTTTGTGCTTAACACGGACAGCCTCTCTCTACTGGGACTGATGTGTTTCTCCAAAACAACATTCTATTTTGAATATGAACAGTCAATACTCTTTTGTAAGTTGGAATATTAAAGGGCCAAAGAGAGGGTCAAAGGCAAATGATACTGAAGCACCCACTGCATCTTCGAGCAGGAGTAGCTTTTCTTCAAGAAACTCATCTGAGGAGGGAGGATAACTCCCTTTTCCAAAGGCAGTGGGTGAGGCAAGTTTTTGGATCAGGGAAATCAACGAATAAAGGTGGGGCAATGATTCAAATAGCAAAAAATGTCCCTTTTAGATCAACCCAAGAAATCTGGGATCCAGAGGGTCATTACATCTTGGTACATAGTATGCTAGAATCTCAGCGGATATTGCTTGGCTCAATCTACAGTCCAAATACTGACTCCCTTCATTTTTGTTCAATTATTAAACCTTGTGGTGACCAATCCTCGAAGCTCCACGATACTAGGGGACAGGAATCTTGTTCCCCAAACAGAGCTGGATAGGTCTAATTGTGAGAAACATGCTATCTCAGCTCAGCAGGCTCTGAAAGACTTGATCAGAGGTGCTGCTTTGATTGATGCATGGAGTTCCAAATCCTACAGAGTGGCAATACTTTTTCCTCTCCACATGGAACCTACTCCGAATTGATTATTTTCTGATAAGCTCCTTTGCTTTGTTGAGGTACTACATGAGAATTTTTGCTAGAGTTCTGTCAGATCGTGTGCCTGTTAGTATAAAATATTGGTTAGAGAGCATGTTGTAAACGATCCCCAGTGGCAGCTGAATACTCAGCTGCTACGTAACAAAGTTTCCCTGATGCATATTATGGAGTTTATTACATCCTTTCTCAATTGTAATCAGGGATCAGTTGATAAGTATGATTTGGTCTGGGCAGCCTTAAATGCTCCCTGCGGGAAAATTTATTAGAATGGCAACAAGAAGGGCCCGTCAACAGAGGCTCAGATGGAACTCTCCTTGCATCAATCAAAGTCTGGAGCATACCTTCTCCGGCATTCCTCGACTGATGTTTGGACTAGACTGTATCAGTTGCAGGCTCAGTATGTAGGTCTGATTTCTCAAAGGCAGAGTTGTCTCTCCAGTGAACTAAATTAAAGTCTCTAGAGATGGGAGAAAGAGCTGGGAAACTACTTGCCCTACATATTCGGCAATTGGAGGCTTCACAATTTATTGCTGGAATTAGTTTTGCACAAGATGGGCAAGTATGTACTGATGCTAAAAAATAGCTGAGGGTTTGGACGGTACTTTCAGGAACTTTATGCGGTTGACCCATCTTCACGTCCCTCCAAAGCTGATATTAATCATTATCTTAACTCAGTGATCTTGCCTAAAATTACTACTGCGGAGGCAGCCTCCTGAGCAGCCCATATTTCCACATGAAATTCAACTGGCTATAGAACAATTGCCTGTTGATAAATCTCCTGGGCCTGATGGGTTACCAAACAATATATATAAGGCTTGCCAATCTGTTCTAAACCCAGTATTGAGTGAGGTATTTAGTTATTGGTATGATAATGGAATATCGGACCCCAGTTTCCAGGAGGCTTTAATAACCTTAATTTTAAAACCTGGGAAGGACCCATTAAGTCTTGGAAATTACCGTCCCATTTCCCTGCTTAACTCCAATATTAAAATATTAGCTAAAATCTTGGCTAATAGGCTCTCGAAGGTAATGGAGTAACCTTATAGGTCATGAGCAGGTTGGGTTTATGGCAGGAAGAGTCGTCCAGGGATCACATGTGAAAACTTTACATCTTATTTCTGCTGCCAGGGACTCCAGCACACCAATGGTGCTGGAGTCCCTGGACACAGAAAAAACATTTGACAGGGTCTCCTGGGACTTCCTTTTCATTACCCTGACCTGCTTTGGTTTACCTGAAGCTTTTCTAAGGTGGGTACAGCTCTTGTATACCTCCCCTTTGGCTAAAATTAGATGCAATGGTGTACTTTCTGCCCCCTTTCAGCTCTCTCAGGGCACAAGACAGGGTTGTCCCTTGTCCCCCTTACTTTTCAATCTTTATTTAGAGCCCCTGTTATGTAGGTTGTTAGTCAATCCAAGTATTATAGGTATTCAGGTAGGTAGCGCGAGATATGCACTCTCGGCATATGCAGATGATATTTTGCTGCATGTTGAGAAACCACAACTAACCATTCCGGCTTTGCTCTCTCAGAAATTGAGGATTTCTCTAAGGTATCATTTTATAAACTTATTGCGTTCTAAAACCAAGTCTTACCTTTAAATGGTAGAGTGATGAAGGCAGAATTAACACCCTATGGCCTCTCATTGGAAGCAAAGTCCCTAACATATCTGGGTATTAGAGTTTCTAGGATATAGGATCCATGATCAAAGATAACCTTATTAGTCCATCTAAAACGGTAGCCAGGGATATGGAGAGGTGGGGATTGCTTCCTTTTTCCCTATGGGGAGATTAAGCATTATTAAAAAGAATGTGTTGCAGAGGATGTTATATCCAATGGGGATGTTGGGAAGCTTTTTACCTAAACTATGGTTTACCAGGTTTCAAAGTTTGGTCAGTGGTTTCCTATGGAGGGAAAGGTATCCACAGAGCCTACTTTAAGTTGAGCTCCGGCATAAGGGGTAGTATTCTCATGGCCCCTCCTTCTTCAGAATATTCCTTATGGTTGAGTATAGAGAAACATTTGACTGCCAAAGTCCACTGTACATTATCTGCTCTTCTGTATGTCTCTCCATCTTATATTCCTAGGTCCCTTAGGAATACGCCAATAGGTTGGTCACTCAAGGCTTCTCATCAACTCCAGAAGCATCTTGGAGTGAGATGGTGTCAGTCATTGAAGCAACCTATTATAGGTAACCCGCATTTCAAGATTGGATGTTACCCAATATCCTCCACCTTTTGGCCTCAGATGAATAGTTATAGGGTCTTTGACAAATTGCTGAATGAGAGACCACTTCTTTTGATCATTTCAAGAGATCCACTAGAGTACCAGACACATTGCTTTCAAGTATGTTCAAATCAGTAAGGCCCTTATCTCCTTTTCTCTAGTATTCCTGTGAGGATTCAGTGGCTATGGATGTGTCTACAATCTTCCAGGTGGCTTCCCAATCCCATCCGTTTCTAACATTTACAAGACCCTCCAAGCCTTGGACTCTAAATACAAATGGGATTTGTTATTATTGGACGTAAGGAATTGGGAACTCCTGAGGATTTTGATTTATGGGGAAACTTTGGCAGACATCATATAAATACATAAAGCAGACAGGCTTTGGTTAGTCCATTTCAATATTATGCATAATATTTATCTCACACCAGTGAAACTTTTAGAATGGGCAAATTGACTTCACCGGTTTGTGGTAGATGTAAGAGTGATATTGGTTCTCTTTACCATATGTTATGGACTTGTTCCAAAGTACAGAGCTTTTGGCAATCTATCTGTAAATCCTGGATCCCTTTCTGGGTTTGGAGACCTTGTTCACCCCAAAGTCTGTCTGTTGAAGTTACTACCTCCCGGCACCCCAAGGGTCAGAAGAGCACACATGGCACTTATTGCTGCAGTGGCTAAATTGACTATTATGAGGCATTGGGCAGAAGATAAACTCCTTCTATAGTAGAATGATATAGGGGGTCTTATTAGCGTTATTGAAAGGCATAGGCTCTCTCCATGCAAGATAGGCTGAAGGCCTGCCTGACAACTTGGGGAACCTTGGAGACCCTTCTTGCTTTATGGAAGCCTTGATGGTCTTGCTTATATCTTGATGCTATGGTCTAAATTTGCTTGGCAGTGTCTGGTGTGGGGGGGGTGGATTTTATTGTACCTTAAGGAAGGGGGTTTGGGCTTTGTTTGAATGTCTTTAATTTATGTATGGGTTTGATATGATTTAATTGTTTTGATATGTGGTATGGTTTTGTCAACATTTTGTCAATGTTTCGTTGTTTGGATTGCTGAAATTTAATAAGGCATACTTAATTAAAAAAAAGAAAATAGTTCATGCACTGTACATGATAACAATCTGGTGTTGTTAGCTATGGTGTGTGAGTGCCTTTATTTTATTTCAATTTTCATTTTTTTTAAACAACAGGTGAGTACTCTGACCAAAGGCCCATTATCAGGTATGACCAGAGCCCCAAGGCTAAGCTGCAAAAAGAACACTGTGAAAATACAGCAGATTCAATCAAACAATAAAAACAATATTCAGCAAGTTACAAAACATAAGATGGATTAAGAGCAAACATATCTACATTTACTTTTTTATTTTAGTCTTAGTAACCGAAGGCCCACTAGGCACAAGTGCCTGTTTTCAGGGCGCCTGGGAGCCCTGGGGAGGTTAAGGACCTGCTCAGAGTCACACAGTATGCAAGTGGAGGTTATAGGAATCAAACCCGTGTCTGATGGATGTACCAAGCCCATTCACAGCTTGTTACTTTAATCTCTAGGCTATACTGACATTATATCTTTTCTAGGGACTGTGTACCACTCCCTACAGTATCTGATTAATGTAAAGGTTACTATATACTGTAGATCTAGTGAGCTGGATTTTCAAAGATCAGTCGCAAGCTGCAACAATAGCAGCTTGCACTTACTGCCCCTTTGTCAGGAACCCTGTGCCCAATTCAGTATCAGACAGGGTCCCTGGCCCTCCATCCTGTGGCTTGCAGCATCAGTGGCAGTTCACCAAACAGACGGCGATCCACCATGTATGCTGCAAGCTACGGGCAGTAGTCTGGCAGCTGAGCCCTTGAAGTGAACATGCTAGTGGTTTGCCCCCAGCTGCAATTGCCCCTTGGTGGTATTATCAAAATTACTGACATCCCTGGTGATCTAGTGTTCCTCCCCCAGCCCCGATCTGCCCATAAAATGCAATATTTCAATACAGTACATCCCTGGTGATCTAGTGCCCCTCCCCATTGCTTGATCTGCTTGTAAGTGGTATAATTAAAATGCAGGACATACCTGGTGATCTAATGGCCCCCACCCCGACAGATAGTGCCCACAACCCCACTTCCTCCATTCCGAACCCTGATCCAGCAACTGGCACAGCCTCCTCACAGCACTATGGCCGGTCAATGAATGAACTGTCAGAGCATGTATTGTATACAGTAGGTGCTCTGACAGTTCATTCAGTAGTAGCAGGCTACTTTACTGAATAGCTTCGGCTGCACCTTTGTACGCAAGTTACCAGTAGCATCATACATCTTTGATGCAAGCACCTTCCGTCATTCAAAGTGCTTTGAAAATCAGGCCCCTAGTGTGTAAACATCTGGGTCATAGTTAGAAAATGTCTTGAGTGATACAAAAAAAATACTTTTTAAACACTGATATGGATTTTATGGACAGGAAGAGTGCTGTGATGATGTCACTGCCTCACCAGCCCTAACAGCGTACAGTGAAACAGGTTAAAACAGGTTGCTCCTAAAGATAGGGATTGTGTCAAATTGAAAGGGAAAGCCCGGGATTCCCTTGTTCCACCACCAAACATAAAATCCAGGGTTTTCATCATAGTGTATTAGAACCCCAATCAGCACTACCCAAGTGTTCTCACCTGCTGCAATGCACATTGTTAAAGAACACCAGGACACCTAAACAAGGAACTGAAAACTAAAAACTCTAAAATCTGACTTCATAGCGAGGTCAAGGAAAGGCTGCTGTTTACATTTATGTTAAAACTGTATTCATATAAGTAACAAAAGTGTAGTTTCGTAGCATTTGAAAATGTAAACAACAGCCCTTTCCTTTCGAAGCTCCTACCCTGTCTGCTCCCTAAAATGGTCACCAGGCTTGATCTATACTGTAATGAGTTCATAGCAGCTAGAGCCTCTGTACATGGCTCTTTACAGTGCCAAGACATCCACACTTTCACTGCCCTTTGCTATTTTAGCTACACAAAAATGATCAGACTCATGATTTAACGTGTATTATTGTTATAAATACACATGGTAAACTATGATTTATGTTATTTACTTTGCCAGAACACTGCAGAAATCATGTCTAAAAATGACTCTGTCAGTTGAACCTCAAAGTGTTAGTATTCTCATACCTGGTGGCCTAGTGGCAGCTGCCGATGGTGCCAATCTGGTCCAAATGAAATGCTTTGAATAAATATACATTGTGTTCCTATATTTTATACAAACATTCCCCAATGGGAGACAGCCAGCCCACCCACTCACCCTCCCTCCCGCCTGCCTGCCGTTGTCAATAGCTGAGTCCATTGTATGTCACCTTTTCCCTTTTGGATGGCAGAAAAGATGGAAATCCCACTGCTAATCCAATTTTCAATAAGGTGCGAATCAAAGCCTCCTTAATTGAATGCATAACTTACCAACCAACCGCTTCCTTCCTAGCAGGCACTACAAATGACTGGAGAGTGTCAAGAATTCCTAATAACTAGGGAGACTGATGCACAGACCTAACATTAATTTATAACAAGATGCCATTCAGTTAGTCGAAAGCTTCATTCTACACTATGGATCACCCAATCAAAATCCTGAGAAGGTCATTCAGTCACCACGTTTACATGCTGACTAGAAATCTGAATTAAAAATTATTCTGATTACCATCATTTCTGATCAGATTTCTAGTGGACCTGTTCACATAATGCTGTACCGGAGATTAACTGGAGAATCATCCATTTGTATGCCTCTCTCCCATAATCAGAATTCAGGCGTTCATGACTCAGTTCTGTGTGGACTCCACATGCGCTAATTGTTGCTCTGATGTGCACGTGTCACAGTTACCACAGAGACCTCTGATGCTCGTGCTGTATAGTCTGGCACTTTTGTTTGATGAAGTGGTTATTTTCTGTGGTAAAATAAAGGTTCTTTTATGTTATTTGATGTATTTTCACTTACTGTATATTAAACAGCAACAACAGTTTAGGCACTTTGTATCTCGTTCATGCAAAGTTTGAGGAAATTCACTTCAGTTGTCTTCGGTCATATGGAGGGGAATAAAAAGTTAAAAAATGGATAAAAAATGCTTTTGGCTGCTTGTGAAGAACTAAAAATTGAAATGTGAAACTTGCAGGTTCAGTAGAGCCTGTCCCAAGGGTACTTCTTTTGAGTATTGAAACTAAAGAAATTATAAACTGAAATACAAAGAACCTCAGTGTGCAAGCACTGAGACAATGGTTACCCCAAACGGCACTGACCAGGAAGCCAAGTTTCAAAGAAATACAAGATCACACATACCCCCACAATGCAAAGTATCATGGGCTGTATATGCAGATTACCACAGAATATTATGTTGGTCCCACTGTAAGCAGAAATGCATGGTGCCAAAAGGCCTCACACAGTCTGCAAAGGGTACTAACAGACAGACACATGTTTCATTCTACCAGGACTCATCAGTGTGCCTCATCTATATAACAACCCAGTGGCATGAACTAGCTACCCTAAGATGGTCTATCTGGGTAATGTTGTGGTGAACTGAATAAAAACAAAAAAACAAGTTAAAATACAAAGAACCTCAGTGCATAAGCACTGAAGCAATGGTTATCCCAAAGGGCACTGGCTGGGAAGCTAAGTTTCAAAGAAATACAAAATCACACATACCGCCACAATGCAAAGCATCATGGGCTGTAGATGCAAACCACCACAGAATATTATGCTGGTCTCTGCTTATTTCTGCTTAAAAATTGGACCAGTATAATATTCTGTGGTCATTTGCATATACAGCCCATGATGCTTTGCATTGTGAATTATAATTTAATTAGAAACTGATTTCAGGCCAGTGCTTGTAAATAATATTGCCTCGTGCTGTGCACTAAGGTTCTTTGTGTGCAGCATTCGTTTATAGCAGGTTCACCACAACATTCAGATATAGACACAAGGTAACTGATTCTAATCCTCTGGGGTGTCATAGATGAGGCACTGATGAGTCCTGTGTAGGATAAAACGTGCCTGTTTGTTAGCACTCATTGTTGATTATATGAAAGGCCTTTTTGGTACCATGCATTTTTGCTTAATGTTGGACCTGTGTAATATTCTGTGGTGATTTGCATATACAGCCCATGATGCTTTGCATTGTGGGGGTATCTGTAATTTTGTATTTCTTTGAAATTTGGCTTCCTGGCTAGTGCCATTTGGGGTAACCATTGCTTCAGTGCTTGCACATTGAGATTCTTTGTGTTTTAACTTGTTTTTTGTTTTTATTGGGTTCACCACATTACCCAGATAGACCATCTTAGGGTAGCTGGTTCATTCCATTGGGGTGTCATGCAAACAAGGCATGTGTCTATGTTTTTCTGTTGGCACACTTTGCAGACTGTGTGAGTGACCATTCGGCACCATACATTTCTGCTTAAAGCTGGATACAGCCCATGATGCTTTGCATTCTGGGAGTTTGTGGGATTTTATAAATTGAATATACATGATCTGAGCATGTTCCATTAACAAACAAATACCTGCATGTCTGTATATACAGTAGGAATGGTGACTCACACTAAGCACAGGGCATCCAATCCCTATGATGTCTCATTTGTGTCAGCTGTTTCATGCGAGGGGGTCAATAGGTATTAATACAAAGTACTTATTTAATGAGGTTATATGGCTGTTTGATTGTATATATGCATAACGTGGTTTGTGTTTCCGATAACTCCACTCATTCATAATCTGGTTTCCCTCATCAAGCTTAGTGTCACCATCTCCATTTCTGCATTCTATGTTTTCAGCTGTATTATTGGAGGTCAATGTAATTCATGTGCATCTGCAGTGCCATGCAAGAGTTGTGTAAGTCCTAACCCCTACAAGTGATGGTGTGTCATATTTTGTACAGTGTGTCATATTGTACAGGGAGGCAGTATAGTGCAGTGGTTTAAGGCTGTGAGCTGCAGATCTGGTGACATCCAACAGATCAAACCTGGGTTTGAATTCCACAGCTTCCACTTGCATACTGTGTGACCCTGAGCAAGACATTTAATTTCCCTGGGCTCCCAGGTCACTCCTGTCAAAAACCTTTCAGCTTAGTGTGCTACTCCTGGTTAAACAACTAAATAAAATATATATATATGTACAAGTTTTCAAGGTACATATAAGCATGCACATGTAAGGCATGTTTCCCCCTATAAATACTGGGCTCTGAATTCTTGCTGCACCTCTTATGTTTTAATTTGTTTGTATATTATGGATCACGTGGCTTGCAGTGTCGGTGGCTCAACAGGTTGCACTCTCACCTCTGAGGACAGAAGATCAGAATGCTGTGTGTTCAATCCCCACATCAGGCACTTGGGTTAAAATCACAGTACTAACACTGTAATGGATTATGAGGAGGATGCTGCACTGCTGCGGTGCCGTCTTTCAGATGAGACATTAAACCGAGGTCCTGTCTACCTGTTCTGGTGATAGCTTGGCAGAAGACACCAGGAGAAAAGACTGCTGTGTGACTGGACTTCTCTGCTGGGACTAAAGAAGAAGAACTCTTGTACCTGGACCTTTAATTTAGGGGTAAAAAAAAAACTAACAAACAAAACAAAAAATGTGTGTTTGTCTCAGTTAACTGAACTGAATGGTTATCTGAACAGTTATCTAGGTGTAAATCTCAGGTGATTGAAAGGACTTAATAGCTGTGAGGTTTAAATTACTTGTAGAAAGATCTAGTAAGTAGGGGGAGTGGCTAAGCTAGAAGGAAGCTACATTTAAAGACTGCCTTAGAAAGATTCTGCTAATAGCTTGGCAGAAGACACCAGGAGAAAGGACTGCTGTGTGACTGGACTTCTCTACTAGGACTATATTGCCCTCCTTCCCTCCCACCCAAAGCTAGTTCTACTTTTATAGGCACAGAATTTGACTGACAACAGGAACTTCCTGTTTGGAAGCAGGAAGGGAGTGATCACAGAGCCACCATCCTAGAAGGGCAAGAGTAGCTCTCCAGCCCCCTCTAGCTGCTGGAGGTCTGCCTCTGAGCAAGTAAGGGGTCTACTGAGAAATATAGGATATTCTTGTCTCAGAACAGGACAATCAGGAGCTTAAAGGGCACACAGGCAGAAAGTAGGAGAGAGAGAAAAAAAACAGAGGAAAGAGTAAGGATTGCAAACAGTTAAGGGGCCAGAAATAAGACATGATTGGAGTGGTGCAGTGCAGTGTAAGTAAGTAAGTAAGTAAAAATTTATTTTTAAGCGCTTTTCGATATCAAAGCGCTGTACAAATAGAACAATTTAAATACATACAAATTTCATACACATAAACAACAACAGAAATAACAATATAATTACAATAAAATACAACGAGTCACTACCCATAAGCTATTTGAAATAAATAAGTTTTAAGTTCTGACTTAAAGCTCTCAACGGTCAGGCAGCTTCGTATCCGACGAGGTAGAGAATTCCACAGGGTAGGGGCAGCATAAGAAAATGCCCGTGCTCCCGAAGTTTTTAAATGAACCCTGGGAACCTCTAGCAATCCCTCACCGGTGGAGCGGAGTGAGCGAGAGGGACAGTAGGGAGCAAGCAGATCTTGAAGATACCGTGGTCCCTGTTCGTGTAGGGCTTTATAGGTCAGTAACCCGACCTTAAAGGTGATCCGCCACTGAACCGGCAGCCAGTGCAGCTCGCACAGCACAGGCATAATATGATTCCTCATAGATGTCCCAGTCAAAAGCCTGGCTGCTGCATTCTGCACTAGCTGCAAGTGGCGGATATCAACTCCTCGCAGCCCTAGGTACAGGGCATTGCAGTAATCAAGGCTAGAAGTAACAAAGGCATGGACCAATGTCGGAAGGTCAGCCAGAGGAACAAGGTGTTTCACCCGAGCAATATTCCTCAGATGGTAAAGGAAGATTTGACAGCAGAAGACACCTGAAATTTCAGTGTCAATCTGTAGTCAATAATGCCAGATTACGCACCGGTCTGAGGTCGAGAGCTGGGCACCATCGATCCATCCGCCTGAAGGGAGACCAGCCTACAATCCGCCTCAAGGCGACCTGGGTCCACCACCAACACCTCAGTCTTATCTGGGTTTAACCTTAGCCAGCTGGCACTCATCCAATCATTGATCTCGGATAGACAGTTGTTAAGTATAGAGACTGCATCTTCTTGCCGGGACTAAAGGACAAATATAGCTGGGTATCATCTGCATAGCAGTGAAACCCAAGCCATATTGCCTAATAATGTCTCCCAATGGCAGCATATAGACAGCGAACAACATGGGTGCCAAATGGAACCCACGGAACCCACAAGGCAAAGAGACAGCGTCAGAGAATAAATTCCAGTGATAACCGTCTGTCTCCGCCCTGTGAGAAAAGATTGAAACCATTGCAGAACTGCATCAGACAGTCCACAATAAAACCGCAGGCATTCCAAAAGCACACCATGGTCCACAGTGTCAAATGCTGCAGAGAGATCAAGAAGGACTAGAATAGTACAAGCCTTTTGATCTCTGCTATCAGGAGATCATTTAGAACCGGACAAGAGCAGTCTCAGTACTATGTCTTTTCCTAAATCCCGATTGAAGAGTATCATAGACATTGTGATTTGTAAGATGGTCATCCAGTTGCAGTGCAACCACCTTTTCAATAACCTTACCCAAAAAGGGCAGGTTAGAGACAGGTCTGTAGTTAGCTGGACAGTCCGGATTCAATGAAGGTTTTTTTAGGAGTGGTCGAACGACTGCCTCCTTTAAGGGTTCAGGAAAGATCCCCTGCTCCAAAGATTTCCAGACAATTTCAGCAATGGTCGGACAGATAATATCTACGCAACCCAATAATAGAGGCGTAGGGCCCGGATCCAAACTACAGCTGGTTGGACGTACAGTCTGGACAATCCTCACAATGTCCATGAATTCCGGCCTACCAAAGTCAGACCAGGTGACACAGGTGTTTGCTTCCCCTCGCCGATCACTGCAAACCCTTGAAGAGTGAGCTTGGCTGATATCCGACCTAATGCTGGCAATATTATCAGCGAAAAATCGAGCAAGCTCATCACACTTTATTTGTGAAAAATATCTTCCAGACTGTAGACAGAGTGGATTGCACAATCTGTCAACAGTCCGAAAGAGTTGAGCCGGTCGGTTTCTCGCAGCAGCAATCTCCCTAGACAGGAATTCTGCCTTCTTACGGGATATTGTTGATTGATAGAAAACATAATGATCCATTAATCTAAGTTTGTCAGCATCCAGGCAAGATTTCCGCCATGCCCTCTATATCCTTCTCCCCACTCTCCTCAGCTCCTTCAAAGACTCATCAAACCAAGGAGTCTTTGGGCGCTGAGTGAGTGGGCAAATGCGAACAGGAGCAATTTGGTCCAGGGCCCCGGTCACCGCCTTGTTATAGGCAATAACCAGGTCCCCTGGACCCATGCTCTCATCTGAAACACCCGATAGGTCCAGTACCGCCAATAGGCCCTCTGGGTTTACTCCCCTTAAAGGGCGATACTGGACCATCTTCTTAGGGGCAGACCTATTAGGGGGTGCCCAAAAACTGAATCTTATGGTGTGATGGTCTGTCCACACATTTGGTTCCACCTCCAAATGTGAGACATCCAAATCCAGTAGGAACACTAGGTCCAAAGAGTGTCCACCTATATGGGTAGCAGAGGTAACTACCTGTGACAGGCCCAACATAGACATAAGTTGGAGGAAGTTCTTTCCAAAGTGCGAGAGTTCATCGTCGACCCAGGCATTGAAGTCACCAGTATTAGCCATCTAGGCGACTCCAGTGCCATGTCAACGATGAAGTCCGCGAACTCCTTCAGGAATTCACCACCATCACCGGGTGGACGGTATATGAGGAGAATCCTGAGCTCTGCACCTGCTGCCAGGATGCACTCAAAGGATCTGGTGTTACCCACTGGCACCTCCACAAGACCCAGATCTGATCTAAAAAGATGGCCTCCCGCCCCTCTGATCCAGTCTCGGATGGTGCATTACCGAGAACCCAGCTGGAGCAGCAGAGTCTAAAATAGGACCTGCATTCTCATCCAGCCAGGTCTCGGTAATACATCGCAAGGTCAGATGTTGCAACAAGATCTGCAATAATAGCAGTCTTGTTCCTAATCGACCTGGCATTACATAACACCGCCCAAGTTGGATGGGTTTCCAGAGAGGATCGCAGTACCTGCCCACAATCCGTGGGGCCCTTGGGTATGGGAATCAGGCAAGGGGGACCCCTCTTCTGAACCCATTTTGCCCCAGGGCGTCTCCTTGACCCAACTATCCCTATCTGCCCACCCCTCTCCATTCTCCCACTCTGTCTAGCCCATCCATCCCCTAAATGCCTTCTCATTATCCCTGCTTTTCAACAGTTGTTAAAGACGTCATCAGATAACCGAGGACAGTGAAAGGGACGGAGGTCCCGGAGCAGAGTGGAAGAATAGCGCCTGACCGTCTTAAGCCCCATCAAACACATCATTGATGGCTAATGTCAATAACTTCAACTAAACAACCTATCTTAATTAGCAAATAATATCATTAACAAAGAAACCTAAAAAATAAAGAATCATATAATCAAACCAAAAACCAAAAGCCACATAAAAATAAGTAAATAAAATAAAATAATAAACAAACAAAACAGAATAAAACAAACAAATAAAATAAAAACTCTCCTACCCCAACACAAAAATTCCCCCCCTTCCGCTCTCTCACAGCAAAGGTAAGGGAAAAACAATCTTAGCACTCTCACTGCATACAAAAAATTAAAATCACATATAAACAAATAAAACAAACAGCATGAATCTAAAGATATCACACAATTTAAAAACCCTAACTAAAAGTCCTTAAACTTAATAAAATTTAATCATAAGCCCCACAGTTCAAAATGTTTCGGAGTCAGTATACTTTCTTCATGTTCCTGACATTCAGCCACCTGGGAGGAAGCACTCTTCACCTAGTGAACCGCAGGAGGGCGCGGATATGCAGACTGTCCCCCTTACATGGGATGCCAGACACAGCCCAGCCTCTGCCAGGTTATTCTGGCATCACCCGGAGGCCCCGAGAACACCAATCCACTGGCAGGTACTCCCAGCCCTCCCAGGTACAGACACCAGCACCCCGCATCCACCTCAGGGACACTTAGGCTAAATTCTCACGTCTTTCTTCCTCTTCTTCCTTCCCAACACAATTTCATGGCCAAAATTCCCAGCCAGGAGTTTGGCTTTGAATCCTGCAGTCCAGTGTATCCAAACAGGGAGCAAACAACAAAATGTAGTACTCCTTTCCTGTCCCCAGCGTCACAGTTCTATACCCAATGTCAAAAAGCTTCAATTCCCCTTTCAATCTTTCTCGTCTCCACAGCCTTCATGCTGTGACCAAAACTCTCAAACCAAAACAGTATAAAGTCATTAGGGACAACACAAAATCCGTGCTCCAATATTCCAGAAAAAGAGCTTCTTCACGGCTTCTCCTATTCCACCACAGCTTCCCACGCCACAGGTCCAAGCGCAATTTATTTAGAAAGTCATACAAACTCACCGGGCAAGACTTTCCACAGGTCCTTGCTATCCTCGCATTCCAGGCTACTGTTAACAACACCCAACTCCACAGCCTCTCACAATATAAGTCGGGAGAACGGGAGACAGCGAGGAACTCTGAAAAGCCGACAACGGCAAGCGCCACAGGGCCAGATCACAAAAGTAAATGCAGGACTCCAGAAAATGTGGCTGTGGAGCATCAGTCTACCGGGAGACGTTCTGGAGGATGCAGTGTTGTCCCATCTGCAGGCACCTCTCTGGGCTGAGGGAGGACATTGCTCATTTCCAGGCTGAGTTGGCCAGGATTTGTGGGACCTCCTCTTCCATCCAGGGAGCCCCCAGTGCCGCTGCTGTTGCCTCAGAGGTTGCCAAGAAAGAGGTGGTTGGACCACAGTGGGCTCAGGGAGGTGAGGTGGTGGGAACAGAGGTGCATCCCTCAGTTGTACCTCTCCACAATTCCTATGCTATTCTGGCAAAGTGTGGTTCCTCTATGGAGGCACCACAGTGGAGACCAAGGAGGATGCTGGGAACCTCCACAAAGGAGACCCACAGGAGGACGGCAGGGGACCTCACAGGGGAAGGAAACAACTCATGGTGGGGACTCCATTGTTAGGAAGGTTGAACTGGGGAGGAAGGGGAGAGGAGGTGAGGTGCCTGCCTGGCACCATGGCTTGGAGGGACAAGGAGTGAATCTCAGGATTCGCCAGAGCAGCTGCACAGGGAAGGAGCTGGATGCCATTGTCCACCTAGGGATAAATGATCTGGCTAAGAAAGGATTAGAGAAGTGAAGGAAGAGTTTGTGGAATTGGGAGGGGCCTTAGACAAGTAGCACTCATGGTAGCTTCGGAGGTGCTGCCCATCTAAGGCATAGGAGGCTGGGGTGTTCCGCACCATGGGATTCAATCAGTGGTTGAAAAACTGGTGTGCAGCTCAGGATTTGGCTTCATTGGGGACTGGGGGTCCACCTGTGGGATGCAAGCCTCTACTGGCATGATGGGCTGCATCTGTCCAGGAGGAACCAGGATCCTAGGTGATAGGTTTAAATGCTTCATTGGCAAGCATTTAAACTAGCCAAGGGGAGGCACTGGAAAGGAGCAGGAAACTTAGACCCCCAAAAATCATGTGGTAAGTGCAGCAAACACCAACATAGAGGTGTCGATAGGGAGAAGGGCAGGGGTAAATGGAGAAAGTGACAAAGGCAAGAAGGACAGAGATGGGGCAAAAAGGAGTAAGGCCATCAGGAAATGGAGTGTAATGAGCACCAATGCCCGTAGTCTGGGCAACAAGCTCCCTGAGCTGGTGGCCTTGATGGAAGAGGGATGCCTGGATATCGTAGCAGTCACAGAAACATGGTACACAGAGAACCATGACTGGGATGTTAACATACCAGGGTACATAACCTACAGGAGAGACAGGCAGGGGAGAAGAGGGGGAGGAGTAGCTCTCTATGTAAAGGAAGGGATAAAAGCAACTGAACAAAAGAGTAAACAGGGAGGAGAGGAGGCACTGTGGGTCACCTTGGAGACTGAAAGGGTACCACAATCCAAACAGGGGTTGTGTACATACCCCCATGTCAGGGGAAGGGAATGGACAAGGATATGATAGAAGGCATTCTTAGAATGGCAGAGAAAGGGGAGATACTGTTGATGGGAGACCTGAATATGCCAGATGTTAACTGGAGCACATTTTCTGCAGCCACATCCAAGAGCAGGGCCATTCTTGATGTCCTACAGGTGGCAGGCCTTAGACAGCTAGTTTCAGAACCTACTCGTGAGGGAGCAATCTTAGACCTTGTACTCTCAAATGGGAGCAGTGAGAGGATCTCAGATCTAGAAGTGGGTTGCCATCTGGGAACAAGTGACCATCAAACAGTGTGGTTCACATTAAACACAGCTCAGAGCCAAGCCATACAAAAGTGAGGGTACTGGACTTTAGGAGGCTGACTTTGGCAAATGGGAGAGCGCCTCAGAAAAGCACTAGCAAACAGGCTAGAAGGAGGTGTGGAGCAACAATGGAAATCATCAAAACTGCCATCACAGAGGCAGCAAGCCTTTGTTGAAGTAAATAAACAAATCAAAATTAAAGAAAATGCACTATGGTTCTCAAAAGAGGTGGTTGTGAAAGTCAGGAAGAAAAAGATAGCATTCCAGAAGTATAAGGAAACACAGAAGGAGCAGGACGAGAGCTGTATCAGTTAAGGCAGAAGGAAGCAGGAAGGGCAGTCAGAAGAGCAAAGGCCCAAACAGGAAAAGATAGCCAACTCAGTTAAGAAGGGATAAAACCTTTATTGGTACATCAGTGAGCGACAAAGACAAAGGGAGGGATAGTGAGGCTGAATAGAATGAATGGTTGGTGGGCAGAGGGGTCAGTGAAAAGCAGGGATACTGAAAGAATATTTCTGCTCAGTATTCACAAAGAGGAGGGGAGTGCCTAATCCAATTAACAGAAGCACTCTTGATAGGGGATCGATCCCAGTCCTTTCACTGAAGAAAGGGTTCTGCAAGAACTCCTAAAACTGAAGGTGGACAAAGCAATGGGTCCTGATGGAATTCACCCCAGAATTCTAAAAGAATTAAGGAGGAACTAGTCAAACCACTGGCTACTCTTTTAATAAATCATGGGAGGATGGTGTGGTACCCAAGGACTGGAGGAAGGCGGATGTGAATCCCTTCACAAAGTGGGACCAAGACAGAGGCAGGAAACTACAGACCTGTCAGTCTGACCTCTGTGGTAGGGAAAGTGATGGAGTCACTTCTGAAGGAAAGAATAGTTGAGTACCTAGAGGCCTTTGGGGCACAGGACCCAAGGCAGCATGGGTTCACAGCGGAAAGGTCATGTCAGATGAATCTAATAGATTTCTTTGACTGGGTGACCAAAGTAGTAGACCAGGGAGGGGCTGTGGACATGGCCTACCTAGACTTTAGCAAGGCATTTGACACAGTCTCACACAAAAGATTAATTGTCAAATTAACCAGCTTGGGATTGGGTCCCAGGGTGGTAGTCTGGGTAAAACATTGGCTGCACAACAGGACACAGAAGGTAATTGTAAAAGGAGTCCACTCTGAAGAAAGAGGAGTTACTAGTAGGGTACTGCAGGGTTCAGTATTGGGTCCAGTCCTTTTTAATGTCTTCATCAGTGACATTGCAGAGGGACTGGAAGGAAAAGTATGCCTTTTTGCAGATGACACAAAGATCTGCAACAGGGTTGATACACAAGGAGGCGTGGGAAGGATGAGAAGGGACTTGGCAAGGTTGGGGGAATGGTCAGAAGTATGGCAGCTAGGATTCAATGCAAAGAAGTGCAAAATAATGCAGCTGAGAAACAAGAACCCAGGGGAAGAATACACAATGAGGGGGGAGGTAGTAACAACAACAAAAAAGGAAAGGGACCTGGGGGTAACCATATCAGATGACCTTAATGTTAGCAAGCAATGTGAGAAGGCAGTAGGGAGGGCTGGGGGTATACTAGGATGCATAGGGAGAGGCATCAGCAACAGAAAACAGGAAGTTGTTATCCCTCTGTACAGACAGTTGGTGAGACCCCATCTGGAGTACTGCGTCCAGTTCTGGAGACCCCATCTCCACAAGGACATAGACAGGATAGAGGCAGTCCAGAGGAGGGCAACTAAAATGGTGCAGGGTCTGCAAGAGAAGCCGTTTGAGGAGAGACTAAAGGAGCTTAATATGTATACCCTTGAGGAAAGAAGGGAGAGGGAGGACATGATAGAAACTTTTAAGTACCTCAGTGGAATCAACAAAGTCCAAGAGGGTAGCATCTTTCAGAAAAAGAGACGTGCAAGAACAAGGGGACACAATTTAAAGATAGCGGGGGTGGTTCAGGGGCAATGTGAGGAAGTATTATTTCACAGAGAGGGTAGTGGATGCATGGAACAGCCTTCCTGAGTAGGTTGTGGGGTCTAAAACTGTGGGAGAATTCAAGAATAAATGGGACAGACATAAGGCAATTCTTGTGGGGGTAGGAAGAAATAGGCTGTTGGTTAAATAGGATCTGCAGCCTATCCTGCAGGTAGGGAAATGGGCAGACTAGATGGGCCAAGCGGTCCTTATCTGCCGTCAAAGTCTATGTTTCTATGTTTAGCTAGATGTTGAAGATCCTTAGCACTTCTTGAAAAAGAGCAGGTCATTTTCCTGCTGTGCTAGCCAAATTTCCCCATTCACTAAAAATACCAACAGCTTAATCTGGTTCAATCTCATCTGGCATCCATCTGTATCTCTCCCTTCCTCCCTGATGTAAGATCCATCACCCCATGTCTCTTCTAAACAGCATTCTCCGTTTCTATCTTCATCAGGAATGAGACAGAAAAAGTAGGCCTTTAACACATGTGTAATCAGATAGACAGCTGGGGCCTCCCTGATGGCAGCTGGCAAGGTTTTCCACATGGTTGGCAAGGTGACACTAAAAGCACAGTCACCTGATGTTTTTAGTCAGATCTAGTGAACATCAAGGAGGAGCGGGTCGAGAAGTGGAGGAGGACCAATGATGCAGGTGTTAGTAGACTGGCGAGATTACAAGACCCCATCCCATATAGGGTCTTGTGAGTTGAGCAAGCCCACTTAAAGAGCATTGTTCATCTGACAGGCAGCCAGTGCAGAGCTTGCATGACTGGGATCACATGGCTGGACTTTGCCAGGCCTGTCAGCAACATAGCCACTGCATACTGCACCAGCTTCAGTTAGTGGAGTGTCCCTCCAGTGACCTTGATGTATAAACCATTGCTGTAAACCAGCCTCAAAGTCACAAAGACATGCACCCATGCCAGGAAGGTCTTAAGGTGGAACTAGGGGCTTAATCCTGCATACAAAATTACGAACATACAAATAACACCAGCAGATACAGGCCTTTCGGTCTATCAAGTCTGATAGATTGTGCAGCTATCAGTTTTACTCTGCAGCTGCACCACTCCCTGTATAGCAGTGACCTTCCCCCCCTGTCCCACCCTCTTAAAACTGTCCACCGACTTTACCATTACCACCTCATTTGACAGTGTTCCACCCAGCCACCACCATTTCCATTAAGTAGTGTCTTTTCATTTCACTCTTGAACCTCCACCCTCTAATTTCAGACTGTGTTCCATAGTGCTTCTTCCTGCCTTTAGCCTAAAATCCCTCTGTACTAACCCTGTTTATACCTTTATATATTTAAGGTTTTGATCATATCACCTCTATCTCTTCTTTCTTCCAGGGAATAAATGTTGAGCTCCTAAGTTTGTCCTCTTAAGGTTTTTCCTCCATTCCTGTGATCATCCTGGTTGCTCTGCACTGGACTCCTTCCAGCAGCTTGACATCCTTCTTTAAGTAATGCTACAAGTCTTGATGGCTGAGAGGGACCTGGGGGTGGTGGTGGATGTCAAGATAAACAACTCGGAGACTTGTAGGAGGGCAGCAGCCAAGGCCAACAGGATGCTGGAATGCATCACTAGGGGGGATCACCTCCAGAAGGAGGGAAGTGACACCTCCCTGTATAACTGCTTGGTGAGGCCGCACCTCGAGTACTGCGTGCAGTTTTGGAGGCCACACTTGAAGAGGGACATTAAACTCCTGAGAGGGTCCAGAAAGGCAACCAAAATGATTTAGGGCTTGGGGACAGGACCTATGAGGAGAGGCTCAAGAGCTAAATATGTACACATTGGAGGAGAGAAGGGACGGGGGATATGATAGAGGTCTTCAGGTACATGAAGGGGTAAATAGGGAGGAACAGTCAGGGTGTTTCGAAGGAAGGAGGAGGGGCCACTAGAGGGCATGGGTGGAAGCTGGAGGGGGCAGATTTAGGGAGAAAGGAGGAGGTGCTACTTCACTGAGAGGGTGGTGGAGCCATGGAATGCACTGCCTAGGGGGCTGGTGGAGGCAGAGACAGTGGAGGAGTTCAAGAGGGGGTGGGACAGGTGCAGGGGAAAGGTTCTGGAAGCAAAATCCAATGCAGTGAGAATATTCGGAACTGGGAAGGGAGAAGCCAGAGAAGGCGAGGGGGGCAGCAAGGTCAGCTCCCAGGATGGGGGCTGACCAAACGAGCAGACATGAAAGACCGTTAGGCCTATTCTTCTGGCATTTTAGTATGTTAGTATGTTAATAAGTAGGGATGCTAGAACCGCAAGCAGTAGTCCAGATTTGGTCTGACCAGCAACATGTACAGCGGTAATATGACCGCCCTGCTCCTTGAGGTGATTCCCCTGGCTATATACCCCAACATCACTGCTGCCTTCCTGCACTGTGCTGAATGGTGAATTTGTCCAGTGATTAGCATCCCAAGATACTTTTCCTTCTCTGTAGAGGATAACTGTACCCCGGTCTGTAGCAAAACCTGTGTTCAGTCTCCCAAGTGCATAACTTTGCACTTATATTGCATTATAACTCAGTTGCCATGTTTCTGACCGGTGTTTGAGTTTATCTAGGTCTTCTTACTCTCCGTGTCACCCCTCTGTGTTGTCCACCACTGCACCTATCTTCGTGTCATGTGCAAACAGGCTGATCTTATTGCTAACCCCATCTGCTAAGTCGGCAATAATATGCCAAACAGTACTGGATCCAGCACTGAACTATGTGGTACTCTGCTTGTCAAATTACTTGGAGATAAGAGTTCCCCTTACAACACCTCTTCTGCCTATCTCTCAGCCAGTTTTGACCCACTCCACCACCTTCTCCCTACCCCAGGAATCCCAGATTGCTTACTGCTCTCCCATGTGGCACTGAATCAATGGCCTTGCTGAAGTCCAACTACAGGACATCCACTGCCTAGCCCTTGTCAACTGCCCTTGTTACCCAGTTGTAGAGGACAACTATGTTTGTCTGGCAGGATCTACCAGTGACAAACCCATGCTGCCTGTTGTCCTTGAGACCATTCTCCTCCAAACAGGCTACCAGCCTCTCTTTAAGGACAGACTGCATGAGCTTCCCCATGAAGGAGGTGAGGCTGACTGGTCTATAATTCCCTGGTTCATTCTTGAGCCCACTTTTATGGATGGGAACCACATGCACCATCTTCCAGTTCTGAGGCATGCAACCAGACCCTAAGGGAATTTCGAAAAAGTCCACCAGTGGTCCTGTCAGGACCTCTGCCATCTTCCTCAGCACCCTGGGTTCCATGCCATCTGGTCCTGGTGTCTTGTCTACCCTCAGGGCTCTAAGACCTTCTAGCATTCTGCTCTCTGGGATTACCATCTCTGTAATCTCCACCCTACCTGTACTCATTGTCCCATTCCACTGTGACATTGGCCTCATCTTCTCTCTTGTAAACACAGGCAGAAGCACTCATTGAGTGCTTCTGCCTGATCCACCTTCGCCCACCCTCCATCCACCCTACTCTAACAATCTATCCTTACAGCTTTTTCTCTCCTTATGTACCTGAAGAAATCCTTCTTCCCTTCACCTATCCCCAGTGTCAGTCTAAGCTGTTTTTCTGCCTTGGCTGCCCTGACCGATCTGCTTATGTCTCTTGATTTTTTCAGGTACTCCTCCCTATCTTCCTCCCATATGGATCTCATGTATTTTCTCAAGGTGGTTCTTTTTACCTTAATTTTCCTTAACACCTCCTTGCTTAACCAGCTTGGTCTCTTTGACCTGGACTTCTTGCTTTGGAGCTTGGAACATGAGTTTGTGGCCTCCGTTAACCCAAGCTTGATAATCCCCCATCCATGTGTGGTTGGATTCTGGTGAGGTGCCCCCCAAATAGGACTCTCATCATTCCAAAATCTACCCGCCTGAACTCAATCACCCTAGTCCTTGTACTGGCTGTCTCCTTACTCATACCCAATGAAAACCACACTGTGTGGTGGTCATTCCCTGACAGAGGGTCCTTCACCCTCAGCTCCTGTATGCTCTCATCATTTGTTAGCACTAGGTCCAGTATATTTCCTTCTCTGGTTGGCTGCTCCACCAACTGCACCAGGAAGCTGTCCTGGAAAGCTTCCAGGATGGCCTGTTATCTGATGTTTGTTGTAGCAGGAGTGCTCCACTCCACCTCTGGCAGATTGAAGTCTCCTACTATCACAGTGTGACCATTTGCACAGATCCTCCATATGTGCTCCCCTAGCTTACTTATAAACATCTTCATTTTGAGCCAGTGGCCTGTACACCACCCCGGCCTCACCCTTCTACCATTTGGGTCCTGTATCTGTACCGATAAGGCCTCCACCCTACACCCTTTCACTCTGTCTCTGCTACAGGGTATTCTTCCTTTACATAAATAGCCACTCCTCCCCCTTCCCCTCACCCTGGCAAATCTTGTACGCTGGGACCACCAGGTCCCAGTCCTGGTATTGGGTGGTCCATGTTTTAGTGATGGCAGCTATGTCCAACTTGGCTGACTTGTTTCCCAGGCTCATTGCATTCAAGAAGACCACCCTCCAGTTTGTCCCTTCCCCTTTCTAAGCCTTTCACTACACCGCTCTTACTGCTCCCCCTCTTTGAGACTGAAATCCTTCTTATGTCTTCATTCCTGGCTTGGGGGTAAGGCAGACTGGAGCTCCCTGGCCTGGAGACTTTATTTGCCCTCCAACCTTCTGCCTCCCCCCCAGTTAGTTTAACAGTATTATGATATCTATATTCTCCCCCAGCCTTTACTTATTATTACTGTGCCTTCCATACTCAAGTGTAGCCTGTCTGGGGCATATAGGTTCTTGTTTCCCCATGTTCCGCCTCACTCTCTACCAGCCCATACCCCTTAGACTGACACCATTGCCCCAACCATATGTTGAACTCCTCTATCTGCTGCTTCCTGGATGTGCTAACATCACGCCTGTGACCCAGCTCAAACTAGCCGGGGGGGGGGGTGTTGCCAATGGAAGCAGGAAAACTTAAGTATCCACCCCCACAAGGAAGAGAAACCACAACTCAGGAGCAGGAAGATGAGATGGTAACAGGAAAATTGAATCAGTCTTTCTAGAAAGGAAGAGTCAAATCCACATAAGATAGGTCACTTGAGTGAGAGAAAGATGCGGGTAAAACAGCAACTGGAGGGTGGGCTGCAGAACATTGAAAGCCATGGTAACAAATGACCAAAATCCTGTGAAATAAAATCTCAGACCTGGAGTCCTTGTTAGTGGATGCAGACCTGAGACATTGCAGCAATAACAGAGACCTGGTACACTGATAATCATGGGTGAGACATCAGTTTAAGAGGTTATGCTCTGTTTAAGAGGGCTAGAAAGGGCAAAAAGGTTGGTGGGGAGGGTGGCCCTGTACATCAGAGAGAGTATAAAAGTGCAGATCTTCTGGGAAGACAGGGGAGGCTGAGGCACTGTGGGTCACTTACACCAGGCAGTGGCACATCAGTACACACAGGGTGATCCACTGAACTCAGGCACAAGGGAAGGAAGTGGACAGGGAAGTAGTGGATGAGATACATGACATGGCAACTAAATGTGAAGTCCTACTGCTGGGGTATTTCAACATGCCAGATGTGGATTGGTCCACTCAGTCAGAAGCTTCTTCCAGAAGCAGAGCCATCCTAGATTTCCTACAGGAGGTAGGTCCCAGAGAGATGGTGCTTGATCCCATGAGGGATAAGGCAATTCTGGACCTGGTATTGACCAAAAGGGACAGAGTCACTGAAGTCTAGGTAGAAGGACAGTTGGGGTCCAGCGACCACTACATAGTGCAGTTTAGTATGGAGAAAGGACCCAATCGAGACACATAAGAGCAATGGTATTAGATTACAGGAAGGCTGACTTGCTGAAAGGGCAGATGTATCTGAAGTCCTGGGGAAGTGGAGATAAGATAGGTAGTTGAGGAGCAGTGGGAGGTACTGAAAAGTGCCATAGTGGATGCAACAAACCAATGCATCAGGTTAGTGTCCAAGGGAAAGAGAAAAAGGAAGCCACCATAGTTCTCCAAAGATGTGGACAAAAAGGTGAATTTTAAGAAGTATAATGGAACCCAAAGGAAAGAAGTCAGAGAGGTATACTTTGACTGTCTAATGAAAGCGAGGAAAGCTCTTAGGAGTGCAAAGGTTTGGACAGGGGAAGGATTAGCGCAGATAGTGATGAAGTGGGGACAAGGCATTCTATAGGTACATCAGCAAAAGAAGAAAAAACAGGGGAGGGATTGTAAGGCTCAAAGGGGAATAGAGACAGTGTAAGGATGGAAACTTAGACAAGGCATCTATACTGATCAAATACTTCTGTTCAAGTATTCACTGAGGAAGGAGAGGGACAGGGACCACAGCTGGGTAGCAGATGCAGAAAGAGGGTGGGGAGTAATGGACATCAGTCGATTCACAGCAGAGAGTGTTGGAAGAGCTTGCAAAACTGAAAGTGGACAAGGATTTGGGACCAGACAGTATACATCCAAGGATATTAAGGGAGCTACAGAGGAACTAGCAGCACCTCTGGCAGCCTTGTTCACTGAGAGACTCAACACTGGAGTTATTCCGGAGGACTGAAGAGGACATGTAGTCCCTCTGCACAAAAGTGACAGTAGTGAGGTGGAAACAACAGGATGGTCAGCCTCACCTCCATGGTGGGGAAGATCATGGATGCACTGCTAGAAGAGGATAGTGACACACCTGGAATCCAACGGTGCCCAGGATCCGAGGTAACATGAATTCACAGCAGGATGGTTATGTCAAACAAATCTTATTGATTTTGTTGACTGGGCAACAAAGGAAGTAAATCAAGGAGGGGCAGTAGATATTGCCTACTTTGATTTCAGCAAAGTTTTCAACACCATCCTACATAGGAGACTGATAAACAAGATGGGCATTCTCGGCATGGGGCACAAGGTGATAGATTGGCTTAGTAACTGGTTAATGGACAGGGGGCAAAGGGTGGTAGTAAATGGGATCCAATCCAGGGGAGGGGGTGACCAGCAGGGTACCTCAGGGTTCAGTGCTGGTATCAGTCCAGTTCAATGTCTTTATTAGTGACATTGATGAGGTCCTAAAAGGAAAGGTATGCCTATTTGCAGATGTCACTAAGCTCTGTACAGTACATTCAATACATTCTTCTTATTCTTTTTCAGAAATTCCTTCATTTGGCAATATGGAAACAGAACATAGGTCACCAGTGTCCAGTAAGAATTTCTACTGGACTGGAAATGAGACACATGTACTAATTAGTACACAGAAAGAGATGGACATATTGAGGCAGCCTGATAGCAATAAGTCACGTAATAGTGACATTTTTAACAGAGTGGCTGAGAAGATGAGATTAGAAGGATTTATACGTATGACTGATCAGGTCAAACATAAATGGAAACTTCTAAAAACCTTGTATTTCAAGGCAAAACGTAACAATATGAGTGGTGCTACTCAGTCTACCTTCCAGTTTTTTGAGAAACTTAGTGATATAATGTGTCACAGACCACTGTCTGTGTTTCCTGCCTGTACTATATCAATCAATCAATCAATCAAACAAACTTTATTTAACCAGGCAAAATCATCCTTGATCAAGCTCATTTGCAAGATGGTCCTGAGCAGTAGGGACGTATACAACTACAACAAAATTACCAGATTAGCAGTGTGCACACAGTGAGCAAATAAAAGACAGTAACAGAGAAACAAATAAAGATCAGGGCTGGGAGTACATATGGTGAACACTATTCAGGTTGATAATTGACTGTATATATAAAGGATTCCCTCAAGATGTGAGATTATTCAGACAACGGTCTCAGCGTTACAGTAAGACAGGGGATACCAGGTAGGGTAAGTGAGGGAACAACAACTGAAGGTTTATGGATGGGGAAAAACAAAGGAAAGAGGTCAGTGAGGGTGGGAAATAGATGTAGTTAAACAAACAGGTGGGGGTTGTGAAGAATCCCAAAGTGGAAAGAAGAAGAGAAGTGCTAGGGGAATACATGTAAGTGCCAAGAGTTTGGGGAGCCACAGGAGATGGAGGAGGTGGTTATTTGTGGCATACACACAGGGCTCTCAGTGATATAGACATTGCACTCTCTAACAGTAACAGTACAGATGGTGACACACATGGCAGTGATAGTGCAACTGTTGGCAGAAGTACAGGTAAATACTTAAACAATTAGGCATGACCAGGAGTTAGATTAACATTTTGTTAATCATCCTATTGAGTTGTATTGTGGCACTAGGTGTGGCCTTGGGTTTCAGTAACAGTCAGTGTATCATAGCCCTATTGTTTTTTCTATGCAGTATTTCATGACAAAGTTTTCATTGCTGTTGAAAAATTGCTCAGTCACGGTGTGTCGAGGCACAACACTAAAGGCAGAGTACCTCTGCCACATTTGGTGCACTGTTATCTAACACACACCGAACATCTTGGATTAAATAATTGATATATAAAAACCGTAAAGGTTTTGTGATTAACGAGATAGTGTAATTACATTGTGTTGTCGCGTGATATTAATTGGAGTACCGAGCTGGTCTGGAGTGATCCTTTACTTTGCATTTTGAATAATTATATAGGTTACACATTGATTAGGAAAAAAAATGCTCTTTGTATGTATCTCGAGCTGTACACAGCTGTGATGTGAATAATGGATAATAGGGAGCGAGAGAATAACTAAGACAATGCTCATTTTTCAAATGGCAGGGTACAATCCAGCATAACTGGGACCTTGCCATTCTTCAATACTAAGTATGAAGAAGGCACAGGTTATTTAGTAATGGTTGGTGTAAGTTTCCTACATGGCAATGCACAAATTGAATGAGGTTGGAGTTGACTAAGAGGAAGGCTGATGTATTGTGGGTTCTTTTATGGACCGTTACATGGAGAATGCTGAGGTTGGAGATGGTGGTTACAGACCACCATGAATATAAGCTGGAAATTGGTTTATGAAGTCAGGAATGCTAGACATAAGCAGTAGTATTTTTCCACTGTAGCACTTAACATTAGACATGGGTTAAGCATTATATTTCTTGTATTTTTAATTTGTAAAGGTATTTGGATTTTTGTTCCACAAATAAAATTGAACACACACATAATGTTCTACAGTCTTGTAATGATATTCTTCATCAGCCGCTACTCATGTTGTTGTGAACTTGTCAACTCAGAATTATGTCTTTTTTTTTTTTTCAAGAAAATGATACAGAAGAAAGTATTGAGCAGGTTAATGTATCAAGCTACACGGTTGATGATGAAGCACTAACTGTAGGTAGTGATTCACATGATGACTTAGGAACCACCAACAATCAAGATGAAAGTATCATGACTGACATCTCAGTAACAGGCAGTGCAACATGTGACCAGAACGATGCTAGACCAAACGGTACACATTTTATTATGGCATAAAAGTGTACTTTGTAGATTTACTTTTTTTTTCTCTTTGGTACAACTAAGTGTACATGTTTTTTTTTTTTAAGTTATTCTTTTTATTTTTTTCTTTAGTGTACATTCAATCAGTAGGTATGCATGACAGGCAGAATTATATGGCTTTTCTTTTATGCAAGAGAGTTGCTCTGACATACAGGTATGATGTAACATGTAGGTGTGAGAATATCTATCCTAATTGGGTCCCTGTATCATATAACTTGCTTAGTATGTTTCGATTTAAATCAGTCCACCTTGCCATGTTGTTCATGTCATTTCCAGAAGCAATGCAGTATACTCTTGTAATGGTGCAAACTTTTCAATATCCATAAACACTACACAAAGGCAGAGAAGTATTTGGACCACCGATGGTGAACAAAATAATTGTTTGGTGAAGTAACAAAATTAACATAAACTTTGATTTGAACATAAATTCCATCTACAGTTTAATTTCCCAGTGTTAAACACTGCTCCATGACATTGGTGGGAGTTTCTCTATCTCTCTTCCTACTTTCCTCTCAGGGTTCTCTGTAATTATTCAAATGTCAGAGCTTGAACCACAACCCCCCACACACACTCTCTCCACCCTCACCCTTTGATGTACTTTAAGGTCAATGAGTGAGTTGGGATGATTTATTTTACCTAGTATTTGGTAACTGGATAAGTATGCTAGACAGCAATGTACCTATTTTTCAGGTACAACCTGGCAACCTACATTTCACAAGCATAATAACAAGCTAACAGTTACATAAACATTTCCACAAGGGCAGATTAAAATTCTGAAAGGCAGTATAGCAAAAGCAGTACATTACTGCAGATAAGCACAGGGAACAGGCAATTATGTAGATAGCTCTGATTGTTTTACAAACAGTTGAACAACAGCTGTGGGAGAGACCTTAGCTACAGTGGTTTACACTGAGTAGTGCAGGGTGGATATTCAGGAAACACCAGAGAGTGTACATAGACAGCCAGCTGTTCTTAGAGACAGTACAGCAGAAAGAGTAGGGCAATGATTGTCTGTAGATGGTACGTTAGGTTGTTCTAGAGAGCATATAGATAAGTGCAACGGATGGAGTTGACTTAATTACATTCAATCAGTGGGTATAAACGGTCAAATGGTGAGGAGTAGAACTGTGTTGAATACATAGGGGTTGGGGACTGAAGAACTGTGAGATAAAGCTCAGGTGAGTGGGCAGTAGTTTTGATTAGGAGGCTAGGGGTCATGGGGTTGAAAGCACTTGCAGGTCATGAAATGCATGAGATGGGCTTTAAGGGTCGATTGAAAAGACAGAAAGGAGGTGGAGCTGTGTACTGATTGAGAAAAGAGCATTCCAAAGTCTAGGTGCGAAGGGAAAGCCTGTTCACCCATCTTAGTGGTGGACCTGGACGTGGCAGGTTGGGTGGGGTCACAAGATCTTGAGTGAGTAGGCAGCACTGGCAATAGAAGGGGCAGAATGGCAATCAGGTGAGGGGACTGAAGTTGCTTGTATATGAAGCAGCCTAGGTGAAAGATCTCGATGCAGAGGGGATAGCCATCATACAGAGTTGTAGAGTAAACAGTGGTGAGTGAGGCTAGGGGTGAGAGGGTGAATCGACATATGTTATTTTAGGTGAAGTCCCCTTGTGCAAGGAGCCTGAGGGGCATTGCTGATGAGTAGGGACCCATATTATAGGGAGGGAAGGAGTAAGCTGCAACAGTCTTCTGGGCTAGAGGTGTGAGAAGATTCTTAAGGCAGTAGACCATGCCAATGTGAGTGTGTGTCACTTTACATTGGTTTGTGACATGGAGGTGGAAATCTACGCTAAGGTAGAAGGCAATGCCTAGATATTTGAATTATTGGACTGAGAAGAAAGGGGAGCCATTCATGCACCTGATATCTAGAGGGAGAAGGCAAGAAGCTCGACTGATCCAAGATCCGAATAACATCACTTGGGATTTTGCAGCATTGAGAACCAGGTTATTTTGCACAAGCCATTTTTGAATGTAGGAGAAGTCCTTATTTAGCTGTGAGTTCAGGTGTTGGTTGCTTTACATGCTGAAATAGAGGGTTATGTCATCTGCATAAATTATGTTAGAGGAAGATTTGATGATGGTAGGGAGATGATTTGTGAAAATGGAAAAAGGTGGGCTGAGGATAGACCCTGAGGGACACCCGGGTGACAGGTAGTTCGTGGGAGGAAGCTGAGCTGAATTTGACAAACTGTCTTCGTTCAGACAGGTAGTCTGTGAACCAAGATGTAATGTGGGGGATAGACCCATGGCAGCTAGCTTCTGAGTGAAAAAGGTGGTCTATGAGGTCAAAAGCTTGGACAGGTCTATGAATATGGCAGTGGTGCCCTGTTCCATGGCGCATTTAACATCATTGGAGAATTTAATGAGGGCAGTGGTACATGCTCTGGCCCTTTCAGGAGCCATGCTGGCAAGGGTGAAGAGGTTACAGGAGTGTAGATAGTCTGTAAGTTGGGAGGCAACTATTTTTTTAGAAGTTTGCCGAGGTGGGGCAGTAATGCAATGGGACGATATAGGGATATGTTATTTGTGACCCTTTTTAGGAACTGGATAACCTTGGCTACTTTCAAGAGATTAGGACTATGGCGGAGGTGGGGATAGATTGTAGATGTGGGTGATGGGTACAGTGAGGTACAGATGAACAACAATGTGCAGTATACCTCTCTTACCCTCCAATCCACTTTAATACTAAAAGTGGTATCTTTTTTTATATAATTTAAAGTTTATTGAAAGTTTCACTATACACAATGGACAGAGGACAAAACATCCATAGAATAATCCTTGAGACAAAACAGATTGACTGACCCCGTCCCCTCCCCTAAACACCCCGAAACCCTCCTGACACAGTCCCCAAGGTTTGACAGTCCATGACCACAGAAAAATCAGAGAAAGAATATTAAAAATTAGATAGTACATAATGTATGAAGCGAGGCCCAGATCCGTATATTTGGAATTATTATTATTGATACTTGAGATAGTCTTCTCCACTCAAAGATTAAATAATAGCTCGTTTAGCCATTCAGAATAAGAGATAACCTCAGAACTTCTCCAATACTTAAGTACTAATTTTTTAATAGACATGGAAATTAAGGCAATTTGGAACTTACGCTTATTAACTGAAATCTGCGAGTAATCCCCGAAAATGCAAACCTCTGGGATGAACAGGTCTCTCAGCCCAAGGAGTGGGTCGCCTTGTCCCTTATAGCCTCCCAAAGGTTTACTATCTTAGGACATTCCCAGAAAATGTGGAGCAGAGAACCCTCTGCCTGACCACACCTAGTACATAGGCTAGAGGAGATTATACCCCATTTAGCCAGTTTCTGGGGATAGTGGTAAAGATTATGGAGAATACTGAAATTGCATCAATCGTAGCCTATCTTGTGTTACAAAATGATGGCAGTTATTCCATATAGTTGTCCAGTCCTTATCCCAGTTTGGGAAAAGGATGATCAGAACTCTGTAGGCCAAACAGTGCAGGGAAATGCCAACCATACAAAATATTGTATAATTTGGAAATACTTGGGAGAGTTAACCAAAGGGGCTAATTTTGTAAGGAAGGCAAAATCGTAAGATATAGGAATGCCCTCCCAAATTTTTAGTGAGAAGGTGTCTAAGCTGATGTACCTTGAAATAGTCACTTCCTTGAGCCTGAATTTCACCACAATATCCTCAGCTGATAACCAAGTACCATCCTCCTTGAGAAATAAATGAACCTTCCCTTCCCTAAGCTAGGTAACCATCTGGGGATAACATTCTGTTATCTATTTTAAAAGCAGGAGAGTTCCAAATTGACTGCTCCACATCCAACCAATTTTATATTTTAGGAATCTGCACAACTGTGAATGAGTCCTCAGAGAAATTCAATTGTGGTACCTTTTAGCTCCTTAGGTATCGAGACTGTATTGAGGGAAAATAAAGTGGAAGGGCTATGCTAACCTAATGGATCTTTTCTGTCTCTATTTTAAGCCACATGAGTAAATAACCCAAGGAATAGGAGATCATCCACTTTAAGTATTTGGTCGCACAACAGGCCCTCAAGTACATCCATATGTATGGGAGTCGTAGACCACCCTTGGACTTAGGGGCCACAAGCTTATAAAGGCTAACCTAGGCTTCTTTTAGACCAGATAAAATCACCAATCAAACTTTGAGTTTTTGAACCAGCCATTTGGCATACAGATGTCAAGTAGCTGGAGAAGGTATGAGAGACGGGGAGAATATTCATCTTAACCAGGCTGACTCTCCCCAAAGAGATAGGTAGAGCTGACCACCTAACCAAATCGAGAGTCACCATGGACAGTATGGCCTCCAAGTTGTGTTTAACGGTACTCTGCAGATCTCTAGTTAACACAATACCCAAATACTGCAACGAGTCTTTAGACCAGGCCAGACCCAGGGAAGTAATATAATTCTTAAAAACTTTATGATATAGGGGAAACACAGTCGACTTCCCTACATTTAATTTGTAATTAGATAATTTACTACAATGTTCGATTATATCCAACATGGCAGGAATAGAAGTCTCTGGGTGGGAAAGGTGCAAAAGCAGGTCATCCACATATGCAGCAACTTTAAGTTCAGTATCGAGAATGGTGATCCCTGGACCTTGGACAAGAAATTAATTTATGGATTAACGGCACTAGGTAAAGATTGAAAAGTAAGGAAAAGGGGACCTCCTGCCTAGTTCGGAATGCAAGATGAAGGTCCTAGAGAACACTCCATTCCCTGAGATCTTAGCACGTCGGGTTGCTGGTATAAGGCCTTTATCCACAATTGAATTTTGAAGAAATCCAAAGAATTTAGTATTTGAAGTAGGAAACTCCAGTTGACTCTGTCAAAAGCCTTCTCGGCATCCAGAGACTAGTGCCATTGGCAAGGAAGCATCTCTGGACACCGAGAATACATGGAAGAGTGCGGAGATGGTCTCATGGAGAATATGCCTTTCATAAAACCTACTTGGTGCGAACCAATTAAATCAGGAGAACCAAGCTGAGTCGTCCATCAAAATCTTTGTTAGAATTTTGATGTCTTGGTTCAACAATGATATGGGTCTATAACTCTCAACACATTCTAAATCTTTCCCGGTTTTGGAAGAGCACAATAAGGGCCTCAAATAAAGAGGAGCTGGCTTGCACCCCTGATAATATATAGTGGAAAAGAGACAGAAGGTGGGGAGTAATTTTTCCTTAAAACACTAATAAAATTTGCTGAAAACCATCTAGTCCAGGTGAGTTATCTGAAGGTAGGCCCTTTATCCGCTCCAGGATTTTGGACTCCGTAATAGGGGTTATTAGCCTCTACACTTGGACTCCAGAGACAAAGCAGATGGGCCTCTGCCAGATAAGAGGAGAGTAAGGGCTGAGGGAGGGGTTAGCATTTCGCCATATAAATGTTCATAATAAGTTACAAACTCTGAGACTATCTTCTGAGGATTAGATTTGAGAGTTCCATCAAATTTGGAGTGAACTGGGGGGATAAACCGAGTGGACTCCAGTTGTTTAATTCTCTGGGCCAGTAGTTTGCCTGCTTTTTCCCCGTGTTCTATATAGGAGACTTTGGTACATAAAATAGCAAACTCTGCTTTCTCATTGAGTATAGCTATGTAGGAGTCCCTCAATTTTGCCAACTCTTGATCAGAATTGTCAGATGGATTTGAATGTAGGCTAGTCTTTAATGTTCTTATCCGGGTTAGCACCTCCCTCAACCTGACCTCCGGTCTCCTTTTCCTCGCCACAGCCATCCCAATTAGGATGCCCTGAAGATATGCCTTAAAGGCACACAAGCACATCTGGCCTAATATCTTGTGTAGCATTCAAATCGAAAAATTGTGTGATATGTTCCTTAATTTGGTCTCTACACTTAGAATCCTTAAGCAGTTGGCCATTCAATTTCCATCTGGTTTGCGGTTTGGGCAAAGAAGTGAGGCAGCTACAAAGCACTACAGAGTGATCAGAGAGGTGGACCTGACAGGATTGTAGAACCTGTCACCCCTGATAACAAGACCTGAGACACTAGTAAATAGTCAATATGGAAAAGACCTGTGAACAGGGACACAAACATGTATTCCCTGTTCGTAGGGTGTCAGGACCCTCAGGTATCACAAAGTCCGAGTCTATCTATTAGTTCATGTAGTGCACGTTGTAGGAAAGGGAAGTCATGTGACAGCCAGTACAGTCTTTACCTGAGTCTACCACTAGGTTCCAATCCCCTAAAATAATGGTGGAAGGCAACAATGGAAGAATATTATTAAGCAATCTTGTAAAAATAAAGGGTCATCTTTGTTGGGGCTATAGATACTGCCTAACACAAAATCTACAGAGAACAAAGGTGCCCTTAACCAGAACAAATCTGCCCTGGGAGTCTTTCATTTCCTGGGTAACCTGCAAGGGAATGCCTTTATTAATAAGAATTACAACCCCACAGCTGTTTAAAGTTCCTTGAGCTGAGAAGACCTGTCAATCTGCATCTGTCTCATCTGAATAGCTTCAGAATCAAGTAAATGATTCCTGGACAAAAGCAACATTAGCACATAAATTCTAAGTGCTTCAATATCTTATATTGCTTATTTTTTTCGGGCCTTTAATATTCCAAGTTGAGAAACAATGCTCTCTAGCCATTATACAAATACAATATATCACTGCAGTAACTAAAGTCACAGACTACATTGAACAGAAAACTCACCCAACCTGTGATGGATTGTGCCCCCAGAAATACCACTCCAACCCTCAAACCTCCCCACCAGCCTACTGACCCCATCCCAAACTATCCAACCATAACACAAACCCCAATGGCATACCCATCAACTCCCCCTGCCCACCCATCCCACCCAAATCTCCTATGCATCGCTAGCAGCACTCCTACAAAACAGCCGCTCCCATCCTCCTGCCCACCCCTGTGCAGAAAGTCAGTATAATAACTGTCCAAGACAAGACTGAAAAATAATACCAGTTCAACTCGCTATGGGACACACAAACACCAAGACTAAGTATGAGACCCACTGTGAAAACCAGAATAGTAGTAGTAACAGAACCCGAGAACCCTATCTTTAATCTAAACTCCACACAAGAATGGGCATTGCCCCTGGTACAGAACAAACTGAGATAGTGTATCTCCCATCCCATGCCTCACCTCGAGGCAAGAGCACACGAAGGGTGTAAAATCACCACCCGGATGTCCAAACAGGAATAGATCTCCCCCCATGATCAATCAAAGCAGAAACTGAGAGTAAAAAACAAGAAAGAGAAGGGATATTATTTAGCAACACAGACTAAAGACCCAGACTCGGGGAGCTCCCCCTGAAATAACAAGAAAAGAAAATTGAAATGAACCGAACCCCAGCTCCGTCCCAGAACAATAATCGTGGTGCAGCACCCAGCCTATATCCTGATTACTACCCATTCTGCCTCACCGCATCATCAATATTGTGAGGGCTGTGCTAAAAACAAGGAAATCTCCTCTAGTGGTTGCCAAACAGAACTGCATGGAGACCGTCCACCCCATAGGTAATCCCTGTGTCCCTTCGCATGGCTGCAGTAAGTGAAAAAAACCCGAAAGGGCTTCTACCTCGCTGACCTCCCTTAAAGTTCGATAAGCCCTGCAAAGCCAGCCATCGATCAGCCACAAGAACTCTCCTCACCAGGGCTGTTAGACTGGCGTGGAACTCCTGTACCTCAGCTTAAAAGAGAGAAAGGGGAGAAACAGGATTGGCCCTGTATTAATCACAAACAGGGTGCGAGTGCCACCTTAACCTTAAACCTTATCCCTGCAGCCCAAATCACCACTCTGGATGGCCCTACAAGAAACTGCCCCCTTTATACCCCAAAGACCTTCACGGTCCCACCAAAACGATGCCCTATACATAAATGGGCATTATCTTCCCATAATTTTTGCAAGGGATGTCCCCACTATTTTCCTTACCCTCCACCCAGTAGAACTAAAATGTGCCTGCCTAACCAAAAAGTTTAAAGATATTGCAATTCTTCATTTTCTTTAACCCCAAATAGAGAAACAGTCAGGAATAGATAACAATAAACCGGAAAATCAAACACTAGACATTTCCAAAAATTCTGTTACATCTCAAACTGACGAAACAGTCCTCTCTAATAACCCCCTTGCTATTAAGAGTCTTTAAAGAGGTCAGGCGTAGCTTTTCTCGGTCCATCCATAGCAGAATCAGAATCCTCGTATGAGTGCCACTGTCCGGATATCTGAACCTGTAACGTCGAGGGATATCACATTCTGAATTTTAGGCTGGCCACCAGAAGCTTCTTCACTACTGGGTGAAAGGCAGCTTTGCATTGCCTCACAGAGAGTGACAGATCCTGGGTAACTCTAATTCTTGTTCCTTCCCATTGTAACTCTTGTATGGTTTTCAGCTTCAGAAAAAAATGCTGTTTCTCCAAAAAATTAAGAAAGCAAAAAATTAAGGGTCTGGGAGAGGCCCCCATCGGAAGCTTAGAATGCAAAGCTCTATGGGCCCTTTCTATAATGTAATGGGGACCATAGGGAGAGGGTCCAATAATTCTCTCTATAAACTTCTGCACAAACAGAACCGCATCTTGCCCTTCTTCCATCTCAGGTAGGCCAATGATGACTGCATTGTTCCTGCGGCTGCCAACCCCCTCAAGGTCTTCAAGCTTTTATTCCATCTTTGTAATTTTTGTCAAGCGTAGCCACCCTCAGGACTCTGTTTGTCCACCTTCCTTTCTAATGAAATAAGACGAGTCTCAACATCCAATGTTCTCAATGCTATGTCCTTGATAGCCTGAGATAGAGATTTGAATTCGAAGCAAGGTTTCTTAGCTCTTCTTTAAACAGTCTGAATTTGGCCAGGAATCCGGCAAGGGTTAAGGGCTCTTGATCTGAGCTTGGAAGTGCCATTGCCTGCACTGATCCTGCAGTTCCAGCCCATGGTTTCTTAGGGGCCTTCTCTGGGGTGACTGGAGGTGTGTGTTTAGGTGGAGGTTTCTTCATTTCGGCTTCCATACTTCACCGGGCACGCCAATTTCACCCTTAAAGGCTTCTCCCACCAGAATACAACTTAGATCAGGCTCTCGATTTTGGTAAACTCAATAAAAATATATGAAGTTAGCGGCAGTGGGCAGGAAAGAATGGGAAAGCATCTTCTCAGGCCTGCTGCATCACGTGATCTCTCTAAAAGTGGTATCTTATCTCATTGCAGTTCCCCCTCCTGCACATTACAATCAATATCTTTCCTCACTCCAGGTGTGCCATTGTCACCTCTTGAGCTGTATCTCCTTAGCATATTTTTTAGGTCAGAGTCATATTCAGAGAAGAAAAATGACAGAGTCTGTTACAATATGGCTTCAGCTGATATATCTACTAATCTCAGTTGTCACTTGTTTTACCAGGCAGAAGCGCAAAGTGAACATTCAAGTGGGATTTTTAACCAGTGGCCTCCGTCTGGTCCTACAGACACTGGGTAACAAAATCATTTTGGGAATGGTTGAAATCACCTTTATAGTGGACATGAATACTCTTCTCGAATTTTCCTTCCTATCTTACATCATGGTTAGAGTTATATTGACAAAAAATAATGACTATACAATGCACTGTCAGTTCTGATCAAAGTGACTTCCCATTTATCCCTACTTACGTTGTAGGTTTGGTGACTGTAGCAAAGAGTTTTACATGAAGGAAAAACAAGAGAGAGAAGCGATGTGGTAGTTCATTCAAGTTCTCGATATTCACTAAACCTTTAAGCGTGCAGGTCCCCATTCTTCCAACCTATTGTTCTTTATATTGTGCCAGTTTTGTAGTTATAGGCAAACAAAATCCAAACATATAGTCTGCAAACCATCTTGTTAATGCTAATCCATATAATCAATTTCCAACAGAACATTTCTTTACTCCTGCATTCATGTGTTTCAGGTCAGCAATACAAGAAAAAAAAAAAATGATCAGTTGTTACAATTTTGGTCTCATCAACAAAATGATTTTTAGAACATATAGAACTTCAAAGGACACAATGGCAGGAATGGGAGGAGAGAACGATGACTTCATTCAGAGACAAATCAGCTAAGACAAAAAAGGGTTAGCGACCAGTTTCTTTTACAGGAATGCAGACCTTGATGACACCTGTCATTTGGCAAGCTGTATAAGGACAGGAATTAATAAAATTGTTATAAATCCCATATTTTCTCAAAATTAAATATAAAACTAATATTTTCGTATTAGATGCATGATATTAACTAATCTGGGACTATATTGAACAGTGAGTGAATGAAAATGTTCATTATGACAAAATTTCATATTGCCTCATTATCACCATAGTAGAGGTTGTCTAAGCCTTTATGCATGGCCAGTGGTGAGTGTGATAGTCTGCCAATTAAGCAATACACCACGACAGGTTGTGGCTGATGCTGAAATTTACCCACTACATGCATGGTTTGGACATGAGGCCACAGAAGTTGATAAATCCCAGCATCACACTCATCCCATCATGGTTTATTTCAACTATACAGTATCTCCTTTATGTAGTAAACAAACAACAGAATGTTAAAAGTTGTTGCATTTTAAATTAATTTGTATACATTTTATTACTCTAACAGAAAACGTAGTTATTTATTGAACTCTAGCATTCTCTTATATCCATACACTGCCACTAGTCCACCTCCACTCACACCCACGTATACACACCTCTAGCCACACAGTGAACCAAAATAGTTTCCTCATTGAGAAGGAGATTTTACATAAAAATGTCTTCAACAAACCAGTGACAGCTCAAGATTCTGTTGTTTTCCATTGCACTGAGTGATCGATACACTTTCTAGTCAGGTCACCAGAAGATACAGAAATGGAACATATGCATACACATTCATGTGTGCTTGCCCATTGGCATGTGTAATCCTTAACCTTTTTTTTGCAGTTCACAACAGTCCAAGTAGATTCAAAATTGTAATATTCCACAGATTGTTATAATATCTCACAGTAATACTAGTACATATTGATCACTTATACAGGAAACAAAAATTCCAGCCAAAAAATAATCAGAGTATGGAAATTAGTTTAGATTTAATATGTTTATCTTTATTTTTTTTGTCATCACTCTACACCATTATTGACCTTCTCATGTATTTACTAGTTTTCCACCACCTACTCAGGACCACACACACTGGTAGATTGCCCACCCCGTTGGTTGTTCTCTGGAGAGTAGAAGTTTCAAAAACATTCTTGGGAATTTTTTTTTCTCTACCAGTGTGCCAGCATGCAATGACATGCATGAATGCAAGCAATGCCAAAACATTTGGGCAATAGAAAGGATGGGAAGGGAAGACACTGACTGGTGTCTAGAAATGGTGACACGTCTCTATGTGACCTGCCTCCTTGTACCCACTTGTATACCAGTGTCATCTGATACAGGGAACAAGCAAACAGAAAAAAAAGCCAATATCTGCCATTGGTTGATGGGGCCCAGATTCCCCATACTTTAAAACAAGGCTTAGGGGGTGTGGGGGAGGTGGGGGAGGATTATTTAGTGGGCAGAGAAGGAATAGCCTACTCACACTCCAGCTCTATGGAGGAGACAACCTAGGTCAAATAATTAGGAATGATGGGAGTAGGTTAGTTGGTTGCACTACTATACAACATTGAGATCATCAGAACTTCCCTCACTCCTATATGTACATCATTCATTGCAAGGAAACACTTGCAAAGCCATATTGCATCAACTAACTGTTACACCAAAATACCTTCATGCACCTAATTAAGTGCTCATTTCTCAAATTTAAATAATGATTGATCTTATTCATGATACTCATTTCTAGTTCAAAACTGTAATATGTGAAGTCATTATGTGCAGTTATATACAAATTATCTGACATTATATTTGTTATCTTAGAGACACAAGAAACCAGAACCAACTAGTTTAAGGTGTTTTGTATTTTTGAAACTTGACTTCCTGGCTAATGCCCTTTGGGGTAACCATTGCCTCAGTGCTTAGTGCTGAGGTTCTTTTCTTTAGTTTAAGGTATGAACAGTTGGGACATCAGTTTGCATCTCATGGTATTTGGACCAGTTTTTACAATGAGAGCCCTAACATTCTCAATAGTATGTGACCTATTATTCTCAACAACCCACACATTTGAACAAGTATAATGAGGATGATGACGATAATGACAGCTACATCTTGCAAAGACTAAGAGGAGAAAAAAGAGTTAATTTTCTTAATTTAAATAGTCATATATGGACTGAGTTAATAAGTTACACTAAATGGATTATTATAATCTGAGAAACAGACATGAATACATTTATAAAACAATAAGTTATAGAATTTATTAAAGAGTTTCTACAACTACAAACAAATTCAAACCTTATTATATCAATAAAAATCAACAAAACAGATAATAAATTGATTGTTAGTTACTAATATAGGAAAATCTGATACATCTAGTAATATTTTGATTCAATTGCAGTATTAGATGATTAGATTTAAACTGGTACTATAAGAATTAAAAACAATATGCAGAACAATAATAGCTGTAATATAATTTGAATTATATTGTATGCTTATGTTATTGAAGTTCTATGGTGCCTTAAAACTAACATCAAATCAAAGACATAAAATAAATATCAATTATCTAGTGATTGTACTAACAGAATTGTATAATAAATAGAGAATAAAGGATGGGGGAGTGTGTGTTATGAGAATTTAATGCACACCCAAGGTGTGGGATGCTACATAAACCCCGAGGGCGAAGCCCAAGGGGTTTATGAAAGCATCCCACACCGAGGGTGCTCATTAAATTCTCATAGGATACACACTTCCCCATTTTTTATTTTATATAATTTGCTGGAGAGCAATTTTTTCCAACCCTAGTGCTGTGATCACTCACACACACACACACACACACACACACACACACACACACACACCTCACACTCACTCCACACAGACACACACACACACACACACACACACACACAGACACACACTTTGAAAACAAGAAATCCTCATGGCAGCTGTACTGTAGTTCTCTGCACCAAATGCAGCAGCTTCCTCCCCAAGCTCCCACTCTAAATTAACCAGCTGAGCTGTGGCAGTCCCCAGTCCCTCTCCTCTTGCCCCACATCACCCGCCAGCTCACTGTACTCTCAGATTGGGACAATATTTTTTTTAAATGTAACGGCTAAAACCGCGATTGCGATTATCGAGCTTACCTGTGTCAGCCACAGACTGTCAGACACCAACGGTGTGTGTTGCGGAAAGCTAGCGAAATGCAGGATCAACCAGATACTTTAAAAAAATAAATGGTACTAGTTTAAGTAGGAGCAACAAAAGAAATAAAACGAACTATTAGGTGATGATGTAACAAGTGGCGGCTCCTGCTAACTAAGATACGGAGCTGCCGCCATGTTTTCAGAACTGTTTAGCCCGCTTCTTACACAGAAAATAGTGCAGCCACGAGGGAGCTTCCTTTTATAGACGGAGTTGAATGCCGTAATAACCAACTGGTTATTACGGCAAATATCAACTGGTGATCCAATTGAAAAATTGATCACCAGTAATTATATCTTCATATCTCATATATGTTGTCGTTAATGTATCATTATTTTTAAATGTCTAATTATAATTTTAACACTGTGATTATGTCATAGGTACTAATACAGTGTGTATTGATGACAGAATAGCAGATCTTCAAGTGGAGGCACACCTGGTTTCAAGAAACCACCACATAGTTCAGTACAAAGACCACACAGGGATATAGGCTTTTCATACAAAGGGTAAAATCCTGAATTTCAGAATGGTCACCTTCTGGTAGGTACATCAAAAAGTCAAAGAAACACTGAATAAGCAAGGGTGGAGGGTGGACCTAGCTAAACTCATTGTGGAAAAGGAGTGGCTCTGAAGAGTAAAAGAAAGTCCAGGCGTAAATTCTGAACAAATGTTTTTGCTCAGTCTTCTCTGTGGCAGGGGAGGGTCAGGTACCATGGTTAGCCAAAACAGGCTACAGGGTGGTTGGTCAGGGAGTGAGGGGCAGGTGGGGTTGGTGGGTGGTGAGTTTGATACTAGTCCTTTTATGATTGAGATGGTACCAAAAGAGCCTACAAATCTAAAGACAGTGGTAATGACTTGATATTAGGGGAAGGCTGCATAAAGGAAATGTGAGTAAGTTAATTTCCACTGAAAGGGTAGTGAATGCACGGTCCTGTAGTTGCATGTCCCATGGGTTAGTGGGACTATGCATTATGATGCTGCTCAAACATGCATAGGATAGAAATAAGAGGGCCATATAGATGACAAATGAATTGCTTAAGCAGAAGCCCAACTATTTGAACCAGCTGCACTTACAGGCTGGGAAAAGGGCAGACTGGATGGACCAGCTGGTCCTTTTCTACCATCAACGTCTATGTTTATATGTTATGTTTCTAGGTTGATCAATCCCTGGTACACATAACAACTCTCAAGGCTGAGATATATTAACTGTAAATCACAGGGTACATCAAAATTAACATAAAGTGTTGAGGAATGCTGTTGTTATTCCTTTAAGGTATAAACTATCATGATACCATGAAGTGTTCGTTTACTTAAAATGATTGTTTGATTCGACACATCATCCTTTGTTGGATGTGAAGATTTAGATTCATAGCAATACTACCCCTCATTATTGCCATACATAAAAGGTGATATACAGTCTCTACAGATATGGAACTGTATGTTCTATTGTAGAAGTACATACATACATCTAAAGACAAAGAACTTAAAACTGCATAGGACAGTTTGTGTGTCAGAAATAAATAGGTCAATTCCTGTAGTGCTTACACAAAGGAATATTTACCATGTAATTTGATAGTACTTCTATTTGTCCTTGGCCTCAGTAACAACTTCAGCAGAATCAATACAGGTTGGTTGTGATCTCAAAACTTCTTGGAATCTAACCTCTTTAAGCCAGCCAGACTGCATAGTGTCTTTCTCTAGCTTACAGAAATTATGCAGTCTACAACATGTGCTAATCACATAAGCAGTGAAAGTAAAATGGAAATCTCTCAGTTTCTGGAGCATGCACCACCTTGCTTTCAACTGACCGAAAACAATTGCAACTGAGATTCTAATAGAGCTTAGATATACATTAAAAGATTCTTGGATTTCAGTTACTGTAGTCTGACTGAAGCGGTGTACCCTTTCAACAGCCAACTCAAAATTGGGTAAGCTGGATCACCCATAATGAACATCTCAACAGCTTTGCCATCAGTGATCTGTGGTTGCTTTCAGTAGGAAGAGAATAATAATTGTAATTCATTTAATCAATGAAAATTGTTTGTCACTAAGACAATGGAACAAATTAACTAAAATGAACAAAAGAATACCTTAGGCAGTACAGTAGATCAGCTTAATGGCACAAGTTAGAATTTCATAATATCTGAGTATCATGCATGCAACCAGGCATGCCAAAATTTATGTTCCACAAACTGGAAAATAATTGAAAATACATAAGGTTTTATATCAAACAGTCTGATAAGCTGATTAGCTACTGCTACTGGCATCAAGAAATTGAATGTTTACTATGTATGGAATACAAGAATTCAATTCTTTGCTCAGTTCTTCTAATAGAATGTTTACACCAACTATCTCACAAAGAATGGCTTTAAAAGAATCCGGGTTTATGTTTTATCTGTTGTAGGTTAAACAACACAGATATCCTCAGTAAGCAGGTGAGGCTAGGAAGAGGATTTTCATGGTCAACAAAGAACACCATAAATTAACAAGTTCTAGTCAGAGCCAATATCACTGTAACTGTCACAGAGGGTGGGAAATAAAGCAGACAGGACAATGTTTTAAGATTTAAAACACACTGAATGAGACTTTTATTAAACAAGAACTTAGTTACAAAAGGAAGAAAATAAACCAAGAAAATCAGAAAAACAAAATAACCTTAAAGTCGGGTAAAATAATAAGCAATACCAACGACCACTTGTCCCTTCTGTGGTTTTGTGCACTAGACGTTTTCAATAGTCTCTAGATTGTAGAATTACTACAATCTATATACCTCTGTATTTACTCACAGTCTGACAGTTGACCCTCCGCATCACCTCCAGGCTCAACTACCTAATGTGAAGAAGAGGGGATATTTATATCCCTGGGTCATAGTCACATGACTCAGACCCTTAATAGAAACTATAAATTTCCTATCTCTTAGAAAATGTTAGGACAATAACAAGTGTCCTCACTTCTTTAGCACCTCCTACCTTTTCCACTACAGCTACTTAATATCCACTACTCTATAATGTAGCTGTTATATTTAAGGTTTACTCTTAACCAGATAATTGATTGCCTAGCAATGACGAGATAGATACCTTAGTAACTATATGATTGACAGTGAGCACCAAACTGTCATATAAAAGGGGACAGTGGAGGTGCCCAACCCTTAGGAAAATCCTTCACTCTAAAACCTGCACATGAGAAGCAGCACTGTTGAGGACAGTACTGAAAAATTCTCTATTCTCAAGTAAGTCTGATTTCTGTGTCACAGTCATGTTATTTCTATACAGAACCGTTAATCACAAGGGCACAATATCGTTAGGACAGATTGTATAAATAACACAGAGTTCTCTATGTCTTTGCAGCTACCGTTCCTGTTTTAATGTTTGTATTTCTTTTTTGCATCTAACATCTACAACTACAGTCATTCTAGCAGTGCAATTTCTGGGCAGGCTGTTTTCATGTAAGGGTCCCCAGGGTTATACAGCCCTTCTTTAGTAAGCATGGGGAAATGGAGCACTCTCAGTTTTGCAGGAGCAGCAGCTGAATTACACAACTCCTGTTTTGCTCTTAGCCATCGCGTCTGCCTGGCTGTCCTTATACCTTTAATTTATTTTCTTCATTTAAAGCTTGCCTTCCTCACCGGAGCACTTCTCACCCCGTGAGCAATCTCCTCTTGATCCCTGACAGTGTACTTTAGCTCCTTTCTGTGCGAGTTGTTTGCAGCTTTACTCACGTTGAAAGGGAAGGTTATTTCACTTCTTTCTCTCTTCGGGTGGATGGCTGCCTTTTCCAATTGCCACATCACCTCTCCTCTTATTTGTGCCTTACTTCCTTTAGGTAGGACACCCAAAATGCAGTGCTAGTCTACTCCTTGTTCCTCGGTGCACAGAAGGTGCAGATACCAAGAGGCAAAGGGACCTTTTTCCATTTCTGGACTTGGACAATTTTTTCTTTTAACTAAATAAACAAAATACATTCTTTACTTTACTTTACTTGGGTGGCTGAAAAAGCCCATCTTGCCTGCCCCTGAGTAAACACAGCCACTGTTTTCAACATTTATTTTGTTACCCTTTTCTATCGGTAATATACAAATTTTTTTCATATATATTTATTCATCTCTCCTGGTTCCTGTTTAAAAGCACCTTTATAGGCATGTCCACCATAACAAATGTTTTGCTTTTACTGTACAGTACAATTCTTTATTTCTCACTCCATCTTTCCTTGGAGTTAACGGAGGGGGGGGGGTTAACTGTATGAACTGTGCTTAGAAAATTAGAGAATTTGAAATAGAAAAGTGAAGATATATTAATAAACAGTGCAGTATTATCCTAGGTGGCCTACCTAAGATAAAGGAAATAACATACCTAGAGAAGAAAAGCCAAGAGATACTCTTGTGCAACAGAAGTTTATAAAAGGAGAAGAAAAAGAAGACTGAATAGGGTTCAACAGCAAGATTTATTTAGGGAGCGTAGGACACTTTTCCACAGTGACAAGTTGCCAAATGAGCAAAGTTACATGTGTGCGTAGAAAATTTTGAACGTCAGGGCATAACTTGGCCATTTTTTTGAGTTGTTACAGCAAATTTTCAACATGGCCTTTTTGGGACCCCACCTCATGAAGAGTACCACTGTCATTTCATTCACTTATCCTGAAAGGTGATTTCTCAGAGCGACCATGCATTTCTGTGCCACAGGTGTGAAAACATGTTCTGGGCAAGATGTGAAAAATCATCATTGTTCTGTTAATAAGGAGGTGTACAAAAATGGCAATGTTGAAAATCTGGAGTGAAAATATTAAAAATTGGTAAAGTTAGAAGTGTGTGAACAAACTGACAATGCCTCTTGTAATGCAGTCATTTTTTGGAATTCTTTCACCAAATTTGCAACATGGGCTTTGGGACCCCATCTCATGAACAGTGGCACTGTCATTTCACTAATCAGTCCTGAAAGGTGATTCTGTGCAGTGACACGTAAAATCACCTTTTGGGACAGAATAACGAAATGACAGTGACAGTGTTCACGCAGGGAGTCCCAAGAACCTCATGTTGAAAATCTGGGGTCAAAATCTAAAAATCATTGATTTATCAACATAAGTTGAAAACCCCATTGATTGCCATTATAGCATGTTTACCTTTGATTCTTCAGTTTGCAGTTCAGCTTTGAAGAGTGCAGACATGTCCCGCTCTGCAGAAGATGACAGCGCCAACCTCCAGAGGTAAGTATGATATAAGGGGTGTGTGAGTGGGGAGGTGGGTGCTCAGTGGGAGGGTGAGAATGGAGGAGGGGGGACTGGGACGACGACGAGGGACTGTTTTATTTTTTACAGTTAAAAAAACATGTTGGGGATGGTTTTCTTTATTTACAGGAAAAAAGCATAAATTTGGGCACACTGGGGTGGGCTCTCAGTATGCCACATGATTTGGGGGGTACATGATGCTGGCATGGGTACTGGGTGCCCTGATGTTGGCACAAGACAAAAAAAGTACATTGGACACACTAAGGTGGGCTTCCAGTGTACCATGAGAGGGTACATTGATGCCAACATGGGGATTGGGCACCCAGATGTCAGTATGGGAACATACATTTAGGACACACTGGAGTGGGCTCAAGTGTGCCACATGAGTTGGGATTTTACAATGCCAACATGGGGATTGGGCACCCTGATGTTGTCATGGGGATGGGGAACAGAGGGAGCAAGGAGGACAGCAGCAGTAGGAGGGAGCAGGAGGGTTTTCTTTTTTGCTGGTGCTAGGAGGGTGCAGGGAGGACAGGAGCAGTGGGATGGTGTGGGAGGTGCCATTTCAAAGATGGCAGAGGTAACGAACTGCACATGTGCAGAGCACTCACGCATGCAGGGTTAGTGGTGTGAATGGCATTCTGCTATTCACAAGATGGTGGTGCCAATGGAATTGCACATGTGCATGAGTCTCTCTTGTGCTATTCTTGCCCCAGAATGCAGAAGTAACAGCTAAAATAGTATGGCTATTACTCCGTAGTGGCTGATCGTGGCAGAGTGTTTCAAGCTCGCTGGACTCTCAGAAGGATACTTCCAAAAGTCCAACAGAAGGTGCCAAGATCAGACGTTTTTAGGCAAGACATGCCAAAATGGCAGTGGGCTCCTTCCACAGCTATAAAAATGAAAGTACTGTAGCATGTAATTTTTCTAGGTGTGTGTGTGTGTGTGTGTGTGTGTGTGTGTGTGTGTAAGAAGATAATAATTATGCTTTAAAATTGAAGACGTTTTTTATTTTTAGAGTCCATTAGTATGATTTAAGTGAGTAAAGTTGAGAGCCACATTTTTTAATGCAGGCAGGCATGTGTTTGGTACAATAGAGCTCATATGTGACGAGGATACTGATCCTTCTTCCATCGCTGTTATGGTGGGATACCAACACCGAGTTCTGAGTACCCAAACAAATCAGATTAATTATTTTTCATGATCATTTGTAATGTTATTTAAACTCACAGATATTAATAGTCTAAATAACATATGCATGACTCTAAATTAGGAATTGTTGTTGGCAGAGAGAAAATTGTGTCAAAACTACCCGACCACCATAACCAGCAGATGTCAAACATGATGTTGATGGCATCTCAGACTGGTTGTGTAAGGCTACCTATACAATTACTTATAAACTGTGCTGAAATGTCCCATTATAATTTTATAAGTTCTTACCAATATTTGTGATCCCCCACAGCCTGTAGCTCATATGACATCCAACCTTTATGGTTCATAAAATCCTGGTATCCATCCATCAGTGCAAAAACAAGGATATGACTTCCGTCCAAGTATCTGATAACCTGAGGAAGACTGTTGTACTTCTTAAAATGTGCTGCAATTGCAAGTGCCTCATCTTCAGTTGGCATCCTCATCATGTGTGGTAACACTGTAACTGTAAATCCCTTACAAAACATGTAAAACAGGCCGGCCCTGTGGCGCTGAGAGTTGAGGCGATGGGCACCACACCTTGCACCACGCCAGTGACCCGGGTTCAGGAATGAGCACAGGTCATTGGGGGCTGCCAGGGGAGGACTAGGATTGAGTGTCCATTGACTGCTCTCCTAGTCCTGGGATGGGTTGAGGAACTCTGCTGCACAGCAGCAACCTCTGGGAACACCTGGAGGGACTGTCAGTGTGATGGCAGCTGGGAGGGAATGCGCAGACGTCGGCATGCTGTGCCTGATGTCATTTCACATCCGATCCCCAAGGGACAAAAGTTGGAGGAAAATGGTTGGGCACGACCATGCAGCTTGATGGTCAGTGCTCTGCACTGCCCAGAGGACTATGGTAGGAGTCCCATCGGGGAGGAGGATCCAGGGCTGTCCTGGCTAGAGTAGCAAAGGGAACCTCCCGTGAGACAGCACGACGGCCATCCCAGACCCTCCTGGTGCGGTATGAGACACCCAGCTCTCTGGGTGGGCAGGGCTGGTGGCTGGATTCCCCAAGCCGGTCTAGCCGTAGAAAGGCGACAAACATGGAAGTGATAAAAAAAAAGCCTAAATAAATTTTTGCACAGTTGATTTGCGTACTCCAAACTGATTAGTTACCACTGTATACTCTGAACAGCTCCCCAATTAATATAAAACAATTGCCAAGTGCATTCTTAATGGAATGGTTCATGGATGTAATCTTCTTCTGGAGACAGAAAAATTTCACGTCTCAGAGAGTTTATAAAAAGAAGAGCGTGGCGTATGGAAATTATCCCACCAGTAATTGTCTGTGAACTGACTCAGAACTATTGAATCTCAGCAGTGCTTGCTTCTCACACACATCCATACCTCATGATCCTTTCTTGTGTTTGCGCTTGCAACTGGTATAGATACATAGATACATAGACAGTGTCGGCAGATAAGGGCCTATGGCCCACCCAGTCTGCCCATTTGAGCTTGTAAGTTCAGTTTATGTTTTCCTAGAAGTCTGTTGCCCCTTACCCCTGACCTCCAGAATTCCTTTATGTCTATCCCATGCATTCTTAAATCCTGTGATTGTTTCAGCCCCCACCACTTCCTCTGGCAGGGTGTTCCACTTGTCCACCATCTGTTCTGTGAAGAAATTCTTCCTCATGTTTCCTCTGAATCGTCCTCCCTCCAACTTCATCCCATGCCTTCTAGTCCTGGAACATCTTTTTCACTTAAAAATAGTGTATTCCTGCACCCTGTTCTTCCCTGTGAGATACTTGTATGTCTCTATCATATCCCCTCTCTTCCTCCTCTCCTCCAGGGAGTACATGTTCAGTTCCTTCCACCTGTCTTCATAGGACTTGTGATGCAATCCATGCACCATCTTTGTTGCCCTCCTCTGAACCTTCTCTACCCTGTCTATGTCCTTACGTAGGTATGGTCTCCAGAACTGTACACTGTACCCAGGTAAGGCCTCACTAGTGTCTTGTATAGCGGAATTATGACCTCCTTTTCCTGCTGGTGATGCCCCTGCCTATACATCCCAGCATCCCATTTGCTTTACCTGCTGCCTTGTCACACTGTTTCTACCTTGAGGTCATCAGAGATGATAACCCCAAGATCCCTTTCCTGCTTGGTGCATGCTATATCCTCACTCCCCAACTGATATATTGTGCCAGGGTTTTTGTGCCCCATATGCATTATCTTGCACTTCTTTGCATTGAATTTCAACTGCCAAACCCCTGACCATCCTTCACGTTTCTGCAGGTCCCTTCTCATTCTGTCTACACCCTCTGGTGTGCCTACTCTGTTACAGAGCTTTGTGTCATCAGCAAACAGTGAAATTCTGCCTTCTAGGTCCTGTGCAATGTCACTGATGAAGATGTTAAATAGGACCGGTCCCAGCACTGATCCCTGTGGTACCCTACTGGTCACTCTTCCCTCTGTGGAGTGACAGCCATTTACCACCACCCTCTGTGTCCTGCCACCCCCAGTTACCTACCCACCACACTACTGCCCTGCCCACACCCATATTCCCAGTTTGTGTAATGGTCTTCTATGTGGCACAGTGTCAAAGGCCTTGCTGAAGTCCAGATAGGCCATGTCCACTGCCCTCCCTGATCCACCTCCCTAGTCACCCAGTCAAAAATTCAATGAGGTTGGTCTGACATGACCTCTCCTGGTGAAACCATGCTGCCTTAGGTCCTGTAGTCCATTGACAACCAGATGTTCCACCAATCTCTCCTTCAGTAGTGCTTCCATTTAAACATATATCTTGGTAAAATTTACATATGTTATCTAACAGGTCTTCAGTTTCACAAAACTGAGACCTGATGAGGAGTACTGCAGTGTCATTTTGTACTTTAATGTGAAGCAGGCTAAGCAACATGAACAATATGTTACTAAGTAACAGCATGACACAATTACACATCATGATATTTATTTCTGTAATATAAAAATAAGAAAACATAGATTAAATAATTACAAGGCCACACTGTTATGCTAGGTAAAATATACATACTAATACTCTTTTAAGTATTATTCAGTTGACTTTCAACCTTTAGCTTTATCAGTATGTCAATACATCCCTCTGTAACTTACATCAAACTTCAATTGATACCCCCAAGGTGTGTTGATTGTGCCTCACTTAAAGTGTGAGCCATCGTTTTTTTGGGGGGTTTTTTTTGCATACACATGGGGTCTCTCGCTCTTTGCAAAATATTGTTAACAGCATAAAACTTGTCAGTATGGTGGCCTCCACTCGGGGCAGTGACAAACTAAGGTGAGGAGATACAACTGGATGATTTCAGTTTCCCAGGCATTGAATGGGCAATAACAGCAGCTGCATCATCCATGAGCTGAGACATCCAGATTTCTGTACAGGAGTACTTCTGATCAGTGTTCATGAAAGAGGATAGGTGAATACCACAAGGGTAATGATGGATATCCAGAGCATAGGGTATTAGAAGGCCTTAATGCCTTGTGGGTGGACAATGCACCAAGACTTGATAATTGTAGATCCCAGAGTCATGGAATAATTTATCAAAGGCATTTGAAGGCCATATAGCAGACCCGTTTAAATCCTCCTTAGATTCAGTGTGTCAGCATATTGACTGGAGAATGGCTCACGTTGAGCACTTCCATAAAAGTGGACCCTAGGATGAACCTAGCAATTATAGGTTTGTAAGTTTGACATCACAGTTGATCTATACAGGGTAATAGTACCTACCTCTTTCTGCTGGTGATACCCTACCTCTGTAACCCCAGCATCATGCTTGCCTTTCCCACTACCTTATCACACTACTTTGCTACCTTCAGGTCCCATGAGCATAATTTTGTACTTTTTTTTGTCATTGAAGCCAAGTTGACAAAGCATTGACCAGCCTTCAAGTTTTTCCAGATCTTCACTCATCCAATTCCCCACCCCCATGGTGTGTCCACTCTGTTACAATTTTTTTGTCATCCACGAACATGCATACCTTTTCTTCCAGCCCCTCTGTGATGACGTTAATAACAACACTGAAGAGGACTTGTCCAACTACTGACCCCTGAGGCACCTCGCTTGTTACCTTACCCTCTTCAGAGTAAACTTGATTCATCCCCACTCTCAGAATTCTTTTACATATGCAACTTCATACCCATTGTACTATCTTATGACTGATTCCCACACTACACAGCTTGTGCACAAGTCTTCTGTTTAAAACGGAGTTGAAGGTATTACTAAAATCAAAGTAGGTCACATTCACTAATCCTCCCAGAGCCATCTCCCTGATAACACAGTCAAAAAAATCTAACAGGTTTGTTTGACAAGATCTCCTATCCGAGAAACAATGCTGCATTGAACCTGCAACCCTCTGGTTTTAATGTATTCCCCAATCCTTTCTTTAATTTGTGTTTTCATAACATATTACATAGGGTTGGGGGCGTTATAATACTCCAAAGAAGAAAGGACAGGGTTATCATCTCTGAAGACATCAAGATAAGAGTCAGTGCAACAAGGTGGAATGAAAAACAACCAGGATGCTGGGATGCAAAGGCAGGGGTATCAACAGCAGAAAATGGAGGTCATGATTCCACTGTACAGGACATTATTGAGGCCACACCTCAAAACATTGTCCACTTCTAGAGACCTCACATACAGAAGAACATAGACAGAGTGGAGGCTGTTAAGAAGGTAGCCAAAATGGTACAAGGATTTCATGACAAATCCTATGAGGACAGTTGTACTCTCTGGAAGAGAGGATGGTGTCGGGGAATATGATTGAGAATATAAATACCTCACAGAGAGGAAAGAGTGCAGGAAAGCCCATTTTTAAAAAGGAAAAGATGCTCAATAACTACGAGACATGGGAGGAAACTGGAGGGAGAGTGATTCAGAGGAAAGGGCACCATTTACTGTACATATACTGTAGGCAACACGCCTGTGCTTAGGGTCCAAGATTTACCGGGGCCCACTTCAGAGATGGGGACTCAGCACAAGTTACATACACTGTCACAAAGTGGTCAGATTGACTACTTAGCTACAGTAACCCACTAGCGATTCTGTTGTTCTATTTACTGTTGGATTGTAAGCCTTTTTTGTGTGGTTGCTAGTGACATTACAATAATGAGGGAGATGGGGTGAGAGTCACTTTGTAAATGGATTGCAGGACCATGCACACAAATTGCAGCCTTCACAGTGGTGGGCAGAGATTTCAGATGCCACTTTCCCGAAGAACCAATACATCAGGTGATATGGGTGTTGGAATTCTGTGGTCAACCATTAGCCAGGAGCTCATGAAGATTGGTTAGGGACCAGATAGTAACAGGAATTACAGGAAGGCTCTAAGTTGTGGTGGGGTCTACTTGATGCAGGGACTGTATCAGGGCTGATGTGTGTGAGGTGACACTGAACCACTAGAAGAATACCACAGGACAGAACTATAGAAGAATAATGACAGCAGTTCAGAAATGGGCCTTAAGGTGAGAACTGAGTTTGGGAGGGCATTATGAATGGTGCTGATGCTGGAACCAAGTTCATACAAACATACGAATTTGCCAGCAGATAAAGGCCTTATGGTCTACTGCATCTGCTAGAATTATTGCAGCTAGCAACCCATATACTGCAGCTGCCTCAGTTATAATCACCCCAGATCCTTCTCCACCTCTGTCATGGCTAGCTGACCCCTCCCCAGCTGGTAGTTCCTTCTTGGTTTTTTTGCCTTGAAATGTAGCACCTTGCACTTTTTGGCATTGAACCCCAACTGCCGGGTGTCTGACCAAGTCTCCAGTTTTGACAGATCATCCTGCAACCCATGCCACCCTCCTAGGTCATCCACTACTTCTCCCATCTTGGTGTCATCTGCAAACAAACTGATCTTGCTCTTGATGCCCACTTAGACGTCTGATATGAACAACCCAAACAACACTGGTCGTACTCCGTTTGTCACTGCCTTCAGAGATGAGGGCTCCCCTCCCACTACCAGCACCCTCTAATGCCTTCCCTGTAACCGGTTTACTACCCATCCCACAATTCTTGCCCCTGCACCTGTACCTGCCAGCTTACTACACAGCCTCCCATGTGGCACCAAGTCGAATGCCTTACTGAACTCCAGAAACAGGACATCCACTGCATGGTTTTTGTCCAACTGTCTAGTTATCGAGTCATAGTAATCCACCAGATTGGTCTGACAGGATCTGCCCATGACAAACCTATGCTGCCTAACATCCTGCAGCCCATTGGTCTCCAGAAGGGACACCAACATCTCCTTCAGGATTGTCTCCATCAGTTTTTCCACATTGGATGTGAGGCTTACCAGCCTGTCGTTTCCCAATTCATCTTTGGGACTGCTCTTATGGAGGGGTACCATGTGAGCCATCTTCCAGTCCTGAGGTACACTTCTTGAGATGAGGGAGGCATTGAACAGGTCTGCCAAGGGCCCCACCAGGATTTCTGTTAGTTCTCTCAGTACCCTGGGGTGAATACCATCTAGCCCTGGTGCCTTGTCCACCCTCAGTGTCCTCAGGCCCTCCAGTACCTGCCATCTCTGATTCCCCCATCTGTCATCTCCTCCCCCCCCGAGCCTGACCTCCCACCCCACCCCACCTTGGTTGCGCCTCTCCTTTCTCCTTAGTAAACACTGAGCAGAAGTATTCATTAAGCACTTCTGCCTGCTCTGTCCCTGCCTCCACCCACCCCTTCCCTTTTAATTCTTACTATTTGTCCCTACATCTCCCTTTCTCCCTGATGTACCTGAATAATTCCTTCTCCCCTTCTTGATGCATTGTGCCAGCCTGAGCTCTGTGGATGCCTTGGCTGCCCTTACTTCCTTCATCACCTCCTTCGATTCCTTCAGGTAATCCTTTCTGTCCTTCCCCTCCCTGTTTTTTTGAACCTCCTAAAGGCGGCTCTTTTATTTCTTACTTTCTCCATGATCCCCTTGCTCAACCAGCTGGGTTTCTTGACCCTAGCTCTCTTACTCTGGACCCTGATGCAGGTTTTGGTTGCCTCCTTAATCCCCAGTTTTATGACCTCCCACCTCTGGTTTGTGTCCATATTAGTTTGGATTCTGGCTAGATACCCTTTAACTACCTCCCCCATCCTTCTAAAGTTGGCCCTCCTGAAGTCCAGCACTCTTGTATCTGTTTCTACTCCCTCCTTACCCATTTTCAACGTGAACCACACTGAGTGGTGGTCGCTCCCTGCCAGCTATTCTTCCACCCCCAGCTCACTCACAAACTTCCCATTTGCCAGTACAAGGTCTAGAGTGTTCCCTAACCTGGTTGGCTCACTTGCCATTTGCATTAGGAAGCTATCCTGGAATGCATCTGGAAGTATCTGCTCCCTTCTATTCATGGCGGCCAGGGTACTCCAATCCACTCCTGGCAGGTTGAAGTCCCCCACAATCACCATGCTATCCTTTCCACAGGCTTTTCTGATCTGTCCCACTAGTTCCGTATCTAACTCTTCTGTATGAGATGGTGGTCTGTACACTACTCCCAGCCTGAGAGTCCTATTCTTGGAATCCTGGATTTGCATCCATAATGACTCTGTACTACCCTCCTCCCCCACCTCACGAACACACTTCAGTCCTTCTTTCACATACAGTGATGGCCCCCCACCATTCCCATTTACCCTATCTCTGCAGAATATCTTATACCCTAGTACCACCAGGTTCCAGTCCTGGTAATGGGTGGCACATGTTTCAGTGATGGCTGCCATGTCCACCTCCGATTCTGCCATGAGAGCCTGTAGCTCTGCTGTTTTGTTACCTAGGCTTCTAGCGTTCAAGGTGACCACCCTCCACCCTTTTTCCTTTCCCCATCCCCCCTCCTTCTCTCCCTTCCTAGCATCCCCTCTAGTACTCCCTTTTTTTCCATTGCTACTAGCACGGGGAGTAAGCTCATTCAGCTTCCCTTTTTGTGGATTCTGCATGTCTCCTGCCCACTTGCCACCCCCCACTTCTAGTTTAAATGCCCTTCTTTTGCTATGTAATCCCCCAACTTCTGCTTTGGTAACTTCTTGCCCTCCTCACTTAAGTGAAGTCTATCCTTACTGTAGAGATCACTGTCCTCCCAGGTCCCTCCCACTCACTACCAGCCTATAACCTGACATAGTTCATATTGACATATTGAAAACAGCCCATTGTTCATGACATAGTACCATGGAACTGGTGCTATGTCATGGCACAATCTCCTTGACCGGTGTATTCCAGCATGTTAGTGCCCCACTTGCGATGGTGGTCACATTTGTGTTACACCACATTTGCTGGGGAGGGCCCCATGCTAAATGTTGTGTGTAAGGCCCAATATTATGTAAATTCAGTACTGAGAGGAAACATGATGAAGTACTTCTTTACATGGAAGATGGTGGGCAGACTGAATAGCCAACTAGAAGAGGTACTGGGAGCAGAAATGATTATAGGATTTATGAATGCATGTGATAGGCATAAGGGGGATCCTGGTAGTCAGGTGAAAGGGACAATCTAGAACCAAGGAAGCTTGAATAAACACAGATAATAGCATTAATGGGCTGACTATGTGGGCTGAATGCCCTTATCTTTTGACAACATCTATGTATCCATGAAACCTTGCCCATCACCAAAGTCAGGTTTGCAGGTCTACAGTATCCTGCCTCCACCCTAATCCCACTTTTTGTGTAATAGGATCACATCCACCCTCCTGCAGTCCACCGAAACTTCCTCAGTAACCAGTTATAGAATGAACATGACCATCAAAGGCGCAGACAGACCCTAATTTAGTTTTTACAGTATCACAGGGTGAACCATGTCCAGACCCATTGCACTGATGACTCTTAGTTTAGCTAAGATTGTGTGGACTTTCTCCTCAGTAAAAGGACTAGTGACCACTTCCTTCCACTAATGCCCTTTTCCCATATCTGTGGCCAGTCACCTAACCCTTCACTTATGAATACTGAACAAAGGACTTGTTCAATATGTCTGCTCTCCTCTGGTCCTCCCACATTCACCCTCCCTTCCTATTCGTTACTGGCTATAAGAAGCATGCCATCCAACTTTCCTGAACTGGAAGCATGGGTTGCCCTACACTTTCCGACATATTGGGGCTAACTGAAACTTGTCTTAGGCCTGACATTCCTGATGCTTTGTATAATTTAAATGGCTATAACCTTATTAGATTTGACCACCACTCCAAATGGAGGAGATGGGGTGCCTTCTATTATAAAGTGCATCTCAATGTCACTGTTCGACACTCTGGGTTAACCGGCTCCTGCAAAACCTTACATGATGTACTGGTATTAGGTGGTGCAAAGAAACTCAATCTGATGTGCCTATAACCCACTGAAGGGTGCTGTCTCTCTGGGCTTAACAGAATTGTAGACTATCTTTCTACTCTAAAGGGTAAATTTGAAGTCATTCTACTGGGTGACTTCAACCTGGGCTGGTCTGGGAGCAGCTCTGGTACGTACACTGAAGCCCTGGCAAAACTTCACCTCTCACAACTGATTACTGGACTGACTAGAATCTCTGCCAACAGCAACCATCAATCTCTGTTGGACAGGATTGTTACCAATAGAGCAAATAGGATTATTGCTGCAGGCACATTCCTGGATTCTATTAGTGATCATTTGCCAACTTTCTGTATCTGGAATGGGCACTGTCCCAAGAAGCACCTCCCCTCCCCACACACACAAGAAATACAGTTTGAGATTTCTCTAGCTAAACTTAGCAGCACTTCAGTCTGACGTGGGAAGCATTGACAGGTCTCTAATCTGTCTCATGGATGATGTTGAGATGGCCCTTGACTACCTGATAACTAAGCTACTCTCTCCAGGACTTACATGTTCCCTAAAGAGGAGAAGAAGACTGGGCTCTGAAACAAGATGATTGCATAGTGATCTCCTGGCTTCAATGAGAAGAAGGATAAGGCCTGGGCATTTGCTAGAAATTTCAACTGCCCGGCCGACTGGGATAGGTACAGAACCCTGAGGAATGCCTGTAAAAAAGAACATATGGGATGCCAAAGGGACTATTGTAATAAACTTCTCAGTCCTCCGCAAAGGATGCCTGGGGGTTTGGAACCACATTAAAATTTTATGGGGCAAGGGCACAAGCCATCTATACCAAATGACACTGAATGATGTCAACTGCTACAAGTTAGTCATGACTGCAAATGCTCCTAATGCCCACTTCTCAGACCTCTCTGCATACCTGGAAAATTCAGGTCAGTCCCTGTACTCACTGATTGTAGATATGCCTACCTGAACACCCTTTATCCTAGGTTGGCCACTTCTGCGAAGTGCTGCAACTTTAAAGCTATCCCTGCCCAAGGATCTGCAGGGCCCTGATGGTTTACTGCCTAAGTTCATCAAATCAGCAGCCCCTGCCCTACTGCCCTCAATGCGATAATTTTCAACTTATCCATTATAACCCAGATGGTGCTAACTTTATGGAAAATCACTTGAGTGGCTCCTGTTCATAAGAAATGGAACACAAAAAAATGGACATTTACCAACCAATTGCCATTCTCTCTACTCTTAAACTACTTGAGAAGGTTGTGGCCACCCAGGTCACTGAATATCTCCATATAAACAAGATCCTATGCCCTGCTCAACATGGTTTGCCATCGGGGGACAGTACAACAACCATACTAATTCAATTCTCTAATGACATCTTAATGGCAATGGATAAGGGAATGTTTATAGGGGCCATTTCTATTGACCTAACAAAAGCATTCAATCTTATAGATCACACACACTACTGCTATCAAGTTGTCCTCTCTTGGCTTCTCCCAGTATGCCACCTCTTGGTTTGAGAGCGACCTCTCAAGAAGAAAATAATTGTTCAAATAAAGTGCTAGATGTCAGTGTCCTACCCAGCTAACTTAGTGACCACTACCCAGTCATTTTCACCTTGACTGCTACAAACTGTAAACCAACACCGCAAATTACCCAATGTCAACGCCTTCTCTCAGGTGGCCTATGTCACTTAAAACTGTACCTTGCACAGTTGGACTGGTCCCCCCTCAGACTTGCCCTGACCATAGATGAGGCCCTGGACTTTTTCACGCATGCCTTTAACACAACCTATGACCTCTTTGCCCCCTACTCTACAACACGAACCAATAAAACCAAATGCACCTTGGGTCACCCCCTCCCTCCTCCACAAACTTAAAACAAGAGACAGCCTCTGGCACATTGCCATGGAATCGGGCAAGCCAGCAGACAGACAGGTGTATAACACAGAGCGAAACAAGTGCACCTGGGCCATTCAGCAGGCCAAAGCCCAGTACTACCGATCCATGCTTGCCTCATCCTGGGGATCGGCATAGAACTTTTGGAATAACATAAAAGAGTTAAGCGGAATTCCCGCAGCCCCCAACTCTCTGTTAATGACACTGTCTGCTCCGACCCCATGGCACTGCAGACTGCCTAAACCATACTTCTTGGATCTAAGTTCCGTCCTACCCAGTAATTTCTTTGATCCTGTCCCAGTGTCACCACTGTCCACCCTCCATCACCCACTGTTCTATCTACATACCATCACCCCACTGGAGGCCAGACCCTTTATCCAAAAAGCTGTCAACAGTAATAGTCCTGGTACAGGCCTCATGGATACTAGGCTCCTTCGGCTGGCTATGGATGAGATCCTGGTCCCCTTTACTGACCTGCTTAACTGCTCCCTGTGCCTGGGGCAGTTCTCCAGTGCCTGGAAAACTGACAACATCACTCCCATCCTAAAGAGCAACGATCAGTCCACCCCTGGTAACTACCGACCTATTTCCATTCTCCCTCCACTCTCTAGGGCCCTAGAAAAAATTGTAGCCAGCCAACTGACTGAATATCTGACCAAGCATAATATCCTGTGCCCTAAACAGCATGGCTTCCACGCAGGGCACAGCACCACAACTGCCCTTCTTGAATTCTCTAAGTTCCTGCACTCTGCCCTTGATGCTGGTAACCCTGCCGGGGCTGTGTTCATTGACCTCTCCAAGGCCTTTGACAGGGTTTGCCATCCCCTCCTACTTGACTCCCTCAGATGCCTTGGCTTCTCCCCTGGTCCCCTTGCATGGTTCACAACCTACCTCTTGGACAGAGCACAATGTGTAAAAATAAACAATACCTTATCTGACACATGACCAGTCCACTCTGGTGTTCCCCAGGGTTCTATCTTAGGCCCTCTCCTTTTCAGCCTTTACCTTAACACACTGTCTTCTGCCTGCTCTAGTAAGATCCTCCTCAATGCGGATGACACAGTGCTATTTGCCTCTGATCCCAACCCCACCACATTCCAGACCACCCTCCAACATGCATTTTACAGAGCTGAGCATTGGTTTGAGGCACAAGGATTGGTTCTGAACCTAAAAGAGACCAAGGCTATGTTCTTCACAAATCAACAGAGCAAAGCCAGTGGTCCTCACTTGTGATACTACCTAACACACCACCCCACTGAGCAGGTTTCCTCCTACAAATACCTGGGTATCACCTTTGACTTGGCTCTCCTTCCATTCCCACTTCAGCGCCCTTTCTGCTGCCACCAATGTCAGGACTGGACTATTATACTGCCATAGGGACTGCCTCCCACAAGAGGCTCTCTGATTAGCTATCACCTCCTCTGTCCTGTCACTAGTAGATTATGGGCTGCCCATGTATGCTGCCTACAACAACACTGCTCTTGCTAAATCCATCTCTAAATGAACAAGACCTGCAGGCTTCTAATGGGAGTCCCAAGGCACACCTACATGCCTACTGTACTCCTCCACCAACTTGCTCAATCTAGAAGAAAGGCTCTGCTTCCAAACCTGCCTTCTTGTAAAAAGACCCTGCTAGGGCTCTCCCCTGGGGTCTCCACCTCCTCCAATGGGACTCTCCTCAGTATTCACCCACAGCACTGTCAAGACCTCTCTTACTGCCCCAAGGGATAGGACCTCGATGGCCCAGAGGGTCTTCAGCTATAGAGCTCCCATGGTTCAATTCCTTCCCAGTCGATGTAGCTAGGTCCTTTCAAGGCTACACTCAGAAGCCAGCTGGCTAGCTCCTCTGCTGCACACTGCATGCTCCCACCCCTCAGATAATCAGACAGTCCTTGGTCACCCTAATTATGGCTTCTCGGGAACACTATATTAAGCCTTGCCATGAGGCCTGCGGTCCATTGCCACAGTTACTGATAACTGTTAAAATTGTCTTTCTGCTGTTTCACCTGACAAGGAACTTGTGTACCTATAATATGTATACTGTGTCCTAACTGTTGCTGCCTTTGGGCCACCAGTGAATGTCTGCAAAACTGGTTGCTCTTTAAGTCATTTTCTGTATGAACTAGATGGGGCAGACTGGATGGGCCTTGTGGTCCTTATCTGCTGTCAACTTCTATGTTTCTATGTTTCTATGTGTCACTGTACTGGTTTTCTTTGTATTTGTTGCTCATGATGAGGAGTCTTTGTAAATGAGTCCTTGACTCAAAGGTCTGTAAAACCAGTACTCTAATAAATAAATATGAACTGCAATCTCTGACCTTGCCCCTACTCTTGTCGGAGTCCCCCCATGGATCTATCCCTGACCCCCTCCTTTTTACTCTTTTTATTAACAATCTGCCCACTCTGCCCTGTTCCTCCTCTAGGATCCTCTATGCAGATGACATAGTACTTTACTCAAGTGCTAAAGACCTGCCCTCCATAAATGCCAATCTTCAATCTGATTTTGACTATCTACAAGCATGGCTGCTACTAAACAAGTTTCTTCTAAACTCTAAGAAAATGGTGGCCATGCTTTTTGGCTCCTCACCTGGAATCAAATCCTGTACCTCTGCCCTCTCAATTTAGGGCCCAGAAGGCTCCACCATGGAGACGGGTCAACTCATTCAGGTATCTCAGGGTCATACTTGACCCATCTCTTGATTTCACTCTTCACATTGCAGTCACATGTAAGGCAGTTAACATAAAACTGGTGCTGGCCTTTAAAATCAGGTCCTCCCTCAATTTTACTGCCAGGCTTGCTGTACAGTAGCTCATGGTATACTCCATTCCTTTCTAACATATGGCTGTATGGTCTATCCTTATGAGGAAGGTACTTTCCAAAATGGAGCACGTGTTACAATAGCATATGCCGATTGCACTCCCTGCACCCAAACTAACTCATTACTGCCATCTACTCCCTTCTAGGCTGTCTCTCCCCATCCTCACATCGGCTCTATACTGCTGGCTGTCTGATTGATAACATAGTCAGAACTGGAGCTCCAGAGTCCCTTTCCAGTATGTTAAACCATCCCACTCTAGCTTACCCCCTGAGATCTTCTGAAAAATCTCCTCTTGAAATTCCTAGAACTTCCACAAAAAAGGAGGAACTTGCATTTGTGATATCTGCACCCAAAACTTAGAACTTCCTTCCTCTAAATGTCAAATGCTCCAAAATCCACCAAGCTTTTAAAAGGGTCTTCAATCCTTCCTTAGGGACTCTGACATTCTTGTACCTCCCAACTAGTTGCTATACCTGCTCCACTAAATGGCACGCCTCATATCTGCATTTGTATCACCTGCAAAGTACTGCCTATTCAATATTATATCAAATGTTATTTGACCCACTGAATAGACTGTCTTGTGGACCCACTGCTACATAAATCAGTCTGTGACTTGGATGCTATGATCCTGCTAGTACTGCCGCATGCCACTCTCCTGGTTGTTGCCTGAAAATAGCTAGCATTCTTGTCTAGTGCACTTAGTGCATTTTTTTGTTCTTCGTGGCATTTTAACTGTCTTTGTTCAATTGTAGACACTGCTTTGTTGTTCAAATTTTGATTAATTTCTGCTGTGATATGCCCATTTTATTTCCTGTCTGTACCATGTTCCATTATTTGTAACTCTCCTGGTCGTGCCTTAAAATAGGCAACATTCTTGTCTAGTGCACTTACCCAGTAAACAACAATGAAATAAATAAATAAATAATATCCCTACCTTGCTTTTCTTCATAGTCGCATATGCACCTAACAAATGTTCTTACACCATTCTTCAATGACTTATCAATGTTTCACTCCATTTGTGCTATTATTTCCTAACTGCCTTCTTTGCCTCCGTTTGTTTTTCCTGTACCTTTTCCCTATCTTTTTCCTACACTGTCCATAATGAATAGAGAATACCATGATATGTTTACATCCAAGTCCAGGTTATTATTGCAACAGGTACTGGAAATTGCTACTATGTCCCAGTCTCCTGCTGCCATGGTGGCTCCAAGTCTGCCATATTGTGATCCAGACTTCGAGAATTGGGAACACATGGCTCTTCATTTGTACTACACCTCCCTCATCTTACCCTTTAGCCCTCCCGTTTCCTTCGCTATTGTTTATCCCTATTGCCCCTTCCTCTTGGTTACCCATTCTGTTTGTTCCTTTTAGGACTCATCACCTTAGGATTCCTCCTTGAAGTAATTAGTGGCGAGACTTTGGTCCCCATCTCCAAGCAGGGGTGTGTGGGTGGGGAGAACTATCAAGGAGGAAGGACAAATACAGTCCATAATGATCAGTAACACATATCAACTGTTCTTGCCTCAAGACAACCATTTACATGATTTTGTTTGATATGCATGGATGAGATGGAGGGGGATTAGATTGCATTAAGAGTGAAATACTGAAAAGTTTAGTTAGATAGTAATGTTTAAGCTGGACAACTGTGGTGTTAAGAAAGTTTTGTTAAATCTACTCATTCACCTGTCATTATCATCTCATTCCTCCATTATATTCAAACATGGTAGTGTAGACCCAAAAACAAAATAGAGAATAATGCAGCCCTGAGCGTAAAGGGCAAGCTGGATCTCACAATGAGGAGAGGCAATGACATCATAAATTATGAGAGAAAACTCAAGTGCTCAATGTTGGCACTGCCTCCCCCTCTCCCCTCCCCGTGAGGCATTAGCTTCTTCTTACATTCGGTGGTGCATATAATGTGATCCTTTTTACGAACTCTGGCAGCAATACGGCCCAAGCACTGACGACAGTGTTGGGCCACTGTTACTGTCAGTGTTGGTAAAAGGTACAGACAGGATATTGTTATTCTTGAGATCGAGATTATCAGTCACCAGTTCCATTTTAAATTGAGCATGAGCATGCTTCCAGTGGTTTCCTCCTGATTAGGACAAGGAATTCTTGGGGAGGAAGGGCTATGTGTGTGGGAGGAGAATTACTGGGTAGGAAGGGCAGTGTGTGGTAGAGGAATTATTGGAGAGGATCGTGAAGTATGTGGGTGTGAGGGCTATTTCTGGGGAGAAGGGGGCAGTGTGGGACGGGTAAGACTCAACAAGTGGGAGTACTGATATGGGGAGATGGGGGGACATTGTGGGAGAGAGGCCGGTGTATTACTGGGATGGAAAATGTAGACCCTGGAAGAAAGTAGAGTGATATGAAACATGACAGAGGCCTAGATGTACTTTACAGGGTTAACAAGGTGCATAAGGGGGAGCTCTCTTTCAAGATGAAAATTAACACTGCCAGGTCCCAGATGAAGATTGCGGCGGGAAGTCTGAGAGGTATCAGCGACTTCAATACTACTACTACTGATGGCGCTTACCTGTTTCAAGAATATATGGTTAGACCCTCTGTTCGAGTTAGCTTCTTTTTTTCCATTAACTCTTATTGACATTTTAATGTGAACAGAGGCAATACTCAACATATATAAAGTATTACAAGGTGCGCAATCAATAAAGATCCACATATATGTATACAAAAGAGTAATTGAGCACCTTCAAAACCAACGCCTCCCGAGTTAGCTTCTATGAGAATCGGGTTTGCTGGGGGGGCTCACTACACCACCAGGGACCTATAAGATTGGGGGGGCAGGAACAGATTAACAATATGGCAACCTGTGGAGTTGCCCAGGGTACAGAATTTCAGGCACCCTCCCCCCAGCATGCAACCAGAGACTGTTACAATATATTTTTTTTATTTCTTTACTTTTTTGCAGCTGTGTGTTGCTGAGATTATGAGTTGATCGCCTGCATGGAAAGGTGCTGGTGGTGGGCTTTTTACCTGACTAAAACTCAGTGAGACACGCAGAGTAGTCCCCATCATACTGTGGTTGCTCAGTCTTGTCTGGGCTGGACAGAACAGACTAATGGGAATTGAACTGCACTCTGTCACACTGGGTTTTAGATTGGCAAACAATTATGTAAAACAACTGTTAATTGTTATTATAATATAATACAGCACTTGTTTGAGAGGAGGGAATCATTGTGAAAAAAATTATGCAGGCTGAAATAAATTAAAGTACTAAAGTACTATTTCACATAAAATTGATAAGTAGGAGCTCTGGAGTGAAAGTCAGAGTACATATTTTAGTCCAGATTCTAACAAAGGTGCTCTCAATCTAGAAGGAGCACACAGTGCAAAAACCTTAACACTATCCCTGAGTGAAGAGCAATGTGAGTCTGATCACCAATGACACAAAAATATGTGCAAAAGTGGACAGTGAGGATGGTAGGCAGGCACTCAGGTAGGGTCAAGCTACAGTTGAGAACTGTTCAGAGGAGTGGCAGTTGTGGTATACTGCTAAGAATTGCAAGGTCATGCACCACAGAGCCAGAAACCTCAGGACCAGCTATTGACTGGGTGTGGGGTTGCAAGTATCAACTTCAAAGGAGGAGAAAGACCTAGGGGTACTAGTCATAGGGAACATGAATGCATCACCACAGTGCAGATTGGCATTAGCAATGGCCAATCAGATGCTGGGGTGCATTGCCAGTGGAATCACATCAAAGAAAGAGGATGTTATTCTATCCTTGTATAGATCACTGGTGAGGCAGCACTTGGAGTACTGAGTACAGTTCTGGTGCCCATACCTAAAAAGGATGTGAGATTGCTGGTGAAATAGTAGTTATGGATGTCAAACATGATCATGGAGCTAGAGAAGAAGCCATACGAGGAAAGGTTGAAGAGCTCAACATGTACTGCATGGAGGACAGAAGGAAGTGGGTGAACATATTAGAAACGTTAAATACTTAAAAGGCATAAACAAGATCATAAGAGGAAGAATGTTCCACCTAAAGGGAGGAAGAGTTATGAGGGTTCACAGCCTGAAGTTCGAAGGGAGAAAATTCAGTAGATAGATGAGGAGGCACTTCATCTCAGAGAGGTTGGTGGTTGGGTGGAATGCTCTGCTGGAGGAGTTGAGCAAACTGAAGACAGAGGGCAATTGTAAGAGGGTATTGACTAGAGTCAAGGGCATGGTAAGAACAGACAGGGACAAAATGATGGAAAATCAATGGAGAGAGGATGATAGGAAAGGAATTGGTGGTGGTGGGGAAGCTACAGAAGTATTACACTACAAGATGCACACTCAAGCAGACTTGATAGACCAAATGGACCTTTTAATGCCATCGATAACGTATGTTCATAACAAGAGGTAGTGCAAGTAACCATCTTGTAGGGATTTAAACATGTCTGTACCAGGCACAATGGAACCATATAGGTTGGAAGGACAGGAGAAAAGTCATAGATCAGGTAGGGTCACAGTACTCAAATTACTGTAAAGCATATGGGCTGACTAAATGGGACAAGCGGTCCTTAAATGCTGACAATTCATATGATACCATGTGCCACAACAGCTGTGGGGTAGTGGAGTGGCAGCTAGTTTCCCCCACCACCACCAAGTCACTGGTACACAACACATTCCCCACCCAGTACATGCTCTGACAGTTCATTCAGTGGCTCACCGTGTTGGTGTGAGGAGAGCTGTGCCAGTCACTGGATCAGGGTAAGGGATGGGGGAGGGAGTGGGGTGGTGGGCACTACCTGCCAGGTGGTGGTGGTGTGGGGGTCCACTAGACCACCAGGTAGGGATGGTATCTGCTGATCAGTACTTGGGCATATATGGCTGGGGGCAGGAACCCTAATGGGGTATAATTTGCATTATGGGCATGAGGGGATACCAGGGACTTACTTTACAGTAATGACTTATGGATTATACGTGTTACTTTTGGTGCATACCAGGTTAGGGGAACTGCTAATTCACTGGAGACTTTTTGTTATGCAGGTATTGACATGATGGCATATCGGTGAGAGGGGCACTACATCACCAGGGCAAGGGGTCAGGAAGGTGTTGGGTAATGGCTGATGGTAGCTGGTATGGGGACACAATGGCCTACTATTGCCAACTCTTCAAAGGATCTCTAAGTATTGTTAGACCAGCCCTTGACTGGTCTAACTGTACTTGGACATTTGTCATCAGGATCGGTTCTGAAATTACAAGCTTAGGGATATGACATGGCGTCTGCAAACCCCTAGCACCATGCAGCAGCCACATTTGTGGTGCAAGGGTGGTGCAGACCCTCTGGTGCATGCTGCCTATTGTTTGATGCAGTCAGTATTGGAAAATAGCTCAGGGTGTATTCATTGGAACAGTGCCTGTTGCATCAGAGATGGACGCAGCACCTTGCGTCATTCATAGGGCTTCGAGAATCTTGTTCCAGGACTTTCTATTGTATGTAAATAAAATGAGAAAGATCAAGAGAGGGATTATAAAGATGGGGGGATATAATAACTGCAATGCACATCTAGCCTGCCTGTAGGCCATCTGCCTGTAGGGAAACCCAACTAGATGATTGTATGCTTAGGGAATGGTATTATCTGCAGAAAGAAAGAGGTGGCTCTGTCTCCATACACGCCAATGGCAGGGACCTTGATAGGACCATACAGAAAAAAAAATGATTGTGAGGCACTTTACCTTTTCATAAGGTAAAGTATGTGTATGTGCGTGTGGGGGGGGACTTAGAATATAAACATATTGATGCACACCATTACATCTATGAAAGGAGATAGAATACTTCCTGCACCCTCATATATTAATATATTCTTAATACAATATTATATTCTGTAAGATAACACTTTATCTTATTAAGCAGGTATTACAGTTATTATTTATCTATACACTCTCAGGAAAACCTCACCACCTCTACTATCTGACAGAAATTTGGATTACTCCTAAGCAGTCTGAGCCTACTGAATGAAACACACACCAATGTTGTTTAAAAAAAAATGATGTTTATTCACACGTAATAATAAAAAAAAAGCATGTTTTCACACAGCAACGATTAACACACACAACTTGTAACCAGGAAGCACACTAGTAACTAGGAAGCATGAGACCCAATAGGAGAATGAGCATCTTACTTCCTGATTCTTACAGTCAACTCATGCATGCGTGATGTCTCGTACAGTATCTGAATGGAAGATGTGGAGTTTACATGTGGCAGGAATCAAAAACAAATGGAGAAATCCTGCTCATCATCCGAGTTTAAAGTGAGTTTTCGAAATTGTTTGAAAACAGTTTTCTGCCCATTGGTATGCAGTGAGAATTTGGAACCATTAGGAATGATGTTTTGAAAATGAAAGAAATAATTTTGAATCAGATTCCAGCACTGCATATAAGCGTGGTGAAGAGCACATCAGAGACTCCACTGTTAGAGCTCTGTATATGCTCTGGAAAAACACCAGAGCAAAATGACTTGCAGGTGAGGAGATACAATTATGTAATATCCAGTGCTTAAATTGGAACTGTTTAAATGGAACCCTGACATCTAGAATTTTAGCTGGTGAAACTGTCAGTTTAAGTGGTGGAACTATCCTATAGTAGACATTGAAGAAAGATGTCAGAGGTAGTTGAACTATCATGCAATTTTTAAGAGGTTGAGGAACTGTGTTCCTGTGGGCTCCCCAGTTTAACCCCTAGTAATATCATAATTCACATGAAATAGTTAGTGACATATTAAGGCAAGGCAAGACAATTTTATTTGTAGGTGCCCAATCCCAGAGGATCTGGGCACCTAACAGAAGATATAACAAGAGCAGAGGAGTAAAATAAGCATAAATATAATAACAGAATTCATAAAATACTAAATATTAAAATATTAAAAGGGCTAAATACAAATTAAAAATTAAATACAAAGTTATCAGAGTTCTGAGTTATATGCTACAGTATGTTAACAATAGCACTAACCTTCTTTAATATTACTTTTCCAGGTATTTTGTATATGTGACTCCAGTTGTGCAATTTTGACCAATATATTTTGACTAATTTGAATAAAGTACATCTGTTTGACGTCTGTTTATGTGAACCAGTATGAAATGAGAGATACAATGAACAATGAAGACCTGACAAGGTGTTTTTGTTTTGCTTTGTTTTTATACTCCACTGTTTCGGAAACTCATCCTTATGCTACATACACTTTTATAAAATAAGATTTCCAAAATGACTGTTTCAGCAGGAAGCAAACATGCTCTGTTGTCATTTTATCAGCACTTGACTAGAGTAATTATGTGAAGGAGTGCTACGGAGCAGCTAGGAGGATTCCTTTGTCAAAAAGGAGTAAAACAGCGAACCATGAACTTTTTCCCTGCTAAAGTTGATTAGCCTGCTTTTTGTCATTAAAATATTCTGCTAATTGTAAGGGTATGTTATATAAAATGCTTCAATTGGCTGCCACATCCTAAAATTTCTTTCCCTGACAAAATTATAAAAAATAAGATGCACAGAAGTCATATGTGATTCTCTGTGAAAAGCATTCCCTTAATGCTGTCACTTCCTCTGACGTTACCGACTAACTGCCCTCCCTTCAAGCAGTCTCTCATCATTTAGTTGTTCCTGCCAGAAAGGAAGGGTGTGGTCAGTAAAGTTGTGCAGTCAATCAAGTTCTGCACTTTATGAAAGTTGGACCAACAATGAGATTTCCATCTTTTCAAACATCCAACAGGGAAAATGTGGCATACAATGGACTTGGGCACTTGATGACAGCAGGCAGACAGGAAGGTGGGAAGAGTGAGCAGGTAGGCAGGCTGACTGTCATGGGAGACGTGTTTTAATCATTGGAATACAGTCCACAACTGTTCTTGACAACCAAGTATTTATTCAAAGTATTTTATTTGGACCAGACCAAAACCATCAGTATCAGCCCCAAGACCACATTGTTTATTTATTAATATGTTGCAGTTCAGCTGGCACAGACATTTTAAACATGATTTCCGTGGTGTTTTGGCAAAGTAAATGACACAAATCATAGCTCAACTTGTATTTATAAGAATAATACACGTTGTGAGGATTGTGATTATTTTTGTGCAGCTAAAAGTAGCAATGGGCAGGGAAAATGTGAATGTTTTAGCACTGTAAAGATTCATGTACAGAGGCTCTTGCCCCTATGAGCTCACCATTTAGCATGTTCAGTGGCCATTTTAGGGAACAACCTGGGTGGAAGGTTTTTGCAGTTAATCTTTTTATTGAATCTTTTTTTTTCACTACACAAAACAAACCTTACAATGGTGCAAGTGGAAGTATAAAGGAACAAGGGTAGAACATGCAGACCTGCAGAAGGAGTTAGAGATCAGTGAACATATCAAAGGCATGAAATCTGCAACTAAGTTGTTACTAAAAGGCAAGCCGGTCAAGTGCACCACTGTTCTGGACATTGCAACATTAAAGTGTAACAGAACATGGAACTGAATGCATATAAAACTATATACATAGAAAGAACAGAAATGGTGCAAACATGGGGAGGTGTCAGTGCTAGATACAACAGCAGGCTTTTCAGTGGATGTCAGCCCTGATGAAGCGGCCTTGGTCCAATGTAGTGGAAAATATAGAGTCCCCGAGTATCAGTTATCCCACCCCTGTTCTAGGGGAAATATACTTCAAAAAGGGTCTCCAACAGCTAGCAAACCTAGCAAGGTAATTTTTAGCTTAGTGAGGTAGGTGATCTAGGGTAGCCACCTGAGCCAGACTGGCTAGCAATTCAGAGTCAGAAGCGATAGACACTGAGCGCCATTTACTTAGCAACAATCTCCTTGCTTTCATACTGAGCTGTGCCAACCAGCAATGTCCAGAGGGGTCAATATGTGGGCTGGTAGAAGTAAGGCCCAGCAGGAAAAGCGGAGTGGATAGCGGGATAGGACAGCCCAAGGCCGTAGATGCTAATTGATGTACTTGCTCCCAAAATGGCTGCACATTAGGGCAGAACCAAAGTATGTGGAGAAGGTTGCCCCAAGGGAGTTACTTCCAGGGTGGAAGCTTTGAAAGGAAGATGCTGTTGTTTACATTTTTCAAATGCTACAAAACTGGATTTATGTCAATTATATAAAAGCAGTTTTAGTATAAATATAAAAAGCAACCTTTCCTTTACCTCACTATGAAGTCAGATTTTGGAGTTTGCAGTTATAAAAATGCTTATTTAGGTGTCCTTTAAGACTTGTGTGGTAGTGAAAGCATCACAACACCTTTACTGTCCAAAAAATGGATGTGACCATATCCCCATTTAAAAGTATTTTTCAGTGCTTTACTAAAGTAATTTGCTAAATTTTTCATAACAAACCAATTTCTCAATAACTATAGTAATTGTTGAAATAATCTTATTGGAATAGCACACATTCCCTTTAAATATTATTTAAAATGAAAGTGATTTATGGAAGATTCCATAGCAAATGGGAGTAGTAGCCCATAGGTACCTGTAGGAGGTGTGAATCAATCTCCTATCATTCAAACCAAAAGCACTATTTTCATGAAAAATTCATTTATTGCTGTGCTCTGCTCTGTTTCATTTGCATAACCCTGCCCTTTTTCCTCAGTGCTGCAACCCCAAATGTGACATCATGCAAAAAACAAAGCTTTTAAGCACTGTTTTGAAACAGAGACCTCTGCTGGTCAGTCTTGGCATTGCAAGCATCCTTTTTCTTTCACAATTTTGGACTCATAGCATAAGCTTGATACCAAAGAAAAAGAAAGGTATTCTGACCCATAATCACACTCCTGAATAACAGAGTAATTCAGGCCCTATAACATAAACATAGAAAAGTATGATTATGCTCCCACATTCTGACAGGAGCTATCACTTCAGACCTGTCACTTCACCAGCAGGCAGTAAAAGTAAAACAACATCTACACAGAATGGCAAATGATCTGTTTGGCCTACCTGCATTACAAAAACATTTTTCCAGAAACTTTTCTAGAGTCTGCACTGCTGTAAAAACTACTGAAATAGAAGACTGCACTTTGATATGGGAGACAGACAGATTAGCTACTTATTGTACACACAATGCCTTGCTACATATGTCTACATATTAGATGTTATACTGCAGTCACCACTACCAAAATAAGGGACTGCACCTCTGAGTAATGAACATTTAAGTTAACTTCATATATTACCCAGAATCTCTTGTTGTCATATGTAAAACATTGACAGTTCCTTACATAACATTATTCTGGGGTGTGGCAGCATACAGAAAACTGGACAGCAGGCAAAAGCAAAAACATTAAAAAATTACTCTGACAGATTTTTACAAAACAAACTGCAGCTTCAACATCTGAAGCATGAGTGGTAATGGCATACCATGTAAAAAGGCATGTGGGGACCTTCCATAAATCACTTTACTGTAAGTTAAAAAACATAAACATAAATGGCTGGCTACAAGACATAAGCTAATAGGACATGCATTCCACGACATTAGGCAAATGAACAACATTCTGTTTTGTCTATAGCAGTACTAAATACAATAAGAACTAATAGTAAATGGCTATCAGCCCTCAGGATTCTCAGGTTGGTTTTCAGTTCCACAAATACAGCTAATGGACAATGACATTTTTTCTCAGTGTGCTTTATTATATATCAAACAACCAAGTGGAAAAGCCTTACAATTGCTAGTGGAAAGCCAATCAACTTCAATGTGAAGTTCACAGTGATAGCTTCTGTGAAGTGTTACTACAGCAAATTGGCAAATGTTATTATAAACTATATTCAACCTATTCAGCTCAGAAGAAGAGGCACTGGAAAACACTGAAGGACCGTAATCAAAAGTCAGTAACAATATCCCTCTAGCAACAGCCAGCTGAGTTTCACAAGACAAGCAATTTTTCCATTTTAAAAGAGCTACCTGGTTTGGAGATTTTTTTTTACTTAAAAAAATAATACAATAAAAAATGATAACGCTGGATACCAAGATACTTAAAGGATGTAACTTGTTCTAATGGAGTGCCAGTAGATGCTTGGATTTCTAGCCTATATCTAAGCTTATTTAGTTTTGGTGTAGAACAAAATAACATTGTTACTATTTTGTGCCAGTAAACAACAATTCACTCTCAAAGTCAATGCTGTAAGGCATGGATTTCAGATTGAAAAGGATACATTTTTGGTGAACCAGATGTAGAGTAAAAGTAAGCAATAAGGCATTACACAGTATTGGTAGTTGTGCCACAACTTACACTCCATGGCATAATAAGATTTGTGTCCACAGGCCATGTGCCTTGTGGCTCCTGGAGATTAGGTTATAGTACAACTATTAGCACCTTGTATTGTCTCATAAAATGGATTATCATGGTGATTTTAAAACAAAAAAAAGTAAAACTTTAACACGTTTTATTAGTCACCTCAGCACTATACTGTACTGCTAGTTTGTGTTTGTTTTGTATTTTTTTGTTTATATTAAATGACGGGTTATTTTAAGCTTTTTCTGTGTATAGGGATTTTTTTATTAACGTCTTAACACTCTTTGTTAACAGTGGGCCATGTGGACTTGTTGTGAGTGTAAATACAGTGTGAGGCAAAAAAGGTTTGCTTGTGTCATCAGTAAAAGAGACAGATAACATAAGTGAACTCTGGGTGCGGGTTGGGGATGCTGAATTTATATGTCTGCAACAGGCATCCATCTGCAGGACTAGCAAACAAGAAGATACAGCCACTCTACCAGAAAACAGATCAAGTGATTTTGCTGTTTAGTGTGTGTGTTTGGAGGGGGGGGCATACAATAGCATAATGGAGCTGACAGGTCTGTAGTCACAGTACCTGGATTCTGTTTGTCCCCACCCTTTTGTGGCAAAAATATATCTGCTGCCCTCCAGTCTTTTGAAACCACCCCTCTCTAAACAGTTACTGAATAGACCTGTCAGTGGTTTGACTAATTCTGATCCCAGTTCCCTGAGCACCCTTGATGCATCTCATCAGGTCTCAAGGCCTTATCTATATTCAGGTCTTCTAGCACTTTCCGGACCCTTACTAATAAAACTTGCTATGTGAAAACAGAAATTAATCAAAGAATATGCTTAAGATCCAAAATTTCATTAAATCTAGGTTGCATAGACCCCCTGGTACAGATGAGCCTAGCATTCCACTGACCCGCTACCCCTAAAAGAGGGAGTACCACAAGGCTCAATCCACTGACCTGCTACTCCTAAAAGAGGGAGTACCACAGGGATCAAGCCACTGACCCACTACCCCTAAAAGAGGGAGTACCACAGGGATCAATCCACTGACACGCTACCCTTAAAAGAGGGAGTACCACAAGGATCAATCCACTCACCCGCTACTCCTAAAAGTGGGAGTACCACAAGGATCAATCCTTGGTCCCCTTCTATTCTCGCTGTTTACCAATGACCTAAAACTCCACTGTGGGGATATTACAGTAGTACAATACGCAGATGACAGGAAAGGAGGGAGAGGGGAGACATGACAGAAACTTTCAAATACCTCAAGGAATCAACAAAGTCCAAGAGGGTAGCATCTTTCAGAAAGAGATGTGAAAAACAAGGAGGCACAATTTGAAGATAGAGGGGGGACGGCTCAGAGGTAATGTGAGAAGTATTTTTCACAGAGATGGTTGTGGATACATGGAACAGCCTTCCTGAGGAGGTTGTAGAGTCAAAAACAGTGGGGGAATTCAAGAATGCATGGGACAGACATAAGGTAATTCTAGTGGGGGTAGGAGGAAGTAGGCTGTTGGTTAACTAGGAACTGCAGCTTAACCGTTAGGTAGGGAAATGGGCAGACTAGGTGGGCCAAGTGGTCCTTATCTGCCATCTAATTCTATATTTCTATGTTTCTATGTCATATACCACTCCTTGAATAACCTGGAGGTTCTTGGCTCCTTACTCCTCGCACCTAACGTCACTGGAGGACAGGCTAAAAATAAACAGAATGGTCTTGAGCGTAGGCAAAACTAAAGCCATGCTGTTTGGGCCCAGATCTCTGGGTCAAGACAGGACCTGCTCCTACAACTCAAATCACTGGCAGGGACCAGCATTGAATTGTGCCCTCCTTAAAATACCTAGGGCTTACACTTGACCAAGGTCTCACCTTCAAGGGCCATGTGGAGCAAGTGACCAAGACCATCAATTGGGAAGCTGGCCATCCTGTATCAGATTAGGGATCAGTTTATACCGAAAGCCAGGCTCTCCATTGCCTTAAGCATCCTGCTACCCACACTGACCTACACAGCCCCTGTTATACGGGAATGGCCAAACAGGAAGTTCACCCGCTACAGATCCTATACAACAAGGTAGCGGCGGTTCGCTACCTAGGATCACTCCAAAAGCCACCACTGCGATACACTAGCCAAACTACAGTGGCCTTCTTTTAATGCATGTCTACAATACCCTCTCCTCTGCCTAGCATTTAAATTACTCAGACCCACAGCTACACCCAGCCTCTCAGCTACCTTAGCCTCCAAGCATAACTCTCGAACCCTGAGGACCTCTGGGCGGACTCTGCTAATAACCCCCAGGGGCAGGACCTGTGCGGGATGGAAATCTTTCTCTGCCACAGCCCCCTACCTGTGGAACAAACTTTCACCAGTGGCACAGGATGCCCCCTCTCTCATGAACTTCCATACTAGGCTCAAGGCGCATCTACAGGAGGCAAGTACTTGCCAGTGCCATGGCACCTGACAGTCCCCCGGCCCCCCACTGACTTACTCCATGCACCTTACCTGCTCAAACTTCATACTTACATAGCACTTATCTCGGTAACTCACAGATGTTCATGAGTCATGCCAAACCATTATAATGCCATCACTGTTCTGAATCAATGACAAATAGTGTAACTATTGTACCTGCAAGTATGTTTATACCTGTTTACTGCCTGTATCAATTCATGGATTGTGTCTCCGGTCGCCCTTAAAAAGGGACCTTTGGGGCTCAGTGGGCCTACCGGTCATCAAAATTTAATAATAAATAAATAAATAAATAAATAAATAAATAAATAAATAAATAGGATAATAACTCTGTCCCATCACATGGGTGGGCTTTTACCAAATCCAGGCCCATAAAGTGAAACAAGCTAACAGTGGTATTGTTGCATATATTCAAATGTGCCCCCACAGATATGTCATAATTACTCATAAAGATAGATCTAACCTGCTTTTGGATCGTTGTTGTGAGTGGTCCTGTTATATGACCAATATACAATGCAGGACAATCGTATCAGATGGTGTATGCCAACAAGAAGGTTCTACACATAATAAGTTGTTAAACTCAAAATGTTCCTCTCCAACAGGGTTGCTGAAAACTCTTACCCTGATGTGCATACTGTAGCTGCATACATTACAACTGTCACTTCTAGTGAACCCAGAGAGTGGAGTTATACCTTACTAATAAAATGATTAACCAATTAAGACATAACAAAGAGACAGAGAATAAGAACTGTGCTGGAATGAAAAAAAGATTGGTGTACTTGGATTGGTGATTTATGGCAGATTAGAAAAAGGGTCTCAGAAATACTGCAATCTGATTGGCTGTTAGGATTCCAACAGCCTTACATTAATCCATGTTGTACTGTCATGTACAGCCTGATTATCATGGCACATGGATTCTTCCTGTCAGCATTCTATCCTCTAGCACTGCTGAATATGTGGAATGATGCATTCTAATTTTGAACCTGCATTCTTAAACTGTTGGTGGAAGAACTATTTTATTAAAAATCTCCCTCTGAATGAGGAACACATTCAAAAAGTACACTTTTGACACTTTTCTTTTGGAATCATTTTTTATAATAGCAATAAGGCACCCCAGGAGTTAGATTAACAGTTAATCACCCGCTAGGGGCCATATGGCACTCGGCTGCACCTCGTGCCACATTACACCCTTGGGGGTGATTAACAGACTGTTAATCTAATCCCTGGTCATGCCTTATTGCTTAATTAATCTACACAGCATGTATGTGTAGAATGATTTTTTTTTTTTTGTGGCTACAAAGAAAAACAAATGGTCGCCATTTTAATTTTTAAACTCTAAGCCCTGCATGTGGATTTCACTTCTGTACTATGAACTAATTATCTTCACTTTTTACGGCTGCAAGGGCGTTGCCTGCAGCCATCCTGCTACAGAAAAAAAGCACTCATGGGCACTCTGAATTAAGAACACAGGAACAGTTGGAGTTTAATCATAGTCACTCCACCACCTGAAGTACTCTGCTCACTGTCCCAGTACAATTTTTTATCTCTCTGCAGTAAAATTGCTGAGACCAAGGCCACCGTGCCCAAGATGGCTGCAGTGATCTCATTGCGCATGGGCAGGATACTTGCACATGTGCACTGTGGTCACAAAAGCCATCTTTGGCATGGCAGGCTCAGCGTCAGTGGCAGCAGGAGCACCGCATAATGTTTGCTCGGGCTCAGTGCTGCAGCCATATTGGCTCTGACCACAGTTTGTTTTAATAAAGGTTTTATACCCCCGGGGCCATCCCAGCTTTGCCACTGCCAAAACCTGACCTGTGCATGCCCCACCAGCACCTACCTCATGATCCCCTATGTATTACCTCCCCATGGTGGGGCAAAGAAGTGGAGGGCTGCCCTTCCCTCTCAGAGAACTCATCCAGATGACATGGTGCTAAGTGGAAGAGCAGGTCTGAGAGTAGGCCAAGTGTAACTATCTGGCCCCATTTCCCATTTTCTGATTCCCCCTTGGTTGGCAGCATTTAATGATGCTAGTATGCATGTGCATAGAGGTGCACACACACCATGTGCCTGCTGCCAACCAGCCCCCTACTGCCCTGCCACCACACCACCATGAGGTGGCAGTACTGTGAGCAACATGATTTGTCCACCTTCCCCAGGAGAGGAGAGCAGTTATTAAGCAGCTATTGTACTCTCAATCCACCCCCCAGGCTGTTCCACAACAATCTGGACTCATTCCTGAACCAGAGTCACTGGTGTGGCAGGAGGTGTGGTGTCCAGCGCATCGACCCTCTCAGCCACTGGGCTGGCTCAACTAGCACTTTTGCACCTGGTACTGATCTCACAGTGTATGGCTGCTGCCTGATCAGGATGCAGTATTTTCTACCCATTTTATAATATTCAGTCACCTACATTACTAAAATTACAGGAAGTGATCAAAGAAATAATGAAGAAAATAACAAGGTCCTAAAATAGAGCTTTAAAGGGCTCTATTGTTAGTATTAAGGAACCTTAATTTACTATTTCCTATAAATATCTGTCCCATATAATTACAGTATTTTAAAACTTTCTAACAAATTTAATTATAAGTCTTGCAAAACCCTTACAACACAGTCTGCAGTAAGGGACTATGACCTACCAAATCAAGCACCTTGCTATGTCTACAAATGAATCTCCTGAAAGCAGGCCATTATCTATGGTTCCAGTTAGAATGTGGTAGGTTTGGTGTGACAGAGCAGACCTGCAGATGCATTGAGGATAAACCCTATTCAGGATAGCCCTGCTTATGCAGGTAAGAGGTGAGTTTGCTGTTAGGATCTGAAAGGCCATGAGATCCAATCCAATCTGAAAACTGGAAGGCCATGTGTGAATGCTAGAAATCTAGGAAATAAGATTCTATACCTAGACACTATCATGGCAGAGGCCATCTCGGTGTATTGTGGCCATTACTGACTTGTGGTGTACTGAAAACAACAAATGGAACATGGCCATACCAGGCTATACTCTATTCAGGAAGGACCAGGTGGGAAGGAAAGGAAGGGATGTGGTGCTTTATGTGAGGGAAAGCATAAAAGTGACAGAGATACAGGGAATAGAGGGGGAGGCAGAGGTATGGTTTGTCAGTCTGGAGACAAAGAATGGAGCTACTGTTTGCACTGGAGTGATCTACAGACCTCCAGCACAAGGGAAGGAATTAGATAAGATACTGGTGGAAGCCACTGGCAAGATGGAAGAAAAGGGTGAGGTGCCGCTGGTGGGGGACTTCAACCTGCTAGTTGTAGATTGGATCCTCCCAGCAGTGGCTTCAGTGAGAAACGGGGACATCCTGGACTCTCTACAGGAGTGTTTCTCAGGCAGCTAGTCAGTGAACCCACTCATGAAGGGGCAATACTGGACCTGGTACTCACTACAGAGACAGTTTTGCAGACATCAAGGTGGGAGGCCACCTGGGGACCAGTGATCACCGTACAGTGTGGTTCAATATAAGGATGGCTGGGAAATTAAACCACACAAGGTCAAGTGTCTTGGACTTCATAAGGGCAGATTTCATAAAGATGGGTGAATGCCTCAGGGATGATTTGACTGAGGGGGATGGCCGGGGTGGGATGGAGGAACAGTTGGCAAAGCTAAAAGGGAACATAGTAAAAGCAACAAACTTTTCTGTCAAACAAGCAAGCAAAAGAGAGAGGAAAAAAGAAACCACTATGGTTTTCAAAAGAGGTGGCTCAAAAAAATAAGGCTAAATTGGTAGCATTGAGAAGGTATAAAGAGATGGAAAGGGAGGTGGATAGAGATATGTATCGGGGAAACAGAGGGAAGCAGGGAAGCAGTAAGGAGCACAAAGGCATAAACTGAAGAGAGCACAGCCCAGGAGGTAACAAAAGGGCACAAAACAGTTTTTAGGTATGTAAGTGAAAAAACGAAGACCAGTGGTGGGATAAAACACTTTTTTTTAGGTATATGGTGTACAGTAAGTGAAAAAAAGACCAGTGTGGGATGTAAGGTTAAAAATGAAAGGGGGAGAGGTTTGCAAGAGGGTAGGGGTAATTAATGAAATCACTGCTGAAGGAAAGGATTGTGGAATATTTTCAATCCTGTGGATTACAGCACCCGAGGCAGCATGGGTTCACAGGGGAGGTCATGTTAAATGAATCTAATATATTTGTTTGACTGGTGAGAGAGAATTTAGTTTAGGATGGAGCAGTAGATGTGACCTACAGTACCTAGATTTTAGTAAGGCTTTCAACACTGTTCCACACAGGAGACTAGTGAGCAACCTGAGTAGTTTAGAAATGGGCCCAAAGCTGGTAAACTGGATACAACTGTGGTTAGGGGATAGGTGACAAAAGGTGGAGGTAAACTGAGTTCACTCTGAGGAATGGAATGTGACCAGTGAGGCGCCTCAGGGTCAGGATCAGTGCTGGACCAGCCTATTTAATGTCTTTATAAGTGATACTGCAGAGGAGCTAGACGGGAAGGTCTGCCTCTTTGTGGATGATACTAAAATCTGCAATAGGATGAACACTACAGGGGTGGAAAGAATGAGCAGAGACATGAAAAAAAATTACTGGAGTAGTCAAGGGTATGGCAGCTGGGTTTCCATATAAAAAAGTGCAGAATAATGCACTTAGGGCACAGAAACCCAGATGTGGAGTACAAAATGGGTAGAGTGGCATTGACAATCATCATGCAAGAAAGAGACCTGAGGGTAATCATATTAGATGACCTGAAGGTGACCAAGCAGATGACAAGGCAGTCAGGAGGGCTAGTGGGATGCTGGGGTGCATAGGGAGGGTATCGCCAACAGAAAGAGGGAGGTGATGTTGCATCTGTAAAGAATGCTGGTAAGACCCCTGCTAGAGTACTGTGTGCAATTCTGGAAACCACATCTCTGGAAGGACATAGACAGAATGGAGGCAGTCTAGAGGAGGGTAACTTAAATGATGTAGGGTTTGCATCAAAAGGTCTACAAGGAGACACTAAAGGACCTCAATATGTGTGTCCTGGAGCAGAGAAAGGAGATGGAGGATATGATAGTGACCGCCAAATACCTCACAGGGTAAATAAGGTACAGGAGGGAAGTACTTTCAAAATAAAAGGTGCTCAGGGACAAGGGGACATGCTATGAAGCTGGAGGGTGGTAGATTCAGCAGAAATGTGAGGAAGTACTGCTTCGCAAAAGAGTGGTGGATTTCTGGAACAGATTTACAGCCAAGGTGGTGGGGCAAAAACAGTAGTAGAGTTCATGAATTCATGGGATAAACCCAAGGGAATTATTGTAGAAAACAGGGGGGAGGGGAAAGAGCTGTAGCTTGGGTACAATCTGCAGTAATAGTGTAGGAAGGGAGGAATGGACAGACTGGATAGGCCAAGTGGTTCTGATGAGATATGGGGTGTGGGAGTGAGGTGCACACTCCTCCATCAATATTACTGCAGAATTCCTTCTATGTACTGGTAGAATGGGACAACCGAGATGAGGCACCCAGCACAGTGGGAGTGAAGGAGGGGAGTGTCAGGAACAGAGGCCCCAAGGGGGGGAGGGGGAGGCCCCAGACCAGGAGGAAGCAGCTGTTGGTGGGGGATGCCACAGTGAGGGGCATAGAGTGGGCAACTAGTACAGAGAAGAATAGGAGGGTGAGGTGCCTGAAGGATGCCTCAGCGGGGGGGACAGGGACAGGGACAGGGAGTAGATCCTATTGATTACTAGGGCAGCTGCAGCTGGGAAGAAGCTGGACATCCTTGTCCATCTTAGGACAAATGACCTAGGTATAAGTAAGCATAGTTCAGGGAACTTCAGAGACCCAGGAATGGGTCTCAAGTGGACAGCATGAACAGTGGCATTCGTCAAGGTGCTACCTGTGAAGGGCAAGGGGCAGGTAAAGTAACTCCATACCAGGACCTTTAATTACTGACTGAAGGCATGGTGCATGGAGAAGGGCTTTGGTTACATCAGGGACTGGAGACAAACCTGGACTTTTTTTTCTGATCTAACAGCAAGAAGAGAAAAGCTAAGGGCAGGATAGTGAGGATAAGAAGGGTAGAAGTGGAAACTGGGTGGAAAGAGACCAAGAAAAACAGACATGTTGAACAGGTATGTTTGCCCAGTCTTCACTGGGATGGGGATGGACCACAAAAAAGAAGAAAGAACAGAGGCAGGAAGGAAGTTTACACATGATAATTTTCAGAAGAAAGAGTACTGAAAGGACGTGCAGCCCTAAAAGTGGATAAGGCTTTGGGATCAGATGGGAGACATCCCAGGGTATTGCGAAAGCTCAAGGAAGTGCCAGCTGCTCCACAGAGAGCCCTGTCCAACAGCTCACTGGAAACAGGAGTGCTTCCAGAAAACTGGAAAATGACGGATGAGGTCTTTCTGAATTAAAGTGGCAACAGGGACTCTAGCAGTTACAGGCCAGGAGCCAAATTTCAGTGGTGGGAAACTATTGGAAACTCTACTAAAGAGAAACTGACTGATTACCTAAAAGCAAATGGGCTGCAGGACCACAGGCCACACATGTTCACCAGTGTCTTGCCAAATAAATCTGATTGACTTCTTTGACTGGGTGACCAGAGAAAATGACCGGGGGAGGGCAATTGACATAGTATGTTTAGACTTTAACAAGGCCTTCCACACTGTGCCACACCAAAGACTGATTAGAAAGCTGATCAGTTTAGGGGTGGGGGCCAAAATGGTAAACTGGGTTCACAAATGGCCACTGGATAGGAGGCGGAGGGTAGTGTTAAATGGCACACACTCTAATGGGGGATTATCAGAGGAGTACCCAGGGTTCAGTGTTAGGATAAGTCCTCTTCAATATCTTTATTGGGGACATTGCAGAGGACCTGTAGGGGGCATTCTCATGTTTAATAGATGATATCAAGATCTGCAATAGGGTTGACAAGAAAGAAATGCCACCCTAACAGTGAAATTTCTATGGTGACATGCGTCGATATCGACTATAGCGCCATGTTGCCATAGAAGTGCCACTGGAAGGGGGCAACCACTTCCCCTGACCTGCATCCCCTCCTCGAACCTGGAGTTAGAATCTTTTTCAGTTCAGGGGTTGTGGGGGTGAAGTCCCCTGCATGGGGGTTTGGGGGGCAAAGCCCCCTAATTTAAAAAAAAGTGTTGAACTGTGCTGCTCCATGCCGACTGCAACTTGCGAGCCCGTTGCTGCAATGCCGGTCATGATCTTTTTTGTCACGCCAGCATATATAACCTGACACCAAATAGGGAGTGGTGACAATGTTCAAGGATCTAGGGAAATTAGAGGAGTGGTCAAATACATGGCAACTGGTGTTCAATGCCAAAATGTAGAAAGTCATGCACCTAGGGCACATGAACACCAATGCTGAGTATAGGATGGGGGAGGTGTTGGCGGTCATTAGGCAGGAAAGAAACCTCAGGGTTATTATTTCAGAATACCTAACAGTGACAGCACATTGTGACAATGCCATGTGTAAGGCTAGGGGATGCTGGGGTGCTTAGGGAGGGCCATCACCAGCAGAAGGGGGGAGGTGGTGCTGCCACTGTACTGCTCTCTGGTATACCCCCACCTGGAATACTGCATCCACTTTTGGAGACCATACCTCAGGAAAGACAAAGGGTGGGGACAGTCCAGAGAAGAGCAATTAAGATGATGCAGAGATTGAAAGGGAAGCCCTATGAGAAGAAACTGAGTGATCTCAATATGTACACTCTGGAGGACAGGAGAGCGAGGGTGACATGATCAAGATTTTCAAGTGCTCACAGGGGTAAACAGAGGTGAATTGAAGGAGTCCTATTAAGAGAGAGCAAGCTCCAGGACTAGGGCATGTAATGAAATTGGAAGGGGAACATTTGAGGAAGGATACAAGGAAATCCGGTTTCCCAGAAAGGGTGATAGCAGCATGGAAACAACTGCCAGTCAAAGTTGTGGAAGCTGGAACAGTGGAAGGCTTTAAGCATGCATGGGATAGACACCGTGGCATATTACAGAAACAGGATGGGGGAGGGTGTCTGGAGACCAATTAGGGTCTGAAGAGGTATAGTAGGCAGGGAACATTTTAAGCAGACTGGTGGACCTAGCAGTCCTTTTCTGCTGGGAATTTTCTATGATTTTGTGTTTCTGCTCATTAGATTTTTGAACCTTACTAAGTAAGTGCTGGCATACGGTCTGACATGTTGCTGTTCAGTAAAGAGATTACAGTTATTTAAAGCAGCAGTGCAAAAAGAAATGGTTTTCCAAACAGCTAGTTTCAGTAAATACAAACATTAACATACCTGTCAAATCCCCTTTTCTAGGTGCCTCCCTTTTCTGCATCCCATGAGGTTGTTTTCATTATCACAAACCTAACTCTTAGCAGGTCTACGATTCTACTTCTAAGCCAAATGTGGCAGCAACTTTTTTCCTGAGAAAAAACCAAATTAAAACATTTATAAAATACTTATTTTTTTATGGAACTACAACCTTTTACCACCAAAGAAAACTGGAAGATGCCTAGAATCTTTTATAGTGGAAACAGGTTGGGCCAATTTTTTGCCCAATTTTGTTGCACAACTGCTTTAAGAATGGCCATTTAGGTGGTTAAAATATAGCCTTTTCCAATAAGTTGCAGAGAGGAGAAAGTATAGATATTCGACCATAGTTATCAATTAAGGTAGAAACAACGTATTATAAACAGGAATAGCTTTCAAAGATTTCCATCTACAGTATTTCTGTAGGTACAGTTTGGTTAATCAACAATAAAGAAAAACATAAATGTAAGAGGGTATGTTATAGAATTTGCAACCAACATGAGGAACATGGGTTGTTGTCCATCACTACTAGTGCTTACGTTAACTGATATACTGTGTAAAGTTTAACTTTTTCTTTCATGGAAATACTTATAAAATAAGGAGGATGATTACTACCAGACCCAGAAAGCTTATTGGTGTAAGAGCACTATTTTTAAAATACTTGAGTAGTTATACACAGACTACCCCTCCCAACACTCATACTTAGTAATTATAAAAATGGCTTTTTGTTTCTAAAATAGGGAAACACAAACTTAATCAACACTACTTATTCCCCTTGGGACCAAATGTGTACACCTATCAGTCTCTTCATCCCACCTAGAAGTTTATGGAATTTTGTAAAGATACTATTTCTCTGCAATTGTGAAACTTTGCAAAGCCTGTTTGAAAATTCATGGCAAGTGTATATAGAACAAAGATCATTTGTTGTTTTAAAAATTGTCTTGTTGCTGTACTTTTTACATTTCTTGCAGAGAAAAAGTTTGCACACACACACACACACACACACACACACACACACACACACACACACACATATACCAAAATATTATGTCACTAGCAAAATATTGTAGTATAGAGGCGGGTGAAGTTGGGGAAATTTGCTTTATAACCATCATGCCACTAGTTAAATATTTTTATCTAGTGGAGGATGAAGTTGAGAAAACTTGCTTCGTAATAGCCATGTCATCATTAGTTAAATATTTTCATTCAGAGATGGGCAAAGCTGGGAAAATTCGCTTCATAACCATCATGTCTCTAGTTAAATAATTTCATCAAGAGGCAGGCAAACTTGGGAAAAGTCACTTTGCAAAGAATTTTGTAAAGTTTCTTCAGCTTCACCTCTGAATAGCTGCCTTTCTTGTAATTTTCACCTCACCTAGTGCCCACCTTTATTCAGCAATGACTACATGTACTGGCACTTACCTGGTAAAAGTGTTGGCAAAGTGTCAATATGCCCATTTTTTGGCAGGCCAAGAAGCACTACGCTGGTGAAAATTATGCAGCATTTTTTTTTCCCCTAAATAAATATACTTTTGAAATGAAAAACCCAACCCATCCACTGTGGCATAGTGTGCCTACCCCCTACAACCCCCTGACTCTTCACATGTCCATACTTGCACTCCATAACTATCTAATACCCACCTACCTCCTCCACCTATTGTCTCAGATAAGTTGGTCAGGTTCAGTTAGTTGTGATATAGAATAGTCCATCCACGCCTGGATATGCACCTCACACAACATGACCCAAACCTCCCACCTCTGTCCATAGGTCATACAGTTAGCAGACACCACCATCCTATCACCTTCTAGTGCTCAATCTCCCTCCTTTCCCCAAAACCCAAGGAAAATAAAGGATACTGCACCACATGACATAGTAATACTTGTAAGAAAGAAAAACTTCCCATGCTCTTCAGTGTCCTGCTACAGAATGAATGAATGAATGAATGAATGATGACATGCTCATTTATTCACTTGCCAACAAATCAGGTTGCACTATAGGAGTACATAATTATTCATTCATTCTGTTACAGAGCTTCAGTGAGTGAAGAGAGCATCTCGCTCTAGCAATGGACATTTTAAATTTTTTGATGTATTGTACATGCTGTGTATCTTTATAAAACTGAAGCAGGAGGAAGTGTTGGTGTGAGAGGGTGGGTAGGGTGAGGGTTACTAACTTTATTATGAATAGGGCATGCACAAGGTGGGAGAAGATGAGTGATGTGATAAAAATGTGGTGTAGGTAGGTGGAAGGGAATATAGAAAGTATATTCTGTTTTATTATAATAGTTTTTCTGAAACTGTGGGGGAGGAGAGAGGTAGGTGGTAGAGGGTGGGGGTACTGTGTTTTAAAGGAACTGTTTGGTGGGAGTGAGAAATTTATGTCAGTTGGTATGGGGGTGGGTTAAACAGTTGTAAACATTTACTACATGAGTTTAAAAAACACACTTTGCATAGTTTTTGCCTGTGAACAACTTTGCCTGGCAATAACTACACAGTGTTACTTTGCTAGCACTTCCACTAACTGTGTACCATGAAGCATAGTCTTGACTGGATGCAGGTTGGCCCTTCACTAGGTAAAAATTACATGACGTTTGCCCCACCCCCAAACATGATATCGGGGAACATCACAAAGTGAAGTTTCCTGACTTCACACATATCTAATAATTACTGACAACAGCAGCAAGGATCATCATTAAGTTCCTTCATGCAGATGCTCCTCACAGACTCAGAACAGTTGGTTCTCAACAGACAGAGTGCAGTTGCAAGTGTCCCATCTACCCCTATGCTATGCCAATAGAACCCAATTAAATTACTTTTCAACATACTATTTGCCAAGATGAACATACTGAAAGAGTACAACTTTGGGCACAGGAACCCAGGGAAGATTACATGATGGGGGGATACTGATGCCACCAAACAGGAAAGGGATCTGGGAGTAATCCTATCAGATGACCTAAAGGTGGCCAAAAATGTGCCAAGACTGTGGCGAGAACCAGTGGGGTACTGGGGTGTATAATGAGAGGTGCTACCAGCAGAAGAAAGGCGATGGTGATGCCTCTGTACAAATCATTAGTGAGACCTCATCTGGAGTACTGTGTCCAGTACTGGAGGTCGCATCACTGAAAAGACATAGACAGGGTACAGAGTAGAGGCAGTTCAGAGAATGGCAACAAAAATGGTGCAGGGTCTGCACCAAAAGTCATATGAGGAGAGACTGGATGACCTCAATATGTATACCCTGGAGGAGAGGAGAGAGGGGGATTTGATAGAAACCTTCAAATATCTCAAGGGCATAAATGAGGAACAGGAGGGTAGCATCTTTCAGAAAAAGAAAAGTTCTAGAACAAGGGGCATGACATGAGGATGGAAGGGGGTCGACTAAGGGGTAATGTGAGGAAGTATTTCTTCATGGAAAGGGTGGTGGATGCATAGAAAAACCTCCCAGTGCAGGTGGTGAGTGCAAATTCGGTAGGGAAATTCAAAAAATGCATAGGATAAGCATAGGGGAACCCTAGCGATAAGAAAGAGAACAAAGACAGAGATCAAGTAGGGCTGAGATTTTTGCAACAGTTAGAGAAATGGGCACACTGGGTGGGCCTAGTGGTCCTTACCTGCAACCAATTTCTATGATTCTATGCTTCTAAGATCAATAAATATGCTAACCTCAACTCCCATGAAAGAGACAGTTTTTTTCTGAAAATTGCCTGCTTATGTTTTTGCACAGTTCGGTAATGAAAGTAAGTGTGACCTGGTGACAGTGACAGCTGTGTGGCTTTGGATTGTCTGGCTGCACTTGTGTTCTGCCATCTGGTTCCTTTGCAGCAATATCTGGCATGGGGAAGCAAGTGAACTGGCATGACAGCAGAGGTAAATATAAGCATAGAATTGATTAGCAGAAAAGGACTACTTGGCCCACCCAGTCTGCCCAGATGTTCCTTGCCTAATCTGTTCCCACAGATCCTAACTGGTCTCCGGAGACCTTCTGCCCTCCTTGCCTATTTACTAATATTCCCTTATAGTGATTCCCAACATGCTTGAAGCCCCCACTGTTTTGATCTCAACCACTTCTGCTCGTAGTCTGTTCCAGGCCTCTTCTGCCCTTTCAGTGAAATAGTTCTTCCTCACATTCCTCTTAACAATCCCACAACTCAGTCTTGCTCAAATCCCATGACTCCATCTTCCTTGAGTGTCCCCTGGTATTGACTTTTCTTTTTCATTTGAAAGAAAGTCCCCTCTTGCACCCTGTTCACCCCTGTGAGGTACTCATCTCAGTCATTTCCCCTCTCGCGCTCCTCCCTTCCAGGCTATACATGCTGAGAACCCTCAGTTTCTCTTCATAGGACTTCTTGTGTAATCCCAGCACCATTTTGGCATTCCTATTCCGGACTGTCTCCACCCTGTCCATGTCCTTCCTAAGGTGCAGACTCCAAAACTGGATAAACTACTCCAGGTGGGGTTTCAACAGTTAGTGATACGGTAGCAACAACACCTCCCTCCTTCTGCTGGAGATAACCCTTCCTATGCACCACCCATTCAGTATATAAGCAGTAACAGCTTAAATCATTTATCCACTACCGAAATGACCACACAGGGAGTGGACAGCCTTGGGACACACAGCAAAGGCACAGTGGAACCCCCCCAGCCTCACTCATTTCTCCACCGCCGGTGTGGGCGCACAGGGAACAAACAGCCTTGGGCCACCCAGCAAAGGTTCACTGGAATCCCCCTCCCCAGCCTCACTCATTTCTCCGACACCTGAGCTGCCTCACAGGGAGTGGACAGCCTTGGGCCACACAGCAAAGGCCCACTTGAACCCCCCCCCAGCCTCACTCATTTATCCACTGACGGAGCAACCGCACAGGGAGCGGACAGCCTGGGGACACACAACAAAGGCCCACTGGAACCCCCCCAGCCTCACTCATTTCTCTGATGCCTGAGCTGCAGCACAGGGAGTGGACAGCCTTGGGCCACACAGCAAAGGCCCACTGGAACCCCCCCCCAGCCTCACTCCTTTCTCCACTGCCGGAGTGACCGTACAGGGAGTAGACAGCCTTGGGCCACACAGAAAAGGCCCACTGGACCCCCCCCAGCCTCACTCATTTCTCCACCGCCAGAGCTACCACACAGGGAGAGGATAGCCTTGGGTCACACAGAAAAGGTAATATAGGACTCCCTCCTCTGCACCACATACTGAGGTGTTCTTCTGTGGAGCCTTAATCATCATAGGGCAACTGATTGACTAATTTGCAAGGACATTTTATGCAGTTTTGTTGGTTTTTGGGACATTCCTGGATGGTACTTTAAGGTGTGCTACTGTACGGTGTGGGGTGGAACCTGAGGTTGGGACAGCACAAGCGTCTCACGTGGGGAACCTGTTGTTTGGTATGTGCGCAGTATTGTTTTGCCTGCTTGCTGGGTACAATTTGTATTATTTTATACCTACCTGTGTTGTGTTCATTGCAGTGTTTTCTCCCATAATCCCGACTGAGATTGCACACCACGCATGTGCAGTGTGATCCCTTTGTTCAGAGCTTCCCACCAGTGCCCTGTAATCAGATTCTGTTTGTCTCCTGATTTCTAGGAGCACTGGAACCCTCCCAAGTCTCATTCATTTCTCCGCCATTGGAGAGACCACACAGGGAGCAGACAGCCTTGGGCCACACAACAAAGGCCCACTGGAAACCCCCAGCCTCACTCGTTTCTCCACAGCCAGAGTGGCTGCACAGGGAGTGGACAGCCTTGGGCCAGACAGCAAAGGTAATACAGGACTCCCTCCTCTGCACCACCTACTGAGGTGTTCTTCAGTGGAGCCTTAATCAGCATAGGGCAACTGATTGACTAATTTGCAAGGACATTTTGTGCAGTTTTGTTGGGTTTTGGGGCATTTCTGGATGTTAGTTTAAGGCGTGCTACTGTACAATGTGAGGTGGGACCTGAGGTTGGGACAGCACGAGCAACTCATTGGGGAACCTGTTGTTTGGTATGTGCATAGTATTGTTTCACCTGCTTGCTGGTTACAATTTGTATTATTTTAGATCTACATGTATTGTGTTCATTGCAGAGTTTTCTCTCCCAATAATCCCGACCAAGGATTGCTCGTCGTGCATGCGCAGTGTGACACCCTTTGTTCAGGCTTTACTCCAGTGCCCCTTTAATCGGATTCTATTTGTCTCCCTCTGATTTCTAGGCCACTGGAAATCCTCCTCTTTCTCACTATTTCTCCCTCTAAACCGCCCTCTTATCCTTGTTCATCTCCCACTCTCTGCCTGATTTCAGGTTCCTCAATTGCTCCCCCCAATCTGATTTGAACTTGCAACCCCCTGCGCTATAGTCTTACACCCTACTGCTGTGCTATTTTATCTTCCAACCTCTTCGTACTCTCTTTCTCTCCCACTGTATCCTAATTCTCTCCAACCCCCATAGCTGCTCTCTTTCTCTCACTTTAACTCATTTCTACCCACGCCTGTCCATGCGTTAGACCCAGTAGTCATCCACTGTTGCTGACCTCATCCCCCAATGATGGCTCCTCCATTCACCTACTCCTTATGGGTTTTTACCCATCATCACCCTATCCCAAGATCTGCGTTCTCCATGACCCTCCACTTCCTCTCTCCCACCTCTCTCTGTTAATCAAATTAGTGATACCTGCTCCTCCAAGTATCCCCACATGAACCAACCTCATTGTAATACCATACACCACCAATCTGACCACCTCTCTGCTACACTCCTCATAGCATCTCACATCTTCACACTTCCTATCCCAGTTTACGGACCCAAATGTACTACCTCTCCCTCTGCTGCTGCTCGGGAATGCAAACTACTCAAGACAGCCCTAACCCGTCACATCATCCTTCTCCTTCTATTATCTGGGAATGTTCACCCTAACCCAGGGCCATCCCCACACTCACCCTCATTTGCTGAAGAAAAGAGGGGCCTCCTTTTTGCCTCCCTAAATATCTGTAGCTTGCTAAAAAAGTTTGACTCCCTCAGGGATGGATTGCGCAACATAAACCTGACATCCTTGCTTTAACTGAAACCTGGCTTTCCCTACCACTGGGGATTCCATTGTGGCCCTGAACTGGTACTCTATTTTCAGTCGGATCAGCTGGGTAAATGGGGTGGTGGTTGTGCACTATATATTGAACTCCCTCCAGGCCTTGGTCGTCCACATTCTCCCCATTGCATTTGGGACCCAGGTACTCACAGTAAAGCTTTCTCTGGCTAACTATGAAAAACCTCTATGTCATGATGGTCTATATTCTCCCCTAATCAGAAATCAGCCTTCTCTGAGGTTATCAACTGCCTCTCATCTCTCCTCCCTAATAGTGAGATCCTAGTTATGGGTGTCTTTAACACAAACTGGCTATCTCCACCAGCTGCCCCTTTAAAGATGCCACCTTGGCTATGGATCTGGCTTAAGTCGTCCAATCCCCTACAAGACATAACCGCAAGACTGGTACAGCAACATTGCTGGACCTAATCTTCACTAACTGCCCTAAAAGAATCTCAAAGGTCCTAGTGCTCCCTGATGTCATCAGTGACTACTCCCTGTACTGTACTGGTGGTCCTGTAAAGCTCCCAACCCACCACCCAAAATTATTTTCTATCAGCGACTAAGGCAAGCATAGCCCAGTTTATAAACCACCTCTCTAACTGTAACTGGTCGCCCATAGATACAGCTGGCTGCACAAATAGTGCCCTTACCTATTTCATAACCACATTCACTTTGGCATGTAACCTCTTTGCACCTGTCTCAAAACAGGTTGTAAAAAAACATGTTCCCCACTGGTTATCTCAAGCTGTCTTACACCTCATGCACCATTGGGATAGTCTCTGGCATTGTGCCCTTGTTTCAGGGTTGCCCCATGATAGACAATGGTATAAGAAAGCAAGGAACAAATGTACCAGTGCCCTGCAACTGGCCAAGGCATCCTATTATAGGACTGGTCTCACCTCTGCTGGGTTCTCAGGGAAAACATTCTGGGATAGCATCAAAGAACTAAATGGTAAATATTTATCCCCCCCACCTTCCCAGCTTTTAGTAAATGGGACCATTACACAGGACCCACTGCAAATTGCCAATACCTTAAACCCGTTATTCTCTGACCTCAGCAGTGTACTCCCTCCACATTTTTTGACCACCCCACCCCTTCATGTTCCTCTTCTTGGTCTGCCCCCCCTGCAAATTCACTGCCTTTCAGATTTTGAGCTATATCACCCACAGAGGCCAAGACCTACATCACCAGTGTCCTGGGTAAGAGCCGCTACAGTGGAGACACCCAGGATTTAAAGCTTCTCCACCTCTCCCTCGACACTGTCATAGTCCCCCTCACTAAAATCCTTAATTGCTCCCTCTGTTCAGGGGAGTTCCCCACCCTTTGGAAGCGTGCTATCATCACCCCACTGCTAAAGGGTGGTGAACGCACTTCCTCCTCTAACTACTGGCCCATCTCTATTTTGCCCCCTCTTTCCAAGGCCCTTGAAAAAATAGTAGCCTATCAACTCACTGAACACCCATCAAAATATGACCTCTTGTATCCGAGCAGCATGGGTTCTTTAGGGGCCACAGCACAACCTCAGCCCTACTTGAATGTACCTCCTATATCCACAAGGCCCTTGATCAGGGCACTTAGTTGGGTCAGTCTACATCGACCTAACTAAGGCCTTTGATACTGTTCATTGTGCCTTTCTCCTTAAATCCTTCTCTTTGGGGCTGTCATACTATACTATGTCCTGGTCTGAAAGCTATTTAACTAACAGGTCACAACAGGTCAAAATTGATTCTACCCTCTCCTCCTGCCTCCCATTTCGGTCAGAGTCCCTCAAGACTCCATCCTGGGTCCTCTTCTTTTCAGCCTTTTCTAAACTCCTTGCCCAGGGCCTGTTCAGGTCGGTTACTTTTATGCTGATGATGCTATCATTTGCTGGAGTAACCCTCAGCCTCTACCCTTGCAGGATGCCCTCCAGAAGTCCTTTGCTTAAGCTGAAGCCTGGTTTATGGACCACAGGCTCATTTTAAACTATAAAAAAAATTAAATTTATGATTTTCACCCACCACAAAAACCCTTACAATGGCTCTTCATCATTAGTCCACACCTCCCATGGTTCCCCTCTTGAACAAGTCAACTCTTTTAAATACCTGGGCATCATCCTCAACTCCTCCCTCACCTATCATGCCCATATCCACCTCCTCTGTTCTACCATCAGCTTCAGAATTGTCCTCCTTTATCGGCTCAAACACTGTCTTCCCCCTGAAGCGCCCCTCCTCGCTGTGTAAGCCTCGGTCCTCTCTGTGCTGGATTATGGCTCACCAGACAACACTGCTCTTGGTCACATAAGGACAGCTATTAACAAAGCCTGTCATCTGGTGACTGGTTGAGACAGAATGACCCGCACCTATTATCTCTACAGTCTCTCAAACTGGCTGAACTCTGAATGCTGCCTTAAATATCATACTTGCCTCCTTGCTAAAAAAATTCAGTGGAAACTCACCCCACCTAGCCTGCATTGTCTCATCCAGCCCTCCCTCCCCCAGACAGTCTCTAGGAGTACCTCTAATGCCCCTGCCTGGTCCCACATTGCAGGACTTCCTGGATCAAAGAGTCTTTTATTACAGAGCCCCATCCTGGCTAAATGGCCTACCAGCTGCTCTTTCAACCTGCACTAAGACAGGTCCTTTCAATCCATCCTCAAGGTTTTTCTTGCTAATAACTCCACCTGTGATTGTCCTTAGTACAATGTATTATTTGCACTATATTACTACAATGTATTATTTGTACTATATTACTAAAACTCCCTAACTAATTTTTTTCTACCAGGTGTATCTGTATCTGCACTGTATTGATATCTATATTTGTACAATTGCCTTATTCCTTTATTTTGCTACACCCGATGCTGGGCTGTCTCTGCCCTCAGTATGTAATCATTTAATCTGTTATGTTACTTTCCTCCTTGCTGGCTGTGATTTTCTTTTGATTGATTGTTAGTGTTGTACCTTTATTTAACTCACTCGTTATTTTTACATTTGTATACCATGTTAACTGACGAGTAGCCTTTACAAAAGTGTCTTTGACTTAAAGGGCTGTAATTCTGATTTCTCAATAAATAAATAAAATAAATAAATCAGCAGTTCGGATGTCTTTTCAAACTCCAGTCACAGCAGAGCAAACAAAAAGCACCATTTCAATTTTTTTTGCAATGGCAGTCTTCTATGGACGTGCACTGTGATAAGGACTCATTTTGTAACTGGTCACCTCATGTAGAGAACCATAACTGGTGCTGTGGATCATTTCATCTTTATGGTTTGTGTGTCAGTATTTCTGAGAGAGTTAAATGTGGAGCAAACAAGGCATGTCTTTAGACAGCTGATCTCAATAGGACACTGTTTTAACTTTGAAAAATTAAAGAATCTATAAATAGATGGTGATATACATTTGCACCAGCATAACTGGTGCTGTGGACAATTTCACATCTATCTGGTCAGTATGATAGGGTGGGTTGGGTGTCAAACAAACGAGGCATGTCTTTAGTCAGCAGGTCTCACTGATTATGATTTTTCCCACAATCTTCCAGTTAGCTATCTATTGATGTTATTATGTACTATATAGTTATAATAACTGGTTATAGTTTTTTCATAGGGAAATCGGGTTATAATTCCAGCATTATAACCAGCTGGTTATAACGACATTCTCGAGCCCGATTTCCCTACTTCTGCTCATGTGCCTACCAAGAACTTCCCCTTTTCTGTGCCGTCTGTCGCTATGCCTCAGTGCTGCAGTGTTCCCTGACAGAAGTCGTCAGTGGTAAGTTCTTTCTTTTAAAGAAAAACATCTCTCAGCACAGCAAACCTTCATCATGGCAGTTAAAAACAAAAACAAAAAATAAACATTGCTTCCATTTACTGACAAATACTTACTACGCTACGTCTTGGCTTTGCAACAGTCGACAGCTCAACTCCGTAGATATACAGTTATTTTATGTAATTGCTGTGGCGAAATGATCCCCAGCAATTATATTAAAATAAAGATGGGTGAAGATAGAAACTTGATTTTATACACCTCGAGGAGGATGCTTCATAAACCACTGAGCTTCGCCTCGGGTTTATGTGGCATCCCACCCTAGGTGTATAAAATCCTCATTACAACCAGCTACACATCCATTATTCTCTATTAAACTTAATCAGAGCCAGGTATCTTTTCTGTTTTTAGAAGCTCTAGCTCTTCTGATGGGGGGCAGACTGACACTGGCAGAGTGGAACAATCCTTTTTAGTCCTGGAATGGCAGTAGAAGTAGTCTATTGGCAGTTTGCTTTCAAAGCTGAACCTTTTATTCTTTAAATTTAATCAGAGGCTGTTACCTTTTTCTTTTTAGAACACTGCTTAAAGTGGTTGCAGGTGGGTGATTGCTCAATTCACTTGGACCACAAGGAATGCTGGGCAGAGCATAAAGCTGATCAGCTTTTAAAAGCTTGTTTGAAGAATGCTTAAATGCTTAACTGCCAAACTGCAAAACCAACAGGGAAGGATGAGGGTGAACAGAGCAGCATGACTGAAACACAGCACAGACTTCTCACGGGCCAGAACAGTAGGCTAAAAAAATGCAAACAGCTGATCAGCTGACACTGGATGCTGATGATTGGCACCCCTTTTGTCCATACAACAGACCACAGACAAATCAACCCGGGTGGTCAGCACAAACAGAAAAGTAATTAAATTAACCATTACAAAACAGTATGCCCATCAGTGATAACCCCTTCATGCACTTGTTTCATTTTTTGCCTCTTGAATGAATCCGATAAAAATAGCAATACTGCAAAAAATTCAGACCCACTATCTAGCCTGCTGTGAGGGTTTGAAAAGCCAGCAGATTGTGCATTATTTAGGTCACCTAATCAGAATGCTATTACAATAGTTAGGCTGCCTTATGACCCTTCAGACAACAATAGATTCATGAGCTGGGGAGCAGTCTCACGTAGCATCATATAACACTGCCAAACTACTGATGCAAAGTAGTAGTTGTCTTTGTTTATATATGGTGCCTTTTCCCAGAGGCAACGGGGATAGTACAGTACTATAGAGCAGGAATTCAAACTTCATGTCAGCTTGTGCAGCCCAAATAAAACCATATAATGACAGGACATTTCAATAATACATTAATAAATAAATTTATACTATAAGGGTGACAAAGTTGTCAAATATTCACCCCAAACACCTGTTGAAATAAAAAAGTGTTCAAGCCCCTTTAAAGGCTCTCCACCGAGGGGCCTCCTTCAAAGTTCTAGGCAAGGAATTCCAAAACTGGGCCTGCAACTTCAAAAGCCTGGTCCCACAAGGTCTTGAGCCTTGCCCTAGGAACTACTAAGAGGTCCACCTCAGCAGAGCAGAGAGGGCACATGGGTATATGAGGATGCAGGAGCTCAACCAGGTAGCAAAGAAAGCGTGTCCTTAAACTTTACAAAATGCAAGAAAAGAGTATGCATGAACACAACAGATATATACAAGCTACACTTGTTGGCACATAAAAAATAACTGAAAATAAAAGCTGCAAAATTTCCAACCTTGCTGCAGCTGGGGCAGGCAGGCTCCTGGCAGCAGCTTACTGCATTGATCAGAATCCACATATCAGTCTGCTCAGATCCCAAAGCATAAACTATCTGATTATAACAATAATAAAGGATTTGCTGTGTTTTTAAGGAGAAGACACATTTTTGGATGAACTGTAAGAGGTCTCCCATACACATCCTCCTCTGCCAGATTCAAGAAGAAAATGGTACCAAGACATGTACAGGATAACAAATCTCTGACTGGCTGCTGCAAATCATATGACTTACACAGAATTCCATTCTCTGTACCATGAGGTCATTATAAAAAAAAGCATTCAGAACTCTGCAGAAGACTTCAAGAGAGAGACTTCAACTTCCATTCACTGGAGTAGAAAATGTTGATTTTTAGCAGTTCCCCCAAAGTTCACTTTGGTTTCAGCTCACCCCTAGGGTATACACATGAGTAAAACAGAGGTAGCTAAGCAGATGCTTTTTTTACTGCAAGTGGCTCTTTGTAATGACAATATTTCACTTTTGCCACTTACATTATGAAAACTTAAAACTCACCAGTTCCTCCCCCTATGCAAGAGACCCAGGTTCAGTAATGAGCCTGGATTACAGAGGTAACAGAACCCTGGGCTGCATCCATAGGAACATCAAGAGTAGGGAACAGGAGGTGCTGTTGCCCTTGTATGCCTCGCTGATGAGGCCACATGTTGACTACTGCAACCAGTTTTGGGCACCGCAAAGTAGGGGGATGTAAAAAGATTGGCAGGGTTACAGAGAAGGGCAACCAGATACATACATAAGGTCAAGAACGAGGCCTATGAGGAGAGATTAAGGGAGTAAAACATGTTTTCTCTACCATATAGGGGACTGAAAGGTGATCTACGTATGTTTTTAAGGGCCCTGAATAACCCAGATCTGAGACTGTGCATGGGACTTGTGTTAATGGACAAGGGTAGGGCATCAGAGGGCTCGGTTTACAACTGAGAGGAAAAAATTATAGGAAAAGCATAAGAGGGAATTGATTCAACCAGAGAGTTGTGACAGAATGGAATAGGCTGCCAGGTAATGTGATGTATAGTACAACAATGTCCCACTTCAAGAAACAATCAGATAATATAGTGGAAAAGTGGAGAAGGGTAAGACTAAAATAATGTCAAACAAGCCATAATGGTGAACACTACCAGGCTTGCATTCTTTCATATAATTCCTATGATTCCTATGACTGGGAGATTGACTGGTTTAGCATGATCAAGCATCCAAGAGGAATCTTTCCTCCTCTGGAAGAACATAGGTTTTATTGCTATACTGCCATCTTGGTGACAATAGGTGACACTACAATAAGAGCTGTGAGTGGGAGAAGGCACCAGCTGCCACCATATGTGTGCATGCATATACAGTACATGTTCAATGGGCACTGTTGTTAGCATCCTGTTGGCTTGAAGTAACAGTCATTTTGAGGGGAAGAAGGGATGGGGCTAGTTGTTCAGGAGGAGAAGGAAAGGGGCTAGCCTCTGCTACCCAAGAGGAAGGTACATTTGGAGGGCGATATAGGAAGTGTGCCTGATTCGTATATTTGTTTTATTCTACTATTTTTGTTTTATCTATGATCTTTCACTAAGTATCTATTTAAATTGCATAAATTTAAGGGGTGTCTGTTTCATATTTATTTATTTGAGTTTTGGTAACTGTTAAGTCCACTAAGACAATTACAGTCCCTTTTTCAGGGTCGGCCCAGGAGGGAATGCGTTTACTTTTAGTTAGACAGGTTTGCAGTTCAAGGGTGGAGAAAAAGGGCTTGCTTTTGGTATAAAATGTTTTGAATTCATACATCTGTTTGCACTGGGCGTGGGCTAACTCAGCTGCATTTTGTTTAGGAGTTACAGATTTGTTGAACAATAGCAGGCTGTAGTTCAGTTGGGCGTGTGACTAATTAAGACTGTCTGGGGACTGCGATTGAGCACAGTGGTTGGACATCTGAACTAGCACAATCATTGCATTTAGGTGCTGAGTAATTAAACACTTGAACACCTTCTTTTTTCTACAGACTGAAGGGGCACATCCAAGCTTTGGTAAGCAGAGCAAGGTCCAAACTGCAAACCAAGGGAGTACATAGAGCTTGCAGTTTTAAAGGTTACAGGTTCAAAAATCCTGATTTAGTGATCTGTGAGGAAGGCTTACCTTGCTTAAAGTGGCTTGTGTATTTGAACTGCGCCATAAACAGGGCTGACTGACTGACTCACTCATTAGCTGGAAGAGGACTCCCTCCCATCCTCCCCTCAACACATTCACTCCATGACAAGACACACAGTTATTCCCTGGCCCATACATGTCACATCCTGCAGGGAGGGACATGGAAGGAGGTAACAAAGAGATGAGAGCACTGCATCCCACATTTGCCTCTCATAGTTAGGCAAGTTACAGGGAACAGCCCCAAAATAGTCCACAAGATACCTAAGATATACCAAAACAAGAGAGGTGGTCATGGTAAACATTTGATGCTAGGATTTTGGATGGGAAATTAATAGCACAAGAAGAAGGGAGGCTAGATTAAAGGGGAAGAAATAATGGGGTAGGTAGGTCAGAAATAAGGAGTTGACCAGGACACTGCATGGACAAAAATAAATTGTAGCAGGGGAAGAGAGAAGGACAAACAGAGGCAGGATGGAGAGAACAGGATAAACAGGATATCAGGGCAGCCGCCATTGCTGGTAATCAAGTCAGGTATAAAAGGGGAGGCACCGGGTGGGTGGTGGGATGCAACAGATTTGGGACAGCTATAGTCCTGAATATTGCATGGAGGCATGGTGGTTGTTTAATGTGTAGGCAGGTTGCACATCTCAAAGAAGAGATAAGCTGACGAAGTGGGAGCTGAGGATGGTACAGGACGGGTGGAAGCACAGACAAGAGACAGGGTGAGCAAATCAACAGAAGGGGAGGCAGAAGAGGGGGGAAATACAGTCTTTCGCCCAGGGGCTTCTAGGGCAGGAGCAGTCTGGGAACAAGTGAGAACACTGACTGGGGAGTGGCAAGTGGTCACAAATAAGAAGGGTAGGGAAACATCGGAAAGCCATAAGGGTAACCCACTGTGGGATAAAGCAGGTGACAAAAAGGAAAAAAGCACCATTCAGGTACTGCGCAAGCAAACAAGTATGTACCACTGGAAACCCAAGAAGATGGATGCAAGGGGGACAAACAGTACAGACAAGGGTATAAGAGCAAGGGGATAGAATTGTTACCTGCAACAAACCAGGAAAGGGCAGTTGCAGCAGGAGAAAGGAACCTAAATGGGGTCAGAGAGCCAGAGGGAATCGCAGAGGAAGTTATCTGCAAAGGGCAGCTATTCAACTGTGTGACAGGGTTGAATAAGGCCCTATTCCATTTGTTATGCAGAATGAGTTTAAATGCAGGTATTTATTCTATCCTCTCCTTTTCTGTCTCTTGTCTGTCTGGTTGCACAACCAAATTTTCTAGTTAGTCCTAGGAGTTCATCACTTCAATGGTTTTGCAATTCTCTGTCTCTTGCTATCTCTCTGCCTTCCCTTGCTATTTTCTGCAGGTATAAAACTATATGTGAATTTTTTTGTGGAAATGTCACTGATACAGGTATTCCTTTGTTTAAACTGTATATAGTTATACTGTTGTAATGATTGCAAACACTGTTATTCAATAGGTTAACCTGAACTGCTGGTTTGAAAAATGTTTCCAGAGTGGTCAACAAGAGGTCAGTTCTGGGTCATGATGCTCTATTTGCTGCACCTGCTGAAACTGACGAGAACACAGTATGAGAAGCAAACTCTTCTGTTAACTAGCCTGCAAAGACATGTTATAAAAAGAGCTGCAAATGATTTGCAAGCGGAGAGGCAGAGATTGACAGACTGAGATTGGAAATTGAAAAGTAACACTCAGAAGGAGGATTTTGTTTTCTCTTTGTACTGCCTTTGTAAATAGTTATACTAAATAATTTTATTTTTATTTGCTGTTATTAATAATAAAATGCTATTTGTGAATTTGGAACTGCTCCTGGTTTTCCTATGCTTCCTGACCTGTGTCTCGATGACAGATGGTATAAGATGTTGGTTTTACACTGTGCATACTCTAAGCTAGTAGTTTTGTGAGTGGTATTAGACTTGGTACCAGGAAGCATAGAAGAAAGGTATGGATTCTGCAACAAGTCCAGGAGTGATTACCCAAAGAATGGCAGCCAAACTAGAAGCAGAAACAAAAGTCCAGTCTGATACTGTACAGCTATCATCAGTTATGGAAAAAGAACAGGTGGTGCCAGAACCTGAATGTCTGACTGCCTTTTCAAATGGTGGGCTGTACAACAAAAGAGACAGAAAATAGAGAAGAGAGGAGATGTAGCAGACAGAAAAGATATTCAATGTTTAGAGGCACAGAGGAAAGAAGAACTGCAACAACTCGAGAAGCAGAGAAAAGAAGAGATGCAGTGACAGGAGCAGCAAAGAAGAGAAGAAATGCAATGATGGATGGATGCCTTGCAAGTTATCAAAGCTGGAACATTTTGCACTGGTCCAGCAGAGCAACAAAACACAAACTTATAATACATTAAATTTACAAAGCTGTGTTCCTCGATGATATCGAAGCATACTTGACAATTTTTAAAAGGGTTGCTACAGCTTGCCAGTGCGAAAGCAGCATTGCACAATCAGACTGGTACCTTTCCTGACAGGGAAAGCCCAGCTAACCTATGGCAATATGGACACTGAACAGTCAGAGAACTATGACCTGGTGAAAAGTGAGATCCTGAAAAGGTATGACATCTCAGGAGAGACCTACAGGCAGAGGTTTCGGTCTCTGAAGTATAGCTCATTTGACAATCCTCGAGAAGCCTTCACCTGTCTCAGATAACTCATTAAATGACTCCAACCAGAGGGCAAAACAGTCCCACCGATCATCGAAGCATTTGTAATGGAGCAGTTCATCACCATCCAACTCACAGACGTACAGCTTTGGGTAAAAGAACACCAACCAGAAAGTGGAGAAAAGGCTGTTTCTTTGGCTGAAGACTACCAAATGGCCAGACAGACACCACAGCATTGAGGTATCAGCCAAGCACTGGTAAGACACTCTTTTTCCCATTTAACTCCAAGCCTGATGAGAACTCTGGTGGGGTAACAAATCTTCACCCAAAGACTTTATTTGACTGTATTAAGCCAGGTCATAGTGCAAGAAATTGCCATAGTAAGAAGAGTGTCACTGGAGCAGATTTGTCCTTAGCAATTGGGCAAGTACTTTGCAGAAGTGAAGGTGGAAGATAAGACTGTGAAGGGATTTATAGATTTGGGAAGCAGACAGACCAGAGTGCATATTGAAGTGCTGGGAAAACAATGTCCAAAAGGACCAGGTACTGGTGTCATTTGCATCCATGGGGACACTCAATACTATCCTACCAGCTAAGTGACTCTGACTATTAATGGAATGTCACACAAAATGAAAGTGGGAGTAATACCTAAGTTACCTGTATCTGTGATTATTGGAAATGACTTTTCAGGATTTACTGAATTAATCAGAGGGAGTAAATCCTGATGTTTCCACAGCTATGGTGGCAAGATCTCAGGCAAAGAAAAGCTCAGATGGTGGGGACTCTTTTCCTTTCACTGATTTTGATTTGGACTTGTTTGAGTAGAGCTCCAAAATTCAGAAATCCAGAAATGAAAGAAGATGCCTGAAGAAACAGTGGAAACAAAAGGCTGATGGACATAAGGGGTTAACATATGAAAATGCTGAAACTAAACAGACCACTGATTGTGATTGTCTTTCAGAACAAGCTAACAATGTTTCTCTTTAAGGTTATTTTAAACAGCTGGGGGTGAAACCAAAAATGGGCTACTGTACAGAGTTTGGGTTAAACCTCAGATACAGGACCAGATAGAACAATTGTTTATACCACAAAAGTATAGATCTGAGATGTTATAGATAGCACATGATAGGCCTATGGCTGGTCATTTGGGAAGGGATCACACCTTAGCCAGATTGCTGTGCAGATTGTACTGGCCTGGAATTCATGAAAATATTGCTACCTATTGCAGTTCTTGCACTGAGTGTCAGAAAGTAGCCCCAATGACTAAAAAAGACAAGGTGCCTCTGGTGCTCCTACCCTAGATAGATGTGCCTTTTGAAGGAATTGCAATAAATACAGTTGGCCTCTTAGACAAAAGTAAAAAGGGTAATCGATTCATTCTGGTAGTATGTGGCTATGCTTCTCGATAACCAGAGACAGTTCTGATGTGTAATGTCACAGCCTTAAAATTTTCAGCAGGGTGGGCATACCTAAAGAGAATATTACTAATCAGGGTAGTAATCTAGTGCAGCATTACTGAAGGAGCTGTACCGACTTCTACATATCACTGCAATAAGAACCTCCCCTTATCACCCTCAGACAGATGATCTTGTTGAGCATTTTAATCAAACCCTAAAACTCATGTTAAAAAGGCTTGTAAAAGGGGAAGGGAAAGACTGGGACCAATATTTATATTACCTGCTTTTATCTTACAGAGAAGTGCTACAGGCATCAACAGGTTTTTCACCATTTGAAATGCTGTATGGTAGACAACCTAAAGGGCCACTAGATGTAATAAAAGAAACATGGAAGATAACCTCATCAGAAACAATCTATTATATCTTACATGTGTGCTCTGAGAAAGAAGCTGGCAAAATATGTTGACATCACCCATAGTAATCAGGAAGATGCCCCAAATCAGCAGAAGATATATTATGACCATGGAGTAAAGGAAACAGTTTTTGAGCCAGGTAAAAGGGTCTTGCTACTGTTACCCACTACAGAAAATAAACTTTTAATGAAGTGGCAAGGGCCTTATAAAGTGCTTAGATGTACTGGCACAGTTAATTATGAGTCTTTGACCCCTGATAGCAAAAATCCTACCAAAATATACCATGTTAACCTCCTCAAGAATTGGTTGAAAAAACACCAAAAGCTGTTTAGCTGGTTTTACCAGAAACTGATAAAGAAGATATTGATGTAGCATATGATAGACTGTAACAAACTGTAACTGTTAATGCTGTAAAGGTGAATGCTTCCTTAACCCCCAAACAAACCACAGACATTTGTAACTTGCTAAAGAAATTTAACAGTACTTTTACCATAGTGCCAGTCTGAGCAAAAGGGGTCGAGCATGTAACAGTGACAAGGAATGATCGCCCTATTAGACAAAAGACATACAGATTACCAGAGCAGTTAAGAGCTGATGTGGTTAAGAAAATACAAAAAATGAAAGAATTGGGTATCATAGAAGAGTCGAGAAGTGCTTGGTCATCACCAATAGTGATTGTAAACAAAAAAGAAGGAAGTATGTAAGAAGCTGGCTTGATTTTAGGAAACTTTTATCAAGTATCAGAATTTGACAGTTATCTTATGCCCACAATTGATGATTTGGTGGACAGACTGGGCAGTGCAAAGTATATCAGTACCTCAATATCACCAGTGGTTACTGGCAAATCTCCTAGCTAAAGAATCCAGAGACAACCTGCATATGCCACTCCTATGGGATTCTGTCAGTTCACCACCATGCCGTTTGGTTTACATGGTGCACCGGTTACATTCCAGCAGTACATGGATGTAATTTTATCCCATCACACTGGTTATTGTGCTGTGCACCTAGATGATGCTGTGATGTAAAGTCCAGACTGGAAAAGCCACTTGGAACACCGATGAGCAGTTATCCAACCAATCAAAAAAGCAGGCCTGCCAATTAATCCTACCAAGTGTACATTGGGCATGCAGGAAACCAGAAATTTGGGTTATGTTTTGGGAAATGGAGAAGTCAAGCCACAGATTTCTAAGATTTTAAGGTTTTATTTTATTGGATTTTATTTGTTTTGGGTGGTTATTTTATTTATTTATTTTTATTTGTTCAGGTTGGGTAATTGTCATTGCCTGTTCGGGTTTTCCTTTGGGTTAGTTGCCTGGTGCTGTGGTTTTGGGTTTGGTTAGCCTGTAGGATGTGTAGGCCTCCCCACCAGTCATGTACTATTCATTCTCTGCCCTCCGCTCTTTCCGCCCATCCCCCCGTTGATGTTGTCAACTTAAGGTATTGTTCATGGGGGGCTGGGGGTGGGGGGTGCAGACATCAGAGGATGAGTGAACGGGTCTCTCTCACATTGGAGTAGTTAGGTCTAGAAGACGCCCTGGGGTGAAATGGATTTTGGAGCGTGGTGCTCCATGTTTAGTTCCCACACACAAGGGCACTACCATTTCTGGTGAGCAAGTAGCCAGGGTGGCCCTTAAAGCCCGTCCAACTTAAGTGGTGTTATGCAATGCCAGATCTGTTAAGAATAAGATGGCAATTATTGCAGATCTTATTGGAACAACTGATCTGGCATGCATCACCAAGACCTGGCTGGATGAAATGCTGGCCCATATTGGAAGCTGCAATTCCGGTCAGGTACTGCAATACACTGCTCAAGATTGGACCATGGGGGTGGCAGTCTGTTTCAAGATCGAGTTGGACCTCATGAGTGTACCAGTTGAGGAGGCTGAATCCTCTGAGTGTACTGTGGTGGCAGGTGTAGATTGTAGGATAGCTCTTGTCTACCGTCCCACCAGGGATGAGAAGCAATTCTTATAGGAAGTAGCGACTTTGTGGTTGATATGAGCTGGAGTCACCCAGACTGATGGTTCTGGGTGACTTTGATTCCTGGGTCAATGATGAACTCTCACAATTTGGACAGCACTTCCTCCAGCTGATGACATCGCTGGGTCTTACACAGCTTGTTACCTCTGCCACCCATCAACACGGTCACTCTTTGGTTGGTTTCTCCTGGGATTGAGGCCTCCGATTTGGGGATGGAACCTGTTGGTTGGTCCAATCATACACCATGAGGCTCAACTTTGTGCCCTCTTCAGTAGGCCTGCCCTTGTGGAAGATGGTCAGTTACCACCCTTTATGGGAGGTGAGCCCTGAAGGCCTGATGGCAGTGATTGACCTCTCGGAGTTTCATGTGGCCAGCACTAGTCCAGAAACCTTGGTCTTGGTCTATAATAAGGCCATCTCCATGGCTCTGGACGTGATTGCTTCTGTCCGTGTTCGTCCTCTCGCCCTTTGCCGTCAGGCCTCTTGGTTTGATGGGTGCTTGAGAGAGTTGTGGTGACTATGATATAGGTTAGAGTGACATTAGTTGAAATCTGCCCTGGAGGTTGACCACCTAAGATTGGTATAGCATTTTCAGGCCTACCAATCAGCGATCTCCCGTAAGAAGGCAGAATTCCTGTCTGGGAGATTGTTGTCTCAGAATCCAACCAGCTCAGCTCTTTCAAACTGTGGACAGGTTGTGACCTAACCTGTCTGCAGCTCCAAAGACCTTTTTGCAAGTGGAGTGCTAGGCTTGCTCGATTCTTCTGCAAATATGGTGGCTGACATCAGGACAGAGATCATCTTGACTCCGCTTCTGTGGGGATGCTGGCGATCGGTGCTTGGTCACTCCACCTCATGCTTCCTGGAGTTTCTTTGACCTGTCAGAGTTTGCAGATGCCATGTGGATTGTCCAGGTATGGGCCCTCTCGTGCTGTAGTTTGGATCCAGGCCCAACCTCCCTATTGTGGGATGTTGTGATATTATCGTCCCAATCCCAGTACAGATAGCCTTGAGTTCCAAGCTCCCCTGAAGGAGGTAGTGGTAACACCCCTCCTGAAGAAAGCTTCTTGGACCCAGACTCTCTGGCCAACTATAGACCAATCTCAAATCTCCTCTTATAGGAAAGTTATAGAGAAAGTAGTGGCAGAACAATTGAGAACCACTTGACCATCCGTAACATCTATGAAGCTCTCCAGTCTGGTTTTCAAAGAGGCATTGTACCAAGACGGCGCTGGTTTGGGTGCTCAATGATCTCCTGATGGCAAGAGATTGAGACGCCATTCCAGTCTGTGTGCGTGATCTCTCTCTTCAGCCTTTGACACTGTCAATCATAGGGTATTGCTTGGGCATTTGAGGCCCATCTGTGGCCTGACATATAAGGTTCTCAGGTGGTTTACATCTTTCCTTACTGGCAGAACTCAGAGAGTGGTGTCTGGGATTTTTTCCTTGACCCATCCTCTCTGTCATGTGGGGTACCTCAGGTGGCAGTGCTGTCCCCATGTTGTTTGCAGTGTACATGCTGCCCTTGGAACATTGTAAGATGGTATGGGTTGAGGTTTCACTGCTATGCCGTGATGATACCCAGCTCTACCTGTCTTTTTCACCTGACCAGGATAGTGACTTTGGTATTTAATAACTGCCTTGCTGAAATCCAGGACTGGATGAATTCAAGCTGGCTAAAGTTTAATTCAGGAAAGACTGAGGTGATGGTTGTGGACCCAAGTCACTGGATAGAGGGTTGCGGACTGGTCAGCCATCTGGAATTTCTCTAGGGCTCCCAGATCCTTACTTCTGAATGGTTGTGGGACCTGGAGGTGGTGATTGACGACAGGCTGACTTTACGATCTCAGGTGTCAGCAGTCATCAAGTCATCCGTTTGCCATCTTAGGAACATCACCAAGATCAAGCATCTTGTTCCATCCAGTGATCTACCCACATTGGTCCATGCCTTTGTGACCTCATGCCTTGATTACTGCAACTCCCTATACTTAAGGCTTCCTGGGGTTGATATTCATCACCTGCAGCTAATGCAGAATGTGGCAGCAAGATTGTTGACAGGGACTTCTTGAAGTTCTCATATCGCCCCTTTGCAGCACACTGTGCACTGGCTGCCGATTCAATGGTTGATCACCTTCAAAGTCGGTTTACTGACTTATAAAGCCCTACATGGACTTGGCCCTGACTACCTGAAAGAACTTCTTTGTTCCCTATTGCCCCAAGTGACAGCTCCATTTGGCCGATGAGGGGTTGTTGGAGATTCTGAGGGTGTCTTTGAAGTTTTCTGAGGCCCGTGCATTTATGTACATGGACCCTTCCCTCTAGAATTCAATACCCCATCAGCTTCAGGAGTACATGATGGTGAGAGGTGTTAAACAGGTGTTAAAGACTTTTTTATGTTGCCAGGCCTTTGATAGTACTGAATAAAGTAACCTCGTCAGACTTTTGTTACTGTTCTGGATTGCATTTATTGATTCTACTATTGTTGTTTTAATCTGTAAAGTGCCTTGGTACTTTGAAAGGCACTTATGTGAAATAAAGATAAATACTATTATTAAGATAGAAGCTGTAGCTAACAGCCTTGTTCCAAAAACCAAGAAACATATCAGGTAATTTTTAGGGCTGGCTGGTTATTATTGGAGATTTGTTCCTAACTTTGCGAGTTATCTATTCCCCTCACTGAACTCACAAAGAAATGGTTCCCAAATAATGTGAAATGGACCCCAGAGTGTGTCGATGCTTTTTGGGCCATTAAGGCTGCATTATGTGCAGCCTCTGGTTTAAGAAGCCCAGACTTTGAAAAAACATTTTTGTTATAGACAGATACATCAGAGGTAGGCATAGGTGCAATCTTGGGTCAGCATATAGATGGGAAAAAAAACATCCTATTCTGCACATAAATGGGAAAGTGCACGACAGAGAGAAAAGGTACTTCACCATTGAAAACGAATGCTTTGCAGCAAAGTGGGCCATAGAGTCCCATACGTTTTATTTGCTAGGATCTGACTTTGTACTTATAATGGATCACAATCCTCTCTGTTGGCTTAACCAAATGAAGGATAACAATTCCAGAATCACAAGGTGGTACCTGGCACTACAGCCATTTAAATTTAATGTGATGCACAAATCTGGGAAAGAGAATGTCAGTGTTGATTTTCTGTCAAGATATGGATCAGGAATTGAGAATTCTGAAGGTTGAAAAAATAAAAATGTGTGAGTTTAAATTTCTCTTTGCTGTACTGCACATGCACTGAACTGTAAGGATTATAAGCTACTGTAATGTTAATGGAGAATTTTAAAAAATGTTTTGGAAACCTGTTTTTTTAAAAACAGGTTCCCTCTTAAAGAGTGGGGTATGTGACAGGATTGAATAAGGCCCTGTTCCATTTGTTATCCAGAATTAGTTTAAATGTGAGGATCTGTTTTATCATCTCCTTTTCTGTCTCTTGTCTTTCTGGTTGCACAACCAAATTGTCTTGTGAGACCTAGGAATTGATCACTTAGATGGTTTTGCAATTCTCCGCCTCTCACTATCTCTCTGCCTTTCCTTGCAATTTCTGTTTTTTCATCCCTCTAGCATATCTGCAGGTATAAAAATATATGTGAATCTTTATGTGGAAATGTCACTGATACAGGGATTCCTTTGTTTAAAACTGTATATAGTTATACTGTTGAAATAGGTTCATAGGTACATTTCAAGCCAGGGATAGGTATAACTATCCTATTAGGCTTGCCTTCCATTTTTATGAATTAAAAGAAAATTTGCTACTTCCAAAAAATTCATCAACTCCCCTTTAAATTCATTCATGGTAGAACTAATTTGATCTCTGTTGGTAAGTTATTCCAAGCCCCAACCACTCTTAGGCTAAACCAATTTTTCCTAAAGTTGTGCACCCGTTTGTTGATATAGTTGTTTGTATGTTTCCTTTGCTGATTCTTCCATGATTATACGTGATGCCCAAGTCTTTTAACATATCTTCATCCTCAATATTTTTGTATAGAAAGCATAGATCTACCCTCAATCTTCGGTAATACAGTGAATAAAGGTTCAAACTCACTAATCTTTCACGATATTCTTTACTTCTCAGTCCCTTTATTTGTCTAGTTAATCTTTTTTGTACTCACTCAATGGAAAGTATATCTTCCCTATTATATGGGGCCCAAACCCTTGCACAATATTCCAGGTGCGGTCTAACCAGTGCCACATACAAGGGAACCAAAACTTCACTCTTTCTACTTGCGATATATTTTAATATACAATTAAGGAACTGGGTTGCTTTTTTAGTTGCTTTTACAATGTACCCTGAATTTTGCAAAAATGATTGCAAAAACTGGAATTCAAGAGGTTAAACTGAGATAATGGTTTGAAAAGTATTTCCAGAGTGGTCAACAAGAGGTCAATTCTGTGTCACAATGTTCTTTTTGTTACACCTGCTGAAACTGACAAGAACACTATGTGAGAAGCAGAATGTTCTGTTAATGAGCTCCTGCAAATACTTGTTATAAAAAGAGCTGCAATGCTTTGCAAGAGGGAGAGACAGAAAATGAAAGACTGAGATTGGAAAATTGAGAAGAAACACTCAGAAGGATGGTTTTGTTTTCTGTTTGTGCTGCATTTGTAAATAGTTATACTGAATAATTTTTATTTTTTATTTTGCTGTTATTAATAATAACATGCTATTTGCAAATTTGGAAACTGCTCCTGGTTTTCCTATGCTTCCTGACCTGTGCCTCAAAGACAAACTGAAAAAAGCACAGGATCTAGAAAGGGGATAATAAGAGAAACTACAAGTACTGCCAGGAACTGTAGGCAGGAAGATGGGGTAGTGAACTGCAAGGAATACGCTCCAGGGAAAGATGCTAGCAAAGGGGAGGCAGATGCAAGTAAAGTGGAAACAGAACAGAAGCAAACAGATAATGCTTCTTCTTTATCCGATATAGAAAGCAAAAGGATGCAGGAGGTAAATATTGATAGCACATCAGACAACGGGCAAAGGGACATCAGGGAGGCAGATGCTGAAAATTCAGGTATAAAGCAGGGAAGGAGTACAGGCAATGTCAAAGAGAGGGAGGCAACAGGGGAGCTAGGGGTGATAACAAGGTAAGGGGGCATGAGGAAGGGGTCAGGAAGGGGAATGAAGGGGCATTAGAAGGTGAGCAAGAAAGAGGGGAAGAGGAAACACAAGAGTCATCCTATTTGGGGACTCAGTCATTAAGGGCATCAGGTGGGGAGGAAATTGGAGCAGGAAGAGCTCAGTCTGGGTGGAATGCATGCCAGGATGATGCACACAAAGGCAAGGCACATCATCCCACAAGAAACAGAAGGCAGGAGAGGAAGCCCCACTTGGTAGTGTGCATTTGGGCACTAATGACTTGGTGGAAACAGTCTTGAGGAGGTCCAATCACAATTTAGAGAACTGGCAAGGGTGAATAAGGAGGAAGCATAGACAATTGCCTTCTCTGAGGGGCTGGATGTACCAAAGGCAAGTACAAACAGGAAACAAAGAACCAAATAATTCAATAACTGGTTGAGACAGTGGTGTGAGGCTAATGAGTTTGGGCTGGTATGAAACTGGGGGAAAACATGGGCAGACAATAATCACAATGCCCCAGAAAATGCTACACCTGAGTGGAGAAGGTACATCTGTCCTGAAACAGAAATTAGAGGAGTTTCTGGCATCCAGCTATGATTTAAACTTAATGGGGGCAAGACAAGGAAAACTAAATCAGTCAGAGGCTCAGGAAAGGAGGAAATATGCCATCTACCTAGATGGTTGAAATTAACAGAGAGAAGATTGGAGTGATGGAAGATGCAGGGAAAGGACAGAAACAAGAGATTGTCAGGGAAGGGGATGGAGAGTAGTCTTCAAGAATGCGAGGAGCCTGGCCAACAAGATGTCAAAGCTACAATAAATGAGAGTGGAGGGGGGGTTGATATAGCCACCATCACGGAATTGTGGGCTAACCCAAACAGAGAATGGGATTTAAAAATCCCAAGGATATAGGATATATAGGCAGGATAAAGTGGCAAGGGAGATGGGGTAGCCTTATACATAAGGAGGAATACAGTGCAGCAGGGAGGAAGGAAGGAGGAAAATGGAATCCATGTGGGTCAATTTGATTGATGCAAAGAAAAGGGGTGTTGATTGGGGGTGGAGTATAGACCCATCCAGACAGAGGAGAAGGATAGGGATCTAATAGAAGACATATGGCACAACTGCAGCAGGGACAACACAGTGTGGTAGTAGGAGATTTTAATCTACCAGGGGTGGACTGGTCCACTATGACTTCAGCTTGTAGAAGGGAACAAGACATTCTGGATGTGCTCCAGGATGCGTTCTTGATGCAGAAAGTAAAAGAGCCAAGTAGGAATGAAAATAACCTAGACCTCATGTTGGCCAATGGGGATCAGGTGAGGAAAGTGAGGGTTGAGGACCCCTTAGCAGGGAGTGACCATAGAACAGTATGGTTCTCCCTCGATTTGGGTAGAGAGGAAGCACGTACTGCCACCGAGGTCATAGATTTCAATAGGGCCGACTTCGGTAAGATGGCAGAGGTGCCGGAGAGGCATGTGGCCACCATAAAACTGGACATGGACACCACCCAGCAATGGGAAATCATTAAACTGGGGCTGGCAGAGGCCACAAAGTCCTGCGCAGTGAGGAGAGGTAAGAAGACAGGGGCCAAGAAACCAAGCTGGTGGACATAGGAGGTACAGACAAAGGTAAAGGAAAAAAGGGCAGCCTTTAAGAGGACTGACAGGGAAGCAGATAAAGAGGAGTACAGCAGGATGGCAAAGGAGGTGACCAGGGCAGTAAGGGTAGCCAAAGCTACAAAGGAGCAGAAGCTGGCTCAAGGTATAAAGAAGGGTGAAAAATGGTTCTTCAGGTACATCAGGGAAAAAAGGAACTGCATGGAGCAAATCTCTAGAATCAAGACAGAGGAGGATTGGGTGGAAAAGACAGACAAACAAGCGGAGGTACTGAACAAATATTTCTGTTCAGTATTCACAATGTAGAGGGATGGACTCATCCCACATGGACGGGGGGGGCAGAGGATTGGAGCCGGCAGAAGAAGAGATACCTGTGAAAAGGGTGCTAGAGGGACTAAGGTCCATATGAACAGTAAAGAACCAGGTCCAGACAGGATCCAACCAAGGGTACTGAGAGAACTCATGGAGGTCCTGGCAGCACAACTGATTAACTTATTTAACACATCACTTCAAGCAGGATGTGTGCTCCTGGTTTGGAGGATGGCACATGTGGTGCCCATCCATAAGAATGGCTCTTGGGATGAGCCGGGGAATTATCACCAGCCAGCCTCACGTCAATTGTGGGGAAACTAATGGACACTATCTAAAAGAGAGAATGGTGACATTCTTGAAGAAGAATGGTCTCCTGCTGACTGGCAGCATGAGTTCACCCAGGGAAGGTTATGCCAGACCCACCTGGTGGACATTTATGACTGGTGACTAGGACTCTTGATGAAGGAAAGGCAATTGACGTCCTATATCTAGACTTTAGCAAGGCCTTTGACTTGGTGCCTCACAGGAGACTGATTGGCAAGCTGAAAAGCCTGGGCATAGGGGAGAACCTGGTCAGATGGATTGGGGGATGGCTGGAGAACCGGCAGCAGATGGTGGTGGTTAGTGGGGAACTCTCAACATCCGGAATAGTCATCAGTTGCATCTGCAGGGCTCAGTGCTGGGGCCGGTGTTATTCAATATCTTTGTATCAGATATTGCAGAGGGGGTACAGAGTAGGATGAGCCTGTTTGCCAATGGCACTAAACTGGGAATGGTGGTGGACAGAGTAGAAGGCAGGAGGGTACGTCAGAGTGATCTAGACACATTGCAGAAGTGGTCTGACACTTGGCAACTGGGGTTCAATGCCAGTAAGTGTAGGATTATGCAATTCAGAACCAAGAATCCAGGGCACAAATACCAGTCGGGGGGTGAACAGCTATCGGTCTCCACTGAGGAAAAAGATCTGGGTGTGATGGTCACTGGTCACATGGATCACTCAGCCCAGTGTAGGAAAGTGGTGATAAAGGCCAACAGGATACAGGGTGCATAGCAAGGGCATCTCCTCAAGGAGTGAGAGATGATCCTGCTGCTGTATAGGTCACTGGTGAGGCGCACCTAGAGTACTGTGTACAGTTCTGGCACCACTTCCTAAAAGGATATTAGGCTATTGGAAGGGCACAGAGGAGGGCAACAAAGATGCTGAATGGGATGAGGAAAAGCCCTTTGAGGATAGGTTGGATGAGCTCAACATGTACTCTTTGGAAGATCAAAGGGCAGAGGGACATGATCAAGATCTTTAAGTACTTAAAGGGCATAAATAGGGTCAGCCCTGAAGGTCTGTTCAAATTCAGGAAGAAGGGAATTATGAGAGGTATCATCAGAAGCTGGACGGGGAGGTTCAAGGATATTTTTCACAGAGATGGTGGTGGAGGAGTGGAATGTATTGTCTGAGGATCTGATTTCACTGATAACAGTGGAGGGATTTAAAAGGCGGTGGGACAGGGTTAATGGTAGAATTAGACCAAGAAAGGAAAAGAGGGGATGGGGTAACATCAGTGGTAATCACTGGGAGCAGCAGATGTGATAGACCATAAGACCTGTATCTGCTGGCTTTTTTCTATGTTCATATGTTGCAGTCAAGAAAAGCCTGCATAAGTCTGTCACTCACAGGCCCAACCAAACCCAACTGCCCACTAGTCCCCACAACTGACAAACCTGAGAGAGGTCATGACTACTGTCCACTGACACTCCTAAGGCAGCTGACTATGGAAGAAATCCCATCAGGAAAGAAAAAGCCCTGCATGGACCCCCTGCAAACCAGACAAGCAACAGAGAAGAACAAGCATTTGTCAATGCAGAATGTTTGCTTGCTGGTACTGGCATTGGTACTGCATGAGTTAAAGAGGTGCATAATAGGATTGGCAGAGAAGTATTGAACTAAAGCTAACCCCTACCCACACCCAGCAGAGATTGATAGGCATTGGGGTATGCCTTTGTGTCATCAGCCATAATGTTCACACCTTTCCACCTCACCTCACCCTGCAGACACTGACTGGTGTCATAGTGCACACTCACCCCATTCCATAAGGAAATAAGCTAAGATGGGTGCAGTATAGGTGAACGAGGTGAATGTTAGGGCCAAACACACCAAGGCACACCTCGATGCCTGTCAGTAGCTGCATGGTGGGGGTGGAGGTGAAATGGCTTGAGCATTACCGCTGATTACCCCAAGCCACACCCCAATGCCTGTCAGTCTTTCTGGCACCACAGCGTTATGATACTGTGTTCAAAGATAGGAAAATGATGTGCTGAAAATACCACACATGACACACAACAAGGATCCTCAGGTTTCAGCCTCACAATATTTCCACTTACAGAAACCAACTGGATTTCCCAACCACACACTAAAACAAACAACCCAAGCAGGGCACAAAGTGTATGCAAGAAAAGTAAAATTCTGGTAGTAGAACAAACTAAATGCACTTCATATTTTCTTCGTTCTGTACTAATTAAAAATAAATTATTTAAAGAGACAGCATACTTCAATAGTGGTTACAGCAAAGCGCGGGAACCAGGATTCCCAGGTTCAAATCCCACACAACCATTTGCATGTGGTGTGATCCTGAGCAAGTAATTTAAAGTAGCAGTGCAACCTATCCAGGAAGTGATCAATTTCAATGTTCTGTAGATGCACAGAAAATACAGTGCCTGCCTGTCTCCCCACCTTTTACTGCTGCTGTCGACATGGTGGGCAGCAGAAATGTAAACAAAAGCAGAGGACAACTAAGCAGATCATGGGGAAATAGTACAAGGGCGGCAAGAAAGAGTACCAGGGACATGCTCAACAGAGCACAGGGAATAAACGGTCAAAAAAACACAGATTTTTTTTTTTTACATAGTACTGCTTCTTTAATCTCTCATTCCAGCTGGCTGTAAAAATGAACAAAAGCAGATCTCCACCAATAATGACATACCTGCATCACAGCTGTGCTATCCCTAGTAAATATGTACAGCAATCGATCATATTTTAATCATATGGTTTTAGTCAAAAAAAAGAAAATGTGAACTTGAGATAGAATAAGGATTTTGAGTCCATCCTGTTTTCCCTTCTCAAATTGCCATGATTTAGGAACTGTCAATGTGGGTTCATAAATATTACAAACCACACATTTTGAAAAAAACTGTCTGGATTTTAATTAAACAGAACGTTCCAAGATGTTTTACTTTCACCAACATGAGAAAGCCCCATCTATAACCCTCATTTAAAAGAAAACCAAAAAACATAGTAATGGTATAAAGCAACCCGATCTGTTTTAACTCCAAGAACTTTTTGGCTTTCACTTCACCCAAAAATATATGTGCATCCATCTTTTTTCCACACAGTGCAATTCAAATTAATGTTTAAAAAAAGGTAGAGGAAATAAAAGCACACACCTCACTCACTCCACCAAATCGTAGCCTCAGGCTGTTGTATATAAATACCATCAGACTTCATGGCTGCCTCGAGTGCAACTCCGTGCAAAAGAGCTAGCATTAAAAATAATTTCCTAAGAATAAATTTATTGATGCAATATGATTTTCCCCTTCTTGAACTTGAGTGTGGGATGGGGTCTGCTCAATGCAAACCCCCAAATTTCTCCATCAGAAAGGGTTTAAGCACTGAACTGAAGGCTGCGCAAGACACATCACCAAAGGTAGAGAGCTCCATCAGCAGCACTGTCTACCATTACAAATACAGCCCCCTCCTACTGCCTTACCTTCTGTGCCAAGATGCTTTGTGGTCCCTTCAGGTCTTCGTGGTTGCAGCAGCAGCAGGCGGTTGGGCAGGGGGTGCAGATCGGGGTCACAGATGTGACAATGAGAAGGATGATGTTGTGACTCACTGCTAGTCCAGAATGGGTTCCCATAAGCCATGGCTACATTTCACTACTACTTATTCTTTCCTTACATCCCATGCTCCATGGTCCTAGCCACTGGAAACAGTCGAGTACAACTAGCGCTGCTACTCAGTATCATTGCTCAATTCTGTGGGGCGGAAATGAGGTCAGTGAAAGAGGTAGGGTGGCAGTGGCTATGTTTGTGAGGGGCCAGTTGTTATGGCAAACACAGCATCTAAGAGAACAAGAGTGGGGTGTAACCAGGAATTTCTGATCTGCCCACCAAGTGGAGTCACTGCTACCCCCCCATTGTTCAGCCCAGCTACCACTTTCACCCCACTGTCCATGACCTGTTCGTGCCCTCTTCGCCCAACACAAGGGTCATTCTCTGTTGTATAGCTTAGCACACCACTAGCCATACTGTAACCAACAGTTGTCAGTGTAACATACTGGCTCTTGGTTACAATACTGCATTGTAACAAACCTCTATACCACATCAACATAGCCAGTCCCACAGAGGTCCAGTAACATACCACTAGCAATGCCACCACATCACTAGCCACATCACCAGCAGTTTTCAGACTAACAGACTGACTTTTGGTTACAATGTTGCATTGTGACAAGCCTCTGTACCACATCAAGGTAGCCAGTCCCACAGAGGTCCATTCACATACCACTAGCCCTGCCAGACAAACAGACTGGCTTGTAGTTACAATATTGCATTGATACAAGCCTTTGTACCACATCAAGGTAGCCAGTCCCACAGAGGTCCATTCATATACCACTAGCCATGCCACCACACCAAAAACAATTGTCAAACTAACAGACTGGCTTTTGGTTACAATATTACATTGTGACAAGCCTCTGTACTACATCAATGTAGCCAGTCCCACAGGAATCCATTCACACACCACTAGCCATGCCACCAAATCACTAGCCACACAATATTGCATTGTGATAAGCCTCTGTACCACATCAAGGCAGCCAGTCCCACAGAGGTTCATTCCCACACCACTACCCATGCCACCACACCACAAACAGTTTTCAGACTAACAGACTGGGCTATGGCATAACAGCAACCTTAAAACCCATGAAACAGTAGCTTCAAGTCATGGCCCCACCCCCATTTACAGTTCCACACTTTTCAGTCATGGAAACACACATTTTAGGAGTAAGTGAAACATGTGAAAAAATCATAGATGGACTTGAAAATATGGAGAAAGTAGAGGTGGGCAGGTTGGCCGATTAGTAGTCTGCATTTGTAGTTTAATAAAACTGCTCCCACTACATAGCAAAAAAAATGCAGTTTCATAAAACTGTTACCACTCGACAGAAAAAATGCAGTCTGCATTTGTAGTACTATAATAAAACTATGTTCCCACTAGCCAACAAAAAGTACCATCTGCATTTGCTGTTGAATTATACTGCTCCCAATAGCCAGCAAGCAAAAATACACAAGCCAGCACTGATTGAGATTCCCATTTCATATGTACCACACAATAGTAGGCGCTCCGCAACCAGACACAACAGAAGTTGAGGCAATGCAAGAATTACACCTAAAGATCTATCCCATTCCTTTATAACACTTTTATCACTTGCAAAGTTGCATTTAGAACACATCTCACTCACTGACAGCTGTACTAGAGGTACAGTAGTAAGGCTGCTGATTCAGGACAGAAACAGATCATGCCTGTCTCTTACTGTACATTGTATGTGCTGTACTGGTATGTGCTTTCCACCCATCAGATGGAATTCAGTGCATTTTTATAGGATAGGGTGGTATCAGTTTTGTCATATGTACTGTACAGTGACTGGACTAATTAATATTCAGCCATTCTACAGTACTTCTCAGCAGGCAGGATAGGCAGAGATAAACCATTATACTATTCCTATTTTCCTTTCTCCATTTTCTCTCCACTTTTGTTGCCAGTACCCCCACAATGCCTCTACTCCCTTTTGTCCTGTTGCAGGACTGGAGAACAGCAGGAAACATAACATTTTGGACTACAAATGCCTCCAAATGAGGAACTTAGAAGCCTGTGGCAGTCTGGCAGCATGAGCAGAACATAGCTTTGTGAACCTGCATACACTTACCATAAATCTAATTCTGGTTTCATATTAAAAAAATAACCAGTCATAGAGCCACAAGTTTGAGCACTGAATTCAAGACTTGACAACAATGGAGTTTGCCCTTTAAGGGCAGACCAGGTTGTCTCTGTTGCACCCTTCCTCTTCTTCATAGGATGGTTGTGCTCAGGAGGAGGGAGGAAGGAAGGGGAAGGGCTAAGGGTCAGAACAATGGGAAGGTAACAGGAAGGGGAGGGGTGAAGGGAGGTACATAAGGGACAGCACAAGGGGGCCTCAGCCACTTTTGCTGGAGTTTTTGATCTACATCAACTGCAGCACGTCGGATTGGCAAATTCTTTTGAGGTTTGTTCACCAGGTGAGAGAGGTAAGGAAACAAACAAATGATTTGTAGGAGGAGATGTGAAGTTGTTTAAAAAAAGAGAAATAATATATATATATATATATATATATATATATATATATATAATAAGAATAAATATGTTACAGTATATAACAGAGGAAAATAGCTTGGATAGATTAATGCACAAAGATATGATGGAATACAAGGTGAAGCAGGGAATTTTTGGATAAACAATAGGCTGTGTTTTAAAAAGAAAAGAGGGAATAAGAGACAAAGATGAGCTGGGGGTTGTGACTGTTACAAGGTCATTTCAGCCTATTTTGGCTTAACTGGTAATGATAGTAGCATCTGCTCAAACAAGTTGTGAGGACAAGCAGGCATACAAGATGCTTGAGGCACACACCACAGGAGGACTGCAATATCGATGGGGTCAGATGATGGAAGCTGGGGCATTTTGTTAGGGTTGCTGGTGGGATTAGCAGGACTGAAAGAGGCCCTGAAGCAAGGGAGCGAGAGCGATCCGACCACGTGGCGTGACATCACACGCTGCATTTTGGTGTCTGTAATGAAAGTTTTTCCCATTTGTTGTGCTAATTGCCGATTTGGGACTGTTTTTGCTTGCTGGGAATCAGTAGTAGGCCTGGAAGAGGCCCTGCGGTAAAAGGCACTGGTAGTAGGACAAGCAGCATTAGTGGCTCAGTGAGTAAGATGCTTGCCACTGATAACAAAGGTTGTGGGTTTGGTTAGATGGCAGGAGCCTTGCAGGAGGATGATTGTGGGTGAGAGCGCGACCCAGGACCACGTGGTGTGATGCCACATGCCGCGTGGGGGTTTGGGAAAAAGCCTTTCCTTTGGTTTCTATGCTTTTGCGGCTTTTTGTGGCTGTTTTTTGTTGTACTGGTAAGAGTAGTAGGCCTGGAAGAGGCCCTGAGGCAGAGGGAGAAAGAGCGCGATCCGGGACTACGTGGCGTGACGTCACATGCCGCATGGGCATTTGGGAAAAGCTTTTCCAGTTGCTCTGTGCTGTTTGCTGCTTTTGTGGCCATTTTTTAGTCATCATGGGGAAAGTAGTGGGCCTGGGAGAGGACCTGAGGCAGAGGGAGAAAGAGCGCAGCCTGGGACCATGCAGCGTGACGTCACACGCCGCGTGGTGGTTGCAGTGGAAGCCGTGCCCCTTTTGGTGGAGCTGCTTGCTGTGTCTTGGCCCCCCCTTTTGGGTGGTTGCTGTCGAGGGAAGAGGCTGGTAGAGGCCTGAACAATAGGAATAAGACCATTTTCCTGTGACCACTTGGCGTGACGTCACACGCCGCGTGGTGGTTACAAGGGAAACCCCTTCCCTCTGCTTGGGGTGCTGACGGCGTGGTGCCCTGGTGGGGATTAGCCCAGCGCAGGCTGGGAGGCTGGGAAAGTTGCATCATCCACTGGGAGGAAGCTCCTGGGGAGGCCAGCATGGCTCAGCGTTTGTTGAGGGACAGCAGCAGGATGTTTTAGTGGCTCGAGGGGAGTTTAAAAAAAAAATATATTAAAAAAAAGGCAGTTGAGTGGATGCAAAGGGGGGAACGAATTGGTGGTCAGACAGGGGCCAGCAGAGGGGTCCTGTAACAAGGGGAGTGGAAGCACGTCGTGACCACGTGGCATGACGTCACACGGGGAAGCCATGCAACAGGTGCAAGGGTGGGGGATCTGAATAGAAGAGCAGTGGGAGGGATAGGAGAGGGCAAGTAAGAGGAGGTGAGCATGAGCCACAAGGGAGATTGGCTCATATTAAAGCAGAACTGACGTACATGCAGAAGAGCTAAGAGGGGCTAATGAAGAGGCCAAAGGGGGAGTGGCCCACGAAGCATTGGGTCACTCCACAATGGACATGGCAGAGAGCAGCCAAGGGACCTGGCGACCTATTGAGCATGCTGGAGGCCTTTACTGGGAGCCCAACTGGTCATGGAGGCGTGTGGCGTGAGGGACAGAGGAAGGCATTACAAATAGGTATATATATATATATATATATATATATATATATATAATAATTATCTTTTCTCTTCCGTAGTTGTCTTCACAGAGCAAAGGAAAAGAAGGACATGGCACCAAAAAGAAGAGAAGGCCATCAAAGGAAGATGCTTACAGGGCTATAATTGAATTGGCAGAAAAAGCCAACAGAATGTGGGAACTGGTGGAGGGGGAGGAACCAGGGAGACCCGGGGAGAAGAGAAAAGCGGGCCCAGGAAAAGATGACAGAGGGAAACAACCAGCCGAAGGGCCACGCAGTCCCACTAGGGTGCCACCAGTGGTAGTGGGACCCGTCAAGACGGTTGATCAAGTACCTCTGCAGCCTATAGACCCGGTGACGCCAGTACCCCCCCGATCAAGGTGGGATCTCCCTGGCTGAACCCGGACCTGATTCCCAGAACGTGGTGTTCCCTCCGCAACCCCTAGTAAATCACCCTCCTCCTCAACTGCAGGGAGTAACACGGAGACACTTGGAAGACTCCAGGCAGCACGGCCCGGACAAGGTTACAGGTAACACATCCAGTGCAGTGGGGGACAGTATAAAAGAATATATAGGGCAAATTGTGGCGGCGCTGGGGACAGGAGGTATAGGGCAGATGGAATCGGCCCTGGCAGAGATTAGGACTGAGAAAGAGGTGCCAGGAAAAAATGAAAGAGGTGCAGAGAGAGAAGGAAAAGGTATAAGGGAGATAGGTGCACCTGGGATGAGGATAGGCGAGCATGTGCCACTGGCCACAAAGGAAAAAATATGGAAAGGGGAGTATGTGGATATATTCACTTTGGTGAGCCAAGAAGCGGCAGCCAAGTACAAGGAAACTGAGGGCATAGGTAAGAGTGAAATGGCAGCGACGATAGTGCTTTTAGGGAAGAAAGAGGATGACAAGTTCACAAAAGGGAAGACTTAGGATGGGTGGTTCCCAGGTTTTACCACTTTCTCAGCCATCATCCTGGAAAAAAGGCCGGAGCTGGGCATCCCACTCATTATTTATTCCTTGATAATATGGAGGGCAAAAGCAAAGGGCAGGTTGGGGTGGTTATACTATGATGAATTTTTTTGGCAGAGAATGGCGACATTTGGGGACATGAGATGGGACACAACCAGATAGATTTATGGACTGATTACGTAACAGATCAGTCCACACCCGAAGGTGAGTAGGGGAAAAAGGGGTTAACGCCCCAGAGATGCAGCTGGGCTTAAAACAGGGCCTTCTGCTCATGGCCTCAAAGTCGTTTCCGGCATGCTTGTTCAAAATGCGGGGGAGGGCACCGCAAACAAATGTAGAATGACATGGGCCCATGGGCAGGGGCAGGGGTTAAGGGTCAGGTCAGCAGTTTTCGAGAAAGCCAGGGGTTTAAAAGGCAAACATGGAGCAGGGGAGGGCAGGGTAGGGGGAACATGAGTAGAGGGGGTCAGAATCACTGAGAGAAGAAAGGTTGCACAAAACGAGAGGGAAGGGCCAAGGAGGAGTAACGGGGGGCACGACAGGGAGCAGTTTGGGATGGCCAGAACCCCCATCAACTTGAAGGCATGGACAGCCTGTCTGGACAGATATCTGGACACGAGCATGTGAGATATGTTTATAGGAGGTTTTAACACAGGGTTTTCACTGCAGTGTGGGGGGCCCAGACAAGTGAGAGAGGCGAGCAACCTGGGGTCAGTAAAAGGAAAGGAAGAGATGTTAAGACAGAAGATAGAGAAAGAAAAGGCAGCAGGGAGGGTAGAGGGCCCATTTAACACCCCCCATTGTAGAACATGCAGATTTCGCCATTGGGTTTGGTACCCAAGAAACAGGAAGGAGAGTACAGGGTGATCCACCACCTGTCCTATCCAGAAGGGGACTAGGTGAATGATTTCATCAGTGAGGAGCATAGTAAGGTGACATATGCGACACTAGAGGACTCAGTCCGGATAATCCGGGCCACAGAGGATGCAGGGATGGCAAAAACGGACATTGAATCCACTTTCAGACTGCTGCCAGTTAGGAGAGAGGACTGGGATCTATTGGGTTTTAAAAGTGGGGGACAGTATTATTTTGACAAAGCAATGCCAATGGGATGTTCCACAGCATGTGCTACATTCGAGGCATTCAGCACCTGCTTGCAGTGGATATTCCAGGAAAAAATGGGTTATAGGACAGTCATCCATTATCTGGATGATTTTCTTTTCATTGGGAGGGGAGGGGGAGAGACTCAGCGAATGCTAGTCAAGTTTCAGGAATTGTGCAGGGAGCTAGGGGTCCCACTGGCACCAGAAAAAACAGAGGGGCCCAACAGGGTTATGGAGTTCCTGGGGATCGAGATAGATGCCCCGAATGAAATATTTAGACTACCGGATAAAAAAGTAAGTAAATTGAAGGAACTAATCCAGGTACATGCCAGCAGGAGAAGAGTACAACTAAAAGTAGTGCAGCAGGTACTGGGGCACCTGAACTTCGCCTGCAGGGCCATCGGACCAGGAAGGGCATTCACAAGGAGGTTAGCTAGGGCTACAGCAGGGGTCAACAAACCACATCACTGGGTGGACCTGACACAAGGTGTCAGGGAGGATGTCAAAATCTGGGAAGAATTCCTTAGGGAGTATAATGGGTGCTCTTTCTGGCAAGAGGAGTGGCTATACAACACAGACCTCACCTCTACACAGATGCTGCTGAGGGGCTAGGCATGGGGGGTTACCTGAGGGGTAGATGGTTTGCAGGACCCTGGCCTGCCAGCTGGGTGAGGGATGGGAAAGTGAGAGATGTAACATTACTGGAGCTCATGCCCATATGGGCATGTACCTTGGTCTGGGGGGAGGAACTACAGGATCAGAAAGTGACATTTTGGTGTGACAATAGAGCAGTGGTGGATGTTCTGAACAACAGTTGAGCCAGGTCAGACACAGTCATGCAGGTATTACTACTTTTAGTGTTAAGGGCTTTGCAGCTGAACATGTCATTCAGAGCAAAACACATAGAAGGGGTACACAATACCCTGGCTGACAGCCTTTCCCATCTGCAGCTGGACCATTTTCAGAGGCTGGCACCGGCAGCGGAAGAACTAAAAACTCCCATACCAATGAACATCTGGGACGTTGGCAAGAAGAAGCAGAACTGTTGTTTCACAGCTCATGGGTGTCTCGAACTATGAGGGCCTACTATGGGGCCTGGCGAGTGTTTCAAACATTCAGGGCAGAGCACCATATGGAGGTAAGTAGGCCACCCACAGAGGAACAGTTGGGAATGTTCACCATGGAGCAGTGGCAAAAAGGTACTGCCCACACCACAATGGGAGTCTACTTGGCAGGGATTAGTGTTATCTGCAGCCTAAAAGGGTGGAAGGACCTGACCAAATCATTATTCATCAGAAGAATGATGCAGGGATGGAGCAGGTTGAAACAAGAGCTAGTAGATAATAGAAGGCCTATAGGGGAGCAGTGACTAGTAAAGCTAAAGGATGTGCTCCCGGCAATACGCAGATCAAAGGCTGAGGCCCAGCTATTTCACACAATTTATGTAGTAATGTTTGCAGGGGCCATGAGAGTGAGTGAGGTGGTAGGCCATGGGAAAGAAGACAAGGAAGGGGGGTTAGAATGGGAAGATATAAGCTGGAGGGTGAATGAGATACGGATCAAGATCAGGAGGTCAAAAATGGATCAAAGAGGACAAGGTTGCATAGTGATGCTGAAGGAGCAGGTAGAGATTGCAATATGCCCAGTACAGGATCTGTGGATACAGGCTCTGTGGTCTTTCGCCACAGAGCATGGGATGAGGACAGGGAAATTATTTGTACGTGGTGATGGGAAAAGGGTCACCGGCTACCAAGTCACAGCATTGCTCAAAAAGGGCATGCAATTCATGGGGGAAGACCCGGCTAATTATTCATTCCATTCCTTGCGGATTGGGGCTGCCTCACAGTGGGCAGCAACGGGAGAGACGGTGAATGATATTTTGAAAAGGGACGCTGACGGTCTGCCAGTTATAAGAGATACATTCGAGCACTGAAATAAGAAATTGAAAGTTGTGCTCCTGTTTTTAACTGCAGATCTGGGAGGGCAAGAAATGGTAAAGGGGAGGAAAGGGGATACTACGTGATGACACTGAGAACATGTAAATAATTAACTTTGCTTTAACCCCATAGGTAGAGAGAGGATCACTGGAAGTCTGGATCTGAGGCCATTCCTATATTTATTGGGCTGGAAAGAGATCAGAGAAGAAGGCTGGGAAAAAGCAGCTGTACCAGGATGTGAAACAGTGTAGGCTGGTCTGGCATGGCATACGGGGATGAGATGGGCACAGCTGCTTCCCACCTTGAAGGAACTCAAGGGATGGCGCCCCAGTCCAAACCTGATTATTATACATCTAGGGGCAATGACCTTGCAGGCAAGCCATGGGTAGACACATACTTACAGATAAAAAGGGATCTAGGAGCAATACAACAGTGGTGGCCTCAGGTATGCCTTGCCTGTCGGATATGATACCAAGAAGGGTGGAGGCAGGAGACAGCCACAGAAGTGGTGCAGAGGGCCAGAAGAAAGATGAATAGAAAGGTAGGGACATTGTCAAGGCAGATGGGAGGACAAGTGATACTGCGGGTGTAGAAGAATAGGTAGAAGACTCTACAGGTCAGATGGTGTGCACCTGTCAGACCCTAGCCATAGACATGTTCAATACAGAAACAATGAGCTTTATAGAAGCATGGAGGAAACATGCAAAATGGGAAATAAATAAAAAAAAAAAAGAAAAGAAGGAAGGAGTAAAAAGGATCTTCCCTGAGGAAGGAGAATAATACCTAAGTATGGGGAAGCCAGTCATCAACGCAAGCTGGAGACTGGCTAGTGGGGAAAAGGGGAGGAGGAGGGAGGAAGAAAAAGGAATAACACAAGAAGAGGAAGAAGATGAAGGAGAAAGCGGTCTCGGTTTTACCGTTACCTAAGGGGAAAGGGGGAATCCAGGACAATGGAGTTTGCCCTTAAGGGGCAGACCAGGTTGTCCTGGTGCACCCTTCCCGCCTAGGATGGTTGTGCTCAGGAGGGAGGAGGGAGGAAGGAAGGGAAGGGCTAAGGGTCAGAACAATGGGCAGGTAGCAGGAAGGGAGGGTGAAGGGAGGTACATAAGGGACAGCACAGGGGCCTCAGCCACTTTTGCTGGGTTTTGATCCTTCCCACCCACTCTACTAGGCAGAGCAAGAGGGGAAGACAGTCAAGATGGGACTGTATGGTGGGTCTGTCAAAGGTGGATGACAGACGTGTCCGGTCGGACAGTTTGGACTGCCAAAGGTGGATGGCAGATGATAATGTGGATATGGACTGCCAAAAGTGGATGGCAGGAGAAAAAGGGGAAAAAGGGGGGAGAGGAGAGGAGGGGAGGGGGGTGAGAAAAAAGGAATAACACAAGAAGAGGAAGAAGATGAAGGAGAAAGCGGTCTCGGTTTTCACCGTTACCGAACGGAAAAGGAGAAGAAGAAGAAGGCACCCAGGTTTTCACCTGGGGGGAGAAAAGAGGAAGAAGGAGGGATAATCAGAGATTGATATATGGATGGAAATAAATGAAATTCTGAAAATATGATAATAAGAAATGAGAAATTGAATATGGAATTATGAAGTATAAATAAATTAATTGCCAATCTGAGCACAACAACAAACAATGGTCTCTGTCTTTTTGTGAGGGAAAAGGGGGGAATCCGGGACAACAAAGAGATTAGACACAGTTCTCAAGTCGAGACCCTTCGGTTCAGACTCTGAACCGAAGGGTCTGTACCTGAGAACTGTCTCTGATTTCACTGTTGGAAAGCCAGTGCTGAAACTTGTATAATGTTATTTTCAGATCAGCAAGAAATACACCCTTGGACACCTAGAGATTTGAACTTGATCCTTAAGTGTTTTGCCCAAGGTAAGATCACATTCACAACAATTTGACATGCAGTAGTACATGGAATATGTAGTAGCTCTCTGAACTGAGAGAGCTACTACATATTCCTACCCTATGTCAATTTGTGAATGTGACCTTACCTTGGGTAAAACACTTAAAAAGCAAGTTAAAATCTCTAGTATTCCGAGTGTGTATTTCTTGCTGATCTGAATATAACATATGATAATATGCACACAGCCCGATCATAACAGAATCAAAATAAAATAGGATTCAGAGATGTCGGGCAGACAAAGCAAAATTTAAAAGAACCAAGATACCCAACCTGGTAGGTAGCATTTTAGCAAAGGCTAACAGGCTCTGAGCTGCAAATCTGGAGACCTGGGTTTGAATCCCACAGTCCCCAATCACATGCTGTGTGATCCTGAGCATGTCACTTTACTTCCCTGTGCTCCCAGGTCTCACCTATAAACAAGCTTTCAGCTTACTGTGCTACTCCTGATTAAACAATTGGGGAAGAAAAACATCCATCCATCTAGTAACAGGGGTGTAGTCAGGAATTTTAAATTTGCACTCAAAGTAACCTTCCCCCGGCACTGTGCTGTGTACCATAAAACAAAGCAAGCCCAGGTCAGGTCAGGACCCCAGCCAGGTTGATTTTATTTTCTTCCAGTAAAGCCACCTGGTAGCTGGTCCACCATTCAATTCAATCAACTTACACACAGTCAGTGACACTCTAGCTATCTATTCTAACTAATGCTGAAGCCTCGTCAGTTCACAGGAATGGCAATTTCATTGGTAAAAAAAGCACTTGCCAATGCCGAATGTTTGCTTGCTGCTATTAGCATTGGGAATGCAGGAGTTAGACAGATGCAGAATAGGAATGGCAGTGTACTTATTTATTTATTTATTTATTTATTTATTTATTTAAGAGATTAACCAGGCAGGCATACTGAGCGGGGACTGCTCATTTCCAGATGCGACCAGGGGGGGTTACATAGAAAATACAGCTGGAAATGTACAATACAGGGGTAACATCAACCGGTACAGCAATGGTAACAGAGCTAGACACGCATTTGATACAACTACTACTACTACAAGGTTAGTCCATAGACCGTAGAGTATATACAGACAGAAAATCATACAGGTATACAGTAATTTGCTGAGGCATATTAAAGCTGTCAAGGTTCATCTAGATTCCCCTGGGTTGTGTGTCTGGGTTGCTGGTAGCAGTTGCATGCATCAGAGAAATGGTCATGGAGGAGTGTTTTAAGGAGCCTAGGGGCGGTGGTTAGCCTGATGCGAGCAGGAAGATTATTCCAGAGTTTGAGCAGGTGGTATTTGAAGGTGGATTGGCCCTTTGAAGTGTGCATGAAAGGTATTTTGAGTAGCCTGAAGTCGGAGCATCTGAGAGAGTAGGCTGGGGATGGTTGTGCTGACAAAGCAGAGCTGAGGTGGGGGGGAGGGAATTTATCCAGAATTTAGCTGTGCATCCGACAGCAAGACTCAAGCAAGGGTAGTGCTAAGGAGCTGTATAGGTCACAGTGATGAGTGGTGGGGGGCATTCCAGGATGAAGCGACAGGAGGAGAGAAAGACTGGAGGAGAGGAGACAGCGGGGGTGACATCGGTCCAGGCATTCCAACATTCTTCTCTTCTCCTCTCAGGTCCAAGACAGACAACAAATCAACATCCTTCAGATGGGGGCTCAGCAGCAGAGCAGGATCATGGCCCAGGAACAGAGGGAGCAGGGAGGACAGCACACAGTGGGAGGGAGCGGGAGGTTGTTGTGTCACTCCAGGTGCACGGAACAAAGGGAGCGGTGGGACAGTACACAGTGGGAGGGAGCAGGAGGTGTTCATGCACTGCGGGTATGGGACCAGAGGGAGCAGGGCAGACAGCACACAGTAGGAGGAAGCAGGAGGTTTTCTCACTCCAGCATACGGGAACAGGAGGCAGCGGTGAGCAGCACACAGTGGGAGGAAGCAGGAGGGTTTGTTCCACTCTGGGGTACGGGACCAGAGGGAGCAGGGTGGACAGCACACAGTGGGAGGGAGCGGGAGATTTTTTTCCCACTACGGGGTACTGGAGCAGAGAGAGCAGGGTGGACAGCACACAGTGGGAGGGAGCAGGAGGTTTTGTTTGCACTCCGGGGTACGGGGACAGAGGGAGCGGGGCATACAGCACACAGTGGGAGGTAGTGGGTGGTTTTGTTGTCACTCTGGGGCACAGGACCAGAGGGAGCAGGGCTGACAGCACACAGTGGGAGGGAGCAGGAGGTTGTTGTTCACTCGGGGTATGGGAACAGAGGGAGCGGGGCGGACAGCACATAGTGGGAGGGGAGCGGGAGGTTGTTGTCACTCCGAGTACAGGACCAGAGGTGCAGGGTGGACAGCACGCAATGGGAGGGGGAGTGGAGGGTTTTGTTTAACTTCAACTGCCGTAACAGGAAGTGGGGCAGACAGCAGGCAGTAGGAGGAGGGGACGGTACCTGCACTCTGGGGTACAGAAACAGAGGAAGCAGGCAGACAGCACATGGTGGGAGGGAGCGGAGGTTTGTTTCCTTCTGGGTATGGGAACAGAGGAGCAGGGTGGACAGCACACAGTGGGAGGGAGCAGGAGGGTTTGTTCCACTCTGGGGTATGGGAACAGAGGGAGGCGGGGCAAACAGCTCACAGTGGGAGGAGTGGGAGGTTGTTGTTCAACACGGGGTACAGGAACAGAGGGAGCGGGGAGGATAGCACACAGTGGGAGGGAGCGGGAGGTTTTTTGTCACTCCAGAACATGGGACCAGAGGGAGTCAGGTGGACAACACTCAGTGGGAGGAAGCAGGAGTTTTTTTTTCACTCCGGGGCACGGGACCAGAGAAAGCGGGGTGGACAGCATGCAATGGGAGGGGCGGAGGTTTTTAACATTGGCTGCCATAACAGGAAGCTAGGGTGACAGCAGGCAGTAGGAGGGAATGGGAGGGTGTACCTGCACTCTGGGGTATGGAAACAGAGGAAGCGGACAGCACACAGTGGGAGGGAGTGGAGGGTTTTCACTCTGGGGTACAGGAACAGAGGGATCGGGTGGACAGACACAGTGGGAGGGAGCGGGAGGTTTTTTTTCACTCTGGGGTATGAGACCAGAGGGAGCGGGACAGACAGCACGCAATGGGAGGGAGCAGGAGTTGTTTTTTTTTAAACTTTGGCTGCCGTAACGGGAAGTGGGGCAGACAGCAGGCAGTGGGAGGGAGCGGGAGGGTGTACCTGCACTCTGGGGTACGGGAACAGAGGAAGCGGATGGACAGCATGCGGTGGGAGGGAGCGGGAGGTTGTCTTTTTCACTTCGGCTGCCGGGACGGGGATTGGGGGTCAATAGCACGCAGTTGGAGGGTTTAATGGCACTCCTGGTGCCACAATGGAGAGAGTCGGGTAAACAGAACTATTTCAGTATGCAAGGCACGCCCTGCAATGATGGGGCACTCCCTCATTGCGCGGAATTGGTGATGCTGCAATGATGAGCAGCCCCTCATTGCAGCCGCTAAAATGTTTCAACTTGTGCACTTCTGCAGAACCAGTGTCATCAGGACACTGGGCCTGTATGGATGCACACCGCCAAGCCCACAAATGCAGTGCTGGCATATGGCTGAGCACTGCGCACTCTCCACAACCCGCTTCCTAAGTTGCCGTACAACATAAAAATGGATGAAGTTGGGAGGTAGTCTGGCAGTGGGCTGAGTTGGGAAATGGGTAAAAAAATATAAAATGCAGTCTTAATATCCAGCTGTACACCTCAGCATCAGTTATGACTTATTATAAAACCCTAATGATTAGCCTCTGATATGGAACCTTATCTAATGTTTTTTTAAAGTCTCAGTATGTAGCATTCACTGTATTTCCTGGTCTGGCACATTTGTAATATTTTCAAACTAACAGATTTATGAGACAAAGACTACCCTTCATAAACCATATGCTGGCTATTTCTTGTGTGTGTTCTCTCAATACATGTTTACCCACTATGTCCTTTCAGATGGTTCTCAAGATTCCACCATCATTGAAGACTGACCAGTCTGTAATTCCTTAATACATACCTAGCCCTTTCTTCAGTACTGGTGTTCATTTGTAACTTCACAATCCTCGCCCCATCCCCCACTGACTGACCAATGAAAATGTCCTTTGCTGTTTGGGTTCAGAATAATCTGAGATTTTAAAATATCAGAAAATATTCTTATTTATGAGCTTCTTCTTAAAAGGTCATTAATATCCACTGGGTTCTGAAAATGAGATGTATCTTGCCTTAGCTATTCTGAATAAACAAACTGTAAAATAAAATCTCATGTGTAATCTACATAGAAGTGCACAGCATGACAACAGTCTTTACATATTTAGCTATCTGAACCATTGTTAATGGGAGATTTCCATCAACATCTAGCATTTGTTTTGGTATATAATATCAAAGGAGTGAATCTTGTGATGCTACTGGAACTGCTAGTCAGTGAATCAATTTAACATCCTATAATGTGGTCAACAAATGTGTTAACTTCTGTCAGATGAAATGACAAAAAGTCAAGAACATTAATACAGATAGTTAACCAATCAATAATCTGTCCTTAACATTTCTCAGTAGTTAATTCTGCCTATTAATCAAAATTAAAACATTGTGATGTGATGTGGGTGTAAGGTCCTGTGCATTCACACAGAATTACTGAAGCATTTCCATGCATACTGTTCGGGCCAAACTTGTTAGTCATGCTAACACAACAACAGCTTAATATAAGCACAGTCCATGTGTTTGAATAAATTTCCCAAATATATGCCACAATATGCATCCACATGATGTAAAACATAAATTATCCTCAGAATGACTTGGCCATGGACAATTTAATCTTAAGCATACAATTACTGACATCTAGAGTGACTTGCTTCTGCTTGTTTTAAAATGAATGTAACCTTTACAGCATCTCCAGATGGTTCATTTAATGCCTGCTGTTGGCTTTTGCTGAAAACTAGCTTTATAAAAATTAAAAGAAAACCAATATAAATTGTGTAGGAAATCCAAATCAGTGTCATCTCAGTAATGGTGCTAGTGCATTACTGAATGGTAATGCCTTTGTTCCTAGTAAACCTAACTGGCTGAATTTTTAGCCAGTAAGGTTTCACTAGGAACAAACTACATCACCAGTCATTCATTCATTCATGTGGGATCCATTATCAAGGGGGCACTGAATAGAGCAGATGCTGTGCACCAGGAGATAATTTTCCTTATTACAGGTCACATTTTGTTGGGTACTAGTGGAGGGAAGAGGGTGGTGAGGGTCAGAAGGGGGTTGGGTGGGGGCCTTATGACTTAACCTGGTGGTGGGATTGAGGTGGGGAGGCAGGGTAGTGTGTTTGGTGCATGGGTGGGGAAGGGTATATTGAAAGTTTATGTCACTCTAGTACTTTGAAATTTGCCAGGTTGGGGGAGGGTGGAAAGGAAGAAGTGTGCCTGTTAGGGATGGAGGGGAATATGACTAGAACGTTTTTGGGAGGTTGGGGTGCTTATAGCACAGTTGTTGGTGGTATGGGGATATTTCAGTTTAAGTTTTTTTAAATAAATCTGCATGGTGAAGTTGATTCAGCTGTCATGAAATTCACAAAATTTGTGAAGTGCAAATTTCCACACATTCACTCTAATTTCACCATCAAATTAAAATTTTTATGAATCTCTTCTTCCAGAATTATGTATTGGTTTTGAGAAATACTGAATATATTTTTATTAGAGGCTTTTTGCTTTACCATTTTAGCAAGAACATTATGAAGAATTGTTGCAAAAACCTACTATACTAGTATGAGTTAACTGCAATGATAATGCATGATTCTAAGATTATTTATAAAGTTTTCTGATTAACAGTCACTCTTTTTTTACATAAACAGAGCTACTTCCAGCAGCAGGGCACCTGTGAAACAGAGCTGGAAATGGCACTGAAGTGTGTGCAGTGCATGGTTTTCTTGATCTTCAGCATTACTGGTTGGCTTCTTCAGGCCACGTGGCTTGCTAACAACTTGGGCATGCTGAGTGTTGTATTTTCTGTAAGAAGTGCTGTGTCATAGAAGGCTGAAGTGCCAAAATTGCAATGGGAAGCCAAGTTCCATTGGATTTGCTTTCCCAGTGTGCAAAATGTTGAATTTCAATTTATCATCAGTTTATCCTTGGGATGGAGTAAGACGGATAAGATGAAGGGAATAAGGTGAAAGGAGAGCTAAGAATTAATTTATGCAACCCAATATTTGGTCAAGAAAGGAAGATCAGTATGATAAATGATAGACCTCAAGGAAGGGGAGAGTCAGGTTAGCATAAAGAGAGTAGTGTTGGGTAAGTGGTGGTGCATTTGGGGGAAAGTGGCACACATAATGGAAAATGGGGTAAAGTCTGGCTAAAGTGGACATGAAAGCTACACTGTAAACCATGTTTGCATAGTCAAACACCAGCATGATCATCTTGAGAATGTTCTCATGGCACACTGAGTGTGGAAGGTAGGATTTGTTGCAGTACTTTGCACTATGGTTAGGGTAGATTTTTGACAATGATACTGATGTGGGTAGGTACTCTGAGGTTTTAGTCCAGCTACAAACCACAATACTTGAAATAGGACAGCACATCAAGTGGATTGTCATTTGAGGTCATGAACACAAGGGTGTGAGATAGTCTTGATCATCTTTCTGTTGAGTGTAAGAAGTCATGGAAACAGTCTTTCCTTTTTAGTGACAGCTGCTGAAGCAGACCCAGCATTAGATGTCAAAGTTCAATGGTAATGGCAGTTCACACTCGAGGGATGAGCTAACAGTGGTAAAGAAGTATTGTGTCATCCACATACTTGCAGATGGAAACAGAGACATAGACAGAAGAAAGGTCATTTAAGAAAATACAGAAAAGAATGGGGCCAAGACTGAAGCCATGAGTGACATTAGATTGATCGACAGATGGATAGGTCATCAGCCATCTAGGCAAACTGATGAACGTTCAATAGGTAGGAGCAGAGCTACCCACCCACCAGATCAGACAGTCCTGCCCCACAAACTATCCAGTAATGGGGATGTGCCATGATATTAAGGGTCTTTGCCTATTAAATGGAAATGCTCAAGGAGATCTGGCTCTGATTCATGCTTTTCGACACATTGCCAGTGCCAGGAGGAGGAAGGAGTTGTTGGAGTGATGTATGTGGAAACCAATTTGGAAGGGTAAGAGTAAGGTGGAGTCAAGAAAGGAGTAGTACTGAGAGTGTATAAATTGTTCTTGCACCTTGACAAATGCAGGTAGGAAACAGATGAGGTGTTAGCTCCTTAGGGAGGAGGGGTAAGTTACCCCCTTTAAGGAGAGATAGGACCTTAGCCTGTTTCCAGATCCAGATGACAGTACCATGTTAGAAAGCAAGACTTAGGAAAGAGGAGTGAGGGGCAGCAATGGTCAGTGCAGAGAAATGAAGGAGATACAGGCCATTATGGCTGTTCCCCTTGGAGGGGTGAAGAGAGAGAGAGACCAACACAAAAAGAGCATATCTAGCAGAAATGGGGAGGAGGAAAAATGGTGAAGGTGGGAAGGAGTCAGTGACAGAGACAAGTGAAGCCTTCACCAATTCAATCTGAAAGCACAAGATTTAAATATGATGCTTGGGTGACTGAGTTGTTTTGTGTGGTCAGTTCATTCTGACAGATTTTCTTTCTGTATTGGCCATTGATAATCTGTATAAATGTATTCATTATTTGAGGCAAGAGATCTATGCAATGGGGCCAAACAAGCAAATGACGTCACTGAAGTTTTAAGCAGCTTCTTTTTTAAAAATATGACCAGACAATACCAAGTGCTGTATTTGGATTGCAGTCCATAATGATTTGACATAGTGATGATCTGTTTTCTAAAGAGTACTGTATACAATGGAGCACACCAGGATGCAATTCAGAATACTATAGAATTCCATAGACTTACTGCAGAAAACAGAGCAGTTTCAATGGCAGTTAGTCCCTTTTGTCATGATACTACATTGGATACTGGCAGACTGCACTGAATTGGTGCTATTGGGTGACCTCTGGAGTTAAAGTACTGAATGTTTTGGAGCCTAGGGACTCCCTCTTGTTCTACTCCCTTGTTCTTGATTATTGTAAGGCTTGCTTATTGTAACACACCCTACTTCGGGGTCTCGGTAGGTACCCTCTGCAGATTGCAGCTAGTGCAGAATGCAGCTGCCAGACTGTTAACAGGGTAGTCAAAATACTGCCATATCACCCCAGTGTTGTGTGAACTGCACTGGCTGCCAGTCAGGTGGAGGATCCTCTTCAAGTTGGGCTTGCTCACCTTTTAAGGCCCTATATGGGCTGGGCCCTGGATACTTGTCAGACCTTCTGGCACCTGCTGCCTTGGTCCGTTCCCTTCAGTCTTCCTCTAGGGGCCTCCTTGTGATTCCCAGGATGAGGCTTAAAACCACAGATGACAGAGCATTTAGTTTCACCGGCCCTGTCCTGTGGAATTTGCTGCCTCCATCTGTAAGGGAGGCCCCTTCAGTCGAAGTATTCAAGGCCCGCTTCAAGACCCTCCTGTTTAGTCAGGCCTTCTCTGACATTGGTTATCATATTTTAGCAGGACAGCCTTTTACTGATTGGTACTATTTTTTATTGTATTTAGATGGCTTGTTATTTATTAATGTTTTAGTTATGTATCTGTTTTATTTAATTGAATAGTTGTATTTTGTGTATGGCACCCAGATCCTCCAGAACTGGGCACCTAAAACATAAAACTTGCCTTGCCTTCTATGTATTACATTGTTTTTTAAGTACAGCATGAAAACAACTTCATCAATTGAATCAATTTATTTAGATTCAGAACAGGATAACAACTGGGGGCAACCTTTAAGAGGGCAGCATTGTTCATTATGATGCACATATTGAGCTGGAGACATTTTCTCAGACCACTACTAATCTAGACTTAAATTGTAAAGTTCAATTAAGGAACATTTTTTACAGTAAATGCTAAGGAATATAGATTAGTCTATATTATTATATCACTTCTACAAAACTATATTTACAGAAATTGGATCCCAAGAGACCACATAGGGGGACTATCACCCTCATGAGGGTTTTCAGATGAGGAAGTTCAGAAATGTTGGGTAGATACATAAGATCATAGTTCAAGAACCTGAGTAAAATTTTAATTCAGCAAGGTAAAATCAAATACAATACTGTTTTAGAAGAACTGATGTTCTATTAGAGGAACTGACAAAACTGTCTGCTACACCTGAATTTCAAGAATTTAACAAAAGATTGGAAACAAATACTGTATATTGTCTCACATAAAAGATATCATACAACACAAGAAAATTAAAAATCTCAGAGATACAAAAGTTTATCAAGAGACAGATGATTATAAGTGAGAATTTCAAGCAAGGCCAAATAGTTGGGAATGACAGCCATTTAGACGAATGTCTCTAGAAGCAAGTAATAAGAGGTGCATCTGATATTAGAAAACAGTGTGATAGCTTGAATGCCACAGATTCTCAAGTAGGACCTCAATTTCATTCAGCTACATTTTCAGCAAAAGGAAGCACAAGACAGAATCCACCAGAAGACTCAAATAAAAGTCCCTAAGCAAGGAAAGCTTGTAGGGGAGGAGCAAACAAACAAAATGATGGCAATGTTTCAACAGCTCATACCAATTTCAGAAGCATCAAAATCTAGTAACTAATACTTCTTCATATGAGTACTCACCAGCACAGTTACAACAGTTTAATAAAGGCCTTTCACTTATTCCCAGTCTCTGGTAAATAAATGTTACATCTTTTGGATTTGCAAAACTATATTTATAGGCAGGAACATCTGGGCAGACTGAGTGGACAAAGTGGTCCTTTGGTGCTGAGAAATTCATGTTTCTATCTAAAATGTTTTTGAACAAGAATCAAATAATGAGTTTCCCAAAATACCTCTGCCTGCAGAAACATTAACACAATAAAACTGCAAGATTTGATTGGACTCCTCACTGAAAATGCTTTAACAGGCACTCAGATGGGAGAGCATGATACCTCCATTCCCCATTACAAGATGTAGTTGACATATTGAACTGGGTTTACACAGAATTAAATTACTGGAACTGAGGAATTTCCCTACTTTTCTGACCACGTTTCATAAGACAGAGTACATTTTGTCTTGACAGACACTGTTCACCAATGATTGCTGCCTTTGATTCATTTACTTAATAAATATTTTTAAACTATCATCAGTAGCAGATGGCCAAGAAACAAGTAAAAGCTCACTTTAGAACATTTAGAAAATTATTTGATAAAAATAATAAAGGCAAGCAAGGGGGGAAATTGTTGTCATGGACAAAATTCATTGTAAGAAGAAAACTGCACAACAGCTTCATAAGGCAGACCAACTATAAACTGTTCGATAGTGACCCCACCTCCAAATTCACGCCAATAATTGATACATACTGTATTCCTTTGATTTAAAGCCACCATCTATTAATAGCCACCCTCGAATATTAGCCGTGACTGTTTTCACAATTTTTAATTAAAAGCTGCCCTCTATTACTGACCGCATTCCAAAACATAGACCAACACCATAGTAAACATACTATGCTCACTGCTGCTCACTACGGCCCCTCCTGCTCCCCCACATCACTGAGTGGCAGTTTTTTTTATTTCATGCTGTATTTCATGTTTTACCTTTGTGGACCCTAAAATGCGGAGTGGAGTACTGGAAAATGCAGATGTGTTAATCTGAAGACAAAAGTTCATTCTGCCTTGTCCTGCATCAGTGGAGAGGGAGATTGGGACAAGGAGGTACTTGGGAGAAAGATTGGCAATCCAGAGCAGTGCTGTTCATTTGTTGTCTGTGACAGAGTGAGAAAGAGAGCCAGTGAAAGAGATAAAAAGTGAGGTGAAATAGAGACCCAATGATGGTGGCAGTGAGTGGATAGCGTCGGCAAGTATGGATTCTGAGTGAAGTCACAGTAAGTGGGAGCAGGATAGCTGACAGGATTCAGATCATAGAGCAGGGCTGGAGATAGTCAGGATCTGGGCTTGGTGTCATCAGTCTGTGCATCGTGCTTTGGCAGTAAATAAATTCAATGCAGAGTTTGCGTAAATTAAAGAGTACTGGCTGACAACTGATCACTCAGTCTTGGACTGCTTGTTTTTTCATCAATGTGAAGAGATTCCACTACAGGATAGTTGCTTTCTTTTTCTGCTTTCTGGCTGTTTAATTTAAACTTCAAATATGTTCACAAATCAAGAACATTGTGGGGTCTATAAGCTTTTATCTAGTCACCACAGATGGTTTGCAAGGATTAGTGCCATATTTCCTCATTATGTATTACAAGCCACCCTCTTTTAATAGCCATCCTTGATCAGTAGCCACATGTTAAAACTGGCACTATGCAATATAACCCGTGGCTTTAAATAGAAGAAATACAGTACATGGAGAATGCATTTCAAAATGAGCAGATCAACAAACAAGATTTACAATATATGAAGCAATATTACCCTACAATCTTCACTTTTTATACACTTTCCAAAATCCACAAAGACCTCCAGCACTCACCAGGACACCCTTTTGTAGTAACCATGGGATCTCTTTGTGAGAACATATCCACTTAGTGTATGTGGATGGTGCTTTAAAACCAATAGTTATAAATCTGCCCTTCAAACTTACGGACACCATGTCAGTGCAGGAGGTCTTTCAGGATTGCAAATGGAATATCCACTTTAAGTGCCTTTTATTGATGTGAGACCCTATATATCAACTTCCCACATCATCTGGGTGTCCATGCTGTAAATAAAATAGGTTCTTGTCTACTATCTTTAAAAAAATTGTTTTGGAAGATTTATGCTTACAGTAATCTTATACTGCTATGGTTCATGTGCTATTAAGAGCTGAAAAAGGCTGTTAGCCCATGTTAACAGTTCTCCCATGAATTGGGTGGTAATACTTAAATGATGTTGTGGAGGCCTTGTACATATCCAGATTGTTTTTAAAGTTGGTTTTGTCTTTACTGATACTGCACCTATATGTAGTAGGAGGCTGTTCTACCCCCTTAGTATCTTCTCAGTGAAAACATGTTTCTCTTTTCACACTTGAAGAGTTTCTGTTGCATTTGTAGTCGGTGTTATCTAGTTCCCATGCAGTCCTGTTTAAAATTTTGGTTCAATACTGCAACCAGCTCAGGGTCATTTACAATATCAAATAAGAAGAGCAGATCCCCTCTAATATGCCTCCCATGTAGTGACATTCATTTATCAAGTCTGTCTTCATAAGGTACATCCTTAATATTTTTTCTATTCTTTTTGTAACCTGTGTCTGCAGTTTCTCCAATGTTTTTATTTCACCTCACTTATTGCACCCAGAACTATGTCACGTAACCAAGTATTGAACGGACACAGACCCAATATAGGGGTATAATTATGATGAGACTTCTGCTTCTAATATTTGTTTGTTTTTAATGTTCCACCATTCTTTATTTGCTTTGGCAACAACTTTTCTACATTGATTACTTAAATAAAGTCTGTTATTTAACAGTATATCCATGGTGGTTCTTTCTTCACAATTGACCTTATCTAGGTGTTTGCCTTAGGTATATATGGATGTTGATTGTCTCTATTTCCAAAGAGAAATACTGCACATATGTTGAGATTTAAAGCCGTATCTCACTCTTCTGCCCCAAGCTCTTAATTTTATCCAGTTCAGATTGCATTGTAGCAGTCTGGCTTGAGTTTGCACATACTCTACCCAACTTGGTATCATCAGCACATTTTTTTACAACAGCTTATGATGTTACTGTCTAGGTCTGCTATAAATATAACAATTATTACAGGTCCCAGGACAGATTCTTGTGGAACCCAAATAGAGACTAACTCTTCTGAGGATAAATGCCAATTCAGCTTAACTCTTTGTCAATAGAACATATTGTATCTATTGAATTTTTATTCCGGGCCAGATTAACAAAGTTGATAATTTGACACAAGGTGCATGCATCAATCGGATTTGACACAAAGGGCACCTTGAATCAAAAACTGCACCGACTGCAATTCATGAACACAGGCTGTGGCAGCCTTATGCCTGATCTGTCATGTGCCTTGATGCTAGGGGCTTGCAATGGATGCAAGCTGCAGTATTCCTACAGAGGATTCAAGACACCCTCCCACAGGGCACATGGCCTGTGACAGTTAGACCAGCCCAAAGCTGTTCTATTGGTCTGTGCTGCACCCTTGAATCTGTCAATGGGTGGGAGGGACCTGTGCTGCCACCTGCCCACCTGCCCCAAATACATCACAGATCTCTTCACCTTCTCTGAGGGACATTATTCACTCAGAAGATAGTCTTACCTCCTGCCTGAAGTTCCCAGAATCAGAACTTGCCATGGTGAATCCACCATAAGCCATAAGCCATGCCCTTCCTACCCTCTGAAACAGCATCCAAAATACCCTAAAACTCTTAAAATTAGCTGAGCTATTGACCTTCAAGACACTGCTGAGTTACTCCCTCAAGGAAAACTGTTCTTGCTTCTCCTAACATGCCTCCTCCCTGTATCTTGCTGTGCATACCTGTCTATAGCCCCTGGGTCCTGTTATATTTAGCTTCATTCCCCTCTCTCATCTCTTCAAGCCTACCCCCTCACCCCCATCTCCTTATCCATGCCCCTTGCTGCTTGTTCCTATTATGCCTTATTCCTCCACTACTTGATTCGCATTGCTCTTACCTTTGATCTGACAGCTGATTATTGTTTCATCATTTCCCTATTAGCACTTAACCAGATGGCTGTTTCTAAGTAGTTGGTAGATGACTTGTATTGTTCTTACTAATTATATCTTTATACCTTCCCAGCCTTTACATTGTGAATACCACGTATATTGTTTTTTACTGACTTATGCCTACCTTCTATGTATTTTATGTTGTGCCCTGTGTATCCATGTACCCCAAGACCACTTTGTAAATGAATCCTCTTAATGGTGTTTTCTCCTGGTAAAATAAAGATTGATTAATTGATTGATTGATTGATGATATCCTGCACCCCCACAGTACCTGGAGAAGTCAGTGATGCATTGTCTGCAGGGTCCCCCCATGGTGTCAGGCATGCAGGGGTGTCCCTCCCACCCACAGGCAGCACAGACATGGCAGTGGCAGTGCAATGTTCCTGTCAGGGAACTGCCACCATCCCCCACCATGCATTTGTACCCTACTTGCCCTCCTCATCCCTCGTCTTGTCCTGCATGACCTTGCCAGCCTCCAGGCCAACTATATTTAATATTCTTCCTTCTTTCTTTATTATATTTTTCACATAAGAACATGTCAGCAGAAGGGGACCGTATGATCCATCTAGTCTGCCCAGATTGCCTACCCCCCATTCTGTTCTTCTTCTAAGATTACCACAGTATTTGTCCCATGCTAGCTTAAAAGCAATGACTGTTTTGGCCTCCACAACCTCTGGTGATAAGGTATGCCATCGGTCTACCACCCTCTCTGTGAAGTAGAACTTACGAGGTTGGTTTTAACTTACCCCTGTTAGTCTCAAACTGTGCCCTCTCATTTATGTGCTCTCATTTTGTGAAAAGGTTTTCTGCTTGTACCTTATTTATGCCCTTTATGTATTTGAAGGTTTCTATCATAGCCCCTATTTCTCCTTTGCTCAAGGGAGTACATTTGCAGTTGCTGTAGTCTAGATTCATACTGCACCTGGTACAGCTCCTGTACCATTTTAGTAGCTCCTCTCACAGCCTCCAAGCAGTCTATGTCCTTTTAGGTGTGGACTCCAGAACTGTACGCAGTACTCGAGATGTGGCCTCACCAAGGACCTGTACAGAGGGAGCAAGACCTCTCTCATTCTACTTGTAATGCCCCTGCCAATACATCCGAGGATTCTACTAGCTTTCTGCACTGCCTTTTTACATTGTCTGCCTAACTTTAAATCCTCAGAAATAAGCACTCTAAGGTCCCGTTCAAGTTTTGTTTCTGTTAATTGTTCATCATCGAGTGTGTATGTTTTCCTTGGCTCTTTTACCTAGGTGCATGACCTTGCAGTTTTTGGCATTGAATTTCAACTGCCAGTCCCTAGACCATGCTTCTAGGCTCTTCAGATCTGCTTCTATTGCTGCAGTTCCTTTAATTGTATCTACCCTGTTATGGAGCTTTGTGTCATCTACGTAACAGGCATACCTTATGCTGCAGGCCATCAGCAATGTCACTGATGAATATATTGAAGAGGACTGGGCCAAGGACAGATCATTGAGGCACACCACTGATCACCCTTCCCTTGCTAGACAGTGTTCCATTGACTATGACCCTCTCATGCTCTATTGTGGAGCCAGTTTTGAACCCACTGGACTATTTTATGCCCACCTTTTCATATAATGTTTTGTATTAAAGTGTTTTGACAGGTATAGAAAAGAATATATGCAATTTAATTGTTATAAGTGAGTAAGATGTTGTAATGGTATGGCTGAGTAAATGGGCTATTTGCTTTGGACAAAATATTACTATTGCTTGTACTCTGAGACACTGATTCTTTAAAGTCCTTATCATAAATGGTTTGTAACAATTGTAGGTCTCCACTAGCTGAAGAAGAATCATTCTGATCCAAAGTGTTGTGATACTCAGTGCTGTCCTGCATCTGTGTTCTTCTTATTTGCTACTGCTTGTTTGTTTAATAAACCTATCTGTAGTAAATGTAGAAACATAGAATTTGTTGGCAGACAAGGTCCACCTGGCCCACTAGTCTGCCCATTTCCCTGCCTACTGTATAAACTCCAGATCCTATTGATCTGCAGCCTAACTCCTCCTTCCCACCTCTAGTGTTGTCTTCTGCCTGTCCCATACATTCTTGAATTCGCCAACCATTTTTGCCCCCACAACCTCCTCCAGGAGGTTGTTCCATGCATCCACCACCCTTTCTGTGAAAAAATATTCCTTACCTTGTCCCTGAGTATTCCCTCCAGCCTCATATTGTGACCCTTTGTTTTTGCTCATCTCCTTACCTGAAAAATACTGCCCTCTTGAACTCTGTTGATCCCATTGAGGCATTTGAATGTCTCATCACATCCCTTCTCTGCCTCCTGTTCTCCAGAATATACATATTGAGCTCCCACAACTCTCTTCATATGGTTTTTGGTGTAGCTCCTGCCCCATTCTCATAGCCCTTCTCTGGACTGCCTCCACCCTGTCAATGTCCTTCAGAAATGAGGTCTCCAGAACTGCATGCAGTACTCTAGATGAGGCCTCACCATCTGCCTTTACAGTGGCATCACCACCTCCTGTTTCTACTGGTGACACCTCTTCCTATGCACCCCAGCATCCCACCAACTTTCCTCACCACCTTCTCAAATTGTTTGACTACTTTCAGATAATCTGTTATGACTAACCCCAGGTCTCTTTCCATCTTAGTTGTTGTTAGTACCTCCCCACCATTGGTTATTGCTTCCTGGGAGTTTGCTCCCCAAGTGCATGATTTTGCAATTTTGGCACTGAATCTGAGCTGCCACACTCTTGACCACTCTTACAACTTGCCTAAGTATCTTCTCATTTGCTCCCCCCCAGACTCTTTCCAACTGTCCCCAGTTGGAAAGAGCTGCAAGAGAGGCAGGGATGACCAGTGAAGAGGGATGACAGTAGTCCAGACCACCAGTGCAGTGCCAGTTAAAGAGGTTGAGAGACAGCAAGGCAGAATGGGCAGTCCCATTAGAGATGGGGAGAAGGACAAAATGGTGGAGGATGAGGGGAAAAGAGAGGGATTGGAATGGGAGTGATAGGAATGGAGACAGAGGGAAGGAGTAGGTTTAAGGGCACAGGAGATGAAGAAATGATTTAATACATTTGTGACTGCAGTAGGGTCAGAGATGGGTGCATCTCCTATACTGAGAACAGGGGTGGTTTATTGGGGGGTCAAAAGGGAGCTAATAACCTCCTAGAACCAATTGGGTGAGTGAAGGTTGCTCTGAAAGTTGCTGATGAAGTCATTTGATTTGGCTTCATTGTTGGTCTTGCTACTGGTGTAATACAAATGTTTGCATCTTATGAAATCCCTAGGAGAGCATAAAGCCTTGTGGTGACACTATTTAGAGTCATAACCTTTGAGAAGACAAAGAAGCTCTGCAGAGATCCAGCAGCTATTGACTCAAGGACATGAGACATCTTGAAGAGGATGTGTTTGTCCCAAGTAGTGCTGCATTTGAAATGGATGTATGATAGAGCATTATTTATACTGGCTAATACAGACAGCAATGACAAGTTGGTATTTTAAAGATTTCTACTAGGGAGGAGAGGTCAAGGGATTTGCATAGCCTAGACCAGATGAATTGGTGGTGATGGTGGGGAGGGGGTTATGGTTGTTGTATGTTTTGGACATAGTAAACTGTCCAGTGATCACCGAAAGCATCCAGAAGGGTACAGATAGAGAGAATGTGTTTGAAGTGTGAGGCTAGGATCCAGCCAAGGACAGAATGGGTTAAAGTGTCAGGGTTTAGATGGCAGGCTCAGTGTGAACTGTGTGATGTTCAGGGATTCAACTGCATGGATTGTATTTGTTTCAGCATGGGAGAGACAATTAGTATTGAGGTCCTTAAGGACCAGGAGCTCAACTGAAACAAAGAAGGAGGAAACAGATGGGAGAATGACTGGATCCCATTTTTCTAAACTTTGAGGAGAAGAACAAATTAAATATTTAAAAATGTTTTGAATTTCCATATTAAAAATGTATTAAAAGTACTAAATATTCAGTAGGCCTTGGCTATCTTCTTAATGATTTTGTATGAGGCTAAGAAAATAATAGTTCAAGAAATAAAACAGAGATGTAGAGATGCTGTCACACAAATTGTTCTGTCAAATTGGTTGATACTAAAATTCATCTAACATTCGAACTGTTAAAAGAGAATTTTATCTTACACACCTTGAAAACAAATGTAGATCATTGTACATAATACTTTGATTAAAACTCTATAAGAGCAATAGGCTCTGCTTTAGGCAATAGGGGGATGGTTGCATATCTCCACTGTGTAAATGAGGAATGGGTAACATTTTTATTTAAAGCATGTAGTACTAATTTGTCTGATTTATAAGGATAAGACACTCTTTGAGTTCAACAAAACTGTGGAATTGTTAACGTTTATTGCCATTTTAATTTTGCTATATTTGTTGATGGTATTCATCCTGCAAAATTAAGCTGGCAGTACACTTGACATCTAATAATACTTAACCACACGGTCACTGAAACACCATTTTAAGATGTTCACAGTAAATTGGCAATGTCAAAACTCAAAATCAGCAAGTCCAGCTGGTGAAAACAACCCAAAGCTTAATGTCTTTTAGTTCATTATAAAAGTCTTTGGTTTTATTAGTAAAAACTGAATTGAAAAGCACACAGTGCACACATAGTAAAGGTGCTGTAAGGATGCTGAAAACAGAAAGCAAGTGTCATTTTGAATAGCATTCATACACAGTACATCATTTGTGGCTGATAGCACAATTCAATATATTCGTAGGAAAAGTTAAAAGTTATTGATTCATGATTTTGTTAAAAGCACTCCATGTGAGTTTCAAGAATTTGGCCTGCCAGGCCTGTTGATGCAGTCTTGGGAGTGAGCACACAGCTTTGTGTATGCAGTCATCAGCCACTGCACATACTTTGTTTTAAATGTTGTCATTTGCAGATCTACTTTGATGTCCGATGAGTGCATACCATGACTCAGCTGATTCAATATCAGATAAGCATCCCGCTGGGTGAACAGGTCCTTTATAAAGTCCTTTAAAAATGTGTTTTTTGTAAGCTCTACAGGATAAAGTAGATCTGCACATGCTGCTGGTACAAACATGAGTATGATATTTCAACCCTCCAGATTTTTATGTTACTTGTGCTGGCTATGCCGCAAGTCAACATATTGGGAGAGTGCAGATTTGGGGCATGGCCACTGTTGGTGAATGCAGGCACGCATCAGTAGGTGCGCCCTCATTCCCCAATCAACCTGTATGTTGGCGCCATTACCATGCATACATAATGGAAGTGAGCACATCTAAGCAAAGGTCCACTAAGCAACCGAGCAAAGCTCATCATATGCAGTGGTCCTTTGCTTGCCGTGCTCGCCACCATTATGAGTATGGTTGATGAGCAGGTGGTCGCTTAACATCTGCCGACATTGGGGTGCCCAACTCTGTTGGTAACCCCTGCTGTCTTTAGGTGCCGACGGGGAGCCCACTTCCCATCGGCATCACCCCCAATTGTTGAATGCCGAGGGGGTGCCCAATCCCCCTCAGCTCATGCCCCGCTTTGTTTGCCGATGGGGATGCCCAATCCTGCTGGCATTACTTTCTCCTCTCCCCGCAGCCAGGCTGACGAGGGTGCCCAATCCTGTCGGCTACTGACACCCCCAAATAGTTAGGTGGCACGCTGGGAGCCTACCCCAGCATGCCAAATGCCTTGGAAAATGAAAACTGTTCCACAATGTTTTTCCTGTTTTTTTACCCTGTAAAACGAAAACCGGCCCTCATAGTCTCCATGTCCCTCCCCACCCGCACCCATCCACTGTGCATCCTGCCTCCCTCACCCCACCCCATACTTATCTCCGGAGTCCAGCGCGACGATCTTCGTGGACTGGGAACACATCTGCACTCTTTAAAGCCGACCGCAAACTGAGGAAATGCTGGTAAGCTGTATAATGGAATGAATAGGGTTTTTTCAATTTTCTGCATAGCTCGGGCATTTCTTGGAATTTTGGCACCAAATTTTCAACATGGGGTTTTGGGCCCTCCTCATGAATTCTGTCACTGTCATGGTGTTAATCAGCCTCGAAAGGTGATTTTGCAGTCACTACGTGAGATCACCTTTCGGGACCCATTAGTGAAATGACAGTGCCAGTGTTCATGAGATGGCTTCTCAAAATGCCTATGTTCCAAATTTGGTGGAAAAAATCCAACAAATGCCTGTTTTACAAGCGTGCATTGCACAGTTGCTAAGCAGGCTTGTAACTTCGCACATTCGCAATATTTTAATGCCAGATTTTCAGCATTGTCATTTTTGTACACCTCCTTGTGAACAGTACAGCTGTCATTTTCCACATCCTGCCCGAAATGTGTTTCCGCACTTCCGGTGCACAATAGCTCAGTCGCTGTGGGAAATCAGTGTTTGGGCCAGATTATGAAAATGACAGTGACACAGTTCATGAGCAGAGGTGCTAAAATGCTTGTGTTGAAAATTTGGTGATGATACTCCATAAAATGACTGTGTTACGAACGTGCGTTGGCAGATTGCACGCACACTCGTACTGTCATGCATTTGTGATATTTTCACTCTGGATTTTCACCATTGCCATTTTTACACAACTCTTGATGAACAGTACAGCCATCATTTCACATATCCTGCCCAAAATGTGTTTTCGCACTTCCGGCGCAGAATAGTGTGGTCGCTGTGTGAAATCACTTCTTGGGACACTTTGAGGAAATAACAGTGACACTGTACATGAGCAGAGGTGCTAAAATGCCTATGTTGAAAATTTGGTGCCGAACGCCCATAAAATGGCAGTGTTGCAAGCGTGCGTTGCATATTTCCCACACACCCTTTTAACTTCGCAAATTTGGTATATTTACATGCCACATTTTCAACACTGGCAATTTTTTACACCTCCTTATGAACTGTACAGCTGTCATTTTTCACATCCTGCCCAACATGTTTTCCCGCCCTGCACTACCAAACACCCAAAGGGACACCCTAATGCCTGTCACTCTGCAGGGTGGGGTGGGTTGGTATCAGTTCAATACTGCACTGCCATTCCTATGATGCATCTCTAACTCCTACACTGCCAATGCCAGCAAGCCAACATTAGGCATTGACAAATGCTTGTCTAGGACTGATTCAGTAGTGCACTCAGAAGAGGTCAAGGATTAGAAGTGTGTGCTGCTTTGGTGGCAAATTATTTTTTCCTTAACAGACTCAATACAGGGCACAATGATTTAAGTAATAAAAAACAACATTGTCTTCATGTTTGCCTGATGGTTGTCTGAGTGAGCTATACTCCAGTTCTCAGGGAAACTATGTGAGGGGTGACAGTTTATTGTCTTTCCTGTCTTGTTTCCACCATTCTCACCAAGTAACTGTGGGTTCACGGACTTGTCATGGAAGAAAGTTAGCATCAAATGTGCACCCCAACACCAAAGAGACTGAGCGCTTGTTGGGCAAACCAGTCACCTCTAATTATTTTGTACCAGATTCCGCCATTGTCCATTGTGAGGATGGCACCAGATTGATTCTTGTCTCATCAGTGTTTACTACTGATTCTGCAGAGCTCAATTCCTGGCTGGTTGTTTAACAATCCTGCTCAGGAAATTCTCTTTTAAAGTACCAGTGTCATTAGGTGAATTTTGACCCACTTTGGTGCCTTTCCTGTTACAGTAGCCCATACAGTTGAGGAACTACCAGGCCCACCAATGTGTAAATGTAATGTTTCCCCCATTCTTACTGACTAGCTGTGGGGTCATGGTTTCACAGCACCAGTTTCCACAGCCATAACCACCAATGCGTTGACAACAGCCCTCCAAACAGGATCTTAATGATCTTTCTTTCAGTTCAGCTTCTGTCTTATCAATTAAGAGAGTGAGATCTCTTCATGGTTAGAGGGGAGTGCAGGTGGTAACTGAGTCAGGTCCAAAGTCACTGTTAGTTTGTCATAGTAGTCTGCTTTATATTTACGGACTGTACTTTCATTTATGACAGCAGCATGTTTTCTATTGTAAAAATGCACAGCACTTATGATCGCAAACTCAGCAGCATGCTTTCCAGTGGAAAAATAAACCTGAGGTGGGTAACAAGTATACTCTGACTGCCACTTCTTGCAGGGAGACTGCATTTTGATAAACTCTCAAACAACATTTTCTGCAAGATTGACAGAAACATCAGCAGCTTTACTAAGCACTTCAGGAATCAGAATGGTGATGACCACAAAATCTGTATCCCACTCCCTTTTCTGTGACTTGGAACAAGCCAGCCATTGATGAAAAGACATGCTGCAGACTCAGGTGAAATGTGACCTCAGGTCAGTAATCAACCCTACCTATATATTACTACCACTATTTATAGAATGTAGGACAAATGACAGCTGATCCACTGTTTGCTGGAATTATGAGCTCAGGTAACCCTATTAGTGTGAAAGGGGTTAGCTGTTTACCCAGCATGAAAACTGAATAGCACTTTGAAGCTGCTTCCTTTGCTACCACAAAATTAAAAAGCTGGTGACATGGTCAGGAGAACTTTAACAAAACATAATATTTAGGCACTCTTCAGCTTGTATTTCCCATTAGTTCTGTATTCCTCTTCCCCATTATTTAGTAATGAGATCATTTGCATGAAAACAGGATCTTTGCTCCTGAACAGTTCATCTATTTCTGCCGCTTTCTCCCTACCTGAAGTCACAGAGCACTGCTTGTGACCTCACAGTTGCTCCCATGGCAACAGATTGTGATGTCACAACAGGGGATTATGACTTGAAGTAGGGAGTAAGCTATAGAGGCAGATGAAGTCAAAATGAACTCTATGGGACGATGATCTTTTATTCATATACATTTCTTTAGTAATACATTATGGGGAGGAGAAATATATAAAATATAAATGGAATGCAAGCAGAATTGTACCTAATTATGTTTCTTAAAGTTTTCTTTGAGGCGTCAGTAGCCTTGTTATTGAACTCTAAGGCGAATTTGCAGTGCTTCATGGGATTTCAGGTCACATGGGCTCTAGATTGTTCTGCACAGCCTCAGTTCTGTGTAGTGTGTGTGTAGTGGTACATGGAGACAGTTTCCTTTCAGATCTGTGTGATTCAAATCCTCTAAAAGCCGTTAAGAAAGCCTTTTTGAGCCATTTATTTTGCTCAAAATTTAGTGAATTGATTGTAGGAAACCCTCCTGTGCTCATATCTCGAATGTTTATTGTTTGTATGTGGATTTTGAATGTTAATTTAGAACAGTCAGTCTGTGTACTGTGAAGTGTGCTTTGGGGGAGGGTTGCATCTGTGGTGTAGGTAGATTAACTGGGAAAAAAATGCAGTCTTTCTGTTTTGGTTATAATTTTCTTTTATAACTGTGTTAATGTACACACAGTAATGTTTTTAGTAATTCTTGAAATTTTTTTGCTGATTCGAGTGGTGTAGCACTGTATAATTTCAGTTTGTTTAAAAACATTTGGTTATATTGCCAAAGTTGTTTTCAATTTGCTACACAATACTTGTAGTGTGTGTGCGATGCGCACTATTAAATCAGACAACTTTTTATTGTGCCAGAGTAATTGCAGCAGTGTCCACCACACCTGCATGATTTTTTTATACTGCTTTGTGGTATCTTTACTGGTAGTGGACTGTTACTGCCATGCACTACCCCCCCCCCCCAAACTGGTAAAAGGTATTCTTTTCCAGATTTGGATTTGTGACTTGTGAGCAATGGTTAGGTGTTGTTGTGCCTTTGTGTCTGACTCTAGATCTCTTGAGTGCGCAATGCAATCTTAATCTGTCTGTGCATTTGCAGTACACCATTAATTCTGAGAGACTTTGCATTTCTTGTTACGCTCTCATTTTACTTTGTCGGTACTGGGGAATTTTCTAGACATAAGACAGTAGCATTTTGGGGATACACATTATTTCTGGTGACTGTGTGTGGCCACTGCTCACATGATGGAGTGCACCATTATTTCTGGGAGACTTTGTATTTCTTGTTACGCTCTCATTTCACTTCATCAGCACTGGGGAATTTTCTGGACATAAGACAGTAGCATTTTGGGGATACACATTATTTCTGGTGACTGTGTGTGGCCACTGCTCACATGATGGAGTGCACCATTATTTCTGGGAGACTTTGTATTTCTTGTTACGCCTCATTTCACTTCATCAGCACTGGGAATTTTCTGGACACAAGACAGTAGCATTTTGGGATGCAAATTAATTCCGGTGACTGTGTGACCACTGTTCGCATGACGGGTGCACCATTACTTGGGAGACTTTGCATTTTTGTTACCCTCTCATTTCACTTTGCCAGTGCTGGGGAATTTTCTGGACACAAGACAGTAGCATTTTGGGGATGCAAATTAATTCTGGTGACTATGTGTAACCACTGTGCACATGACTGAGCGCACCATTAATTCTGGGAGACTTCACAGTTCTTGTTATGCCCTCATTTCACTTTGTCAGCACTGGGGAATTATCTGGACAAAAAACAGTAGCATTTTGGGGATGCAAATTAATTCTGGTGACTGTGTGTGACCACTGTGCGCATGACTGAGTGCGCCATTAATTCTGGGAGACCTCGCATTTATTGTTACATTCTCATTTCACTTTGTCAGCTCTGGGGAATTTTCTGGACACAAGACAGTAGCATTTTGGATATGCACATTAATTCTGGTGTCTATGTGTGATGTGACCATGTCCACTGTGTGCATGACTGAGTGTGCCATTAATTCTGGGAGACTTTGTATTTCATGTTGTGCTCTCATTTCACTTTGTCAGCACTTGGGAGTTTTCTGGAAACAAGACAGTAGCATTTTGGGTATGCACATTAATTCTGGTGACTGTGTGTGTTTGGGGCACTGGGAGGTTGTCTATATTGTTGCTACTCCACCTTACTTCATGTAAGGCAGAATGACAACATGAAGTAATAATTACAAGGCAAAGTGAGCTCTTCCTATTGGCCATTCCACATAGTGGAGTGACAATGTGAAGTAGCCACTTAAGTTCACTTCATCAGCAGAATTTAGTTTTGCTGTATCTCTAACTGGGAATAGACAACTTGGGCCTGCAGAACAGTTTGGGAATCATACTGTCCACATCCTGGTCCTCAAACGAAGAGGAGCAGTGAGTCTTTCTGGAGCATGGACTGAAGGGTCCCCTCAAACCTTTCCATCCAAATCAGTGCTGCTGTACACCTCCTTCTCCAAGATCACATCAGAGGATTCCACTTTCTGTGATGCAGCTCTTTTTCCTGAAGCAGGCAGGTCACTGCAGGTGTGGGAAGGCTTGCACTCAAGGGCCCAACAGAGTCCAAATTAATTTGTGCCCACCCACATCCTCAGTCTCTACAATGGGGTGACACAGAGGCCTTACAAGAAGAGGGTCTGGGCAGATGTCTATGCCTACTCTCCATTGGGGTGCTTAGGCTGGGAGTACTCCTCCATTCTAGCAGTGGCAGACTTAATTTACTTCCAGTCCTCTAGGCTAGCAGGGGTAGTGGAGGTACCAAAGGCATCAAAGGCATAGGTCAACACCAGGGAGTGATGTACAGGTGAGTCACCCAATCCCGATAGTTACAAACTGCACAGAAGTCCAAAGTTGAAGCCTTTTCCATAGTCACCCACAACCATGCCAATGGTGAAGCTGACACAGTCACTGTTTGTCCCATCTCCTCGGGGGCCTCCGCCATGCTGCCAATATTTGCAAATGCTGAGAAGGGTCACTTTTCCAAAGCAGTTCTAAAGTTGGTAATCTCGCATAGCTTTCGATCTCACAATGACACAGGGGCTGAATAATGGCACCTGCCAGGGATCTCCAACAATGCCACACTTTCTCTCCTTCTCAGTAGTCTAAGTGAATCAACTAATCACAGCTGCCACTCCTTTGCATAACATTGCTTATGCATAACATCCTTCTAAGATGGTGCCACCCGGGGAAAGATGAGAAGCAGTCCCAGGCAAATGTTGGGTCTCTGAAGGAAGAAAACCACTGAATCAGTTCAAGAAGTCTCTACACACTGCTAAGCCCCAGAAATAAGTCCAGGTAAGAAATTGCACCCCCCAAAAAAATCCTGGATGAGCCCCTACATTGTAAGCCCCCCTCTGTGTCTAGGGTACCAGATGGAGCAAGAGAAAGGAGGGCCTGTTAACACAGACAGCAGTCCTGAAATAACAGATGGCAAAAATTACCTGGGTTCAGTCTTCATGCTTGATTGGAGATCATGCACAGAGGTGCAGCAACCATGGGACATAAAGCATTTAGAGGGGACAATTTAATGGTTATAAGGTGGAGCAGTACTTCATTAATTCAATTCAATGTCCACACATGAGGACGCACAAACAACATAAAGACTGAGGAAGATGCGAGTCAGTGACACACGGCTATGGCACATTGCTTAATGATCTAAGCAGATCAGTCAAAGGTAGTCCCTTGAAGCTGGATAAAGCTTCCATTTGATGGCAGCAGCACAGATTTCATGCAGGCTCACATTTCACTCAGACACTGCAGATTCCACATACCCTGGATTTCTCTCTCTGTCCTGTCTCTCTCTTTAGGTGCACTGGACTGTGAGCATCCCAAGGCACCTAAGCACAGGCCCTGCCAATCCTAGAGACGCACTGTCACTGAACCCCAAAAGGCCTCTTGGCACCAAAATTGCTCCAGTCATACTGAAGTACCCACTGGAAAGGGGAAGGCAGGCTGCCACCACTGCCATCCCCACAGCATGGGTTCTAACTGTCACACTGCCCCAACAGCAGAACCCCAGCCACCAGCTACTCTGTGCCCAACTGCCAACCTGCATGGTACCACAGTTCATGTTGTGGGTCTTTCTTGTACTCCCCGGGCTATGGCTTCCATATAGCGGTGGGGGGTCCCACAACTATGCAAAACTGCAGACAATCCACGTCGCTGTAAAGGTGAGTGCATGATTCAGATCCCACCTATCTCTTGGCACCGACACATATCTCACATGGCCTACCCTGTTATTGGTTCCTGGATGACTTTCTGTATGTGGTCCCCAGAGGTATCCCAGCTGTGCCAGAGATGGCATGGGCCACCTCATACCCAAACTCACTGCCTCTTCTTCCCACTGGTCCTCTCCCAAAGGGTGTCAAAACCTCCTTTAAATACCCACACTGGGATTGGAGCCCCACCCAACCTGCAGGCAGACCATGACCCTACAGCCCAAAAAAAGAGAAAGGGCAGGAGCAAGGGCTGAATAGTAAGCACCCATACTTGGGGGTGCTTACATAAATATTACAACATACTCAATAATCCTCCCCTGCTGATCTGCTTTTTATGTTTGCTTGTCCTAGGCAAGGCAAACAAATGGATACACAGTACATGTTATTTTATTTCTTCTTTATTTATTTGTAATTTTTAACTAGGAAAGGCACATTAAGCTATGACAGCTTGCTTCCAGGTGCATCCTGGGATGGTGAGTTTCATGGACCTGTTTTATTAACAGGATGGATATTGGCAATGACACTGGGGAACTCCTCAACTCTTCATAAAGTAAGAGCCATGGGATCTTTTACAACCTGGACAGTGACCAGAGGTAGTCAGAGGAGACCTTGGTTTAATGTCTCTTTGGAAGGACAGCAACTAATTAGTGCAGCACCCTCTAGTCCTACATGGATATGTCTATTATATGTATTACCCTAAGTTCCTGGTGTGGGGCTAGAACCCATGACCATCTGGTCATCTGGCCCCAGAGGTGAATGTGCTACCTACTGAGCCACTTATGCTGTTGTAATGGCTTTAGGGGATTGGCAGAGATTTTGGGCAAGGCAATTTTATTTTTTGCCCAAGCCCAAAGGCTCTGGACTCCTCACAATAAATAAAACTACATTGTAATATTTTAAGATCAATAACTAAATGTTAAAAACATTATGTCACAAAGCCAGGCCTAAAGCATAAACAAAAAGATGACTTTTAAGGATTTATTTTTAAATATGGAAAGTGTTTCAAGTTTCAAGTTCATTGTTCTTCCAAGAATTATAAAATAATTTTTGGACATTACAAAAGTCTTAAGTTAAATACATAGCAGTATATAAATACATTTTGATTTAACTAATGTCTTCATTATTTTAAAAACACACTAGTACAATGTACATTTCTCAGCAAAAATATAGGTATCAGTTAAAGTGCGAAATAAAATCATCTAAATGGCCCATTTATTTGAGCTGTACTTTTAAGTTGCACACTTCTAATTCTGTTAGCGTGAGCTTTTTCTTTTGAACTTATTATAGATGTTATAAATTTAGTAGTCATTACAGCTTTTCCCCTGTCCTTGGGTTCATCAGGATAAACACAGGGTCATATGCCAAGTCTACATATCTGATCAAGAATTCCTTCAGAATTTTGGTTCATTGGTAATTATATAAAGGGCACTGTATTATGGCATGTGACAGTGTCTCAATGTAACCTTTATTACAAGGGCTTTTAATCTCTTTTGAGTTTCTTGCATCAATTGAATATTAAAATAGTATTTTGAGGTAATGAACCAAAATCTTGCCCAGTTAATTGCTTTACGGAAATTTGGGGCTTGTGAGAACAGTAAATAATCTTCAAGGCTTGAGTAAATTTTATACTGACTGTACCAAAGAGCTTTGTTTTAGTTACAGACTTGAGCCATCTGCATATCTAATGCCAGTGTAAATGTTTTCTTCTGTGGTATGTCTTTATAACTTTCATGTATCATTATATAAACCTGATAATCTCACCATAAATGAATGGCATCAGTATTTTGCAGAGTTTGTTAAAGAGCCATTAACCATGGTGAAGAAAAGCCCTCTGTATACCATACTTCTTTTTCTTTTAAACACAATAGGTGCAAATCATTTTTTGGATTATTCATTATCCTGAGCCAGTATGATGTTAACCTTGAGTTAATTAAAGATGCCAAAGGAAGTCTGCCTAATTCTGCTTTTACAACAGAATTGGCCATAGAAGAAGGTATTTGAAGAATAGCTTTATAGTAGTATAATAGAGGCAGTTCAAGTTGTGGGGAATGCTTAACCTCCCCAATTTCTGCACCGTATAAAAGAAGTGGTGTAATTTTTGCTTCCCCTGCTTTGATGGCTGGGATTACAGAATGGCTTCCATACTTCATATTGAATCTTTATAATGCTTTTACTTTATTTGCTTGCTCCTTTATATGCAAATTCCAGGTATCTTTTGCATGAAACATAATGCCAAGATATGTATATGATGTTACCACTTCAATACATTTTTCCTTGTAATATAGCCTTGGTTTTGATGACTGGTTCCCAAAAACTATTACTTTAGTTTTATTTAGGTTTATCCTTAGCTCCAAGTTGTTACACTTATTTATCAGAAGATTTTATTTGTAATCATCTAGGAGATAAGGACAAAGGGATTAAATCATTTGCATATGCTAAAATGTGTACATATTGATTTTTAATTTTTGGTGAATCCAAAAAACTATTCATTTCAAAATATAATAGAGAATCAATATAAATGTTAAACAATAGAGGCGCCAAGAGGCAACCCTGCTTAACCCCTTCGTATGTTGGAAAATAGTCTGATATGTTGCCCTGTTGGTCATATCTCACTGTTGTGAGTGTATTAGAATAAAGGAGAAATATAGGAATTAACAAACTAAGGGAAAGACCTTGGTTTCCAAGAATTTTCCAGAGATATGGCCAATGAAAGAGCAACTCTCGCCTCATGAGGAAGGATGTTCCACAGAATTGGGGCCACCATACCAAACATCCTATCACCTGAGGATTTCAAATGGGATCTCAGCACAGATAAGAACTCTGCCTCTACTGACCAGAGGGAACAGCGAGGAGCATAAGGTATGAGGAGGTATTTCAAGTAGTCCAGACCCAGACAGTGCAGGGCCTTGTATGTCAACAAGTACATCTTGAAGCTAATTCATCACCACACTGGCAGCCAGTGAAGAGCAGAGAGAACTGGCATGATGTGTTCGAACCAAGATGTCTCAGCAACCAGCCAGGCTGTCACATTCTGGACTAGCTGCAAATGGCACAACAGCCTCATAGATGACCCAAGGTAGAGAGCATTATAGTAATCCAACCTCTGTGTGGCTAAGGCATCCTGGTTCACAATAGGGCTTGATCTGGGTGATGTTTTGAAGATGATAGAAGCCACTGCAGACAGCAACTGACATCTGATATTCCAAGGTCATCTTGAAGTCCACAATGACTCCCGGATTCCTCACCCTATCTGCAGCTCGAAGAGCCATGCCATCCAACAGGGGTAGGATGGTGCTACTACTCATTGCTGCTGAACCCAGCTGACCTGACTGTACCAGTAACACCTCTATTTTTAAAGGATTCAGCCTGAGTCAGCTGACCATCATTCAATCCTGGATTTCCCAAAGACAGTAGCTCAAGTTCTGAAAACCACTGAAACATCATCAAGGGCACAAGCCACATATAGCTGGGTATCATCAGCGTAACAAAGCACAAGCCATAGCATCTAAAAATCTCCCCCAATGGCAGCATGTACATGGTAAACAACATGAGGTCTAGAATTGACCCATGAGGCACACCACACCACAACAGAGGGCAGCACTTTTCAATGAAAAGGAGCCAAGTGTCAACTGCTGCACCCCGCCAGACATGTATGACTTTAAACCACTACAACACCATTCCTCAAAGTCCTACATAGTGCCTCAGATGAGCCAACAGCACCCTATGATTCATTGTGTCAAAGGCCAAAGAGAGGTCTAGCAGGACAATAATGGAGTGTCATCCACTGTCCCTTGCTAGAAGGAGATCATGGTGCACCCTGACTACCACTGTCTTCATACTATGGTGAGGCTGGAAACCAGACTGGATAGGCAAGGCTCATAGATGTCATATTTTTGAGGTGTTTCAGCTATACTGCCACCACTTTCTCAATAAACTCCCTAGAAAGAGAAGGTTTAGCTGGGCCTGTAATTGGAGAGAACATCAGCATCTAAAGATGGTTTCTTGAGAAGGGCCTCACCACTGCCTTTTAAGGGCAGAAGGAAAAACCCTCCACAAGGGAACACCAAACAAACTCTACTATGTCCAGACCAAGTGAATCCCAGCACTCTAGAAGAAGCTGGGTCAGTTCAGGGTTCAACACATAAGGTGGGATGCAATAATGAAACCACCCAGAAAATGTCATCTGCCAGTACCAACTCAAACTCTGCCCATAATAAGGGTGTCTCTGTCTATCAATGTTTTGATATTGTCAAGCTGCTTGAAGATATCCCAGCCCAGATGGCGGACACCTTGTATAGAAAGAACTGGTTAAACTCCTTGTGTTTATCAAGAGAAAGGCTCTGCAGGACTGAGGCAAACTGGATTTAATAGTCTTCGACAGTGTTGAAGAGCCATGTGGGCCAGTTCCCTCCGTAGCAATCACTTGTGACAGGAACTCTGACTTTTCGGAGTGATTGCTCCTGATACTCATCATAATGATCCTTCAGTGCCAATTTATCCTCCTCTGAGTGGGACCTCTGCCAACAATATTCCAACCTCCGCCCCTTAGTCCTCAACCTCTACAGGTCTGTGTCATTCCATCACAACCTGTGGGAAATCAAAGAGTGGGCACAAAATAGTGCTAGGGAGTTGACCACTGTCATAAGGGCCAGGTTATAACCCTTCACAGCTGCCTTGGCTTCCATTGCACAAGCTGTCTTCATGCCCAAGGTGTTCAGTACCATCAGGAAGCTCTGAGGCTCCAGGTTTCTAAGAGTGGTATCTGACTATCTCCACTAGGGAGGTTAAATGAGGAGCCCTGCAAAGGAACTGCATGACATGATGATACGACCAAATGACCAGATCAACCCTGATATCACTAATAGTCACTAAACTTTCACATTGCTGCAATATACCATCCTACCCTCATGCGGTTTCTTGCTGTACAGACAAGTAAGAGGGTTACATCATGATGTAATGGTACACAGCTCTCATATTCTTTTTTCTATGGGGCTGTCAATCACTGTTACTGCTGACCTACAGACCAATGAGGTGCTCTGTATTCCTTTGGTAAAAATGCAAGTTATGTCTATGCTGCACAACTACTTTTGTGTCACTGTATGAAGTGACATTTGGCAGTACAGCTCATGGGCCCAAACACCAAACAGTCCCTCTGTCTTGCCTGGGCTATATGTCTGAGAGCTGTCCCCCAAGAAAGTGCCCCAACCCCCCTTGACATGACTCAGTTTAGCTTTAAAAATACCTTGTTGTCTACTGGGGAAAAAATGCAGCCTTATACCCTATGAAGACCATGGTCCCATGGCAAGCCAGTCATACACTGGAACTGCAGCCCCTGCCTAAAGACCCTCTCTCCCTGAATGGCAACTGCTGACTGCTGATATTCTGAGCACAATTTGAATACTGTAGAAGCAGTCATCAGATGCCTTTTGGGGAGAAAGGGTATATTTTTAGGGAGCTGCAGTTCCAGTAATACCAGCTTGCCATCAGATCATAATCTTTGGGGGACATTAGGCTGCTGTTTTCTCCCCTAGTAGACCACCTGATTCACTGTTCAGTTTGAGAGATTCTCTTTCAGGAAGCAGCAGTTCCAGTGTAAGACCACATTGCCATGGGACCAGAATCTTTGTAGGACACTGGGCTACTGTTTTCACTAGGCCACCGGGTATTTTTATAGGCAAAAGAGGACCTGGCAGAGGACGGGGCAATTTGGAAAAGAGGGACACCATCCACATAGTGCCTCTGACTCTGAGCACTGGTGGGGCTAGTATTGCAAATGCCACCCATGCAGTGGCTTTGATGCTCAGAGAGGAAAGTTTTACATTTGATGCCTTTGTGTTGTACAGGTATCAGCTTGTGAGCTATAGTGCAGCCCCCAAAAAAACTTTCGTATTCAGCCTGAAGTGCTCTGAACCGAAGCTCCTGGCAGTGTTCTAGCATGGCTGTTGTTTGATTTATTACTTTACTTTGTGCCTTCATGCTGGGCTATTTAACTCTCTATTGGTCCAGCACTTCAAGAAAGCATTTTTTTTTTCATTTTCACTCCCAGCATGAAAACACACTCTGAGCTGATGGCAGCATTTCATTCAGCCGGGCAAGTTCATTTAACTTTGTTCTGTTTAAAGGCTGCAGAAGTTCTATTGTACCACAGCCTTCATGGTTCTGATTTAATTCCTGCTATGCAGACACTACAGAGCTGCATGAGTAATAATAACTGTGTATACAATGGCTAATATCAGCTTAGAGTAGCAAAAAATGGCTCGGGGCAGCCAGTGTTTGCAATATTAGTAATATTACAAAAACTTCACCCCGTTGATTTTGCTATGTGGGGCCCATGTTAGTCTTTCTATACCCACAATTCCAGTCACCCAACTAGTACCTTGAATGATTTCTAAATTTGGAAGCAGTTCTTGTATTAAGACTTGCAATGCTGCACGTGAGAGAGTGTCATGGTCACAGATTATTGTGAAAGATGACTTCTATACCACTTAACAAAAGTTGCTACCAGAAAATTGATATTGAAATTACAGATGCAAGACTGAATGGAATATGGTGAATAGTTAATTATATTCAACTGAAGTACTTTGTTAAACAAGATCACAGGGAGCTCTTCTTGAAATTAAAATCTACCACAAATAAGATGTTGAATTCTACAACACTGCTATACTGACACTACTGGCTGCTATGATGTTTCTGAATTGCAGAATGCACTTTTATTATTTTATTGGTATGAGGAACTAGGGTGTGTCTGTCAGTAATTTAAACAAATTGACACAAGACTAAGGAGTTTTTACTCTATTTGGGAAGTTGGATGCCACCTACAGTACTTCAAAGTTCTATATGTGATAGAGGTGCAAGTAACAAATATTTTTCTAACACAGCGTAATAATGCACTATTTGTTATTTGGATCTGTTTAATGAATAGTGGCTCAACATGTCCCCTATTAAGATTATACTAGCTAAAACAAGCATTTGTCAATGCAAACGTTCACTTGCAGGTATTGCGGTGTGTGGTACTAGCAGTGGCTTCAGACGAGCAAGGAGGCAGCAGTGAAAGCGATGGGTGCTGCATGGTGGAAGCTGCACCATAAATGCAGCAAGGAGCTGGTAGTCGAGAAGCCTCACCCCACTTGCCTCAGTGGACCTGGGAGGGAGGGAGGAGAGAGAGTGCACTGGGTGGCAGGAGCCACCAATAAGTAAAACTGCACCATAGCTAAGGTATAAGCCTGTGAGTGTTCAGAGGAATGAGGACCGGGAGAGCACAGTGTGCCAGGCAGCATGAGCCACCATACAGTAAAGCCACCGTGGCTAATGTATAAGCCTGAGGAGGGGTTCAGAGGAGAGAGGACTGGGGAGAGAGAGTGTGCTGGGCACCATGAGCCACCAATAAGTGAAGCCACACCACAGCTAATGTAGAAGCTGGGGGCCAGAGGAGTGAGGACTGGAATGAGAGAGACTGTGGTGGGTGGCAGGAGCTGACAATAACTGTAACTCCAGTCATGTGCATTAGTGTCAACTGTAATGCATATGGCTAGAGTTATGGCTACAGAAAGAAATGAAGCGCTGTCTTATTGGAGCAGTTAATTTCTTTCAACTACAGAGCATGCCATGTCAACAAGCAGAACTACTGTCATAATCAGAGTCCCTGGTCATTGGTCAACACTGCCAAGCCCATAGCAGTTTCAGCTGTGATTGGCTTAGCAGTGACACACCCTCTAAAATGCTATTAGTTTGTTCAGGCCCTGAGCCCCATGCTCCATCATGTTCCTTACTTTTACATGGCAGTGCAGGGTCTTCGGACCCTGAGCACCCATCCTCTGTAGACGCCAGAATTAAATTATCAGCATAGCCATCTAATTACCCAAGCACATGTAGGCAGTAGACAAAATGTTGAAATCCACACCAAAACATAATTCTGTGCAAGTAGAATGCCATTCTGTGGCAGTAATGGAAACACACATTTTGGACTGTTCATGAAGTGGTGTTAAAATGCAATTTAAAATTTTGCAGTGAAAGTATTAAAACTGCAGTTATGAGCTTGCGCAGAAATATTTCAATGACTGTGTGTAACTCAGGAGGTTTTTGGTATTTTTGCACCAAATTTTCAACATGGGTTTTTTGGAACTCCAGCTCATGAACAGTGGTGCTGCCATTTCATTACTTGGTCCTGAAAGGTGATTCCACACAGCGATTGTGAAGTCACCTTTTGGGGCTGAGTAATGAAATGACAGTGTCATAGTTCATGAAGTGGGGTCCCAAAAGGCCCATGTTGAAAAAATTTGGTGCAAAAATTCCTAAAAATGGCAAAAAATCAACATAAGTTCAAAACGCATTGACAGCCATTATACAACACTTACTTTCATTCTTCAGTTTGCAGTTCAGCTTTGAAGAGTGCAGATATGTCCCAGTCTACAGAAGATCGCAGCTGCTGACCTCCAGAGGTAAGTATGAGGTAATGGGGTGCGGGAGTAGGTGCTCAGTGGGAGGGTGGGGATGGGGAGGGAGGCAATGGGGATGATGAGGGACCTTTTTCTTTTTACAGGTTAAAAGAAAAGCCTAGAGGACTGTTTTCTTCTTTCAGGTTTTTTACAGATGATATTGGGACACTGAGAGTGGTCTCCCCAGTGTCCTAGTGTTTTTAGGTGGGGCTATATTGTACAAGCCTGGGAAGTGGGGTTCTATGTGATAACTGTGAACACCTAAAGGCTTATCATCAAGAAGTTGCACAGTCAGAGGCCAAAACATTTTTGCACTCTGACAACCCTGGCACACACAGGACAATGGTGTTAGGACAGCATTTTATCGCTTCCGCACCCCCTACTAAAGGATCTCAACCCAAGGGGTGCATGTCAGGAGGTGAAAGCATTAAAAATAAAGTGTGGGCTGGGCAGCAATAAATCGCACCAGCACCTAGACCCAAACCCAGCACCTCACACCCCAACCACTAGCCAACCCTCAATGCCACTGTGCAGCTCGGCAGTCCACTGCAACACCACCCTACAGCTCTTCCACCCACTCCAAGCCCACACTCACCATGCTCGCTCCCCCCCGTGCATACACATATTTTTGACATCCTGTTGCCCAGTTTGCCCACCCCCTCATCTGGTCACCCTACCCTCCCATCGTCATGAGGGATTGTGCCGGGAAGGAGTTGCCATTATGAATGGCACCCATCCCCATGCGCCCACCTCACGGAATACTGGGAAGTGGTTCAGAGTGAGTGAGGACTGTGGAAAGACAGTGTAATGTCTCTCAACATGTAAAGCCGCACACCGTTGCCATATTGTACAAGGCAGGGGGTCAGAAGGAGTGAGGAGCAGTGAGAGAGAGTGCAGAAGGAGACACCAACATGTAAAGCTGCACTGTGGCTTTATTGTACAAGCCGGGGGGGTTCAGAAGGAGCGAGGACAGGGGAGAGAGAGAGAGAGAGAGTGTGGTAGGAGCTGTCAACATGTAAAGCTGCACCACAGCTATATTGTACAAGCCTGGGGTGGGGGGTTCAGAAGGAGCGAAGAATGGGGAGAGAGAGTGAGGCAGGAGCCACTAACATGTAAAGCTACACCGTGGCTATTTTGTACAAGCCTGGGTTGGGGGGGTTCAGAAGGAGCAAGGACTGGGGAGAGACAGTGTGGCAGGAACCACCAACATGTAGAACTGCATTATGGCTATATTGTACAAGCCTGGGGGGGATTCAGAAGGAGCAAGGACCAGGGAGGGAGAGATAGTGCAGCAGGAGCCGCCAACATGTAAAGCAGCACCGCGGCTTAAGGAACGGATGGACCGAGGGGGAGAGACAGTGCGGCAGGTGTCACTTGCAGGAGCTGCCAATAACCGTAACTCAACCAAGCTCATTAGTGTTAACTGTAATGTGCATGCCCAGAGTTACATCTACAGAAAGAAATGAAGTGCTATCTCATTGGAGTTGTTCATTTCTTTCAACTAGAGAACACACCAAGTGAGTAAAGTAGAACTTGTGTCATGATCAGAGTGCCTGATCATTGGTGTACAGTGCCGAGCCCATAGCAGTTTCAGCTGTAATTGTCTTGGCAGTGACACAACCCTCAAATACTGTATAGTCCACAGACATTCCTTGTACAAGCGCAAGTGAACACAAAAAGGGAAATAAACAGCTCCTACCAATATTCCTAGCCAAGATCCTTTAAACTATATAAGCTCTCCGACCCCCCATCCCACCCTCCTTCCTCAAGCACCCACTTTTTTTGTGTAAATTAGTTTAATGAAATTTTCTACAAGCATACAACAAAATTCAAACCATTCATGTGTGACAATAAGACGCAGATGATAATAAAGAAAATAAGAAAGGGGAACCTGGCTGGGGGAAACCCCCTTGCATATACAACTCTAAATATGCTAACTGTAATAACATCAGTAGTACATTTCAACTCATTTTATGAATGCCCAGTATTATGCATAAACTTATCCAAGCACCCAAATATGCACTGTGTAAGAAAAACTCCAGTAATGGAAGAGTAGCACAACCCACCCACCTCTACATTCTGACATCAAGTTTCAGTGCTTTGTGGCACACAAACAGACTGTCCTCCCCTGGCAAAAACACCCACTGCACGAAGCCAGCATCCAATTCCATATTTGGGTCGAGAAGACTATGGGCAAGAGGGTCTAAGGAGAAGTTATGGGAGGAAAGACATAAAAGGAGAAGTTATGGGCAGAGGAGAGTAAAGAGAAGTTATGGGCTGAAGGGCATAGAGAGAGGTTATGGGCAGGAGAAAGATATGTAAGGAGAAGTTATGGGCGAGAGGGCATAAAGTGAAGTTATGGGCAAAAGAGGATAAGGAGAAATTATGGTAGAAGAGATATGTAATGAAACATTAATGACAGGAGAGAGTAAGTAGAAGCTATGGGCTGGAGGGCATAAGAAGAAGTTAGGACAGGTGAGATATGTAAGAAGAAGTTATGGATAGGAGGGTGTAAGGAGAAGTAATGGGCAAGAGGGAGTAAGGAGAAGTTGGTTCCGGTCTGGAACATCATGGAAAAAGACGTGGCACACAACAAAGCAGGCAACACATCACTGCCTACACGTCGCATGTAAAAACGCTGGCCACCCAAACCCTCATGGGCAGTGCACTGAAGAATAGGCCTGGTGATCACTGTGTCCCCATCCCACTGAATGATGGCCCCAGAAACAGTAACAGCAGCCAGCCGCAATGTGATTGCTGATCCCCCCAACCCGTGGCTGCCACCGATCACTTTCCTGTGTCCCATGACACGATGCAGTGCACTTTATCCCTGGTGTCTAGTGGACCTCACCCTCCACTCCACCCATCAGGTAGATCACCACCCCCACACCCCCCCAACATACCCCAACAACGGGCAGGTGGCCAGCACAGTCCTCCACTCACTCCATGGCTGGCCACCTGACTGAACTGGATGAATGAGCGTGTTTACATGTACGTGCTCATTCGGTGTCTTTAGTTGAGCAGCCAGCTGTGGCGGTGAGTGGAGGGCTGTGCTGGCCATCTGCCCATTGTCAGGATATGTTGGGGGGTGCAGGGTGTGGGATCTACTGCTGGGATGGAGTGGGGGGTCCACTAGACACCAGGGATAAAGTACACTGCATTGTGTCATGGGACACAGGTAAGTGATCAGTGGTGGCGGTGGGTTGGGGGGGATTGGCCATCACATTGTGGCTGGCTGCTGTTACTGTTCCTGGTGCTATCATTCAGAGGGATGGGGGACTTGGTGGTCTTCAGGCCTATTCTTCCAGTGTACACTGCCCACGGGGTTTGGGTCGGCGATGTTTTTACATGTCGACATTGTAGACGGCGATGTGCTGCCTGCTTTGTTGTGTGCCATGACATTTTTTCTGCGATGTTCCAGACCAGAACCGAAGAAGTTTATGGGCAGAAAAGATATGTAAGAAGAAGTTATGTTCAGGACCGAGTCAATAAAGGTTATGGAGGGAAGGAGTAAGGAATAGTTATGGGCAATAAGGCATAAAGGGAAGGTATGGGCAAGAGGGCATAAGAAGAAGTTATGGGTAGGAGGGAGAAACTAGGAGTTTATGGGCAGGAAGAAGTAAAGAGAAGTTATGGTCAGGAGGGCGTAAGGGGAAGTTTATGGGCTGGAGGGAGTAAGAAGTTACCAGGGAAGTTCCGCAGTTGGCAAAGTTATCGGCGAAGTTGCCTAGGAGAATTTCCAAGCCTATGGGAAAACTTTGTGGATTGCTCTGTGAATGTGAATTCGGCATCTTCGGTGGAACTTCTCAAGCGAATTAAAACTTCACCCCATCTCTAATCATGGCAAATACATCACCAAAACTGTTCTATTCTTAGTGCACATATTGTTATTTAAGGCAAAATCACAGGCATAGAAAAGTGCTAAAACTTACAAAGGGCATTTAGCCAGAACACTAATCACCACTATGAGCACACCAATATCATCTGCCCTAGGATATCAGTTTTGCAGCAAGGGGCCAAGGGAAAACAAACTGCTGCCCTTCCCACCACTCTAGCTCCACTTGTATGGACCAGATTAACCTTTGGAGGCATCACAGTATCTTGCTGCTCCTCACCTCTGCCTCTTCCTTACTTTACACCCCTGCCACATAACCTACTGCCACTGAAGTGGCTTTCACATTCAGAGGCTCTGGCTGTTTTGCCCTCTTCCTTTCTCAGAACAAAACTTGACATGCTACCCGCACTGGGAGTACAGAAAAACACACTTTTCTTTTATTGATCCTTTCATCTGGTCAGTGAGATACCAGGCACAAATAGCCAGCAGTCTAGTGAGGATGAAATTCTCCTTGGACCCATTGGACACCAGAGCATGTAATAATGTCAATAAAAATAACAAAAAATAAATAAACAAATAAACATAGTTTGGTCCACTGGACCTGCAGGGTACAGTACTTCAATACAGTGAGCAGCAATAAATTGCACTGGGTAACGGGTGCTCACGATTAGACAAAAGAACAGATCAGGCACTTACCACCCAAGATTATTGCAGATGTTGCTTGCTGTGTACCAGAATTTATTTATACAGTGCCATAGATACATTAAATAAATTACAGCTGGAAGAAGAAAAATGTCTGACATACTTTGCAAAGATAATTGCTTTTTCAAAAGCTGTAATGCATGGGCAAGTTTCACTTAGTAACATTTATGTAATTCACAAACCAGTCTAAACCATCCTTTGTCCTTGCCACATGTGGTCCACAATGTCTATGGCTGGACATCTGCCCCCAGAGTTACTAATCTTTATATTGGGTTGTGGGACAGGGACCATAACTACATTGCTGAAAACAAACTTTTTCTTGAAAATCTAGTATTGCAGCATCGATATATAAATGATGCAGTCACTATGTAGCGTGGGACAAGGGATGGTTTAAACTGGTTTGTGAATAGTATAAATAATACCAACCCAAACTTTCTTTTTTTTTTTGCTTTGGAATTTGGGAAAGGAAAGAATGGTCACTAGAGGTATTTTTCAGAAACCCACCATTAGGAACACGCATCTCCTCTCCTCCAGCTGTCACCCACACCACATGGTGGCCAACATCCCTAAGGGACAATTCCTTAAGCTTTGCTATAACAGCAGCAGAGATAAAATTTTTGAATAAGAGGTACCAAAGTTAGCAGATTGCTGTTTAGAAAGATGGTATGCAGCATGTAATGTTGAAACCACAGCTGAAAATGCTAGAACCCAGTCTAGGGAGGATTTGCTCTGTAACAAACATAGAGGGAACAGAACCATGACTTTTAACATAGTGACTACATTTGCAGCCCATGTTTTGCATGTAGAAACCATCATCAGAAAGTAATGGCATGCACTGAGAGCAGATAAAGGCCTGGATAGCATCAGCAGGGAACCATGATGAATGTTCTGTCATACAGGTGTAACCCCTTATCCCCTGGAAATTAAGAGGGGAGCCAACAGTTTCAGAGGGGCAAGCGCAAACTCAGAATGCACTTACTTGACCTCTATCGAATCGGGTGACCTCTGGGCATCCCATGGCACAGGCTGACTGGCAAGGCTGCAGATTTAAACTGTTTAGGCATAACTTTAATTGTGCAATAAGCATTTCAATTAACCAATGGCCAAATGGAATAGTACAGCTAAAACATCCAAAACAGGATCCTTTTATTTTAAACACAGTTTCTCCATGGAGTCAGATGTTACATTTCCACTGGCCAGGACAGAAGTTCAAATCCCACAGGGGGACAGTTCAGTTTGATTTTTTCTTTCTGCCTACAGGGAACACTCATAGCAGGCTCTGTACTTTTCTTTATTTCCAAATCCCAGAATTTAAATGGCATGGAAAGGCTACGGTCCCCTGGGGGTCCGAGGTGCCACGGACCAAGCCTCCCACTCTTCCCACAACACTGACCCCATGACAGAAAAGTCCAATTCCACATTAGAAGGGCATTCATTTAGGGGCAATGAAGGGCAAAGCATCCCTTGGGGGTCAGAGGTGCCACTGGATCTCTACCCCCGCCTTAATCAAGAACTGACCCCCGTGAAAGAAGGGTCCCAAAAGTCCACATCAGCAGGCAGAATTTACTGAAGCTTTACAGGGTACATCTCACATACTAGCCACAGGGCTAGTAAATAGTCTCTCACTTCATGGGACAAAGGTAGTGTCACACACAGAGTTTTGCAAAATTGTCACATTTTACTGTCAGAGGCAGCAGCATTAACTTGAAATTTTTCCTCAGCACATTTTCACTGTGGAAAGACCCACAGCCTTTTTGTACCCCAAACTAGTGCCTTTTCTAGCATTTTATCCCATTTTCAAAAGAGAGACATGACAGCCCCCATTTCTCAGGGACAATCACCTTTTAAAAGAAACCTTTTCTTTTCTGACAGGAAACTTTTGTTCAAAACACGTAAAGCAGTACTGGGCATTTAAAACTCAGAAACTTTGTCATTTTCCCTCTTAGAAAAGGGCAAAATATCACCTCAGACTTTAACAGTTCTTGGTCACAGTTCATCCCCACAAAAGCTCCTAAGAGAACTCTACAACTGGTATTCCTCCTTCTGGAAAGGGCACCCCCCCCCCTTTTAGAGATCTCGGGCAATGGCTGCCTCCACGAACTAACTGATTATACCGAAGCCAACTCCATGTAAAGAAGAGGGTTTAAACTGAAGGAGTCAGGCACTACAAGCCAGGATGAAGGCTCCTTCCAACTGAACTAGAATTCTCAGTTCTGTCAAAACTGAGAGCTCCAGCCCTTCCCCTTTGGAATGTTCAGGCAGTGCTGCTGCCAGCCCAAACCAAGGGCACAGTTTGGCATTAACAAAAGAAAGCCAGAGCCTTCTTAAAGCAACACACACCCACACAGTAACTCCCACAGGGGGGTTACACCGGTAAAACAAAAAGGGACAATTTGGTTCACAGTAGACAACCCATAGTAGGAGAAGAAAATGGGGTTTAGCAATCTGAGTAAAGGATGTCATCTCTGTAAAAGATGTATGGCAAACAAAGTCATTCCCATGGGCCCAGAATTTAACAACCCCAAAACTGGCCAAACTTACAAAATTTGGGATCTTATCAAATGCAATACAGCAGGTTCTATTGAACTGGTAACCTGTGCATGTGGCATATATTTTCTAGGCAAGACTATTAGGTAGTTTCGGACTACAATGGGGAACACCAAGAGCCACAGGAGGAAAAAACCTTGCCTATAGAAACATAGAATCATTGATGATGACAAAAGAAAGACTGATGGTCCATCCAGTCTACCCATATTATCCTACCATACCCCAGGATGTATTGTCTTAGGGGGGTCTTCACACACTATTCCCTCTTTTGTTTTCTGTGTTTTGGCCCCTACTTTCTCCTGAGTAGCTAATATCCTATTGAATTTATCACAGCCATGTTTGAAGACATTTATGGTTTTGGCATGCACCACCTCTGCTGGCAGACCAATCCATGTCTCAACCACTTTTCCTGTAAAATAATACTTCCTCATATCCTCTCCGCTTGTGACCCTTGTCCTATCTTCTCTATTCCTGTAAAAGAAGTCTTCACAGTCCACCCTGTTAATTCCTATCTGGAAGTTGAAGATCTCTATCATATGCCCTTTTTCTCTTCTGGTTTCGAGTGAATACATGTTTGCTGCCCTTAGGTGATCCCTCACAGGATCTGCCCTCCTGGCTCTGTGTCATCTTGGTCATCCTACGTTGTACCTTCTCTAACCTGTCCTTGTCCTTTTTAGGTGGGGACTCCAGAATTGGGCACAGTACTTCAGGTGTGGTCTCACCAGTGACCTATACAATGGTAACAGTACCTCCTACCATCTACTGTCAAACCCTCTCCCAATGCACCCCAGTATCCTTTTAGACTTGAGGAAACCTTGGTACATTGTTGGATTTGTTTAAGGGAGTCGCTAATGATGATTCCTACATCCCTTTCTTCTGCTGTTGTGTCCAGAGTAACCCCAACCCCATTCAATAATCTGTTCTGGGGTTTTTGCTTCACAAGTACATAACTTTGTACTTTTTGGCATTGAATTTCAGCTGCCAGACCCAGATTCTAGACCATTTTTCCAGCCTTTGCAGGTCTCTCTACAACTCCCTTATTCTTTCCATGTTGTCAATCCTACCACAATGTTAGTGTTGTAAATTTGTGCGATTGCTATGCCAAAGCCATATCATAGATTTGTTCTTAGTGGGTAATGACACCACAGAGAAACACAGTTATAGCATATAATGTATTTATTAACAGCTCTGCCAAATTACAGGAGAAGTATACATACCATTCTGGGATCAAGGGCAGCCCCTTCCCACCGAATCTGCAGTATCGGGCATTTCTCAACTGAGACCCCCAGACTGATCCACTATTTATACAGTATTTCATGACTAGGGCTATTGCTTCGGCTTCCTTTAGCTACATACCTTCTGCGCAATAGCTGTTACCTGACCTTGAGCCTGCACTCTCTCTTACAGAAAACAACTGTCTTAGCAATTTGTATTACAAGCAAAACTAACGGTCCTAAAAGCTAGTAAATTTCCATGAAGGTTCCCTAATAAATAATTATGTAGCAACACGTACATAAACGGTCACTCTAACTATTCTATATTGTAAGGACAGCAAAAAAGCATTTAGTATTAGTAAACTAATAACTCTAACAATGGATTTCACTAAAACCTAATCTATAGCAGAAAATACTTTTCTATCATTAGCGATATGCATAGAGGGGATGCATGTCTGACAATGTGTATACATGACAGATAACAAGTGTATGCTAACAGTGTCATTTGTGAATAGACACAAGCTGCCCTGGGTTCTCACTCCCATGTTGCTGATGAACATATTGAAGAGGACTGGGCCTGGAACAGATCCTTGTGGCACTCCACTAGTTATCTGTCTTTCCTCTGATCTGACCCTACAGCTCTCTGCTGCCTCCCCCTACCAATTTCCTACCCATCGTGCTATTTCAATAGCTATTCCCAGATCCCCCATTTTCCTCAGCAGCCTTCAAAGTGACAAATGCCTTGCTGAAGTCAAAGTAGAGTAAATCTACAGCATGGCCTTTATCAACTGCCTTGGTTATTGGTTACCTAGTCAAAGAATACTATCAGGTTGGTCTGATAAGACCTCCCTGTCACAAATCTGTGCTGCTTACTAATCTGAAGTCCATTTTCCCCAGATATTCCTCTAGATCTTTGACTAGTGTCTCCATCAGTTAAGTATTATATATTAGTTAATTATTACTACTTAGTTACTATTATGTATATTTATAAAAATGGATAAAAATAGCTCCAACAAAAGCAAAGTTCTGATTGTATAAAACACATCACATGACCGTGCATATATCGAAGCATGACCACCCACCTACACTTTCACCCTCTTCTAAAACAATTTTGCCATTTTATAAGCTAGATAACCAACTCTACGGTGTACAGTCATGCTCCAACATATGCACTCCTTGGGTGGTTGATGCACTCAGCATGTGGCCTCGTGCGTAAAATGGACTCCAAGGCGTCCAAATATCAGAGTGCAACCCCACACCTGAGAGTGGGTTATCTATCTATCTATCTATCTATCTATCTATCTATCTATCTATCTATCTATCTATCTATCTATATTCTTTGTAAAAACTTCATTAATGCATCAGTTAGGGTTGTTTCCACACTGACAAAAGTGTGGAAATTCCACGTTAGGGTTACCACCCCAACACCCCACCCCCACACCCCCTCCTCAAAGTCCAAAATCCTCATCCCCCACCCCACACATACACACACATGCAAGCAAGGGAAAGGCCAAGGCAATACAAGCAACTAGGAACAAGCAGAAAAAGGTAACAGAAGTGACATACAACTCTGTAAACATTCCACAAGATGCAGACATTGTCACAGTCTACCAAGTGTATTAGTTCTCCAGCCATCATGGTGGCTTGGGGTTACACACGCTGGGAAATCATGGCACAGATGCCCATATTTCAATAGTGAACAGCTGAAGAAACACCCAGTATGTTATCCACACATAGTGCATTAGAAATGACAGTTTCTATGAGCCTAGCAACAGTCATTGTAAGTTTGCATTTTGTTTTGTGATACAGTGAGTCAGTCCTAATAACAAACAGTAGTAGTAATAAAAGTAATGTCTTGTAGCATAGTTTACAAGTAAAATGTAAAAGCAACAGCTGTAACATGGAAAGGTAACCATAACATACTGTTAATGAGTATTTCCAGGTAACGCAGCAGCATAACAACATGTGTTGGTGGTAGTCTCCCACCAGAGCAGTATCACCAAAGTACTGTGTAAGTGGCGGGTGTATCTGTCCTGCTACCACATGCCTATATGGTAGTGACGATACTTGCAGTGACCCAATTGTTGAATTACAACACATATAAATCAATATTTTGAAAATGTGTACAGACTATGTGTCATTGTATTAGGAAGATATGCCAGCAGTAATGTGTCATCATACTGTGCTGGCAGTATAGAGTCGCTTATACTGTATTTGTTTTTCATTACATTGTGTTATGTGAAATTAGCACAGTGTTGTGATTATTGTGCTTTCAGATTTGCTGGAGTGGTATAGTGTTGTACAATGTTGCATGTGTCTTGCATGTCTGTGTGTGTGTGTGTGTGGGGGGGGTTGGGGAATGCGGAGTTAGGGTTTTGAGGAGGGGGCATTGGGGGTTGGGTGCTGGGGTGGTAAACCTAACATGGAATTTTCACACTTTTGTTGGTGTGGAAACAACCCTAACTGATGCATTAATGAAGTTTTGCAAAGAATTTCCTTTCTTTTTTTAAAAGTGTACTGTAAGTAGTAAATGGAATATGTTGGTGGGAGCCCACGGCCCCCTCCAAGCTGCACATTTGTGCATAATGGTATGTGTCTGTGGTAGCGTTGGCCCCTCTGGGCCCTGTGCTCCCACTTCCACATAGCTATGGAGCCATACTGCAGCCCTATAAGACAAGGAGCCTTTGTAACAGTAATGTGCCCATATCTCGGGACCTGTAGCAACTAGAAACAAAATTCAAGTGTCGTAATCGTGAGAGTGAGTAGTTCACTCAACAATAAATGACCAAACCCATATCTTGCATTGTTTCTGAGATACAGGCACTGGAAAGTACTGTGACTGCTAACTCTGAAGGCATAATAGTGGCCTACGCACATGAAAATGAGCAGTTGGAACAGTAATTAGCAAGTATCTCAGGGTCCATACAAGGTAGAAAAAAAAATTCACAGGTTTCATTGCTTTCCAACCTACTTCTCTAAAGGGGGACTAAGAATTTTTGCTACAAAAAGTCTGTATCTTGAACAGTTTTTGAGCTATGGGCCCTGAAAAGCACCATGGGTGCCACAATGTTATCCAATGGGAACATTTCTGAACTTCAGAATGCTGTAACTATGGCCCTGCTCAATGTTTTTGTGCCAAACCACCAAAAATTTCAGGCCAATAGCACAACCTACATTGCCACAATGATGTGACAAAGAAAACAGCCACTGCAATGTTATCCTATGGGGTAAATTCAGAACTTCTGAATGCTGTAACTATGGTCCCGTTAAATGTTTTTGAACCAAACCACTGAAAGGCACATCCAAGACACTAGGGCTTCCTACCCTGAAAATTTCAGGCCAATAGCACAATCCACCTTCCCACAATCAGGTGACAAAAAAGCAACACATAGCAAAATCCTCCTATCTCTATAATGGGAATGTTAGCCCGCACAAAAAAAATGTTATCATGGTCATATTTAGAGTTTTCATGATTGAGCAGCAGTAAAAATGTTTGCATAATCAAGGAACAGAAAACATTTTAAAAACATATTTCCCAACTAGCTGGATAAAAACCTAATACCATGGGCATGTTCCTCAGGGCCCGATTAGGTAAACCCAGTAGTTAATGTGTGTTGAAAAGTGCAGTATTTTTTGAGTTATACCATTTTTTTCTCTCTTGCTAACTGAAAACAAGATGGCAGCAGCACAACATTTTTGGCCAAGTTCAATCAAAAAATGTGATCGTGATTGTTTTCGCAGTGCACATATAAATTTTTCCATAGACTATAATGGGGCAGAAAAAAAGCAATAGCTTTTGAACAGAGCAGTATTTTTTCACCAGATCTTCAAAAGGCACCAGTGCGGCCCAGGACACATGCAGACAACCCAATTTGAACCCACTCAAATGCATTTTTCAGTGCATTATATGGACAAAGAAATCGCAACTTTAGGGATTTTTCACTTTTTGAGCACACTATGATTCCATAAGCGTAAATCTGACTGACATTAAAATTTCCATATCCAGAGATCTATTGCAGATCTTTGTACATTCCAAATTTTTGGCAAATTGGACAAATGTTTTAAAAGTTATTAAAATGCAAAATTTGAGGTTTAACATAGTAATGGCTACACAACCCTAACTACAGTGGCACTACCATGCCACTGTAATATATAATAATTACTGGTGAGCAATTTTTTCAATGGGCTCACCGAGTTGATATTTGTTGTAATAACCAGTTGGTTATTATGACATTCACGCGCTCTGTCTTTTAAAAGGGAGCGCTCCCTCATTGGCTCCTGTTTTGAATCTGGGTGGGCTAAGCAGTTCTCTGGCTTCGTATGTTAGCATGACACCATCACGGTTTCATCATCAGCTTCCTGTAATCATTGTTTTTTTTATATATCTGGTCAATCCTACCTTAAATATTATTATTTTTTTAAGTATCTGGTTGATCCTGCAGTTCATTAGTTTTGGGGAACACAGAAGTCAGCAGAACGAATCTGCAGTAAACTGCCTAACACAGATAAGTGGCAAGCGCAAGCCTAATCGTGATCGCAATTTCAGCTATAAATTTGAAAAAAAGAATGAAACTGGGAGCAGAGTAGGGTAAGAGGGAGAGGGACTCTGGCGATTGCTGCACAGTTCAACTGGGGAATCTGGAGTGGGAGCTGGGGGAGCAGTGAGCTGCTGCTTCTTTATTTGGTGCCCCAGAACTAGAGTGAAGCTGTCACATGGGGATTTCTTCAGAATGGCAGAGGGAGAGAGACAGTGTGTGTGTGTGTGTGTGTGTGTGTGTGTGTGTGTGTGTGTGTGTGTGTGTGTAGAGAGAGATAAAGTGTGTGTGTGTGTGTAAAGACTATATGTCTGTTGGGGGGGGTCCACAGCATTTAAGCTGGAAAAAATTGCTCACCAGCAATTATATAAAATAAAAGATAGGAAGGTATGTGATAATGAGAATTTAATGCACACACCTCGGTGTGGGAACTTAATAAGCCCTTCGGGCTTCACCCTCGGGGTTTATGTAGCATCCCACACCTCAGGTGTGCATTAAATTCTCATATCACACACTTCCCCATCCATTATTCTATATTTTATATTATGGTAGCACGGTAGTGCTACCATAGTTAAGGTTGAGGAGCCATTTACATGTTAAATCAAAAATGTTGCACCTTAATAACTTTGTAACCGTTCAATGGATTTGCCTGAAATTTGGAATATAGAATCAAGACCCATATGCCTTGGGATCTGCCAAGTTTCGTGCTAGTCGGATATACAGACATGGAGTTATTAAGCGTGATCTGAGCATGCATTTACGCTTTTTTTGGAATTCTATGGTCGCACCTACAGGTCACACGGTTTGCATGACCAGTCCAAAATCTTCAGGAAACATGCAGCCAGGGTTCCCAATATGCCTTTCGAAGATTTCGTGAAAAAATATTAAAAGGTTCAAAAGTTATTCAAAAAACAAGTTCCCATTATAAATCAATGGGAAAAGTTAACAAAAAGTTCAACACTTTCGCAAATGCACTTTTTACTGTCTCAAATGGCCCTTTTACTGTCGCAACGCTGCCATTTTGTTTTCAGTTAGTGATCAGAAAAATGCTTGGCATTTAAAATTGAGACCCTCTAGCAACTTAATTCTTTTTGTATTCACCTAGTCGGGCCCTGAGGATGAAAGTCATGTCTTTATTTTGGGGTAAAACCTCCCAGAAATACAGTATGTTTTTCAGATTTCTGGAAAAAGTACTTTCCCAAAGTAGTGTCGCACTCATGAAAGTGTCACAAATTTTTGCGAAAGCTTTCGCAAATCACGACACTACTTCGCGACACTATACTCAAAATAACAGTAATTCTTTGGCAGCCCGCTGCAAAAGACCGGTTTGGAGTTTTGGGCTGAAATTTGGAGGGATCAGAGCCGACATCTCACAGATGTGCCTTTCTGTATTTTTCTGAAAAAATATTACACGGCGGCAAAGTTATGGTACTCCAAAGTTGACACTTTTTCCCATAGGATAACATTACGGTGTACGACGCATTGCAGCAATTATTTGGCGCCCTGCTGCAAAATAACGGTTTGGTCTTTTTAGCTGAAATTTGCAGGGAATATAGCCAACATCCCACAGATGTGCCTTTCAGTGGTTTGGTGAAAAAATATTACAGGGAGGCAAAGTTATGGCAGTCCGAACTTCTGTTTTTTTCCCTTAGGGTAACATTACGGCGTTCACCGCGCCTTTCAGTGCCCGTATCTGGAAAACGGTGTGAGATATGGACTTTTTGTCGAAAAAATTCTTAGCCCCCTAATCAGGGCTAAGTACAAAACTAGCCAGGAAAGTGATAATACATATGACTTTTAATTTTTTTTTCTGTGTCATACGGTTACTGAGATAAACAGTAAGCAATTTACTATTCCAAGTCCTCATTTTTGTGTTCCGAGAGTCATTATTTTGCATATATTCTTTCTACTCTCTGTCTTTCTCTATACAGCCTTTGGGGAAAACCAGCCTGTGTGCTTACATTACTGTTACCATTACTGTTTCTGCTTGTGGTTCCGTACCCGTTTCACTTACCGTTCACATTTACACCACCATGTGTGTTACCCTTTGCGGTTGCATTTGTGTTGTTTTTAACATTTCTGTCTACAGTACTGTTTCTCTTTCTGCTTCACTTTGCGTCACCATGCGCATTACGATTTGCGTTTGCGAGCACAGTGTTACTATGTGACAAGACGCTCCCACGGCCGCATTACATTCACTATTTCTCACTATCATTCTCAAAAAGAAGGGAAATTAAAGGCAAAAACTCCGTTTAATGCATCAGTTAGGAGTTGTTCCTGGCGACAAAAGTGAAATTTGATATTGGGTTGAAACCCCTTTGCACCCCTCAGCCCACACCCCAACTGGAATCGGGGTGTGCACTGGGGTCATCAGTCCTAACTGTCACCCCATTCTCCTATTCCTCAGCTTCTTTCCACATGTGATGGGGTGACAGTTAGGGCCGAATAACCCAATGAGCACCCCGATTCCAGTTGGGGGGGTGGGCTGGAGGGGTGCAAAGGGGGTTTCAACCCTAACATCGAATTTCCTCACTTTTGTCACTGTGGAACAACCCTAACTGATGCATTAAACTGATTTTTTTGCCTCTAATATATATAATAGTGGTGCGGTCGCGCCACTATATTTAGGGTAATGAAGGCACTTCTATGTTAAAGTCAAAATTTTGCACGTTAATAACTTTGGACCCATTCAACGGATTTGCCTGAAATTTGGTATGTGCTGTGGGGCATGGTAGATCCCTTGATTTGACAAATTTTGTTTTGGTCAGACTTACGGTCTTTGCACACAAAAATGCTGAAAATGTTAAATTATCCAGTTTTGGAGGCAGTTTTGGGGATTTTATCTATGGCCCTGCATGGCCATCATGTGGTGTACTGCTCTGCAAGATGGCTGATATGAAGGAGCTTGGCAACCTGAACATGTCACTTTTCATTTGGTGAAAAAATATTAAGGCATTCAAAGGTTATGCCACTTTTAAGTTCCCATTATAAGTCAATCTGAAAATGTTTATGGTTGTTTTGTGAACAAAGAACAGGGTTCTGGCCAGCTGGTCTGACTGGCAGTTAAAAAATTTGCAGACTCACAGTTCAAGAATCTTTGTCCCTGAAAATTCTTTGATTGCGAGGCCCGCCATCTTGTTTTGGCATTTCCCACTGTAAAAAAACAAATATCTTGGCTCAGGGGTCACTCCTGAAGTAAAACTTGGATAGGTTTAATTCAGGGAGCCTCATTCTATCCAGCCATTCCTTTGGTTTGTTTTCAAATGGTCAAAAAATAGACTTATAAAGTTTTAAATTCTTTGATCGTAGCTCGCTAACGATCTTTGATCACAAGCCTCTTTGATCGCGATCTTGCATCTCGAGGAAAAATAAATTTTTCTCCACTCAGGGGTAGCCTAGAAACACAAATGAGGGTGGGTTTTGTTCAGGGGGCTTCATTCTATCAAGGCATGGTGGTGGTTTTATTCAATTCTGCCTAAAATTTGAGTTTCAACATTTTTTTATTCTTTGATCGTGAGAGTGCAATTTCTTTGATTGTGAGATTCTTTGATCGCAATCCTGCATCGCGAGGGAAGGATGAGATGGACCTTTTAAAAATTCAATTTTCTCAGCCTAGGAGTGGCCTAGGAACACAAATGAGGGTGAGTTTTGCTCAGGCGGCTTTGTTCTATTGAGGCATGGTGGTGGTTCCATGTAATTCTGCCTAAAACTCTTTTTTATTCTTTGATCATGAGCCTGCAAATTCTTTGATCGTGAGATTCTTTGATCACGAGGGAGGGACGAGATGGCCAGATTTTATAATGCATTAGATAGGGCAATTTCACCAATCTTTAAGTTTAAATATCTCGGAAACAGTTTGGTCTTTTTACCTGAAATTTGGAGGGTGTTCTCGGCATGTCCTGTACATGTGAACTACGGTGTTTATGTGTCAGAGAAAATTAATTTTGTGGAGATATTGCATGACACAATTTACTTGTTGCGGGCAGTGATTTGCATTGTGCTGGTGGCTTGAAATTGATAAGGTACCTAGCCTTAGTGTCATGGATGTAGTTTTCAGTCATTGGGCCTGCAAAATGTTAACAGGTGTGGAATTCTGCATCTCTGACGAATGAAAATCTCAAACTTTTACATGTTATATCTCGGACACGGCTTGGTGTTTTGGATTAGAATGTAGAGGGTGTTAATGGTACTCACATGTTTACAAGTTGGTGGGAGTGCAGAGCCCAAAGGGCCTGTGCTCCCACCAACTTCCACAGATTGGTGGGAGAGCAGGGCCTGAAGGTCCCGTGCTCCCACCAACTTCTGTAGGTTGTGGTTCCATAAGCAATCCATATTCATAATCTAAATTTTATGAATAAAACAAATTACTTCTGTTACATGTAATCTCTTTCTATTTGTCTGTATGTGTATATGTAATAGATAATCCACTCTAGGGTGTGCGGTCATGCTCTGATATATGCACACCTTGGTGTGCATTCAACCACCCAAGGCGTGCGTATATCAGAGTGTGACCGCACACCCTAGAGTGGATGATCTATCTTATAAAATGGAAATAAAAATTTTGTGGGAGAGCAAAAAAGTAGTCCCTGTCTGGCACGAATAAATGAGTTGCTTCCAAAAGTTTAAAGTAAGACTGACTGTGTTGAAGAATTAAAAAAAAAATTGTTTCTTTTTGTATTTATTTGCTTTACTTTTCTAAGAAAAAAGTCATCATCTTTACAGGAAGGAGAACGAGTGGGGAGCACATTTACTTTTATCAGTGACATGTACCGTGACCAAGCGTGGTCAATAATGGTAACTAATATTCAGACAGACACTGAAAGCAAGTCCCTCACTGTTAAAAAAACAAAATAACTGTGTATTTTATGTTATTTTTATTTAGAATCCTCTAAAAGAAGACACCAGCTGAAGCGGGTGAAGAGAGAGTAGACAGTTCTTTCACTTCTATTAGTGACATGTAGCGTGACAGAGCATGGTCAAAAATGATAAATAATATGTAGACAAACACTGAAACTAAGTCACTCTCTACTAGAAAAGCAAACAAACTGTGCACGTTATGTTGTTTTAATTGAGAATCCTCTAAAAAGGCTGCCGCCTGAAACAAATGGAGAGCTAGCGCAGAGCGAGGGTGTCAGCAGCGTCAGAGAGGTAATGCAGGGCTGAGCGAGTGTTGCTCCACGAGTTGATGGGAGCACAGGGATTGAAGGTGCCCGCCCTCCCACCAAGTTCTGTAGGTTGGTGGGAGCGCAGGGCCCGAAGGGCCCACGCTCCCACCAGCTTGCACATGTTCTTAGTTTTTTATTCTTTCTCAGAAAGTAAGGAAATTCTATGCAAAAAAACTGTGTTAATGCATCATTTAGGGTTAAAACACAAAAAGTCAGGAAATGAAAAATCTTTAGGATTCGCCTCCCCAAACCCACCCATCATCCCAAGATTGACAGCTGACGGGGTGAGTCATTGGGGTTGTGAGGCCTAAATGTCCACCATTCTTATTTGCTGTGGCTTGTGAATGTAATTTCAGATGGAATGGGGTGACATTTAGGCCACACAGCAATAACACCATCAGTGATTCTGATGATGTAACTGTCTGGGGAGGAGGGCAACCCTAAAGATTTTTCATTTCCTGGCTTTTTGTGTTTTAACCCTAAATGATGCATTAATGCAGTTTTTGTATAGAATATATATATATATATATATATATATATATATATATCTTAGTTAAGAAATCATATTAGTATTACTTATGCTACAGCACGGCATGTGGAGGGAGGAAGGGATCTACAAATCGTTTTGAACACACTTTTTCATTTCAGGGTATTGAAAAAGTTAAACTGCTGCATCCTGAGGGAGATATCATGATAATGCAATCTTAAAAAAGGAAACATTTTGGCTGTATACATTGGGGACTCAAAAATAACCAGGAATCAATAAAAAGTTATTTTTGTGCCCTTTTTAAATATGGAAGGAGTTATTATGTATTTGACCAAACTGATTGTTTTTGTTTTGTTTTCTTCCTCATTTAGAAATCTGCAGACTGGACTTGAGCAGTGTATGAAATTGGAATTTCTTGGGACACAGGGGTCCATTCGATATATTTCGGACCTTGCAGAGACAGTTTGATTAAGTGACAGCTTTAAGAAAAGTGACTCCCAGTATGGATGTATGGTAACAGATATTTTTAAATAACTTTTTTTAAATTGACTCTTTTTTGATTTGTTTAGTCTGTGACCAATGAGCACAGAAAAGCACATGCCTGAGGTGGTGTTGCTTTAACTGTTTCTTATTTAAGTTGCCTTTGCCCTTGCACTATCACCTTTCAAAGGCAAATTACTTTGTGAAATGTGTTAGGCATTTTGCTGCTCCCAGGTATCATCTTTTTAATAAATCTCTGGCACTGTATGAATAAATTTTGATACACAGTAAGCAAAAACATCAGCAGTAATCTTTGGTGGCAAATGTCTGGTCTCTCTTTCAATACTTACATATAGTCCATAAAGGTGCTGAAGAGTTTATACTGACCCCCTCAACTCCACGCTCACCTTTTTTCCTATCTATGTCTTCTCTTTTTCTCCTTTATATCTTACTGTTCCTTTTGCTGTTTTTAATATTCATTTTTTTTTTTCCATTTTACTGTCCATTCACTTTAAAGTGTACATTTCCCATTCAAATATCCTTTATTTCTACTTCATCTTTTTCCCTTTTTACCACTATCATATTCTCACTCTACTCCATGAACATCTTCCTTACACTAACCTAATTTTTCCCTATTGCTCCCCAGGTCAGACTGCACATAGATTCCTGATGATAATCTATAGTAAGTATTGTTTTCTATTTCACTGTTTCTATTTGCGCTATTTTTCTTCTCCGAAAAGTTGCAGACACTCTGTGAGTCCTATCTCTATTTTTGTTCTACAAGTAAGAGCAGATATTATCCTGAAACTCCTGTCTTTGCCTCACAGAGGATGTGATGAGTGTGATCATTTACTTGAAATCTTTTTATACAGCCCCCCCCGCCACCCAGGCTGCCATTCTCAGTAGGGCTACCTCCCATTTCCATCCACTTATATCTCTATCACTTACTCTGTTCCAAGGAGTTCACTAGGGCATTTTCTCTAGATAAGGGCATTTCTCTATGTGGTGGACTACCTCTGCAGTACTTTCATCCATAGTCCCTATTTGGCTCATCAGGTATGGGGTCCAGTGGGCAGTCAGGAGCAGTTTGAGAGTACCAGCACCTTTCTGCCATGAATGAAATTTTTTCCATTTCCATTTTTGCCCTTGGGGATGCTGCCAGTCAAGACTCCAAGGCATCATGTACATGTACATGCAGGATTGTGCACTGAAGCCAAGCTGCATACCCCACCTCTCTCTCCAGCTGTACTATCAATGGTTACTAATCAGGCTGTGGTATAGTAGTGCAGAGTGTATCCCTCCCTCCCTCCCTTGAGGAATGCATCAGCTGGGATGCTTAATTCTCCTTCCCCCAGCAAGCCCTGAATACTTCAGTTCTTTAAAACATCCCAATGTATATTCACTTAAATAATGATAGAGCATAATTTCCAAAACAGTACATACAGAATATAATTAAATGATTGCGTACGGAATATACAACAGTTTTTCAGCAGGTAAAGGCCTATTGGCCTATCGAGTCTACTCAATTTTGCAGCTAGCCACCCTATTCAGCAGCTGTCTCTTCCTCCCTCCCTTACCTCCCCCTCTTCACCTTTCCTCTTACCCTGTCCCAGCCTGTTTGAAGAAGCTCACTGTCCTGCAGGATACCACCTCTGCTGATAATGTGTTCCACTTGGCTACCACCCTCTCCATAAAAAAGTGTCTTCTCATCTCCCTCCTGAATCTACCCACCTCCAATCTAATAGCATGGCCCCTGGTATCCCCCCCTTCCCTTACCTTGAAAAGCCCCTCCTTCCCAGCCCTGTTTATGCCCTTCATGTACTTGAAGGTGTCTTTAATATCCCCCTTATCCCTCCTCTCCTCTAGTGAATGCATAGTGAATTCCCTCTGCCTGCACTCATATGGTAAGTCCCCCAGTCTGTGGATCATCTTTGTGGCCCTGCGTTGCACTCCTTCCAGCAACTTAATGTCTTTCTTCAGGTAGTGGCACCAGTACTGCATGCAGTTCTCCAGGTGCGGCCTTACCAGCGATCTATACAATGGTAGAATAACCTCCCCCTGTTTTAACATACTAACATACTAAAATGCCAGCAGAATAGGCCTAACGGTCTTTCGTGTCTGCTCGTTTGGTCAGTCCCCAACCTGGGTGCTGACCTTGCTGTCCCCCTCGCCTTCTCTGGCTTCTCCCTTCCCAGTTCTGGATATTCTTGCTACATTGGATTTTGCTTCCAGAACCCTTACCCTGTACCTGTCCCACCCCCTCTTGAACCCCTCCACTGTCTCTGCCTCCACCAGCCCCCTAGGCAGTGCATTCCATGGCTCCACCACCCTCTCAGTGAAGTAGCACCTCCTCCTTTCTCCCCTGAATCTTCCCCCCTCCAGCTTCCAGCCATGCCCTCTAGTGGCCCCTTCCTCCTTTCTTCGAAGCACCCCAACTGTTCCTCCCCTATTTACCCTCTTCATGTACCTAAAGACCTCTATCATGTCCCCCCGGTCCCTTCTCTCTTCCAATGTGTACATATTTAGCTCTTGAGCCTCTCCTCATAGGTCCTGTCCCCAAGCCCCAAATCATTTTGGTTGCCCTCCTCTGGACCCTCTCCAGGAGGTTAATGTCCGCTTTAAGTGTGGCCTCCAAAACTGCACGCAGTACTCAAGCAGCGCCTCACCAAGCAGTTATACAGAGGAGTATCACTTCCCTCCTTCTCAGGTGATCCCCCTAGCGATGCATCCCAGCATCCTGTTGGCCTTGGCTGCTGCCCTCCTACAAGTCTCAGAGTTGTTCATCTTGACATCCACCACCACCCACAGGTCCCTCTCAGCCATCGAGACTTGTAGCATTCCCCCAGGGTGTACACTTGACCTGGGTTTCTGGCCCCCAGGTGGAGTACCTTGCATTTCCCTGCATTGAACCTCAGCTTCCACTTTCTAGACCATCTTTCCAGAGCCTCCAGGTCCCCCTGTAGGGCCACCCTCCCTCCTCCCATCCACCACCGCCCCCAGTTTCGAGTCATCTGCAAAGAGACTCATCTCACTCCTGATTCCTGTCCTTATGTCAGATACATAGGCGTTGAACAGAAGGGGCCCAAGGACTGATCCCTGTGGGACCCCACTAATGACCCTCCTTGGGGATGAGACTGTCCCACCAACTACGACCCTCTGGGTCCGGTCCTGGAGCCAATTGCCTATCCATCTGATCATCTGGTTCCCAACCCCCATTTCTCCCAGCTTATCCAACAGGCCCACGTGAGGAACAGAGTCAAATGCCTTGCTGAAGTCCAGAAAGAGGACATCTACTGGTCTACCCAGGTCCAAGACACTTGTCACCCAGTCATAGAACTCCACCAGGTTTGTCTGACACGATTTCCCCGGGATGAATCCATGCTGTCTATCGTCCAGGCACCCTGACTTATCCAGGTCCCCCCCTAGCCTCTCCTTGACAATGCCCTCCATCACCTTGCCCACCACTGAGGTCAGGCTGACAGGCCTGTAGTTCCCTGCCACCTCCCTTGATCCCCCCTTGTGAATAGGCACTATATGCACCACCTTCCAGTCTTGGGGCACCCACCCTGTCCTCAGAGAGATTGTGAAAAGCTCTGCCAGGGGTTTTGCCAGGACATCTGCAAGTTCCTTCAGCACTCTAGGATGTAATTTATCCGGCCCCGGTGCTTTCTCCGTCTTAAGGGAGCTGAGGGCTTCCCTCACTCTCAGCTGTGATTTCCACTTCCGTGCCCTTCTCCCTGCTTAGCCCTCCCCACCTGCCAGTGATGCCTCCCCCTCCCCAGACCTGCCGATCAGTAAGGTCCCCCTCCTCAGTATCTCTGTCTCCTCCCATGTATGATGCAGCACCCCATTTTCCTGGTGAAAACTGAGGTGAAGTACTCATTTAGTACCTCAGCCTGCTCCCCGGTCTTGTGCCCATCTCTCCCCTGATTTAATCCTGCTAATCTGCCCCTTCACCCTTCGTTTTCCCCAATGTATCTAAAGAACCCCTTGTTCCCTCTCCTAATTTCCCTGGCCAGGTTCTGCTCCTTCCTTGCCTTAGCCGCCCTCACCACTCTAGTGGCCCTTCTAGCCATCAGCTCGTACTCCCCTCGATCCCTTTCACTCCTTGAGCACTTGAATTGCTTATAGGCTGCTTTCTATCCCCGCACCACCTCCTGAACCTCCCTGGTCCACCAACAGGGTTTTTGGTCCCTACCGCATTTTCATCTTACTCTTGCACAGGTGCTGGTAGCATCCTGCACCCCTCTCCTGATGATTTCCCACCTACTATCAGCGTCCATGTCTGCCCAATCCATCCAAATGCTCCTTAAGGATCCTTCCCATTTCCTTAAAATCCGCCCCTGAAGTCGGTTACTTCCGTCTTTGTGCAGCCTTCTACCCCTCCTAGGTCCAGGCAGAACCAGACGTGGCATGGTCACTCCCCCGCCAATGGGTCCCTGCCTCCAGGCCCCAATCTGGTCACTGTCTGCCAGGACCACATCCAGTACCGTGCTCTCCCTGGTCGGTTCCTCACCTGCTGAGTTAGGAGCGCGTCTTGAAAGACATCCAACAACCTCTGTTCCTTGGTCACAGAGGATGTCATAGTCTCCCAGTCTGTTCCTGGCATGTTTAAGTCCCCCAACACCACCACCATTCCTCTGCCTAGTCTGCAGTGTCTCCTAACATCTGCCACCAGACTGCTCTCCAGCTCCTCCGCCAGGGCAGGGGGTCTATACACCACTCCTGTTTTTACTCTCTTGCCCCCCCTTGTTATCAAGGTGACCCAAATCACCTCCACGGTTCCCTCCGCCTCCTCTACTCCCCCTATGCCAATGCAGTTTTTGACTATCATTGCACCCTCCTCCCTTCCTCCCTCCCCCTGTCCTTCCTGAACATAGTGTATCCTCCAGGTTCAGGTCCCAGTCATGTCTTGCAGTGGCCCAAGTCTCAGTGACCGCTGCCACATCCACTGCTCCCTCAGCTAGCATCGCCTGGAGCTCAGGCATTTTATTGCCCAAGCTCCTGGTATTTAGCAGGACTACCTTCCACCCTTTCCCTATAGTTCCATTTCCCCTGCTCATGTTCCCATGGGGATTCTGTTTTCCCCTGGTCTGCACTTTGCCAGTTGGCCTTTTCCTGCAATCCTCCTGGTTTTGATAATATTCCCCAGGCAATACAACCCAGCATTTTATTGGCCTTTACAGCCACCTTCTTACATCAAGCTTAGTTGTTCATTGATCCCGTTATGAGTACCCCCAAATTATTTTCCTCCTCAGTCATGGCTGTCTGTATCTCATCTAGCTGGTAGCTCCTTTTAAAATGCAGCACTTTGCATTTTCTGGCAGTGAACACCAATTGCCAGGTGTACAACCAAGTCTCCAGCTTTGCCAGATCCTCCTGCAACCCCTGCCAACCCTCAATGTCATCCACCACCTCCCCTATCTTGGTATCATCTGCAAACAGACTGATCTTGTTCTTGATACCCACCAAAATGTCCACAATGAATATCCCAAATAACACTGGTCCCAACACTGAGCCCTGAGGAACTTCACTTGTCACCTCCCTTGGTAATGAGAGCTCCCCCTCCACCACCACCCTTTGTTGTCTTCCACTTAATCAGTTTCTTATCCATCCCACCATCTTAGCACCCACCCCCATGCCTTCTAGCTTACTTCCTAGCCTCCCATGTGGCACAGAGTAGAATGCCTTGCTGAAGTCCAGATACAGGACATTTACTGCATGGCCCACTTCTGACTGCCTAGTTACCCAGTCTTAGTATTCCACCAGGTTGGTCTGACAGGATCTGCCAGTGACAAAGTCATGCTGTCTGTTGTCCTGCAACCCACTGGCCTCCAGAAGAGACACCAGCCTCTCCTTCAAGATTGTCTCCATCAGCTTCCCCACTATGGATATGAGGCTCACTGGCCTATAGTTCCCAGGTTCATCCTTGGGGCCACTCTTATGGAGGGGAACCACATGAACTATCTTCCAATCCTGAGGTACACACCCCGAATCCAATGAGGCACTGATCAGATCTGCCAATGGCCCCACTAGGACCTCTGCCAGCTCCTTCAGAACCCTGGGCTGGACACCATCTGGTCCTGGTGCCTTGTCCATCCTCAGCTCCCTCAAGCCCTCTAGCACCCTATCTTCTGTGATTGCCCTGTCTGTCACATCCTCCCCCTTTGTTACTGCCCTCCCATCCACCTTGTGTATCTCCCTCCTCTCTTTTTGGTAAATACCAAGCAGAAGTAGTCATTAAGTGTTTCTGCCTTTTCTCCCCCTTTTTCCACCCATCCCCATCCTTCTTAATCCTTAAAATCTATTCCTTACAGTTCCTTCTCCCCCCGATGTACTTGAAGAAGTCTTTCTCCCCCTCTTTAATGCCTTGTACCAGCCATAGCTCCTTAGAAGCTTTTGCTGCTCTTACTGCACTTGTCAACTCCCTTGCTTCCTTCAAGTACTCCTCCCTATACTCCCCTCCCTGTTTTCTTGTATCTCCTAAAGTCCTCTCTTTTCCTCCTTATTTTTACCATAACACCCCTGCTCATCCAGCTTGGCTTTTTTGCCCTAGCCTTCTTACTCTGAATTCTGCTGCAGGATTTGGTTGCCTCTCCTATATCCTTCTTTATGAGTACCCATCTCTTGTTCATGTCCATGCTAGGCTGGATTCTGGCAAGATACCCTTTTACTAGTTCCCCCATCCTCGCAAAATTGGCCTTCCTGATGTCAAGAACTTTCATGTTGCCTGCTACTCCCTCCTTGCCCATACTCAATGCAAACCAAATTGAATGGTGATCACTCCGTTCCAGTGGTTTGCCCACCCTCAGTTCCCTCATCAATTTCACATTAGTCAGCACTAGGTCAAAGGTGATCCCTCCCTTGGTTGGTTCACTGACCACCTGTAATAGGAAGCTTTCCTGGAAAGCATCCAGCAGTATCTGCTCCCATTTATTGTTGGTGGCTGGGGTTCCCCAATCTAATCCCAGCATGTTGAAGTCCCCCACAACCACCATACTCCCCTTCCCACATGACCGCCTAATCTGTTCCGCTAGTTCCCAGTCTAACTCTTCCTTCTGGTAGGGTGGTCTGTAAAACACTCCCATCCTAAGAGTCCTATTTCTGGAATCCTGGTTTTGCAACCATTATGACTCTGTCCTGCCCTCTTCCCCCTCCTCCCTTATACACCTCAGACCTTCCCTTACATATAGCGCCACCCGACCTCCCATCTACCCTATCCGTACGGAATAACCTGTAACCTGGTATCACCAGGTCCCATTCATGGTCTTGGGTGGCCCATGTTTCAGTAATGGCTGCCATGTCCACCTCCCCCTCCACCATGAGGGCTTGTAACTCAGTCATTTTATTCCCCAGGCTTCCAGCATTCAGTGTGACCACCTTACATCCCATTACCTCCCCCTCCATCCCCCTTCCTTCCCCTTCTAGCATCCCCTTTTGTACTTTCGCTTAATCCCAAGTCCCTGATTTGGGGGTAAGCTCATGTGACTTCCCATCCTGTGGCCTATGCATGCCCTGTCTCCACCTGCCACCCCCTCTCCTAGTTTAAATTTCCAGCAACCTCAATGTAATCTCCAATCCTCCATTTCAACACATTTATGCCCTCTTCACTTAAGTGTAATCTATCCCTAGCATAAAGACTACTGTCCTCCCAGATCCTTCCTCACCCTCCCACCAACCCATACCCTTTGGTATGACACCATGCTCCTAACCACTTGTTAAATTCCTCAATTCTCCATTTTCTTGCCGTGCTCACCCTGGGCACTGGTAGTACCTCTGAAAAAGTTACTGATCTACCTGCCCCCCTCACATAATGTTCCCAGCTCCTTCAACCTCCTCTGGACTTCATCTATCATCCTATCAGCTAGGTCGTTTGTCCCCAAATGTATTATTAAATGAGGTTTCTCCCTTCCCCTTCTAGCATACTTCAGGACTGACTGCCCCACCCTATCTGCTGTAATTCCTGGATTTTAACCCCCTAGCAACTGACAATCTACTAAATCTATCAATTTAACTATTAAAAAAAGAAAACACGATTGATACAGTATTATACAATGGCAAGAAAGAACGCTGGCCTCTGATTGGTCAGACTGGGACAGACCAGTGATGTTATCCCAGTACAGCATCATGGGTCTAGTCCCAGTACACAGGTGACCACATCCTCTTTAACGGAACTGGTCCATGGAGCTGGTTTCACTGATACCCTCTACCAACCCACTTCATTGATTCCCTCTAGTAGGCTGCCTCCTCCAGTGTCCATGGCTCGGAATGTTAAATAAAAAACCTCCCTCCCATCAAGTCAAAGTGTGCTGTCCCCCAGTATAAAAAGCTTACAAAATAAATTCAATTTTCATGGCTAGGCCATTTTCTTGGATCCCAGTGGCATCAGTGAATGGCACAGACCATAACTGGTGGTTACGTGCTTCAGAAACGCTGCTCGGTTCATGGGAAGAAAAAAAATAGTGGTGATTTCTTTTTATTGTAGAACAGTCTCGTAAGTACAGAGATGCCACATGCCGTAGACATCATTAATACACATTTATAATAATAATAATAATGATAATATTTTTTTATTTATACAGCACCTTTCTATTTCTAAGGCACCTTACAATTTAAAACAATTTAAAAACCACCATTATAAAATCCAGTAATACTCAACACAATTAAAAACATAATCAAATAAACAATTTAGTTCGCCAAGAAGGCTTTTTGCCAGAGAAAAGTTTTCAGATCCTTCTTATGAACATACGAACATACGAAATTTGCCAGCAGATAAAGGCCTAGAGGTCTATCAAGTCTGCTCGAATGTGCAGCTAGCACCCCTTATTCTGCAGCTGCCCCTCCCTTCCACCCTTCACCTTAATTAACCTTCCCCCTTGTCCTGTCCCATCCTCATTTGAAGCAGTCCACTGTTCTACTGCATACCACTTCAGCAGGTAACGCATTCCACCCAGCCACCACCCTCTCTTTAAAAAAGTGTCTCCTCATCTCCCTCCTGAACCTTCCTCGCTCCAGTCTCATATCATGGCCCCTGGTGGCCCTCCCCTCCCTTATTTTGAACAGCCCCTCTGTACCCGTCTTGTTTATTCCTTTCATGTATTTAAAGGTTTCAATCATGTCACCCCTGTCTCTCCTCTTCTCCAGTGAGTACATGTTCAACTCCTTCAACCTCCTCTCGTATGATAAGTCCCCCAGCCCCTTGATCATCTTTGTCACTCTGCGCTGCACCCCCTCCAGTAACTTAATGTACCTCTTCAGATACAGACGCCAGTACTGCACGCAGTACTCCAAGTGTGGTCCAACTAATGACCTATACAGTGGCAGAATCACCTCCTCCCTCCTTGAGGATATACCCCTTGCAATACAACCCAGCATTTTGTTGGCCTTTGCAGCTGCCTTCCTACATTGTGCGAGTTGTTCATTGACCCTGTAATGAGCACACCAGATCCTTCTCCTCCTCTGTCTGGGCTAGCTGCACCCCCTAGCTGGTAACTCCTCCTTGGGTTCTTCATCCCAAAATGCAGCACCTTGCACTTTTTGGCATTAAAGTCCAGTTGCCAGGTGTCTGAAAAGGCTTCAAGCTTTGCCAGATCATCCTGCAACCCCTGCCATCCCCCTAGGTCATCCACCACCGCGCCTACCTTGGTATCATCAGCAAACAGACTGATCTTGCTCTTGATGTCCCATGATATGTCTGGAATGACTATCCCAAGCAACACTGGTCCCAACACTGAGCTCTGTGGAACACCGCTCGTCACTGCCCTTGGGTGTGAGAGCTCCCCACCCACCACCACCCTCTGTTGCCTCCCTGCAGCCAGTTTCCCACCCATCTCACCAGCTTTGCACCCGCCCTGTGCCTACTAACTTCTTCCCAGCCTCCATGTGGCACTGAGTCGAATGCCTTACTGAAGTCCAGATACAGGACATCCACTGCATGGCCTCTGTCCAGTTGCCTAGTTACCCAGTCACAGAACTGACCAGGTTGGTTTGGCAGGATCTGCCATGTATGAAGCCATGCTGTCTGCTGTCCTGTAGTCCTTTGGCCTCTAGGGGGCCACCAGCCTCTCCTTCAGGATAGTCTCCATTAGCTTACCCACGATGGATGTGAGGCTCACTGGTCTGTAGTTTCCGGTTCATCCTTGGGGCCACTCTTGTGGAGGGCACCCATGAGCCATCCTCCAGTCCTGAGGTACACACCCGAATGTAGTGAGGCATTAAATAGGTCTGCCAAAGGTCCTGCAAGGACCTCTGCCAGCTCCTTCAGTACCCTGGGTGGATGCCAGCTGGGCCTGGTGCCTTGTCCACCCTGAGTGCCTTCAAACCCTCTCGAACTCTGCTCTTCATGATTTCCGCCTGTCACCACTTCCCTGCTTCTGCCATTTCTCCCACCTTGGTGTCCCCCTCTTCTCTTTAGTAAATACTGAGCAGAAGTACTCATTTAGTGCTTCACGCTTATCGCACCCTGCTTCCAACCAACCCCCTTCCTAATCCTTACTATGTGGTCCTTACAGCTCCTTTTCTCCTGATGTACTTAAAAGTCCTTCTCCCCCTTCTTAATGCCTTGTGCCAGCCTGAGTTCCGTAGTGCTTTGGCTCCCTGCCCTTGTCACCCTCCTTCGATTCTGTCAAGTACTCCTCCCTGTCCTCCCCTCCCTGTTTTCTTGTACTCCTAAAGGCAGCTCTTTTCCTCCTTATCTTTCCATGACCTCCTTGCTCAACCAGATCGGTTTCTTAGTCCTAGTCTTCTTGCTCTGGGCTTTGCAGCAGGTTTTGGTTGCCTCCACTATCCCCAGCTTTATGAGCTCCCACCTCTGGTTAGTGTCCATACTAGATTGAATTCTGGCCAGGTACCCCTTTAACACTTCCCCCATCCTCCCAAAGTCGGCCCTCCTGAAGTCCAGCACTATTGTGCCGGATTCCACTCCTTCCTTGCCCATATCCAATCCAGTTAAATTCCTCCACAGAAGTGCACTCCCATAACCGATGGGGTAGAGAATTCCAAAGGGTGGGAGCAGCATAAGCAAAAGCTCTAGAACCAGATGATTTCAAATTCACCCTTGGAATCTCTAACAACCCCTCATTGGCCAAGCGGAGCAATAGACCAGGGCAGTAGAGTACCAGAAGTTCTTTCAGATAAACCTGACCCTGGCCATGTAGGGCTTTAAAAGTCAGTAAGCCAACTTTAAAGGTGATCCGCTACTGTTTTAGCAGCCAGTGCAGTTCACGCAGAACCGGAGTAATATGACAGGCTCTATTAGAGCCCATCAAAAGCCAGGCTGCTGCATTCTGCACCAGCTGTAGGTGATGGATTTCAGCCCCTGAAAGCCCTTGATAAAGGGAGTTGCAGTAGTACAGGCACGAGGACACAAAGGCGTGGGCCAAAGTTGGAAGGTTGTCAGACGGAACCAGATGCCTAACCCTGGTGATGTTCCTAAGACGGAAAAAGGAGGTCTTGATGACAGCTGACACCTGCAACTGCAGTGTTAGCTTATCATCAAAAACCACCCCCAGGTTATGCACCCGTTCGGAGGTCGGGAGAGAAACGCCACCAAGAATAATTCCGAAAGGTGCACCAACACCCGACCCCCCTATCTGTCGACCTGGGCCCACAACCAGTACCTCTGTCTTTTCCGAGTTCAACTTCAGCCAGCTAGAATCCATTCACTCCTGGATTTCTTTCAGACAGTTGTTAAAGACCGAGAGCGCTCCATCCTGGTCGGGTACAAAAGAAAGGTATAGCTAGGTATCATCTGTATAACAGTGAAACCTCAGCCCATACCTTCTTACAATGTCCCTGAGGGGTAGCATATACACCATGAACAACATGGGCGACAGTACTGAACCCTGAGGCACCCCACACAACAAAGCCGTTGGGCCCAAGGAAAAAACACCCAACACAACTCTTTGTGATCTCCCCATGAGGAACGAAGTGAACCATCTTAAGACGGTCCCCGATATTCCACATATATGCCTCAGGCATCCTATCAACACCATGTGATCCACAGTGTCAAAAGCTGAAGAGAGATCTAGAAGAACCATTTCCTAACACCCTCTCTCTGCTGTCCAGCTCGAGCTTGCTGTTATTCAGTGTTCACCCAATAGCTCACTAAAGAACCACCATACACGTGGTGTGAATTCCTACTCACTCTGCATTTCTACAGATCACAGTGGCTGAAAATCTGAAGGGACAACTATACAAAAACAAAATTCTCCCAGGTATACTGCTTGCTGTTATTCTGTGAGTGTGCTGGGGGGCAGACACTGGCTCCTGCACAGTGAGGGACAGAGCCACATAACACAACAGCACCATTCACCAGCTCCGCCTACTGGCCAAAACAGTGAAAAATAACTTTTTTCTTACTATGTATACCTACTCCAGTAAAAACAAGCATTTGTCAATGCCAAATGTTGTCTCGCTGGCATTGGCATTGGTAGTGCAGGAGTTAGAGACACATAATAGGTATGGCAGTGAAGTATTGAACTGACGACAACCCCACCCCCACCCTGCAGAGACTGACAGGTGTGGGGGTGTGTCTTAGGAGCATCAGCTACATAACACTCATGCCATTTTACCTCACCCTACTCAGTAGACACTGACAAGTGTTGTGGTGTGCTTTGGGGTCTTTGGGCCTTATACTTACCGCATTCCATAAGGAAATACACTGAGATGGGTGCAGTATAGGAGAATGGGGTGAATTTTAGGGCCAAACACTCCAAGACACACTTCAATGCCTGTCACTGGCTGCAGGGTGGGGGTGGGGGGTGGAATGGGGTGAGTATTACAACCAATGATCCCAAGTCACACCCCTGACGCCTGTCAGACTCTACGGAGCAGGGTGTTACAGTTGGAAACCCTAACACTGTAGGTGTTTGTTGCTATTTTCACTCCAAATTTTCATCATGGGCTTTTTGTGACCCCACCTCATGAAGAGCAGCACTATCAGCTTGTTAGCCGAAAGGTGGTTTTACACAGCGACTATGCCAGGTGGCACAGGCACGAAAACACATTTTAGGCAGGATGGGAAAAATGACAACTGTATTGTTCATGAGGAGGTGTAAAAAAATAGCAACGTTGAAAATCAGGAGTGAAAATATGAGAAATTGGTGAAGTCATGAGCATGCATAGAAACTGTGCAACACACATCCGTAACCAATTATTTTTGGGATTTTTTTAACCACATTTTCAATGTATGCATTTTGGGACCTCCCCTCATGAACAGTGGCACTGTGATTTGGTTAATCTGTCCCAAAAGTTGATTTCCCACAGTGACCATGCCATTGTGTGCCACAGGTGCGAAAACTCATTTGGGGCAGGATGTGAGAAATGACAGCTGTACTGTTCATAAGGAGGTGTGAAAAAATACCAGTGTTGAAAATCTGGCATGAAAATATTGCAAATTTCGAAGTTACAAGGGTGCATGGAAACTGCAATGTAAGTTTGTAACACAGTCATTTTATGGACTTTCATCACCAAATTTCAACATAGGAATGCTTAGGACCTCTGCTCATGAACAGTGTCACTGTCTTTTTCTTAATCTTTCCCTAAAACTGATCTCCCACAGCAACCGTGCTATTTTGTGCCAGAAGTGCGAAAACACATTTTGGCCAAGATATGTAAAATGACAACTGCACTGTTCATAAGGAGGTGTGGAAAAATGCCAATGTTAAAAATCTGGAGTGAAAATATTACAGATTCATGAAGTTATGAGAGTGCATGGAAACTGCGCAATGCACGCTCATAAAACAGTCATTTTTTGGATTTTTTTCACCAAATTTGCAACATTGACTTTTTGAGAGCCCACCTCATGAACAGTGGCACTGTTGTTTTGTTAATTGGGCCCAAAAGGTGATTCCGCAAAGTGATCGCGAAAACACCTTTTGGGACCGAATAATGCCATGACAGTGACTGAATTCATGAGGAGGGGTCCCAACAACCCCATGTTAAACATTTGGGGCTGGATAATCAAACTGCTATTCTGTGGCACAAGCCCTTGTGCTGCACAAAATAGTTGTTAGCGTGGGGTGTCGGGTGATATTCAACGGAGTTGCGCTTATTGAGCAACCCTTGAATATCACCCCAGGCCACAGCCACTGTGCATGGTGCAGTGGAACTTGTGCCACCGCAAGTGGTCAGAGTGGAGCATTCAAGATGCGGTGGTGCAAGTACCATTCGCCATGCCAAATTCCGATATTCAAAGGTGACATGCAGACGGGGCCATAATTCATGCAAGGCGTAGGGGGGGCCATTTGCATCTATTTATGTTCCATTTGCATGCCATTAGCATGCAGGTGCGCCAGTCCCCGAGGATTGCACCTGGCACCCTGCCAGGCAGCAGCCAGGGACCCGACGCCCCCGCAGCCCCATCGTGGGGCATATAGTAACCCCCACCTCACCGTCCGATCACGGCAGAAGTTCAACATCCCCCACCTCCGACTGGCCCGATCGTAGGCAGAAGTTCAAACATCCCCAATTCATTCACATATCTGGACTGCCTTATGCGGTATGGGCTTACTGCGCCAGTTGGCTCTGCTCGAACCAATGGGTGTGCAGCCCTGCCAGGCAGTCAGTCGGCGGGCAGCGGGCGGCAGGCGGTGGGATGCTGCCGCCTGCCAGCTGGCGGAGGGAGTGGGGTGGTGGGGCCCAGTGGGTGGATGGGGTGGGGGCCACTAGATCACCAGGGTTGGTGGTCCTTGGGGTGGGGTTTGAACTTTTCTGCCCGCGATCGGGCTTCAAGGTCCACTGGATCACCAGGGATATGTTCTGGGGTTGAACTTATTCTGCCGCGATAGACTGAGTGGGGGTGGGTTCTTTTACACTTCTGCCTGCGATCGGGCCCAGTCGGGGGTGGGGGTTCACGATATGCCCATGATTGGGCTGCGGGGCACAGGGAGTAGGTTGAGGCCACCCACAGGTGGCAGCTGCTGTGTTGCACCCTGCAATCGGCAGCTCACCCTGTGGGTGGCCCTTGACTTACTCCTTTTTTTTGGCTCAAAGTTGTGCAGCAGGTTGGGGGTTAACAGCCAGACAACTCTGCACAGCCCGCTGAATATCGGGCTGTGCAGTTTATGCATGGTTCCTCCCCCTCCGGTTCAGCATGCCTTCATTAGCATTGCACTGTTGCTCAGCTTGACTTGGGGGGGCGCAACTGCCTCCTGCTGAATATGGCAGTATGGTGCAATTTCGGACTTGCGCAGGCGCAACCCTATTGCGCATGGCGCAACCCTTTTGAATATCCAGCCCTTGGTGTCAAAATTCCCCGAAATGCCCGAGATATGCACCAAAGTTGAAAAAACCCTATTTATGCTACTATACAGCTTACCGGCATTTCTTCAGTTTGCAGTCGGCTCTGAAGAGTGCAGACGTGTTCCCAGTCCACTGAAGATCATTGCGCCAGATTCCGCAGGTAAGTATGGGATGTGGGTGGTGTGTGGGGAGGCAGGGTACACAGAAGGTGGGCGCAGGTTGGAGGATGGGGCAGGAGAGACAGCATGGGACCGTTTTCTTCTTTTACAGGGGGAAAAAAAAAGACAATGAGGGTCAGGTTTCTTTTTTTGCAGGTGTTTGTTTGGTACACTGGGGTGGGCTCCCAGTGTACCACATGCATTATGGGGAAGGGGGACCGCAGCCAATGGGGATTGGGCCCACCGTCGGCACAGAAATGGGTGGGGGGGTGCGCATGATGGCAAGGGGGGTTGGGCAACCCCTCAGCACAGAATTTGAATGGGAGGGGAGGCATTATGCCGACGGGGAGTGGGCTCCCCAGTTGGCAAATTAAGTGTGTCGGGGCATGCCGACAGAGGGATTGGGCACCCCTGAAGTTGGCACTCTGCGTGGCGGCAGTCAGTGCCGCCATGTTTCTGGAACTGCTTCACCATGAAAGGCACGTCGGAAGGCATGTTATTATGTCGCTGTGTGACGAGCTTGGCTCTCATTGCAGAGGCATTTTTCTTAGATGTGATGGCCACTTTATGTGTTGCTGGTGTCGGCGCCTGCATACTGGTTTATTGGGGAATGAGGGACGCACCTACTGATGCATGCTCTGCATTCGCCCACAGTGACCGCACCTCCAAATCTGCTACTACTGCAATATGTTGGCTGGCGCGCAAGCACCAGCCAACATAAAAAGTAACTAAAATAGGTTATTTTATACATTTTTAAAACCTTTTCCTTTTTTTTTCTTTACAAACAAGCCATTGTATAATAGCAATAATGGACTCCAAGGTTTGTGTTGTGCTGGGATAATGTCATGCCTTGCTGTTGGACGGACTCGTCCTTCGTCCTCGTGCCAAACCATGCAAGGCGTGAAAATATCCCAGCACAACACAGACCCTCTCATGCATTGTTGCTTACTTGGCCAATGCTTGTCAACTGTGGCATTGCCCCAACTCTGCTACTCATGAAGCAGAAAGTTAGGAGATGAGGTAGGCTGGCCCTGTGGTGCTGAGGTCTGAGGTGCTTGACACCACACCTCGCACTGCACCGGTGACCTGGGTTCAGGAACAGACTTGGGTCACTTGAGGGTCATCAGGGGTGAGGAAGGATTGAGTAACTGTAGACATCTCTCCTTCCTCAGGGAGGAGGGACAGTGCAGTGCACTGTAGACTGACACATAGAGGTGGCTGTGTGTCAGCAGAGGCACATCACCCAGCAAAGGGGAAGACTCACACTCAGAGCAGATGGCTGCTCCTGTGAAGATGGGGGCCAGCAACCCCACACATTGCACAGTGCATGGGTCCAGGACAGAAAATGGAAAAATGCCGGGAACTGACAGGGTCCATGATGCCCAACACATTCCCCCGTAAGTTGCCGCCTCCGACATTTGGATTTGTGCTCGGGTGGGGGGAGTGAACTGGTGCTCCTCTCCTTGGCCCTGGCATGGGGAAATCTGTGGGGGAATTTTGGGCTTCAGCTGTACAGAGGATGGTCGGGTCAGAGAACGAGCCCCTCCAAGGAGGGCTGGAGTCACCCATCAGCTCTGTGGAGGAGAGAAAAATGACTAATAAAAAAAAAAAACGAGATTGGATCATGCAAGGGTAGTACTATACATACTGTACTAAGGCCGTAATAATAACCATGTAAAGAGAGAGACTATAAATCAGAAAAATGAATTCTCATAATCTGTTTTAAAGGAATAATATTTTAGTCTTGTCTGTCTTCTTTAGCTAAACTTGGTCTATGTAGTAGTTTGAGAGGGAAATGTGATGCATTCAGTGTAGAGTGTGAAAGGGTCAGTAGTTAAGGGTAAAGCCAGCCCCTAACCTATTAACTACTGCTGTGCATAATTTGCCCAGTTCTCCTTTGAAAAGATTTTGAAATATGCTACATACTTTGAATAATTAAATACTTTGTAAAGATGTTATGCCAGGCAAATTGTAAATATATTGCAAGAAAACTCTGGGGTCTCATACAACATTGCAAGTGTGCTGTGAGGATTTGTAACTGGTTATAAGCACATTTTATAAATGTAGACTTGTTCTACAAAAGTTAAACCTGGAAGCAAAGTGATGTTTACAAATATTTCTACAGATATCCAATTACAGCTGGGAGGATTGGAGCAAAGGGGGATCAAGTGACTTTCTAGAGGTCACACAGTAAGCCAGAGGCTGTGATGGAATTCAAGCCTGTGATCTTCTTATTCACTGTTCAGTATTGTGATGAACAGATTGCAGTGCCTCCTATTTTGTGAACAGACCAACCAATTCTATTAAGACAGTTAAATAGCTAATTCAGCCCAAAGTGAGACCAAAAATGGACTCTGCCTTACTCCCTTTCTTCCATTTTTGATGGTGCCTGCACACTGCTCCTGAGGCTGCAGTAAATTTATTAACTTCAGTCCTTGAACCCCACCCCTGCACACTCTCACTCATTGCTGGGTCTCCACACCCACTATATGACCATCTGATTGCTCACCAGCTTCTATGACCTTAACAGCTGATGTCAGTGCTGTGTTTTTGCCAGCAGATAATTTATGTATGTACTGTATGTATGTACTGTATGTATGTATGTATGTAGTGTATGTATGTATGTACTATATGTATGTAGGTATGTATGTACTGCATGTATGTATGTATGTATGCACTGCATGTACTGTATGTATGTATGTACTGTATGTATGTACTGCATGTATGTATGTATGCACTGCATGTACTGTATGTATGTATGTACTGTATGTATGTACTGTATGTATTGTATGTATGTATGCATGTATGCACTGTATGTATGTACTGTATGTATGTATTTACTGTATGTACTGTATGTATGCATGTATGCACTGTATGTACTGTATGTATGTATGTATGCACTGTAAGTATGTACTGTATATACTGTATGTATTGGGCTATTTATTTATTTTGCATTTTTTTGCCAGGAAATGCACACTAAGCCGAGGCATAACATATGGTTATATGGCAAGGCAAGACAAGGCAAGGTTTATTTCTTAGGCACCCTTTCCAAAGGCAGAGGGCACCATGCAAGGAAACAGAACAGTAAAATGCAAACCTTATTAATTAATAACCCAATACATACCAATATAAATATTATAACTAACTAAAACAATAGGCCATTCCTTTTTTTCTTTTTTTTCACTTTCCCTTTATCATCCCTTGATCACTCAGCTGGCATCTGGCCCATCTCAATGATCTGTGCTCCACCACTCCTATCACCCCCACCATGTCTAGGGTTTACCTTACTCCTGCTGGTTCCTTGTGGTATCCCTTCCTCACGATGGAGGCATTTGTGCTGGGCTAAGCCCTTAGTACCAGGTTGGTTTTCCAGGAGTGAGCCTAGGTCGGTGGGGTGTGGGTCTGCGAACAGCACAGAGCTGTCATGCTGTAACAGCCAAGAGATTTTCCATACTGTTTTCCCTCACTGCTCCCCCGGGATGCTGATTGAGATGGCGTGCTCATGCAAGTATGTGCATCTGCACAGCCAATCAGTGACCCTACCCCCAATAACGGAACTCCAGCCTGCACTGTCACCTGTGGGCACCCAGATGTCAGATGTACAGCATCAGTGTCCCCACTCCATTCCCAGAGGAGATCATCCTGTAGGGCATGCAATCCTCCTCTTCTGACCGGCATTCTGATAACCCAGGCTCATTCCTGAAACCAGGATGCTGACATCCCGAGCTGTAGCACTACCACTGCACTGACAGTCTGGCAAAAGTAGGTCATTTCAAAGAAGGGAGTTTTCACATTTACTTTCTGTTTATACCCCCTTTTCACTCTGCACCAGAACTCCTTCAAGATTTACCAAGTCACACCCGCTTTGTCCCCCTTGCCTGTGTACTGGTGCACTGGACTGTCCTCTATGGAGCCCTGTCTATACCCCCTAGGTGGGAACAAGGTGGATAGGCTTAACCTTGAGCTTCTAGTTTCATCTGGAGGCATGATCAGAGGGTCAGACAGGGGGATCCTGTAGTGCCCAGTGGTCCTTCATCCTCGGGTGCAGGGGACCATTTTCCTTGTTTCTCCCCAGCTCCAAGGACATCTACACACAGAAGGAATCTATGGGTGCACATGTATTCATAGGCATGCTGTTGCGCACAGATCCCAGCTGACATCCTCCCCTCACTTGCCATCCCTAGCTGCACTGACACCTGTGGTCACCTAGGTGGCAGCATAGCAGCGGGGAAGACTACCCTCCCTCCCCAGAGAAGGAGAGCATCCTGTGAGATGCTCAATCTTCCTCTTCCAGGCTGAAGAAGTAAGTGTTTAATGCCACATTAATGGCCTCTACTAAGTGTGCAGACTGATCGCAAAGAAGAAGAAAATTCCACAAAACTGGTGCAGCAGACCCAAACGTTCTGTGCTCCAACAGCTTTAGAAGGACTGGGGGACCACTAGTGTGTATGCTTCTGTGAAACTGTGATGACAGACTGGGGTATAGTGTTTAAGGTAGTCTGGACCCAAACGGTGTAGGGCGTTGTATGCTAGCAAGCAGATCTTGAAGCTGATATACCACTGAATTGGCAACCAGTGCGTACTGAGCAGAACTGGCATTATGTGCTCATTCTGAGGCGCAGTCAGCCAGGCTTGTGCATTCTGGACCAGCTGCAGGCAGCATATCAAAATCTCCTGGTAACTGTAAGTATAGCGCTTTAGTATAATCCAGTCTCAATGTGACAAAGATATGGACTATTGTCAGCAGGTCTCCAAGAGCAAGATGTGGTTTGATCCAGGTGATATGAAGCATATGGAAAAAGCCACTGACAACTACAATTGACACCTGATATTCAGGTGTCCACTTGCAGTCCAGAGTGACACCCAGATTTTTTACCACATCTAAAGCTCTAAGTGTACTGCCATCTAAATATGGCAACATGGCATCTACACCTCCTATTACGGAGCCACGAGGAACTGGTTTAATAGTCATCACCTCTGTCTTATGTGTGGTATAATGCCAGTTTCAGTGTGACACTAGCCACTAAGGTGGCACAGTTTCTCAAGAATAAAGCTGGGCACATCAGTAGAAAAAATAGGTTCTATTTATGGGGGGTAAAGCCTATCCAATGCAGAAAGTATGGTAGCCAGAAAAGCATTTGTTATTTCTTTTTCCGCACAAATGTAATTCCACATGAAGGTATTTAATGCTGTTTTGATTTAAAATGAAAGCTCAAAGAGTGGGAAAAGAAAGTCTTGAGGACTAAGTCTAGAAGAACACCATAAAGCTGTAGCTATTGCTGCTGTTAGTATTCTGATAGATGTGGCAAACAAATCTATCAGTGCTGTCTAAGGTGGTATGAGCTCCTTGACCAGGCCAAATCTGTTAGTGCAGCAGAAGCAAGTCAGGATGCTCAAGAAGGAGATAAAAAACTCAATAGTCAGTCCCAGCTTAGGCTCAAGAGGAGTAAGCACACCATGATGACAGTGATTGAGAGTGCAGGTCAGCCAGGGACATAAACTGATGGGTTACTCCTGCTGACTTGCAGGAGGTGATTGATGAGTCTCAGTGTAATAAAGAGCAGGGGAAGCTGGGACTGCAGCTCATGCTGCCTATACAGTGGTCACTCGTGAGGCAGAATTTTACAGATTCAAACCTTACCATACTGTACCCATTTTTTTGTCAATGTTTCCCCCAGCTCCTGCCATTATGCTTGCAGTATTCTACACTGCTTCTGTTGATTGACTGTTCCAGCTTCCCCTCTGACACATTTACTGCCACTGTAGCTCCCAGCTGAACCCTTCAGTATCTTGAGACCCTGCAGCTTCCCTCTTCAGCAGTGTCCAAAATTATTGTTGGCTTTGATAGGACTCAACTCTCATAATGTTCTGAACAATTTCAGGTCAGACCAATCTTTGCTACAAAAGACATTTTTGTGAAATGGGTTCTTGACTCTTAAGGTGTGTTCACACTGCCTACCCTGTTCTCATTTGCCTTGTGGTGTAGACTGCTTCATTCACGCTGCAACGATGCCGCTCCCATTCACATGTGAGTCCTTTACAGCTGTGTGACTGCCATTCTGGAGTTTGGTACAAACTTCTGTGGGGGAAGGGGGGTGCTGCTGACGGTGTGCTGTTAACTTGCTGTTATAAGTTTTATTAAATGTAATAGATCCACATACCTTCAACACTGGGAGTAGCAGTCAGGGCTGCTTCACTCTTATATACTATAAATGATACAAAATGGTAAAAGTATCTGCTGGCATGTCAGAAAAGTAGAGAGACTTGCTGACAATATGTCCTGGCTGTCCTTGACTCTGTCTTCATCCAGGTCCCAGAATGTATGTTGATTTATTATATTTATTTAAAAATTATAGCAGCAGGGGAACCGGGCAGACTGGGTGGGTCCAGCTGATTGGAGGTTTAGCATGGGGTGCTGCATGACTGCACTGGTGTGGGCAGAGTAGCATGTTCATACACTTGCAAAAAACCACCTGCACCAGTATATGATCGCACCAAAACAGAGGTCACAGTTCACCTTAGTACTTGATCCCACCAAAACAGAGATAGCTGTTCACTGCAGCTGAATGATGTACAATACTTCGTTAGTTGTTTACACTACCTGATGTGCATCAGTACAACTTATCTGCACTGTTTGCAATGGTGCAAATCAGGTCATGTGATGAGGCTTTAGCTTCCATCTGTTCCTGCTGCTTATACATATTTTTAAGTCATAATACTCTGCTTATGACAGAATAATTTAAATTACAACATGATGTCATCATAAGCAGAGAAAATTGGCTATACAACAGGTATAAGCAATGTAAGCATATAATGACTAGGAGGAAATATCCAGTTATAATGAAATTGTGTTCGGTAATAAAAAATATTCTAAAATTCAAATTTTGATTAGATTTTATGAGATACAGTATGCTTATGCCAACATGAATTTTGCATCCCACAAACTAGAAAATGTTTTTGAATATTATTTGTCAAAACTGCCGGTATGGCACTTTTTGAATACACAGTACTGGCAGTCCAATATGCTTGAACTAGTTGCTAGTTATGTGTGGTTCATAGCTCAGCGCTTATGTTACATATTGTAGCTGGATGATGTAGATGGTTGTTGGATACAGAGGCCAGCTGTTAAGTAGACAATGGTTGCTAGGTACTAGTAGTATGGAATGATTTGTGCTTAGGTACTTCAGCATGAACATGAGCAAGTCAATGATTATATTACGTATGAATTGGATAGTATGAGCTTTGAGCTTGGATGCTTGAACTGAGAATCGTTTGTTATTATTTGATGTTTTTTGGCTTTTCTCTGTATCCCACCTGTAGGGAGGAAGCTTTGTATAGTATTATGAGACTCCCCCCAAAAAAATGATATCAACGATTGTTCTGTATCCGACTGATGAAGGAGTCGAGCAGGAATACACCCCCAATAATATGAGTAGATGATCACCTCCTCCAACTCCGGAGAGTGTGACCAGTAGCACGCAGGAGAGGAAAACCCCCGTTGGGGGAAACCTCTGAGGACCCATGGCTACTGACCTGCCCATCCTTCTGGGTATACTAAAGGAGAGTAATCCTAAATAATCTAATCAGCTAATCCGAACCCTAAAATGTAGAACCCAGTCCAGAGAAACGGAGAACTGAAGACATATGGAATTGTGACATGTCAGGCGAATAGAGCTAGCATCCATCCAGTAAACCCCAAGTTTGAGAGTCCATGAGCAGGCCGGAATGAATTGGAGTGGCATCCGTGGTTGAAATGAACGTGAAGCGAAGAGTCACAAGTGGTGAAGCATTGCAGCAGGTAAGGATGACTTCACAGAGGAGATCCAGGAATCAAGGCTCAGCATCCACATCAGAAAGAGAAATGTTGAGTCAAGCTCAGCATGGCAAGGTTAGCAAATGAAGGCCGTGGTAATGAAGCACAAGAACTGGCACATGCCATTTAATAGGGAGGATGGAGCAGTAGGAACCTCCAATCCAGAGGGGAAGCGAGCATTAAGTAGGTAGAGAATGTAGTGAATATGTAGAAGTAGGTCAGACACGTTTCCTGCTCACGAGGAGCGCAGCAGGTTGTAATTGTGAGTTAGTCGGGATGACCTCTAGGCCCAGGAAGGGCGAAGCAGGAAGTACAAGCAAGTAGTATAAATAAGTGGACCTGTACGTAGGTCAGTAGGTGGAGTAAATAAAGCTGCAGGAGCAGACGTAGTAGCAGGGAAGTAGCATTGCAAGATGAGGTACGTAAGAAGGCGAGGGGCATGAAGAATGGTACAAACAAGGGAATCAGAGAGCTTCGTGGATCCAATAGGTTGCGTAACAATGTTGACATCTAAGTTCAAGCCAGGATGATACTGTAGCTAGAATTGACTTGTGAAGAATATCCTGAAGAGTCCTGAATAGTCGAGCATAGGAGTTCTAGATGTTGATAACTGAAGAGTCTGAGTCAAATGAAGTAGCGTTGTCACAGGGTCCGAGAAGCAGTAGAGCATAAAGCAGGATAGTGAAGGTCTTCAGGAGAAGCTCAACTAAGTGTCCTGGAGAGAGTGAAGCAGCAGTAATTCCACATGGCTGAAGCGGCAGGGCAAAGCATCCAAGAATAGATGATGAATGAAGAAACGTCCAGATGCGAATCCATAGTAAAGGAGCTTCCAGCTGGCTGACACGGCAGTAGGTAGGCATGTAGTAGAATGTGTGAATCTCCAGGCCCCAAGCTAGGTGAGGCAGAAGTAGAGCAGAAGTAGGTAAACCTCCCAGCCTGACGGGCAAAGGCAGGTCATAGAAGCAGGCGATTAGTAGGTAAATCTCCCAGCCCAATGGGTGAAGGCAGGTCATAGAAGCAGGCGATTAGTAGGTAAACCCCCCAGCCTGATGGGTGAAGGCAGGTCGTAGAAGCAGGCGATTGTGATGCAATAAAATATAGGAACAAAGGACCTCCGGGCCCATAGGGGCGCAGGTCTGACTAAATGAGATGGCTAACCTCTGGCCCCGCAGGGTGAGGCAGGTTGCAGAGCAGTGGTAGATAATGCAATGGAAATGTTGAACTGCATGCAATGCAGAGGGTCACGTCATGGTATGTAGAGATCACAGTAAATACGTAAACATAGGTTAGAAGAATGCCAATTCATGAGGAACGCAGTAAACTGTAACGGCAGGTTAGTCGTAAGGACCCCTAAGCCCTGGAAGGTGAAGCAGGTAACATGAGCAAGTAAGGTACAGAAGTGAACCTGTATAAGTTGTAGTAGTAGGCAAGCTGCATGAGGTAGACATGGTAGCAGGAAGCAGGGCGAAAGCATCCAAGGAGTAGATGATGAATGTCAAAACATCGAAATGTGAATCCATAGTAGGGAGCTCTTGGGCAGGCTTCCACGGCAGTGAGTAGTCATCCAGAAAGTGAGATAGGAGCAGAGAATGACTGAAGTGAGACGGCATGGTAAATGTCCAAGGATAACGAGGTAATTCTTGAGGCATGGCCCGATTAAGATCCACAAATGGCACAGATGACGATGAATTGAAGGAGAGGTGAGAACAAACAAGTGGGAGCTGTAGGCAATCAGCACTGGAAGGCTTGACTAAACCAATGTCCTGGAATGTTCAAAATGAATGGAGTGGCTGAGATGATGGTTATAGAAAGGATAAGAAGCGAGTGTTGAACGACGTGTTGAGATGCAATACGTAAATTAGCTGGCCGGAGTCCAGATGCAGCGGCAGGTATCAACTACACCTATAGATGACATGAGAAATGCTAGCAGGACCAGAGTGTTGCCCAGGAGGGCTGCTTGACAAAGCACGTATTGCAGAAGCACGTGCATAGGAGGGGGCTTGCATCCGTGCAGCAGATGAGAGATAATCAGAAGTAAACAGGACTTAAGTGCCATATACAAGTAATGGAAATGGGAAGTCATCCATGACTAGCAGGGTAGCAGTTATGGTCAGTGAATAACTGCTGTTGGTATTCTGTTAGCTGCCGTTATCCACTGCAATTCAATCTGAGTTCCAGTTTGCAAGAACCATGAGCGCTACGAGATTATACGTGTCTTCGTGCTGGGATTTGCTTTCCTTTATAGATGGCACCCAGTAAAATATGGGAGGTACCGTCAAGTGTAATCAATTCATACTGATTAGTACCTGTAGCATACCCCCCCCAAAGAAAACCACAAGCCAGCAACTGAAAAGCAGGGGTGAGACAGAATCCTGAGGCAGCCAGACACTGGCGAAAGCCAGCGGGGAAATAAGGGGCCGAAGGCTCCAAAAGCAGGCAGGAAGGAGCAGAAGGTCAGCCATCCAGGAAGCAGCAGCAGAGGAGCAAAGGCTTGAGCAAGGAGGTGGTGGTGCACAGCCAGAGTGGAGGTCCTGATCAGCGGTGCAGTGGAGGCGGGCTCCAGCACCAGCCAAAACAACAATGTTCTGATTAGTGCGGCAGGAGTCCCTTGAACCAGTGGGTATAAGCCAGTTAGGTTGCCTGAGCAGCAAAGGCACATACCGGATGACCCGGAGCGGTGAGGGAGAAACGTAGCCGGCAAAGCTGAAGAAATGTGATGGTGGCTGGTCATTCCGCTGAGAGCATGAACGAGCAATTGAGTGGCGGAAACCCCAAGGAAAGGGGACAGAGCGGCGAAGGATGTCAGGAGCTTCAGTGATGTCAGGAAGGAGTAGAGGTTGGAGGGAACCAGCACAGCGGTCAGAAAGGGCTCCGGACAGACGCCGGCATGGCAGGCTGAGACTCGGGAACTAAGCGGGCATGGAGCCATGGCTGCTCGAGAAAAAGGTAGGAAGAAACACAAGCAGCATGGTAGAGCCAAGCAGAGACCGCAGAACACGGTCAGTAGAGGGAAGTAGGAATGAGGGAATCCCCCTCGAAAGCAAAGGAAGATGAACAACAAGGAAGGTTGCGGGGGGGGGGGCAGAAAACAGACAAAGAACAATGAGAGGGGAAATGGGGGGGCACAGACACACAGAATGAGGAAGAACAGCCGAGCACCAGCACTGCCACACAGTGAGTACAACTCGCTCTAAGCAGAGCGGGAGTCTGCTGCTTGGTTTATGTAGGATGTGGGGGGGAGGAGCTCTTCCTCCACATAACCACAGGCTTATGCCCTTCAATTAGACAAAGGATCAGTTTGTAAAGTCATTGATTGAATACATTCCAGATAACACGGTTATATATCAGAGTTCAAAGGAAGTTGCTAAACTGAACGGCCTGCTCACTAGAGACCTGCACATACTCAGAAACTAGCTACAAAAAAATAAGCTGGTCCTCAATGGGAAAAAGACAAAGGCCATCCTCTTTGGACCTAAAAGCCTAGGCCCATAAAGGCAGAACTTGTTTAATCCTTCCTTCTCTGATGGATCCCAGATTGAAGTAGTAGACTCCATTAAGTACCTTGGAGTCCTCTTAGACCAACTCATAATTTTTAATGTCCATGTTGATAACCTCACTAAATATTTGCACCAAAAAATTGGTCTCCTCTACAGGTTAAGCCCATACCTCAACAAAGAGTCACGTCTAAGAATTGCCAACTGTACCCTCCTGCCTACCCTACTCTATGACTATTCAGTCTTCCACTCTGTTAGGAGCACAGAATTGGATAAGTTCAGATACTTATATCATTTTATTTGTATTTAGCTTTTGTTTACCGGGTAAGTACCATAGCCATGAAATGACTATTTTCAGGCACGAGGGTGGTTCACCAAAATGGCAACTACAAAAGTACACCACTGCAGAGTGCTCCAAACCTTAAACTGGCCCTCACTCAATGGAAGGCTAGAGTTCTCTGCACTATCACTAGCCTTTAAGCTGATGAGCAACAAAGCCCCCTTCCCCCATTTTCAAAGACCCAATTACACCAAAACCAGATAGACGCCCCCTCAGAACATCCAGTCGAATGTTCCTCCAGATCTCTAAAGTCAGGAGACAATCAGGCAAAAGGTCTTTTGCCACATCGATTCCAACCATTTGGAATGCTCTTCCCAACAATATTCAAGAAAGCTCCTCACTTGAGGGCTTCAAAAAAGGCCTAAAGGTGCGCTTATTAGAACAAAGTTCCTGTAACTGTTACCACTGATAGGCTCCTTGCCAGTGTCACAGTGCAAGCTTCAAAAATATTCATTCTGTGTAATTGTGCAGGGAGCTGAACCAAAACACCAGCAGCAATATGTTGCAATATATGAACTGATCCTTATCTGAACTGGGAAAATATACTGTAGTTATTATGTCCTATAAAACAGTATATATTATTTTTATTCACCAGCTTCAAATTCATATGCACGCTTGGACCGTTTTTATGTTTAACAAAAATGGTTATCAATGTTTAAGCAAGCAATAATACCCAACAGGGTGGGCGTGTGAAGGACAATACGGACCACCCGGGGTATAATGAGCCCGGCCTTGGTGAGAGACCTATAACCCTAGGAGGTCGGTGCCCATACCGCTACCTGGAGGTATATTACACTAAAAAAATGGGCTAACTGTTCATTTTTATAGGATTACAAAGAAAAATGTGAAGTAATTCTATAAAATGACTACAGTTCCATTTTTTATTGTTTAAAGGTAAAGTAGTCCCTATGGTAGTGTGCTGTTTCATTCCCACATCAGTCCCAAGAGTGATGGAGCAACTAGTGAGAAAAGTTAGGATTAAGGGCCAGATGGTGGCTGCAGGGGGTCTCCGGACACAGACAAAAAAGAAAAAGACTGAAAGTTGTGAGTGGGAAGTAGACGTACTGTGCATGACAGGACTTGTTTTGTGTATGAAGCGCCCGATCGCCGATTCCGGTAAATTCTGGTAAATTGTATACAGAGCGATGGAGCAAGTAACTGTGTAATTCTGGTAGAGTCAGAAAATTTAAGATTAAGGGCCAGATGGTGGCTGCAGGGGTCTCCAGACACAAAGAGAAAAAAACTGAAAGTTGCAAGCGGGAAGAAGACTGTACTGTGTATGACAGGACCGGTATTTTCTTGAGTTTTTGTACCACAGATGGACGTCCATCTGTGGTATGGAAACTCAAGAAAATACCGCTGATCTCATACTCCCTGCGGTGCAAGAGATAATGGTGCTGACAGCTCTCACTGTGTGTTGGTTCAGCATAAAAAGCAAGGTGAGGTGGCAGTTACAGTGAGTGAGAAATGCGTCGAGGAACCGTTGGAGCGGGAGTCGTTTGAGTGACTCCCACAGTTAAAAAGTCATGCTGCCGGTTCGGCGTTGTCGTGCGAGAGGTGAAACTGAAGGCTTGGAGTTCTTTCAGTGAGTCAGTGTGGTTTTCAATGGAGAAAAAATAAGATCAGTTTTGAAGTTGGGCATTGTTTTTATATTTTGTACAGTATTTGGAGGAGAGGTGTGGGCTTCTGCTTAGTGAGGGGGAAAAAATGGCGGTAGTTTCAAATTGTGTGCTCAGTGCTTCCACCAATGAGAAAGCAGGCTGGGCACAAGAATATGGGCATGAGGCAGGTTTGGGTGGCACTTTTTATTTGCTGGGTGTCTATTGAAAGTTAATGTACCCCCTTGGCAGGGGTACTAGCCAATAAGAACCCAGCAAATAAAAAGTCCGTTTTCTAAGTTAATCAACATTCATCCCCTTTCCATCTTAGACCATGCTTTATTGGTTGGCAAGTTGGAGATGGATTCCCTAAAGAGGAATGGACTTTAATATCTTAATATTGGATTGCTTCATGACAAGGCATTCATTTCTCATATCAAAGATGTGATCCAGCATTATATAGAGGAGACTATAGGGAAGGGTACCCCTCTAAAGCATGTTTAGGATGATCTTAAAGTAGTGGTCCTTGGTCATAGGATTTCTTATGCTTCTTTTAAAAACAAGAAATATTGGAAGTCGCATTGTGCTTTAGAAACTCAACTGTCTCAATTAGAGAAAGAATATCAGCAAATGCTGGATCCCCAATTGGAGAGCTATAGTCTGAGGTTCAATGTGGGGGAATAGCTCCTCCCACATCCCCCACAAAGGAAAACCTCCCAGGGCAATTGTCCACTTATCGCGTTATGAAACAGGCACCTGCGTGGCTCATGGGCTGAGCCCTCTGCTTCTTTCCTCTTTTCCTGTGCATGCTGAGGGTGCAGACTCGCAACTAGGCGATGTGTTGTGGATGCCTGCCCCTTCCACTATGTGCTGTTCCCTTTGCGACTCACACTCCATTTTCCCCCCCTCCTCCTGTGTGCTGTTCGTTTGCCTCCCCCTTCTCTGTTCCTTGTTGCTGCTCGGGGTCTCCACTCCCTGTTTCCTGCCCCTTTCTTGGCATCATACCCCTGCGCCTACTTGCCTGCCTGTCGTTCCCCGCTTCCCTGCCTGCCTCTCAGTGCTTTGATGGAGCATCCTTTCTCAGCTCACTTCTGGCTCCCTCTGCCAATTTTTCCCTTTTGCAGTCACTGGCCTCCCCTGGTTTATGGCACGTTATTGCATGCCTGTTGCAGTGGCTCACGTGGAGAAAGCTCATGTGTCCTCTGCGGCCGCTGCCCGGAGCACAGCTGCAACTTTGTTATTCCTGCTGCTGGCCTGGCCTGCTCTTTCACCTGCATGCATTGGATTGCTTTTTTTTTCTCCCCCACATTGAATCCCACCCTCCGGGTGTTGACCAGATAGATGCCTGGTCTCGCTTATTCAGCCGATTACATGCATGTTTGTGGCAGAATGGGATGGTGGGCACCCATTCTGTACCCTGCAGTTGAAGAGTCCGATGGATAGTGTTTTTGCACTGGGGATCTGTGGCCTCTTGTTTTACACTTCTGGCATTGTCATCAGAAAAGTTCAGTGGTGCAGTTACGTGAGCCCTCGGATTCCAATTTTCTGCTGCGCTTCATTTCATGTTTAGAGCACACCCACAAATGACCAATTTCAAAAATGAATCTCCTTGCTCGGAGTTTATCTTCCTCCTTTGCTCTGCCCAGCCTGCTTGACCAGTACCGCTGCTCTCCCTCTGGCTGTGCTGGGTCGCACTCTCTGCCTGCAATGTTCATTCATTCTGCTCCTATTTTGCCTGTTTCTTTATTTACAGTGTTGCTTCCCAGTCAGCCAGGCTTTGCTGGTCATGGCTGTGGCTCCTTTCTGCTCATGTTCTTCTTCCTCATCTCTTCCCTGCTCAGTGCCCCCCCCCACTTGTCCCCAGTTCCTGTCCCATGGTCCCCTGGTTTTCCTTTTGGGCCTTTCGCTCCTAATACCAGCATTCCATCCCCTTCAACACCCCTTCTCCCATCCTGCCTCTTGCTACCTGTTCCCACTAGTTTGGAGCCTGCACCCCTGCCATTGCCTCTGGCACCTCTACCCTGCTACATCCCATTTGGTCTATAAGAAACCTGCTTCGTGCTGGCCATACGATCTACCCTTCCCTCCTGCCTACCTGACCTCTGCTGGCTCATTAACCTACTCGCCTACTCAGTCTCAGTCATTCATTGCTTTCCATTGCTTTCAGTATGCTCCTTCCTGGATTATTCTAAATTCCCCTTCACTGGCATTCCTGATGACTCCTCCTCAAGTTATCCACCCTGACATGCTTCCTTCCCATTTCTACTACCTCATAGTTTACCTACCTAGGTCTACTCAGCTATCTGCCTTTTTCTTGCTCAGCCCATATCAGCAGTTTGTCTGGACTCTGTCCCTAACTCTTACCTTCTGAGATACTGAACAAGGGTAGGCTTGCCGTGTTGACAGGGGATGGGATTTCTGTATACTCATTACTACCTACTACTTCAAAACCTGACATCCTCCATCCTTAACTCTGCCTGACGGCATCGAGTGAAGGTTAGTGTACCCTGACTACCAGGGGTGGGAGTCTTGTCTGCACTCCACCATGTCATACTTATGAATTCTCTACCAGATTATCTGATTGCCATTTTCCTTTGGGAATGGGACCTCCATACCCCATTTGCTTTCCCTATCCTACGTTGCATAGCAGCATCTAGTACGGATCATCTCACCTCGAATACCTGAGATGGGAGCCTGTGTCTGCAAATAACTGGTTCATCCTTGTGCATTCTCTGCTGGATACCTGGTAGATGCTTCCCTTCAGGAATGGAGCTTCTTCACCCCATGTGTCTTCCCCAGCCCACCTATGCCTGGTAGCCTCGAGTCAAGGTTGTCTCACCTCAACTACCATGGATGGGAGCCTGATTCTACATTTGACTGTTTCACCCTCATGCATTCTCCACCTGATGCCTGGCTGCTGCTCTCCTTGGGGAATGGGACCACTTTACCCCCTCTGCCTTCCCCATCCTGCCTTGCCTGGCTGCATTGTGTAAAGATCATCTGGCCTCCGATATTGTGGATGGGAGCCTGCTTCTGCTGTCACACATTCCGACCTCATGCATTTTCTACCTGCTACCTGGTTGCCACTTCCCTGTGTGAATGGAACCCCTGTAAACTATTTGCCTCCCACATCCTTCTTCAACAGTCTACATCCTGCGCTTCCATGGACACTTCATTCTTGTCCCAGTCTTGGCCTCCTTGCACTCTGGAATTGGGCTTGGCCAGCTTCTTCAGTCTCTACCTCCATTCAGTTCAACTGCCTCCTGGACTTCCTTGCTCATGATCATCCCTTCCTGTTTGTCATGTGAGTATGCCGTCTCCTTCAGGGGTGGGAACCTCATGCCTCATAGCTGCAGTGCCTTCTGTTTCTGCCCTGCTGTTCATCATCTCACCTGCAATCATGGGACTCTCATACCTCCAACTTCATAGCACTTGGTACCTTGATTCGCTTCTCGTCTTCCATGGATCCACCACTCGTGGGCTACGGCGGATTTGCTACAGCCAACTTCGGTTTACTGTGGCGCTGACCCCAGTCCTGTTCCTTCCTACTCCTGTGATGTCTGTACGGCTTGGCCTCTGCCATCTTCTTCTGGGACTGCTTCCTCCAGTCTGAGGACATCCACACTGGACTTTTCCCTCCCTCTTTGTCAGCTGCCTTTTTCTCGCCGCTCTAGCAGCTCTGGGCTCCTCCCTGTTTTCCATGACTCCTTTTGGGCATTTTACACCTATTATCAGCCAGTATTCCTACCCAGTAAACTACTCCTCATGTTCATCAATCTTATACTCCTACCCTGGCCATCCTAACAGCTCACATCCACCACTATGGAACACTTATTCATTTCACCTGAGGAAACCTTCTTCTAGCAACATCCCTTGGACAACCTGCCTCATAGACTCTTTCATTACCATAAACTTATCAATACTTCCCAATCATCTCCGTAGGACCAGTTCCAGAATCCCATTCAACTGGAATATAGGAAGATCTCATTCCTTAATCGACTCTACTGGATGCTCCCTGCGCATCCTATTAATCCAAGAGTATAGCATCCCTCTCTCCCAAGTCTCATAGGATCTAGGATTTAGTGGAGACTTCTCCACTCCTATGTTTGCCTGGAAAAGGGGCCAAATTCCTTCTGAGGTGCACCAACTTCATAATCATCATCGTAGTTACAGACAATGGGAACCGCAAGATACCTCATAGCAGTACTGGCATCATCTGTTTTACCTTTCCGTAGCTTCTCTTATGAGCACTGATTCTGATCATGTTGCTTGACTCCTACTTCCTCAATGGCCATAGGATGTCCCAGGACCTTCCCAGCTACCTTCTCTTAACTCCCATCATTGGATCTCCAGTGCCTAGCTGCTTTACTAAAGTTATTCTATCCAAGCCACTGTTTCCTAGCCAATGGACATACTTCATACGATCATTTACATTCCTTCCTTCATATCACCATCAATCAGGTCAGCTGCCCATCCAGCAATCCTCCTAGCTCGTTCCTCATGATTCACCTCCCATACTCCCTCCAGCAAAGACTTTCACTGGCAGCAGGCTTCCATTGATTCTCAGTCTGCACGTCTGCAACTAACCTGGTTGTCTCACTTTCCCAGTCATGCTTCTCCACAGATCTATAAATGACTAAAATGCTAGGCAGCCCCTATATTCTACACCGCCCTCTACTTCCCATTGCTACATCAGTCTATAGACTCTTTCAAATACCTGCTTCCAGACCTCCTACAGCATTTAGACATTGGATCACCTGTAAGGCTAAATAGTCACGACCACCTCAACCCATGCCATGGGCAATTACACCACAGAAATATTCATATCTACCTTTTTTCTACCAGCAGACCAGCAGGAGCCTATACAAGTATAATTATGGCATCAGTACCCAAATCAACCCTCAAATTCCTCATATTGAACTTTGAATTATTCCATATATATTCACTTACCATCTCTACCGCATATACCAACCTTTCTTCATTGGTTTATAATCTTCCACGTCACTACTCCTACCAAGCACATAAAGATTCTGCCCAACTCCTTCATCTTCTCCATGGATGCCTACATTGTAACTTATCACTCACCACTTAACTCCAAACCTCTGGACTCTAACCTGACTGTCAAACTTTCTACGAAGTCAGACTGCTTATATAATGACTTCATAATTCATCATACCTCCCATCGTTCACAGTCTAGCAGCAAATTTAACAAATCATACTTCCTGCTTATTATTCTCCATGATCCCATTGGACATCATCCATCATCACCTTGGTAACCTGGGCTACATTCACCACTTTTTCAACTGGACCTACTCCACCCTCAGGATTCGGATGCTCCTTCAGAAATAGAGCTACCTCTTCAATCTCAGAATCATCCTTCCAGAATGCATCACCCATGGATTCAAAGATGGACCATCATCTCCCCAAGCAGTTCACCTTCTCTGGAAATTAGCTTATGGTTGCTAGAACCTAGGTTCATCTCCTCTTAGTTTGCCCAGAGGACAGGTGGGTCAGTAGCCATGGGTCCTCAGAGGTTTCCTCCACCTGGGGGGTTTTCTCTCCTGCGTGCTACTGGTCATACTCTCTGTGAGTTGTAGGAGGTAATCTTACTCTTTTGAATATTCATTGGTAATTTTTTTAGGCTTTCTATTCCCTACTCACTATCCACCTTACCTGCCATGGGTGGGACTAGAGAAAAGCCAAAAGTAAACTACAGTTACACAAGCACTACTATCCCCATACTCTGTTCACCCAAAAATTGAATGGGAGGGCTATAGCCTGAGGTTCAATGTGGGGGAATAGCTCCTCCCACATCCCCTACAAAGGCCAGTCTTCCAGGCCAATTCTCCTCTTAGTGTGTTGTGAAACACCCCCCCATCCACTCCTGCCTCCTCCTTCTCTGGCACTCTACTCACCCTTGGTGCTGGGCTTTCTATTCTCTACTCACTATCCAGCTTACCTACCAAGGGTGGGAACAGAGGAAAGCAAAAAGTAACCTACAGTTACACAAGCACTACCATACCCATACTCTGTTCACCCAAACATTGAAATATTGATGCAGCTACAGGCAGTTAGTGAAGAGCTGAATACATTAGCTCTCCGTAGGGTGGAAAATTCCCTCTGCTTCACTAATCAGAAATAATATAAAGGTGGGAATAAGACAATTAATCTTTTAGCCATGCAGTTATGAAAACAGGAGGCAGACAGATATGTCTCTTGTATTGTCCCTGACGACCCCTCCCATGAGATGCATGTGGACCCACAATTAATACTTGAGGATTTTTGGGACTACCATAACCACTTATATGCTAAAGAACAACATCCAAATCATGATGTGTTATTGAATAACTTTTTGAGTGAGATATCCTCCCTACCGTTGCTTAATCTCAAAAGGAGAGTTTGGAAGCTCCTTTTTCCGAGACCAAATTACAGGCTGTTATACATTCTTTGAAATCTGGCAAAGGCCCCAGGTCTGGATGGGTTTATTCCAGAATTTTATAAGGTTTTTTCCCTCAGAATTGACTCCTTTATTAACTCAACTTTGTAATTCAGCACATGATCTTGATGCCTTGCCAGATTTGTGGAATGAGGCCATTAGTACTGTCTTACTGAAACATGGAAAAGACCCAGTGTCCTGCATTCATTTCTGTCCTATTTCTTTGCTTAGCTACAATATGAAGATTTTCACTGACGCTATTAGTTCCCGCTTGCAAAAAGTGATACCCTCTCTTGTCCATACTGACCAGACGGGGTTTATTCCTGGCAGACACGTGCAAGATAATGTTAGAAGGTTGTTACTGTATTGGAGCCATAATGGGGATTGATGCTGAGAAGGTGTTTGACTGTCTAGACTGGCAATTTTTAATGGCAACCTTATCAAAATTTCAATTTGACCAGAAATTCTGCAGTTGGACTAAAAATTTATATACTCATCCACAGGCCCGGATCTGGGTGAATGGTTTGCTTTCCTCCAGATTTCGGACAGAATGCAGGAATAGGCAGAGATGTCAGCTTCCCCTCTTTTATTTGCACTGAGATTGGAACCATTGGGGGCATGGATCAGAGAACTGGAGGAGAACTGGTGTATCTTGTTGCCGAGAGGTGAATAGCGTATTTCCTTGTTTGCAGACAATACCTTATTGTATTTAGAGGACCATACATGTTCACTCCCAGTGATAAAGTCTATGTTAATTCAATATGGAAGGGTGTCAGGGTTTAAAGTAAATGAGACTAAAACTGAAATATTGTTTTTAGGAACCTCCCTGTCAAGCTCCTTTAGCAACACTTATGGGTTTAAGCAAGTTTCTCATGGTTTTAAATATTTGGGTGTATGGACAGCCAAAGACCTCTCCACTTTCTTTGATATGAATTATGATAGGCTATTGAAGGAGGTCCAAAAAGATCATCTTAGGTGGAAGAAGTTACCATTATTGGTGGTGGGCACAGTGAAAACTATCCGAATGAATATTCTTCTTCATTTTCTGTTAGTATTTTCCACTCTCCCTCTACTAGATCTGGTTTTCTTTTGGCATTCTTTAAGGAGAACATTATCCAAGTTTGTTTGGAAAGGGAAACACCCAAGGATCAAGTGGTCCACCCTGACGTTGCCAAAATCTAAAGGAGGATTGGCCCCTGAGTTTAGAACATATTCTTGAGCTGCACAACTTCAGCACTTCTTAAAGTTTTGATTGACTTAAGGTTTCTGATGTCCTTTTTATGGATCATACTACTATTAAGTCATTAACAGAAGTCAACCCCTGGACAGCTCTTATGATTAAAACCTGGTGGGAGGTGAATAGGGTCCTCCAGCTAGAGCTAGGTATTTGTGGTGAAACCACAATTTGTTACTGTTTGGATTTTCCTCCTTGTCATCCTGTTCAGAGTTTTCTACACTGGATGGACTTAGGACTTAAGCGAGTAGAGCAGTTTTTTGATGGAGGGGTTTCAAATCTTTTACCCTACTTAGGGAAGAGTTTAACTGGCCCCGCACTGATTTTTTCTGTTATTTACAAATACAACATTATTTATTGAAGCTTTCAAGGGTTAAATCTTTAAAACTTAGAGTTAATCCTTTACAGATTTTTTTTTTATGATTGAGTAAGCAGTCAAAAGAAACAGGCCTTATTTCCAGGTTTTTAAAGTCTGATTCACTTTATCTCAGTTAAAAATAAATGGGAAATGGATGCCAAGATTTCTATATCAGAACAAGAGTGGGCCCGGACTTGGCAAGGGGTTCATGGTACCACAGCCTCACCCTCTTGGAGAGAATTCCGTTGGTGGGTAGTCATAAGACTTTTTTATACCCTGGTCATTGTTAAACATTATGGGCATTTCTCTTCACTTTTATACTGGAGAGGGTGTGGTTTAGTGGGAAATCATACACATATTTTTTGGGAGTGTCCCCAGATTCAGCCATTCTGGATGAGAATCGTTGCAGTGGTGAGCCGAATGTTGGGTTTGGAAATACGTTTTTATCTCCAGATCTGGGTTTTTGGGCTACCCCTGATGATAATGAAGAGTAAGGGGATTAAATATTTATTTATATTCTAGTGGCAGCGGCCCTGAAGGCCCTTATGCAGCTATGGCTCTCTCCCACTGTACCTTCGGAAGACATGTGGCTATGTAATTGTCAGAGTATTTTGGTTATGGAATGGGTTACAACTTTACTTAGATTACAGAATGATCATTTTCATAGCTGCTGGTTACCGTTTTTCACTTATTAGCTGAAAGGAAAGGTCTTGACATGATAGAGATCCAGGCTTGCTATAATTAATTAATTTTAGTTTTGATTGAAAGTCAACATTTTGTGTAGTCATTTATTTTCTTGTCTGTCTGTGCAACATGCTTTGTTTCAATTGGACTATAAGTTGATTTCCTTTCCTTTTTCTTTCATTTCCCAATCTTACTTTAATTGGTGAGCATGTTTATTGTCATTGTTGGGTTATAACTTACTAATAAAGTTTGATTAAAAAAAAGAATAGTATACTGTATATTATAATGTTGAGTATTGTATGTGTATTTCAAGTTTCAAGTTTATTGCAGGAAAAAACTCCATTTAGCGAACACATTCACAAAGAGGTTATGGTTAACATAATTAATATTGGCAAATAGATATACATAATTTATACTGGCAATTATAAGCAACAATATACATTGACACATTAAGGCATTTAAAGTACATAAAGACGGGAAACAAGGCAACAAATTGCAGTAGGCAGTACAGAAGGGAACGACATACTATGAGGAATCAGACAGAGTATACAGTGGTACATAAACATATGCAGGGCATACACTGGTCCTGCCAGGTCAAGTGTAGTAGTTGTAGATAGATGGTACAATGAAGTTAAGTGCAACAGGCATTGAAAAACAAAGACACAGGCAAGGTGTTGATACTAGCTACATCATGGAAATGATGCATGATGCCAATTTGTGGTGAAATCAGGGACGTATTCATCAGCCCATAAGGCAAAAGGAAAAGGGGGTCACAGGGGGCAGGGAACACTGGACGTCCAGTGAGCTGGGTGGATTGAGGTGAGGTTGGGAAGGGAGGGGGGTCAGTATGTATATGGCATGGCCAGGCAACTAGGATGGGGTATGAAGGGGAAAGGGGAGAGGTACCTCTATGTATCCTTGTAACTAATCTTGAGCACTGAACTATGCCTGTCCAATCCATTGCTTTATTTTATGTATCCAGTCTGTGAACTATCTCTGTAATTAATCCTGGGTCACCCCTTAAAAAAGGCCTCCAGCAGGTCCAGTGGGCTTACCTGGTTAACAAAATTCAAATAAATATATAAATAAACACTCCATCATCACTCTCAACTCACTGCCCTTCACTTCACCATACAATAATATATGTTCTATCTTTAGTTGTAAGATTTTTGGAGGAAGGGCATCAACTTGTCCCACCAAAACTGGAGAGGGGGAATTAGTCTTGAATGTACAATGTTTGTTTACTGTCCCAAGTCATATTTGAAATGACTGATCCAGTGACCTTTTTAAAAGTAAGTGCAATGGTCAAAGCACCCTGCAGTCCGCAGTGGGCCTATTTCTCTGATATCACTGTCGCTTATGACATCTTGACTGAATTCACCACCATCAAGGTCCACTCTTTGACAAGGACACAAATTCCAGTGCTCTGAAGACCCTTTCCCATCCCCTTCTACCCTTCAGACTCCCCATAGTGATGGTCTCTGCTCTGGGTAGGATACAGTCTTCTCTCTCTCTCTCTCTCTCTCTCTCTCTCTCTCTCTCTCTCTTTCTCCACGTTTTTATCTAGGTACCCTTCCCTCAGATGCAGTCACAAACAACCAATTACTCCACTCATTAGAAATATAATTTATTACTAAACACTGGTTGTCCAAATACAGCAGTAATATTCAGGTATTTACAATGTTTGCACCTAGGAAGACAGCAGTTATATACACAAGATTCCAAAAGAAAGCTTGCACTCATGCATGTAAATTCTTCTATCTTCCCTACCAGGTACAATATCTTCTTACCTTACTGTTTACACTATGCTTTGCTTCCTTAATTCTAACCATATAGACACACAGTCTGGCTCTCTCCTTTGGACCCACTAACACAGCTACCTCAGCAAAAAGAGAGCTAGAAGAACTGGGTTGAAGCATTTATAACTCCCCATCTTCCTGGTGTGTTGATAAGCGAGTCTGTGACAGCACTTCCCCATACCCAAGTTCATCTGATTGACCAATACTGCTTCAGGCCTGGAATTTGGAGTGACCCCTACCTTGCAATATTACCTGTTCATATCCTCTCAGGGACCCAACTTCCTCTCAAAGATTATTTAGTATATGAAGGAATGTGCTTGGATGCAGTCGAGACATAGGGTCCTATTTTCAAAGGTTGATGCAGGGCTTACACCAAGCGTTGAATAAACCACAGTGTTTGGCACAGTTGTCCCAAACTGTTTGCCACAACCTGCACACAATTTTAGTACCTTGGGCACAGTTGCGATATTTTTCACAATTTACAGCAGCTTGGACCAAAATATTGGCTCAAGCCCCATAAACAGGGTCCCCGAATGGCACAAGATTAGACCAGTGGTGAGTTGGTCTAACTTGTACAATTTGGTGCAGGGGACTGAAAATTCCAGTTTGTGTCAGGGGAAGGCCACAAGCCCCATGTGCCATTTGTTCAGCACATTAGGGGCTTGCATCAATGGCATCCCCTCCGAAAATCTGGCCCATAGCATCTCTGAGCCACTGTTTACTAAAGACTCCATCTCCCTCTCAGGAAGCCTTTACAATGACAGTCCACACCACTTAAGAAACTCTGCTGAGCTGCAGACAATTTCAGCAGGCCAGCGTTGTCACAGTTCATTCATGCATCCTGCCCCCCACCCCTTATAGAAGGTAACCAGTAGTTGAGAAAATTGTTCAGACTAGCTAAAGTTGTCTGATCTTCACAGTAAGCTTAATACTTTTTTAGTTGTCCTGTTCCTTCTACTGCCACTAAATCTTTACCTTTGTTTAATGAACTCATCATGCTAGTCCTTCAAAAAAAATGATTCTCTTTCTGTTCAACACCCTTACCCAAACCAAATCATAATTTATGAAATATGTTAACACACTGCAAAAAATAATATATTGGAAAGCTTAAACTGCTTATTTCACTAACTAAAAAGTTTGAATTTTAATTAAGATTTTCTCAAAAAAAAAAAGTATTCCACGGTACTGTATACATTTTTTTATCTAAATTTTTTTTTATCTAAAAGGGGTCTGGCAGTATATCCTAGAGGTTAGAGTAATGAGCTGTGAATAAGCTTGGTACATCCAGCAGACCTGGGTTTTATTATTTATTTATTTATTTATGACTTTGTTAACCGGGTAGGTGCACTGATCCCAGGGATCATTTTCAGGCACGACCTAGGCCATGTAAGGCAGCACAGAGTAGAAACATCAGAATAACAAGATCATAACAAGAGCAGGTAATACATAGTGAAAGGTTACAGTTGTTACATTTAGCAATACATGGTGGCAGTAGTTGAGGGACAACAAATAACAAAGCAAAGTAAGGCTCATGGTGGTACAGTTTCAGCAAATAAGAGGAACTATTTGGCCCTACCCCTGGAAACTATGGGGGGGGGCTAGTCCTTAAAGCGGTGGCAGGTGGATGCTAACAGGAGCCAGTCTTTGAGGTGAGTCTAGAACTGGAGGTGAGTGCTCATGGTGCACAGTTCAGTGGGCAGCTTGTTCCATAGTGTGGGGGCTGCTACAGATAGGGCTCTAGTGCCCATATTCATGGCTACCCTGGGGATTTTCAGGGAGGGGATACTGGAGGAGCATAGTCAGCAGTGTAAAGTTTGGACGGTGAGAAGAGGAGCAAGAGGGGATTTCTGGCCAATACAGATGGCAGAATCAATAAAACTGTACAGTGCAAGGTCAAAGCGGGCTTGTAGTGGGAGCCACCCCAGTGTAGTGTACAGTGTACAGTGGTGTGTGGAGAAAGGGGCCAGCAGGGAGAAGTGGCAGGCACTGTTGTATGCTACTGATAGTTTTGCAATGGTGGATGCAGAGGTCCTGGAGTAGATGGGAGAGTAGTAGTCCAGGATAGGTAGCAGGTTTCCCTGGATGATGGCATGGCGGGCCTCAGGGGTGAGGTATTGCCGGTAACTGTAGGCAGTCCCTAGTTTTTTGTGAAATCTTAGAACCAGGGAATTTATGTGCTCTGTAAAGAAAAGGGAGGAATCAAGCACAACTCCAAGATATTTGAAATGTTTGACGTGCTCTAGGGCATGGCCATCAGGGGACATGATGATTAGGGGTGGGTTAGGTTTGCATTTTGTTAGGAAGGGCTTAGATCCAAACAACATTGTTTTTGTTTTTTTGGCATTGACCAGAAGGAGGTTGTCAGAGAACCAATTGTATGCTGTGGTGTAGTTTTGTGAGAGGGCTGCAGAGATGAGGGTAAGAGACTTTCTGCTGGAGAAGAGCACAAGGTCATTGGCGTAAAGGATTAAGTGGCAGTTGAAACTATCAGCTAGAAGGGAGTTAATGAATAAGGAGAAAAGAAGGGGTCCCAGGATAGAGCCTTGGGGGACCCCAGTAGAGACAGGCAGGGTGGGTGAGTGGGCCAGGCCAATGCACACAAACTGGGAGCACCCTGTAAGGTAGCTTCTGAACCAGGTGGTAACCTCTGGAGAGCAGCCAAGGTGATGCAATTTGGAGAGGAGGAGCAAGTGATTGACCAGGTCAAAGGCTTTGGAGAGGTCAATGAAGATTATGCCAGTTGCATTTCTACAGCCCATGTTTGTGAGGATGTGGTCAGTTAGGAGTGCGAGGACAGTGGTGGTGGAGTGATTTTTGTGGAAGCCATGTTGTTGGCTACATAGTAGGTCATATTTACCTATGTAGTCAGCAAGTTGGTGGTGGATGACTGTTTCAGTAGCTTGCTTAGGTGAGGAAGGATGGAGGTCTAGCGATAGTTGTCTGTGGATTGTGGGTTCCTGGCTTTATGAATGGGAAAGACCTTCACAGTTTTCCATGTATCTGGCATGGAGGAAGTGGTCAGAGCAAGGTTGAAAATGAACGTTAGGGGGGCAATGATGGCAGGGGAGATAAGTCTAAGGAAAACAAGGGATAATCTGTCTGCTCCAGTGGAGCCATGGTTTCAGAGACTCTTTAGGAGTTTAGCTATGTCAGTGTGTGAGAGTATTTTGAAGAAAAAGGGGTGAGGTGGAGGTTGAAAGGTAGGCCCGGCAGGTGATATCTTGAGGGTGTGCAGGGGGACAGGGTTTTTTTGCGGGTCATTTGGAAGTTTGCTCAGGTACATAGTGAGGTCACAGAATTTGTCATTGAGGGCCTTGGCCATTTCTTGGAGATCAGTAATGAGGCCAGCATTAGTGTGTAGGACAGGCTTATTGGGGTTTGATTCCCACAATCTCCACTTGCATACTGTGTGACTCTGAGCAAGTCACTTAACCTCCCCAGTGCTCCCAGGTCACTCCTGAAAACAGGCACTTGTGCCTAGTGGACCTAACCCGGTTACCAAAGGCAAAAAAAAAAATCTTATTTTATAGATTCATGATACCATCCTGTTTTTAAACTAAAATACTTGTTTTTGGTGTTTTATATTTTTTTCTTAAACCAGTTTTAGGAATTTATAAGTGGAAAGCTTTTCTCATTTTTTTCAAAGCAACTTATAGCATTCACTTTGTTTTTGAGTTTTGTAACTAAAGTTTACAATTACGGTATTCATTTAATTGGGATGTCATGGTGGATAGTATTTTATCCCAATTAAGCAGATGTCTTGTCAAAATGGAGTTTACTTTTTCTAGTAAATAAACTATTCAGAAACGTTTATTAATAATGCCTGTTACTATGTGTGTTTTTTTTGTTTGTTTTTACATACGTGTGAGACATTAACAGGGACACAGTGATATAGCAGTGCAAAAATAAAAACTATAAATAGAAAATAGAACCTTGTAAATGCATAAATACAGGCAGAGTTAAGTTAAATAAGTTAGAGTTCAGCATGTTTACTTTAAAGTGCATGGTGCCTCTGCATGTACTGTACAGTAGTAGTTGGTGATCTGCGTTTGCTTTATTTGTGTACAGCAATTACCTTCAGCTAGGATTCAATTTCAAGTAGCTTCTTCCAAGCACCAACCTATTCCCTCTGCTGCTGCCACTACATCTCTGTGGAAAGGCATAACAGTGTCTCCGCTGTGTGGATCTGATGTGATTCTTCTACCTCACCATCTTCTGTGTCAATTTGCTTGTTTTCACTTTCTTTTTCCCAATTTCTTCTCACTGATATGAGAACCTCTTCAACTGACAGTTCCAGCTCTGTAGGCTTCTTGTTGTCCATGGCCAAAACTGCTTGAAACTCCTCATCATTAAGCAAAAAGGGGTAGGGCATGTGGCACGTGGACAGCTGGTTCTGATTTCAATATGATATTATTTTCTGAAATATAAAATATGTAAGGCAGTGTCTGTCAGGAGAAAATACTGTCTTGCTGAAACTGACACATCAAACCCCCCAGTGATAAGTTCAAAGGGCAGGAGGTAGCTTAAACTGCAGATATATGAAATGCAATTACTTTTTTAAGTTTTCTTTGAAGCCCAAGAAATAAAATATCCATTCTTGACATTCTCAGGGAAATCCTTTGATTTGCACAAGGTGTCAGAAAGGAAGGAGAATATGCATGTGTTGGGGTATCTCCCAAGATGGCCAATAATTGCATCAAAGAGTCTTTGATGTCTGTGTGAAACAGATTGCAGACTGGTTCAAGAAGTCCAATATGCATGTGTTGGTGGGTGTCATCTAAGGAAGCCAGAATTACATCAAAGAGGCTTTGATGTCTGTGAGAAGCAGATCACAGACCGGTGTTGGCAAGTCACATAAAGAGAGGAGATTAATTTATCACCTATTAATTTTTTTAAATATCTTAGTAGGACATCCTGTGTTATAGAATATAAATTTTAATACACCAAGGCGGAGTTAGGTGACCTCAGAGAGAAGGCCGGCTCAAGACTGCTTTTAAATATACTGAACAGACCTTACACAGAGACATTCATTTTCTGACTGAGAGAAAGAGGAACATCGAAGCACTGAAAGATTAAGAAGTAAGGATACATTAGCTAAGACCAGTCTGAAGTGTATGGGTTGTAGGAATTTGCACTTTTAAACCTGTTTTGTTTTTAAGGCTGTATATGTTGGGATATCTTGTTCTGTATTTACTGTTTTGCTACTTTTATCTATTTTAAAGTAAAGATGTATATTTTAAAAACAGAAACAGCCTGGTGTGCCTTGAAACTTCTTTTTTTATAAGTGAAACTTAGATGGTTATAGTTGACACTGTGCATGAGCTTATTGTGGTACCAAACTGGGAAACAGGTCAGAGTTCTCTAGGTCTTGCATAGAGTTCTAAGGGTTCATTTTGTAATACCTGGTTAGGTGCCCGTAGTCAAAGATATCTGGCCCCTGAAGACAGAATTATCTGAGCCTGACAATTGGGTATGCTAACAAGAGTTTATCAATTTGAATCCCTCCAGAACTTGGGACAAAGGTGACTCGAACCCACAAAACAGACAAAAGGGTTACCTTGCTCTGTTAACTGTTCGCAATTCTACGCTCAGAAGTTGGCACTTTGGGAGTAGAGGGCTGACCTGCTGAGTGGGTTTGTGATAGATTGGTTGGCAGTGGTGGCATAAAAAGTTTGGTGGTATAAGCTTTATTGTTCAGTGTGTCAGCTTGAGACTGTTCAGCTCACTTGGAAAAAAGAAAGGCAGTGTTTTATTTGAAAAGGAAACAGAACTGTATCCCTTGGCTTACTGTCAAGTTCCTACCCATTTTATTTTTTTTTCTAAAGTGCCAATCAGAGTAGCAGTAGTCAGGAAAGATGGCTTCCAACTACAGCAGGCACACTGTAGAGTACTTAAAGCAGTTGTGTGGGGACAGAGGAGTCCCATTCGAGGTGACAGCCAAAAAGAAGAACCTAATAGAGGCCCTGATGGTAGCAGATACCCAGAGCAGTGAGTCACCGACCGTGACTGAAAAGGACCAAACCTCAAGTGTGGCAGGACTAGTGGCCAGTGCTGTGTCCAGGTCCGGCGAGGAGGACAGTAAGGCCACTGTCAATGAAGGGCCACAGCAGCAGGGTATGGTCACCAGTATCCTGAATCCAGAAGTACTCAGGCTGCAAATTGAGTTGTGCAGGATGGAGCCGGAGTTCCAGAAAGAGAGAGAGTGAGAGAGCCGAGAGGCAGAGTGGGAACAGCAAGAGGCAGAGTGACAACAGAGGGAGGCAGACCATTTGGAGCGTGAGCACCAGCAAGCTGCAGAAGAGAAGAGAGAATGAGAACACTGAGGTGCAGACCATGAGGAGCAGGAGTGCCAGAGGCAACATGAACTGGAGAAGATACGACTCTGACCAGCGGCACCAGAGCAGGTAAGTGGCTTGGGTTTAACTGGGACTGCAGGACTTGGTTACAAACTGAACTCCAAATTAATAGCCAAGTTTAAAGAGGGGGAGGATACGGATGCCTTTTTAAATTCTTTTAAAAAAGTTTGTAGTCAGGCTAAAATTCCTAGAGAGTCCTGGAGCTTCCAGCTATCCCCGCTACTTACCGGGAAAGCTTGGGATGCATTGGGTCAAATGGACAATGAGGCAGCAATGATTACAGCAAGCTAAAAGCTGCGCTGTTAAAAAAGTTTGAATTAACTGCTGAATCATACAGAGCTAAATTCCGTAAGCTCAGGAGAAGCCCTGATATGAGCTACGAGGAGCTAGCCATGAAACAACGTCAGTTTTTAAAACGTTGGTGGGAAGGAATTGAGGTAAATTCTGTTGATAAAATTGAAAATGTGATTTTATTAGAACAGTTTTATTGGGCATGCCCAGCAAAGCTAAAAACCTGGCTAGAGGACCAAGATCCCAAAACAGTGCAAGAGGCTGCAGAACTCTCGGACCTGCTCTGAGAGAAAATGGGACAGGTGTGACAGCACAGAAAGGGAAGAGCATGCCTTCAGGGCAGCTAAAACCCTCACTGCCTCCACCAAAACCAGTTATCCCCAGGCTTCGGAGAAAAGATTTCTCTGAGAGAAGAAATGAATGCTGGTTGTGTAAAGAAACTGGGCATATTGCCAGACAGTGTCCGGAAAAGGTGAGCCATAATACACAACCGGTGTGCTAGAAAAGAAGTGGGTTGTTTGTGTGTCCCTGGAAGCATGCCAGTGAAAATGAGGGAACACATGCACCCAGTCATGATGAATGGTGTACAGACACAGGGGTTTAGGGATGCAGGGGCATCCCTGACATTGGTAACGTGGGATCTGGTACAGCCTGGTCAGCTCATACCCAAATATGTCACTGTACAGGACTTTACCGTGGGGAGAAAACATTGCCCATCGCTAGTGTTCTCCTAGACTGGGGTGAAACAGGGGGAACTGTGCAACAGGTGGCTGTAGCCAAAATATTAGCAGTGGATGTGATCCTGGGTAACAATCTCCAGCAGGGGATGGTATGTGCAGTTACCCTTAGCCAAGCAGTAAGGGAAAATTGTAGTTTCCTGAACCCCACAAAAACCAGTGTGGAAACCACTGAGAGGCTAGTTCCCCAGCCTGTGTCTCCAGATGGAGAGACTGATAAAAAGGGGGTAGAAATTTCCCTGGTAGCAAGTAACCACACAGCTACAGAGGGTTACTCGTAAGAGTGAGGGGTGACCCCTTATCAGAGGGTTGGGATTGACAGTGATCCTGAGGGCCTAGATACTAGTGCTAGGGACCCTAGTTTAGTGACTGAAGGGTACCTGTCCCTTGCCTTGGGAATGTGTGAGGGGTTTGCAGCTGCTCAGAGGAGTGATTCTAGTTTAGAGAAGCTGAGGGCTTGGGCAGACTTTGATGGAACACAGGGAGGTGACGGCAGACATAAGGTTTATTGGGAAAATGGGCTTATGTATACTCAGGAAGTACAGACAGAGGAAGGAATGCTAGACAGGCAGCTTGTTGTTTCCCAAGGGGTATCATGAGCAGTTGCTCAAAATTGCACATGATATTCCCTTGTCTGGTCATCTGAGAATCGAGCGCACTATGCAGCGGTTGGCCCAGAATTTCTACTGGCCTAAATTCACCCAGCAGATGAAGGAGTATTGCAGGTCTTGTCACCGGTGCCAAGAAATAGGGAAGGTGGGCAAGAAAACCCAAGCCGCCCTGATTCCATTGCCCATAGTTGAGGAGCCATTCCAGAGGGTGGGAATGGATATTGTGGGGCCTTTAAATACCCCCAGCTCCTCAGGGAAGAGATTCATCCTGATTGTGGTGGATTATGCCACCCGGTACCCAGAGGCAGTCATCCTATCCTCTCTGAGGACAGACAAAGTGACAGATGCCTTACTTGGGATTTTCTCCCATGTTGGGTTTCTGCAGGAGGTAATCACCGCTCGAGGGGGTTCCTTCATGTCGGACCTGATGAAATGCTTATAGGAGAAGTGTGGGGTGGTGCAGAGATGCACAACACCGTATCACCCACAAGCCAATGGGCTTGTGGAGAGATTCAATGGTACCATAAAGTCAATGCTCCGGGCATTTGCTGAACAGCATGGGAGGGACTGGGAGAAATACCTTCCCCACCTGTTGTTTCCATACAGGGAGGTGCCCGAAGAGTCAACAGGATTTTCCCCCTTCAAACTCTTATATGGACATCAGGTATGTGGGCCCCTAGACTTGATCTGGGAGGACTGGGAAGGCAAGCACGCCACCCAGGGAACTCCCATTGTGGATTACATCCTTAGGTTTAGGGAAAGGCTGAAGGAGCTTATGGGGACAGCCCAGAGCAACTTGGCAGCTTCCCAACAGAAACAAAAAGTGTGGTATGACCGCAGAGCCAGAGCTCGCTCGTACTTGATGGGTCAGGAAGTCATGGTGCTTATTCCGGTCTGGAAAGACAATCTGCAGGCTAAGTGGGCAGGACCATACAAAGTGGTTAGGAAGGTAAATGACGTGAACTACACTGTGGAGTTACACGACCGTAGACAGACAGAAAGGATGTGCCATGTCAACATGATGAAGCCATATGCAAATAGGGCTAACATGGTGTTTGCAGTGTGTAGTCATGGGGAGGGGACAGATGAAGGAGACCCCCTTCTGGACTTGCTGGAAGACAGTAAGCAGGAGTCCTCTGTGAAGGTAGTAAAATTGTCTCCTCAGCTGACCCTGGGCCAGATCCAGGAAGTAAGGGATGTTTTAGCAGACTTTGCCCCGTTGTTTAGCGCCAAGCCTGGACTAACCCCATTAGCGACACACGATGTGGAGACAGGGACACAGACACCCATATGGTGGACAGCATATCGGGTGTCAGAGGTTGTCCAAAAGGACATTAGGAGGGAAGTGGAGGAGATGCTGGATTTAGGGGTAATCCAGAGATCCCACAGTCCCTGGGCCTCACCCGTAGTCCTTGTACCCAAGCCAGATGGCTCAACTCATTTCTGTGTAGAATATCGTGGACTGAATGCAGTCACAAAGTCAGACACCCACCTGATGCCCCAGATGGATGAAATCCTGGACAAGTTGGGAGGGGCGACCTACCTTACAACCATTGACCTGACAAAGGGGTATTGGCAGGTAGAATTGACAGACAGAGCTAGGGAGAGGTCAGCCTTCATCACTCCAATAGGCTTATTTGAGTTTAAAGTAATGCCTTTTGGAATGAAGAGCGCCCCGGCCACTTTCCAAAGGTTGGTGAACCAGGTGTTAAATGGTGCTGAGGAGTACGCCGTGGCATACCTGGATGACATTGCCATCTTTAGTGCCAGCTGGGAGGAACACCTTTCCCACCTTAGGGAAGTGCTGGGCAGGACACAGAGGGCCGGGCTCAGAGTGCCAGGTGGCCATGGGAAAGGTGGCATACCTCAGGCATGTGGTAGACCAGGGACAGCTCCATCCCAACCAAATAAGAATAGAGGTAATCCAGGCATGGCCCAGACCAGAAACTCAAAAGCAGGTCAGGAGTTTTCTCAGGACAGTAGGATACTAGAGAAAATTTGTACCCAGTTACAGTGCCCTGGCTGCTCCCCTATCTGACCTGACAAAGAAAAGGATGCCAAGAAAATTACCTGGGGCCCAGCCTGTGAGGAAGCCTTTTCCAAACTAAAGGAGGCACTGTGCAGTGCTCCTGTTTTGACAAGTCCTGAGTATAGCAAACTTTTTATAGTTCAGACTGATGTCTCAGACGTGGGTATTGGGGCAGTACTGAGTCAGACCTCCAGCCAAGGAAGGGATCACCCAAAAGCCTACCTGAGTAAAAAGTTACTTCCCAGGGAGCAATCATACTCCACGGTGGAAAAGAAGTGTCTTGCCATAGTGTGGGCCCTATAGAAATTGGAGCCATACTTGTATGGGCAGTATTTTGTGATACAGACTGACCACAACCTCCTGATTTGGCTCATGCAGATGGGGAAAAACAATGGTTGATTGCTAAGATGGAGTCTTGTTTTGCAAGGATATGACATGACCATTCTACATAGGGCTGCAGCGACCAATCAGAACTCAGATAGGCTGTCTCATGTGTATGAGGAGTGAACTGATTTGGGAAGCTCATCCCATGCAGGGGATAGACCCCACAAATTCAGTCTAGGTGGGGAGGATTGTGGCACATGGACAGCTGGTTCTGATTTCAATATGATATTATTTTCTGCAATATAAAATATGTAAGGGAGTGTCTCTCAGGAGAAAATATTGTCTTGCTAAAATTGGCACATCAAACCCCCCAGGGATAAGTTCAATGGACAGGAGGTAGTTTAAACTGCAGATATCTGAAATGCAATTACTTTTTTAAGTTTTCTTTGAAGCCCAAGAAATAAAATATCCACTCATGACAACCTCAGGGAAATCCTTTGATTTGCACTAGGTGTCAGGAAGGAAGGAGAATATGCATGTGTTGGGGTATCTCCCAAGACAGCCAGTAATTGCATAAAAGAGCCTTTGATGTCTGTGTGAAACAGATTGCAGACTGGTTCAAGAAGTCCAATATACATGTGTTGGGGGGTGTCGTCTAAGGAAGCCAGAATTACATCAAAGAGGCTTTGATGTCTGTGTGAAGCAGATCACAGACTGGTTTTGGCAAGTCACACGAAGAGAGGAGATTAATTTGTCACCTATTAATTTTTTTAAATATCTTAGTAGGACATCCTGTGTTATAAAATATAAATTTTAATACACCAAGGTGGAGTTAGGTGACCTCAGAGAGAAGGCCAGCTCAAAATTGCTTTTAAATATACTGAGCAGACCTTACACAGAGACATTCATTTTCTGACTGAGAGAAAGAGGAACATCGAATCACTGAAAGATTAAGAAGTAAGGATACATTAGCTAAGACTAGTCTGAAGTATATGGGTTGTCGGAATTTGCACTTTTAAACCTGTTTTGTTTTTAAGGCTGTATGTGTAAGGATATTTTGTTCTGTTTTTGCTGTTTTGCTACTTTTATCTATTTTAAAGTAAAAATATATATTTTAAAAACAGAAACAGCCTGGTGTGCCTTGAAACTTCTTTTTTTATAAGTGAAGCTTAGATGGTTATAGTTGACACTGTGCATGAGCTTATTGTGGTACCAAACTGGGAAACAGGTCAGAGTTCTCTAGGTCTTGCATAGAGTTCTAAGGGTTCATTTTGTAATACCTGGTCAGGTGCCCATAGGCAAAGATATCTGGCCCCCCAGACAGAATTATCTGAGCCTGACAATTGGGTACACTAACAAGAGGTTATCAGTTTGAATCCCTCCAGAACTTGGGACAAAGGTGACTCGAACCCACAAAACAGACAAGAGGGTTACCTTGTTCTGTTAACTGTTCACAATTCTATGCTCAGAGGTTTGCACTTTGGGAGTAGAGGGCTGACCTGCTGAGTGGGTTTGTGACAGGGCACACCACCAATTTATTGAGCATTATGATATCACCCACCCTAAGCCTGACTTTTTTTAAACAGTTCTGAATAGTGCTCTGGTTCACTGACCTCTAAGCTCTGTGAAGCATGTAAATTGCATCAAGGAGGGTTACTTTATGGGCTGTTTCTGTGAAATGGGTGGTCTCATCTTCATCAATGGTTTTTATGATTTTTCCTGTAACCATTGACCTATGTATTCACTTTGAGTTTTTAATGACTTCATGTCCATTAGCTGTATGATAAAGGTTATGTTGAGGGGAATGAGATTAATGTAACACAGCCACTGTTTCAGATCATGGGGTGCTGGGCACTTCAGTTATCCACCAGCAAGATGAATTTTTGTTGGCATTGTTCAATTCTTGCTCCAATGATAGCAATCAGTCCTGAAAATTTAAGGCTGTCACAGAAATAAAGAAACATAGCTTTTGTCAGCAGAAAAGGACCTTTAGGCCCATCCAGTCTGCCCCTTGTACCTGCCTATTCTATCAACACTAACCATAGTTGGTCAGTTCAGGCATTTGCAAAACTCATGTATGTCACAGGTAGGATTATCAGGTCTTCTGGAAGGCATGTGGGGCACTTGCTGTTTTGGATAACTAGCATGTGCGTTTTCTCCATGCCAGCCTAATCAGCACAGCAAAGTATAGAAATTCTATCATTTGCCTTCTTTCCACTGGTCAGTTCTTTGTCTTGGGGGACATGCCCCTGATCTAGGTAGCCTCTGTAGAACAGACCCATGTTGTTGGTATTAAAAATGTCTTCAGTCCAGTAGTTGCCAATAATTGTGAGAAGAACATCTCGTACCCAGGATTCTGCAGCTGCTGAGTCAGCATCTTATTTTTGCCATGCTCCTCTTAAAAACAGTCTGGTGTTGGGACTTCAGTCTGGACAGCCAGTCATTGGTGGGCTCAAAATTGGCATGCTTGAGATCATTTCCAAGCTCCTAGACTTTTTCTTTCAGCATCAGCCCTGAAATTCTGGTTCCCTTCAATAGTGCCTCCTGGAACCATATCATCAAACTGTCCTCTACCTCATTATTTTTTTCCCTCATGTTTACATTTTCTTTGAGGGTTTGTATTTTATCTCCACTCAGTCAGATCGTGCAGGCTTCACTTTTGGACATGCTGAACTGAGAGGTAACAGCAGACAAAGAGGACTTAGTCTCAAGAGCCTCTTTCACTTTAACATGATCAGAGAGGGACAGCTCATTATGTCTGGATGCCATGCTGGGAGCTACAATAATTGGGAGGTATGTGGCTTTTATTTGCTCTGGGATAGTCACAGTGGTTAAGTGGATAGCCAACAGCTGTTAATTCGCAGTTTGTGTTTCTTGCTCGATGAACACTAAAGAGGCACTAATGAGTGTAAATGGCAGTAAATGCATGGGTAATCAGAGAGAATCACACTGGCTATGCAGACTTCAATAAAATCAGTGCCCCTATTAAACAAAAACCAAGCCCATAGGAAAACATTGCTGAAAAATCAGTTCCCAGGCATTCGTCCCATTAATCCAAACATCCCACTAAACCACACCCTGATAAAGTGGTGTGTACTGTACTTACTATCTGAATGGCTGAGAACCTACTATATTTCTTGCTATTCACCATGCACCTCATTTATCCCTGCACCCACCCTGACCACCACCGCACACATACAGTATACCCACACTCTTCTTGTGGCTTCATGCTTGACATGTGGACCTGCAGCATTATGAAGCTTGCTGTTAATGACCTCAATAAAATAATTTTATTCATAGGTGACTGCAACACAATCTGTCCTATTATTTTACTTTCAGCAATCCAAAAAATAATATACTGATGTGATGAAATATCTTTTATACAAAATTGAAAGCTTGTATTTAAATCCCACAGATTTCCTATAGTAGTTATTTTTTTGTTGGTTAGGAAAAACAGGAATGCGTGTATATTTTTGCTTTATTGGTATTCATCTATATAATTTAAAATGCTTCTATAACTTTATGGTATCATCTAGTTTGCAGACCAGAATGATAGTTTTTTTTTTTTTGTAAAGGAAGATGTTTTCTGTAATCAGTCTAAGGAGCTGATGGATGACAACCTATCTCTTACAATTTTTTTTCAAAGTTGCACAGTCTTCTCTCTTTGTATTTAGTGTTGTTTCTTCAACTGAGATTTATCATTATTCACTTTCAGGGTGCTCAAGCTTATACCTCACAATGTGCAATGTGCCTAATTGCTTCATTGTCACTATTACTTTACTCCATTTACCCCATCAGTCCAAACTATAGTTTGAGTTTAATTTGTATTTCAAAAAGATATGGCTGCTAGGCAATGCATGCTTTCAGGGTCATCCTGCATGTAACAAATAGATTGCATACATTTTAAAATAATACATTGGTACAGCAACATACAATTGCAATACAATTAGATCAGTATTTAATTATATCAACATTTAAAAGGACAGCCGTCAATAAGGGCTGCCTTAAAACTGCAATACTCCAAGAACTGCTGCATTTCTTCTTCTGTTTGCTACAGCATACAGGTTGGGGATTAGAGCTCAGATAAGGAAGTGGGCAGCTACTACATGGAGGGAGGACCAATTAGAAGGCACGAGGAAGCCCCCAGGAGTGGGATTTAAACAGAAAAATGACTTTTCTGAAACAGATTACAGAAGGGAGCTAGCACCAGCAGCAAGTGATCAGATAATGGGTTTAGGCTAAAATTCTACCTGTTTTTCACTAAACTGCTGTGTTTCTTCTTTTATTTGCTACAGCATACATGTCAAGTGTCAGACCTCAGATAAGGCTGTGGGTGGCTACTACATGGAGAGCAGACAAATTAGGAAGCACAAGGAAGTTTTGAGAAGTGGGATTCAATTACTTCCTCCCCATGTGTTCCATCAAACTCATGTCCTAGAGCGTGAGTGGAACAGAGCATGAGTGGAACACATAACTGGCATCTTAGGCATTGGCAGGCATCTGCAGGTGACTGCAGGCAAGTAGGGGACTGATATGAGAAGGTAAGGTACTTTTCAGTACTGTATACACTTACTGTTGCACCATATAAAGGAGGTAGCTATAGGTGGTGGGGACACAGGGTAATTGCTGGGAGAAAAGGAGATGGGTAACAGGTGGGAAAACAAGAGACATCCTATCTGGGGTAGGGAGACATTGCAGTACAGGAAGGCCAAAAGGGGAAGAATCAAAAAAAGAGAGGATTAAAGAGGCAGGGGGTACTTGGAGACCTATACCTAAAAATTTACTTCTGTTAAACGGGAAAGCAGGAAACACCCTATCTAGGGTAAAGTGTTACTCTGTTCCTGACAGAAAGTGCATATGGGGAAAGGATTATGTGAAGGTAAGATATAGTAGGGGCAAGCTACATGTAGAAGCAGAAGGAAGTGAATTCAGTTTTACCAGATATGGCAGTGGTGCAGTACAATGGCTGTGGAGCTGCACTATTTCAGGAGACATTCTAGAAACTGATGTGCTGCCACACCTGCATGCACCTCTCTGGATTGAGGGTGGAGGTCACTGGTCTCCGTGCTGAGCTGGCTAGGATCCAGAAGACCTTTTGCTCCACCCAGGGGCCACCAATTCTGCTGCCATTACCTCAGAGGTTGTCTAGGCAGAGGAGGACAGACTGGACCTTGGAGGGCTCCAGGAAGGTGGTGGGTAGCAGGTCAGGGACACATTCCTTAGAAAGTGCCACTACAGTATTCTTTTGCCATTCTCTAGCAGGAAAGGACTGCCAAGAGGATGCACCTCAAATGGTGGCAAGGGATGATGTGAAGGTCTTCCAAAGGGAGGCCCTAAGGTGTGAGTTAGAGGACCCCAGCAGAGGAGAAGGCAGCTTCTGTTGAGGGACTCAGCTGTGAGGGGGATAGATCTGAGAGCAGGAAGGAGTGGAGAGAGGGAGGTTAGATGCCTTCCTGGTGTCTCAGCTCAGAGGAATGGACAGAGCATCATAAGGATCCCTAGGGTGGCAGGGCAGTGGGTAAGCTAGATGTTATTGTCCACCTGGGGATTTATGACCTGGCAAGGGATGGGTCTGGGGTGGCACAGGAAGACTTCAGGGAACTGGGGAGCAACCTAAGGCAGGCAGCACAAATGGTGGTATTTGCTGATGTGCTACCTGCCTACAGTTATGGGAAGGATAGGGTACTTCACAACAGGAGCTTCAACAGTTGGTTGAATAAATGGTGCAGGGAGGAGGGGGTCAGATTTATTGGAAACCAGGGCAAACTTGGAAGGATATGAGTAACAACAGAAATTTCATTGTTTCTGATCACACTGAGAATTGAGATGGCTGCTTGGCTGAAGAGTGGATGTTAGCTATGCGTGCCTGTTGCTTGAGGAGTAAGCACAGGTAGCAGGACTGCACAGCATGTTTTATTATAAGAAAGGTATGCCACCAGTTGCCTGAGAGTGCAGTCTTTCCAGTAAATCTTATTGCTTCGACGTTCTGCTGGTTTGTTCTGTCACTCTCTTTTCTCTCACCCCGTAGAGTAGGAAAGCCCTGAGATGATGGACATGGCTGGAGCGGAGGAGTGAGAGAGGCCAGTCGGGTGGCTAGCAAGAGAATGTGTGGATGTGAACAAACCTTGCCCAAGAAAAGAGTTTACACAAGCAGCCACACAAAAGGAGAGTCAGCTTATTTTCAGCCATTTACTTTTATACTTTTGTACAGTTCTATACAGTTCTGTACAGTTTCTTTTAGCCCCAAAACTAAACTGATTAGCTTAAAACTACTGTGCATCCACAGTATTTGTTTATTTATTGATTGAAGTGGCATTGGTGCTTAAAGCTTAGATAACTGTTTTATGTACTTTTGTTCTGTTTCATTTTTTAGTTTAAAGTTTTTTTTTCTTTTATATACATACTTTTTAATTTTTGCACCGAATCCAGAGCTGTGGTCACATGATGACAAGGTTTTTATGGGCATTTCTGCTCTCAGAGGGTAAATCATTTTGAACTGCAGAAGACGCTAGTTGTGGGTGCTTAGAGCTGTCTGGTGGAGTTAAATCGCTTAAAGCTGAGTGCCAAAGGAGTGAGCTCTCCCTTCTCTGAGTTATTGCTCATCTCCTAACCGTTTATTTCTTTTATTGCAGCCAAGCCTGGCATTCCTTTTTCAATCTTTGCCTGGCTGCTGAGTGTAAAGAGTGTAAAGATATCTGCCATTAGCTCGGGAGTTCTGAGCTATATTGAACTTGTCTAAAAGTATACGGAAAACTGGTTTTCACTGACCATACTGTTCCGCACTGTTTCTCACTTTCTGCTTCTGTGTGAATACTAGACGGTCTCTCCTTGTCCGTTTTATGAAGGCAACTATAAAGTGACACAGAGAGAAGATGAGTAAGTACCAGATTGAATACAGGTTCGGTCTGGTCACCACCTATAAAAAAACAGATTATTTCTTCCTTTTTAGAATGTATCTGTATCAGTATCTTTAGTGTATTTTTAGTATCTCTTGTTTTGATTATATTACAAGATTACTTTATTAAAACCTTTCCCCACTGTTGTTTTTAATAGCATAAAGCCAGATAATATCATTTTGACCCTAACTAGTTATATGGCACCTTTTACTAAACCTGTAATAAGACAAATGGCATTCTGCTTTGTTTTGTAGTAGAAAACAGAATAAAGGGAGCACAGGACACAGCTATTTTTTCTTATTGGTCTTTGAAGCTGAAGCTGTGTTTGGAAGTGAATGGTCCCTTCACTACTGGTTACATGGGTTTCACTCTAAGTGAAGCGGACACTGCACACTATGAGGGTCAACTGAATTTTTTAAAGACTTCAAATTACTCTGTCGAAGACCTGCTCTGGATTACTACTGTATTTAAATTATACCATCAAGAGACTGAGCTTCGAATCTCTTCTTCTACTATAGGAGTCATCCGGAAGATTTGGAAAGAAATATTTTAAAGACACTCTTTTGCCATGGTGATTTTAAACGTGTTTTTCTCTTTTAGAAGATTTTTAAATTACAGTGTACAGCTATTCAGGGGTATTATCTTTATAATTGATAAATTGCACTATATTGCTCTTTATATGTTACTGCTGCTATTTTTAAGGGTTGCTATGATATTGACTTGAAAACAACTTCAAGAAATGAGTGAAGAGGGGATTACCTCACTTGAGTCTTTCAGTACATTAGCCACTAGGGAAAAATTAGAAATATCATTTAATGATCAATTACATCAGGCAGATAGTGCACAGGATGAAGCAAAACATGACGTTTTGAATTAACACTCTACTCCTATTTTACTATGCCCTGGTAAAAAAAGGGGAAAGTAAGAAAAACAACAGGAAAGATAAGAAGAAGAGGGGCCCAGTGACACAGGGAAAAAACACTCCACACAAAAAAAGCAAGAAAACAAAATATGAAGTATTAAGTTTAACTTCAAACAGTAACATATTGGAGAAATAAATCCAAACAGTCAAAAATAAACAAGCATTTTTCCACTTTAGACTCTAATCAATTAGCCTTCATTAACAACAGGTATTCTTCACCTAATTCATCAGTATTTGTGGATTTAACCACTTCAGTTTCAGTAACACCTGAGGAGGCTGTTACATCAAAAGGAGAGGCTGATAGTACAAGTTCAAAACTAACTTAAAAAAGAGTCAGGATAAAACAGACACATATTATAATCAATGCGTCTAGCAGTCTGATCCATGATACTTACTCTTATGCCACTGATTCTTTAGAATTTTCACCAGATTACTTTCATGAATCAAACCCCAAACCAACTTGGCATGGAGATATAAGAAACATAGCCAATGAATTACAGGAGACCATAAATGGTCTCAAATATCTTACAAGTCCAAACCAGCAAAAATTAATTCCCCTTCTATTCAAGTATCAAGTGAAGCTGCAGCAACTTATCCCTTCACTCTTAGTGAAGATTTAAAAAAAGATGTGTGTAACCCATATACAGAACACCTGATGATTCTTGATCATCTCATAAACTTAAAGTATGAACTCAGTTCAAGTAATGAAACTATAGCCATAAATGGTTTCAGGCTGGATGATGTTCACCAAAAGCTGTCCAAACTTATCCCACAGGAAGGCTCTCCTTTAATTGTTCTGGAAGAAGCCTCACAGGCACTCCCAGATTTCTCCCCTATTGTAATCCCTAATTTCTCTATACATAAACTAGAAAGAAAGTCTCTAAAAAAGACAGTAAGGAAAGCTATACAAAACAGCAAAAAAGGAAAAAAAAGGAAAATCTCCACTCGGGCCCAGTCTTGGGGAGACAGTATTTCTGATGCAGACTCAATTTAGGAAGAAGCACTAGAGCAAAATAGTTCTACTACTAAAACTATTAAAAACACCCAGATACAACAGGAGATAGCATACATGGTCCAGAGTATACAAAATGAGATTATCACTGACCCCTTTTTACAAATAGGGGTTCCCCTTATTGAGAACATATCTGTGCAACTAAATAAGTTTGAACAAAATTTAAATCAGCTCAGGGTTTATTGGAACAACAGGAACAAACCTTCACTAGGAGATGTGGATCTGTGTAGCAAAGAAAGTGATCTCCATAAAACTGTTAGTGCTTTTAGTTCCAGTAAGAAAACTGGCCTGAGAACTGATATCACAAAATGTGCTATCTTAAGTTTATATGGTTACAATGCAGCTCCAGATTGGTCTCATACCATTCTCAAAGACAAGATTGTACACCTGTTAAAGGCAGCTACTGGAGCTGACATTGTAGATTTAGATGTTATACAAATATGGAAAGATAAGGATGCTGATGGAACAGATTGTTTGTTCATTTTTTTGTGGTACCCCTCATGTTGCAAGCCAAATTTGGATAAATAGTGAGTCTCTCAAGAAATCTGATTGCACTTTGGATTATATAAACAGGAATATGGTAAACAATTGTAGTCCTATTAATAGGAAGCAACCATCCCAATTATGTATCTGTGGTTTAGAAACTTCATGCAATGAGACACCTGGTAAATTGAAAGCTATTTTAGTTAATCTATCTACCTATGCACTGAAGTTTACTGATAGGAACCTTGGTATTCTTAATGTATTTAGATGGAAGAATAATACAAACACTGGTCAAGTTGATGTGCTATTTTGTGATCCAGATATTTCTGAGTTAATCTTGAATAAAGCCCCACTATTGGATGAAGCAGGGATACACATACTAGACAATTCAATCTTAAATGAATCAGGCTCTAAGCCTATACCCAACAGTACTAAAACAAGTGAAGATAGAACCAACACAACCCTATACATGTATGGCTTTGGCAGAACAAGAAATGAAAACAATGATAAACTCAAAGTTACAGTTATTGATTTGCTGGAACAATTGTTGAATGTCTCTGTTGAGGACACTGAGGCAATTGTGGTCTCCCGAAAAGGTGTGGACCTGACTGTGACTTGATCTATACTAGAGTGGGATTCCTGAGTATTTATAAAAACATTTTAGAGAATGTAGGGGTATTGGACGCTATGGGACTTCATATAGTTTCAGCTGAGGATATGTCTCAGCCAGACATAGGTAGTACAAAATCTGTAAGTGAAACACAATCTCAGGAAATTGCCACAGCTTCCTTAGTCTTTAACATCTCAACTCTTAATAAATATTAGGCATTGGCCCTCTATGAGGACAGACTGGATCACAATCTAATTACAGAAAATAATTGTACAAAGTTAACATTGGTCTCTTGAAATATATCAGGACTAACAAATAAGTTTCTGGATAAAGAATGGAAGGATTTTATAACTAGTTTTGACATAATATGTTTACAGGAAACTTGGCATAGTAAGGATACAGATATTATGTTAAATGGATATTTATTTTTTCAGATGTCAGGTGTTGAAGTAAAAACAGGTAGAATGGAAGGTGGCCTTGTCACCTGGGTTAAGACTGGAAAAGATACTCATGCAGACCTTATTTGTAACCATAACAACATACTCCTATTGTATATCCAACTGAAAGGTGTAAAATGTTGTCTTGCAAACATGTACATCCCACCATCAAGCTCTAACTTCTATGACCCAGCTATATGGGACCAATTAGATGATTTCATATTTAAAAGCTGGGCTGCCACCTCATGTGAAGATGTTTTATTGTGTGGTGACTTCAGTGCAAGAATTGGGAAATTTGATGGATATGTAGACAATGACTTTCACAACTGGGCACATATGGAGACCTTTAATTTTCATAGGACCCTAAGGACTTAAGAACAAACAATATGGGACTTAAATTGACTGAAGTAGTAAAACATCACAATCTAGCACTCATCAATGGCAGGATACAAGGGGATCTACCTGGAAATTTTACACATTATTCAGTGAAAGGTCAATCAACAATAGATTATATTTTTTGGAATAGTGATGTTTCCTTTTGGGAAACTTTAACAATCCCAATCAAAGCAGAAAGTGATCACCTTCCCCTGATTCTTAAATCAATTCCATTGGGAGAACAGCCAGTACAATGTACATAGTATATAAATCGTATGATACAAAATAAAATTCAGTGGAATACAAAGGCAACTGAGCAAGTTAAGGATTTGTTATTAAAAATTGTCTCGGATCTCTGGGAGGATAGTATTAATCTTATAGTTCTAAATTACATGGTTCCAGTCTGCTTAGAGAATATTAGGTCTCTTCTGACTATTTTGTGTACTAAGAAAAATTAAAGAACTCAACTTGGTTCAATGAGGACTGCTTTAAAGCTAAGAACAAGCTTAATTCATTAATTAGGATGATGAAAACTGGAAGATTTGGCCTTACTGGTAGAGAAATAAATAAAGGGAGAGAAGAACACAAACATTTCTTAGTACAAAAACAGAAAGAATTTCAGCAGAAATTATGTAGAGACATGTTAACAGCTATAAATAATCAGGGTTTCCAATCTTATTGGCTCTATGTAGATAAAGGAATGAGTACTGTAAAATATGAAATTGATACTTATATTTTAATTAGACAGATGGATATCATTTTATTTGGAAAAATGTTTCTGTCCTTTGGGAATTGGACCCTGTGTTACATTAAATTATGATATGACAAAATTTCCTCCATTTATGTACACACAAGTATATCTTATTATTGCCTCTTTAAAAATCAAAAAGCTGCCTTGCCCAGATCTTATACCATCTAAGTGCCCCGTCCTTATTGGCTAGATTTTTGATGGTTTACTTTAACTGTTGCTGTAATAGTCTAGAATTTCCTCACTCTTGGAAGGGTGCTACAATAATCTTAATATACAAAAAAGATGACAAGACCGATCCAGCTATGTATAGGCCAATCTCCCTGCTTGATAACATGGGAAAGATTTGTTTCCAAATTAATTTTAAATACACTAAGGGAACAAATAATTTCCTTAGGGGATCTTTCTGATTCTCAAGCTGGCTTTCCCTCAGGATACTGCACTATGGATAACTGTTTTGTAATCATGTACTTATATGAAAAATATATAGAATTACATTATCAAAAATTGTATGCAGATTTAATTGATTTTAGCACTGTATTTGACACGATTTCATGCAATATGCTTTGGGAAATAATGAAGGAAAGATATTTTATGCATGAGATTATAGCTATAATTAAGGAATTATATACTTCTACTTGGGCCCAAGTTAAAATTGGAGTGACAGGACAGTTATCTTCTTCTTTTCCAACCAACACGGAAGTTAGACAGGGATGTGTTCTTGCACCAGTATTGTTCTGTATTTATGTTGATAAACTTTTAAGGGAATTAGAACTTTCTCAAACTGATGCACCAAATATCCTAGGCAAGCACTGTGCAGTATTAGCCTATGCTGATTATTTAGTTTTGCTTTCTCTAGCTCAGTCTGGCTTACAAACTAAACTAAATATACTGCCTAGTTATGTAGAAAAGTATAATCTGAAGGTAAACTAACAAAAAAGCCAAGTCTTGATGTTTGGAGCAAAAGGTGTTTAGAAAATATGGAGGATAGGGTCTAAGAAGATAGCTTCTGTAAAAAAGTTTACCTACCTGGGTTTACAACTTGCAAATAATGGGAAATGACTTAGACAAACTCAATTAGTAATTTCCAAACTCAAGAAAACTGATACTCCTCTGTATATATTTAATAAGAAGTATGGAGGGAATTCCATTAAACCGTTATTGTTAGCCATTATGGCCAAGTACAATGCATAAGCTTTGTACAATGGAGAAGTCTGGAATCCTCAAGATGCAGACAAACTAGAAGTTCCTTTAAATAAACTCCTCAGAATTACACTTGGACTAAATAATTCAGTCCCAGCATCTCTATTAAGAGCAGAGCTAGGGATTGTAGGCATTAAAGCGTACATTGGTGTTAGGAAAATCAATTATTGGATTAAAATACTACAACACAAACAGTCCAGATTCATGTATCTCTGTCTGAAAGAGAGATATAAATGGCTGGACCTGGCCCCTTCACAATCTAAACAGCTAGCCATGATTTTTCAAATATTACAAGATGCTGGACTTGCTTACTTAAAGCATTATGTTGATAATGGAATTTCTATCAGTTTGAAATATCAAACATTTGTTGCAAATAAAATTATGGAGCATTATAAATATATAGATCTTGATAAGAATACGAAAATGAAAATTGCTCCATGGATCATATTGAATGATAATGCACACTACTTCAGACACTATCTAGATATTCTCACTGACCCAAATCAAAGAACTCAATACAGTAGATATAAATTTGAACTGTTTAATAATAATATGCTGGAAGCTATTTATAAGAAGGACACCTCCAGGGAGGCAAAGTTTTGTGCCTGTTCTATGACGTTTCCTGAAAATCTTAAGCATGTTATATTTGTTTGCTGCTCGTACAATGTCCCTAGGCTTAAATGAATTACTCCACTATGTAAATCTGTACAAACCTTAAAGCAAGATCTTTTGCTAAAATTATTCTTTACGACAAATGATGAAATATTCATTAAATCAGTTGCTAACTAGTAAACATTTCTAGAATCTGCCTTAGACATAAAGCTAAATCAAGTTCTTTAGTAATACTGTAACATAGTGTCAAATATCTTGATGAAGCAGTGCTGCTCAGAAAACAAATGACGTAATCATGAAGCTTTGCATACACATTTACTGGTGCAATATGTCTAACAATTTTATATGAGTATTTATGCTATGTCTATTTTAAATAATTTCATTTGTGTAATTACTTTGCTGTTTGATTATTTATTCAAGTAGTTGTATTTGTAATGGTCTCTGACCGATAAATAAACTTGACTTGAGTAAGAACAGAGGTAATGGCCTGCGTCATTTTGGGAAAGGGACTTCAGTGCTCAGTGGAAGGTTTAAAAGTTACTTTGATGAACATTTAAACTAGCCAAGCAGGGAGTTGGTATTACCAAAGGTGACATAAAATGCCTACCACAGACTGAAGCAACAGGAAGAGAGGGCCTGAGGGCAGGAAACCCCCAAGCAAATAAGTAGAAAGAGGCATAGTAAAGGACAATTGGGATAAGAAAAGATGTGTATAGAGAGGTGTTGAAGTGGAAAGGCATGGTGAAAGTAGTGAGGGTGTGGGGGAGTGAGGGAAGTTTCAAGTGGCAGAATAGGCAGGAGGGGGGAAGAGGATTGCAGGCAGGGTGAGAGCAAGGTGTGGACAGCCATGTGTGGCAGCACAAAGATGATGGGAAATGCAGTTTCAGACCTTGGAGGTAGACCTGGATCTTGTGCCTTAACTGAGTTGTGGTGCACAGAGAGCCACAACTGGGAGATGGCCAAACTAGGCTATACTCGATTCAGAAAGTATAGGGAGGAGAGGAACGATGGAGGGATTGTGTTGTAAGTGAGGGAGGGTATCAGACAGATGGAAGTGCAGTGGAACACAATGGAAAATTATTGGTTGGAGGTGCTGTGACTCATGCTGGATACAGGAAATGGAGTCACTGTTTGAAATGTGGTGATATACAGACCGCCAGCACAGGGGAAGAATTGGACAAGGCCCAAGAGAAAGCCATTAACCCAATGGCAGAAAAGGGGGGATGTGATGTAGGCTGTGTACTCCAATCTGCATGATGTAGATTGAGCCTCCCAGTTACAGCCTCAATTAGAAGCAGGGCCATCCTAGACTCCCTAAAGGGGCTGTTTCTCAAGCGTCTAGTCAAAAAGCCCAATTGGGACAGGGCAATACTGGACCTCATGCTCACAAACAGGGACAGTATTGCAGAAGTCGAGAGGGGATGTCACTGGAGGACCAGCAATTTCTGTACAGTGTGGTTTAACATAAAAATGGTGGCAGAGACAAATCCCACAAGGACAAGCGTCCTGGACTTTAGGAGAGTGGATTTTAAAAAGAATGGGTGACTGCCTCAGAGACAACCTAGCAGGGAAGTATTGCCAATGTGGGGTGGGAGAATGGGGGTGTAAATTAAGGGAAAGCATAGTGAAGGTAACAAACTTCTGCATGAAAGAAGTGAGAAAAAAAATGGAGGAAAAAGAAACCACTGTGGTTCTTGTAGGAAAGTGACTGTGAAGGTCCGGTTCAGCAGTTCAGTTTTTACCAAGTACAATAAGCCAGTACAGTGGAGGCCTACTACAATATTCCACATCAACTGCATGACTAAAAGCTGTGACACATTGCTTCCTTGAGGGTGCTCACTTTATGGATTTTGCAAGAGTGCCCTGACTGACTAGGTGGAGTGAGTCTTGATACCCAGATTCTCCACACAATACCAACTTCCAGCCATGGGCCAAAGGATCCTCAGGGGCGTGGCAAAGGCAGAACTCTGATTCTGGAGGAGGGACTTGTCCTTCCAGCTTTAACAATGCCCCATGGACAGGTGGCAAGTAGTCAGTTGACATCACAGGTGCTCAAGTGACATCAGCCCTTCCTATTTTCATGGTTGAGTCCACTAATGGGAAAGTGGACAAGAAATCAGAAATTGTAATAGGGATAGTCAGATTGGATAGCATCCATGCTCCCTAATTCTTCCTTTTCTAGTTCTGGGCACCTGGACTGATGTCACCACCCCCCAACTACCACTACCTCACTGGATCCTGTAGAGGTATACTAGATGTGGAGGTGAAGCTGCAAGAATGTTTGCAAAGGCCTTGTGTCAGATGAAGAGGTGACAAGAGAGGAGTGATTTCAGATTAAATGTGTAGGGTTACCCAGAAGGATAAAACAACTCTTTAAAAAAACACATAAAATGGCCTCTGGAGTGGCAGGAGGGAGATACAGTACATACAATTCATTTGGTGACAATACTTGTGAGTGAGAAAATTCTGGGAGAGATAATTTGGCAGGTCATATAGCACAGAAACCAATTTTCATGCACAGCTATGCAAATTATACATTAATCAAACATATCTGATTATACCCAACATAATCCTTTACATACAGTAAGGCTACCTACAAATGTTATATCCTGCATGTAAGATTTGCATTACAACAATTACTAGGTCAAAATATGTAAATCAATGACACACATTTTGGTTAGTAATGTGAGGTAACAACATCTGACATGTTTTCTTCTGGTGGATAACAAAAATAAAGTGTAACTAGTTTAACACAATGCCACAGCACCCCACCTCCACCATTTTACACAAAAATATGCAGTCACAAAATAATTTCAATGTGCTTAATTTCAATTCTGCAGGATACCTAATGCAGAAACCACCAGGTGACAAAACAGATGAAAAATGCAGAACTTGGCATTTCAGTAAGAAATTCAGAGCAAAGATATAACTAATTTAGAGACAATATGCAACATGTTGGGAGATAAATATAACTTTTCCTAGCAAAACACTGCACTTACTTCTTTAATAAACATCTCTGAAAGCAGAGAGAAACAGCTAATTCACAAAATCTGCTTTCTACGTGTAAAAGTGAAAGTACTATATAATTGCCGCAGATAAAAGATTTGGAGAGCAAGCAGGAAGGAACTAACAAGGCAGTCACAAAATTAAGCCAGATTGTCAGGAAACACACAATGCCTCTTGGGAGTTGTAGTTTAGATTATTTTAAAGTGACAGAGCAGATTTAAAACCAGCAACTGAAACCACTGGAGAAATTCAAGTGGGAGCCACAGGAATGCATTTGACCCATTGCTGTAATCTCTTCTCTACAGGCAACCAAAAAGATATGCAGACAGTTTTGGAATTCCATTTTCTTTCTTTCTTTTCTTTCTTCTGCCATATCCCTTATAGACTCTAATCATTAAAAAGAGAAAACTGGTGATACACATCTGCAGCATTCAAGGATTGTTCAGAGGGCAGGGGGCAGGCGATGGCATGGAAGTTGCATGGAAGTGACAATGATTGGTTCCGGGGTATACTCAGCAGCCAGCAGGAGTGGGCCCACATCAGATATCGCAAGGCCCTCACCTATGCTACCTGAACCCCCTCTTGTAGCCCTCTGTAAGGTAGAGTTTAGACTGCAGATTCCCTGTTAGAGCCGCATGCCCCTGTGCCCACCCCAGTACAGCCATGCATGAAGACACATCTTTGATCATTAATCAGGTGCAGAGAGGATGTGCAACAAGTTCTGAGGATGCATGCAGGACCACGTATATACAGAGCAGGACTTTCATGCACCACATGGGTGTGTAGCGGTTTGTGGCTTGGGCCCTAAGTCAGAATATATATTGGATAGAAATAATAATTGGATATGAGCCCCACTCTTCCAGCACATAATATATCATATTTTTCCAACAGCCTCACACTTTGTCTTCTATATGCTCAAGTTATGCATCGTAATGAAAAAAAAAAGTTCTAGTAAAAACACCAAGCTCCTCAGTCAGTACCAAATGGCCTGTGGCTACTGTTAGTACAGCACAGCTTCTTTTTTTGTCTTGTGACTGTCATTAGTTAGAAACAGTTAGAGAGCAACTTTTAAGGATGCCAGTTGGTTGCCTTTGGTAGAGGCAGCCAGAAAGTAACCAACAGCGGTTTCCTTTGACTTCCTTTCAAGCCAGACTTGTGGGTACCTAAAAAGAAAAGCTGTTGAGCATCGGTAAGATGCCTGCAAATTACTGTCTGAACTTCTTTTTTCATAAGGGGGTAGAACAGTGTCATATGGCACAAGGCTGTTTGATGGTTCCTGTATGAACTCTATAATGGAAGTAATTGAGAAACGTTCCCTCAAGCCCAGTTTTCGGAAGGATTTTCTAACATTGATATCCATTTTGAATCAATTCACAGTAGGCTGAAGTATAAATGAAAGTCCTTTGCAGAGAACATAAATTTGTGCTTCTGTTAATGTAATACAGTATCTGAAAAGTTTATTGTACTACTTGTAAATCTTCCCCCTTGGCCTTTGGCATCTACCTCCTTTCCTCCAACTACATAGGGCCCGATTTTCAAGAGATACATTGATGCAAGAGACTTGCATCAAAAGATTGTGATGCAAAAAGTGACTTGTGTCTCAACTTGCATCATTTTGGATTTTCTAACACAGCTGGGTCAAATCTTAATGCAGTTGCACCAAAGCCCCCTTGCACCATGGTTGCATCTCACAACCAGGTGTGCCAGGTCACAATGGGGCTTGTGCCATGGCAGGGCTGCAACATCCCCTTTCTAAATATTCTGGAAGCCCTGCCATGGGTGCAGCAAAGTTCTCTAGTTAGACCAGACAGGAGGTGGCCTTGGCCCTTTGCGCCATTGTCACACAAGGTGGTGAATTGGGGGAGCTCTGAAAGTGGTGTCTGGGGGCAGAAGGGACATGGGTGTACCATAGGGGTGTTGGGGAGAAGGTGATCATGCCAGGAGTGATGTGGCACCCTGCAGGGGTGCTGTTAATATACCTATAAAGCCAATGGGCTGGTACTATGAGGGGGTTGTTCCAGGAACAAACTGTACCATGACCCCAGGTGGGCGCAGCCCTGGCATCAGCCCCAATGTTGGGCACTGTTTGTGCCTGGAACAATCCCCCTCAATGATACCAACACATTTGCTTTACAGTTATATTAATGGCACCCCTGCCAGGTGCCACATCACTCCTTGGCACGGCCACCTTCTCCCCAACACCCCTATGGCACCCCCGTGCCCCTTCTGCCCCAGAACCCATCCGGACAACCATATTTCATCATCCCCAAAAACCTCCTAGCCCCTCTAGTGTTGCGCCAGGTGGGACAGGAGGCCTGGATCCCTCTGGCAAGTCCTGAGCCTGTGGGTACCACAACTCCCAGGATTTTGGTGCAGGGACCCCTGTTTTTACAGAATTGGGCACAGGGTCCCAACACACCTGGAGTATGCTGCAGCTCTAGATCACTGCAAATTGTGGTGATCTAGAGGCTCTTTGAAAATCTAGCCCATCATTTTTTCTTTCACCTCCTGTTTTTAGTTTGGTTCCTTTTGCACCATTCCAGTTCTTTGGAAAAAAACAACACAGATTTCTATGGTATGCTTCTAAATTTTCATTTGTAGTTTATTACACTGAGGTACTGATGTCTGGTTGCCCAGGGCTAGTAGTCCTTTGGCACCCTCTACTGACTGATCATTACGGCCGATCACATTTAAAAATTGAATGATTATTATAATCCTCCATGTCTCTGGCAAGCTTGTTCTTCTTTCTATCAGAGACCTATTTTTCATATGCCTATAATTTTCTTTTTAAATGTTGTTCCAGTGCTTTTAAATTAAACACCGGTTTGTAAAACAGTAACTACTGTTGTGAATTGCCAGTTTTGTCAGAGACTATTTGGTGACGGTCAGTGTCCAGGTCAATGAGTATTTCAATCAATTTAGGCAACCACTCCTTTAGTGCCATTTCTGAGGGATCTGTGTATGTACTGTATCTGATAAAAATTCACCAGTGGGTGCCTCAACACATTGGCGGTCACATGGAGCCCATCCTTGTTGTATTTTTGAAACAGAGTATGATTGTAAAACAAGTTAATTTTTTTTTATTTTCATTTGCCCAAACTGTAAAACCAAATGCTTTAAATTCACACCTGTAGTGATTTTTCCAGTTGTAGAAAATCATAGCTAGCAAGCTGTTCATGTCTCAAAGATGCAGCTCTACTCTCAAAGCAGGAGAACTGTGGAATTTCCTGTGAGTACTGGGCATTATGGTACATCCTGCTCCCCTTTGCTCACAGTGATCACAGTTTTGTATTTCAAAGTGAGCTTTTATCAGTACAGAGAACTCAGAGTTTGTATATCCTCATGATAATTAATATGAACCTCTGTACCAGAATATATATAAAGCTTGGGTGTATTCCATATAGAGCCTGCACTCAGAGATGTGGTAAGTGTTGAAGCTCCATTGACAAAAAGAAGGCTCTGAGCCAAAACCGAGCTGCTGCTGCTGCCACTGTGAAAGCACTCTCAGAAGCTGAAGCTTGGGCTACTGCAGAAAACCACTGACATAAAAACACAGAAGAAGTACAGATGCAACCAATGTAAGGGCAAGTTGCCACATCAATTAAAATTCAAAAGCACATATTTAGAGGTACCACACCAAAGCTACTACTTAAATTACATAAGCACCCTACAAACATCTGGGATGCTCAACCATATCTGGGAGCAGATCCTTCACTGTAAATGTATCAATTTTTGATGACCATTTTCCACAGAGGAAGCTCATACCTTCATACAGCTGAGACAGTATGGATGTCTTAGAGCATTTTGATGGTTTCACATGGTCATCAGAACTTCATTGGCTGACCATCAACATTAGCTCACTCTATACCTCAACAGAGCACACTTTTGAATTGCAAGCAGACCATCACATGTTGTTGAAGGACAATGCAGATATACATGCACCCATTGACTACATTTTGTAAACTACTGAGATTATTTAAATGTTAAGTTACATATTTTTGGCAATTAATTTGGCCAATAGGTCTAAGGTACCGCTAGGCATATGATGCCCCCACTCATGCCAACCAGTTCTTGGGTTGGGTGAGGATGATCCATCTTTGACCCATGCCATAAACCATTTCTTTGCAACCTTTTTTTTTTGGGGGGGGGGGATTATATTGATGGCATTACTTTGGCAGAAGATTTTATAATGTTCGTCAGTCACAATTATTTGAATCTTTCTCTTACATTCACTTTGATAAACAACAACAGTTCCTAGACCTATGCTTCATGGCCAAGAATGGGAGACACTACAAATGGAAAGCTTTAGGAAGCCATCAGCATATAATACTTTCATGTGCTGACAGTGTCTCCTCCCCACCTCACCAAGTTAGAGCAATTCCTTTTGGCCAGCATATTTACCTGCATATAAATTGCAAAGACCTGAACAAATTCAATCATGACTGAGAGGAAATATTACAACAGGCCTATACTAAGGCTCAGAATTTATTTATTTATTTATTTTATTTAAAATCTAGGATTACAGTTACTTTTGAGCCAAGGCTTCTTCACAAAAGTTCCACGTCAGAATGAGTATAAACAAGCATAACAAATACTACATTACATTAATTACATTGTTACATTAGTAATTACATGATACCAGGGTACAGTTGTTTACCATCACAGCTCATTAATACATACAGTTAGGTGGTACTAGCAGCATGCACATGACAGGGACATCATTAATAACAAGAACTTGAGGTGAGGCACATATTGAAGATGCTGCCAGAGGCGATTGTCAAACACACAAGAAGAGCAAGTGGAAAGTGCAAGTATGAGGGGAGTGGAGGGGTAGGTAGAAGGGGGATAGTAGGGAGGTGATGCAAGGGGACAGGTGCCAAATGGGAGCAGCAGGTTAGGGAAGACAGTCACAAGTGCTAGAGGCAGAGAGGAATAGGTGGAGGTTAGATTTGAATGGACCTCGCTTAGGTAGGGAGGCGATTTCCCTAGGGAGACTGTTTAGCCAGCTGGGAGATCTATAGGCAAAGGATTGTTGGCCCTGCGAGGTCTGGCATCTCGGGATATGCAATAATTGAGACTCAGAGCCTCTGGTGAGGTGGGGATTCTGTGCAGATTGTAGCAAAGCTTGGACTCGGGGGCAAATCGCATCAGTGATTTTTTACCCATTATGCATGATTGGTGCTTGGTGCAGCTAGAGATTTGAAGCCACCCAGTTTGGGTGTATAGGTCACACATATGGGTGAGATGAGGGGATCCGGTGGTGAGTCGGCAAGCTCTGTTCAAGGACAAAGATATGTGCCTGAGGGCAGTGGTGGAAGCGGAAACATAGATGATGAGGCCATAGTCGATTATTGAGACCACCGAGCTTTGGACTGTGATCCTTAAGGCTTCCAGAGTTAGGCATTGCCTATGCCTGTAAAGCATGCCAATACGTGTATTAGCTGCTTTGGCAAGTTTGTCAATGTGAGTCTCATAGGATAGATTACTGTCAAGCTTGATCCCAAGGCATTTGAAGGATTGCACTTGTTCTAGGATTATACCTAGGCAGTTTGCAATAGTGAGGGGGTTTGTCATGGTGCTTGTTTTGCCAGCTGCAGAAAAGCATGGACTTTGTTTTTTTTATAGTTGAGGACCAGTTTGTGTTTACTGAACCAGTTTTCAACCGAGGAGAATCCATGCTGTAGTTTGTTTTGCAAAAGGTGGGGGTCCTTGTGGGTGAAGTGGACTACAGCATCATCGGTGTAAAGGAGGAGTTGCTCAGAACAGGATTGTGGAAGACTATTCAGGAAGATGCTGAAGAGAAGAGGTCCAATGATGGACCCTTGTGGCACTCCAGAGTGCACTGGTCTTGCATCAGACAGGACATCAGCTATTTTCACTCTTTTAGAGCAGTTTTCCAGGTAGCTCTTAAACCATGTTGTGGACTCAGGGGATAGCCAGGTATTTAGCAGCTCCAAGAGTAGCAGATGATGATGGACGGTATTGAACGCCTTTGTCAAGTCAATGAAGACCGAACCTGTAAGAAGGCTTTTGTCCAGGGAACTATGGATTGCTCCAATGAATTCGAGAAGGGCTGAGGTGGTACTGTGTCCTTTTCTAAAACCATGCTGTTGAGCGCACAGGATATCGTACTTATCAAGATATTCCGTAAGCTGGTGCAAGACTATGCACTCAATGGCCTTAGAGAGTGATGGTAGAATGGAGATAGGCCGATAGTTCACCTGAAGGGCCCTGTCCCCACTCTTGAGGACTGGTATTACAGTGGGGGATTTCCATCTGTTAGGAAACTGACCAAGAGAGAGGGAGAGGTTGAACATTTTAGTTAATGGTAGGAGTACCTCGTCGAGGGTGAAGGCCAGCAGCTTGAGGTCAAGGGAGTCCCCACTTGACCTGGACCTGGCAATAGCTTTACTGATATATTTATGGACTCTGTAAGGCTTGACTATTTTGAAGTAAAATGCAGGATGCTTAGGAGAAAGGGTGGGCTTGAGGGGAGAGTATGAGGGTCGTCAGCATTGAAATAGTCAGGAGGAAGAACAGAGCTGCGGTCAGTGAAAGCTGAGTTGAATGAATTTGCTATGGCGGTTAGGTTGAGTGTTGTGATTCCATCTACGACCTGCATAGTGGGTGAAGTTTTAGTCTGTTTTCCAGTAACTTCTTCAATATTGTTCCAAAATGAATTTCCCTTCCCCCAGGTGTTTGTCAGAGCATCTTTATAGTAGGTACTTTTCTGCTGGCGAATTAATTTTGTGGATTTATTATGAGCTTGTTTATAATTCTGTATGTCTACTTCCTTTCCAGTTTCCTGAGCCCGTACCCAGACATGGTCCCTGGATTTTAGCAGTGCTAGAAGTTCTGAGGAGAGCCAGGGGTTGCACAGGCCTTTGACTTTGTACTTTTTGAAAGGGGCATGGGAGTCACAGGCAGCATTAAAGGTATTGATGAAGAAGTCAACGGCTGTATTGACATCAGGAGCATAGAAGATTGGAGACCAATCTTGCTGCCTGAGGCAGGATTTCAGATGTTTTAAATGCCCCTGGGAAAGGACTCTGCTGGTGATTAATTTGGGGGGGGGGCATGGTAAATTTGTTTGTCCAGACGCAGGTGACAGGGGAATGGTCGCTTACAGTGTCAGGAAGGACTGAGACGTTTCAGATGCGGGATGGGAGACCGGTCAGAATCCAGTGCAGGAGTGTACTTGTGCCTGTTTTGTAGTTGTGCCTTGTGGGGGAGTCAACCAGCTGGGCAAGGTTGGCTGAGGAGATGACATCTTTGAAGCCCCCTGTTTCCAGGGCAAGCCAATTGATATTGAAGCCACCCGTAAGGATTGTCTCTGATCCAGGTGGTTGGGATCGGATGAGGTCTAGGACTGAGCTGAGGCCTTTTCCCTGTTCTTTAGGGGGGATATACACTGTGGCAACTGACAGGGCTTTGTTGTGGGCCCCTAGTAGAACTTTGACAGTGAGAATCTGAGAGGATGAGTCAGAGATAGAGGTTTTTAGAGGGTAGCCCTGGAGAGAGTTTTTGAGATATAAGGTGCAGTCTCCACCTCTTTTAGAAATTCTGGCAAGTTGGAAAAATGTTGTAGCCTGGCAGGGTAATAGCCATGTCCATGATTTTAGGTAACAACCAGGTTTCAACAACCACAAGGATGTCAGGCTTGTGCTGGTTTACAAATATTTGCAGGGCATCAAGTTTTGGCAGGAGACTGCAAATGTTGATTGTTGCCAGAGTGAGTGTTCCGGAGTGCCTCAGCTGGTAGCCTAGGTTAGAAGTAGTGGGACCGGGTCCTGGGTTGGGATAAATATTACCCAAAATAAGCAGCAGGAGGAGCAGGAGCTTCAGGGCTTACCATCCTCAATGTCTGTGGGAGATTTTCCTGATCCGTTTACTGCTCGAGCAAGGGTGCTAATATTGTCTGCAGTCCAAGAGGGTAGTCATGAATGCCAGAGGTGATAGCAGGAACAAATGTGCATAAATCAGTGTTTCATGATCCTAAAGGTGTTGTGAGCCATACCCTGTAGTGGGAGAGAATGGGGGGCCAGGTGCGGTAGGTAGGGTGCCACAGTGAGGAAAGACAGGGTCAGTCCGATAGCTTGGAGGAAGAGATGGGTTACTCGCCCCAGGGAGGTAGAACAGAGGTAGCAGGGAGAGCAGGATAAACAGATAAACAGGTTGGAAGGATAGAGCCATTTTACTCAGAAGAGGAGGTAGGGAAACAAATGCGATTATACAAGGAGGGGGTGAGCACAGCATGTGGATGGAGACTGGAGGGAGAGAGGTGAGGCTGGCGATCAAGGGGCAGTTAGGATAGAATGCAGAACAGTGAGGGGAGGGGTGGAGGAGAATGGGGAGGGTGGGTAGGCAGGCAGGATCAAGTGGAAACCAATTAGGGCCCAAGCATGGCGTGACCTTGGCACCAAGGCAGGGGAAAGGCCTATTTAATTAAGGTGGAGAGTGGGGGAGGGGGTGGAGGGCACAAATTTATGGCACTCTGCAGTCCATTCCTATGGGCAGAGAAGCCCAGAATCTCAGTAAGAAACAGAAAAGGAGCCGGGCCAATCTGTGGCCGAGCAGAAAGCGGTCAAGCAATCAGGGAAGGAAGGCAGCCAATAGGAACTGCTCAGTGCTGTCCTGTAGCAGCCAGCAGTCTTACCAGTCTTGAGAGGGGTCTGCCATGGCTAGAACCAATGGCATTGGTGGCAGGCTGTAGCAGCCATGGCCGCCTCTGGGTTTGTCCAGAAACAGCCCTTCTTACCCCCAAAAATAGGTATAGTGGAAAATCTTGAGGGTTATGCACTGTGAGAGAGTTTGAGAGAATGGGTTCCACATTTGCTTGAATAATCTCAAAACATTAAGGCGTCCATAAAGGTGAGTCAGAATTTAATAAGGCAATGGGGGTGGGGGACCAATTATAACCCTTTGCAGGGCACCATCTTGCTACACACAGCTTTTACACTGACTTTGTGAAAGTGCGACCAGTTTCCTGGCTTTCACTAAAGCCAATTGGACACTATAACATTTGGTATGTGCAGTATTTTCTATTACTGCGTCCAAGATAAGACATTCACTAATACTCAAGACAAACTACAAGTTAAGCAATGGCAGTTTATAAACTGTGACATGTCCTTTGTGATTTACATCAAACTTTACTCATGTCCCATGCTGTATGAAGGCAGACATTAAAATAAAAGACCAAGTGCAGCCCCCCAAAATGGAAAATAATTAAATTATAACAATATGCTTTCTGCCTCGAATGGTTACTCACTTATTATATCCCAAAGGGTATTGAGGGTTTCTTCTTGTTCATTTCAGACATCTGATGTGAAACATCAGCTCAATCATCAGTTGTTATGGTAGACCTCCCATTGGCTGAGGCACTACTCTAAAATGCAACTGCCAGAATTGGCTGTGCTTTAAAATATGATGCACTGACTTTTATTTTAAATTTTATTTAAATGTTGCAAAAGATGCAGGATAGATTATATGAGAAGCAAGTCTTATTTACAGAATGTTCCAAGTCATGATCATAACAAAACAACGTAAACTAATGTACACGAAATGAACTAATAACAATTACAAATGGATTGTTCCTGCAACAATAATCATCGATACTTAGATACATAGATGTTGTTGGCAGAGAAGGGCCTTGTGGCCTATCCAGCCAGCCCTATCCCTCTTTCCAAAACTTACAGTAAGGTACTCTAGAGTCTAGATGCTACGACAAGTCACTCCCCCTCGCCCTAGCTTGATAATGCCCATGTCTTTTTAAACCATGTTTGAAAGTACCAAGGATAAGCTTGATTGGCTCCCTTTAGAGAAGGTGCAGTCCCCAACAAATTTACTAGTGATTAGTGGGGTGCCAGCTAATGAAGGCAACATATATCTCCAAAACATGAACCAAATCTAGGATTAGCAGCTCAACCCTGTGCTTTCACAAACTTAAAACTGCTTTCCTCACTGGGGTTCAGCCAGTTATGGCTTACATAGGTTACAAGAGACCCAGTTCACCCCCCCAAGAAAAACTGGCAAATCATTAAATTATTACACTGCATTCTGCCTCAAATGGCTATTCACTTATTGCATCCCAATGGGGAGTTGAAGTCTCTTAGTGTTCAGTTGAGAGCTCATTTGTGAAGCATCACAGATGACTTGAAAGCCACTAGGCAGACCGTCAAGGTGGTGGGAAATGCCAGTGGGATGTTAGGATGTATTAAAAGGGGATTCACAAGTAGAAGGAGGGATGTAATGGTTCCGCTGTACAAGACCCTGGTGAGACCTCACCTTGAATTCTGTATATGGTTCTGGAGATCACACCTTCAAAAGACATTGACAAAACAGAGACAGGGCAGAGGAGGGTGACCAAAATTGTGAATGGATTTCATCACAAGCCTTACAAGGAGAGTGTGAGGGATCAAATTTGTACACGCTGGAACAGAGGAGGGAGAAAGGTGACATGATAGAAAGATTCAAGTGCCTCAAGGGCATAAACAAAGTGGAACAGGACAACATAGTTCAGCTCAACAGTGGTGCCAGGACAAGAGGACACGATATGAGATTGAAGGGTGCCCACATAAGGGGAAATATTAGCAAGTTCTTCTTCACTGAAAGGATGGTGGATACATGGAATAGCCTGCCCCAGGAGGTGGTGGCAGCCCATACTGTGGTGGGCTTTAAACATGCATGGGACAGAAATAAAGGAATAGTAGAAAGCTAAGCCAATGACCAATATGGGACACTGGTCACTTTGTGAGATAGCGTAGACAGGCAGACTGGATGGGCCTGGCAGTCCTTATCTGCCGACAGAATCTATGAATCTACACTCAATGCGTGAGCTGTACTGCTGTAACTTGAGCCTGTAAATATTTACTGACCTTACACCTTGGATTTGAATGGCATCTAATATCAAAGAATTATGCCCAAACCTGGTGTTTGGACTTAGAGGGAAACTTTGCAGTCAGAAGCTCCATGGAAGTGTAGAAGTTTCTCTACTATCGGTATGCAGCTTCTGAAAAGAATAATGAGGAACCCTCCAAGAAAACCAGATGAATATACCAGAGGAAAATGACTGTTGAGAAATAATTTTGGACAGTTTCAGTTTGACTTTATTGGGCATTTGAAGGAACATTTTGTAATGCAGGGATGTTGTTTTATGTGGGGACTAGAAAAGTAGCCCCCCCCCATCTCCATCATGAAGTTGCCATTCCATGTCCTTAAATAAAAGAAAAATCATACATGGGATCTATAAGGTATTGTGTATAGACAAGATGGATCATTAATTTGTAATTGGCATTTTGTAATTCTGTTTTTAAGTTGTAACAGAAATTGTTTGTCACTTTAATGTTCACATGGCAGTATAGCCTAGAGGTTAGAGGAATGAGGTGTGAACAAGCTTGATACATCCAGCAGACCAGACCTGAGTTTGATTCTCACAATCTCCGCTTGCATACTGTGTGACTCTGAGCAAGTCACTTAACCGCCCAGTGCTCCCAGGTCACCCCTGAAAACAGTCACTTGCGCCTAGTGGCCTTACCCGGTTACCAAAGACTAAAATAAAATAAATAAATAATGAGCACCTTTACTTATCACTAATATGGCGGTTTCTGTCCGTGTCACTATTGGTTTCATTGACTCATCTGAGGATCCTTAGTATGTATAAAATAGACAGATAAACTTACGTTCCACACCCCTTGAGAAAGCTCAGGAGTAGTGAAGCACCAGGGCTGATAGGCAGAGGACTTGGAGCCTATGATAATAATCTTTTTTGTACATATTATACTGTACTTTTTGAGAGCATTTTCTGGAAAAGCACTTTATACGGATGTTGAGATGCCAACAATGCTTGCACTAGATTTTATATCAGAGTAATAAAAATATGAAGCATATTCAGTATCTGCATCAGGCATGTGATTTACAGAGTGTACTAGCAAAGTTTTCATATTAACATAGTGAAACTTTTCTAACACCATAAGGAGTGCAAAGGGAATGGTTCTTTTGGAACTTCTTACAGATTATAGAAAGGTTAGCCACCCTTAAATCCCTATGCACCACCTTTTTAGGCTAATATGCCTGTACATTGTTTGCTAATGTCAAACCTTTGGTCTTTGTGATATACTAAGGCCTGAAAACAGACTGGAATGGCTCATAAATGTTGCATGTCTTGAGGTGTACTTCATGTTGTGCCACAACTACCTTCTCAGTTAATTTCCCTAAAAATGGGAGGTTTGAGACAGGTCTATAGATTACCAGGATATCAAGGTTCAGAGATGGCTTCTTGAGGAGGTGGTCTCCCCACCACTGTCTTCAGCACAGTTGGGAAACCACCATTCACGGGTTCTATGTGATAATAGAGAGTGCCGAATGGTGACTCACATTATCGCGACGTCAGGGAGGCGAAAACAATTTCGCCACCCTGACATCTTCAGCGCATGGCAGAACGGCGCCAGGGATTTTATACTTTTGCTTATGGGGGCTGTGCCTCTACACACTCCCTCACATGGGGGGCTTTGCACCCCATCCCACTTAAGGATTCTAGGATTCTCAACTCCAGGGGGGTGCAAGTCGGGAGGAGTGAAAAAGCAAAATATAAATAACGTTTGGGCTGAGCGCAACAAAAAGACAGTAGAGCCTGGACCCAGACCTGAACCCGGAACCCCAGCACCACAAACGGAGGACAACCCCTGATGCCACGGTACAGCTCGGTGGCTGACCGCAGCACCACCCCCTACATCCCCTTCGCTCCCTCCCAGGCCACACTCGCCGTGCTCACTGCCCCCCGTGCGCGTGTACATATAGTGACATCCTGTCATTATGGTCACCCACAACTCCACATCCGGTTACCCTCCCTGCCCCCTCTCCTTCCGGGCTTTTGCCCACATTGCGTCACCATTTCGGACGGCACCATCTTTTGGGCGCCAACCTCATGTGCTACCTCATTTACAAGGGATAACAAAGCAATACTAGCAAATATCCCACCCAGGTTCCTCCAAATGTCCACCAAAAGGTCAGTGTGACCAGGTCAAAAATAAATTAAGTTGGGCACAGCAAGGAGATCACCCAGAGTAAAGCATTATCTGACACTGGTGGAAACTCACTCAGGGTCCACAAAAAGCCTTCAGACATGACAGACTTATCCCTTCTGGATCATGACAGGCCACATCCTAAGAATCCAGCACAAAAGGATGAAACGCTGTGATACAAAAACAAGCCTAACCCCTCACACTTATGTGCTGAGATCACTTTAGAGCAAACACAGCAGGCTACACTAGGACATGGCAATGGTGCTACTCACTCTACAGGACTGCACAGTATGGATGTAGCAATTTTTCTACAGTGCAGAAGAGCTGAGCTGGATAGTTCTTGCTAGAAGCAATCACCAATAACATGAACTTTGACTTTCCCAGTGTGATTGCTTGTTATGATATCCCTGATAATGGTCTGTCAGTGCCAGCATGTCATCCATTGAAATGGGACTCCACTCAAGATTTCTCCGAACTCTGCTCTGTTACCTTCTATAAATGCAGCTCATTATTATACCATGGTGAGCTACATTATGTCAGGAAGTCAGTGGCTGTGCTGTGCTCAGTGTGAGCATTTTAAATGTCTAAATGATAGCCACACAAGGACATCTCCACACTCTACTACACAGTGTCTCCATGCTTGAGATGACAAGCACTGCCAAGAACTTCTCTGGCCCCAGATTACGTTTAGAACAGTACCAGACCATCTTCACAGGATGAGGAGGAGGAATTTGGATGTCCCAGCCAACCTTCCAACTGGATCAATCTATGAAATGCCAAAGCCCAAGTAGGGAATGAGGTCCAAGGTGTGTCAAAGTTCATAGGTAACAGTGGAAACTGCCTGAGTGAGGCCAACTGATCACTCCAACTGGAGGAACTGCTGAGCAAATTGTGAGGGTTTTATCATCTACAATGGCATTGAAATGCCTCAGAAATACAAGGCTTGGGAAGTCCAATGCCTGCGGACCCCCAAATCTTTAAAGTCCCATAGTAACTAATGTTCTAGTCCTGAAGGATCACCACTAGGAGAATGCTGCATCCCACCCCTGCCCCACTATTTGTGTCCACACATTCAGTTTACCTTGATTCATCTAGAGGGAATGCCATGAGTCCCAGACTAGATCAGAAATAGATGCCCCATCGCATCCCTCCTTAGGCAGTGAACTACTGAAAAACCTATTAGGATGGCCACCTCTAGGTTCAGCCTGAAGTCATCACCAAGCCAGATCTCAGTGATGCACACCAGATCTGCTGAAGAATGAGCAATGGAATCCTGTGTCACTGCAATTTTATTCCTCAGGGATCTGATATTACATAATGTTTACCAGTCCATTGACTACCTCACTCCCTCAGGATAGAAACAAGGTAGGGAGGACCCCTATATGGGGGGTGCATACTTGGACTAACATTCCGGATACATACACCCCCACATATGACCTTCAGATCATACCTATGACTAATGCTTTATAGAAGCATCGCCAGCACCCCGCACTTGTTAAAAACTGCTGCCTCAATAGGAGGGTCACAAAGTTATGGAGTTGTCATAGCAGATCCAGGGAGCAGGTATGCACAATGCTCCTTGACTCATTCAGACAGGCTACTAAAATATCAAATCAAACATGCCACTAAAATTCCTAACCATTGAAACCCACCCAAAAGGAATAAAACCCATCTCACTAAAATCAACCACCTGCAACCACCTTACCCACAGTTCCTACCTCTAACAAACCCTGTTCCAGAAACAAAACCTCCCCCACAATCATCAGACATAATCACAATAAACTACCTTATCACACAGTCATACAGACAATGTGGATAACATCTATTTAGTCCCATAAATAAGGTGCCTAAGAAAGCATTAACTTCCCAGTGTCCAAAATAGTAGTCGCTGATGACTCTTCCGCAGATGGATCTATTTGCTTCCAGAGTACAATGAACAACCAGTCTCAGTGGAATGCATAAGATCAACTAGCTCAACAGCAAGACAAACAAGACATGCATCTCAAACTAATGAAACACATGATTAATGTCTTGTATTTGGTGATGATGAACATTAAAATAAAAGATTTTAGCAGGCCTGCATCTAATAATCACAACAAACAAACAAACACAAAAGAAAAAACTTCACACCAGAATAGAATTGTGCCATCACAATCATCCACAACTATAACAGAAGGCTATCTAAGAGACCCTAAACAGCTACACATGAGGGTGGGATAATTCTTTCAGAAACTTGCATGGAAAGGAAAACTTTGGCCAGCATTAACTAAAGTTGGCAGACTATACTTGTCCATCAACAAGTGCATAATCTGAGGTGAAATTTTGTGCTGCTGGCAGTATTGTTACTAACTAGGGGACAGGGTCATAATGTTGCAAGACATTATGCCGCATGCAAAAATCGTGCTGCCAATACAGCGTGATTTCTTGCATGTGGGAATCAAACCCAGTCCCAGATGCAGCACCTGGGTTCCTTGCTGCAGTGGTTCAGTCCATTGAGCCATGGCAGCTGCTCGGTGGGACCCGATCCCAGCAGAGGTCATGTCCTCTGCCTGGGATAGTGCGAGTGGAGCAATACCGCATACAGCAGTATTCACTGTATTGTAACACTCGCTGTCTCATTCAGCTCTATTGTGGGTTAGCGCTAATGTTGTACGCTATTAAGCATACAACATTACGACCTGGTAGGACTAACTAGCACTGTGCAGAATCCCATAGAATTTCATAAAATTCCATTTAAAATCTATCAAATTTCATCAGAAATGGAATGGTGGAATTTTGGATCAGAAAACTGTGGAATGTGTTGCTTCCAATAATTACCTAGGAATGAAATTCTGTGAAAGGACTGACCCCTGAGGTCCATTGGGTATAAGAAAAAACTTCCCATCACTACCCTCTGTGTCCTGCCATGAGGTAGGACTCCTCCCAGAGTTGGTCCTTTAAAATTTCATAGTCCACGATATCAAATGTTGAGTAGAAATCAAGGAGGACAACAACTGGACACTATTCTGTATCTCTTGCCTTCAGCAGGTTATTGTACACCCTGATCAATGTGGTACCTGTGCTGTACTTTGACCTAAATCCAGACTGGAGAGGCTTATAGATGTCAACGGTCACAAGGTGTGCCTCAAGCTGTAACACAGCCACCTTGTCAATAATCTTACCTAAAAATAACAGGTTAGAGACAGGTCAGTAATTTACCAAGATATCCAGGTCCATGTGATGTTTTTTTTCAAGAGTGGTTTTACCATTGAATTTTTCCATGCAGATGGGAAGATCCCCTTTGAAAGGGAACACCTGATAATGTCAATGAACACGGGGCACAACTGCCCAACACAGCTCACTAGTAACTGGGTTGGGACTGGATCCACTTCACAATATGTTGTTCACAGCTCTGAGATCACCTCCACATCTTCATCTATCATCGCTGGCCAAAACTCTCCCCAGGACTACTGACAGTAAGTGTGAATCCCCACCCACATCCAGAAGTGTTGTGTAATCCCTAGGTGGCACTATCCCAAGGACTACTACCCCTGCCTGCTTGGCTACTGACAGGTTGAGGGGTCTAGGTTCTATCACGGGTACCTCCACCCAGAGGTCAGGGTTAGTAGTGGTCAAACTAACTTGGGCACAGCCTTCCGGGACACTGTGAGCCTCCTTTGTTCCCACTAGTGGCCCACACAGTACACAGGAGTTACCTTCCCAATACCCCACATATGAACACTTTTTACACATATAGATACCACTTACCCTCGAGACTGATTCTGCAGCATGTCTCTGAGGGCCCCCTGTAAAACAAGGTTAAGCAACATACACAACACAACGCAATGCTAGTTCTACATGTACTGACACCACAGACAGTATATAGTTCAATAACAGCAAATCTGATTTATTTAGGGGACAGTAACATGGGAGGGGGCAATCAGGTTGATTTGGTTTAGTAAGGTTCAAATCACAGTACTGTGCATACATATAAGGTCCAAAAAAGTCACACTCTGGGTACCCAGGATGGGGGGGGGCTAGCCAGGTCCATTGCCCGGGGTTGGCCGGTTGGTGCAGATGGATGGGGTCCTGTAGGAAGAAAATATATGCACAACACACACTTATAATCTGGAGCCAGATGGTTCAGTCCATAGGAAGAAAACACAAGGAAATCAGTTGACACACTTTGATTAAATGAAAGGTGCAGGGAGCTTCCCTGATTTGTACTCATGATACCCCAGACAGAGAACCTGATGGAAGTGGTGTTTCTGGGTTGCTAGAAGAGCAGGGCATGGAGTCGAGGGCCTCGTAACAGGGCCCAACTGCTTTGGCTATCAAGCAGATTCAGTTGACTACATTAAGTTCAGCTTCCAGCTTCAGCTCACAACTAACAGTAATCAGGGAATTAAAGTTGCGATCCCCAGAAGCACTAAACACATTCATATGTAAAGGAAATTACTAAACCAGGCAGCTGCTTCTCGATCCCGATTGCAAACACTTGCAAATTACCCGGGAGAACGCACAGCATCAGCAGTCCCCGACAGGCTGATCGCACTTCAGCAAATCTTTGGTCTTCTACAGGGCAAGCCTGGCTTCCACACTTCTGGTTCTCCTTTCTCCTCACAAAACTCGGATTCAGTCCAAACTGGCACTCACAACGGCTGTAGGCTGACTTCAGGGCCTCCTACGCGTTTCCCGTGTTAACTACATGCCGCAGCAGAAGCAGGGCTCCTTCTCTCTTCACTGTCACTACCGATCTGGCTCCCCAGCAGACAGCCTGGGGCTTTCTTTTGGATCCACAAGGTCCCAGTTGGCTGATTCTTCTTGTCAGTGGCAACAGGCTCCCTCTATTGGTTTAAAAAGGCACCAGAACTCTAAGAACTACATTTCCCAGAGGCTCTCTTCATATAGCCCCAGTTCAGGTAGGCTCCAGATGAGAGTCCAAGTTCTGATTTGCCAGCAGGCTCCATTTTAAGGACTCCCTCCCCACTGTTTGGTCCAATTCAGCAGTCCAGGACCAAAATGAAAGAGCTACACTACACAGTCCCTGCTGAAAGGAAAGCAGGTTAGACAAAATGTATTTTCATTATCACTCTAAACAGTTCCTGGCAGACAGTTACACCTTTCGGTAAAGCTCCCTCTGCACTTTTAGCGAGGGCAGAAACGGAGTGATTTGGCAGTAGCTCGAGCAGGACTCAAGCAGGGAAACACACAGACCCCCATCCAAATTAATTATGTCTGCAGGCAGACAGCTCTTAAAGAGACAGTATGTGGAGGCTCAAATAGTACTCTACTTGGAACCACATTTAAATAGCTTAGATGCCGAACACCTCCAGGCTTGGAGCATTCAGAAAAGCTCCTGGAAGACTTTTGGGAACCCCCCATTTGCAGGGGGGTTACAGTTGCACAGTACTTGGTTCCCAAATGACATAGTGCAGACTGACACTGAAGTGAGCCACACTGGTAATAACATCTTGGGCAGTGGAAATGGGTCTTCAAACAGTAACAGTAACTTCCAGTGTAAAAACCCCTCAGCAAACCCTCATCATATTTTTGCTGTGTGAGGCCTCTTCTCCTTCAGCACAACTGTAACGTCAGTCGACATTCACCTGTATAACATGTGAAACCACACTCCTGCATGGCAGTCTCATGAACCAGTATAAAAACTAGCAACAACTGCTTAGCATATGTGCACTGCGTGTGGCCTCTTCTTCTCCAACACCCCTGTGACATCAATCAGCATCCACCTGTACAACATGTGAAAACATTACTCCTGCAGGATGGTCTCATAAACCAGTATACAAACTAGTATTATACAATGGCAAGAAAATTTCCTGGACTGTAATTGGTCAGTGTGTCCCTGACACAGTGAGGCTATCTGAGCACAACTTCACTGTACTGATTTGTTGGATTCCTCTTTCATTGTTCTCTTAAGAAACAAAGATATATTGCCACACTTAAAATCTACTAAAGACATTTTTTAAATGTTTTTTCATTTTGCATAACAACAAGCCATTGTATAATAGCAATAATGCACTCCAGGGTGTGGGTTGTGCTGGGATAACCTCACTTCTGAGATGTTGGACACACTTGGCCTGTGGCCTCATGCCCAACCACCCAGGTGTGAGGTTATCCCAGCACAACTCACACCCTGTCATGCATTATTGCTTAAACAACTGCTTAGTGTATGTGCTCTGTGTGTGGCCTATTCTCATCCAGCACCACTGTGACATCAGCCAACATCCCTCTGTATAACATGTGAAATTATACTCCTGCCAGACATTCTCATGAACCAGTGTAGAAACTAGCAACAGCTACTCGGCACATGTGTGTGATGTGCGGTCTCTTCTCCTCTGTCACCACAGTGACATCAGTCAACATCCACCTGTAGAACATGTGCAAACATATTCCTGCAAGATGGTCTCATGAACAGGTATAAAACCTAGCAACAACAACTCAGCATACATGCGCTGTGTGTGCCCACTTCTCCTCTGCTACCATTGTGACATCAGTCAACTTCAACCTTTACAAGTTGCAGAAAACATACTACTGTAACCTAGTGTCCAGACCTAGTGTCCAGTCCTGAACTGGCATGACAGACTGAAAAGCACCTTGACATGTTTGGACATTGTTGTGACTGGAATTTGGTAATTAACATTTCTTTTTCTGTTCTATTGCTATTAATCTATCATTATGAGACTTACTTTGGTGTCAGCTGTTCCTACAGGTCCTCATACAGATCAAGTTGCTTCTGCCACCTGTTGCTTCCTACACCATTGTCTCCAGGACAGGACCATCACTATGATGATGGTTAGTATCAGTTTAGGATAGATGATTTATTAATATTCTGTATTTGTTTCTACAGTTGACCCATCTGACCCATGACTGGCCAGAAGGAAGAATAGGTCAGTGCTTTGCTGTCATGTTACTTATTGTGTTTCTTGCACTCATGTGCAAGAAACACATTCCTTTCAGCAGTTAGAGCGAATGCCTAAATGCATCAGGAAATGTCTGCCATGTCACCATGCAATCAGCTGTTTTGGTGCATTACAAGCTACCAAAACAGCTGTTTAATTAACCCATGGTGGCAGCTTCTCCGTCAGCCTCTCCCACAGTCCCCAGGAAGCCAACGGAGCTGCCACCCACCGTCAGTGTGCCTTCCCCAGAAACATTGTAACAAAAAAGCCATGAGTACCCAATCCTGTCAGCATGCCCTTTCCAGTTCAATTTGCCGATGGGGGCCCACTACCTGTCGGCATAATGTTCCCCTCCACATTTGTGGTGTGCAGAGGGGTGATCAATCCCCCTCAGCTCTTGCCACCCCCCGCATATGTGCCAACAAGGGTGCCCAATCCCCTGTCAGCATGCCCCCTTCCTGGTAATTTTGCCAACGGGGAGACCACTCCCCATCAGCATAATTCTCCCCTCCCAATTTCTTGTGTGCCGAGGGGGGTGCCTAATCCCCCTCAGCTCTTGTTCCCCTTCCCCAGCATTCGGTATGCATCAAAGGGGGTGCTCAATCCCACATCAGCTACAGCTCCCTCCAAACACTCAGGTGGCATGCAGGAGCCCACCCCTACGCAATTAAATTGTCACAGGGCAAAAAAAAAAACCTCCCCGCAAGTTTTTTTTTTTTAAATAAACCTGTAAACTAGAAAATGGTCCCTCGTTGATTCGGTGGTCCCTCCCACAACCGCGCCCACTCTCTGCATATCCCACCTCCCCACCGCCCCACCCCATACTACCTCCAGAGCCTTGCGCGATGATCTTCAGTGGACCAGGAACAAGTCTGCACTCCTCAAAGCTGACTGCGAACTGAAGAAATGCTGGTAAGCTGTATAATGGCATAAATGTTTTTTTTTTCAACTTTGGTGCATATCTCAGCCATTTTTGGGACTTATTTCACCAAGTTTTCAACATAGGGTTCTTGGGACCCCACCTCATGAACTCAGTCACTGTCATTTTGTTATTCGGTCCTGAAAGGTGATTTCGTGGTCACTGCACTGAACCACCCTTCGGGACAGATTAATGAAATGACAGTGTCACAGTTCATGAGGTAGGTCACCAAAAACCCTGTGTTGAAAATGTGGTGAAAAAATTCCCCAAAATGCCTGTTTTATGAGCATGTGTTGCGCAGTTCCTATGCACGCTCGTAACTTCAAGCATTTTTAATATTTTTATTCCAGATTTTCAGCATTGCCATTTTACCACACCTCCTTATGAACAATACAACTGTCATTTTTCACATCTCACCCAAAATGCGCTTTCACACATGTAATGCACAGTGGCATGGTCGGTGTGTGAAATCAATGTTTGGGACAGATTAAGAAAATCACAGTGACACTGTTCATGAGCAGAGGTCTTAAACTTGCTATGTTGAAAATTTGGTGACAAAAAGTCCATAAAATGACTGTGTTACAAGCGTGCATTGTGCAATTTCCACGCAACCCCGTAAGTTCACAGATTCATAATCTTTTCAGTCCAGATTTTCAACATTGGTATTTTTCCACACCTACTTATGAACAGTACAGCTGTCATTTTTCACACCCTGGATGAAATGTGTTTTCACACTTCTAGCGCAGAATAGCACGGTCGCTGTGGGAAATCAGTGTTCGGGATAGATTAAGAAAATCACTGTGACACTGTTCATGAGTGGAGGTCCTAAAATGCCAATGTTGAAAATCTGCTGTAAAAAATCCCCAAACTAATTACATTATGGGTGTGCATTGCACAGTTTCTATGCACACTCATGACTTCACCAGTCTTTTTATATTTTCACTCCAGATTTTCAACATTGCCATTTTTTACACCTCCTCATGAACAGTACAGCTGTCATTTTTCACATCCTGTTCGAAATGTGTTTTCACACCTGTAGCACCAAATGGCACAGTTGCTGTGCAAAATCACCTTTTGGCTAATGAACTGATGGTGTCACAGTTCATGCAGTGGGATCACAAAAAGCCCATGTTGAAAATTTGGAGTAAAAATACCAAGACATGCTCAGGGTGTTAGGGTTTTCGACCACAATGCCCTACCCAGTAGGGACTGACAGGTGTCAGGGGTGTGACTTGGGATTGTCGACAGTAATGCTCATGCCATTCCACCCCAACCCCGCAGCCAGTGGCAGGCATTGAGGTGCACATTGGACCCTTTGGCCCCAGAGTTCACTGCATATTCCTATACTGCACCCATTTCAGTGTATTTCCTTATGGAATGAGGTGAGCGTAAAGCCTGAACACTTCAAAGCACACCTCGACACTTGTAAGTGTCTGCAGGGTAGGGAGAGGTGAAATGTCATGACTGTCATGGGCGATGACCCAAAGGCACACCCCAATGCCTGTCCATCTCTGTAGGTTGGGGGTGGAGTTGGCGTCAGTTCAATACTTCACTGCCATTCCTATACTGCATCTGTCTAACTCCTGCACTTCCACTGCTAATGACAGCAAGTAACACTTGGCATTGACAAATGGTTGTTTTTTTTCTACTACTGTATTTCCACAGGTTCTCTCCCCTCTACTGATTGATCTGCTTTTACTGACTGCTGCCTCCTGCAGCATTGCCTCCTGAACAGGGTCATCACCAGTATCACGCTAAGTATCAATTTTTTTAGGTTTCATAAAGATAATCTTTCTTTCATCTTGCTGTTAGTTTACCAATCTCCATCTATTCCCTTCCATTGGACTTTCCCTGTGTTTCCCACACCAACCAACACTTCAGCCTCTGTCATACCAGTGGATATACAGCGCACACAAGGATTGCTCAGAGTCTGTCAAAGGGAACCAGGTTCATTGGATTCTGACCCAATTTTTGGATTTGCAGTCAGAAAATCCTGAATATGCCAGAATATGCCAGATGTTAACTGGAACACCTTTGCTGCAGCCACATCCAAGAGCAGTGTCATTCTTGATGCCCTACAGGGGGCATACCTCAGACAACTAGTGTTGGAACCCACTTGGGAGGGAGCACTCTTATACCTCATATTCTCAAATGGGGAAGGAGAGAGGATCTCAGATCTAGAAGTGGGTAGCCATCTGGAAACAAGTGAACACCAAACAGTGTTGTTCACAGTAAACACAGACGCAGAGTCAAGCCATACAAAAGTGAGGGTACTGGACTTTAGGAGGGCTGACTTTGCCAAAATGGGAGAGTGCCTCAGAAAAGCACTAGCAAACAGGCAAGAAGGAGGGGTGGAGGAACAATGGGGAAACATCAAAACTGCCATCACAGAGGCAACAAGCCTTTGTGTGAAGCAAATAAACAAATCAAAATGAAAGAAAAAAAACACTATGGTTTTCAAAAGAGGTGGCAGGGAAGGTTATGGAGAAAAAGATGGCATTCAGAAAGTACAAGGAAACACATAAGGAGCAGAACAGAGAACTGTACCAGTTAAAGTAGTAGGAAGCGGGGAAGGCAGTCAGAATGGCAAAGGCCCAAACTGAGGAAAAAATAGCCAGCTCGGTTAAGAAGGGGTGATAAAACCTTTTATAGGTACATTAGATAGTGAAGAAAGACCAAGGAAGGGACAGTGAGGCTTAATAAAGGTGAGGGTGGGTGGGCAGAGAGGAAAAGTGAAAAAGCAGAGATACTGAACGAATACTTCTGCTCAGTTTTCACAAAAGAAGACATGGGGCAGACACCTATTCCAATCAATAGAAGCACTCTAGATAGGGGGTCGATACCAGTCCTTTCACGGAAGAAAGGGTTCTGAAAGAACTCCTAAAACTGAAAGTGAACAAAGCAATGGGGCCTGATGGGATTCACCCCAGAATTCTAAAAGAACTAAGGGGAGAACTAGTGACACCACTGACTACCCTTTTTAAAAATCATGGGACGATATTGTGGTACCTAAGGAATGGAGGAGGGAAGATGTGATTCCCGTTCACAAAAGTGGGAGCAAAGTAGAGGCAGGAAACTACAGACCTGTCAGCTGTCAGTGGTAGGGAAAATGATGGAATCACTTCTGAAAGAAAGAACTGTTGAGTACCTAAAGGGCAGCGGGGCACAGGACCCAAGGCAGCATGGATTCACAGCGGGAAGGTCATGTCAGATAAATCTAATAGATTTCTTTGACTGGGTGACCAAAGTAGTAGAGCAGGGAGGGGCTGTGGACATGGCCTACCTAGACTTTAACAAGGCATTTGACACAGTCCCACACAAAAGATTAATGAACAAAATAACCAGCCTGGGAGTGGGTCCCAGGGTGGTAGCCTGGATAAAAAATGGGCTGAACAACAGGACACAGAGGGTAATAGTAAACAGAGTCCACGCTGAAGAAAGGAGGGTTACTAGTGGGGTACTGCAGGGTTCAGTGCTGGGTCCAGTCCTTTTTTAATGTCTCTATAAGTGACATTGCAGAGGGACTAGAAGGAAAAGTACACCTCTTTGCAGAAGACACAAAGATCTGAAACAGGGTTGATACACAAGGAGGGGTGGAAAGGATGAGAAGGGACTTGGCAAGGTTGGAAGAATGGTCAAAAGTATGGCAGCTTAGATTCAATGCAAAGAAGTGCAAAATATTGTACTGGGAAACAAAAACCTAGGGGAAGAGTACACAATAGGGGAGGGGGTATTAACAACAACAAAAATGGAAAGGGACCTGGGGTAGTCATATCAGATGACCTAAACTTAAGCAAGCAATGTGAGAAGGCAGTAAGGATGGTTGGGGGGATACTGGGATGTATATGGAGAGGCATCACCAGTAGAAAACAGGAAGTTGTTATCCCTCTGTACAGAGAGTTGGTGAGACCCCATCTGGAGTACTGTGTGCAGTTCTTGAGACCCCATCTCTGCAAGGACATAGACAGGATGGAGGCAGTCCAGAGGAGGGCAACTAAAATGGTGCAGCGTCTGCAACAGAAGCCATTTGAAGAGAGACTAAAGGAGCTTAATATGTATGCCCTTGAGGAAAGGAGGAAGGGGGGACATGATAGAAACTTTCAAATACATCAAGGGAATCAACAAAGTCCAAGAGGGCAGCATCTTTCAGAAAAAGAGATGTACAAGAACAAGGGGACACAATTTATTTATTTATTCGAGTTTTGGTGACCGGGTAAGTCCACTGAAATAAATACAGTCCCTTTTTCAGGGTCAACCTGGGTAACAAGAGTTACAGAGAACATTAAACGTTGTGACAAATAAGAGAGATACAACACAAAAAACAGTGTGAACATATCTTATACAAAACCAGGTTGACAAAAAATATATATATATATTATGTACAATTGGCAAAGAATATACAGGTAGTCAGTACAATGTAACAGAAGTTAATAGCATTTTGTATGATATACATAGGACATTAAAGACATACAGACAGGTACTGCAGCCTGAGACACTAGAGGCACAGCAGTAGGACTTTAACCAAAGCAAAAGCATGCTACAGAGGCAATAAAGGAGGTGAGCAAGGAGGATTGGAACTTATGGAGAGAGGAGCAAGACAGGACAGTGCGAGGGAGTGAGTTCTAATCAGAAGGACCAGCATAGGAGAAGGACTTACAAGCAGTAGCAAGATGCAAACTAGGCTTGATAAGAAAGGGAAATGAAGCTGAATGGAGAGAACGTGAATTTGAAGATGGGGGGACGGTTCACGGGCAACATAATGAAGTATTTTTTCACAGAGAGGGTGGTGGACGTATGGAAAGGCCTTCCTGAAGAGGTCATGGGGTCAAAAACAGTGGGGGAATTCAAGAACGCATGGGACAGACATAAGGTAATTCTGGTGCGGCTAGGAACACGTAGGGTGTTGGTTAACTAGGATCTGCAGCTTATCCATTAGGTAGGGAAATGGGCAGACTAGGTGGGCCAAGCGGTTCTTATCTGCTGTCAGAGTCTGTGTTTCTATGTTTCTTAGTTCTAAACTGAATCCTAAAACCTATATTATTAGGCATTTAGGATTTAGGATTTCAAATCGAGATCCTAAACCCCAGTTTTAGGTCCTTTTAGGATTTAAAACAGAATCTGATTAGGATTTTGAAATTTCTAAACTCTTATATCCTAAAATCAGATCAGAACTGGTCAATTCTGAGCATCCCTAATACCCACAGATAGATGTTCGAGGGTTTCAGGTTGCTGTCGTTCACAGCGAGCATGACACATATTCTTCCCCGCCCCCTTTTCATGTTCTACAGTCACTGATCTGCAAATGTGTTATGAAACATGAATTTGCTGTTAAGATGCTGAACATACTCACCATCTGTATACTGCCAATCTGGAGCATATAGCTGTTGCAAATAACATTTCTTGTTAATGGTCTGTTTTGGTTTCCACATGTGACCATCATCATTTTTACCTTGAGGGAACATGACAAAATACTTAATTTGTTGATGTCATATGACTTAATTGTTTTTACTGTTTCTACAAGTTCCACTATAGTGATTGATCTTATATTGCTGTCTATGCTGCATCCTGCACAACTGCATCATGCACAGCTTCATTGGACTCCACCTGACTGGGGTGCTCTACAGAGGAACTGAAGAAGATGTACATACTCGAGTCATTTGTGCTGCTGCTGCTTCTGGCTGGTACTCCAGTGTCTCCTCCTCCTCCTCCTCCAACTCGTGGGATACTGCAGCCCCAAAGAACAAAACCAAAATGAACTGATAGCTACTGTAGTTTCTGGTGCATACTCTTGTGCCTACTCCTCCATGGGGTGCTGCTGCTGCCCCCAAACAAAACTCAACTGAACTGATCACCTCTGTTGCTGCTGCTCCTGGTCTGTACTGCTGTGCCTCCTCCTCCTCCTCCGTGGCATGGTGCTCAGGGGTGTAGCCAGAAATTTCTGTTTTGTACACAATCTCCAGCAGTTACACCCCCCCATTAAATAAATGTACCCATCCTTTCTAAATGTCACCCCCTTCCAAACAAGTCAGATTGTTGTCAGATGATTCCTCTAATTTCTAAAGAGGTTTTACATGTATCTGTCTCCTAAACAATAGAAGTTTAAACAGAGTCACTCCTCAATGGCCTACCCTAACCCAAATACTACAGATTAGAATGAAAATGTTAACAGAAAGGCATATGGTTTGTGACAGGAGTCAGCAAAAATGTACACAAATGTGTACAGTGAGTATGCCTGTCTACACCCTTGATAGTGCTACCCCAAAGTACCAAAACAAAGAAAACTGATAGCCGCAGTTGCCGGTGCTGCTGCTGGCATGTACTCCTTTGTCTCCACCTTCGTGAAGTGCTTCTGCCTCAAACAACAAAACCCAATTGAACTGATAGCCACAGTTGAGCTGATTCTGGCCTGAACACCTGTGCCTCCTCCTCCTCTGCCTCCATGTGGTGCTGCCACCCAAAGAACCAAACTAAAGTGAACTGATAGCCACTGCTGCTGCAACTGCTGCTGTCACTGTTTCTGCTCTTGCTGCTGTCTTGTTGTCCTGTGCCTCTTCTCCATGTTGTGCTGCTGCCCCAAATAACCAAACCAAAGTGAACTGATAGCTGCTGTTGCTGCTCTTGCTGCTGTCACGTAATCCTCTGCCTCTTTTCCATGTTGTGCTGCTACCCTAAAGAAACAAACCCAAGCAAACTGATAGTTGCTGCTGCTCTTGCTGCTTCTGGCCCATACTCCTTTGCTTCCTCTTTCTTCTCCATTGGGTGCTGCTGCCCCAAAGAACCAAACCAAAGTGAAATGATAGCCATTGTTGCTGCCATTGCTGCCCTCATGTAATCCTGTACCTTCTTCTCCATGTTATGCTGCTGCCCCACAGAAGCAAACCAAAGCAAACTGTCAGCCGCTGTTGCTGCTGCTGGCATGTATAGCTATGTCTCCTCCTTCATGGGGTCCTAGTGTCCCAAAGAACCAAATCCAAGTGAACTGACAGTTGTTCTTGCTGCTTCTGGGCCATACTCCTGTGCATCCTCCTTCTTCTCCTCCACGTGTCCTGAGCACCAAAGAACCAAACCAAAGTGAACTTATAGCTGCTGGCCTTTGCTGCTGCTGCTGCATGTCCTCCTGTTCCTCCTGTTATGCAAGCTACCTGAAAGACCTTGTGGTGTCCTGCACTCCCACACATCCCCTTCACTTTGGGGGTGTATCAGCCTACTTCAAGTCCCCAGATCTAGATTAAAGCAGTCAGAGAACAGGGCATTTGGCATTGCCACTCCTCTCCTTTGGAATACTCTTCCGGAGGCAGTGTGCCTATCATGAACTGTTCAGGAGACCCAGATAAAAACTCTTTTACTTGCACAAGCCTTCCCTGACTAATCTGTTCTATTACACATGGGCTTTACTGTGTATTTATGTATATAAAATTAATATTTATTTTGTCATGTTTTACTGTGAGGCATCCTGAGCCTTTTGGAAATGGTGTCACATAAAATTTGCTTTGCCTTGTCTTGTCTTGTCTTGCCTCCTCCTCCATGGGATGCTGCTGCCTAAAACAACCAAACCCAAGCTAACTGATAGCTGCTTCTGCTGCTGTTGCTCCTTCTGGACCATACTGCCGTGCCTCCTCCTCCTCCTCCTCCTACATGGAGTGCTGCTGCCCCAAAGAACCAAACCAAAGTGAACTAATAGCCACTGCTGCTGCTACTTCTTGCCCATACTCCTGTACCTCCTCCTCCATGGGGTACTGCTGCCCCAAGAAACCAAACCAAAGAGAGCTGATAGCAGTTGGTTCTGCTGCTGCTTCTGGCTCATACTCCTTTGTCTCCTCCTCCAGTGGGAACTGCTGCCCCAAGAAACCAAAAAAAGTGAACTGATAGCTGCTGTTGCTGCTGCTGCTGCTGGTCCATGCTCCTGTGCTTCCTTATCCACGGGGTTGGAATTGTATTATTGTTAAAACATTTTCAGTTTACAAGCATTCCTAAGAACATACTGTACACTAGGCAAGCAGAAGAATGTGTGAATTTCTACTGAGTCTGCTCCATTCAGAACTCATGCTCGTATGCTACGTGTTGATCTGCTCCCCTTTCTGCTCCCCCTTCCCTATCACCCTAACCTTCCTCTTGAATCATTCCACTGTTTTTTAAACCCCAACTGTACTATAATTTACTACTCCTTCTGGCACTGCATTCCATCCTGCCACCATCCTGTCAGTGAAGAAGTGCATTCTGGCCTCCATCCTGTACCTCCCCATCACTAATCTGTAGTTGTGTCCTCTAGTGTTTCTGTTTCCACTTTTGCAAAAAAGATCCTCTATGCTGACCTTGTTAATTCTTTTAAGGTATTTGAAGGTCTTGATCATGTCCCCTCTCTTTCTTCCCTATTCCATTGAGAAAATGTTCAGATTCTTCAGTCTGTGTTCATACAGGATATCCTGCTGCCCTTGAATCATCTCAGTAGCCCTCCTCCGTACTGCCCCATCTGGTTTATGTCTTTTGTATGTACTGCACATAGCATTCCAGATGTCGATGCACCATGTACCTGTACAGGCATAGAATAATCTATTTACTCCTGCTGAAGAACCCCTTGATATGCAACCCAGCATCCTCTTCATCTTTCCTGCCACCTTTTTACACTGCATTGATGGTTTCTGGTTACTTGTTTTGCTATCTCCAGGTCTTTCTCTTCCTCCAAGACTGTGACCTTCACCCCCTGAGACTATACTCAGCCCAGAGGTTCTTATGCCCGATGTGCATTGAACAATTGCCAGATTCTAGACCACCTTTCCAACCTTACTAGGTAATCCCTTAGATCATTTACACCCTCCTCAGTGTCGACCCTTCCACAAAGCTTGATATCATCCATAAAAAGACATATCTTGCATTTGATGACATCCCCAACGTAGTTGATGAACACAGTGAATGGGACTGGACCAAGTACTGATTTCTATGGAACCCAACTAGAAATTTCTATCATACCAGAGTTCCTCCCCACCACCACCACCTGCTGAGTTCTACCCTTAGACAGTTTGCTACCAACCTGGTTAGTTTCTCCCCATCCTTATATCCACCAGTTTTTAATCAACCTCCTTTTGGCGGCTGAGTCAAAGGCCTTGAAGAAGTCAAGGTATAGTATGTCCACTGCCTGGCCCGTGTCTACTACCCTAGTGACTGGGTCAAAGAAGATGATCAAATTTGTTTGGCATGACCTCCCTGCCATAAACTCATGCTGCCTCCTATCCTGGAGCTTGTTTGGCTCAAGGAACACCGCCAACCTTTCCTTTAGGATGGTTAACTTAAGCTGGCCTACAATTGATGTCAAGCTGACTGATCTATAGCTAGGTCCACTCGTGTGCAGGGACACCACATCGGCTATCCTCCGCTCACATGGAATTACCCCTCTGTCCAGTGAACAGTTGAACAGCCCAGCCAGGGGCATGGTAAGGACTGCCACCAGTTCTCTTAGCACCCCCAGGTGCATTCCATCTGTCCCTGGGGACTTGTGCACCCTGAAGGCTTTGAGCCATCTGAGGACTCTGTCCTCTGTTATTGCTTCCTCTCTCATATCATGGACCTCCCAAGTACTTATTTTTCTTGTGGTAGTGGCCCATCATTCTCCTTAGTGAAGACTATGCAGAAGTATTCATTCAGTACCTCTAGCTTCTCCATGATTTCCACCACCCACTTGGTACCCTTTTCAGCTTCACTACTTCCTATTTTCTTGTTCTTATCTCCCAGATGCGTTGGGAGGAGGTCTTGTCACTCTCTTTGATACCCCTAGCCTTTCTTAGTTCTGGCTATTATTTGGCTTGCTCTACCATCTTGAAAGTTGATTTAAGCTACCCTGCATATTTTGCCCTGTACTGTTCCATCTGGGTCTTCTTGTATTTCCTGTAAGAAGCCCTTTTATCCACTCACTGCTCTAACCAATTCCTCTGTAAACCACAATGGCTTCCTCCTCTTGCTCCTTTTATCCTTCTTCTTAAGGCAGGTTGCAGTGACTGTCTCGACTTCCTCCCTAATTACTGCCCAGCTATTCTCCGCACCCATGCCTTTCCTCAGTTTTCTCAGTCTTTCCCCTAGTATCATCCCCATGCATACAAAATCTGCCCTATTGAAGTGAAGAACACGTGTTCTTGAGCTCAGCACTTAGTATCCCATGTCCATGTGGAACCACACAGACTGGTGGCAATTCCCTCCCTGGAGTTCAGTGACCCTGATGCTTTTGATGTGAATGCTTTTCTTCAGAACTAGGTCTAGGATGGCCCGATCCGTTGTTGACTCCATCACCCACTGTGTCAGAAAATCATCTTAGTATGCATCTAGGATTGCTTGGTTCCTGCTGCTGCTGGTTTGTGGTATTGTTCGATCTCCATCAGGAATTTACCCATAGCATCTCTGTATCCTCCCCAGTGTCTTCCATTATGACCTTTAACCCCTCCTTAACACAGATTGCCACCCATCAACCTCTATTATTTGTTCTGTCTTTCCTATAAAGGGTTTATCCAGAAATAGACAGATCCTGGTCATGGTTTTGGGTTGCTCACATCTCGGTAACCACTACCTAATAAGCTTGACTCTCTGTCATCAGGACCTGGAAGTCATCCATTTTGTTCACTGGACTCCTGGCATTCATGGATATCACTCACCAGATCCTTTATTTCCATCCCTCTCTCCTTTCCTGCCCCCTTCCTCTGGTTTCTCTAATAGCTTGCCCCTCCTTGTCTCTTTTCTCCCATTTCCACCATTCCTATCCCACTGTGTTTCCCTTTCTCCTCCCCCTTCCTCTTTCCTTTTTTACTTATTGTCCTCTCTGCTTGGGGGAGGCTTTTCCACCTCTTTCTGTTGTGAACTCTGGGCTCAGCACTCACAGGAAGCCTGACACTCTATTCAGTTTAAATTCAGACTTCCTCTGATTTACTCCCCTAACCTGTCATATAGTTCCCTCGTTCTTCCCTTGCTGAGGTATAGCCTATCATATGAGTACAGGGATTTCTCATCCCAAACTCTTCCCAAGTCCCCCACACAAAGTTCTCTTCCTCCTTGCACCAGTCCCTTAGCCACTAGTTGAACTCGGAGATTCGGAACTGCCTAGCTGAGCTGGCCTTGGGTACCGGTAAGACCTCTGAAAATTCTAGTTATTTTGACACATTCCTAACTTTCTTCCCAAGCTCCCCCAAACTTATTTTGTACCTCCCCTACCTCACACCTGCCAGGTCATTTCTGCCCAGATGGAGAACCACCTCAGGTTCCTCCCCTCCTCCCTGCACAAGTGTGTGCACCATAGGCATGATCCTCTTGGCTGTCATACCTGGGAGGCACACAATGCTCCTTCTATGTGGTCCCTCTCTCTCCTGTGGCCATCTAACTCTCCTCACAGTTGATTCCCCTATCACTGGAACTCTATTAGTTTCTCTTGATTTTTGTGCACCCCTCTGGATATCCTTGCCTTTGTATCGCTCCCCCTACCGAATCCAATTCACTTCTGCAAACCACCACTCCCCATCAGCTCCTCCTTACTCAGCCTCTCCTACTGCTGTTCCTCACTCCACATACTGTAATAGAAACACAGAACTTTTCAGCAGAAAAGGATCACTATTATCCCTCCAAGTCTACTAATCCTCCTGTTTCAATTCCACCCTGCCAATTTGCTATCCTTCCTTTACTAGTTCAAGGTTTATCCCTGCTGGCTTCTCCCCTTTTTGCACCCCTTGATCTTTCTCCTGATACTCCCTCCTGATATTCCACCACACCCATATCTTGATGCAATTTACGTCTAACCTCATGGTCTACCTGATGCCCCCCTCTGCCTTTTTCCCCTGCATTCTGAACCTTGCTAGCCTGGATACCTAACTCCTGAGAGTTGAGTAACTTGTATCTGTTTTCTACAGGCACTCCACTGGGGTGTATGTTTCCTTTGCTGCCCTGCTCCAGCTTGCCCCTTTTTCCCAGTACTCCCTCTGTGGCAGTGGCAGTCACAGCACTGAAGCCTACTGACTCCGTGTCTGACTAACCCCATTCCCCACCTCTGGGCCCCTCTGTTCCATGTTCCGCATATTTTTCCATACCCTCTGATTCCTTTGTGGCTAGTTTAGTCCCCCAGCCCCTGTCCCCAATGCTCCCTTACAGATCTACCCAATTTTTCTCCATCTCATCAGTAACCTGTTTAGTTTTAACCAAAGCATCTGCACCTTAGCCCACATAGCCTCCAGCCTCCTGCACACCATGCACCCCCCAGATTCCTAGAATGTGCCTAGGAAAAATGTAGCCCCACATCCCCTGCAACTCACCACTCTACCACTTCTTACCTCATACCCGATCATTTCATTGTCCTTATAAACCTAGCTAGATAGGAAGTGGTTTAAATACTGTCTCTACACTGCCTCCGCAGGTCTACCACAGATAGAGAGTACTTCACCCCTTCACTTAACCTGCTCCTATGGGGCTATCCTACACAGGGAGTGGTGTAGATCCTGCACCAAACCTACTTCTGTGGACCTATCCCAGCTAGGGAGTAGTTCACCGTTTTCCTAAGCCTCTCCCTCTGGGCTTACTACAGATGGGAAGATCCAGAAGCAAATGATTTGATACCTTTTAATGGACCAACATAGATGTAACAACAAGAACAAAGTGCTCTAGCGTTCGGACCAACCAGTCCTTCTTCAGAAGCTCATGGCAGTTGTTTAGAAAATACAATACTTATAACAGCTAGATAATGCAGAGAAAAACAGAAAAAATCCCCATTGGTTTAAAATACTCATATAAAAAAAAACCAAAAAAAAAACAGAAGATGATGTCAGAGAAGTTTAACAGTACAATACTGCCCTCAGTCCGAAAGAACCTTGGGTTCAGATGTGCTTGGTGCAACAGACATACAAAGAATCCTACTGCACATAAATTTAATTGACATAAGATAACACTGCTGAAGCAGATAACTCCCAAATCAAGCCATGAGTGTCACAGTCAGTATAAGGATGTGATTACTGAAAGCAACCCCCACCCAGCTTAAAGACAAACTAAGATAGTTATAGGGCTCATGAAATTACAATGTATGCATTAAAGACAAGAATTACCAGTAAAGTTGTCTAAAAAACATCAGTGCACACTGTGTGATGTGTAAAACCTAGTTGGACATGTCACCCAGCTGTATTCTCAAGCTAAATAAAAGGCCCAAGAAATTACAAAAACCTCATGACTATATAAATGATAATTTAAATATAAATTGATAATATTAGTGTAAAACAAAAACTCTAGTCGAGGACCTCAAGGAATTAAGACCATGCAGCCTGATATGTATTGATGTCAATATATACTGAGAATGTAGCAACTTCATGTACCACAAGTGTCTAGGGGAATCTGAAAAGAGATAAAAATGTAATTTATCTCCTCCTGTTCATACAAACAATACAACCTAACCCACCCCACATCACAATAATGTGGGTGGGGAGATCTATAAGCTTAAAGGAGATGTTGTCTCTCTCTCTCTCCCTCCTTTTCTCTCTCTCTCTCTCTCTCTCTCTCCACAGACACACACACACACACACACACACTCCTCTCTCTCTAGTGAACCTATATTAACTTCAGTCACTGCAATTGTTCCCCAAAGGAATACAACATCATGAAATCCTAGATAAATTACTACAATATTAGCCTAATGTAAAAGATCTGTGCAGGACCCCAAGCAAATGAGATCACACATCCCATTATGTACAGAGTTACAAAAATTATATATAACAGTATAAGATAACACTCCTGTATGTACACTAGCAGGCTGGGTAATCTGAATATGGTGCAATGGAATCAATCCCCCACAGGCAAAGATAAAAGTAAGGAGAAATTCTTTATGTGTGAAATAAAATAGTAACACATTATAACTCCATATAGCTAAATAGAGACTTACCTCAATGTGACAGCAAGCCCCACATCTGTTATATCACATACCTCACAACACATACCCACACACTACATACACACACGCATCCACATCTCACATGCTGAAGTCCTGTAATATGTCAGTTTGAAGAAGAAAAGGTCTGTGGATGTTAGTTTCTGTAGTGTCCCATAAAGCCAAGATCCAAGTTCATCCATCTGCTACCATATTGAGATGTAAATCAGTTTAATCTCAAAGCTCGTCTCTGTTGTGTGTTTTTGAGATTTCCTTTTAAGACCATTACTGACATATCTGAGACTGAGTGGTCAGGCTGGAGAAGTGATGCCCTGGTTTTCAATCTTTCTTGCTGTAATAGTATGTCTGTGTGAGTTCATCCTAGTGTGGAGCTGTTGTGTCTCCTACATAACCTGTTTGTGGACATCTCTTGCACTGAATGAAATAAACAACATGTCGTGACATGCATGTATAACTGCCATGCACCTGGAATTGTCTGTTTTGTGATGTAACCACACAGTCTGAGGTAGAAATGAGCCCACAAGTCTTGCAGGGGCGTTGATTGCAGGGTCGTGTGCCATTGTGTGACATGGTATTCTGTTCGGTGAAAGTTTGCTCCTAATAATTAGGCTGGATAAATTTGGTGGTTGTTTAAAAGATAGTAGTGGGAGTTCCTTAAAAATACAATTAAGGGTGTCATCCTCACTAAATATTGGGTGGAGATCTTTAATAATCTTACGCAGACGTTCAAGGTCTGGATGATATGTGACTACCAAGGGTATTCTTTCTGTAGCTGTCTTTTCTTTATATTGAAGTAGTTGTTGTCTTGGTACTTGCGCTGTTGCTCTGTTATTCTGTTATTTTTTTTTTTTTTTTTATATGAGTATTTTAAACCAATGGGGATTTTTTTCTGTTTTTCTCTGCATTATCTAGCTGTTATAAGTATTGTATTTTCTAAACAACTGCCATGAGCTTCTGAAGAAGGACTGGTTGGTCCAAAAGCTAGAGCACTTTGTTCTTGTTGTTACATCTATGTTGGTCCATTAAAAGGTATCAAATCATTTGCTTCTGGATCTATTCTTGCAAGGACCAATACAGCAACTACTAAATCTAGATTTTCACAGATGGGAAGTAAACTTGATGTATTTCAATCTTACCCTTAACCAGTCTCTACATGCATACCCAAGATAGGGAGTAGTTAAATGCAAGCCCTAATCCTGTCTCTTCTGGCCTAAGCTGTCATCTATCCTTACCCTCCACCTCCCAGTCTTCTTTTCTCAGGGTTTCTCAGGTTCCCTTACATCCCCACCTACCTGATCCCTGTTGGTCAGAGTTCCCTGCATACCTGCAGCCTTCCTTGTGGATGCCCGTGCAGACACACTGCTCTGTGGTCCTCACACTCTGGTGGATTTTGCACACTTTGGGGGATCAAACACTCTAGGATCGCTTGGTTTACCAAGAAATAAGTACTAACAGCAAATTAAACAAATCCCTGCTCCCATCGCCTTCCCCTCCCCATAAGAAAAAATCTATCAAACTGTTTATCAAGGGCTGGTGCCAGGAAAAAGGACACAGATTTGTAGGGAACTGGCAATAGTTCTGGGAGTGAAAGTTCTTTAAATTTGATGGACTGCATCTAACTAAGGAGGGAGTCGTGCATTGGGGCAGAAGTTTGACGTCTTTGCAAAATATTTAAACTAGCAAATGGGGAGAGGAGTGCAGCACCCCATACGTCGAATGGGAAGAACACCTCTCCCCCCTCAGCTAGTGGCCCAACAGGGATTCAGCATATTTGCAGTTCATTTGCATCACCAGGTAAGAAAAAAGGTCCATCTCCCCATACGACGCATAGGGGAAATGCCAAACCTCACCCAACAACTAACACACCGAAATCTGGCCAGTGGAAAATCATGCACACAAATGTTCACAGCCTGGGAAATAAGATCCCAGACCTGCAGGCAATAATGTCAGAGGCTAAACTAGACGTAGTAGCAGTTAGTGAGACGTGGTTTACCAGTAACCACACTTGGGAGACTTCAGTACCTGGCTATGCACTGTTCAGAAGAGACCGAGGTGCAAAAAGGGAGGGGGGGTGGAGTGGCCCTGTATGTCAATGAAAATATCAAAGCTACAGAAATTCAGAATACACATAAGGAGCAGAAGAACTGTGGGTCACCCTGGAAACAGGAAATGGGACGGCCATAAGAACTGGGGTTGTCTACAGGCCCCCAGAACAGGGGGAGGACATAGACACATTACTGTTAGAAGAGATACAAAACATGACAGCTAAAGGGGAGGTTCTGATAATGGGAGACTTCAACATGCCGGATACAGATTGATCAATCCCAGCAGGAACATCTGCCAGCACTAGACACATGGTGGATTCTCTGCATGGGGTGGGCCTCAAACAACTGATACAACAACCCACAAGAGACAGGGCTATCCTAGATTTAGTACTGACTAACAGGGAAGGAATCACAGATCTCCAGGTAGAAGGTCACCTGGGGGCCAGTGACCATCACAGGGTATGGTTCAATTTGGCTACTACATCTAATCATCCCATTCCAAGGCAAAAATATGAGACTTCAGAGTAGCTGATTTTGATAAGATGGCCAACAGAGTTAAGCTAGCCCTGGCGAAAAGAAACACAGGTGAGGAGGTACAGGCAATGTGGGCAAGCATTAAGAATGCAATACTTGAAGCAACATCCCATTGTGTTAGACAGAAAAGGAAGTGCAAAAGAAGAAGGAAAGCATTTGGTTCTCAAATACAGTAGCAGAAAAGGGCAGAGCCAAAAGGCTGGCCTTCAGGAAATATAAGGGAACACAGCGGGATGAAGATAGGGAGGCATACCAAACTGCCCTAAGGGAAGCAGGGAAGGCAATAAGGCAGGCAAAGTCCCAAACTGAGGAAACACTAGCATGAACAGTAAAAGAAGGTGACAATACTTTCTATAGGTACATTAGTGAAAGGAGAAAGTCCAGAGGGGATATTGCTAAGCTCAAAGGAAAAAAGGGGGCATGTGAGGAGGAGGACCCTGTAAAAGCATCTATCCTAAATAGATACTTTTGCTCAGTATTTACTGAAGAGAAGGTAGGGCAGGGCCCACAGCTCAGCACCATGGACACAGGGGGGAGGGAGGTGAGCACTACTCACTTCACAAAAGAAAGGGTCCTACAAGAGCTCGCTAAGCTCAGGGTGGACAAGGCAATGGGACCTGATGGCATACATCCCAGGGTACTTAAGGAGCTAAGGGTGGAACTAGCAGAGCCATTAGCAGAACTGTTAAGTGAGTCTCTGGGTACAGGAGAGGTCCCAGAAGACTGGAGAAGGGCTCATGTGATCCCGCTCCACAACAGTGGTAGCAGGGAGGAGGTAGGGAACTACAGACCAGTCAGTCTTACCTCAGTAGTGGGCAAGATTATGGAGGCACTCCTTAAGGAAAAGATAGTGCAACACCTGGAATCCATAGGGGCACAGGATCCAAGACAGCATGGGTTTACAAAGGAAGGTCCTGTCAAACTAATCTCTTAGATTTCTTTGACTGGGTAACCAGAGTGGTGGACCAAGGGGGCAGTTAATGTCACCTACCTTGACTTCAGCAAAGCTTTCAACACTGTTCCACATAGAAGATTGATAAATAAGCTGGGTAGGCTCGGGTGGGTCAGAAGTTGGTCAACTGGGTGGCAAACTGGTTGACGGACAGAAAACAGAGAGTGGTGGTAAATGGTATGCAGTCAGAAGAGATGCAAGTCACAAGTGGGGTACCTCGGGGATCAGTCCTGGGGCCAGTCCTCTTCAATATCTTCATTAGTGACATTGCAGATGGACTAGAGGGTAAATCTTGTCTGTTTGCAGATGACACAAAGATCTGCAACAGAGTAGATGATCCAGATGAGGTGGGCAGAATGAGAAGAGATCTGGATAAACTAGCAAAATGGTCAGAAGAGTGGCAATTGGGATTTAATGCAAAGAAGTGCAAGATCATGCACATAGGGAAGAGAAACCCTGAAGCCACCTATAGGCTGGGAGGGGAGTTGCTAGCAGTCACAAAGGAAGAAAGAGACTTGGGCATTATCATCACCGATGACCTGAAGTCATCCAAGCAGACCTCTAAAACAGTAGGTAAGGCTAGGGGAATATTAGGGTGTATTAGTAGGGGTATCACAAGTCGTAAGAGTGATGTAATAATCCCTCTTTACAAGACACTGGTTAGGCCCCATCTGAAATACTGCGTGCAGTACTGGAGGCCACACCTTCACAAGGACATTAACCAAATTGAGGCAGTCCAGAGAAGGGCAACCAAAATGGTGCAGGGACTGCATCAGAAGACACATGAGGACAGATTAACGGAGCTCAATATGTATACCCTTGAGCAAAGGAGGGAGAGAGGTGATATGATCGAAACATTCAAACACCTTAAGGGCATTAACAATTGAAAGAGTCTAACATGTTTAAATATAAGAACAATAGCAGGACAAGAGGACACAGCATGAGAATAGAGGGAGGCCGATTAAGGGGGAATGTGAGGAAATTCTTTTTCACAGAAAGAGTGGTGGATGCATGGAACAGCCTACCTCAGGAAGTGGTGGCTATGAATACAGTGCAGGGCTTCAAACAGGCATGGGATAGGCATAAGGGAGCAATACAGACGAATATGGATAGATAGGTCATTGACAGTGTAAAGGTGTGTGGCACATTCATAAGGTAGAAAAAATGGGCAGACTAGATGGGCCTTGCGGTCCTTATCTGCCGTCAACCTCTATGTTTCTATGTAACATTTGAACCTAGAAAACAGCTGCAGACTATGGATTATTTACACAATTATTCCAGACAGCAGAGGTTAGCCCCCAGTTCTCTGCCACAGCAGTTCCTAAACAGGACAATCCAGACTTAAAAGGGTTGAAGATCCCAGTTTGCTGGATTATTTGTTAAAGCTATGCCATTTACTGTAAAAGTGCAAACTTGCATCCACCCACACAGCCACCACACCAACAGGATGTAGGAATATATGTATGGAAAATACTGACTCCATCTGTCATATAAAATATGACTCTTACAAATGTATGTGTTAAGAATTATATGTGCCCGTGGGAAGTGTTTGTGAACACTTCATTCACTGCCAAGTTGCAACACCAAGCAATGGTAATGAAATACTGTTGCATTAAGTGCACAAAATGGAAATTATGAAGCCAGTCAACTTCATCAGGCGTATCTCTTACTGCCCATTCCCAGTGTTTTGCATACTTCAACACCCATCCATCACTCATCATGCTCTCATACTAGTACTTGTTGACTTGCTATGCAAGAGACTATAAAAAAGCAACACTGCTCCCACATACCCAACAACTCTCACAATTGAAAATTGCTGCCAAAATATCCCAGTGTTTTGCAGCTAAAACACACTGTCTGTCACCTGTGGTCCTAGAGCAGCAGCACTATGATAATCAGAGATCAAGTATAAGATGACATTGTTGTTTGAGAAAAAAAATTATATACTTTAGATAAAAAGAAGCAACAACAGGAACAACACTGAACAAATAAAAAATAAAAGCACAAAGTATTTTCAATAAAACAGAGACTGCTATCCAACTTTTAACTAATGGCCAGACTCACCACTCATCAGCCTATAATGGGGGGTGGGAGTGGTGGTGCTGCAAGTGTGGTGGGTGTGGGTGCTATTTGGCCAAGTGTCCAGCTTTTAAAGTATTTGCTGCTGCTACTCTTTAATGAACTGTATGTATCTTTCAAGTTTTTGCAGCTATTTCTCCAGGCTGTGACTTTCAGGCTGACTGCCAGGTGCTGTTGATGGGCCTCCGAGGAATTCTTGCTCCCTATCTTCCACATCTATCTGGGCATTAAATGCCCTCTGTATCTCTTGCAGATGCTTGGTTGCCCAAAAAATAGTTGTTTGGGGCACTTGGGTGTGCCTTCTTTTACTATAAGCAAAGGAAACAAAGGATGTTATAAAGTCCACTTATAAAAAACGATATGTTTATCTTTACTTAGATCAACATTTGTGTCTCTCACATAATGTTCCCTCATAAGACCTGTGTTGTAAATTGTCTGGAGACCTTGAAATTCTACAGCATCACCCGGAAATTTGTCTGATAATGATGCATGGCTCAGGCCCTAACTTTTCAATATATTGGGTCAGTGCTGAATCACTTCTATTATATTACTGCTTTACAATACCCAAAAACTCTTTGGTGACTTCTTTAGGAAGTTAATGCAAGCCCTGTGACAGAACATTGAACGTCATACAGGCAGATGAAATGCAAGAAAGAAACATACTAAAATTTACGAAGAGGTAGCTGCATAACAGTTCACCAACACAACCTGATTTTTAAGGCCAGTCATAGAAGCGATTGTGTACTGTCTTCTTTATATAATAATAATAATAATAAATTTTATTTATATGGTGCCTTATCCAAACCCAAGGTGCCTAACAATTTAAAAACAAAATCAGGCAACAGTACATTATCGATAAAGCAATATAACATTCATTAAAAAGGAAGATCAGCCATTAAATGCCTGGCACCACAAAAAGGTTTTTAGAATTTGTTTAAATCCTTCCACAGTTGTGCACTCCCGTAACCGACAGGGTAGAAAATTCCAAAGTGTAGGGGCTGCCTACATAAATGCTCTCACCCCAGATGATTTCCAGCCTACCCTTGGAATCTCTAGCAACCCCTCATCGGCCAAGTGGAGTGATCGTCCAGGGCAGTAAGGAATAAGGAGCTCTTTCAGGTAGTCCGGGCCCAGTCCGTGTAGAACTTTAAAAGTCAGCAAACTGACTTCAAAGGTGATCCGCCACTGTACTGGCAGCCAGCGCAGTTCATGCACCACTGGCGAAATATGACATGATTGAGCAGTTCCCATCAAAAACCGGGCTGCTGTGTTCTGCACCAACTGCAAGCGGCGAATTTCCACCCCAGGAAGCCCTAGGTAAAGGAAGTTGCAATAATCTAAGTGTGAGGACACAAAGAAGTGGACCAAAGTAGGCAGGTCACCAGATGGAACCAGATGCCTAATCCTGGAGATATCCTAAGATGGTAAAAGGAAGATTTGATGACAGCCGACACCTGAGAATGCAGAGTCAGACCTTCATCAAAAATTACCCCCAGGTTACGCACCCATTCAGAGGTCAGGAGTGAAATACCACTGAGAAAAAGTCCCGAGGGTGAACCAACCCCCAATCTCCCTATCCAGTGACCTGGGTCCACAACCAACACCTCAGTTTTTTCAGAGTTCAACTTCAGCCAGCTGGAATCCATCCACTCTTGGATTTCTTTCAGACAGTTATTGAAGACCGAGAGAGCTCCATCCTGGTCGGGTGCGAAAGAGAGGTAGAGCTGGATATCATCAGCATAGCACTGAAACCTCAACCCATACCTTCTTACAACATCCCCAAGGGGCAGCATGTACACCTCGAACAATATGGGTGATAGTACTGACCCCTGAGGAATCCCACATGACAGAGTAATGGGGTCTGAGGAAAAGATCCGAGACACCACTCTCTATGTTCTACCCATGAGAAAATATGTAAACCACCTGAGGACTGTACCAGACAGTCCACAGATGTACCTCAGGTGACCAAGCAACACCCCGTGGTCCACGGTGTCAAATGCTGATGAGAAATTCAGAAGAACCAAGATGGAACGGTTCTTCCAATCTCTAGCCATCAGGAGATAATTGAGCACCTGAACCAGCACTGTCTCGGTACTATGTCTCTTTCGAAAACTGGACTGGAGCAGTTCATAGATGTCATGGATGGTCAAATGGTCCTCCAGTTGTGCTGCCACTACTTTCTCAATTAGCGGCCCTAAAAAGGGAAGGTTAGAGATAGGTCTATAGTTTGCATGGCAGTTTGGGTCCAAGGTAGCTTTCTTCCAGAATGGTGTAACCACCGCCTCTTTCAGAGAAGCTGGGAAACTCTCCAGATTCCAAGGAGCACCAGACTATCTGGGCAAGAACCATACCAATGACATCAATACAACCCAAAATTAGGGAAGTTGGTCCAGGATCCAAACTACAGCACATAGGGCACACACCCTGGATGATCCGCATGACATCCATGAACTCTAGTCAGCTGAAGGCCGAGGTGCAGTGACCATGCACTGATCAGAAGCAGTACCCTTAGAGTGTGCCGGTTGGAGTACCACCTTGATATCAGCCACCTTATTAGCAAAGAATTGAGCAAGTCCGTCACACTCTAATTGCAAAAAAGGCTTTCTGGACATGTTGACAAGCTGGGTTGCACAGTCTGGCTACAGTACAGAAAAGCTGAGCTGGTCAATTCTGAGCAGCCGCAATGTCCCTGGACAGGAATTCTGCCTTCTTACTGGTGATTGCAGATTGATAGACTTGATAATGGTCCATCAATCTAAGGCAGTCAGTATCAAGGGTGGACTTCCACCAGCAACGCTCTAACCTTCATCCTAGTCTCCGCATCTCCCTTAAAGTCCAGTCAAACCATGGGGATCGAGGGTGAAGGGACAGAGGACAAACATGGACTGGAGCAATGGAATCCAGAGTTGCTGAGATGGCCAAATGATAGGCCGTCATGAGGATCTCTGAGTCACTGCTTGCAAACGAGAGGGATGGTAGATCAAGCACCACTGTTAGGCTATGAGAACTTATATCTCATAAAGTGCGGTACCTAACCATCTCCACAGGGGTAGGCCTACAAAGAGGAGTGCTAAAACTGAACCCCACAATGTGGTGAACAGACCACCCAACTGGTTCCACCCCCAAGTCAGATGTTTCGATCCCTAGGAGGAAGACTAAGTCAAGGGATTGTCCATATTTATGAGTGGCAGTGGTAACCACCTGTGTAAGACCCAGTGATGTCATCAACTAGAGGAAGTGCTGACCAAATTGTGAGAGTTCACCATCGACCCAGGTGTTAAAGTCACCCTGAACCATCAGTCTGGGTGACTCACATACCATGTCGATGATGAAGTCCGCCACTTCCTGGAGAAATCACTTCTCATCACCGGCTGGATGATAAATGAGGGCGATCCGATAACCTACACCTGCCACTATGACACACTTGAATGGCTCATCCTCCTCAACTAGTACATTCGTGAGGGTCAGTTCAGTCTTGAAACAGACCACAACCCCCCCCCGCATTCCAATCTGGGGCAGTGTATCACCGAGTACCCGGCTGGAGTTAAAGCCTCCAGCATGGGGCCAGAGTTCTCATTCAGCCAGGTCTCGGTGATGCATGTCAGGTCCACCGTTTCAACAAGATTTTCAATAACTGCAGTCTTGTTCTTGACAGATCTGGCATTGCACAGCACCACCTGAGTTGGACGAACCTCCTTGGCAGTCTGAGCCACTTGCCCACCACAATTGGTGGTGCCCTTGGGTATGGAAACCAGACATGAGGGACCATGTTCTGGGTTCCATTTCACCCAAGGGTGTCTCCTGGATTCTACTACCCCAATACGGTGACCCCCCTCATTCACCCTCCACTGTTCATTGCCTCCCACCTCGTTCCATCTCCTATGCACAATACTCAGCACTCTACAGTGCTGGTAAGTTGTAAACTGAAGGGGATGAGTGAAAAAAGGGAGGAGGGCATGGACAGTAGAGGGTGAATAGCGCACAACTGCTGGGGTAGGCACCCAACACATTCCACACAACTCAACAAATAAACAGAATCTCCCTTAAAGCAAATAAACACCCTCCAAATCCTAATCCACCAAACTACCCTAATTTAAATTCTACCCAAATCACACTATTCTCACTTAAACAATAATCCAAAATTCATAACCCCTACTAAACAAACATAAACATAACAACATGTCTATTACTCTCCTCCAGCTTTTCAAGACTCCTCCAAAGGTCTCATAAAACTAGTTGAACATATTTGAATAATGCGGAAGTTTAATTTCATTCATGTTTTTTAAGTGTGGCATCAAGTCCAGCATAACTAAAAACATAATTCATTTAAATGCAATGAAACTGATTATCATCATAAAAAATAATTGGATATCAGGTCCAGGTTGTCTCTCCAGTACTGTATCTTCTTCCTAGAGGTGGGTGAAAGTTGCAAACTCCTCTTTCATGAAAGTTCCATGAAATGTCAAAGTTTTGGTAGAATTTTTCACCCTTTCACCTGTGGCAAAATTCTGAACTTCCACAAATTTACTGCACATTTTTATCTCGTTCTACATTATTTAGTCAATAACTGCCGAACTTTAGTTGCAAAATGCAGAAATAATTTTTTTGCCATTTATGTCACCAGATTATGTAATTATCCAGTTTTCAATATAATTCTGCAGTTTTTTTTTTTCGCCAGCAGTGTATGGCCATATTTGCTTTTCTACAGGTGGCATTCTAAATTTTAAGCTCACATAGTGAATCTAACCACCCAGCCTGTAGTGTACCTTAATTGTGGTGTCAGCAATGAACCATTTTTTGGTTTTTTAATTGGTTCATTTTTTACTCCTTTCCTGGTTTGATTTGCATTTCTTTCTTTTGAATTCCACAGAAACCAAGGATTGCATTCTTTTTTATTCTGCAATAGACAAGAAATGTCACGGTTTAGCACAGCAATTCCATGGCAAGCTCAAAGTACACCACGTCTAGCTCTAATCACGTAGTTTTCAGCTCTGCTGTCATAGGGGTGCAGAGGGAGTTATCAGGTGACAGCACACGTTTCTTACTGCACAGCTACTCACTTCTAAAGCGATTTTTGAAGAAGGAAGAGCTCTGTTTGTTCTATTCCACAGAACAGGCTTTTTGACAGAAAATCTGTAGTTTTCTTGTTCAGTACAAGAAATAAAGTGTTGTTATCTCTACTTGTAGTGCTGAGGCAAAGATATTCCTACCCTGTGTTGTTTTTTAATAACTATTTCATTATATTCTGGTAGTCTTTGATCTTCAATCTGCAGCAGTACGGTGTTGCTTTTGAATAACTGTTGATATTTAAGGACTGAGAAAAACACAGACATCACACCATGTCTGGTAAGGGAAAGCATGTAGGATGTGGGAAAAGTGTCATTTGTAGGGGATCTCTGAAAAGAGTGTCACAAGAAGGTGCAGAGCGTGCTGAGAAAGAAGTTAGTAGGAGCACCACAGTCAGTGGCACTGCATCTTCCAGTGACACTGCAATGTCAGCAGTGCCAAATGCTGTGCCAGTGTTGGCTTCAGTGGGTATGAAAGCTTCTAGTTTCTTTGGGTTTCGGATTAGTACTGACACTCCCACAGCAGCTGTTGCTTAGCATGGAAAAGTGGCTAGAAAGACTGCTATAGATGTTGCTGCACTACCATGTGAGTACCATGGGTCTCAGAAGGAGGAAGAGTCACAGAAGTCTCAGGAGTTGACTCAGGAGCTGCTAGAGACTAGGAGCGATGAGAGAGTGTGTCCAGTGGCAGGCAGTTTGAGAGATGATGACATTAAGGGGGGGTGCAACAGGATCATTAACTGTCCTGGCAGTGGAGAAGGAGTGTGAGCACAGTGTGCCTGTGATGGAAGCTGAGGAGGAAGAGCATCCTCAGTCTGAATATCCTGCTACTGGTACTGTTGCTGTGGAAGAGAAGGTTACTGAGGAAGAGGAGGAGGGGTATAGTCAGCCCTTACTATCAGAGCCAAAAATGTCAAAAATCGGTGAGGATGACCCAGTACTGGACCCTAATTGGCAGCCACCCCTTTCCCAAGCAACACCCAAAAGTGTCACTGGTAAAGGGCAAGCAGTCCCTTTTATGCCACTCCCCCAGCAGCAACATGTCAGGAGAATGGGACCTCAAGATGAAAAAAGGGTACATGGGGATAAGCAGCAACAGATAACCATGTTGCCCACCCCTACATCCTTTGACCCATCTGCCCCACCCACAAAAATCTGGTGTGTTAGCTGAAAGTCACTTGTGATGAATTTCTTCACAGTGGATGAGGTTGATGACACTGTGGCTGTGTGCAACATTTGCAGGTCCAAAATTAGCAGGTTTAAGCCAGGGTTACACTACGGGACAATTGGTATGCATAGCCATATGCAAACGAAGCATCCCATTTCCTGGTCACAGCATAAGCGTTTGGCAGCAAGGCCCACTTTTGACACTGCAGGACACTCTGAAAGAGAGGGTCCCCATCCTGTTGTGGATATAGTACCATTTGACCCTTTACTGTGTTCAACCCCTAGGCATGCGATACAAGTGGAAGTAGTCAAGCTGATCCATTCACTTCCCATATAGGGAGCTTTTTCCATCATGTCCCTGCTGGTGAACAAGGCAGCCAAAGCAGCAAGAGCCTAAAAACTGTCAACACCGCAACCCCCTCCACAGTACAGCACACTCTGAGGCTTAAGCAAACATATATTAAATCAGCTTTAACAAACACACAAAATACTATCATAAACACCCTGTCACAACAGAGCTGAACACGGCTGTTGCAAAGATGCTGGCAACAGACCTTTTGCCATTTTCATTTGTTGAGAATCCTGGGTTTATAGAATTCATGGAAAAAGCTGCGCCTAAATGCAAAGTGCCAAGACATGTTATAATGATCTTGCTTGCATGGTGTCACATGCCATGTCCCACTCTGCAGAAGCCAACATCCACCTTACCACAGACATCTAGACTAGCGGCCCATTGTTGAGTATTAGTTATATGTGCATTACTGCACACTAGGCCTATTTTCCTAGGGTGTATACCCTGCACCCATGCCCATCATCTACTTGCCCCCTGAGTAGTGACAGCAGTACTAGTGGTGGTTCTTATCAGCATGCCACACTGAGTATGCAGAGCATGCATGGGTCACATATATCTCAGAGAATACTTACCCGAATCAATGAGTCCATTATGCACTGGCTAAAGCCACATGGATTCCAGGTGGCTTCATTGCAAGTAAGAATGCACAAAATGCCATTAAATCATTCAGTGATGGCTGCTTTTATCATGTCCCCTGCTTTGCACACATCTTGAACCTTATTGAGAAGGTCTTTCTAAAGCATGATGTAGTCAGTAACATGTTGACAGTCAGTCACAAAATTTGCAGCCATTTCAGTCACTCTGCACTGGCAAGATTAGAGCTCAGGATTCGACAGAAGGCTAATAATGTACCAGAGCACTGCCTGAGGCTTGATATCATGACACACTGGAACTCAATGCTGTATATGCCTTAGAGGCTGTTTGAGCAGTACAAGCCAATCACTGACTATGTCATGCACATATGTGATCATGAAGCACAGTCAGCCATGCCACTGATTCCATCCCAGTGGATGTTGATGGATAGTGTCTTCCAAGTCCTCCATTCACTTGAACAGGCTACACAGGCTGTTAGCTCAGAAAATACATGCTTAAGCCAGGTAATACCACTGCTGCATGTACTACACCAGGCACTGGTCAATATCAGGGGGAAATTTGAAGTGGCAGCACACTCTGTTGGAGTAGAGCTGGCTAACCAGATCATGCAGCTGTGTAATGAAGTCTGAAGTCACCCCCCCCCCACCTAAACAAGCATTATTCACCTGCCACCAGTCACAGGGTGTCTGTCACCTGTCATACCACCACATAGGGATGACGAGCTGACAACAATTGGCTTCTGTTAGGAGTAAAAGCATTGACCTGTGCTGTTATCATCTGTTACAAGAATGATGATCAAGCCACCATGTCAGACAGTACCAAGGCCAGTGCCCACAAACTAAGTCACCTGTCACATCAGGCACTATCAGCTGTCTTCCTACATTTCAGCATTAATCATTGCTGAGCACATGGACTGTAACTTGCACGGTCTGGCCGACTGCATAATTAATCTCTTCATATTGTCTCACTTGGAGTGACAAACGTACTGGCAAGCAACAACTATAAAGGCATCAACAAGAAGCAGAGTGTGTCTGTGTCACGAATAAAAAGATCACCTCACCTTCCAAAACGTCGGAGTGTCATTGGCAGTCAGGGGCTATGTGAGTTCACTGACACAACTGTAGCTGCATTTTTGACTGAAACAACAACCTCAATACAACATTTATGTACTCACAGTGTTGATGATAAAAGTGGCCAGTAACATGGAGAAGAACTGCTAGTAATAGGTGTTAACAAATTGTTGGACTGCAAATTCAAATGAAAAGTAACCACACGTTATGCAGAAGAACAGCAATAAGAGGTACACTGTGAAGCAGAAAAGTCTGACAATTTGGCATTACAAGATTTGATCATATCAGGACAGTGTATGTCATGAGTACTAGTTTGTGATGAGTGTATTCTGCAACACTGATGGAAGACAACACATGATTCCTGTCATTCTGCTCTGCTGCAGCCTACTTGTTTTAATGAAGTACAGCACCATACCAGAAGAAAGTTACAGTACTCTGACTGTGTGATGCTATCCTCTTGGACATCAACACATCACATCTCCTCTTCCTCTACCATGCAGTTTAGTACAAATAATTTTTGTTTTCCTTCAATGAATGATGAGTCCTACTGGCTACTGACCCCATCTGGAGTACTGTGTGCAGTTCTGGAGACCCCATCTCTGCAAGGACATAGACAGGGTGGATGCAGTCCAGAAGAGGGCAACTAAAATGGTGCAGGATCTGTAACAGAAGCCATATGAAAAGAGACTAAAGGAGCATAATACTATACCCTTGAGGAAAGGGGGGGGGGGACATGATAGAAACTTTCAAGTACCTCAAGAGAATCAACAACGTCCAAGAGGGTAGGATCTTTCAGAAAAAGAGATGTGCAAGAACAAAGGGACGCAATTTGAAGATAGAGTGGGGATGGGTTGGGCAATGTGAGGAAGTATTTTTTCACAGAGAGAGAGTAGTTGAGGCATGGAATGACCTTCCTGAGGAGGTCATGGAGTCAAAAACAGTGGGGGAATTCAAGAATGCATGGGACAGACATGAGGCAGTTCTAGTGGGGGGGGTAGGAAGAAGTGGGCTGTTGGTTAACTAGGATCTGCAGCTTATCCAATAAGTAGGGAAATGGGCAGACTATGTGGGCCAAGTGGTCCTTATCTGTCATCAAAGTCTGTTTCTATGTTTCTATGTGTAACTTATAACTATTATGCATGCATGACATCATGCAATGCCTAGGTTATTATTGGCATGTGCTATCCATTACCCATGTTGCCAACATCTGTCCGCTGCGCTGGTGCTGGAGTGCTTGGTCACCTGCTGTCCTGTCCTCTCCATTCCCTCAGTGACCTACTCTTCTTCTCCCTCCACCTCTCCCCCTCCCTTTCCTCTGTACTGGAATCCATAACAGCCTGGGGAGGGTGCTAGCAAATGTGTCTTCCTGATTCCTCCAGTCCCTGTCACCCCAATGTATATGACTCAGGGTCGACTGAGTGTGCCTTTCTCTCTTGAGAATTTTTCACTCATTTCACAAATGTACATGTGTGTGTCATGCTCATGCCACACTCAGTTTCGTGTCTTGGTGACCTAGCAGTACCCTGTCTAATGTTCCTTGCACTGCACCTCACGTGTGCCTGTAAGCATGACTGGTCAGTACTAGGCAGGCTACCAGTATACCCATGCCATGTTCAGCACACAAAATCAATGTGTTTGTTAATTTGCTGGACAGCTGTCCTTTGCATGTGTGGATGGCATTATGATTATCATGTTATGTATGCATGGCCAAAAAAAGTCATAATCATCGACATCATCATCAGCATCATCAAGTAGTCCTTTGGAGTATGTGTGGCTCATGGTACATTTTAACACCAAGTACAGTCAACCACCTAATATGTGTTGCTGCACTTCTGCTGGTAGACCTGAGGGCAGGCCTGGAAGGGCCATATAACTGATACATGTCTAATGTTTCTAAAACGAATTGTTTTTCATATGATCCTTTTTCCAGGTCCCTAACATGCAATTTCTCTGCTGCTGCTGCTGCTGCTGTAGTAATGATGTCACCCTCCTCTCGTCTTTGCATGGAATATAATGTGGCCATGGACATCAGTAGAAGAAGGTAAGTAAAAAGATGCCTTGATAGTTAATTGTATTTTCTGTAGCCATGACATGAGGTGATTTTTTTTGTGCAGTGCCACAACTCATTATCACAGATAGCTGGCAGTAGCAGGGGCACCAACTGTCTATGTGACCATATTCTCGAAGTAGGGCTGCTGTGAACTCCATGAGCATACTTTTCTTTTGGTGGTATCACAGTAACAGTATCAGTTAGATATGTGAGCTGTCAGGCCAAGTCAGTATTGCTTCACTGAATGAAAGTGGTGTAAGATGCTAGTAACCAATCCTCCTTTCCAGCAGGGGTACTGTTGCCACCCATCATTTTTTTACACTGTACAGTAAGTGTCTGGTGTTTCTTTCTGTCCAGTTATCCATTTATCAGGTTTACTGTTGTTGAAAGGTGGTCTACCTGGTTACCTCATGTTCAGGTGGTAGGGATCACAATGAGATGCTCGTCACTCACACATGAGTGTATCAAGTCATTATGTTTTTGCTGCATTACATGTCCAGATTACCATGAAGCTCAACTGATACGTTGTGTCCCATCTATTTGTTGAACTCACTTTTTGATTGTCTTATTTTTAGATCTGCCTGTGTAAGGCTCACTGGCTGCTGCTGCTGGCCTACTGTTGGTGAGATCCCCATGTAGTCTGCCAGCCCTGTGACTTCATGGTGTGTCCATCACAAGTGTCCAGGTAAGTACTAATGTTAGTTATGGTTTGCAGTTTTTCTTTTCCAGACAGGTCATTGTAGGGGACTGGGACAGGTCTACTTTCAGAGTGAAATCATGCAGGTATGGTAGGGGGCGGGGGGAATGGTGGGCAGAACAGTTGTGGTGGTAGAATAAGTAGGTAAAATGAAAGCAAGTTCAGTCTTGGTTGTCCAGCCTCATTAGAGGTCCACCACGGATAACCAATGCCATGTTTCCCCCTGAGTTTCTACAACTCTCTATATGGTATATTTTCAGGTCTACCTCAAGTCTTCTTGATGGATGATGCTGCTGCTCCTGCTGTCCCAAATGATGTCTGCACTGTCCAGGCCTGTGGCTTCATGGCGTCTCCATCACAAGTGCCCAGGTAAGTACCAATGTTTGTTACAGTTTCCATTTTTTTTCTATGATGAGACTAAAATAAGACAGGTGTACTAACAGAGGCACAGACACAGACATTCAGATGGAGTTGGGGTGGGGGGGCAGTCACTGGCACAGACCAGGCTGTGGTGGCAGACTAGGTAGTGAGTGGTGGCAGTGTCAGATTAGGCAGTGAGAGGATATTCAGTTTTGGTGGGCCAGCCTCCCGGCCTAAGTAGTTGATGTCTGCTAACCACTGCCATGTTTCCCCTTGAGTTTCTGTAACTCTCTGTATGGTATACAGCATTTTCAGGTCTGCATCAAGTTTTGTTGATGGATGCTGCTGGTGCTTTTGCTGTCTCGAATGATGTCTGCGCTGGTCAGGCCTGTGGCTTCATGGTATCTCCATCACAAGTGCCCAGGTAAGTACTATTTAGGTTGAATCATTTTTGTGTATTACTAACTGTCTTAAAGCACAACTTACATTACACGATATCGGTGATGGCTGCACAGTCTGTGGCACAGTAACCTCGGCACTGTTCAAGGTGAATATACACAGTGTAAGTTATTGCAACACTGCAGTCTCTTTATGTTTATATTGTCTGTAACTGACTGTGGTTGCATGTAGCCCCTTTAGCCTCCCCCCCCAATAAAAAAAAGAAACAGAATCTTGTACGAACAGACTAGACTAGTTCCCAGTAAACTACATAAACAGTTGCTGCCTCTGGTAACTACAGCTACTTTAGTTCCAGGTAGCATCACTTTGTCCACTTTCAAAGGCCACTGTCCAGTTGACATAAAACTCTGTCTCTTTCTGCAGCTTGAATGAGGTAACCATTTGCATCAGCAGAGTTTTCACCTAGACAGGCCTTTCTCTGTGTAGGTGTGTGTTTTATACACTGCCTGCCCCAATCAACATTGATTGACTGCAGCTGTGTTTCATGATTGACTGTTGATGACATGGAATCACGAATGCATGAAGTCAGAGTTGCACTTTGTGTTTGTTGAACTGATTCAGCATTTCTACCAGGGGAACATAGCTTTATCTATACTGTGGTGACTGATGACTTCAAAAGAATGGGAATATAGGATGGGTAAGTATGTTATACAAGTCAAGGTAGGACACATTAACACATTGAGTTAGCGAACGAGAGTATACAGCCATGAGGCTGAAATGGTAGTGGTGATTCTGTAATCTGGTGGTTAGTCCCCTTACTGTGTCCATCATGTCCTTGTAGTCCTAGTTGTATGCCACACCAACCCATCATCACAGTTTTGTTACATACATTTGGTAAGGATGGGTGGGTACTGTTTTGTATTCACCACTACTGAGTGAACAGGGAAATGGTATTCAGGAAAGCAGTACCTGGTAACCAGTTCTGGAGGGAACAGTTCCATCCTTTGTTCTGTAGTATGTCACAATTCACAAAATCATTGTGTGAGTGTGTGCGTGTGCGTGCGTACGTGCGTGCATGTGTGTGTGTGTGTGTGTGTGTGTCTGCATATGTTTGTTGCTGTCATGGCACTGAAACAGTTCTTTGTATTTAATATCTTTGCAGGGATTGTGGTCTGTAATTTTGGCAGCAGTCTGTTTCTGAATGTCATCTCCATTGTCCTGTTCATCGTACACCAGACCAGATCTGTGTGATGTGGTGTCCTGCTTTCAACACAAAGGACCAAACCAAGGGGGTTCTTTGTCCCTACTCCTGCTACTGCTGATGATGTTCCAGACCATGACCCTGTTGCTCCTCCTGCATTGCAAACCATGTGGTGCAGCTGTGTTGCATATTATCTAAATGCCACAGGTAACAGTAAAAAAAGCAGTGATCTGCACAGTCACAAATGCAATAAGTAAAAAAGAGACCAAGGAACACCTGACTAAGCTGGGTGACAAACTATCATCTATTTCGTCCGGCATCTCCTTCTCTGAAATCCTGCCAGTCTGGGAGAAGGGAGCAGATGGACGGAAGGTCAGAGAAGGGGAGATAGGGGAGCTAAACACGTGGCTCAAGGACTGGTGCCAGGAAAAAGGACACAGATTTGTAGGGAACTGGCAACAGTTCTGGGAGCGAAAGTTCTTTAAATTTGATGGACTGCATCTGACTAAAGAGAGTCAGTGCATTGGGGCAGAAGTTTGGCGTCTTTGCAGAATATTTAAACTAGCAAATGGGGAGGGGTGCAGCACCCCATCGTCGAATGGGAAGAACACCCTCCCCTCAGCTAGTGGTCAAACAGGAATTCAGCGTGTTTGCCGTTCATTTGTATCACCAGGTAAGAAAAAAGGTTTGTCTCCCCATACAATGCACAGGGGTAATGCCAAACTTCACCCAACAACTAACACACCAAAATCTGGCCAATGGAAAATCATGTACACAAATGCTCACAGCCTGGGAAATAAGATCCCAGACCTGCAGGCAATAATGTCAGAGGCTAAACTCAACATAGTAGCAATTAGTGAGACGTGGTTTACCAGTAACCACACTTGGGAGACTTCAGTACCTGGCTATGTATTGTTCAGAAGAGACCGAGGTGCAAAAGGGGAGGAGTGGCCCTGTATGTTAATGAAAATATCAAAGCTACAGAAATTCAGAATACACATAAGGAGCCAGAAGAACTGTGGGTCACCCTGAAAACAGGAAATGGGACAGCCATAAGAACTGGGGTTGTCTACAGGCCCCCAGACCAGAGGGAGGACATAGACACATTACTGTTAGAAGATATACAAAACATGACAGCTAAAGGGGAGGTTCTGATAATGGGAGACTTATACATGCCAGATACAGATTGGTCAATACCAGCAGGAACATCTGCCAGAACTAGACTCATAGTGGATTCCCTGCAGGGGGAGGGCCTCAAACAACTGGTACAGCAACCCACAAGAGACAGGGCTATCTTAGATCTAGTACTGACTAACAAGACAGGATCACAGATCTCCAGGAGAAGTCACCTGGGGGCCAGTGACCATCACATGGTATGGTTCAATTTGGCTACTACATCTAAATCATCCCATTCCAAGGCAAAATATGGGACTTCAGAGGAGCTGACTTTGATAAGATGGCCAACAGAGTTAAGCTAGCCCTGGCAAAAAGAAACACAGGTGAGGAGGTACAGGCAAAGTGGGCAAGCATTAAGGATGCAATACTTGAAGCAACATCCCATTGTGTTAGACAGAAAAGGAAGTGCAAAGAAGAAGGAAACCACTTTGGTTCTCAAATACAGTAGCAGAAAAGGTCAGAGCCAAAAGGCTGGCCTTCAGGAAATATAAGGGAACACAGCGGGATGAAGATAGGGAGGCATACCAAACTGCCCTAAGGGAAGCAGGGAAGGCAGTAAGGCAGGCAAAGTCCCAAACTGAGGAAATACTAGCACGAACAGTAAAAGAAGGTGACAAGACTTTCTATAGATACATTAGTGAAAGGAGAAAGTCCAGAGGGGTATTGCTAAGCAATGGAGAAAAGGAGCATGTGAGGAGGAGGACCCTGTAAAGGCATCTATCCTAAATAGATACTTTTGCTCAGTATTTACTGAAGAGAAGGTAGGGCAGGCCCACAGCTCAGCATCATGGACACAGGGGGAGGGAGGTGAGCACTACTCCCTTCACAAAAGAAAGGGTCCTACAAGAGCTTGCTAAGCTCAGGGTGGATAAGGCAATGGGACCTGATGGCATACATCCCAGGGTACTTGAGGAGCTAAAGGAGGAACTAGCAGAACCATTAGCAGAATTGTTTAGTGAGTCTCTGAGCACAGGAGAGGTCCCAGAAGACTGGAGAAGGGCTCATGTGATCCCGCTTCACAAGAGTGGTAGCAGGGAGGAGGCGGGGAACTACAGACCAGTCAGTCTTACCTCAGTAGTGGGCAAGATTATGGAGGCACTCCTTAAGGAAAGGATAGTGCAACACCTGGAATCCATAGGGGCACAGGATCCAAGACAGCATGGGTTTACAAAGGAAGGTCCTGTCAAACTAATCGCATAGATTTCTTTGACTGGGTAACCAGGTGGTGGACCAAGGGAGCAGTTGATGTCGCCTACCTTGACTTCAGCAAAGCTTTTGACACTGTTCCACATAGAAGATTGATAAATAAGCTAGGTAGGCTCGGGGTGGGTCAGAAGTTGGTCAACTGGGTGGCAAACTGGTTGACTGGCAGAAAACAGAGAGTGGTGGTAAATGGTATACAGTCAGAAGAGATGCAAGTCACAAGTGGGGTACCTCAGGGATCAGTCCTGGGGCCAGTCCTCTTCAATATCTTCATTAGTGACCTCGCAGATGGACTAGAGGGTAAGGCTTGTCTGTTTGCAGATGACATCAAGATCTGCAACAGAGTAGATGATCCAGATGGGGTGGGCAGAATGAGAAGAGATCTGGATAAACTAGCAAAATGGTCAGAAGAGTGGCAACTGGGATTTAATGCAAAGAAGTGCAAAATCATGCACATAGGGAAGAGAAACCATGAAGCCACTTATAGGCTGGGAGGGGAGTTGCTGGCAGTCACAAAGGAAGAAAGAGACTTGGCATCATCATCACTGATGACCTAAAATCATCCAAGCAGACCTCTAAAGCAGTAGGTAAGGCTAGGGGGGTGTTAGGGTGTATTAGTAGGGGTATCACAAGTCGTAAGAGGGAGGTAATAATCCCTCTGTACAAGACATTGGTTAGGCCCCATCTGGAGTACTGCGTGCAGTATTGAGGCCACACCTTCACAAGGACATTAACCAAATTGAGGCAGTCCAGAGAAGGGCAACCAAAATGGTGCAGGGACTGCATCAGAAGACATATGAGGACAGATTAATGGAGCTCAATATGTATACCCTTGAGCAAAGGAGGGAGAGAGGTGATATGATCGAGACATTTAAACACCTTAAGGGCATAAACAAGGTGAAGAGTCTAACATGTTTAAATATAAGAAAAATAGCAGGACAAGAGGACACAGCATGAGATTAGAGGGAGGCCGATTAAGGGGGAATGTGAGGAAATTCTTTTTCACAGAAAGGGTGGTAGATGCATGGAATGGCTTACCACAAGAAGTGGTGGCTATGAATACAGTGCAGGGCTTCAAACAGGCATGGGATAGGCATAAGGGAGCAATACAAATGACTATGAATAGATAGGTCACTGACAGAGCAAAGGCCAATGGCACATTTATAAGGTAGAAAAAGAAATGGGCAGACTGGATGGGCCTTGCGGTCCTTATCTGCCGTCAACTTCTATGTTTCTATGTTTCTATGTTTCTATTTTTGTGACATCACCACATTACCGCAGATTATAAAAAAACTCCCCCTAGGACACAGCAATAGAAAATGCTGCATCACCATGTGCTGCTGCTTGTCCCTGCTTCTGTTCTATATACAGTACCTCTAGGTCATGCAAGTTGTTGGGCAGCTCCATGCAATGCACCTTCAATTTAAGTCAGAAAGAACCACATCCAGTGGTGAGTCCCAAGCAGTCTCATCCTCCTGTCCACCTGTAACTTGTTCACCACCAAGGTGCCTCCAGTTCACTCCCCCTACAAAGGTGCCCTTGAGTAAGTCCAGTCATACTTGTACTCATCATCACATCACCCCTGCTGTCAAAATCAGCATCCCTACTAGTGGGTCATGTTCTGTACCTGAACCGCCAGTGCTGTAAAGTTTGAAAGAGTGATTGTAAAAGGAGACTGAAGGTGAACCAAAGGACATCAATAGTCAGTAAGACAATATGTACATGGAACTTTTTCTTTTGTCAACCTTCACACCCTGTAAAAGAGTGAGCCACTGAAAGAAAGTCTTGTCAAAACACAGCAATTTTAATGTGAAATAACAAAATATAACAACAACCAGTACTGATCTCTCAGACAAAAACACTAACGGGAACTACTGTACCCACATAAAAAAAAAAAAAATAAGTGAACTATATTTACAAGTAAGTCCTTAAGTGCTCGTCAGCACTCATTGTCAGCAGACGCGTCAGCAATGCTCAGTGCTGGTAGCAGCTGATCAGAGCTGTGAACTCCCCCTGGTGGCAATTGCTCACTTGACAACCTGCAAAATGTGGGCAAATTCAGCCTCCATCTTGGCCTCTAGGAAGGTCACCTTTTTCTTTAACTTTCAGATATCTGTGCGTGTGGCATGGATATCATCCTGCATCTGGGTGGCAGTGGCTGGTGGGGTGCTGCCAGCTTCTTCAGCAGCTGGTGCTGCAGCTAGAGGTGGCACTGCCACTGCTCCTGACAACATGTCTTTGTGGTGGTGGGGGGGATTGCTGCTCTGGTTCCATTCTTGACAGTCTCTCGAGCTCCCTCTTTATTTTTTCAAGGCGGTGCACTGCCCAGGTGCTTTTCTTCTGTTTGTTGCTGCTGTGTGGCAGTGGCACTGGTGGTGGTGATTGCACTGTGTCAGTGTTCTCTGTAGGACTTAAAGAAATATGCAATTTCAATAGAATGAACTGTGCAAGTGTCAAAATAAAGAAATTTTCAGTAATTGTAGTACAGTACTCCTCTACTGTAACCTTGCTGTACCCTGCCTGAACTTATGCTGATGGTCTACACTGCCTTGCCCCTCGCCTACTCTCCTTGGTCCCTGCTGTGTATGTACCACCCCCACCACATCTCACAGAGGATAGGACCATTATTTGGGAAGTATGAAGACAATGATTATATGAAAGTTGTGGTTTAACCAATGTTTCAGCACCTACATGTTCCACTAGGGTGTCCCCTCTTCAGCCCCTCAACCACTGTCTCTATAAGACAGTGTACCATCCATTGAAAGCCCACTCCCTTACATTCATACACTTAGTATTTTTTCACCACCTCCACATATGTAATTCACAACATTGTTTTGCACTGCACCATGTGTATCCCTTTATGTAATGGGAATTGGGAATCTATCTACCAAGTGCATGCTGCTCTCACAGAGCACGACCCCTCCTTTCCAGCCTAGGATGACTGACTACTGACTACATTCTCTAGTGGACAAACCTGAGCCTCACATGATCCATGTGCTTTACTGGACTCACTTACCCATTTAGGATACTAAACAGTGTATGCTGCAACATATGCAGTGTGTGTGTATATAAAATGGGCAAGGAAATCCCTGTGCCCTGACTGGCTGAGACTTGGTTCTAGCTATGGCAGTAAGAGAGCACCACCAGTGGCTAAAAACAAGTCCCTGCCAACCATGGCAACTCATAGAATTCATAAGCCACTTACTTCCTAATTTCCATCATAAACATGGCTGCAAACTTTACTCATATATATATATATATATATATATATATATATATTAGAGGCAAAAAACTCCGTTTAATGCATTAGTTAGGGTTGTTCCACAGCGCCAAAAGTGAGGAAATTTGGTGTTAGGGTTGAAAACACCCCTTGGACCCCCCAACCGGCACTGGGGTGTGCATTGGGGTCATCAGCCCTAACTCTCACCCCATCACATGTGTAAAGCAGCAGAAGTATAGGAGAATGGGGTGAGAGTTAGGACCGACGACCCCAATGCTCATTTTTCCCGCAAACACAAATCGTAATGCGCATGGTGATGCAAAGCAAAACAGAAAGAGAAACAGCACTGCAGACAGAAATGTTAAAAACAATGCAAACGCAACCGCAAATGAACGCAGCGTAATGACATGGTGGCATAAATGAACAGTAAGTGAACGGCACGAAACCGCAAGCAGAACGGTAATGGTAACAGTAATATAAGCGCACAAGCTGGTTTTACCCAAAAGCTGCATAGAGAAAGACAGTGAGTACAAAGAATGTATGCATAATAATGGGTATCGGAGCAGAAAATGAGGACTCGGAATACTAAATAGGTTATATCTCAGGAACTGTACAACGTAGAAAAAAAATTTAAAAGTCATATGATTTACGACTGTCCTGGCTAGTTTTGTACTTAGTCACTATTGGGGAGCTAAGCATTTTTCTGACGAAAAGTCTGTATCTCACACCGTTTCCGAGATACAGGCCCTGAAAGGCGCAGCAAAGGCCGTAATGTTATCCTATGGGAAAAAAGAGAAGTTTGGAGTGCCATAACTTTGCCTCCCTGTAATATTTTTTCACCAAACTACTGAAAGGCACATTTGTGGGCTGTTGGCTGTCTTCCCTCCAAATTTCAGAAAAAAAGACCAAACCGTTATTTTGCAGCAGGGTGCCAAAGGATTCCTGTAATGCGTCGGGCATCGAAATGTTATCCTATGGGAAAAACTGTCAACTTTGGAGTGCTGTAACTTTGCCGCCATATAATATTTTTTCAACACAACACTGAAAGGCACATCTGTGAGATGTTGGCTGCGTTCACTCAAAATTTCAGCCCAAAACTCCCGTTCTTTTGTAGCGGGGTGCCAAAGAATTGCTGTCATTTCCCCACAGCCTAGAAAAGTACTGTCACAATTTGTGAAAGCTTTCGCAAAAATTTGCCACACTTTCGTGAGCACGAAAGTACTTTACGAAAGTACTTTTTCCAGAAATTTGAAAAATATATTTCTGGGGTGTTTTACCCCAAAATGAAGACATGGCTAGCATTCTCAGGCTCCGACTAGGCGAATACAAAAAGAATTAGGTTGCTAGAGGGTCCCAAATTTAAATGACAAGCATTTTTCTGATCACTAACTGAAAACAAGATGGCGGATTTGCGAAAGTAAGAGGGCCATTTGCGAAAGTAAAAATGCATTTGCGACACTGTCAAAGTTTTTGTTAGCTTTTCCCATTGACTTATAATGGGAAATTGTTTTTTGAATAACTTTTGAACCATTTAATATTTTTTCACGAAATCTTCAAAAGGTACATTGGGGACCCCGGCCACACGTTCCCTGTAGATTTCGGGCCGGTCGCGCAAACCATGCAACCTGTAGGCACAACCGTAGAATTCCAGAAAAAGCATAATAACTCTGCAGCCGTGTATCTGACCAGTGAAGCTTGGCAGATCCCAAGGCATATGGTTCTTGATCATGTATTCCAAATTTCAGGCAAATCTGTCAAACGGTTGCAAAGTTATTAAGGTACAAAATTTGGGGTTTAACATGTAAATGGCTCCTCTACCATAATAGACATACATATATATATATATATATATATATATATATATATATATATATATAAGTTCAACTAGGCCCTAAAAATAAAAGTCCTTTAAATTAAATAAAGTAAGTAAATAATTTAATGTTATTTTCACTCAGTGGCCCCTCCTTACACACATAAACAAATTTAAAAAGCAAGTACTATTCAGTTCCTATTGCTGGTGTTTCTTTGATGACCATGAAATATCCCCCTCCTATCCCTACCAATTTGCAAGGGAACTCCCTGCTCCTTACCTGGCAACAGATAAAATGGAGGTTCTGGCTCCACTTGAGACCTGTGTCTCTTTGTGTATGCCTGAGGAACTCTGAAAAATTTGGAATTCATGTAATTCATGTTGTCATTCCATGTGTGTGTGTTGGGGGGGAGCATTCTACTACTGGAATATTGCAAAGCTTTGAATTCTTCTGTTCCATGATAAACTATCACATATTATACAATGGCAAGAAAGAATCTTGGTTCATGTTTGGTCAGTTGGCTATCAGAGCAGGGATGTTATCCTGGCATACCATCCCTGCTGATTGTTTGTTGGATTTGGATGAGGAGCTCTTTCTCTTAAGAAACAAAAATATTTTTACACACTAACAAAAACATTCTTTAAAATACATTTTTTAATTATAAAAAAAACAATCCATTGTATAATAGGAATATTGCCCTCCAGGGTGGGTGTTATGCTGGGATAACATCCTTTCTTGGGTCTTGGACGCTCTCGGCCTGTGGCCTCGGGCCTAACCACCTAAGATGGGATGTCATCCTAGCATAGCACCCACTCTGTCATGCATTATTCCTTTAATATATTGAATATGAAGAAAGACAGAAGGCTGGCAGGTGAAAAACATCTGTGGAAGGAATATTTTACATTTATTTGCAAAATTGTATATTTTTTGTGGCTTTGAAAACTTTTAGTGTTCATTTTTTTTAAAGTTTCCTATGGGCCCAATTTATATAAGCAATAAGGCACTCTGGGGACATTGGCGGTACTAGGTTTCCCCCACGGTCAGGGAGCTGAAGGCATTCTGCTTCACCTCATGCTGCATTATTCCCCTGACTGTGAGGGAAACCTAGTACCACTAATGCCCCTTCGGGCCTTATTACTTCAATCTCTCCTCTGAAGGACCCCATAACTGGACATTGCACATAGTATCATGCTCAGAATGATGTGGTGGTGTTTGTCAGAGGCTGTGTAATGACTCATGTTTTTGACATAGGAAATGAAACAGCAGTAGCCAGTAGTCATGGGCCACTTCAAGGTGCAGCTAACAATACACTATTGATATAATACCATGATAAACATTCTTGATAATGATGAATGTATCAATAAGTTCTTCTGTCAAACATTTTATCACAGTACATGACTAACATTGAAGGACAAGACAATGGTACAGGGCTTTACAAGTGGTTACAGTGATGATGACTGTGCATCATGCCTGGGTTTGATTCTGGGCTGGCCGCCACTTGCAGACTCTGTGGCCTGCATGCCTGCAGCAAGATATCTATCCTCAATCTGCCCACCCCCCCTCGGTCACCTGCATAAAAAGTAGCTGTTTGTGCAGTACTGCACAATTGCCCTCTTCCTTACCAGGTTGGTTGGCTAACACAGAAATACATAGTGTTACAAACATGATTTCCTATCCTTATTAAAGTCTTCTCTGACTTCACCCAGTGATGGCAAGTTAGTATGGCTACCCCTATCACCCCGACAACAGGTTCTGCTGACTAGTTGCAGTCTGCAGATATCCACCTAATGGCCTATGATGGCCCTTTTATTTCATTGTCAGAGTTTGACCACTGTGCTATGACTCTGCAGGCTGTGATCAGCCCACATCCCACCTACCAACTAGCCATTCAGTGTTCAACATTCTGCAGATTCCAGCACACTCTCCACTAGGAGGGTACTGACACATCACAGTTCAGACACAGTGCCTACTGGAATGATGCAGTTTAGTCACATTGACATGATAATGACAAGTAATGAAACTGTTTGGGGTAGCCAAGGTTATTCCACTCCACTCCTTCATGTGGTATGACCTTGGCCATGGAATTAGTGGTACCATCTTCCAGCAACCATGGAGCCACAGCCACAGGTGGATAACCTGCACCAGACCACAAAGACCCTGATTTTAACAGTTGTCATCTGGTATTTTATAAAGAGTTGTAACTTAGAGGATCATATAAACGAGGTGATGGGCCAATGACATCCCCTGCCTGGTCACAATGATGTTGAGTTCCACACACCCGTACAACCGGTATGATCCACCCCCCACCCCACCACAACCACCATGATGCATTGATAGCACTGGAGGTGTGTTTTCCAGTGACTTGTGTCATTATTTACACAGGGCCTCTTTGGGAATCTCACTGATTATTTAGCACCAGGATGGGAAGGGGTTGGGAAGCCAGTTGTTCCTTACAAGCACTTCAACTTCACTACACAGCAAATCAAAACTTTTTGCAGTGCTACGTCTTGACTATGGTGCACGGCTGAAGGCCAGGTTCCAATGGTTTCTTGTGGTGCAACACCAAGCATGGCAATCTTTTCATTCAGTTCCTCATCACTACATTCAATTTGCTAACAATATAAATAGCTTACCAGACATGGACTCCCCACTGCTCCTGCTCGGTCCTCCTGCTCCTTCCTTTTTTTCCATTTACAGTTTATTGGTTTTACATCATACCAGACAGACAGTCAGGAACAGTTTCATTGTACACTGACAGGATACAGTGGACTAAGCCTGCCCCCCCCCCCAGCATCCCACCCCTGTATCCCTCCCCTCCAGAGTACAGCAATATTATACATCCTGATCAATACAATTCCACAGTTCCAACATTTCCATTTTGACAATATGACAAATTTACAGAGTCTTAATCAATGTTTTCTATTAGATTGTGAACAGAGTGTAGAAGGGGTCCCATATCTCTTTAAACCTGCCTAATCTATTGGATAGGTTTGCAATGGCCTTTTCTGTTCTCAAACTCGCTAGCAGCTCTGTTAGCCATTCTCCATATTTGATTTCTGACTGATCTTTCCAGTGCCTTAACACTACTTTCTTGAGGGTCATAGAAATCAAGGCCATATAGAATTTCCTATTCTTGAATCCAATGTCAGAAAAATCACCCAGAATACATATTTCCGGTTTAAAAAGGTCTTCGAGCCCCAGGATTGGGTCAATTTTGGTCTGAATGGCCGCCCAAAGAGGGACTATTTTGGGACAAGACCAGAAAATGTGATACAGGGTGCCTTCGCTATTAGAACATCTCTCACACATAGAGGAGGGAGTCAAGCCAAAACGTGCTAATCTCTCAGGAGAATAATAAAGGTTATGCAGAATGTACATCTGCATCAGTCTTAATCTGTCTTGTGTTATGAACCTATAGCAGTTAGACCAAAGTTCCTCCCAGTTAAGGCTATAGCCTGGGAAATGGGGGGACCAATAGTGTGTCGGTCCAAAACTTTCAGGGTGTAACCAGTTGTAGACAGCACCATAGATTTTGGACACCACATTCTGAGATCCCAACAAGCGTTTCCACTCTTCTATGAGGGAGGGTTTATTATTTGAGTCTAATTTATGTCCTAGAGTTTTAATCAATAAATGTCTCAAATGGATAATTCTGAAAAACAGTTTGGCAGGTACCTTAAACTTTTGCTTTATATCTTGGGCTGAAATCCATATATCCCCCTCTCCCTTTAAGACATACAGTGGGATACCTTTCAACTGGGGTAATCAAGCTACAGGGATGCATTTGCCATCAATCCTGAAGTTAGGGTTATTAAACGGTTCTGAGTCAAATCTCCTGTATTGTTATATTTGAGGAGCAGCAAAATTGGTTGTGAATCCTGATCGACAATGCTATGGGGGTATTCTTTAATGTATTCGGAAGGAGGCTCTCTTTGATATGTAGTAGTGATTCTGGGTCTATACCATTACTTCTGATCCTCGTTTGCTCTATAATGAGCCATCTCGGGGTGTACTCGGTTGTTACTGGCTCTAACCATCTCAGGTATTTATTAATATGACTTGCCCAGAAGTAAAGCCCTATGTTAGGCAAGCGTGGGCCACCCCTTCGCTTTGGAGCCCCCAATTTGTAAAAAGCTATCCTTGGGGCTTTATTGGCCCAGATAAATTTTGTAAAAAGACTATTAACCTTTCTGAACCATGATATTGGTAGCCAAACGTTAAGCAATGCTAGAGGGTAGTAGAGCCTAGGAAATACATTCATCTTTAACAGATTGATTCTCCCCCAAATGGAGATTGGTAATGGGGCCCACCTCTTCAGGTCTTGGGTTATCACTTGACATAACGAGTCCAGATTTAATTTAATGGTATTACCCGATTGCCTTGTTAGTTCAATACCTAGATATCTCAGAGAGTCCTGCTTCCAGGCAAGACCTAGTTGTATTATATCTGTTTTATACAACTTATGATTGAGAGGGAAGACAACTGTTTTACTTACATTTAATTTGTAGTTTGATACCGTACTGAAAGACTTTGTGATATTCAACATTGGGGGAAGAGAAGAGACTGGGTTGGCCAAATGAAGGAGCAGGTCATCCGCGTAGGCTGAGACCTTAACCTCACATGGATGAATTGGAATCTCTTGCACTTCTGGGCTGGCCTCCAGCCTACGGATCAATGGCTCTAGGTAAATGTTAAACAATAAAGGGGACAAGGGACAACCTTGTCTAGTACTGGAGTAAAGTGTGAACGGGTCAGAGATTACTCCGTTTCCTGCTATTCTTGTCCTGGGGGAGCTATAAAGGGATCCAATCCATGTCAGGAAGGTCTCAGGGAATTTAAAAGCCTTTAAAGTACTAAATAGATACTGCCAGTTAACCCTGTCAAATGCCTTCTCGTCCAGGAGACCAATGCGGCTGGATAGGGAGGCGTCCTGGTCGCCGAAGACTATGAGACAGGGTACAAAGTGATCCGATGAAGATCTACCCTCATGAAACCCACTTGTTCGGATCCAATAATACTAGGGAGAATTGTGTTGAGACGGCACGCCAATAATTTAGACAGAATTTTAACATCCTGATTTAGCAGGGAGACTGGTCGATAATTGGTAACCAACTCAGGCTCTTTTCTGGGCTTAGGAATAAGCACTACTAGTGCTTCAAACAGTGAGGCATCTATAGGGGCTCCTGACAGTATGTATTGGAACAGAGAGAACAACATAGGGATGATGGAGGCCCTAAATCTTTGATAAAAATAAGCTGAGAATCCATCAACTCCTGGAGTTTTGTTTAAAGGAAGAATGCTTATGACTTTAGATATTTCCTGAGATGTAATGGGTAATATCAACTCCCTTTGTTGTTCTTCGGTGAGGTTAGGCAGGTTGGCCTCTTGTAAATAATTATCTAGTAGGGACTGGGTTGGTGGGTTTGCCATAGGGCCATAAAGTTCTTTGTAGTAGTTAAGAAATTCTGATGTGCTTTCCTCTGAGGAGGTTTTCACTTGCCCATCCGATCTGGATTGGATTGATACTATATGTCTCGAGGACTCGTATTGTTTAATCCTTTGAGCTAAAGCCTTCCGCCTTCTCACCTTGGTCGGTAAATGATGCCTGGGTTTTAATAATAGCATATTCTGCTTTTTCCCGAAGCAGCTCAAGATAGGCTGCCCTTAATTTAATGAGTTCTTGTACTATGATTTCGGAAGTGCTTGGGGATAAGTCTTTTTCTATTGAACTTATCTGGGATAATAGTAGGGACATTTGTCTTTCCCTTTCTTTCTTCCTGTTAGCGGCTAGACTTATGAAGACTCCCCTTAGGTAGGCTTTTAAAGCACACCATTCTATATCCAGCCTCTGAGTGGTACCTTGATTGTGTGCTATGTACAGATCAATATGGTCCTGAACCATACAGGCTAGCTTAGGGTCTTTTAATAATTGGTCGTTAAGTTTCCATCTACCTCCACCTCTACTAGGAGGTTCAATAGATAGGTGACAGCAGACAAGGGAATGATCCGACGGGGGGCCAGGTTGTATTCGGACGTTGATGACTTGGGGTATGTACACTCGGGAGATAAGCACATAATCTATTCTGGATGATGTTTTGTGGACCGGGGAGGTGAAGGTATATTCCCTGTCAGTTGGGTGGAATACCCGCCAACTGTCGCAGAGTCCAAGTTGGTCCATAAGATCTCTGAGGGCACGTTGGGCCGGGGATAATCCCTTCCTGATACGACCATTCTTATCCATTATTGGGTCATACACCAAGTTGAGGTCACCCCTCAGTATCATCGGGATCGAAAGGAAGGGAAGTAATGTTGTTATGATCTGCACAAAAAAGTTGGGAGAGTCTTGGTTTGGCCCATAAATGCTCCCTAACAGTACTTCCTTCCCATTCAAGAGACCTACCACAAACACAAATCTACCTTTCGGGTCCTTGACTATTTTAGACGGGGTAAAGGGGAGCTTCCTATGAATCAAAACCATTGTACCTCCTCTATTCGTAGAGCTCTCGGCTGCAAAGACCTGGCCTACCTGTTGCCTGCGCATTTTGATGGCCTCAATATCTAGTAAATGTGTCTCCTGTAGGAAAGTTATCTCTGCCCCGATCAGGTTAAGGTGCTTCAGGATCAAATATTGCTTAACCTTGTGTCTAACTCCTTTTACATTCCAAGACACTACGTTCACTATCTTAGCCATTATTCTTTTTCTGACATGGGCATATCCGTAGTGAGACCCTGCTGGTATTGTAACTGGAACAAACTGAACTTTGCTGTACTTCGCCCTTATCTATCTCTGTCCTATTATCCTCTCATTCCATAATTCCCCTTATTTAACCCTCCTGGAGTGAAACCCCTACTAATACTGACTGTTTACTAATTACCCCCACTCTGCTCTCCCACTGACTTTAAAATCACTCCTTGCTACTCCCCTGTCCATTCCCTCCCGCCGCTAGATATCTATTTCCCTCAGAATCACTCTAGTATATCTCACTATAGATCGGGTTAGTACTTCCTTAACTGTCCAACTGTTCTCTCTAATTCTGGAGTGAAACGGTATCTCTATAATGAAAAACGAACGAAAGAGAGGCAAGAGCTTGTTTAAACCATATGATGGCACTTTTAATATGTCATTTTTCGGTGCTGAGACCCGGTCTGGTTCGAATCCCTCCCAGTACAAGTAAATTTGCACCCCTCAATTCTTGTCAGTGTCCCCAAACTGTATCTTAACCAGGTCCCAAAATATTTCAACCGTATCAGGGGAACCTTCTGCTTTCTGATTTGCAGCGTGCATCTAATCCTATAACCTAATCTAACCTAATTCATCATAGCTCACTTGAATTGCCATATACATTACTACTAAACCAAACCAGTGACATGCTTCTTGGTCTGCAAATTATAAAACTGCCCCCAGCACTGTTTGGATTGAGCAGCGCTACCGGCCATGCAATCGTAAGCACACATCACCTCTATGATAGACTTATATCTATGTATTAACACTTTCACTAGGATTAGCAAACTTGTTAACTCTCCCAACCCAATATGGCTACATAACTGAAATTGTTCAAAATTTAATCAAAGTACATATTGACCGACTTTCCATCCTGTAGAAAAGCCTCTTTCCCTGTCCTCTGGAGTATTATGCAGCCGTGTCTCTTACTCACAGTTCCTTCGTTTTTGAGCCAACAAACATCAGCGTGCTCTCCCCAGTAACGAGATTCCGTACTGCAAGAGTCTAATGTTACCAGTTCATAATTGTCACCCAGTCTTCTCCTTTTTGCAGTACTTTAACATGCAGGACTATAAACCAGAACGGTGATATACTTCTTAGTCTCCAAATTATAAAATTGCCCCCAGCTCTGTTTGGACTGAGCAGTGCTACAGGCCATGCAATCATGAGCGCAAATCAACTCAATGATAGTCTTAACTCTTTATATCGGCTTCCATCTGGATTAACTAACTTTTAAACTCTCAAACCCGTTAGACTGTATAACTAAAATGTCAAGACTTAATCAAAGCAAATATTGACCGACTTTCCATCCTGGAGAGGCCTCATTTCCTGTCATCAGGAGTATTTTGCAGCCAAGTCTCTTACACACAGTTCCTTCATTAATGAGCCAACAAACATCAGCGCTCTCCCGGTAGCGAGATTCCATACTGCAAGAGTATAATACTACCAATCGTGATTGTCACCCATTCTTCTCTTTTTGCAATACTTTAACATGCAGGATTACCAGATCCCTTATTAGGATTTTAAGAGCAGAACGACTACTTACCCTTTGGGTTATAATCTGAACCACTCCGACATATCTTTCACTATCAATCGCACTGAATCAAGGAGATCACTTCTCGGTATTCCACCCATTCTCTTCAGCGATTTTTAAACAGTTCCGGCTTGGACTTTTCTAGTTCCATTCTGGCTACTTCCACTTCTTCAAAAGTAGCCCACGATCCTTCTAACAGTACTTGAAGCTTGGCCGGATACCCCATTCTGAACTTTATTCTGGCTGCAATTAACTTCGACACTATGGGGTGGAATTGAGTGCGTCGGAGCCGGACAGATGCAGGGAGATCCTGTGTTATTCTCAGTTTTGCTCCTTCCCAACTGATTTCTTTCATTTCCTTAATTTTCCCTAATATGTGTTGTCTTTCTTGGAAGTTCAGGAATCTACAGATGATTGGGCGAGGGAAGGCCTCTGGTGGAGGCATTGGCCTTAGAGCTCTATGAGCTCTTTCGATCAAGTAAACTTTCCCAAAAGGCGATGGACCGGCAAGTTTTTCTACCAGCTTCTCCACAAAAATGATGGTGTTATTTCCTTCTTCTTTTTCTGGTATTCCCAGAATGACCACGTTGTTTCTGCGGCTTCTACCTTCTAGATCCTCCAATTTCGCTTCTAACTTCTTGATTCTGTGCCGCATATCAGTTGCTTCTTCATTAGAGCGGTCCGTTTTTTTTCTCCAGAGAAGTTGTGCGGGCATCATTATCTGTGATCTTAGTGGATAGGTCATCCAGCGTCTTGGTTATATTTTTAATATCGGTTGCCAGAGATTTGACCTCGTCCCTGAACGGAGTGAATTCGGCGAGAAATCTCTCCAGCGTTAGGGGAGCCCTTTCTTGTTCTTTCGTCCCTATGGAGCTTAAAGCCGCAAATTTTCCTCCGTGTGTTTGTTGGGCCTTAGGCCTCTTGCTTTGCTTCTCTGGTGAGACTGGTGGGGTATGTTTAGGAAGGGCTAGATGCATTTCTGCTTCCATTCCTGCAGATCGGAATCTTCACTCGGCCTTAATCCGTGCCGTGGCTGTCAGGTAAATCTTTTTTTTACTCTTTTAATATTTAAATTTGTGCTTTTAGATCATCAAGCGGCAGGAGCTACACTGGAGAGCTGCTACTCAGCGTCTTGCATCACGTGGTCCCCCCCTCCTGCTTCTTCCATGCTGTCGCTGGGGGTGGTGGCATTGTCACCAACAGCAGCAGCACTTGAAGTTAATGTGGCACCTGTTCCAAATGGAGAGGAATACTTCAAATCACTGATGACAGTTGGAAAACATAACATTATATTAGCAGTAATCAAACACATTCCATCGTATGGGGAAGGCCAAATGCCATAGTACTTAACTACGGAACACCACCGATAATTCCATGGTTGAAGAAAGGTCAGGAAGATACACACTAAGGGATACACCAAAGAAAACTGCACATCTACTATTCAAATGAGGAATGCTGTGATGGAAATGGCCACAGAGTGGCATGATGGCTCAGAGTGTGTGGACTAGGAATCCAAATGTACACAGTACAGCACACACATGCAGTGAAAGACAGAATTACTCCCTCCCTTCTACAGGCATGCTGCCATGAGAGGGGATGTATGGAGCAGTGGGCAGTCCTGAGCACTGACCACTCCCACTGAACAATCTGGATGAGGATGCAGATGGTAGGCATCACTGTGACATATGTAGCAATTTAGAGATAGTCACAGTGGAGACAGTTGCCATGCACATGATTGCAGTGTGATGCAACACATGTTAACAATGTCAAGGTCAGACAACAACAACCAACTGAAAGGAAAGCAATCCAAAACAGATGCCATATCATTTCAGTTCATGCACCTGTCCATAGAGATCCATGTACTATTGAACATGGCAGTGTTGTGGCATGCCCATGGATGGATGACAGCACAGACACAGTACGACCATGATGTGGTGCACAGATATGATCACTTTCACAGAAGGATTGTACTAGTCAGGTCAGGTCAGGTCAGGTGTCATCCATCCTGCATGCCATCATAGCAGGCCACGTATGGTAAACAGAGAGCTACTTATTGTTATTAACATGTTGTTGACAGTGGATGACAACATTGCATGCAATGTATCAAGGTAAATGTTATTTATTTATTTATTTTAATTATTTATGACAATCAGTGCTGGAATTACGAGGGGGAAGGGTGAGGGGGATTTCCAGGCCTTAGTGCCATCACGTTTTGCAGTAACCCTACCCCTAGTAGCTCAATGTCATGCATCACTGCCATACAGTCTTGAGTTGTAATGGGAAGAGGGGTTGTATTTAACAGTTGTCCCTTCATGGGCCACCCTAGCTCACAGTCACAAAGATCATGAAGTGCAGTTCTAACACTGACTGATGAAAATAACTTTGAGGGATCAAATTAGTATACTTACTAGTGCTGCTATCTTCCTCCACTTATATTCTTTTCACTGGGGATTCAGCAGATGCTGAGGCCTCCTGCTGCTGTCTCCTCCTCTTCTTCTTCTAGGCCCCATGATCACCAGTGGTCGCAGTGCCACTGAGTATCTCCAACACTTCAGGGTCCCTCCATTGGATGTTATCCCATTTTTACTTCAGTTGTCGCAAAGTCCTGGGAACGACTTCACCTCCCACTTTGTCCAGGGTGGCCTTGATGGTGGCCCACAACTTCTTCCTCTCCTTCACAGGGAGTCTCTCTGGCCCATACAGTCCTGCCACATGGGTGGTGACCTCTCTCACCAACACCAACACCTCACTGTGGGAAAAGGGGGGTGCAACTTTCTCCACCTGGCAGTGGCAGAGGAAGTGCTGGCCTGCTGATCCAGATTCAGCTGCGCTGCTTGCAGAGGTGGCGCCACACCATGACCCTCCGGCTGCTGCTGACCCACCACCTGCCCCTGCTGCTGCTCATCACCACACAGCTGCTCCTCTGCCTCCCGGCTCCCAGTACTGCCTGCTGCTGTTGGTCTTGATGCCATTTATAAAATGAACTCAAAACACTTCAGAAAAAAAGTACTCTCTCCATACTTATAGTAATTAAAAACTGCAAATAAAATAGTTTCTTTAATCTCTCTATCTCTCTCTCCAACTTTCTCAATCTCTCTTTCTGTCTCCTTCTCTCTCTCTCTCTCTCTCTTATTTCTCTGTCTCCAAAACTCCACAAAATCCACGCCAAACAGGAAAACGCCGAAGGTACAACTTCCACCAGAAGATCCTCAGAATTTTTTAATGCAGTTAAATGAAAGTTTTGCCATTAACATTGGGATACTGTGTAAAAACAGTAGAATTATTTTACCACAGACATGCATAGAAAATACGTACAGTGCGGAAAACTTCAGCGCAACTGCGGGTTTTTGGCAAACATTCAGATACTTACCATGACATGTGCCATAATCTCTGATGTGTGGAGTCAGAATGCCACCATAGTGAGTGTGGAGGCAGATACTGTATATACACATTAATACGCAAATTATTTCCACTTTTTCAGACAAACTTGGCATTTGGGCAATCTGGACTGTGGATCTTTTTTCTGCAAATTACTCTAAAATATGCAGTTCATTCAAAAATCATGCTGTTCTTAGTCAGAAATTCTTGAAAGGTGCCAAAATGATTCCTGAACTTTCATGGAAACAAAATTCCAACTTTTGTGGAAATTGTGCCTGTGGAAGTTGTTTTTTTTTCACACACCCCATCACCTGGTGCCTGTGATGGCCCCATGACTGCTGCTCCCTCAACCTGTTCTGGTTGATGAACAGCTGCTGACACAAACAAGTAAAATTAGATCAATATGAGGAATTATTGTTTTGTACATTTTTTCAGTACACTAAAAGACAGAAAAATACACTTTCAACAGTCAGACTGGAAAGGCTCAAAGATGAGACTACCAACTGTGTCAACACTAGCATTTTGATTAGCTTCCATAAAAAAGGGAACGTTCCAGACAGGCCTATATGTGGAGAAGGTGTCAGGGTTTAAAGATTGCTTTTTTTTAGAACAGACATTATGACCACCCTCTTTAATGCCACAGGGAAACCACCCTCCCACAGAGAACACCTGATAGTCTCTACATCAGCTGTGCACAGGTAATCCTGGCAGTTTACCTTGTGAGCCTTTTAGGCCCTGGGTCCACTGCACAACAAGTGGGGTGCAGTCCAGAAATCAATCTTCACTTGTTAAGTGTGCTGGGGGACTCAAACATGATTGAAAACAGATGCCCCCACAGCACTTGTGCCTTTGGCAGTAAACCATGAAGTACACAGGTGTGTTGTAGCCATTCATCACCTGGCCAGACTCTTCCTCCAGCTAGGTCTCCATGATGGACACCAGATCTGTAGAGGAATCTGCAGTAAAGTATACCATTTTTATGGACTTATTAATAAGGGAGATGTCATTACATAAAATTGTCCAATGGGGAGAGAAGTACAGGCGGGTCCTATGGCCACCCTCTCCAGTGACAATTCAGAAACCAATGGGAATAAAGCATCCATGGTTACCAAAAGGTCACAGAGGCATTAATGAGGGCAAACCCTGATAGTCAACAGTCAATTCCAATGTTGTGACTCGTGCTGCATTACGACTCTATGTGGCTGATTAACAGACTGTTAATCTAACCCCTTGTCATGCCTTAAGGCTTAAAGTGTTTCATGTTTAATAGGAGTAAAAGTAAAAAGTGCAGTAACACTCCCCAACAGTCCATTAGAAAGGGCAACCACACTACCTAGGCTTTCCAAAATTGGGTGTCCCACCTTTGGAGGTCATCCCATTGATGCTTTATCTGCTTTAGCCTGTGCTGTGGTCCACTTTGTCCCTATTGCAGTCCATATGTGCTCCCTCAATGGGAAGGCAAGCATTTGTGGACCAAAGAGATCCCCCACAGTCTTGGTGACCTCTCCACCAAGATACTGGTCTCCTCAGCTGAAAATAGAGAAAGAGTCCCCCTGGAATGTGGGCAGCACTTTTATTAGTTGCTTTTGCCATTTTTTGAGTATTTAAAGATGCAATATTTAAGGGTGCAGCTGTTCATTGCTTCCCTGACCTCTAGCGCTCTCCTGATCTCTAGCTTGCACTTAACTTTCTTTTTTTTTATTGCATATTTTTCCCCTCTGTGGCTGGCCCAGGCTCAGTGGTGGCATACCACCTGTCTTTTTTTTCTTTTTTTTGTTAATTTAGTACTCTTATTGATTTTGTTCCCCTTTTTCTCCCATACCCAGGACCCTGGCAGACACGTACGTGTACATACATAGAGGTGTATGCACACACTGGGTACCGGCTGTGCCCCTTCCACCCCACCCCTGGTTATTGCCACCGCACACTCGCACCTACCCTTCCCACTGGACCTCCACCAGGTGGGAGCTGAACTACAGATAACAGTGGATTCTAACTTCTGGAGTGCTGGCTTTATTATTTCTTTCATCTAGAGTGGCTCCTTTTACCAGCACCCACTGTCCTTGGGCTGTGCATAACAATAATTTTCTTGTCGGGAACTATGGAGGGTGTGGGCATCCAGCCCAGGAGGGGAGATCCACCTTACAGCTGCTCAATCCTGTTCCATCCCTCCCTCCCACCAGCTCTCCAATGATTCGAGGTCATTTCTGAACCCAGGTCACCGGTGCAACACGAGGTAAGGCGTCCAGCACCTCAGCCCTCAGCACCAGCAGGATGGCTGCATAACGCCTATCTGTAGTGCCCATCCCCCCAGGTGGGGATCATGCTGCACTGCAATGGGGTTAGGGTTTTTGCATGGTTGCTTTTAGGTACTGCATAAATCCCTTAAACCCACAGCTAAGGACCGAAGTCCAGGCAGGAAGCCATGTGGAGGCACGGCTTCCACCATGCATCTAACGATGTCCTCCTCTCCCAACACTACCCACTATTCAGGAGGGTTCCTTCCCCTTCCCAGGAGAGGAGAGCTGCCTAAGAGCGGCTCAATCGTACTCCTCCAGACCCCCCCCCGCTGACCCACTACTATCCAGGCTCATTCCCAAACCTGGGTCACTGTTGTAGCACGAGAAGTGGTGTCCAGCGTCTCAACCCTCAGCACCACTGGGCAAGCAGCTCTCATCTAACTTTCACTATCAATGAATAAAGTGTGATCATGTGAAAATGTACCAGAACCGAAGCATGGAATTCTGCTGAAACACTATGCATTCTGTGGTTTACCTTTAATACAACTGAATATCTGTAGTACTATTCCCATGCTTCTCACAGCACCATCAAAAAATGCGCAGTGGAATCCTATTCCACAGTAATCGCCAACCATGCGATAATATTCCACACAACTCAATGGACAAATCCTGTATGTTAAAAATAAACTTCTGACAATTAGAACATTTTTATGGACACCTAGGTGTATGCGTCCTAGTTATAAGGAAGCAAGTGGGTGCATTTTAATTTAAAAATTCACTAACTTGATTCCACACAAACTGCATGTAATGCTTGCAGAACAATTATCTGTAGAATACTGTGGTTCCATCGAATACAGTTCCGTCAACCACAAACCAGCAGAATTCTGTGGAACAAGCCAAACATTCCAATGTAAATTCTACTGTCAGGAAGATGCCCATTCCATCTTACTCCCAATACTGTAGTTTCTCATTCCACACTGCACTATTACTAACTAGAGAGCCAGTCTGTCACAAAAAAATGCTGAGGAACTGACTGGCTACTCTGACTCATTACCAAAGCATGGTTACTCTCAAATTGGTAATGACACTGACAATGACTGAATCTGATGAAAAAATACATGTACAGTACTTGACCTGTGCATAAAGGTCAATTTTATTGTCTATGTAAAATATGTGTAGGTGTTGCAGTGCTGCACACATTTGCTGTTCTTTTCAGCTCTGGAATATAGAAAGCTCTTCTTGATTTTGTAAATATCATAATGCTGGAAGCTGGCTGGCATGTGCTGCACTGCAGCAAACATTTGCTGTTTTCAGCTCTTTTCTCTGACTTAAAAAATGCGATAACAGCAACACCAAACGTAATAAAGGAAAAAAAAAAACTTTAAATGGAAATGGTATATTTGAAAGAGGGAATTCCTGCTGGCATAATAACATAAAATTCCTGCAAAGGGAAGAATAATAACAAACCACATTAAGTTGCAGACTTTGTTTAGTAAGGGTGGGTGATTGGGTTTTTAACATTTTCAATCCTCATACACGTTTTTGTCCATCACTGTCAGAAATTAGTAAAGTTGTCTAGTTGCGACTATACTAACAGACTGTAGCCAGAGCCAAAAGGGCTGTGAAGAGCTACCAAATGGCTAAAGTTACAAATGTTCATAGAAATTATGCAACGCCCAAGTGTAACTCGGCCATTTTTTGGAGGTATTGCACCAAATTTTCAACATGGCCTTTTTGGGACCCCTCCTCATGAAGCGTGCCAGTGTTATTTTGTTCACTTGTCCCAAAAGGTGATTTTGCTGAGTGAATTCGCTATTTTTTAATATTCTGAAATTGGTAGCGAACTTGATATGAGGTTGGTAAACTTTGCAAATCTTCAGGAAGTGTGACATTCCAGATTTTTACCAACATCACTGGCAAACTATAAATTTACAATATATCTGTCTCCAATACAAACACATTACCTTTTTGAGTTTTTATTTTGAAAGTGATTATTTTTGCTGTTGTACATGACATGGTCATAACAACAAATATAAACAGTATTTACAAGTTAAATATTTAAAATGCACACTACATATTGAAGTAATATTATATGACTATTAAGAAGTAATGGTCAAATATGGAAAACATCTTCTATTAAAAAAAAAGTCCATACTTTCACTAAAATATTATTTTGGATAAACATTTCAGTTAGCAATTTACTATTTTCTTGTTGGCACTGTATGGTGCTGTTCAGTCACAATCATCAAAAACTGGCATACTGCTAATTCAGTCCTCTTGAATTTATTTAGTCAGAGTACACGCTGCTGTGTGTGTGTGTGTGTGTGTGTGTGTGTGCAACCTGTCACTGTAGATAAACAAAATGCTATAGTCCCCAGTTTTTGGCAGTCTTTCACCATTCACCAGCACTAAATGCAGAAAGTGTAGAAAGTGGTGTCAGTCTCTTACCTCTTACCAGCACTAAATCCATCATAGTGTGGGTACATTTGCACTGAGCCTGCCTCACATGGCACTGCATCTGTGGATAATCTGAGGGCTTTATCTACTTTTTACCAGCACTAAATCCATCACAGTGGGTGAGTGGGGGGAGGCTGCACGGTACCTGTCCCTGTGGATAAACAAAGAGCTTTAGTTTAGCAGTCAGCAGTGAACCTGATTCTGTGGATAAATAGAGGTGTTGTAAGTCCCCACCTTTAACTAGCACCGGATAGCAAATATACCAAGACTGAATAGAAAAATATTTAAAAAAAAAAGAAGAAAATAGCTACAGCTGAACTGTCTGTAATCTGACATTGTAGTCTGCCTGACTGTTTCAAAGTTTCAATAAATTCCAATACAACAGATAATGAGTTATCCCCTAGGTTGCTGAAAGTCTGTAGCCCTGCAAAGGTTCAACAAATGTCCAAAAAGTGAGTTCCACAATCAGCCATTTTTAGAGCTACAGTCTGATCTCAGTAGGGCAGTAGTCTCTGCCCACAGCCCTAATAAGAGTAAACAACACAGTGTGTCTGTTAGCAAAATATTAGAAATGGATCATTTTATTCTGTGCTGCTAGCAGATAGCTGCTCAGCCTCAAACTGTTACTGCTCATATCTGAACACTTTTTTAACCTGACCTGCCCACTCTGACATGTGTTTCTTAACTTGGCTTTGCTAACTGCAGCTTAAATTCAAACAGATGAAGGATGCAAGCATCTGAGCTCCCCTACTAATTATGCATTTTTCTTTTATTTTGTCTTAGGAGTAAATCATTATTTCTCTGAATTTTATCCAAATCAAGATAAAAAATGGTGAGTTGGCAAATCCAAAGTGAAATCCAGTGGCGTGCAGCCCTACCGAGCTGTCAGTCGGTGGTCGGGGTGGGGTGGCAGGCGGGTGGGGTGCTGCCACCCGCCGGCTGACGGAGGGGGAGCAGGGCAGTGTGGCTCAGTGGGCAGGTGGGTTGGGGAGTACACTAGACCACCAGGGTAGTAGGGGTATTTAATGAGTTACAAATGCCAGTGATTGGGCAGTGATCGTCCACTGGGCCATCAGGCTGGACTGGGGGTTCTATTACTGATGCCCACTTACTCGGCTGAGGCGTCCACTGACCACCAGAGATATTGGACTTGGGAGGCTTAATCTTCAGGACAAATGCCTGTGATCAGGCACATAGAGGTCCCACTGGACCTGCGGATACTCAGGGGCGGGTTTTTTACCGCAGTGCCTGCGATCATGTCTGCAGGGGGGCATCGGTCCCGATGGCTGCTGCTTGGCAGGGCGCCAGGTGCAAGTCCTCAGGGATCGGCCCACCTGCATGCTAATGGCATGCAAATGGGGCCATGATGAGATGCAAATGGCCCCCTGTGCACCTCGCATAAATTATGGCCCCATTGGCATGTCCCCTTTTGAATATTGCAGGTGCTGTGCATGGTGCAATGGCATTTGCACTAGCGCATCTCCATGCTCCACTCTGGCCACTTGCGCTGGTGCAGTGCCACTGCGCCATGTACAGTGGGGGTGGCCAGGGTGCGATATTCAAAGCTGCTGTGCCATAGAGCAGCTCCGTTGAATATCCCCAGGCCACACCCCGGCACAACAAAGTTGAGCTGCGCCCAGGCTTGCGCCACAGCCTGGCGCAGTTTGAATATCCAGGGCTAAGTATACAGATCATACCACTCTCTTGGTAGTTCAATTTTGGACTAGCAAACTCCATTGCTAGAGTGGAAGTCATTGTCAATATGCACTATTGATGTAATTACCATTGGATTACATCGTGATACTGCAGTATTCTGTAGCATGTCACTGGTAGAAACTGTAATGACAGCATTCTATCCTGGCTCACTACTAGAGATGTTGCAAAATAAAATTTGCCAGTGAACTTTTCTCAAAATCGGCAATTTCGCTACACAAAATATTTGGCAAAATTCACACGTTTCAAGAAATATTTTGCAGGTGCGAAATGTGAACTTTTGCCCAAAAATTGCTAAATCTCACCCTAAAATTGTGACATTTCACCCAAAAATTATTCAATTTTGCATTTTGTGGCAAAATTTCACCATTTTGGGGTAAATGTCAAATTTTTGGGTGAAATTTCACAATTTTTGAGTGGAATTTTACATTTCACACCTACTAAATATTTCGTGAAATGAGCAAATTTCTTGAAATATTTAGCTTAACAAAATTTCTCAGTTTCACACCACACTACTCACTACACAGTATCTGAATATTCTGCCATCTGTCCTAACTTGCTCCCCAAGTTTCGATCTGTCCATAATTAAATTTATGCAGCACATTTTTTCCTATTCCTGCCAAAAGTCACTTTATCCTCTCCTTACAAGATTTCTAACAAGTGTTCTCTATTTAACTTGCCAGCTGTATCTCCCTTCCTGGCCCAGTTACCCTCCCTCCCAGGCATCCCAACTCTTCCTTTTTCAAATTGAACAAACTTTATTAAAATACAAGGACCTAACAGCTCAGGAAAACTATCAAATCCTGGATGTACAATGAAGAGACAATAAGGCAAGAATATAGCCAGAAATATACAATTTATAAGAAAGAAAACAATTAAGCCCTACACCCCTTCCCTCCACCCAAAGCCCCCAATCCCCCCCCCTCCCCATCCACCAGAGGATAACCAGAGGAACACCACAAAAGGGCCATAACTATGGAATTTAAGTGCAGTCTGCCACATTATAGTGAGGGAAAGACCTAAAAAAGGACCAAAATATATATCCAGATCATTAAAAGGAACTGTAGGGGCTCCCAGACCATATTGTATTTAGATAAGTTACCAGCCATACTGGCAATGAGGCGCTCAGCCTACAAGGCAAACAGTATGTCCCTGCACCATTTGAAAAATTGGGGTATACACTGGTCCAGTCAATGTCAGAGAATAATCTTTTTTGCACATGCTGAGATCAAGGCCATATGAGGTCTCTGGTTCCCAAGGAGGGTGTTGGTGTAGATGCCCAAAATACATACAATGGGAGTGAAGGCATCAGACAGTCCCAGTAGTGGATCTAAATGAGCATGGATTGATTCCCACAGGGGAACCACCTTTTCACAGAACCACAAAATATGAAGAAAAGTATCAGGCTCCTGACCACAGCTGGTGCAAGTGTCAACAGGTAATCTGCACATTTTGGGTAATTTGACTGGGGTATAGTAGAGATAATGTAATATATTGAACTGCATGAACTGCATCTATCCCACTTTATGAATTTATGCATATGCTTCCAGAGAATCAACCAATTTCTGGGGGGGGGGGGACATGGAAGAGATTGATCCCAACAATAAAACCTTGTACCCTCCCGGGAAAACAGAGATTCCTGTAATGACCGATACTGATAAGAGATATGGTGGGAAGTGGTGACCTTTTGAAAAATAGGAAAAATTGGATTATCTAAAGGATTAAGTCAAGGGCCATTATCAAAAAATTGTAGGAGCATGTGTGACAACTAAAAATAATGAAAGCAAGTGGAGGTGGGCCAGTTGTATTTGACCCGGGCTTCCTGAAAGAGTAACAGTTTTAGATTGATGATAAGATCCCCAACTGTGAAGACACCCAAGTTAGGTCAGAATGTCTTGGAGAGTGACTTACCAGCTATATAAAGATTTGGATTCCCAAAAAGGGGTTGAGCTGTATCCCTGTATGGACAGATCTTAAACAGAGAACAGAACTGGGGGTGGACCTGCAGGGAAGCTGCCAATGGTGTATCCCATAGGGGCTGGGAGAGGTTCTTCCTGAGGTGGTACAGGAGCAACCATATATCAAGCCCATAATTACTGCATAAAGCCCTCTCTATGTCACCCAGTGTGGGACATATGACATATAGAGGTCAGCCCCAGCCCTTACCGACCAGTGGGAAAGTTTGGTAAGGTGAAATGCCAAATAATATAGAAATAAATTGGAATCTGGAGCCCTCCATCCTGTTTATTGTGCATTAGCTTTGCTAAGGCTTGGTGGGCAGTCTTGCCCCACCACAAAAATACAGAAATAATTCTATGGACTCAATTGAACCACTGTTGGGGAATGGCAAAGTTAAACATCTGAAGGGGATATAGCAGCCTGGGTAAAATGTTCATTTTGACAATGTTCAGGCAGTCCCACATAGAGAGGTGTAATAAAGACCAATGGTCCAAACTGACTTTGATGAATTGCACCAGTGAGTTCAGGTTAGAATGCTGCATTTTAAGGGGGGGGGGAGTACTGAGGTATATCCCCAAATATTTTAGCCTATCATGTTTCCAGAGAAGGCCAAGGTGCTCAATATCTACTTTGAAAGTAACGTTATTGAGAGGTTTGACCGCAGTCTTAGCTAGATTTAGTTTGCAACTGGAGATGCTACCAAACTGAGAAATTATCTGTAGAGCAGCAGGCAGGGATGTGGCAGGGGATGAGATATGCAAGAGAATATCATCTACATAGACTGATAACTTTTAATGTATCTGACCAATGGTAATACCTGAAACCAGAGGGGAGAGGTTAAGTTTGCAATGAGGGGTTCCAAAAAAAGGTTAAATAAATAAGGGGAAAGAGGACAGACCTATCTGGTGCCCTGATGAAGAGTGAATGGGATGATGAAACACCATTACACATTACTCAAGCTGATGGGGAGGAGTAAAGCACCTTGACCCACTGGAGAAATTCCTGAGGAATACAATAATGTGGGGAGTATGGCAAACAGATAGTCCCATGAGACCCAGTTGAAAGCCTTTTCAGCGTACAGGGACACCAGAGGCACAGAAAGGAGGGAATCCCTGGACACTGAAAAGAGTTACGACAGTTTTCTGAGCTGGTTGGCTCAAAGTCTGCCTTTCACAAAGCCAACCTGATCCCTACTGATAAGTGAGTCCCACACCAGCCCAATCTACAGGCCAATACCTTGGCTAAGATTTTAATATCTATGTTAATAAGTAATATTGGTCTGTAGTTGGAAACCTGTAAGGGGTCCCTACCAGGCTTGGGAAGGACCACAATTGTTGCCACAGTAAAGGAGAAGTCACAGAGGCACTCCTTAAAAATATAATTATAAGTGTCAAGGAGAATAGGTGCCAGTTGTCGTTTACAAGCTTTATAAAAGTTAGTGGTGAACACATCCGGTCCAGGGGATTTATCTGAGGCTAGGGAATCGATGGCCTGAGAGATCTCAACTAAAGGCAGAGGAGCCTGTAGAATGGCTGCCTGTGAATCAGTGAGCTGGGGAAGGGGTATGTCCCCCAGGAAACTCTACAAGTGAGCAGGACAGAAGAGGGATGAAGGTGGAACATACAACTGCTGGTAGAAGGTTTTAAAGGAATTCACAATGTCTCATAGTGAGGTAAGAAGACTACTGGATTCAGTTTGAACTGAGGAAACAATCTTGTCCATAGCTTGAGACCGTAACTGGAGAGCCAGCAGTTTTCCGGCCTTTTCTCCTTGGTCAAAATACCGCTCTTTGGAGTGCAACAATAAGTGCATTGCCCGTTCCCCCATCAAGGTGTTATATTGAAACCAGAGACTTACCAACTGCTCCCACTTCGATCGTGAAGAGTCCTGAGAGACTCTACTCTCCAGAATTCAGATGAGAGTTAATAAAGAGGAAAGGGTGGCTGTGATCTGTTGTTTTCCATTTGGTTGATAATCTGATTAGTTCCCCTCTAAGAGCACACTTCAGAGCACCCTACAATATATCAAAAGTGGGCATGGAGGGAGAGTTAAATTCCATAAAAGAGTCAATAAAAGACTGAAGGTGCCCCAGTAATTCCCTTGATTTAAGGAATTGATTATTTAGGATCCACACCTTGTCCCTGATCAATGTGGGGATAAGAGTTAACCAAAGAAGGGCAGGGTAGTGATCTGAGATCATCTTAGCTGAATAGTGGCACAAAAGGATTCCAGGAAGATATTTTACCCCTAACAAAAAATAGTCTAGTCTGGAGGAGGAGTTATGCAGTAGGAAGTGAAAAGAATATTTCTGGCTATCTGGGCTCAATGTCCTCCATGGTTCCACCAGGTCCACTGAGTCCATTAAGTCCCGGAAAGCCAATTGTGCAGGAGAAAGGGACTGTTGGGTCTTACCAGTCCTATTCAGGTCATTACACAGAAGTAAATTCCAATCTTCCCCAAGTACAATTGGGAGAGAGAGCCAGGGAGACAAAATAGGCGCAAGAGTGGAAAAAAAGCTGGTCTTCAATGGTAGGACCATAAATGGCCACAAGAACCACTTCTGAGTGTTTAAGTAAAACCCAAAGCATGATATAATGGCCACAGGGATCTGCCACTTCCTGAAGGAGACGAAAGGGGATCCTTGGTGCTATATGCATTGACACCCCTTTCTTGTGTGAGTCTGAATGGGCTCCAAATGCCTGTCCCACCCAGGAGTGCCTAAAAAGGAGAACGTGAGATGAGAGCAGGTGAGTTTCCTGCAAAAAGGCTATGTCAACTTGCAGTTTGCTTAAATGGAGCAATATTTTGGCCTGTTTAATGGGAGACTGAGCATACTTGACATTCCAAGTACAGAAGTTATGGGTAGCCATGTCTAAGTATAAGATAGTAACAGGGTCTTGGGCCTAATTGCTGAAGGGCAGAAAGGGGAAAGGGAAAAGGGACCCGAACCCTTAAAGTGACTTAATCCTCTGGTGGCCTCCCCTACCTTCCCATACTAGCAACACAATAATACAAAACAGATGCATAAACCAGCAACCCCATAAACCATGATCCCCTCCACTCCCCTCCCAAACTGGATATGACCTCCCTACCACCCAGTCCGCCCTACCCTACCCTAGTATAGCCAAAAGTAATACCCACCATATCACACCCTCTATAACACTTAATAGGAGCCAAAATACCTCAACCATGGTAGGGCTCTCCAAAGGAAGATGAACAATCCCCATTCCTCCCAGCAATACAACTTGTAAGGTTGCTAAAGACCATCACCACTCTGCCAGCAACCCCCTCTCTTCCCCTCACCCCCCCAACTCATATATGTAATGCTCTCAATACAACCTATAGGAAGAAAAAAAGAAGGTATCATTAGCCAACAATATTATAGTATAGCCACATTAAACCACTTCAAACCCCTGCTAGAAAATGCTTTAACTAATAGTCCAACAATTATAATAGTAGCATCAATGGGAACTGCCACCTGCCTTCCTTCCTTTGAAATGAACAGCCTCAAGTACAGTGATCCCAAAATGGTTGCATTTTTGTTCAGTGAACACTTCTGCAACCATGAGAAATACAGACTCCCCTCATGTGGCACAGTATGTGCTCTGGATTCCAGCATGCCATCTGCTATTTTAGTTTAAGAAAGTCACATGACGGAAGTCCACAAACTGCTCTTTCATCTAAACTCTTGCAAATTGACTGGTTATGATGGCCTAATTACCAAATTCCTTAAAATTCCATCCACACAAATTGCTGTCCCCATTTCCATAATTTTTAGTCTTTCATTTGAGCCCCCAAAATCTCTTAGATCTGGAAATCAGCCTCTGTAGTACCATTGCACAAGATGGGCAAGCAAACTGTCCTGGACAGTTACAGGCCTATTTCTGTACTATCGGCTTTGACTAACTTGCAAGAGAGGATAGTACATAATCAGCTCACTTCCTACTATGACCAGCATAGGCTACTCTGTGTGGAGTAACACAGCTTCAGGAAGGGACACAGAACATGCATCGCACTTGTTAGATTCAAGAACACAGCGCACCATGCAATGGACAATAGCTTGCTGACTGGTGCCATGTTCTTGGACCTGACCAAGGCCTTCAGTTTGGTGGACCATGATTGGCTCATACAGAAGCTGACTGGGCTGGAATTGGGGGGCAGAGTTACTCTGTGATTACTCAACTATCTGCAAGGCAGAGCACAGTTTGTCAAAATTGGTTAAGTCTTGTCAGGGGTGAACACTATCTCCTGTGGGTTCCCCCAGTGATCCATTCTAAGCCCTCTGCTATTTATTGTTTTCATCAATGACCTACTCAAGATATGTTATACTGCCAAGACCCTTCTGTATGAAGATGACACAGTCAATTTTTTAAGTAGGAAAATCATCACTATCAACTAAGCCCTTAGGCACAACTTCCATCCCCTTCAGCAGTGGTTCATAAATGATAAATTGGTTCTAAGCATCCCTAAAAAAAGCCATGTTATGTGGCTCATCCCCCAAAGGTTAGATTTTCCCCAAGACTTCATTATCTCAATCTTAGGTGGAGTGAAACTGGAACTAGCGAATTCAAATACCTTGATGTTACCAACAATCACCACCTCACATTTAACGCTCATGTAACCAACATCATAAGACCTATTCATCAAAAACAGGGTCTACTCTATTGTATTGCAAAGCACCTGCCACCCAGCACTAAAGTCAAAATCACCCAAAGTTACACACTCCCCCTGGTGAGTGTGGCTCCATCATTACGGATGCCACTCCCCTTCACACTCCAGGCAAAGAAAGGAGTCTTAAGGCTGCAAAATTTGCATATTTACAGGGCCCACAGTACCATCACTGCTTCAACTTTGAATGACGTCGCTGGTTGCAACCCGAAACTAGAACCCAATTAACCCTAGTGAGTTCCATGTACAACATTCTACATGAAAGTGCTCCCCAATGCCTATCCAAGCTACTGCATTCACCATGTGTGGACTATGTCTTCTCTTGCTTCTCTGTAAACAATCTATTTAAAGTTCCAGTCATGTGCACAGGCATGAGCCAGAACTCTTTCAGATACATAGCAGCATTGTTCTGGAACACCACCCCTTTCACTAGCAGTGTTGTCCCTTCACCTAAAATGTTCACTGCCAAGCTGAAAGTACATCTTCAAGAGTCTAACATCTGTACCTGCTTTGTATGACTTGCAAAACACTGTTGACTTAATGTGCCACCTACAATAACTGCACATTAGCTTTGCACCAAGTCACTTCATTTTATATTGTGATATTTATGTTCATATACAGTACCTGTTCCACTGTCTTTTGTTCTGTACCCTTGTATACCTGACCAAAAAATAAATAAAATAAAATGCATTATTTACAGAGCTCCACATTTACATTTTACATCTACAGTCTCACAGCATTTATTCCCTCGGTTTCAGATGTCAGAGAAATGCAATTCTATGGACCTACAGGGCCTGCCCTGTACAGTAAACTGCCCCTCTATATCTCTGACTCTCTTCCTGCCTCCTCACCAAGTTACTATGAACTCAGATGCCTTTCCTTGTTCACCTTGTCTGTTCCTAAGATTAGGACACATTTTGGTGTAGCCTCTATAGGTTACGCTCTTCCTGTACTATGGAAAAAAATGCAAAAGACCATAAAGCTTGTAGTGCCTGTAAACATATCCCTATTTAAGGCTCTGTTGCACCACAAGATCAGTGAAAAATGTGAGTGTTTTAATTATCTTCCTCCTTTAACACCTCCTTCCCCTTCCTTTCATTGCCCATGCCCTACTTTCTGCCCCATGATCCCTTGCACCCCTCCCTCCTCTTCCTCCTCTGTGGCCTACCTTTTCTTTCAAACTGGATAACTTCTTTTGAATTAGTTATGTATTTCAGGGTTATCACTTGTTCCTACAGTGCATCTCCTGTAATTTATGTACTGTCTTGTATATTTTTCCTCCTATAGAAAAAACTCTGTGGCTAAGTGTATCAACATCTCTGTTATTGACTCATTTAATCTTATGTACCTGCTCTGCATTGCTTATTGTTGCACTGTTTGTTTCAAATATTGGTATTTGTGACTTATTACTGTTGTACTCAGGTCCACCTTGCAAATGAGCATGTCTCAATGGTGTATTTGCCTGATAAAATAAAGATGATTGATTGACTGATTGATTATGATAAATGGTCTTGTTGACAGAAAACATCAGGATGTATGAGAAACTGAAAGTATGATTTTTAACATATGGCATAACAACTGAGCGATATATATTCACCATACAGTAGATGCAATGGATCATTTTGTATGCCTTTTGGCAGTTGCATGGCTTGCAAAATGTTTATACATAGGTGACATGAATTGAGAAGGCTGCCCACATACTTCACATGGAGCAGCAATGCATTCCAGCTTTTAGGCACTGCAATGCTAAATGTCTTTTCAGCTATTATTCCCTTTGCTTTGGAACATGGAGGACCTCCCTTGTCTGTGACCTTAGCCTGTAAACAAAGATGGTTTTGGTGAACAGAATACTAAGTAAGCAATAACCCATGACAGGGTGTGCTGTTATTGGGGATTAATGCACATCCGGAAGCGTTGTGAGGCATGAGGCCATATGCCAAGTGCCCTCACAGCACCCAGGTGTGCATTAATTCCCAATAACAGCACACCCTGGAGTGGGTTATTGCACTTATAACTTGGGGTCTGCAACAAAAAGAAAGGGAAAATTGTCAATAAATGTGTTTTTTAGTCTTAAAATTCCAAAAAAAGTGATATATCCTGCCACCTCGTAAAATAGTCCCGAACAAAAAAAAAAAACACATAGTCTGCTACTTATGCACATACAAATGTGACAGATACACTACTGACATGATCTGTCACAGTTGCTTCACTGCTGCTCATTGTCACATACAGTGAACTGCTTTTCATAGCCATGGCATGGGCAACAGAAATATTGCCAATCTCCAAAGCCTACACTCTCACTCATGATTCACTGTGCACTTGGTCCCTGGAGATCTGCAGAGTGGGTGGAAGGGCAGCCATACAGCAGCTCTTGGAACCTTACATGTGCGTGTGTCTCAGTGTTCCTGCTACAGATTCAACTAAAGAATGGGGATATAAGCACTGGCTAACACAATGTGTGCTACGTGCAAGGAGATCCACTGACAGCAGGCACAGACAGAGAAGGAGGGAGGTTGCCCAGTAAGTGGACATCTGTGGCGCAGGTGGGTGGGGAGGAGCACTTTACCACTGTGGGGACAGGAGCCTGGGCTAGTGCAAACACAGCACTTGTCGTGCTTCACTTTTCAGAAGCACTGTGGCTGTGTCACTGTTGTTGGGCAAGTGCACTCTCTCTGGCACTGCTCTCGCTCAAGCAATGGCTGCTGTTCACTTTTGGGATCTCAGGAATATAACAAGATCTGCTCTGCCCACTGATACTGCTGCCTGCCCCTTCACACCAAGTGTGTGTACATTGGGGATTAATCAATGGCTACAGACAGAGAGTCAACCAACTAACTTTCACCAACCCATGTTAGAATGTACAATACTTTGGGGATGTGCCCTGAGTACAAAATATTGTGCAGTGCACCTCTCTTCTATCCTGGAAGAGTTACTGTAGGATACCAAGTGACTTATCTTGGTCACAGAAATGTGTTGTGAGCCACACATACAGTGTAAACTTGCATGCTTGGTTGCAGAAGACAGCTTTTAAAAATGTTGCTTGGCATGCCATTCTGTAGACCATATCAAGATACACATTTAAATGTGTGTAATCCTGGACAGAACTATGTAGCAAAAGGATACATCACCTTCATTGTGTATATAGGACCTGGAATGCAAAGAGACATGAAAAAAGTATTTATGAGGCTTAGATGAGAGAAAAAAATGTTTAATGGGCTGATTGATACACAATATAACTTTATCCGTTTGTAGCTACGCCCCAAAAGAAAATCAACATTCCAGTGATACTGAGAGATGTCAAGCTGTCCCAAGCAGAAGTAGGAACCCACTGAAAGAAAGATGTGGTGTCTCAGCTCAGCTATTGTGTGTAAATAAATTGCCTGTAAAGCACTTTGTGATTCGGTGCATGAAAAGCCCTGTACATAGTGATATACATGTCTACAGTTCACACACTACCAATATTTCATTAAAATACCAATGGTACAGCCATTCCAAGATGGCAGTATGTAAAGCAGCTTAGTCAGAATGGTCTGCATGAACCAAGTGAAAAATACGTCTTTATAGCTGTTTATTCAATCATGCAGTAACAAAAGAATAAATAAAATAAATCGGAAAGTAATCATGAAAAGCCAAGTTACCTGGCAGGAGCAAAGAATTTGTTTCCCCCTTCCGAGGTCCACTCTACTAGAACAGTGATTTCTGGAGCAAGGCAATTATACTGCCAGTGCATCAACCTCCCAACAGGCTACAGCTCAGCAGAGCCCAACTCCCTCAGCCAACTATCGGGAGCAGGTACATTGGAGGTGTAGCAGTCTGGTCACTATTCAGAAAGTCTACAGAATCTACACTTCTCACCACAGTTGATATTGTCTCCTCTGGAAGCAAAAGAAGAAGCAAAAGAGTACATGCTTGAAACTCTTTGGTGTGCTCTTGATAAATTATTGATGTGGACTGAATACAGTCACTACAGGTTTGATGCCCTTTTATTGAATTGTTTATAATCTGTGATAAACCAGGTTATTTCCACTGCTGAGGTAACAGGGAAGGATGTGGCAGTGTACACTGTTACCTTGCAAAAACAAGATGCTAAAATTGCAACTCTGGAGGCTAACTGCCACAGTCTGATGAAAGACATAGGTGTACTTGAAATTCCAGGCTCAGAATTTACAGATACTAGAGAACTGGTGAAAGGTATTAGTGTCCACTTTTGATTTACCACAAGAAAATCCTCTGCTGATAACACGTGCCTTCAGAGTGCCTAAAAAACAGCAGGATCCAAATGGTTTGGTGAAATCAACAATTCTAGACACATTTGCTTTTGACTCCAACAGAGACTTTGTTTTTAAATTGGCTAGACTCTGGGGATCGTTGGAGTATAGAAGTAATAAGTATTACATCTATCCTAATTTCTGCTATCCAACCCAGCAGTGTCAGTGAATGTTCCTGGCCTATTGCCAGGAAGTCTTAGCAGTCAGAGTTCAGTTCTGTTTGTTGCCACTGGCAAAAGTAAAAGTGACTATGGATGGTAAATTCCAGATTTTCTTTTTTAGGTTGAGATCAACTAGTGGCATACTTGAGGGAGCACTGCTCACCCCAGGAGATAATCAAATCTCCCATGCCTTCTGGGAGTGAGGTGTTTTAAAATATTGAGAAGATGGACTTTTGCTTTTTTGTTCTCATTTTTCTGATTTTGATTACCACTGCACATTCCTGTTGATGTGCTTGCCTCTTTGACATTTCTGTAATTATCTCTAACAGGCTGAGGGGAGTAGGCACTGGGCTTTCACAGTAATAATGTAGAATGGAATGATAAAGGTAAATGTCTCTGCACATTGTAGGATTTAATTTATTAAAACTGAATAATTTTTTCCAGGAGCTCCCTCCTTATGAATTGGTCTAGCAATATATCCAGTATGTTTCTTTTTATTACAAATGACTCCCCTTTATTGATTTTTTTATTACTATAACATAATAGTTGTGTATTACATGGGGAGTGAATTTCAAATGCAGAACAAATGTAAATATCAATATTTTTGTATTAACATATAGAAAAAATCCAAAACTAAGGCATTTTAAAAATACCAGTGGTAGTAATAGGTTTCAAATAAATTTTTTTTTTTTTTTTATTTTAGTCTTTGGTAACCTGATAAGGCCCACTAAGCACAAGTGCCTGTTTTCAGGGCGACCTGGGAGCACTGGGCGGTTAAGTGACTTGCTTAGAGTCACACAGTATGCAAGTGGAGGTTGTGAGAACCAAATTCAGGTCTGGTCTGCTGGGTGTATCAAGCTTGTTCACACCTCATTCCTCTAACCTCTAGGCTATAGTACCAGTCCAGTTTCAAATAAATGTTTCTCACTTTGATTTCCTATTTTCCTCAGTAACATTGGTTCTTACCTTTCCTCCACTACAACTTCTGGAATGTAGGACCACAAGGAGTGTTATCTTGTTTCCGCAGCAATAACCTGACACAGTGCCATATAGAGCAGTAAGCATCTTTGGTCACTGTGGAACCTCAGAGGACCAAAGCAATGGTGCATACAGTGCACTTATTTTTTTCAGTGAAATTGTCAGTTGTCCACTGCAACCTAATGTATAAGACACCCATTACCAGCAGAAATAAAATACCCAGAACGCAGCTGAATACAGAGACAGTTGGAAAGAAAAGCAGTATGTGGGGTTCATAAACAAGACAGGGAGACTTATCATTTCCAGTTTGTTTGTTTCTTGTAAATCTCTCCAAGGCCTAGGCATGCATGCATTACAAAGCATAACAACTTATGCAAAGCAATGTGGTTATGCAAATCATTTTGTTTGTCTGTATATGGGGGGATTAACTGTATAAAGCATCTCAACTGGCACTACATTCTCCATGCCATGTCAATACTCAGATCTCACCACAACCAACTCATGCACACAAAACATAGCAATAACATTCAACAGTTGCACAAAAGAGTATGCATAACTCCAAAAGATGTTACAAGCAATCCTTGCCTCCTAAAACTATCCCTTCACATACTTAATATATCTTTGCCAGTTAGACACAATATGTTACTTGAAGATCATTGTCATCTGGATCTGATCTGCTAGCTAGAGGATAGCAGAGCAAACATCATCTATCTTTTCAGTGGTTATTGGACTCAAAGGGTAAACGGGTCATCATCATGGATTAGAACAATTTCTGGTTGTCATCAGAACTGGAAGCAACACTGTAGCTTCTGTGCTTCATCCAGCATATTGACGACAACATTCAGAACAGCCTCATTTACTATCTGCAGTCTGAGGCTCTTTACTTGATGCTGTACACATTCACAATGTCAGCAGAATGTAAGTCATCATTAGTATTTACTGAGTACCTGTCTTGGTCTGACATGCCTAATGGCAGACTTGCTTCAGGAGGATAAACACTTGGAGAGTAGTTGTTAGCCTGCAACAAGGACTGTTTCAGTGAAATAAATACTTGCGATTAGTATCACACTTAGTGGCTGGCTTGTTTCCGGAGAATAAACACTCAGAGACTGTTTGTACACCTAGTGGCTGGCTTGTTTCCAGAGAATAAACACTCAGAGACTGTTCACATTGCTAGTGGCTCTCTTGTTTCTGGAGGAAAAAAACACTCAGAGACTGTTATATCTAGTAGCTGGCTTGTTTCTGAAGAATAAGAACTTGGTAGTTGTAGGACTAGAATAAGGCATACTGCAGGAGAATAAATACCAAGAAACTTTACCACAGGCACACTCCTTGGTGTTTTTTTTCTGGTAAATTAACACTCAAAGGTTGCTTACACATCTTGTGACTGACTTGTTTCTGCAGAATAAACACTTGGGGAGTAGTTGTGGGCTTAGAATATGGCTTGTTTCTGGAAAATGCACATTTGGAGAAAAGAACACCTGCACAGGGCACAGGTCCTTTTGAATAAATTTTCTTGTAGAAAAAATTATCTTAGAAAATGAACAGTGATACACCAACGGTATAAAAACATAGAAACATAGATTTTGTTGGCATAAAAGGATGATTAGGCCCATCCAGTCTGGCCCTTGTCCCTGCCTGTTCCATCACCACTGACCCTATTTGGTCATAGGTGCCACTCTCTCCCCCCATTTCTCTACCTAATATGCCCCGTGCTTATCTCATACATGCTTGAAGCTCCCCACAGTCCTTTCCCCACTACCTCCTCTGGCAAGCTGTTCCAGTCATCCACCACCCTTTCTGTGAAGAAATATTTCTGCACATCTCTCTTAAACTTTCCCCCTTTTGCTTTATTGCATGCCCCCTTGTTCTAGTGCCTTCCTTCCTTTCTCTGAACTAGACCCTCTACTTGCACCTTGTTCACTCCTATGAGGTGCTTGTAGGATCCATTCATGTCCCCTCTTGCTGTCCTATCTTCTACGGAGTACATGTTGAGTTCCTGCACTCTTTTCTCATATGGCTTCTCATGCAACCCCCTCACCATTCTGGTTGCCCTCCTCTGTGCTGCCTCCACCCTTTCAATGTCCTTGCAGAGGTGCAGTTTCCAGAACTGGGCACAGTACTTCAGGGGGGTCTCACCAGTGAGAGACACAATGGCAGCACCACCACCCTATGCCTACTAGAAATCCCTCTCCCAGTGCACCACAGCATCCTGCTAACCTTTCCCACTGCTTTGTCACACCACCCAGCCACCATTGAGATCATCAGCTAAGATGGCCCTTAGGTCTTTTCTTTGGTTTGTGACTGTAAGTTCCACTCCCCCCTTCTTATACACAATCCCTGGGTTCTGCAGCCCTAAGTGTTTAACCTTGCACATTTTGGCATTGAAACCCAGCTACTACCTCCTAGACCATTCCTCTAGTTTCCTCAGATCCCTTTGGATTTTCTCCACCTCTTCCTGAGTGTCAGTTTTGTTGCAGATTTTTGAATCATCTGCTGAGATGCCCACCTTCCCCTTAAGCGCCTCCACAAAGATGCTTATAAAACACTGAAGAGTACTGGTTCCAGCACCGAACCCTGTGGCACCTCACTAGTCACTCTCCTATCACCTGAGTGGGTACTATTTACCACCACCCTTTGCCTCCTATCCTTTAACCAGTTTGATACCCAGCGTATATTAAAGTAGATCTACCGGCTTGCTTGAAGCTTGACTGCTGCACAGATTGGGGATTCAAACCACAGATCCCCCCTTCAGTCACCCTATAATATGCAGCCTTTAATTAACTCACTGCTAGTAAAAATGTATTAAGCCCCTGGTTCAGCCGGCATTTGCAAACATGGCACTCCTTGTCCAGTCGCAATTTCCCTAGTATTAACGTGGAATGATGATGCTTCACTGCCCATCGTTGGCATACACATGGCATTTAGGCAAAGTGTGTAAAAATACAGATGGGCATCCAACATATGGCATTTATTATAGTTCCATACATGAGGCAACCATAAGGCAGGGGCAGTGGAGCATCATCATCTTGCTTTAATACTAGTAAGATCTTGACCAGGCAAGGGAGTGCCATGTTTGCAAATGCCAGCTGCACCGGGGGCTTAACACATTTTTATGAGTGGTGAGTTAATTAAAGACCGCATTTTATAGGGTGACTGCAGGGGAGATCTGTGGACTGAAGCCTTGATCGGTGCAGTGGTCAGGGCTTTAAATTTTTAAAATTTTAAATTTGCACTTGCCCTCTAATAGTAATGACATGCGGAGTGCTATCCACTGAATGTGGGAAATGGGCAGTATATGGTGCAGCACTAGCACTAATGGTTCTCAGTAAGACAATGTACACTAGGAGATAGTAATTTAATTAACAGACAGTATTACACAGATAACCTTGTGAAATGCTTATTTGAGAATTATGACTGCGAAGATGATCTGCACTGCACATAATGCTCTGTATGAAAGAGAATGTAAATCAAATATAAACTGTACAAGGATAAAATACATGTTTGCTGTCAGCACAAGGAGAGTCTCCAGTACTGATGCATATTTCATTTAAATGAGCTACAGTATACCATGAATGTGTCCTGAGTTATGATTTGAAGCACAGGTACTGTCCTACAGCAGAAAAAAAAAAAAATGAAGAGGATACACAGATAGAGTTTAAAATTAAATTAAGAAAAGCCAACACACTTAGGACAGATATTCAAAACTTTGTCCCTGGGCCAAGTTAACACTGCCCGGCGGGCAAACTTAGCCCGGAGCACAAAACACGCTATATTCAAAAGGAATAGCCCGGGGCAAACAGATTCTGAATATAGCATGGGAATAAGGCCGTGCAAACTGGGCTGAGAGTGCAGGGCAAACATAGCCCTGGAATAAGATAGCACTGAATATAGCAACCAGGAAGTGCAAACCACAACAACAACAACACAGTGCACAGCGATGTGAGGGTAGGTAGAGATGAACTATGTGGCCAATGTGTGTGTCAGCAAATGTGTGAACCCAGTACAGTGGCAGGAAGCAGCAGATGTGAAAGAACAGTGAACAAAACTGTATAATATTCCCTGAACCGTTAGCCCGGAGCTAAGTTGTTTGCCCTGTGCAAACACGTTTGCCCGGCATTAAGATCTGCCATATTCAAAAGTGACATGCAAATGAGCATACTTAGGTAGTCTCTGGGCAAACAGCCAGATTAGCATCTCATTATTCCCTGATTTGCATGCAGTTTGCCCAGCATTACTGCAGGGTCCCACAGCTCCACCTGTAGGTCAGTCTGGAAGTACAGGGGCTGGCCAGGTCTGGCCACAGCTCCACTTGTATGTCTGTCTGACAGTGCATGATGGTTGCTGCAGACTACATGTATGCAGTACAGCATAACATTGTGTGCCCCAGGGGACAACACAGCATAGGCACAGGCGGTGGTGGTGCTGCATGCAACTGTCACACTGTAGGCCATGCTACAGTACACAGCAGACACTACAATAGCAAGGGGGGCCGGCAGTGTGAGGGACACAGCAATGCCTATGGTATGTAGGGCAGTGATGACCACTGCACTGCACTGTACACAGTGACAGGCCCAGCTTGCAGGTGACTACTGATAGTGGATAGTACTGATTCACAGTTCTGTGCTCCACATATGCTGCACCTGTGGCATGGTATGCTCACAGTGACATATGCATGGCCGCCTGTGTGTGCTGTGGCATCTGTACAGTTGTGCGGTATGTGGCTGGGGTGGCATGTAAGATCCGACAGGCACACAGGTGGTGGGGTATTCCCAGTACTGGCCCATGTGGACTCCTTGATGGGTCCCAGTCTTGTGGCTACACCTGGGCTGTGGTGAGGTCTGGCCACCCGTACACCCTCCCCTCAATGGCCACCATGCCCACAGTGCTGCATGTGTGTGCTGGAATCTGTTGATCACCACAGACATATGGTCTGCAGGTGTGTGCTGTATGGCCACACTACCATGATGTCCCTTGTGGGCCAGATCACCCCTTACTGCCTGGCATGGCTGGGACTGGTGGCAGCTGTTGGCATCATAGTGGTGCCATCAGTGAGCAGCATGTGTCCTTCATGTCTGGCATTTTCTAAGTGTCATAATCATGTGTTAGGGTCGCGCAAGCCACTCAAACTCCGTGCTAACACCACGCAAAGCAACAATGTCACACAAAGCTGTTTGACCAGCTTTTCCTGGGCTTTACCATGCTAAGGGTCATGCTAAGTCATGCTAAACACCTTAGCGTGGCGCTAGTCGCTGAATATCTCATTGCACCTGTATTCATGTTCACTTTGCCCCTTGCATATAATTATGGTTTGCCCGGCGCTAATGCAGTATACGTGCACTATTTGGCCTTTTGAATACGGCAGACCCATGCTAATCCCACACTAAACCCATGCAAAAACAGTTTGTGCACTGCACAAAGCTTTCAATATCTGGGCCTTAATGTCTTACAATCTGATTAAATCTGGAGACCGTTAAACACACAGGCCAAATAGAGAATACAGGGCTGAAAACGGCAGGATATTAAGCTATGATTACTCCAATGATAGTATGCCTGCTAAGCTCATGAAGGAACTGATTCTGCTCCAGAAGCCTATGAAGAATGAATTGTGTGGAATTCCATCATGTGCAACCATCCTGGATCAAACAGTGCTGGGGAAGAGGAAGGCGCTGTTACATGTGATGTAGTTGGTTGGCGATCTTGACAGAATGGTAAAAATGGCCACAAATATCTCAGACTATTTTCACAGTTCTGTCAGCCTCAGAAATATTTTGTAGGGAATGTGTGACCACTCAATTCAAACTTGGACAAAGCAGTTAAACCCCTCAATATGACCATCCCTCAAAACTTTCAGCATATTTGCCACAATATCCGACATTGCAAATCACAAGTGCAACTTTGTGCCCTCAGTCCACAGATTCAGTATACATACAGTATGTAAGTATTTACTGATGGGCTGAAAGCCATTAGTTTTAATACAGAAGCACAGGAAAACATAGAGGGCCCCCATATTCAAAAGGTTTGCATCTGGCACTAACCATTTGTGGCAGAGCTGCATCCATTTAATGCCCTGTCATTAGTGGTAGAGGGCAAGTGCAAATTTAATAAATGCATCTTCCAAAGGGGGGGGGGTATTCATATCAGGCACAGTGCAATATTCAAAGTTTAGCTCTGCATTGATGGAATAGCACAGCAGCATATTGCAGTGCAAATGACAAATGTAAAAAGCAGGTCTATAAACCTTGGACAAATCCCAGAAGTGGAGAGAGGCACTGTAGAACAGACATACATATGTAGCTGAGAACAAATGGCACACATTGTGTACCTGATGCAGCAGGTCATACAGAATGAGAAGCAGGTCAATGCCCCCCCACCGAGCCCCAGTGCACTGCCCTGAAGGCATATTGCTGCAGACAGATAGCACCGTCAATGAGTCAAATTTAAAGACACCAGTGATGAACAAATTGTAGGCTGGTACAAGCTCAACAGGCCCATAATCAAGCAGCTGTTTGAGCTGCTGCTTGAGCAGCTCCAGTCAGACACCCAGCTCAGCCATGCAATGCCTGTAGAGCTCAAGGTGATTGTCGCACTGTGCTGTCTGGCCACTGGAATCTTCCAGACACAGGTGTGGGACACCACCAGCATCTTATGATCTGCCACCTCATTCCTGTTGGGCCAGTTCCTAGATGCCTTGCTGGCCATGTCTGGAGAGTTCATTGTATTCCCCACCATACCAGCAGAGTGAAAAGCAACCATGCAGCAATTCTATGAGTTGTGCAACTACCAGCCATACCTGGTATACTGACTACACACATGTTCAGGGTTAAATTTAGCAGGAACTCACTGGAACTTGGTTCCACCTTCTCTGGCACCTAGTTGCACCTCCTAGGGATGACAGTTCCACCTACGACAAATGTATAGCTTATAGCTCCACCTTCTAAACATTTCCTATTTAATCACTGCCAATGTTGACATCTGGATACCCACTGGTTATGGATCTGAGGCCTATGTGAGTAGGAAGGGGTTCCATTCCATCAACTGCAAGGTGGTGTGTCATGCAAAAGGGAGCATCATTAATGTCCTGACATAGTTCCCTGGTAGTGTCCATGACACCGTCAACTGGCACAACTCCATCCTGTGCCAGAAATCTGAAGGTGGGGACATCCCTAGTGGGCACTCTATTGGTAAGTATGTCCTAAAGATCTCTCTGTCCCACATTGCAGATGATGTCACTAACCTATGGTTTTTATCTACACAGGGGACAGTACGTATTCCCTGCATCCCTGGCTCATCACATCAGTCCTACGACCCACATCCATTACAGAGGACAGGTACAATATGGCACAGACTGCTACATTCATTATCACTGGGGGTCTTTGGCATGCTCAAGATGCCATTCAGGTGCCTTGACTGTTATGGTGGTGTCCTATTATATACCCCTCAGAAAGCCTGTGCCATATTCCAGGTCTGTTGTGTACTACACAACATGGCACTCAACTGTGGAACATGTCTATTGGCCCCAGAGTAACACTGTATAGCAGAGGACCAGGGGATGCAGAAGAATTTTGACAGGCATGACCACATGATAGCCAGGAGGTCATGGGAGTATAGAGCTTTCCTCATCCCACACTTCTGTGGACCCAGACAGTGAGCACAAACTGCACAGGATAGAGTAACAATGTCAAAAACTGTATTACTGTAATCAAAGAACACAATGATGGTCAGGCAGAAATAAAATAAAAACCCATCCTGGGAGGGGTGTTAAAGGGGGATGAAAATAATAAACATGCAATCCCCTGAGGTGAGGGGGTTAAAGGGGAATGAAAGAAAATAACATGCTATTCCATGGTGAGGGGTGAACAGGGATAAATGAAAATTACTACCATCCCTGCAAGAGGGTGTTAAAGTGGTAGTAGTCTTTATTTATATATGGCACATGGCACCCTTGCCCAAAGGCACAGGGTGCCATTACAGCAAATTAAAATCACAGCAATGAACAATCAACCATCCTGTAGACCTAGAAAATGATCTTTTTCTACCATAATAATTCCAGATTCACCTAAGGGGAAGAAAAAAAAGCCTAAAGGATCCAGAGGACAAAGAAAAAAGAAAAAAAATACTTTAATAAAACAGGACAAAGAGAAAGGAACAGTCCTAGCTAAGATCAACAATGGGAATCCTCTTAACTCTGCAACTACTAAAAATATAACCCCATTGTTACCTGAGATTATCATACATGAAAAGGGAAATCCTTCGAAAACTGAGCAAATTCAGAAAGCACTGGATACAGTATACCAGTTTCCTCAGATGAGTAATCACCCAGGAAAAGATGATAAAATACTCAAACTGAATGAAAAATGGGGAGGAAAGGACAGTAGCCCTAAAGATTCCCTAACTATAAACCTAAAAGGAATACAGGTAGATTATATACTGTACCCCCCCCCCTCAGAAAATGTCATAGTCGCCACGGGAGAGGAAGCCGTAGTGAGAATCCCTGGAGTTTTTGTAAAATCTTATGAGACTCCAGAAACATTAAAGGAAACTATGTATCATCTCCTAAGAGCTGAATGTCAAATTGTTAATGCAAAAGAATCTGTAAAAGCTATAGTTAGAGATTCTCAGGATCCTGAAACACCAGTATACATTATGGCCTCAGATATTCAAAAGGCTATACCGGACGCAGTCAGGTTGCCATGTTAACTCCAAAACGCGCCATTCTGCAATATTCAGAAGAGGCCAGTTGCGCCACCGAAAACATGCTGAGCAACAGCGCAATGGAAATGAAGGCATGCGCAGCTTGAGAAGAAGCGGGTCCATGCATAAAGTGCGCCAATGCGATATCCGAACACTGCGCCAATGCACAAGTGGCTGAGCGGAAGTTGCGCGGTACCCGGTTTGAGCCAAAATAAAAAGGCTCAAGGAAGGTGCAGAACCCTAGCAGGCCGCAAACTGGGGAGAGAGACAGAGACAGAGAGAGACAGGAGCTGGAAGGGCAGAGAGGGACAGTGGGTCCAGGAGGACAGAGAGGCCAGTGGGGGTGCCGGGTGCAGTGGAAGCAGCAGTGGGGGCAGCGGGGTAACACAGGAACAGCAGCCGGGGGCAGAAGCCAGGGAGATGGACAGTGTCAGCTTCCACATGGAAGCTGTAATGAGGGTGAGACACCATGCTGCGGGGGCGTGGCAGCGGAGGGGCCCGCCGGTGGTATGCCCGACAGGCGGTATCGTGCCCGCATCAGCTTGAGCTGTACACAGGCGTCGAGATAGTGGCGCCGTGCACGCCTGAACAGGGCAATACTGAGACGGCTCAGTGAGCTGTGCAGTGATGTGATGCAGGCACCCACACGACGGATTCATGCTCTGTCCGTGGAGACCAAGGTTACAGCCTGCATGTGCCTGCTCACCACGGGCACCTTCCAGAGGCCGACAGGGGGCACCACAGGCATTACACAGTCGGCCATGTTATGCATCCTCACCCAATTCCTCAGCGCACTGCTGCCTCATGCTGTGGAGTACATCCATTTCCCCAGCACCGCGGCAGAGCGTACAACAAACATGCAGGAGTTCCACAGGGTAGCACAAATGCCTGGCGTGCTGGGGGCCATAGACTGCACCCGTGCCAGCAGCCATTCGCACGCCACCTGGCCCAGCGGCCATGCCTCCCGGAACCGAAAGGCTTTTCAGTGTCAACTGCCAGGTGGTGTGTGATGCCACTGGGCGCATCATCAATGTCTGTGCCACACACCCTGGGGAGCACATGATGCCTTCATATGGCACCAGTCTGCACTGTGCCATTGATTCGAAGTGGGAACATCCCACGGGTCATCTAGTGGGTGAGTACACATGTATGGAATGCAAACACTGTGCAAGGGTGGGAATGACACAGGTGCCATGGTAGTGGCACACAAGGATATGGGCAATATGGACCTGACATGACACTGATCTCCACTATCTCCACACAGGTGACTGCGGATACCCACTCCATCCATGGCTGCTCACACCATACTGGTGCCCCACGACCCCAGCGCAGCTCGGTTTCAATGAGGCACATGCCGCAACACGTAACATCATAGAGCGGGTGTTTGGGATGCTCAAGGCACGCTTCCGATGCCTGGACACCTCCGTCGGAGTCCTACAGTACAGCCCCCAAACGGCCTGTGGGATATTCCTGGCCTGTTGCATCCTGCACAACATGGCCAAAGACCATGGATAGCCGTACAGGTCAAGAGGAGGACAGCGATGGGGCGCCAGTGGCGCCGGTGATGTGGGTGATGAGCAGCCCCCCTAGGACGGAGGCCCCGACTGACCCGGCAGGCCCAGCTGCACGGGACACCATTGCAGAAAACACTCGCCCAACACAGGTAAGTCAAGGGACATGTCAGGCAACACTGTCCATCGCAAACCACAGGCACACAGGGGAACACACCGTGCATGAAGGTCAGGGGAGTTGAAGGGTCGGCATACCAACACACCATCAGAGGGGTGAGCACTCATATGGACACACACACACACCAGGCAGCATACAGGGGCAGCAGCACAGCACTGCGAAAGACATTGCCAACACACAGCACCACCTACCACCCCCACCACCTGGACTGTCCACATCGTGTGTCAGGACCTGGGCAACCTTGCACCTTGGTGTACAGTGCAATGCAGGCATCATCATGCACACGCACCTGTGGACAGCAGTTGGGAGAGTGTGCAGGTGGTCCGTGTGTCAGCTTGGTGAGCAGAGCACCCAGCAGTGCACTGCCCACCATGACACACATTGCACACAGGGCAGCACCAGACAGGGCCTGCATTGGGAGACAGCTCAGTCAGGTAGCACTGTCCCACGGCCACCACGGATGCGTGGGTGGCCCCGCCGTGGCCTAGCAGCACTGGCAGGCTGAGCAGGGGCCACATCAGGTGGTGCTGGTGCACCACCAGGGGTCCCAGTGTGCGACCGTGACCTTGCCCGCACAGGGGTCTGCATCCTGCCAAACAAACTTGCACCAGGGTGCTCGGGATGCCCACAGCAGAACCCGGCATCGACAGGCCTGGTGTCGCTGGCGCGCCGGGACGGGGGTGGAGTGCGCACTGTGTGGGTGTGTGGTACAGGGGCACCTGACAGTGTGGCCAATGCATTCGCCACAGAGACCACTGCCTGGGTCAGCCTGTCAATGGCAGCGGTCACATCCGTCTGCATAGGACCAGCTCGGCTCGGTCCCGAGCACACTCCCTGCTATGCGCTCCACGGACACAGACAGTGCCTCCACGGACCTCGCAGCCCGCCCTGCAGCTGTACTGACTCCTGCAGCGGTGTGTCATCCAATGGGTACTGTGCCCCAATGGCATAGTCACCCCAGGGTGTGGACGTCCTGGTGCACAGCACCCCTTGAGGGTGGGCGCTGTTCGCCAGGACCAGGTATGGGTGGATCAAGGGCGGTGGACATGTGCCACTGCTGACACTGTCCCCCAGACCTGGTGTGCAACTGCTGTTGCCGCCTCAACTGCTGAGCCCCAGGTCCACCTGTTCCACCTCCGTGCTGTCAACAGTGCCAGACACCTGCACAGCCACCGATGCTGCCCACGGTGCTGACAGGCACAGCCTGGGACTGTGCCAGCATGCTGGTACACAGGTGTGAACCAGGAAGGCCCAGGGCGCGTGCTGGCCTGCCATGTGTCCGTCGTGGGACACACACCTATCACTGGCCATTGCAGGCCTGCTATCATCAATGGTGCAGGTCGTGCCACTGCCGAAGGCACAGCATGCTGGCATACCTGCATGCCAGACTGCTGTGACACAGGCTGTGCACCCCTGCACCCGTATCCTGGCGCCGAGTTGTTGGCCCAGCCTGCATGCTGCTGCAGTGCCTGCAGGCTGGTGGCGGAGGGATGATCCTCCTCCCACGTCCAGCAGGTCTGCCTCACTGTCTGGACCCGCCACCACCACCGTCTCCTGCAGGCGAACAGGATCTGTAACAGAAGAGAGTACATGTGAGTGCATGTGAACAACAGCCCCCAACAACATCACCATGTCATACCATGCAGTGATGGGCTTCCACCTGTCTGGAATCCTCCGCCTGAGCGCATACAATGGCACTTGGCTGCATGGCGCGACCAGTGTCTCCTCTGTGGGGTCAGCTGCAACACCACTGGTGGGCCCCACCAGTGCCAGCCGTGCCACCCTGAAGGCTGCCACCTTCTCCTTCAGCCTCCTGCGGTCAGTCCCCATCTTCTTCGGCATTCCTGCGGGGCCTGGTGGCTTCCGTGCAGGTTGACGGCCCGAGCTACCCCTCCCATGCAGCTGCCGCTCCTGAGGGGTGCCTCCATTCACTCAATAACTGCTCATCCTCCAGGTAGGCCTGGAAGAGGGCCTCGGTCTCTCCCGTGGTGAAGTTCGGCCTCCTCCTCACGCCGCGTCCACACCCCTCAGCCTGGCTCTGGTCAGTCATGGTGATCTGTATGGGTGGAAGTGGACACCTGTCACTGTGCAGGCCACAGCATTTCCCCATGAGTATAGCTGCCAGCCCGGGGGGGGAACAGAAGCCCCCCCGTTTCCTCTCCGCATGGCAGATACTGATAGAAAGGGTGCCCTTTGTCCCTTTCTAAGTGCCCTTTTCATGCTCAGCCCCCTCAACCTTTATCATCCTCCAGCACCCCTGCCCATGAGCATTGTCCTGAGCATCACACAGCATGTAACTCACCTCTCACCTGCAGTAACCAAATCTGGCCAGCACAACCCACTGTCGCATTTTTATAGCGCAACACATGCAAATGAGGTGTGGCGCAACTTTAATGACATGCTAATCACGCCACTGCGCCTTTGAATGGCTGATCAACTGATTTGCATATGTCGGCTGAATATCGCGTAGTTGCGCTTAGCGCAATACGGAAGGTCCGGCTGAGCCGATGGCGCATGTTTGTGGCTGCGTGCTACACTGCATTGCGCATGCCCAGACAGGTTACGCATGCGTCGATCACGCTGCAGACCTGCTGAGTGCGATAGGTGATTCAGACAATGGCCACCATTGTGCCAGTGGCGCTACAGCACTGGGCAGTATATGGTGTTGTGGCACTTCTGCGCGATAGTCCAGTGTGGCACTGGTGCTCTGCTTAGCAGTCGAGCAGGATGCCTGCTCGTCCTGGCGGCTGTGCGTAGCTTCTTGCATCATTGCCGTGACCTTGTGTATGCCCTCTGACCCCTGGCTGTTGGCATGCCATGTATGTCCTATTGCACTGTCTGGTGACAGCGCCATGTAAGTAATGACACTGTTCGAACAGCGATTGGAGCCTGTGCTGGTCTATTCTCAACAACTCCACGTGGGGTTACGGCGCAGCGGGGCGCCATATTGCCTGCTGTAAAGTTGGTGCCATGGCTAGGAGGAGGGCGGTGTCCTGGAGCCAGCTTGAAGTGGCCAACCTGGTGGCCCTGGTGGAGCCCCACTGTGAGGCACTGTATGGTGAGGCCCCCCTCACCATGCCTAGGACCCACGTGTGGCAGCAAGTGGCCACTGACCTGGTGGAGGTCACTGGCGGGGCGGTCTGCTGAGCAGTGCCGGCACGGTACAGTGACCCTCCGCCCGAAGGAAGGCGAGCTGTTGGCCGCTGCGTTCATGTGCCAGGCGGGCGTGGTGCCTAGGCCAGGTGAGTGTACCATCTATGCACCTATATTCTCTGTAGGGTGTGTGTGTGTGCTTGGGTGGCTGTGCATAGGTGTGTCAGTGTGTGCAGCTGTGCAATGGATGGTTATGGCTGTGTGGGCAGGCACTCTCACTGGGGCAGGGGGCACTCTGCTTTTGAGTCACACTGATGTTTGTCTCAACATATGTCTCCCACAGGCCGGATTGTGAGGACACAGGACCAGGGTGATGTGGGCCATGCCAGGGCCCCGGTGCCAGGAGGTGTTGTGCCACAGCAGCAGCAGCAGCAGCAGCAGCAGCAGTGTCAGACACAGCTGCTGGAGGAGTGTGAGTATCATTACTTCATGGATGCTATTGCATGCTGGGGCAAGACCACCAGCCATGCGAGGACACAACAAAGGGAGGTCATGGTTCCACTATACAAAACACTAGTGAGTCCCCACACTGGAGTACAGTGTACAGTTCGGAGACCATACCTCGTATGGACATGGTCTGGGTGGAGAGGGTTCAGGAGGAGCGACATGGATGGTGCATGGATTGCATCACAAGTCCTATGCAGACAGGTTGTCGGAACTGAACATGTACTCCCTGGAGGGAGGAGGGTGTGGGGATATGATGGCGACATACAAGTATCCTACAGGGGAACAGAGTGCAGGAAAACAATATTTGTAAGCGTAAAGGATGTTCCAGGACTAGAGGCATGGGATGCAGTTGGAGGGGTCATTTAAGAGGAAACATGAGAAAGTATTTCTTCACAGGATGGGTGGTGGACAAGTGGAACACCCTGCCAGAGGAAGTGGTGGGGCTGACTTGGTCACGGATTTATGAATGCATGGGTTAGCCATAAAGGAATTCTGGAGATCAGGGGTGAGGGCGGACTTATAGGACAACAGAGTGAACGTACAAGGTCAAATGGACAGACTGGGTGTCCCATAGGCCCTTATCTGCCGACACTGTCTATGTATCCATGTATGTAGGCATGACACAGGTGACCTGCATCACAGTGCAGCATCACCGCGTCTGTGTATGCATCACAGGTCCAGGCATGCACTGGGCACATAGCTGTGTATACTGGCATGCACCGTTGCCACATCACTTGCCAGCCTAGTTTGTACTGTGATTGATGTGGGCAGTGTGTGGGCGGTGAGTGCGCATAGCTGGTGCCGCCTGTTTGTGATAGCCATGTGCATGTTCACTGTGGGGGTGCATGCCATCACAGGTGCGGGACATTGGGTTCCATGGCTTGCAGGTTGGGTGGTGTTCAGGGTTGTGGTCAGTCTCAGCCATTGACTGTGTTCCCATTTTCCTAGGCCTCGGTACTCCGGTGGATTGAGAGGGGTATTCGCACCCTCACCCAGGTGTCACAGGAGAACCAGGCGATACTGCAGGCCACACAGCACCATGGTTCCAGGAGGCGGAGGCACAGGACGGGACACCAGCAGGGAAAGACCAGCAGCCAGCTGAGCCATAGGCCACATTCCCTTCCCACTTCTCCCATCCCTATCACCTGCCTCCCTCTCCAGGTTTTATTCCCTCCCTTGAACACCCTGCCTTTTACCCATCCCCCCACTTGTACATAGTTTCACCTGTTTATGTTTATATGTTGATCTTTTAAATATACATTTCTATTTTGATCGACTGCTGTGTTGGTCTCTGATTTGCAACTGGCTATGAGTGCTCCGTTGCAGGTGTACCACGCCATCTGGGCTGGTATGGTCCTGGGTATATATGTGTGTGTGTGTGTGTGTGTTCCATGGGAGGTATCACCAGCATGGCATTGACTTTCTGTTGGTCTTGCGTCTGCTGCCACCCACTGGGTGCACAGGGTGGGTCTGGCTGGTATGCTTCTCTGCAGCATGGGGTTGGCGTGTGGCAGGGGGATGCATGGTGTTTCCTGCAGTGCCAGTCACTGCACATGGCTGATGTCTTGGGGTCACGGTGCATGGTGTGCTGTGCATACGGGGGCCGATGTGCACTGTGGTTGTCAACCCCCTGTGTGTGGCGCCTCGCCTGGCAGTGGTTGTGCTGGGGGTGTCGCTGGCTCTGCTATGCATTGTTGGCTTGTCCCCCATGGGCACGTGGATCATCCGTCCCACCCCAGTGATGCTGTGCTTGGGGTGTGCCAGTGTGGTGTGGGTTCTGCAGTGTGTTCCTGTGCCCATGTGTGGCATGGCTGGCGGTGGGCCCCAGCCTGCCTCCCTGGATGTGCAGTTCCATTGCTCGGGGGCTGTGCTTGCGCTATGGCAGCTCTGGAATGCTCAGCTGAGCTTCATGGTTGCGCCATAGCGCAGCATTTTGGCTCAGCTTCTCCTTCCTGGTTGCGCGATGGCGCAGTATGTGCGATATTGAGACGTTGGTTGCTTGCACAATTTGCTCTGCTCCATGTTTGAATATCGCACCTGTTGCGCATTTGCGCAACTGGTTTGCGCTTGCTCCTACTGTTGCGCCAGTTTTCAGCACAGTTTGAATATCCAGGCCTATGCCTAAAGACATGGAGGCAGCCATGATAATTTGGGCTAAACAAAGCAGAATGCATTTTCAGGTTTTAGACATAGCAGCTCCAGTCTCATGGGCTACAATAGATAGGTTTTTGGGTGAAGATTTGCGCAAAAAGGGTCTGTTAAAAATAAATTATTTTAGAATGGCAGTAGAGAAACTGAAATGGAATTTTACACCACGGAATGTACAAAGTGAGAAATCTGCAAAGGTACTGTCTGTTTTTGGGATGGAATATTTTACAAATGAAAATAATAAAATGCTTAAAGACTTTATCTTAGCAACAGTTGCATGGTGGGACATAAGTTGGAAGGAAATTAAATTGTATGGGCTGAAAGGAGTCCCTTTCTGTTTAAAGGTACTCAGATTTATTTATGGGTAGGTTCTGAGAGTTTTGTTCATGAAATCTTAAAAAATTCACATAAATTGAATACAGTGAATATTTTAATTGTGGACTTGATTGGGAATAACACAGATGGTAAGGAAATCTAGGTAGCGTACCAAATCAGTGAATTTTCTCTAAATGCCACAAATAGTATTATTGATATGGATACAACAAATGTTATAATCTGAAATGTGGCAGGTCTATCACAAAAACTATTGATCCAGACTGGAGATTATTTATATTCAAGCATGTACTTTTGCCCTTTCAGGAAACATGGGCATTGAGATGGTCTACATTAATGGTTATGAATGTCTACACTCCCCAGCAGTAAAAAAATAAGAATTTTGGTAAAGCGAGTGACAGCCTTACCACAAATGTGAGAATAGGGAAAGAAATAAGTATTCTTGATTATAAAGTCATTAAGACAAACTACATCATAATAGTTATACAGTGGGAAAATTCTACCTTCATAGTAGTCAATATGTATAGACCTTCTACAGTGAACATGGCAGTAAATAATGATTTCTGGAATACTTTAACACTGGAAACAAAATCCCCAATGGCTATAACCTTGATGGCTGGTGATTTCAATGCTAGAATTGCCAGTTTGATAATTTAGATACCTTGCAGAACCTTGTGTGTGTATATATATATATATATATATATATGGGGACCTGGAAGGCAGATCAAGCTAGGATACTCATATAAATGACATGGGGAGGAGAATGATTCAATATATAGAAGATAACAACCATCTTATTTTAAATGTAGATTAAAAGGAGATAAGTAAGGCAGCACTACTTATTTTTCTTCAAATGGCCAAAGCATTATTGATTATCCGCTGTGTACTCCAGAAAATTATGATCTTTTTAAGTACCTTATAATAAAAAATGAGACCAGGAAGCAACCACACCCCATTATGTCTTCACTGTAACATTAAAGAGACAAATACTAATGATAAGGCTATACATTGTTCCTTGCTGTACTAAATCCCAAAGGAAAGAATAGACTACTTTCGAATGATAGAACCAGGAATGTTATAGAGGCACTATTCGAAGAACTAGATCTGTCAGAGATATTTCCTCTTAATACCAATATTACAGTACTTGAAAAGAGAAAAACAATAGCTAAAATTTATGAGGAAATTTAGGAAGAAATGTATATTAAAAATGCTAGGCCTCCTATAAAACAAACATGGTTTGATTCATCTTGTAAAAAAGCAAAGAGTAACTTAAGGAGACAAATTAAGGAAATAAAACAAAACCCTTCTAGAATGACATTAATACTCTTAACCAAGCAAGGAAGTTATATAAAAAGTTCTTATAGCACAAGAAACAGGAATATAAACTTAACTTTTGATCCAATATGTATAATGTAATTAGAGATGTAGCGAATTTAAAATCCGTCTGAGAAGTGAACGTGAAGTGGCCACTTTGCGTTGGCACTTCACTACGTGGAGAGCCCCATAGGAAAGGCTCACTTCACCTTGTTATTATTACTTCGCTTTGTTATTCCACCTTAAATGCGAAGTAAGGTGGAGTGACAACAATATTGGCAGCATCCCACCCACACAGTCACCAGAATGAATCTGCATCCCCAAAGTGCCACTGTCTTGTGTCCAGAAAACTCCCCAGTGCTGATGAAGTGAAATGAGAGTGTAACAAGAAATGCAAAGTCTCCCAGAATTAATGGCACAGTCAGTCATGCGCACAGTGGTCAGGTCAACACACAGAGTCACCAGAATTAATGTGCATCCCCAAAATGCTACTGTCTTGTGTCCAGAAAATTCCCCAGTGCTGACAAAGCGAAATGAGAGCGTAACAAGAAATGCAGTCTCCCAGAATTAATCGTGCCATGCAAACGCACAGACAGATTAAGATTGCACTGCACACTCACGGAATGCATACGAAAAGGCACAACAACACCTAACCAGGGCTCACAAGTCACAAATCCAAATCTGGAAAGGAATACATTTTGCCAGTTGGGGGATTAGTGCACGGCAGTAACAATCCACTACCAGTAAAGATACCACAAAGAAGTATAAAAAATTCATGCAGGTGCAGTGGATAGCAGGTTCACACTGCTGCAATTACTCTGTAACACAATAAAAGGTGTCTGATTTCATGGCACGCATTGCACACACACTCACACGCACACTCAGGTAATGCGTAGCAAATTGAAAACCTTTAGTGATATAACCAAATGTTTTAAACAGACAAATTGTACACTACTGCACCACAACAATCAGCCAAAAAATTTCAAGAATTACTGAAAATATTACTGTGTGTACATTAACACAGTTGTACAAGAAAAATATAACCAAAACAGAAAGACTGCATTTTTCTCCCAGTTTATCTACCTACACCACAAATACACCCCTCCCCCAAAGCATACTTCACAGTTCACAGACTGACTGTTCTAAATTAACATTCAAAATCCACACACAACAATAAACACTCGATGATATGAGCACAGAAGGGTTTCCTACAATTGATGTACTAAATTTTGAGCAAAAAATATTACTCAAAAAGGCATTTGAAACAGCTTTTAGAGGTTTTGAATTGCAGGGCTCTGAGAGCAAACTGTCTCCAGCTACCACTGCATACTCACTACCCAGGCCAGAACTGAGGCTTTGCCAAACAATCTAGAGCCCGTATGACCTGCAATCCCATGCATAACTGCAGAATTTCATTTGGAGCTCAATTACATGGTGAAGTGAGGCAAATTACATTGATTTCAATGTACTTCACCTTAAAATTGGTGGAGAAGTTGTTTGGGGAAGGTGGAATAATGCAAAGTTATTGGTTTCAATGGACTTCGAATTCCTCATTAATCACTTCACGGAGCAAATTGTGCCACTTCATCCACCACTGCTTACAATACTGTAACTCACATGCTGTACGGGAAGGAACACGAATGCCTATGACTGTACTTCCCCGATGGGCTCTAACACAAAACTTCCAGACTTAAAAATGCTTATTAATGAGTACAATGGTGGAGTGGTGAAGCCTGAAGAGATATTACAAAACATGCTTACAATACATCCAAGTAACTAGTAAAAAAATGAATGTTGTGATTCATGACATGATCGTGAATCGTGACTTGTAACTGCATTTGTGACCGTGATGATGAAGAACGTGGTTCAGTGTCGATGGTGTGAGATAACCAATATGAAAACTGTATTGGGAATGCGAATGCCTACGGCTGTACTTCCTCGATGAGCTGTTGCACAAACTCCCTGACTTGAAAAGGCTCATTAATGAGTACAATGGCAGGGTGGTGAAGCCTGGAGAGATACTACAAAACAGGCTTACAATACATCAGAGTAACTAGAGAAAAAATTAATGTTGTGATTCATGACGTGATCGTGAATAGTGATTTGTGACTGCATTTGTGACCGTGATGATGAAGAATGTGATTTGTATCACGAGTGACTCATGATGATGGTCCTGACTTAAAAGCGCATATTTATGAGTACAATGTTCATGCAGAATTATGCACCACACCTGTCCAGTACTCTGAAGAGAAGCCAAAGAAACAACTGTGACTTAAGTTACAGAAGGAGATTGGGCCCTAAAGCGATGCAAATGCACAGACACTTTAAGATTGCGCTGCGCACTGAAGAGATGCAGATGCAAAGGCACAACACCTAACCAGTGCTCACCATCAGAAATTCAAATCTGGAAAAGACTACCTTTGCTGGTTGGGGTGGGCCATGGGGGGAGGGCAGTGTACTGCACTGCTGCAGTAACAGTCACTAGTACTAGTACCAGTAAAGATACCACAAAGAAGTACAAAAATCACATAGCTTCAGTGGATAGCAGGTTCACATTGCTGAAATTATTATGTGGCACAATAAAAGGTGTCTGATTTGATGACACGCATCACACACATACTTATACACACACTATGTAATGAGTAGCAAATTGAAAACTTCAGTAATATAACCACATATTTTAAACAAACTAAAATTATGCACTGCTGCATCACAACAATCAGTAAAAAAATGGCAAGAATTATTAAAAATATTACTGTGTACATTAACACAGTTATACAAGAAAAATATCAGAAAGCACTGTCTTTTTCTCCAAATTAATCTACCTACACAACAAATACGCCCCTCCCCCAAAGCAGACTTCCACTGTCTCTCACAGTACACAGACTGAATGTTGTACATTAATATTTAAAATCCACACACAAACAATAAACGCTCGATGATATGAGCACAGGAGGGTTTCCAATAATCGATGAACGAAAGTTTCAGAAACAAAAAAAAGACTCAAAAATGCTTTTTTAACAGCTTTTAGAAGGGTTGAATCGCAGTGAGTTCTCAGAGCAGATTTTCTCCTACATCTTCCTACACACACTACCCCAAACTGAGGCTGTGCAGAACAATCTAGAGCCCATGTGACCTGAAATCCCATGAATCACTGCAAAATTCGCCTTTGGAGCTTAAAAACAAGGCAAAGTGAGACAAAGTACATTGTTTTCAATTTACTACGCCTTAAGAATTGGTGAAGTAGTGGTTTGGGAAGGCAAAGTAACGTGAAGTCATTGTTTTCAATGGACTTCGCGTTACCCTTTATCACGTGAAGTACTCCGCTTCATGTTGCAGAGCAGTCCGCGACTTCGACTTCACGGACCGAATTGGGGCCACTTTGCTCATCTCTAAATGTAATTAGAAATAATGATATGAAGAAGTTCTGGCAGTTAGTAATAAAAGGAATATGTACAGATCAAACATCACTGGCTATTTATATACCTAAGCATACTTGGGTAAATCATTACAAGTCAATTTTTTTATAAAGAAACAACTTTAACCTGACTGACCCGATAGCTGAAAGTCTGGTGAAATTACAATACATTCCTTTACAAATAACAGATTGTGATGTGGAACAATCTACTATAGACTTGGCAAACAACAAAGCTCCTGGGCCTGACCAGATTCCTGGTGAAATTTATGAAAATCATATGACATTCTGGGCACCCCTTTTAACCTCTTTCTTTAATACATACCTGGATCAATGATTTATACCCTCTAGTTGGGTTAAAGATAGTATAGTCCCAGTTCATAAGAAGGGCAGCTTTTATGAACCCGAAAACTGTAGGCCTATCAGCCTTCTAGATATTGGCTCTAAGATGTTGACAAAAATCTTACTGAAAAAATTAACTGAGTGGTTGACAACAATCTACCCCCTAGCTGTATATCAAGCTGAGTTTCAGGCAAAATTCTCTTCTACTGATAATATATATTGCTTTGTCCATTTATTGGAAAATTACATTCATCTTATGTAATCTAAAATGTTTGCCGTTTATTGATTTCTCATATGCCTTTGATTCTATAAATAGACTCACTGTTTGGAACATCTTACTTAACAGAAATCTACCTATGGGGCTTTGTATCCCTATATATACTGTATATGTTATATACTAACACATCTATGGCTATTAGATGTGATAGGCAGGGAAATATTACAGATTTCTTTAGATCTTCATGTGGGGTCAAACAAGGCTGTCTCCTAAGACCAACTTTTTTTAACAAGTATATAGATTCGCTACTCCAACCAGAAAACCCTGAAATCTTCAATCCCCCTAAATTATTGAATGACTTTTTTTCCTTTTTTCGTCTATGCAGATGATCTTGTGCTATTCTCATTAACTGTTAAAGGCCTTCAGAAACATACATATATAGCATTGCATCAAAATGTCAGGATCTAGCCTTAAGGATAAATCTAAAAAAATGTGATTTTTGGTAAAAACAAAACTAAATTAAGCTTTAAACTGTGCAGGGAAATGATTGCAATAGTAAATCAATATATTTATTTAGGAACTACTTTCACATTGAATGGAAGGTGGGATTCTCATTGTAAACAACAAAGTACTAGGGCAAAACACGTTGCAAAAGCTCAAATTTCTTTCAATCATAAGTATGGGGGTAACACCATATTGCCACTGCTAAGAGCAGGGGAAGCTAAATTGAACCATATGTCACTTTATGCATCAGAGATATGGGGGGGGGTACAAAAATCAGTTAATTTGGAACCACCTCCTTTCTACTGTTACAAAGCCATATTTGCAAGTGCCTGTAACTACCTCATCAGCAAGGCCACTGTTTTTCGGTTTTTACCGGAAAATCCGGTAAAATTCCGGAATTAGGGCTGCCTGAAGACCGGTAAAAGCAAAGATTTCATGGAATCTGGCATTTTATATCAGATCAGTAGATCTACAAAACTTGTGTTTTTCTTTTAATTCCTTCCTGTACTATTTTCAATTTGCTCTATTTAATGCTCTGTATATTAAGCCTTCTTTAATTCTGATTACTTATGCACATACAAAAAGAATGATAGCAGAATCCCAGTAAAATCCGGAAATTAGAGTAACAATCACCGGTGTAATTCCAGAATCTGAAGTCTTGAAAACGGAATTTCATTATTTTAATCACCGTAAATCAGTGGCCTTGCTCATCAGCAATGGTTCGAGCTGAATTAGGAAGAATAAATATTTCAGGTATGATAGAACTTGGCATTGTATCTTACTGGTTGCACATAATAAATAATTCAGATAATTTACTCCCAACACAGTGTCTGTTGGAAAAAATAGAACAGCAAAAGAAAGACATATCTTCAGTCTGGCTTGGGAAGTCAATGAATATTTTTCATAAAACTAAATTATTACATACATGGAATGACTTTCATAGAAGTACTGTATACTTATCTCGATACACTATATGGATAGATTTAAAAGGAAATTATTTTGGAAGGTGCAGAAAGAAGATTTAGAGATTATATAAACCCAGACACAATCTAGCTGGTATGCAGCTAGCAAAACTGTTCATGGACTAGAAGACTATTTAATGTTACCTTCTGTTCCTAGTATGAAGAAATTATCTGGGCTAGATTAGGAGTCATTACCTCTAGCTATACTTATTTTAACAGAAATAGGGCTTCAACAAACTTGGGAAAACAGTGCCCCTGTGATAGGGGTTTTCAGGAAACTATTATGCATATTATTCACCAATGCCCACTTAATAACAAAATCAGGGATGAACTCCTGAAGGACCTTCTGACAAAATACATGTCATTGAACTATGATCCTGTATTTATCTTGATCCATCCTAAAACAGAAAGGGAAGTGGATCTGATAGCTAAATTCATTTATGTTGTAATTTCTAGAATGCTTAAATATTGTACAAATAATTCCCACATTAAATTCCCAGAAACTGCACATTTATGTCATTTTTATACTCTATTAATGCAATCTTTTGGTACACTTCTTTGCTGCTATGTTTTTATCGTATTTTATATTTATGAATGCATATGAGTGTAATGTCCTAACTGGATGAACAATAAAACTGATGATGAGCAATGATTAAAAGACAACCCTAGTTTAAAATAACACCCAATAAATTAAATAACAGACTATAATAAATACCAACAGCAAATTTCCTATTAATGGATGATCGAGTAAAGATTAAACACCAAATGTCTGCAGAAATAGAAAGGTTTTCAGAGCCCATTTAAAACTGGATTGCACAAGGCTGAACTTCACGGCTGCCGCACCGGCTTCCACCCAACTGGAACCCACCATCTATGGCCATCCTCCTGGTCCGCCAGCAAGGATCAAATCTAAGGATTGCACCACCTGAGCAGCATCCCACTCCACGAGGAGGAGCTTCACGGCTGCCGCACTAGATGCCACCCGACTGAAACCTGGCATCAGCAGCTGTTCTCCTGGCCCCCCAGCATGGATCAAATCTAAGGATTGCACCACCTGAGCAGCGCCCCACTCCATGAGGTGGAGCATCATGGCCACCGCACCGGCCACCACCTGACTGAAACCCAGCATCGACAGCCATCCTCCTGGTCCCCCTGCATGGATCAAATCTAAGGATTGCACCACCTGAGTGGTGTCCCACTCCACAAGGTGGAGCTTCACGGCTGCTGGACTAGATGCAGCCCAACTGAAACCTGGCATCTACAGCTGTCCTCCTGGCCCCCCAGCATGGATCAAATCTAATGTACTAAGTGCTTGTCCTGCTCCTCTGTCTGGTAACTGCTGATTGGTGAGGCACCCCTGCTGATAGGAGCTGATTAGTCCACCAGCTGAGAACTGTCTACCGATCTGAACGCATTTTACTTGGCCTCCAAACTGCAGATTTAGGTACTTTCAGTACGGAGGTTTTTGGATTTCGGCAGTTGAATCTTTGACTGAATTTTTATGTACTTTGGAGACATAGCCCTACTGTGTTTCTTACATTGTGTAAAAGCTGTGATTTACTTTGTGTACAAAGCAGATTTTATAGCCTATCTTACTAAAGTGATTGCATCTAACTTGCCCGCCAGATTGGCTCAGTTTGCCTATCTCCTACCTTTTCATTCAACAAGTTAATTTGCTCCTAAGTTTTCCTCCTCTAAGCTCACTGCCTACTTTCTTCTAAATCTAGCCTACTTTGGTTCTGCTACCAGCCTGCCTCCACTTTTCTCTTAAATATCTCTACTTGCTCACTTGCTATAGAAACTCTGCTAGATATTCCCTACCTCCTCTCAGCTCTCGGCCTCTCTAGGTAAATTGCACACTCTTTAACTTAATTCCTGTAAAACACCTCTCCTGTCTCTCCTTAGACTCTGGTCTTTTGTTCTATTCTGACCACTTCCACCCCCTGCTGACAGCCTACCACCAGACCCCCACCCCCTGGTCTTTTGTCTAAACTTCTATTTTAACCTGCTGTCTCCTCTCACCCCTAAGTTGCACTGCCTGGCGGTGCCTCCAGCCAGACTTCATAGCGCACTGGCTGCCACCTGACTGAAACCTGGCATCTATAGCTGTTCTCCTGGTCCCCCAGCATGGATTAAATCTAAGATATTAAGCGCTTGTCCTGCTCCTCTGTCTGGTAACTGCTGATTGATGTGGCGCCCCTGCTGATAGGAGCTGATTGGTCAGCCAAGGACTGTCTGCCGATTGTAGCACCTTTTTCTTGGCTTCCAAACTGCAGATTTAGGCACTTTCAGTACGGAGGTTTTTGGATTTCAGCAGTTGAATGTTTGACTGAATTTTGTCCCTCCCCAACCCCCGCCCAGGCCTCCTTTTAATACCCTTTAGCCCCCCTTGACACTCCACTCTCCCCATTTGCCCACTCTTATGCTTCTCCATGCAATCATTCCCCTAAGTAACCCTTGGATTTACTGAGTTATTACTCCATTTTTCTGCAGTATTGGATCTTCTCTTCTTACTTAATTACTACTCTCCACCCCCAAGCTAAACTACTCCTTGCCTTTGTGTGTCACAATGCTGTCAGGGTAACTTACCCTCCCAGTTTTCTCACTCTGATTTCTACCCCTCTCTCACAATCTGGCAACCATTCTGTAGTTCTATCCTTCTCAAACTGGGGTTGTCTGATTACACTGGTTACACCATCTAATCCCCATTACTTAGTCAGTCCCTGAATAGGCTAGCCTGCTGGTGATCTCTTAGTTTTGCCTGGACTACTATTTTAGGACACCCTGTCCCTCTGACTGCCAACCTCTGGAGACAGAGGACTACTTTAAACTACAGTCCCCTGTCAATTCCCCTGGCTGCCTCCAGGTATACTTGACCTCTTTCAGCCCTTAAGGTAGCTAAAAATGTACCAGCATATGATGCTGTTCCTTCTTGCATCCTCACTGCCACTGCTCCACCTATCTATGCTCACAGTACCTCAAACTGTTTTTATGGTGCCTACGTTCCTGCCTAATGACTACTTCTTTTCTAATCTTTTACTACTCCATACCCCCCAATGTGACCCTTCCCCAGCACTACTTAACAGAGTCTGTCTCCACCTAGTTACTTATGCCCTAAAAAATTGTCACTTGTGTACACGTACCCCATGTCTCTTCCTGCACCACAAGCTCTGGTACCTCCTCCTACTCGCTATCCTGCTCTCTGGTGATGTTTAAATAAATCCTGGACCTACATATGCCACACCTGATTCAATTAGCAATGCTAAAGGTTTGATTGTAGTACACCATAATATCAGTAGTCTCACTCACAATCTTACTGAGCTTGAATCCTGGACCTCCCTCTACAAGCCTGACATCATATGCCTGACTGAAACCTGGCTAAATCCATCCACTCCAGACTCTCTGTGCTCCCTGCTATCCTATAGCCTATTGAGACTCAATAGACCTGCACCCAAGAGATGGGGTGGTACTGCTGTTTACTTTAAACACCATCTACATCTCACTGCCATGAAATCATCTAACCTAGCCCACTGTGAGGTTGTTCGTACTCTTCTTACCCTTGATACCAAAAAAATTGCATATTGCATGTGCCTATAACCCTCCATCCAACAGTCAAAAGGGACTGAATGAGTTGCTGGATCAAATCTCATACCTTGCTGGGAAACATAAGGTCCTTATACTAGGTGACCTTAATTTAAATTGGATGGGGAACACCCAATCAACATTGCTGACCAGGCTGTAAAGTTTTAACTTACACCAACTTATATGTGATCCCACCAGAACAACCCAACACCCCTGGGTCGTGCCTGAAAATAGGCAAGATTGTTGCCTAGAGCACTTACCTGGCTACCAAAAGCTAATAATAAATAAAATATGAGCACGCTACTGGACTGGATTATAACCAACCACCCTGAAAACATTATTGCCACTGGCGTACTACCCGATGCCATCACTGACCACTCCCCTACCTATTGTATCTGGGGTAAAAGCAAGCCCACTCCATCAACACTTCACCTCATTACCTTCCGCAACTATGCAAATTTCAACTCAGAGCTTTTCCTACATGACATTGCTGCAACTGATTGGTCCTCCCTTCTAATATCAAATGATGCTCAGACTTCCCTTAATCTATTCATGACACACTTCCTCACGCTGCAGGATAAGCACTGCAAACTAGTAACTCGGGTAAAAAACAGGCAAACCCGCCGGCTAAAATCTGACCTTCTCTCTAAGCTAAAACAAAGAGATAAAAGCTGGCTGCAATACAAGAGCTCAGAGCTATCCTCTGACCTCAATACCTACAGGGCGTTGCGCAATTCTTGCAGAAAGGATATCAAAAAGGACAAAAGTTCCTACCGCAAAGATCTATTAACAAACTCCTATGCCTGCTGAAAAAAATTCTGGTCCCATATTAAATTCTTTCTTGGCTTGAATCTGACATCTACCCCTAATGACATGTCACTAAATGGTGTACACTGCAACAATCCCCATACCATCGTCAATTTCTTCAATGATAAATTCTCTGACCTAACTAATTACACCTCCTCCTTCCCTGTCCAGTCGAATATATCCACCTCGTTTAATGACAGTGGTCCTCATTTCTTTTTTAAGGCGGTCTCTAGGTGTGAGGTGCTCAAATTACTAAATAAAATCTCAGACTGCACGCCAGCAAGCTCAAACAACCTAGAACACAAGCTCCTAAAACTATCTGCCCCCTACATTGCTGCTCCCCTAGCCAAAATGTTCACGTTATCCCTGTCCCAGAGCTATATCCCAGATATATGGACAGTAGCTAGGATTACCCCTGTCTTCAAAAAAGGAGACCACAAAGATCCCTCAAATTATGGGCCCATAGCCATCCTATCATTTCTAAATAAAATTCTGGAGAAACTTGTGTCTGCTCAAACAATTGATTTTCTCCAGAAATATGACCATCTTACCTCGGCCCAGCTTGGCTTTTCATAAAGAGATATAACACCCTATGCCCTTCTCAAATTTATGTCAGGTACTCTAGTGGCTTGGACTCTGGCCTTCTCACTGGGGCCATTTTCATTGATATGACCAAGGCATTTGACCTTGTTGACCACTCCATCCTCTTAGCCTCCCTTAGATCATGAGGCTTCACTCATAACATTGTAAGGTGGTTAGGCAGCTACCTTTCTGACAGGTCTCAAACTCTGAAATATAACTCCACCTTCTCAGACAAGGCCACCATTGACATTGGGGTGCCGCAAGGGTCCATCCTTGGGCCTCTGCTTTTCTCTATCTTCATCAATAAATTCATCACAAACCTCCATAGGACTGCTTCCCTACTACTGTATAGCAGTTAATATTAGCACCTGATATATTTAGCGTGACGACTCCGGTTTTACATATTAGCGCCCAAAATAATTAGCGCTCAGTGCTTACTACTGGAGCACAGTTAGCATGGCAGATTATTTTAGTGGTCCGTTTATATTAGCGGCTCTTTGCTTTCAGCTAATATAAATGGAAAGCTAATATGATCTGCTCTACAGTATATGCTGACATTGTTCTTTACACTAGTGGTAATAGCATTGATGTCATCAATCAAAAACTCTCTCTTGACTTTCAGCTAATCCATCAATGGCTATCTAGTCACAAACTTGTCCTTAATGAGTCCAAAACCCAAGCTATGCTATTTGGATTTAATGCCAAGCTTAAACACTCCCAACCTAAATTTAAAGTCTCCTCCTGAAATGGTTTAACTCTAGGTGTGGAGAACTCATTTAAATATCTGGGCGTCACACTAGACCCATCACTAAACTTCAGTCTACACATCCAACAGATCTGCAAGCTGGTCAACGCTAAACTTGGGATAGCCTACCAGCCAGCTATATGCTCACCCCCTCAGCAAGGCTTGCCATTGCCCATGGCATACTCCTACCCTCGCTAACTTATGGTGTTGCCACCTATACCTCTGTGTCCAAATCAAGTCTTCAAAAATGGGATGTCACATACAACAATATCTGTCACTATGCATCCTCCTCACATCAACTAAAACACCACTGTCTCCTTTATTCAGATCTGGGATGCCTTCCTCCTTCGGAGCTAAGGCTTTATGCTTATGGCTCCATCATTGACAATATTGTCCAATTACAAATACCCAAACCCCTGGCAGGTTTCTTCCTTAATCTGACACCCCACTATGGTTTACAGTCTGCTGACCAAGTGCCTGTTTTCATCCCCAGACATAATTCCTCTAAAGGCGCTACGGCTTTTGCCTGCCATGCTCCCCTATACTGGAACTCCCTCCCACTAGCCTTATACCAATCACCATCCCACGCCTATTTTAAGAAAGGCTTGCATAACCATCTTGCCACTTCCTACAAATGCACCTGCTTCAAACCCCCCTAGCCCATACCTCCTTCCTAGTCTTTTCTCTCCTGCCACTTCTGTTGCAGACTTCAAATTTATAGTACTTTCCCCTTTTTCTCCCCTCTCGGCTGCCTCTTCCTAAACCTCTACTCTGGCCTCATATTTCTATCTCCCTTTCCCTCCCCTCTCTGTATTCTATTGTCATTGATGCCAAAATTTGTATTGCAATGTGTGCCTGCTTTGTTTGTACTGTACCCTCCTGGGTCGCACCTGAAAATAGTCATTGCTATGGCTAGTGCACTTACCTGGTAAACAAAAACTACATAAATAAAAATGCCTCCTCTTAGTGGACCTCCCTGAAACTCTGGCCAAGAAATTCCACAGGACCAGGGCTATAACTTCATACACACTGTCTCCAGAAGATTTCAGCCTAGCCCGGGAAACTACCAGAATGCCCTCCCCAGCATAGCAGAGAAGACACACAGCTATATGAGAATGCAGGAACTCTACCAGGTAGCCCAGACCCAGCACATGTATGGCCTTATAAGTCAGCAAACAAACTTTAAAGGTGGATGAAACAAAATGACCACAAAGGGGATGAAACCAAATGGTATGCCATCCTAGTTGAGAGGTTGGGAAAATGGGTACTGTAAAGTGAGGGCATGAGGGGACTAATGGGGTATAGGGCTGTGGGTCAATGTGCACCCTAAGTGTATCCCATATTAGCTCCATGAAGAAGGATGCTGCATATGCACTGTATCTAGGATGGTAGCAGGGTGTCATCATCCACACAATGGGGGACTAGCATGGGGACAGTGTGCAGTGACCACAGCCATGGCCTTGGGTGTACTGACCCCACCAAAGAGCAAGCTATGGCCAGGGATGTATGGTGTCCTGGGCATACTGGGTGTGTTTGGTGTCCTGATACCCACAGTGCAGGTGGTGGCAGTAAACTGAAGCATCTGCTGTGGAGTGATGCTTTCCCTACTGGAATGGACAGTGCTGTGGCTGACACTGGTGGTGCCAGAGACCATAAATCAAATCAAATCAGATTATATTTATAATGTGCTTTTCAAAATTACCAAAGCGCAGATACAGCACAAAAAACAGCCAACACAATAAATATGAATATAAAAACAATTAAAAGACAACAAAGTAGCCTATTCAAAGGCATGCTCGAATAAATAACTCTTTAAAGATGCCTTGAATAGCTCTGTTGACTGGCACTCTCGAATCCGACAAGGTAGAGAATTCCACAGGGTTGGGGCCACAAAAGAAAAAGCTCTGGCCCCTGATGGTTGAAGATGAACCCTGGGAACCTCTAGCAATCCCTCATCAGTGGAGCGGAGCGAGCAAAGAGGGCAGTAAGGTTGCAGGAGATCTTGCAAGTAGTCCGGTCACTGACCATGTAGGGTCATGTAGGTCAGCAATGCGACCTTGAAGGTGAATTTCCATTGCACTGGCAGGCAGTGCAGTTCGCACAACACAGGTGTGATATGGCAAGTTCTTGGCAGCCCCGTCAACAACCTGGCCGCAGAGTTCTGCACCAGCTGCAAGCGACGGAGATCCACCCCCGACAACCCCAGATATAGAGCATTACAGTAGTCAGTCAAGACTCGAGGAAACAAAAGCGTGAACTAATACAGGAAGGTCACCGTGTGGAACAAGGTGTTTTTTCTGGGCAATATTCCTTAGATGATAAAAGGAAGACTTGACAACGGCTGACACCTGTGCCTTCAGTGTCAGCTCGCCATCAAAGATTATGCCCATATTCCGAACCTGTTCAGAAGGTCTCAACTGGTTATCCCCTAACACAAGGCCAGAGGAAAACCCAGGAGTCAACTTCTCTGCATGATGACCCAGGTCCACTACCAACACCTCAGTCTTGTCCAGATTGTCTTAACCAGTAAGCACTCATCCAGCCCTGAATCTCAGCGAGGCAGTTGTTAAAGACTGATAATGAGTCATTTTGTTTGGGTACAAAGGACATATAAAGCTGAGTATCATCTGCATAGCAGCCCATAATGCCTTATAATGTCCCCAAATGGCAGCATATACACCGTGAACAACATGGGGGGAAAGCACAGAACCCTGCAGTACCCCACAGGACAGAGCAAAGGGAGCTGAAGAAAAAAATCCTGATACTATCCTCTGAGTTCTGCCTGTGAGGAAAGACTGGAACCATCTGAGGACTGTCCCTGACAGTCCACAGAACAGCCAGAGGCATTCTAGCAACATCCCACGGTCCATGGTGTCAAATGCTGCGGAGAGATCAAGGAGAACCAAGATCGAACAGCTCCTCTGATCTCTCGCTATTAGGAGATCATTACCCGAACCAATGCCGTCTAGGTACTATGGCTCTTCCTGAAACCAGACTGGAGAGAATCATAGACTTCATGGGTGGTAAGAAAGTCCTCAAGCTGCAACATGACTACTTCCTCAATAACCTTCCCAAAAAGGGCAGGTTAGAGATTGGTCTGTAGTTAGCGGAACAGTCTGGGTCGAGGGAAGGTTTCTTCAAAAGGGGTGTCACAGTAGCCTCTTTTAGAGACTCTGGAAACACCCCTTGGTCCAAAGAGCACCAGACTATCTCAGCAAGGACTGGTATGATCACATCCATGCACCCCACAAGGAGGCATGTAGGACCAGGATCCATACTACAGTAAGTCGGTCACAGGCCCTGGACACTCTTCATGATATCCAGGATCGCTGGCTGGTCAAAATCCATCCAGACAGACCGAGGGCCTGTAACCTTGCATCGATCACTGCCATGCTCATTTGAACGCATACTGCAGATCTCTGATCCGATCGACGACACCTTATCATCAAAGAACCGAGCAAACTCATCACACTTTATATGTGAAAAAACTCGCCAACCCCGCAGACAGGATGGAATGCACAATCTGTCCATGGTCCGGAAGAGCTGAGCTGGTCGATTTCTTGATGCAGCTATCTCCCTGGACAGGAACTCTGCCTTCTTACGGGAGATTTCTTATTGATAGTCCATATAATGGGCCATCAATCTATCTAAGTCTGTCATCTTCCAGACCAGATTTCCGCCAGCAGTGTTCCAACCTTTGCCCCACTTTCCTCAACTCCCTCAACATCCCATCAAACCAAGAGGACCAAGGGCGGAGGGAGAGGGGGCGAACATGGACAGGAGCTATGAAATCCAGAGCCTTCAGCACCATATTATTATAGTGCACTACTAAGACATCTGGTTCCATGCACTCCACAGGCCAACTCGATAGGTCCAGCACCATCATCAGACCCACAGGAGTAACTCCCCTCAAAAGGCGGTACTGGACCATCTCCAAAGGAGTTGGTCTCAAAGGGGGGGGGCACAAAATTGAACCTTATGGAGTGATTGTCAGACCACCCAACTGGTTCCACCACCAGTTCAGAGATCTCCATCCCCAGGGTGAACATCAGATCCAAGGAGTGACCCTGAACATGGGTAGCAGCGGTAACAACCTGTGTGAAGCCTAACGAAATCATCAGTTGGAGGAAGTTTTGGCCAAAAAGTGAGAGTACATCATCGACCCAGGCATTGAAGTCCCCCAGGACCAACCACCTGGAGGGCTCCAACATCAGGTCGACAATGAAGTCTGCAACTTCCTGCAGAAAAACTTTCTCATCACCAGGTGGACGGTAGATGAGGAGAATTCTGCTGCCCACACCTGCTCCCATGATACACTCGAAGGATCTGGGGGTCACCACTGGAACCTCCACAAGGCGCAATTTCGATTTAAAACAAATAGCGACCCCCCCCCTTCGATCCAATCTCAGGCGATGTATCACCGAGTACCCGGATGGAATAGCTGACTCCAATATGGGACCAGCATTTTTGTCCAGCCAGGTCTCAGTGATGCAAGTCAGGTCAGATGACTCAACGAGATCAGCAATAATTGCTGTCTTGTTCTTTATAGACCTGGCATTGCATAACACCGACCGGGTTGGATGAGAGGCCGTGGAGGAGCAGGCCACTTGCCCACTATCAGTGGAACCCTTGGGTATGGGAACCAGGCATCGCAAACCCCTGTCCTGGACCATGATTGCAGCCTTCAGTCCAGCAGCAGGCAGCCAACCCCTGCCATTTAAAAAGGATTGCCCCAGTCTCCTGATGTCAGCATCCATGCTGGCAGACAGGGACTGCTGCAGTTCACCCAAGACTGAACATGTGATCTGCATGGTGAGCCTCTACACGCTTCTTATTGACCTGCAGCATGTGTTGTGTGCAGGCTATTGCAGGCTACATGCCATCCTGTGCCCAAACAGCTGACTAAAGCAGCTACCTGGTGGCTACCTCCTGCTGGCATCGTGTTCTGTTCTGAGGGACAGGTTTGAGTTGCACCCTAGGCCGTGTGCGGCGAGGGTGTGCATGCTGGTCAGTTCTGTGCACTGATCTGTTGGCTGGGGTGGCACAGCAGTGGCTAGGCCAGTGGGATTGATGGGTGGGCTAGACTGTGGCCAGAATGGTGGCAGATGCATGGGGAGGCAGGGGCTGACTGCACTGGTGATGGAGGCCTGGGGAGGCAGGGCATGGGCCATGCTGGGTTTGGGTGCTGAGGTGTCACAATATTGTTGCTCTGCCAAGGGCAGTGACTGGGAAGGGGTTCTGGGCCTCATCAGAAAGGGGGCTAGCAGGGGCAGGCAAACCCTCCTGGTCTGATCAGTACTTCTCTTTCATTCCTCCACAAAGGTTTTATCATCCTCCTCATTACTGTCAGAGTCTCTGTCTGCCCCAGCATGGGTGGGCCTCAGGGGAAACAGCCAGTGTGATGGGCCCTTGTGTCCTCTGCAACTGTGATCTCCACCCTGAACTGTGCAGATCAGAAAAGAAAAGAGCAATATTGCAAAGTAATGTACATACCTGTTTTCTGACTATGTCAACATGCATTTCCAGTGTAGTGTCTTGCCACCTGTGCTGCTCATGCTGTGCAGTGCCCATACACTGCCAGTGCTACACACACACAACACACTGCCATTACCAGTGATCACACAGGATACAACACACATTTGACATGGTAGGTGAGTACACAACAGACGGTCACCCATGGTTCCATGTCATAGTGGCGATCACAGAATAGCAATCGCCGTTATGGCGAGTGTGTATCACAGAAAAAAAAAAGGCGATGTACTCTCAGAGCAAAAAAATGGGTGACAATGGAAAAAACTTGTTCTATGGGGGAGCTGTGCCCCCCACACTCCCCTAAATAAATATTACTAACTCTAGGAGTGGGGTGCGGAGGGGGTGAAACTCCAAAAATTAAAAACCCAAACAGTGCGGTTAACAAAACTGCAAAAATTCTGTATCCCTCCCCAGCCCTGAACCCTGCACCATCCGCACTATAGCCAGCCACCCTCACCACTCCAAGTTGACAGCTCAACAGCTGAATGCCGTACTACCCATTACATACCCTCCCTCCTCTTCCTGTCTCCCTCCACTTCTTCCTGTCACCCTGTTCCTCTGATCGCTACCCTTGCAGGGTAGACCACATACCTGTTGCTACCCTTGCAAGGTAGCCTACATAACAGGTGCTGAAAGTGAGTTACTCATATTCAAATCACTCACTTTCACTTGCCATTATGATGGTATACCATCATCCACCAGGATAAATAGATAGCACCATGCAAACTACACCCATTGTGCCACACATCCAACAGTCATGGTCTGACTGGGATTACTAGGGGCCCAACTACAATGTTGATAAGGTGACCTGAAGGGGAAAACAATAGTGGTGGGCACAGAGTGACACACGCATGTGAATATTCCATGTAAATATGATATACTAGCTCTGTGTTTTCTTCCTTAGTATACTTGCATTGCCACCAAATACTGTATTTAATTAGACAAACAATTAGGAAACACAAGGAGCTGTAAAGGGTAGAAGGTAACTAGGAACTCAAGGGGGGGGGGGCATGGCAATATCAAGGCATACTGGTGTGCCTGTCAAAACCTGCAAATAGATACACCATTACAGGCATGGCATGCAGCAGTGATGACCCATGTGTGCGGTGTACTGTGGTGCATATATGATGCATGCATAGGATTATGGCAGAATATGTACAAAGAACACAGATGTGAGCAGCACATCCTGTGCTTACACACTTTGCTTGTTCAGCCATAGTTCATGTCACCATGCTCCCCTCATAGGCATAAAAAGCACAAAACCACTGTTGCATGCACACACACAAGCTCATAGAATATGATGGCAGATAAGGACTGCTTGGCCCACCTAGTCTGCCCATTTCCCTACCTAATGGTTAAAGCTGCAGATCCTAGTTAACCAACAGCCTACTTCCTCCTACCCCCCACTAAAATTGCCTTATGTCTGTCCCATGCATTCTTGAATTCCTCCACTGTTTTTGACTCTATGACTTCCTCAAGAAGGCTGTTCCATGCATCTACAACCCTCTCTGTGAAGAAATACTTCCTCACATTACCTCTAAGCTGTCCCCTCTCTGTCTTCAAATTGTGCCCCCTTGTTCTTGCACATCTCCTTTTCTGAAAGATGCTACCCTCTTGGACTTTGTTGATTCCCTTGAGGTATTAGAAAGTTTCTATCATGTCCCCCCTCTCCCTCCTTTCCTTGAGTCTATACATCTTACTCTCCTTTAGTCTTTCTTCATATGTCTTCTGGTGCAGATCCTGCACCATTTTGGTTGCCCTCCTCTGGACAGACTCCACCCTGTCTATGTCTTTGTGGAAATGGGGTCTCCAGAACTGTACACAGTACTCTAGATGTGGTCTTACCAACTGTCTGTACAGAGGGCCAAAATCTTCCTGTTTTCTACTGGTTATACCGCTCCCTATGCATCCCAGTATCCCCCCAGCACTCCTTATTGCCTTCTCACATTGCTGGCCCACTTTTAGGTCATCTGATATGACTACCCCCAGGTCCCTTTCCATTTTTGTTGTTGTCAGTATCTCACCCCCCATTGCATACTCTTCCCCTGGGTTTTTGTTTCCCAGGTGCATTACTTTGCACTTCTTTGTGTTGAATCTAAGCTGCCATACATTTGACCATTCCTCCAACCTTGCCAAGTCCCTTTTCATCCTTTCCACCCCACCTTGCATATCAACCCTGTTGCAGATCTTTGTGTTATTGGCAAAGAGACATACCTTTCCTTCCAGTCCCTCTGCAATGTCACTTATAAAGACATTAAAAAGGGCCGACCCCAGTACTGAACCCTGCGGTATACCACTTGTAACCCCCCTTTCTTCACTGAGGACTCCATTTACAATTACGCTCTGTGTCCTGTTGTTCTGCAAGTGTTTTACCCAGGCTACCACCCTGGGACCCACTCCCAGGCTAGCTAATTTGTTTATTAATTTTTTGTGCGGGACTGTGTCAAATGCCTTGCTAAAGTCTAGGTAGGCCATGTCCACAGCCCCTCCCTGGTCTACTACTTTGGTCACCCACTCAAAGAAATCAATTAGATTTATCTGACATGACCTTCCTGCTGTGAATCCATGCTGCCTTGGGTCCTGTGCCCCACTGGCCTCTAGGTACTCAACAATGTTTTCCTTCAGAAGTGATTCCATCATTTTCCCTACCACCAAGGTCAAACTGACAGGTCTGTAGCTTCCTGCCTCTGTCTTGCTCACACTTTTGTGAAGAGGATCACATTCGCTCTCCTGCAGTCCTCAGGTACCACACCATCCCCCCATGCTTTATTAAAAAAGAATAGTCAGTGGTGTTACTAGTTCTTCCCTTAGTTCTTTTATAATTCTGGGGTGAATCCCATCAGGCCCCATTGCTTTATCCACCTTCAGTTTTAAAAGTTCTTTCAGAACCCTTTCTTCTGTGAAAGGACTAATATCAACCCCCTATCCAGAGTGCTTCTTTTGACTGGATTAGGTATCTCCCCCTGCTCTTCCATTGTGAATACTGAGCAGAAGTATTCATTCAATATCCCTGCTTTTTCACTGTCACTCTCTGCCCAACCACCTTCTTCTTTATTTAGCCTCAGTATCCCTGTCTTAGTCTTTCTTTGCTCCCTAATGTACCTATAAAAGGTTTTATCCCCCTTCTTAACCTAGTTGGCTATCTTTTCCTCAGTTTGGTCCTTTGCTATTCTGACTGCCTTCCCTGTTTCCTTCTGCTTTAACTGATACAGTTCTCCGTCCTGCTCCTTCTGTGTTTCCTTTTACTTCCCGAATGCTATCTTTTTCTCCCTAACCTTCCCTGCCACTTCTTCTGAGAACCATAGTGTTTTTTTCTTTCATTTTGATTTGTTTATTTGCTTCACACAAAGGCTTGTTGCCTCTGTGATGGTGGTTTTGATGTTTCCCCATTGTTGCTCCACCCCACCTTCTTACCTGTTTGCTAGTGCTTTTCTGAGGCACTCTCCCATTTTGACAAAATCAGCCCTCCTGAAGTCCAGTACCTTCACTTTTGTATGGCTTGACTCTACAGATAAGTTTATTGTGCACCACACTGTTTGGTGGTTGCTTGTTCCCAGATGGCTACCCACTTCAAGATCGGAGATCCTTTCTCTGTCCCCATTTGAGAGTACCGGGTCTAAGATTGCTCCCTCCTGAGTGGGTTCCAAAACTAGCTGTCTGAAGCTTTCCCCCTGTAGGGCATTGATAATCACCCTGCTCTTGGATGTGGCTGCAGCAAAGGTGCTCCAGTTAACATCTGGCATATTTAGGTCCCCCATCAGCAATATCTCCCCTTTCTCTGCCATCCAAAGGATGTCTTCTATAATTTCCTTGTCCATTTTCTCCCCCTGAGATGGGGGTCTGTCTACAACCCCTGTACAGATTGTGGTGCCATTTCCAGTTACCAGGGTGACCCACAGTGCTTCCTCTCCTCCCTATTTACCCTTTTGTTCTGTTGCTTTGATCCCTTCCCTTCCCTTACATAGAGATCTACTCCTCCTCCTCTTCTTCCCTCCCTGTCCCTCCTGTAGATTGTGTACCCTGGTATGTTGACATCCCAGTCATGGTTCTCTGTGTACCATGTTTCTGTGACTGCCATGATATCCAGGCATTCCTCTTTCATCAAGGCCACCATTTCGGGGAGCTTTTTACCTAGACTACAGGCATCGGTACTCATTACCCTGCATTTTTTTATGGCTTTATTTCTTTCTGCCCCATCCCTGTCCTTACTGCCTTTGTCTTTTTCTCCATTTACCCTGCCCTTCTTCCTAACAACTGCTCTATCTTGGAGTTTACCTCGCTAACTACCCTGATTTTTTTTGGGGGGGCTAGGATTTCCTTTCTCCTTTTCAGTGCCTCCCCCCTTGGCTAGTTTAAATTGTTGCCAATGAAGCATTTAAACCTATCACCTGGTTCCCCTCCTGGATAGATGCAGACAATCGCACCAGTATAGGACTGTATCCTTCCAGGTGGAGCCCCAGTCCCCAGTGAAGCCAAATCCCTGAGCTGTGCACCAGTTTTTCGACCAGTCATTGAATCCCATGGTGCTGAGTACCCTGGCCTCATCCATGCCATAGACAGGTAGCACTTCCAAGAAAGTTACCGTGTGTGCTACTTGTCTAAGGCCCCTCCCCAACTCCACAAACTCCTGTTGCACTGCTCTGATCCCATTCTCAGCCAGGTCATTTGTCCCTAGGTGGATAATGACATCCAGCTCACTCCCCCCCTTGAAGTTGCTCCCATGATCCTGAGGATTCATTTCCTGTCCCTCCAAGCCATTGTGCCATGCAGGCACCTTACCTCCCTTTCCCCTTCCTCCCCAGTTCTATCCTCCTAACAATTTAGTCCCCCACCAGGAGTTGTTTCCTTCCCCTGTGGGGTCCTGTGCCACCCTCCTGTGGGTCTACATTGTGGAGGTTCCCAGCATCCTCCTTGGTCTCCATAGAGGAACCATGCTCCACCAGAGTGGTGAATGCATTGTGGAGAGGCACAACTGGAGAGATGTGCCTATGTTCCACCACTCTCACCCTCCCTGATCCCACCATGGTCCAGCCACTCCTCTTACTTGGCAACCTCTGAGGTAGTGGTGGTGACCTGGGTGGTCCCTGGGTGGGGGGAGCAGGTTTCCTGAATCCCTGCCAGGTCAGCATGGAGACGAACTCTCTCCTCCCTCAGACCAGAGAAAATAGGGCAGCAACACAGTCTCCAGAATGTCTTCCGGAAGATTGCTGCTCCATAGCCAGTGCATTGCACCACCCCTCACATGTCTGTGTCCCTTCCTGTTACAGTTGCTTTTCTCTTTTTTTGTTCTTGTTTTAGTGTGTGCAAGCTTGTGAGTGTCTCTACTCCTTATTCAGTGTGCTGTGCCTTTAAGGCTATGAACAGGTGTATGTTGTTAGCAGTTTTGGGGAAGTGATGTCAGAACCCCTGCTATAAACCTGTGCCCTCCAGAAACAATCAACTACAACTCTGACCCTCCACCCCGGGGAGTACCTTTCTTCCTTTCAGATGCCTATTTCACAGAGGTTAAGTAACAGGTCTAGTCACAAATGACTGCAAATATCTCCCAGCTACAGTTCCTCCCTGGCAAATAAAAGTTAAACTAAGAAAAGTCAACCCCAAAAACAGAGAATCAATACTAGTTACTTACACAGGTAAAAAAAGTAATAATTAAATTCAGTGTAGTCTATTAAATAACCTCCTTGATTTAAGGAAGCTTTGGCTGCTCTCTCTCTCTTTCTCTCAGCAGGGCTCTCTCTGCCTCTCTCAGTGACAGCTCAGTGTGAAGGGGCTAATATTATCACTCACACTGCTGTATTTTTCCAACATGGCTTACATAGCTGCCTCCTGAGATGCTAGTCACCTATATTTGGTGCATTGTTCTGGCTATTACGTCTTCTTCAGTGGCTAGGAGCACTATGGTACTGGGGCCATTGCCAGTGGCCTGGCAGTCTGCCTTTGCCTTGGCGTTTACCTCCTTGGTGCATCTCCTGAGGTCCTTTGCCCTCTTATTGGTGTATCCCTTGTTCAGCCTCTTTCTCCTACCACGTTGACCATCTCTGTTATTGGGTCCCAGGCTTGACTAATTTCAATCTGGGTCCCCATCCGTGTGACAACCAGGTACTCATTGTCTACATAAGCCTAGCCCAGGGTCAATATCTCTTCCTGCAAAAAACTGTTTCCTCTGCCTCCGGGAATCATCCATTATGCTACCTGTTTGAAATAGAGAGGATAAACAGCATTGAGCATTGTATACACACAGCTGAGCACAGAGAAAAAGGTACAGTGATATGCAGGCCCCATTTCCCCCTGGCCAGGACATGTATGTGTTCCTGTAAGTCTGGATCCAACACACAGTTAGCTGTCTACCTATCACTGCAAATAGTCATGCACAGATACAACAGTAGTCCAGTTCTGCTACAGCATAAGCACAGTGCTGATCACCAATGACTCTACCGTAGGCAATTCCACAATACACTTACCTCTAGTCACCTGCAGTCCATCTGTGGAATCTGGGTGGTGCCCTTTTCTCCTTTTATATGCTCCAGGTGCAATGAAGCATGTAAATCAATGAATATATGCCAAAAATGAAATGCAAATGCTAAATTTACCCCTTGACTGTGAAATTAGCTCATCTGCATACAATGTCTGAATATTGCAGGTTTGTCCAAAATGTTATTATAGTTGCACAAGTGGTGATATTGCACTAGCACTACATTCATATGCAGTGCATACACAACATCACACATTAGGAGTGACATCATTATACAGCAGTGGCATGTACATTATGATGTTGCACTATGGCATTGTGCACATGCAGCACTGGCCTGCATATGTACACCTTGGCCCAGATGTGAGGTTTGGGCCACCATGGAAAGGTGACTGTCACAGTGCACAAGGGTCATATGAACCAGGGACCAATGCCAGCACTAGTACAGTGATTTAACCCTCATGGAACCCCTCTGCCTATGGCAGCTGAGGGAGATGTTGGAGAGTAGCACTGTATGAAGGTCAAGTAGAGATGTGCGAAGTCCCTAAAATTCATTCCGCAAAATATTTCACGAATTGCACTCAATTCGTGAAGCACAGTTCGTGACATTTGCCAACTCTTGGAGCACAGATTTGCTGTGAAGTGTGGAATTTCACTGATGAAATTCCACACTACACAGCAAAAACTACTCTACTACTAGTAGTAGTAGTGCCCCCCACTGACCGTCAGCCCCAAGGCAAAATCATTTTGTAAAATCCTTGGTGTCTAGTAGTCCCCCCCCACCCTCCACTGATCGCTGGTCCCTAGTAAAGAAAAAAATAATTCCAATGAAATTCCTGGTGTCTAGTGGACATCCTACCCCTGGCCAATCACTGGTCCCAAGTTAAAATGATTCCTGTGACAGGGTGACTTCTGTCATAGTGGACACCCCTGGGATAAATTGAAACCCCTTCCCCAAGCAGTTTATATGTTTTCTATAATGTCCAACATGCTGGTTGGCTGGTTATAAATTAAGTGCTGAAGTACTTATAAAGCTTTCTGTGCATATTAACCTAAGAACTAACTAGAAACCAACCAACCCCACAAAGAATATTACATTTATATATTGTTTTCTTCTCAGGTCTTTGGCCATAAAACAAAACTAAGAGTACAGTTACAAAATAAGATGGCTGTCTTAAGAATAACAAAGACTTGTCGCTGCCTTTTCTAGATGTTAGCAGCCCCCTTCTAAGATATATTTTGCAGCAGAGAGTATTAGGCAATAGGACCCTGCAGGAGAGTTACGAGAGCACAAAATATTCTGACCTCAGGTCTGACCTTTTCCAATGTTGTAAGCAAAAGAAAAAGATAACTGCATGTTTTGTGTTGTGCTCCATGTGCCAACTGAGCTGTTCTCTGTGGGGCAACAGTGGCCCCTAGAGGCTAGTTTTATGTTATGTCTGCTGTCAATCAAAAGGCAATGGGCATTTTTCCAACTTCTAGTGAGCTTATAAAAAGTCTTACCTCAGTGCTAAGATAAATAATAGTAATAGTAAAACTTTATTTGTTAAGCGCCTTTCAAGCACCAAGGCGCTGTACAGAATGAACAATAAAAACAGAGAAAACATATATAAAATCAGATTAACAACGACCTCAAGTCATAAAAGCTTGATTCCACAGATAGGTCTTAAGTTCATGTTTGAAAATCACCACGGTCGTGCATTCCCGAAGCTGACGAGGCAGATAATTCCAGAGGGTTGGGGCTGCAAACATAAAAACCTGAGCCCCAGAGGATTTTAAAATAACCCTTGGAACCACCAGCAACCCCTCATCTGCTGAACTGAGCTGTTGTACAGGGCTGTAGGGAATCAGAAGCACTTTCAAATAGTCAGGGCCAAGTCTGTGCAGGGCTTTGAAGTTCAAAAGACCTACTTTAAAGGTGATCTGCCACTGTATAGGCAGTTAGTGCAGATTGTGCAGAACAGGGGTAATATGTGTCCTTCTTGATACCCCTGTCAACAACCTAGCAGCAGCGTTCTGCACTAGCTGCAAGCGGCGGATATCAACCCCAGGAAGCCCCAGGTAAAGGGAGTTGCAGTAGTCAAAGTGAGAGGACACAAAGGTGTGGACCAACACAGGTAGATCACCAGATGGAACAAGGTGCTTCACCCTGGCAATGTTCCTAACAAGGTAAAATGCAGACTTAACAACTGCTGACACCTGATAACAAAGGGTCAGCCTGTCATCAAGTAGCATTCCCAGGTTACGCACCCATTCAGAGGTAGAAGATCAGACCTCAACCCCTCTATCTTGTGACATGGGTCCACAACCATAACCTCGGTCTTACTGACGTTCAACTTTAACCAGCTTGAATTCATCCAATCATGGATTTCAGTGAGGCAGTTATTAAATACAGAGAAAGCACTATCCTGGTCAGGAGCAAAAGACAGGTAGAGCTGGGTATCATCAGCATAGCATTGAAACCTCAGCCCATACCGTCTTACAATGTCTCCAAGGGGCAGCATATACATTACAAACAACATGGGGGAAGCACCGAGCCCTGGGGAACCTCACACTGCAGAAAGAAGGGGTCAGAGGAAAAAATCCCCAACACAACTCTCTGTGTTCTCCCAAATAGGAAAGATGTAAACCATCTGAGCACTGTACCAGACAGTCCACAGATGGACCCCAGGCGCTCGAGCAAAACCCCATGGTCTACAGTGTCAAAGGCTGAAGAGAGATCAAGGAGAGCCAAGATAGAATGGTTTCTATGATCTCTCGCCATCAGGAGATCATTGAGCACCCGAACCAGAGCAGTCTCAGTACTGTGCCTCTTACGAAAACCAGACTGGAGAGGTTCGTAGATATTATGGATGGTCAAATGGTCCTCCAGCTGGATTGCCACTACCTTCTCAATAACCTTCTCAATAAAGGGAAGGTTAGAGTTAGGTCTGTAGTTGGCAAAAATATCTGGGTCCAAAGAAGCTTTCTTCAAAAGAGGAGTCACCACTGCTTCCTTCAAGGAGCTAGGAAACTCACCCAATTCTAGGGAGCACCAGATTATTTGAGCCAGAAACGGGCCAACGATCTTAACACAACCCAAAATCAGGGAAGTTGGACCTGGATCTAAACTACAGCATGTAGGGTGCATCCCATGGACAATCTGCATAACATCCTCGAACTTCAGCAGGTCAAAGAAACTCCAGGAGGCCTGGGGTACCATGGCCAAATGCCAACCAACAACATCCCCCATAGAGTGTGTCTGGCGGATCTCTGATCTCACGTCGGCCACCTTATTCACAAAGAATTGAGCACTCTCATCACACTTCTTTTGTGAAAAGACTTGACAGAGCTGGAGGCTGGCTGGGTTGCACAGCCTGTCCACAGTTCTGAAAAGCTGAGCCGGTCGATTCTGAGCAACAGCAATCTCCCTGGACAGGAATTCTGCCTTCTTATGGGAGATCTCTGATTGGTAGAGCTGATAATGCCCCTCCAAACTAAGGCAGTCGGCTTCTCGAGCAGATTTCCACCAACAATGCTCTAACCATCATCCCACACGTCGCAACTCACTCAAGGACCCATCAAACCATGGGCCCAAGGGCAGAGAGAGAGGGGACAAACACGGACAGGAGCAATTGAGTCAAGAGCCGAGGAAATGGCCTGGTTATAAGCCAGGACCAATGACTCTGGACTCATGCTAGCAACAGGAAGCTCTGAGAGGTTCAATACCACCATCAGATCTTCAGGGCACACATCCTGCAAAGGGCAGTATCGAACCATCTCCATAGGGGCAGACCTACGAAGGGGAGAACAAAAATTGAAGCCCACGATGTAGTGATCAGACCAACTGACTGGTTCCACCACCAAATCAGAGGTCTCAATCCACAGGAGGAAAACCAAATCCAAGGAGTGATCGTGATTATGAGTAGCCGAAGAAACAGTCTGTGTGAAGCCCAGCGATATCATCAGCTGGAGGAAGTGCTGACCAAAAGATGAGAATTCGTCGTCAACCCAAGCATTGCAGTCACCCAGAACCATCAATCTGGGTGACTCCAATGCCATATCAGCAACGCAGTCTGCCACTTCCTGCAGGAATTGTCTCTCGTTCCCTGGTGGGGATAGAGATAGGGGAAAATAGGATAGATAGGGAGGTCAGTTGTATACTGGCTGTTGATGGTGGAAGACCTCAGTTGTGTGCATAATTCACACTGTTTGTTGGTGTTTCTGAGAAGAGAAACTGTTGAAGCTATGCAGTTGTCTGAGTTATCATTTTGCTTTCTGTATGCTTTACTTGATAGAAATAAAATGACAAATGCACGTGTGCATTTTTTATGCACCTGACTTGTGGTCTGCCTGAAATTGTGTTGTTCTATACCCACACCCTGTGGCATATGGTGTGAGAAGTGGGATCTGACTGGACATCCAAGGAAAAGGGGGAGTCCAGTCATTTGGTGCCAGGTCTTGTACCGAGGATACATGGCAGAGGTGTATGGTGCAGGAGAGATGAGGACAGTGTCTGCTGGAGATGGTGACAGAGATGAGGAACCATGGATGGGATGAGATGGACCCAATGGCCAAATGGAGACCCTGATATGGCTTCTTCACTGGATGAGTGGGAGATGGCTGGAGACTGATCAGCGCCGGAGAGAGGTGGAGAGCAGATGCCAGAAGCTACTCAAGGGGTCCCACTCAGAGGATGTTGAGGATGAATCAGTTGGGCAGGATCCATGGGCTCTGGAAGAGAAGGACTCTCTGACTGAGCATATACAACCAACCTTTGTGGAGATCCCATAGTTGACCATTTTTCCAGGCTGCTATTTGGTGGAGGATGGTGCATGAGGGGAGGAGACCTCAGGAAAGACTTTGACTGGCAATGTATGACTGGGGCAGAAGACTTCAAGCAACATGGAAGGAGCCATTTTGGTTGAAGGGACTTTTATATGTTTTAAACCTTCTCCTATGAAAAATGATTGTTCTCCTGGTGCTGACTGGGTAAAGTTGCAGGTGAGGGATCCTGAAGTTACCCAGTTAAGAGAATATGTAAAAATCAAGGATGGGAGACAGGTTAATGGTGCCGTGGGGAACAGGTTATGGTAGTATGAACTTAGGAAGGAGGTTCTATATCATATGAGGCCCAACCTCCGGATGAACCAGGTGGATGCCCAGGTAGTGGTGCCTGTGGCATATAGGAAAAAGGTAATGGAGGATTTGCACTCCAATCACTCAGGGCTGAGCCATGGGAAGGTATTGGCTAGACTCACTCTGTATTTCTATTGGCCCGGCAAAGTATAGGCAGGTAGCAGCATATTATAAGACCTGTTATAAGGGCAGAAAGATAGCGACCCCCTAATAATGATTCTGCTATATTAGGCACATGTACTATATGAACTCACAAATGTAAGCTCTTTGAAGGTTTCTGTAGGAAAATACATAATGTATAAGTAGAAACAGTATCGAGCATACTGATGTCCACTTTCTCCTGTGCCATAGTTGACTTAGCTGCATTCTGCTGCCCCATCCCCTGCCCCTTAAGCCCCCTGTCTCTTACCCTACATTCGAGACTGCTGCATCCTTCTGCCCACTATCTTCTGCCACACAGTTGGGGTTACTGCACCCTATTGTCCCCCCATCACCTGCCTGAACAGTCAGGGCTGCTGCACCATGTGCAGCCCATCCCACAGTCAGGGATGTTGTACCCTATCCCTGACTGTGTAGACAGGAACAGGGTGCAGCAGCTCTGGATATAGTGGCAGGGGACAGACTACAGCATGGTGTGGAAGCCTTGATTGTGGGGCAGGACATGGGGAGGCACCAGGGTTCAGCAGCCCTGACTGTGGGACAGGATGCGCATGGTGCAGCAGCCCCTGCCCATTTGGGAAAATGGAAGTAGATAGCAGGGTGCAATAAAAGCCCCACCTCTGGTGTCAAGGGCAGCATGGTGCAGCAACCCTAAATGTGGAGGCAATGGACATGGGATTCTAAGGCACAGCAGAGCATAGTAGCCCCAATTGTGGTGACAGAACAAGAGACAACATGATGCAGCAGTTCTGACTTTGGGTGGGGGTGGGGAACAAAGTGCAGCAGGGTGCATCAACCACAACTGTTCAGGCTGGGGCAGCAGTGTGCAGTGGCTCTGATTGTTTTAGGCATGAGATGGGGGCAACAGAGTGCAGAAGATCCAACTCTATAGGAGAAGAGAGTGGGAAGCAGCATGCAGCACCCTCGAATGTGGGTCAGGAGTCAGTGGGCTTGTGGGGCAGGTGACAGGGGGCAGCAGAATGCAGCTGCTTCAACTATAGGCAGGAGATGGGGCATCAGGATGCCATATAGTGTTTCTGGTTATACATATACATGGTGTATGTTCACACAGAAACCATCAAAGAACTGAAATTTGTGAGTTTATATAGTACATGTGCCTAATATAGCAGAATGCGGTAGGCACCAGTTTTTCAATCTGAGAGGACAACAATTGTTCTTACATGAACCGATATATTGAAGCTACAATAAAGACAAAACTACTTTTATGAATTAACAAATATTAGATTTATTTTATATCTATTAAATAAACAATCCAGTGTTCTATAGCTAGAAAAAAAAACAGTTTTGGTGGGACAGAACTCACAGCTGTGATACAAACAAGCTGATCAAATTCATACCACTTCAATTCAGCACTAAAACTTAAATGATCAGGTTTTTATAAGAACAGAATGATAGATTTTCAGCTAATTCATCTGAACACAAACCAGAGACGGAGTTAATAAAACCTTGGACAGCAAACAATTAAGTCTACAGACTGTACTAATTAGGAAGTTAATAGTTTTTTAGTCAAGAAGAGACTTGCACTGCTGAAGCAGCAGCTTATTCCAATATGATGTCATCACTCTCCAAGGCTCAGTCAGAGGGGCAGAAACAGCCTGACTGTTTCCAGTTAGTGCAGAACAAGTTAAAAAATGTTGATTTAAAGAAAACCACAAAACCAAATAGCATGACATTTTCAGGAAACACTACTAATGACACAAAGACTTGAATTCAGGCATTTTTTAACAATATGTAAAATGTTTGCCATTGATCATTAAGCATAACAAAGACTTGTGTCTGCTTTTTCTAGATGTTAGCAGCCCCCTTCTAAGATATATTTTGCAGTAGATAGTGTGGGGTAATAGGACCCTGCAGGAGAGTTTAGGAGAGCACAGAGTGTTCTGACCTCGGGTCTGACCTTTTCCAATGTTGTAACCAAAAGAAAAAAAGAACTGTACGTTCTGTGCTGTACTCCAGATGCCAGCTGAACTGTTCTCTATGGGGCAACAGTGGCCCCTAGAGGCTAATTTTATGTTATGTCTGCTGTCAGTCAAAAGGTAATGAACATTTTTCCAACTTCTAGTGAGCTTATAAAAAGCCCTACCTCAGTGCTGAGATAGGATAGATAGGGAGGTCAGTTGTATTCTGGCTGTTGATGGTGGAAGACCTCAGTTGTGTACAGCATTCACACTGTTGGTGTTCCTGAGAAGAGAAACTTTTGTTGTCTGACTTGCCATTTTGTTTTCTGTATATTTTACTTAATAAAAATAAAATGACAAATGCAGTTGTATGTTTTTTATGTACCTGACTTGTGCTCTGCCTGAAATTGTGTTATCCTATACCTACACCCAGTGACAATTCCAATGATATCCCTGGTGTCTAGTGGACCCCACCACCCCCCCAATCACCAATCCTGAACTAAAAAAAAAATAATTCCAATGTAAGCACTGGTTTCTAGTGGACCCCCCACCCCCTGCCAATTGCCAGTCCCAAGTTAAATAAAAACTAATTCCAAGGAAATCCCTGGTGTCTAGTGGACCCCCTCCCCCTACCAATTGCCAGTCCCAAGTTAAAAAAAAATAATAAAGCCAATGAAATTCCTGGTGTCTAGTGGTCACCTGATCAGATAGTGGGCTTCCACCCCACTCCCTACTACCCCAACCCTGAGCACTCGACCAGCACAGCCCTCCACTCTCCACCATGGCTGGCCGTCTGACTGACACTGTAATGAATGAGCGAGTGCTTGTACAGTACTTGTTCATTCCAACTGTCAGTCAGGTGGCCAGCCATGGTGGAGAGTGGAGAGCTGTGCTGGTCTCCCACCAACACACTCTGGGTTGTGGTGGGAGCCCACTACCTGATGGGGTGGGGAGTAAACTAGACACCAGGGATTTCATTGAAATATTTTTTTTTTAAACTTGTGACTAGCGATTGCTGGGGAGGGGGTGTTGGAAGGGGGCCCACTAGACATCAGGGATTTTATTGCAATAATTTTTTTTTTAACTTGGGACCAGTGATCAGCAGGGGTTGGGGGTCCACTAGACAGCAGGGATTTCATTGGAGTTATTTATTTGTTTTAAATTGGAACTGGTGACTGTCGGGAAGGGATTTCATTTAAATTATTTTTTTTTAACTTGGGAACGGTGATTGGCAGGGGATGGGGGACCACTAGACACCAGGGATATGAAATTTGTGTAACTTGCTTTGTGGATTTTTTTTAAGTGCAATTTGTGCTTAAAGAAAAAAACAAAAGCAATGCAAAGTTATGAATGGCAAATTGTTCTGTAACATGACAACTTCACAAATTGATCTGCAAAGGCGAATTTGGCCACTTTGTGGAAAATTCTCAGGCGAAGTTAAACTTGGCTGCATCTCTAAGGTCAGGTGTGAACAGATGACTGCATGTATGGTTTGGATTGTGCCCTGTGTGCAGTAATGTTATCATGGTAATATACCTCTGGGTTATTGTCCCTGAGGGAATGTGCACGGTATCTGTGTGTCCCTGTTGTATCCTTTCTGTTTGATGTGGCCTGTTCCACTGTATAGCCCACTCTTACCAAAGTAGGCGTATGGGACTACTGTTCTAATAGATGTCTCTGATGCCCTGTATATTACAGGACCCACTTTGGATCACTAAGACATGCACCTGCTGTGGCTCCAAGGGTATGTGGTTACACAATAACATGGTTGTGATGTCAGGGAGGATGACTCAATATGTGACATGTGGTCTTCATGTAGCTATGTGGCATGTGTACCCAGCAGCACTTCATAAGACACCAACTGTTCCATGTACACTGTCCATGTTTTGTAGCATGGATACCAGTACACATATGCCATCTAATGCATGGTGTACTATTATATTGCACAGACTGTGCCACTCTTGGACCAAGAGAGGCAGTATAGCGCAGTGGTTTAAGGCTCAGAGCTGCAAATCTGGTGTCATCCAGCAGACCAGACCTGGGTTTGAATCCCACAGCTTCCACTTGCATACTGTGTGACCCTTTGCAAGTCACTTAACTTCCCTGTGATCCCAGGTTGCACCTGTAAAAAAAAGCTTTCAGCTTAGTGTGCTGCGCCTGGTTAAATGACTAAAATAAATAAAAAGCCTTTGTGTTGAACTACACCCATGGTAAAATGTCCTCCCCTACTGTTTCATAGATATGCTTCATGTGCCCCCTGTTGTATGAGAAGTGGGGCTACATGCATCATACTGCATACTATGAGGTATGCCTGGTATGTAGCTGACATGTACAGGTATGCTGAACAGGATGTTGGGGATAGCTGTATATAGGCACTACATATGCTTTCATACACAGTGCTAGGCAAGAGCTACAATAGTGGGATGTAGCATTCCCAGTTTGTCTGGGCTCTGGCTCACCTGCCTGTATAGGGTGCCTCAGCTGTGCATAATGGTAAAATGTGTCCTTGCATGGTCCTGTCCATCCACAACATGCACATGTTGCTGTTGGTACATAGTTCTGATATATAGCATAGAGACCCTCACCCCCTATCTACAACCTAAATTACTCCAACACTGTAATTTGTGATGAAATGGGCCCTCAATCTTATTTCTTGCACCTCTCTCCTGCCCTGTTTCTCTCCGCTTCATCAGTTAGCTCCCACCTTGGCCCCTCTTCCTCATCTCCTCCTCCCTGTTACTCCAGCTCCCCTTAATTCCTGCACCTCTTGCCTGCCACCCTGCTCTCCCTTTTATCAGGTGGCCCAACTTGGCCCCCCTCCCTTATCTCCTCCTTGACCCCTCTCTCTCATCTCCTCCAGCTACCCTGCACTTGCCTACACTTTCCCTAGCCTGGTTAATGCCACCCCCTCTTCCTCCTCCTCCTCACTTTGTATGTTTAAACTAAGATTGTCCTCCAGGCTGCTGCTCCCTTACTGCACTGCCCTTCCAGTACCCTTTCCTTCTGACTAAACCTGTCCCCCAGGCTGCTGCTCCCTTACTGCACTGCCCTTCCAGTACCCTTTCCTTCTGACTAAGCCTGTCCTCCAGGCTGCTGCTCCCTTACTGCACTGCCCTTCCAGTACCCTTTCCTTCTGACTAAACCTGTTCTCCAGGCTGCTGCTCCCTTACTGCACTGCCCTTCCAGTACCCTTTCCTTCTGACTAAGCCTGTCCTCCAGGCTGCTGCTCCTTTACTGCACTGCCCTTCCAGTACCCTTTCCTTCTGACTAAGCCTGTCCTCCAGGCTGCTGCTCCCTTACTGCACTGCCCTTCCAGTACCCTTTCCTTCAGACTAAGCCTGTCCTCCAGCCTGCTGCTCCCTCACTGCACTGCACTACCCTTCCCATACCTTCTCCTTTCAGTGGATGTATAAAGCGTTTCTGAATCATCAATTACCATATAAATAGCTTGCTCATGTACTTTATTAGTTATCCACTGTTAGTACCTCCATGTATTTTTTTCTCTGTGAAATCTCTTACTGATGTTGTAAAATTTTAGTAGCTCTTACTGTTTTAATGATTATTTAAGTTTCTGTATTTTTTGTATATTGTCTCCTGACATGGAACCTTTGTAAAAGAGCTGTTGCTCAAAGGTTTTTTCTGAACGAATGACATAAATAAATTAATAATTATAGCCACGTGTGAAATGTAGGGTTTATGTGACTGTGCCATATGTTCAACTGCATACTTTTGTTCAAGTCTACTTTATCCTCCTCCACAGACGCCAGGGCCCAGCAGGGCCAAACCAGGGCCAGGGAGTAACAGCGCAGCTGACAGAACCAGCAGTGGCAAGAAGGTATGCCAGGCTGTGATGTGGCCCAGTGTGGCCAGCCAGTGGAGAGACATTCTGCAGACAGACATCCAGATAAGTACCTGACATTGTGTGTTTTGCCACCTAGGTTGCATTTCTACACTAAGCTGCATGCTTCTGCTGTGGGAGGGGGACTGTCCATGTGTGTCTCAGCAGGCTGCATTCATGACTGTGTGGCTGCTCCCATGCAGTTGTGGTTGGGGACACTCAGTGGCCCTTCGCGCATTGCCCATCACTTACATTGAGGTGTGCCAGAGTCTGCGCTTTCTAATATTGTGTATGTTCTTGCAGCAGGCATTCTGCCTTGTGTGTGTGTGTACTATGCCTTGACATGCATTACACCCTAAGGTGGCATGCCCCCTGTGCTGCCAACCTGGTGCAGTAGGCTTCTGTGGTAATTCGCACAGCTCCAGGTGGTACACCTGTCATTGTTTGTCAGGCCTGTTGTACAGGAATCATCTGGTGGAGGTAGGCACTGGCCGCTGTTGTATTAGTACACCATTGCAACATGCTGTGTGCCTCATATGGCACCCATGGCAGTCTGCTAGCATCTGTGCCAGCTTCAGAGTAGTAGTAGTAGTAAATGATTTATTCATAAATGAACATGGAAAATTATCCATTGAGTATAAAATTATGCTCATTTACAAGGGTCTTCATGTAAAAAAGAAACAAATATATCCAGTTACATACAAAATGTTAGTTAATATCACAAATAAGTACACTGAACACTAACATACATGGAGTACATACATCCTACTTCAATATTACAGAGACATATGCCCTGGGTGCCATGTCATTGCACTGCAACAAAGACAGGCTTATGTGGCATGTGGGAGCATTGGTGGGCATTGCATGTACCTTACCATGTGTGATCGACATTGTGATGCATAGTCATTAGTGTCTAACCAACACAGTGATGTCCAGAGTATGATTATTCCACACTACATTGGCAGGGACATGCATACATTTGGACGCTACTGGGTCTTTGCAGATGACTGTCCTGCACTGGTTCTGTATGAGTGGCAACACTGTACCTAGGTTGGGGCCATGGGCATCATCAAGCATAATCAATGTATGTTAATGCATACAAAAAATTCCAACCTGGGGCAACATTTTGTGAGCTGCTGCCATTTTACCAGCACCTTCTTTGTATTCATTGCCATGCAGCTGTCCCTAATCATTTCTTTCTGATTACATTGCCTGGCTGCCCATAAGAAGGTGTGGCCAGTGGATGGCATTAGGGGTGCGACACTGTGAATGGGCATGAATCCAGAAACCAAACAGCACAGTGAGCCAGCTGATTAACTAAGAGGCCTGGCTTTGCCAGAACTGCTAATCCTATTGGCTTGAACTGAATGAAGGGGTGAATCCACGGGCTTTTCAAGCCCATGTAAAATAGATAAATTGCTGACAGTTTTGGCTTTCAGTCTGCATTCCAGGTTTTTCAGAGTATGGCATGCCAGAATACAGACCAGCATCAGGGGACTCACTGACTCAAGCATCATCACCATTTATTAGAACACTGAATGGTTTGGGGGTGAGGACTGCTGTTTGACCAGCTGGATTGATTGACTTGGCAGATCATCAGACCATATTGTTAAGGGAACTATGACCCAGTACTGGGTCTGGATATCGTGTGCCCAATCATTATTTGTGTTTCAATAAGGTAAGAGATATTCCAATTATATTAAAGGGAAGATACCCTCCAGAAGTGGGACATGACCTATATTGATATATACAGGTTTGCCCTGACCACCAACAGATACTTGCACATTGCATCCTTTACACCAAACTTGGCTGGCTTCCCACACCTGCCTTACATAAAATCATTTTGGGTGGCGTGCTTTTTAATGTGGTATCTAAACAGGCCACTTTGTCCTTTTATCTGCTTCCAGCTCCTGACAGCATTTCCTATCCACCAAGGCCCAATGCCACCTGGTTCGCTAACCAGCCCAAAGACAAAATCCAAATTAGGTGAATTGTCCTTCTCCAACTCTGCTCCGAAACTGAGGAATTCCATCCCAGCCTTGGTCAGGTTGAGTTCACCTAGTCTAGCCTTCCTGTGTGGGTATCGCTCACTCCTCTCCATGGCCTCCGTCTGTAATTGTCCGTAGTCTGCCTTAGAAATTCTGTATATCTCTGAGCTGTTGCCTTCCTTGTGCTGCTGATCATCAACTCCAAGTCTGCAACCTTCTGAGCTTGTCATGTTTACAACCTCTACTTGAGATTTTTATTATGTAGTACTAGTGTTCTTACTGTACTATACCCTGCAGTTTGTCTCTCAGTTATTTATAGTTTGTATTTTGTACCTCTTGGTATGTCACCCTGTATCCTGTATACTGTTTCTGTTTACCTCCTGTTTTGTGATTCTCTAGGGTTGTGCTTGAAAATAGGCAAATGTCTTGTCTAGTGCACCTACCCAGTTAATAAAAACGAAATGAAATGCTGGCCCAGTGGGACAGAGGGCTGAGGTGCTGGTGCCTTATCTCACAGCATACCAGCAACCTGGGTTCGGGAATTATCTTGGGCTGCTGAGGTGCCAGCTTGGGGAAGAAGAGTTGGAACGGGATCAAGCTATGACTCTCCTTTCCATAGGGATGGATGCCAGGTCTGCCGTAGTCCCACTCCCACTGGGTGGAGGCCTGGTGGGTAGCTCAGGTGATCAAGAGCAGCAATGCAAATCTGGGGAGGGGTGGAAGGGGTCACCGTATCCTGGCGTGTGCATGTGCCTCCACCACATACATGCATGTGTATGCCATGGCCCCGGGGGAGAAGGGGAGTAAAACAGGAAAGCCAAAAAGTATGTATGGAAAAAAAAACTAAATGAAATAAATAGAAAGGTGCCCAGAGGGATGCAGGAGCCTGTAGGGGTCTGGGGAATGCAGGCATGACAGAGGAAGGGGTCAACTTCCTGAGATGTCAGATCCACCTGCTGTGACTGCTCGTGTAACAAGTAGGGGACTGCACCCGCACGGTGAGGAAATGCACCCTTGAGATAAAAGGCCTGCTGCAGCCCCGTGATATGGCATAGGAATGTGGACAATTAATAGGGGTGTGCTCTTTATTTTGCTTTTCAAGCATGGTTGCCCTTATTTTTGTTTTAGTGGGCAGATGCTGTACTGGAAGACTTGCTAGGTACCCACGTTAATATACAGAAGTTCGAATAGCTGCAGTTTGGGGGCTGATATATCCTATCACAACTTCAAGAAAAATCAACCTACTTCAAAAATCCATTTTCAAAACTCTTCAGAATTTTATTAACATTTTACTTTAAAGCTCCAACCACATCGTAACACAAACCCAACGTTTCACCCTTACATTAGGGCTTCATCAGGGAGAAGCATGGTCAACCTGTTTCATCAAAAGACATACACAATTTTTGTATACTTATTTCATTTCACACTCTGTATGATAGCAGAGTGTGTGGTATATAGTAAAAACTTTCTTCTATATATCTAAAAATACATTGCTGTAATCAGTGTCCACAGTGTGGACAGAAAGCTGTCACTTTATCCTTCTGCTTCCGTTCTTTTCAGTTAATTTTTTCACAAAGGTGTGCAAAATTATTTCCTGTGTGTAAACATATTGGTTACATTAAATAGTTTTGTCATTCAATCCTAAATGTCAGATTTCCTTTCTATAAAATAATCCATCAAATTCAAAAGTGTTAACATGCTAATGCCAGTGAATCATTATTACTCTACAGTGCCACTATCATGCACACTCTCCCTTGTGAATAAAACATTCCAGCCACCTCAAATATCAAGCTGTGGTGTCCATGAATATTTCCCCATAATAGACATCAAAGGTTAATTGTCTTGCTGCAAACTGGCTTGTTGCTGTACACCTTTGAGATTTACAAGAGTTTATTTCCTAAATAAATAATAACAAAATGCAGAAAATTATAAAGGTTACTTTTTCTGGCAATATATATATAAATATTAAACTGCCATTAGTTTGCTTTTTAGTGCTATTTCACTGATTCTGCAGACTTACTCACATCTTTCTAAATTGTTGCTTCTAGTTTACTATGGGATTACTGAAAAACAGAATACATTGACATTCGTGTAATTTATCAGATGTGTAGGCATTTTCTCAAACTCTTTTTAAAGAGGTTACTTTTTGTAAGAAACAGGCAGTTTTACTCGCAGTTGAGCAGCACATCCAGCTGGTATGGTTTACCATTATTAGTGCCCAAAGCATCCTATGCTTGCTGTTTTCATAGCAGTGCAGGAGAGGGCAGGGTATTGCACACTGGGGGCGAACTGTCATGGTGATGTCATGATGGCTGCCAATGCCTCTACCCAGAGAGCAAGCCATTGCTGAACAATGACAAGTGTTGCTAGACACTGCTTGCACTCAGAATGGTTGTACTTCCAACTGTCTGCACAGCTCTAAATGTCAGCCCATTGTGTAATCCACCGTATTTTGTTTTAACAACTTACTTCAGTGTATGGAGTCTTGATCCTGGTGGGTCAGGTCTGCTCGTGGAAGTGTCACGTGTTGAGGGGTCCTATACAGAGACAAGATGAAGTACCAGTCTGAAACAAGCTCATGTAATTAGTCACAATTGCCATTTGTTTTACATAATCAGTTTAATGAACCACTGTATGAATCATGAGACTGACATGATGTTGCTTGTCATTTTACAAACAATAACTTAAAAATAGTTTTAAATCTCCCCCATGTGTAGTCGGGGTGGTGGTGGTGGTGGGGGTAAATTGTATAGTCCAAACTGATATGTTGAAAATTGCATTTATGATTGTCTTATAGTAATAGTATATTAATTTCTCATAGTGATTCCAAATACGGTATCCCTGTTAAGTGAGAGGTCAAAAACATCTGTGGTCACATTGGTATATACAAGTCTGTCTCCATTTCACATTGTCCAGTATAACTGTGTCTCATCTATCCAAAGGAGTACCACTCCTCATCCTCATTAAGACCTATTTCTTTGTTCAAGGCATCTGAGCTGTAAATCCAGAACATCTCACTTTTATTTAGTTCCTTGTCCCACTCACTCCCTCTCTTCAGTTGTGTCACTGCTTCTATTGTCCAGAATCTTAACAAAGCTGCATTGGGCCCCTCTATGTTAAAATGTGCTAATACTGGAGAATTATCATGTCTATTCCTGATATTGCTCTTGTGTTCCCCATCCTGATTTTGAGGGTTCTCGGGGGTTTCCCCACATAGATCTTGCTACAGGGACATTTGAGTAAATACACTGCGTGGCCTATGGTGCAGATTATATGGTCCCTATTGTACAACTTTTTATTTGTTCTTGGATATTCCACTTATTCCTTCTTTCCAGTACTACTGCAGTTGACAGCATTTATTACAGGGACTGGGGGAAATGACTGGTTTTATGGGGGCTAGTAACAGTTGTTCTCCTGGATCTTTTCTATTGCAGTGATCCGTGTTGACAAGTTTATCTCAAATGGCGTTCTTTTTCTTAGAGGCCAGAACAGGTTTATTACTAAATTCTGGAATGCCCACACGTTCCAGAATTATCTAATTCCTGTTCACAGTTTGATTGATTTCTCTGCTTTTTTTTCAGAGAATTCCAGGTATAGAACTATCCTATTGCCTGTGTTCTTTACTTTAGTGCTCTTCTGTTAGAGAAATTCCATCTATTTCTGTGTTTAGATTTGGTAATAGCTTGCCTAACTGTGTTTCCCGAACATCACCTCTGGGTGAATCTGTGGCCCATTTTTTCAATATACTGGGCAGGTGCCCTCCACCCCCCAATACAGGCTGCTGCCCATGTTCTTTTGGTTCACCGAATATGGGTGGTGCCAAAGTTATTTTATTTCTTCACCCTTTATAAGGGCAGGTGCCCTTTTTCTTTTGTTTCTCCCCCCCCCTCCCATCCAGGTGGTTGCCCTTGTTCTTTTGTTCCTCCAATTTTTATTTTTGTTTTCTATGGCCTGTTGCCCTTTTTTCTACAGTAAATTTTATTTTTGATACCTATGTTGCTGTATTTTGTGTGTTTCTTTGGTGCCCTCCTATACCCACAGCTGCCCACAGAGTTTAGTGCTATACTCAGTGCTATATTAAGTGTTGCGCAAGTGCATTGCATTCCACTGGTGCTGTTCACTCTGTGCCAGTGCAATGTGTTTTCACTGTGCATGTACAACCCAATATTCAATGGTATTAGTTCTTGGGCAATTTTTCTGAATATCCCAGTGGCAGTGTTCTGGCACAAGTGCAGTGCAGGCACTAATTGCTGAATTTGAGGCCCAGAGTATTTATATAGACACATAGGAACATAAAGTATAAGGACAATTGGCTGTATGCACAAAACTTGAACTTGCCTATGTACCACATATCCGTGGCATATAGGCGACTCTAAGTTGGAATGCTATGCACAGGGGGTCACAAAGAGTTCAGGCGGCATTCCCAGAAGGGGTGCGCGCCCCTTCTGAACTTCATTCCCTGGTTGTTCACAGAACTATGCATGCAAATAGTCAGGGGGAGTATCAGTAGGCATGCCTGCACTCTGCACCATTCACGAAACGTGCAGAGTGCCAGGCAAGGGGCAGATGATATTGCAGCAGGGACCCTGCCGTAACTGTTGAATCCTCCCCAGAGAGTACACCTGCTGGCTGTGGGACTACAGGACACCCCAACATGCTTTGCTAGCCCTCTGGTTAGGTATGGAGGGCAGGGGGAAGCCAATCAGGCACTTGCCCAGCAATTTTGGTTTTTGAGAAGCACAGTATCCCACAATCCACTGGTCTTGCAGAACTGAGGATCTACTCTCTGGTCTGAGATGGGCATCTGATTAGACGCCCACCTGGGTCCTCCAATCTGCCTCTGCAATCCTGCATGCCAGGTGGCTGGGCCACAGAGAGGCACCTGACAGTAGCTGGCAATCATGAATGCCAGCCATCGCATGCCTATCTGTGGCTGCAGAGCTGTGCAGACTGGCTACATGCCTCCTGCACATACCCGACCCACAAAAGAGTGCATAGGCACCAATAAGAAGGGTAAGTAATCACAGACTCATAAGGAATGTCAGGATGTTAACCAAATATTGATCTTTCTCCATGAGCCTTACATGTAACAGTGTTGACCTGCATTGAGATGGAGTGGGTTCTACACCAAGGGGAGAGCTAAAGCCAGCTTTTCATTAAATGTAACTACTGGAAATGGAGGTTATCACACATCAGTCCACCATAAGGCCATGTATGCATGATTAGCACTGATACTTGTCTGTATGTCTGAGGAGCAATGGAACACACCACCAACAGCCTCTGCCAGTAGTTTGCTAACTGCCTGTCACACACCCTGATTGATTTGTGATATACAAGTATGGAAAATGTGGTGCGGGAAGGTACCTGGTACTGTTAGTGCAAATGGTGCAAAATCAGACTAAAGCCTGCAATGAAGTCGGCCAGGATGCAATGCAGCTGCTCAAGATACTGCATGACAAAAGGGATTAACTGCTATTGAAATTGCCTTGTTTACTGCACTAACTCTTTTGCAGTATACTGCAGTTTTGAATTGCATCCTGGGCATCACCACTGTACAACTTCAACCTGGGAATATGGCTGCAGATCTGCCACCATCATTTCCCTGGTCAACTGTGTCAGCTGCTGTGCCATGTGATGATTAGCATGGTACATTATTCTAGTGTGGAAGGTCTGCATTATGGGTGTCAAAGCCAGCATTGGCTCAAAGTTCATCAAGTTGCTGACTCATTTTGGTCACAGCAATTATGGTGCCACAACAAGGGCAACCGTGAAAGGGGTGATCTTGATTTTAGCTCGCCCCTCACTCATGTTGTCCTTTGTGCCCACACAGATTTTACCCCCTCTGGGGGCATTGGGTGATGCAGAGGGCGAACTACCCTCAAAAGCAACTGTTTCCCGGGAGGGTACTTTGGCACTGTAACTCCTGGGAGATGAAATGTTTGGTGTTGTAATGCCAGGTGGCATTTTGCCTGCACTGTAATTGGTGTCGACAAAATGTATGTTTCTGTGGCATGGGTGAACTGTATTGGCTGGGGGGTGGAGAGTGTTCATACTCACAACTGGGGGAACTACAACATCAAATGTCACTCAATGCTGGACTATACATTGGACTGAAACATAGAGTGGAAAAAAAATAATCAGCAGAAAAAGACCATTGGTCCATCCAGTCTACCCTGTTTCACCCTATCTTACCCTGGGACCTAACATCTAGTTGGGCTTATTTTCTTCACCTCACCCCACCCCATCTGTTAGTGATTTACCCCAATGTAACTATTAACCATTTCACTGGGTCCCAGCTATGTTTGAAACCATTAATGGTTCTGCATCTATCACCTCTGCTGGTAGTTTCATGGCTCAGCCCCTCTGTCTATAAAATGAAACTTTCTCACATCCCTTCTTAATTCTATGCCTTGCCAGCTTTCACTCATGTCCCTGTGTTCTTGATTCACCAGTCATGTTGAATATTTCCCAGCAATGTACCTTATTCAACTTGAAGGTCTCTATCATATATTCTCCTTCCCTTCTAGTCTCCAGCAAGTACATGTTCAGAGCCTTAAGCCAGTCTTTATAGGATCTGAGTGGAGCAAAGAGTACTTTTGTACCTGGGACAAAGGCTGTGCCATGGGTCAAGAAAATGTAAAGGCAAACAGTAGCTAGACAAGCTTGGAGACCCGGCACAGCTAAGGCTATATAAGGCTATTATAATAGCTCTAAAGTCTTCATTTTGGAGCAGCTTGAAATAAGGCAATGAATGAACTCACCTATGACTGTGACTGATGTTCCTACATGTAATCATTTATTCCAAACGAAGTAAAATCAAGTATACCACACAGCGTTTGCTTCAGTTGTGTATCAGTACATAAATGTAGCTGCTCTCACTCACTTCCTGGATACCACTCCCAACACGTCACCAAGCACCTGACATGTTTCGCTCTATCTCGAGCTTTCTCAAAGGTGTATTAGGGGAAGATCAAATCCTGTTTAAAAACCTTAGCAATTAAAGTGACAAGCACACCCAAAAAACATTAAATATGTAACATTCAGTGTAGTTTAAAACACAGCAGTATTATACTTATATTCTGGGGATGATTTATTCAACTCCCATTACTGGTATGTGCATTAATTTGTCTGTGCTAACACAGTTAATATACAGTAACTACTGGCACTAGACATAATTTGCAAACCTGCTTTAGAAAGAGAGTCAGAGATTGCACCATTTCTTTGTCTTTTGGTGAGACTCCAGTGCAAATCTGAAAAAAAGAAAAGATAAAGATAGAAAAATTACATTTAAAAACATAGTAAACAATATAGACAATATTTTTATATACAGCTAATAATTCCTACAGTTTTTTCCTTACTTCTTCAAAAACAGTTTTAACTCTAATCTTCCATTTAGTCCCTTCCCTTCCATGCCTGTAAATACCACAATCCGATATTGTTCTCATTTTAGTAAAAGGTTTTTGTAATCACCCCCTCTTCTACTCATCACTGGTTTTTCCAAACCAATGAATGTAAAACCATGTTACTCTTTGTCCTTCATTTTCATAATGTGTATTGCTAGAGCATTTTTAATATCTCCTTTCTCAATACAGTGTAAGCCTGTTATAACGGATGCATCTGTGCACACAGTTTTTGTCCATTATATCCAGTGTCCATTATATCCAGAGGAGGTGGAGTCTATGTATTAGTGTGTTAGGTGTGCCTGTGTGTATAAGCAGGGGCTCAGAGTGATTGAAAACATATTGTAAAATTTCATAGCTTACTCAGAATCCTGCCTAGGTTATATGTGTTTGTACTTTGTGTGTTTTAAGTTATTGATCTGTCAGGGAACATGTTTTTTTTAATAAGTTTATTGCAGAAGGTAAGAAGAAGACAGTAACTCTAGAGGCTGGATGTTGGAGTTCCAGAATAGTAAGATCAAAAACAATTGTACTGTAAGGGTTTTATTAAGAAATTAAATCACTTTCTTTTTAGTGTAATCATCTAATGAACATTTGTATAGCTTGTGGAGAATTATTTTGTAAGAAATTTAGTCTCTGTAGCTCCTTCATATAAATTCTGCACTTGCCAAATCTCACCAGCTCTGCACCCCCCCCCAAAAAAATGCATTACAAATATCAATATCTATTAAAAGCTTTAACATGTCCATTATAAGCAGAGTTTCTGTCCATTATAATCAGAGGAAAATGTATTGGATTTGATATATTTGGTTTGGGAAATCAATTTTTGTCCACTATAACCAATTGTCCATTATAACACTGTCCGTTATAAGTGGAGTGTACTGTAGCTCTATTATGTTCTCCTATCCAAATTTTAAAGGCCCATTTTGTTTTGCCTGCATAAAATGCACTGCATTTGCAGACTGCTAAATATACCAGGCCTTTGGTCACACATGTCATGAAACCCCTTACAGGGTACATTTTACCTGTGAGAAGATGGGTGAAAACTTTGCTATTAATTACTTGTGGACAAAATTTGCAGTTGCCACATTTGTGACTACCATAGTCTGTTTGTGGCAACCACATTCTTGGTTTAAACTCTAGTGGCTGTACTGAATGGACTGAATGATCTTGTAAACTCTGTCCCTTTCTGTAAGCTATTTTGGGACCTTCTCTAGATAGATTTTTTAATCCTGGGTCCTGACATGCAATATGCCAATGTTTCTTAACTATATTGGCAACGGCTCTGGACTGTGCATTGTATGTGCTTGTAAAGCATGTCTGGATATCCTGTTTGTTTTTTCCTTTCTTTTCTTTTTCTTTTAACAAATCCTCAATCGGAATATTCTCTACTTCTTCCCTTGCTTTTTGTACAATATTCTTTGCATACCCTCTAGTCAACAATGTTTGTTCCAAAACGTCTGTACTTTTATCATATAGAACTTGTGTCCCACAATTTCTCTTAGCTCTAATAAATTGTCCTTTAGGTATAGCCCTAATGACATGTCTTGGATGGCTACTGCTAGTCTGCAAGTGAAGTGAGTGTGAGCAGCCATGTACTGATACACAACTGTAGCAAACGCTGTGTGGTATACTTGATTTTACTTCGTTTGGAATAAAGGATTATATGTAGGAACATCAGCCACAGCCTTGGGGTGAGTTCATTCATTGCCTTATTTCAAGCTGCTCCAAAACGAAGACTTTAGAGCTATTATAATAGCCTTATATAGCCTTAGCTGGTGCTGGGTCTCCAAGCTTGTCTAGATACTGTTTGCCCTTATAGGATCTGCCCTTCTGGCCTGAATCACTTTGGTTTCTCTAGCCTGTCTACTTTTTCTTAGGTGTGGGCTCCAGAACTAGGTACCATATTCCAGATGCAGACTCACCAGTGCTCTGTGAGAGGCAGTATTACCTCCTTCCTCCTGTTCTCAAACCCCCTTCCAATACACCCCAACATCCTGGTTGTCTCACCGTAGGATTTGTTACATTGGCTAGATTGTTTTTAACAGTTACTTATGGCGACTTCCAGGTCCCTTTCTTCAGTGATAGTGTCCAAATAACCCCTCCCTTCCAGCATTCCTTCCTGGGGTTCTTTTTCCCCTATGTGCATTTCCTTGCACTTTTCAACATTGAATTTCAACTGCCACTGCCAAACTTAGAACCCCTTCTCTAATCTTTGCAGGTTCCTCTGCAGCTCCCTAATCCCTTCCTCCCTGTCTATCCTGCCACAAAGCTTAGTGTCATCTGTGAAGAGACACATCTTGCCTTGTATTTTTTTTCCTATGTCACTAACGATCATATTGAAAAGGACTGGCCCCAGGATTGAACTCTGTGGCACTCCACCCATGACCACCCTCTCCCCTGAGTTAACCCTGTTTACCACCACCCTTTGCTGTCCCCCAAGTCAAGTTCTAGCTGATCTAACTAGATCCTTTGTTGTTCCCAGATCCACTAACTTCCTCAGCATCCTTCTGTGTGGCACAGTTGTATTCCTTGCTGAAGTCAAAGTAGGGCAAGTCTGATGCTTGTTCCATGGTCACTGCCCTATACCTAGTCAAAGAATACTATCAGGTTGGCCTGACAGGACCTCCCAGCCACAAATCTGTGCTGCTTACTATCCTGGATGCCATTTCTCTCCAGGTAGTCTACTAGGTCCTCTTTGACTAGTGTTTCCATTAGTTTACCTGCTATGGAGGTAAGATTAATGGGTCAATGGGGGTCCAGTTTCCTAGTTGCTCTTTGTCTCCTCCATTGTAGAGCAGGACTACTGCTGCTACTCTTCAATCTTTCAGAAACATCCCTGTATGTAGAGAGCTACTGAATAGCCCTGCCAGAGGTTCAGCCAGTTCTGATGTCAGTTCCCTGAGCACCCTTGGGTACATCACATCCAGCCCTAGAGCCTGGTCTATTTTAAGGGTTTCTTGCCCCTTTCTATCCCTTTCACCCATAAACACCAACTATCCCATTTCTGGGGTCTCTCTTACAGCAACCTTTATGTAGCTTTCAGACAGGGGCCGACTATCTGATTCTTCTTGCAGCAGGCTTTATGTAGCTTTGAGGGATGGGCCCACTAACCTCTGCTGTGAACACAGAGCAATAGTAGTCTTGGGAACGGTTGCCATCTGTGCATCGTCTTTGACTGCTGTCTCCATTAGGTTACTTGCTATGGAGGTAAGACTAATGGTTGTGTAGTTCCCTGGTTACTCTTTGTCTCCTCCTTTGTGAAACGGGACAGCATATTCTACCCTCCAATCATAGTTTAGTTTATTTACTTTACTAGAATAAGGCTCAATTGAGCAAGCTAATTTTCAAGGAGGTACTGGGAAGGACAATATACAGCACAGTAATTATGATACATATACAGACATATAGCGCAATAGTTAATAGTTTTACAAAAAGTACAGTTCCGGGCATTTATAAGACAGAGAAAAATAAGGGCTATATCATAACAGAACAGACTAATGTCTGTGGAAGAAAATGAAACTACAGGAAAACCTCAGAACATCTTTTGAAAATGATACGGCCACAGTCTTGCAAACAAATCCTATGCAGAAGTGGGCTATTAGGTAACAGCACTGTAACACATACATGTTTTATAAAGGTTTTCAAGCATTGAGATAAATATACTGTATAGCAGAATTTTGCAGCATATTCCATGAGGTTAGAATAACATGGCTTATTGCCATTTTGCTGTAGTAGGTAGAAATCTTTGAATTCTCAAACAGTACATAATCGTTTTCTCTTAGGGAAAAAACACCATCTGTCTTTTTAAACGACACTAGAATATAGTTTGGGACCTCTTCAGTGGTGAGTACTTTATAGGCTCAGTTTTATGTGTTTTGCAACCTTAGAAACAGGCAGATAAGGACCACTAGGCCCATCCAATCTCCCCTTTGGCACTATACAAGTATGCATCCACTCACCCTAAGTGATCAATGGCTTTTCATCATTCCTTTCCCACCCAGGGTTCCTCTGTGCTTTTCCCAGGCATGTTTAAACCCCTCCACTGTGCTTGCCTCTACCACCTCTTGTGGCAGACTGTTCCAAATGTTCACTATCCTCTCTGTGTAGAAAAACTTCCTCACATTACCTCTTAATCTCCCTCCCCCTCCAATTTCATATCATGCCCCCTCCTTCTGGTATCTTTTTCTACATTGGAAAAGATCTCCTACCTGCACCTTGTTTATGCCCTTGAGGTACTTTAATGTTTCTATCATGTCACCCCTTTCTTTCCTCTCCTCCAGTGAACAAATATTGGGGTCTCTTAGTCTCTCCTCATATGTTTTGTGGTGCAAACCATGCACCATCTTTGTCGCATTTCTCTGGACAGCCTCCACCTTGTTTATGTCCTTATGCATGTGTGGTCTCCAGTACTGCATGCAGTACTCCAGGTGAGGCCTTATCAGTGTTTTATATGATGGCATCACCACGTCCTGCCTCCTACTAGTAATACCTCTGCCTATGCACACCAGCATGCCACTGACCCTGCCTGCAGCCTTTGTGCACTGCTTTGATACCTTAAGGTCATCAGATATGATAATCCCTAGGTACCTCTCCTCTTTGGTGATGGCAAGCACCTCCCACCCCATCCTGTAGCTCTCCCCAGTGTTCCCCCTACCCAGGTGTATTATCTTGCACTTTTTCACATTGAACCTCAGTTGCCACACCTCTGATCATCTTTCAAGCTTCTCCAAGTCCCTCTTCATTTTCTGCACCCCTTCTGGAGTATCCATCCAGTTGCAGATCTTGGTGTCATCTGCAAATAGGCAGACCTTTCCTATAGGCCCCTCTGCAATGTCACTAATGAAGACATTGAACAAGACTGGTCCCAGTACTGATCCTTTTGGTACTCTACTGGTCACCCTTCTCTCCCCGGATTGGATCCCATTTACCACCACCCTCTGCATTCTGTCTGTCAGCCAGTTTCTAACCCACTGTATCACCTTATGCCCCATGCCCAGACTACTCATCTTGCTAACCAGCCTTCTGTGTGGGACAGTATCAAAGGCTTAGCTGAAATTCAGGTAGGCAAAATCTATGGCCACTCCCTGATTCACTTCCCTAGTCACCCAAACAAAAAAACCTATCAGATTCATTTGACAAGACCTTTCTGATGTGAATCCATGCTGCCTCAGATCCTGGGCACCAATGGATTCCAGGTGTACCACTATCCTTTCTTTCAGCAGTGTCTCCATGATCTTCCCTACCACTGAGGTGAGGCTGACTGGCCTGTAGTTCCCCGCTTACACCCTATTGCCACTTTTGTGCAGTGGAACTACATGCACCCTCCTCCAGCCCTCTGGAACTATGCCTGTGTTGAGTGACTCTGTGAACAAGGTGGCCAGAGGTGCTGCCAGTTCCCTCTGCAGCTACCTTAATATACTCAAGTGTATGTCATCTGGCCCCATGGCTTTATTCACCTTCAGCTTTGTGAGTTCCTCCTGAACTCTCTCCACTGTGAATATACTGGTGTCCACTTCTCCTCCCTGATTGCCTCTGCTCCCCAACTGTGGTTCTTGACCCTCTCCCTCCTCAGTAAATACTGAGCAGAAGTATTTTTTCTGTATTTCTGCCTGTCTAGATCCCCCCTTGCACTTTCCCTCCTCCCCTATGAGCCTCACAATCCCCCCCATTTTTTCTTTTATCACTGATGTACCTATAGAATGTCTTGTCCCCTTTTTCACAGTCCATGCTAAACCCTCCTCTGTCTGTGCCTTGGCTTTCCTAACAGCCTTCCCTGCCTCTCTTAGACATTCAAGGTGCACCTCTCTGTCCTCCTCCCTTTGGGTCCCCTTATACTTCCTGAAACGTGCTCTTTTTGCCCTTACTTTGTCTCCCACCTCTTTAGAGAACCATAGTGGTTTCTTTCTTCTTTTTCCTTTGGCCACTATCCTAATGCATTGGTTAGTTACCTCCATAAAAGCTCCTTTTAGTCTCCCCCACTGTTCCTCCACCCCCTCCATTACTTTTACCTTCTCCAGGACTGTTCTTACACATCTACCTATTTCAGTGAAATCCGCCTTCCTGAAATCTAATATTTTTGCCGTTGTGTGGCTTAACTGAGTCCCTGTCTCCACATCAAACCACACCATGTTGTGGTCACTGGATCCCAGCTGCCTTTTCACCTGGATTGTTTTGACTCTGTTTCCATTGGTCCATACCAGGTCTAGAATCAATTTGTCCCTGATGGGCTCATGCACCAGCTGTCTGAGTACAACCCCCTGCAGGGATTCCAGGATGGCTGTGCTTCTGGCTGAAGCAGCCGCCTGGGTGGTCTAATCCACATCTGTCATATTGAAATCTCCCAACAACAGAATTTCACCTTTAGCTGCCATGTCATGAATTTCCTCCACTAGTACCATGTTCACTTCCTCGCTCTGTGCTGGAGGTCTGTAGATCACCCCTGTATGTATTGCTGTGCCTTTTCCTGGTTCAAGGGTGACCCACATTGCCTCAGGTTCCCCCTGCCTTCCCTGTACATCTGCAGCCTTTATGCCTTCTCTGACATACAGAGCCAGTCTCCCCTCCCTTTTTACCTTCCCTGTCCCTTCTAAACAGTGTATAGCCTGGTACATTGACATCGCAGCTGTGATTAGCAGAATACCATGTCTCTGTTATTGCTGCTATGTCAAGATCTGCATCCGTCATGAAGTCTTCCAGGTCTGGAACCTTATTTCCCAGACTGCGGGCATTTGTGAACATGACCTTCCATGTCTTACTCCCTGCCTTCCCTCTGTTCCTGTTTTCTCTACCTGGCCTCTTCCTCCCACCCAGTATTCTTGCTCATGCCCTTGTCCCCCCTTATCCCACCTTATAAACGTTTCTTCTTCCTGCCTCTTGCTGCTCTCTTCAGTTGTTCTTGTTGTCAACTTGTACTTTTGCATGTTCTCATGGGGGGGGGTTCCTAAGCCACCTGGCCAGTTTAAATGCTCTGTGCTGAAGCATTCCAACTTCTCACTAAGGACTGAGGTCCCCCTACCAGACAGATGCAGGCCATCCTCTTGATACAAGCTCACATCTGCCCAGATTGGGCCCCAGTCCCCTATGAAGCCAAATCCTTCCCTTCCATACCAATTCTTCAACCAGAAGTTGAAGGTTCAGATGTGGATTGCCCTGGCCTCTCCCATGCTTTGGACAGGTAGCACCTCCGAGAATGAGACAGAATGTGCTACCTGTTTCAGGTCCCCTCCCATCTTCCTGAAATCCTCCTGGACTCTGGCAAACTCTATCCTTCTCCTCACTAGGTCATTGGTCTCCAGGTGGACAATTACATCCAGCTCCTCCTCCTGGCTATCACCCTAGTGATCCTGTGGATTCGCTTCCCATCCCTCCATGCAGCACTTCCTGACAAGCACTTGACCTCCCTCTCCCCCCTGCTAGGCATCCCTAATTTCTCACCCTGTACAATACAGTCCCCCACTAGGAGAAGCATCCCCCTCTTCTGCCGACTCTTGCCCCCCTTCCCTGGGAGTCCAGCTTGGAGGTCCCAACCATCCTCCCTGGTTCCAGCTGTCAGTGCCTGTGTGGGGCATTCCCGTTCCTCCAAAACAGCATAAGAGCTATTAAGCTGGATTGATTGGGGGATGTGCCTCTGACCACTCCTCACTCTCCCTGAGCCCACTGTGGTCCATTCACCCTTCTTCTTAGGCAACCTTTGAGGTTGATATTGTGGACCCAGTGGTCTCTGGGTGAGGGTGGATGTTGCCTGTAACCTGGCCACCTCTGCACAGAGACAGGCAACCTCCTCCCTCAACCCAGAGAGGTACCTGCATACAGGGCAGCATCACAGCCTCCAGAATGTCTCTCTGAAGACTGCTGCTCCACAGCCTCTGCACTGTACCACTCCTGTCATGTCTGATGTGACCTGGCCTGCAATGTCATCTAGGTACACCCTCTAGATGAACCCCTATGCTCTTCCCTGTCCTCGGTGTGGAATTTCCTGTGTAGTGTAGGAAGGTGTAACACTATGGGCCCACACCCTATAAAAGGAGGACTAGCCCGGGGTGGATGGGTGATAGTACCCCCTGGCCATGTCCAGAAACAATCAGCTGAGGACCCCTTTACCTTATGTTCGCAGAGGACAAGACCCATTGATCAAAAAAAAAAAATATCCCCCTAAATCCATTGCAATATGAGACCTGCACTTAAGGTAACAGACTCAAACAAGCACAAACAGTTACAAGCTTACCAGCCACTAAATCCTTCACTACTGCCCCTCCAGACACTTAGCAGCAACAGAAAGGTAAAATCTACCTGAGCCAATCTAAGTCTGCTTCAGCCCTGCTGCTATGTGACAGAACCCACTGGTATTTAAAACACAATTAGCTGTAAATTGATCCTAGCTTAAGGGAAAGCAGAGAAACTTCCAGAAGGTTACTACAGTTGCTCTAGCCTTCTAGTAACTAGAGAAGACCATCCAACTCATTCATATAAATTGCAATGATGTGTCGTCGGTGCCATATTGGTAATAAATCTAAGGGCTTGTGATACATGACATCCAACATACACAAGTGGGTTGTAGAGCAATGGCCATAGATTAAGTTGGCATAATCTAAGAGAGGAAGGAATGTAGTTTGCACTAATCTCTTCCTGGTGTGTTGTGGGAGGTAATGCTTGTTTCAAAAGAAAAATCCTAACCTGCTTCATAGCTTCTTACACAGTGCCTCTATGTGCACTGTGAAGGACAAACTGTGCAAGCACACATTTGTTAACATTCCAGTGGGCTGCTGGCTGTGGAGGAGAGTGGAGGGCTGTGCAGGTCACCCCATCTGTTTTGGGATGGGGGAAGAAGGGTGGGAAACTACCTGTCCAGGTGTGGAGTGGGGTCCATTAGATCACCAGGGAATAAGTTTAAAAAAACAACTAAAAAATACATACTGGGGATCGGGGATAGGGAGGAGGGGTTCACTAGACCACCAGGGAAAAATATTTCTTACTATATGGGGACAGGGATGGGGTTACATCACTAACAATTGACTGCTACTGGACACGGGTGGGTGATTGGGTGGGGAGGGACTGCTAGCCACAACGGTTGTTTTTTTTAAATAAACATCAGGTGGGTGGGTGATCAGGTGGGGAGAGAGACCACAAGCCACTGGGGGGGAAGGCTTATGAACACACCGGGCAGGATGGAACAGGGCAAAATTTCACCCCATAGGAGGAGGCTCGAAAACTTCGAAGAAAGTTGCCAACTCTCATGAAAGTTCCACTAAGGTGGAAATGGCAACTTTCACACATCTCTACTCACAAACCTTCACCCCACCTACCATTTCCAAGTTGGTGAGCACCACATTGAGAATGGCAGTTTGACTTATGGATTCTCTGACCAGTTGCACCAGCTGGTATTCCTAAAACATATTTAGCAGTGCCTGATTCCTGGCACTCTGAGCTGTTGAAATGTCCCAATCTATGTCTTGTAGATTGAGACTCATCACCTCAACAACCTCCCCCTTTGCTGCCCCTTCTGAATTTCTTCCCCTAGTTCTCCTCTCCCTTGTCCACCTGTTGTGGCAATCTGTAGACCACCACCCTCATATGCAGCTTCTTACACGATGTGGTCAAGAGCTGCACCCACAGCAATTCTATCCTCCCTTCCCTCCTACAATGGACCCCTCCTCAACTGTCTCTATGTCTTCCTTTACCCCTTTTCCCATACCTCCATTTCAGCTACACATGGTGGAAAATGGTACTGCCAAGTCCCAATCATTATTGCCAGTGGCCCATGTTTCTGTGATGGTTATGAGGTCTTATCCCACATCTACCACCATCACATAGCATTCACTAATTTTGTTTCCCAGGCTCCTGGTACATAGGCAGACTGCCTTCCATTCTTGTTAGCACCTCTCCCCCTCTCCTTCCTTTTCCCCTTGCTTGTTCTGTGTGCCACTTGCTTCTGACTCTTTTTTAAACTTTATTTTAAAACCCTGTCCAGATGCTTACATCACCTTTGTTTCTAGCTCCCATTCATGTGGAAGTCCTAGCAACGTTATTCTTATGTCCTCCTTCCTCTGTGGCATCCTTCATCTCAGTCTCCTCCCCCCACTTAGTTTTAAATATCCATCAACATAGACATCAAACTTCTGCCTCATTACACTAGCCCCGTCTCTTGTCAGGTGATGGCAATAACACTTGAAGAGCCTCCAGTCTCAGAAACCCCTGTCTTCCACAAAATGGTACCTCTCCTCTTCCTCCTGACACCCTCCCTTCAGCTACCCATTAAACTCCTCAATCGCTGTCTTCCTCACTTTCTCTTCTACTCCCCCTCCCTTACAAAGGGAGGACACCGGAAAGGCCAGGGAAGGCAAGTGTATCTTCAATCTGTTGCTCAGCCTTTGAAAGTTGCACTTCACAGTCTCAATTGGACAGTTCACCAGATCATTGGTACCCAAATGTAGCAGTACTCCTCTGCTATCTTCCCTTTCTTGTCCATATCCAGGGTAAGGGTGATATAGGGGGCCTAACCATTGGTGCTGTGGAAGGGGGACAGAAGAGACAGTTCCTAACTCTATAAAACCCTCACAACTATTGCTAACAGGATGAACTGGACCTGCACCAGTGACAGAAGAGCAGTTGATATATGCACACACACACCATCAGAGAACATACTTGTTTGTTAATGCTGGTAGATTTGGTTTGCTTCAGGTGGTTAGTCGTCGAGGTGGTGGTCAAGTTTGGCAGTCATTCCTTACAGCTTATCCTATGGTGGCACGCTAAACACACAGCTTTAATGACATCATCTTTGGCAAGGCTGAAATATAGTAACTCCACACTTTTGCTGCCAGGGACACTAGTTCTGCTTGACCCATGCTTGTGGCTCTAACTTGTACTTGGCCCCTTTTCTCCCATTTCTCAGACCTATGCGCAATATCTTGCTCTTTTCCACCCACTAACAACAGATGCCCCACTTGGTTATTGTAATGCAGCCTGTAGATGTAGAACCACAGGAAACTGCAGGGCCAACTGCTGAAACTTATCTTAGGGAGGACAGTAACCTGCTTGCTTTCTTGACCAGGCCTGGCCTATGACTTTCCTCCTTTTGGCTAACTCTTTTTGGTACTTCTCATGCATGTACTGCAGGAGATATACTCTTCCTTAGAGAAATATAGGTGTCCTGTGTAAATGCAGAATGCATGCCATGTGCTTAATCGTGCAATGTTTGTATACCGTTTGCATACACAAAGTGATCCTAAGTGAACCAGGTCTAAAAAGCACATCAGGTTTGCATGCTGCAAGCTTGACATTTGGACAGCAGGTAAGCTAGTGTGAACATCTTCTAAAAATTAAATCAGGTTCGCATGTTGCATGCTTGACATGAGTGCAGCAGTTAAGCTGGTGTGAATATCATTCAAACATTACTTCAGGTTCACATGCTGCATGCTTGCCATGTGTGCAGCAGCTAAGCTGGTACAAATCTCATCTAAAAAACACATCAGTTTCTATTTCTTATACTACTGCTAGCAATTAGAGTAATTAAAATTCAATGTATTTGAATTCCCATAAAAATTAGGTAAACTCATTCATTTTGATCCTTTTGCAAGCTGTTCAATAGCTTTTGATCTTTGTTATCAAATTGCCATTAATTTGTAAAGTATTGTTTGCTTACTGTATTAAATGCCAAGGATATAGCCAGTCAATATCCCTCATTCCAAATCTATGAAGAGGGGCCTCTGTGTTGTGAAGCCTATCCTTTTTGTTTTTGACCATGCAAATCCCTTATGCATATTTAGTGCAACAAATGTGTTCCTCCATTACTGTTTCATCTCACTTACTTTCCCTTTGTCATTCTGTATTGAGCATTAACACTATGGCCATGCTTAGCACTCTTTGCTAAGGTCTTGGAAACATGCACCATTCATCACTTTTTGTCACTGAAATGGGGGACACGGACAGTCAAAATGAGGCACAATGAGGGAAACTAACCCACATGATGATCAGGACACATCATGAAACATGGAGATACAGTACCTCAGAACACAGTGGAAACCATTGTATTAGCACCCGAGAATGAATTTCTACCATTAAGCAGGGGTGCCATTTAGGTAGGGCAGAGGGGGGCAGTTGCTCCCCCTCCCTGTATTTGTGCCTAGGTTGTTCTTATGGTGTGGCAATAATGGCATTAAATTTGGATTTAATCTTTTGCACAATAAGTGCCCACCTGGCCTATGTGTGATCAGGGTGTAGGTACTCTCCAGACTTGACTTTGTCTGTATTGTGTTGTCCACTCTCTCCACCTATAGGTGGCAGCACAATCACATGTGATGTGGATGAGCTCCAGCCAAGAAAGAGCACAAGACTTGCAAGTGTGACACTGTCTTTCCTGCCACAGAGTAGACAGACTGCACACTACAGCTTGGAGGAGTCGGTGAGCACTGAACTCTCAATAGCAGTGCTGTGGCAGCATATTTTTGTTGGTCTACTCTTGGTGAGTCTCCATCTCCCTTGGTGGCTGAAGGGGCAGAGGGTGAGCTAGAAGCTACAGTAACTCAAGACTAGGCTACCTAATTACTCTACTAGGCCTGCCTTGCAAAAAAAAAAAAAAACAGTACAGACCCCCACAGCAGCAAGTTTGGCTTATCAGCAGTGCTGACAGTGGTGTGGGTGGCCTTCATAGGCCTTGACCAGTACAGTGCAGCAGCAACCAGAGCAGCAGCAAAGCAAGAAGCAAGCAACCTAGGTTGGGTGGGTTCAGTTGGTGAGGTGACTTGGTCGCGGACCATGTTGGGGAACTGTGATGGTTGGTTCTAGCATTCAGCTTCTGGTGGAAGGAGAGAGGGGGAGCAGACTGAAAACTGGGCTGGTGGAACACAGTGCCAGGCTGCAGGTTCTAGCTATATGACCAGGTAAGTAAAAGTAAATAATTTTTTTAACATGGGGATTGGGGAAGGAGGAAGGACTGAAATATTGAAGTGTTTCTCATGTTTCTTCACCTTTGGGCGGCTTCATGACCCATAGAGGATGGGTATTGAATAGAATGGAGTCAAGGGGAAAAGTCAAAACAAAGTTATTTTGGGGGTGGAGGCAGAACTTCAGACAGGAAAAAAATTGGTTAGTAACTGGGTGGGTTTAAACCGAAATCTGATGCACTGCTCTGGGGTACATACAGATGAATCTTGTACATTTGAATTTTTTCTGATTTACATATCACTTTTCAGTCAAAACAAATAAGTTGTACCTTTTAGAGATGTTACAGACTTTCTAGAGTTGTCCCTTGCACTCTCAGACAGTTGAGTGGTATGACATGAACAGACTATTGGAGCACCACTATAGTCAGGATTATGACCCCCCAGTGAAGCTGACCTCTGCATCCCCACACTCAGGCACATTATGACAAAGGGCAAAGGAGACTGCAGGGGTGTGCACCATTGAAATGAATGAGGGTATTTTTTTATTACTGTTTTATACATTATTGATGGAGAGTTGGAGTTTAATGAAGGCTACCGCTTGACTAACAAGGGCCTTGTTAGTAGAATAGTGGCCTTCATTATTCTCCAACTCACCATCATAATGTATAAAATAGTAATAAAAAATAACTCCATTCATTTCAAGTGGGTACGCTCCAGCACTCTGACCCATGGACATCATTTCTTAAAGACTCCTGCCTCTGGCTCTCTAGTACTCAAGTAAGATACTTTTTACTTATGCTGTATTTATACTTGGTGGGTTGTCTGTAGCAGCATGGCTATACCCACTACAGTGTATGTGCATGGAAGGGAGGCAGGGACTGACCATGAGGGTGTGTGTCAAGTTATTGCTACTTTTGTGTTTGCACCTTAAAGTCTGTTTGCGTGGAAGCATTCACAACTACGGAGAGAAAATAGTAGGAGTACAGGCCAGACAGAAGTAATTAAGTGGTTTTGTGGGTAAGTTTGTTTATTGAGGGTAGGAAAAACCACATGTGTTTCCATTGGTTTATGTCCCACAGATCAACTGTAAAAATGAGATGAGTAAGAGAAGAAAACTGAAAAGCATAGCAGTGGCTACAAGCATGCTACATGTGTGCAGATGTAATCAGATACAGTATGTGTTGAAGTACAAGCGAACCATAATGTGTGCAGACAGTATAGCTTAGTGGTTAAAGGCACTGAACTGCCAGCCAGGAGACTTGGAGGCATGAAGACCTGGGCTTAAATCTCATCAATCCCCACTTGTGTATGGTGTGATCCTGAGCAAGTCACTTAACTTTTACGTGTTCAGTTACCAGTGTCCACTTGCTTTTTGCATGCATGCAACATGCATGCAGTCTTTCCCAATTTAACAGAAATCATGGTTTCCACACTTGCTTGCTGCATACATACCATATGCATGCAATCGGTTCTGATTTAACATTTAAATCATACTTGCAGCATGCATATCACTTGGGTAGTTTTATGTGTGCAGCATGAAAACATTTCTTATAATTATTTCTGTAAGGGCTACCTCATCTGCAAGTTCACTCAAGTGGGTATAACTCTCAGAAGAGGTACAGTATCTACTAACTCTTGAGTATGAGGGACATTTTTGTAACTAGACAAGTGCTCCTCCTTATCAACCACATTTCTGAATAAGATACTAACCATATGAGCACTGTATTGTCGTAAAACAATTGGGGTGATTACATTTCCAAGGACAGTGGTTTTGGCCATGTTCTTACTCACTGTAGCTGCAGCCATGACAGTGGACCTGCAATGGACAGTGGACCTGCCTGCAGTATCTGCAGTTGTGGCCATGCATGTGGTCACAGTGACTTCAGGGGGAACTCTGGCAGTAGTTGTGGCAGTGTTTGCATTTATCAGTGGGGACAGTGGTCACAGTTGTGGAAGATGGTGGCACTGGCAGTGGTCACAGCACTGGCTGCATGGCCACAGTTGCTAGGATTATGACAGTGAGAGCAGTGATTTACACAACAACAGTGGTGGTGCCTACATTGTGAACACTGGGTGTCACAACTACTTCCATAAAGGGTAAGAGTTGCAAACGTATTTGTGGTTCTACTGTACTATCTCAATTCTCCTCACAACCTGAGCTGGAACTTTCCAGCCAGTAGTGAAGGTGATTTTCTGGCTGCAAATATGGCGAATCATGTATCACATTCTTCAACCCTGCTTGGGTCCAGGGATGCAGATGATGACTTTCTTCGGCTAGAACATGCGAGTTTGAGTGGTTTATCTGACAATTACTGTACTTCAGTATGTTTACTGCTCCTGTAACAATACGAGTGTGGTGCTTCTGTTCCATTTGCAACACTCAAGCAAACCCCCTAACAAATCAAATTTGCAGCAGCTAATTACACTGCTACTACAGTGTTGAGTCAGCTTGCTAATTGCTGCCTCAGTTGCACAGTATTAAGACCAGACTTGGATGACAAACAATGTCAAACTTGATGAGTCAAGCAGCCTGATCCACTATGAACTGCACCAATTTCGAAAACTGCATGCCCATAGACTGGCACATGCAGGAAGAAGCATCACAAAAAAAATTGCATGCACAGGCAAGTCATGCACAGTGCACTGTTGTAATGGTGGAGTAAGCTGATTGCATCCTTGGTCACACATAGCACAAGACAGGAACCACTTGACAAAAACACACAACTCAATGAGTTAGGTCTGACTCACTGTGAACTTCAGCATTTTCAGCAACTGCATGCACACAGCCTTATACATGCAGAGAGCAGCCTCCCAAAAAAAACACATTTGATTTCCAAACAGATCACCATTCTATTCTAAGTCATGCTAAAAAAATATGAATTCCCTCCTCTGGAATGTAGTCTGTGACCCTGAGGTTTCATAGCTGTATTCCACAGCTCTGCACTTGGCAATGCACTCTACTAAATGGTTACCCACATGGGATCAGTCCGTTTTTATTCATTTAAACCACCAGTGAACTCATTTTTAAACTGCACTGTTTAGCATTTAAAGGGACATACTATAGATTTAAATTTGGGACTTTCTGTGCAGATGTACAAATCTGGATATTAACAAGGGCTCGGAATGAAAGTATCTCTGAAATTATGTCTATTTGTTTAAGTAGCTCTGATGGCCACCCACTGGCCTAGCAATAAGCAAGTTTATGAGCAACCCAGGCTGCTGTCCTGTGCCTGGGCTATTCCATGTTGGGTGGCTGGGGCATGGTTAAGCATCCCTTTCAGATCCCTCCTACCTTAAGGAGTGTAGGCGGCTCTTACTGGTATACATGGTTCATGGGAAGGGAGTCATATTGTCATAAATCCAGAGCCACAAGCAGTGGTGTGAAATCTTGCTGTTATTGTGACACATAGCATAGGCATATGATGCAAAGGCATCATACACATGGTCATGTGACCACACTTAATGTGGAGATCATGGTGATAGTAATGACCCCAGCTGACATTTGATTGTATACTATATAAATGTCTAATGGTCTGAACAATGCTTCTGAGAAGTAGAATACATGAGCAAAAACATTGGTTAAGCTAAAGAGGATAATGCTGCCTGGGTCTGACACTTCTCTTTCTGTTTGGGAAAGTTCCAGCCATCTCTGCTCCTCACTGATCTGCTTCATCTAGAAGTTCAAATCTGGGACATTTTACATAGAGAGCTCTGGCAGTGGGTAGCGGGGGGCCATTGGTGACACGTCCAGCAGCCTTGAGACACAGACCATGTGAATGGGCTGAAGGAGAGACTTGTTTACCAGGTTGAAGAGGAAAAATAAAAAGATAACACGCATTTGTAAATGCTGAATGTTTGCTTGCTGACATTGGCATTGGTAGTGCAGGAGTTAGAGAGATGCGTAATAGGAATGGCAGTGAAGTATTGAACTAACGCCAACCCCCACCCCCACCCTGCAGAGACTGACAGGCGTTGACAGGCGTTAGGGGTGTGTCTTTGTGTCATCGGCCATAACATTCATGCCATTCCACCTCACTCCACTCTGAAGACACCAACAGGTGTTGTGGTGTGCTTGGGGTCTTCAGCCCTTACGCTTACCCCATTCCATAAGAAAATAAGCTGAGATGTGTACAGTATTGAAGAATGTGGTGAACATTAGGGCTGAAGACCCCAAAGCACACTTCATTGCCTGTCACTGGCTGCAGGGTGAGGGTGGAAAGGCATGAGCATTACAGCAGATGACTGAAAGTCACACCCCCGATGCCTGTCAGTCTCTACAGGGTGGGGCATTAAGGTTGGAAAGCCTAATATCCTGGGTGTTTGTTGGTATTTTTGCTCCAAATTTCAACATGGTCTTTTTGGGACCCCACCTCATCAACAGTGGCACTATCATTTCATTACTCCATCCTGAACGATGAGTTCGCAAAGTGACTATGCCATTCTGTGCCACAGGTGGGAAAACACATTTCAGGCTGGATGTGAAAAATGACAGCTATACTGTTCATGAGAAGGTGTGAAAAAATGGCAATGTTGAAAATCTGGAGTGAAAATATGAAACGTTGGTGAAGTTATGAGCGTGTGTAGAAACTGCGGAATGCACACTTGTACTGCAGTCATTTCTTGGAATTTTTTCACCAAATTTGCAACATGGGTTTTTTGGGACCTCCCCTCATGAACAGTGGCACTGTCATTTCATTAATCAGTCCAGAAAGGTGATTCTATGCAGTGACCATGAAATCACTTTTCAGGACTGAGTAATGAAATGACAGAGACATGTTCACAAGGTGGGGTCCCAAGAACCCCATGTTGATAATTTGGGGCCACAATTCCTAAAAGTGGCTGAGATAGCAACCTAAGTTGAAACCCCCCATTGACTCCCATTAGACAGTACTTACCTGATTCCTCATTCCTCAGTTTGCAGTTGGGCTTTGAAGAGTGCAGATGTGTCCTGGTCCAGAAAAGATCACTGCTCCTGACCTCTGGAGGGTAAGTATGGGTGGGTGGGGAGATGGGTGCTAAGTGGAAGGGGGAGAGGGCACTGGGAAGATAATGGTGGACCATTTTCTTTTTTACAGGTAAAAAAAAAAGATGCTGTGGAGACTGTTTTCTTTCTTTTACAGGTTTAAAAAAACATTTTGGCACACTGGGGAGGGCTCCCAGTGTGCCACAATAGTGGTGATGGGGAGGGCATGACAACATGGGGATTGGGCACCCCAATGTCAGCAGAATACAGATGGGTTTTGGGGGGGTGCATCCGACACCAGGAGTGGACAATCTGGTGTCGGAAACATTTTGGCATACTGGGGTGGGCTCCCAGTGTGCCACATTAATAGAGGGAGGGGGGGATACATGCCGACACAAGGATTGGTCACCCCGATGTCAGCTTTCCTTGGAGTGTGTAGTGAGTAGCAGGAGCCACAGCTCATTACTTGTTTCACCAGGAAAGGCACACAGAACAAACGAGTTGTTTGCAGAGCAAGGGCCAGGGACAGAGTGCTGGGTGGCAGGAGCTGACAAGGTTGTGAGGGAGGGTGGAGGTGCCACTGCAGTGATGAAACTGTTAATGATTGTAGCATTGTAGGGTGGGGGAGGTGTTGCTGCAGTGATGAAACTGTTTGTGATTGTAGTGGCAGATTCATTTCAACTCCTTGGCTCTCTTTGAAGTTGCTGTCATCGGCAGATTCCCCCCTTGATTGGTGGCTGAGGGATGTGCCCAGTAAAGCGTCTGCTGAATTGACCACAACACTGACACACCTCTGAAATGTGGTACCATCGCAAGATGTTTCTTGCACATGTGCTGAGTGCATGCATGCAAGCAAATATAGAAAGCTATGGAAAAGAAAGTCATAAGTGGTGGGCTGTGGGAGGGGGAGTCAGATGCCTGCCCTCCTCAGCTGCACACAACCAGAAATCTGGAACAGTATGGCAGAAAGAAAAAAATAATTCTTCCAAAAGAGACTGGAGCTGTGTGTCCAGTGAGCAGGTGGTGTGTGTGTGGGGGGGGGGGAGGGGGCTACCAGACTGCACTCTTTGGTCTCTGACAACTTGAGCCCAGAAACCGATGACCAAATAAACTAAGTGAATTAAGCTCAGCCTGACTTCCTTCATTTTTATTTTGTTTCTTTTTATTTATTTATTTTGATGACTGGATAAGTTCTGACTGAAATCACACTAATACATGACCAAAAAAAACCTGTGTTACAAATAATCTCGTTTTAGTAAGCTTTGGGTTTCAGATAAAAGAGCTCAGCTCAGACAAATCTCTCTCCATTTATCTACTTCGGAAAAGTAAGAGAGTCACGTGGTCTAACTTCTGTCAGCTTCAGAAACAGTCTCTGATTGAACCTAGGAGCTCCCTAAAATTTGGAGATCTCTCTGAATATTTTGCTCCCTAATACAGCTGTTAAAACTAATTGTATTCAGTCAAGAGTATTCAAATCAAGAGGACCCTACTGTTTACGGCATATGGGAATTTGCACATCCTTAACTAATAACTGTACAGAAATACCATCTGATTTCTGCCCCATTTGACACTGCTCAAAGCATTTTAACTCTGAAAGGGATATGTAACACAGTATGGGCAGACTGGATGGGCCTTGCGGTCCTTATCTGCCATCAACTTCTATGTTTCTATGTATGTCGGTTCAATGCAGTTTTTTAATGTTCTGCTTGCTAATGCTTCCAGCTGTTGAAAAGGGTAAAGTCAGAGCCATAGACTAATGTTACTTGATTTTCTAGCATCTGCTGTGGCCTGGCCTTATGCCTAGTTGCTGTTTCAAGGGCACACAAAGAGGGGAGAGTAGTTCGGACACAGGAATAAATAACTTCACCCCTTCATATATCTGCACACCACACATACACACACACACACACACACACTACAGCATCACTCACTGGCAGATCTGCTGTTGGTCCATACAGGAACCACTGACGATCAGGTCAACAGTACTCATAACTTTATCTGCAGTAGTTTCCAGGGCCAGGTCCTGGGTGTTGGGAAAGTTCTCAAAGCATACTCTGTGATAGAGAGGGAAAGGCTTTGTGTGTGTGGTTAGAGCACATTATAGACTGGAATTTCAGCAAGGCCTTTGACTCTGTCCCCTCTAAAAGATTGACCAAGAAGTCAGATGACCTAGCAGTGGGAGAAAGAGTGAAAAGGTGGATACATAATTGTCTGGGAAGGAGAGAGCACAGCGAGCTGTGGTTGATAGGGAATATTCCGGGATGAAGGAGGTTTTCAGTGAGGTACTGCAGGGATTGGTGCTTAAGCAAATGCTGATCAACATGTTCATGTGACATTTTGGGATGGCAACAAGGTCACAATTTTCCTTTTTGTGGATGACACCACACACTGCAGAACAGGCTGACACAATAAGAAGGGACCAGAGATATAAGGGAGGACCTTGAGAGACTACATAGATGGTCAGAAATCTGTCATCCGGGGCTAATGCCAAGAAATGGTATATCATGCATATGGGGAGGAAGAATCCAAGGCAGTGTATAGGCTGGGGGATGTCTATTACGGTAATGGAGAAAAAGATGGCTCTAGAGGTTGCAGTTGTGAGTAATCTGAAATCCTCTACACAGTGCAGTAAAGCAGTGTGTAAGGCAAACAGGATGCTGGGTTGCATTGGTAGGGGGTTCACGAGCAAAAGGAAGGAGGTTATTCTATCTCTGTGCAGGTCCCTGTTGTGGTTGCACCTGGAATACTGTGTCCAATTCTGGAACGTCTACCACAGAAAGGTGAAAAAAAACAATTGGAGGCAGTGCAAAGAAGGGACCCCAAAATGATTTGGGGGCAGTAGGGGTATTTGTATGAGCAGAGGCTTGATAACCTGAATATGTACTCACTGAAGAATAGAAGAGAGAGGAGGGACATGATAGAGACCCTTAAATATCTGAAAGATATAAACAGGGTAGATCCCAGTACATCACTTTGTCCCAAGGATAACAAAACTATGAAAGGAATATCTACAACTTGGCAGGGGTCAAATTCAGGAGAGATGTCAGGAAATACTATATCACAGAAAGAGTTGTAGAAGGGTGGAACAAGCTACTGGGGAGGATGTTAGCACAAAATCCATGCCTAGTTTTAATGGAGGGTGGGATAAGATAAAAGGACTGGTACGGGCAACCAGGGAGTGGGACAGAGTGACATGTATCCCTAGGAGCATGTGGCTCTACATTGAGTTGACTTGAAAGACCAGGAAAACTTTTTCTGCTGGCCAAGAGCTATGTTTCTGTGTCTGTGTTTCTCTCTTTTTTTTTCCAAACAGCTGTTTGCTCTACCACCATCTTATGTCTATCTTTGGGCCCTGTTGGCCAATACACCTACTGTCCAGCTGGTCAGGATCCACAAAGCACGGGACCTGAGAGCTTCAGAGGCCATCATGCTTGGCAGTAGAGAGACATGTTTCAGTCCCCCATTTTCTTCTCCTCATTCTGAAGCTGTGGCAGTACAGAGGGCGCATGTGAGTGGAGGCATCCATGTGTCCCCAGAACTACAGCTGCTTCTAGCCTCCTGATATCATGTCAGCCTCCTACCATCTGTTCTGCCACTCAACCTCCACCTTGCGGCAGCCTAGATGGGGATAACTCACCACCCCAGTGCAGGAGAAATGAGCTGCCTGGCAGCTGATTAATCTTCTCCCAGCCCCCCCACCTCCCTACCCCCACTGAAGAGAGTTCTTTCCCAAACTCAAGTCACCAATGTGACGTGAAGTAAAGCACTTTGTAGTGCCTCAGCCCTCTATGCTGGCTCTCTGTATGTATATGTAAGTCATAGGAGTTGTACTAGGCACAGATAAGGACTCCCCCCTCACGAAAACCTCTCCAACACACATTTATAAAGCACACACACACATATGGACTTTAGCACAGCACCACCCACTAGCAGACTCATAAATGGTCACTGTAGGAGCCACTGCAAGCAAGGGAGGGCATCATGTGGAAGCAGTGACAGCTTAGTCAGGCCAAACAGCCAGCACTGATGAAGCCTGCTAGAGACGGCAACAGCTGCTTCCACAATAAATCACCTTAATGTATAAGGCTATACTGTATTACACCAAACTGAGTATAATCAAATAGTGACGATCAAGTGCAGCATTTCATATCTTGGTATGGTTACCTGCTGTAATCTAGCTGGATCCAGAACAGAGTGACTGTACTGTGTTATTCTGCATATATAATGTAAGATTTTATTATCTGTTTATGCATTTGTGTTGTCTACATTTTGCTTCCTTTCACCTCACAGTCTACAACTTTCATTGTTGGGTGTCAGTGGGTGTGGAACACTGCCTACATCATTTTTGTCAGGTTCTGATGATAGCCAGAATGCAAATTAACTTTTCGTTGGCCTATTGTATTGACACAACAATGTACTTCTTTGTAATTATGAAAGTTAATCTGCAGGGCAGTCTTATTGTTTCTTAGAAAATGACAAGAATATAGTCTGTTTCCTAATTGGCTAAGAGCACCTCAAACCTGGGCATCTATTTTTTCAATAGATACCCAGCTAAAAATGAGTCCCAGTCCAAGTGCCACTTCACTGCATACCACTGTACAGTGGTGCCCAGCCTGCTTTGTAATTGGCTGAAAGCACCCGTGAAAATTTGAAATGCCTGCCATGTTTTTGTCTCGCTTAGCGAGCGAGTTGGCAGCTGGCCAGACTCCTGACACCCTTCTCAGTCTCTCTCATAAAGCTGCACAACAAATGAAAAAACAATGAAACAAAGGAAAGGGAAGCCGTTATTTAGATCTGCTTCACGTAACTGGCGCTGATCTGCTTCATGTAACAGGTGCTGAGCAGTTCGCGGCTGCCGAACAAATGGCTCCCCTAGCTGTTCCTTTCACCTGACAGATGTGACAATTCTAACTACCCCCACAAGCACCAGATAACAAATGTAAAATCATGCGACAGATATTTGTTTCTCCCCCCTCACACACACAAACAAAACCACTGGCACAGACACTGCCACCTGTTTGTCACAGCGCTAATCTCACGCTACTGTCACTTTTGCCATGGCTCACTTAAGGCAGCATGTAAGACAAAGTGACTTACCATCACCACAGATACCACGCTAGAAAATATTGACCTTCAAAAAACACATCAAAACAGAGCACTGTGTAGATATACCGTGTCCATAGAAGTAGTGCCTAACAACAGTAAGTGGGGTGGGTGTGTGTGTGTGTGGGGGGGGGATCTGCACTGAACCAAGTCTAAAAGATTGCATTGTCCTCTACTGGCAAATGCCAGTGCAGGGACTATTTTTCCATAAAGAAACCCCAGAAAAGCATGTCTGTTATTTTTTTTGTAATTTCTTACCAATTTCTATATCTTAAATACAAATGCCAGTGACACCAGCCCATTTTCTAAGTGCAATAATACCCTCCAGGGTGGGCTTTATTGGGAAATACTGGACCTTCCAGGGGCTACAAGGCCATCTGCCTGCTGCGTCGGGCCTCATTACGCCACTGGGCGGTCCGGTATTTCCCAATAAAGCCCACCCTGTCGGGTATTATTCCTTACATACATAACCTCCTGCCTGTTCCCTAAAAAAGTAAAGAGGCAATACTTGTATAATGCATAGAATAAGAGATTCTCTACTACTTAATAAATATTCATCCCATGACATGATATTACTGCTCAGAAGATCAATGCCTGCATACCAACAAGCATTTGTCAATGCCGAATATTGTCATGCTGGCATTGGCAGTGGCAGAGGTGGAGAGGCATAGCGCTGTGAGTTTGGTAATGTGTCCACATCACTGTGCGGCAGAGCTGAGGAAACGCGTTTTGGGCAGGCTGTGGAAAATGTCAGCTGGTCTGTTGATAATGAGGTGTGCACAAATGCCTGCGGTGAAAATGTGGCATGAAAATATTGCAGACTGACGAAGTTACAAGGGTGCATGGAAACTGTGCAATGCATGCTTGTAACACAGCCATTGTCTGGACTTTCGCCACCAAATTTTCAACATAGGCATTTTAGGACCTCTGCTGATGAATAGTGTCACCACCATTTCCTGAAAGTGTCCCAAAAATTGATTTCGCACAGTGACCGTGCAATTCTGCACTGGACGTGCGAAAACACATTTCAGCCAGCTGCACTGTTCATAAGGAGGTATGGAAAAATGGCAGTGATGAACAGCTGGAGTGAAAGTATTACAGATTCACAAAGTCACGAGCGTGCGTGCAAACTGCACAATGCGCTCTCGTAAAACACTAATTTTATTGACTTTCATCCCTAAATTTTCAACATAGGCATTTTAGGACATCTGCTAATGAACAGTGCCACTGCCATTTTCATAATGTGTCTCGAACACGGGCTTTCCACAGCGACCGCGCTATTGTGCACCGGAACTGTGAAAACAGATTTTGGTCAGGATGTGAAAAATGTCAGCTGCACTGTTCATTAGGAGGTGTAGAATAATGCCACTGTTGAAAATGTGGAGTGAAAATATAAGTTTGCGAACTTACAAGCTTGCGTGCAAACTGTGTGATGCATACTCATAACACAGTCATTTTATGGAGTATTGTCACCAAATTTTCAACACAGGCATTTTAGGACCTCTGCTCATGAACAGTGTCACTGTCATTTTTGTAGTGTGTCTCAAACAGTGATTTCGCACAGCAACCGCGCTATTCTGCGCTGAAAGTGCAAAAACACATTTTGGCAAGGATGTGAAAAGTGACAGCTGTATGGTTCACAAGAAGGTGTGGTAAAATGCCAATGTTGAGAATGTGGCATGAAAATATTGCAAATGCGCTAAATTAAGAGCGTGCCTTGCGCAATTGCTACACATGCTCGTAAAACAGTCATTTTATGTAATATTGTCACCAAATTTTCAACACAGGCATTTTAGGACCTCTGCTCATGAACAGTGTCACTGTCATTTTTGTAATTTGTCCCAAACACTGATTTCGCACAGTGACCGCGCTATTCTGCACCGGAAGTGTGAAAACACATTTCGGGCAGGATGTGGAAAATGATAGCTCTACGGTTCACAAGAAGGTGTGGTGAAATGCCAATGTTGAGAATCTGGCATGAAAATAGTACGAATGCGCTAACTTATGAGCATGCTTTGCTCAGTTGCTACACACACTTGTAAAACAGTAATTTTTTTGATTTTTCTCACAAAACTTGCAACATATTCTTTTTGAGAGCCCCTCTCATGAACAGTGGCACTGTCATTTTGTTACTCGGTCCCAAAAGTGATTCCACGCAGTGACTGCAAAATCACCTTTCGGGACCAAATAACGCCATGACAGTGCAAGAACTCATGAGAAGGGGTCCCATAAACCCCATGTTGAAAATTTGGGGCCAAAATTCACAAAAATGCCTGAGATATGCATTAAAGTTGAAAAAACACTATTCATTCCATTATACAGCTTACCAGCATTTCTTCAGTTCGTGGTCAGTTTTGAAGAGTGCAGTCATGTTCCCGGTCCACAGAAGACCGCCGTGCCAGACTCCACAGGTAAGTATGGGGTGAGGAGGGGTGAGGGAGGCAGGGTATGCAGTGGGTGGGTGCGGGTGGGGAAGGGCATCAAGACTATGAGGGACTATTTTCATTTTACAGGGGAAAAATGGAAAACCCAATGTGGGACAGTTTTGTTTTGCAGAGGATTTGGCATGCTGGAGTGGGCTCCCAGCGTGCCACCTAACTGTTTGGGGGGGTGGCTGTAGGCGATGGGAGATTGGGCACCCTTGTCATCACACAACACGGGGGAGGAGAAAGTAATGCCAACGGATTGGGCACCCCGCCGGCACACAAAGAAAGCGGGGGTGCGAGCCGAAGGGGATTGGGCACCCACTTGGCATTCAACAATTGGGGGTTTATGCCGATGGGGAGTGGGCCCCGTCAGCACACAAAGAAGGGGGATTAACCACAGGGGGATTGGGCACCCCCAAAGTCGGCAGTAGTTAGGCAGCTGCCCACTCACCGACCATGCACATAATGGCAGTGAGCACAGCAAGAAAAGGACTGCTGCGTATGACGAGCTTTGCTCAGATTGCAGTGGACCTTTTCTTATATGTGCTCGTCACATTATGTATGCATGGTGTGGCACCGGCATGCAGGCTGATTGGGGAATGCGGGACTCACCTACTGGTGTGTACCCTGCATTCACCCAACAGTGACCCTGCCTCCAAAGCTGCACTGTCCACGATGTTGGCTGCGCAAGCGCACCAACACAAAAATAGATCTGGACTGTTTTCTCCAACTTCATTGCTTTCACCTGATTCATTACCTGAACTAGACAAAACATAGGGATCATCCCTGTACCGATCTAAGTCAGGTAATGTACAGTGTCTCATTACTTCACTTAGTGAATCAAGAGGTCTGCTTTCAAAACTGACTAAAGGCACACTACTCAAAATTTCAGGAATCATTTCTCCATGTGTGGAGGGCTGGTAAAAGCTGGTGGGCCCCCCTACATTCATGGAAATACCCTGTACATACACAAATCCAACTTTATCTATGTGCTGCCAGGTCAGGGGCAGGGCTACAAATCCATGCGACCCACAACATTGCTGACATGCAAGGAGGGGGACATGGAGAGCAGTATCCTTCACAAGCAATAACACACAACAAAGTGTGGGTTATCTCCTGATAAGAGCACACCCAGGTGCCTTATGAGGCATGAGGCGCTTGCACTGAGAACCTTATGCACCTGGGCGTGCTCTTATCAGGAAATAACCCACACCTCGGAGTGTGTTATTGCGCTTATAAAATGGGCACAGCAAGTAATGTTTTAATGAGTAAAAAAAAAAAGTCAAACATATAAACAAAGATTTCCAATACTTCAAATAGTAAAAAATAGTGCCCCCTACTAAGTTAATTCTAAACTTGTTTTATTGGCAGTATAGTGTCCTTATGTGGTGCTGAGATTATGTGTGTGTGTGTCTCTGCTGTTTTTATTATTTTAGAGCTCCTCTTTTAAATTGTGCTTTTTGTGTCTTTGTTTCCCCCTGAATGTTAAATGGGTGAGAGTGGTCATTTCCTGGGCACTGTGTGTGCAGTTTCAGTGTCTGCTGATGTTGCTGCCTCTTCATCTCCCCAACCCCCGCCCCGAATCAGAAAGTGGCAGTAGAGTGTGTATTTTGTTTTTTATGGAGTTTTTTTTTAAAGGTAGGTAGTGAAGTTAGCAACAGAAAAAGGAGTGAGCGTGTCACTTACCAGCCACCGTGTAGAGCCGTTAGTTCCTTTGTGTTTGTGAAATTGGGGCTGTGTTGTGCTATGGGACAGAGAAAAAAAATATTCTCGTAGAGAAAGGAAATTGCAGAGGACTGCCAGAAAGAACTGCACATGCACAGATGGAGTGGACACAGGTTAGGACACTAAAGGGGAGTTTCTACCACGATGGTGGTAATAGCGGAATGGGGACTTGAGGAGTTCACATGGGGAAAGCGGGCAGCGGCCACTGTTCGGTACAAAAAAAAAAAAAAATTTTATAATATGTTACTTTTTGTAATACTTTATTATGAAACAGGAAGGGGGCACTCTGGATGTGGTATTTCTGTGCCAGTGGCGGTGCTTTCACTTTGACCATATGGCAGCTCTGCAGCTGCAGCAGGAGAGACGATCTGTGTGCCTAGTGCGGAGAGGATTTTCAGTGAAGGTGGCACATTGATACGATGGTGTTGTTGGGTCACAGTGCTGAGGGGTAGTGCTGGTTGAATGGTTATTGGCTGATAAGGACATGGCTTTGAAGCCATTTCAGCCAATTAGGTTTGAAGATTTCCTTTGCTCATTTTATCAACTGCAGTAATGCTTGTCCACCCTTCATGCAAGTTCCCCATGGACTTCCCTGGGGATTTATCAGCCACACAGCATGTTATCCCTACCCTCGGAGTAGACATTCAGGGTGTTAAAGACCTCAACTTTAACATTTTATTTTCATTAAAATAATTTTTCCTTTTATGGGGATATGGCAGTCTTTGAGTACTTTAAAACTCTGTGGATGGTTTGGGGATGAACTTGCTGTGTACTTAATTACCAAATGATCAGGAGAGATGTGGCCATCTCCAATTTAGCATGTTTCCCACCGGCCACCTTTGAGCCTTTTAGGGGCCACCATTGTTTTAAAATTTAAGCCAGACAGTGGCTTTTGCACAAGACAGAGTAAGAAAGTTTGAGATCACCACTCATATTGGCATGTTAAAATTAAGAATGGGTATGTACATGGCCTTTGAGTGAGCCACCTTGGTATTGCTGGCCAGGCATATTCACAACTCAGCTGATTTATTAAACTATGAACCACTTTCAAAATCATGGAATGAAGAAAGATAAAGTAGAAAACACTATACAATAAACTGCAGGCTCTTGCATGCAGCATTGGTGTGGGAGATGCACTGGATACAGTTTGTATTACATGTCCCAGAATCCCCTGCTTTACATGGAGTAGGCATCACTCTGGCACCAGCATATGCATCTGATTCGATACTTGGTGTCTGGCATTACTGCACCCCTTGGCACACCCTGATCCCTAAAGTATCTAGATACTCTTGTGTTGGTTGTAATACTGTAGGTATGATGGGATACAGTTTTTCTGATATATGTTTGGAATGGGGGCAGGCTCAGAATGTGCTAACCTGGAAGGATTGCTGAAAGCATAAGGTTCCTATAGGTTACAGACAGAGCAGTAGATGTGTCTTCCTCTTGCTTATGCTGTTGTTCTCCAGCACCCTTTCTAGTAAGAGAAATGATACTGGTGTTTCTTCTTCTCCCACCCAGAAATGTTCTCTTATTTGACAAAAAAAAGCAGATTCTATGGAATGTTATCAGAGGCTGTGCACTGTGTCTTTCTGCCTATATCTCCCATTGTTCTTTTACTAGGTCTGTAGACTGCTCAATGTGGCTGCTGGCTATTCTCTAAAAGAGAACAAAAATACATGGAGGAGGAATCTGTTCCAATATAGTTTGTTACAAACCCATATCCAGATATTGGAAAAACCACCCACTCACCATTCTAGAAGTAGTCCACAAATTATATTTATTTATCCTCGATCCCGGGATACACTGTGTTCAGGGAGATCACCTTACGAAATGAGGGGGTGGATGTGTAATCTACCTCAGGTACTACCTACAGGTTCACATCCTACCTTTGTCTGACACAGGGTCCAGCATCCAAGCCAAAGCAATAAAAATATTACTTGGGAGTCAAAATAGAACCCTTACTGTCCTCTCTGTGTACTGTATATACTGCCTGGCCAGAAAAACCCTGGGCTTGATTTCTTAATGCAGTGTCTCAGCATCCTTAAACTCTGCTGCTGGGTGACTTCAATGTTAATTGGCTCTTCCCAGCAGCAGCTCCCTACAGGGATGCTGTGTCTGCAGTGCACCTCTCCCAACTTGTCGCCTCACCAACCAGGGTAAACTATAAGACTGGCACTTCCACATTACTCGACTGTGTTCTATCAAATCAGCCTGAACATATCTCTGAGACCACTGTCCTCTCTGATGCATACAGTGATCACTTGCCTGTTCTTTGTTGCTGATCCTGTTCCTACTCCAACCCCCCTGCTAGGACTGTCACAAATAGAGTCCTTAAACAAAGTCGCCTGGACCAACTCAGATCAGACCTGTGCCAAGAGGACTGGTCCCAGGTCTACTCCGCCAGTACTGTTGATGCAGCCTTTCAGTGTTTCATCTGGCTCTTCAGTGCAGTCTGTGATAAACATGTCCCAATAAAGAAGCAAAAAATAAAAGGAAGGAGCAACCCCTGGTTTTTAACTATACTCCTTGGGAGTCTAAAAGCTAGAGATCGCCTCTTGTGCTGAGCCTGTGAGACTGGTAAACAGGTTGATATCAAAAATGACAAAAAGGCTTGGAACAACTGTACTAGGTCAATATGTGTGGCAAACAGTGGCGTGTGGTGACCTTTTTAACAAGGCATACAATTCTAAAAGGCCGGGGTTCTGGGGGATGCCCATGCCCTGAAGAAGGCTGGGGATCTGGGGTCCACAGCCCCCAGAAGCTATAGAATTTTCTTGTTTTATTGTGCATTTGTGGGAATATTTTCACACATTTTAGATCCTGTATACCGCCACTACCATTACTCCAGAACAGGGGATGCAGGGGTGCCATTGGGGTCTCATTGATGCCTGGCCATGTGGTGAAATTGATAGGAGAGTGCTCTGGATTGATTTTTGATGCCCCCAGGGGTTGCAAGCATGCCCTGAATATAGATTCCAGGTTAGAGTGCCACCACTCCACAAGGTGTAACAGTGCCCTGGAGAGCTCTTTTTTGCATATTTTTAACTGAAGCACAAAAAATATAAATAGGCTATTCATAAGCAGGCAGAAATACAGTGTAGTTCCTTGTACAGTACTGAGTCCCAAACTAGAGTGCCTTCTGGCTTGTTACAATTCCTAATGTAGACAGCCCAGGTTAATACCTAATACAGCAGCATCAGTGCACCAAAAAAAAAAAAAAAGAACAAAATGCACAGGCAACAACAATTTTCTGAAAACAGTGATGCCCTTTAAGATGGAGTACTGCATGCAGTTCTGGAGGCCACACCTGTGAAAGGATATAAACAGGGTGGAAGCAGTCCAGAGAAGGGCAACAAAGATGGTACATGACTTGTACCACAAAACATATGAGAAGAGACTAAGGGACCACAATATGTACTCACTGGAGGAAAGGAGAGAGAGAGAACGCGAGGGGGACATGATAGAAGCATTCAAGTACCTCAAGGGCATGAATAATGTGCAGGTAAGAGACCTTTTCCAATATAGAAGTACTAGAACAAGGAGGCATGATATGAAATTGAAGGGGGGTAGATTAAGAGGAAATGTGAGAAAGTTTTTGTTCACACAGAGAGGAAGTGGACATTTGGTATAGTCTGCCACAGGAGGTGGCGGGAGCAAGCACAGTGGAGGGTTTTAAACATCCTTGGGACAGGCACAAGGGAATCTTGAGATGAGAAGGGAGTAATGAAAAGCCATTGACCACATAGAGTCACTGGCTGCATTCAAGTATAGGGCTTACGGGCAGGCTAGATGGGCCTATCGGTCCTTATCTTCCAACAATTTTTGTGTTTCTAAGTTTCTATACCAATAGCTTTTCACTACATCAGTTAATACTTTTTCATACATGGCACTTTTGTTTACTTGGATTGAAATGTTTATTTTCTAATTAAAAATAACTGCTCTGTTTCCATATACTTAACCTGTTTTATCATTGTGTTTCAGCCTTTTTCTTTGCAGGTGGGAACTGGCTTTGTATGTGTGCCTGACTGGCACATTATCAAGTAGGGATCACCATCCTCAACCTTCTTAGATGCACATTCTGGTTCTGAAGGGGTAGATGACAATGATCCCTTCCAGTTTATAATCAGCAATGCAGGATCATCCAAACATATGCGCACTGCACATTTGAATCAAAATAAACTCTGAATGAAAACATCATACACAGAAAACCTATCCTACCCACTCAAAAGCAAGCACTGTGGTGAGTGGTCCATTAGGCTACAAGGGGAAATTTGCACCATTTCTCAAACCTATTGTTTAACTTTTCAGTTTCTGTAGCAGCAAAATGAGTGTTCTTCAACACAGATTTTAAGTGCTCAAGTGAGTAACACAATGCAGTGAGCAAAAATATCCCCTGGAGAACATAACATTTATCAAAGCAAGGGAAGCAATTATCTACCTTGGTTGATCCTCCCACCATTGTAATGAAACACTCATGGCTCAGTATCTTACTGAAGTTCTGGTGCTGGAATTTGAATCCTACTTCTCAAATGTCAGTAATTCAAATGCATTACTTTGGTAGAGGAAGTACAAACAGTCTTATCTGTATCTGAACCCTCAGCAGTATTATAAAATCATCCTTAGGTGCCAGTGCCAGATGGCTGCCTACGAACATACGAACATATGAATGTGCCAGCAGAAACAGACCACCCGGTCTATCTAAGTATGCTCAAGTGTACAGCCAACACCCCTAGTTTGTAGCTGCCTCACCTCCCTCCCCTTTGTCATCCCACTGCTACCCCCCACCTTCCCAATCCTCACTCTCCCCTGTTCCCTGTCCCATGCCCTTTTGAAGCTGTTCACAGATTTACATGATACCATCCATTCTGGTAGGGCATTCCATTTTGCTACCACCCTCTCTATGAAATAGTGTCTCCTCATTTCCTTCCTAAATCTTCCCCCCCTCTATTCTTAGCCCATGTCTCCTGGTGACTCTCTCCCTCCTTAACTTAAAGACCCCATCTGCCCCATCCTTATTGATTCCCCTCAGATACTTGAATGTCTCTATCATGTCCCCCCTGTCCTTTCTATCCTCCAGGGTGTACATATTCAGGTCTCCCAGCCTGCTGTCATAGTATCTCCTGTCCATTCCACATATTATCTTTGTTGCCTTCCTCTGCACCCCCTCCAGTAGCCTTATAACATGCTTTAGGTATGGCCTCCAAAACTGCACACAGTACTCTAAGTGTGGCCTTACCAGCAACCTGTAGAGGGGCAAGATCACCTCTCTTTGCCTGGACGAAAACCCCCTAGCTATGCACCCCAGAATTTTGTACACTTTTGCAGCCACTGCCTGCTTAGAATTAGATAAATGCAACACCAAAATAAATAAATTGATTCTTTCTCTGAACAAATCATCCTCTATGCTGATGATGTTATAATTCTTGCTTCACACAAGGACCCCAAACCCCTACAAAACAACCTTCAGCTTGGCTTTGCTTCTGTTGAAAACTGGTTTACAAAACATAAACTGGTCCTAAATTATAAAAAAACAAGTCTATGCTGTTCAACAGCTCTCATGACAAGCATAAGCTGCACCCCCTATCCATCAAAACCAGCCACAAAGTTGCCCTGGAACAGGTGCAATCCTTTAAATACCTTGGGATCATGCTTGACCCTTATCTACACTATGGTGCCCACACTGACTGTGTAGCCAAAGCTGCTAATTCTCGTCTTGGCCTACATTTCCAGCACAGGCAACATCTTACCCCGGAAGCCTTGACAGTCATTGTACAAAGCTCCGCCATCTCCGTCATTGACTATGGGCTCATCATCTATGGATCTGACACTGCTACCACTCTCAGATGTGTATCTACAACCCTCAACAAGGCCTGCTGACTCCTCATTGGAGCGCACCATCTCACACATACGTGTGATCTCTATGCACAAACAGGATGGCTGCAACTCACCAATCAGATAAAGTACATAACCTGCATTATGGCAAAAAAAATAACCATGGACCTTGCACCACCTGGAGTCCGAGCTCTCCTGCATCTAAGCAACAACCCCTGCTCAACCAGGGGATATGAATCCCAGCTCCTGCAGGTTCCCCGTTGTCGAGCCTTACAAGGACAAAGATTTGTTGCTTACAGGGTGCTGAGCTGGCTAAATGGTCTCTGCAGTGACATCTCCTCCACTCCCCTACTTGGCGTATTTAAATCCAGGCTCCGTCTCTCCCTCACTGGCTCTAGTACCTGAGACTGACTCATCTAATTGACCCTCCTGAACACTACCCTAGCCTATTTCTTTTTCCCTCCAATTAGCACTTTGCCCCCTCCTATTCCTCCACCCCCAGTAAGCACTTCTCCATGTTATGTCTTTGACAATGCTCCTGGCTGCTCTGACTCCTCTGTTGCTCCCCCCTCCCATTCTCTCTTTTTTCTTTCCTTGTCCCCTTGTCTCGCTCCTCCCCATGACCTACTCTCCAAAACTTTTTGTTTCATATTCTTTGTACAGTAACTACATGTATCCTGATTACTGTTCCAGCTTTAGTTTATACTTTTGTCATTTTGTCTTCCTATACTGAATTGTAACTGATGTGGAACCTTTGTAAAAGAGCCTTGGCTCAAAGGTATTTGTAATCCTAGAACGAAATTAAAAAAAATTAAAAAAAAAAAAAAGTAGAAAGCTTGCCTATATGGTCTTGTTTAACTACGTTTTACAATAATGAACAAAAGCAGATCAAATATAAAAAGTTGAAGGGGAACTCTCAGCTCCCCTGCAATAATTCCAAGAGACCTAGATGTCCCAATTAAGCAAAACACAGTGAAAAAAAATGGTTTTAGCGTTTTACTGTTTTGTAGTATAACTTATCTGGTAGATGGCTTGACCCCTTCCCCCAACACATACACACATGCCATGATAGTGAACTCGAACCCCCGGTGTCCCCCATGGCCAGCCATCTGATGAAGCAAAGATGCATAAGCTGCAGGGGACATCTATGTGGCTGGATGTCTGCTTGTAATATTAACACTATAAAATTGCACATTTATGCGCTTATTGTACCAGCACTGATCATTGAACCCAGTGTGATTGGTACTCACAGAATAAGCATGAAAATTTTAGTAAGGAGAAAAAAGTAATTAAAAACACAGTCTGCCCTACCACTCTACCAGCTCCCTGTATTGTGAGAATTGCCTTTTGACTGAATGGTTAGAGGGGCTGCAGGGTTACAGGGTTTGATTCCCAGTGGGGACTTTTTAGTAATCTGCTCAATAAATGGAACAGATTCAACAGACATAACCAGGCCACCAAGCAGCTCAGGTATTAAACAATTTTTTTTTTTTTGCCAGGGAGCTGCCATCTTAATGTGCCACTAATCAAAGGTTTGTTAGTGGCAAACAGGGATGTTTGTGACACTAACACTGTTAATACTGTAGGTGACTTTGTGCCACTAGGATTCAAAACCTGAAATCAAGCCTGACACAAGGCATATTTCTTTCTGAAATGGCACAGCCCACTGAATAGGAAGTATTACAAAAACTAAATAAAATATCAAGTTCACAATAAAGATGAGGTAGGTGAACATCTTGTAATAAAAGTTTATTTTATAAATATTGAATTAGATTACTTATTTTAGGTGCGGAAGCCTTACTTCATAAAAATGTTCCTAGATAGCTGCCCTCTTCAATGTTCATGTGACAAAACTTACTGGACACAACATGGAAAATGTAGCAAGGAGTGCACACTGCAGATTAAAGATATGTTATTGCCTCACACTATTGTTTCTGTACAGATCCTATTGTAAATTATTTTTCAAAGCTGGTGCAGACATTGTGCTTCTGCCAGTTGCTATATGCTAATACGCGATACTGATACAGTGCAAGCACACTGTATACACGAGATGGCGGCAGCAGGCAATACTGGCTGTGAGTTATGGTAAAGCATTTTTTTTTTTACAATTATAAATTATTGTCAGCTAAGAATATCATGATGTAGCAAAACATGCCTTTAAAGGACATTGCATATTAAAGCAATAGTATCTGTTGGTCTGCAAACAAATGTCATCATGCAGTTCTTTTAGTAGTAATGTATTTTTTGCATAATTAGATTTTGTCATCGGTGTATTTTTATTTCTCTGTGATGTTTTTTCCAGCTTTAATTGCTAAGGTTCTTATTAATGGCTCTTGTTATGAAAGATGTCAGCCACTGACATGTTTTAAAATCCCTTCCTTTGAGGCTACTTTCTGACTTTATGGAGTGGAGTCATACTGTGGATAAATATTAGGAGGCTACATGCATGGATGGTAAACAGCACAGTAACACACCAAGATGTTTAATTTATTCAAAGTGGTCATGGCCAAAGAGCACTTACAATTAGACATTTCAAAACCTCATGTATCAGTTAAGGGATGAAAAACAATGAAAAGAAGAATGGATATTTAGATGCTTTCCCTCCAGAAATACAATGTTACTAAAAAACTGTATGATATTTTTTTTCCTCTGCTAGCAAATACTGGTGCTTTAAAGACTATTCTTGAAGTCCTGACTAAAGTACTCGTACAGTGGCTGAAAGTTTGTAAGCTCATGGAATGCTCTTTCAAATGAGGTATTGGGCTCCGCTGTAGTTGGAAATACTCCAGAGATATGGATGACTGAGGCCATTTGTAGAACATGTGATGTCATCAAGGAACAAATTGTATTTTTTTTTTTTTGCTCCCTCCGTCTCACAACCCCCATCTCTTCGGGAGTCATATACAGCCTTTTCAGCCCTTGCTCACCTACCTGGTGACCAGAGCAGTCCATCCCCCATTGAGCCATGGTTATACCCCCCAGGCGGGGTATGGGGTGGGGGCCCATGCACCCCGAGACATCTGTCTTTCGTCGGGATGCAGTCTCTGGGCAGGTAGGGGCATTGAGAGTCAGGGCCTGGTGCTCCATCTACTGGGAGGCCGCGAGGTGTTTTTCCAGTGTTTTCGCGATGTGCTGTGTCCCATGACGTCAAGGCGCTTAAGCGCCAATGTCTGGCACATTGCCCCCCCCATTAGAGCATCGGACTTGTTATACCTCGGGTCTCCACCCGGGGTCAGACAAGAGCCAAGCTCTAGTTCCCCCATCCCGGAGAGGGCGAGCAGTCCCTGGGACACTCAAGCCCTCTCCCCGGCCGACCCTCCAGCTTCTGGGGCTCGCTCTCAAACGGGTCGGCATGGCGTAAGGCGGAAATCCAACCACTGCGCAGGGCGACTGCCATGAACAAATTGTATTTGATTCAGTGTAGTTGGGCACAGCTTGTTTCTTGATAACATCACAATGTTTTGAAAATGGCTGCAATGTAGTATTAATTTTGAAAATACTCCCTCATCTGTATCTCTGGAGTGATTCCAGCTACAAGAGATCCCTATACCTTGTTTGAAAGAGCTTTTCATGGCCATTCAAACTGTGATAGCAACTGGGAATTAATTCATTCAAATAGTTTGCTGATTGTCATTAGACATTGTAATTTCATACATCCATAAATCCTTACCCTCTAATTACTTGACCAGTCAAAGAAAAAAATAACATGCATCCAAACAACTTTCTCTTGCTGTTCTTAATGAAAATACAGCACATTCCCATGCACTCAAATGTAGGTTCTACCCCATGCATAAACTTGACAAAACAACGACAGTCAGCCGGGAACCCTCCGTTTCACTTTAGAACCATCTCTTTAAAGGAAGCTAGAAAATACCTTCTAAAGGTCTTGGGAAAATCTCAATATAGCGGGGACTTCCTTGACCTAAAATTTGTTACCCTCATCCTGGAAGATATTTTGGTGCTCCTTACCTTTATAATCAATACTTCGCTGAGACTCTGGCAGTTCCCACAGCCTTGGAAAGCCGCTTTAGTGACTCCTGTCTTCAAGAGTAGTGATTAATCCTCGCTTAGTAACTACAGACCTATTTCAATTCTCCCACCCCTATCTAAGGCCCTCGAGAGGGTTGTCGTGGATCAACTAGTGGAGTACCTGGATAAATATAACATACAGTGTACTGGACAGCATGGTTTCTGCAAAGGTCAGAGAACCACAACTGCTCTGCTCGAGTTTACAGGCCACATACACAACTCCCTCGAGAAGGACGACCTGGATGGTGCAGCCTTCACTGACCTGTCAAAAGCATTCAACACGGTCAGTCATGACCTCCTAGCTGAACAGCTGGTAGCTATTGGTCTCTCCAATGAACAGTTGTATGGTTTAAGTTCTACCTCTCCAACCAGACCCAGCAAGTGAGGAGCGACTATGTTGTACCTGACAGCAGAACAGTTCACTCTGGTGTTCCCTAGGGCTCTGTACTGGGTCCCCTAATGTTCAGCATATTCCTAAATCAGGTACCACGTGCCTGCCGCTGCAACATTTTGCTCTATGCAGATGATGCAGTTCTTATTTCTAATGATCCTGACCCTAACACCCTGCAGCACACCTTACAGGATAACTTCAATGCAGTAGAAAGATGGTTCAATGAATAATGAAAAACTAAATCCATGATGTTCGCCAGTCCACATAATAGACATCAAATGCACCCTCTCACCATCACAAATGTTGACAGGGTATCTCTGGACCAGGTACAGCAATTCAAATACCTGGGGGTTACAGTCGACAGCTCTTTGCCTTTTGTCAACCACATCAACAGTATTGTAAAGGCCCTCAACACACGTATCGGCCTTTGCCATAGGCATAAGCACAGCCTGACCCCTGAAGCCCTCAACCTGGCAATCCACAGCTCTATTGTCTCCCTGGTTGAGTATGGAATTGTAATTTATGGATCTGCAACAGACTCAGCTCTCAATTGCATCAAAATGGCATTAAATAAGGTGTGCCAGCTAACCACTGGTTCTGAGCAGTACAGACACACCTGTGACCTATACACCCGTGACTACTGACTTCAGTTCGAAGACAGGCTCAAGTTCCAGACCTGCCTGTTGGCCAAAAAAGCAAGTCTAGGTATGTTGCCCACTGGTGTCCAGAAGCTCCTCACCCTCTATGAAAGTACCCACCCCACAAGAAGCTCCAGGAGTAAGGTCTTCAAGATCCCAAGATGTCGAACCTCTCTAGGTCAATGAGGTCTTGCCTATCGGGTGCCTAAATGGCTTAACAACCTGTATGCAAGCATCACTGCTAAACCTACATTAGGTCCTTTTAAACATGAGCTTAGAACTCATCTGATTGCTACTGCTCATTGCAGCTGTTTCCAATAGGGACCCAGACCAAATCTAACTGTAATCCTACCATCCACCACCTACCGCTGCCTCTCTACTCCCTCCCATCCCCCGAACTGTGCAATGTTCCTCCCCCTCTGCCCCTCCCACCACCCCCACCACCCCAGTCCTCCCATCTCACCTTCGTCACTCTTGTAAACTCTTTAATCCTCATACCCTACTATTGGTTCTGCCTCAGCCCAACACCTGCCACCTTCAAAACCAGTACCTGCTTCTTACTGCTGTGCTTGGCTCCATCACTAATGCATGGCACCCTAGGTGAGCTATTCTTCTCCCTTTGGTGAGGCCCACAGCCTGGGCTAATTTCCGTACATTATCCTCTCCTGTGTAGTTGTCCACTCTACTCCCACCCCCATGCTTCCTCACTCTTTGACACCCTCCAATACCCTCTTTTTTTCTCCCTGTGTTTTGTACATTTATAATATATATTTTGTTATTTATTTAAGTCTCATTGCCCTGTAACTACTTTGCTATATACTAAACTGTAAGTTGATGTTATGTACTCTTGCTGTTTGTCCTTGATGTGGAACCTATGTAATGAGACAATTCTCAAAGGTTGAATCCCAGATATTCAATAAATAAATAAATCCTCAGACCTCAGGCAAGGTAACAATACTGCACAAAAGTACAGTAGCCAATGCTCTGAAGAAAAGTCTCTTCATCAGGGCATGTAATTACAAGGATAAAACAGAATATGATATATTTAGTATTTTGTAGGCTATTAGCAAAAGTGTTCTATACTAGGCCCAAGCCTTAATCATGTTTTTAAGTGTCTAGACCCACATTATACTTCTAAATTGCTTATTAGTTGTTAGTCTCCATATTTCTAAAACACAGGTGGGGAAAAAAGCAATGTAAATATAATAAGTAATACTTTATATCACTACATAACTTTTATTGGTATCTTACAAATGTAATTCAGCAGTATTACACTTTGCTAGAATTCTGTGCTCACCTTATGTGTATAGACAATATTTCCAATAACTCAAAAACGTGACCAACAAAAAACATTCAGAATGTAAGCTTGTATCAGTACCAAACCTGAACTGGTGACTGCACTCCTTAAATAGGACTGTTTTTGATCCCTTAATTTTAAAAACACACCAAAATAATTCTGTTACAATTCTTGTGTTGTTCTCCAATCGCTCTCTCAGTATTATACACTCAAAAACCTGCCCAAGGTACTATTAAACTTTTAATACCATACAGCCTCCAAAAAGCTAAAAAGATTCTGGGAGTCCTGTCAGATCTGAGAAATCGCAGGACTGCTTTGAGTTCTAACCTTTTTAGGAAAACTGGGTTTAATATTCTGCATGGGCATTCAACTCTTATGAAGAGGAACACACAAGGGTTACAGTATTTTCTTTATTTTCTTCTAAAATCCAGTCCCCCTCTCAAAAAGGTTTTCATCTTACAAATTATAATTTTTTATTCTGAAATTGTAAAACACAACTGATTTTATAAGCACAATCTGACACTCCAGGATGGTGGTTAGCCTTTGATAAATGTACTTCCAGGTGCTGAAGCATCTTAACACAAGCACCTCATGCATCACCATGCACCTTAGTGTGAATTTCTTACATGCCAGCCATCACCCTGCTATGTCTTATTCTTACTTAAGGCACACCTTGTGGTATGTTATTTCTTACCTAATATTAGGAACCCAGAATACTCTATCTGTTCCTGCATTGCCCTGTATCAACTGGATTTCAGCTGTCACATTGCAAAGAAATGCATATGCTGTTTGGTAATTTATCTCCTGTAAATCCTGTTCTTTGACACCTTTGAGATAGCACACAGTCCCAGTAGTGATAAGAAAAGTAACACTCAACACACCATGCACTGCTGCACCATTAGCCATCAAGCCAGGTGCACCAAATATAATATGTAAAGTCACAATTTAGTTGACATTTTTTTTTTCATCAAGTAGGCAGTTATTTGTCCAATAGTTAACTAATTATGGGCACTTTGCCTCATCAGCATTTCTTTCTGGTTCATAAAGCATAAAGAGGGCATTGCAATACTGATACATTTCCCTTTTCCCTTGTAGTAGTTAACAGCCTGATCAGAAGCTATTCAGGGAAAGGATCTGAGTTACATTATCTGACTTAAACAGGAGCAAATCTTTCTAAAAGAAAATAGTCACAGTCTTCATCCAAATCTTAAGATTTTACTGCCAAATGAGACCAGCAAATAAGCTGTATTTCCTTTTTGCAAGCCTTCAAATGATTGTTGTCATTAATCACATTTATATTATACAGCCAAATACATGGTACAAGGAAACAGAACAGTAACCCGGAAGAATCTAGTAACAAAATGCTGTGCATTTGGACAAATCCCTTAATTATGTCATGGAAATATGAAAGAAGCTGACAGTATCCAGTATCATAAAAGGCTCACTGTCTGGATTTGCAGTTGTGATAAAGGTATTTAAAGGATTAAAGGGTTTTGGATGCTGAATTCTTAGTTTTGCATACTTTTCATATCAGCCAATCCATTTAAAATGGCCACAGCAGAAGCCTCCATCAAACAAATGATGTATGACTATCAGGAAGAGAAATCATAAGGCAAATTCATTAAATATGTATATTGAAAAAGCTCTTGGTGTGGCACATAATGTTTTATGGCAATGTCTGCATGTTTCCTGGTAAATATATTATGGTGTAGATCCATGCTTGTAGATGGGATATTCTTTAATTAGACTTAGTCCAGCAAATCCATTTACAGGCTTCACAAAATGAATGAGAATGTTAGACAAAGGAGATTGAAGTTATTGTGAATATGATTAATATCGCCTCCTTGCATTACCTATGTTTCTTAAGAAGTATGATATCGTTCAGTAAATTGCCCCTTGACACCTGAATTTGAAATTAGAGATGGGCAAATAATGGATTGTCTGTTCCAAGTGACATTTTTGTATGGTGTCATTACTTACAGTACTTGAGCACTTATATATACTTATTCCAAGTGAACAAGAAAAACCAGCACCAAGGAGCTCCATGGTGAATGATCAGAAAAAGCAATCTTCAAATAAATGTCCATGCATTAGTAGTTGCATAAATTCAGGTTGATTCCATGATATGGTAGATATCAAGGATAATGCATTTCATATTTTTAATTAAAGAGTCATCCTTGGTATCTACCATGGAATCGACTTGAATTTATGCAACTACAGCACTAATGTGCAGTGGTGCGTGCATGAGCTTTTCCTTGAAGATATCTATATTTATTCCAGTTCTAGTCCATTTAATATAGTATTCAACCGACTAATGTTAGGCCCAACTGAATTGATATTTGTAATGAATTACAGCTATATTTTTCTAGGCTGATCCTCACTGACCAGTAAGTGGTTTGGTGGAGGGTTTGTGAGGCGGGGGGGGGGGCTTACTGTCTCATATGTTTGTGTTTTTCACTATTTACTTTACCATCCAGAATGCTCAGCCTGCCATCTCATAGCTTTCAGAGACTTACTGGGCATGTAGCACAGAGGACACAGAGAGTGGAGAGAGACACAGAGAGAAAATGAAAGAGGAAGAGACTTTAAATTTAAAGTTTACAAAAAATAAAAGAACATGAATCTATGGTGGCAGGGTTGAACCAATGAAATCAGAATCCTGTTAATGTAATCTACAAAAATTGAATGGAATGAAACTGCTGTAAAAGTACTGCATTTAACAAATTAGGAGGTTCTGCAGCCTCAGTGGATGTAGAGGGAAGGGCTCAGCAATGGAGGTTATACAATGATAGGCACAGTAATATTCTGTGCATGGATAGAAACACACCCGAGTCTCACAAATTTAAATAAATATCAAAAGAACACAGTACCTTAAGTCAAAGTTTGTGTATAATTGCTACTGATGTCATGCCTATATACTCACAGTGGGCCCTATGCACTAAGCCTATGTGCCCCAGATACATGGCATGTAGACTACAGTACATTGCATTGCTGCACATCTGGTGTCATGTCAGACCCCACTGGCATGCTTTAAAGGGACATGTGCCCCTTCCACACCTGATTCTCTTTCTTTCCACAGAACACCACATGTGAATACATGGAGTGGCCAGTGGTGGGCTAGTGCCAAGAATGGCTATATGCCATGCACAATACAAACCCCTGTGGTGTGGCATGCCAGTATTGTGGGCACAGACTATATGAGCAGGACCCTGCCATAACTCATATGTGCCCCCTCCCACCAACTCCATGAACAGCTGTCCAAGGCATCAGCCACCTCTATCCATCTACCCCAGTTCCCCTCATTATACTGTGAGGGCTAGGGGCATTGTGGGGCATCTTGCTGTATCTTTTAAGTCCCCTTTAGGGGTGCATTTTTCCTTATAGGTCCTCTGTATCAAAGAATCCACTGTTTTACATGGAGCAGGGGATCCAGGCCAAAAGAAGGTTAGACATACAAATGGATGGCAGCCATCATTCACTAAATGTGTCATGCCCCTGGCACCTCCATGCTAGTATGCATGTATGGGGAGGGGCTAGTGATGGGCAGACCAACTTTCATGAATATGGTGTGGTGCATGCCAATCTGCAAGTGAGAAGTGCCTTGGCTCAGGTATGTGCCTTTATCAAGAACCCAGGCTGCCATCATGCATAGGGCCTATTGTTTGTAAATATGTATGTTGATGAAGAGTATGAGCACATTTATATCATTTATGTTGTGGTTGTTGTTGCCCATCTTGCCCAAGATACAGCTAAACATGGGACATTACCTCTGTCCACCTTCCCGGTCAAGCAAGAATAATAAAAACATAAAGCACGAGGCCATGGATGTGGGACAGCAAGCACAAGAGAAGCATAAGGTGGCAGCACTGGCCAAAATGTATTTGTTTTACATTGCAGCACTGGAAAAGCACCCTGGGCCCTAGCTCATTTCCAGATGTGATCTGGAGGATGGGGACAAGGGAAAGTGATACTGCAATTTACCCCACAGCAAGGCATGCTTGGGTTGTGCAAATGGTGCTGCCACCACCTTTAGTCAACTGGGGGGATCTTGGAGAATTGGGATCTGGGATGTGTTCTGGGGAATCTCCAATAAACCAAGCCACAAGGGCTGTGGCTTTTGGTGGGCTCGGTAAGGAAACCACTATTTACTGTTCTACACTGGCAGTCATTAACTAGTCATGGTATAACAGAAGAATAGTTTTATTAACATATGAAAACCTGGAAGGAAAGGGGTTACTTCCACCAGTAACTTATGTGAGGCCAAATTATGTACCATTCCAGGTTGGGCAGCTCTGCCTCTTCAGAGCTGGTACCAGAATTGAGACCAGACCACAACAGAAACTCCCTTAACATGATCCTTGGCTAACACAGGTGCAAAATTGATGCATGTCTGTAGCTGTTACTGTGGGCTGGTTGGCATTGGTGTACTTTCAACAACAGAGCAACATATTCAGATTAACTCTCCCTTACCCACAGCCCATGCAGTTGCTTAAATGGCAACATACCCCACAAACCCGGGTACGTGTAATGCAGTCCAATGGCCTGTTTACAAACATGGTGAACAAACAGATGATGTCCCTTGAAGCAGAGCTGCACTTGACATAAGAATACTAGAATAGTGGAGGGTGAGTGAGTTGGGTCATCTAATTGGGGTCGTAGGAGTCAAGAGACCCCCTGGGGCAAAATGGAAATCAGAACGTGGTCCACCATGTCTGGTTCCCATACCCAAGAGCAAGACCGAATTGAGTCGGCAGGTGGTTCGGGAGGCATGAGGCATTCATCCAACTTGGACGGTAATGTGCAATGCCAGGTCAGTCAAAAACAAGACAGCAATTATTGCTGATCTTGTGGAAATGGCTGACCTGACTTACATTACCGAGACCTGGCTGGATGAGAATTCTGGCCCCATTCTGGAGGCTTTAGTTCCGGCCGGGTACTCGGCAATACACAGTCCAAGATTGGACTGCAAGGGGGGGTGGCGGTCTGTTTCAAGACTAAACTCAACCTCATGAGAGTATTGGTTGGGGAGACTGAGTTATTCGAGTGTACCATTGTAGTGGGTGTAGGTTGTCGGATCGTTCTCATCTATTGTCCACCCGGTGACGAGAAACGTTTCCTTCAGGAAGTGGCGGACTTCATCATTGACATGGCATTTGAGTCACCAAGACTGATGGTTCTGGACGACTTCGATGCCTGGGTCAATGACGAACTCTTGCAATTTGGACAACACTTCCTCCAGTTGATGTCTTCTCTGGGCCTGACACAGGTGGTTACCTCCGCTACTCATAGACACAGTCACTCCCTTGACTTAGTCTTCCTTCTAGGGATCAAAGCCTCTGACTTGGAGGTGAATCCAGTTGGGTGGACCGATCACTGCACTGTGGGGTTTAGTTTTTATACTGCACCGGTAGGCCTACCCCTACTGAGATGGTCAGGTACAGCCCTTTACGAGATTTAAGTTCTCAGAGCCTAATGGCAGTTCTTGACCTATCGTCCTCCTCATTTTCCAGCAGTGATCCTGAGACTCTTGTGGTGGCCTATAATTCGACCGTTTTGACAGCTTTGGATTCTATTGCCCCTGTCCGCATTTGACCTCTCTCTCTTCACCCTCGATCTCCCTGGTTTGATGGAACTTTGAGGGAGTTGCAGAGACTAGGTCGAAGGTTGGAGAGTTGCTGGCAGAAGTCCACCCTTGATGTTGACTGCCTTAAATTATTGGACTATTATCAAGTCTATCAATCTGCAATCTCCCGTAAGAAGGCAGAATTCCTCTCCAGGGAGATTGCAGTTGCTCAGAATCGACCAACTCAGCTTTTCTGTACTCTAGACAGACTGTGCAACCCAGCCTGCCTACAAGTATGGAAAGCCTTTTTGCAATTAGAGTGCGATGAAATTGCTTGATTTTTTGCAAATAAGGTGGCCGGCATCAGGGCGGGACTCCAGCCAGCACACTCTATGGGTGCTGCTATTGATCAGTATGAGGTCACTACACCTCGATTGTCTTGGAGTGCCTTTGGCCATCTGGAGTTCATGGATGTCATGTGGATCGTCCAGAGTGTGTGCCCTATGTGCTGTAGATTGGATTCTGGATCTACTTCCCTAGTTTTGGGAAGTATTGAGGTTATCGGTCCAGTCCTGGAATGGATTATCTGGTGCTCCTTGGAGTCTGAAGAGTTTCCTAGCTCTCTGAAAGAGGCGGTGGTGACAACTGTCTTGAAGAAAGCTTCCTTGGACCAAGACTACTATGTTAACTACAGACCTGTCTCTAACCTTCCTTTTATAGGGAAGGTTATTGAGAAAGTAGTGGCTGCTCAACTGGAGGACCATTTGACCATCCATGACATCTAACAACCACTCCAGTCTGGTTTTCGTAAGAGACACAGTACCGAGACAGTGCTGGTTCGGGTGCTCAGTGATCTCCTGATGGCTACAGAATGGAGCTGTATCAGTCTTTAATAACTGTCTGAAAGAAATCCAAGACTGAATGGATTCCAGTTGGCTAAAGTTGAACCCAGGCAAAACTGAGGTGTTGGTTGTGGATCCGGGTCGTCAGATAGGGGGTATGGAGAGGGTGCGCCCTCAGGGATTTTTCTCAGTGGTGCCTCACTCCCAACCTCTGAACAGGTGCATAGCCTGGGGGTAATTTTTGATGAAGGGGTGACCTTGCATGCGCCAGTGTCAGTGGTCATCAAAACTTCCTTTTACCATCTTAGGAATATCACCAGGATTAAGCACCTAGTTCTGTCTGATGACCTTCCGACATTGATCCACGCCTTTGTTTCCTCTCACTTAGATTATTGCAACTCTCTTTACCTAGGGCTTTCTGGGGAAGAAATCTGCTGCCTGCAGCTGGTGCAGAACGCAGTGGCCTGGCTTTTGACGGGGTCTTCACTATCATGTCATATTTCGCCAGTGTTGCGCGAGCTGCACTGGCTGTCAGTACAGTGGTGGATCACATATAAAGTCAGCTTGCTGACTTTTAAAGCCCTATGCGGACTTGGCCCTGACTACCTGAAAGAGCTCCTGATTCCCTACCAGCCTGGTCAATCACTCCGCTCATCTGGCGAGGGGTTGCTACAGGTTCCAAGGGTATGTTTAAAATCTTATGGGGCAAGAACTTTTGAGTTTGCTGTGCCTACCCTTTGGAGTTCTCTACCCTGTCGGATTCGGGAGTGTGCAACTGTGGAGGCATTCAAGAAGGTGTTAAAGACTTATTTGTGGCTTCAAGTTTTTAACAATTTAGTTTGTTGACTAAATTATGGATATTTGTATGATTTTATTGAATATGTTATGATTTTATTATTATTGTTGTTTTAAAATGTGAGGCGCCTTGGTTTTGGATAAGGCGCCATACAAATAAATGTTATTATTATTATTATTAACAACAAAACCCAAATCACACAAGCTGTAGAAAAATTACAAAAATACCTTTATTAACACACATGTACAAAGGGTTGCGAATGCCTGAACCCCAGCATTTCGAGGCATGCTGCCTCTTCAACAAGCGGGTGTGGCTAAGTCACACCAGCTTCATTGTTACAGTTATATAGAGGCTAGCAAATACATATTCATGTTACTAGAAGATTCATAGATTTCTGCTAGTGCAGGCAATGGGATCTCCAATTTAAAGCTGATCTCTCAAATGTTCTATTAAATATACTGCTGCTTACTACTGTCACATGATGTAAGAACCTCCACCTGAGACAAAAAATTTGTGTTCAAACATACTTTACCCCACAATAAATGCACACAAAATGTAAGAAAATAGAAAAGTAATCACAATCTCAAAGAAGGCTCATTACTACAGAGGAGATTGATGCCAGATGATCAGATCCAGTGTTCATGACGGTGCCATATACACTCAAATCCAAATATTGGCATCAAGAAAACATGATAGACAGGCTGGTGATCTTAACATCAGCCCTTCAAAATTAATTTTAATATGGTGTCCTCAGCCATCCTGGTGGCACTGAGGACTGAGGCGCTGCACGCATTACCTCACGCCACATCGGCAACCTGGATTTGAGATTGAGCTCAGGTTGTCGGGGGTCAGCTTGGGAGGAGAGGATTGAACATTTAGATGACTGCTCTCCTCTCTTGGGAGGGTGAGTTGTGGATTCTCGGCATCAAGTGGCTACAAGTGGAAACTGGGGGGATCTACAGCTGGGGGACACCTTGGAAGGGGTAGAGGTCAAAGTGGATGTCCTGTGGGTGGGTGCAGGAATGTGCCCATCATGTGCTGGATGACATTACACGTCTGCACCTCCAAGGGTCCTGGAGCAAAGGAAAAAACCCTGGCACCTGGGAGGATGATGATGAGCCCTACAGTGACCCCATGCTCAATGCCAGATCCAGCCCAGTTAATTCTCTGATATCTTCCACCTGCCAACTGGATTTACAGAGTGCCAAGGTGGGCAGTCCCACCTCAGGGAGTACAAGTGGGGCGGGGGGGTGATAGCAGGTATGGGTGTAGGATGGAGCTCCAGAGAGGAACCTGACACTGGGGGTCTCAAGCTGGGCAGGAGAAAGCTGCCTGTAACATGACTATATCTGAGGGAAATCTCAGGGGCCAGTGACCAGAGGAAAAAAGAGTTGAAAAAACTCAAAATTTCAATGGTCCTTTGTAAAACTCGAGAAGTTAGCACTCCTATATAGCTCCCATATAGCCAAGACGTGTGTTTTTTATTTTCTCATTTCAACCTGAAATTAATGATACTAGAGTAAAAATTCACATAATCATAACAATTACAAATACGTAGCTCCAGGGTAATGAAACCAGAAAAATCATGCAATAGCTTAAATATCAACATACACTGCAAACCAATGTATTTGTAATGCAACCTGATGGCCAACTTGCAAACATGGTGAACAAACCAATGATGTCCCTTGAAGCAAGGCTTCACTTGAAGTACTTCTGATTTCTGGATACAGAAGGATCCTCCTGACACAGCTCTGCTCCTTCAAAGTATGTCCTATGCAGACAGGCTCCCAATTTGAACTCTCTCTCTCTCTCTCTCTCTCTATTCTGCTGTGGTCCCAAACCACCAGCATTGAACTCAGCTATACTGCTATGGCCTGACTCTCCAGCATCATCTCCTAAGCAGACTATCACACAGATACTGCCCTCTCCTCACCAGGAACAGCACCCCTTTCAGAAACTTGCCTCTTCCACTGTATGCTTGGGCTGGTGCAGCATGCACCCACTCCCAACACAGGGGGTCTCACCACAATGAGTTCTCTACCAGATCTGCCTACCACCAACACAGACCCATGTTTATACGCACAGTTCAAAGTCATCTCCCATTGGTGCCTTGGGATGTCACTTAGCAACATGGACAGCCCACAGGTCAGGGAAAAGGTTCAAAAATCTAAGGCCCTTCTTGTCTCTATAAGTCTCCTAGAGCTCTTGCTGTTGATTGGGGGAAGGGGAAAGTGCCTGTCTGGTTCTATTATAATAATGTATAATAAAAATAAATAAATGTGTGAACAGTGCAAAGATCAATACATAAGTCCAATATTGCAAGCAAATAATACAATGTGCTAAGTGGTGGTAATGCACAATATTAGTCTGGATGCACCATTGCAGTTGAGCAATTGCTCTCTGGAGTAGTACTAAGAATGAGAGCAAGAGGGCTAAAATGAATCTTGAGAAGTTTCTTCAGATCAAAATATAAAGGGGCAAGGTGGAGGTGGGTAGGAAGGTTGTTTCTGAGGAAAGGGAGTCATCCATAGAAAGCAATCTGACCCGTGAGGGTTTTGCAGCAAGTGGTGAGAAAAGTGTGAGATTCACATGAGCAGAGGAAGTAGGAAGAAGGAGCAGAAAGGAGAGAACAGAAGAGAAACAGAATGAGAAAGTGAAAGAGAAAAAGAAAGAAAAAATAAAAGATGGGGAAGGGAAGAGAAGGGAAAGGAAGGGAAGGGAAGAGATGGAAAGGGACGGGACGGGATGGAAAGAGAGGGAGCATAGGATAAACCCAAGAGAAAGAACAACAGGCTTATGTCCCTATACTGTAGATTAGACAGATAGCCAGCGAACTGAGATCTAATAATTTTAAGAGCACAAAGAAGTCTTTCAAGAGAAGTTGGTCACCTAAGCCAACGAGCTTGGGAATAGATGAGGAAGGCAACTGCAGTAACACCCTACTGCAAGGGTTTATTTCTCACTTCATCCATAGTCTATTATTTGGAAAGTTTAAATTATTTTAAACTCGTCCGTTTAATGGTGGGAAAATGATTCCACACCTTTTTTTATGGTAAATGACATATTAAAATGCTGTCTGGTCACCATCTTGATTATGTACTGTGTGTTTGTAGGGTCAGTTGTACCACAAGTGTCATATTTAGGCATGGGCAGGTTCAAAAAGATCCATCTGATTTGCATCCACAGCTGTTTTTAAACTACAAATACATCCAACCTGTTAGAGCAGTGATCAAATTCTACATTTGAAAGAAGATGCAATTGCAGCAAAAAATATGCTAGTTGAATTTGTGTCAGTATTTTATTGAAAATTATGACTTTTTGTCACAAATGGATGCATCTTTTATTTTCAAGTTTTTTTTTTTTTCATCCTGTGTCAAAGGGGTGGCTGCATAAGCCCAGTTCCCAGTCCACCAGGCTGGTGAGCCATGTCCCTCAGTCACAAGCTCAGTCAGGTTCCTCCCCATAAATTGTCCTCTTGTGAAAGGGCTAGAAGGGGAGGGCCATCCTCCCTCCTCCAGTACACACATCTGAGACAGGTTGAGATGCACACTGAGTGGCAGCACGGGTGCTGGGGTGACTGGGCCGGGCTTCATGAAGCCCTCACGATGTTCTATTTTTCCATTTTTCTGGTTCCACCCTTGACTGTGGAGTGCTGGACTCATTTGTGGAGGCACACTCCTCCAACGTTCCCCACAGACCCTCCCTTAAATTGCCTCCCTGACCTGCTGTACCTCCAGACTTCCATCTAGGGCAGCCTAGGCGGGGGATGACAGGCCTTCCCACCCACGGGAGGAAAACAGTCATCCAGTTGCTTGATCCTCTCCCTCCTCAGAAAACTCCCAATGACACGAGTCCATTCCTGAACCCAATTAGCCAGTGTGGGAGACGTAAGGCACTAAGTGCCTCAGCACTCTGCACCCTGTGCCAGCTCAAATGGATGCACCTTTTAAAATAGCAGCAAGGGCTGCTTTGATCCAGTTGGGTGGAAAAAACACACAGGTGCATCCTGCATTTGAGTCTCTCCAGCCTTTTGAAATCCTTCCTAAATCTTTTATTTTTGTAGCTGTGTATTTCCAAGATAGAAATAATAGCAAAACGTATAGCCAAAGAAAAAGGTCTAGAATTTTCAGGCTGTATCCTTCAAATTAACCCTTTTAAAAATCTTGCTCTTTGCCATTATCCACAAGGAAGGGGATCCTTTCAGATCAGGGTTCTAAAATGTGCCCAGTGTGCAGATAGCTTTTGTTTTGAATCAGCTATTTCTTCGTTCTTGTCAGAAGAGAGACACTCCACATACAAACAGTATGAAAGAAAAATTTGCCAAGTGACAGACACGGGAAATGCAATGTCGAGTACAAATTAGAATTTGTCTAGTCTCAGAAGAGGCTTTCTTTTCCATGTTAATGGTAATGCCCATGTTGCCTGCTGGTGAAAAAAATGTCTGCCTGTTCTGAGATAAAAATCTGCCAATATCTGTTAAATAAAATATCTTGAATGGGTAGCACACAGGAGCTTAGAATTATGATCCATATGGATGAGAGGCTTTAAATTGGCATTGACAAATTCTTTAAAAGATCATTATTTTTGATTTATAGGGGCCCAGTGGGTGTAATGAGCTCAACTCCCCCTTAAAATAATAGAAGCTTTTGCAGTTTAGAAGCCCCTTAGTGGCAAGAAAGAACACCTGATAGAAAGCAGTTCCTTTTAGCGGTGGGGTTTGGATTATTTAATTTTTAGTATGGAGTCCTTCTCATTCTGAATAGGTTATAGCTATGCTAATCATTCTTGCAAAACACCCAAGTTAAAGCTGAATAGCTGCAGAGTAGATTTGCCCATACGTCACGCTTGACAGTCAAGCTACTTTAAGTACTTGCTTTGATTGCATGCATTAATATCTCTACAACTTTTCTCTAATCCAACATAATTGCACACAGGTGTACATTTCTTCTTATTTATTAGCTTTGCTGGTTGCCATTTGTGTTGCTTGATGCTGCTGCAAAAAATATCTCACTTTTATGGAGATTAAGCAGCATAATTCACACTGGCACAGGATGTGCAAGAGGTAGTGCTGAAACTCATGGTTACTGCATTGTCATTGACAGAATTATGCAGTGATGTGGCCCACATAACAAGATAGCATCACTTAAGTAACTGGCAAGATTGCCTGGTCCAAAGCAAATTAAACATTTCTGTGCATCTGTAAGCCACTGACAGCTGAATTTACAGCTTCAAAAGAAAATAAAAAGAACCCACACATTTTTCTTTGAGACATACTGTACTCTTTATCAGGAGAGTTAACAAATCTCATTTTATCTTACATATTTAAACTGAAAGTGTATGATTGTAGATACTGTTTGCATACTTGGGTCTTTAGTATTATTCACACAGCTGAATATAGGCCATTATGTGCCCTGCCCGTAAACAGTGCAATACTAGAGGCTGAGGTATCAGAGGCAATGCGGTCTAGTAGTTTTTGAGAATGGGCATTGGACCCATGGGATTATAGGTTCAAATCCCACTAAAGCCAAATAACCACTGTGTTACTTTGAGTTAGCAACTAAAATAACACTGTAAATGAAAAATGCAGGTTTTTTTTATTTTTAGCTTGCATGTGCTGGTGATGGGAACCACAGGTGTGCATAGATCAAGTATTCATTTTCAAATACCATGAATGATGGAGTACCTGGTATGGGGGCAGAGTACTGTGTATTTTGCACTTTTCTGGTATTTAGGAAACAATACAAATGTAAATAAAAAAACATTAAGAAGTTCTCCTCATGTGGCCTGGGCTAGTATCTGCACCCCCATCCCCCAATATTCCTTCCTGAGTGTTCACACAAACACTGGTATTATTTCAATATGTGTATGCAACTTAGTGATGACAATATGATTGTGCAACTTCATTGATAGACTGACAGCATTTGAATGCTTATGTTGTTGACTGTGATAAATAGATACTTTAGCCATTTGCACTCTCTGTCCCACGGGGAACTAACACCCTGTCGGGGTACCGTGAAGACAAAGGAACCTGCTTGAGGAGGGTTCCACCCCTAGCGGTCCTGTGGGAAGATAATTCCTTTAGCCAAAAGGTACCTTAGGAAGGAGTATCCAGGGAGAAAGACATGCCAATGAAGGAGGAGATGACAGTGGAGCAAAGAAAGAAACATAGAAACATAGAATTTGACGGCAGATAAGGACCGCTTGGCCCACCCAGTCTGCCCATTTCCCTACCTACTGGATAAGCTGCAGATCCTAGTTAACCAGCAGCCTACTTCTTCCTATCCCAACCCCCTAGAATTGCCTTATGACTGTCCCATGCATGCTTGAATTCCACCACTTATTTTGACTCCACAACCTCCTCCGGAAGGCCATTCCATGCATCCACAACCATCTCTGTGAAAAAATACTTCCTTAAATTACCTCTGAGCCACCCCCCCATCTTCAAATTGTGTCCTCTTGTTCTTGCACACCTCTTTTTTTGAAAGATGCTACCCTCTTGGACTTTGGTGATTCCCTTGAGGTACTTGAACGTTTCTATCATGTCCCCCCTCTCCCTCCTTTCCTCAAGGCTATACATATTAAGCTCCTTTCGTCTCTCTTCATATGTCTTCCGGTGCAGACCCTGCACCATTTTAGTTGCCCCCGGGGTACCGTGAAGACAAAAGAATGCAGAATGCAGAATGCATCTGAATGAGACTGCAGAAAGCTGAATTAAATAGCTGAGGCAGGGGGCATGGCTAGATGATCCCACCCATTGAACTGCAGTCATAGGCCTGGATATTCAAACTGCACCGAAAAAGTGCGCAATAGCAGGAGCAAGCACAAGTCTATTGCGCCCATGTGCAACAGACGCGATATTCAAAAAAGGAGCAAGCCAAATTGCGCCTACAGCCAACGTCTGAATAGCGCACAACCTGTGCCATAGTGCAACTAGGGAGGGGAAGCTGAGCAGATATGATGCGCTATGGTGCAACAAGGGATGTCCAGCTGAGCAGTCCAGAGGTGCCATAGCGCAAGCAGGATCCCCCCAGCTGCAGAGCAATGTAACTGTACAACCAGGGAGGTAGGGGCCCACCACCCATGCCACAGATGGGCACAGGAACACACAGCAGAACAGACATCGTCCCAGACACCCAAGCACAGCACAACTGGGGAGGGCTGGAATAACCACCGGCCCATGGATACAAGCAAACAACCCACAGCCGGGCCATGGTGCCCCATCACACCCACCGGCAAGCTGAGACTGCCACACAAGGAGGGCGGACCACCCCGTGCCACACCATCCCCCCAAGTGCACAGCACACCCTGCACCGTGACCCCCAGACACCCCCCATGAGCAGTGACCACCACTGCAGGAAACCCCATGCATACCACAGCCCCACTGTGACACTGCAACCTTGTGCACCACAGAACCATACAAGCCAGCCCCACACTGAGCACCCAGTAGTGGGTGGCAGCACATGTCAATGCAACAATGGCAGACACAATGCCACCATGCACAATCCCCCCAAGGCACAGCTGAGAGACCGACCATGTGTCGGCACAAGAGGTACCCCACATGGGACAGGGCGTGCCCCTGACACCACTTCCAGTGATACAGCACCCTGCACAGTAGTCCAGTGACACACCCCAACCCACCACTGGCTACAACAGCCAGCACAGCCACCCACAGTGGTGCGTGGAAGCATGCACCACACTGGATGCAACACAGTGCAGGGACAAACACCCACCCATGCCCAAGTGGACAATAACACAGGGACGCAGTAGCAGGGCAAACAAGCCCCCAGTGTGGGCCCATGGAAACCGTGTACACACAGCCTGCAGTCCTCCATGGCACAGGAGTGCCAGCCACCCTGCGCAGGCACTGTGGACCCGTACGCCACCATCATATGCCTGGAGCACAAGTCACAGACAGTGGTGCACATCCCCTGCAACACACACAAGCCACAACATGGAGGTGGGACAACAACAGTGGAGGCTACAGTGTCACCTGAGGCAAACATGCACCACACCAGTGACAGGAGGCAACTCAGCATTGTGACGGGTACAGTGGCTGCCCTGCATGGACAGCCACCACTGACATGGCAGCAGACCTTGTAGGTCACAGACATGCAAGGGTGTCAGCTGCACAGGCCATGGACGGGTTGACAGGGGCACCATGGACAAAGAGCATGCACCATGGACCACTGCACACAGTCATCCAGTGCACAGAGAACAACACACATACCACAGACACTGACTGATAGCTACTCCCACATCATAGTCACTTCCCCACGGACATACACACATACCCATGACTGCACCACCCCTGACGCCATGCACACCACTGCAGCTGAGCACCTATAGCCTGCTGCAAATCAGAGACCACCACAGTATTCATATCAAAATATTTGTATTCAAAAATATCAAAAAGAACTATCTTCATAACTATGTAAAAATGTGGGGGGGGGACACAAACAAGGTGGGGGTGGGTAAGGGGCAGGGGTGAACATATGGGAGAGGGAAGAATGGGTGTGAGGGTGGGTCAAAGGGGGAAAGGTGGCAGTCGGGGCATGGGGACATCAACGGCTGCCCCAGTCCTCCTCCTGGAGCTGATGTGTGCTCCTCCGTCTCCTCCTGACCCCATGGCAGTGGATACTCTGAAGGATCTGCAAAGTCTCCCTCACCACCTGGAGCAGCTCGTTAATTCCCTGCTGTATTTGCAGGAGTCACCGGTCACCTAGGATGAGGGAGCAGAGTCAATAGGTGTGACTGTCCATCCCCCTGCAGCCCACCCATTGTGCATGGCATACAGCCATGTGCCACGCCCCTGTGATGGTGTGCGACCACCCACAGTGAGTGTGTCCACAAGACCTGCCCACCCAGGCAGCCACAGCCATGTGGACCACTGCACACACCCACCACCCATGCCCTGCACAGCACCGCCATGGCTGTACAGTAACATGGCTATGCGGTGTGAAGGCAGTGCCACAGCCATGTGCCCGGTGCACGCATGGACCACCACTGATGCACTCCCAGACATGCAGTGCCACTGGACAGTGCTGACTGTCACAAGTTGCGTGCATGGCAGTGGTGTCCATGGATGGTGGCCATGCCCCGCTGCCCACCCTGTTACACAGCATGCAATAGTAATCATGGAATTATGGCACTCACCCTCATCGGGCTGGTCAGGTCGGCGGTGATGGCCCTCGTCCCACCTGGATGCTCTGTCCTTCTCCCTCCGCCGCTCCTCCCTCAGCCTGCGATGCTCATCCACGCCTGTGGGGGAAACAAGGAGAGAAGAACATCAGTACAATCCCGAAGCAAAGTCCCCCTGCCCCAATGTCTGTGCCCACCCACCCAGCCAGACCCACCCACCCACACCCTGTAAACACCACCACAGCCAACCCTAGACTATCCATCCCCTATGTGCTGGACACATACAACACTGTTACCCATATGGACAATACAAGTGCATTGACGGAACCCCTACCTGGACGTGGCACCGTGCCCCTCCTGGCATGTGACCGCAGACGGGCTAGTAGCTCTGGCGCCCTCCTCCTGAGATCCCCATAGTGGTGCCTGCACTGCTCCACACTCCTCCTCCATCCGGTGGCCACCTCCAGGGTAGTGGCCACCTCCTGCCACACCTGGGTCCTGGCCCTGTCCAGTGGCGCCTTCCCAAACAGAGACCCATGGTGTGGCTTGACAATAGCCACAAGGTTCGCTAACTGGATGGCAGTCCACTGAGGGGCTCTCCTGCGTGCCATCACAAAGGCTATAGTAGGCAATATGGTGCTCTGCAGCATGGTACCCCACGTGCAAATGCTGCACGGTACAGCACTGCCATTCCCTATCGTGCTGTTACCGAACAGCACGATGGAGGTGCACCCATGCCTGACGCATGGCACCAAGGGGGCAAAGGTCAGGCACAGGGTCAAGGGTCTCTGGCACAAGGCCACGCACAGCGCCATCAGACTACTGTGTGTGTAGCGTGATTGGTTGCCTGTGCGCCAGCACCACAGCGGACTTTTGGGCAGTTGTGCCATTGCGCCTATGAAGGCCCATTGTCACAGCGCCATGTAGTGACCTTCGCTATAGTGCCACTGGCACAATGGTGGCCATGCCCTGCATTGACCATCATGCACAGCATGTCAGCAGCGCAGCAGACGCCAGAGTCAGTAGCCTGGGCATGCGCAGTGAGGTGTGCTACGCATGCCATGGAACTGCGCCATTGGCTCAGCACGTTCAACACAATTGTGCAAAGCGCAAAAGTGTGATATTCAGCTGTCATATGCTAATCATCTGATCAGCCATTCAATGGCGCAGCACTGCGATTTGCATCTAATTAAAGTTGCTCCTCACCTAATTTGCATGGATTGCGCTATAAAAGTGCGACAAAGTGCTGCAGTGGCCATAGTCGGTTGCTTCAGTTTATTGGTGAGTTGCATGCTGTGTGGGAGTGTGGACTGTGGATTCAGGAACATGCTTTGGACTGCACAGTCACAGGTAACCACTGCCATCCTTACAGGCTGAATAATGACCGAGTAAGTTCTGGGTGAGGAGGACAATGGTGGTGGGCAGAGGAGGAGGCCCAATTTCACGAAGGCCGAGACCGACGCACTTTTCGAGGCATACCTGGATCACGAGCCACTGCTCAGTGGATGGCAGGGCACCCCTCCAGCCCATGCTGCTGCATGGGAGGAGGTGGCACGTGCCATGAACCTTCATGGCAGCCACCAGTGCTCCATGCAGGAGTGTAAGAAGAAGAAGATGGGTACTGACAGGAGGATGGTGAAGGAGAAGGTAGCTGCCATCAGGGCGGCATGTGCTGCAACAGGTGGGGGACAGCCGGAGGTGGTGCAGCTCACACCAGCAGAGGACAGGCTTGCTGCAAGCATGCACCACAGTGCCATAGAGGGAGTTCCGGGTGGTGGCTTGCAGACAGGTGGTGGCCCATCTCTGCATGGTAAGTCATGGTCTGCCTTGGGGGGGCTGGGTAGGTAACACGCAGTAACGTGACTTTGCTTTCCCTTACAGATCCTGAGTGTCTGCATGGGTCAATGTTGGTGGGCCTGTCCACTGAGGACAGTCGGCCAGAGTCAGAGCTTGAACCATCCACCTCCACAGGTATCTGTGGATCGGCACGACAGTGGGGCCGCCTGGCTGTCCACACTGAAGTCGTTGAGACAGGTGTGGGGGAAGCCCTTCCTGTGTCTCAGTGTTCTGGCATCCAAGGATGCCAGCATGCTGTGGCTGTGGCTGGGGCAGAGACCAGCACCAGTGATGAAGACATGACCGTCATGGGCAGTGACATGTGTGTGTGCCACAGGATGGACACACAGCAGGTCAGCTCGCACCCATGGCTGTGGCTGGTGCCATCGTGTGGGCCAGTGTGTCAGCACAATCCAAGGCTGTGCCCGTCAGCACCAGTGGGGCAGCACCGGTGTCTGGTCAGGACAGTGGGACTGTTGCGGCCACTGCGGTGGCACTACTGAGCCCTTGGGCCCAGCAGCCAGAGGGGCAGCAGCGGCAGTCGCCCACCGGGACTGGGGGTTCAGGGTTCAGTGGCAGCATCTGTGCACTGCCTGTGAACTTGCCCATACCTGGTCCTGGTGTGCAGCACCCACCCTCAATGGGTGCTGAACATCAGGCCCGTGCACACCCTGAGGGACAGGATGCCGAGGAGGCAGACGACCTCTTGGATGAGCACACCCACCTACTGCGGGCATCAGTCCAGCAGCAGATGCGGCTTGCAACATCTGTGGAAGCACTGTGTGTGGCTCTGGAGTGGGCAGAGGAGCGTCACAGCAGGGACACCGAAAGGATCCTGTCACAGTTGGACCATTTGTGGGAGGATGTGACCACTGCCATTGACAGGCATGTACAGGTGTTCATTGCTGTCATGGCCACAATGGGCACACAGTCAGGTGCCCATGAGTCGCTCACACCACGCAGTGCACTATCTACTCCCCGTTTATGGCGTCGTGCGACACCCACCCTGTCAATGCCAGTTTTAGCTGTGGGCATTCCGAGCACTCTTGGTGCAGGCATGTTCTGTGTGCTGCAGACCCCTGCATGGGCATGGTTGCGTTCGTGCAGTGGAACCCCTGGGGGACCATCGGTGCCACCCTATGAGGCCTGTGGTCAGTCTTCCAGTGCTGGCGGGTCTCGTCGGGCCACCCATGCATCCGAGGTGGCCGTGGCACTGTGCCGTGAGACTGACCTGTCTCCCAGCATGGGCACTGTCTGGTGCTGTCTTGTGTGCATTGTGTGTTTCGGTGGGCAGTGCACGGGTGGGTGCCTGGCCCTGCACGTGGACACATGGTCCACCTGCACACCCTCCTGGCTGCTGTCCGCAGGTACGTGTGCATGATGATGCCTGCATTGCGCTGTACACCAAAGTGCGATGGTGCCCAGCATCTGACACACACACATGGACAGACAGTGGACGTAGTGGCCTGTAGACATGTGTGTTGCTAGGGTTGGCATTCTGGGTCGGTGTTCCTCCTGCCCTCTGTGCACGTTTGGTGCATTGTGTGTGTCCATCCATGTGGAGTGTTGATCTTCACCCATCCCTGGTTGTGTGTGTGTGCTTCTGTGCCCTGCCACATCCCTTGCTAGCATGCACCCCTGGTGTGTTTCCATGCATGTTTGTGGGTTGTGCCTTAGCCACTGGTGGTTGCGCATGGCCCCATGACTTACCTGGGTTGGCTGAAGTGCTCCTCTGTGATGGTGTCCCGGTGCAGCTGTGTCAGCTGGATCAGTCGGGGGTCCCATCAGCCAAGGGGGGGCTGCCCATCACCATCATCACCGGCGTCCCCATTGTCCCCATCGCTGTCCCCCTCTTCAACCTGTACAGCTATCCCACATTGTTTGGCCATGTTGTGCAGGATGCAACAGGCCAGGAATATCCCACAGGCCTTTGAGGGGCTGTACTGTAGGGCACCCCCAGAGGTGTCCAGGCAATGGAAACGTGCCATCAGCATCCCGAACACCCGCTCAATGGCATTGCGTGTGGTGGCATGTGCCTCATTGTAGCGTTGTTCCAATTGGGTCGTGGGCCGCCGGTAGGGTGTGAGCAGCCAGGGACAGAGTGGGTATCCACTGTCACCTGTGTGCAGAGGGTGGAGGTTAGTTTTGTGTTCAGCTTCAGCCTGCCTCAAGCCCTGTAGGCCACACCCATGGCACCTCTGGCCATGCCCCCCCAGGCCCGCGATATGTCCATTTGGTTTGCATACTCACCCACTAGGTGTCCTGTGGGGATGTCCCCACTCTCAAATTGGTGGCACAGTGCTGACTGGTGCCAGATGTATGAATTGTGTGCTCCCCCAGGGTGCGTGGCACAGACATTGATGATGCACCCACTGGCATCGCACACCACCTGGCAGTTGATGCTGGAAAAGCCCTTGCGGTTCATGTATGGAGCCACCTCCTTGCCAGGTGGTGTGCATATGGCCACATGGGTGCAGTCTATTGCCCCTAGCATGCCAGGCATCTGTGCTACCCTGTAGAACTCCTGAATATTTGCTGTGCACTCTGCCACAGTGCTGGGGAAATGGATGTACTCCTCAGCATGTGGCAGCAGTGCACTGAGGAATTGGGTGAGGCTGCATGACGTGGCTGACTGGGTTATGCCTGTGGTGTCCCCAGTTGGTCTCTGGAAGGTACCCGTGGTGAGCAAGCACATGCAGGCTGTTACCTTTGTCTCCACTGACAGGGCATGACTCCGTCGTGTGGGTGCCTGCATCACATCACTGCACAGCTCACAGAGCCGCCTCAGTATCGCCCTGTTCAGGCGGTACTGGCCCACAATCTCGGTATCTGTATACAGCTCTAAGCTCTGCCTGAAGGGGGCATACCGCCGATGGGCCCTTCCACGGCCATGTCCCCCTGCAGCCTGCCTTCTCACCCCCCTCACTACGATCTCCATGTGGAAGGTGGCACTGGCCATGTCCCTGACTTGTGCTCCCCCCCCGTAGCAGCTGTTGCTTTGTTCCCCCCAATGTCCTGGCTGCTACCTCCCCTGCACCGGGTACACCTGTCTGTGCTGGCCTCTGGATTGTGTGGCTCCACACACCTTCCCTGTGCCTCTCTACTGCTGTTATTTTTCCCTGGCCTGCCCTCTTTCTGACACTTTTCCTGTCCCTGCCTCTCCCTCTGCCTCATGTGGCTTCCCTCTAGCGCTGTTGCACCTCTTCCTTGCTCCTTTTTATTTTGGCTCATTTCCGCTATGGCGCAACTTCCGCTTGCTCCACTGTTGCGCATTGCACAAGTCTTTGAACATCACACTGCGCCATTTATGCATGGTTCCTCCCCCTTCAGTTGCTCATGCCTTCATTATCATTGCGCTGTTGCTCAGCATGTTTTCTGTGGCGCAACTGCCTCCTGCTGAATATCACAGAATGGCGCAATTTCGAACTGGCGCAAGTGCAACCCTATTGCTCTTGGCTCAACTCTTTTGAATATCCAGGCCATAGCCTTTAATTTCAATGTGTGTACGCAACTTAGTGATGAAGTATATGCTTGTGCAACTTCATTGATAGACTGATTGTATTAGAATGCTTATGTTATTGACTGTGATGACTAGATACTTTGGCCTTTTGCACTCTCTGTCTCTTGGGGAAACTACCATCCTGTCAGGGTACTGTGAAGACAAAGGAACCCTCTTGAGAAGCGGTCCACCCTGAAGGTGCTGAGGAAAGATAAAGGTACCTTAGGAAGGAGCCCCCAAAAAAGTTGAGCAGCGAATAGTGAACACAGAAACTAGATGAACAGAGTAGTGATAACATATAACAGATGTAGGAGGATTGTGCAATGACTGATGATTTTGGTATTGATAGCAGAGGGGGCATGACTTCCATAAGGAGAGAGGGAATGGTGAAGCAGAAAGAAGGCTACCATCTAACCCCAACTCAATAGAGGAATCCTACCTGGATCAAAATGTACTGCTACGTATATATACTATTTGGGGAATTACCTAACCTTTATGACCTTCAGCATGGAAAACTGGAAAAACCCTATGAGTGGGAGACCTATGGGGATCCAAGGCCTTGGTTGCTTTCTCTCCAGGCTTGGGATGAATTAATGATGGCTCACTACTGTAATGTAGAGACCCAGTTCAGGGGAGATTTTCAGAGGAAGGGCTCTGACTCCATCCCTCTAATGGGAAAGCCATGGAGGTGCTATGAGTAGAGGCCTCTGCAGCTAACGGGGAACTGTGCTGGAGCCCACACCCCTTGGGATGAGACGGAGAGCAATGGCCATGGAAAGGCACTCAACTGGCCCCCAAGCAAAGCCTAGGGGGAGAAGACAAACCCAGGAGGGGTAAGGCAGAGCCCTGGAGGGGCAAGACTAGGAGGATTGAACAGTCTTCATCCTTGAGGGTCAGGCAGGACAAGGGAGGGTATAGAATGGAGACCAGGTGAATCATAGGTGGCTGTAGGGAGAATAGATTTTGAAGGTGCTGCCAACACTGTCAGTAGCTAAAGGAGCCTCCTGGGAATTGGAGGCCACACCCTTCAGCAGCTGAATTCTTAAATGTTACATCAAGAGATGTTGTCAATGCTGTCTGCACAGCCAAAAGACTTCCCCCAAAGTGGAGGACCTTCTAACCCTAGTGCTAAAAGTAAAGGACCCCACCCCTGGCAAGGGAACTCACTCTCAAGATGCGAACATCCAGAGGGCAGAGCTGTGCTAGGTAGAGAGAGACAGGGATGACCGAGAGTGCAGGATTGGTAGTACAATTGGTTGAATTGAGAACAGCAGTAGACAGCATGAGTGGTTGTGCAACTGTTAGAACTAAGTATATGAGACTGCATGAAGTGTAGTGCATCTAGTAGCATTGAGGGCAGGGAGACAGCATGAGTACATCAAGAAAGCATGAGGATAAATGCAACTGCAATTGGTAGGATTGAGTATGGTAAGGAGGCACTGGATCAATGAAAAACAACAGTTAGTACTGGTAGGAAATGCAGTATCGTGGGGACTCAAACTAGGAAGCAGAGTAGTGCTGGAGTATGTAATGAAACCACTAAACTCTAAGAGAATGGTTGCAAGGCTACTAGCCTGGTGTAAGCAGTTTAGGAGTTGAGATGGACAGGAGACTGCAAATGGTACAAACAGTGTAGGTTAGCAGGGAGACTACATCTATTACAAAAAGACAGCAAACACAAGAGCTTGGAGGAGCACAAGGCAAATTAAATTATCAGAGACAAGGTACCAGGAAGACTAGGCATGCCCAGAAAGAAACATAGCAGAGATAAAACAAAGAACCTGAAAACAGGAGAGTAGCACAAATCAGCAGGCAGAAAAGTACAAACTGCAGCCAAGAGGCAGGAGCCAAAATACTAACCTCGGAAGGAGGAGGCACAAAGCAAGCAGTAATACCAAAAACATAAAATGAAGCAGGAGATGAACACCAGGGATGGAGGGAGCATAGAGCTCCAGCAGAGCCTTCGGTTGCAAAAAATGAATGCATCTAAATGAGACTGCAGGAAGCTAACTTAAATAGCTCAGGCAGGGGGGTATGGCTACTTGCTTCCACACATTGAATTGCAGTTATAGCCTTTGATAGAAATATTGCCAGCTCCTGACAATGTGCCAAGATGACAACATGATTTAAAACATCCCCCTTTCCTTAACCTGGCCCTCACATTCTCACAGATGCTTTTAAATAATTATTTTATTATACAATGGCAAGAAAGATACTGGGCTCTGATTAGTCTGTTTAGGACTGGACCTGTGATGCTATCCCAGCATAACATCACAGATCTAATCCCAGCACATAAAAGACTGCATCAAAAGTTTAAAGAATCATTCCACTAGCCATCAGCACGATCGACTTAATGTTCCCGATTCCTGCCTCTAGTTAGTTAACATACCGAGTTCACACAAAATTTCTCCATTCAAATCACTCCATCCCACAGCACAGAAAACAACACAATGACACCAATAAGTGTCATTCTCTGACTTAAAAAAAGAGCCCCGAGCCCCAACTGAAAGTCATCATTCTGATCGACTTCACCACAATCACCCACACTACTGGCAGTCTTTGCTCCACTCCATGAACAGCGTAACACACGAGTTATTGTTTTTTGTTTGTTTGACAGAACAAACTACAGTGAAAGCTGTCACATTGGCTTTACAAAGAAACCACCACTGCTTCCTGATCTCCACACACTTCACACTGCCACATGTAACAGCTGTCCTTCCCAGTCTCTTCGCACACTGTGTGCCATAAACACTGAGCTCATGAGTAAGACTGCACTTCAGTTGTTTACCTCTTCAACTGTTTCTCACTTCAAAATTATGGACGCACTCAAGATACTGAGCTAGAAAGAGGAGGGGGGTTTATATTTCAAAGTCTTCTTCTAATTCAATGCCAGTCACTTTGATATGGGGGGAGCATTTGTCACTTCCTCAAGATGGCAGCATAAAAAAACAGATCAACACACAGATAACAGAGAGAAGGCTTAATGTGTCAGACTGCAGAGCCACAGTAACAGCAGCTCCATATACTGGTCAATGCAGTCAATTAGCACTATTTTTGTTTAAGAATACTTATGCTTAGACAAAATCAGGAAAAAATATACTTTTAGATGTAGTTTTTCATCTTTTTTATTTATTAATATTTTTTAAACAGGAGCCATTGTATAATAGGAATAATGCACTCCAGGGTTAGTGGTGGGCGAAGTGGGCTCAATCTGTTCTGTGAAGTGATTCGCGGAATGCTCTGTGATGCGAAGTGGAGTACTTCACGTTATAATGGGTAATGCGAAGTCCATTGAAAACAGTGACATTGCGTCACTCCGCCTTCTCATAGGTGAAGTGCATTGAAAGCAATGCACTTCAACTTGCTTCACCTTGCTTTTAAGCTTTGAAGGTGAATTTTGCAGTGATCATGGGATTTCAGGTCACATGGGCTCTATATTTTTTTTATTTTTTTTATTTAGTTTTTGTTGACCGGGTAAGTGCACTAGACAAATCCTGCCTATTTTCAGACACGACCTGGGGAAGGGGGGCTACAGATGAATGCCAACTGACCTTGAACCAGATTAAGCTGTTGGTGGTATTTTTAGTGAATTTTTCTCTATTTATCTGCACAGCCTCAGTTCGGGGTAGTGTGTGTAGGAAGCTATAGGAGACAGTGTGCTCTGAGAGCTGTCTGTGATTGAAACCTTCTAAAAGCCGTTAAAAAAAGTGTTTTTGAGGTTTTTTGGGGCTCAAACTTTAGTTCATCGATTGTAGGAAACCCTCATGTGCTCGTATCATCAAGCGTTTTTGTTTGTGTGTGGATTTTGAATATTAATGTACAACACTGTGTGTGTAGTAAAAGACAGTGAAAGTGTACTTTGAGGGAGGGGAGTATCTGTGGTGTAGGTAGATTTAAGTTGGAGAAATAGGGATTTCTTTGTTTTTTGGTTACATTTTTGATATACAACTGACTGTGTTAATGTACACACAGTAATATTGTTAGTAATTGTTGAAATTTTCTTGCTAATCGTGTTGTGTGGATCTGGTGCAGCAGTTCATAATTTCAGGTTGTTTACAATACGTGGTATATTACTGAACTTTTCAATTTGCTTTGCATTACTCGTTCACCATTGTAGACAAACTGTTCTGTGTGTGTGTGTGTGTGTGTGTGTGTGTCAGTGTGTGTGCGGCATTGCATGACATCAACTAATACACCTTTTATTGTGCCACAGTGTAATTGCAGGTGCAGCAGTGTGAACCTGCTATCCACTGCAGCTGCCTGATTTTGTACTGCGATTGTGGTATCTGCTCTTTGTTTTGCTGCATGTACTGTCGTAAAAATCTGTAGTCAGTGCTCCCCCCCCACCCCCACCGGCAAAAGGAATTTTTTTCCAGATTGGCTTGTTTGTAACCTCAGCACCACTGGATACTGAAGGTGTTTTCACTTGTGAATTTGCATGACCGTCTCTGTTGCTGAAGCCACAGTTGTTTTTTTGGCTTCACATCCAGAGTCCGCCCGATCAGAGAGTGAACATACTAAAATCTTAATTTGTTTAGAATATAGTTGTTGATCCCCAAAATGCCCACAAAGAGACGTTCAAGCAAAGCTGGTTCTCACCATGGCACTGCTGCCAGTAAGATAGTCTGTGGGCGTGGTGTTACGCAGACACAGAAGTGCATTGCTGATGTGAGGAAAGGTATTTCTCCTGCAATGTTTTTTACAGCCCAATCAGTAGCTTCACCCATAGTTGGAGGAGATGATGTTTTCCCAACCGGTGGTGTTAGTGCAGCTGCTGGTGGTGGTAGTATGAGTACTGCTGCCTCAGGTTTGAATTCTGATCAGTGTACCGTATCCAAAAATATAGTGAAGTATGAAGCAGTGCAAGTGAGTGGCAGTGTAGATGATGTCATGCTTCACAGTAACATCCCAGTAACAGAATCTGAGGATTCTGATAATCATGTCAACTATAGCATATATTGCGATATTTCATCCACCGTGGTTCATGCCACACATTTTCCATGCAGTGATTCACAGTGTGGTGAAAAAATATCAGGTGATGATGGTGTAGATGATGATGATGAATGTGGTGATGATGCTGATGATGATGATGTTGCTGGGGTTGCAACATGCAGTCCACATGCCAGCATCCAAGCAGAAGATGTGGATGTGTGTGATATTGATGAATATGATGATGATGATGTAATTGACCCCAGTTGGGAACCGGAGAAAAAGAAATTCAAGGTGGCTGTGTCTGAGTCTGTTTGCTTAACCCCCACCCATTGTAAAAATTTGTGATTTACCAGTTTCAGTTGATGATGATGATCCAGTAATAATGATAGGTAGTCATGGTGGTCAGTTGCAGTCCAGGTGTGCAGTGCCCAAAACATCACGTAGCCCCCCCCCAACTTCAGTGCTTAAAAGAACGGAGTTAAATAAGCATCATCATGGACATGTTAAAAGTAGAGCATCACAATCCCTTGTTTGGGATTTTTTTGTTCAAGATGCAAATGATGAGTCAGTAGCAATCTGCCATGTTTGCCATGTGCATGTGAGTCAAGGTAAAAAGGGGAGCCATCTGAGCACAGGAGGACAGCATAAGCATCTTAAGAATAGGCACATGGCACTGTGGACCCAGCACAAGATGGCAGCTAATACCACAGTGGGGTGTTCACCCTTGTCAGCAACCATAATGAGCATGTGATCCCCTTCCATGAGTGTTAAGTCCAGTAGGAAATTAAATGTGTGTAGTAGTGAGGTAATAAGAGCAGAGGATTACTACAGGCATGATGAGGTGGAGGAGCATAATGATTTTGAAATGTTGACCAGTGCTGGTGAGAGTAGCAGTTTTGGTGGTGGTGGTGGTGGTGAATGCAATATGTCTAGTGCAAGTGGTACATCAACGCTGGTTGGCAAATCTGGCAAAATAACTGCATTTCTGGGTTTGTCATCATCACCTATATAACCGTCTTCATCAAACATCCACACTCCACCCCCTGCCAATGCCATTAATCACAGAGCAGAACCATTTGTCATCATACCCCGTGTAAAATGTTTAAGTCAGCCCATGTTACAGAGTGTTTTTACGCATAAGCTGAAATACACCCCCAATCATACAGTGTCATGTCAACCAAATGCTGCTGTAGCTGAAATTCTGGCAATTGATATTTTGCCCTTCTCCTTTGTGGAGAATTCTGGATTCCGGTGGTTTGCTGCACGTGCCTGTCCAATATGGAAAGTCCCATCCAGGACATACTTTTCGACCCGTGCTGTCCCTGAGTTGTTCCGTACTGTGTCCGACTCAGTAAGACATGCCCTTCAACATCCCTCCTCTCCATTCATCCATTTAAGTATGGATATGTGGACAAGTGGCAAAACAGCGGGAAGTTCATATTTGTGTATAACTGCACACTGGGTGCAGGTGCAGGGGGTTGTTTGTGATGTTGGTAGTGTGAATAATCAGTGCAGTAAGGTGGATTGTCATGGTAGCAATCTTCCAGGAATTCGACAGCATGCAACGATTGCTATGTGCAATGTGACATGTTCACACATTGGTGATAACATGTTGGACATGGTACTGACTGAAACTGACAAGTGGCTGAACCCCCTGTCCCTGAGAGCTGGGTTCATAGCAAGTGACAATGGGTCAAATGTGGTGAAATGCATCATGAATAGTGTTTTTTTTTGTGTTCCATGCATGGCCCATTGTTTAAATCTTGTGGTGCAGGAGTTTCTGCGGCACCCTGATGTAAAGGAAATGCTGACCGTTGCACGCCATTTCTGCTCTCACTTTTCACGATCTGGAAAGGCCCGTGACCAACTGCGGCAATTGCAGATGCAAAACAGCCTGCCTCAGCACTGCTTGAAGCTGGAAGTTGTCACCCAATGGAACTCCACTTTATACATGGTAGAGAGGTTGTATGAACAATACAAAGCCATCTCAGAATATCTTGTGATGCACACTAGCCGTGACAATTCCGGGGCCTCCATGTCTATGACGACTGAACAGTGGCACCTCATGGACTCTGTAATAACAATTTTGTGGCCTTTTGAACATGCCACCCAGGCAGTGAGTGGTGAGTCTGCCTCCATTAGCTAATCAATTCCACTACTGCGGGTGCTGAGGCAGACATTGGTGAATGTACAGCATGGCCTTGATGTTGCCAGAGACAGTCCTAGCAGTATGTTCCTGCAACACATGCTGACAGTATTCGACAAGAATCATCACATTTTGAGCATTCAGCGTAGTGACAACTTTGCCATAGCAACAATGCTGGACCCATGATACAAACGTGGAATTGCATCAGTACCGGAGGGAGGGACTGAACAGGTAAAAAATATCAGTAGTCAACTGGTGCTCTTGGTTCATGAGGCACAGAAGTCACATGCCTAGGTCAGTAAACCTCAGCAGCATAATCCGGCTGAAGGTGTACCTGGAGGACCATCAAGCATATCCTGCAAGGGGAAGTGGACTGCAGTTCCAGGTGGTCTGTCACCCAAAGTGGCTGGCATCAACCCGCTTTGGGTGGTTTTGTCCCAAGAGGGGATTTGTGAAATAAATGATTCCGGGGAACAGGATGATGCATCAACCACTGGACTTACCCGGCACAGAGAATGGTTGAGTCATATTTGTCTGAAAACAGGCATCTGACAATAACTGATGATCCTCTTTTGTACTGGAGTGGAGAGGTCAGTGAATGGCCAGAGCTGACTGCAGTGGCGCTGAAGTACCTCACATGTCCACCCTACAGTGTAAGTGTTGAGAGGGTATTCAGCTCAGCAGGTGCAATAGTAAGGGATCGTAGTACAAACCTGTCTCCTGCAGTTGCTAGTTTGCAAACATTCATTAAAATGAATGAGAGGCACATACCAGCACAGACTGCAACCTCGGTATTCGTACCCCGGGCCTAGTCATAGTGGGTTTGGTGATGCAGAAATGGACCATCCTGGTGGCACTGGCAGTGGCAGCATGAAACGGCCCACCATTGATGTAGATGATGACACAATGGAGAAGAAATTTCCCAGTGGTCAGACTTTAGAGATAGATGACTGTGAGGGCAGCTTTCTTTATGAGGATGATGATGTGGTTAATGTTGGCAGGTTTTAACTGAAGTTGCTAAAAGGCAGTGTGCCCTCCCCCAGACCACCACCACTGGTACTGATGTTAACCACTGTCACAAATGATCATGAGTTTGTCCGCCCTCCTGGACCACCACCACTGGAACTGATGTTAGCCACTGACACCACTGAGCATGAGTCTGTTCGCCCCCCAGACCACCACCACCACCACCGGGACTGATGTTAGCCACTGACACCACTGAGCATGAGTTTGTCCACCCCCCCAGACCACCACCACCACCACTGGGACTGATGTTAGCCACTGCAACCACTGATCATGAGTTTGTCCACCTCCCAGACCAACACCACCACCACCACCAGGAGCGATGTTAGCCACTGCCACCACCGCCAGATGAAGGAAGATATAACAGAGAATGTCATCACGTGCAGCAGCTATCACCACCAGCACCCATGACCAGTGTCATTCAGACAATATTTCCCCATTACATTTACATTTACCATGCTAAGGCAGAAGGAATCGAAGAGGAGACCACATCCATCAGCCACAGGCACAACGCTTCTTAATATTTAAACTATAAAGTGAGTATGTGTACTAATGTTTGTTATGCTATTTAACTTCCTTTAGTTGTATGTTTTGTTTTCTGTAGCTTTTCAGAGCTGCAATGGTCAAACACACACGGTACACTTATTTTGTTTTTTTTACAGGTTAATAAAAAAATTCTCCTTCACTGAAAGTCGGTAGGAATGGTACTGCAGCTGTACCGTACAGAGGAACCAATGAAATATCTATTTGAAATTCATTCTAGTAAGTATCAAGATTTTATTTCATCTGTTCAATTTTTTTTGAAAGACTGCAGCAAATGCAACGGAGTACTATTTATAAACTAGGTGACATGTGTACACACCAAAACTATTTCTGTAAGATATCATTCATGCACTGTATTCTGAACTTGCAGCTGTGCAGTCCTGACCACGACAGTGTTGAAAAAGTTGCACAGAGGTTGTGTTACTTGACAAGATGTGAGTTTGAAATGTAACTTGACTTGAGATTGAGAACCAGGGACAAATTACAATCAAGCTGTAAGAAGTCATTAATTTCTTTTATTAGGAAACTTCCAGATGCTTTGTTGTTGTGTCAAAGTTGCCTTATCCAAAGAAGTTCTTCAACATCAGGCCCCCGGGCTGGGGCACACATGCAACACGCAGAAGTAGTTTCATTCGATGACTATGACCACCATTAACAACCAGACTCAAGAAGGATGCAGATGAAATCTGTGAAGAAGTAACCAAATAAGAAACCATTACAGTCAAACCTGCAAATATGCTTCCCCCATCCCCCCAAAAAACACTTACCTTCATTTTCTTGAGAGTTATCCATTTCAAATTTCTACGCAAAAAGTTCTCATCGAGCACTGGAATGTGCACACCAACAGTATCTGTGACCTGTGAAACAAAACAATACAATCCATGTCAACCCCCCCCCACCTACAAAATACACAAATATATATCTATACAGTATATATTAACTCACCAAGGCTACTATTAGTGTACAGACAAAGGGCACCCTTCCATCCAGTTGAGATGATCACATTGCATTTGCTGGAATAGCAGCACACATTGGACCAGTAACAGTTCGCTCTCCATCATCTTTTATTCTGGGGGACTTTGTATGTGCTGAAATGCTCCCATTTCACTTTGTTACCACTTGTCAATTTTCTGTCAATTTTCTGGACACAAGGCAGATGCATCTTTGGCATGCAGAAAAAAATCTGGGGACTCTGTGCCACCACTGTGCACATGACTGGGTGCACCATTAATTCTGGGTGACTTTGTATGTGTTGAAACGCTCCCATTTCACTTTGTTACCACTTGTTAATTTTCTGGACACAAGGCAGATGCATTTTGGGGACGCAGAAAAAATCTGGAGACTCTGTGTCACCCCTACGCACATGACTGAGTGCGTCATGATTTCTGGGGGACTTTGTATGTGCTGTAATACTCCCATTTCACTTTGTTACCACTTGTCAATTTTCCGGATACAAGGCAGATGCATTTTGTGTGTTGTGACTGTGAGCTCATGATGTCATACTGACATTATCAGTTAAAGCAGCATTGCAAGAATGTGGTGACAATTTTGAACTGTTCTTTTTTATGCTATTTTACATTGCCAGCCACTAGCTACTTCTGAGTCATGACTTGAATTATACACTTCTTTTCACAATTTCTGTCTGCTTTACTACTTTTTGTCATGTATGAAAAAAAATGAGCACACCTTTCAATATTGTTATGACCAGGTTTGTAGCACTATTTGCAGCTGCTTTTCAATAAATATTGTTCTGTCGGGTCATAAAACACTGCCTGCTGCATAACTGTTAATTTACAACAGAAGTGACACATAACAACTAACTAATGTGATGGAGAAAAGCAGTGGAAAATACTGACAAAGACCTGGTCAGCACCATATTAAAAGGAGTGCTCTTTTCATTATTCAGACATGAAAAAAGTAGTACAGCAGACTCAAATACTGGAAATTATAGTATCATACAAGTCAGGATGTAAGTAAAGTAAGTGGCAATGTAACATAGCATTAAAAAATGTAGGTCAGAGTTCTCAACAGATTGTTGCACTGCTGCTTTACAGAGATTCACCACATTACATAGTTATGGTGTTGCACTTAATATGTGGGCGCCTTACTTCCAGAGGAATCTTTCTTGCTCCACATGTCCTTACATAGTGCAATACATTTCTGTGAAAACCTACCATAATTTCATTAAAGTGAGTCACATCAAGGAGGAATGCCCGTTCAGAAAAGCTCCCCAACTTCTTCCTCCCTTTCTCAACAACGTTAGCACGTGATGCCAGGGAGAGCGTGGGTACAATACAGTACAAAAAAAATTAAGATGTAGCTTTTAAAAACGCTGTTTTTGTCCTCGAAATCAAAACAATGAAACTAAAAAACAAACTCTCCTCCCTCTAAACCAAAAAGGCTTCCTCCTTCTACAATTGTAAAGGAGAAAATGAAATTAACTGCTTTTCTGACTCATTTCCTTCCTGCCTGGCTAAAGCATGTGACTTACAGTACTATAAGCCATGTGATGTGTGGAGGGCTGCCTATATTGTTGTCACTTTGCCTTACTTCGCATTTAGGTGGAATGAGAACGCGAAGTCGTAATGAGAAGGCAAAGTGAGCACTTTACAGTGACCACTTCACATCCACTTCACTGACGGATTTTAAATTCACTGCATCTCTATCCAGGGTGTGTACCGGGCTGTGATAAAGTCACTTCTCAGGTGTTGGACACACTCAGCCTGCAGTCTTGTGCCCAACCACTGAAGCCGTTATGTTATCCCAGCACAACACACACCCTGTCATGCAATATTCCTTTATTAACAGTCATTATGAGACAACAGGGAAGGGATGGAAAAGACTAGACTTGGGAGAATTGCCCATGAGCAAGCCCTGGCCACCTGGGGAGAGCTAGAGATTTTTATTTATTTTTATTTGTAGTATGAACAATAAATAACCAATGAATTGGGATGCCAGGCATGGATGCTAACAGTATTTGAAAAATGGTACTCACTTACTCCAAACTGAAATTGTGCAAAAGTAAAATAAAACGTACTTCAGATATATTATGTGGTCGTGCAGCATATTGTTTTTCACTGTCTCTCCTTTTCTGGTCCCTCAGCTCACAAGTGCCTGGAAACAAGCTGTCACCACTCATTGTGCCTTTTCTGATGAGATATCACATAGGAAGTAAATGCTAGAAAAGTGTTATGTTCAATGAAATAATGCCATCTAGGAGTCTAACAAGCTCATATACCATGGCCATAAAGAGTAAGTTGATTTATGAGTGCTTAAGCCTCTCAATATGCCATCATTTCATGGACACACTAAGGGTGAGAGAAGTTGGCAATTGTCAAATTTGGTCAATTCATGGCCATAAATTCAGTTCAACTTTGAGAATTTGGTCAAGTCACTAGAGATAGGCGAAAGTTGTGAATTCTGCTTTTGCGTAACGTTCACAAAAATTCAGAAATTTTGTAGAATTTTCTGAACTTCTGCCAGTGGACAGATTAGAATCTTCCGACTGTATCTGCCTGATTTTCTCCCTGTTCTGTGTAATTATTTGGCTGAACTGCAGAATAATACACATGAACTGTGGAATAACAGTTCTGAGGATTTTTTTCTGCAAGTTAATGAATTATTCTGCAATACATGTAATCATTCCGCAGTTCCCTTATCAGTTCTGTGGACTTTTTTTCTCTGCAGTTTAATAGAATAACCCACAATTTATACTGCCATTCTAAGTCAGAAGTTCCAGGAAAGTTGCTAATTTGATTTCCACATTTTTGTGGCAGTGAAAGTCCGACTTCTGTGGAAATTCCACTCACAGAAGTTTTTTTACACACACCTCTACAAATCACTTTGCATCCCAATACAGTAACTGGCACTGGAAAAAGTAGACTACAAATGGAAGGGGGTTAAAAGCCGTGAGGTCACTGATGACTACTTATTAATCTTGCTTTCTTTGGCAGGTTGTGTTTACATGCCACTGCAATGCAATACTATGATTTTGGTGTTTTGACAGTCTGCAACCTTTTAAGACCACCATGACCCAGCACTGAGCTACACTAAATGCATGAGCTAATATTCATAAGAAGGTGGTGAAGGGTGCAAAAAGATCATGATCACCACTAGAATTAGTAGTTGGACCGCTACTTTTCTGGTTCCCACTTCTAACTGAACCACAGAACCAGTCTTGCTAGACAAGAGTGTGCACCACATAAGCTATAACCCATAACAGGCCATATGTGTATGGAGGCATTAATGCACATCCAGGGTGCATTGTGAGGCAAGAGGCCAAAGGTAAAGTGACCAACCTTCCTGTAAATGCATTAATGCCCCCATACACCCATGACCTGGAGTGAGTTATTGCACTTATAAAATGAATTAGTTTTTAATTGAAAACAATATTCAGAAACATTTTAAATTGCTTAATTTTTGTCTTATTTTACCAGTATGCTTTCCCCTAATAAAGTAGATCTAATCAAAAATATTGTTTGATTATTTTTTTTAAATGTATTTATTTTACATTTCTTTTTTGGTTGAAATATGTGTTCGATGTGACTATTTTAAATCAATATTGTAATGGTAGAATATGTCTTTATTTACTGCATTGCAGCACAACAGTTGACGTCCATGAAAAGTAATTTTTGGAACTGGAACTGCGACTACAAACTGCAAAATGTTTCAAGGAAAGTTTTAAACACCAGTCTCCTGCAACACAATTCCTGAATCTTTGAGAGTTAAAATGTGCTCTCTATTATGCCCCCCCCCCCCACACACCGGCTTTCCCCATCATGTGGTAGTACCTCAGTATGCCAGAATCTTTCATGCTAAGGACCTTGCAGATGCTACTATCTTGTCTCTGAGCTGCTGGTACTGTACTTCATCTGTCTTTTTCTCTATCTCTCTCTCTGCTCCTCATTTGCTGAGCCACTGCTGCTGCTGCTGCCTCATCTCTCTTGGCTCCACTTGTGTTGTGCCAAGGACTTTGCAGCTACTGCTGCCTCACCTCATTCCCTCCAGGCTGTTGGTCTGTCCAGAGGATGCAAAAAGATTTGCAGCCATTGCTACTGCACCTCATTCTCTTCTAGCTCCTCATCTGCTCAGAGAAGGCAGCCAGTGAATAGGGTGCTAACATGGAGCAAGTGGAACAGTGGGCAGTCAGGTGCCCAAAGAGAATGAACAACCAGTTTTCACTCTTGCACTTCCACAACACAATGTTCTGCCACCTTGGGATGTCACCCAGCCTACATTTATGACACCTGGCATTACAAACTCACACAGGTATGTTAGAAGGAAGTTTCCTGGGTTTTTTTTTCCATTCATCTCATCAAAGGCAATACCTTGGATCACATCATCCTGCTTTCTGAAGTTAAAAAGGGCTATCTCCTGAACACTTTATTGTCCTCTGTTTCCCTTGGTCAGTTAACTATTGGAAATACCCCTTTGATCAGTTATCCCCAAAGTCTTTGACAATAACTTGTCAGATTCCTGGCAAGGAAGTTGGCCTTCCAGGTCAAAGGAAAGTCAAAACCTTTTTTTTTAAATCCAGTATTTTTCTCTATGTCCCCTTGAATTAACACTGGTATTTCTTGTACATGTACATATACATAAAATTACATGAAAAAACATATATACAACAGAATTATATCTACAAATAAGGACTAGCAGTGGAATAGCTTGCCACACTGATTGTTTCTCTTTCTGCTCTGTTTGGCTCAACCAGTGGTGGAAATAAGGTGAGCCCAGTGGTCTCAGAGTTAGTGCTACTAGTTTCAAGTATAAAGCTTTTTTTAATAAGAAAAAATAATATAAGTCTGCAACAAATTACTGTTGAGTCTTCCATTTTTGTCTGGCAGTTAATTCAGAGAAGCACTTGGTTTGTAATGATTGCAGTGGGGAGGCATTACTCACTAAGGGACCAATGCTCTAACAGAAGGGAATCATGCACCAAAGGTTTGTATCCCACCCATGGAGATCCACACCTGCAGGCAGGTGTGCACTAGAGGCATTCATGATTGCCAGCCACCTGTCTGTGGCCCTGCTCCCCAGCACACGAGTATGTGCAGGTCCATGCAGGGCAGCAATAGGCAGAACATGTACCTGGGCAGGCATCCAATGGGATGCCTACCCTGGATGCCTCAGTGGATCCCCTACGCAGTGGGGTGTGTGTTGCCTGTGCTCCCCTGCAGATGTCTACACAGCTAGCGGCTGTGGAGGTGAGAGATGGGTTGTACCTTTGGCTGGGCCATGCCCATGAACAGATGGGGAGGTACGGGGGTTTGTATCAAGACTGAGTGTGTTTGTGGGGGGTTCACACTGCCCACCACACCAGCGGGGAAGGAATGCAGAGCAAGGGAGCATGGAGGTGGGCTGGCAGAGTTTCATGGGGGTGCTGCAGTCCAGGGGTCATAGCCCCCATGTGTGTGTTTGGGGAGGGCATGGCTAGGTGTAGGGGTGGGTGGCCGTGGGCAGCCTGTCATTTGTTTGCTGGTGGGGTCCCGTTGTTGAGGGATGGAGGTGTGGGGCACATAGTGGGCTTATGGCAGGGTTCTCCCTGGCGTAACCCATGTCTGCCTCCCCCATGGTCAGCACTACGTGCCATTGTGCATCATGCATAGTGCTGGCACCCCCCACCCATCCACTTCATGTTGCGGTCCATGCGAGTAGGGGATTGTGTGAATAGGGGCTGCATGCCCCATTATGTACATTCTGCATGGGGGGTGAAATGGGTGTGGGGTGGCTATGAGCTAGGGATGTGTGCCACATAGCCACTCCACGCAATCACGCATAGGGGCCATTGTGAGGAAAAAAGCATTGCTGCAATTTATTTTTATTCTGAGGTGGGCACAGTGATTACTGTTGTGCAGTGGCACATTGAACTGCCACTTATTATTTGTTGGCCTCTACTGGTAATGTACTCCCTTGACATGGCTCTGAGTCACTCAGAGGCCAAGAAATAATAAGCCAATTTTCTTACTGAGAATAGTTCACCTGTATGCTTTCTTGACCCCTCATAGGGGCTTTTCACCTGGTACTCCCTTGTTCAGCTGTCCTTCCCACTATCTTACTACATCATTCTACTGCCCTTGGTGATTCCTTGTATCAGCCCTCTTTCCCTACCCTCTAGTTTAAATCCCCCTGACTGACCTATCCATTCTCCAGGCTGTACCCATATCCCACCTGACAAAGGTGTGGGTCATCCTCAGCATATAGGCATCCCTTATCCATAAAGGCTCTCCAGTTGACCAGAAAATAAAATCCTTAGTCTTGTATGAGTACCTTAGACAAGCATTCACATTCCTAGTGGTGTGATACTGTTCTTCAGTAGTCCACAGGATCAGAAGATGTTCAATAAAGATCACCTTGGATATCTTTCCATCCAGGTACAGCCATGGTTCTGTGAATGACCTCCTTATGTCCTCAGGACTTGTGCTTCCTTTGTTGTTTGTGCCAACATGAATGTGGACCATCTGCTCTTCCCAACAACTCAGTTGCTTTTCCCTGAATAGCACTTGTTCAACCTACACTCCAGATAGGCAAACTACCTACCTGAGTTATCACCCTTTTCCAGCAGTGCTCCTTCAACTAAAAGCACTGCTCCAACAGTGAAGTCCCAGTTAGTACTACCTCCCCCCACTCCCCACCATGGCTTTTCCTCCACCTACTCCTCCTTAGCAAGTATGGTGTACTGGTACCTGAATTGCCCCCCTCACCAGTCTAAATCTCCTGTTAACCATCCTCAACATGACCAACAAGATGTGGATACCTGCTACTGGTGTCCACTGGTGATGGTACTCCCTTATGGCCATGTGTGCTATGCACCGTATCCATTCAGATCTATCCCTATCCTTTCCATTAGAGATCACAGTTCCTAACACCCTTCTTCATGCTGTACCTGCCCTTCCCAGCTGCCCCAGGTGGTATCCTGTGATAAGGGCATCCGCTATTGAGTGCTTATAAAAAAGGTGACTCAATGGCAGCGCTGTTCACAGGGCTACAGGACAGGGGTGAATACGGCTATAGCGACATCCTGTCACCATATGAATAAGTGCACGCCGGTGGGCGAGCACTCCATGTGATGGGCAGAAGGGGAGTGAGGGTTTGGGAGGTGTAGTGTGGTGGTGGGAAGCTGAGCTGGCTGTGTAGTGTGGTGGGTTCATGGCAGGCTAGGGTTGGGCGGGTACCAGGTTTGATGCTGGGTGCATTGGTATTTTTCTACCGGTCCATGAAGTCTTTTTTTTTTTCACCCCCCCTGGAGTTGAGAAGCCTTTAAAAGGAGGGTGCGAGGGTGAAGCCCCCCCTCATACAAACAAAACAAAACTGTTTTCGGTGCCCTTTTGGTCTGCGCTGTGAGTGTATATTGGTGAAATTGATTTTCATAGATGTACACTCACTCTAACGGCGAACACCTTTCCTCAATTACCGTTATCACATAGACCCACCCTAGGCCTAGTACCCAGTCCCTAGCTTTTTCACCCCTCATCCTCCACCACCTTCTGCTGACCTCTATGCAACACTTCTTTGTCTCAAACTGTGTCTCAAGCTTGGCAGTTTATCTCCTGAAAGCCTCAACCACCCCGATGTAGTCCCCCGTCCTACACAGGCAAGATGGTGTACATTGCAAAGCCCAAGCAGCACACAAGAAATACTTCCTCCACAGTGTTCCAGATATTAGCCTCCCCATCCTGCCCTAGATTCAACCCCATCCCTTTTTCTAGAGAACCCATATAAGACTGGCTGCATGCCTGTTCACAGCAGTAATCTGATCCCAGTAACTACACATATACCTCATTTCCCTCTGCAGGCAGGATAGCATACTGTACATTGCAGTCCTGGAAGTACTGCAAGTGTGCCTTCATCTTTCTGGTAACCGCTTTGTGTAGAAACAGGTGTTGCCCCCCTGGCCCACTTCCTCTGATCCCAACTCCCACTCTTCAATAAATCATGTACAATCCAGAATTAAGACACTTATTGCAGACGCTGAAGATATGTGTCTTCTTATTTGGAAGCTCGGTCACTGCCACATGACTCATTTTTCTCTACTCTAAATTAGAATTTGTATGTGATGTTGAAGTGATTTTGACATTGTTCTAACATGCTGTCAAGGAACCTGGTCTGGCACAGGGAACTATCTGAGCAATGTAAAGATTTTAAATTTATCTACCTTATTTAGAGTCCCTTTTAAAATGATTTCTTTTCACACATATTTTTTTTAAATCAGACTTGAATTTTCCTTGTTGCTTAGACACGCACTGGCTGTGTCATCCACTTACTTTAAATATTTGGAATATATTATTCCACATTCATTCTTCTCATGGGGAGAAAATCAAATTATTTATATCTTTTCCTGTGTATTCTCTTTCCTTTAAATAGATGCAGATCGATTAAATTAAATTTTATATATAAATGTGTACTGCTCCATGGATGAGCATAGCTTACCAATATCCAATCAGAGATACAGATTAAATAAGTAACAAAAGCATTGCATGTTCAACAAAACTCATTTTTTTTAAATATCTGCATTAGAGGAATTGTCTGAAGAAAATGCTCCATTACAAAATAGTTCTTTAGGACCATACTGTATTACTGTCGGAGTCTCATATAGGAATATAAAGCTTTTTATGGAATTTATACGAACATATGAAGAAGCCAGCAGAAGAAGGCCATTTGGTCTATCAAGTCTTCTCATATTGTAGGGTCCACAGCTTAGCTAATGTCCTCCCTCCTCCCCACCCTCCCATCCTACCTACCCATGATCCTTACCTTCCCCTATGCCTATCCCAGCCTCTCTTAAAACTGCCCACTGTCTTCAATGAGATGACCTCTTCTGGCAGCACATTCCAAGTGTCCACCACCCTCTCAGTGAAGAAGTGCTTCCTGACCTCCCTCCTAAACCTCCCACCTCCAGTTTAAGATTATGCCCCCTCATGTTATGGTTGCCATTCAACTTAAAGAAACTCTCCTTATCAACTTTATTTATCCCTTTCAAGTACTTGAAGGTCTGAATCATGTCCCCTCTCTCTCTTGTCTTTCAGGGAGTACATGTTCAGTGCCCTCAACCTCTCCTCATATGCCTTACCCTGTTGACCTGCTGTCATCCTTGTAGCCCTCCTCTGGACCTTCTCCAGCAGGTTGATGTCCTTTTTGAGATGTGGGCACCAATACTGAACTCCATACTCTAGATGTGGCCTTACCAGTTACCTGTACAAGGGCAGTATAACCTCCTTTCTCCTACTACTGATCCCCCTAGATATGCATCCCAGCATCTTGTTTGCCTTTGCTGCTGCTTTCTTGCACTGTGAGGAGTGCTTCAAGTCACTAGTGATCATCATTCCCAGGTCCTTCTCCTTCTCTGATGCAGATACTCAGATTCCACCTAGGTAGTACTCTGTCCTGGGATTCTTGGCTTCTATGTGCATAACTTTGCATTTCTTTGCATTGAAGCCAAGATTCCAGATCCTGGTCCACTTCCCTAGCTTTTCCAGATCTTCCTGTAGGTCCTGTATCCCTTCAGCTGTGTCCACTCTTCCACAAAGCTTGGTGTCATCTGTGAATAGGCACATTTTGCCCTTAATGCCATCCCCAATGTCATTGATAAGGACACTGAACATTGAATTTAATAGTATATAGTAAATTTCTGTACATTCTTTCAGAATTCCCACAGGGCTCATAATGAGACTGAAAAAGATACAATGGCTACTCTCAGAATCCTAAAATTATTTATGTTTTGAAAGACCCTATTTATCACACAGACTCCACATATGATTATAAAAAAGGTTTTGGAATAGAGCTTGAAAATTGTTTGCAGAACTACTAGTCATGCTGACATATCATTTGACAATGTAAGGTGTTTTGATTATGTCCATGTAAGACATTTCATCATATTCAAATGTAAAAGCATAGGATATGTATAAGAGTACCTTTTCTAATTTGCATTTGTTATTTTCTTTGGCTAAACCTCCAGTCAGTTATATACCATAATTTCATATATGTCATATATGCCATAATTTACAAAATGAACATGTGATTCTCACTATAGTGCCATACTGGAATGTACTTAAGCACATAGCTGGTTAGTAGATAGCTTTCCTCTTGTCATGATTTGAGGGTCTAGCTATTTAGGGTCTTACTTACATGAGAAATATGGGCAACTGCTGTACTAGTTTGATGTTGTTTTACATAAAAAATGATGTTTTCACAACAAATCCTGATTTTTTCTTTTAATTTTCCTGCAGGTATTTCAATATGATGCATTTGGGTCCTAGTTTTAAATGCTTTTCCTTATGACACTAGAAGCAAAATGAGAGAAATTAATTTTAGTAGGAAAGCTAATTATTGTTTGGAAAGTAAAAGTAAATCACTACTAGACATTAGAAAGAGTTGGATGCTTGGGGTTTCTTGGGGGTAAAGTGACTAGTATAAGAGAACTAGAGTGCCATCTGCCAGGATGAAGCACTCCTATCACAGTTTCTGTCAGTGATATCTTGCAGAATACTGCAGCAACATAAGTAATATAATGGCATGTAATCCCAATTTTTCATACAGGAAAGTATAACATCTTTATGACTGAGTGTTTCATCCTGGTGGGCAGTAATGCAATCTTCATGTTGACCAGGTGCATTGCTATTACCATATTGCAGGCTTCCTCACCCCTGAAGCAGTGCTTGTCCAGAACTACTTGGTTATGGTGCTACCCAGGTATTGTACCTTGATGTACTATAACTGCAGATGTGGAGGGTATTATAGAATTTGGGTTAGCTAGATGAGTTATAGGTGGGAGGACATAGTAGCTCAGATGTGGAATTTTGATATTTGTATTTACATGGGATGTTGTAGTGTGGAATGCAGGTGGGGGATATTGTATACATGGTATAAGGGTGGGAGTCTATAGTGGGTAGTGTCACAGACACACTCTGAGGTCAGGCCTTCAGCTCCCACAGTGCCAAACCTCAAAGTGCAATATGTTAACAGGAGACAAACAGGGTAACCCTCCTGTCTGTTTTGGGTCCAAACTACTACCAGTCTTGAGTCCAATATGAACCCTTTTGTGCTAGCATGCCCAGGAAACAGGTTTGAATATCACACCCTCTTCAGGGAAATGCAGTGCTATACTTAACCCAGCAGGCATCCAACCTGGCTCACAATCTCCCTTTTGACTCAGTTGAGACCTAGACACTTTTCTTACCTTGGTGCAAATGGTAACAACCTGTAAGTGCTTAACAGTTCTGTCAGAATTATCAACACTGTCCCAGCATTCACATAAAAAAATGAGGAAAATGCTCAGGCAGGATTTCAAGAAAAACAAAGTTTAATAACATTAAAAACAGTAGATGCACTACAAAACACAGAACATATAACATTGAGTGTACAGTCAATACAAATTAAATGGACAATTTAAACAAAACCACCTTATTATTGAGTATCTAATCCTACCCTAGTTTTAATTAGTAAATAGTTGTGGTTGAATTACCTTCTTTAGTAGAAGTGCTTGAGAGTGTGTTCTTTCAGGAGTCCAGAGATAAAAAGCACAATTTTCCCTTAGCTTTGACAAGCTAAAGGAAACATGGGTCCCACCCAGCTTGTGAGGTCACAGCTCAGTGGTGATGCTGGCTGTGAGGTCACTCACATGTCCTGTATACCAAATGGTAGTCTCAGGCATCTCCATGTTGCTAAGCATCCCACAAAAAATATATACTTTTTTTCAATTAGTGAGCCTGCTTTATGGTAGGTCAGAATTACCCCTTTGATCTTCAGAGGACATTCCTAAGCTATTTCTCATAGTGATGAGAAATCTAACAGGTGTCTGTCAGAAGTTGCTTTCCTCCTTATAGGTCATAAAATACAACCTGTTTTATGGTCAGTTTCCTATATTTACAATAAATGGGTGTTTTACAATTTGTTACAACCTGGTATCTGAAGAAAGCTGTTAATTAGATTTTCCACTCAGAGGAAGAGCAGTTTTCCTTTTTTTGGAAAATCCAAGGTCCCTCACTGCCTTGTGCTGGCTGCCATATTTTGCAAGTATAAATTAAAAAAAAACATGTATTCATCGCAAGTATAATACCAATAATAACAAGCAGATTGGTGAAGCGTCACAGGTAGGACATAGGTTTTTATTTTTTTTTATTTTTATGAGACATGGTAGTTGCGGGATTGAACTGTGGGTAGGATGCTGGTGGTGGATATCCCATTTATTTCACTGAAATATGATTGCACTGTCAGTTGGATGTCAGAGGAGGATTTTGTATTTAGTTAAGAACAGGTCTACATTTGAATTGGTTTGGACTGTGAGTGGGATTAAGTAGGCATATTTATTTATTTACACAGACTTCAGGGGCTGAGTTAGAAGTTTAATTGGAGGTGGGTGAACATGAGAGGGTAATTTTTTTTATTATACTAAGAGTTTGGGGTAGGATTTGGCAGTGAAATGGGATTTATACTTCTAACAGTGTATGGGGTGGGCTGTGACAGTGGAAGGGAGGCACATGGTGAATCTCAATTTGGTGAGGTGACTCAGCCCAAGTCATTAACTCCCTCCCTTTCCACCACAACATTTAATAAATAAATACTGTAATTCTTTGCCAAGACTGTTTAGGCAGAAAATCAACGCCTTTTAGGAACATAATAGTCTTGTATTTTAAGCATTGTGGATAAGGCTCAAGTCCTATGAGGGATGTCTACATTTTTTAAATGCTTTTTCCAGTTGGAATTTCACTAGGGTGTCAATCCATAGCAGTGCAGAGTTGGAATAGCACATTTTATAGAAAACAAATTTACTTAAGAACAACAATTTGTGTGACTAGGAAATGTTAATGCCAGAACAAGTTCTTAAGGTAGCTTAACATCCCAAGGTCGAGGACTGTTGAGGGGACCAACATTTTCATTCCAGGTGATGAAGGGGAGGAAATGCTGCTGCCAGTGTGTGTGTGTGTGTGTGTGTGTGTGTGTGTGTGTGTGTGTGTGTGTGTGTGTTGAGAGGGGGCAACAATGTAATCCCACATGCTTTTCAATCCAGAAAATAGGGTACAGAAGTCGGTATTATATTTCAAAGTTCTCTACACTCCAGAAGATGGAGGGTGAGAATTAAATCAAATTCATTACATGGATAACAACACTGCTGTAATGAGACCAGCCTTCTTAGAATAAGCCAACTCTTGTTACTATATCTTTTGTGGGGATTCTATGTTTACTGTAACAAAGTATGTATTGTATGCTGTGTATTACAAGGTTCATTAACATTTTTATTCCATAGAATGTTGCTGTATACTGAAGGAAACCTTGCAATTCATTTGAAAATATCAACAAGACATTTTCAAATGAATGTCAGCAAGACATCAAAGTGCATATGTGATGCTTGTGCAACACATTTTGCCAATAATTGTACTTTATTAAAAAAAACATAGCAAACATGTGCATAAGAACAATATAAGCAGTACATACTCCATCATATACAACATACACAATACCCAAACTAAAAATATCAAAACAGTTAGACAATAATAAAAAGAAAACATCCCACAAACGTATCCAATCCCCTCCCCCCCCCACAGCTATCCATAAAATTAAGTGTAGTAAAATGTTAAATAATGTAAACATAATGACCTTAGCCCTGAAAAAATCCAGCCTTAGGAAAGGGGAGAAAAGGTGTATAATACAGCCGCTACCTAAAGAGGTAACCCATAACTCACCAAGAAAGATGGTATAAGTGAGCACACAAATCATAGAAGAGAAAACAGAGGTATAATCCAAGAAGGAATAAAAGAGAAGGGAGGAGTTGCATAAAAGATGTTAAGGTGCAAATGTTGGAAAACTAAAATATTTGCAGGTTTAATAGCCGTATCTTTCTTTCAAACAATGAATGAAACTTTTCCAATATTTATCAAATTTATGCAGGGAATGGACAGATGAATATACCGTCCTTTCAGCATATAACGCATTTAAAAACTCCTCCCACCACTCCTTAAAGGATGGCATCCATACCTCACGCCAGTGGCGTAGTATCACCAATTTGGTGACCAATGCTATTAATGTCATTCATACCTGCAGGATGTTACGTGAGATAAAATCGTACCTCCCCAAAATACAGATCTCTGGTTTGAAAAATGATGAGAGATCGCAAAAAGGTCTCAACCCCTGTTTAACCATCTCCCAAAACATAGCACTCTTGGGACATGTCCATAACTTATGAAAAGTGGTAGCAATGGAACCATTACAATTCACACATGCTGGGGAATATTGGCAATTCCACCGATGTAACTTAGCCGGGGACAAATAGATATTATGTAGCAGCTTAAATTGGATGTCTCTTAACCTATCCTGCTTTATAAATGCATGAGTGTCAGTCCAAATTTCCTCCCACACTTTCTCAGGCCAGTCTATGGACATATTAACCTTCCAATAGAAAGAAATTGGGGATAAGTTGGAACTCATCTTCATAGTAATAAATTGGTAAATTTTGGAGACCAATTTACCTGATAGACAAAGACTTGAGAGATTATCCCATAAGTCCCCCACCCGGACCGAGCTAATACCTTTACTAAAAAAGGACTGGATACTACTTCTAATTTGAGCCAATCTTAACAAGGACTGGGTCTAACCCCAAATTTTTCCGCTAACAAAGAAAGTGGAAGTATAGAGTTGCCTGCGTAAAAATCAGAAACCCTGCTCTTAAATGAGGGTGTTGAAAAAAAACTAACAACTGGTTGGTTACCAATTTAAAAATTTGGATTCTTCAGTAGGGGCTGGGAGAGATCAAGTCGTGGGTTAACTTTTAGATCAGCATATAGCTGGTGTATAGCTCTAATGTCCCACCCAAGAGGTGTGTTCCTAATCTTTCCTGGAACTTTGACCCAAGGAATGTATAAGAGGGGATTCCAGATCAATCTTTATTTCGTTAGCAAAAATCCTGTCCAGCTCTAGGCCTATAGGAGAACTATCAGTCTTACCTGACCAAAAAACAGCCCTAGCTGTATGGATTGCTAGATAGTATTTAAAAAAATCAGGTAGCTGTTGACCCCCCATTTTACGTTGCCTACAAAGCTTAAAATAGGCCATACGAGGAGGTTTGTTTCCCCATATAAAATTCGAGCATAGTCTGCATAACTTCTTAAAAAAAGATTTGGGGAGATATATGTTCAAATTAAGAAGGGGGTAGAGAATTTTTGGCAATACCACCATTTTAATTGTATTGAATCTCGCAGACAAAGACAAGGTGAGTTTCGTCCACCTTTCCAGGTCCTCTTTAATGGATTTGATGATAGGTTTCAAATTTAACTGGGCCAGGTCCTCCAGATTTTTAGAAATTTGAATTCCCAGGTATACTAAAGATTTAGTTTGCCACTGAAGACCTAAGTTCGAACACCATCCCTCAGCCAAAAAAGTTGACAAGGAATACAATGTTGATTAAGCCAAATTCAACTTAAAGCCTGAAAAAACACCAAAGGCCTCAATAAGATCCAGAGCTCTGGAAAGCGACACAGTTGTATCCCGAATATGTAGCAAAAGATCGTCAGCAAAAGCCGACAGTTTCTGTTCCTGGCCACCAATCCCAATACCATGAATCTTTTGGTCAACCTTGATAGCTCTAATTAGGGGTTCTAAATACAAATTAAATAAATAGGGTGACAAAGGACATCCTTGACGGGTGCCTCTTAAAAGTGGAAAGGTCTCAGAAATTAAATTATTGCTTTGTATTCTAGCAGTTGGACATGAATAGAGCGTTTGAATTAACTGCATAAAATGATGGGGAATACCAAATTTAGCTAAGGCTTTGAAGATAAAAGTCCACTCCACCCGATCGAAGGCCTTTTCCGCATCTAGAGAAATCAAGGAAGCTTCCATGTTAGGGTTTGCAGCCACAGAAATTAAATAAAATAATTTCCTGAAGTGGTCAGCCGAGGTGCGACCCTCAACGAACCCAGCTTGTTCCGGGCTAATCAATTCACCCCAGACCTTCTTAAGTCTGGAAGCCAGTATTTTAGCGAAAATTTTTACGTCTAGATTCAACAGCGAAATGGGTCTATAGTTCCCCACTAAATCTGTAGGTTTCCCCGGCTTAGGTAATAAGATTATTCTAGCTTCGAAGAGAGATTTATCTTTGACTCCATGAAGGAACCAAAAAGTGAAAAGTTGGTTTAATAGCGGAGCTACTTCCAGTTTAAATGACTTATAAAATAGGGGCGTAAATCGTCCAGCCCGGTACCTTATCAACCTTTAGTGAGTCAATAGCCGATAAAACCTCCTCATTGGAAATAGGAGATGTTAAATACAATCTGGACTCCTGTGACAAGTAGGGAAGTGGTAAATCGGCCCAGAAAGGTTCTCATTTTGGAAAGGACCTGGGGGGAATACGGCCGGCTCATATACAGATCCCTATAAAAAGTCACAAAAATCTGCAGGATATCTTTAGGATCAGTGACCAAATCGTTTGAGACAGGGTGTTTCAAGGCCGGCACCCATTTAGTTTCAGCTCTTTGTTTTAATTGCCAGGCCAATAATTTCCCCGCCTTACTACCCTGACCAATATAAACCGCTTTAGCTTTACCCAGAGAACTCATCACTTTCTCCTTCATGGCTCCCGCCGCATACCATGCCCTCAACATAGAGAGTTCCTGATCTTGGGCTCCTGATCTCGCACCCTCTTGTATATTCTCAAGTGACTTAATCCTATTTAAGCAATTGGACAGCTCCTGATTATGTTTCGCTTTCCTTACAGAAGCAATCCTGATTAACTCCCCTCTCCAAACCGCTTTAAGAGCGGCCCATGATTGGTCTGTGTTAGAAATTGAGCCCCAATTAAATTTAATCGATGTTTGCATAAAGGAACGAAATCTGGCTAACATTTGGGCGTCTTTAACTATATTATTGTTTAAGGACCATGAGTGAGATCTCTTTAAGATATGAGAGGGAGTCCATACAAGTTGAACCGGAGAGTGGTCTGAAATTACTCTAGGAAGCAACAGTGCCTCGGTGACCTCCGAAATACATTGTTGACTCACCAAAAAATAGTCAATCCTGGAAAAAGTTTTATGAACCGGTGAAAAAAAAGTATAGTCCCGGGTTGAGGGGTTAAGCAACCTCCACGGATCCCTCAGTCCTAAAAATGAGGTGCATTCAACCAAAGCTTGCTGAGCCGTAGAAATTTGCAATTTCTTACTTGCAGATCTATCCAGTCTATCTGACTGGACTAGGTTCCAGTCGCCTCCCAATATAATCACCCTCTCCTTGAAAGGGGATAAAATTACTGCCAAATGAGCAAAAAAGGAGGGGGACTCTGTGTTGGGGCCATAAATTGACCCCAGCACAAGACTTACTCCTCCCAGAGTGCCAGAGACTATAACAAATCTACCGTTCGGATCTGCAATTATGTCCAATTGTGTAAAGGGAACCCCTCGGGCAATCAAAATTGCCACACCCCAGCTAGATGAAGAGTATCCAGCCCCAAATACTTGACCAACCCATTTTTTCCTAAAATGAGAAAGATGGCTCGAAAGAACGTGGGTTTCCTGTAAAAATACAACTGCCGGATGATAGCGAGCTAGGTGGTTCAAAATTAGATGTTTTTTACAATTATCTTTCCCCCCTTTAATGTTCCATTTGAGAAATTTTAGGCTAGAAACCATACAACCTGACATACTTCCAAAACATAATATGGATAGCTGCCCTTCCCCAAAACAATCCCTTAACGTCCCAATACCTCCCCATCCCCAACCCCAAATTAACCCCCAAAATAAGCAACTTGAAAACTACCCCCAGGCCCAAAGCCAACTCCACACAGACCAGTTCATAGTGCGCCATAGAGGCAGGGCACCCCTTCTCCCAAATTAAGTTTCAGCTTAACAACTATAAACATGCAAACTTGCCAGATAAGATAGCGATTGCTAAAGAGAACCCTCTCCCCCCCCAAATCATGACAGCAGTTGCATAACTGTATATTCCAAATAAGTAAAGAATAACAACCAAAAATGATCAGTCTTTCAGCGTCCTCTGCTGGTTGTGGTGAAGAGCAACAAATTTCCTCAGGTTTTCAGAACATCATAAAGTCCCATCCAATAAGCATAAGGGAAATGAGAAAAGTCACATGATTAATACTGCGATATTTTAAAACTAGAAACCATATCATATGAAATTAGCCAAATTGTCCAACTGCAAATCAAAACATCATGACATCCAAAATTGTCCAAAAATGACTTCCCAGCCTGGCAATCAACCGCTGAAAGATAGCCTTATCCAGCCATGAGCTCAGCTTTTCGGGAACAGGTCAGGTATCAACCCTCGGAGTGAAGTTAGGGCCTCTTCTGCATTCTCGAATCGTTTCACCCCATCTTTGGTGAAACCTCCAATTTGGCTGGGTATAGCATATGGTGATGAGCCGCCCGCCAAAGCTTTGATGTAATGGGGAAGGAAGGAGGCCTGGCTTACCTCATTTTCAAGGTCAGGTCGGGTGCTAGCCGAAGCTTCCTACCCTCCCATTGAAGTGAGGATAATTTCCTCGTTTCACGTAGGATATGCTCCCTATCCAAGTAGTTTAGGAGCTTAAATATTATAGGTCTTGGAGGTTCCGATGGTAAGGGTCTGGCTCTCAAAGCGCGGTGCCCCCTCTCAATCACATATTCCGGCCCATTTGGCGAAGGCCCAGCTGTTTTCTTTAGTAGCTTTTGGTAAAATAGGAGCATGTTGGAGCCTTCCTCCCTTCAGGCAAACCCAGTAGCACTAGGTTATTTGCGCTTCTACCTTCTAAGTCGTCCAGCCGGTCCTCTAACTTGTGATCAATTTCTTGCATTCAGTAATAGTAGGCCTCGATTTCTCCATCGCCTTTCCAGTGATGAAATCGAGCCTCTGTGTCGATAACCCGGACGTGCCAGCTGTGTCCAAAGCGGGTTTGAATTCCGCTACATAAGTCAACAAGCTTAAACAGAGCTTTTAATAACCGCCAAATCACTATGGATTTTGCCCGGCGTGACTTCTTCCTCGGCAGTTGGTGGAGAAGAGCTCGTGCAGCAGCTAGCCTCTGATTCCCCACTCACTAGCCTGCATTTCGGAGCACCGATCGAGCCGAAATCGATCTCAAGCACACTGCGATTCTCTCTAAGGTAGGGTAGATTAATGAAAGAGGAGTAATAAATGCTGAAATCTGGCAAATTGCTGTTCGGGATCGGGAGCCCACAATTAAAGCAGCTATTCCTCCATTGGCGTCACGTGATCCCCTTGTGCAACACATTTAAGTTAGTTGGAGATACAAAGCAAAATGAATGAGAGACATGTTGTTTTTCCGGCATGACAATTATCTTTTTGTTATTTAGCGCTCAATTAACTTACAAAACAGCATAGTGGGCAGAAGTATTTAACAGGAGTGGCCACCAGCTATGGTAACACTTTTTTTCCCCTCCAAAACCACCAAAGCACCATGCCACTAATTACAAACATATGAAAATGCCAGCAGAAACTGGCCTCATGGTCTATCGAGTCTGCCCGATTATGCATCTAGCCCCTCAACTTGCAGCGTCTCTAATTTTAATAAACTCTGCTTGAACTGGTTTGTGGTTTCTGTGTCTTCACTGGGATCTCCACATCTACTAATCCTCTTGTTTGTTTATTTATTTATTTGAAAGTTTGTAACCAGGAAATGCTGACTGAGCATGAGCTAATTTCCAGGTACCCCCCCCCCCCAATTGAGAGGAGGAATAAGGTGGTACTAAGTAAGAAACAGACAATTAACAACGTACAATCATTTCCAAGATAAATGAGGCAAAAAAAAACTGCAGATACATTTGTTGATAAAATATACAATATACAGAATATAAAACAGTTGGGCTGACCCACCAGCACTGTGGTAGCACTACTACTTGTGATGCCGGCAAACATGGTTCAGGAAGTAATCCAAGTTGCTGAATGGCTGGCCAGGGGAGCAGGCTGATCTTCCCAGAGGAAGCTAGCCTCCTCAGGGAAAGGAGGCTGCCTCTTCCACTGTGCAACCCCCACCTGGATGATGCCAGGTTGAGGCACAGGTGTGGAGCAAGAAAGGGAGAGAGGAGCCTCCTCTAAACTCAACAGGATGTCCCCATGTCTTGCGTGCACATGTCCATCACTGAGCTTGGCCCAGCAGCTCCATGGGAAGGGGAAGGGGAAGTACATGGAAAAATAACTTCGGTGTTTAGGGTGAGCAACACTGGCTCTCCCAATCCCCAACATGCTGGCTGTCTGCCCATCTCCAGCAACAATGTAGATTAGGGGAGCCTGGCCAACTCCTCTCAGCCCACATTGAAGGGGAAGTCTAAGGTGATGGAAGACTAGGGTAAGTGTCAGAGAAGGTGTGGATGGGACTGTTAGGCCAGAACAGTGCTGATGGGGACAGCTGTGGGGAGAATGAGCATAAATTCAGTGTTTTGTGAATAGTGTATGATGCTTGTGTATACTTATCTTCAGCCTTTCTCTATGTAACTAATTCCGGGTCACCCCTGAAAAGGGGACCTCTGGTCTCAGTGGATTTACCCAGTTATCAAAATGCTATAAATAAATATAAATAAATAAATTTTCACCCTCAGTAGAGGAGCCAGGAGGTGATAAGGAATAGAAGGCCCAGCACTAAGGGCGAGAAGAGTGCCAGAGGAGGAGGAGGAGGAGGAGGCAGGGAGGATGGAGGGAGCTCAAATTGCTCTGAGCGAGGATTGCTGGGAGAGGCAGGCTTTTATTGGAATAGTGGGAGGAGTTTAGCCCCAACACTGAATCTCCAGCAAACCCCTCCCATTCAATGTTATGGTGAATAGTGTATGATGCTTGTGTAAACTTAACTTTGGCCTTTCTCTATTCCAACCCTCAGTAGAGGAGCCGGGTGGCAATAGGGAATAAAAGGCCAGAAAAAGAGAGAGATTACCTCCTTCAACTTGCAGAGAGTGTTAACAGTAGTACATAGGTGGTGTTAATATATATTATGGGATGTAAGATAGGAGACTGTTCTTGAAAAATATATGTCTGTTTCAGAGGCAGGATGCTGAGATGGAGATATTGCTATTGTAGAGGACAGGACTCTTTCAGACACGTGAGTCAAACAAGACCACAATGACAAATTGGTGACATGAAGGAATGGAAGCCAGAACTAGGGCAGCCTTCATCTTAAGGTTATTACACCTTGGTTTGCTCTCTGTGATTTAATGATTTTGCCTGCTGTATCCAAGTGGAGTTGGAAAGAGGTGATAGGAAGGGCAATATGTGAATGCCTCAAGAAGGAAAGGACATTGAGTTGCTCCAGTTGCTCTATCACGTGAAGATGACCCTGTTCAACTTATATTACAGTAAGAGCTCAAGCTACTATGGCTATGCAGAGAAAGACAGGTGGTAATCAGAACTGCATTCCCCCATATCAATGCCTGGATCAACCCAGAGATATGAATACAAGATTGGTTCTTCAAGTCAAAATGGAATTCTATCTAGTAGGCAGCTCTGAATGGAGTGCTTAAGCTGGCAAAGCACAGGTAGCATAATAGCTGGTGAATGGAAAAAAACACAGGTATTGCAAAGCTGGAGTCTGGAGTAGATGACAAGGAAAGCTAGCTTTGAGAAGAGTGATACAAGATTGTAGTTCCTTGATTCCACAAATTTCAGATGAGGCAGCAGGGAAGGCTGGGACATAAGCAGGCTAGATGCATGATCACTGGCAGACTGAGATTTAGTAGCTATAATTAAATGGAACTGTTCCTGCTTAAGAGCTGAAGCAAATAGAGAGGATTCAATGCAGAACAGGCAAGGAATGGACCGATCCTAATAATGGATTTGAAGGTCTTTCAGAATGGAAATGAGTCAAAGAAGTCTGTGGGGGACCCTGAGGATCTTCTTCAGAACCTGATGATTTAGAACCAATAGAAGTGGTAGAAGCTTTGTGGCGTATAGATGTGGAGGTCTTTGAAATGAATGCATACTTGAGGAAGTCCAAGACGGACCCTGAGGACCTTCTCCAAATTCACTGATGAAGAATTAAGCATGGTCAATGCTTTGTGCAGTATTTAAGCGAACATCTTGTGAGATGGATGCATTTTTGAAGAAGTCCAAGGGGACCCCTGGGGACCTTCTTCTATCTGACGATGTAGAACCAGTAGAAATGGTAGAAGCTTCAATGGGTGTGGATGTGAAAGTCTTTGAAAAATGGATAAATGCCTGAGGAAGTCTGAGGGGAAACCTGAAGGCCTTCCCTGAAATCGAGGCTTCGTGTAGTATGTATGTGAAGGTCTTGCTAGATGAAGGCAAGGATAAAGAAGTCAGAGGGGAACCCTGGAGGCCTTCCTTGGATCTGATGATGAAGATCCAGTAGAAATGGTAGAAGCTTTGAAACGTATGGATGTAAAGGTATCTGAAAATTGATATGTGCCCGAGGAAGTCCAAAGGGAACCCTGAGGACCTTCCTTGAAACTGAGGCCTCATGTAGTATATAAGTGAAGGTCATGCAAGATGAATGCATGACTGAAGAAGTCTGAAGGGAACCCTGGGGATCTTCATCATATCTGAAGTAGAAATAGAGGCCATAGAGCTAACATGCCACTTTGTACTGGAACAGCTCCAGTAAGCGGGCTGAGTTCGCCTTGAGCTGAAGGTTGCAGAATCAAACCTGGTGGACAAAGTCAAGCCTTAAAACAGATACATTGAGAAAATGCTGGCATTCGCAAATGAAAAGTCAGTTAGGTTCATTGTGGATTGCATGAAGTTGTTGACTCCCATCTCTGGTAGATGAACGTGAATCCTGCCTTCATTCGATGACCTCCTAAAAGTACAAGTTAGGAAGGGGTCCTGTAGGGTAGTGGTGAGGGCTGTGGAGGAATAGGAGAAAGCATCCTAGACACTTAGGTAGATGAGGTGGAGGCAGACAAGAATAAGAATGTATGAAAAAGCAGGCTAGGGAGCAGCAATGGTAACCTGAGTAGTAAAGTGGGTGAGGAGATGAAGAGCAGGAGAGAAAGAATGCTTAGAGAGCAGGAGCAGAACTGAAATGGCATGGACAATCCCCTTTTTGAGTTGGAATATATAGCAGGAATAACAGCTCCTAGTGTACTATGAATTAGTATGTTAATGTAAGTGAGAGGGTTCATTCAGGATAGTTTATTTGCTCATAAATAACTTTTTTTATGACATACTCTCAGATATGCACATGAGCAGCTAATAGTATAAATGGTTTCACTGACGTCACTGGAACGCAAGCTAAAAATGATGAAAGAAAGGAAATGTCTGAAAGCATTTCTGAGACCTGAAAAATGCATTAGCATGTACGCTGGTCACATAATTTGCAGAGTGCAAATTCAAGGCTGTTGCCTTCAGTTTTACGTGGAATTTACCTATAACCCTTATTGTGGTACAGTACCTTAGTGAGCTGAGTAGATTGCAGGATGAAACTGCAATAGGTGAATGTGTGGGGAACTGTGGAAGAGGCAATAGGAAGGGACAGAATGCAAGAAGCAGAGTGGGGATCTTCAAAATGGGCTGTGATGTCAGCTGTGTCACAAACCTGGAACAGGAGAGAGCTCCAAGAATGATGCGGGAAGAAGCAGAGATCCCCCAAAAGAAAAATGGCCTAAGGAAGTGAGAAGCAGCACTGACAAAGGGGAAGGAGCAGAGACCCACAGAGAGCAAAACAGCGACAGGGCAGCAGAGAAAGAAGATAGGTGTGGGGGACAGAAGACCGCAGATAGAAATGCCACAAGGGTGACAAAGAAATGGGAGGTAGAAGGGGAGAGGAAAGAGAAGAACAGCCAGGAGAATGGGGGACACACAAAAAAGAGAAGGACAGGAAAGGCGGGGGGGGGGTGGTAACTGCAGAGAAAATGCCGAGCAGTGGCAGAGGTAGCAGGAGAGCAGAACAGGGAGAAGATAAGAAAACCACTAGAGCTAGGTAGGAAGAGCGCAGCCGGAGGGACACACACAGCCACTCAGAAGCTCAAAATGCTCTGAGCGATGATTGCTGGGAGAGGCAGGCTTTTATTGGAATAGTGGGAGGAGTTTATTTCCCCACATTGAAGCTCGGGCAAAGCCCTCCCAAAAAAATGGATACAACACAGTTGTGGGATCTACTGTCTATGTTCCATACAGTGGCTATGTGTGGTTTTAAAATTATGACTATCCATAAGTGTAGTTCATATAAAATAAACTACCCAGTCAGATTGGCTAGAAGGGGAGATATCTGGCAAGGACTTGCCAAATTGGAGTGCAAGAAAAGAGGACAGATTAAAGGTAGGAGCAGGATGAGGGGGGTCTGTTTATTATGGCAGCAAGTGTTTAAGAGATTAATAGGAGAAGAGGTGATGGTAGACAGTGAGACCTGAGAGTTTGTTCCAAACTACAGGGAGACAAAAGGAGAAAGCTGACTGCCCAGAGGTAGACAGCAGGCAAGAACAGAAAGGACACAAGAATCAGAAGAGTGGACAGAATAATTGGAGGGAAGTAGAGGAGATAAAAGACACTGTAGTTAAGATAATGTGTAGGGAGGAGAACAAAAATCTGAATATAAGGAATTAACAGTGAAACACTCAGTGGGAGTCAAAAGACAAGAAGGAAAGAGATTGATGGGGAAGTGACTGATTTTAGCACATATTTATTTTTCAGGATGCAGCCAAGGCTCATTTACAATGAGCACTTGAGTTGTAAAGCAATTCTTTCTACCAGAAAGTTTTTGAGTACCAAGGCCTATTAGGGAGCTCATGTTTTAATGCACCCTAATCACTTGGGACTATGAGTTCTAAACAAATTCAATATGGATGTACAGAAAACTTTCAATTTGATATTCTTTTGGCTGTTCTAAAGGACACTCTTATTGGTGAGGTTTCTCTAAGGGATGGGAAGTATGCGCCAGAGGCATGTATCCCACCTGCAGAGTCCCACATTCACGAAATGATGTGCAGTGACCATATTCATGTCCACCAGCCACTGCGCAGACTCCTTCCAGGGCCTCACCCCCCCCCAGTGCACAGATGTGTGGGGGAACTACACGGGCATCCATTGAGATGCCAGGAACCGGTCCACCACTGGATCACTTAAGCCCATGGGACACCACAGCAAATGGGTGGCCATGGCACTGGGGTGGGCAGATGACTGGACGACCACCCCCAATCTTCCATAGAGTACCCATGGACTGGGCCAGCATGAAGGGGAGGTATTGTGTGCCCCAACATGACCACCGAGGATGACAGTGGTAACCAGAGGGGAGGCCCACAGTGGCTATGTCTGCCACAGGGATGTGTAGCCTGCATCTCCCCTCGCCTGACACTCCGCACTTTTGAGCATAGCATGGCGTGTAGGCATGTCCCTTGCACTGCCTCCCAGGATTTCCTCCTCGTGGATATCACCAGCTGGGAAGACGATCTGGTGCACAGCAACCCCGCGCCTCCTTGGACAATCGGGTGCAGGGGCCATGAAGGGTCTAGATGCCCCGGATATGTGGTGCATAGACTCTCTGTAAAATGGAAAATAGGGACCAATGACACCAAACCAAAGTACAAAAACACATGCTACTGGTCTGAAATATGGCACAGTAAAAGTTCAAAAATAGCTATTTTTTTTAAAACTGTCAGCATAAAGATCTAACATTTAAGAACTGAAATGGCAACAATACACAATCATCCAGAAAGTACTGTAGTGAAAGCTTATGCACCACAATGTGCACATGGAGGAGACAAGAAGTACTGTTCTGTAATTTATTCAGGAGAAACATTTGATTCATTTTGTTTGCGAGAAGATGGCACAGGCCAGGGCTTGGCGTAAGCAGTGGCTCATGTCAGATCACCTCACTTTGTATTGCTGCTGTTGTTTCTTATTAATGTAGAATAAAGTACAGTACATCTTGCCCCCCCATTTGCCTGTAGCTGTCCCCTTTTTATGTTTGCTTGCACCATGTGCAAGAAACATAGTGCCACCATATGAGTTTTTGTAGGTGTGGCACCCCAGCTTCCAATGCCCTCAGCTTTTCTGCAAGGGCAGCCGCACCGCACCAATGAATGCTACAGCTGTCTATGCCAGCAGTTCAGATTGCAGTGGCATACAGTTGAAAGCAAACAACTGCTACAATCAGTGGTGGTAACACGTAGGCAATTTGCATACTGCCCTGCTGTCAGCAGTATGAAAATTGTCTCCACATTACCATCGCTGATTGTAGTGGTGGTTGTATGTGTGCGCCCCCTTTTTGTTATGTGCTGAAGGGGTGCCCAATGCACCTCGGCCTATGCACACTCCCCCCCAGCACACTGTATGTCTGACAGGGGTGCCCAATCTCCATCGGCTCCAGTGCCTCCCTCCCCCCAAAAATCAAACTTCCAGCTGCCACGCTGGGAGCCAACCCTAGCGTGGCAGAAATCCAGCATACTCATGTGTCCCCCCCACACTGTATGGCCAACTGGGGGTGCCCAATCCCCCACTGGCTCCACTGCCACCCCAAAACTTCAAGGTGCCCCACTTGGAGACCACCCCAGTGTGGCAGAAGTCCCACATCGTCCATGTAAAATAAAAAAAAATTAAAACCTGTAACAAAAGAAAATGATCCCTCATTGACTATCTTGCCCCCCCTCCCGCAACCCGCACCCACCTTCTGCGTACCCCACTTTCCCACACCCCTCTCACCCCATATTTACCTCCAGAGGCCTGCGCAACTATCTTCGTTGGAGTGGGAACACGTCTGCACCCTTCAAAGATGATCGCTAACTGAAGAAATTCCGGTAAGCTGTATAATGGCATAAATAGGGTTTTTTTTCAACTTTGGTGCATATCTCTGTCATTTTTTCAAATGTTTGCACCAAATTTTCAACATACTAACATACTAAAATGCCAGCAGAATAGGCCTAACGGTCTTTCTCGTCTGCTCGTTTGGTCAGCCCCCACCCTGGGAGCTGACCTTGCTGCCCCCCTCACCTTCTCTGGCTTCTCCCTTCCCAGTTCTGGATATTCTCGCTGCATTGGATTTTGCTTCCAGAACCCTTCCCCTGTACCTGTTCAACCCCTCTTGAACCCCTCCACTGTCTCTGCCTCCACCAGCCCCCATGGGCAGTGCATTCCATGGCTCCACCACCCTCTCAGTGAAGTAGCACCTCCTTCTTTCTCCCCTGAATCTTCCCCCCTCCAGCTTCCACCCATGCCTTCTAGTTGCCCCTCCTCCTTCCTTTGAAGCACCCTGACTGCTCCTCCCCTATTTACCCCCTTCATGTACCTGAAGACCTCTATCATGTGCCCCTGGTCCCTTCTCTCTTCCAATGTGTACAAATTTAGCTCTTCAAGCCTCTCCCCATAGGTCCTGTCCCCCAGGCCCCAAATCATTTTGGTTGCCTCCTCTGGACCCTCTCCATGAGTTTAATGTCCCTCTTTAAGTGTGGCCTCCAAAACTGCACACAGTACTCGAGGTATGGCCTCACCAAGCAGTTACACAGAGGGAGTATCACTTCCCTCCTTCTGGAGGTGATACCCCTAGCGATGCATCCCAGCATCCTGTTGGCCTTGGCTGCTGCCCTCCTACAAGTCTCCGAGTTCTTGGAACCCCATCTCATGAATTCAGCGACTGTCATTTGGTTATTTGGTCCCAAAAGGTGATTTTGTGGTCAATGCATGGAATCACCTTTTTATTTATTTATTTATTTAGTTTTTGTTAACCAGGTAGATGCACTAGCCATAAAATGACTATTTTCAGGCACAACCCAGGAGAGTACAACAAAAAGAGAACAGTCGAACAACAGTAACATGGGTACAATAATCCAAATAGAAGAACAGTACAGCAGTGCTACAAAAATACAATGGGTAGAAACAACAAAAAATAATGGCAAGCATTATACAGATAATGGCAGTAAGATATATAATGAGTGCAGAAACCATGGACCCAACCTGTGGAGTGAAAGGGTTAATAAGATAGTAAGGTCATATAGAGAGAAATGTGAGGAATGTTCAAACATACAAGAAAGACTGACAGAAGGAAGGTCAGGGATGGTAATTGGCAAAACAACAGTGGATGGTCAGCAACAATTTTGGGACCAATTCATGGAACAACAGTGTCACTGTTCATGAGGTGGGCTCTCAAAAAGCCTATGCTGCAAATTTGGTGAAAAAATTCCCCAAAATGATTGTGTTACAAGTGTGCGTTGTGCAGTTTCCACGCACACTCACAAATTCGTGAATTGCTAATATTTTCACTCCAGATTTTCAACACTGGCATTTCTTCACAGTCCTTATGAACAGTACAGCTGTCATTTTTCACATCCTGGCCGAAATGTGTTTTTGCACTTCCAGCGCAGAATAGTGCGGTCACTATCGGAAATCAGTGTTCGGGACAGAGTAAGAAAATTACAGTGGCACTGTCCATGAGCAGAGGTCCTAAAATGCCTATGTTGAAAATATGGTCACAAAAGTCCATAAAATGACTGTGTTACAAGAGTGCATTGCGCAATTTCTACGTGCCCTCTTAACTTCACAAATTTGTAATATTTTCACTCCAGATTTTCAACATTGGCATTTTCCCACACATTCCTATGAACAGTACAGCTGGCATTTTTCACATCTTGGCCAAAGTGTGTTTTCGCACTTCTAGCACAGAATAGAGCAGTCGCTGTGGGAAATCAGTGTTTGGGACAGAGTAAGAAAATTACAGTAACACGGTTCATGAGTGGAGGTCCCAAAATGCCTATATTGAAAATCTAGTGAAAAAATTCCCCCAGATAATTGCATTATGGATGTGCGTTGTGCAGTTTCTATGCAAGCTCACGACTTCACCAGTTTTTTTATATTTTTGCTCCAGATTTTCAACATTACCATTTTGTACACCTCCTTATGAACAGTACAGCTGTCATTTGTCACATCATGTTGGAAATGTGTTTTCACACCTGTGGCGTTAATGGCGCAGTCACTGTGCAAAATCACCTTCTGGCTAACAAACTGATAGTGTTACTGTTCATGCGGTGGGGTCACAAAAAGCCCATGTTGAAAACTTAGAGTAAAAATACCAAGACATGCCAAGGGCCTTAGGGTTTCTGACCATAATCCCTCTGTAGGGTCTGACAGGTGTCCCTTGTTCTGTAGGGACTGACAGGCATCAGGGGTGTACCTCAGATTGTCGATGCAATGGTCATGCCATTCCACCCCCCCCGCAGCTAGCAACAGGCATCGAGGTGCACCTTGGACTCTTTGGCTCCAGAGTTCACACCATTCTCCTATACTTCACCCATTTCAGCATATTTCCTTATGGAATGAGGTGAGTGTAAAGCCCAAACACCCCAAAGCACACCTCGACACTTGTCAGTGTCTGCAGGGTAGGGTCATGTGAAATGTCATGATTGTTACTGTTGGCGACCCAAAGGCACACCCCAATGCCTGTCCATCTCTGCAGGGTGGGGGTGTAGTTGGTGTCAGTTCTATGCATCACTGCCATTCCTATACTGCATCTGTCTAACTCCTGCACTTCCACTGCTAATGCCAGCAAGCAAACATTTGGCATTGACAAATGCTTGTTGTCTATTGCCTTTTGTTCAGGATTCCAGATAATGGCAATCATCCAAGTTGGACCTCTAGCAACAGTTCTTTAGACAACAGCAGCAGCAGTAGGGTAGCAGTGGTTAACAGGTCTGGGAGTGGTAACTTCCCAGCAGTGTTTCATCACTTTTTTGAGAAATATGTTGTTCAGCAGAGGAGGTTCCCTACTCAAGTCTCTTTAGCAAAGTTTTTTTCTGCAATACTAAACTAGGTCTGCTTTAGCGTAGCCTCCTAGCAAGGAAGCAACTTTAGTCTGATAGGACCTGCCTTATTCATCCACTGCTTTTTAGGCCAGGAGCCAGAATCGACATTGGAAGCTTAGTAGTCCCTGAGCCACTACCTGCTCTAGGCTGTTCTATCATATTCTATACAGAACATTTTCTTAAAGGATCAACCTAGATAATTGTAGTTCATTCTGAAAATCTGAATCTTTGGGAATGGCAGAATATCAGCCAGGCCACTGATACTTTTCCATTTTTGTAATTCTAACCTCTGTGTTCATTGCTTTACTTGAGTGAAAAGTGGCTTACAGCTGTACTCTCCTGCTCTTTCCTTTCACTAAAAGCATATACAGTATATGCATTGAAAATGTATTCATGCAATGACAGAAATGGTATCCACAATTATCAAATGTCTCAAGAGAACAGGAACTTCATTTTTGTGCATATTTAATATACTTGGAAATGTTGGCATGTGTGAAATCCAGTTAATTGTTTTGAGACATTCCCATTTTACCCTTGTTTAGGGTTTCTTGTTACTGTTGGTCTCTTCCTTCCCAGTATTAAGAAGGATGCACTACAGATCTAAACTTGGTTTTGTGGTCATCTGGTGACCTCATCCCCCCACAAGCAATATAAAACTGTGCATGCTCACACATCCTCTATATACTTGTTTTCCAGCTTCTTACCTACAGCATGTCCTCCCTTTTACCCTCCCTGTCTGCAGCTGCTGCTTGCCACCATCTGTCTACTTGGGCCACCTCCTGCCTTAACCGACTTATTTGTCCTACTGCATGGTAGACCCCTTCTCCTCACTGGCATTCCTTCATCATGTTGCCCATCTCCTGCTGCTCCCATGATGCCCGTACCTGGCAGACTACCAAGGTGACTTGCTCATCTTTTCTCCTCTGCCACCATTGCAGTTTTAGTGGTACCTTGCTGTGATCTTTGTGACTTTCCATTTGACATACCTGCTGCAGCTCCAATCACAGTGAGGATGCTGGATCTTCTTCCTGCTCCAGCACCTGCATGCCAGTCTGCTGCATTTCTGCTGTTGTCAGTAGCTCCATTCTGCCACATTCTTCTGTGCTCCTCTTTGCTGCTCCTTTTCACATTTCCACTCCTTTTTACAAGCCTGTGTGCTTCTGCCCTGGCTTACTGTATTCCTGTCCAAGTAGCTATGACACCTCTTGAAGTAGAATCTACCACAAGATAGTTCTCTTGCACCTCAGTAGGGTGGTCTTCCCTGCAGAACAGAGAGAGAGAGAGAGAGAGAGAGAGAGCATGCCTGCCAAAGTTTACATTTACATAGGTAGTCTTGCACTGTTCCCATCATGCATCCTTATTAGAGGTGTTGCAAAGTTAAACTTTGCTTGCTAATTTTGTATGAAGAGCTGAAAATTCACACTTTATTAAATTTGTGGAGTTCTGGCTGCCCTCCCCCCCCCACACACAAATTTGGTTTGCACGGTTTGTGTGAAATTTGTGCCATATTTCTGAGGTTTTGTTTCTGCAAAATGTGCAATCTGTGTGCGAAGAGCAAAATTTGTGGGCAAAATTGCACAATCTACCTGCACATTTGCACAATTCACAGATTGCAAATTGTATGAAGTTCATGAAAATCACTCTATGGATTCCACAAAATTTGCAAATTTATTTGCAGAGTGAATTTCGTGGACTTCACACATATCTAATTCTCATGATCAAAGCATTCTAATGAACACTGATGACCATTCCTCATTCATGATCTTAACCCAAGCACATGATAGCCCAGTGAATTATTTGTAATTTCTTATTGGTTCTAGAACCTGGTGACATCCAATAAGCAGAAGCCCTCCATGTAAAGCCACACTCTAGGCTTCTGCTCAACTGATGTTACTTGATTCTGAAACTCATACATGCAATCATTGAAATATAAATGTTGGGTGGTGACAGTATTACCAAAGGACCCTAAATATGACAAAATAAAGCAAACGCATGAAATAGAACATGGGGTGTGAATCAGACTTCACCCATACCCAAATTTCCAAATAAATTATAAAATGCTGTGGTAAACTAATGGCTCAGTTGATAGGGCATTACATTTCCATGCCGGGGAACTGGGTTTCACTAGTGAACTCTGGAGCCAGCCAGGTGGACCGAGAGCTCCACTCCCAGCTAGGTGGTTGGCTCTAGGTTCTGCCACTGCGGTGACCCTTAGTGTGGTTTAGGGAGCTTGATGTCTCTGCAGGCAGATGCTGCATATGTGTGAGGCCTGTTGGGGCACCACCTAGCAAAATGAGGTGCAGTGGGAGGAATAAACAATACAGGGTGAAACCCAATGTAAATTTGTGCACCTAAATGATGGCCATTGGCACTCTTAAGCCACACATTGCATAGATGCCTGCTAATCAAGGCAATGGGGGGAGTTGCAATTGGGGCTAGGAGAGCTGGAACAAAACCAAAGGAACAGCAAGTTAATGGTCCAGTGATACAAGGCTGGATGAAAAATAAATAGTTAAAGCAATTAACGTTTACATTCCCGTTTAAACCTATTACCTTAAAATGATTTAGCTTTTATGTTTTCTAATATTTTTGATTAGTACAATTATTGTCATTCTAAATAATTTCACACAAACCTGCACTTTTTCCTCTGTGTCTTTAAACAGTTGAACATACAATTACTGTAGGAGACAGCCCAGCCTAGAGTCATGAAAAGGAATGTGATGCCATAAAGGTTACAAAGCAAGCCCATTGATGTGGTATATGCTTCACTAAAGAGATAAGACAGAGTCCCTAATCTGGCCAAGCACAGTTCCAAATAAGTCATAAAGGAGATGGGTGTTGAGGTCCATGTGAGGAGGGATTGATTCTCTCACTGTAGGAGAAAATCCTATTGGCCAATCACAGCTTGAAAGTGATGATCTGAGGTTTAGTGTAAATATATGGGTCATGGATCAGCCTGTAAGGTCAGTGCGAGGACACCCTTAGCTAAGGGAGAGATCAGATCATTTTGGTACACACATTTACACAACTATACTTACCTATTTCTGGAGAATATGTTAAAGCAGCTGTAATTGTTAGTAGTAAAAAATGTTTATCGTGTATTTTTTTTTACCAAAAATGTATTTCAGAGATCCTTATATTGATCTTCAGTTTATTTGCAGTTTTCTCATATATTCTTACAAAAGCTTTTATAGCTAATTATGTAATTAATGCCTCACATCATTAAAGATGACTGCCACTTTGCAATTTTAAAAAATCTTGTAAGTTACCTGTTGAATGTACTGTACATGCTAGATTCATAATGTGGATGTGTTCGGATGGTTTTACCTCATGATTCTGATCATAAACTGCACAGCACTGTGCAGAGTCTTTTTTTTATGGTAGGCATGACACAGGAAAGAGAACTTTAAAGAACTTTAGAATTTAGTATCTTGGTTTTGGAATGAAAGAAAACAAAAAATGGGTAGCTTGATATTTGTACCAGACAAAGCTTATTGCTAACAAAAAAAAACCTATATGGTGACTCACAAATACTGCTGCTTTAAAGCTGATTACACAGTTATCAGGTTCAGTTCTGTTCCACGTTATTTTTGGTGTGCATGTTGCCTCTGGTGCAGGTAATCAAATATGGTATGGCCAAGTGGTTATTGTTATTCAGATGACACTCAGCTGTAGTTTTTTTTTTTTTTTTTTACACCTGACGGGCTGGGGTACTCTCTGTGCTGGAATAACACCTACAAGATATTGTATCTTAATCCAGGCAAAACAGCAGTTTCTAGTAAAATCAGATCCTCGTGGGACAGCTAGACTGAGTGGTGTACCACTTTTGCTATCTTTGGATGGCACCACTGTAGTAGCTGTCTATAGAGTAAAAAATCCATGGGTCACGTGGACTCTAAGTAGAGATGCAGCGAATTTAAATTTCACCCACGGAGTGATGGCGAAGTGGGAAAATTCGTATTGTGGAGCACTTCGCGACATTTTCCAGTAGAAGTCAGAATTTTGCCTAGGTGAAATTTCACCTTTTGGGGGCAAAATTTCACCTTCCGCAATGAAATTTCACCTTCCCTTCATGAGCGAAATTTCACCTTAGAGTGTGTATAACTTTAATAAGTTATAAATAAGTAGATCCCTGATGGCTAGTGGTCCCCCCCCACCTGTCCCACATGTAATTAATTGTAAATAATTAAATTATCCATGGTGGCTAGTGGTCCCTCCCCTTTATCTGATAATAACCCACCCTGCTGCCCACCATGGAAATGTACAGTCAGTAACCTGCCCCCCCACCCACATCCCTCTGTATCTCCTCATTTAGTCCTAAATATTATCCTGTTAAAAGAAAAAAAAATCTCTGACGGTATTGTCATCTAGTGGTAGTTTTGTAAATTTTAAACCCCCTCCCAAATCCGATCCCCTCTCCAGTTCCCATAAATCTGATTCCCTGGTGATCCAGTTCCCCCCACCCAACCTCCCTAGCAGCCAGATGTCCCCGCCACAACCCCACTCTCACCTCCCACCCCCATCCTAAATCCTGGCAGCGGTGCCGGCAGATTGACACAGCCCTCCTCTCTCCTCCAAGGCTGGCTCACCGACTGAGCTGTCAAACTGAAGCTTATTCATTGACATTAACAACCTTGCCATCATTTGACAAAATAGCCCAACATTTGGCATGCAGGGTCAGGCTACTATAGGCTCAATAACTGAAACATTTTTTGATGGCATCTTATTTGACTCTTGAGATATGGAGTGCCCAAAAAAGGGGAAAAAACACTTGTTTGGTTACCTTGTACTTAACATTGAGTACTTTTTTGCTCTTACCTGGTCAAAATTGGTTGAGGGACAGAAAGCAGAGGGTGGCCATAAATTTGATCCAGTTGGAGGAAAGGGGGGTTACCAGTGCCTTGGTATCAGTCCTGGGGCCAGTCCTTTTTAATGTCATCATTAGCGACATTAGTGAAGGACTAGAGGGAAAAGTTTGACTGATTGCAGATGACACCAAGATCTGTAATAGGATAGACACTCCAGAGGGGGGTTGAAAAAATGAGGAGGGACCTAGAAAAGCTGGAAAAATGGTCAGAGATGTGGCAATTAAAATTTAATGCTAAAAAGTGCAAAATCATGCACCTGGGGTGCAGAAACCCTGTGGAGAGCTACAGGATGGGGGGGAGTGGTATGCCCCCTCAACAGTGACACCAACACAGTGACCTATGTCACTGTCAACAGGACTGGGAGACAATCAGGATTATGTCAACCGCAACTTGTGGTCGACATAAATTCTGTCGCTGTGATGCCGGTTGATGAAAGTGTTGTTGAACCAGCATTGTAGATCCGGGGAGAGTTACTGATGGTTACCAGGGAGGAAAGATATTTAGGGATAATCATCTCAGATGACCTAAATGTGGCCAAATAGTGCACCAAAGTGGTGTGAAGAGCCAGTGGCATGTTGGGGTGCATAGGAAGGGATATTACTAGCAGAAGAAGGGAGGTGGTGATGCCACTATACAAATTGCTGGTGAGGCCTCATCTGCAGTACAGGGTACAGTTCTGGAGGCCACATCTTCATAAAGACATAGACAGGGTGGAGGTGGTTCAAAGAAGGGCAACAAAGATGATGCAAGGGTTGCACCACAACACATATCTGGAGAGATTAAAAGACCTCAATATGTATACACTGTAAGAGAGGATGGAACTAGGGGATATGATCACAATCTTCTAGTATTTTAAGGGCATAAACAAAGTACAAGTTGGCAACATTTTTCAGTATAGGAGATGCACAAGGATGAAGGGGCATGATATGAATTTAGAGGGGGGCAGGCTAAACGGAATGTGAGAAAGTTTTTCTTCATGTAAAGTGTGGTGGATGCTTAGAATAGCCTGCCACAGGAGGTGGTAGGAGCTAACACAGTGGGTGGATTCAAGCTTGCATGGTATAGTCATAGGGGAACCATGAAATTGGGAAGGAGAAGCTAAAGCTACTGTAGCAAAAAATGCAGGAAGGGAATATGGAAAGACTGGGTGGGCCTTGCGGTCCTTATCTGCCATTAATTACTATGTTACCTAAAGCTTAGATGGTGTGGAATGTTTTCATGAAATTTTCAGGGTTGAAGGGGCCAATGCCAAGGCTGTGTCTTTGGGAAAAACATTTTTTTTTTATTCAATTTCTCCCCCTCCTAGGCGACCCATGTTCTCACAGATCCCCCAGCTCCATCCACCTGCTTGTAGCACACCATCCTGCCTTCCTCCATGGCTTGCCCCCATGTCTGGCTGTCTGTAATCCCTCAACCCACTGACATGGATCTGGTTCTGGAGGTGGCTGTCAGCGTGGGGGTGGCACCTGCGGGGGTCAGCGGTCATCCAACTGCAGAGACTTTTTTCCTCTGGTTTTCTCCCAGCCCCCCTTCTGGAGGTAGAGCAATGTAGCATTGGCAATGGCCAAGCTGTGCACACTTCCACCCTCAGAACAATGGCTGACTGCTCTGCCCCCTTCCTTCATGTATAGGACTTGGGTGCTCCTACACCCAGCCACTGCTAGGTGTCAGAGGTGCACTAGCCTCTGTGTCCCTCCCTCCATGGGACAGAAGAGCTGTCCTCCAGATGCTCAATCCTCTCCCACCCTGGCCAACCCCCGGCAACCAACACAGGTCACCGGCATGATAGAAGGTAAGACATGATGCCTCAGCCCTCCACGTCACCGGGCCGGCTACCTTTGGAATATTTTTTGGAGAAATATTATATAGTTCCAGAGTTATAATGTTTTTAGGGTTAATGTTTTGACACAAACAGTAAAAAACAAACAAACAAAAAAAATCACAGCTGCAAATTTTCATGATTTACTTCTTGTGCTAACAAACTACAGATTTTAAACCCACAGATGTTGAAAATACTTAAAACTAATCTCATTAAAACAAAACAACAACAACAAAAAAATCTGAATCTAACAAAAAGGACCCAATTACCTAGAGTCTGCTTTTTTTTTTTAATTTGCCAGAAATATCTCTTTTTGGGCACTGTAAAATCCAAAATGTCCAGCTTAGCGAGAGGAGCCACTGACCTGCATCCTTTGTATTGCAACAGTGGGATGTTCTTGTGTTATGCAGCTGCAGCTGGACCCCTTGCTGCCCGCAGCACTGAGAGCAGTGAACCATCTATCCCCTATGGCTGAAGTGCTGTTAGCACAGACTGACTAGACTATCTGTCGGTCTCTTTCTGTCTGTCTATCTATCTATCTATCTATCTATCTATCTATCTATCTATCTATCTATCTGTCTACCTACTATACCTATCTATCTATCTATCTATCTATCTATCTATCTATCTATCTATCTATCTATCTATCTATCTATCTGTCTGTCTGTCTGTCTGTCTGTCTATCTATCTATCTATCTATCTATCTATCTATCTATCTATCTATCTGTCTTTCCATCTGTGTCTGTCTGTCCATGTCTTTATCTATCTATCTATCTATCTATCTATCTATCTATCTATCTATCTATCTATCTATCTGTTTGTCTGTTTATCTATCTAAATATCTGCCTTCCTACCTACCTATTTCTTTGTTAAGCAGATGAGGGTGCCTCACCTGGGTACTGCTTCTTTCTCTATCCTCCTCTCCAGGTCACTCACATGCCATACTCATTGTTTTCTGCATTGATGCATTTTATTAAGCAGACCAGGGTGCCCACCCCTGGTACCACTTGTCTTGATCCCCCTGATCACCCATCTTGTTACCATTTTTTAACTGGTAGCATGAGGTGCCCATACCCAGTGCCACGGAACACTTGTCTGACACTGGAGTGCCTAATCTCCAGTGTCAAAATGTCAATGTCCTCCTTTTTTTTCTGCAAAAAGGAAAATGGTCCCTCACTGAACTAATCCCCCCCATTCCAGCCTCCCACCCACCACCCCACACTCACCATACCCACCACACACCCTTACTCACCTTAACATGTCCCACAGTGAAGACTTACTCTCCAATTGAAGACATGCTTTGCTGCTGGAACCACTGACTGCAATATGAGAAACTAAGGTAAGTGCAGTTCAATGTATTTCAAAGGGGTTTTGAACTTTGATGCATAACTTTGTCATTTTAGCATATTTTTACCACAGATTTTCAACATGGCCTTTTTGGGACCTCACCTCATGCCCAGTTGTGGTGGAATTATACAAATCTGGTCTGAAAGACGATTGTACAGTCACTTGGCAAAATCACCTTTCAGGTGGGATTTGGAAATTTTCACAACCCTTGTTCATCAGGTGGGGTCATAAGAAGGCTATGTTGAAAATTTGGAGTCAAAATATGTACAAATGGCAAAGTTATGAGTGTACATTGAAATGTTTCTACACTTAATAGTAAGTTTAGTAATTTCAAATATTTTTACCCCAAATTTTTAACATAGCAATTTTTTTCACACCACCTCACAGATGTGACAGCTGTCATTTTTTGAGTCCTGGCCAAAATGTGTTTTCACACCTATGTCATAGAATGACATTTTGGTGGTGCAGAATGACATTTCAATGGTTATTTGAAACTGTTCCCTTACCAGGTTCATGAAGTGGGCTAACAAGATGACTATGCCAAAATATTTGTGTACAAATATGGTAAAATGCCCAGGTTATAACATTGCAGCATTTCAGTGTTCAGTTATAACTTTGCTCATTTTCAATATTTTGACTCCACACTTTCAACATTACCATATTTCCACATCACCTCATAAATGGACACATGTAATTTCATAAAATCCTGGACAATATGTGTTTTCACACTTCTGGTGTGAAATGACATTTAGGCCAATAATCTATAAATGGTACAGTGAAGCTCACAAGGATGAAGTGCAGTGTGATAGGTTTACTACATGATCAAAAGGGATTAACTCCCATTGAAACTGCATCATTTACTGCAGTAACTCTACTGCAGAATTCTGCAGCTCTGCGCTTCATTCTGGTGGACTTCATTGTACATCACATGTTTATAGGGTGAATCGCAAAATGAGCATCTTGAATATTTGGAGTTAACATTTAAAAAATATATATATAATTGTCAACAAACTTCATGTGTAGTACCAGTTTTAACCCCAGTGGGTATACTTTGTGATCCCCTGCCACAGAGCCATGTTTGGGATGAGCTCAGTGACCCAGCTGGATGGGCCGACGGTGGGAGGATGGTGCTCTTATGCGACACCTCCCCCAACCAGGGAATGAAAGGTGCAATATTGTCTGCATGGGCCCAGGTATCATGTAGTGAATACAATGGTCCTGTTGGCATAGGATCCCGCACCTCTCCACCTATGGGTGACAGAGGGGCCCTGTGCATTGATTGATAGATGCACTCTTTGCTGTGTGCATCTGTATCTGTGGCTATGTGGAAGCACATAAACCACAGAGCCCAGTGCTTCTGCAGCCCACCAGACAGCCCCATGAACTCTTCACAGCTGTCACTGCATGGAAATGCAGGGCCCACAAGGGATGGAGTCTTCCCTTTGTGCAGAGAATTTGCATCTGTTCATACAGATCCCTTCTGAACCTGCATGAATGAGGATACGTTTCCACTATCTCAAAAAGAATGGAAATTATTTGAAAAAAACTTAATGTACCAGTTAGGGTAACGTAATGCTACAAAAGTAGGGAAATGTATTGTTAGTGTTTCCAAGCCTAACTCCCACCCCACCCTCCCAAGCAGCAAAAGGAAAAAAAAATTAGGTTTTGGGTCTCCGTAGTCTTGCTGAATCAGTGGTGGGGACTTCCTTGGGGTTTTCAGCCTTAATGCCCACCCTGTTCCCTGAGCAAACAATATCACACATGATCTCCTTGCTTCACACAGTGGGCCCCTCTGTGAAGAAAGATACAACAAAGTGTGTTGGGTGCACATGGCAAGACACATTTTTCTGCATTGGAAGAGTGTATCAATATGAGGTACTGGCTTGAAGCTGCACCTTGTGCTTTGGACTGGAGGCTACGGGCCGGGGATGAAGGATTAGCATTAGGGTTGAGAACCCCAAAGAATACCCCTCCACTGATTCGCCAAGGCTCCAGAGACCCAAAACCCTATTTGTTTTCCCCTTTTGCTGCTTGGGTGGGGGTTAGGGTGGTTAGTTATGGTTGAGTAACACCACATTTCCCTACTTTTGTGGCATTAAGTAACCCTAACTGGTGCATTAACAAAGTTTTTTGCAAAGGATTTTGAATATATTTATGAATTCTGTTGTGCTTTAACTGTAAATTGACCTGAAACCTTGGGAGAGGGCATTGTTATGATCAGGTTCTCTTGCCTTGCCTTTTTGTTCTAAAGTGGCATTTTTTTCAGAATATTACACACTTTTAACAATAGAGACATTTACTGCTTAACATTGTTAAGTATTTTACTGAAAATCTGACTGAAAATAAATTCTTCTGAATTGAACATGGATGACACATTTATTTCCAATTTAATAATTTTCCAAAAAAAAGTATATTACAAGTGGAGCTATTCTTCTAGTTAGAACACAGAGCCATTACTCCATGGTTACTCCCTCATTACTGTACAGTAGCAGCTATGCTGAACTACTTGCTTATTGTAGTATTCTCAAGGTACCTAATTAACTGAAATGTTGGGTTATTATGCTTAGTCAGGCAGCTGCAGTTTTACTGAATGTCTCATATGGGCATTTCCACAAAGTAGTAATGTATGATTGTTGTCATGCAGTAACGTAATGTGGTAACATTGTAAGTAAGAGGGGAGAGACACCGAAACTTTAAAAGCTTCAGCACTACAAAACGAGCAATGCAAAGTTTCAAAAAGTAAAACCTCTTAGCAAGAGTATACTGCTCATATTAAATTTATTAGTTAAAAAAGTGGTAACACATTACCTTGCAGGTACAACACAATATACACAATAATAGCAAAAACAGACATCAGTATGGCAGCAGCACATCTTATGTTTTGGCAAGCTTCTTCTGGGCTTCATCAGAGATAACATGCTGACAGTAAGTTGTCTCTAATGCCCTGTACACACTAGGGACCGATTATAAAACGTTACTAAAAATGTTTTATAAATCAGTCCCTAGCACGGTTGTCAGAGAGTCCACATTATATTATTATATTATTCTGACAGCCGTGCTTGCTGAATCAGGTTTCTGGGCATGACTACAACACCAACTCAATGCATTATGGGTACTGCTTGGTGCTGCAGTGCATGTCGGGATACCCATGAACGGGCACCGAAACCGATCTGTACAAAAAATACATGTCCAGAACCAGGGATTCTTTGTCTGCCTGGCAGTGCCGTTAACATATTTTTTTTTAAATTCTGCTGCTGACAAAATGTATTCTCGCACAGAATGGCTTGCCTTAACCCATGTTACAGGATGGTTTGCATACACACTGCTGTTAATACGGATTAAGGCAACTGTATTTAGCTAAAACCATGCTAAAGACCACCTCTCTAGCAGGGTTTCAGCATGGTTTTAGAACATGGTTTGAACACAGTTTTAACCATGTTATAGTGTGGATGCAAACCGTGTTCCAGGAGCTTAAAATGATTAAAGGCAGTTAAACTGTTTTAAGCTCCCTAGTGAGTACAGGGCCTTAAATGCTGAACACTTAGGCCTTGTACACACTGGGCTTATTAAAATGTTTTGAGTGCCTTCAAATGTTTTAACAAGACCAAATATGGTTCACATCCACACTGAACATGGTTTGAAACGTGTTTAAACCTTGCAAGGGATCTAGTCTTAAAACCTGTGTTAACACAGTTTCAAACCTTGCATGGTTTACCTGGTAGTGTGGATGGGAGATTGATCTGTGTTTCTTTTGAAGCAGCACTGATCTGTGCTGAAGACTGTGCTGGCACTGAGCTTCTTAAACTGTTGCAGGGCCATAGTGTGGGATGTGGTGCAACTGTGTTTGAGCATGGTTACAAACAAGTGTGCACAGACTTCCATGCTGAATTTAAAACCATTGCTAAAAATGGTTTTAAAAACAGACTGCCACTGTGTACAGGGCCTTAACATGATATACACAAGTGCTACAAAATCTACATATTGTTAAATGATGTGCAAATAGTGCAGACTAAAATCAGCATGGTATGATAATATACAGATAAAAAAACTTAATCATACTGGGTTCAAAGACAGTAGTACTTAATATTAGCATCACAAAATATAAAAAAACCTTATTGCATATATGGTCCAGTTGCACTTATACTTGAACCTGGCTTACTATTCTATATACTGAAGAGTATAAAAGACAGCATGCATTAATATATTGCATTATCTGGCTCTACATATCAAATAAACATTTCAGACAAGGGTACTGTTGTCATTTGGGCTGGTGGTGTAGCCTGGAGGTTAGAGTAACACGCTATGAATGAGTTTGGTACATTTTGCAGACCTGGGTTTAATTTGCACAACTTCCGCTTACATGCTGTGTGATGCTGAACAGATCCTCATTGCTCCCGGGTCACCCCTAAAAACAAGTCTTGAACCTAGTGGACCTTACCCAGTTATCAAAAATAACCCCCAAAAAAAAAATGAAGTTCCTGTCCCCCAAACTCCCAATGTGAATATCTAATAACTCTCCATCTGACCAATCAGTTTCTCCCAATCCCCACTTCTCAGACCCAGGGGCACTTTCAATCCCTGTGAACTGAATATTGTGAGTGCCACCTGAATCTTGAACTGGCAAACTGAGCTGCCAACAAGAGGTGCAATCCAACAGGTAAATGGTGCCAAAAATATTGCAGTTCAAGAAATCATACATTTCAAACATTTCCATACTATTAGAATGCTGCTGAAATGTCCTTGTACTATTAACATATGGACAGTACTTACAGCATCCACACCTGTGTGTGTTCACTAGTAGTGGGGATCCTACCAAGTCAATATGTTGCACGCTTTACAGCACATGACATGACCATGAGGTAGGAACAGCATGGTAGATAAGAGCAAGAGGGTGCAAAACCGCGAAAGGATGTATGCTCGGTAGTGCACCCACTCACTTTTCCTAGTGCAGGATAAGAATCCTGCTGGGACAGGGGTCTGCTGAGCAACTGCTGTGGCTCAATGGGATGAGCCTCTGGCAGCAAAGGAGTCAGACAGTGCATCTGGGACTGGGTTTTGATTCCCAGTCCCAGACGCATATAATTTATACAGCACTTTATGCGATATTTAATAGCAATACCCCCTTGGGTTAGATAATTTAGTCAAGGGGGTTCAGGGGTGTAGCACCCTGTGACAGTGGTGTGGGGGGCACAGCCCTCCGCAAAAACAAGAATTATGCTGTTTGCAATATATCACACTGTATTGGCAGTGCAGTATATTGCTACAGCATAATGTCTTGTGACATTATGACCCCATGCCATGGGGATAGCCAGAGAATGATATTGGTGGGGTGCACTTTCTCATAACTAGAAATGGCAGTATCTTTGACCATATTAGGATCATGGAAAATCATCCAAGGTGCATCAAAAAAAATTTTCTAACCTCATCAGTGTGCAAAATGCTCCAAGTTTGTCTTAATATGTTTTGAACATCTCGAAAGTGACTACTATATGTAGTTACAAAATTACATCAGTTACTCGGTAGATCAATAGAAGTCTTTTATTTTGGAACCAGAGTGGTTTCTCTCCAAATCTGAGTAACACAGTGACAGCTGAATCAATAACAACTCAACCATAACCTCTATCCTGAAATTTTACAATCTGTGCATTTTGGTTGCCAAAAAAGTCTTCCTACCTTGTACAATTTGTGATGGTACACATTAGCTGGCCCTTTGGAATATGCTTTGCTATATGGGGTGGATGACAACTACTCGAGAATGACAGACTATTCTTGACTGTAGCTTTTTGGAATAAGCTCATTCCCACATCACCATTTTCCATTTTGAAAATTAACAAATCCAAAACATTGCCTAAGTTTTCTAAATAGTTCACTTAAAAGGCAAATGTGGGTTAGTACTCTCCAGCCAGGATACAAAGTTTTAAAACATGTTTTCATTACCCTTCTGAATGATTAATATATCATCAATATAACTATGCCACAACTCCAGAAACTATAATTATGGATTTGTGGTGTCACTATATGTTACATCTAACTCCCAATTGCCAACAAACAAGTTTGCATAACTGGGCCACATTGCTGTACCTTTTTTTTTTTGTCTATAATACATATTTTGATACAAAATTGTATTTGAGTCTAGTACTAATCAAGCCAGTTCCACAATATACGTTGTGGGTAGAGAAATGGTGTCCATGCTCTGGTCTAGAAAGAAGGTGAAGTCATTCAAGCCATCCTGGTTTGGAATACTGGCATATAATGAATGCACATCCAGGGTAGTGAGGGACCACACACCATCTTTTGCAAGCCCTCAGCAAGGTTCACAACCGTCACTGAATCTGAATGGAGACCCTCCAAAAATAGTCATAGGAAACCATCCATTAAACTGGAGTTTGACTCAAAGATCCACCCATTGCCAGATATATTGGGCCTACTGGAAAGGTCACTGCCACTTTTGTGAATTTCAGGTAAAGTACAGATTGTGGAAACCACTGGAAAAGCAACATACAATGCTTTGTACTTTGATTCACTTCCGTACCTCTTAACACACCCAATCCTAAGTAATTTGTGAACTCAGATTATCTTATGTACCTCTTTAAATGCCCAATCTGAAGCAAAATATCAACACAGTCTTTGTATTGCTTTGTACAAATGCCACTCAGTTTTTCATAAAACATTCTGTCTGACAACAATTGATTTCTGTTATGTATTGTTAAGTAGCAATTATTATGACAGCACCAACTTTGTCGTCAGGCTATATGGTAATGGCGGAATCAGACGCAAAATGTTTCAATGCATTTCTTTCATCCCTTGTGCAGTTATTAAATATATGAGGTTTTGGACATGCCATAAGCTGTACAAAATGATATTCACACTTTCTTACAAATGTCAGCACTGTAAGACTTGATGTCAACCAGTATGTTGACCTTGGACAGACCAGAGCTGTTTCAACTTTAATGGGTACAACAGTGTCCAATCAGCTTGCATCAGTGTCCTCTTTAGTATAGCTAGACTTCAGGGTAATAATCTAGCAAACAGATGTAGATCCACCCCAATTGTAATGTGATCAATGGCTGTAGTATGGGCAGAACAAATGGCTCAGCAGGTTGCACACTCATCTCAGAGGCCAGAAGATTGAAAGGTTGTGGGTTCTAGCCCCACACTAGGCACTTGGGGTAAATTCTAGTACTGACACTGAGGTGCAGCATGAGGGGGATGCTGCACTCCTGAGGTATTGTCTTTCAGATGAGACATTAAACTGAGGTCCCGTCTGCCTGTTCTGGTGGTTGTTCAAGTGGACATTAAAGATCCCAAAGCACTTTTTTTATTTAAGATATACAAGAAGAAATATATTCAAAAAACAAATACACATAAATCATAATCAGCTTCTACTAAGTAAAGCAAAAAAAAAAGAAAAACAGCAAAAAAAATTGGTAGTCAACATATATACAAAATCTCATCCTACTAAAAATAGAGAGAAAAAAATCAGTCAATATGAAGTCATAAAAAGTGAAACATAGCATTACTGTAGATACTACAGTTGTGTGCACTTAATAACTTAAAGAGTTCCATACTTGAAACATACTCAGAAATTTAGAGATTTGGGCTTGTTAAGTATTAAACGATACCTCTCAGTCCTTTCATAAGGTATATTCAAAAGTTTTAAGGAAATTAAAGCTACCTTCAATGAATCAAGAGATCCTATCCTAACCAGTGGAAAGCGTCCCATCTTGTATGCCATAATGTTCTATTAACCAGTGCTTGTTCAGTTTGCTTGATATCCTGTAAATCTGTTTGAATGTTAAAAAGCAATCCCACTGGAGTAATCTGCTGTTGCTGCAATATCAGTTTGCACCTATATTGCCAAATCCAATAAAGAAAGCTGGCCATCAAAACCCAAATACTACTATCATATTTTGACCAGGCCAGAGGAATAAGTCCCTTATACAACATTTCTGGTGTTATCCCTCTAAAATCATTAATTCACTATTTTTCTGCTAACACATCCCAAAACTTTACTATATATGGGCAAGAAAAATACAAATGGTCAACTGTTTCTAATTCCATTGTGCAGGTTTCCCTAGGGCAATATCTTGTTGCCACCTCTTTATGTTTCTGATTATGTTTGACATTAATTTTCTCATGAACCCCCAACCAAACCACATACCATGTTTTGTTAGGGATACACTCCTCTGTTAGTGCTGTTTCTATAGCTAGTTGTTCCTGACTTGAAAGCTGTGCAAAAGGGTATTCTAAAAAAGGTTTTATTGTGACCAATTCATATATAACTTTCCTAGAGGCACCTAAGTCCTCCAGGATACTCACTTGCAATTTTTTTCACCAAATCAAAATGGCACGCCCAGCCCATATTCAATTTCTGCACCCTTTTGTTTTTATGCCGAAAGAGATTCACATTCCAGTTTTGTAAAATCTCTGTTAAGGAAGGTGTTGCCCATAACATTCACTGTGCACTAGCCTTCCTCAAAATAAGTACAATATTAGCATACAGAAAAATACTCCAAAAGAAAACCAACGGGTTCAGCATCCCTACCCCTCCTTCTTTCTTGTCCAAGTATGTGACAGGTCTCTTTATGGGGTTTAAATATCTGCCCCACAGACATGAGAAGAAACAATAATACACTGCAGTTTCTAACTGTTTAGGTATTGGGTACACATGACTGTGATGTAGGAAAACAGGTACTAAGAAAGTTTTAATGAGATAAACCCTTTTTTGCTTGCTCATGTGCTATCTGTTCCAATTGAACAAGTTTTTGGCCTTTCTCTATTTGAATCCCAGTTGTATTTTAACATATGTCCTTGCCCAAAGAAAATACTTATTATTTTCCATGGTTGGCTGTCAATTTTGATATCCTGAATGAAATCTTCTTGGACCCCCCATTCCTGTACTGGATACAGCTACAGTACTCTTCTGAGTATTTACTTCAGCACCAGAGATAGCTGATAGTGACTGCACCAGTTTACAGGCCCTTATACCTGATTCTTTATCATGCACTGTTAAAAGTAAGTCATCTGCATACACAATAGCTTTTATTTGGGGCTGTAACCTATACTGTGCACCCTGAATCTTAGGAGTTGAATACATTATTCTGACTATGGGATCAAGGGTTAAAATATACAATAATGGACTTGGGGGCATCCCTGCAGCACTCCTATCTTTATGTTGCATTACTGCCCCAGCCATTTATTGTCATTAGGTCTAACAAAGGCTTTAGCATAACATAGCTGAATCCACTGTATAAATTTTCCTGGAAAACCATATGATGCTAAACACTGCCACAAAAAAGCATGTGACACCCTGTCAAAGGCTTTAGTTTGATCTAAATTAAACAAGAGACCCACTTCTTCCTTTTGGACAGCCTTATCCATAATCTTTCTAATTAAAAATAGTGCATCTGTAATCTTCCTGCCTGGGACAGAACAAAACTGAGACTAATGCACTATGGACTCTAATGCTGCAGATAATCTTGTACTTAATAATTTGGGCGCAATTTTAAAATTGGTATTTAAGAGAGTTATCTGTCTCCGGATTTTGTTTTTAATTTATTTATTTATTTATTTAATGTCAGTTTCTGATTACTACCTTTGACTCTGGGACTCTTTTCCAAAGGTTCCATGTCAGTCAAACACAATACGGTAGGATACAATACAGGGCATAACCATACAAAAAGAAACACACAGTTGTTACAGCCGATTACAGTTAATGCCATAACTGCAAAAATATAATCACAGTTAAAAAACGAGGAATTCCAGAGTCAAAAAATTCAGGTTTCAGAGTACATTCGATCAGCATACTGCAAGTGTGGTTAAAAGTCATTGTGAACATGCTGGGAGACTGATAAGTTGGGAGGAATCCCAGTAGTTGGCGGAGTGATATGCAGCCAGAGGCTTTGTCATGGGTTGGATACAGGGGTAGTTTGGCCAGAGAAGGCTTTGTCAAGAGAACATGGGGCAGCGTGATTATGTGCTTTTTGCAGGGTGGGATGAGGCAAGGGGGGATTAGGATGGATTGGGAGAGAGGGAGTGCAGGGATTAGAGGGGGAGTAGAGTGAGGAAGCAAACAGTGAGGGGTTAAGGGAGGTGTCATCTTTGTATACAGAACAGTTAATAGCTCTTCGTACATTTGCTCGTCTAACTGAAATTCAGATAAAAAAGCTTGAAAAACTTGTAATAGTTCTTTCAGCATTAATTTCATCAAGGTTTTATAGATCTTACCCGGTAACCCATCTGAACCTGGTGTTACTCTTGGTTTAATGTGCGTAATAATAGTAGCCAGCTCAGAGGTAGAAATTGATTGTTATGTTTTTGAGGGCTACTGAGGTGTGGTAACTCCACTGCCTGCAATTTATATGAGAAAAATAGGGACTACATTGAGCTGGATCCACGTGTTGTTCTGTTATTTGTTTTCCCATTTCCTTTAGAATGGCACTATTGTGTGAAAGTAAAGTGCCAGCACTGTCCATAATTACAGTTATACTTCTTTTATGTAGTCTCATACAACAATCATCAAATGACTTAGTTTGATATTTAGTCCCCTGTATGCCAAACTTTTGTTCAGTTTCCAATGACTTCTGTCTGTTGTAGTGTAAAAGAAATATTTCCCTCTTAATAACCTCTATCTTTGTCACATAATTACCTTTGTGTTCTGCTTGCAAGGACACTAATTTAAGGAATTCATTCCTTAATTGAAAATAATAATTATTTTTTAAATAATGTTTATGTAATGCACCTGCTTTAAAAAAGGCTGTAATACAAAGTTTAGTATCTGTCCACCACTGTACTGGGGAATCATACAGGAAATAAAAAGATTGTCTGTCATTTATAAGTATGTCTAAATCCTGAAGACTTCAGTGTCTTGTAGGAGACTAGCATTCAGTCTCCATATGCCACAACCACTTACCTGCGGTGTTGACGTGGAAACACAAATACCTATTAAGGCATGGTCTGAGGTTTCCATAGGAACCGTCTCTGTATGGGAAAAAGGAAATAATTTGTAATAAACCAAAAGTCCATGCAGGTAGACAGAGACCCTTTAAAAAAAGTATGATCTGGTTTGTTCTTTAATGTAGCCTGTGCATCCTTTGATCCTGCTTGTTTTATTAAAGACTGAAATAATTTAGTGTTACTATAGGTTTTAATAGGGTTTATTGTTTTGTCTGACTTTGACAGATTGGTGTTAAAATCACCCCTGAATAAGACTTGCTAACTGGTGCATAAATATGGTTGTATCAATTTCAAAAAGTCTACTCTAAGAGCCTTCATTTGTGGAGCATACAAATTTATCACCCTGTATGCCTGGCCTTCAAAGCCTACATCAAGAATTGGTGCTGTTCCAGGGAAGACATCTATCATTTTGAGAACTGAAATGTCTGGATTGGCAAAACATACCCCTAAACCACTGCAAAAGGTCTTCACCTATAGATCAATGTGAATCACCTTTTAACCATTCATTTTGTACTGTAGAAATGTCAGATAATATACAGAGTATTGTGTCCTGTAACAAAAAAATATCATAAGTCATGCACTGTAGAAGAGGAAAATGTCATGACCCTTTTGACCTCCAATTTTATACTATTTAGCAAGCCTTAAAAGAGGTATAGAGTTATGTTTGAGGTAATCCTGATTTTTTATACTTGATCTGGTCACTCTTTTTAGTCTAGGAGATTTGTTTCTAGTAAAGGGTTGAACTGGTGCATCAATGGATATATCACTTAATGTGGACTGAATAGAAACATCCGAGTCAGCATCCTCCAATTTCTCACTCCAGTTCTGCAAAGCCTCATACTTATTGCCCAAAGAAGCCAGTTCTGGAGCGTGAGAGGTTTGTTTCAAAGTGCCTTTATGTTTTGTGCTTTTAGTAACTGTTTGGAATGTATCTGTGTCTTGTATAGGAACAGATGTTTCTGGTAAAGGGAGGAAGGGGGTGGAGGTGGTGGTGGGAGTATTATCCCTCCTGAGTCTGAGGAAATGTCATGAACCAATTGGGGTTGTATCTGTTGATCTGTAGCTACAGTAGTCGAAGTACAATTTGGCCGGGCTCATGACAAAACTTGGGGCTTACTCCCAGGTCTCTCTTGACTTGAGGAGTGAGTAGGCATAGGCTATGCAGGCCCTGAGCTTCTATAAGGCTTTTTTTGTGCTTGATGCAAATAAAAATCTTGTTCGGATGACTCTTCAGACTTGTCAGCTGCCCATGGGCAGGAACTAAAGAAGTGTTCATCATCACCTCATAAATTACAAATCAGGGGAACAGTTCACATATTAGCTGTGTGGCCCAATGTACCACATTGAAAACATTTAATTTGGTTGCAGTCAGTATTCAAATGAGAACGTGATCCAGACCTATAACAACTTTTAGGCTGCTCTGGGTAAAATAAGATTACCCAGTCCCTGCCCAAAAAGAAACACTTAGGCAGATGTTTAATTCCCTGTTTCATTTGTTTCAATTGTATTAGAAATATCCAACCACCTGTCCAGAATCCATTATCATCCATGATGGGGTTCGGTGTTCCATGGATGTTGCATTGTTTTTCTAGCAAAAAGAATATCAGCAGGAACGTCTGCCAGAACTAGACACATGGTGGATTCCCTGCAGGGGGAGGGCCTCAGACAACTGGTACAACAACCCACAAGAGACAGGGCTAGCCTAGATCTAGTACTGACTAACAGGGAAAGGATCACAAATTTCCAGGTTGAAGGTCACCTGGGGGCCAGTGACCATCACATGGTATGGTTCAATTTGGTCACTAGAACTAAATCATCCCATTCCAAGGCAAAAATATGGGACTTCAGAGGAGCTGACTTTGATAAGATGGCCAACAGAGTTAAGATAGCCCCTGGCAAAAAGAAATACAGGTGAGGGGGTACAGGCAAAGTGTGCAACATCCCATTATGTTAGAGAGGAAAGGAAGTGCAAAAGAAGAAGGAAACCACTTTGTTTATCAAAAACAGTAGCAGAAAAGGACAAAGCCAAAAGACTGGCCTTCAGGAAATATAAGAGAACTCAGCGGGATAAAACTAGGGAGGTATACCAAACTTCCCTAAGGGAAACAGGGAAAGCAGTAAGGCAGGCAAAGGCCCAAACTGAAGAAACACTAGCACAAAAAATAAAAGAGGGTGACAAGACTTTCTATAGATGCATTAATGAAAGGAGAAAGTCCAGAGGGGGTATTGCTAAGATCAAAGGAGATAGAGTCACGTGATGCTGAGGAAGAGATAGGACGTGTTCGTCTGAGCTCCTTTCCTTCACCGACCCAAAACAAAAAACACCCGATCATTTTTGCTTGTTAATGCTAGCAAATAAAAGATAAAGTAATCAGGGAACACAGAGTTGTTTTGAGAGCAAATGGAGACGGGCTTACCTCTAAATATGTCCAGTCAGCAATCAGCCGCGGAGGCCATAAAAGAATCGGATGCCAAACGCCCTCGCTGCAGCTCTTCTCCCCAATCATCTCCAGAGGAGCTCTCGTCCTCGCATATTTATTCGGAGCTCACGACTATCAAGGAGGCTCTGCTGAAATTAATTGAGGAGGTAGCTGATTTTAAACCAGCGCTCACGCAGCTAGCCCGAAGAGTAACCGACATGGAAGCTAGAGTAGCTTCGGTGGAGCGAAAACAGGATAAGATGGAGCCTGAGGTGGTGGAGATTAAAAGGAGCCTTTCCAAACTTGAGGACCGTTTGGACAACCTTGAGGGGAGAAATAGGAGGAACAATCTGGTGCTGTTGGGTCTTCCCAAGGGAGAAGAGGGCCCTAACACCATACAATTTCTGCAGAGGTTTCTGAAAAAGACTGTGGGACCTTCTCCCAATGGTTCAGAATTCATTATTGAACATGCACACAGATCACTTAGGGCTAAACCCTCCTCGGTTGACCCGTCTAGGCCGATCATCTTCAAATTACTGAATTATTTGGATCGGGAATTTATTCATAAGGAACCCAGGAAGTTATCAGCTATTCTCTGGGAGGTTAAAAAGTTGAGATTGGTACCAGACTTAACATTAAAAACTCACCAGTTACGCGCCTGATTCCGGCCTATAACATTGAAGCTGTGGGCTGTGGGCAGTGGGTGTTCACCATCACCTTCTATATCCTGCCCGATTAGAGGTTACCCTTGCAGAAGGAGCCAAGCATTTTGACTCAGTGGAAGAAGCTACGAAGACTCTGTGAAGAAGTTACCCCGACTTATTTCCTAAATGAGAAGGGAGTAGTGTATTCAACACTAGGGACTAAAGAGACAGTAGAAAAGTTATTCGAGATGAGATAGATTAGTATCATTCTGTTTAATCGTTCCAGTGCGGCTTTGTTTTAGTCTCCGGTTTGGCATGGAGCATAGAAGTTTAATACTGCCAAGGAACGCAAAACACGGTTTGGAAGCACCATTCTATGGCAGCTCAAAGTTTAATTTTCTTCTAATTACACCTAACGTTAATTTATGAGGGAGCTCCTGTATTACTTGTTGCTTAGTTTATCCACTAGATGGTGCCAAATGACTTTTTGTTAACAGACAACACGGTTATTGCCAAGGACATCAAGTTCAGACCAAAATGCTATCTTTGTCTTTCGCTTTTCAAGGATATGTTAAAAGAGTATAACTCAGTGGGTCAGATATTCAAAACTTTGCCCCGGGGCTAAATTAGCACTGCCCGGCAGGCAAACTTAGCCCTGAGCACAAAACGAGCCATATACAAAAGGAATAGCCCAGGGCAAACAGCTTCTGAATATAGCATGGGAATGAGGCTGGGCAAACCGGGCTGGGAGTGCAGGGCAAATTTAGCCCTAGAATAAGACAGCTCTGAATATGGCAACCAGGAAGTGCAAACCACAACAACAACACAGTGCACAGCGATGTGAAGGTAGGTAGAGATGAACTATGTGGCCATTGTGTATGCCAGCAAATGCGTGGACCCAGTACAGCTGCAGGCAGCAGCATATGTGAAAGTACAGTGTGCAAAACTGTAAAATATTCCCTGAACTGTTAGCGTGGGCGTTATCACGCTTGCGTGGGTTTAGCGCAGGGCTAAACCGTTAGCCCAGTGCAAGCACATTTGCCTGGCACTAAACTTTGCCATATTCAAAAGTGACATGCAAATGAGCCTACTTAGGTAGTCTGTGGGCAAACATCCAGATTAGCATCTCATTATGCCCTGATTTGCATGCAGTTTGCACTGGGCAAACGTGTTAACGCTGCGCAAACAGCTTGGGGAATATTATACAGTTTTGAACACTACTTCCACATGTGCTGCTGCCTGCAGCTGTACTGGGACAATACAGCATAGGCACAGATGGTGGTGGTGCTGCATGCAACTGTAACATTGTAGGTCATGCTGCAGTGCACAGCAGAAACTACAGTAGCAAGGGGTCCAGTAGTGTGTGGATACAACAATGCCTATGGTGTGTAGGGCAGTGATGTTGACTGCACTATACACAGTGAGAGGCCCAACCTGCAGGTGTTTACTGACAGTGGACATTACTGTTATGCTGTTGTGTGACCCACAGATGCTGCACCTGTGGCATGGGATGCTCACAGTGACATGTACATTTCTGGCTTTGTGTGCTGTGGCAGTTGTACAGCTGTGTGGTATGTGGCCGGGGGGGCATATATTATCCGAAAGGCACACTGGTGTTGGGGTATTCCCAGTACTGGCCCATGTGCACTGCATGATGTGTCCCAGCCTTGTGGCCACACCTAGTCTGTGGCACAGCCTCGCCACCCATACATGCTCCCCTCAACATCCTCCATGCCCACAGTGCTGCATGTGTGTGCTGGCATTTGTTGTTGTCCACAGAAGTGTGGTCCGCAGGTGTGTGCTGTATGGCCACACTGCCATGCTGTCCACTGGTGGCAGGGTCACCACTTACTGCCTGGCATGGCTGGGACTTGTGGCAGATGATGGCATCATTGTGTTGCCATCAGTTAGCAGCATGCTTCCTCTATGTTTGGCTTTATCTATGTGTCATATTTGCTTGTTAGGGTCATGCAAAACCTGCGCTAAACCCGCACAAACACCGCACAAAGCCATAGTGTAGCGCAAAGCTGATTGCCCAGGGTTAAGACAAGTTTTTTCTGGGCGTTAATGTGCCCCGTGCTGTGTTCAGCGCTAAGTCGCCATGAAACTACTTAGCGGTGCTAGTCACTGAATATAGCATTGCGTCTGTATTCATGTCAGTTTGCCCCTTGCATACATTATAATTTTGCCCAGCGCTAATGCAGTTTGCCCACGCTATTTGGCCTTTTGAATATAGCAGACTCGCGCTAATCCCGCGCTAAACCTGCGCAAAAGGTTTTTACCCGGCGCAAAGTTTTGAATATCTGGCCCGGTGTTGTATATAGTTTAATGATTTTACCAGTTGGAAGCGAATTAGTTATTAAATTTCTCAGATTATAAGGGAAGCTAGGCAGTGAGCACATGGGATAAAAGAGACAGTAAGATAGATGAGTCTGAGTTGAGACAGCCCAGTAACATGCTGTCTAGTCGTTCCTGCACTTTTTTCTTTATTTTTTTTTCTTTCTTTGTCTGGCAAAGAGCACAGAAGTTTAGTAATGCCTAGGAACATCAACTATAGTCTAGGAGGCAACATTTTATGATAGTTTAAAATGTATCTTCTTCCTAACTTTAGAACATCAATCTGGGAGGAATTCCTGTGTTATTTTCATTAGAGGGTCCTAAAGTGATATTTACTAATAGGCAACTCAGTCATTGTCAATGACACTAAGTTTATATTATAATACTGCCTTCTTCCTGTCTTTTGGGGATAAGTTAATAGATTACTGTCTAAAGCTGTACACAGTTCAGTGATCATCCTAGCTGAAAAGTGGGTTAGTTCACTAATTCTTTTTTTGGCATTTAATAGGGGAAGTTAGACATATAGGATATGATAAGTTACTGAATTTGTTACTACTCCCACACTTGGGGGGGGGGGGTGTTCTACACTAGTTGGAAGAAAGAGGGTGTGAAAGTAGTTTATCTCTGTGCTTTTTTTAATAGGTAGGTTGGTGATTGGACGTTGCTCTCCCTTTGAGAGTATCACGGTCCAGGATTTAGGGAGTGGACTTAGGGCCCAAGTGAAGAGGATTGTACATAGTTTAAGTGGTTTTTTTTATCTATTTTTAGCTTTAGTTCATTTAGGGGATAAAATGGGAGTAGTTTTTCCTTTTTTGGGGGAAGGGAAGTGGTGGTGGCAGCACAGCCCTTCAAAACATCTGCACTACGTGGTACAACCATTCAATAATCTATGGTTAACACTCTGAATATACTTTCTTGGAATATTAATGGGGGGAAAAGATAATAGAAAGAAATATGTTATATTAAACCAGCTTGCTAAATTCGACCCCATGATAGTGTTCCTTCAAGAAACACACATGCTTTCAGAACAGTTGAAGTTCTTTAAAAAGTGCTGGGTGGGGCAGGTTTTCGGAGTGGGGTTCAGCCCTGGTAAGCGGGGCGTGGCCCTGCTGATAGCAAAAAGATTAGCCTTTACTTCAGTGGATACTGTTAGTGATCCGGAGGGAAGGTTTATCTTTATTTTTGGTAAACTGGGGAACTCTGATATAGTATTGGGGTCTATTTATGGGCCCAATGTAGAAACCCCTTCCTTTTTTACCCACCGAGCCTCAGTTTTGGCTCCCTTTCTCTAATACCCTATTATAATTGGAGGTGATTGGAATTTAGTTCAGGCAAGTGACTTGGATCGTACATACCTTAGAGGGGCGGGATTATCTTCAGCTCAGAAGGCCTTAGGGGAATTTATTTCCTCACTAGGTCTCATAGATCCATGGAGTTTATTTAACCCTTCAGCTAGAGATTTTACTTTTTACTCCCCAGTGCACAAAAGCTATTCTCGCATTGATTACTTTCTAGTTAGTCATCAGTTAATCCCCTGTATCATTGACCCAAAAATACTTGCCCAAGTAATTTCTGACCATTCCTTAATTGCAGTCCAATTAGAGTTAGCCAACGTTCCTATTAGGTCCCATACGTGGTCGATAAACAATACTTTGTTAAAGGATAAACAAATAATATCTAGATTTCAACAATTCTTGCCGGACTCCATTCAGGTTAATTATAACTCAGTTCCTGTGGTGGACCTGGTCTGGGCAACTTTAAAAGCTACATGGAGGGGGGGATCTTATACGTACTGCTACAGTATTAAAAAGGAAAAAATTAAACCAAACCAATATATGTCTGCAGAGAATTAGAAATTTGGAAATTAAAGGAGTGGACAACCTATCGTTTCTAGAAAAAACAAGAACTTATTGGGCTAAGAGCATATTATGCAGGTACTTTATTGGAGAAAGTAGAGAGATCTGCTTCCTTATTAAAAGCTTCTTATATCGGCCAGGGCAGCAAAGCGAATAAATTACTAGCTTGGCAAATAAAGCAACGGTCAGCCTCGAAATGGATTGCAGCCATTAAACACCCACAATCGGGCTCCTTGGTGTCTAACCCACCTGAGATGTTAACTCTCTTTAGAGAGTATTATCAAGCATCATACTCCCCTTATTTTTTATTGGGCGCCCAGCATGAAGCAATGTCAGCCTTTATAACTACAGCAGACTTGCCTACCCTATCGGGAGATAACCAGATCCATCTAACAGCTCCAATCACTGTTGAAGAAATCTCGGCAGTGATTGATTCTTTAAAACCAAACAAGGCGCTGGGCCCAGATGGCTTTACAGGTCTGTTCTATAAAACTTTTAAAAGGTATCTCCTTCCCCTGTTGTTACAGCTCTATACTTACTGGAGATCCTTCCCAGTAAAGGACCAGTCACTATTTGATGCAAGAATAATTCTCCTTCCCAAACCAGGGAAGGATCCTATTGTGATCAGCAATTATTGTCCTATTTCCCTGCTTAACACTGACGTTAAAATCTACGCCAAAATTTTGGCAAACAGGCTTGCGGGAGTATGGAAGTATCTGATAGGCCCTGAACAGGCACGGTTTGTGGCAGGACGTACCTCATCAGACCATTTTAGGAAACTACTTCACTTGGTTTCTGCAACCAGAGACCCCAAGCTTGAAGCTGTCTTGGTGTCCCTGGATGCAGAAAAAGCATTTGATAGCGTGGAGTGGATGTACTTGTTTGAGGTCCTTTCCAAATTTGGTATTCCACAGTCCTTTATTGATCAAATTCGAGTTTTGTATTGTTGTCCATCAGCAAGGTTACTGTGTAATAATCATCTTTCGGATCCCTTTCCACTTTGTTGAGGCACGCGGCAGGGATGACCTCTTTCTCCCTACTTGTTTAACTTGTATGTAGAGCCTTTAGCTAGAGTTCTCAACTTAGTAAAGGGGATAAGGGGCATGCAATCCGAACATTTGGAACTTAAGTTATCTCTGTTCGCAGACAATTTACTTCTGCATATTTCCAATAGTAGACAATCCCTCCCTCGTGCTCTTCAAGTTATATTACAATTTAATGAGTTTTCAGGATATAAGCTCAATAAAATAAAACTATGTTATATCCCATATCCACTCTAGTTACGAGGGATCAAATTGAAAGTATGGGTCTCCAATGGGAAAAAAGAATATCTAACCTAAATAGGTATAAAAATTTCTAAAGATACTAGTAAATTTAAGGGACTTAATTTGGACCCCTTGATAAAAATGACAAGGGAAGATTTGGCCAGGTGGAAAAAGTTGCCGTTATCCTTTTGGGGGCGGTCAAATGTTTTGAAAATGTCAATTTTGCCCAGTTTTTTACTCCCGTAATAATCTTAATATTTACCTTTCTAAATCCTTTCTTTTTTTTTTGCCCCTCCTCCACACAGATTTTCCGCCGGTCACGGATCCCCTGCTCGCATCCCCTTGAGCCGCGCTCCCAGTACCCCTAGCTTGCCCCCAGGGTTAAGCGGGACGTGGCACCCCTGCCCTTAGGGTGCCATGAATGTTGTAATAGTCTGGGAGCCGTGCTTTTTGGGGGAGCCCATTGCAGCCCGAGGGACGGGCATCATAGAGGCGTCAGAGGTGGGTGGAGTTTTTCCCCCTTTAAGGGGGGGCAGGAGCGTGCAATGACGCCAGCGTCTGCCCCGCCCCCATCTGAAATCAGGCCCCGAGTGCTTGGGGTTCTCCCGGTCTCCACCAGGAGTCCACCGTGCACCGGCAACTCACCACACCTTCCCCCCGAATAAGGAGAGCAGTCGTGAGATGCTCGATCCTTCTCCCACGGCTGGTCCTCCAGCGACCCGAGTCCGTTCCCGAACCCGGGTCACCGGTGTCGCAAGCGGAAATCCAACCACTGCGCTGGCAGGCCAGCTATTTTCTAAATCCTTCTTTTTGTCTCGCCAGAGAATATACACAGATTTTCTCTGGAATGGGAAGGCTCTGCGAAGGGCTTATGGGAAGCTTACTCACCCTAGGGCATTGAGGGGCCTACAATTACCAGATTTTTATGTTTATTATTTGGTAATTAATGCTAACAGATTTTTTGCACTGGTTTACTCCCAAGGCAAATGTCTCGGAGAGCCCCGCGTGGTTACAATTGGATAATCAGCAAGCAAATTCCTGCAATCTTGCCTTGGCAGCATTGTTGTACAACCCATGGTCAAATATTCCATTAAAGCTCAGAGACTCTTCATTCAGGTGGGATGTGAGAGCCCTACAACAATTATGTACCCTGCTTTGGATCCACCCTATAAATGATCTGAGGCAACCTTTGTTAAATAACCCAAACTTAAAAATAGCCAAGAATACTTTTAAAACCCAACTCTGGGGATCCTATCATGATTTATGTCTAAAAGACTTAATTTTGGGGATCTCACTTGAATCTATTTCTACTTTACAAAATAAGTTTAATATTCCATCTAAATTATGGTTTCAATTAATGCAAATACGCCATTGCATTAAACATTTTTTGGGCAAAACACCATGGTCGGATTATGCAGGGAAAGTCTTAACTACCCTTTGGGAATTGACCAAAGGTCAAAAATCAATTGCCAAATTGTATAAGGGAATCTTAAGTCAGGCCTGGGTGAATACCTCCCCTATAGTCTATTATTGGAAAAATAATTATACCAAGAATTTTTCTGATAAAATATGGAAAACAGTCTGGACTGACAATTTTGTTCTAATTAAGCAAGACCGATTGAGAAACATTCAATTTAACATTCTACACAATATATATTATTCGCCTAGTAAATTATATCAGATGGGCAGGTTGTCCTCTGCGGAATGTAAGGATTATGGATCTGACTTTACTACATTATACCATAAACTTTGGTCATGCCCCAAGATCGCAAAATTTTGGGACACGATCAAAAGGAGCATAACACCATTTCTTAGAATTGCTTCCTACTCTGAGGAGGACACCTGCCTTTTAGGCATGTATTCATCTATTCCTACTTTTTTCAAAAAGTTCAATTAGCTTTGGTTGCCACGGTTACAAAGTTGATAATTCTAAGACATTGGAAAGAGGAATGGGAATCCTCTTTTGGAGAATGGTGGGCAGAATTTCTTACTTCTTTAAATGCAGAAAGATGTGTGGCTAGGTTCTCTTACTCTGGGGAGAAATTCCAGGAATGTTGGGGAGAGTGTTTCTCAATCCTTAAAGATAAATTTGGATATTGAACTAGCTCCCATCTGATTCTCCCTTTCCTTTTTACAATGTCCATGATCCCCTCATATTTTTGTTCTGCCATGGGTTTTTCCTTTAGGTTGTATTCCCATCATTATGCTTACGTTTGGGTGTTATGGTATCTTCTTTTTTTATTTATTTCCCCCTTTCTTCTATTTTGGTTTATTTCTTTTTTAGAGGGTTGTGCCAAAAATCCTTAAAAGGGTCTAACATGTTATACTGTTATCCTATCATGTGTAATTGGGCCAAAGGAAGGTGTGGGTGCTGCAGGGTGGGACGGGGATGAGTTGGTATATAGAATTTTTTTAGTCTTTGTTATCTTTTTTGTCTCCTGTTTTTTATTTTTTTGTTAGTTATGGTTACCGGACATTTAAAATGTATGTGCTTATTTAGTCTCAAGGTGGAAATTGTTCTTTTTTTTGTATATGATAAAACCTATATTAAAAAAATAAAGTTATTTTCAAAAAAAAAAGATCAAAGGAGATAAGGGGTCGTGTGAGGAGGAGGACCATGTAAAAGCATCTATCCTAAATAGATACTTCTGCTCAGTATTTACCGAAGAGAAGGTAGGGCAGGGCCCACAGCTCAGCACCATGGACAAGGGGGGGGGGAGTGTGCACTAGTCCCTTCACAAAAGAAAGAGTCCTAGAAGAGCTCAATAAGCTCAGGGTGGACATGGCAATGGGACCTGATGGCATACATCCCAGGGTACTAAAGGAGCTAAGGGTGGAACTAGCAGAGCCATTATCAGAACTGTTTAGTGAGTCTCTGAGCACAGGCGAGGTCCCAGAAGACTGGAGAAGGGCTCATGTGATCCTGCTCCACAAGAGTGGTAGTAGGGAGGAGGCAGGGAACTACAGACCAGTCAGTCTTACCTCAGTAGTTGGCAACATTATGGAGGCACTCCTTAAGGAAAGGATCGTGCAACACCTGGAATCCATAGGAGCACAGGATACAAGACAGCATGGGTTTACAAAAGGAAGGTCCTGTCAAACTAATCTCATAGATTTCTTTGACTGGGTAACCAGAGTGGTGGACCAAGGGGGAGCAGTTGATGTTGCCTACCTTGACTTCAGCAAAGCTTTTGATACTGTTCCACATAGAAGATTGATTAATAAGCTGGGTAGGCTCGGGGTGGGTCAGAAGTTGGTCAACTGGGTGGCAAACTGGTTGACAGGCAGAAAACAGAGAGTGGTGGTAAACGGTATATAGTCAGAAGAGATGCAAGTCACAAGTGGGGTACCTCAGAGGTCAATCCTGGGGCCAGTCCTCTTCAATATCTTCATCAGTGACATTGCAGATGGACTGAAGGGCAAAGTTGGTCTGTTTGCAGATGACACCAAGATCTGCAACAGAGTAGATGATCCAGATGGGGTGGGCAGAATGAAAAGAGATCTGGATAAACTAGTAAAATGGTCAGAAGAGTGGCAACTGGGGTCTAATGCAAAGAAGTGCAAAATCATGCACATAGGGAGGAGAAACCTTGAAGCCACCTATAGGTTGGGAGGGGAGTTGCTGGCAGTCACAAGGGAAGAAAGAGACTTGGGCATCATCATCACTGATGACCTGAAATCATCCAAGCAGAACACTAAAGCAGTAGGTAAGGCTAGGGGGATGTTGAGGTGTATTAGTAGGGGTATCATAAGTCAGAAGAGGGAGTTAACAATCCCTCTTTACAAGACACTGGTTAGGCCCCATCTGGAGTACTGCATGCAGTACTGGAGGCCACACCGTCACAAGGACATTAACCAAATTGAGGCAGTCCAGAGAAGGTCAACCAAAATGGTGCAGGGACTGCATCAGAAAACATATGAGGACAGATTAATGGAGCCCAATATTTATACCCTAGAGCAAAGGAGGGAGACAGGTGATATGATCGAAACATTCAAATACCTTAAAGGCATTAACAAGGTGAAAGAGTCTAACATGTTTCAATATAAGAAAAATAGCTGGACAAGGGGACACAGCATGAGATTAGTGGGAGACCGATTAAGGGGTAATGTGAGGAAGTTCTTTTTCACAGAAAGGGTGGTGGATGCATGGAACGGCCTACCTCAGGAAGTGGTGGATATGAATACAGTGCAGGGCTTCAAATAGGCGTGGGATAGGCATAAGGGAGCAATACAGATGAGTATGAATAGATAGGCCATTGGCAGAGCAAAGCCCGATGACACATTTATAAGGTAGAAAAAGAAATGGGCAGACTAGATGGGCCTTGCGGTCCTTATCTGCCATCAATCTCTATGTTTTTATGTTTCTATGATGTCGATTATGTTCACCCACTCATTTCTAAATAGGATGGTAACAGTTTTAACAGTAGTCTTAATAATGGGAATTGCCACAAAATCTTGCCATGAGGGGGTGCACTTGACTACATAGTAAAGTCTCCAAAATTTATCTAACAGGGCTGCAGTACAAAAACTGACATCAAAATTACTGTCTGCAGGTGTATGTATGTAAGAAGGTGTAAACCTCCACTGGGGTAAAGTGCATTGAGTCTTTTGTAAGGGCTTTACCCAGAAAATCCCTGCCTGGAACCTGGCCAAGACCACCTTTATATTGCAATTGCAGTACAAAGCGATGCTTAGCAGCTTCCACTGGCCGCTTAAACAAGCTGGCATAGCTGGATTTAATTTGCTGGACAGTCTTCTGCTCTCTGAGTGGAGCCCCCTCCCCATTTTCCAAGTCATTTCCCATTAAAAGAAAATTCTCTGTATCTACAGTTTGCGTTCCTGTATTAGTGTCCCCATCATCTTCTGCTAAGGGAAGGATTGAATCCTTTGCTACGGTAGATGTCTTGCCTGGACTGCTCTCCCACCTTGCTTGTGATCTGCTGTTTGTGGCATCTAGAGCAGCTGCATTCTCAGATGCCTTATCTTCCTGATGTGCAGCTGCAGCAGCTGCAACCACTAGCAGCACTTCACCTTGTGCCGGCTGAGACTAAATGATCAGTTTTATTTGCTGCTAATTTTCTCTGTTCAGAAGTGCTTGGAATTGAAATACTGGGGTCCGGGATCCACTGGCCATGATCAAAATTTGCTCATCGTAGAAGTCTAACTGGCATCTGACTGACACGGTGCCTCACCTGGTTCATCGGTATGTTTTGGTAAGTCTTTAGGGAGTTCTAACATGATTCATTTCCCTGCAGTGTTTGATGGACTGACTATGGAATGCTTCCTTTTCTGTTCCTCCTCTAATTTTAATTTATGAGCAGAATATTCTTTTTCTGCCTTAGTCATCATGTCCAGCAGTTGTTTCTTTTTGCTTTCCAGTTCCAGCTGTAATCTTGCTTCTTCTTCCGAAAAACCATCCGGAATCTCCATCTCAGACACATAAGATTCAGAATTCTCCATATCTGTACTTGCCGGTCCAGCTTCTTCAGCATGGGCCATGTCCTTAGAAGTATCCCTATCCCCAGGTTCAAGTTCAGGGCTACAAAAGACCATGTCCTGCACCTCCAATGAGGCATAACCTCCACCTTCTGCTGCGTGTTTAGAACTGGGATCCTCCATCCTCCGACAGAGAGATTGCTCCCCTTGCAGGAAAGTAGGTAATAACTGATAAGGGGGCTGTGGCAGGGGTCCCTAGTGGATAGCTCATTCAATTTCTTTCCCCATTCCAACTTGAATGATTCTGGAAAAGTGCATTTTGTGCTTAATGCACCTGGAAACCTGTCATGGTAGAGTCCCTGCCTCAGCACTTTCCCCCCAATGAGTCTAGCCCTCCTCTATGACTACACTCTTTAGCACTTAAGACAAAAGAGCTGCTGCCCATCAAGTTCTCACCTCCTTGCATATAGTATTAGTTAATTATTTTACAGGCTATAACATCCTCTGTTCCCTACCTGATTTGCTATATATCCTGTAGACTCTCAAGTTGTTCACTTAAACTTCTTGTCAACCTAGCCTGCTATAAACTAGGTATCTATATACTGTATTTTTACTTATGTCATCCCTATTATTGCAATTATGTAACCTCTGTAACCTGATGTACTCATGTTTTTCTAAGGCATGGAACCTCCTTGTATCTGTTTATGTACTTGTAACCGTTGTAAATGATGTTATGTTCATGTATTACTGTGAATGCCCTTTGGGGTAACCATTGCCTCAGTGCTTGCGCACAGAGGTTCTTTGTCGTTTTAAATGTAGCCTATTTCATTATGAAAAGTGAAATGCTCAGGCTAGGTAATGCAAAATGATGTTCCCATGCTACCTTGAGAACTTGCCCAGGGATGAATATGCTTGTGAAGTAAATAAATTCAGTGCTAAGTGTTCAGCACCTGCATTATGCATATGTGAGGGGGGGTGGAGACAGAGAGACAGAGACAGGGTCAGAAATAAAGACAGAAAGAGTATGAAGCAGATATCTACTTTACAGGTAGCACATCTACTTGAATTAATGCAACTAGCTGTGAAATTTGTTTTTACTGAACTGGGCATCTTAATCACAAAATATTTCAGACGTAGTTTGATTTAGAGAGACGTGTTCTTTCATCAAAATGTCTGTCTTAGTTAAAGAAAACCTTTTTTAGTTACACTGACTATTTGATAGTGCAGTATTTGATAGTACAGTACATAAAGGCCTTCAAACTGACATGCTTATGGTAGTGTGGAGAGCCTGCAATGAATTGTGGCATGGGGGCCTTTGTCTATGGCCACTGACCCCTCTGACACCTTAGCCAGTGGATCAGTGAAGTAGGCAGGGTTAGTCCCGCTAGGGGAGGGCCAAGTAGACAGGTAGGGTCTTTAGGAAGGCCACATGTTTGGATAAGGCACTGGGGATTGCTATGGTCTGTATGTGCTCCCTTTTTCATTTGAGTAACAGTTTTTAAAGGCAATACAGTTTATTTTTTGTACTTTCTGTAAAATTGCTTTGCAAGCTTTTTTTTTGTGCAGCCTATCTTTTACACTCAGGTTTCCTAGAAGGCAGAGGGCTTGTTGCTGGGGGGGGAGCAAAGGGGGTATTTATCCTGGTGCACAGCCACACTAACCCTTATTGATTCTCCACTCCAGATGGAATTGGACTCCCAGCAGCAGCAAGATCATCCAGCAACAGGCTTTGTTTCCCAGTGGTAAGTGATAAGTGTTTGGCCAACAGGCTTTGCTTTTATATCATGGGGCAGTATGAGCAGCAGTTGCACAAGTGTACGAATTGCTGGTTGGACAGGTTTGATTTGGCTGCTGTGCCTTGGGAAGAGAACAGATTCTGTTAAGGGAGTGGGGATGAGGTGAAGGATTTTCACAGATTCTCTCCTATTATGGGGTGACCCAGTAGACTGGGATACCCAAAGTGGGATAAGGGCTGAATGACAGTTCCCTGTGATTTTTGTCATGTGAGGTGGCAGTATGGGATGATGCTCTGTTGGGCTGCTGGCAGTTGCATGGCAGGCAGCCATGGGGAGCTTGGGTAGGAGCTGCAGTTGGTCTGATTTAAGAAAAAGAAGGAAAGAATGGAAAAAACAAGAAGAGGAACAAACACCTTCAGACAGCAGTCACTGATGGCCACTTGGTTGCAACCGGAAGTCTCTGAGAAAGCTTCAGAATCCTCACTATGCATCTCCCCACCTCCCTACCTCCAGCCTCAACAGCAAGCTAGATGGAACTTGTGCAGCTTACCTGGGGAATGGTGGTGCATGGTGAGCTATCTCTTCCATCATTGTTATGCTGGTGATGCTGGGGAGGGTTGGGAGGTTGATTGTGAGAGTAACAATGTGGACCAGCATGCAGTCAGCATGACTGAGTTGACTGCATGGGTCGGTAGCATGCCGCAAAGTTGGAACATTCAGGCCACCACATAACAGTGGCTTGAGGATCCCAGGCTGCTGCTTAAAAAATGGCCACTTTTTTGCTGGCCACTGGGCCACCAAACCAGGATCAATGTAGTCCATTAGGGGCATGTCAATTGGGTGCTGCATGTGGGTGCAGAAGTTAGAGGTGGAATTATTTTTGCTGCTGGCTATCTCCCTTTTTTGATAAGCATGTGGGGATTTAGTAAGTAGGATGGGTTTGACAGGCAAGGGGGAGAAGCAACTTAAAGGGGAGCAATGCAAAGTTCCTTATCCTTGTTTCATTTTAATGGCTGAGGTATTACTATAGTAGATGTTTCTGACTTTAAGAAGACTGGTTGTGGGTAGCAGGCGACCATTTGTGGAGGCCTCAGCATGAGTGGATGGATGAAGTGCATGTGCATTGTGATCTGGTCACATTCGTGGCATACAGTGGTTCAGTGAATTTTGACAATCAATGTAGCTCAATAGGGGATCACATGGGCATAACTGCGTGTAAATTTTCCTTACATTGCTGACTCTACCCAGATGGTAATTTGTCAGCAGTTCAGCCATGTGGGACACTTGTTTGCATTACTATGCATGAAGGAAAGTGTGGCTATGCACACCATGATATGGCCACCGTCTTGGGTTGGGCAGCTGCATGAACATGTTGACTGTGGCTGCCCTGGCAAACTGGTGGGTCTTGACCCAACACATTCATGGAGCCATCCAAGCCAAGATGCAACTCAGCATTTTGATCGCAGTACTGTCATACCTTGTTTTGATTATCTTGAGCAATCAGTGACAGTGTTGGGTGTTCAGTCATGCTTAGGACATGTGCAAAGAGGGAGGAATGAATCTAGCAGTACTGCACATGTGCAGTGTTATGTGCATATGCATGGCATTTCAGTGCAAGAAGGGCAGCCACACAAGTGAATAATGGGATCCTGGGAAAAGAAAATTATGTTTTATTCAGGCCATAGGTGCATGGATAGGAAGAGGGGATGCTCATCGCTGATTTTGCAGACTGGTTGACATGGCCAGCCTTCTAGCGCAGAGGTAGATCTGCTGTATCTGGTGCTGATGATCTTGGTTGGAAGCAAACTCAGCATGTCAGAGGGTTGGTTAGGGGGGAGGATGATTGAACATCTGTAGGACTGCTATCCTCCTCTGGGGATGGATGGCTGCTGCTCCTGGTGTATATTTGAGCCTTAGCAGAAGCTGAGGGTTGGGAAGACAGAGGCAGTAAACTAGGGGTGGAAGGAGCAGTGGTCGCTTATGTCCTGTATGTGAGAGCTCTCTAGGCATGTCTAGGTGGCATTCAACATCCACAATTCCTGGGGAACATAACAGAAGGGTAAAATCTTGACTGACCACCATAACGGGACCAATACCTTGCAGCCTCTGCATGCCATTCTGTGGTGTGCCTCCTGTCTGAGGATCCATTTTATGGCTGAGGGGTAAGCAATGGGGAAGATGGGGGCTAGATGAGAAATCCATATGGGGCTGGGCTGATGGGGCCAGGGTGATCGGTTCGTGATGTTGGAGCCAGCTTGGGGTGATATAAACAGCACTAACTGAAAAAAAAATAAATAAAAATTATCAGGATCACTAGCTAATTTCTTAATGCTGCACAGATCCATATGCTTAAAATTGCCTTTCTTGATTTTTTCAATTCACTCAACCAGAGGTGTTCTAGTATAGCGAGGACGATTATATAAAATGGAGGGAGCACTAGTAAGAAACCCGGCTGCTGCAGTAAAGCTCTCCCCTCAACCAACCCAGGTTTGATGGTCAGTTCACTGATATATATTATATATATATATATATATATATATATGTATATGTATATGTATATGTATATATTCTATGCAAAAACTTCATTAATGCATCATTTAGGGTTAAAAGACAAAAACTAAGGAAATGAAACTTTTAGGGTTGACCCCCCTGGACCTGCCCATCATCCCTAGATTGATAGCTGATGGGGTTGGTTCTTGGGGTTGTGAGGCCTAAATCTCGCCCCATTCCATATGTAATCATATTCACAAGCCACAGAAAAGAAGAATGGGGTGAGATTTAGGCCGCACAACCCCAAGAACACTGCGTCACACAATATCTCCACAGAAAATGTGTTGTCTGACAAATAGACACTATAATTCACATCTACAGGACATGCCGTCAACATCCTCCAAATTTCAAGTAAAAAGACCAAACCGTTTCCAAGATATTTAAAGTTAAAGATTATTAAAATTGACCTATCTGTTGCATTAAAATCTGGCCATCTTGTCCCTCCCTTGAGATCAAAGATCATGATCAAAGAATCTTGCAATTGAAGAATTTGCAGGCTTGCGATCAAAGAATTTGCAGGCTCATGATCAAAGAATAAAACATGGTGAAATTCAAATTTTAAACATAAATGCATGAAACCACTTGCATGATTCGATAAAATGAAGCCCCCTGAGCAAAATCCACCCTCATTTGTGTTCATAACCCACTGCTGAGCTGAGAAAGTTGCTTTTTTCAACTGGCCATCTTGTCCCTCCCTCAGGATCAAAGAATCTCGCGATCAAAGAATTTGCAGGCTCACGATCAAAGATCATTAGCAAGTCGCAATCAAGGAATAAAAATGTGTGAAACTCTATTTTTTGACTATTTTGAACAAAACCAAAGGCATGGCTCGATAGAGCGAAGCCCCCTGAGCAAAAACCATCCAAGTTTTACTTCAGGAGTCACTCCTGAGCCGAGATATTTGAGTTATTCCGACCGTAACCTTAAAACAAGATGGTGTCTGTCGCGATCAAAGAATTCTTGGGGTCAAAGATTCTTTGAAAGCGAGACTACAAATTATTTGATTGTGAGGAGGGACCAGATGTCCAAAACCCCATTCTTTGTTCGCAAAACAACCATTTTCCTGTTGACTTATAATGGGAACTTAAAACTGCAATAACTTTTGAATGGATTAATATTTTTTCACCAAACAAAAAGCAGCATGTTCATTGACCAAAGCTCTTTCAGACGAGCCAACTCACAGAGTTGCACACCACATGATGGCCACGCAGCACCATGGACAAAATCCCCAAAACTGCCCACATAACTGGCAAAAAGTGCATTTTTCAGCATTTTGGTGTGCAAAAACCATAAGTCTGACTGAAATGAAATATGGAAAATCCAGATCAAGAGACCTACCATGCCCCAACATGCATATCAAATTTCATGCAAATCCATTGAACGGGTCCAAAGTTATTAACGCGCAAAATTTTGAGTTTAACATAGAAGTGGCTTCAGAACCCTAAATATAGGGCGTGACTGCACCCCTATTATATATACACTTATATATATATAAATATATATATATATATGTGTGTGTGTATATATATATATATATATATATATATATATATACATATATATATTATACTGGTGCGGTTGCACCAGTAGTTAGGATGAAAGTGCACTTCTATGTTAAAGTCCAAACTTTGAAGCTTAATAACATTGAAGACTTTCAAACAGATTTGCATGAAGTCTGGCATACTTAATCTCTCACATGGGGTCTCTTGACCTGCCAAATTTTGTGGGAATCCATTGAGGGGTTTCTGAGATATAAAGTGTTGAAAAAACAGAAAACTCTGTGTTTTTTGACATTTCTTTCTATGGCTAGATCTCAGAAATGGCTTTCTTTTGTGGGCTGAAATTTTCAGAGTAGAAAGCCTTTGGATCACAGGTGTGCTCTGGGAAGATTTGATAAAAAAATATTAATCCATTCAAACGTTATGACATTTTAAATTTTCCCATTATTTCCTATGGGAAAATTGATGGGCACAAAAAATACTTTTTTCGCACAATACAGTACTGTGTGCAAAATACCAGCTTCTTTTCACAAAGATAGCTGGTACTGTGTGCACAGTTCACAGAGGTCTGATCGACTGAACTGTGTTGCGTCCATCATCTTATTTGCTGCTTAGCGAGGATACTGAAGTACCGAATGTTTTGAAAAACAAACAAACATCAGAACACAGCTAAAGAGGTGTTTCCTGGTGTTTTTTGTTTTCAGCTGGACCCAAACAAGTTTTTTTTGTTGGGTGCTAGCTTATACAGAGAATGGCTTGTAGGCCATTCTCTGTATGAGAAGAGTGGTATTTTCTTGACTTCTGCAGCCGAAGGTGGAACTCGTGCTGCTGGCTGCAGAGTCAAGGAAGACCCACTTTGTTCGCACCAACATGAGGTGCCCAATCCCTGTGTTGGTATGTATCCCCTGCAGACACACACTTATTTGGCACACTGGGAGCCCACCCCAGTGTGCCTTACATTATTTAAAAGCCTGTGAAAAAAAGAAAACTGCCCTCTGTGAAAAAAAAAAAACACCCCAGTCTGCTGAGATATAGTTTCTTTTTATTTTAAACTTTCCAACACCGGGATGCCCACTTCCAGTGTCGGATGCCCTCCAGCCCACTTTTATTGCCAAAGGGGGTGCCCAATCCCCCTGTCAGCATCATGACCCCCAACTTATGTGGCACACTGGGAGCCCACTCCAGTGTGCCCATATTACATTTTTTTAATCTGTGAATAAAGAAAAATCTCTCTGATGTCTTTTTTTGACAAATCTGTAATAAAGAAAATAGTCCCTCATCATCTCCCCAGTCGCCCCTCACTCATCCCCACCCTTTCTCTGCCCATCCACCTTCCTGCACTCCCCCTTACCTTATACTTACCTCTAGAGGTTGGCGATGTCATCTTCTTTGGACTGGGAACACGTCTCCACTCTTCAAAGCTCAACCACAAACTGAAGAATCAAAGGTAAGCTGTATAATGGGAGTCAATGGGTGGTTTCAACTTATGTTGATATCTCAGCCAATTTTAGGAATTTTTGCACCAAATATCCAACATGGAGTTCTTGGGATCCACCTCATGAACAATGGCACTGTCATTTTGTTGCTCTGTCCCGAAAGGTGATTTTGCGGTCACTGCATAGAATCACCTTTCGTGACAGATTTACGAAATGACAGTGCCACTGTTCATGAGGAGGGGTCCTAAAAAGCCATGTTGCAAATCTGGTGAAAAAATTCCCCTAAATAACAACGTTACAAACGTGTGTTGTGTAGTTTCTACACACGCTTATAACTTTGCCAGCTTTTAATATTTTCACTTCAGATTTTCAGCATTGCCATTTTTCACACCTTCTTATGAACAGTACAGTTGTCATTTTGCACATCCTGCCAGGAATGTGTTTTCACACCTGTGACACAGAATAGCATGGTGCGAAATCAACTTTTGGGACTGATTAACAAAATCACATTTGCACTGTTCATGAGGGGACGTCCCAAACAGCTGATGTAGAAAATGTGGTGAAAAATTTCAAAAAAATGACTGTGTTACAAGCGTGCGTTGTGCAGTTTCTAAGCACACTTGTAACTGTGCTGATTTTCCATATTTTTACTCCAGATTTTTAACATTAACATTTTTACACACCACCTCATGAACAGTACAGCTGTCATTTTTCAAATCCTGTACAAAATGTTTTTCCGCACCTGTGGCACAAAAACAGTGTTGCAGTTGTGCAGAATTATATTTCAACAAGGATTTGAAAGTTTTCTGTACTGGGTACATGCGGTGAGGTGATAAGAAGGTTATGTTGAACAGTTAGGGTGACAATTATTTAAGATGGCACAGTTATGACTATTTGTTACAATTTCACTATGCCTGCTAGTACCTTAATATGTAGAAGCGTAGGGCCCAGACCACTGTGTTTCCACAGCTATATGCATATGTGCATCTGTGGAGGGATGGGAACACAGGGTCCAAAGGACCCTGCACTCCCACTGTGACATATGGATACTGTTGTACTATCTGGGTGGAGGGATGGGAGCGCAGGGTCTGAAGGATCCTCCACTCACACCATGACATATGGACACTGTTGTACTATCTGGATGGAGGAATGGGAGCGCAGGGTCCAAAGGACCCTGCACTCCCACAGTAAAATGAGGATACAATTATACTATTGGAAAAAGAAGGGAAATTCTTTTCAAAAAACTTTGTTAATGCATCAGTTAGAGTGAATACCACAGCAATGAAAGCAGGGAAATGAGGCATTAGGGTTTCCAAACAAATAACATCCCCCTTAGTAGGTGGCTGGCTCCCTCTCCCTGGGCTAAGACACAGATATGGAACACTGATGAGTCCAAATGAGGATGAAACGCATGTATGCTTCTGCTATTTTTAGTCTTTGCTGATTGCACTGTGAGACCTTCTGGCACCATGCAATTCTGCTTAAAGCTGAGCCAGTCTAAATCTGTCATGGGGATTTGCATGTTTGCCACGATGCTTTACATTATTGGGGTATGTGCACTTGTGTTTTCTTTAAAATGTGGTTGTACAGCCAATATCCTCCTGGATAACCCATACCTCAGGGCATTTGCTTTGAGGTTCTTTTGTAGTTCTTCTCCTTTTCTATTTTGGGCTCCCCATTACCAAAACAAATAACATCCCCCTTAAGGGGTGGCTGGCTCCATCTCCCTGGACTAAGACACAGATATGGCACACTGATGAGGATGAAACACATGTATGTGTCTGCTGTTCTTAGCCTTTGCTGATTGCAGTGTGAGGCCTTCTGGCACCATGCAATTCTGCTTAAAGTTGAGCCAGTCCAAATCTCTCATAGGGATTTGCATGTTTCCCATGATGGCTTGCATTATTGGGGTATGTGCAGTGGTGTTTTCTTTAACATTTGGCTGTACGGCCCAAATCCTCCAGGATAACCCATACCCAGGGTATTTGCTTTGGGGTTCTTTCATAGTTCTTTTCCTTTTCTTTTTTGGGTTCCCCATGACCCAAACAAATAACATCTTCCTTAAGGGGTGGCTGGCTCCCTCTGCCTTGACTAAGACACAGATATGGCACACAGATGAGTCCAAATGAGGAAGAAACAAGTTTATCTGTCTGCTGTTCTTAGCCTTTGCTGATTGCACTGTGAGGCCTTCTGGCACCATGCAATTCTGCTTAAAGTTGGGACAATCCAAATCTCTCATGGGGATTTGCTTATGTTTCCCATGATGCTTTTCATTATTGGGGTATATATTTATATATATATATATATATATATATATATATATATATATATATATATATATATATATATACTGTATATATATATATATATATATATATATATATATATATATATATCTAAAATGGGCATACAAATACAAATACAGTGTTTAATTGTCTAAAAACATCACATGACTGTGCATATATCAGAGTGCGACAGCACACCTGCACATTACCCCCAAAAAGCAATTTTGCCATTTTATAAGATAGATAACCACTCTAGGATATGCGGTCACGCTCTAATGTATGTGCGTCTTGGGTGGTTGATGCACGCCAAGGCATGTGTATATCAGAGTGTGACCGCACACCTAAGAGTGGGTTATCTATTACATATATGATAGTGGCACGGTAGTGAACTATAATTAGGGTTGCATAACAATGTCTATGTTAAACCTCACATTTTGCACTTTAATAACTTTGCAACCATTTGGCTGATTTGCCTGAAATTTGGAATAGAAGAAGATTTTTGGTAGGTATCCAGATATATTAATGTTCATGTTGATTGGAGGTATGGTTGTGGAATCGTAGCACACTGAAAAACGTGAAAAATCCCCAACATTCCATTTTCTTTAGACATCCACTTTGTACTGAAGCCTGCATCTGAGTGGGTTCAAATTTGGTGGGCTACATGGGTCCTAGGTCACAGATATGCCTTTTGAAGATTTTGTGTAAAAATCTTGTTTCTTTCAAAAGTTATAGTGTTTTTAGTGCCCCATTATATCCTATGGGAAAATGTATATGTGCAGCTTGAAAATTCTCGTGATAGTATTTTTTAGTGTCGAGCTTGCCAAAAATAGTGCTGTGCTGCCGCCATCTTGTTTTCAGTTAGCAAGAGAAAAAAAACAATATAACTCAAAAAGTACTGCAGTTTTCAAAACACGAACCATTGGGTTTACCATTTCAGGGCCTGAGGAACAGGAATCTGGCATTAGTTTTTCACCAGTTGGTCTGGAACTGTGTTTTTCAGATTTTTTCCACCATTTTGCAGTTTTTTGATCGCGACACTATCTCAAAGTGCCGCAGCAAAATACAACTATTTTTTACGTTCGAGGTTGTATTCCCATTATAAAGATAGGAGTGTCGCGATCATGTTTTAAAAGACTGCGGTAATACTGCACAATCACATTTTCTGAAATGCTGTTTTCTTTGTCACTTGATTCTGGCAAGCTGGATTGTGATGTTGGCCTGAAATTTTCAGGGTGGCAAGCCCTAGTGATGTAGATGTGCCTTTCAGTGGTTTGGTTCTAAAATGTTCACCACGTCCCTAGTTATAGCATTCCAAAGTTATGAATTTTCCCATAGGATAACATTGTGGGAGTCGTTTTCTTTGTCACTTCATTGTGGCTACATGTATTGTGGTACTGACCTGAAAATTTCAGGGTGCAAAGCCCTACCCCTACAGGTGTGCCTTTTTGTGGTTTGGTAATGAACCATTGAACATGGCCATACTTACAGTATTGTGAATGTTGGAAATTTCCCCATAGGATAACATTGTGGTGCTGGGTTCTCTTTGTCGCCTCATTGCTGCAACGTGCATTGTGGTATTACCCTGAACATTTCAGGGTGAAAATCCCTAGTCTCACAGGTGTGTCTTTTGGTGGTTTGCTGTGAAAACATTAAGCAGGGCCTGAGCTACAACATTCCAAAGTTCCAAATTTTCCCCATAGGATAACATTGCGGCGCCCATGACGCCTTTCGGGGCCCGTATCTCAAAAATGGTTTGAGATATGGACTTTCCATCAGAAAATGTCTTAGGCCCTCACTAGGAGGCTAAGTACAGAACTAGGTTAGAAAGCCTTGAAACCACTGAAATTTGACTTGTTTCCTACCGTGTATGGGACCTGAGATATTTGGGAATTACTGTTCTAATTGGTGATGTGCGTGGGCCACTATTATGCCCTCAGATTTAGCACTCACATTGCATTTCGGTGCATGTATCTCAGAAACAATGCAAGATATGGGTTTGGTCACTGATAGTTATGAGAAGTGCACACTGTCACGATTACGACGGCACTTGAATTTTTTTTCTACCTCCCATGGTTCCTGAGATATGGGCAAATTACTGTTGCAAAGCCACCTTGCCTTATAGGGCTGCTGTATGCCTCCATGCTTATATATAAGTGGGAGCACAGAGCATAGAGGGCCCACACTCCCACCCACACATACACTATGCACAAATAGGTGGCTTGGTGGGAACTCCCACCAAGCCGCCCATTTCTATTACTACTTACATTACACTTTTAAAAAAAGAAAGGAAATTCTTTGCAAAAACTTTGTTAATGCATCACTTATGGTTGTTTCCACACCAACGAATGTGTGGAAATTCAACATTAGGGTTACCACACCTACCACCCCACCCCCACCAACAGGCATCGGGGTGTGCATTGCGGTCATCATGCCTAACTCTCACCCCATTCTCCTATACAGCACTACCTCAGCTTCTTTACACATGGAATGGGGTGAGAGTTAGCCAACTAATTTCATGACTGTTGGTGGGGTGGGGTAGTAGGGGGTGGTAACTCTAACATTGAATTTACACACTTTTATCAGTATGGAAACAACCCTAACTGATGCATTTTTGCAAAGAAAAAAAATATATATATATATATATATATATATACACATATATATATATGTGTGTGTGTGTGTGTATATATATATATATATATATATATATATATATATATATTCATTAATGCACCAGTTAGGGTTCAGATTAAACTGACAAAGTCAGAAATGTGGTGTTAGGGTTCCCAACCCTAACACCCCACCCCTACCCTGCAGGCAGCAAAAGGAAAACATTATGGTTTCACTTCTCCTAGTCTTCGCAAATCAGGTCTGGTGTATTCCTTAGTGTTGTCAATCCTAACACTCACAAAGCATCCCAATTAACAACATACATGTGCTGGTATCTATTGAGGATCTCTGTTTTCAAACATATTGTTTGTGGGGGACAGAAACAAGATGGTGGCTGTACAAAAAGATTTTTTTTTTTCTCATGAAAAAAGATCAACCTCATACAAAAAAAGGATCTTTTTTTCAGGTGGACCAAATTCTTTTTTCGTTCCAAGCAGCTATCCAAAAAAATTGCACTGAACATGCTTAGAATTGACATTTCAAATTCTTATAACTTTGCAAAGGATTAATATTTTTTCACCAAACCAGTGAAAGACACCACTGCATCCCAAGCCCTTTGTATCCTGAAAACTTCCATACAAAATTCCAAACCATCTGGGTGCTAGATGACGACAAAAAATACAAACAATTTTTTCACTTTTTTTGTGCTATACAGGTTTCTGAATCTGCACATTTGACCATAATGGAACTTGGCACATCAAGAGATCTTGTACCTGAGACAGTGCATGCAAAATTTTGTGCTACTCTTTTGAACAGTTGCAAAGCTATTAAAGTGCAATTTTGGGGTTTAACATAGAAATGTCTACTCAGAGATCACGTGATGCAGAGTGCTGAGTAGCAGCTCCCTCAAGCAGCTCCCGCTTCCCGTCTCTTATTTAGCTAGTTTTGGGGCTCTATTTTATTATTTTCTCTCGTTTCTATGTTTTTACGCAGTACAATAGCTGCTGCAATCTGGTCTGGTCATCTTTCGAGCGGATGGAGGCTTATATGAAGAAAGCCCCATAGAAGCATACCCCTCCAGCAACTCCCGAGAAGGCCCCTAAGAAATCTAGGGCCGCGGGTGGTTCTAGCTCTGATCACCTGAGCCAAAGCGGTGATCAGGAACCTCTAACACTGGTCAGATTTCTCGAGGAATTCCAACCTTTTTCGAGAGGAAATGAAGGATATGGCAACGGACTTGAAGTCGTTATACAGAAAATTAGATGAGCTCTCATTGTCTGTTTCAGACAACACAGCCCAAATTGTTTCTACTGAGAAAAGAATTGGTAGTCTTGACCCTGAACTGGTTTCAATGAGCCAGAAAATGTCTCGCCTAGAAGCCAAGCTCGAGGACCTAGAGGGTCAGAGCCGAAGAAATAATGTGGTGGTTCTCGGTTTACCGGAGGGAGAGGAAGGCCAAAACGTCGTTGCATTTACTCGGAAGTTGGTTGAGCGGGTGGCAGGCCCATCCCCATTTGGCTCTGGCTACATTATAGAGCGTGCCCACAGGCGTCTACGCCTAAGCCACCCCTGAGGACCCCCCCCGCCCTATCGTGTGCCGGTTCCTGAATTATCTGGAGAAACATTTTCTACAAAAAGTGCGTGCCCTGCAAGAGGTTCACTGGGAACATATAAAGCTGAGAATCTCCCAAGATCTACCCATCTCGGTCCACATGAAATACAAGGCGTTTCACCCTATTGTTTCCAAGCTAATTGCTGCAGGCCTGAAGTTCAGAATGAGTTATCCAGCTAGACTACAGATTTCATCTAACGGATCCTGGAAAAGCTACGAAGACCCTGAAGAAACCCTGAGGAGTCTTAAGTCCATGTTGCCTGATCTCTTCAAAGACCCTTGAATGGTGGTGGCGTAGTATCGAGTATTACACGGAGCCAAGAACTCGAATTTATTTTTCTTTCCTCGAGAAATCTCAAGAATGTAAGACTCAGGCAACTGCATAGTTTGCAGTGAACTTGGGGGGGTCACCGCAGGCCGCCTCGTTCCTTCTTTTCTTTCTGTCTCATAATGGGCCTATAGTGGCCTGATGTAAAGGACACTGGGGTCTCGAGCATTCTTGGGGGTGGTTTGCGAGCCAGGGTTTTTTGGTGACAATTTTTGCTGGGGGTTGTAAGAGCCCAGTTTGGTTGTGGGCTAGTTCTTCATTCTTTCCTTTAAGGCTGTTGTTAGGATGGTCCTGGGCTTTCTTCATCTCACCCTCCACCTGGGTTGAGTCTGGGAATTGACCGCTAGAGGGTGCTCCTATCTTTGGGGAATTGTGGGGAGACTCTACTCGCAAGGGTTTTAACAGGGGCATTGATCAGCTCGGAGGCAGCACTCTCAATTTCCCTCGGAGACCCTGTCTACTGGTCTCTGACTGGGAGTGGGGAAAGGTAGTTTTTTATGCCTTCCTCCCCTGGTCTAGAGTTTCCAGCCTTCCTATTTTTATTCTCGTCTTTAATGCGAGCTGGGGCATCTCCCCCTCCAGGTGTTGCTGAAACCAGCATCTCTGATTTTAATATGGGTTACCACGAGTGAGTGGGCGTTGAGATGGCCTTATCATAGCCCCCCCATGTTATTTTTTCTCAAACCCATACCCTGGTTGGAATGAGGTGAAGGCCCAGGACTTCTAGTTCTTGTTGGGAGTACATTTGATGGGGCTCGATTTCTGAATGCTGTCCTTTGTGTGCAACAGCTAAATTGCAAAGCTTAGTATCGGGGGTGGGAGTGGAGGATTAGAACCAGTACTGTGCTGAATGTAGCTTGTGACAGATGGGGGGGAGAGGGGGATGGGGCGTGGTTGGGGGGGTTACAGGGGATGGGTGGTATCCACTTCTGGGTGGGCTAGGGAAGTGGGTGGGCTTTACTGCAGTAACCCTGGGGATACATGTAATGGAGTTTTGCATCTCATGTGCTGAGTATAATTATCTCGGTTTGATATTTCTGCTGGATGGTAAATGAATTAACATTTGCATCTTGGAATGTTAAGGGGATCAGAAAGCAACATAAGCAATTTCAGGTTCTTAAACACTTAAGCTTGTTTAATTCACAGATAACTTTTTTGCAAGAAACCCATTTATTAGATGGGGAAGCTTTGCAATTAAGGAGGCAACAAGTGGCATCGATTTTCAGTGCCCAGGGCACAACAAATAGCTGTGGGGTCATGCTCATGATTAACAGGAGTATCCCTTTTTCTCCTACACAAGTGATCAAAGATACTGAGGGTTGGTTTATACTGGTCAGAGGTACCCTCTGGTCAGTCCCAATTTTATTGGGCTGTGTTTATGGCCCTAATCAGGACAACCCTGGATTTTTCGTGAGACTTATATCTATCATTCTCCCAATGATTCCCATTAAAATTATTTTAGGGGGAGATTTCAATCAAGTATTCGATTCTCCTTAGATAGACTGGGTAGTGGCCCAGGTGGAGTTACCCCAGGGCAGAAGGCACTCAGGGAGCTTTTAGATCAATGTGGGCTCTGTGATGTCTGGCGCATCTTACACCCTGATTCCAGAGAGTTTACTTTCAGGTCCATGGCACATAGCTCGCAGTCCCGCATTGACTATTTACTTATTTCTCAGTGCCTCCTGCCCGGGGTGAAGACCTCCTCAATTCAACCTGGCCCAATCTCCGACCACTCACTGGTGGTATGCAATTTGGTACTGCTCTATTCATTTAACAGGGAAACTAGATGGAAGCTTAATGATCAACTTCTTAAAGATGCTAAATACTGTAAACTTATTAGGGAAAAAATAGAATATTTTTCCTCACTAAACCCCTTAGAGGGTATAAAACCTGATATCTGGTGGGGGGCCTTCAAAGACTTCATGAAAGGGATACTGATTAGCATGACAGTTGGTAGGAAAAGAGGAAGACCTTAAATCCCTTTTATCCCAAATTAGATCTCTGGAAATAAACCTTCCGACTAATCCTCTAGATGAGGATTTTCAGAAACTCCTGAATTTAAAGGATAAATATCTGGGGTTACTTCAAGAGAAAGCAGAACTAGCTATTATTCATACCAGAGCTAAATACACAGATCAGGGGGAAAAGGCGGGACGTTTACTGACATTGCGTATTAAACAGCAGGAGTCAATGAGATTTATCCCACCTATCAGGTCATCAGCAGACAGAACTCTTAAAGTGTCTCCCAATGAAATGGCCCAGGAATTTTCTGCTTATTATTCTAAACTGTATAGTGACATGGAACACCCTCCCTGCCCAGAGGATATACAAGGTTATTTGAGAGGTTCTCACTTGCCCCTTCTCCCTGACAGGTGCGGTAAAACTCTGGTTGTCCCTATTTCTCAGGAGGAGATTGCTAAGGTTATTAGTGAATTGCCTGCCGACAAGGTCCCTGGTCCAGACGGATTTTCTCCTTTATTCTACAAGGTCTTTTGAGACCTTCTTGTACCAATACTTGGCCGTTTATTTCAACAAATCCTATCTGGGGAGGATACAGACCGTATCTCTATGAGGCCCTGATTGTTTTGCTTCCCAAACCTGATAAAGACCTGGATAAGGTTCAAAGTTATAGACCCATCTCTCTCTTAAACCAAGATGTTAAGATTCTCTCTAAAATACTGGCCAACAGGTTAGCATTGGTTCTTCCTGGGTTAATAGGTACAAACCAGGTTGGATTCATGAAAGGGCAATTATCTTCTGATCATTTACACACTTTGTCACATGTCTTCTTGGCTACCAGAGATGCAGGGTTCCCAGCGGGCCTGGTCTCCTTGGATGCCAGGAAGGCATTCGACCGTGTGAACTGGAATTTCTTGTTTCATACCTTGGAGGCTTTCCATATCCCTTCTCTGTTTATCTCCTGGATTGCGGCCCTTTATAAAAAACCCTCGGCAAGGATTTCTGCAAATGGGGCCTTCTCCCACTCCTTTCTGCTTCATTCAGGTACTAGACAGGGGTGCCCTCTCTCTCCTTTATTATTTAACTTATATCTGGAACCGCTTATCCAAAACATTCTCAATAATGACTCCATACAAGGAGTTAAAATTGGGCGGCACGAAGTGAAGGTTACCGCATATGCTGATGATCTGTTAATACATTTGTCCCATCCAGTATCCTCTATTCCGGCTTTATTAAGTGAAGTGGCAAGGTTCAGTGCTTTATCTAACTATAAATTGAATGCCAGTAAGTCCCTGTTTTTTCCCCTAAATCACAAAGTCTTCAAAACTGATATTAGTCCCTTGGGGCTATGCTGGACTCCCAGGTCTTTTAAGTATCTGGGTATTAAACTGTCACATAACCCCTTAGTATGGTTCAAGGATAATCTAGATTCTTTACTGCAGGGAATTACACATGATCTGGAGAGGTGGTCCAAACTCCCTATCTCTTTGTGGGGCTGAATCAATATAATTAAAATGAATGTATTTCCTAGGATTTTTTACCCGTTGTCCCTTCTTAATGCTTTTGTTCCTTTAGTCTGGTTCAAAAAGGTTCACGGTATTTTTACTAAATTTATTTGGGCCGATAGGTATCCCCGCCTGGCTTACCATAAGCTGGCAGCTCCTAAACTGGAAGGAGGGTTGCGAATCCCCCACCTGGCTATATATTATTGGGCTAGTCATCTTGCGAAATGTTCGTGGTGGGTATCTCCCGGCCCAGAGGAAGTGCAATCCATTTGGCTCAAAATAGAACTAGACACAATTAAGGCCAATAATCTGGACCCTCTCGCGTTATTTTTTCTTAAGTTATCTCAAGTAAGTACGGCTGTAGATTGTCCCATAATAAGGACCTTTTTAAAGGTCTACCTACAGATGTGCTCCTTTTTGCAGTATTCTCTCCATCTGGACCTGGCCCAGTCTATATGGAATTCCTCATCATTTACTATTGACAAGAATCAAATCTCCCATCTCTGGTTGCCTCAACTTGAAGAGGGGAAGCTCTCAACTTTTACCGATGATAAGAGGCATTGGCTATCAGTGGAGGAGATGGTTAGAACATTTCACATCCCAATTTCTTCTTTCTTTAAAGTCTTGCAATTGAGACATTTACTGGTAATCTCCCTGGGGAGTACTCCTCCCTCTCAGGGCATCTCCTCTCTGATACCCAAGATTTCTCCACTTTCTGGGTCCTCTGGCGTAATCTCTAAATTATATCAGGTTTTGTTTCACAAAAAGTTCGGGGGCCCCTTTGGGCCATCAAGATTTTGGAGTAACTTTTTCCCCATTCTGCAATTAGATTGGCACTCTCTTTGGAAGTCATGTCACAAATTTATCTCTCAGGACAGACTGCGTCTCATGGAATATCATGTATTACACAACCTATACTATTCCCCGGTTAAGCTCCACAAGTGGGGCTACCTAGACTCCAATAAATGTAACAAATGTTTGCAAGATGAGGGCACATTTTTCCACATGATTTGGCCTTGCCCAAGTATTTCCACCTTTTGGGTCTCAATTCAAACTTCCTTAGACCCCTTGTTGGGCCTCCAAGAATACTTTATCCCTGAGGTATGTGTGTTGGGGGACATGTCTTCCATTAGAGTCAAGGTGTGTAAATTTCACATATCCATGGTTGCCTTGTCAGCTAAGAAAATAATTCTCTATCATTGGAAAGACAGGTCCTCCCCTTCTTTCCAGGAATGGGTAAGAGAAGTTTTATCCAACTTGCTCACAGAAAAAGCAATAGCCAGCCTACATAACAGACTGGCAACTTACTCTAGAATCTGGGATCCCCTTCACTCATTAATCTCTCTGGTTCCAAACTAAGTCTATAATAGGCTCAATGCTTTTACAAGGCCTTTAGATTAGTGGCTCGGCATTTACGGGTACTGCGAAGGGTTACTGCAGTAAGGGGAGGTGGGGGGCAGCATCTTTTTACTTTGTATCAATGTGTCTCTGTCAGCGTCTTTGTATGCTGCCTTTTATGGTGGAAATTGTGTGAATAAACTTTAAATTAAAAAAAAAAGAAATGTCTACTCAATCCTAAATATAGTGGTGCTACCGCACCACTTTAATATAATCTTTGCAAAAGACTTCATTAATGCACCAGTTTGGATTCTGATTAAAACTATCAAAAGTAGGAAAATGTGGTGTTAGGGTTCTCAACCCTAACACCCTACCCCCACCCCCACCATGCAGGCAGCAAAAGGAAAACCATTATGCTTTCACCTGTCCTGAGTCTTTGGGGGTCCTGGGGTGTTCCTTTGAGGTGTCAACCCTAATGTTCACCCCATTCCATCAGCAAAGGAACTCAGATGTGCAGACTATATGGGAATGGGGTGAGCGTAAGGGCTGACAACCCCAAGGAAAACCCCAGGCCTGATTCGTGAAGACTGAAGAAGCCTATGCAAAACCAGTAGGAGTTGCTGGGGCCCTACTGGCATTTTTCCAGTCTCATGTCTCCATACATGTTTTGAGGACTGCATACTTTGGTATGAATTAACATTACTTTTACTCAGCATTTGCTTGCATTTGTTTTTTTTGTATGATGGTGGATTGTGCTGGAGTGGTGTTTTTGCTTGCATTTGGTTCTCAGTGTGCACATCCAACCATTGGGCAATTTGGCTAGCAGCATTATATTCAGCAAACAGTGTGTAAAGGTGGAACACTCAAAAGTATAACCATCTAGGAGGCTAATTAGGGCAATAAAACAACTCGCCCTTTGGGCTTGTGGCTTTATAGTCTTAATTAGCCCCCTCGATGGGTATACATCCTTGTATATCACCCTCACCCATTATTTATTAGATAGATAGATAGATAGATAGATAGATAGATAGATAGATAGATTGATAAATAATTATTTATTCTATAGAGAGACAGATGATAGCGAGAGAGTGACAGAGAGAGAGAGGGATAGATATAGATATAGATATAGATATAGATATAGATATAGATATAGATATAGATATAGATATAGATATATGGATATAGATATAGATATACAGTAGATATAGAAATATAAAGAAGAGGAGCAGGGTGTGGGGTTAGAGGCAAGGTAGGGAACAGCTGGTGGAGGTCAGATAAAGCATGAAACTAACATCATTGTGTCTTCACAGTACAAACCAGTGGTGTAGTAGGACACAGAGGGAGATTCCACCAACAGGGATTTGGTATTCTTTGTACTTGTATTTTCACACATTATGGCATGGTCCAGGGTGCCAGGAAAGAGAAAAGCAGCAGTGGCAGATTTTAAGAAGCAGCTGGTGGCTTTGGCCCAGGCAAACTGGAAGCATGGAAAGATGCCTGCTTCCAGAACCAGGGAGACCCCAGTCCATCAGGGTAGACCCCGGAGTCAGTTGAAAAAACAATTATGACTGACTTACCACACATTATGACTGATTTTTTCAACTAGTTTGAAATTTCTGACTTCCACTAACTGAAGAAAATCCAACCAATTTTTTCAACTTTCACCATTGTTAAATTTTATTATGTAGTAGTTTGTCATACTTTTTTAACTTTGTATCTTTTTTTATTGAAATTGCAACTATAAAAGTTAGTAAAATGTGTGGAAAAGTTCCCCCCTTGAAATCAATGTGGTATGCACACACACAGCCTTCGCCTTCTGACATCACAAAATGGGGCTGCATGTGCCTACGGAGGGGCTTGTTGGTGGATTAAGGTCAGGAAGCAGCTCCATTTTTAGCATTTGGGATTTAGCAGCATTATAACTTCATAATTGGGCAGAAACAAGAAGAATTATGTATGCAACTCGACTCTGGGGCAAGTGAGGTATTGGAGGGAGCAGCAACTAGTCAGCAGCAGCTAAGAAGCTGGCTGCTCTTTAAAATGCAAATACAAAGTGCAGTGAAACAAATCTACACACAGTAGGGACCCACTAAAGTACAATAACCAGTCAAAACAACAACAAAATATACTAAGTCCCTTAAAGTAACAAGTTGAAGCAGGGCAGTAAAACAGTATACGGTATAGAAAAATAAGCAGCAGCGGCCAGGAGGTGTCTTTCCCCTCTCGACAGCTCTTTCACTCGGGGTTAGTCAAGATCAGAAAGGTGCTCCCCCTCCTCAAGACCATCAAAGCCAAAGGCCCTGGTGGGCCTGATGGCCTAAAACCAAGGCTGCTAAAGGTAGTGGCACCTGCCATCGCATTACCTGTTACTTGGCTAATCAACAGATCCCTACTCGTTGGATCTGTGCCCCATATCTGGAAGCAGGCCCACATGGTCCCTATCCACAAAGGAGGTCCCAGGGAACCCATTGGTAACTACAGACCAATTTCACTTCTCTGTGCTCTGGTCAAGATATAGGAAAGGTTAGTCTACAACCAACTGTGTGACTACCTTGAGACCAACCAGTTGCTAGTCCCTACTCAACACTGCTTTAGGTGGAATCGTGGAACTGATACTGCCCTCATCAAATTCTCAGTTGATGTACTAGGTGCAATGGACAAAGGTTTCCCCACAGGGGCCATGTTTATCGATCTGTCCAAAGCCTTCGACCTAGTGGACCACAAGCTCCTCCTATTCAAGCTGGCCTCAATTGGCCTTGACCATCACTTTCTTACCTGGTTCAAAAGCTACCTCCTTGGGTGCTCCCAGAGTGTCAGGTGGAAAAATGTGTTATCTGATCCGCTCCCCCTATGTGAGGGGGTACCCCAAAGATCCATACTGGACTCCTCCTCCTCTTCTCCCTATTTGTCAATGACCTGAGTAACCGCTGTGGGGACAGTGCTGTCATCCAGTGTGCAGACGATGCTGTAATTTACAGATCTCTGCACAACCCAGTTGACCTGGGGCCCCTGCTCCAGGCTGACTTTGCTGGGCTGAAAGCCTGGCTCACTGAGAATAGGCTGGTCCTAAACATTAACAAGACCAAGGCCATGGTTTTTGGACAAATAACCCTAGGCCTCGACAGGAGCTCCCTACTCCCATTGACTTCCACATCTGGGGGCTGCATAGAGGTGGTGAGCTCCCTCAAATACCTTGGATTAACTCTGGACCAGGGCTTTACCCTGAAAGCTCACATAGATCAGATAAGTAAAACAGTGCATCACAAACTTGGCTTGCTGTACCGTCTGAATGACCAGCTCATCCCCGAGGCTAGGATAACCATCGCCAACAGCATTCTCCTCCCAACTCTGACATTTGCTGCCCCTGTTTTGTAGGGAATGGCAAAACAAGAGCTCTCAAGGCTTCAAATTCTATACAACAAGTTGCCTCTTGGTCTCATAAATGGCAACACCACTGCGAAGCTGTTACTTCCCTACACTGGCCTTCCCTGGATGGTCACCTTCAGTACCCCTTGCTGCATAATACATACAAGCTCATACGCAGCAGTCCCCCTGACTGCCTGGCCAGTCTCCTGGTTCTCAAGTGCTCAGCGAGGCTTCTCCATACCTCTGGGCGAAATCTCCTGGATGAACCTAGGGTGCGGACCATGGCTAGTGGCAAATCCTTTGCCACTGCCGCTCCAGTCCTCTGGAATAAGCTCCCTCCCCAATTACAGGATGCTCCCTCCCTTGGAATATTCAGAAAAGGGCTCCACACTCACTTACTAGATGCCAGCATCTGCTTCTGCCAGTGAGTGCAATACCACTCTACTCATGTACCCGAGCAATTATCTTTTCAGTACTTAGTCAACTGTCCCATCCTGTTCCCATGCATCCCCTGCTGCCCTCCTAAATCTGCAAATTGCCTCCTCCTTCCCCTACGCTAGCCAGAACCAATCCAATTACTACCCCCTACTCATGACTGCTCTGCACACCTGGTGCCCTGCAAACTCCTTCCTGATTATTACCTCCCCCATCCAGTGTATTGTAACAAATTCCTCTGGTGGCCTTGCCAGATTGTAACCTGAATGGCTTAGCCCCCTTTAGTCTCATGTCACCCTAATGTGTTATGTATTGAGTATTCTGCTGTATTTAAATTCTGTGTTCCTTGTACATTGCTGTATTTGTCTCCTTTTTTTTTTGTAACTAATTCCGGGTCGCCTCTAAAAAGGGACCTCTGGGGCTCAGTGGGCCTACCAGGTCATCAAAATTGAATAAATAAATAAATAAATAAAAATACTAGTTACTTAAAAAAAGAACTGTGAGTCTAAAATACAGAACAGGTAGGTCCTCTTAAACACCCCACAGAAGTTAGAAGGTATCTTTTTGCACACAGAGGTAACCATCAAGATATGTTAGTTTACTAGTAGTCGTAGAATCTGTGAGACTAAAAATAGTTTGAGGGAGGACCCCTAGAAATACCTCCTGTATGGTATACCAGAACTGAGATGTACCCATAGTTTAAATTTAAACCTAAAAAAACCTCATGCATATTAAAAAAAAATAATTTCTGACACAGTTTCTGAACTTGTTTTGGCCTTCAGCATGTACACTAATGTGTTTTTTAAAATGTTATTCATCTTGCCATGAGGATTTTAATATTTAGGCTACCTGATTCATACAGTGTCAAACAACAAACATTTTGTCCTTTGGACCTGATCAACCATGTTCCATGCTCCGGCTTCCTACGGGTCTGGGAACTCACCAACCAACCACCTGCTCCTGGCCTGCTCCATGACTTTGTGGGGAGTCTAACTTATTCACAATGTCACCACAGTTAGAGAGAGCCTAGCTGGGCTACCAGCAGTAGACTGATGATGATCAATCACCTTGGCTTTTCAAGTTTGGCTCCCTGGACCCCACAGCCCCCAAGCCCTCAACCAGCCAGACAAGCCAGCCCAGCATGCAGCAGACACTCAGACAGACCGAATAGTCTGTGACAGACCATCCTCCTCCTTTCTACTGCCCACTGCCCAGCCCTGGCGGGCCTTACATACACATCCCATACAGTATCTTGCTCACTGTAGTAGCCTGTTGCCAGTTCGGTCAGGTGTCGAATGATGATTCGGTTGGTGTCAGCAGGTGGCTCCATGGCTCAAGCTGCCACTGCTGCTCTACTCAGTGGTGGTGCCAGTATTTTTTTTGGAGCTGTGTGCTCCCTCCTCCCAACTCCCACAGTCGGGTCCCAACTCAGACCCACGTCCTCACTCCGCTACTCCGCACAGTGGAACTAGTGCACCTACCACTCCTCCCCCTCGCCGACTCTGAAGACCTGAGAGAGACCGAGTGAGAGTTCCCCGATGGGCCCTGCCAATGGGGTCACGGGCTGATCCCGACCATGGCCAGACCACTGACTTGCTGCCTTCACAAGATTGCTGCCTGGCTTTGCTGGAGGACAGATTGGGACCTGCACAGCCACACACTAGTCTTTCTCTGGGCACTGGACACGTCAGGACACTGGGACACAGTCAACTTATTTTTAAATTAAAGGATGAACCACCAAACTTCATCCCTGCAGAAAAACGCTGCTCACTACATTACCCACACACCAACACAGATGCCTCTTCTGCTGACAGTCTCCTCTCCTACCTAGGCATGCTCTCCCCGCCACCTTGTGCAGACAGTCACAGACACTCTCAAGCTCCTGGCTCCTCTTTCTATCTCTTCTAACTGGTGGATACTTCGTGTCCAGGAGCCTGGGGTGCATTTTATTGGCTGTAAGGCTCGGTGCTGGCGGTTGAGGACCATTAGATATTCGCAGTCCCCTGGGCCCCTCTCCTTCCCCCCCAGGAAAGAAAAAAAGAGAAAACACACTGCAGTGCACCACTAAAGCCATAATCAACTGTAGTGGATTTCAACTCCACTATTTTATGACAGCAATCTAACGCAATTGCAACTGATTGCAACTGCATTGAATTGCACTTGACTGTTTCAACTGTCAACGACTGCTTCAGGGTCTACATCAGGGCTGGCAGCTCAACCAGCCCTGCAGAAGCAGCAAGTGACTTTGCTGGTGCCAATGACAGTGAATCTTCTAATAAATTTATTAGTGATTTTTGAATTTCATCATTATGCTTATGTTGGTCTATGTAGTACGTGACTATGCTGACGTATTACTTTGTAATGGCACCCTGGGCCTCCAGGGAGGGGTGCCATAAATAAATAAAACTACTTCTACTACTAATGATAATGCTATCTAAGAAGAGGAAGACATGGAAATCCCAGCAGACACCTGTTGAAGTGACAAATCCACTGCAAGCTAGGCCAAAATTTGTAAAATGAACTATTGATGGCACTGCTAATTTCAATGTTTGATTGGCCCAACCCAAGAATCAAGTGGCCCCTAAATGCCCAAGGAGGGAGAAGGGCAGCCCCAGTCTTCTGGCACCGGTGAGCCACCAGGACCAGGAGGGTCCCAAACCCTTCAGGCTGCCCCCCCCATGGGCCAAGTTGGCCAGTAGTCCTGCCACAGGTGCAGGTTCTTGCCAACCTCTTGAACCAATAGTCCTGGCACTGGTTCTACACCAGCAACCAGCAGTCCTGACTCTAGCTGTCCCAGCTATCCCTCAGCTGCAAGGGGCCGCATCATGCCAGCAGGTTCACACAGTGGGAATGCAGCATCTGCTGTTAGACCAAAAGGTTGATATGGTGCTAGCTTTCACTGACGCCCAGGAGCAAAAACAAATGGAATCCCAGTCTGTGGATCCAGCACCAGTGACTGCACAGGGGGTGGGGACTACACCTCTTATCTCAGCTGGTCCCTGTCAGCTGACCCCACCTCAGCCCATAGTAACAAGCTATGTGAGCCTGGTGAAACCTGAAGATTCACACCTCTCCATCAAGGTGAGGTAGCAAATAGGCAACAGGGAGTACATAGAGGTACTGTAACTTTATTCATTCAAGTTTATTGATTTACCATTGTGATATTTCGCACCATGGACTTAAGTATAACATTTAAAAACACATCATTGTAAACATTAAAAAATAAGCAAGTTCAAGGTATTTCAAGTAAAGTAGAGGTACTGTACTTACATTGGTTAACAGACCCAAGGAGCTGAAGGACAAGAAAGAAAAGAAGCACAAGGATGAGGGGATTGAGACTATGAAAAAGTTCCCAATACACCTCACTTGGGATTACTGGTTGGTTGGTTTCAAAGCTTTTGTAGCAATACTGACCCAGGTCCACCCAATCAAGGTGGCTGGCATATGAAACTATCATAACCGGTTGATGGCCATGCATGCCAGCAAGCTGGGGAGCAGGTGGCTCAAGTACAATGAAGAATTTCATCATAGAAAACAGAATGCCCCAGCCTGACCCTGGGATATGTGGGACATTTCACTGCTGTGATCCATTGACATTGGCAGGGGTGCTCAACACATGGACAGCAGCTTTCTGGCCAGCAGGCTGCAGTAGCCAAATAAAGGGGGGACAGGGGATTAATAGGAAAGGGGTGGAAAATGGGGAACTGCTATAATTTAAACAAAGGGGTTGTAAGTTGGAACACTGCAACTCCAAGACTGAGTGCATGGCGTGTTGTTGCCCTCAGCCATTCATCCAGTGCAAACTGGGCAACTCCATGCCTCGGCTTATTTAGAAGTGGCACAGCAAGCTTTCCAATACCAGTAGGAGTAGTTGCTTTGAGGCTTGGTTGAAGATTATCTAGATAGAGTGGCCACTCATGTCATGGTGTATGGCATTAAGAATGGCTTTAGGATACCATACGATGGCCCAGTGTAAGTCATAGAAAGCTGAAAACCTGAAGTCTGCCAGAAAGCAACCAGACCTGGTCACGTCTTAGCTGGTGAAGGAGGCTGCAGCAGGGAAAATCAGCAGGCCTATCCCTGCACTGCCCCTACCATACCTCAGGATGTCACACACTGGCCTAGTCCCCAAGAAGAGACCAGAGGAATTCAGGATGATCAATCAGTTATCTTACATGGAGAGGCACTCTGTCAATTACCATGCTGACCCAAACTACACGATGATGTCTTACGCGTTGTTCAACAGTGCAGTTCAAGTAGTGCAGGCAGTAGAGTGGGGGCATTGCTGTTGAACTTGGGCATAGAGTCTGGATTCTGGCTCCTGCTGATTCACCCTGTTGACAGGGACCTATTTGGCTTGCAGTCTGAGGGTCAGTACTACAGTTGCAGTCATTGGCATGTCAGATATTTTGCAATATTTCTAAAGAGATTCCCCCTGGCAGCCCTAAACTGGTATTGAAGACAAACAGTAATTTCTCTAGAGATAGCACAGAAATTTAAGGAAATAACTGACCATGACAATAGCTGCAACTGTATGCGGATGACTGCATGCTAATATGGTGTGTGGTGACATGTGCTGTATTTGAGCAGTTCAGCATGTTTCTGCACTGGGCATTGATGTGCAAGGTAGGTTGGATGTAGGTGGCACACTAGCTGGATGACTTATTTTGCTTAACTGTCTTAAGCTTAATAGCTAAATAAAGCTGTACATGTGCCTGGTGTGAATAACAATATTGCTGATGCTCTTTCGCGTTTGCAGTGGCAAAGATTCCAGAAGATGGCCCCAGAAGCAGAGGTATGTCCCAAGGAAGTCCCAACCTTCCTCCTGGTGTTGTTGATCCAGAAGCCTGAGAATTACTTAGGAATTCACTAGCACCCAGCATGCCTGTGGTGAGTGTTGTGACCTTCCTGAGTGTGCATCAGGCCCGGGGTTGGCGTAACATGTGGCCAATTCTGGTGAACAAGCTACAGTGCTGCAAGCCTCGATGCAACACAGTAATGCTGTAGTATATCACAAAATGCAGCAGTATACTGCAGAGAACTGTGTAATTCATTGGTAAGTAAGCCCTTTTGTCATGAAGTATCTTGTGTCATATCATTTACTGCAAGTCACTGCATTGCATCGTGGCAGGCTTTACAGTAGGTCTTTACCTAGTGCCGATGAAATAGGAGGGGTTGACACCAGGAGCAGTGGGTCATCACTGGCAAGAATTTCACAGTTCTTCAAGGTCACCAGTATAAAGGACAACACATAGACATTTTGACTTTGCAAAATGTTAGAGGGATGGTCCCACTGTGTCCCAAAATTACCTGACAGGCAGAAGCCAATTAGTCTGTCCCTGCTGGAACTGGAGTTGGGTGAGTTGCCAAAAGTGTACTTATCTCAATCAGATGGAGTGTTGCTAAGCATTGCATTCTTTGTGGCCTTCTGCAGGGCTTTTGACATGTCCAAATTAGTTCAACTGAGCAAAGCACTAGGGCTTGTAGTGTCCTTGGGGGACAAGGACATGGCGGTGACCCTAGAGGGTTTTTTGTACAGCACCAGAAGAGCAAGATGTACAGTTTGGCCCAAGGGTGCTGGTGCAGCCTGATTCCTGCTCTAGGGGTACAGCAGGATGCGTGTTCCAAGATACATTAATATTCTGCCTAGAGGGCAGGTGGGGAAGGGTCACATTCTTCTGGCATGGAGACAGGATCCAGCTGACAGTATTCCAGTTCCATAGTGTTTTAGCCAAGGCCATGAGGGGGCTAGGCATGGACTCCACAGAGTTTAACACCCATTCTTTTTGCACTAGGGTTACCATGAATGCAAGGGCCAAAGGGTTGATAGATGAACAGAACCAGGCACTTGGCCAATGGAGAGTGCAGGCTTTGGAAGGGTACATATGATGACATTTGCTATTTTTCAATTTATTTCATTTAATTTATTAAAATGAGAGTCTATAAGCACAAATTGCCTGTATTGTGGACTGGCCCTCCGGTGCAGCAGTAGCACTACTGCTTACAACTTCAATGACATGGGCTCAGAAGCGATCTCAGGAGTTGAAGGGCCAGCTGGGGGGGGAAGATTGAGTACCCCAAGGACTGCTCTCTTCTTCTGAGGGGGAAGGGGGAAGTCTCTGGTGTGATACTGACCACTTACGGAGACCAGGGATCCGACCATCAGGCCTGTATTTGGCTGGGAGGTGTGCCAGACATCGGGTGTACGTGACACTTACACCATTGCATGCTATGCCTCCCAAAGGAGAAAACGAGAAAACTTACAGCCTGCAAGATGATGCTCTTTCCTTGCAGGCTCCATATCCACCTACTGGGCTAAAGCGTCACCTGGGATAAAGAGGCTGGTTCCAGGGGCTCTGACATGGGGGGGGGGTAAACCATGGAGCACTATAGACCAGTTGGGTAAGTGTCAGAGATGGTGGGGTGATGGGGCTGGGGGAGGGATAAAATGGGGTAGGCTGGGCACGGAGGATAAATGCATACTAAATTAAAAAAAAAGTGCCTGTTTTTTATATTGTTTTACTTTATAACCTTCTTGTTTTTGTTTCCCTGCAGTTGGTGCTTCCTATATGAGGCAAATTTGGCTATGCGGCCACTCCTTCAATCACTGGGCAGCTTTGTGAGGGAGGCGAATCCTAGGGGGGCAAGAACTTTTTCATGGACCCTAGGCAACAGCATGTTTGTTGGATTGGAAGTCAGGGAATGAGGTGGGGTGACTTTCTCCCATGGGTGATAGCCTAAACTTGATGGCGGGGTCACCTTACCATTTTGATGGTTCATCTTGGAGGCAATGACTTGGGAACAGGGAAGTCACTGGAGCTGCTGAATTAAATTTAGGAGGATCTGTGGCTGCTTCAGGAAGCCTGGCCAGAGGTGCACATAGTTTGGTCTCACATCATCCAACGGAAGCATTGGCGACAGGTGAGAGATCCCATGGCAATTAAGAAAGCTCACAGGTTTACTAACATGGCCATTCATTGTTTTATAGACTCTGTTTGTGGGACTGTCCTAAGACATGATGAGACAGTCACTGCTATACTCCAGTTACATGCCTGGGATGTTGAGCATTTGTCAGACACAGGTTGTGACAGGTTTTAACCTGACCTGCAAAGTGCTTTGGAAAATTGCTAGTCTGAAGTGTTTTGGAGTGAAGAGTCCCAGGAGCAGCACTCATCATGTGGTGGCATGGTAGTCTAGCAAGGAGTGTATAAGGGGTTAATGGGGAAACTACTATCTCTGCAGATGGTTCTCCTTGAAGCAAGCAGAAGGTGAGGGCCCAGATTACTGAGGATGCCCTGTGGAGCCAGTCATGGGATAGCTTCTTTAGGTGTGGCCTGCGTGTGTAGTAGAATCTGACAATGGGGAGCAATTTTACATGGCCCAGGAGCCATCCTTTATGCCTCAGGAGTGGTGCCCTCTGGAGGCTATAGCCTTTGGGAGAGTGAGGGTTCACTCAGTGGGTCTTCACTGGGGTAGGAGATGGATCAAGGTCAAGATTTGACCATCCAAAATGTGGCTCTGACTCCCTTGCTGTGCATATCATGCTGTTGTTGTGATTTGGGTTGACTATCAATAAACACACGACTGTGGCCATTTTCTCCAAGGTATTGTGTATGTCTCCATCTGTTTGGGTGAAGAGGGTGGCCTGCTAAGACAATAAAACAAATCGCAATGAAGAAATTTGCCTGGTAAATATATTTTTTCTGATACATTTTAATTTTCAACTATTTGAACTGCAGTACTTTTCACTTAAGGTTCAGTTGTGAGGCAAGGCTTGTTGTACTTGTTACCAGATATGTAAGCTATAAGACCCTCCAGGGTGTGGAGTGTTGGGAATAATCATTACTCCCAAGAGCACAGTGTTGCCTAATGATAAAAAAACAGTGTGGTTTAAAGTGCTATAGTACAAGCTTTAGTTGCTGTTTGTCTAAATTTTGATATGAAATAAATTTGGCATTACAATAATTACATTATATAGAGCATACTGTATATTATCCTGTAAGTGTGCCACTTCTTTATGCTGTACTGTCTCAGAGGGCCTTGCAGCCCATGGAAATGAAAATATCCCCAACACCTCCCACCCTGGAGGGTTTTTTGAACTTAATCAATGGCATGAAGACGAGAAATTTTTAAGAAAATTTAGTTGAAAAATAGGTGTGATGCATTTCACTTTCACTGTTTACAACAGCTCTTCCTCTGCTTACTGATATTTCACTAGGTGGCACAGGTGAGCATGCAGTTGACTTGGCTGCTGGCAAATTGACCAGTAGGGCTGTGTGGAATGCGAAATTCCACCATCAGAACTGGTGTGGAATGATGATTCCACTTCTGAAAGGTTGTTCTGAGTTTCATTATAAATTCTGCACAATTTGGAAAAGATCTTTGTACAAACCACAGAATAATTTTATGAAGATCACATAAAGTGCGGAATATTATTCCACGGATTGTGGAAAAATAATCAACAGTTTATGTGAACTGCAGATTACTAATCTGTGAAAACCATTTTGCACACTAAATGTTGGAATTTTGCTACTGACAGAATTCCATGAAATTTTCCAAAATTCCCCAGAATTTTGTTCTGTCAGAATTTCAACATTCTGCCCAGCTAAATTGACTAGTACACCCCCCCCCCTCCACACACACACATACACACTGAGTCTCATTTTTTATCCCTATGGTCATTAATGCTTGCTCTCTTCCTCTATTCCCCCCACCTTTCTGATACATCTGTGTCATGTCCATTTCTTTCTGGCTCATTTGTGTTTGCTATCTCTTTCTCTCTCATCCAGCCTGGAGTGCAGAAAAGAATTGTGACTGATTATGAAATTAAGATTATGCATTTGGATACTTAAGGCAAGGACACAAACTGACAGTAGTTTTTCCCTTACTGGGACGTGTTGGTACATAAAGACATGGCATCAGAATTCTATTAGCCAATAAGAAGCAGGGATTTTCCTGACATTTTTCTATGGTTAACATATACAATGAGCTTTACAGTACTAGATAAAGGGTTTATGTCTTGGAAAGATGGACAACATAAATTCTCTCCAAAATATACCTAAACTGGAGGAAACATTTTGCCTGAACATTTCCAACCCATTTGAAAACAATGAAAATAAGAAAAAAGGAATTTGGTTTTGCATAGTACCTGTCCTACAAACTGTATCCCAAAGCACTTTACAGTCAAGAAGAGGAAAAATTAAGGGTAAATCAGTGATATGCTATTTTTAGCCCACAAGAAGATTCAGAGTGCATAGGATAGAAAAGAGAAAAAAAAAAACTAGAGAAATGTTTATTACAGGGAGGTTAAGCAACTTGCTTATGGTTACACATCATGTGTGTTGTAGTTGTAGGATACAGTTCTTGGTCTTCAATTTCACATTTAGGTGTGCTAACCACTGGGCCAAACTGCTTCCACCAAAGAGATAAGGTATTGTTTCCTGCATACTTCTGCTGTGAGCAAATGTCTGCAAATGTCTCTTCCTCCCCTAACCACTTCTTTAAAACCTTTTTCAAAACTTCAGAATCAAAGCATGTATGTATGTGGGGAGGGGGGTTGCCTTAGACCAGGTATGATGACCCAATTATATAAATGTGAAAGTTTCAAATGCTGGTTGTGGTGGATGATGAGCCATAACCAAAGCATTTATAGCCCTGATCTATTGTCTTATGTAATATGCAAACAGGAAATATTGCTAGTTGTCTGGGGTTAATAAGCACCAAGGAATGTAATGAGGCATAAGGCACTTGTGTCAAGTGACTTCATGAAGTGAATAAATACCAAACAACCTGAAATGTCTTGCTGCACTTAAAAAATGTGTTAACTGTAAAATAATAATTAAAAAAAGACTTTATAAATTAAAAACAAGTATTTTCCTTCATTAAGTATTACTAGTAAAATTGAATCCCTCCCCAACTGTCAATTATCTGTCTTTCTAAACATTTAATAGATGGAATGTTTACCATGGAATATAAGGATTGAAACTTCTACAGAATTCCTCGGGCAGAATGTTCACCCATTCATACACAACAGAAGGCCTTATATGGAGCTACGGTCTTAACTATATCTGTGGCAGGGAAAGCAGCACTGATTTTATTTATTTATTTATTTATTGAAAATGTTTCACCAGGAGAGGCACACTGAGCAAAACAATGCTCTTCTCACGGTGCGACCTGGGGAGGGGGGTACATGGGAGGAGTAAGCATAGTACAAACAATGGGTTGAAATTAGTCAAGCAATTCAAAACAGTGGTTACATGGATGAGTGTAGCTAGACAGACTTAAACAAGCAGTAGTACTACATACTTGTGCCACATGGGGGGTGACATAACATGTTTGGTTAGCATCGAACTATACATGGTTACATAAGTGCCTATATCTAGAAAATGAGGAGAAAGAAATGCACCGGGTTGGCAGTGTGAACTGGGAGCCCAAGTCTGGGGCCAGGGGGTGGGGACAGGTAAAGGTAGTCAATCACTGGGAAATGTGCAGGGGTTGACCTAGGGAGGAGCATTGATGGGAATAGAAAGGGATGGACAGGGGTGCCAAGAGCAGGTAAGTGCAAGGATTGTTAGGGCAAGTTTATAAGCCAGTCATTTGGGCGAATGGCCCAGCCTCTGGTCAGGCGCATAAGGAGGAGGGGATCGGGGATAGGCTAGGTAGTCAGAATAGAAGTGGGATTTGTGATGGTCACTAAAGAAACACCAGGATTTAAAACTGTGAATAGTATTTCATTTCTTTAAATTTGTTTATGTGTGTAAGAAGTGGATCAATAGAGGAAATGTTAAATTAATTACTTTTTACAATTTAAGAAAACTTTACTTTGTAGGGCCTTGAAGAAGGTTTTCAGTGAGTAGTAAAGGTGGCAGCCTTGTTTATGACAGCAAGCAGTGGCACATGAATTACATACGTGATGTGTCAACAATCCCTTTCCCACTGCCTGCGCCTGTTTTAACCTATGCCTTTTGGTGGGCTTAACCTATGGGTCTCGGAATTTACAATAATTAACTAATCAAGAAGCAGGAAGTTTTCAACCCATTTTATAAGGTTGATAATTACTAGGAAGCATTTTTTACTTGCTAATAATGAATTATTAAAATCATGTTATGACCTCCCTGTTATATATTGTATTACAACTGGGCGGTTGACACCACTGCCTGCCAATCACACTTGTGCTTAGTGCAACGTGATGCCACTAGGAACAATGGGACTGATTCCAAGACAGCCAGCGCAACTTGCACGCAATTGCGAGTTACGCTTGTCGCCTCTACGCCATGGACCCTACGCAGCATTCCAGAAGTGGCAGGTCCCGCAATTGAAACATGCTAGATACAATCCATGTGTGTGGTGGTAGCCCATGCATGGCGTATAGCAGCCGCATATCACAACTAGTGGGGAGTGACAGGCGGCCCCCCAGAGCCCCCCACCCTGGAGCACCGCAGCACACATCGGGGGCATGGGGGGCCAGGACAGATGGCACAGGCATCTGGGGGTGCTACTGGACCGGACCCCCAGAGTCCATCATGATCAGGGGTTTGGGGGTGGGGGTGTACATTTGGGGGCCAGAGGGACAGCATGGCATCATTGTTGTGCTACTACATGGCTGCATCTGATGGTGCTAGCCGTCAGATGCCGCTTATGACAGCTCCAAGCTGTTGTAGGTTCCCTACACCACTGCGGCTTTGAGAATTGCAATTGTGGGTTATGACACCTGCCCACCTGGAACTGGGCATTGTGCATGTTATAGCCTGCAGTTGCACCAGGCATCAGTGCACTGCAGCATAAGTAGTGTCCTAACTTGCGATTGTCACAGCCCGCAGACACCCTGGCACAGGGCACCTCCTGGAATAGGGGCTGGTGTAACGCTTTGCATAGGTCACGAGATACGCCATGGGGTTTGGCATATCTCAACTTACGCCGGTGTATCCCTTCTTGGAATTGGGCCCAATATCACTGACATCTGATAAAGGGTGTTTTTAATAGTAGGCAGTGACTTCAACAAAAGAAACTCAGTTACTTTTTAAAGATGAGCAGTCGAACATATATAATGTAATTTGCTATTTGAAAAGTACAGCAGTAACTCCAAACATCTGTATACGTGTCAATGCCAATGTGCATGCTTAAAGTCATGGCCATACTTTTCAACAGTGAATAAAACATGTGAGATGTCTCATTTTAAAAGTAACTGTTTTGTAGAACTCACTGCCTACTGTTAAAAATTACCTTTATCAGATACTGCATGCAAATTAATAAACTCATCCACGCATGAATTTGCCAGTGCTTCAGTGCCATTTGTTACTGTGAAGAGAACCCCCACATTAATAAAAATGTTCCCTAGTAATTATTAAAAACAAACCATAAGTGGGTGTGTGTAAACCAGAATTTCAAAACACCATTGGTGCAACATGCTTTATGAATCTCCTGAGCTGCGCCTCTAGGTTTATGTAGTATCCACACCCACCCACCCACCTACCTTCCTTCCTTCCTTCCTTCCTTCCTTCCGTTTCTCCTTCTCTTTCTTTCTTTCTTTCTTTCTTTCCCAGGAAAGGCATATTGACCAAGGCTCATTTCCAGATGTGAAATGGGGAAGAGCACAGGGGATGCAAAATACATCGCATAGACACAATTCCCAATTACAACAAAGTGCAGTCAGAATAGCATGATGTATGCAGGTACAAGTGCAGAATGAATAGGAAAGGCAAAAAACAACAACTAAGCACTTAAGCCACACCTAGAGTACCTCATAGTAGCACAGCAACTGCAGGTAAAATATCAGTGAGAGGGAAATTAGGAGTGGGGGAAGGGGAGATTCAGCTTATATGTGAGAGAGTCAGAGGAGGCAGTGAGGTGAGGGGTGTGAGGGAGCCAGAGGAGGCAGTGAGGTAGAGGGGTGTGATGGAGCCAGAGGAGGCAGTGAGGTGAGGGGTGTGATGGAGCCAGAGGAGGCAGTGAGGTGGAGGGGTGTGAGGGAGTCAGAGGAGGCAGTGAGGTGGAGGGGTGTGAGGGAGTCAGAGGAGGCAGTGAGGTGGAGGGGTGTGATGGAGCCAGAGGAGGCAGTGAGGTGAGGGTGTGATGGAGCCAGAGGAGGCAGTGAGGTGAGGGGTGTGATGGAGCCAGAGGAGGCAGTGAGGTGGAGGGGTGTGAGGGAGTCAGAGGAGGCAGTGAAGTGGAGGGGTGTGAGGGAGCCAGAGGAGGCAGTGAGGTGGAGGGGTGTGGGAGCCAGTTCCTTTGTATGGGAAGATGACAGGAAAAGGCTTATTGCCTGGCAGAGAGGAGGTGGTGGTGATGAGGAATGGTGAAAGTGCAAGGTTCCCTGGAGCAGATGGAACAGTAAACAAAGGAAATGAGAGAGAGGAGTGATGAAAGGTAAGAGGGAAGGGACCCAAACCAGTATTTGGATATGAAGGAGACACAATAGATTTTGCAATGTGAGGGTAGGGAGAGAATGGATAAGGAGTAGTAAACTGAACAATGATGAGTACAAGGGGGGAGAGCTGGTAGCAAAGTGGCAATAGGAGTTGCACAGAGTGTCCAGTCTAGCCAGGGAGGTGGAGGGGGTGGTGTCATAGACCACATCCACATAGTCAAGATCCGGAATACAGTTTTGGTAAGAAACACTCTGTGGACTCACAGAGACAAGCAATTGTGGTACAAGGCAGCACATTTAGATTGGAGCCTAGCCTGGATGGTGTCAATGTGGGCAGAGCAGTTAAGCTTGCTGTCTAGTCAAACACCAAGATGCTTGAAGGATTCAACTACTTCTGGAAGGGATGCATCTAAGGTGGCGAAGATGGACAGATTAGGTAGTCTGACCAATTTCTGGCTGGTGACAAAGGTCATGGACACAGTTTAGTTTGTGTTAACCTGAGTATCGTACCGTATTTGTACATTAAATTTTCAGCATTGCGATCTTATTATCAACCTCATGACCCAGGTAGGTAAAAATGTTCAGGATTCCACTGAAACATCAGTGGGAGCCACCAAAACATCATTCTACACCAGAGGTGTGAAAACACTTGCTGGCCAGGATTTGAAAACTGACAGCTGTCACCTTCATAAGGTTGTGTGATAAAAAAGGCTACGTTGAAAATCTGAGGTCAAAATATTTAAAATTGCTGAGGTTATGAGCAAGCTCAGAACATTTTAATGCATGCTGTTAACTTTGACATCCTTACATATTATGACCACAAATTTTCAACATAGCCTTCCTATGACCCCCCTCATGAACAACTGTGATAAAACCATTCAAATCTGACTTTAAAGGTGATTTTGCCAAGCAACCATGATATCACTTTCATGCATGATTTGCCTAATTCTACCACCATTGGTCATAAGGTGTGCTCCCAAAAAGGCCATGTTGAAAATTTGAGGTGAAAATATACAAAAATGACAAAATTATGCATCATATTTCAAACCTCCATTGAAACAGATTGAACAGCACTTACCTTAGTTTCTCATATTGCAGTCGCAAGTTCCAGCAGCAAGACATGTCTTCGATAGGAGAGTGGATCTATGCCATTGGATATGTTCAGGTGAGTGAGGTTATGTGGGGAATAAGGTGGGGGTGTGGTGTGGTGAGTTCTAAGTGGGAGGTTTGGAAGGCGGGATCTGATTGGCAAGGGACTGTTTTCTTTTTTACAGGTTTAAAAAGAAAAAAATATCAAGGGATGGTTTTCTTTATTACAGCTGAGATCCTGACATTGGAGATTGGACATCCCAGTGTCAGGTTGCACTTTGGAGAACAGAAGCAGGTGAACTGGAGGGGAGAGTGTGTAGAGAGGTAGTACCAGGGGTGGACACCACATTCTGTTTATGTATTACAAAAATAAACATTTGGAACAGTGGCTGGGTTACCTGGAGGGGAGGGGGGAGAAAGAAGTGGTACCAATGGTGGGCACCTCAGTCTGTTAGATAGATAGATAGATAGATAGATAGATAGATAGATAGATAGACAGACAGACAGACAGACAGACAGGTAGGTAGAAAGACAGACAGATGGACAGACAGACAGACAGGTAGGTAGATAGATGGACAGATAGACAGGTAGGTAGACAGATGGATGGACAGACAGACATGTAGGTAGGTAGACAGATGGACGGACAGACAGACACAGACAGACAGATAGCTATAGCGTGTAATGTATGGTCCACTATACACAACAAGCATGTGTAGCCATCAAGAGGCTGCCATGGTGACTGTTTAAACCTTGAAAGTGAAGCTCAAGCGATTCAGTTGCCATGGCAATCTTGAGATGGCTACTCACACTTGTTGTGTATAGTGGACTATCATTGTCTTTTATTGTGTATGATCCCCCACACACAGCAGCAGGAGTCTAGGCACTCAGGGTATTGACCATTTAAAAAAAAATAAGCAGCTTTTATGATCACTGACACTCTTTAGTTTGCAATAGCAATGGTGATTGGAGCCACAGGTTCTGTGAGGTGAGCATGTGTGGATGTTCAAAGATGCTGTGCTGCAGCAGTATCTAGTGAAGCACAACAACAAAATGATGTAGCTACTGAAGCACATCAAGGATATTCTAGGGATGGATTTCCATCCATAACAGTTTTCCACCATAATAGATAGACAGATAGCTAGCTAGATAGATAGATAAATAGACAGACAGACAGACAGACAGGCAGGCAGGTAGAAAGACAGACAGATGGATGGATGGACAGACAGACAGACAGGTAGTTAGGTAGATGGACAGACAGACAGGTAGGTAGGTAGACAGACAGATGGATGGACAGACAGACACATAGGTAGACAGATGGATGGACAGACAGACACAGACAGACAGATAGCTATATGGTGTAATGTATGGTCCACTATACACAACAAGCATGTGTAGCCATCAAGAGGCTGCCATGGTGACTGTTTAAACCTTGAAAGCGAAGCTCAAGAGATTCAGTTGCCATGGCAATCTCGAGATGGCTACTCACACTTGTTGTGTATAGTGAACAATACATTGTCTTTTGTAGTGTATGGTCCCTCCACACATAGCAGCAGGAGTCTAGGCACTCGGGGTACTGACCATTAAAAAAAAAAAAACAAGCAGCTTTCATGATCACTGACACGCTTTAGTTTGCAATAGCAGTGGTGATTGGAGCCGCAGGTTCTGTGAGGTGAGCACGTGTGGATGTTCAAAGATCTGCTGCAGTAGTATCTAGTGCAGCACAACAGCAAAATGATGTAGCTACTGAAGCACATCAAGGATATTCTAGGGATGGATTTCCATCCATAACAGTGTTCCACCATAATAGATAGATAGATAGATAGATAGATAGATAGATAGATAGATAGATAGATAGACAGACAGATAGGCAGGCAGACAGAGAAAGAGAGACAGACAGGCAGACAGAACACTCAGTTGTCAGCCCTAACGTTCACCCCATTCTATGAGTAAGTAAGCTAAGATGGCCACAGTGTATGAAAATGGGGTGAGCATTAGGGGTGACAATGGCAAAGCACACCCCACGCCTGCTGCTGCCTGCAGGGTAGGGGTAGGGTGTTAGGATTTGAAACCCTAACACCACATTTCCCTACTTTTGTCACTTTAATCCTAACTAGTGTATTAATGAAGTTTTTTCCAAAGAATTTCCTTACTTTTTGAGAAAGCATAATCGTATTCTTATTTGCTTATGGGAGCACAGGGCCCTCTGGGCCCTGTCTATCTGGGTCCTGCACTCACATCCATCCATCATATTTGATATAGTGTAATCCTATCCTTATTTCCCTGTGGGAGCACCTGGGCCCTCTTCTGCCATCACTCCATAATCGTATCTTTATTTGAATGTGGGAGCACAGGGCCCAGTCCATAATGGTATCCTGCACTCCCAACATTGCATAATTTTTCATATACTGTAGTGGTATCCTTATTTGCCTGTGGGAGCACAGGGCCATGTGGGCCCTGTGCTCCCATCCCGTAGTGTACAGCATCAAAAAACACCTGATTTTGCAATCTTATCCTATAGGAAAACATAGCAAAATTTGAAAGCTGTGTAACTTGACACAAAATTACTATATTTTCTCAAAACCACCATAAGGCACAGTTGTAGCAGAAGCCCCTTCAACCCTGGAAATTTCAGAGCAAAATTGCAAACCATTTCTTAACACCATAGTGACAAAGAAATGGCTCCATAATCCTCCCAGTACAATGATATCCTATGGGAAATCAACCAAAATTCAAATCCGCAGAACTACAAGACAAAGTAATATATTTTCACCAAGCCAGCAAAATGTACATCTGTGAAGCAAGCCCTAAAAATGTCAGTCCAAAATTCCAAACTGTTTCTTTGCTATGAAGTGACAAAGAAACAGCGGTATAGAATTTCTTTTTTCAAAATTGCAAAACAGAATCCTGTTTCACAAATCCTTTTTCGCAATTTGCAGTAAAAGAAAATCCTTTTTCTCAAATTGCAAAATAGGAACTCGTTTCGCAGGAAAAGTGTTCTGAGATTTGAGAAACAGAATTTCCATGGCTAAAAAATGCATTTCTCACAAAATAATCAAAAAACTAACCCCAGAATATGATTCTATGGGCCCTGATTAGGTAAACATAACTGCGGGTGTTTATCAAATCCTTGTATTAGTTCTGAAATTGAAGTTTGTTTCCCTTGTTAACAGAAAACGAGATGGTGGCAGCACAAACTAGAATTCCGCATTTGCGATCAAGAATCCTGTTTCGTGATCAAGAATCCTGTTTCTAGCCTGATATCTAACATTTCACATGGGAAATAGTGAGAAACTTTACAATTTAATAACGTTGGAATGGATTAATATTTTTTCACCAAACCTTCAAAAGGCACCACTGTGACCCTAGACCTATATACCCTAAAAATGTCAGACCAAAATTCCACACTGTTTTTGCGCAACACAGTGACAAATAATTTGACAAAAAATGGTCATTTATAAATGTTTTGAGACTCCATATCTCCGCACCTGCACATTCAACTGGAAGGAAATGTGTCACATCAAAAGATCGTTGGTCCCTGATGGGGCATGCCACATCTCATGTAAATCACTTGAATGGTTGTGAAGTTATTAAAGTGCAAATTGCAATCAAGAATCCTGTTTCGTGATCAAGAATCCTGTTTCAAACCTGACAACTAACTTTTATTATAGGAAATAATGGGAAACTTTAAAATGTAACAACTTTGGAACAGTTTAATATTTTTTACCAAACCTTCAAAACCCACTACTTTGACCCAATACCAATATACCCTAAACATTTCAGACCAAAATTCCACACCATTTTAGCATAACGCGGTGACAAAGAATTTGACAAAAATGGTAATTTACAGATGTTTTGAGATTCCATATCTCCACACTCACACATCCAACTGGAACAAAACTTGCCACATCAAGACAGTATTGATTCCCAATGGCACGTGCCACATTTCATGCAAATCACTTGAATGGATGAAACGTTATTAAAGTGCAAAATGTTCAGCTTAACATAGAAGTGAAACACAGAAACATAGACTTTGATGGCAGATAAGGACCGCATGACCCATCTAGTCTGCCCATTTCCCTACCTACAGGATAGGTCGCAGGTCCTAGTTAACCAACAGCCTATTTCTTCCTATCCCCAACAAGAATTGCCTTATGTCTGTCCCATGAATTCTTGAATTCTCCCACAGTTTTAGACCCCACAACCTCCTCAGGAAGGCTGTTCCATGCATCCACTACCCTCTCCGTGAAATAATACTTCCTCACATTGCCCCTGAACTGCCCCCCCATCTTTAAATTGTGTCCCCTTGTTCTTGCACGTCTCTTTTTCTGAAAGATGCTATCCTCTTGGACTTTGTTGATTCCACTGAGGTACTTAAAAGTTTCTAAGTTAAAAGTGAAGAAAGAATTTGACAAAGAACAATAATTTACATGTTTTAAGACTCCATGGGCTGGATTTTCAAACACTGGCACAGGGCTTGTATCCCACCCTGCACCACAGGACTTTAACTTTTATGGTGCGCCAACCCTCTTTGCCACAACTGCACCCGATTTTCAAAGCTCGGGTGCAGTTGTGACATTTTACATGGTTTACAGCAGCTTGCAACAATGCTCTGGTGCAAGCACTGTGTAATAGCCTCCCAGGGATGGTGTATGCTAGACCACAAAACTGTGGTCTAAGGAGGGGCACTCTGTGCAAGGGATTGAAAATCTGATCATTGACAGGGGACTGCCGAAGGCTCCTTGCATCATTCGTTTGGTGCACCAGGGGCTTGTGGGGAGCTCTGAAAATCCAGCCCCATATCTCTGCACATGCACATCCAACTGGCACAAAACTTGCCACATCAGGAGACTGTTAGCCCCTGATGGTGTATGCTAAACTGCATGAAAATTGCAAAAACAGCTGTGAAGTTATTAAAGCACAAATTGTGATCAAGAATCCTGTTTCGCAATCAAGAATCCTATTTCAAGCCTCACGTCTAAATGTTCCCATAGGAAATAATGGGAAACTTCTACATTTAATAACTTTTGAATGGATTAATATTTTTTTACCAAACCTTCCAAAGGCACATCTGTGATCCAAGATCTATATACCCTCAAAATTTCAGACCAAACATCCAAGCCATTTCTGAGAAAAGTGCTGACAATGAATTTGACAAAAAGTGGTAATTTAAAAAATTATTGATATGCTTTATCTCTGCACCCATGTAACTGACCAGAACAAAGCTTATCACATCTAGAGATCTTTGGTCACTGATGGCACATGCAATATTTCATGTGAATCAGTTGTATGGCTGCAAAGTTATTAAAGTACAAAATGTTGAGTTCAATACAGAAGTGACCATTGAACCCTAACTGTAGGGGCATGACTGTTCCTCTATAATATATATCTCTAGATAGATAGATAGATAGATAGCCCAGACGGTTTGGAATTTTGGTCTGAAATTTTTAGGGTGGAAAGGGTTGACCGCAGAATAGTGCCGTTCATTGGTTTGGGGAAAAATATTAATCCATTCCCAAGTTATAAAGATTAGAAATTTCTGTTCTGAGCATGCTCAGTAGGGCATTGAATACTCTATCTAGAAGACCCTACTCAGTATGTTCAGAATTGAAATCTCAAATCCCTATAATTTGGGAATGGATTAAAATTGTTTCACCAAACCAACAAAAGGCATCATTCTTGGACAAGTCCTTTCAACTGTGAAAATTTCATACCAAAATTCCAAACTGTCTGGCACTAGGTGATGAAAATAAAACATGAAAAAAACTAATTTTGCATAAAAACACACTACACAGATTTCAGAATCTGCACATCCAACCAGAACAAAACCTAGCAAGTCAAGAGAGTTTGCCCCCCACACTGTGCATTCAAAATTTCATCCACATCCATTGAACGGGGCAAAGCTATTAAAGTGCAAATTTAGGGGTTTAACATTAAACAGCCTACTCAATAGTGGCACTGCCATGCCACTGTAATATGCTGGGTGCAAGTAAAAACATTCCTATAAATGTGTTATACTAGTTTAGATAATGGGTGAAGTAAAACTCGTATCCTGATTGGCTGAAACAGCCTGCCACCCGGGCTGTTATTTCTTCACAACGACCGCAAAATAACAAGTCCCCACCTGGCAGTACCCAGCACCCCTTATATCCCTCTGCCCACGCTCTGATACCAGCCATTTTTTTACTCAATGTTTAGCGAGACACCGAGCCATCCCCCACACACAGTCACTCCTCAAAATAGTAGTCCATACTAACGGAATAGAAATAGTAACAACTATTTAAAAAAAAAAGTTAAAATCTTGTTTTCTCCTTTTGCTCGCTACTAAATCACTTCCGACTCCAGCTCACAAAACACAACACCTCCCTGGAACCTCACTTCCACTACCCACTGCAGCAGCTGCCGATACCACCAATGCTACTCTCTCTCTGCATACATTCACAAGAAAGTCACGCCCAGTCCTCCGCCTCTCCAGGTATCCAGTCATACCGCTACTACTCTGCTCCATAGAGAGAGAGTTTTAGATCGGTTAAAATCATTTGCTTTCCTGTAATACGCCATCTGAAGGAACGGAATTTGGCTGATGAGCTCTCCACAAAAAACGAGGTACTTACTGCTTCAATATGTACTGCTGCTGTATGGGGCCAATTTCTCTGTATTTCAGTCTCTAACAACCGTAACCACATCAAACCACTACATAACAAGTGCGCCAAAAATGTAAAACTAAAACTTCACTGCCTAACGCTATTGAAAACGTGCACACCAAACTAATTAAATAAAAAATGTTATAACAAAGAGCAGCACCTCTAGTGGCACCAAAGGGACTATTTTACAGAACCCAACATTTTCTTTATTTTTTTCCAATGTTTTGGTCTTTTTCCATACACTTTTATTATTTAAAAATAATAATTTAAACCCATTATCTAGAATTAATAATACCCTCAGGATGGCGTTATTGAAATAACCCGGACCTTCAGAAACTACTGAGCCCTCCGCCTCGGCTCGGGCTCCTCAGTACGCCCCGGGCGGTCCATTATAGCCCAATAACGCCCACCCTGTCGGGTATTATTACTTACATAACCATAATCAACACATTTTAAGCAGCATGTTTTCCTGTAGGTTTAATACCAAAATCAGGTACTGTTATACTGACACATAAATTAAGATTGCACATAACTGGCACTACACAAAAGCAAAGCATAACAATATCAACTTACAAACATCCCACAAACCAATAATAGCAATAATAGCACTTACCTAAAATTAATTAGTGAGAAAACTCATGTATATACATATTCTTTGCTAAAAACTTAAGTAGTACATCAATTAGGGCCCTGCGTCAAGCGAAGACTCCATCTGCCTACAGAAGTGCAGGACCATTGTGGGCCCTGCTCTTCTGTGCAATGGCAGATGTGAAGAATTCATGTAGCTATGTGTTGGGCTGTGGAAACACAGGGCACTATGGTTCCTGTGCTTCCATGTGCCCGCAGATACACATGCACAAGGCAAACAGTGCATCTATCAGTCAGTGCACAGGGCCCTCTGCCACCAAATGGTGAAGAGGTGCACAGCCCTATACAAGGAGGGCAATTGTCTTCACTATGTGGTATCCAGGCCTGTGCAGAGAACCCTGAACCTTTCATTGCCTGGTTCAGGTGGTGTTGCATAATTGTGCCATCCCCCCAACCTTACCCCATCCAATTGAGTCCGTGAGCTCATCCCTGAATTCAGCTCAGTGGCATGTAAGCAATAAGACATGATGGGGTGTGCATGGAACAAATATTATCACATGCCCAGGGGTGTAGTGAGGCATGAGGCTGCAGGCTGAGTGCCTTCAGCCCTTGGCAGTGTGGTACTATCTTTGCCATGCACACCCTGGAATGTCTTACTGTGCTTATAAAATGGGTTTCCTTAAAAACAACATTTCATTTAAAAAAAATTGTTCATATATCTTAAAACTGAAGTGATTAAGTAAATGTATTGTAAAATAGGCTCTCTGCCTTGACAGCTATGTGATTACTTTAGGACATTTGTCCTAAATAGGCATCTGTATATAGGATGATTTATGCAAGTGGGTCTAACCCCCATTCATACAAGCCCCCTTCTTTCCACTGAAGCATCTCTATTAGTTTTAATGATACCTATTACATTCATTACCAGTGGGCTTGTTGCAGTCAGCAGCCCTACAGAAGCAACCTTCAGCCATGTACCCACCTCCCATGGCCATACCTTAGCAAGCACTTGCACTTCTGCTCAGTTTTGGACAGATATATGAGATATTGGGCTGGGAGGCTGGGAGAAGAATGAGCGAGCCTGCTCAGTATAATTTTTTTTTTTTAAAATAACAGTAATGGCTTTCACCATCGCTATTAGCAGTGCAGAGCACAAGAGCTGAAAGCTGAGGAGTCAGGTGAAGTAAGAAAATATCATAGTGCAAGTCCCTATATCAATTTATGAATAAATCCACCTATTTCAATAAATATTCTACATGGCTCCATAAGCAGCAGGTGTACAACTGGTATTTTTTTTAATTCAGTAGCAATCCTTGTCAGCTCAGCACAGCAGCATAGCAGGAGCAGGGAGGAACTTGTTGCAGTGAGCAGCCCTAGTGACCTGCCATTTTTGTCCATCCCCCCAAAAAAGTGAGTGGCCATACCTTACCGAGCACTTACACTTCTGAACTGCATGTACAATTCAAGTTCCGACAGATACAGGGGGGTACTGGGCTGGGAGAAGAATGATCGAGCCTGCTCAGTTTAAATATAAACAAACAAAAAACAATGGTAATGGCTTTCACTGTTTAGGAGCAGCAGCATGATCGGTGGTGTAGAGCATAGGAGATGTGAGCAGAGGAGTCAGTAGATGGATGAGTAAGAAAATATCATTGTGCAAGTCATTTTATTCAATTTTTGAATAAATCCAACCAGTTTGATAAATGGTCTACATGGCTCCATAAGCAACAGGAATGTACAATTGATGTGATGGGCTGATTACTTTTTTCTTTCTCTGTATACAGTTTTCCTTGTTGACAGGTTAAAAGAATGGCAGCTTTTCAAAAACAAACTTTTTAATGGCACAGTAATTTGTTCTGTGGTGAGGTTGTTTTGAGCACTTGCATCAAACAAATTTGTTGCACAGGTAAGAACCAATGAAAATGAAGGATTTTCTTTTCACATTTTATAAGGCATCACAAAGCATACCTGCTGGGGAAAAGGCTGGCACTACACACAAAGTTTGTTACAATTACATTTTTTTTTTTTACTTCAAATTTTCAAGATAGAAATGTTATGATTCACCTTACAAATATGACATGTACCATTTATGATATATTGGTCAAAATGTAATTTCACACAAGAAGTGTGAAAATATATCTCATCCAGGATTTTAAAAAATAACACGTGCCATGTTTATGAGGTGGTGTGGAAAAATTAGTATCTTGAAAGACTGAAGTCAAAATATTGAAAATTAGTGATGTTATGAATGAATGTTGAAATACTGCACTATTCACTCATAACATAGGCATTTTATCATATCTGTACACCACAGGTTCAGCATAGCCTTCTTATTACCACACCTTATGTACCAGGTAAGTGAAAATGTCAAATCCCCACCAAAATGTTATTCAGTGACACCAAAACATCATTCCACACCACAGGTGTGAAAACACATTTTGGCCAGGATTTAGAAAATGACGGCTGTCAAGTTCATGAGGTGGTGTGAAAAAGTGGCTATGTTGAAAATTTTGGGTCAACATTTAGATCACCAAAGTTACGAATGAGTGTAGAAAATTTTCAATGTACATGCATAATTTTGCCATTTTTACATATTTTGACCCCCAAATTTCAACATACTACTAAGATGCATACTAAAGGGAGATAGGAGCAAACAAAACATTTTTCCCATATTTTGGCTCTATGATGCCGGTTCGACAACACTTTCATCGACCGGCATCACAGCGGCAGGATTTATGTCGATCACAAGTTGTGGTTGACATAAATCCCGATTGTCTCCCTGTCCACTTTTTTAGCAGGGAGCTTTGCCCCCTGAACCCCCATTTGGGGGCCCTGCCACCACACCCCCATACTATAGATTATCAACTCTGAATCAGGGTTGTTCAGGGAGGGGGTATAGGACCAGAAGACAGTGTGCCCTTGTGCCAGGTGCACCAACACAGCGACCTGTCAGCGAACTGTTGATTTTGTTGACAAGGAGGTAGGTCGCTGTGTTGGTGTCACTGATCATGGCACAAATCCCATATTTTGCTCCTGTTGCTTATGTATAGTATTGTAAGTTGGCTGCATTCAAGATATTGCTATCAAGCTTATTCTTAAATTTTGCTTTGTCCCTACTTGAATAGTATCCACAGGTCATTTAATCCATGGGTTAACAATATGCATAGTATAATAATATTTCTTATTGTTTCTTCTAAACCTTCTTTTTTGTAATTTTAGTGGGTGTCCTCTAGTTCCCACATCATAAAGTTAAAACCTTAATTCCAGTTTACTAAATAAGTACAGGTCATTACAGATAGCATAAGGTAAAAGTATATCATCTATAATTCTCTGAACTTCTAAGGCCATTAGGTTTGAATTTTTTAAACGGTCTTCCTAGGTCTTTTTTTTGTTCTGCATATATCATCCTTATTGCACTACGCTGAACTCTTTCCATCATTGAAATATCCTTTTTTGGTATGGGCACCACAGGTGACTACCATGATCCAATTTGGGACTTACACAGGCCCTATGCAAAGGCATCAGCACCACACTATTTCTGCTAAACAAGTTCTTTCTTATCGTCCGAAGGACTCTGTTTGTAGCCATCATAGCTGACATGTGTTACATTTAAAATCAAGATTTGTTTTCAATTATAACTCCCAAATCCTTTTCATTTTTCATATTTTTAATGGTAAATTTCTTAGTGTGAAAGTGTGGGGAATTGTTTTCTGTCTGAAGTGTATAATGTAAGATTTTTCTATGTTGAATCTCATTCCCCACATTAGAGACCATCTAATGATATCATCTCTATCATCTCAGTCAGATGGTATAGCTTGTATATCCCTGATATTACTCACAGTCCCTCCAATATTGGCATTGTCGGCATACTTGACAGCCCAGCTTGTAACAGAGTCGAACATATCTGCAATACAGATCTGAAATAATAATGGTCCTAGCATAGATCCTTGTGGGACATGGCTGGTGCCCTGTCTAAGTTTTGAAAGATAGCCTTGGATACAAACTTGTTGTGTTTATCTTCTAAACAATATTTGTCCTAGTTTGTAACATGTTTATTTAATCCAATATTTATGTTTTTTTTTTAATTATAACCCAGTGAGGCATGGTGTCAAATGTTGTAGCAAAGTCCAAATAGACACAATCCTCAGCTATTTGTTTGTCAAGATTGTCAAATACTTTTTCATAAAAGTATAATAAGTTGGTCATGCAAGATCTCCCCACCAGGCTGATCTTTATAATACCTGTCCATTTTGACAAGTTGTTCTTATATCTTATCCTTCAGAATGGATTCCAAAATCTTACCTGGGATGGAAATTAAACTTATAAGTCTATAATTGTGGAAGTCATTTTTATTTCCCTTTTTATTTGTGGGTATAGCAAAAGTGATTTTCTAGCCATCAGATAGGACCCCTTGCTGCAATGAAGCCTCAGACAGTATTTTCAATGGATAAGCAATGGTATGTCTTAATAATTTAAGGATATACATCAAGATGCCATCAGAACGAGTCGAGCTACAGTGGCATGCCCCAGGATGAATTGCAATTCTGCAGCATTTTGCAGTACTTTGCAGAATGCTGCAGAAGATCTACTGAATAAAGCAATGTAATTTCAATGATAATTAATCCCCCTTTGTCATTCAGGTAAATGTGTCACTGTCTGGATGAAGTGAATGCCACAGTTTCCTGCATGACAAAGGGGACTAATTGCCATTGAACTTGCATTGCTTTATACAGTGGGTCTGCTGCAGCATACTGCAGAGTGCGTTACAAGTGTGTTTCATCATGGGGGACAGCACTGTATGTTGCTTTAATTTATTTATTTTATTGATAATGAGATCTTCAGTTACAGGAGGAATCTCATTAGTACTATCTATATATTTATTACAATTTTTTTTTTAAACAGGGTGCTGTTTATTATATACCAAACAGAAATATTCATTAAAGGTGTCAGCCATAACTTTAGGATCTGTTATTTGAATACCATTCAAATATATAGGAATTAAGTTAGTATCTGATGTTTTTAAGGAATTTGTATAACTATATAGTTATTTAATTTGATTTTTTTTGGAAGTTTTTACAAATCTGACTTCCGTATTTCATTTTGCTCTTTTAATTGAATGTTTGCATTTTTTCAATGCTTCCTTATATTTCGTCCAAACACTAATACATTTTGTTTTCAAATACTGTATACAGTATATAGTTTTTTTATGTTTTAATAACTTTAAGAACCCATTATTTAGCCACTTAGGTTTTATTCCTCTTGTATTTTATTTGTTAATCTTTTTTATATGTTTATCACAGATCAGCTTAAAATAATTTTTAGTTTTGTTCCTCATGGTATTTACAGAGAACCAAAGAGTTTGGTGTCCTAGTCAATTGTATTACAATTACCTAAAATTCCCTCGACATTAGTCATTTTATATAAAAACATTTCTCTGCATCCTTTAATATTAGCACTATTCCAACCTAGATCAAGCATGACAGATTTGTGGTCACTTCCACATAAAGGTACATCAATCATACATAGCTTTCTTATGACACCACATCATGTTTTCTAATCCCACCCAAAAGGTAATTTCACCATGCAACCATAAAATCACAATTGGGCATGATTTGCATAATCACACCACCACTGATCAAGAGGTTAGAGTGTCAAAATTGGCCATGTTGAAAATTTGGGGAAAAAATATGCAAAACGAACAAAGTCATGCATCGAAGTTCAAAACCCCATTGAAATACAATGAACTGCCCTTACCTTAGTTTCTCATTTTGTAGTTGGCAGTTCCAGCAGCAAGACACGTTTTTAATCAGAGAGTAGATCTACCCTGTGGGACCTGTTCAGGTGAGTGAGAGTGTGTGTGGAGTGTGGGGGGTGGGGTTTAGGGGGTCAGATCAGTGAGGGGCCATTTTCTGTTTTACATGTCTAAAAATCATCATGGGACAGTTTCCTTTATTTCAGCTGAGCTTCAGACACTGCGGATTTTGCACCCCAGTGTTAGGCTACATTTTGGAAAACAGGGGCTGATAAAGTGGAGGGAAGGTTGGTCTAGAGAAGCAGCACCATGAGTGGGCATCCCATTATGTTTATGCAATAATAAAAATTAACATTGGGAAGGGGAGCAACCTGGGGGGGGAGAAAGAAGCAGTACTGGGGACTGGGCACTCTCGTCTGCTTAATTAAAAAAAAATTGAATAGATGGATAGATGGATAGATAGACAGATAGATAGATAGACAGATAGATATACAGACAGACAGACAGACAGCCAGATAAGTAAAAATACAGAGACTGAGACAGATAGAATAGGGGATCAGTGGCTGACTGCTCTCACTGCAGCCTATGGCACATTTCCATCTACTGTATGGCTACAGATATCAAAAAAATCATGCTGTTCTCATACAGCAAATGCAGGAGAACAGCTACTCCCACTAAGCTGGGCACACTGAAATTTGGGGTGACCAGAAAAGGTGTTTTTGGCAACTTATTTTAAAAAAAAAAATAGCAGAATCTAGCTAAATGGATCCTGTTTAGCTAGGTTTAGGTGTTTGTTTTTTTTAAAAATAGATAACTTTGATGTATTTTCATTGTTTGTAAGTTTAAAAGGAGAAAAAAAATTATGGTGATCAAGATTGATATTTTTTTTTAGCATGAGGAGTAAATTATAAGTTTAAAAGGAGAAACAGTGGTGATGGGGTCATGACTGGTATTTTTTGAGTATGAGAGGTAAATCATGAAAATAAGTTCTTGTAAAAAGTTATTTTTTAACCGGTTGAACTTGAACATGAATTCAAAATGCTAAAGTTGTATATTTTTTCATCAAACCTTCAAAAGGCTCACCCTTGTCACAGGCCCCTTTGAACCAGAAAATTTCATGATAAAATTCCGCGCTGTCTAGACTGTAGGTGAGAGCAAAAAAATATGCAATGTTAAGTAAAGTTTTTTATTTGTTTGTTCTCTGGTGCTCTGTATCTCCAAAACCATACAAGATTCCATCAGAAAACTTTTCACACCTTGGGACTCTGGCAGCCTGACCATGCATGCCAAGTTTGTGCTATTTCATCAAACAATGACAAAGCTATTAAGGTACAAAACATTGGAGTTTAACATTGAACAGCCAACTTAACCCTAACTATAGGGGTTCTACCACACCCCTATATTAAACATATTAATACTGAAAGTGCAGTCTAAAAACCATAATCAGTACTACTTCATATCAACTTTAATGGAATTCCAAAATTATTTTAGAAATGCAGCAAGCTTAATGTTGTCATTGAGACCAGGGAATTTTAGGGCACCCAATGTATAACTCCAAAAGGATTCATGTTCGGCAATCAATAACTCAATGTCCCCTTCCCTTGGTCCCAAAACAACTTTTTCAGTCCTGCAGAACTGGAACTCATGTTCTATGATACTTGGGGCTTTCACTAAATGTCAGTACAAAGTATTATGACTATCCTTGTTTTGAACTGAACTCAAATGCCCCCCCAACCACAGTTTTAATGTTGTTTTTGTCCTCCCAACATAAAAGACATTAACATAGAAACATAGAATTTGATGGCAGATAAGGACCGCTTGGACCACCAAGTCTGCCCATTTCCCTACCTAATGTATAAACTGCAGATCCTAGTTAACCAAAAGCCTACTTCCTCCTATCCCCCATTAGAATTGCCTTATGTCTGTCCCATGCATTTTTGAATTCCCCCACTGTTTTTGACTCTACAATCCATAATGCAGATGCAGATAGTCAGATAAATAACACCTTGTGTGCCACAATTGATGAATTTCGTGATGCTGTACTCCCTATTGCTATTAACTGTTCTGAACATCTTGCACTTTTTAATAACATTACAGTCTTGCATCATCCACATGTGTAACATCCCACTGGTGTATCTGGTAACCAATTACATGTCTACTCTTTTTCCACTGGAAGAATGCTATGAATGAGCATATCTCAGATACTGTATCTCCTCCCATGTATAACTTTAGGGGAGGTTGATGTCAATATCCTGAAAGGTGGGATTAGTGTCCAGAGTCTGCCAATTTTTATATAAAACTTCTCTTATTTTCCCACTATTTACAGTGTATTATATAACAAAATTAACATCTCCATAGCCAATTCATGTTTTGGGTTTGTACTGCAATAGGTCATGCCTAGGAATATGCTGTGCTGAGCCCCTAACATTATTAATCAGTGTTGTCCTATAGCCACTTTGTTCAAACTGTGCTTGCATCTCATCACATCTGCACTCATGTACCCCGTCATCCAACAGTTCCTTTCTATGCTGAGGAATTGTGATTTGGGTATGCTATTGATGGTATGGTGTGGGTGACAGCTACTAGAGTGCAGGAGACTGTGTCTACCCATCTTATTTCAAAACAGTTCTGTTGTTATGGTATTCTCTATTGTTCTGTGGATATCCAAATTCAAAAACTGCACATTATCATACCTGTATTTAACAGCACATTTTAGATTTGGGTTGGATTTCTCCAAAACCTCAACAAATTCTAATATCTCTTGTACCCCCTCATGTCACCCCATCAACACATTGTCAATGTATTAACACTAAAGATCAACAAAATTAATAGCACAGATTCCTCTTTGCATTTAGGACCACCTTCCTTTCCCAGAGGCCTATGTACAGGTTAGCTAATAGGAGGCAAATTTGCCCCATATCTGTATCTTTAACCTGTAAAAAATACTGCCCCTGAGAAATGAAGGGGTAGTTCTTAAAGACAAATTCTACCAACCTGCAGAGAAAATCCTTAAAGGGAATGTGTACCATTCCCAAAATGATTATTGTAAAGGTTACTATAGGGATCCAGTAAGTAAACTGTTGCATTATATTTAGTAAATGTCTTCAGTAAAACAGAAAAATACTTTTAAAATTGTGATGTGGTGGTATCCATTTTGTGTACAGGAGTGGCACTGTGATGATGTAATTACCTTACCAGCTCTAACAGTGTGCACTGAAACTGGTTAAACAACTGCTCCTACAGACATAGACCTTCTCAAATCTTGAAGAAATGTGCTGAATTCTCTTGTTAAACTGTACCAAACAAAAAATCCAGATTTTTTTAAACAATGTAACAGGATCCCTGCCAGCATAGCCCAACTGTTCTTACCTGCTGCAATGAACATTGTTAAAACTGGTGAGGCAGTGACATCACCACAGTATCATTCTTGCCCATAAAATGGATGCCTCCTTATTTCTATTTCAAATGAATTCGTCATTGTTATACTCAAGCCATTTGCTAAATGCATCCTTTCCAAACAATTTTATTCAACTATGGTAACTCTTGAAATAATCATATAAGGAATCATACACATCCCCTTTAAACGAACCATATGAACTTGTTGCAATATCAAGCCATGTTTACAAAGTATCCAGTCCTCCATTATGTGGCACATTTGTATAAAGTGACTTGATGTCCATAGTCACTAACATCAGATTAGGTTCCCTTTGTAAGTCCCCCAGAATGTCCAATATCTGGGTTGTATCACTTATATATAACGGTAATGAGGGAACAATATTTTAATGTGTTCATCCACAAACTAAGAAAGTGGGTCAGGAAGGCATCTAATACCAGATATTATTGGGTGTCCTGGAGGATGGTCCAATGCTTCATGAATCTTTGGTAAGATATACATAGTTGATCTCATCAGATGTTTAACTGTAAGAAAATGAAAAGTGTCCAATGAAATAATAACAGAATTCAACAAATCTAACAAATAGGCATAAAATTCAGTTTTAAATGTCTTGGTCAAGTCTGATTTGAGTCCAACATAAAAAGCAATATTTGCTAGTCGTCTGAAAATTTCCTGTTTGTACATATCAGTGTCAATTAGGATAATAGATTTGCCTTTATCAGCAGGTTTTACTGTCAAAAGTGAATTTGCCTATAGATCTTTGGTGGCTTTCTTTTCTTGTGATGAGATATTAGCAAACTTATGCATTTGTTGATCAGAAAAGATTTGTTCTAATTCCGGCAAGCAAGCTATTTCAAAAGTCAATACTGCTGAAGATACATAGATACATAGACAGTGTCGGCAGATAAGGGCCTATGGCCCACCCAGTCTGCCCATTTGAGCTTGTAAGTTCAGTTTATGTTTTCCTAGAAGTCTGTTGCCCCTTACTCCTGACCTCCAGAATTCCTTTATGTCTATCCCATGCATTCTTAAATCCCATGATTGTTTCAGCCCCCACCACTTCCTCTGACAGGGTGTTCCACTTGTCCACCACCCATTCTGTGAAGAAATTCTTCCTCACAATTTCTCTGAATCGTCCTCCCTCCAACTTCATCCCATGCCCTCTAGTCCTGGAACATCTTTTTCACTTAAAAGTAGTGTATTCCTGCAACCTGTTCCTCCCTGTAAGATACTTGAATGTCTCTATCATATTCCCTCTCTCCCTCCTCTCCTCCAGGGAGCACATATTCAGTTCCTTCAACCTGTCCTCATAGGACTGTGTGATGCAATCCATGTACCATCTTAGTTGCCCTCCTCTGAACCTTCTCTACCCTGTCTATGTCCTTACGTAGGTAAGGTCTCCAGAACTGTATGCTGTACTCCAGGTGGGGCCTCACTAGTGTCTTGCATAGTGGAATTATGACCTCCCTTTTCCTGCTGGTGATACCCCTACCTATGCATCCCAGCATCCTATTTGCTTTACCTGCTGACTTGTCACAATGTTTCCCTACCTTGAGGTCATCAGAGATGATAACCCCAAGGTCCCTTTCCTGCTTGGTGCATGCTATATCCTCACCCCCCAACTGATATATTGTGCCAGTGTTTTTGTGCCCCATATGCATTATCTTGCACTTCTTCGCATTGAATTTCAACTGCCAAACCCCTGACTATTCTCCAAGTTTCTGCAGGTCCCTCCTCATTCTGTCTACACCCTCTTGTGTGTCTACTCTGTTACAGAGCTTTGTGTCATCAGCGAACAGTGAAATTCTGTCTTCTAGGTCCTGCGCAATGTCACTGATGAAGATGTTGAATAGGACCAGTCCCAGCACTGATCCCTGTGGTACCCCACTGGTCACTCTTCCTCTGTGGAGTGACAGCCATTACCACCACCCTCTGTGTCCTGCCGCCCAGCCAGTTACCTACCCACCACACTACTGTCCTACCCACACCCATATTCCCCAGTTTGTGTAATAGTCTTCTATGTGGCACAGTGTCAAATGCCTTGCTGAAGTCCAGATAGGCCATGTCCACTGCCCTCCCCTGATCCACCTCCCTAGTCACCCAGTCAAACAATTCAATGAGATTGGTCTGACATGACCTTCCACTGGTGAAACCATGCTGCCTTGGGTCATGTAGTCCATTGACAACCAGATGTTCCACCAATCTCTCCTTCAGTAGTGCTTCCATGGTCTTCCCCATTACCTAGGTGAGGCTGACTGGTCTGTAGTTCCCTGCCTCCTCTTTGTTCCCACTTTTGTGTAAGAGGACTACATCTGCTGTCCTCCAGTCTTTGGGTACCTCCCCTTTTTCCAATGATCGGCTAAACAGGATACCCAGAGGTTCAGCCACCACCTCTCTTAGTTCTTTTAGGACCCTGGGGTGCACCCCATCTGTCCCCATTGCTTTATCAGCTCTTATTATTTCCAGTTCCTTCAGGACCCTTTCTCGTGTAAAGGGACTTGTGTCCATTTCTACACCATTTTCACCCCTTGTACTCCCTTCAGACCCATTGCCCTCCTCTTCCTCAGTAAAGACTGAGCAGAAATACCTGTTCAATATGTCAGCTTTACTGTTGTCATCTTCTACGTGGCCCCCATCCTCCCCCTTCAGTCTCACTATCCCTCCCTTTGCCTTTCTTTTTTCACTTATGTACCTGTAAAAGGTTTTGTCCCCTCTACCCACTGATTTTGCAATGTGTTCTTCTGTCTGATCTTTGGCTCCCCTTACTGACCTCCCTGCTTCCCTTTGCTTCTCCTGGTACTTCTCCCTATCCCCTTCTGCCTGTGTCTTTTTGTATTGCCTGAATGCAATCTTTTTGGCTTTCACTTTGTTTGCTACCTCTTTGGAAAACCATAATGGTCTCCTCTTCCTTTTCCTCTTGAATATGATGATATAAAGGTTGACGGTGGCTTTAACAGACTACCTTGCCCCTCCTGCCCTTATACAGATGATGTTATATCACTCTATGTCCCTGTGTCTGTTTTGTGTACTGTAGGATTCCTGATTTTGCAAAACATGCTTTTAGATTAAACTTATGTGTAAATTTGTTTAAAAAAATAAACAGATCAAATGGTTTACAGTATACGTGGGGACAAAACATAGCCCTTTACTTAAAATGGCAATCTGAGTGGGTGTGATTTGAAAAGATGACAGACTGATAATGCTTACTTCTTCATTTTGTAAGTCTTCATGACTTTCCCCTTGTTTTGTGCCATGCAGTTCACTCATGCTGGTGCAACAAACAGATTATGGCACAGGCAACATGCCGCCTGGCAATAGAGCACAAGGCATAACGTCTCCCGGGAGTTACAGTGGTAAAGCACCCTCCTGGGAAAAAAATCAGCTTTTGCTTCACCCCCGCACCCCCAAAAACAAATATAACCTCCTCTGGGGTGGGCTTAACCTGGATGGGCAGAACTTGTGTGGGCACACATGGTAGCACCAGTGAGGGGTGATCTAAAATCAATATTACCCCTGTTACTGGTGCCCTTGTTGTGGCGCTGTAATTGAGGGGCCAGATTTCAGTCACCCCACTAACTGTATGCAGTGCCCCACTCTCTTTCTGTCCTTGTGCTCCTTTTTTGTTGCTGTCTCCATTTTCTCCCACCTCTTCTTGTCCATTTTTTTCCTTTCCTTGTAGAAACTGCACCGTTCTTATGCTGGGTCTCGGAGCAGATGTAGATGGATATTCCATTTCCTCTAGCTCTAAAAAAATCATCTGATGAATCAGTAGCTGACTCACTGTTAGAAGTAAAATGGACTTTTGTTATATTACTGTTTTTATAATGGGCTTAGTGGCTGTTTTCTTTTTTTTCAGATTTTTTGTTATGATAATAACCAGGTCCTTTGTTTGTTTTCTTCCATGTAAAGACCCTGTTGTCCAAATAATCCTGCCAATCTCTTTTGAATTTAGATAGTTTCTGAGCCTTAATATGTGAATCTTGTTCTGCAATGTCTCTCTTATGATTGGTTTCGAATTATGAAAAATCTGGATGTTTCTTACATTTGGCAACTTTTTCTTTTTTTTTCTTACTATTCTTTTTCTCCCCCTGGGTCCAGTCTGCCTTACCTTTTCACGGCTACCCCAGAATTCCTGCCACCATCTCGAGGATCCCCAGCTCAGCCTCACGGCATACTGCTACGGATTACCCCCCATGGCGGGTAGGCGGAGAGTCCCCCGACACTGATCCACCCAATCAGGATCCAGTGCCATGCTCCAACCCGAGCGATCTCCAATGAAGATGGCCATCATGCCGCTGCGACTGTAACCCAATTTTCCCATGTTCTCCCTTTGTGTGTGGCATGCAATGACGCCCATGGACAGGGGCGTGCGTGCTACTGCACGCACTCCTCCCCAACATCGGCCACAGCAGGTACCTCAATTGTCTGTCAGTGCCCTGCAGTGGCCCCCACCCACTGCTAGGGGCCACCAATGCACCGAGGCAGGATACCCCCCCTTCCCGGAGATGGAGTGCAGTCCAACAGATGCTTAATCCGTCTCCTCCCCTGCCATCCCCCAATGACTCTGGCTCATTCCCAAACCCTGGTCACCAGTGTGGAGCGAGGTGTGGCATCCAGCACCTCAACCCTCAGCACCACCGGGCCGGACCGACTTTCTCTTCTTTTTGTTTAAGTTCTGTTTCTAATTCATCCTTTTGTGAGTCATAATCTCTGATAATACATTTAACAAATAAAATGGATGCTTTTTGCATACAGCCTTTCTAATCCTGCATAAAAGCTTGCTGATCTTGCCCATATCATGGCCACTTAACCACCAGTAGGCCTTGGAGAACCATCCCCACTTTCATGTAGGCCTCAAGCATACTATGGTGCCAGTAGTTTCAATGTGCTTTAAGAGCAGTATGTTCTAACTGTTGAAAAGTTGTAATGATGTCCAAAGCACTTTCATTGATGTTCTCAACTTGCTGAGGTACGTTGGGGTCAGATATTGTATCACTGGTGTTAAATGGGTTGTTTCCTTTTTTTTCTTGGCTGACTTTAGGATTGGTCCACCATCTCTGTCACCTCATTCCATCCCCCGGGACTTACCTGCTGCCTTTACCAGACTGCACCCTGGATTACCCTGGAGGGCAGGAACATTGGGGAGCCACTGGGGAGTCTGCTATTCCTGATCTGTGTCATGTGGTGATCCAGTGGCAGAGTGCCTCAGCCAACTGCATGCGGCTGTGTGGGGAGGTGGATGTTCTCTATGCCTCAGCCACTTTTTCCCCCTTTGTCAGGAGGTGTGGCATGCAAAGACATAAGGGCGCATACACACCAACATCTGGCACACCTCCTTGAAACCTGCTAGCCTCAAGTGTGACACCTTTGGCCTCCTCCGGGGCTGGACAAGCATCGAGTGCTATCTGACCCTTTCCCCTAGAGCAGGAGAGCAGTCCATCAGATGATCAATTCTCTTCCCCCTGGCCAGCCCTCCAACTCCTCCAACTCATATCTGAACCCAGGTTGTCGGCATCACAGACAGAAATCCAACCACTGGGCCAGAGAGCCATCAAAGGGGTTGTTTTCACCTAAGTTGCCAAAACTGGCAACCATAAGTGTTCCGCTGGCATCTCCCAAATTTATATCTCTACGCAGTAGGGACAGAGCAGTTCCTAACAGCTTTTCCATGTGAGAATTAGGACCACATTGACACTCAGGAAAAACAAATTTCAGTTGGTTACAGCGAGCAGGCTTCTAATTCAACTAAGCAAGACACACACAAGGCCAACCTGTTGCTTGGTGTGCAGTAGGATACAGGTAGAACCATACAAAGAAACATTCCAGCACCACCCACGGTCAGGGTCTAAAAGGTACCAGGACACAATTATTATAGTTATGAATTGCTTAATTAAAATCAAAACAGTACCTTTGAGCATCAGCACCTTACAGCTGGCTACCCTATGTGGGTTATGTGCAATATTTATTCATGTGCCAGAATATCATTACCTGACTTAGGTATTAAACCTACAGGAAAACATGCTGCTTAAAATGTGATGATTGTGGTTATACTAGTATAACAAATTTATAAGGAATATTTTTAATTGCACCCAGCATACTGTATATTAAATATACAAACAGATCATTACAATTTATAATGTGTTGTTAGTAACTGTGACTGTGTGCTATGTTTGTATTAATATGTCACACATCTCAGGTTTGCACTTGTGCTTTTCAGATTATGTCTTTAGTCGTTAGAAATTGTGTGAATGAACAGGGGTTTAAGGAATTCTTCCCCTTTAAAGAACTATTTATGGGTGATGTACATAACATGAAGTTATTCCCTGATGACACTTTAGGAAAAAACAGTCAGAGATTTTGTGGTGTTCTGCCAGTGTCTCTGTAAGGGGTTGACATTCAAATGTACTATTACGATTTCAACAAAGCAATTCATAATTATATTAATTATGTCCTGGTACCTCTTAGTCTCTGATGGTGGGTGCTATTAGACTGATATTTTTGTCTGGCTCTGCTTGCATCCTACTTCACAGCAGTGGGGAGGTCTTGTGTGCTTTGCTTGAGGCATAGAAAACCCTAGTGAAGATGGGTCCTGAGGGAATGACAACCTGAAAAGAATAAACTCGTAGGAAGAGGGTGCAGCTTCTCTGATGGCCATGGTGCAAGAGAGGCTCAGACTGACATATATGGCAACACTGCCACCACATTTTTACCCTGTACAGCCGGAAGAGATGATAATTAAGAAGGATCAGGCTACAGTCTTGAATCCTGCAGGACAGCTAGGATTCTGAGATACAGACAATGTCAGGAGAGTATTGTAAAACAAAAACAGACAGGAGGTCAAGTTTTGGAAGGAGGGTCTGGGCACTGAAGTAGCAGATGTCCAAGCATTTGGTAGCTGGGGAGGTGGAGAAGGAGGAAGGGGAAGGGGAGGTGCCAGGGCTGCACTCAAGGACACCAGACAGGAGAAGGAGCAGAAAAAAAAGCAAAAGGATTGAGTGGGATTTCCACCACTTTGACTGGAGGGGGATGGTGGAGAGAACAGGGGAAGGAGAGGAGGGCATGATGGAGAAACAGCAGATTAAGGGGACAGGGAGGAGAGTTAATCAGGGTGGACAGAAAGGCAGGAGGATAAGGAGTGAAGGCTGGATGGGTGGAGGGGTGGGGTGAATGGAGGGAAGGTCAGTAGGATGGGTGAGGGAAGAGGGAGGGAGGGAGGGAGGAGGAAGGATTGCAAGCAGGAAATGGAAAGGGATAAGACAGAGGATGGCAAGATACTTATAGTCATGAGATGAGATGTCATAGCCATGAATTATGCAGTACAATAGCTGAGCATATGAATAAATGTTTTTACAAATCTATATGGCTGCAACCTTGTAACAGCCAAAATAGTATACGGTGTGAGACAAAACAAGAGGCAGATAATGGTTGCAAAACAGATGAACACACAGGTTGCTGATTAAACTGGATGAGTGCAATTAGCCAGAAGTTGTGCTGATAAGCAATCAATAAGACACGATGAGGTGTGGGTTATGGCCTGATAAGAGCAGGCCCCAGGTGCATTATGAGACACAAGGCACTTGTGCCGAGTTCCTTTAGCATCTGGGAAGTGCTTTTATCAGGACATAACCTACACCTTGGAGTGTCTTATTGTGCTCATAAAATGGGCCCGTCAAGTAAGTATTTATGAAAAAAAAAGTAATAAAAAATATGGCAAGAAATGTTAAAACCTGAGGTGTCAATACCTGAAGAAGGAAAGATAATCCCCATATTGAGGTAATTTCTGAACTGTTTGATGGGCAGCGCACCCCCCCCCCACAGAGACACCTTTGAGGTTGTGTTTCCTGTCCCCACATACTGTATTAAATTAGATTTCCCACTGCTTTACACCAATTCTCATAAACAGTGTGTGTGGTAGTGAGTAATGCGGACACCAGCTGTTTGTTTGACAGCAGAACTGTTTGGTTGGCAGTACAGGTCGGTCCCCCCCCCCCAATCAGACACGCAGAGAGATACAGCTCTTTCTTTGTGTGTGTCCTTTTAGTTTCTTTATTTTTTTTAAACTGAATTGCAAAGTTTCAGCAGTTTGAGCAGCAGGCTTTACTAGGACTGAGCTTGTCACTCAGCGGCTGCCGTACTGGCTGTTGCGCTTTTCAAATTCTAAATGTCACAGAAGGTGAAGTGAAGCAGCAAAATAAGGTGTCTGGATTTTTTGGGTGACAGTAAAGCACTAAACATTGTCATTGGAATATGTCTTTTGTTGCAGCTAGCAATTAAAGATGGGGATGGGGGATGGGGGGACGTAGTTTGATGGAGTCCGGAGATTGAAGAAATGGTCTGGCTAGAGTTTGGAGCAGTGGAAGTGGGAATGTAAGCCTGGAGCCACAGCAGAATGAGCGGGCAGTGAGTAACAGAAACAGATGTTTGGCAGGATTGGAAACATTGGATTCCCATTTGCCTGTTGTTGCTAATAATCTCCCACTGCAGCTGTTTCATCGGATGCTAGCTGAGGAGCTGTGGCGGGAGAGTGATGGCAGGAACTGATTTCCCTGGGTGCTGAGTCTAGGTGGGCACAAGTAGTGCCCATTGTAAGGTTATGTTCCGATAAGGACATGGCTGGAGAGGGCTTCCAGCCAATCAGGATTGAAGATTTTTTTGCCCATTTTATAAGTATCAGGTAATCACTCCCTCCTTGATTGGCTCCTGGTCAGAAGAACACATTGAATCAGGACAGCTGGAATATTAGCTTACTCCTTCAGTGACCATTCCCCAATTTTTATGTTGGCTTGCTGCGCCTGAGTGCAAGTCAACATCTTGCGGTAGTGCAGCTTTGGAGGCGCGGCCGCTGTTGGTAGAATGCAGAGCACGCATCAGTAGGTGCGTCCCTCATTCCCCAATTAGCCTGCATGCCGGCAGTGACACCATGCATGCTAATGTGGAGAGCACATCTAAGGAAAGGTCTGCTGCAATCTGAGCAAAGCTGTTCAGATGCAGCGGACCCTTCCTGAGTGCTCGCTACATTAGCAGCATGGCGGGCGGCCGCCCAAAGGCCGACTTCGGGGGTGCCCAACCCCCCAGCCGGCTTACTGTGGCCACACACATTTGCCAACGGGGGAGCCCACTCCCCGTCAGCATACAGAAGCCCCCATTTCCTATATGCCTAGAGGGGTGCCCACCCCTCGGTTCTTGCCTCCTCCCGCTTTCATTGTGTGCTGATAGGGTAGCCACTCCCTGTTGGCATAAATCAGCCCCCCATTTCTTATATGCTGAGGGGTAATCCCAACCTTCCTCCCTCCCCAGCGGTCATTGTGTGCGGCGAGATTGCCCAATCCGTCGGCATAAATTAACCCCCATTGTCTGCCGATGAGGGTGCCCAATCCCCGTGGCTGCAGCAACCCCCAAAACAGTTAGGTGGCATGCTGGGAGCCCCAGCGTGCCAGAAGTCCCCATAAAAAACTGTCCCGCGATGTTAGTTTTTTTCTCTCCCCATAACATAAAAACAGTCCCTCATAGTCTCCTGCCCCCCACCTGCACCCACCCACTGCGCACCATGCCTCCCCACACCCCCCCTCACCCCATACTTACCTCCAGAGTCCGGTGCGACGATCTTCGGTGGACCGGGAACACGTCTGCACTCTTCAAAGCCAACCGCGAACTGAGGAAATGCCAGTAAGCTGTATAATGGAATGAATAGGGTTTTTTCAACTTTGCTGCATATCTCGGGCATTTGTTGGAATTTTGGCACCAAATTTTCAACATGGGTTTTATGGGGCCCCTCCTCATGAATTTTATCACTGACATGGTGTTAATCGGCCTCGAAAGGTGATTTCGCAGTCACTGCATGAAATCACCTTTCAGGACCCATTAATGAAATGACAGTGCCACTGTTCATGAGGTGGCCTCTCAAAAAGCCTATGTTCCAAATTTGGTGGCAAAAATCCAACAAATGCCTGTTTTAAGAGCCTGCATTGCGCAGTTGCTACGCAGGCTCATAGCTTCACGAATTCACAGTATTTTAATGCCAGATTTTCAGCATTGCCATTTTTGTACACCTCCTTGTGAACAGTACAGCTGTCATTTTCCACATCCTGCCCAAAATGTGTTTCCACACTTCCGGCACACAATTGCACAGTCGCGTTGGGAAATCAGTGTTTGGGCCAGATTATGAAAATGACAGTCACACAGTTCATGAGCAGAGGTCCTAAAATGCCTATGTTGAAAATTTGGTGATGTTACTCCATGAAATGACTGTTACAAGAGTGCGTTGGCAGATTGCATGCATGCTCATACTGTATTGCATTTGTGATATTTTCACCATTGCCATTTTTCCACACCTCTTGATGAACAGTACAGCTGTCATTTCACATAACCTGCCCAAAATATGTTTTTGCTCTTCTGGTGCAGAATAGCATGGTCGCTGTGTGAAATCACTTCTTGGGACACTTTGAGCAAATAACAGTGACACTGTACATGGGCAGAGGTGCTAAAATGCCTATGTTGAAAATTTGATGCCGAACGCCCATAAAATGGCAGTGTTGCAAGTGTGCGTTGCATATTTCCCACGCACCCTTGTAACTTCACAAATTTGCTATATTTACATGCCGCATTTTCAACACTGGCATTTTTTTACACCTCCTTATGAACTGTACAGCTGTCATTTTTCACATCCTGCCCAAAATGTTTTCCCGCACAGCACTACCAAACACCCAAAGGGACACCCCAATGCCTGTCAGTCTCTGTGGGTTGGCATCAGTTCAATACTTCACTGCCATTCCTATTATGCATCTCTCTCACTCCTGCACTACCAATGCCAATGCCAGCAAGACAACATTCGGCATTGAAAAATGCTTGTTTGAATTTGGAGTAATGATTTGACTAAACACCCTCCAAGATCCATAACAATCAGGGATTTTTCTTGGCTTAATGAAAGCGCCTTCCTGGATGACATCACTGCTATCAACTGGGAATAAATCAGGAGACTCAAAGATGGCAATACTGCCCTTGATTATCTATTGAACATTCTCCTTAGCATAATTAACAGACATGCCCCTATGATTCAAAGAAGAGTCAAAAGCTTGTGCTCAAAATGGCTTACACCTTCTCTTCAGAAGCTCATGAATAAAAGGAGCAAATCCTGGTACACTTTTAGAGTATCTGGCCTGTACCCTGACTGGCAAAAACTATAGGACAATACAGAACCTCTGTAAGGCCAGTCTTAAGAAAGCCAGGGCTTTGTATTTAAAGAAACTACAGTCCAAAAACCTGCAAAATCCAAAACAGTTTTGGTCTCAGATTAGTAGCCTTCTCAAAGGTAAAGTGAGTAACCCCCACCCCCCCACCTTAGGTCATACTGAACGAAAGTAAAACCACCAGTGATCCTGGTCTTGAGGCTGGTGCTTTCAACAGATTTTTCACAGATCTAACTCATTTCAAAGTATCCATTGATGGCTTTCCCTTGGATACTTCTCAGTCTGGCCATGACACCTCAACTATCTCTAGTGGAATTCCACTTTAAGCTATTCTCTCAACAGGAGATGCTAGTACAGCTAATGAGGATGACAGCGGAAGGGTCTGTGGGACATGACAAGCTAGAACCCAGGCTACTTAAACCTGGTGCCCATGTTCTTGCTACCCCTATTGCAGTGCTATTTAACATGTCCCTCCTGCAGAGTATCCTACTTAACATATGGAAAGTGACCCATGAAGTTTCCATACACAAGGGTGGTGCTAAAGAACCTGTGGAGCAGTACCGGCTAATCGACATCCTCTGCACACTATCCAAGATCTTAGAAAGACTAATTTATAACCAGCTCCATACTTACACTGAAATCCACTCTCTGCTCACTAATGCCCAGCACAGATTTCAGAAGCACCACAATAGAGACACAGCCCTAGTATGGCTTATGGATGATCTTCTTGCAGGCCTGAAAACCAGCAAATTTACTGGTTCAATTTTTGTAGACCTGATTAATGTGTTTGACCTAGTCAATTATTAATTGCTTCTGAATAAATTCAAGGGACTAGGTCTTGAAAACTTGTCCTGTTTCTGGTTCAGAAACTACCTAAATGGTCGTAAGCAGCTGGTTAAATAAGGAGATAGCCACTCCACCCTGACAGATATTACAGATGAGGTACACTGGGGTTCTATCCTGGGTCCATTGTTGTGACATCACCAATGCTCTACTCAACACAGATGCGGTGGTATACAGAAGCCACTACCACATTGACTCTATTGAGTTAGATCTGAAAGTTGACTACCATCACCTGGAGTCATGATTCACACCAAACAGTCTACCGGTAAATGCTTAAAAACTGAAGCTCATCCTCTTTGGCCCTCACTGTCTCAGCCCCAATAGGAGTAAATTACTAAAAATATGCTCACTGAATCAAGTATCTGGGAGTTCTATTGAATCAGGAAATTCCTTTTTAAGACACACATTGACTGAGTGACTAAAGTGTTAAACCAAAAATTAGGGCTCCTATATCAGTTAAGCCCCTACCTCCCCTCTGAAACCAAAGTATCCATCGCTAATAATATTTTACTGTCTGCCACCCTGCATGCTGCCTACATCCTATCCTCTCTAAAAGATACTGAGCTTACTAAGCCTAAAACCTTGCATAACCATGCATCCTGTTTGGCTGTGGGTGCTGATACAAGGGAGCACCACTGTACGACACTGTCCATGCTAAACTGGCCCCCACTTGGAAATTAGAATTCACTATTCCACACTCTGCCTGGTGCACAAACTTGTCCACTCCCCATCTTTGAACTTCCCATAGGAGAATCCTCCAGTCCTCCTCCCATTTGCTCCTCACTGTCCCAAGAATTGCAACAGTTGCCAGCAAAAGGTTATTTGTCTCTGTGGTTCCTAGGCTATGGAACACCCTCCTGGCTGATGCCCAGACTTGCACCACTCACAAGACCTTTAAATCCTTCATTAGGGGCATACTCTTTGTATGCTGACAGTATACTTGTTCCAGCTGATCTCCCCCGACCTCTGTGAGGTCATTGGTCTAACACTATTGTCTTGTATAGGCTACTGGTCATTGGTCTATTAATGTCACAGTGCTAAACTCTGTATATTTAAGCCTATCAATATATCTTGACTTTGTTTTTGTTTTTGTAATACTTTATTTTTTATTAATTTTTCATTGATGACAATCAATATAGTTTCCATATAAGAGACATTCCTGTTTGTACATTTACTAATGGGGTAAAATACCCCTTAATCACAGTTATTAGAAAGATTTTTTCATTTATCCCTTGTACTTTGATACAACATGTGGGGGGAAATATCAAATATTTTAAACAATCTGAAGTTCTAGAAGTTACCACAGTGGAGTCCATGAGCAGCATGGCTATGACCAGAAAATTGAAGGTCCAACATGAAGTCCAAATATAAACTACCCCTCTAGGGGGAACATAGTGCCATGCACGTTTCCTCAATTATAAAACTTTAAATGTTGCATCCTTAGACATTAATAAAAATCAAAAATTTGTCTCCCATAAAAAATATGTTCTTATTTCCCTCATCCCCCCTTCAAAATATGTAGTGTGTAAAAAGCAAACAAGTAAAAGTCTCTCAAATGGGGAGCATTAACACAGCTCCTTTAGGACTAAGCACTATAACTCTATTTTTATGCCCACATCTGAACAGTACTTTCCCCAATATAAAGGGATAACCCCTTAAACTTATAAGACCAACAAGCAAATACAGCCATAGTATACTTTTATAGTGCAGTGAATAGATACTGTTGAGCAAATGCTCATTATTTAAACGTTTAGAGTTAATTTCTCACTCCATGGAGTCTCCCACAATGTCCTCCTCCTTCAAGTTGGTTCTATTCTGTGTGGCTCAGATCCTTTCTACCCACTTGCCTGCTTCTACTGGATCTGAAAATGCCCAAACTTTGCTCTGATGGATCTTCCTTAAATGAGCAGGAAACACAATGGTGTGGGTGATGCCCAGATCATTCAGCATGCGTCGAACTCTATCAAATTTTTTCCTCCATTGTCTCATTGCATAGCTTATATTGGGAAGAAGATGCTCAGTTTGGGCATCAAATGAGAGTGGACTGTTCCATCGAGCTAAGGATAAGATGTAATCCCTTTATCCAATTCCTGCCGTCACCACCAGGAGAGTTTGCGGTGGGCTGCCAGCCTCCATTCCCCCCCGTGGCATGATTCTATATGCCTTCTGAAAACAGAGGGCCTCTGGATCTCCCTCAGTCAGAAGTTTTTCAGCCAATCATTCTTTTATGAATATCGTGGGATGGTTTCCTTTGGCACCCTCTGGTAAGCCTAGCACTCTAATATTTGCTGCTCTGTTTTGGTTTTCAAATGTTTTGAGTCTTGCTCAAAAGTGTTGCACTTTTTTAACCACTGATGCAGAGGCACTGGTTGATGTTGTGACCTGTTTTTTAACTTCTGACATTTCAACCTTCAGACAGTCCATCGTGGTTTCAACCACAGTTACCCTGCTCATGAAAATGTCCATCTTTTGGTTTATATCCAAAACTGTTGAAATTAGTCACTGTATCTTGATGCCTAGAGATTGCATCATTTCAGCTCCCGAGCTCTGGCCTGAGGTACCTTCAGTGGCTTCTGTAGAAGTCATAGGCGGACCTGCTATGTTTTGTTTGCTTTTGGATTGACTGGTGCCTCCTCGGTCTCTACGGGGACTCCCCATTTATACTCTTGATATTGCCCTTGTGTGGTGCGTTTCCTCACCACACAAGGGCAAATATTGTTTGCACACAGAGCTCCCAGCTGGTTCAATGGTCTCAACATTGACATTACCTCAATGCCAAAGCTTGATTCATTCAAATTCAGTCTCCATCACATCCTGTCTGCATCTAGCTCCTGCGACTGTCCTTCCTAATTGTTCTCCACTCTCCTCTTTGTTCTTTCCACCTAGCACTTAACCCTCTCTCCCTCAACTCCCTCTCCCATACACCCATTCACCCTCCCCTCCTCCCACCCTCCTTCCATAACCCCCTGTAACACTTTAACTGATATTTGACAAGTGCCTATGGCCGCACCCCACTAGTGTGTCTCTCCTCCATATTGTGTCAACCTTGTTACCAGACCTCCTTCTGGCATTTTTGCCACTGTATTGAATGTATAAAACTGTATGTAACTGCCTGTAACCCACTGTTATACTGTTATTCAATGTCTTGTTTGAATTGTACCTCAACTAATGTGGAACCTTTGTAAAAGAGTCTTGGCTCAAAGGTACTTGTAATCCTAGATTCAAATAAATAAAATAAATAAATAAATTGGTTAGTTTGTTCAAAAATAAATAATTTTAAAGTAGGTCTTGAGGGAAATTTAGTGGAGCTCCTATAGAGCATGTCTTGTCATCTCGGGCTCCACAGTGCCACCCCCGACTTGACTTTGTTTTGATATTTTAAACTGTCTGCTAATGTTGTTTCTCCTTGTTTTATGTTGCTGTATGTATCCTATCATTCATGAACTGTTACTTGTATTTAAATAACTGTTGAATGTAATTAATTATGGGTCGCTCCTGAAAAAGGGATGTCAAGTCTCAGTGAGTTACCCGGTTAACAAAATCCAAATAAACAAATAAATACTGTAGAACACTCAATTACATCTTGTAAATAAAAATAAATACAGGACAGCGGAAAATGTGGATGTACCCAGACAGGGTAATTCTAGGAGTCAACACACACACACACACACACAAAAAAAGGCAATTTAAACTAGAGGCAGAAAGAAACAGGATGAGAGACTAGCTTCCAGAAGTCATTGACTACACCAAAAAACTATGCAAAATGACAGTGTAAAAGTGTGATTACAGGTTACCCTGATAGAGTATTACTAGGATTAGCACAAATTGAAATGATTTAACAACACAGAGCTCAAGAAGGCAGGAGGCCCACTGTCTTGCAATGGATACTTAGTGTTCAATGAAAAGTTGCGACAGGGTTGGGTGGAGGCAGGACTTGCATGTGTGTAAAATTCTGGTTACACCCACCCACCCATGAATTCTGCCCTATCTAATGTATGTGCTGTCATACAGTTTTCAGATTACCCACAATGCTATGTGCAGTACATGTAAATCCTGGAGGTTGCAGTAGTTTAGCTGAAAAAGAGTTTGCAAGCTGGCACAAATGATAGAGGACCTAGTCTATCTCCAGCATAATAATAGATCTGAATTTCTCAGACTTACCTTTGTGTGTCTCAGAGTTGCATGAGTATAATGTTTGAATGTGTAGTGGACTTATTTTGAACATCAAGCCCTATATCTTTTTCACTCAGTATTTCAGATTATGAAATATCTGCAATGGTGGAAGAGATTAGGAAATCCACCTTACACTCAAGGAATTTAAATTATTGGAGGGACATAGTAAATAAGGAGGAAAAAAGCATTGCAGTCCTGAAATATGTATCCTGTCGGAAAGCTGCAGTGAAACTTGTGTTGTGTTCATTGACTGTTTGCCATAGTGAAAAGAGTTAGAAAAACCCAAATACAAATTTCCATTATGTTTATACCTTTTAAAAGCTTGTAGGCAGGACTTGTTGCATGTAATGGATAATTGTTGTGCTTACTGTATGTTGCTGAAACTTTTGTGTAGAACAGCTGACATGTTTAGTGAATAAAGTATAGTAAAAAACTAACAATAGCTATTACATGTTAATTTTCTATTTAAGGTTTTTAATCATCCAAATAATGCTATTAACATGCAACATGGTCAGACATTTCCAGATATTTTGTAATATTTCTAGAGAGAGATTCTTTCTGGTATCCCTAAAATGGTACTGCAGGCAATAATTTCTACAGAGATATCACAGAAATTTCAGGAAATATCTGACCATGGCAATGGCTGCCACTGCGACATGAATTGCCACCCTTGCTATTACATTTAGCATAGAAGGTTAGAGATTATTATCATGGAATTTGAATTGTGCCACCATGTCATCTATCAGAGGTTGTACCTTCAGGGAAGGGTTAATTTAGACTGCCAGAGAAGCTTTCATTATAGCCCTAATATGCGAAGAGATAGGACTTATTATTTAAAAAAAATATACTTATCATTCTCCATAATTGCTTCATTACAGACAAAAACCTGAACCTAAAATGTGTGCAAATGTCAGTACATAATTAGATATATTACATCTATAGAGGGGGTAGTTATCTGTTCTGCTTAATCCATTCCCACATAAGCAAAAATAAATTAATCATGCTGTATGTCATTTGCTAGGCAAGTCCATCAGTGGGAGTCATGAATTCAAGTGTTCAATAAGTATGAAAATTAAAAAAGTTGAAACAGTCATTTAAGCTGAAACAGTACTTACAACTTATAGTGCATGTATACCATGTAACGTAACACTAATTTTTACTTGAGTAAGGTACAGAAATAGGAAATATCCTTTTCTATAAAATGTCAAAAAATATGACCTTTATATAAATTTCTGTTTAAATAAAAATAATCAAAGTTAAGCAAATAATGTTTAGGTCAGCACAGCTAGACATTTAAATTAACATTTAAATTTCTCATATATCACCAGAGAGTTTTTTGGTGTACTGTATGTGTGGTCACAGGAAGTAAGTGTATAACTCAAGAAAAAGGTTACAGAACTGCCCACAGTATATTTTTAAGCTGGGCCAGAAAAGTCACACCAGTGTGCTATCTGCCTTGAGGGTCTCAATAACATATTTTTAAAATGTCACAGTGTAAATTAATTAGATAAAAGCCTTTACAGAGCCAGCTTGTATTTAGTATGTTTTGAAGTTTCAAGTTACAGCTATACCATAAAACAGGATGTTGGTGAAGCTAAATGAGGGACAGGGTACATGGTGCTCAATACAGAGAGTACTAGAATGGGCAGGTTCCTAACTACATGTAATCCCCCTCTTTTAGTGTCAGGATTGTGGGAACTCATACCAACCCCCAAGGACTACTGTTGCAAAATGGGGGCTCAGTTGTCTTTGGAAAGACCTATTAGGACTAACTGTGTAGACTCCATAGGGGCTGCCACCCTGTGATCTCATTACTTTGAAGGACATCCAATCAGCAGGGTTTCCGGCGTGGTTACTGGCATAGAGTCACAGAAAAAAGGTGGGGCAGTGTATTTGCACCTTTAGCAACCTAACCAGATCTCAGGGGCTGTGAGCAGCAAGTGATTGTGTCAATCAAAACTGTGAATCATTTGGAATCATGTCTGGAGTGCAGTTGGCACTCAAGCAGCATTTGTGTGCAGGCTGTAGTAAGAGATGGCAGCAGAAGATCAGCGTGTAGCCATCGGTTGAGGACTACAAACTTACAGTTCTAACCCAAATGACTGGTGATGATTGAGAGAGAAAAGAGAGCATGTGCACAGTCTGAAACGATGTTTAATCCTGGCTCTGAAGTGTTGAGTGTCTCTGGTGGTTCAGTGATGGCCTGAGCAAGAGTAGCCTGCAGTACCTCACGTAGCCATCCCTGATAACTGTGCCCTATTTCAAGAAACTGCATGTGGATATCAAGTTTGTTTGCAAGTTGGCAATTGGATCTGATTACAAATACCTTGTTGTGAAAAGTGATATGCCATTCTACCAATTGAGTGACCTCTGTGTGTGTTCAGGGGGCTGTCAAGAAGCCTACTACTGCATGTTAAACATTAGGTGCACCAACGCTGGCCAACCCATTGTAACATCTATGGGCCTGTAGCATGTCAGCACTAGGTACCCAGGGACTACTATATAGGCACTCCTAAAAGTAATCTAGGGCTTGGTACAAGGGAAAAGAAGTTACCATCTTCTAGTACAGGAGGACCTAAGTTCATGAAAGGTTGTTAACTAAATTATCGGAAAGTAAAATGGGCTACACCTAGTTGGGCCTTTCTATTAACAGCCATGATTTTTGTCTTTGCCCTGCATGCCTAAGAGGGCATAACACGTGGCAGTGGATAGCCTGGGCCTCACCTGATTAAATGGGGGACCTTTCCCATGGCGTATTTCTGTGTTAACCATATATTTCCATTGCAGGGGCCACTGTGTTTATAAACATGTATTTGCTCTACATGGTTATCTTTGTTATTTAACCATCAACTGTATATGCCACTGGTAAATGGAGCACTGCATTACTAAAAAGGAGTTGGGGGCCCTCAGCTACAGTGGTGAGATGGGTATGTACAGTATCCCAGGAGACTGTACCAGGCTGACAGCTAGACCACTATTAATTCTCTTTTTGTGGAGGCCCCATGCAAGGTATTTGTTTGGGGGATATGAACTACAAACCCCCCTCACTAGGGGTTTGCCAAGATCTCACAAGCCACCAATACCATCTTCAGCAGCACAGTGGCGGTGTAAGGTGGGGACCTTTCTTTGAATTTAGCCCTCATATCATCGAGGTACTTTTAGGATCTGACACCCATCACACTTTTTGACCACTGCAGCCATGACAATTCTCCATGTTAAAAGGCTGACCATGACCCTGCCATGACACCTGAAGCAGTGTAGAAATGGTGAAAGTGGGAAGAGCTCAATCGCAGAAAATGGTTCTAATATGGAATGGACCCAACAACATGGTAAAGCACATATTTACCTTTCTTACATCTCCGATCAACTGACTTATACAGAACTAGATTTCATACTCAAATCCCCCACCTTAGAATCACTCTCCCTGAACCTTGTTTTAGGTAACAGCAAAACCCTCACTCTGACTGTTACCTGCCTGCCCCCTCCAGCGAGTTAATGTCTCTTCTAGATGTAAAGAATTCTCTCCCCAATAGCCGTGAATGGATCATCCTTGGTGATTTCAATTTGAACTGGCTTACCAGCCAAGCAGATGAAGCTATAGTGACTATCACAGGGCTCGGCCTCCATCAGATTATTTCTACCATCACCCAAACTAACTATAACTTTGGCTATGAATCTCTCCTTGATTGGATTATTGTCTCAAACCCCAACCATGCCATCAAATCCAGTGTTCTCCCTGACTCCATCAGCGACCACAGTGCTGTTTATTGTTAATGGTCAGCAAAACACCCCAAGAGTGAACCAAAGTTCATTATCTCCAGACAGTTGAAAAAATTTTACATTGAGGACTTTGCTGCAGACATCATTACCACAGACTGGTCCTTCACCAACAACTTTGAAAATATAGACAATACCCTAAAATGCTTCAGTATTATCTTCCTTAGCTTATGCAACACTTTCATCCCTCTCAAAAGTTTCAGAGTAAAAAGTCAACATAATGAATGGATCACTACTGATCTTTTAAAATTTATGAGGCAGAGGGGCAGCGCATGGACTGCTTATAGAAAATCTAAACTCCCCAATCTCCAGCAACAATACAAAATACTTTGAAAAAAGTGTAAAACAGCTGTCAGTGCTGCTAAAATTAATTTCCTTAGAAATAAACAACTCAGTGGTTGGGGCAGTGCATACCACACCTGGAAAACCATTAACCAGTTGCTGGGCAGGTGAACAAAAGAAGAGAAAGTTTCCTTCCAACTAATAAATCAGCCCAGAAAGGTTGCCAACCTATTTAACTCTCACTTTGGTGACCTAGACAAATGCAAATCCACAGCTCCCCAATCCCCTACTCACTGTTCAAAAGATACCCCTTGCCCCCCTTTACAGTGCCATGTCAGCTACAAACTGTCCACAATTTTATTTTCACTCCCTCTCTCCCCCACAGGTGTTTGACTACATTAAAAATAATGAACCCAAGCCTAGTCTGGGCTCTGATGCCATTGTCTTCCAAATCCTCCAACTGCTACGTAAACACATAGCCCGTCCGTCCCCTTACCAATATTCTCAACCACTCTCTTTGTGCAGGTGCTTTCCCCAGCAAATGGCAACGTGCCTTCCTAAAACCCTGCCACAAATCCAGTTCCAAAAATGATATCAGCAACTTTAGACCTATTTCTCTACTCACTTCCCTTTCCAAAATTATGGAAAAAATTGTCCTCGATCAAACTACAGAATTTCTGAATTCTCTTAACTTACTCACTGAATTCCAGCATGGTTTTAGAGCCAGCCACAATACAGAGAGAGCTCTGGTTAAACTCACTACCTTTATAAACAAGGCCAATGAGGAGGGTTTCTCTACAGGCTCAGTGTTTGTAGACCTTACCAAAGCTTTTGATTTAGCAGACCACCAGGTGTTCCTTAACATTTTCTCCCCATCTTAACTTCTCTGAGGAGATATTAAATTGGTTAAGGAACTACCTTAGTGGGAGATCACATAAATCTATGATTGGGGATCTCTACACTGACTCTTCCTCCATTAAATACAGGGTACCCCAAAGTTCCATCTTTGACTCCATGCTTTTCTTATTCACCATAAATTTCCTTCCCAATATACGCAGTCACACTGAGTTAATCCAGTACATGGATGACGCTGCACTCTTCTGTAGAAACAAGAGTCGCTCAGCCCTCCTAAGAAAACTCCAACATGATTTTAGCAAGTTCCACACTAGGTTAGGTATGAATTCCTGACACTTTCTTGTCCGACACACCATTGTCTGACTCCTTAATCCCAGCACCCGTAATGCCGACAGGGCCGAAAAGCTGATTTATGAAATCCCAACAAACTAGCAGCCTTACTGCAAACTAAAAGCCGATTTGCAAAGTAAAACTATTTTACATCCTGTGTCGGTCTGGGAAACAACTAGAATCTTTGAACCAGCTATTTAAATCCTGCTTTGGTCTGCAAAATAAAAATATTTAAATCCTGCTTCGATCTGGGGAACCACTTCTTACTGTGCACCATGTTCGGTCTGCAAAGTAACACTAAATCTTGTTTTGGTCTGTAAAATAAAACTGTTTAAATCCTGCTTCGGTCTGGGAAACCACTGTGAACCATGCACCACATTTGGTCTGCAAAGTAACACTGAAACCTGCTTTGGTCTACAAAATAAAACTGCTTAAATCCTGCTTCAGTCTGGGAAACCACTTCGGACATACAGTTCTCAACACTGTTAGATTTGCGGCTCTGCAAAACACTGTTACCTACCTCCAATTGTTAATAACATTAAGCAAGCTTCCAAGCTTCGGAAGGACATTTGGGGGGGATGAAAAAGTTAGATTTGCGAATCTCTAAAACAAACTGCTGACATATTTGGACCAGAAATAATTTGCAATGGACATACTATGGTTTCCTTAAACTCAGTATGCTGAGCCTCGGGAAACTGACCCCACTGGCCCAAAATCCATTCTCCCAAATCAATCAGATGCCCCTAAATATGATTTTGATCATCTGATTGAAAATTAGACAATGCAATACTGCCCGGGCAGGTCCGGGTTGGGATAGTGAGTCTCGGCACAGCATAAGGGTACCCTCGCAACATTGTTAGATTTGCAGCTCAGCATAAAGTTTTAATTTTTAAAAGAACTGTGGGGACTGTGCAGGACATGCAAAGGAATTAAAGTAAGAAGCTGTTTTCAATATATATGATTGTAGACTGAAGCAGGATTGTATATCGCTTTTAATTTGCAGAGCTGCAAATCTAACTTTTTCATTTCCCCCAAATGTCCTTAAATTTCCGTCTGAAGCTGGGAGCTTGCTTAATGTTATTAACAAATGGAGGCAGCTAACAGTGTTTAGCAGAGTTGTATGTCCGAAGTGTTTTCCCAGACTGAAGCAGAATTTTAGATTTTCATTTGCAGACCAAACATGGTGGACAGTTCAAAGTGGTTTGCCAGACCGAGGCAGGATTTAAACAGTTTTATTCTGCAGACCAAAGCAGGATTTAAGTCTTAATTATTTTTCAGCAGTGGCAAAGTGCCAAACCACTTCGAACTCTGTGTTGTGAGTTGTTGTTGGACTGAATATGTTTGAAGCTTTCAGCAGGGAGTTGTTTTGTGGACTTATTTTGTTTTAAAGTTTACGGACTGAAGCAGGATTTAAGTCATAATTATTTTGCAGACCGAAGCAATGGCAAAGTGGCAAACCACTTTGAACAGTATGTTGCAAATTGTTGTTGGACTGATGATGTTTGAAGCCTTGTTTTGTGGAGTTGTTTTACAGTTTACAGTTCTTCTGATGGGATTTTAAAATTACGGGATTTTTACAGAGGGGATTTTCAATGCTGGGATTTTAACTGAATCAAGATTTTGCAGTCGGGTTTTTGTTTGTTGGGATTCCATCAGTCGGGATTTAGTATGGATCCCCTCCCCACCTGGTTCTCCTCCCATGGACTGGTCCTAAATGCAAATAAAACAAAGTCCATATTATTCTCAGGTGTCAGGAAGACCACTGATTTTGACTTCACATTAAAAGACAACAATGGCAACCCTATCAAATGTGTCACAGAATTTAAATACCTTGGTGTTTATCTTGATCCCCACCTGTCCTTTGAATACCATATCAGCCATCTAATCAAAAAGATACACCAATGGCTCAGGATGCTTTTCCGCATGAATTGATTCCTAGTTCCTCAAACAAGGGCACTGATAGCCAACAGCTTCCTACTGCTGTTCATCAATTATGGAGTTTTGGTTTATTCCCCCTCTAGCTCACAACGAAATCTCAATAGACTAAGGTCTATCTATCATAACATTCTTGAGTTTGTCACTGGCCTTCCCAGATGTACCCATCACTGTGACTGTACATGGCAGTGAATTGGCTAACATTTGAGGACAGACTAAGCAGTAAAATCCTAACTTTTTTCATTAAAGTCCTCCATGGCCTCCTTCCCAACAGCATTGACTCCATCTTCACGAAGGCCTCCAATACTCATAGCACTAGACTTTTCTCCATTCAATCCTTCACAGGCTCCCCCTCTGCCATACCACCCAAGGCCTGCACTCCCTTTCCTTCAGGGATGCAAAACTGTTCAACAACCTCCCCGTCTCTCTTGCCCAATAACCCTCCCTCGGTTTATTTAAACTCCAGCTTAAACAATACCTCCTGGACAGTACTGTGTGTGATTGCACTTAACAAATGTTATTGCACCCTAGACAATTCGAGTTTTATAACACTTATCAATGTTATTGTAACCATGACTGTCTTTCTGTGAAACCCTGACCTGCTTTTCACTAGTCTGTGTTATTCCTGCCCTCTCTGTACTCTGTGTTTTTTGTACTCTGTGTTTTCTGTCATGGGACACTTGTGAAAATGAGTGGTTTTGCTCACATGCCTTTCCAGTATAAAAATTAAAAATTAAATAAAAATATACAGAGCATGTTCTGGAAGAAACCCCAGGAAGTGGTAAAACTGAAAACCTTGTAGATGCACTGAGAAGCAAGGGACACCATTATGGATAAGCTTGCTCAGAGTAACCAGGATACATACTCCAGTAAATTGCTAACGACTCTCACTGTTAAAGCATCTCCTACTATGTTGGCCATGATTCACAAAGAAAGTATTGGCTAATGAATACCTCCCTCCCCCAGTGGAAGTGGGACTGATTAGCAGACTCAGATTAAAGACTTGTTCAGTAAAGATGGAATTACATTGCCTAATATGAAAAATATTATAGGAGGGTCTGAAACTACTCCAGTCACCACCATATGGAATGCTGTGGGCTGATTGATGGAAGAGCTGCCACGGCCCTCTTCTGAATACTGCAAACTATGGCCATTCTCTGGGACCTGGCTTTCACCTACTGGAGAGGAAGATTTTGACACATGGATTAAGCAAGCCACATTTATTTCCAGCACTTTTTCTGGCACTCCTGCCAGGGTGGGAATTTACCCCATATCAGCCCAGGTCTCCATGGAACCACCATCTACCCTGGCACTTTCCTTCCAGCTGCCCAGTCCAGGAGGATTGTATATTGTTCCTCACAGATGGGCTCATCATAGGAAGAGACCAGTGATTACACTGTAGAAGCAATCAGAAAAGTGGTGCCATTCACCAGCGATCACAGAGTTAGTCTGAGGCTCTTATAAGATGCAAAAAATGTCTTTATTAGATATCACAGTATACAATCAGCAGGAGAGGCTTGCAGGCATGTGGTCTCACCGTTTTGCACACATGTGCATTCTCAAGACAGTTTTCCCATAATACTGGACATCCCTATGTACACAAAAACATTGGGTCCTCTTCTTACAGTACTTAAAGGTCAAATTTTGTTAAAGTTGGACACATTGTTATGCAAGTTCTATTTACACAGACCAGAAGTTGTGTTCAAAACAATGAATTACTTATTTAACATAGAAACATAGAAACATAGACTTTGACGGCAGATAAGGACTGCTAGGCCCATCTAGTCTGCCCATTTCCCTACCTACAGGATAGGCCGCAGATCCTAGTTAACCAACAGCCTTTATATTCCTGCCCTCCACAAGAATTGCCTTATGTCTGTCCCATGCATTCTTGAATTCTCCCACAGTTTTAGACCCCACAACTACCTCAGGAAGGCTGTTCCATGCATCCACTACCCTCTCTGTGAAATAATACTTCCTCACATTGCCCCGAACCACCCTCCTTCTATCTTTAAATTGTGTCCCCTTGTTCTTGCAAGTCTCTTTTTCTGAAAGATGCTACCCTCTTGGACTTTGTTGATTCCCTTGAGGTAGTTGAAAGTTTCTATCATGTCCCCTCTCTCCCTTCTTTCCTCAAGGGTATACATATTAAGTTCCTTTAGTCTCTTCTCATACGGCTTCTCTTGCAGACCCTGCACCATTTTAGTTGCCCTTCTCTGGACTGCCTCTATCCTGTCTAGTGTCCTTATGGAGATGGGGTCTCCAGAACTGGACACAGTATTCCAGATGGGGTCTCACCAACTGTCTGTACAGAGGGATAACAACTTCCTGTTTTCTGCTGCTGATGCCTCTCCCTATACATCCCAGTATACCCCCAGCCCTCCCTACTGACTTCTCATATTGCTTGCTAACCTTAAGGTCATCTGATATGATTACCCCCAGGTCCCTTTGCTGTTTTGTTGTTGCTACTACCTCCCCACCCATTGTGTATTCTTCCCCTGGGTTCTTGTTTCCCAGGTGCATTATTTTGCACTTTTTTGCATTGAATCCTAGCCGCCATACGTCTGACCATTCCTCCAACTTTGCTAAGTCCCTTTCATCCTTTCCACGCCTCCTTGTATATCAACCCTGTTGCAGATCTTTGTGTCATCTGCAAAGGCATACTTTTTCCTTCCAGTCCCTCTGCAATGTCACTGATGAAGACATTAAAAAGGACTGGACCCAATACTGAACCCTGCGGTACCCCACTAGTAACCGCCCTTTCTTCAGAGTGGGCTCCATTTACAATTACCTTCTGTGTCCTGTTGTCCAGCCAATGTTTTACCCAGGCTACCACCCTGGGACCCACTCCCAGGCTGGTTAATTTGACTATCAATCTTTTGTGTGGGACTGTGTCAAATGCCTTGCTAAAGTCTAGGTAGGCCATGTCCACAGCCCCTCCCTGTTCTACTATTTTGGTCACCCAGTCAAAGAAATCTATTAGATTCGTCTGACATGACCTTCCCGCTATGAACCCATGCTGCCTTGGATCCTGTGCTCCACTGACCTCTAGGTACTCAACTATTCTTTCCTTCAGAAGTGACTCCATCACTTTCCCTACCACAGAGGTCAGACTGACAGGTCTGTAGTTTCCTGCCTCTGTCTTGGTCCCACTTTGTGAAAGGGAATCACATCCGCCTTCCTCCAGTCCTCGGTACCACACCATCCTCCCATGATTTATTAAAAAATAGCCAGTGGTTTCACTAGTTCCTTCCTCAATTCTTTTAGAATTCTGGGTGAATTCCATCAGGACCCATTGCTTTGTCCATCTTCAGTTTTAGGAGTTCTTGCAGAACCCTTTCTTCTGTGAAAGGACTGGGATCGACCCCTATCAAGAGTGCTTCTGTTAATTGGATTAGGCACTTCCTCCTCTTTGTGAATACTGAGCAGAAATATTTGTTCAGTATTCCTGCTTTTCACTGTCCACCTCTGCCCACCCACTGTTCATTCTATTCAGCCTCACTATCCCTCCCTTTGTCTTTTCACGTCGCTGATGTACATATAAAGGTTTTATCCCCCTTCTTAACTGAGTTGGCTATCTTTTCTTCAGTTTGGGCCTTTGCTATTCTGACTTCCTCCCTGCTTCTTTCTGCCTTAACTGGTACAGCTCTCTGTCCTGTCCTTCTGTGTTTCCTTATACTTCCGGAATGCTATCTTTTCTTCCTGACTTTCACAGCCACTCTCTTGAGAACCATAGTGGCTTTTTCTTTCGCTTTGATTTGTTTTTTGCTTCACACAAAGGCTTGTTGTGTCTGTGATGGCAGTTTTGATAATTCCCCATTGTTGCTCCACATCTCCTTCTAGCCTGTTTGCTAGTGCTTTTCTGAGGCACTCTCCCATCTTGCCAAAGTCAGCCCTCCTAAAGTCCAGTACCCTCACTTTTGTATGGCTTGACTCTGTAGCTGAGTTTAACGTGAACCACACTGTTTGATGGTCACTTGTCCCCAGATGGCAACCTACTTCTAGATCTGAGATCCTCTCACTGCCCCCGTTTGAGAGTACTAGGTCTAAGATTGCTCCCTCATGAGTGGGTTCCGAAACTAGCTGTCTAATGCCTGCCACCTGTAGGGCATCAAGAATGGCCCTGCTCTTGGATGTGGCTGCAGCAAATGTGCTCCAGTTAACATCTGGCATATTCAGGTCTCCCATCAACAGTATCTCCTTTCTCTGCCATTCTAAGAATGCCTTCCATCATATCCTTGTCCATTCCTTCCCCTGACATGAGGGTCTGTACACAACCCTGTGCGGATTGTGGTGCCCTTTCCAGTCTCCAAGGTGACCCACAGTGCCTCCTCTCCTCCCTGTTTACTCTTTTTGTTCAGTTGCTTTTATCCCTTCCTTTACATGAGAGCTACTCCTCCCCTCTTCTCCCTGCCTGTTTCTCCTGTAGGTTATGTGCCCTGGTATGTTAACATCCCAGTCATGGTTCTCTGTGTACCATGTTTCTGTGACTGCTACTGATATCCAGGCATCCCTCTTCCATTAAGGCCACCAGGTCAGGGAGCTTGTTGCCCAGACTACGGGCATTGGTACTCATTACCCTCCATTTTCTGATGGCCTTACCCCCTTTTGCCCCATCCCTGTCCTTCTTGCCTTTGTCACTTTCTCCATTTACCCCTGCCCTTCTCCCTATTGACACCTCCATGTTGGTGTTTGCCACACTTACTACCATGATTGTTTGGGGGCTAGGATTTTCCTGCTCCTTTCCAGTGCCTCCCCCCTTGGCTAGTTTAAAAGCTTGCCAATGAAGCATTTAAACCTATCACCTAGGATCCTGGTTCCCCTCCCGGACAGATGCAGCCCATCATGCCAGTATAGGCTTGCATCACTCCAGGTGGACCCCCAGTCCCCAATGAAGCCAAATCCCTGAGCTCCACCCAGTTTTCAACCACTGATTGAATCCTGATGCGGAACATCCTAGCCTCTCCTATGCCATAGATGGGTAGCACCTCCGGAAGGTTGCAGTGCGTGCTATGACTAAGGCCCTCCCCAATTCCACAAACTCTTCCTGCCTTCTCTAATCCCTTTCTTAGCCCAGGTCATTTGTCCCTAGGTGGACAATGACATCCAGCTCCCTCCCTGTGCAGCTGCTCCTGCAATCCTGAGGATTCGCTCCCTGTCCCTCAAGTCATGGCGCCAGGCAGGCACCTACCTCCTCTCCCTTCCTTGCCCAGTTCTACCTTCCTAACAATGGAGTCCCCCACCAGGAGTTGTTTCCTTCCCCTGCAGGGTCCCCTGCCACCCTCCTGTGGGTCTCCTTTGTGGAGGTTCCCAGCATCCTCCTTGGTCTCCACTGTTGGTGCCTCCATAGAGGAACCACACTTTGCCAGAATGGCATAGGAATTGTGGAGAGGTACAACTGGAGGGATGTGCCTCTGTTCCACCACCCTCACCTTCCCTGAGCCCACTGTGGTCCAACCGCTCCTCTTTCTTGGCAACCTCTGAGGCAACGGCAGTGGCACTGGTGGTCCCTGGATGGAAGAGGAGGTCCCACAATCCTGGCCAACTCAGCCTGGAGATGAGCAACCTCCTCCTCAGCCCAGAGAGGTGCCTGCAGATGGGACAACACCGCATCCCCAGAATATCTCCCGAAGACTGCTGCTCACAGCCACTGCACTGCACCACTCCAATCATGTCTTATTTCTGACCCTTAACTGTTTGCAATCCTTACTTTTCGTCTGTTTTTTTCTCTCTCTCCTTACTTTCTGCCTGTGTGCCCTTTAAGCTCCTGATTGTCCTGTTCTGAGACAAGAATATCCTATATTTCTAGTAGACCACTTACTTGTTCAGAGGCAGACCTCCAGCAGCTAGAGGGGCCGGAGAGCTACTCTTGCCCTTCTAGAATGGTGGGTCCTAGGTAGTTCTGTGATCACTCACTTCCTGCCCCAAACAGGAAGTTCCTGTTGTCAGTCAAATCCTGTGCCTATAAAAATAGAACTAGCTTTGAGTGGGGGGGGGTGGAGGGAAGGGAAGGAGGGCAATATAGTCCCAGTAGAGAAGTTCAGTCACACAGCAGTCCTTTCTCCTGGTGTCTTCTGCCAAGCTACATAGAGGTTGTAAGCAGATAAGAGCCTCTTGGCTCACCTAGTCTGCTCTATATTCCCTACCATCTTTGCCACCGCAGATCCTACTCAATCTCCAGTCTTCTCCCCCCATTGCCTTACTTATAAGGTCCCTTAGTGTCTATCCCATGCATGCTTGAATCCTGTTACCATATTAGCACCCAACAGCTCTGATGGGAGGCTGTTCCAGGCTGAGAAGAAATATTTCCTTTCATCTCCTCTATACCTCCCCCCTCCAGCTTCATAGCATGACCCCTTGTCCTGGAGCATCTTCTTCTATGGAAAATGATACCTTCTTGTACCTTATTAATAATGCCTGTTAGGTATTCAAACATTTCAATTTTTCCCCCTTTCCCTCCTTTCCTCTAGAGAGTATATGTTTAGCCCGTTGAGTCCTTCCTCATAGGGTTTTTGATGCAGGCCCTGCACCATTTTGGTAGCCCTCTTTTGTACCACCTCCACCCTATCTATGCCCTTCTGGAGGTGAGGCCTACAGAACACTATACTCAAGGTGGGGCCTTACCAGTGATCTATACAGGGGTAATACTACCTCCATCCTTCTACTGGTGATACCCCTCCCTATGCCCCTGAGCATCCTGATAGCCTTCCCCACTGCCTTATCACACTGCTTGGCTACCTTCAGGTTATCAGAACTGATTACCCCAGGTCCCTTGCCTGTTTTGTGGCTGCTAATTCCTCCCCACTCAATTGGTACATTGCCCTGGGTTTCTGTGCCCCAAGCACGTGATTTTGCACTTTTTTGCATTGAAACTGAGCTGCCATTCCCTTGACCATTTTTCCAACCTATTCAGATCATTCCTCATTCTTTCCACACATCCCATTGTGAATCCACTCTGTTGCCGATTTTTGTGTCATCCGCGAACAGGCATACTTTAACTTCCAGCCCTTCTGCATCATCACTAATAAAGACATTGAAGAGGACCGGACCCCTGTGGCACCCCACTGGTCACCTTGCCTTCTCCAGGGTAGACTCCATTTATCACCACCCTCTGAATCCTATTGCTTAGCCAACTTCTTATCCACTTTATTACTTTTGGGCCCACTTCTTGGTTGCCCAGCTTGCTCACCAGTCTTCTATGTGGAATGGTGTCAAAAGCCGTACTGAAATCCAGGTAGGCCACATCTACCGCTCCTCCCTGATCCACTTCCTGTACCAGGTCAATACCGCACATGAAAGACAGCACAGTCTTAACTGCGTTGTCTAGTGATCACATGGATTTACAGTGACAGGGGTAGTACAGTGCTAGGGAAATACCGCTCCCCCATCACTATACGCTATTGCCTGGCCTGATCAAGTTGCCTTGTGCTGGGTACCTGGTCGAGTTGTTCCCATGGTGGAGTGGCTAGGGCACCAACACACAGCAGAATGGGAGACCTGGGACCATGTTTCACTTCCCCCCAAGGTCTCCCCATGCTGCAACTTTTTGCAGTAATTTAAAAAAAAATTAAAAAAAAACTTTCACGCCAACGGGCTTGTCCCCATCCACAACCTCCCAAAGTTTGTTATTTAAATTCTGGTGGGTGGGGTGGGTGGAGTGAAACCCCTCATGTTGGGGTATGTGGAAAAAGCCCATCACAAAAAACAAGGAAGCCCATAAAGTTTATGTGTGCTGTGCTGTATTTGTCAGTGTTTTGCCTGACGATATTGAAGTGCATGCCCTTATGCTTGTGGCATTAATTGCTGCACAATTTTTGTGTGTGGGGAAATGACCCTGTGCCCCCACTTCCCTGGTCATCCAGTCAAAGAACTTGATCAGGTTTGTCTGGCAAGACCTCCCCCCTGTGACACCATGTTGCCTCAGATACTGTAATTCACTGGTTATAAGGTATACCACAATCCTTTCTTTCAGTAGTGATTCCATTACTTTACCCACTACTGAAGTCAAGCTGACAGGTCTGTAATTTCCTGCTTCCTCCCTATTTCCACTTTTGTGTAGTGGGACTACATCTGCCCTCTTCCAGCTTCCCGGAACCTCTCCTGTTTATAGTGATAGGCTGAACATAGCTGTCAGAGGTGCAGCCAGAACCCTCTTGAGCTCCCTCAGTATACTAGGGTGCACCCCTTCAGATCATATTGTCTTGTCTACTTTTAGTTGTGCTAGTTCCTTGAGGACTTTCTCCTCTGTAAATGGACTGGTGTTCTTCCTTTAATGGCCATGTCCCTTATCTTTGGGCTGTCACCTACCCCTTCCTCAGTAAATACTGAACAAAAGTAATTGTTCAGTATGTCTGCTTCTTTTTGGTCCTCTTCTTCACAAACCCCTCCTTTCCCTTTTAGCTTTCCTATCCCTCCTTTGTTTTTTCTCTTCCTGCTTATATAGCTAAAGAATGCTTACTGATTGGGTAATATTCTCCTCTGTTTGTACCTTTGCGCTCCTAACTGCACTCCCTGCCTTTCTTTGTTTCTCCCGGTAACTTTCCCTATCCTCTTCCTTCTGTGTCCTCTTGTACCTTCTAAATGCTAGTTTTTTTACCCTTACTTTCTCCGCTGCTTCTATAGAGAAACATAGCGGCCTCTTTTTTTCTCTTGGCCTTGTTAATCTGCTTGATGCAGAGATTTGTTGCCTTTTCTATGCCCACTGTTACTTTTGTCCATTGTTCCTTGGCTCCTCCCATTTCCCCTACCCCTGCTAGTGTGTCCCTGAGCCATTCTCCCATTTTCTTAAAATTGGCCCTTCTGAAGTCTAGGACCTTCATCTTAGTGCAGCTCAATTCTGTCCCAGTTCTTATACTGAGCAACAAAGTATGGTGATTACTGGTCCCTAGGTGACCACCCATAGTGACATTAGCAGCACTGCCCTCGTTTGGCAGTACCAGGTTCAGTATGGACCCCCTCCACGAGTGGGTTCCTTAACTAGTTGCCTGAGGAACACCCCTTGCAGGGAGTCTAGGATACCCCTACTTCTTACTGTTGCTGCAGTTGGTATGCTCCAATAAGCATCCAATAGATTGAAGTGCCCTACCAGCAACACCTCCCCTTTGCATGCCATCTTTTGGATTGCTGCCATCTTATCTTTATTCACCTCTACCCCCTGTGCTTGAGGTCTGTAGATCACTTCTGTGTGAATAGCGGCCCCATCTGTGTCTCCAGGGCAACCCACAGTACTGCTGCTCCTCCCTGCTCTCCCTGTATTTCCATAGCTTACATGTTGTCCCTGACATAAAGAGCCACTCCTACCCCTTTTTTATCTACCCTATATTTTCTGAACAGAGTATACCCCGGTACGTCTACATCCCTGTCCTGGTTTTCATTACACCAGGACTCAGTAATTGCTGCTATATTTAGGTCTGCATCTGCCATGGTAGCCTATCGGTCTGCAATCTTATTGCCCAGATTTCAACCATTTGCACGCATGACTCTTCATATTGTCCTGTCTCCCCATCTTGTGTCCAATTTGACCTTCCTTTCCTCCACTATTTTTTCTGTTTACTATCTCTATTTCTCTTATTTATTTATTTGTTGAATTTTCTTGATCAAGTAGGCCCACTAGGACTGCAAGAGTCCCTTTTTCATGGGCGATCTGGGATTAATTACAGACAAAACAGCAAGACAAGACACTTTCAATATCAATTGGTAAGTTACAGATGATACAGTGACACATATGACTCAGCTCACACAATGAAGGTAAATAAATCTACATGGATCAGCTTCACATAGTGAAGAAAGGTGCAAGCATTAAATATAGCAAGGCAGAATTGTATTCAGAAAGAATGACTAAGCCAAAACAATAAATTCGAGTCAAAAGAAAAACAAGTGGGTGTCAAGGCCAGAGGGGCAAACAAGCATAAGGTGGGAAAGCCCATCAATGATGGCAGTTGCATAGGTTACACTCCAGTAGGAGGGCCTTCAGGCTATTCTTGAAGCCACTGAGGGAGGAACATTCCTATAGATTACTAGTGAAGTCAATCCATAGGAGCGGGATTGAGGTAGCAAATTACCTTTTACCTGAGGTGGTCCTGACGTTTGGAACCTGGAGGAGGGAATGGCTTGAGAACCTGAGGGGCCACCTCTGGGGTTTTGCTATCAGTAAGTCTTGTAGACTAGAAGCAGCGTTACTGTTCTTAAATTAAAAAGAAAGGCACAAACTGAAATAATCCAGTCTGCTTTCAAGTAAAGGACAGTTTAGCATTTGTAGCATTTTATGATGGTGTTCTCAATGGAAAGCCTCTATGGATAAATGACCTTTTCTGTGGTATAGTGTGTTGATCTTCTGCATTTCAGAGCACCTGACTGATTGGAGAACAGGAGACCCATAGAGCAGAGTATGATGTAGGGTGCTATTTGCAATAATCAGGCATGACTCTGGATTACTATCACAGTGGATTTTGATTCCCTGAGTAGAATATTTCCTCCTGTTTCTTCATCTATTATTTTGTTACTCCATAATCTTTTCTGTTCATGTTCTCTCTCCCCCTTTCCTCTCCTCACACAAATCTCCATCTTTGTCACTCTTTAGTTTTGATTTTCATATATTTATTTCACTCATGGTGATTATGATTGAATGACATTGGGAAGGCTCCCACCTTTTTGGTGTATGTGAAACCCAGGGGACAGCTTATTTGACATTTAGGTTGTTCTCTGATTTTAAAGGTTTTATAAAAGGGAAACAAATATTTTCTTTGTGTTGACCACTTTCAGCTGATCCACTGAAGAAAACTAACTCCACCAAAAAGGTTATAGAAATTGACCCCGCTGCACATAAAGGTGTCCTCAGTAATGCTGAGTTTTTAAATACTTGTGGGTTTGTTATGTGGTGCATGCATTTTACAATTTAATGAATTACCCATTTACACTTTGCATCACATGACTGATGGATGGGGTATTTATTAAAGATTTGGAGGATGATACATCTAGCACAGATTCCTGAGGAAGGCACAGAGCACCACAAAGCACTGAGGCTTTTTTTGCTACTCAACTGTGTTTGATCATGGTGGCGGCACATTTGTGTTTGATAGTTTAAATGAACAAACTGCATTTTTGTATCTCCTTGTTCAGTTTTCTTCTTTTTCCTATTGGAAAGAAAGCCTGGAAACAAGTGATATTAATAACACATGAGTGAAGCACCTGAAAAAATGAGCTGTTCACAGTGACAAAATCCTCACCAAGTTGCACTGTAGAGACCTGACTGGAGATGTGAGAGAACAAGAGGAATACACAGTGGGAGTGACTGGACACTGAAGTGGGCTTCACATGATTTTGAGTTGCATCCCTGTGTCTGCGCCAGACAAAGCTGGAATTGTTGATGTCATGAAATGTTTGGAGGCTTTTACTCAAGTGGTGTTTAATCAACAGAGAGATAGCATCTGCTGGGGCTCACCCTGTGCTGAAGAATCGCCTGGGGCAATCCCCCTCAAGACTCATATTCATTGGGTTGGCCCCTGGAGAACTATGTCTGCTTAAAATGCTGCATCTATGGGCACCAAAGTCATTATTACCAAAACTCTAAAAATCCCTTACGTGTCATTGATTGACTGCTCAGTAAAGCATGAAATCTGCAGGAAAATACCAGCAGCACCCTGTCAGGCAGCATACTGGAGCCCTGAGAGTGTATTCTTCTTCTTCACTGGGAAAGATGTCCAAAACTCCCACATCTATGGTGCACACTCTGAATTAGTTAATGCTTTTTCTCCCCTGTCCAACAGCAGCCCTCTGGATGCCAGCCATGCCAGCCCCATCTTCCCAATTCTGCTCCATGGCTTATCATCGTATGAAGACAGTCCTGCCTGGGTATTCATCAGGTGCAGTGCTACTGGGTGGCCAGATGTCAGCAGCCACCCAGGAATACATTTTCCCATTTTATCCCTTGCAGACTGTGTGTGCTGTGCCACCCAGTTGTCCTCACACATGCTATTGCATGTGGGACATTGGCAGCTGCCACTTCAACACCATCCATGCACTCCCTGCCTGCTGTACCCATAGCTGATGCTAGTGGCCAGGCTAACATAAGGCACTGTAACCCTTCATCCCCAGAGATAAGCACTCCCACTCAGCCAACTCCCACAGTCCCAGGTCAGTTCCAGAACCCGGGTCGCCAGTGTAGAGACAGGTAAAGCACAGGTGCTTCAAGCCTCCACACCACTTTGCTAGTCTAGTTAATACTCTAAATTGACCTGCACCCAATGTTTCATCAAGGTAGATGGTCATTGAACATAGCCTATGTTGGACAATAGGTCCCTAGTTATTTTAATCCTCAGTCATTTTTATGAGTAACACCTAAACCATCTTTTATTACTGTCATTGGAAGGGTTGGGCTTGTGGGGCCTGAGTGACAAAGCTTATTCTTACTTGGGATGCGTGGCCATGGATATTGACTTTCCTGATAAGGTAGTGGGAGTCTGAGGTTTTATGGAGACTTTAGCCATTGTGTGCCCTGCTCCCAGGTTTTGTAATAGTGTTCATGTGATAACTGGCACAAATACCCATATATTTGTATGTCTAAAAATGTTCTGTCAGCTAAAGGAAACACAGCCAGGGGAACAGGTTCTCCGAATGCATGGATATGTGTGGGAAGCATACTGAAAATATTAGTGTTTAGCATCTTTATATGAAAGTGGTGAAGTGGGTGTTGTATAGAGCTCAGATCAGGGGACCTTATTGTTGCTGAATGCAGGGTCAGTGGAGTGACTGGGTTAAGATATCAAATTCTCACGCTGAAAGCCCTTGAGGGGCCTGAGTGCTCTGATGGATTGATGGTGAAGCTGGCCCATGCTCATGCTATCCTGAGACAGATTAATGTCCAGGTAAAGAATGTGTATGACTGCCTAGTGATTATAAAAATGTGTCTGACTGCCTAGTGATTATAAAAAAGGGGAGAGACCTTGATCAAGATTGAGTGTGCTGATACTGCATTTTGGACCAAGACTGCAGGACATGGGCTCAGTCAGAAATTAGATCCAAACAATTCCGACTTTGAGGCCTGCCCACTGCCAGATGAATGGTGTCAATGAAACAGCCAGAATTTAGTCACACAGATGCAGGTATTTCCTACCCATGAGTGAAATGTAGGATGTGTAACAAGTAAGGAGCACTAGATCTGTTGCAGGATCAATGACTCTTCAGGGTGTGATCCTGGCACCTGTCTCCCACTGATGTTGATGATGTGAGGTGACACTTCCTGGAAGTTTTAGCTTCTAGTATTATACAAGAGTGAAGAAGCTCTTATACCTCCACCACTGTCACTGTATGGAAGAAGAATGGTATGGTACTAATATGTGTAGACTATAGTACTGTCATAAAGGACAACATACCTGATCAGCACACTATGCCCCACATACAAGATGCATTGAACAGTCTCCAGGGTAACTACTGGTTCTCAGTGCTAGATTTCTACAGTGGTAATTATCAGATCCCCATGGCTAAGTCAATTAGAGAAAGGACTACTACCATTTGTCCTGTGGGATTTCACAAGTATCTATACATGCCCCAAGACATCTCTGGGGTGCTGGCCATGTTTCAGCACTTAATGGAAAGACCAGTGGTTGAAATGATTTTGACAGAGTGCCTGGTATACCTGTATGATGTCAGAGTGTTTGGCAAGATACTAAAAGAGCATGAGACCAGAAAATTCAAGGTACTGGAAGGCTAGAAGGATTTGGGCTCAAGTTGTCCACGGGCAAGCGCCAAATTTTCCAAAGGTTCATGACATATGTGGAACACATTCTGTCTGCAAAAGGAATTCAGATGGATCCCATTAAAGTTGAGTCCCTGGCCACCTTGCCCCACCCTCAGACCCACAAACTTCTGCAGTGCTTTCCAAGTCTCTGAGAATACTATAGACCATTTGTCAAAAACTACGATGAGTAGTGCAGACATTGATGAATCTGACCAAAGGATATCCTTGTACTAATAATGATTGGAAGCTAAGGCCCAAGGAAGGAAACAAACCTCCATATACTGCATAGGTAATGAACCCTTTAAGGCCAAATGAGATGCTGCTTGTGGTGAGGCATTTAAAGAAATCACTGGTCATCTAACCACTTTTCTTTTTCTAGTCTCTGCTGATCTGCAAAACCCTGTATATGTGTTGCATACATGTGCTAGCCTAAAAGGACTGGGGACTGTTCTATGTCAGAACTCACTAGAATGGTTGAAAGCATTCAACTTTTCCAGACTGAGTTTTATACCAGTGAGCAGAATTACCCAGTGCACAAGTTGGAACTCCTGGCCCTTGAGTGGGCTAATGTAGGTCAATATCATGACTATCTGTACAGGCCCAGATCATCATTAAAAGTGATAACAATCCATTGACATATGTGCCAACTACTGCTAACTGGATGCTGCTGGGCATCACTGGCTACAGTATATGTGCTTTCTACATACAGCTATTTTGTGGAATATCATCCAGGGCTAAAACACATGGATGCAGCTTCTCTGTCTCAGCTCCCATTGTACTGTGATCCCTTAGCTTCTAAACTGGTACTAAATCCAGTATCTGCCATGAGAGCATTGTGTAAAACATTGTAACATAGAATATGATGGCAGATAAGGACCACTTTGCCCACACAGTCTGCCCATTTTTCCCTGCCTACAGTATTACTGTAGACATTATTTGATCTCCAACTCCCCCCTATTTTCCATCAATTTTCCCTTATGCTTATCCCACACGCTCTAGAATCCCACCATTGTGTTTGCCCCAACACCTCTGCTGAAAGACTGGAGGAAATCCACTACTCTTTAAGTAAAAAAGTACTTCCTCACATCTCTCTTGAATTTACCCCCTTCCAGCTTCATTGCAAAGTCCCTTGTGCATCTTTTCCTCTGAAAGGTATGGTACATTATTTACCCCTGTGAGGTATTTTTAGGTCTCTATCATATCTGCTCTCCCCCTCCTCTCTTTCAGAGTGTACATATTGAGGTCCTTCAGTCTCTCCTCATAGAACTTCTGAAGCAGACACTGCACTTTTCTGGTTGCCCTCCTCAGGCCAGCCTCCACTCTGTGTCCTTCCTGAGATGTGGTCTCTGGAACTGGACACAGTACTCCAGGTGGGTCTCACCACCAATAAGTACAGTGCATCACCATCTCCTTCCTTCTGCTGGTGATAACACTCCCTGTCAACCCCAACATCCTACTGGCAGTACCAACTGCCTTGTAGCACTGCCTCACCATCCTGAGGTCATCAGATATGATTACTCCCATGTCCCATTCTGTTTTGGTGACCATCAATACCCATACTCCACCTCTGGGTTTCTGTGCACTAAGTGCATGATTTTGCAATATTAGCATTGAAGCCCAGCTGCAATACCTTTCACCACTCCTTGAATTTCTCAGGTTTCTGCACATTCGTTCTACCCACTCTAGGGTGTCCACCCTATTGGAGAGTTTGGTGTCATCTGCAAAGAGGCATGTCTTCCCTCCAAGTTCATCTGTAACATCACTTACAAAGGCATAAAAGAGAACCCAGTCCCAGTACTGCACCCTGAGGGACTCTACAAGTCACCCTTTCTTCTCCAGAGTGACCACCATTTACCATCACCCTCTGTCTCCCATCCCTTAACCAATTTCTTACCCATTTTACCACCTATGGACCCACCCTAAGTTGCCCATTGTTCTTTCTGAGTCTCCTATATGAAACAGTGTCAAAAGCCTTACTGAAATCCAAGTAGACCACATCCACCACAATACCCTGATCTAGTTCCCTGGTCATACAGTTAAAGAACTCTATCAGATTTGTTTGACAAGACCCCCCCCCAAATCAGTGCTGCCTCCAGTCTAGTAACACACTGGATCTAGGATACTCCTCAATCCTCTCCTTTACCAGTGTTTCCATTAACGTCCCCCATCACTAATGTCAGCCTGATTGGCCTATAGTTGCCAGCCTCCTCCTTCCTACCGCTGTTTTGAAGCAGGACTACATCTGCCTTCCTCCAGTCCTCTGAAGCCACTCCTATTTCTAGTGAGTTACTAAAGAAGACTGTCAGTGGTGCAGCCAGTACCTCCCTGAGCTCCTTCAATTTCCTTGGGTGTTCCCCATCTTGCCCCATATCTTTGTCCACTTTCAGGTTGCAAGTTCCTTCAGGACTCTCTCCTCTGCAAAGGACTTGTGTCTCCCTCCCACCCTCCTCCCTCCTTCCCTCCTGTGTGCTCGTTACTTTTTATGTGGCCCATCCCTTCCACTTACTCTGTGAAGACTGAACAAAAGTATTTGTTCAGGATATCCACTTTTTCCTGATCCTCCTCTGCACAGTCTCCACCTGCCCTTCTTAACCTCTCAGTCCCTCCCCTAGTCTTTCTCTTTTCACTTGTCTACCTAAAAAAGTATCTTGTTCCCTTTCGTTACCCCCTGGGCTATTCTCTCCTCAGTTTAGACCTTTGTGCTCCTTATTACTTTCCCTGCCTCCCTCTGCTTCTCCTGATACACCCCACTGTCTTCTTCCCTCTGTTTATCTTTATACCTCCTGAAAGTTACCCTTTTAGCCTTTACCTTTTCAGCCACTTCTTTTGAAAACCATAGTGGTATACATTGTGATATACAAGTATAAGGAATACATTGAAAATTAAACTTTGTAAAAAAGGTTTGCACAAATTGTAAACTTTCTTGAAACCAAAATTGGTAATTTTGCCCAAATTCTGCTGGTGAAATTTAATTTTGCAGAGCATTAGTTACAGTGGCTGATAGTAGCTGCCATTCCAACTTTAATTTGCCCATTACTAATACTATGAACCGTATTTAACTTTTTAATCTTATGTAAACAGCAGGTAACATGATTGGATAAGTCATGCATGTTTGCAACATACCTCAGGGTTTGAATAAGCAGTCACAAAAATCACAGAGTATTTAATTCAGTAAAAGCTTTTATAGGGTTGGAGAGCAGTTAATAAGCTTTGGAGTCCCAAGTTCCACCCCCAAAACACCATTGTGATAATTCTCAGTGGAGGGACTGGGCTAAAACAGGTTCAATATGAAGTGTACTAAAACTGATAGGGTGGACTGATTATGGACGTTATTCAATGTAGCAAACCATGTTTCAGTTTTTGGTAGCATCATTTAACTTATAAAATGAGCAAAATAAATCTTGAGTGCTGATTGGCTGGATGCCCTTTCCAGCCATGTCCTTATCAGCAGATATTGTTTCAATGGGAACTACTTCTGGAAACCTGAACACATCACAGAGAGAAATTACTCCATGCCACTGTTCTCCCACTACAGTTTTTCACCTAACCTCCGAGGGAACCATCAGCGCGGTTGCACACAAAAGTAAACATCGCTCAAGTTCCATCTTTTTCCTACATATTTAAAACTCATACCTGATACATAACTGCCAGTCTACTCTTAATTGTTCTACCTTCACCTCACACAAGTGTTTGTGATGCCCACGATCTGCAATTAAACTGTTCTAGCACAGATATTCCCCACAGCACCTTCTCTACACTCCCTGCCTTCTGTGGTCAGCACAACATTCCTCGGAACGGTGCGACCTCCCGACACCCACCCTCCCTGTCACCGTCACCTTCAGTATTCTTCACAAATGTTCAGCGTATCAGTGCCACAGGAAAACCAAATGAAGTTTCCTTTTTAAATACAGTAAATACCTATTTCAATTTTACCAACGTAAACCCAGAAATGACCATCTACGGCAGCTACTGAGGGACACGCTCGCTCCCAGTCCGCCAGCCGTTTAATGTTAATAAATTGGGAAAAAAACTTATTTAAGACAGGTAGAAATAAATTTTAAAAACCACACACAAAACATGCTTTCAGCATCTTCTGACGAGGCAGCAAACAGCACACACTAAATACCTCACCCCAGGTGTTGCACACTAGCTCACGCTATTCATAAGTCAAAACTCTGTGAGAAAAGTAACAAATATTGAGGACAAAAACATGATTTTGGCTGTTTCTGTGGGTGGGTAGTGCAAACACAATCACTAGGTGGGCACTGAAGACACAGAGAGAACTTGTGAAGTGTCTTTTAATTAAAGACCTGCATTTCAACACAAGGACTACTTTTTCTTTTTTCTACTAATGATATGTTATTTTTACTGATTTTATATACATTTTTATGTGAAATTTTTTTAAACTAACTTCTTTACAGGGGGCCCATTTTATAAGCGCATTAACACACTCTGAGGTGTGGGTTATCTCCTGATAAGAGCACGCCCAGCTGCATAAGACACTCGGCGCAAGTGCCTCATGCCTCATAACGCACCTGGGCATGCTCTTATCAGGAGATAACCCACACCTCGTCGTGTGTTATTGCTTGCTTATACTTACTACTACCACCACCACCAGCAAAGATGCTAAGATGTATATATATAAGAGATTTTGTTCAGGAAAGGGGCCCTGTCTTACACCACCAATAGAATGCCATAATTGGTATCAGTGGATCCTGGGTTCCTGGCTAACTGCTAGGGGGTGGGGTTCATGTCCGCAGAAAATTCCTTGCATGGAACTTTCACTCAGAGAGAATTTATGTCGGGCCATCTGACAGTCCAGTACAACCCCCTAGGATTCTGTACCTTGAAGACTCCCGCAAACCCCTTTTTGATACCAAACTGATCCCTTTACCTATAGCATGAAAAGTTGAGGGTTAGATAATAAGGATAGCAATTGCCAGTTTACCTATAGTGCAGCGGCACTGAAGCCACCAATATCCCTGACATTGACAGATGCAATGCCAGTGTTGGCATTGCTGTCAGTTCTCCTACAGATGTCGGGGGCTGTGCCTAAATCCTCATGTTGGGGGTTCCACCCCCCCATAATCCCCAGTATGTAAATAACCAACTCTGAGTCAGAGTTGTATTGGGAAGGGGGCAAAACACCAGGAGATGCGGTGCCAGTGTCAGCAGGGACCGTTACAGCAACCTGTCAATTTCTGTTATTGTAATGGTCTTTGCTGTGGAAGTTTCACTGTTCAGTCTGCATACGCAATTGCCTTAGCAATGGAAATACAGTATAAGGTTATTGCAACCCCCCCCCAATGGAACATGTGTCCCAAATAATCACCCTCTTGGGTGAGGCCTAAGCTATTCAAGGCTGCTTGTTAGTCAAATCCTCTTAGGTGTGCAGCACAGAGACACACAAAAAAACAGCTGCCAGTAGTAAGGCTCAACTAGGTACATCCATTTGTACTTTCTGTTAACTTTGTAGGCAACCACCCACGAAACCTAGGTCCTCCTATACTGGAGGCCACAAGCCTCTTTCCCCTTGTGCCAGGCCTAGTTCACTTTTTGGAACTCCTATTCAGCTGGCCCGGGGTACCAGTGTTTGAACATTGCAGGCCTGTAGATGTTGCTGTGGGCTGGCTGGCACTGGTGTACATTAAAGATTAACACAGTGCAATGGGCTCCTTGACAATTTCCCACATGGCACATAGTTCACACAGTGGTGATCCACCTCTCAAAATGAGGTATTAGTAATCCAGCTAACTTGAAAAACACTTGATATTCACATGCTGTTCCTTGTAGTAAGGCAAGTCATTTTGTACTCATGATTAACAAGGACAGTGCCACAGGGTGCTGCAACCCTCACTTGCTCTAGCTGAAACTGAACCACCATGGATTCTCAACATTTTGGAGCAGAGACCAACTGCTGTTTCACACAGTGCTCAGGCTCCCTTTTCTCTCTTACTCCTCAGTGGATGTTTGGGCTAGAACTCTGAGTCTGTACTCCTCAACCAAGGGTTACACACTGATTTTCAGCTGTTGTCTCCATGAAAGACCTGTACACAGATGTGCTCGAACTCTGACTGCAATCCAGACACAACGTCAAGGCTAATACATTGTTACCCCAGGCTGACAAGCAGCCTGATTACTTTGGGATCCCTCTATGATCTAGCTCCTCCTTACTAGGCCACCTTATTTCAGTCCCCAGCTGCACAGCGCAGATTGGGCAGTCACTTGCCTCGAAGTATCCTAGAGGTCTGACTGTGTTGTGAAAGGCTCTCCCACCCTTTCCCAGGAACCCTGTGGCAATATGAACACTGAATACCCTTTTGTTGGCCCTCATTGAGGTCAAGAGTCCACAAGATGTCAGCGTTCATGGAGTCCATACAATTTGTTCGAATTGATAATTTCCGAAGCCAAGTGATCACCTGCTTTGCACCAGGAGTCCTGGGGGGTTGCCAAGAGTTCCCACAATAAAGACTATGAAAGAGGGGGAGGGGTTAGACCTTCTGCCAACTGAAAAAAGTGTCTTTTCTCTGCAATTAGTGGGGGCATATAACAGTCCATTTGTGCTATGTCAATACATTTGCAGCAACAGTTAGTCTAGCACCATATGCCTAGTCTAAAACAGTTCACAGCAATATTATATAGACAAATTATTCCTCATTCTAACCTGCCCCCTTGCCTTCTCCTCTCTTCTTGCTAACTAACACTCCCCTAGTAGGCGTCAGGTCCCTGCCTCAGCACTCCCCCCCCCCGCCAATGAGTCTAGCCTTCCTCTATGACTACACTCTTTAGCACTTAAGAGAAAAGAACTGCTACCCATCAAGTTCTCACCTCCTTGCATATAGTATTGGTTAATTATTTTACAGACTATATCATCCTCTGTTCCCTACCTGATTTGCTCTATATCCTGTAGATTCTCAAGTTGTTCACTTAAACTTCTTGTCAACCTAGACTGCTATAAACTATGTATCTGTATGTTTTTACTTATGTAATCCCTGTTATTATAATTATGTAACCTCTGTAACCTGATGTACAAATGTTTTTCTAAGGCATTGAACCTCCGTGTATCCATTAATGTACTTGTAACTGTTGTAAATGATGTTATGCTCATGTATTACTATGATGTGGAACCTCTGTAAAAGAGCCTTTGGCTCAAAGGTACTTCCTAGAAATAAATAAATAAATACATAAACTCCTGCCAAGCAACTTAATCGACATTATCCCACTCAATAGGATACAAGGATGCATTAAGAGCCCCAGTGAAGCATATCCTAGGAAGACTCATTTAGACATAACACATACACCCTATAAACAACTGTAAGAGGAATATTAGTGGAGGCCCCAGGAGTATACCAACTGAGCTTTATTACAGGTCTCACAGGGCAAGTAAAGTGTTAAGGACTGGCAACCAGCTCCTTTTCAGATTTCAGATTAAAAAGTCTTCACCTTGGAGATGCCAGCATTATGTGTGTAACCTTCTGCTCCAAAGTCTGTGGGTGTCCACAGCAATGGGCTCAACCTGGGAGCATTGGGTTTACGAGTGGCAGGGGGTTCATTTTATGCTTCTAATGGACAGGATGACAATTCAAGGTCTGATCTGCAGATGATGTGTCCTGTCCAATTAATTGAACAACAAACCAACTGGGGATGTCCACCAGAGAGTGGAAATAAGTCAGTACTTCCTCTTTATCAGTTTAGTTGCTATCATCATCATCCAGCAGAGCAGCTTGTGTTGAGTGTACTGAATGTCATCTGGCATAAGCCCAATAGTAGCCCTCTGAGGAGGCTTAGGCTCTGAGGCAGCCACTGTAAAGTCAACTTGTCCTGCAAGTGGAAGGGGATTTCTATGCATCACCTTGCTGTTCCCTGGAAGTCCTTCAAAGAACACAGGCAGGTTCTGAAGTTGTTCCTTGACAATGAAAATAGTATTAGCTGAACAACTGGCCTACTTATGCTCACCAAGAAGGTACAAAAGCTCAATCAACCTGTTTATAGATCATTTGATTTCACTTTTTGGTCATACTGTTTCTTACCAACCCAATTGGACCTCCCAGCCATCTGAGCTACCACATGATAAGTGGTGTCCAGTTGATATCTGAGCCTCTGTAGATACTGCAACTATATCTCAGGATTAGGTCTGTCAGTAGGCATTCCAAAACACAAATCAATGGGCAATCTGGCTTCTCAGCTGAAGATAGGAACATACATATGAAAATATGAATTGTGCCAGCAGAAAAAGGCCTTGCAGTCTATGTCTGCTTAAGGTTGCAAACCCCCCAGTGTCTACTGTGGGATCTGCTCTCTCCCTCCCTGCTATCCATTTCTCCCTTCCTTTTGATATTCCCCTTCCCCCATGTCTTTCCCTCCATTCAGTCTCCCCTTTTACTCTGTCATAACCACTATTGAAGCTGTCCACAGTCTTCAGGAAGACAACTTCCTCTGGCAGCTCATTCCATTTTGCCACCACTTACTTAGGGAAAAAGAGCCTCCTCATTTCCCTCTTGAAGCGTCCCCCTACCAGTTTGAAGCAATGCACCCTAGTGGTCCTCTTTCCACTAAGGTTGAAGAGACCCTCAGAGCTCACATTGTTGAAACCCATAAGGTTTTTAAAGGTTTTGATCATATCACTCTTTTCTCTTCTTTTTTTTATTTACGTGTATTTTTCTGCCTGATACCTGGTACCTCATCTATCCTCCAAGAAATACATGCTGAGATCTCTGAGTCTGTCCACGTATGACCTGTCTTGTTGTCCATGGATCTTCTTGGTCAACCTTTCTGTGAACAATCTCCAGTAGCTTGATGTCCTTCTTCAAGTAAGGGATCCAATACTGCCCACTGTATTCAAGAGGCAGCTGAACCAGTGACCTGCACAGTGGCAGAATGACCTCTGCTTTCCTGCTGGTTATACCCCTGGCTATACAACCCAGCATCCAATTTGCTTTGGCTGTTGCTCTCCTGCAGTGTGCTGAGTGCTTCAGGTCACTCATAATAATAACATACACGTTGTTCTCCACTTGTGACTTGGTAAGTTGCACACATCCCAGCCAGTATTTGGTCTCCAGCTTCTTCGCCCCAAGTGCATTACTTAACACATCAACTATTATAAGCCAGGGATACTATTGAGGGAGATCTGTTTTGGCTTGGTTGATTTTCTGTATTGTGTGCAATTGTTATGACTTTTGGTCCAGTCTTGGTTCTGTATGTTTGTATCCTCAAATTTTAATAAACTATATTAAGTCAGAAAAAAAGAAGAGAGAACCCACATGGTCCAGGTGCCTTCTCTGGGGAAAGATCTTTTATTGCATGATGAATTTCTGCCAGGGTGATTTTGAGAGCCAGTATGATTTGTTGTTCCTTACTGAGTTTAAGTAAAGATATAACCCTAAAGTAATCCCCTATTTCTGTGTCTGTGGGGGCATTTTCTGCTTTGCTATAGAGCCACTGGTAAAAAGGCCCGGAATTCCTCAGCAATCTCCTTAGGGGCAGTAACTAGTTCAGGTTTCCCAGGCATTCTAAGCACCTGAACCATGTTGAAGGCCTCTTACTGGCATATATGGAGAGACATTAATTTACCAGCTTTCTCTGCTTGGTCAAAATATTTGACCTTGGCTATATGTATAGCCTTCTCAGCAGCCTTCCTGTTAAGCTCTGCATAGGCTGCTCTGGGGGAGTTTAACTCAGTCCTTGTATCAGCTGAGGTACAGCATAATAATATTTTTTCTACATTTCTAATCCTGGTAAGTAGGTCCTTAGCTTTTTTTTCTGTACTTGTTTTTTTTCTTTACAGATGTGAGCCTGTCCAGTTCACCCTAGATGCCACATCTAATAGCCATCCAGAATGTGTCTGCATTAGCTACAGTATGCTTATTGGTGCCTATGCATGAAGGAGCGGATACTACACTGAAAACGGTAGTGTTCACGGGGCATAGCTATGTGGCATGCAGGTGTCTGCCGACATACAGCGTGCACGACTATTACTGCACACCACGTGTATACTGGGGGCATGTCAGAATGCACCATGCAGCATGAAGCACACCCCACAGGGGTGTAGCCTGGCAATGCAGGACTGCCCCATGACCCCTCCATATATGGGCATTGCACATGACCTGTGCAGCAGCATGGACATGAATGCCGCACAAGACAGGGTGGCCCACAGGATGGCAGATACAGCCAATGGTATGGAGGACAGCCACATGCCACAGGAATAGGTGGAAGGGCCAGCCAGGCATGGTGAGTGGGGCCACAGATGTATCCTCATATGGGTCAGTGGATGGCCCAGAGCCCCCAACTTCACCAGCAGGCAGGATGCAGTGATGGTCAGTGACATCCGGCAGAACTACAATTAGCTGTATGGGGTGCAGGCACTACCACTTCCTCTGAGGTAAAGGCCAGGCTGTGGCTGGACATCCAGGCCAGTATGAACGCCACCAGATTGGTGGCCCAAACCCTCACCACCATTAAGAACAAGTGGCATGACCTGCATGCTGCCATAAAGAAAAAAGTGGCCATGATCATGTGGTCACACCAGGGAATAGGTGGTGGCCCCCCAAGCATAGACATGCAGCTCACGCCCCTGGAGCCTATGGTGTCTGAGACCCTGAAAGATGTTGTGGTCCACGAGAAAGTGAACAGAATGGACACCATGCCAGGTAGGAAACACCAAGGGGAAGGGGACATACAGGCAAAGTTCCACATAGTGGTATTAACTGGGTCGACTTTCAGCCACAGAAATGGCTATCACAGCACAGCAGGTTGCAGGAGGGACCATGCAGCCCAAGACCACCACTGTGGTGTGGCCGGCACAGGGAACTGGCAGCCAACAAATTGAGGCCTCAGGTATGTATGTGTGCCATTGGTGGGAGGGAGGGTGGGATACTGGTGGGGCAGATGCATGCTGATTAAATGTATAAATTCTGTATCAACAGGCACAGAGACGGAGACACTGATGGACAGCGACACTGAAGGGGAGAGCATAGTGGCACAGCAGGAAGAAAACACAGTGTCAGGCAGTGAGGCCCCAAGAGGAGGAGGTGCATGGTATGGGCATTGTTGAACCCCCCTGGCCCCCACAGGACATGAAGTGTCACCTCTAGGGGTCCTGTGACACCAGCACCACATACACACCTGCCCCTAGAAAGGGCACCCCTGGGAATATTGCCCAGTCATGTCACAATGACACTGGAGGTGAGGGCATCTCATCTTGTCCGGCAAGATGCAGCAGGGCAATGCATGCCCAAACCTACATGGAGGCACAGTACCATGTGCTACAGCAGCTGGAACATGGCAGGCTGTAGGCACAGTGCCTGAACTCGGATGTGATCATCGCCCTGATGGATGTTGCCCATGGAATGTGCAGAGACATCAACTGTTGTGCTGCAGCACAGGAGAACACATTGCAACACCTAAGGGGCCACTCTGCACCCCCAGGAGCTGTGGGATACACACCCCCATACATGCATGCATGCAGTGGTCCCCGACTGTTCCCAAACCTGACCAGGCCCTGGCGGTGCAACGGAACACCCAGACCACTCCCGCATTGGGGGAGGCACTGGATGCAGGCAGCCAGGACACGCCTGGGGGTGATGTCTCAGACTGTGCATCCACTGACCCCTTACAGGGCATCTGCTGGACACACTGAGTGCCATGGGCACGGGCACACAGCAGGCTTCTAGGCACATGGACATCCACAAGACTACAGGCATAGCCCTACAGACACTCCACAGAGTAGCAGCATGGTTATAGGTGCCCAGAACACTGACAGTGGCACAGTTCCAGGAAGCCATGGGGCCACTCACACCAGCAGTGGTAACATGCCATTCCCGTACAACCACACACCGTTATGGTCTGCACCACTTCATGGACTGGCACACAACGACACTACAATGCACCAAACATCCCACACAGAAACATAGAAATATAGAATTTAATGGCAGATAAGGACCGCTTGGCCCACCTAGTCTGCCCATTTCCTTACCTAATGGATAAGCTGCAGATCCCAGTTAACCAACAGCCTACTTTCTCCTACCCCTACCCCCTAGAACTGCCTTATGACTGTCCCATGCATGCTTGAATTCCATCACTGTTTTTGACTCCACAACCTCCTCCAGAAGGCCGTTCCATACATCCACAACCCTCTCTGTGAAAAAAATACTTCCTTACATTACCTCTGAGCCGCCCCCCCTCTATCTTCAAATTGTGCCCCCTTGTTCTTGCACACCTCTTTTTCTGAAAGATGCTACCCTCTTGGACTTTGTTGATTCCCTTGAGGTACTTGAAAGTTTCTATCATGTCCCCCCCTCCCTCCTTTCCTCCCGGCTATATATATTAAGCTCCTTAGGTCTCTCTTCATATGTCTTCCGTGCAGACCCTGCACCATTTTAGTTGCCCTCCTCTGGACTGCCTCCATCCTGTTTATGTCTTTGTGGAGACTGGGTCTCCAGAACTGCACGCAGTACTCCAGATGGGGTCTTACCAGCTATCTATACAGAGGGATAACAACTTCCTGTTTTTTACTGGTGATGCCTCTTCCTACGCATCCCAGTATCCTCCCCGCCCTCCTTACTGCCTTCTCACATTGCTTGCCCACCTTAAGGTCATCTGATATGACTACCCCCAGGTCCCTTTCCATTTTTGCTGTTGTTAGTATTTCACTCCCCACTGTGTACTCTTCCCCTAGGTTTTTGTTTCCCAGGTGCATTATCTTGCACTTCTTAGCATTGAATCTAAGCTGCCATACATTTGACCATTCCTCCAACCTTGCCAAGTCCCTTCTCATCCTTTCCGCCCCACCTTGTGTATCAAATCTGTTGCAGATCTTTGTGTCATCTGCAAACAGACATACTTTTCCTTCCATTCCCTCTGCAATGTCGCTTATAAAGACTTTGAAGAGGACCGGTCCTAGTACTGAACCCTGCAATACCCACTAGTAACCCCCACCCTTTTCTCAGAGTGGACTCCAATTACTATTACCCTGTGTCCTGTTCTCCAGCCAATTCTTTACTCAGGCTACCATCTTGGGACCCACTCCCAGGCTGGTTAACTTGTATATTAATCTTTTGTGTGGGACTGTGTCAAATGCCTTGCTAAGGTCTAGGTAGGCCAATATCCACAGCCCCTCCCTGATCTACTACTTTGGTCACCCAGTCAAAGAAATCATTAGATTCATCTGACATGACCTTCCCACTGTAAATCCATGCTGCCTTGGGTCCTGACAAATCTTTCCTTCAGAAGTGATTCCATCATTTTCCCTATCACTGAGGTTAAACTAACAGATCTGTAGTTGCCTGCTTCTGCCCTGCTCCCACTTTTGTGAAGTGGAATCACATCTGCCCTCCTCCAGTCCTCAGGTACCACCTCATCCTCCCATGATTTGTTAAAGAAGGTAGTCAGTGGTGTCACAAGTTCTACCCTTAGTTCTTTTAGAATTATGGAATGAATCCCATCTGGCCTCATTGCTTTTTCCACCTTCAGTTTTAAGAGTTCTTTCAGAACCCTTTTTTCTGTAAATGGGCTGGTATCAACTTCTATATCCAGAGTGTTTCTATTGTTTGGTTTAGGTACCTCCCCCTCTTCATTTGTGAATACTGAGCAAAAATATTTGTTTAGTATCTCTGCCTTTTCACAGTCACCCTCTGCCCACCCCCTTCCCCTTTATTAAGCCTCACTATCTTGTGAATGAATCTTTTAAAGCAGTTGCCCAGAAGACTTGTTCCCTTTCTGGACAGATGCAGACCACCCTGCAAGTATAGGCTGGTATCCCTCCAGGTGAAACCCCAGTCCACAATGAAGCCAAACCCCTGTGCTCTGCTCCATTTTTTTTAACCATCCATTGAATCGAATGGTGTGAAGTACTCTCGCCTCACCCTTGCCTTAGTCAGACAGCACCTCAGAGAAGGATACTATGTGTGCTACTTGCCTTAGGCCCCTCCCCAACTCCACAAGCTCCTCCTGCACTGCTGTAATTTCATATTGAGTCAAGTCATTTGTCCCTAGGTGGACAACGACATCCAGATCAGTCTCTTGTGCTGCTGTTCTCGTGATCCTGAAGATGCGCTTCCTGTCCCTCCAAGCAATGACACCAGGCAGGCACCTTACTTCAGTTTTCCCTGCTCCCCCCAGTTCTATCCCCCTAATGATTGAGTCCCCTAGCAGGAGCTGCTTCATTTCACTGTGGTGTCCTCTGCCTCCTTCCAAGAATAATAATAATATCTTTATTTAAATTAAGCACCTATCAAAATATCAAGGAGCTGTACAATAAGATTAAAACAACAATAATAAAATCAGCAAACACAGTAATAAAATAATCTGTCTGGTCCCTTCAATCCATTCCAGTAAAGGCCTGATACCATAAAAAAGTTTTCAGCACCTGTTTGAAAAAGGGCTAACAAGGGGAAAAGGGGGGGTTAAGACCAAATAGAGATGGGGTTGCAGCCAGGGGCTTGGCCAGAAAGGAAACATAACCAGGGAGAGGAAAGAAACACATGGGGGGGTAGCTGGGGGAGAATGAGGGGGTAGGGAAAACAGTGGTAGGGGGCAACAGAGAAAGAGGGGTGAGTTCAAATAGCACCACAGTGGGGGGCGGTCAAATGTATGTAAGTGGAGGTTCAGATGCTGTAGCCCAGGTAGTTGGCTATCTTAGGTGTTACAATTGCAGGAGCTTTCAGCTAAGAGATGTTGCTGGAGCATACGCTAAATTGACCAAGTTTAGGTAGGTTAGATAGTTCGCTGTGTAGCCCATTAAACCAAAGTGGTGCTCTGTAAGAAAAGGTATGCTGGCCTTGTGTAGTCCAGCATCTAAGAACCAGCAACAGTTGGTTTGCTGAGGTATGAGTGAGCTGGGTCCTGTGGGAAAGGTTCAGAAGGTTTCCCACTCCTGGAGGCAACAGACCTAGAAGCATCTTCTTAGCTAGGAGGCACATTTGGTATTTGATCCTATCACTAAGTTGGAGCCAGCCAGTTTGAGCACAGAGTTCACAAGTGTGAGTGAGATGCACAGCCCCAGTGAGAAGTCAACAAACCGTGTTTAGTGTGCCAGTAAGTTTCTTGAGGGAAGTGGTGGAGGCTGACCCATAAATGACCGTGCCATAGTCAATGATTGACAATACTGAACAGCAAATAGCAAGTTTGAGTGCTTGAGGTGTCAAATTCCTCCTGATTCTGTATAGAAGCCTGATCCTGCCATTCACTGCCTTGTCCACGTTCTCAATGTGGAGAGCATAGGAGAGATGGCTGTCAAGGTAACACCCACAACTTGAAGTGATGGATTTGTTTAGGTGGCACTCCCAGGTTATTCCTTATGGTAAGAGCACGGGTTTTGTACTTACTACAGGCAGTTCTGAACATCATAACTTTAGTTTTTTTATAGTTTAGGGACCAATTTGTAAGCCCTAAATCATTCTTCAACTTCCTTAAAGCTGTGTTGTAGCTGGCTTTCAAGTGTGTCAGGGTTTGAGTGACTTGTATAGATGACAGCGTCATCAGCATATAGAATAATTTTTTGGTGGCAGGCATGAGGTAGATTGTTCAGAAAAATACTGAATAGAAGGGGACCCAAAATTGATCCTTGTGGAATATCACAGTGGACAACCCATAGACTGGAAGTAATGCTAGATATTTTTACTCGTTGAGAGCGATTCTCTAGGTAGCTTTTGCACCAGGGTAGAACATCACTGGATAGGCCAATCACAGCTAGTTGATGGAGCAGAAATGGGTGGCTAACAGTGTCAAAGGCCTTAGTTAGGTCTATAAAGGCCACTCCCACTAAGCACCCTTCTTCAAGAGATTGCTGGATGAAACTGGTGAATTCAAGAAGTGCTGTGGTAGTGCTATGTCCTTTTCTGAAGTCATGTTGTTGTGGATATTGTATAGAGTATTTCTCTAACTACTCCACAAGCCGATCTGTGATGATACATTCAAGCACTTTAGATAACGCAGGGAGTATTGATTTTGGCCTATAATTGGTATGCTGGAGACGGTCACCAGATTTGTGTACAAGGGTGATCAGGGCTGATTTCCATTTATGAGCTAATTGTGACTTTAATAGCGACAGGATAAAGATCTTAGTTATAGGTATTATAATTTCCTCAAGGGTTAGTGCTAGTAGTTTAGAGTCCAGGGAGTCACCACTATGACTCAATTTTCCCAACACTTTATTCAAGTATTTTCTGACCTGCGCCACTGAGACCATCTTAAAGGGTACAGGAAACTGATGGTAATTGGCATCTGTTTATAAAGTTCTTATTCTCAGAAATTATATGAATTCCATTAAATTGTCTATATTTAACTGTATCTGAATAAAAAGTATTGTGGAAAACTATATTTTGCCTTGTTTTGTTTTTATGGGCAGCATTCTGTTACAGTTCTCTTAATGGAACTAGTCATTTTTATGTTGGCTTGCGCAAGCAACATTTTGTGCTGGTAGCACATTTCAGGGGTGTGTCAGTGTTGGCAAATGCAGGGCACCCTTTAATAGGTGCGTCCCTCATTCACCTATAAGCTAGCACGCTACAGCTGACAACAACATCATGCAAAGTGGACAAAACTTGTAAGGAAAGTGCTGCTGCAATCACAGTCAAGCTCGTCATGCAGCGGCACAGATGACATGCCTCCCGACTTGCCTTTCCTGACAAAACATTTATGGGCTCGAGCCGGCAGTTTCCCACTTTGAGAAACACGGGGCAAACAGAAATACACAGGTTATAGATGATTTCCTAACTTGTATGGTGCCAGCACATTTCAAGTAAATGAAAAATTATTGTATTTTTGTTTGGTAGATTTTATGTGGAAATGTGTTGCGACTTACGAAGTAAAGACAAGCGCTAGTTTATTTGTGAAATTAATTTCAAACTTCTGAAGTAAAATGTGTATTATAAATAGAATAATAGATAGGTTGCAGTGAATTACAAGGCTATAATTCCATTGAGAGGTTCTGGGACATAAATAACCTCAAGAGCGAAGCTCGAGAGGTTTCTATGTCCCCAGAACCTCGAGATGGAATTTCAGCCAAGTAATTCACTGCAACCTATTTTTAATTTTTTGTAATATATGGATCCGATTTGGAAAATGTGCTGTTTTTTTAGTTTCTGTGAAACTGGCTGACTGACTGTTGCATTGAAGATGCGCTCGCTCTCACCCGCAGTTTTGAAGTCCTGCCTGACAAAGGTTTCTGTCGATAGATTTTAATTTGGTAGTCCTACCTTTTTCCTTCATTTAGCAGGTAATCCACTGTACATTTTGTGAGGAAATATAACTGAACAAATGAATTGGCCACAACCGCATTGCTCTCACTAAGCGAGAGTAAACGTCTGCCATGGTGTTGCAGTTGCTTTGCCCGCCTTCAGAGAAACTCTGCCAATGGCACTGCACGCTACTACATTGGGTGCACAGGATGGAACTTGGCACCATGGCAACTGCGTTTGTGTGGCAGGCAAACTGGCGCATGCGCTGTGGGATTTCAGTGATAATACTATCGTTCAGAGCTGAAACGATAGTATTATCAGCAGTGAACGATAGTATTATCAACAACAACCAATAGTATTATCGCTTGAGGAAGGGTAGAATTATCAGAAAGGGAGTAGTGTATTATAGGGATTTTTTTGTATAACTTTTGATAGTATTATTTTACTTATCCATATATTACAGTCCAATTGGTTGTGTTTGATTATGCCTTGCTTCATGATAAATCATGCTTATTGAAGGCTGTATTTCTAAAATCTTTATGAAAGAAAAACGTGATGACTTCTCGTTTAAGAATATGGGTGAAATTGCAGAGGATTCAGAGAGATTTATTTTTGTTCCCTCAGCCATACTGATTTTTCCATGTCTGTTTAAACCACCTGTCTGTTGCCGATTCGGGACCATGGTGCTGAATCGGCAAGCTGGCAGTGTGATTTTAAACTCCCCCCCTTCCTAGTAACTTTTGCATTGCTGTCCGCCATGCATTTCCCTGAAGTAATATGACTGTCATTAGAGCCTCTAACAAGGAGACCATGCACATATGCAGCCCAGCTTTTTGTCAGCAGTGTTGATCAAATACTCAGGTTTTGATTCATTCGATTACCCTTCGCAATGTCTTCCTTTTGCAGCTTCTCTGTCCTAATTAACTTTATGTAGCTAAAACATGTTTATTTGCTTTTCTGCGTCAGTCGCTTCCTGCTATATATTATTTTAAGTCATTTCTGTATCTAGGAATTTATTCACCCAGGACAGCAGTACCATTTATAGTCTGAGTCTGCTGAGTGATACATAACAAAATCTGTGTACTCTGGCCCAAACTGTACCGTTTCCTGTTTCAGGAACTCCGTTTAGGTTTCCTGTGTTGCACCTACTGTCAGAACATTTAGCCAGCACAGCACTTAAGATATAAAAGGCACAGGCAAATCTGGCCTCGTTAGAACATAGAGCTGTGGATCTGGGAACCTAGGACTGAATCCCACAACATTCTCATCCTCAGTGTGTGACCCGAGGACATGTGATGGACATGATTGGAGCAAGATGGTGACAGTGCTGCTCTGCTCCATGCAGGCTCGATTAAAAAGTGGTGTTTATAGTCCTCTTCATTGGAAAGTTTATCTTATTTTTACCTAGAGTTAGTAAATGAAACCTATGCTGATTTTAGTCTGTTTTGAAGATGCAATTTTGTTTTCTGCTCCTTGGCGTTGTAATTTGGGATTTCTTGCTTGTGCAATCAGCGTTTTTGAGATCAACTAGTTACGAGGTGCAGTCAGTGGTGTGGTGATTGGAAAACTTGGCGGCTTTTAGAACGTGGATGACAGTCAAGTATCCTGAATATATGCACTGATTGTGCCGCTATGCTAGTTTTTCTCCTCCAAAAGGTATGACATCGTTGCCTGGGGAGGGGTGGTTTGAGCAAGCAAACCATGTTGAGCCTGGATTTATTACGCTCAGTGGAGCGTCTTTTTTTTTTTTTTCCTTTGCATGTGTAATAGCTAACAGCAGCTTAGTGTTGCCGGAGCAGGGGAGGCAAAATGTGACCAGACCAGAGGAAACCCAGGAGCTGGGACAAAAGCGTTGTAGTGCTGGAGCGTTGTTTTTTTGGGGGGGAGGGGCCTGTAGCAAGAGACTGGTGAACTTTCATTGAACCTCGAACAAACTTGATAAAAGAACCTGGTTTGTTTTTTTCTTTAATTGTACACCTTGACTCTGAAGACTCATAAAGACTCCCATTAAAGACAGTATACTGAGGAAATTGTTTTACAAAGCCATGTGGAACACTAATGCAGATAGGAGTTGTTGAGTGAGAATGATTTGCATTAGATTGCATGGACTGCAGCTAATTTAAAAAAGAAAAAACTTACTAGGTAGGATTTTTAAAGGCTACTTTTTTTAATTTTTTTATTTATTTTATATTGAAGCAATACAATGTTATATATGATTTTGGACAGATAATATTTATGTAAGAGTGATTACAGACTGTATGTATTCAAGTGGAGCTCCATTTTGATAAACAGCAGTATTAACTATATTAATTGCTTTAATTGCACTAATTATAAAGCAGAGCTGTTTTTTAAATATTGGATTTTATGTCTTGAGAAATGTGGCTCTGGATTGGGCATTATATTTCATTGAATTTAATTATATAATTATAGCTTATAGCAGGTACTAAATACTTATTGTCATAGAAGGCAGTTTATCAGGAGTTTAGGGTAAAATCTGTCTAAATGTTTAAAAAATTTTATTTCTAGTATCGGTACAATGTGTAGTCTCTAATTTGCTGTAGACAGTGCTCCAATGTTTAAGGTGGGTGCGGGGATGGCCCTGGTTGATCAATGGTCTCAACTGGGTTTGTTGACCTGGTAAATGTTCGATTCTGAACCCAGGAACCCACAAAATGGAGCATCAATAGGAAGGAACAGAGACAGTGCTTTTGGAGTTAAGGAGCTAAGCTTATGTGGGACATCCCTAAGCAACTATCACCCAGACACTGACAGTAGCAAGCAGAAAATGTGTAACTGGTATGTAGTTTAGTTTTGGATGGGAAATGTTAGTAGGATGTGTGAGGTCTAGAATGGATCACCACAGATCTAGCATGAAAGTACCAGTAGTATTATTTACAGAAAGTAGCATGCCAGTAAGTGGGCTTAGGTCAGTCAGTAGTGATGGTAACATTGGGTGACCCTCTAGAGAGGTCTCCTGACACCGAATTCAATATGTTTCATAGTACTATCCAGACTTCATGTCAAGTATGGGAGTGGAGGGGGACAGGGATGGAGCACAACTAGTCAAGACAGACCTGCTTGGGGCAGCAGGTTTACAGAGGTTTTTGTTTGCATTACCAGACTTTTTAGTCAGTCTAGAGTAATCACTTAAGAACTACTTAGAGTCTATGTAGCTTTTTAGTTTTAAATCTTTAAGCTTGTGCTTTTCATAAAAAGAAGCAAGAAATAAATGTAACTATCAAATTAGAATTTGTTTTTTCATGTATGAATTATGTGTGAGTAAGTGTATTTAATTGATCATTTATTTTTTTCTTAAAGGTTAATGTTTCCATATTTAAAAAGTATATGGAAGGATTATGTTTGTGTATGCAGTTGTTAAATGTAATGTGAAATGTGTAATGGTTTAAGCTACCAAACAAATAAACAAATTCAGTTCAGTGTGTGACCCTGTGCAAGTTGCTTAACCTTCTTATGCTTAACTTTCTCTGTCTCTGGCTGCTTGACCTTCCTTAGCTTTCTTTGCCCTCCCACTGTCTCTCATTTCTGTTCTATGTGTTCTAATCGGCTGAAACGACTGCCCATGGTTTGTAAAGTATTATGCAATTCAGTATGTATGAAAGTTACAGTGCAATATATAATACTATTTTCTTGTCTTTCCATATAAGCTTTGCATTCTGGACCTGACTCAGAAGTCACACAAGTTTACTAGTAGATTTTTATTATTTCGCTTTTTTTTTCTTTCACTGTTTCTTCAAGGGCACCTTCTTCTTCTACAGCTTTCCACCTTAGCTGAAGGATATACAGGGAAGATCTTTCCAGTACAGGAGACCTTTACTGGGGTGTCGGGTTCCCCACACACCTCCTTGATGAGTGCTAGTTTTGTACATTACTCTTTCCATGTTGCTGTCAGCAGCCATGCCATACCATGACCTCTAGACTTCCCTGCTAACAGACATGCATGTGTCTCTGTGACGCTTTGCAGTGCAGCAAACGTTTGCCACAGGGGGTGCTGTTATACAGGTTCCACCAGCAGAATTCACCCACAATCCACTGCTGGGCAATCAGAGCGCCAATAGGCAATGTTGATGATCACATTTCTTGTGGGGGAATGCACTCCTCTACCCCCGGAGGGCTGTGCCCCCCTTACCCTGCTACTAATAGATTCCTACTCCATGGGTTGGGTGGACCTTGGGAAGGGGGGGCACATCCCACATTTGGCTCCCTGATTGCCCGGCTCCATAATGGTGGCACTTTGAGTGCCATAAGGGTATTATGGAGTAGTTGGGAAAGGGAGCTGTATAAGGAGTAGAGGTGGAGAAAACTAATGAAGTAGGAAGCACCATCTGTGTTTCAGAAATAGGGGAACTGCAAAGCCTGAGGACTGGGATGAAAACTGTGTGGGGTGATTGAAAAAGAAGTGGGCAGCATTCCGGAATTATGAGTGGTTAGGTTATCCTACTGGTTGGAAGCAAAATATTTTGACTTGCACAGCTTGGTAGCTTACATGCAGGCATTGTAAAGCTATTTCTACCTTGTTAAGTCCTCTGGTGATCCAAGGTCTTCTGAAGGTGTCAAGCAGAGTTGTGAGCTTTGAGATGCATAATAAACTCAGCTGAGAAGAGCCTTTAACACAGGCCCTCCAAAGAGGGGCATGTTTGTCCTTGGTGGCAAGGAATTTAACTTGAAATTTATTAAGGACATTGGCCCAGATATTCAAAAGGGTTGCGCCATGTGCAGCAGGGTTCTTGCATGTCGCAAGTTAAAACACGCCATTTGCGATATTCAGAAGGAGGCAGTTGCACCGAAAACATGCTGAGCAACAGTACAATGAAAATGAAGGCATGAGCAACCCGAGGGGCGGATCCATGCATAAAGACCGCAATGCGATATTCAAAGACTTGCGCGATGTGCAATAGTGGCACAGCCGGAAATTGCGCACTAGCGGAAATGAGCCTAAATAAAAAGGCTCAAGGAAGCGGCGCAAGAACGCTACCAGGCTGCCAAGTGGGGGAGAGAGAGAGAGAGAGAGACAGAGACAGACAGACAGACAGCAAAGGGTAGGCAAGAAAGTGTGTCCCATAGTCTGTAGAGGCCAGTGGGGGTGCCCAGTGCAGTGGAAGTAGCAGTCAGGACAGTGGGGTAACACAGCAACACCAGCCAGGGGTCAGAAGCCAGGAGATGGACAGTGCCAGTTTCCAGTGGAAGCTGTAATGAGGGTGAGAATGCATGCTGCAGGGGACGTGGCCGTGGAAGGGCCGTCAGCGGTACGCCCCCGACAGGTGGTACCGTGCCCGCATCAGCTTTGAGCTGTACACAGATGTAGAGATTTTGGGCCGGTACCGCCTGAACAGGGCAATACTGAGACAGCTCTGTGAGCTGTGCAGTGATGTGATGCAGGCAACCTCACGACGGAGTCACGCTCTGTCGGTGGAGACCAAGGTGACAGCCTGCATGTGTCTGCTCACCACGGGCACCTTCCAGAGGCTGACAGGGGACACCACTGGCATCACACAGTCAGCCACGTCACGCATCCTCACCCAATTCCTCAGCGCACTGCTGCCACATGCTGCGGAGTACATCCATTTCCCCAGCACCGCGGCAGAGCGTATAGCAAACATGCAGGAGTTCCACAGGGTAGCACGTATGCCTGGCGTGCTAGGGGCCATAGACTGCACCCATGTGGCCATCCACCGCCACCTGGCCCCATGGCCATGCATATCGGAACAGAAGGGATTCCCTAGTGTCAACTGCCAGGTGGTGTGTGATGCCACTGGGCATAATCAATGTCTGCCACACACCTGGTGGAGCACATGATGCCTTCATATGGTATCAGTCTGCACTGTGCCATCGATTCAAGAGTGGGGACATCCCCACAGGACTTCTAGTGGGTGAGTACACATGTATGGAATGCAAACTCTGGGCAAGGGTAGGAATGCCACAGGTGCCTTGGTAGTGGCACACAGGGAGATGGCCAATATGGACCTGAACATGACACTGATCTCCACTGTCTCCACACAGGTGACTGCGGATACCCACTCCATCCCTGGCTGCTCACACCGTACCGGTGCCCCATGACCACAGCGCAGCTATGCTATAATGAGGCACATGCCGCAACACGCAACATCATAGAGCGGGTGTTTGGGATGCTCAAGGCATGCTTCTGATGCCTAGACACCTCCGGCAGTGCCCTACAGTACAGCCCCCAAAAGGCCTGTGGGATATTCCTGGCCTGTTGCATCCTGCACAACATGGCCAAAGACCATGGGATAGCTGTACAGGTTGAACAGGGGGACATCGATGGGGACGCCAGTGGCACCGGTGATGATGGTGATGAGCAGCCCCCCCAGGACGGAGGGACCCCTGAGCTGATCCGGCAGGCCCAGCTGCAGGGACACCATCACAGAGGAGCACTATGCACAACACAGGTAAGTCAAGGGGACATGTGCAACCAACACTGTCCATGCATAAAACCACAGGCACACAGGGAACACACCAGGGGTGCATGGCGGTTAGGGAGTGGAACAGTCCAGGCATACAAACACACCATCAGGAAGGGGTGAGCACTCATATGGACACACACACACACACAGGCACAGAGCATACATGGGCAGATGCACAGCACTGCAGAACCGACATTGCTAACACACAGCACCACCGACCACCCCCACCACCAGTACTGTCCAAGTCGTGTGTCAGAACCTGGGCACCCTTGCACCTTGGTGTACAGTACAATGCAGGCATCATCATGCACACGCACCTGTGGACAGCAGTTGGGAGGGTGTGCAGGTGGTCCGTTTGTCGGCGTGGTGAGCAGAGCACCCAGCAGTGCACTGCCCACTATGACACACATTGCACACATGGCAGCACCAGACAGGGCCCGCACTGGGAGACAGCTCAGTCATGTAGCACTGTCCCACGGCCACCGCGGATGCGTGGGCAGCCCCACCGTGACCCAACAGCACAGGCAGGCTGAGCAGGGGCCACATGGGGTGGCACTGTTGCACCACCAGGGGTCCCACTGCGTGAACGCGACCTTGCCCGCACAGGAGTCTGCAGCATGATGAACAAACCTGCACCAGGGGTGCTCGGGATGCCCACAGCAGAACCCGGTGTCGACAGGCCTGGTGTCGCACGACGCCGGGAATGGGGAGTGGAGAGTGCACTGTGTGGGGTGTGCAGTACAGGGGCACCTGACTGTGTGCCCACTGCGTCAATGACAGAGACCACTGCCTGGGTCAGCCTGTCAATGGTGGCAGTCACATCTGTCCTCATACGGACCAGCTCAGCTCAGTCCCGAGCACACTCCCTGCTGTGCTGCTCCGCGGACACAGACAGTGCCTCCACGGACCTTGCAACCTGCCTCTGCAGCTGTACTGATTCCTGCAGCAGGCGGGTGTGCTCGTCCAATGGGTACTGTGCTAGCGGCATCCTGACCCCCAGGGTGTGGACGGTCCTGATGCACAACACCCCTTGAGGGTGGGCGCTGTTTGCCAGGACCAGGAATGGGAGGATCAAAGGGCGGCGGACATGTTCCACTGCTTGACACTGTACCCCCAGACCTGGTGGGTGACTGCTGCTGCTGCCCCTCCAACCGCTGTGCCCCCGGGTCCACTCGTTCCACCGCTGTGCTGGCAACAGTGCCAGACACCTGCACAGCCACTGGTGCTGCCCCACGGGTGCTGACAGGCACAGCCTGGGACCGTGCAGCATGCTGGTACACAAGTTGGAACCAGACAGGCCCAGGGGCATGTGCTGGCCTGCCGTGTGTTCGTCATGGGACACACAACCATCACTGCCATTGCAGGCCTTCTATCATCAATGGTGCAGGTACGTGCTACTGCCATGGTCACAGCGTGCTGGCATGCTTGCATGCCAGACTGCTGAGACATAGGCCGTGCATCCCCCGCACTCGTATCACTGACACCAGAGTTTGCGGCCCAGCGTGCATGCTGCTGCAGTGCCTGCTGGCTGGTGGTGGTGGATGGACCCTCCTCCATGTCCAGCAGGTCAGCATCACTGTCTGGACCCACCACCACCGTCTTCTGAAGATGAACAGGATCTGTAACAGAAAGAGAGTACATGTGATTGCATGTGAACAACGGCCCCCCCACAAACACCACCACCATGTCATACCGTGCAGTGATGGGCTTCCACCTGTCTGGAATCCTCCACCTGGTACACCCTCAATTGGGCTCAGCTGCATGGCTGTGACCAGTGTCTCCTCAATTGGGGTCAGCTGCAACACCACTGGCGGGCCCCCGCCAGTGCCAGAATGTGCGGCCCTGAAGGCTGCCACCTTCTCCTTCAACCTCCTCGGTCTGTCCCCATCTTTTTCTTGCATTCCTGCACAGAGCGCTGGTGGCTTCCGTGCAGGTTAACGGCCTGAGCTACCCCCTCCCATGCAGCCACATGGGACTGAGGGGTGCCCCTCCGTCCACTCAGCACTGGCTCCTCATCCAGGTAGGCCTGGAAGAGAGCCTCCGTCTCTGCTGCTGTAAAGTTGGGCCTCCTCAAACGCCCACCGTCCTCACCCTCACAATGACTCTGCTCGGTCATGGCGATCTGTATGGGGGGAAGTGGACACCTGTCACTGTGCAGTCTGCAGCATTTTCCCATGACCATCGTCCTGAACATCACATAGCATGCAACTCACCTCTCACCTGCAGTAACCGAATCTGGCCAACGCAGCCCAATGTCGCACATTTATAGCGCAATACATGCAAATTAGGAGTGGAGCAACTATAATGACATGCAAATCGCACCACTGCGCCCTTGAATGGCTGATCAAATGATTTGCATGTGTCGGCTGAATATCGCGAATCTGCGCTTTGCGCACTACGGAAGAGTCGGCTGAGCCAATGGCACAGATCTGTGCCTGTGTGGTAGACTGCATTGCGCATGCCCAGATAGCTTACGTAGGCGTCTGTCGTACTGCTGACGTGCTGAGCGCGATCGGCAATTCAGGCCATGGCCACCATTGTGCCAGTGGCGCTACAGCAATGGGCACTATATGGCGCTGTGGCACTACTGCGCAATACTCCACTGTTGCACTGGTACGCAGCTGGTCGGTCGCGCAGGATGCCTATATGTCAGATGGCGCTGTGCGTAGCCTTGCGCCATTGCCCATGACCTTGTTATGACCTTTGCCCCTGGCACTGTTCGCCTGCCATGTGTACATCCCTATTGCGCTGTCTGGTGACAGCGCTATGTGAAGTGACGGTGCTGTTCGAACAGCGCGATTGGAGCCTGTGGTGGTCTATTGTGCAACATCTCCAAGTGGGGTTACAGGCGAGCTGGGCGCCATATTGCCTGCTGTAAAGTTGGTGCCATGGCTAGGAGGAGGGTGGTGTCCTGGAGCCAGCTTGAAGTGGCCAACTTGGTGGCCTAGTGGAGCCCCACTATGGGGCACTTTATGGTGCGCCCCTCACCATTGCCCGACCAGGTGTGGCAGCAAGTGGCCACTGACCTGGTGGGGGTCACTGGACAGTGCCGGTCAGCTGAGCAGTGCCGGCACCGGTACAGTGACCTCCGCTGGAGGGATCCTGATCTGCTGGATCGGCTGCAGTCACGTGCCAGGCGGGGCGTGGTGCCTAGGCCAGGTGGGTGTGCCATATATGCACCTGTATTATCTGTAGGGGTGGGTGTGTGTTTTGGTGGCTGTGCATAGGTGATGGCTCGGCCACGGTTGGCTGTGTCAGTGTGTGCAGCTGTGAGATGACTGGGTATGGCTGTGTGGGCAGGCACTGTCACTGGGGCAGGGGGCAGTCTCCTTTTGAGTCATACTGATGTTTGTCTCAACATATGTCTCCCACAGGCCGGGATGTGAGGATGCGGGGCAACAGTGAAGAGGGCCATGCCAGGGACCCGTTGCCAGCAGGGGTTGGAGCCCACCATCAGCAGCAGCGCCAGCAACAGCGCCAGTCGGAGCTGCTTGAGCAGTGTGAGTATCATGACTTCATGGATGCTATTGTATGCTGGGGGGGGCCAGTAGCCATGCACAATACAAACATGCAGGAAAGGGGAGGTCATAATTCCACTATACAAGACACTAGTGAGGCCCCACCAGCAGTACAGTGTACATTTCTGGAGATCATACCTACGTAAGGATGTAGAGTGGGCAGAGAAGGTTCAGAGGAGGGCAACAAGGATGGTGCATGGCTTGCATCACAACTCCTAGGGAGACAGGTTGAAGGAACTGAACCTGTACTCCCTGGAGGAGAGGAGGGAGAGAGGGGATATGATTGAGACATACAAGTATCTTACATGGTGGACCAGGGTGCAGGGAAACACTATTTTGAAGTGCAAAAGATGTTCCAGGACTACAGAGCATGGGATGCAGTTGGAGGAAGGACGATTCAGAGGAAATATGAGCAAGACTTTCTTCACAGCATGGGTGGTGTACAAGTGGGACACCTTGCCAGAGGGAGTGGTGGGGGCTGACACAGTCACGGGATTTCAGACTGCACGGGATAGACATAACGGAATTATTGAGGTCAGGGGTAAGGGGCAACAGACTTCTAGGTAAACAAAGTAACTTACAGGCTGAAATGGACAGACTGTGTGGGCCATAGGCCCTTATCCGCTGACACTGGCTATGTATCTATGTCTGTAGGCACGACACAGGTGACATGCATCACTGTCCAGTTTCACAGCATGTCTGTGTATGCATCACTGGTGGTCCATGCATGCACTGGGCACATAGCTGTGTAACTGGCATCGCACCGCGTTGCCATGTCACTTGTCAGCCTTGTTTGTGCTGTGATGGACATGGGCAGTGTGTGTGTGTGTGTGTGCAGTGGTGCGCATAGCTGGTGCCGCCTGTTTGTGATGGCCATGTGCATGTTCACTGTGGGTGGGTGCATGCCATCACAGGTGCGGGACATTGGGCTATATGGCTTGCAGGTTGGGTGGTGTTCAGGGTTGTGGTCAGTCACAGCCATTGACTGTGTTCCCATTTTCCTAGGCCTCGAGGTTCTCCAGAGGATGGCGAGGGATGTCAGGGCCATCCGACGGCTTGTGGGCCATAATAGCGACATCCTGCAATACATTCACTGCCATGGTGTGTGGAGGAGGCGGCAGAGACCTGCAGGACACCGGCAGGAGGACGGGCGGCCAGCTGGCCCATGACATCTCTACCCTTCCCACTTCTCCCATCCCTACCACCCTGCCTTCCCTCTCCAAGTTTGTCATCCCTACCCCTTGACCAACCCTACCTTGTACCCGTCCCCGTTGTAAATAGTTGTACTTGTTTTGATAATGTTTGTTGTTGTGAAATACATTTTTATATTTTTATACGAATAATGTGTTGCTCTCTGATTTGCAGCTGCCTATGGGTGCTCAGTTGCAGGGGTGTACATGCCATCTGGGCTGGTATGGTCCTGGGTATGTGTGTGTGTGTGTGTGCATGTGTGTGCATGGGGAGGATCTCCAGCATGGCAGTGACTTTCGGTTGGTCTTGCGTCTGCTGCCACCACTGCTGGGTGCACAGGGTCTGCGTCTGGCTTGTGCTTCTGTGCTGCAGGGGTTGGCGTGTGCTGGGGGGATGCATGGTTTCCTGCAGTGCCAGTCACTGCACATAGGTGGTGTCTTGGGGTCACAGTGCAGGGTGTGCTGTGGTGAGGGGCTGATGTGCACTGTGGTTGTCAACCCCTGTGTGGCACTCTCAGCCTGCCAGTGGTTGTGCTGGGTGTCATGGCTCTGCTATGCTTTGTTGGCTTGTCCCCATGGGCAAGTAGATCATCCGTCCCACCCCCAGTGATGCTGTGCTTGGGGTGTACAGGTGTGGTGTGGGTTCTGCAGTGTGTTCCTGTGCCCATGTGTGGCATGGCTGGCGGTGGGCCCCAGCCTGCCTCCCTGGATGTGCAGTTCCATTGCTCTGGGGGGCTCTGCTTGCGCTATGGCACCTCTGGAATGCTCAGCTGGGCTGCCCTGGTTGCGCCATAGTGCAACATTTTGGCTCAGCTTCTCCTTCCTGGTTGCGCTATGGCGCAGTATGTGCGATATTCAGATGTTGGTTGCTTGCGCAATTTGTTCTGCTCCATGTTTGAATATCGCACCTGTTGCGCATTTGCGCAACTGGTTTGTGCTTGCTCCTGCTGTTGCGCTCATTTTGAGCGCAGTTTGAATATCTGGGCCATTGTTTATACATGCAGATATAGAGGTGAAGGACCAATTGGTGGCATTGAAGTCAACCAGCAGGGCATATAGAGCTAGTGAGCTGAAGGACTGGAGCTGGGTGACCTTAGGGGGGACTCTGGGACTCTGAGGGGGGTAAACTGCCCCTTCAAAATAGACCATATGATAGTCACTGAGTGTGTCAGACAGGATGCCAGCTTCTACAGTGTGGTGGAGATGAGAACTCAGTCAATTAGGAAGTGTTTGGAAATAAAGGGGATCAAGTTGCTTGGCTCTAAGATGTAGATTATGAGGAGAAGGGACTGGATGTTCTGAGTTAATTTTTTTTGGTGTCAGGACAGGACCAGTTGGTGTTGAAGTCAACCAATGCAAGGAGTTCACCTGAGGCTGTAAGAGTGGAGATAAAGAAGAGAAGGTCTAGAAAGATTTGGATTGAAGGCAGAAATTGATGCCAGCAATAAATGCAGGAAGGGACAGAGTAAGGGCAAGTTGTTTACCAGGAACTCATGCTATGAGGGGATGGAGGAGCAATGTATAACCCAACACTGATGACTGAGGGTAACATACACAGCCACAACAGAACTCTTCTTTCCTCAGCCCTGTCTGTGTAACTTAATAGGGCCTTCAGGGGTGTCTCTTACAGTACAAGAGACTCTGAGCATGAGCTTTGGAAGAGAGGGCTACAAACCCTGAAGCTGCATGGTTCTGGTTGCCCAAACCTTATGAGAAGAGTCTCTTATACCATAAGAGACATCCCAGGGAGGTCACAGTAACTAATTATAAAACACTTGAGCTAGCCAGAATTATTTTTTATAAAAAGTTTTAAGTATTTTTTAAATATCAAAAGTTAAATGAAGCTGCCCTCTTGCTAGTGTGAGTGTAAGCACCATTCCCAATATTCCTGCTTGAGAGAGCCCTGTTCATAACAGGTACACTGGCTCTGTGCACTGATTGGCTGAAACCATGTAAGTGATTTATAATATACAGTACAGCCTGGCAGAGAAACTGCCACGTCATAGGTCTGGGTGGGCTGACAGGTCGTGAAGGCTATAGAAATGCGAGGCTTCAACTTTCTGGTAATCCCAAGCATGGATGAAACTCAGACTGTTGAAACTGAAATGGTCCAGTTCAATAAAAGCTAGACCAGCCTGTCTGGGCAACTTAGCTAGAAGGGGAAAACTGTGTGCAACTTGTGCATGGTCCAGCTGCACCAGCCAGTCCAGCTTTTATCAGTCTGGTCCAGTCATGTTTCATCTGTCTGGTTTTCAACCATACCCCTTTTAAGTCACACTCACTCCAGTTTGATCCAGGAAGCTAACTGGGTGGTTAGTGCAATTCTGAGTCGGATTGAGTAATACTAACTTATTGTCATTTCGTGCTGGCCACAGTTTCATGTGGCTGATTTGTTATAGAGCTCTGCCATTTGAAAATAGTGTAATCCATTTGTTCGTAATCTATACACTTGTACCATTTTCCCACTAGAGAGCATCTACATGTAGAGCAAACCTGAACCACATTAAATCCCACAACAGCAACTTTGGCAGCAAAAAGACCTAGTTACAAGGTACTATGATAATGTGACTCAGAGTCACACTTGCTACCTCATTACTATTAATGCGAAACCAATTTGCATAGAAAGTGAGACTTCCACCTACAATTCATACATTAAAAAAAACAGAAATACTCCAAGTGAGAAATGTATTACTTTGGCTGGGGGTAGGAGTAGGGACTGGGGAGCCTAGGTCATAGGACTCAGCAGAAAATACTTCTTTAGCCAGACTATCGCAATAGGATTTTCGATTCAAGCCTGATCTTTGCTGCCAGTTCCAACTCATGGTGGAACCCTGTTAGATTGAAACAGTGTGTTAGTGATGTCCCCTGAATAGTGCAGTGTGGTTTATTATTATTATTTTATTTGTTATTGCTTCCACCTGGAGCCAGATACACAGGCAACTCCTTTTGTAGCAGGGCCTATGGTAAGGGTATGGGGCACACGGATGATCACTCAACTGAGTACAGCTGGACATAGGGCACAATGGCATGGGTTCTGTGCCAGCATCATATGTCACAGTGCAAAGATTGTTTTCTTCCCTTTATCCTGTGCATCTGATTGCTCACTTTTATCTTATTTTTTCTTTTGATGCATCCTGGCTGTGGGAAGGGGGGTGGCAGAGCATGGTTGCCCATGCCACCAATTCTACTACCACCAAGCCTCCACCAGGAGCTTCTCCAGAGGGGCATGAAGCTCAACTCTCTCCATGGGTGGGGTGCATTCAAAGGGCACATGTGCTTGCTTATAAAAAAAGCACTCCTTGGACTCCTTCCTAAGGGGGTCCTTAGCCTCCTGAGTAAATCTCCAAAGACACAACACACCCGCTCATGCACAGCTGAATACCTCCTACTTCCCAAGTGTTGGACTACCCAATGTCAACGGACCTTTTTGTACCGGGCTCTGCTCTGGTACAATGGACTACACCATGAATTCACTAACCTTTGGAAAGTAGGACCCTACTAGCAGATGCTTCGACAGCAGCTCACAACTGAAGGCCACTGTGACTGTACACCCTGATTTTGAGGGTACCTGCCTGCACTCCTCCCTCCCCGACCTTTTCTCTCAATTTCAACCCAATCCCTACCTAAACAACCAAGCCCACACCCTGCACTGACAAAGCCTGTCTGCTACCTTCCTGCCCTGCAGCTTTATACTGCACTTCCACACTCAGTTCCCCTAGGACAGTAACATAACTCTGTCTCGGTCTCCCTCCTCTATCTGTGTCTCTCCTTCTCTCTCTCTCTCTCTCTCTCCATCCACTTTCTCTCTCTCTCTCTCTCTCTCTCACCTGTAACTACTTTGCTGATCAGGATGCTTAAAGCAGTCTTGTGTTTTCCTATCAGTTGGTAGCTCCCTCCTACCAAACCACTTTTCCATGGTTATGCTGTTTTTCTATGTTGATTTGGATACCATTTAGTTGCTAATCTCTACCTACTACTTTTTAAAATTTATGATGTTTTTTGTCAATCAATTGCCTGTTTGTTACTTAGTTAGCCCCCTTTGTCTGTTTGTTTCCCCTTCCCATTGACATGGAACATTTGTAAATGAGTTATGTTTAGCTCAAAGGTACTTGTAATCCAAGATGAAATAAATAAAATAAATAAATAAAAACTCCATCCTCTTTTCTGCTCCTGATGCCCTGAGCTCAGGCCTCAAACCCTGGTCACCAATATGCCAGAGCAATCCCCCTACCACTTGACACCATGCAGCCTACAGTATAATGGGGTGAACATAAAGGCTGAAGTCCCCAATGCACACCCCGATACCTGTCACTCTCTGCAGGGTGTGGTGAGCTGGAATGGTGTCAGCATTATGGCCGACCAAAAGCCACACTCCCAATGCCTTTCATTCTCTGCGGGAGGGGGGTGGTGGTTGGAGTTCCTTCAATACTCCACTGTCATTCCTCTTTTGCATTTCTAACTCCTTCACTACCAATGCCAATGCCAGCAAGCCAACATTCGGCATTGACAAATGCTTGTTAGTTTTTACTATGTCATGGTTAATGCACAGAATGCTAATTATGAGCTGTTGACCTATCAGAACTATGCTTAGAATTCTGCACACAAACTGTGACATAGCTGAAACTCCAAATTGTTGGTTCCATGAAGAGAACTGTAACAGAATACTGCCCATAAAAACAAAACAATGCAAAATACAGTGTTTGTATTACCTTTTATATTCAGGTACAGTTAAATATAATTAATTTAAGGCAGTCAATATAATTTCTGAGAATATGAACTTTATAAACAGCAGCCAATTAGAAATGATTTCCTGTCCTCTTTAAAGTAGAAAGGAGGGTGTTCATGGGGCTTGACATCAGATAGGTTAATACTTTTTATGGGGTATCAAAGAAGTCCTGTGGTAGGACACTACTGAGGTCAGTGAAGGCATCATTTAATATATTTGCAATTGTAATAGAGTCAAGCATGGGGGCGCCATCATGTCCAGCATAGATGGGGCCACCTTTGGATTTTTCTCAGTGAAGTCTTTGGATGTTGGACCAAAAATTCCTACTGTCCCCCCATGCATTGGCCAGCATTTCTCTATGATATTTACTTTTCTCTTGTCTAATTGCAAGTGTGCATGCATTCCTGGATGATTTATAAGCTTTCAGATCCACTTGCTTGCCAGAGGCACTGGCACAGTGCCAGAGATGGCCTCAGTGCTTCATTAAATCAATGAGTTCAGGGTGTATCCAAGAGTTCACTATATCATAAACTTTCATCTTTTATATTGGGGCATAGGTGTTACAGACAGCGTTGAAAATATTAATGAAGTGTTCAAGGGCTGTATTGATGTCATCAGTGGAGTCCAGCAGGGACCAGTCAGGGTTGTGTAGGTGTTGTTTAAGGGGTTCCAAGTGCCTACGCTTAAGCACTCTGCATAACAGCGTTATTGTTGAGGGTTTGTGATATTTGTTGGGCCAGTTACAGGTAACAGGGGAGTGGTCACTTAGGGAATCTGGGTGCACGGTCACATTAGAGATATGATCTGGGTGATTAGAGATTATCCAATCCAGAGCAGTTCTTGTCCCAGTCTTGTAGTTGATCCTAGTGGATAAATGGAGAAGTTGTGTGAAGTGCATACCTGATAAGGCATCCTTCACAGGGGCAGCTATGGAAGAGGGCCAATTTGTATTAAAATCACCCAGGAGTACTGTCTCAGAGAAGTGTTTTTGGGCACGAATGTAGTCCAGAATACTGAGGAGACCAGAGGATGGATCTTTCAACAGTATATAAACTGATAGGACGGTGAGAGCCTTATTATGGGCACCGAGAATAACTTTAATCACAAGGACCTAGCTGGAGCACCCTAATTCAGCTTGTGGCAAGGTGTGACCCTTTAGCATGTTTTTTAGGTAGATGGCACAGCCTCCACCCCATTTGGACAGTCTATCCAGTCTGAAGATGGTATATCCGGGTAAGGCCATAGCAGTGTCGGGTATTTTGCGGACAGCCATGTTTCAACAACAGACAGTATGTCAGGGTCATGTTGTGTGACCCAGACTTTGACACTGTCAGTTTTACATAAGAGAATGCAGATGTTAACTGTGGCTATATTCAAAATGTCATGCTTGGGTTGGACCCCACTTAGGGCCATGATTGCAGGGCCAGGGTTTGGGTGAATGTTGTCTGACAGTGAAAGGAGCAATAGAAAAATTCTTAGGAGGCAGCCTTGTGGTAGCTTTGAAGACACTATGTAAGCCCTTCCAAGGTCATAGCTTCTTTTCCTTTTCTTGTGTAGTAATGATAGAATGACATGTGAGGACAGAACGAAAGTTGGGGAATGAGTGCTATACATCACACATACCAGATTTGGAGGTAGATGGCAGTTAGGAGACCATGGACCCTTATTGATAGCAAAGAAGTTCCTAGGGACAAAGCATATGTAGTAGTGTAGGTTGCAGTTGAAATCAATATGTACTGGGGGCTCAGGAGTGGAGTCTTGGTTCCCAACATATCTGAGCAATATACAAATGAAGGAAGCTGGAGCAAATTACTCATGAATGATTGTCCCATTGTAGGCAGATTAAGATTTTCACTACTAATGCAAGCAACAATGAGCATTTAGTTTTAAGGTCCTTGTTGACAGAGAAGTTTGGGGCTGATAGATGCCATGACCTGGATGTTACGCCAGAGAATATAATAACTGATTCAAGAAGGGTGCCCGCAAGTAAGAAAGAAACTATTCAGGTAAAATAGAAGCAGTAAAATGTGCTGTGGATAGGAAGCACTCACAGAGTGAAATGACAGCAACGAGTAGAAGGTGTTCCCTTAAGTGAGAGTTACAGGGCTTACTCTAATAGGGAAAGAAATGGGGGTGGTTCACCGAAGGACAAGTAAACTGAAGCATCAATTAAGTGAGTAGAGGTAGGGACAGGGAGCTTTGAATAGAGGACCAGGAGTGGGGGCGGGCAGGTGGAAGAAAATTTGAGCTGGCTCCAGTGCCAGGATCAGGGTCCATAACTACATTATCCAGCGGTGGCAGCAACCAAACCACTGATTGTGGTTTGAATCTCCTGGGTTGGTGCTTCTGAGATTTGTGGGGGTGAGAGCGGTCTGTGGCAGGCAGACACGTGGTGGCAGCTCCCCAAGCAGAGGGCTTCAGACAATGCGGGCAGTCAGCTCCAAGCAAGTCCACTGGAGCATGGCTACAAGCAGGGGTCAAGTCCAAAATGGGCAGATAAGCCTACGGTTTCCAGCGGCCCATAAACAAATCACTGATTGTGGTTGTAATCTCCTGTGCTGGTGCTTCCAAGGCTTGTGGGGGTTAGAGCCATCTGTAGCAGGCAGACATGTGGTGGCAGCTCCTCAAGCAGAGGGCTTCAGGCATTGTGGGCAGTCAGCTCAAAGCAAGTCCACTGGAGCACAGCTGCAAGCAGGGGTCCAGCCCAAAATGGGCAGATAAGCCTATGGTTTCCAGCTGCCAGTAATTGAACCACCAATTGTGGTTTTAATCTCCTGAGTTGGTGCTTCCAAGGCTTGTGGGGGTGAGAGTGGTCTGCGGCAGGCAGACTCATGGTGGAAGCTCCCCAAGCAGAGGGCTTCAGGCAATGCATGCAGTCCTCTCCAAGCTAGTCCACTGGAGCATGGCTGCAAGCAGGGGTCCAGCCTGAAGCAGGTAGATAAACCCTAGTGTGAAGACCTGTTTGGCACCATTGCAAAGGACAAGGCTCCACTCATAAATGGAAACAGGGGAGTTGATCATGGGTATTTGCACATCAAAGGGACTGGGAGTAAGTAAAGAGCTCCTAGCACACAGGAGTTAATTAGTCAAATAAAACTTCACAAGCACTTATTAATGTACAGAATTTAGAGTCAGGATTCAGAGTTTAAGATTTCTACATAGCATACTGAATTGTTGTATTTTAATTGAGTGCAGCTACCATTTGAATTTCTCTCTTTGTTGCCCCCCACCAGTTTTACAAATCTCAGTTACAGAGCTGGTGCGTGTTTGTCTGCTTTTTGACTCACTATTTGTCCCTCTTTTAGTAAATTTCAGCTCTTTTGTCTCTGTGCTAATCTTAGTTTCATTCCCACCCCTTTGCTGGGCTATAAATCCCTGTTCTGTCCCTTTTCCAACAGGTGTCCTTGTAGCCCACTCGGCTACCTACCGCACTGGCGGTTTGCCTACGGCACACCTGGACACCACTTTGTGCCTCTCTCAGTGCCAAGGAGCCTGCTGCCACCAGCCCCTTGGAATCAAGCATTCAGGTACAGCCTATACACAGCTCCAGCCTCGTCCAGCTACTGCATCAGCCAAATTTTTCTCCCACCCCTCCCCCTCCTCCTAGGCCACTCTGCACACACTACCTCCCTCCCCACCCCACCCTGCCCCATTGGCTCCAGTACTAGTGCTCTGAACTTAAAGCATTCTGTCTCCCACTCCCTTTGCTGATCTTTCCTCCTGTGCACACACTCTACCTACTCTTCACCATGCACACCCTCTATACCCTGTTCCCACTTCTACTGGCCCTCCCCTTTCTGCCTCCACTCTTCTACCTCCCTGGTCCATGCCACCTCCCCCCACCAACCACTTAGTCACTACCTACCACTACCAGGGCGCAATCTACTATGTGCCTTGCCCTCCCCTTGGACCCCCATTTGCTACTACCTGGATGCTCCTAAATATCCCTGTGTTTGGTCTATGGGCCAGTCTATCTCCACTCTCACACAAAGCATCACACTGGGACCTTTGCCAGGAACCTTCTATTGGCTCATACAAACAACGGCGATACAAATTCTCACTCAAGGAACTACGCCTATGCTCCATGAAGCTCCTGCTCCTCCTCCTCCTGCTGATGTCAGGTAATGTCCATCCAAACCCTGGTCCATTCTACTCCAGTTATGTGAAATCTTCCAGGGCTCTCATCCTCGCAACCCTCAGCATTTGCAGTTTACTATCTAAGCTTGATGCTCTCCAGACCTTTGCAAGCCAACATAACCCTGATGTCCTTGCTGTTGTCGAATCCTGGCTGACACCCAAAGTTACAGATCTAGCAATCATCCTACAAGGTTACAATGCATTCAGGCTGGATCAAATCTCTAAAAGAGGTGGGGGTTGTGCCATCTATATTAAAGACACTCTCATGGGTCACTCCATTGCAACTCTCCCATTTGACTCTACGGCTCAGATTCTACCTATCAAAATTCTCTTAAGGGCCAATAATGAAGCCCTCACAACTGTTTCAGTTTATATCCCTCAAAAAGACTAAGGAAAGGGCCTCAGTGATGTTCTCAACTTTATCAGTGCCCAACCTCCTGGCTCGGAACTTATCCTGCTAGGCAATTTTAACATAAACTGGCTTGCCTCAGATGCAGGCGTACACAAGGATGCCATCACATCAGCCAGTCTTACTCAGATGGTTGCCTTCCCCACAAGGACAAACTACAAAACAGGCACTAGTACTCTCCTGGACTGGGTCCTTGCCAGCCACCCTGCCCATCTCTCCCACACCACCATCCTCTTGGATTCACTCAGTGACCACTCCCCTGTCATCTGTGAATGGTCTAACAAATTTTTCAAGCCCCCCCTAAAACTATCACCAGCAGAGTCCTCCCCTGTGAGCAACTTATCTATCTTAAATACTACCTGAGTCTGCAAGACTGTCTACCCATTTACAAGGCGACGGATGTTAACGAGACTCTTGACTACTTCATCACCACCTTCAATGTGGCCTGTGACTACTTTGCTCCATTCAAAAAATGCAAGGCCAAGGCTCTCTTTAACCCATGGCTCACTGTGGCGCTCCTTGCTCAGGTCAAATCAAGGGACCACCTTTGGGCACTGGCAAAAGCTACTGGCAGGCAATCTGACATACAATAATACAAGCATGCCCGAAACAGCTGTACAAAATCTATAAAGTTAATGAAAAGTAAATATTACAGTGATGCTCTCACCAATACCTGGGGAAATGCGAGAGCTTTCTGGGACAATATTAAAGAAGTAACAGGGAAGCAACCAAAAACCTCCCAGTCTATCCTAAACGTTGATGGACCACTACTCTAGACCCTACGGTCATTGCCAGTACCTTCGATGCTACCTTCACTGACCTCAGTTCCATTCTTCCTCCTGACTTTTTTACAGTAAATGACTCTCCCTCAATCATAAACCCCACCAGCCCATCTAAACACCCTCCTTTCTACTTCAAAGAGGTCAAATTGAATGAAGCCCGCTATTACATTACCAAAGCAATCTCCAAGTCCAGAACTAGTGGTGACTCCTTGGATCTTAAGCTGCTGTCTCTCACCCTTGAAGAGGTACTACATCCATTAACCAGTACTCTTAACCTCTCCCTTAGCCGCAGTCAGTTCCCTGACAAATGGAAATCTGCCACTGTTACCCCAGTCCATAAAAGTCGTGACAAGACCAATCATACGATCTATTAGCCGATCTCCATATTGCCCCCACTCTCTAATGCCCTCGAGCATATAGTTGTGGACCAGCTCACTGACTACATGGACAACTATAATATTCTGTAAGCACAGCAACATGGTTTCAGAAAAGGTCATAGCACCATCTCTGCCCTCCTGGAGTTCACTGAAGCACTGCACAGCACTCCGGACAGTGGCCACCTAACTGGAGCAGTCTTTATCGACTTGACCAAGGCATTTGATACTGTCCACCATCGGCTGCTAATAGACCAGCTACTGAACACTGGGCTCTCTCATGACTCTACAGTGTGGTTTAAAAGCTACCTTGAAAATTGTTTGCAAAGAGTAAAAATTACCGACATACTCTCTGATACTCGACCAGTTCGCTCTGGTGTCCCACAGGGATCCATACTGGGTCCACTTCTTTTTAGGCTTTTTCTAAATTCCCTTCCACAATTCTGCTTGGAACAAATCATCCTGTATGCTGATGACACAGTTGTTCGCTCTTCACACAAAGACCCCACACCACTACAACTCAATCTACAACATGGTTTCACCTCTGTTGAGAATTGGTTTACTAAGCATAAACTTGCCTTTAATCACAAAAAAAAAACAAAGTCTATGCTCTTTAGCAGCTCTCACAACCAGCACAGGCTACATCCCCTTAACTATCTCCACCAGCCAGGGGAATACCCTTGAACAGGTCCAATCTTTCAAATACCTAGGGATCCTGCTTGATTTCAACCTATCCTACGGTGCCCAAATTGACAGCGTAGCAAATGCTCCTAATACATGACTAGGCTTATTGTTCAAGCACAGGCAACATCTCACTCTGGAAGCCTTGAGGATCACTGTCCAGAGTTCCATGATCTCCATCATTGATTACGGCCTAATCATTTATGGCTCAGCTATGGCAACAACCCTCAGACACATATCAACATCCCTCAACAAGGTCTGTCGGCTTATCACTGTAGTCCACTGTCTCACTCATACCTGTAATCTTTAAGCTCAATCTGGATGCCTCCAGCTCTCCAACCATATTAAGTATCTGCCCTGCACCATGGTAAAAAAAATTATCCTGGGCCTCACCCCTCCTGCTGTCCAAGCTCTATTGTGCCTTAGCACTAACCCGCAAAGCTCCAGGAGATCTGAATCACAGCTCTTGCAAGTTCCCCACTGTCACACTACCCAGGGTCAATGATTTTCACCCATAGGGCTCCCTCATGGCTACCCATTCCGGTCACACTACCTCTTTGGTAGCCACCATGACATGCACCATGATTGAGTCACTATTTTGCGGTTTGCTCAGTCACAGTCATGCATGTCATGGACTACCCATTTTTCCAACTCGGACACACTTTAAACAACAGAAAGCATTAGGGAACTTACCTTACAAAGTTTGATGGCCAGCACAAGACAAAAATACAGAGACTTCAGAAGACATACAACAAAAGTGATAATAGCACTTCTGCTGACTTGTGCATTGACTCCCATGATGCCTTGCATGAATGAGGTCATGATCTTTGCAATGGCATCAAACAGGTTTTCACACCAGGGCAGAACAGAGTGAAGCAACATAATTTAAATTTAAATTAGGATGAAGTTAGAGGGGTGTAAGAGAGGGAATCATTGTTCACGCCTGCAAACTACTCAGGTATACAGAAAATAGGTTGAAGGGACTTTCACTTTAATGCAGCCTGGGGCAGACTTGGGGGAAGGCAAACTTGCTCTAAGCTTCTCCTCTATGGGCCTAAAATGTGGCGTCACCATGCCAATGAAGAAAGGATCATGGCAGACTACTGGCAATATCTTGGACCTACTATTTGTGTCATCGAAATGTTTTGCAATTACTAGGTGCTGCCCCCAAACTTAGGAGACCAAAATTCTTTTGAATGCACTATTACCTGGAACACGGAAACATTAGCTGACACAGAGGTTCCCTTGAATAGGTGTTTTAAAAGCTGCAACTCCAATAACTTTATTAATAGTATAGGAAAAGAATCATGGGACAGACTAGACCTGATTCCTGATGTGAACACAGCTGTTGTTGACTTTGCAGGTTGCTGCTCTCTATAGATTATCAACATGTTCTTTTTAAATGAGAAAGAATTAGTCAGCCCATCAGCACAGCAGTTGGATTTCTGCTTGCAATGCCGGCAACCCGGGTTTGGGAACAGACCTGGGTCGTCAGAGGGCCAGATGGGGTAGAAGGATCGAGCATCTCTGGACAACTCTCCTTCTCTGGGGGGAGGGTGGGTTGTGTGTCCAGTGCAACAGCAACACCCAGTAGAGGCTGGGTTCATTGCACAGCAGTGACACCCAGCAGAGGCTGGGTTCATCACACTGCACTGACGCCATCAAGAAGTCGGAGGTGAGGTGGACACTGGCCATCATTGCACATTCCTGCCCCTGCCTACAGGGGAGAAAAACTGTGTGTGTTTGGCCATCTCCATAAAACCCTGCCCTCGGACTTCAGTTAGCCTCTTCAGCTGGCTCTCCCAACCAGATACTAGTACTGCAGCTCTGGTAGGGAGATGGTGCTGCAGCCCCACCCTCTGGGGAGAAATGCCAGGGGTGCCTGAAAGAGCGCAGGCATAGACAGAGGTGGGAGCACGGTGGTCCGTGACCAGGGCAGACATCGACAGCTAAGGCACACACCAAAAAAACATACTAAATAAAAAAAAATGAATAAGAATTCGAGAATGTTACCTGGGTGTAAAAAAATACAGAAACTAATCAGAGTCAAAGACACAATTTGGTGGAAAGCACACAGAAAACTGAAATCTGAGGACTGAGAGCTATATACAAAATTAAGGAATAACTGTAATAATAACATTAAAACAGCCCAAAAAACAATACTACAAGGATAAAATAAGTGTCCCATCAGACCCCTCATCTTACTGTAATCTAATCAAAAACCTTGAATACTCAGGGGCCAAAACTCTGATGAAACTTTTGTCAGCAGCAGCAGCAGAAGAAAACTGCACCCCCCCCCCAAGAAAAAAAACACCACTGCAGATACCCTAAATAAATATTTCTGTACACTGCTGGACATCCAAATCCCTGTCCCTGATATAGACATAGGAACAGTGCAACCCACCGTTGAGGCCAAATACCCAAACTCACCAGCAACTCCAAAATTTAATTTCAGAATCTACAAGAGTGGAGACGTCCATAAAGATATTAACAAAAGAAATGCAAAAACAAACTAAATGCAAAAAAGTCATTTGGGCTGGATCAAAATCAAATAAAATTCATAAAGATAGCTACAGACTAGATCACCCTAGCCCTAGCAAAACTGTACATTAAGAACCTGATTGAATCAAACTTTCTAGAGTTTTGTATGTGTGCCAAAATGGTACCTATCTTCAATGGAGGCAAGGTAAGCAACCTAACAAACTATCAAGCAATAGCTCTACTGTCTGTGATTTCAAAACAATTCAAGGGACTGGTGAGTACCCAACTCTGTGACTTCTTGGAAAAGTATGGTCTGCTGACTCCTAATGAGTTGGGGTTCAGGGCAGGGAGGTCCACGGGAACCTGCACTCACACAGTTCATGAACCTGGTTACTGATGGTCCAGACATGGGAGACTCTGAATGCAGTGTTTGCCAACCTTTCAAAGGCATGTTACCTCGTAGATCACAAACTCCTAATAAAAAGGATGGCCCAAGAAGGGCTCTCAGGTGGAGTATTATGTTTACTCAAATCATACCTAACTGGAAGTTCTCAGCACATGGCTGTTCAGGGCATTCTGTCTGAGATGGGCACCCTAGACAGAGGGGTCCCACGAGGATGCATCCCAGGCCCTATGCTATTCCTAGTATATGTAAACAACCTTCCATATCATCTGGCTTACACAGACTTAAAACTTCATGCAACTGACACCATACTAATCTGCAGAGCAAAACACCATATGGAAATTGAATCAAAACTAGTGGTGTGCGAAGTCCATGCACTTCACTCCATGGGAGCACATTGCATATATAGACAATTACGCAAAGTACTCTGTAGTGTGAAGCAAAGTAATTCACCATGATGACTAACATGAAGTGTCGGTGTTTTCAATGAACTTCACGTTGACTTAGCATTATTTTTGGCCTTTAAGGTGAAGTATGCATTGAATCATTGGAGATGGCAGATCACATGGGCTCTAGATTGTCTTGCACAGCTTCAGTTCTGTGTAGTGTGTGAAGTGGAAAGCTGGAGACAGTTTGCTCTCAGAGCTCTGAGAATCAAACCATTGAAAAACCTTTCAAAAATCATTTTTGAGCCAATTTTGTGGGTCAAAATTTAGTACATCGATTGTAGGAAACCCTCCTGTGCTTATATCATCGAGTGTTTATTGGTTTTGTCTGCATTTTGAATGTTAATTTGTAAGATTCAGTCTGTGTACTGACAGACACTGTAGAGGTGTGCTTTGGGGAAGGGGCATGGTGAAGGGAGATTCACAGTGACTCAATGAGAAAGGCAGTCTTTCTAACTGTTTTTGGGTAGCTAGTGTGTTAGTATTTGTGTGTTCATGTACACACAGCAATACTTTTATTAAGTTTGATAATTTTTTGGTGTTTGCTGTGGTGCTGTGCATTTTTTCAAATATTTTAAAAGATTTTGTTGTACTGCACTGAGCTTTAAAATTGTATGCTCATTACCTCTACTGTGTGCGTGTGTGTATGCATGCCATCAATTCATACACATTTCATTGTGCCACACCATAATTACAGGACTCTGATTTAAATCTTTTATCCATCCATGGTATTTTTTACTGCTTTGTTCTATCTCGGTTGGTAGTGGACTGTTACTGCAGCCACCCCCCCCCCCACCGCAAAAGTTAGTATTGTTCCAGTTTCAGATTTGTGATTTTGACCACTGGTTAAGGTGGTGTTGTGCCTGTGCGGCCGCATCTCTTAAATATAAGCTCCATCTATCTGTGCGTCTGCATCTCTTTAGGGCCCAATTTCCATCTGTAAGTCACAGCTGTTTGTTTGGCTTTCCTTTAGAGTAATGATGTGGTGCATATCTTGGCGTGAACATTATTCATTTATGTGCATTTTTAAGTCAGGGCGATCATCACGAGTCACGATACAAATCATCTTCACGATCATGATTCACAAATTACATAATTTTAAGTTTTTGGGGTATAAGTTGTAACACAAATCTTCGGTTTCATCACGAATCAGGAAAATGACTGGGGGACACCCAGTTATATCATGTCACATCTTTCAAGATCCTTGGTCTACTCTGATGACTCTGTTTGTGTTCACATTCTGTAGGATGTCCCACTTGAATTTTTGTGCTCACAAGAAGCTGGCCCTATTTAATCCAGCAGATATTATCTCAGTTTGCCCATTGTACTCATTTATGTGTGTTTTCAAGTCAGGGTTTTGGGGATGTTACCCTGTTTTTTTAAAGTCTTCTGTTTCATCGTGAATCAGGAAAATGACTGGTGCACACCCAGTTGTAGCATGTCATGTCACAGCAGATGGACTTGAATCTTTGTCCTCAAAACAGGAAGCAGGCTTTATCCCACAGATAATTTTCCAGTGTGAATGTTGTATAGGTCAGGAAAGTACAGCCATAGGTATTTCCATACAGTTCATTAGTCATGTCACACTAGTCACTCATCACGAGACAAATAACGTTCTTCATGAATCACAGCAGTTCATTTTTTTTCAGTTCTGATGACACACTGAAGACCTGTAAAGATGACCAAAACATTAATGAACCATTTTTTTACTTTTTTTGAAATAATGCCCTCCCCCCAAAAATATACTTACCTTTCATGGATTGACAGTTTCCATGTAGCCAAGCTCAGCAGCAGACATCCAAAACTTATGGTGGTGGATCACTGACGGTGTGCCTATGATGACCTGAAAAAAAAATAATCATAAATGATTGTCTTTCAGTGTACCACAGCCCCCCACCCCAAAAAAAAATAAGTTTACAATACCACATTAGTTGTCAGGCTCTAGTCATAAGATATGTGTTGCTCACATGTTCATGTGAATTGATCATCATGCCCACCACGGTAAAGTGTGAAGATTCCCTGAAAAGGAGCAATATGACAGACTGCTTACAACACAGAACAAGATTATATAGATAGAAATTAAATGGCTGTGTCTCTGGAAAATAATTACAATGGCATGCAAAATAACTCACCATTGTGGTATGAAGGCAAGGCACACACAAAGGGCAGCATGTATTGGTGATGCAGCAGGCATCAACACAGGCAATGCTCTCACTTGGGACAAACAGACACATTTCTGGCATTTTAATATTCATCTGGACTTTTCATTCAATTACATCAGAAGGAGAACAGCAACAGCAGGTGGTGTCACAACTTAGGCAATGATGTCACTTAGCAGTGGCATGGCAGGCCCAAAAATGCTTGGTCCGATATATATGCTTAAGTTCTCTGACAAGCTTCACATGTGCTTTGTACTGCCTTCTCAGATGTGTGCGGCAAAAGTATTTGACTTAAAGGAAACATTTTCTCTCTGGGGACACAACTTCACATTTCTGGCAAAGTGCTGGTGGTGGGGGTGGCAGGCCCAACTTTCAGTTCTCTGGCAAGCTTCACATGTGCTTTGCACCACCTTCTCAGGTGTGTGCGGCAAAAGTATTTGACTTAAAAGAAGCATTTTCTCTCTGGGGACACAACATTGCAATGCATTTCTGGCATTTCATTTTTAATCTGGGCTTTTCATGACATTAAAATAGCAGGACAAAAGCACAAAAGACAGCATATTTGTGGGGGGTATGGTAGGTGTGGTAATGATATTGTTTGTGATAATTGTGCTGGTGCTTTAAAGTGGAAGTAACATGTAGGACTACATTCATCAGTCTTGTTGTTACCAATGGAAATCTGCATTACATAAGCTATTTTGACTGAACCTGTATCACTTTTAGGGCCAGAATTATTTATAACCCATTTGTGGGTTTCAAACGTCTGCTCTAGCCACTAGATCACACTCTTACAAATGACAGAACATGATGCCAACAAAAAAGTGTTACAGGTTCTGTCAATAGCTTGTGTAAAGCAGATTTCCATTGCTAACAATATTGATAAATGTAGTCCTGCATTTTAGTTTCCTTTTAAGTAAATGTTCAGAAAATTAACAAGTATTTTCATAGTTGTTACTTAATTTACTTTATTTCTTATATGACTGATGGTTGGCCAAATAGCGAATGCTGCATGCTTTCATTACAGGTGAAGCTCTGGTGCCCCTATGCATGCTGCAATAAAAGTGTCTTGAAGATGGCATTTTGTAGACACAATATTTAATTAAAGGAAAGCACTCAGTGTCCACAAAGTAGGCTGCAACATAACTTATTACATAAAATGAGACTAAGAACAAAACAATTTCTATTGCTGAAAACATAATGGTGTGTGGGGGGGTCATTGGAGGGAGGTGAGGAATGTGATTTACCAGTATGAGGCTGAAGAAATACAGGATTAACAAAATTAACATAGCTAAGAAAACATTAACTAAACATAAATGTTATCAGAAAAAAATATGGCTTAAGAAAATAAATAAAAGCAGAGATTATTATTTTTTTGGGGGGGGTGGAGATGTTGTTAATACTGGCTTTCTTGATCTTTCTTGTCCTCTCATACTGGTACATCTGATTCACCATCCCACCTCCCCCAAATGTCCCCTCCACCATGCCATTATGCTTTCTGCAATACAAATTGGTTTATCTTAACTTCTTACTCTATCATCATCATCTTTACTTTAATTTACTTTATTTTATGTAATAAGTCATGTGGTTCCCAACTGCAGACACTGTGTGCTTTCATTGCAGTTGAAATTGTGCTGTCAAAAAGCAATCTTCAAGACACTTTTATTGCAGTGTGCATGATACCACAACAGTTTCCCTTGGAATGAAAGCATGCAACATCCACCATTTCACCGACCATCAGTCATGTAACAAAAATAATTCCAAATAAAGTAAATTAAGTAACAAGTACAAAAAAGTCACAAACAAAACATTACCTGAACATAAATTTCATACAGAAAAAGAAAAATATTAGTTAAGAAAAAAAAATTAAAATAAGAGGTGGGAGATGTTTTTTTTTGGGGGTCAATTTGGAAATTGAAATAACTTTTTTAATTTGCCTGTGGGGGCTGTTGCTGCTCATCACCACCACTGTTACTATGCAGCAATCATAGTATTTCATCATTCTGCCCCTCAACATGTATCAGCCACTGCACTACTGCCTCCGCCAATGTTTTCAGCCCCTGTAGCTTGGCACGCAGCTCAGCAAGGTCCCCTTATATCGCTATCTGATGTGACCTCTCTTCATCATGGGCAGCTCTGGGACCTGCCACCACCTCACCTGATGCAATTTCCCATCTACTACAGTGATACACAGGCAGACGAGCTTGTTGTGCCACCACAGCAGCAGGAGGGGCTGCTACCTCCCGCAGCTTTGCTTCCCACTGGGCATGGTGGTGCACAGATAGATGGGTGCGCTGACCACCCATGCCCAGATGACTGCCCTTGGGCCCCCAGTGGACCACCACATTATGTAGATTGCAACACACCACGCTGGAGTTCTCAGGGAGGGAAGGAAAAAAGGCCAACACAGGGGAGCCGCGGGCAGGCGGTGGGGGGGCACCAGGACATACCTGCTGCTGTGCTGCCAGTGGCTGAGGGCCGACAACCTGCTGTGGTTCCTGCTGCTCTTGCTGCAGCTTCTCTTGCTGATCCTGCAGTGGCCGCTGCTCCACCTGCTCCTGCTGCTGCTCCTGGATGACAACCACAGCTGCTGGGCTCAGTGTGGCTGCAGGTTGGGTCCCCAAAGCCTACTGATTTAAATTAAATGAGTGGCCCACAATGGACACCACTTGGCCCACCACATCCATGCTCCACCAAGAAAGTAAATAGACAAAAAAAAAAACTAGTACAAGTACTAGTAAAATAAAGTACAGTACCTAAAAATAACTACACAAAAATATACTTTTTTAACAAAAAAAAAGCCTTTCTAATTAAACACACAAAAAAGAACTATAGCTTTTTTTTTAGCTCCGAAACACACAGAACAGAGTCAGACTGCACACTGCAGAACTGCCTGGACTGCAAACTCTTTCCAATAGAGAAAGTGAAAGTAAAACACTGATTTCCTGCCCATGCCTATTGAACTGCCTCCCCAAATCATGTGACCTGCAGACCTGCAGAGACAGTAAGCCATATGATCACTGGTCAGTGGGTTGTTTATTTCTTAATGACCTCACCTTGTCACACTGCAACGCGAAGTAAACGAGAAGTCATTAAAGGTGAAGTAGCCTATTTCAACGAGGACTTCGCATAGTCTTGCATGAATGCAAAGGGGGGCTACTTTGCCCATACTTCATTACGGGATTAAAACTTCACTGCACCTCTAATCAAAACTCCAAATGTATGTCAGTTCACTGTAGAAATGGTTCAAATAGACCAACATGGAGCTCAGCTTAAAAAAAAAACTCTGATGATGTGCTTCAGAAGTTAAAGTAAAAACAGTGAAATCAATTTATTGGACACTAAAACTCATAAATGCTTCTAAACTGGCAGTTAGTAAAGAATAGTAATGAATACAAATTCCTAGGGGTGGTAATTGACAATTCTCTTCAATTTAATATCCACATACACAGCTTAGTTAAATAAGCATTTGTCAATGCTGAATGTTTGCTTGCCGGTATTGGCATTGGTAGTGCAGAAGTTAGAGAGATGCATAATAGGAATGGCAGTGAAGTATTGAAGTAACGCCAACCTCCACCCAACCCTACAGAGACTGACAGACATTGGGGTTGCGCCTTTGAGTCATCGGCCATAACACTCACACCATTCTACCTCACCCCACCCTGCAGACACCGACAGGTGTCACAGTATGCCTTGAGATCTTCAGCCCTTATGCTTACCCCATTCCATAAGGAAATAAGCTGAGATGGGTGCAGTATAGGAGAAAGGAGTAAACGTTTGTGCCAAAGACCCCAAGGCACACCTCAATGCCTGTCAGTGGCTGCAGGGTGGGGCTGGAATGGGGTGAGCATTACAGCCAACACCCCAAGTGACACCTCCTGATACTTGTCAATCTGTACAGAGTGGGTGTTATGGTTGGAAACCCTAACGCCCCAGGCATTTGTTGGTATTTTCACTCCAAATTTTCTGCATGGACTTTTTGGGACTCCACCTCATGAACAGTGGCAATATCATTTTGTTACTCATTTCCAAAGATGATTTTGCACAGCGAGTGTGCCATTTGGTGCCACAGATGCAAAAACACATTTCGGGCAGGATGTGGAAAATGACAGCTATACTGTTTGTGAGGAAGTGTGAAAAAATTGCAATGTTGAAAATCTGGAGTGAAAATATGAAAAATTGGCAAAGTTACTAGTGTGCGTAGAAATTGTGCAATGCATGCTCATAACACAGTAATTTTTTGGAATGTTTTCACCAGATTTTCAACATTGTCTTTCTGGGACCTCCCCTCATGAACAGTGGCACTGGGATTACATTAATCTGTCCCAAAAGTTGATTTCGCACAGTGACCATGCCATTCTGTGTAACAGGTGCAAAAACACATTTTGGGAAGGATGCAAAAAATGACAGCTGTACTGTTCATAAGAGGATGTGAAAAAATGGCAATGCTGGAAACTCAGAGCAAAAATATTAAAAATTGATGAAGTTACGAGCATGCGTAGAAGCTGCACAACAGACACTCGTAACAGTCATTTTTTTTATTTTTTTTTACCAAATTTGCAACACAGGCTTTTTGGGACCCCACCTCATGAACAGTGGCACTGTCATTTCATTAACAGGTTCCAAAAGGTGATTCCACGCAGTGACCACAAAATCACCTTTTGGGACCAAGAAACAAAATGACAGTGCCAGTGTTCATGAGGTGGGGTCCCAAAAACCCCATGTTGAAAATGTGGGAGCAAAACTCCAAAAATTGGATGAGATATCAACCTAAGTTGAAAACACTCATTGACTGACATTATAGGGCTTATCATCATTTCTTCAGTTCCCAGTTGGTCTTTGAAGAGTGCAGACGTGTTCCCAGTCCACAGAAGATCACTGCTCCTGACATCCAGAGGTAAGTATGGGTGAGGGGGGTGTGGGGAGGTGGGGTACACAGAGGAAGGGTGCAGGCTGGGAGAGGGGAGGCTGGCGGGAACGATGAGGTACCGGTTTCTTTTCCTTTTTTTCCAGGTTTAAAAAAAAAGTCGGGGGACTGTTTTCTTTTTTACAGGTGAAATATTAACAAAACAGATTTTGGCAGACTGGGGTGGGCTCCCAGTGTGCCAGAGTACTGGGAAGGGATCATTGCCAACCCAAGGACTGTGCACCCCGAGGTTGGTTGAGAACATAGGGGCTTGGGGTCCAGTGCATCCAACACCGGGAGTGGGAATCCCAGTGTCAGAAACATCAAAGAAGTATTTTTTGGCACACTGGAGTGGGATCTCAGTGTGCCACATTAATGGTGGGAGGGAGGATACATGCTGACATAGGGAATGAACACCCCAATGTCATCAGGGGTGGAGAACGGAGGGTGCAGGGCAGGCAGCAGCAGTGGGAGGGAGTGGGAGGATTTTATACCAGTGCAACAGAGAACAGAGGGTGCGGGGTGGGCAGAAGCAGTGGGAGGGAGTGGGAGGGTTTCATTATATGGTGGTGCAATGGGGAAAGGAGACTGCAAGGTGGGCAGCAGCAGTGGGAGGGAGCTAACATTTAAATTTGTTGTCCTGCTGTGTGCCTGGTTGGGAGGGAGGGGGAAGCAGACACTGCAATGAGAAAACTGCCCCTGATTGCAGCAGCAGATTTCTTTTAAGTGCAGTGCTCACTCTGAAACTGCCATCATCTGCAGATTCAGCATTAATTGGTGGCTGAGGGACGTTCCCATTAAAGCGTCCACTGCATTGGCCACAACACTGCCACACCTCTGCAATACTCGGCTATCTCAATATGTTTCTTTTGAGCTGTGTGTGCAAGCAAACATAAAAAGTGAACTCAAAAGTAGGGGCATTCAGATGCAGATCATTTTTCAACCCAAAGAGTGCCTGGGCAAAAATGACACAGCTATTGAGTCTTCCAGTACTGGACCACGGAAGCTCAGTCTACTGACATGCAAGCTGTCTCTTTCTGAACATGCTAGACGTGGCCTACAGCAAGCTTGCCCACTTCATCTTGCAATGTCCCTGTGACACCCACCATTGTGTGATGTTCAGAAGATCAAGCTGGGATTAACTAAATCTATGGAGACAAAAACAAGTAGCTATTATGGCTTTTAAATCATTCAAAGAGAAAACTCAAAGCCAAATGGACCAGGACCCAAAAACAGTGACCTTGGGGCACAACTTGAGAGAAATGAAAAACAGAGGTCTCAGTGTCCCAGAAGTTCATAACACCTATGGATTGATGACCTCAGAGTATTATCTCACTAAGCTGTGGAACTCATTTCCTCTGGACCAGTAGGAAAATCACAAAACTGTGGGCTTTTAAAACTGCCATGAGCAAGGAATTGTCCAAAACACGAGACTGCTTTTAAATGCAGAGGCATTTTCCCATAAAACATGTAACTGTGTACTCACAAATAAATGTATACTACCCAGTTTATCTTTTTACCTTAATGTACTATCTGATCTTGTTTAGACCTATGTAAATTCTAACTCTGTACCTCTTATAAGATCTATGCAATAATGCCACTGTAACCAGATAACTTTGTAAACAGGGCTTCTAACCCTACAGTTGTATAAAAATAAAAGTCTTAACTACTACTACTCTTACTACACACCGAGACTGAGGTTGAACAGTATATCATTCTTGATATCCCAATGGACGTTTAAGTGCCTACATGCCCTGCCATGACAGTGGGGGAGAGGGAACAACTTACACTAGATCAGCCAGATGTTGAAATCCAGTATGCTTTTGAAGCACAAACTGACCCACCTGGGGTCATCATTGACATGCCCCACCTCCACCCCTACTGTGAACCCTTCTCTCACCCCTCCTGAGGATGACACAGGCATGAAACAGGGACCTCAGAGAAAGAGTGGTCACAGTTGGAAGCCTAAGGTTATGAGAACTTCCATAGTCCCAGTGACCAACAGGTTCGCTGTCTTAAAAGGTAGATGGATGTAGGGTGGTACTGAAGGAGGAGGATGCTGACTTTGAGATTTCTCAGTGCTGCCCTAGCATAACCTTCCCTCAGATCTATGTTTCTATGTTTCCAAGGTAAAACACAACTTTTTATACACAACCCAGGTGGTGATTTTGGGGCTGGAACTTTAATTACAGTTTTCCTGAGGCAACAAGGAATTTGCAAGGTAAAAAGGATATGTGAAGCTTGCCAGAGAACTATAAGTTGGGCCTGCCACCCCACATCTCCACCACCACCTCCAGCACCACCAGCGCTTTGCCAGAAATGTGAAGTTGTGTCCTCAGAGAGAAAATGCTTCCTTTAAGTCAAACACTTTTGCCGCGCACACCTGAGAAGGCGGTGCAAAGCACATATGGATATGATTGATACCATTGGGTTATATAATGCCTAGCATACGCTGCACAGCCATGGGGGATTTACTTATACAGTGGATCCCTTAGCAGCCACAATTGATTACATTTTTCTTTCCCAGTCCTTACAAGTTTCCTGCACCAGCACTAAGATAATAGAAACTGCAGATTACTTATTTTACTACTGTGTACTTGTTTAGATGGTCCCTCACTGAACACTGGGAAAGGGGTCTGGCACTTGAACATTTTCATATTATCTGATGACAAAGTAACTCCTAGGTGGGAGCAGCTTTGGCTATCCAGACTGTCAGTGTTAAATGCCTTGGATGCACTGCCCTTTTGATGGGAGGAAGGCTCAAAATTGAAATTTAAAAAGTTGTTTTTCAAAACATTTCCACCCAGAAGACCACAAAGGAATACAAAATATTTTAATTTACAATCCTTTTTATACAAATTGATTGACAAATCCAAGAACAGACCCACAAATTTTTCCGAACAAATTAACAATGTAAAAACAACAATGAAAAATTTACAGCATAATAGGGCAACTCCTTATTTAAAGAATTACAATAGAGATATACAGAACTCCAAGCAGACTTTTGATGCATTCAAAAGATGTCAACAGTGAGTGGACTGCCAGGTCATTACATCCCCTCATGGTTTTGAAAAACATCAAAACTTGACATTCTTTGGATTACTGACACATATGTTTTAGAGATGCACCAATCCTCTATCACCATGGGTGACGAGGATTTTTTAAGTAGCATGGATGTCCCTGTTTAGAGAAATTCTGTCAACCAAACTTTGATTAGCCCTACTTCTGTGGAAGAAGCCAGTAGGGTGGTAAAGTCCCTTTCCTTGGGCACTGCCCTGGAAGTGACAGTGTATCCCCCACATTTTATAACACCTTTTTGCACCAGTTAGTTCTGAGTTTGGTTGAATTACATAATCACATCTTGGATGAGGGGGCTCTTTGCACACCTATATCAGTTGCCCTATGTATTTTTCTGCATAAGAAAGGAGACACATCCCTACTACAAAATTAGAGGCTGGCATGTTTACTTAATGTTCATCAAAGAATTCTGTCAAAGATTCTAACTTAATAGCTGGAATAAGCAGCAGGAGACCTCATCTCTCTCCATCAGTCCTGCTCTGTGCAATAAGGTCAGTACATGGCAACTTACTGACAATGGCAGCAATTCACTGTAATGCAGATTGCCTATGCACCACATATCTGAAGCATGTAGACAACCCTATGTGTGAATGCCATGCAGCGGACCACCGGCGGCATTCATGATCAGAGTGCATGCCAGTTGTGTACCAGATTCCTGGCTGCCCGAGTAGCTATGCATTATGGGCAATCCAGGGGTGTGCCAGGGGGCATGCCTGGACTCCATGTTATGCATGAAGGTGTGTAGGTGGTGCAGCGTGCCGAAGGCTGTGGGCAGCCATTCAGGGGTATGCCTGTCTTTGTTCAAATATCAGATTTTCACCTTTCCACATTCCCCTCCTCCAACAGCACAAGGGATCCCATCTGGGACCTAGGATGGGCTTCAGATTGGATGCCTGCCCAGGTCCACAGCTCCATACCCATCTGCCCCCCACAAACTTGTGTGCTGGGGGAGGCGAGGCCACAGACAGGTGGCCAGCTATAGTGAATACCAGCCAATGCACGCCTGTCCACAAGTGCGGAGCTGTGCGGGTGGGTCAGACATGTTTCATGCATGATACCTGCCCTTTCTTGATCATAGCTAATAAGGGAGGTTTTTGAGAAGGATGGTATGGGTAGAGTTGGTGGGGTTTTTTTCTGTTGATCGACCAGGAAAAAATTTTCAGCAGAATATCTCATGGGCACCTATTTAAAGTGCTGTGGAGGTATGGTATTGAAGAATTCTTTATAAAATGGATACAGGGTTTATATGAACATCCTAGGATTCATCCATTTGTTAATGGGTTGCAGGAGGCTCCGTTAGGAGTTCACAGAGGGTTTGTCAAGGTTGCCCCCTCAGTCCTCTCTTATACATATTTGTATTGATCCACTGTTGCATAGTTTTCATTCACACAATGCTATATCAGGTATGGTTCTAAGCCTGAGCTTACCACAGCTGAAAGTACTGGCTCATGCTGACAATGGGCTCTATGCATCAGACAGCATAAGGTACACACCAAAGGTGCATACTCCACCCATGCAGTTCTGCACCTGTAGATGGGTGCGCACCAGCTGGTATTCATCATCATCAGCCACCTGTCCACAGCCACCCCAGCATGTGGGTTCATGGTGGGTGGACAGCTGTAGAGCTGTGGACCCATGCAGATATTGAATCGGATGCCCATCCGGAGTCCTAGAGTTGATCCCTTGTGCTGCAGGAAGAGGGGAGTATGGAAGATGCAGATCCTACAATTCACAAGGTATTGGGCACTCAGCCAAATGGCTGCCCTGTGTGCTGGGACATCATGGAGGGGTCCCCAACTGGTCTGTACAGCTGCCACAGCCATGCAGTGCACCCAAGTGGCAGGAAGCATGTACAGTGGAGCATTCAGAGTGTGGAGGACAGCGACCCACCAGTACGTATGCCACCCATCACCATCTACCATACTAGTAGTGTAGGTCCAGCATCATGGTTGTGCCTGAGACATGGGGTTGGGGTTGCCTGCGCCACTGTGTAGTGGCTCACGACCCAGTCAAGTAGGGTGCTACGAATGGCACAACACCATATGGCATGCTTACCACATGGATGGGTCTGCATAAGGTGCTGTCACTTAGACCCAACCATGTGGCTGCACAGTCCTACCATGGCATACACTGTACGATGGCATGCCTGCAGTGCAGACTGGCATCTACCTGTGTATGCCCATGTCTATGGCCTTGGGACTCCACTCTGGCACAGACATGCTGTTGTGTAGCTGCCCCACAGGTATCATGGCAATCCCTCTGTTGCTATTTCAATGAAGTACCTGTGGGTGGCATGCAACAGCCTGACATGGCAGACAGCAGGGGATATGTGCTGGCTGCTGTCACATGACTGGTGGGGTACCTGGGAAATACCATGAACAGGGACTGGATGTGCAGGGCAGAAGCATCTGTGGGATCATGTAACACATTTATGCCAGAGCCCCCCTGCCATAACTCCCGCACCCCAGTACATGCGATTCTGCGCCTTTGTGAATTGTGCAGAGTGCAGGCATGCCCCTGGACAGCCCCTAGTGTGGAGTGGAATGTAGGACCGGGGGATCCAGTGAGCTGCTGTCAGTCTCAACGATCGTGAATATCACTGGACCCCAGCTGTGTGGCTTTCGTGCTTAGGGTTGCTTACATGTCTCAGATATGTGACACGAAGGGAATCCACACTTTGATGCACAGAGCCCAATGTCTGTTTTTTACAGGACACTACAGTGAGCCATGTACTGGAAGAGGTATTAGATACTTTTGCAACAACATCTGGCTCAATTATCAACTACGTGAAAGTGTAGGTATCAGAATTGATAAACGTAAGGATAAGGAACGGGTATTAGCAAGAATTAAAATGACTGGGTCTGTTATTGACCTTTAAGGGGTCAGATCTGGAGTGCGTGATATAGCTTTTTATAATTAGGATACACACCTTCAGTCTGCACTTAGTTGCAAAAATGGAAAAACTGGAAACTCTCAAAGAAAAAACAATGTACCTTATTAACTTATTATTAGTTAACCAGTTTCTTTATATCAGTTATGTGTTCCCTCCACCAGTGGCCTGGTAGCTAGATTTTATGGCCTATTTTTTATGTTCCTTTAGGGGAGCTGGTTGAATCCCATTAAGACAGAAATGATGCATCTAAACATTAAAGAGGGGGAAGTAAGGGTACTAAATTGAGACAGCGGAAACAGACACCAGGTCAGATAGAATCATTACCTAGGCAAAATATTTATAATGTCATTATGTCCTCAGCCTTTCAGAAAAGCCCGGAGTTCTCCCTCTGCCCGACAGGGCAGGAAACAGCTGCACTCCAGCAACCTTGCAGTAATGGATACCTCCCCAAAGAGAGATGTCCTTTAGTTGAGTGTCTATGTGTCAAATTTTCTCACAAGCACAAAAGCTTGGAGGAACATCATTGCCTTATGTCAGGGTGTGCAAATACTCTGCGAAAATAGGAGCATTTGTCTCTGACTTACCCCTGCACCCCAGGATTTTGGCAGCTTTTAGCTGCCCACTGGAAGTTCCCACATCTCATGAATATCACACACCCTAGTTTATCTATGGCTTTTTTCCTAAGGTTTGGGTGATTTGGAGGTTCAGACTATGGCAGTATTATCTGCCATTTTAAAATTCTGAAACTGGCAAGCAATGGCGGAGGAGTGTACCAAAAAGTGGGTGGCGAAAATTGCATAGGACACCACAGCCCAGGGCACTGTTCAATTCAATGTCTGACCCTTCAGCTACAAGAATGAGGGGTCACCTGACCCCCCTGATCCTCTAGCTCTGCCGCCTATGTTGGCAAGCATGATGTCCTTTTTCCCTGTAACAGAATGTTATCACACATTATGATTTAGTAGCTTCAGTGGAGACAGCTTTATATATGTACACAGAGGATAAGACCATATTACTGAGTTTTAAGGTTAAATTACTTTGGAGACATTTCACTATGACATGGCTGCTGGGGTAACACAGAGCAGATTTGGGGTCTCAGTTAGGTAAATTCTACTTTTTGCATATAATTTGTGTTTCTTCTTTTTTTGCCTAACACTGTGCAAAGTTTCACTGTGCAAAGTTTCCTTGCTTGATTTCATTTTGGACTACAGTATGTTTCTTTATGTAAGATTTATGTTTTATTGTACTAGATATTTTCAGTTGTGCTGTTTTTTTGGTTTATAATTGATTTTTGCAAATAAAAATTCCCATACTTTTCTTCAATAACTGCCATAGAATATTTTACTTCCACCTGTACAGTGACCAGAGATGGGCACAAGGGACCTTAGTTTATTGTTTCATACTTAGGACAGCACTTTAACAGTACAGTACTCTCCTCATACTGCACTACAGTGTCAAGACATGGATATTTTCTCATATGCCTAACTGCAGAATAATGGTTGTGTAGGTGAGATGAGGTGATTTTACTGCCCATAGAACATGTTACATGAGTGTTATCCAACACCAAGCAATGCATCCGGAGGGAGGAGCAGATGTTCTTTGCTGAAATTGGCATAAATGACATACAGAACTCAAGTCATCAGTACATGAGGACAGTTACAGAATAAGGGATGCTGCTATAAGGAAAGGTATCTAGGGTGATCTTTTTTAAAATTCTTATCATCCTGGGGACCCTTGAGGAATGGCAGGGAACTATTCAGCAGGCTAACTCTTGCTAAGGTTCCATTGAAACAGGGAGAACCTTCCTTTTTTGGTGCAACTGTGGGGCAGTCTTGGGCAAAGGTTGCTTACATATCCAAGACGGGATTATTGTGAAAATGGAACTGTTGACAGTACTGGCAGTACTGTATGTGTATTTTTCCTGACAAACTTTGAAATTACTTACCTGGTGCCCGACCAGCACCCAAGCACTGTTGTATGGGGTCTATGTACCATTGTCATTCTGCTCTTCATACAAGGCAGAGTAGTAGTGAGATGCCATTTGGCAACACTGGGAAATTTCCCTGTCCCCTACTGTCAGCCCCACTAACAGGAATTTAGTTAGGGTGATTGTTATTCCCCCTGCATCCTGTAATGGTACAGTATGAGCAGTATTGGAACTACAGGGGGATTGCCAGGGCTTGGCCTCGGTAGCTCTGAGGTGAGCCCTGGTAGCTCACACATCACTGCCACTGACTTATAATGGGAAGGGGGGCTCAATTTAAAGATAGGACCCTTTGGGCCCTCCCACCCCCATCTCCCAAAGCTCAATAAGTGTAATTCCAACACTGAGTATGACAGACAAAGATTATATGCAAGGCCACTGTTTTTCAGTTTTTACCTGAAAACCCGGTAAAATTCCAGAATTTGCACTGCCTGCACACTGGTAAAAATGTAGAATTTCATGGAATTTGGAATTTTATATCAGATCAGTAAATCTACATAACTTGTTTTTTTCATATAATTACTTCTTGTACTATTTCTAATTTGCTTCATTTAATGCTCCATATATTAAGCCTTCTTTAATTCTAATTATTGATGCACATACTAAAAGAATGACAGTAGAATCTTGCTTGCATATTGAAATTAGACTTACAATCACCAGTGCAATTCCTGGGATTTTAATTCTTGAAAATGGAATTTCATTACTTTAATCACCATAAATCAGCAGCCTTGGTTACATGCTTGACATTGTATCAAACCTTTATATATAGAATAAAGTATGGGTCGATGTGTGTAATGAGAAGTTTACACACATCCAAGGGGTTAGATGCCACATAAACCCCTAGAGCAAAGCTCGAGGGACTTATTAAAAGCATCTAACCCCAAGGGTGTGTGTAAACTTCGAGTTTACACACACCAACCCATGTTTTATTTTATATAATTGCTGGGTTTGCCTTTTTTACCTCAGCAATTATATAAAATGAATGGAGGTTGCTGCACGGTCTGCCCGGTTTGATTTCAGCATCCGGTCTGTGACTCACGGTGCCATTTTCCATTGATTTAAAACTTTTTTTGGGGGGGGGTGAGCAGTACAAATAGGTTTTCTTTCCCGTTGCAGATGTTTTAAAATTAAAAAATTAAACTGAGTCCTATTCTGAAAGGCGGTTCAGTCTTCTGGGGGAAGCATGTGGACAGCATTTTGAAGGGAAAAGCTGCAGTGGAGCATGCACAGAGGGAGGGAAACTGTGCACGTGTTTGCCGTTATAAATGCAAATTATACCACAGTTTCCCTATGGGAAAAAGGCTAAACCAGTTATTATAATTTAATGTTACTCTGTCAAAGTACCTGAATACTGTAATTCTCATTGCAGTCTGTACTCACTATATGATAGTCACAGGAACTTGGGGAGGGGGGCGGGGGGGTGCACTGAACACCCATGCTGTGGACCCAGGAAGGCTACAGTAAAATGGTTGATGAACTGGGGCTCATTTATTGCATCTTCTTCAGCCACTTTCATGATAAAATGAAAAATGTTATAGCCACTGAGGTCACTTTATGGCACAAAAGGTCATTGACACTAAACTACAGTGGCATGTAATATAAATTATATTTGACTTTGATTGATCTGTACCAAAATATGGTGTTCAGTGCAAACTGGCGGATACATTCACTGCAAGCTTACAACCATATTTCTCAACCTTCTGTGTCACAAATCAGGAACAAGGTTTAAAACAACAGGGACTGACCAATGACCCAAACCTCAGACACATATGAAAAAACAATGATACTGCTATGCGCTCTAGAAGCCATATACAATATGTTGCTTGGTGTAGCTATAATTTTTCAAATGGGAACTTGCGTGTAACACTAGGGGCTGACATTCTTTCACCAAATGTTGTACTGTAGCAAAACCTATGTTTTCACATGCTGTTGCGTGCCAGCTATGGAAAGCTGACTGGAGCTTAATGATGCTGGAGGTGGATGAGGGAGGTATAAATCAACTCCGTCCAACTTCAAATGTAATTCAGATGAGATGAGAGGGATGTTAGTGGGGGTAGTGGTAAAGGATAGTCTCATCCTTTCTATTCTGTAAGCATAATTTCTGATGCTGTTGAGGGCTAGCTTGGAACCAATGATACAACTCAGAAGTGATGGAGTGGATGGGGTGGGAGAGGTATATGCCAACTCCTTTGTCTGAATTCTGATGTAATTCACATCTTGTCATTTCAATTTATTTTCTCTTTTTCTTGTAGGTCTGGGGTGTTTGTGATACAGTTGTACTGAAATGACTATAGCGCCTTTCTCTAACAGAACTAACTACACTAGATGCAATATTAACTGTGGGGTATATGTGAAATGTGGACTGCCTGAAATGTTGGTAAAAGCCAGACCAGCCTGTCCAGCCAGACCAAGTGCAAGTTGTACAAATTTAACCAGTCTGAATTTCAGGATTTTATTGATTTTGGTCAGTCCAGTTCCGTGGTTCAAAGCAATTGGTCTAGTCATGAAGTGTATATACTGTATATATATATATATATATATATATATATATAAGTTATATATATATATATATATATACATATTTATAGTATGGTAGCATGGTAGTGCTACCATAGTTAGGGTTGAAGAGCCATTTACATGTTAAACCTAAAATTTTGCACCTTAATAACTTTGCAGCTGTTCAACAGATTTGCCTGAAATTTGGAATACACAATCAAGAATCATATGTCTTGGGATCTGTCAACTTTCATACTGTTCGGATATACGGCTGTGGAGTTATTAAGCATGATCTGTGCACACGTTTATACTTTTTTGGAATTCTTTGCTCATCCCTACAGGTTGCACAGTTTGTGTGCCTGGTCTGAAAACTTCAGGGAATATGTGGCAGGGGTCCCCAGTGTGCCTTTTGAAGATTTCGTGAAAAACTATTAAACGGTTCAAAAGTTATTCAAAAAACAATTTCCCATTATAAGTCAATGGGAAAAGTTAACAAAAAGTTCGACAGTGTCGCAAATGCACTTTTTAGTGTCGCAAATGGCCCTAGTAGTGTCACAAATCTGCCATTTTGTTTTCAGTTAGTGGTCAGAAAAATGCTTGGCATTTAAATTTGGGACTCTCTAGCAACACAATTCTTTTTGTGTTTACCTAGTCGGACCATGAGGATGCTAGGCATGTCTTTATTTTGAGATTAAATACCCTAGAAATATGTTTTTTCAATTTTTGAAAAAAGTAGTGTCACACTCACGAAAGTGTCACAAATGCTTCCGAAAGCTGTCTCAAATCACGACACTACTTTGCAACACTATGGCCAAAATAACAGGAATTATTTGCCACCCTGCTGCAAATGAACGGTTTGGTCTTTTGGGCTGAAACTTGGAGGAAAGGCAGCCAACATCTTACAGATGTGCCTTTTTGGTGGTTTGGTGACAAAATATTGTATGGATGCAAAGTTATGGTACTCCGAAGTTAACATTTTTTCCCTTAGACAAACATTGAGGAGTCCACTGCATGACAGGGATTCTTTGCCACCCTGCTGCAAAATAACGGTTTGGTCTTTTACACTGAAATTTGGAAGGAAGAAAGCTAACATCCCAGAGATGTGCCTTTATGTGGTTTGGTGAAAAAATATTACAGGGCGGCAAAGTTATGACACTCCAAACTTCTCTTTTTTTCCCATAGGATAACATTACGGCGTTCGCTGCGCCTTTCAGGGCCCGTATCTCAGAAACAGTGCGAGATATGGACTTTTCATCAGAAAAATATAGGGGGATAAGTGCAAAACTAGCCAGGAAAGTCATAAATCACATGACTTTTAATTTTTTTTTCTACGTCGTACGGTTCCTGAGATATAAGCAATTTAGTATTCCAACTCCTCATTTTCTGCTCCGAGACCCATTATTATGCATACATTCTTTGTACTCACTGTATTTCTCTGTGCAGCTTTTGGGGAAAACCAGCCTGTGTGCTTATATTACTGTTACCATTGTCGCTTCCAATTGCGGTTCTGTACCCGTTTCACTTACCGTTCCCGTCTACGCCACCATGTGTGTTACCCTTTGCGTTTTCATTTGTGCTTGTGTTTGCATTATTTTTACCATTTGTGTCTACAGTACTGTTTCTCTTTCTGTTTTGCTTTGTGTCACCATGTGCATTACCATTTGTGTTTGTGGGCACCGTGTTACTATCTGACAAGACATCATGTGGTGGCCCTGCGCTCCCGCTGCCGCATTACATTCACTATTTCTCGTTGTCATTCTCAAAAAGAAGGGAAATTAGAGGCAAAAAACTCTGTTTAATGCATCGGTTAGGGTTATTCTACAGTGACAAAAACAAGGAAATTGGTTAAGGGTTTAAGTTCTTGACCCCTGCCCACCTCCCCTCAACCAGCATTGGTGCGCATTGGGTCAGTTTATCCTAACTCTCACCCTTTCTCCTATACCTCTGCTTCTTTACACATGTGATGGGGTGAGAGTTAGGGCCGATACTCCAATGCGCACTCCAAATGTCGGTGGGAAGGTGAGCAGAGGAGGGTCCAAGGGGGCTTTCAACCATAACACTGAATTTCCTCGCTTTTTCACTGTGGAACAGCCCTAACTGATGCATTAAATGGAGATTTTGCCTCTAATATATATATATATATATATATATATATATATATATATGTATGTATATTTATGCCATACCTGTGAGGATCAAAAAAAGCCAAATATTTTAGATATTCTCAGGGTGGTCAGACCTACAGTGAGGATATCGCATTTATCCACACGGTAGGTAAATTTATCCACACAGTAGGTAGAGATTGACTCATTCATAACTCATTTGCATATTCAGCTGCAGTAGCAGTAGTAACTGTGTTCAAATGCGAATAACTTTAAAACAAAAAATGATACCATGGTACTGTGAGCACGAAAGTTGTTTAGCACAAAAATATCTACAAAATGAGTGGTGTTTCATTTATGTGTAACTTTAATTTTTTTACATAATTGATTGAAAAACAACAAAAAGTGAATTTTTTTCACTTTTTTAGACGAACAAATGTGAATAACTTTAAAATGCAAAATGATAGTATGGCACTGCGAGCACGAAAGCTGTTCAGCACAAATATATCTACAACATGAGTGGTGTTTTATTTATCACTAACTTTTATTTTTTATATAATAAACAAAAAAAAACAGCAGAAAATGCTATTTTGTTTTATTTTTTCGACAAACAAATGCGTATAACTTTAAAATGAAAAACGATAGCATGGTACTACAAGCATGAAAGTTGTTCATCATAACAATATCTACAAAATGAGTGGTGTTTCATTGATATATACCTTTCAGTTTTTTTTATAATTAGCAAAGAAACTGCAGAAAATTCAATTTTTTTCACTTTTTGTAACAAACAAATGCATATAACTTTAAAATGAAAAATAGTAGCATGGTACTTTGTGAAAAAAGTTGATCAGGACAAAAATACCTACAAAATGAGTGGTGTTTCATTTATAGATTTCTTCTAGATTTTTTATAATTGGCAAAAAATGGCAAGAATTTACTTTTCTTTTCACTTTTTTGGAGGTATGGCATAAATGGAATACACAACCCCCCTGCTGGAAATATTGTTGATATTTATTGTTCTCATGCCACTTGACCCAATAACATCACGAGTGGCTTCGCCACTCGTGATGTTATCGGGTCAAATGGTACTCAACAAAAATATTGACAATATTTCCAGTGGGGGAGTTGCGTATCCCATATATAAATATATATATATATATATATATATATATTTTTTTACCACAGAACTTTGCTAACATCCAGGCATGGAAGAGAGAAAAAAGTACCTTTGGTGGCAATATCTGGGAAACCAAGTGTCTGGATGTGTACCTGTTCCTTCAAGGATTTCCATTATTATGCTGTGTAGTGTGTTGTGTGCTGCCTATGTTACATTACTCATGCATGATGATCACTGTCACAAATGCACTCAGCAGTGCCAACCTCCGAGCACAAGAGTGTGAGCAGGTAACAGACAGGGTAACCCTCCTGTCTGCTTGTGGGTCCGAATCACCTTTGGTCTCAAGTTCTGGGGGGATTCATACTGTGAACCTTATGTTAGCGTACCCAAATGTACAGGCTCAGATACGTACCCTCTTCGGGGATTGTGGTACAATCTTTCACCAGGGCCACCCAGCCAGGCTTCCAAAATGAACCCTTAGAACTCTATAAAAGACCTTAGGTACATTCTTACCTTTTTACTCAACCTCAGTAACACCATCAAGCTTTTCAGAACAGCTGTCAAACTTAATCACGTATACATCACATGCAAAAAAGAACTTGGAGACACACCCAGGCAGTATTTTTCAAATAAAAGATTTACTAAAATGGATACAAATATGTAAAATGTAAACACAGAACACTATATTAAGGAACATACAGTCACTTAAAATAACAAGGGCAAAATACAAAACAAAAACTCCTACCACAATACAGTTAGACTTTTTTTATCTAATGTATTACTTCTATAAGTGCCTTTAAAGTTCAATCAAGGAGCTGTGTCTTTCTACAGTCCCAAGATGGAATATATCCCAACAGCTCAGACACAGTATAGTTTAAACTGTCTCTCTCCACACCCCTTCTATGAGTCATTTAGCTCCTCCATTTTAGAATATAAAAAACAATTACAAACATTATGTCCTATCAGAAGGTATTTTAAATAAGGTGACATCAGCAAAAACTCATATCCCAAATTATAAGTCTGTGATTTCCCAGTTCCTTCTCTTCAGGCATTTCAGAGGGGTTTTATAGCTTTTGAACACAGTTGATATTGAATGTTCTTCTTCTTAAGACGTCATAAAAGTTTATGAGCTCCATCCTTTGACAGACTCATAAAGTCCCATTTCGTTTCCACTTCAAAGAAGCAACAGGTCATAAAAAAAAGGCCATAAAATGCAATGTCTCAAGAAAGTTAATTACATTACAGAGATCTCCTGGTTTAATATATATCCTGTCATTTCACAGAAACCTGGCGGGGGCACCCATGGAAGCACTGTGACAAGCACACACTATATTTTTATATTACAAATATCATCCAACAATCATAACCAGCCAGCCAAGCGTCACACTCCTCCCCACCTAGACTGAATTTGGGGGCTCTATCCCCACATGGGATTAGCTCAACAAGTCAGTTCACTCCTCAAAGAGATGTGATAGGCCTTCAGCGTTCTGATTGGTCGCTCCAGTCCTATGTAAGATTGTCATGTCATACCCTTGCAAGGCAAGACTCCATCTTAACAGTCTACCATTAATTTTTCTCATTTGTGTCAGCCAAACCAGGGGGTTGTGGTCAGTTTGTACCTCAAAATGCTGCCCATATAAGTATGGCTATAACTTCCTTAGGGCCCACACTATGGTAGGACACTCTTTTTCCACAGTGGAGTAAGCCTGCTCCCCAGGAAGTAACATTTTACTCAGATACACTACAGAGTGATCCTTCCCTTGGTTGGATGTCTCAGTACTGCCCCAATACCCATGTCTGAGGTGTCAGTCTGGACTATAAATGGTCTGCTATAGTCAGGACTTGTTAATACAGGAGCACTGCGCAGTGCCTCCTTCAATCTGGTAAAGGCTTTTTCACAGGCTAGTTCCCAGATAATTTTCTTAGGCATCTTTTTCTTTCCCAGGTCAGATTGGGGAGCAGTCAGGGCACTGTAATTAGGTACACATTTCCTATAGTACCCTGCTGTCCCTAGAAAACTCCTGACTTACTTCTGCATTTCTGGTCTGGGCCATGCCTTGATTACCTCTATTTTTACTTGGTTAGGACAGAGCTGTCCCAGGCCTACAACATGCCCAAGGTATGGCACTTCAGCCATGGCCATCTGGCACTTCTCAGCTTTGACAGTGAGCCCAGCCCTCTGTATCCTGCCCAGCACTTCCCTAAGGTAGGACAGGTGTTCCTCCCAGCTGGCACTAAAGATGGCAATGTCATCCAGGTACACCATGGTGTACTCCTCAGCATCATTTAACACCTGGTTCACCAACCTGTAGAAAGTGGCTGGGGCATTCTTCATTCTTCATTCTGAAAGGCATTACTTTAAATTCAAATAAGCCTATCGGAGTGATGAAGGCTGATCTCTCCCTAGCTCTGTCAATTAACTCTACCTGCTAATACCCCTTTGTCAGGCCTATAGTCGTAAGGTATGTCACCCCTCCCAACTTGTCCAGGAGTTCATCCATCTGGGGCATCGGGTGGGCATCTGACTTCGTGACTGCATCCAGTCCACGATACTCCACACAGAAATGAGTAGAGCCACCTGGCTTGGGCACAAGAACAATGAGTGAGGCCCAGGGGCTGTGGGATCTCTGGATTACCCCTAAATCCACCTCCCTCCTAATGTCCTTTTGGACAGCCTCTGACACCCTATACGCTGTTTGCCATATGGGATTCTGTGTCCCTGTCTCTACATTGTGCATCGCTAAGTGGGTTAGTCCAGGCTTGGTGCTAAACAGTTGGGCAAAGTCTGCTAAAACCTCCCTTACTTCTAGGATCTTGTCTGGGGCCAGCTGGGGTGACAGTTTAACTGCCTCCACAGAGGACTCCCACTTGCTTTCTTCCAGTGAGTCCAGAAGGGTGTCTCCTTCATCCGTCCCTTTCCCAGGACTACATACTGCAAACACCATGTCAGCCCTATTAGCATATGGCTTCATCATGTTGACATGATGCATTCTCTCTCTATGTCTCCTGTCAGATAACTCTATGACATAGTTCACATCATTTACCTTTCTAACTACTTTGTACGGTCCTGCCCACTCAGCCTGCAGCTTGTCTTTCAGGAATGGAAAAAGGACCATGACTTCCTGACCCAACATGTACGAGTGAGCTCTGGCTCTGTGATTGTACCACACTTTTTGTTTCTGTTGTGCAGCTGCCAGGTTGCTCTGGGCTGTCCCCATAAGCTCCTTCAGCCTTTCCCTAAACCTCAGGACATAATCCACAATGGGAGTTCCCTGGGTGGCATGCTTGCCTTCCCAGTCCTCCTGGATCAAGTCTGGAGGCCCATGTACCCAGCGTCCATATAAGAACTTGAAGGGGGAAAATCCTGTCTACTATTGGGGCACCTCTCTGTATGCAAACAACAGGTGGGGAAGGTATTTCTCCCAGTCCCTCCCATGCTGTTCAGCAAATGCTTGGAGCATTGACTTCAGGGTACCATTAAATCTTTCCACAAGCCAATTGGCTTGCGGGTGATAAGGTGTCGTGCATCTCTGCACTACCCCACACTTCTCCCACAAACATTTCATCAGGTCCAACATGAAGGAACCCCCTCGATCGGTGAAAACCTCCTGTGGAAACCCAACACGGGAGAAAATCCCAAGTAAGGCATCTGCCACTTTGTCCTCAGTAAGGCTAGGGTGACTGTCTCAGGATACCAGGTGGCATAATCCACCACAGTCAGGATGAACCTCTTCCCAGAGGAGATGGTATTTAAAGGCTCCAAAATATCCATTCCCACCCTCTGGAATGGCTCCTCCACTATGGGCAATGGAATTAGGGTGGCTTGGGTTTTCTTACCTGCCTTTCCTATTTATTGGCACCGGTGACAAGACCTGCAATACTCCTTCACCTGCTGGGTGAAGTTGGGCCAGTTGAAATTCTGGGCCAACCGCTGCATAGTGCACACGATTCCCAGATGACCAGACAAGGAAATATAGTGTGCAATCTTGAGCAACTGCTCACGGTATCCCTGGGGAATGACAAGCTGCCTGCCTATCACCCCTCCCTCTGTCTTCACAGCCTGAGTATACATCAGTCCATTTTCCCAATAAACCTTATGTTTACCGTCATCTCCTTGTGCTTCATCAGAGTCTGCCCAAACCCTCAGCTTCTCTTGACTAGGGTCACTTTTCTGAGCAGCTGCAAACTCCTTACAAATTCTGAAGGCATGGGACAGGTCCCCTTCAGTCTCTAAACTAGGGTCCCTAGCACTAGCATCAGAGCACTCAGGATCACTGTCATCCCTAACCCTCTGACAATGGGTCACTCCTCCTTCTTCAGAGTAACCCTACATAGCTGTTTGGTTAACTGCTCCTGGGGACATTTCTACCCCCTTTTCATTAGTCTCCCTATGAGGAGACACAGCCTAGGGAGCCAGCCTCCCAGTGGTGTCCAAAATGGCTTCTGTTTGGGTCCAGGGAACTATAATTTTCCCTTGCCACTTGGCTATAGGTAACTGCACACACTATCCCCTGTTTGAGATTGTTGCCAATGTTGATGTCAACTGCTAAAGTTTTGACTACAGCTACCTGTTGCACAGTTTCCCCTGTTTCACCCCAGTCTAGGAGACCTCTAGTGAGTGGCAATGTGTTCTCCTTACCAGTGAACCCTTGTACAGTTACAAATTCATTGGGTATAAGCTGACCAGGCTCTACCAGATCCCCTTTTACCAATGTCAGGGATACCCTTGTGTCCCTTAACCCTTGTGTCTGTACACCATTCACCATGACTGGGTGCATGTGTTCCTTCATGTTCACAGGCATGCTTCCAGGGACACACAAACAACCCATTTCTTTTCTAGCCCCATTCTGTGTATGGCTCATCCTTTTGGGACACTGTCTGGCAATATGACCAGTTTCTTTACAAACCCGTTTGTTTCTTTTCTCAGAAAAATATTTTCTTTGAAATCTGGGGCTAACTGGTTTCGATGGAGGGAGGGAGGGTTTTAGCTGCCCCGAAGGTGCGCTTTCCCTTTGTGTGCTGCCACACCCACCCCATTCACTCTCAGAGCAGGTCCACTCTTGGCATAGCGGTCCCAGAGTTAAGCAGCCTCTTGCACTGTTTTGGTATCTCAGCCCTCCAGTCAGGTTTTCAGCTCTGCAGGGCATGCCCAAAAAAACTGTTCCAAAAAACAGCATTTTAAATTTTATCTACAGAGTTTGCTTCAATTCCCTCCCACCAATGTTTTAAACATTGACATTGTTTCATGGCTAGCTCCTCGTAGATCATGTTAGGGCTTCTCCTGAGCTTATGGAATTTAGCTCTGTATGCTTCTGCAGTTAAATCAAACTTTTTTAAAAGTGCAGCTTTAAGTTTGCTGTACTCATTACTGTCCTCATTGTCCATTTGACCCAATACATTCTGAGCTTTCCTGGTAAGTAGCGGGGATAGCGAGAAGCTCCAGGACGCTCTAGGAATTTTAGTCTGAATACAAACTTTTTAAAAGGAGTCTAAAAAGGCATCCATATCCTCCCCTTCTTTAAATTCAGCTATCAATTTGGAATTTAGTTTGTAACCCATTCCTGTAGTTCCAGTTAAACCCAAGCCACTTACCTGCTCTGGTGCTGGTGGTTGGAGTCGTAACTTCTCCTGTTCATGTCACCTTTGGTGCTCACACTCCTCACGGTCCATCTTTCACTGTTCTTGCTTCTCTTCTCTCTGGAACTCCAGCTTCATTCTGCACAACTCAGTCTACAGCTTGATTGCTTCTGGCTCCAGAATGCTGGTGACCTTCCCCTGCTGCTGTGGCCCTTCACTGGCACTGGCCCTGCTGTCATCCTCACTGGATCTGGACACTGCACTGGCCACAGGCCCCTCCATGCTCACGGTTTGGTCCCTTACAGTCACAGTCAGTGACTCAATGCTCTGGGCATCTGCTGCCATCAGGGCATCCATGAGATTCTGCTTGGTGGCTCTCCCCTCATGCAGGACTCCTCTGTCCTTGCACAACTGCCTCAAGTAGTCTACAGTGTGCCCGGTGTAGTTGGATGCCATCTTATTCCCTAACTATGGCTACTCTAACTTGCACTTGAGAAAAAAAAAATAAAACAGGTAGGAACTTGACTTTAAGCAAATTTATATAGTTCTGTTTCCTTTTTTAAAATATAAATCACTGCCTTATTTTGCAAGTGAGCTGTACAGTATTAAGCTGACACACTGAACAGTTAAAGCTTGTGTTACAAAATTTATCCCACTGTTGCCACCAAATCTGTGACAAACACACTCAGCAGGTCAGGCCTTCTACTCCCACAGTGCCAACCTTCGAGTGCAAGAGTGTAAACAGGTAACAGACAGGGTAACCCTCCTGTCTGCTTTTGAGTCTGAATCACCTTTAGTCTCAAGTTATAGGGGGATTCAAACTGTGAACCTTATGCTAGCGTACCCAAATATACAGGCTCAGATACGTACCCTCTTTGGGGATTGTGGTACAATCTTTCACCAGGGCCACTCAGCCAGGTTTCCAAAATGAACCCTTAAAACTCTATAAAAGACCTTAGGTATATTCTTACCTTTTTACTCAAGCTCAGTAACACCATCAAGCTTTTCAGAACAGCTGTCAAACTTAACCACGTATACATCATGTGCAAAAAAAAAAACTTGGAGACATACCCAGGCAGTATCTTTCAAGTAAAAGATTTACTAAAATGGATAAAAATATGTAAAATGTAAACACAGAACACTATATTAAAGCTCATACAGTCACTTAAAATAACAAGGGCAAAATACAAAACAAAGACTCCTACCACAATACAGTTAGACTTTTTCTATCTAATGTATTACCTCTATAAGTGCCTTTAAAGTTAGTTCAAGGAGCTGTGTCTTTCACAGTCCCAAGATGAAATATATCCCAACAGCTCAGACACAGTATAGTTTAAACTGTCTCTCTCCACACCCCTTCTATGAGTCATCTAACTGCTCCTTTTTTGGAAAATATATTAAAACAATACAAACATTATGTCCTATCAGAAAGTATTTTAAATAAGGTGACATCAGCAAAAACTCATTTCCCAAATTATAAGTCTGTGGTTTCCCAGTTCCTTCTCCCCAGGCATTTCAAAGGGGTTTTATAGCTTTTTAACACCAGTTGATATTAAATGGTCTTCCTCTTAAGACATCATAAAAGTTTATTATCTCCATCCTCTAGCAGACTCATAAAGTCCCATTTCATTTCCACTTCAAAGAAGCAACAGGTCATAAAAAAAGGCCATAAAATGCAATGTCTCAAGGAAGTTAATTACATTATAGAGATCTCTTGGTTTAATATATATCCTGTCATTTCACTGAAACCTGGGGGGTGGGGAGCATCCATGGAAGCACTAAGACAATCACACACTATATTTTTATATTACAAATATCATCCAATAATCATAACCAGCTGGCCAAGCATCACAATCACTAGTCCTGATTTTCCCAGATATTCTGAAATGTACTGTTCAATGCTGTACCTGGAAGCTTTCAGCACTTGCGTGAATGTTCTGTATTATAGTGATGTGGGGGTGGGGTCATGGCAACTTTATTGAAACTGGAGGAAAGAGAGGGAGGGAGGGAGGGAGAGAAAAATAAATGTTGAACAGGTCTTGAAGATGGATGGCACTATGCCACCCAATGCTGGACAAGGGACACTGCAGTACAGCCATTTTTGTCCTCCTGTAAGACATGACAACAAAAATGAGTATGTAAGAAATATAGAATTATGTATGGTAATAATGATCAACTACTGAACTCATGTCATAAACACTTGAAGAAAGCATTTTCAAACACTTTGGGGGGGGCTGTGGAATCTAAATCACCCCCATTTAAAGCTGTTAACATGAATGACAGGCAGGTAGCTAGTAATAATCAGAAAGCAAAAAGACAAGAAAGTTAACTTACTGCAGAACATTCCAGTTACTCTTGTAACTGTAAGAGTATGAGCAGATCAGGTGGGCCATGTTGTCCTTATCTGCTGTCAAATTCTAAGTTTCTATGTTCTATGCACTAGTCCTGTCACAAAAGAAGGGGTCCTACAAGAGCTTGATAAGCTCAGGGTGGAAAAGGCAATGGGACTTGATGGCATAAATCCCAGGGTACTAAAGGAGCTATGGGTGGAACTAGCAGAGCCATTATCAGAACTGTTTAGTGAGTCTCTGAGCACAGGAGAGGTCCCAGAAGACTGGAGAAGGGATCATGTGATCCAGCTCCACAAGAGTGGTAGCAGGGAGGAGGCAGGGAACTACAGACCAGTCAGTCTTACCTCAGTAGTGGGCAAGATTATGGAGACATTCCTTAAGGAAAGGATAGTGCAACACCTGGAATCCATAGGAGGACAGGATCCAAGACTGCATGGGTTTACAAAAGGAAGGTCCTGTCAAACTAATCTCATAGATTTCTTTGACTGGGTAACCAGAATGGTGGACCGAGGGGGAGCAGTTGATGTTGCCTACCTTGACTTCAGCAAAGTTTTTGATACTGTTCCACACTGAAGATTGATCAATAAGCTGGGTAGGCTTAGGGTGGGTCAGATGTTGGCCAACTGGGTGGCAAACTGGTGGACGATCAGAAAACAGAGAGTGGTGGTAAATGGTATACAGTCAGAAGAGATGCAAGTCACAAGTGGGGTACCTCAGGTATCAGTCCTGGGGCCAGTCCTCTTCAATATCTTCATCAGTGACATTGCAGATGGACTGGAGGGTAAGGTTTGTCTGTTTGCTGATCACACCAAGATCTGCAACAGAGTAGATGATCCAGATGTTGTGGGCCGAATAAGAAGAGATCTGGATAAGCTAGCAGAATTGTTGGAAGAGTGGCAGCTGGGGTTTAGCACAGAGAAGTGCAAGATCATGCACATAGGGAAGAGAAACCCTGAAGCCACCTATAGGCTGGGAGGGGACTTGCTGCCAGTCACAAGGGAAGAAAGAGACTTCGGCGTCATCATCACTGATGACCTGAAATCATCCAAGCAGATCTGTAAAGCAGTAGGTAAGGCTAGAGGGGTGTTGAGGTGTATTAGTAGGGGTATCAGAAGTTGGAAGAGGGAGGTAATAATCCCTCTTTACAAGACACTGGTTAGGCCCCATCTGGAATACTGCATGCAGTACTGGAGGCCACAACTTCACAAGGACATTAACCAAATTGAGGCAGTCCAGAGAAGGGCAACCAAAATGGTGCTGGGACTGCATCAGAAAACATATGAGGACAGATTAACTGAACTCAGTATGTATACCCTAGTGCAAAGGAGGGAAAGAGGTGATATGATTGAAACATTCAAACACCTTAAGGGCATTAACAAGGTGAAAGAGTCTAACATGTTCCAATATAAGAAAAATAGCTGGACAAGAGGACACAGCATGACATTAGAGGGAGGCCAATTAAGGGGTAATGTGAAGAAGTTCTTTTTCACAGAAAGGGTGGTGAATGCATGGAACAGCCTACCTCAGGAAGTGGAGGATATGAATACAGTGCAGGGCTTCAAACAGGCATGGGATAGGCATAAGGGAGCAATACAGATGAGTATGAATAGATAGGCCATTGACAGAGCAAAGGCCTATGGCACATTCATAAGGTAGAAAAAGATATGGACAGACTGGATGGGCCTTGTGGTCCTTAACTGCCATCAACTTCTATGTTTCTATGTTTCTATGTAAGAGGGTGGCTCGTGCACAAACAGTGGTACTCCATCTCAAGTTCTTTTTTTGTAATTGATATTTATTGAGTTTTTTGTTTGAGAACATTTACACAAACACATAACAAATCCACAAAGTTGTCAGTACAGTAGTATGATATCAACTAAAATATACAGTCATCTGATATATGTTGACATATTGCATAGTTCAAGCTACTGTGTATCAAACTGTTCCATCGTATACCATCAGGTATGCGTCAAAGGTTACAGAAAGTCCAGTATTTTCAGGGAATAACATTTGAATCAAGTTCTAACTCTTGAAATATCCAGTAGTGCCAAGTTTTTTAAAACATTGTTAAACTATTGTTTATTTTTTGGGTCAGTCTCTCCATTTTAGAAATATATGTAACCAATCCACCATAAATATACAGTAAATAATGTTAGAGCTAGCCATAGCCATGTTAGGGTTTTTTTTTTTTGCTGCTGTAACCAATATCGATAAAAGCTGAAAAGACCTTTCTCGTATGCTGCTTTCAAGCAGGGAATAATTAGTAATACCAAGGAGGCTGTTGTCAGCTTTGGAATATCTTACATGCTGCCTATGTCCTATTGCGCGGCTTGTCAGTTACTTGAAGGAGTGGGCACTTCCAGAACACATGGGTGTCATCAGTCAGGTCTGTGCCACATGCATGCCAACACTGGCATCTATCGGGGACATAAAGTTGGCTTGAATATGTTCTAAAAAATGTAGCTTGGCACTTCCAAGAAAACTCTTGGAGGTATGGTGCTGAGGCAACATTTTACACTGGTAAAGTCAATTTGAGTTATGTCTCCTGTGTGTGCCCAGTACCCAGTTTCCTGTTCTATATGTGCAACATATTGTCTGTAGACTCAGTAGTAATCTCAAGTAAACCTTTTTACAAGATACTTATCATATGCTGCAAGACTTCTCCCTTCTGAGTCCCTATGATGATCCTACAAAAATGAAATTTTTTGTCGATATATAAGAAAGCCCTGCAAAAAAGATTCCTTTTCTGGTAAACAGGCTGTTGTAAAGACCTAAACTCAAAATATTTGAATGAAGCTGGAGGTATTGTGTCAGGTTCCTTCTTGTCTAGTCATGTCATGACACTACTGTCAAGATGTCCTCAGTGATGACTAGTCAAAACAAGCTCCAGCCAGAGCTGATAGGGCTGTGAAGAGCTACGAAATTTCCTAAGTTATTTTCTTGTTGGTGTCATACAGTGCTGGTCAGTCACAATCATCAAAAACTGCCACGCTGCTAAATCAGTCCTCTTGAATTTATTTAGTCAGAGTAAATGCTGTGTGTGTGTGTGTGTGTGTGTGTGAGTGTGTGTGTGAGAGAGAGAGAGAGAGAGAGACAGACTGCTCCCAGATTAAGTTTGCCCTTTTCCTGTAACTGCAGGGCAATTTTCCTATGTTTTCCTGTAGATTACATTATTTCCAATAGAAGCCAAATTCCTCTGTTTTCCCATATAACTAATGCAAGTCTATGGGAAGAATGGCCCTGTAGATTTCTCCAAATCCCTGTAAACAGAGATCCTTACCATTTTGATAAAATACCTGACATTCCCTACAAGCTTTGTTAAAGGAGAACTGCACTGAACCTGTGAATAATGTTTCCTGTAGAAGCTTTTTTCATATAGTGGGTCCCTTTCTTTTCCTGCCCCACTTTTGCTGGCCTTTTAGTTAACCCATTGAATATTTATGGGTTACATATTGCTGCAAATTGCCATCTAAGAATTGTATGATGTTGTTTATGTCCCCATGAACCTAAGAATTCTAAATTATCACACAGACGCATTGTACCAACAATGTAAGTTCTTGACAAGATCATACTGTTCTAAAATGGTCAATGCCAGCAGTGTGTGAATCAGAAACACTCACTGAATTTACCAAAAGACCAGTTCAGATTAAGCAGTAACAAAATGAGAACTGGTATTTTAAAAAATAGCATCTACTTCTACAAAAATGCATGTTTGCTGATTCAAGGTAGTTCTCTTTTGAGATATTAACAGCTCAGTCTAAATTGTTCACTATTTATGGGGCTGGCAGTATAGCCTAGAGGTTAGAGTAATGAGCTATAAATGAGCTTTGTACATCCAGCATTCACACATGGGTTTGATTCCCACAACCTCCATTTCCATACTGTGTGGCTCTGATTAAGTCACTTAATCTCCCCAGTGTTCCTGGGTTGTTCCTAGAGACGAGCATCTATGCCTAGTTGGCTTTACCTGGTTGCCAAAGGAAAAAAATATATATATATTTATTAAATTACATTTATAAACTGTAAACAAACAAACTCCAATACACAGATTTCAGATCCATGCAATAGCCAACCTCCCTACCACTAATGGTCCATCTAACTACTCTATCCCTCTCTGTAAATCTGTTATTTCTTTTCCCTTTTACTTTACTTTTGCAACTCTTGTCTGGAGGATGGAAACATAACAGTTTTACACTGACCTTCCGCTGCGTGGGAGGGAATGCTCACTCAGTTGAACTGAGTCTCAGACCGTAAATTCTAGATAAGAGATCATCAGTCTGCATCGCATGGCCCATCCCAAAGCAGGATTGTACACACACACACTTACACTTAAAAGCACTTTCCACTTGACACTTCCGACTCCAGGAACAGCAAACAAGCACAAACACCTCTTTTGTTCTATGTGTGCCTGGGCAGCTGGACTTAATTAACTCTGTCATGCTAGTTTATGCTTACATTTTTGTTTGTTTAAAGGGCAAGATCCTTCAGGCCAAAAAACGTGATGGGGCTACAGCCCCCCCCCCCCACTTGCCCTGCAGTTCGTATGTGTGTCCATAGGAATGACATAGCTCAAAAACTGCAGGTCTGTGATCTGACACTGTAGAGACTCAGTGTTTTGCAGACATCATATAATGAGTTAACCCCTAGGTTGCTGAAAGAAATAGAATACATCTATTAGACTGAGCTGGACAGATGATAGAAACAGCAGTTTAAAAAGTTTTTTTTTGGTTAATATCCTGAGAAGTCTTGAGTTCAATACAGTAGCATCCCCCTCCCTTCAGATGCCTTTAACATAGAGCAGCAAATAGCAAAAATCAGAGGGGAAGTGCACTGCTTTGCAGCTATGGAGGAATACATCCAAATGTCTAAAAAGGTAGTTGCGGGAAAAGCCATTTTAGAGCTATAGTTTGATCAATGACAGAAGGGCTGTAGGCTCTGCCCATAGCCCTAATGATAGGAAACGCATAGTAATTTGTCAATTAGCAGTGGCTACTCTGTTTATGCTTGCCTGTTCTTGTCCCATTGTACTGATTGACATGACTAACTGAGAAGTGCTGGTAGTATAGCCTAGAGGTTAGTGCAATGAGCTGTAAAAGAGTGTGGTACATCCAGCAGCCCCATGTTTGAGTCCCACAACCCTATTTGCATACTGTTTGACCCTGACCTATCACATATCCGGTGCTACTGGGTCACCCTGTAAGTGAGCACTGTGCCCAGTGGGGCTTATCTTGTTACCACAGCATGAAAAATGGGACTTGACACCCAGCCCTACTGTACAGTACTTCTACAATTCTGACAGAATAGCAACCAGAGACAATAAGCATTTGAGAGTGGTGGCAGCACAGTCATTACAGGTTCCACCTATATTGGGTGCCAGTAGCAGTGCACCCAGTCATTAGAGCACCACGTCCCGATGTCACTGTCCCCTCTTTTTGCAGGGGGCTGTACCGCTGCACCCCTCATAACCCCCCCTTCTAAATATTCTAACTCCGGGGGGCAGACCTCGGGTTGGGGGTGTAGAATCTAACAATGTGTCACCCTAATGATGGGTACACTGCTGCAACGATGGCCAGAAGGAGTCATTACACACACCCTCACAAGTAATTATAAGCAAAACTTTAAATCACAGGAACTGTACTGTATATACAAACTGTGTGTGAAGGGAACTGTGCTAACAGCAAAACAGTACTGTAAAGTAAACAATGATTCAGGGACACATGGACTGACCTGATGACTGCTGATGTCTAACACCCAACCCAGACTGTCTTCATACTTTCTCCCATGAAGAGTGAAGTATGGGGGCATCCCCAAGGAAAAGAGGGGCAAAATGTGCATATTTTACCAGACATGCAGGCATTTTGCCTGAGGTTGCCTGGAGAACACCATTCTGATCCTACAAGAAATGACACCTGGTCAGTGAAAGTGACAGGCCAACGCAATGTACAGTATGTCACAGCATGAATATTGTGTGAGTGACAATGCATGGAACTCTTCTTACCCTTTCAGAAGAAACCCTCCAGTTGGGGGTGAGTTGTCAGTGAATACCCACTGCCAGTCAGGGCTAAAGTAGGCCATGATGCGGTTCCGGGGTAGTGGGACTCCTTGAACTGCCACCATCTTACAACCCAGTTATGAATCCAAATCTGTAACAGCAGGTGCAGTTACACATGTTATGGGAAGTCAGAATTTGTATATTGTTTCCTAGCAACTAAGAGTGCAGCCAGAAATCTCAGTTGTGAACACTTATTGTACAATCCAGTAATTAATTTACCATACTCTATATTTAAATACTGTACAACCATGATCATACATGCACAAATGTACAGGCATTTATAAAAATGTACTATACTGAGTGCCAAATTACTCCAGCAGTCCAGGAGGGCAGTGAAGGTGAAGGTCATGGGTTGAAATCAAAATGGGCAAAACAAAAATGGGACACACAAAAAATAAAGGGCCACAGTACAGCAGCAGCTACAGTAATTCAAAAAGTAAAGTACAGTATTACATAATTACTGTAGGACCACAGATGTTTTGTCTCATGTTATCCAACATTAAAGGTAAAAGATCCCTCTCAGCCAATCAGAACACAGAGTTACTACTCCATTGTTTTGCAATTACTGTATAGCAGACTTAATAATGAGACTGTATGCTGTATGCTGATTCACATGTTCTGCTTGATGAAGAAAATCGCACTGCAGCTTGTCTGGAAAAAACTGCCGAACCATTTCTATTTTTACAGATGTGCTGTAGTGCAGATAATTTTGCACCTTATTTTAAATTTTTTTCCAGTTAGTATTATAGATATAATGGTACAATGATTGGGGATTTACCATATAGAGCAACTCTATGAAATGGCACTTGATGCGTGGTAAATGCACTTTGCCAACAAAAAATGCCAGTGAATGGCAAGGGACATCTACTGGTAAAGACTGGAATAGAAATTAACCATCAGCATCAAACAGGCATCTGACACGAAAACCATCACAAGCTGATGTGACATTCAAGAATTTCCTGTGATTTGGTGCATGGCTGAATCCAACATAATGCTGGTCTTGACTGTAGAGGAGCATACCAATTTTAAATCTGAAGCTTAAAGGATGGCTGTGTTATTATCAGCTCAAAATATTGGCAAAATATCACAAAATGTTACAAATAAATATTTTGCCTGATTTTGACCTCCTGTATATTCAAACCTATAGATCCAGACACCATGACATTTTGCATACAGTATAATCATTATTATACAATGGCAAGAAAGTTTCTTGCAATCTGATTGGTCAGTGCCCACCTTCACCATAGATGTTATCCCAGCATGAAAAAAAATCTTGCTCTCTGATTAGTCAGTGCCCACCTTCACCAGTGATGTCATGTAATCCCAGCATAACATCACGTTCTGAAGGTCTGGCACATCTAGGACTACATCTAAAACAAATAAAATCCCTCCCTCCCTCCCAAATGCAGGCTCATTCTCCCATCCCTCAGCTGTCCCAGACATTCATAGCACCTGTACTTTTAGTGCACTTCACTCACTAATTGGTGCTCTTCACCAAAACATCCTAAATCCCAGTCATTTTTTTCTCCCGGTCTTTAAAGTGAAGCCATTTGCCTTCACAGTTTGAAGAGTCTGCTTTTCAGAAGAAGAGGATGTGCCACTTACCAGTCTCGAGCTTTCCCAATCGGCTTCACTCCCTGACAGCGAGTCTTCGGTTTTGTTGCTTTCCCCCGCAGCCATAACGGGGAAAAAAACACACAGCCATACTACTTCTCAAAGCTGCGGAAGGGTTCTCAATTCCTACCAAGTTGCTTGCTGTACCAGGTGGGGAGAGATCGTGATTGGGAACAGCAGTGGTGGTGGTGGGGGGGACACTACTCACTTGCTTTCAGTCTTACTGGTACATACACATTTGCTTTTAATTTTCACAGTACAAGAATTTTTAAATCCTGATATATATTGGCAGAGGGATGGACAGTCACAGAACCATGGGGGAAGATGTGAAGCAGCCAGGATTAGGAGGCAGATAACAGAACACACACACACACACACCTTCACGAACTGGAAAAACAGACATCTCCACCTACTGGAGAATCAGAATAGGAACTTTTTTTTATTTAAGTATGCTTCCACACCCAAAAATCAAGACAAAAACTATGTTAAAAATGTATTTTTTTTATTTTGTTTAAAAATGAGCCATTGTATAATAACAACAATGCAGTCCAGTGTGTGTGTGTGTGTTGTGCTAGGATAACATCACTACTCAGGTGCTGAATGCACTCCACCTGTGACCTTGTGCTTCAACCACCCAAGGTGTGCAGTTATCCCAGCATGACACACACCCTGTTATGCATTATTGCTTCAGCCTATGAGTGAGTATATCAATTTACAGCTGTTTAAATTAAACAATGGTTGACTTATAATGAGCTAAAAATACTGCACAATTTCACAAAATTCAGTACCTTTTCACAAACATTTCATGGACGTGGACTTTGCTTACTTTGCCTAGCCCTATGACTAAAATAGAACACCAGGAAGATTCATTTTGTTCTTGGAGAAGCAAGCAGCTGCAATCATTCTCTTCAGAGAGGACATAACTAGTAGTTGTTACAGACAATGTTTAGCATCTTTCAACTTCAATAAAGGTAGCATATTACTCCAAAAGGATGAACAGTAAAGCCCTCCAGGATGAAGCGCAGTGCTGCAGAATTCTGCAGTAGAGTTACTGCAGTAAACAATACAATTTCAATGGGAGTTAATCCCTTTTGTTATTCAGTAAACTTGTGACAATGCGCTTCATCATCCTGGAGGGTTTATCTGTACCAAGATTGTATAGTATGATTTGGTACGTGCATGGATGCACAGTGTGTTTCTTCAAAATTGATTGCCTCTGGAAGATGTTCTCTGGCCTTGGTTAAGTTGCTGGGCATACATTGGGGTTTATGAAAGTCTCTGTACCCTTATATTGTACAGATCCATTCCTTCTAATCAGTTATAGTATTAGGTCATGGTCAGTCTTAAAAGACAGTCTTAAATGGCATGTAGATGTATGGAAATGTCTTGACCTCTACCAAGACCACTTGCCCTCTGAATACCCTATACACAACGACTAGACTGGTCTACTCTGCCATATGAAGCATTTCCACCTTTCTCTTCTATCTCATAAGGTTTCTACAGGCTTTTACCAGATGAGGCACATTTTCTAATGTAAACCATTTCTTCTGTCAGAAAGCAACACATCACTTCAACTACAGACAGGACTTCCCTATCACATACACCAATAGATCTCTTTATTCCATTTTCTACATTGTCTGGCTTTTACTGAACCAAAAAAGAATCCTACTTTAGGGAAGTAGATAGGGCCCTCACAGTATCTCCCATATTTTCCACTCTGCCATGGTGTTTAAAGACAATGTCTACTGTTGTTCAACTGACTCAGTTGATTCTTTATTTTTTTTCACAGAAGCCACAGCAATACTTTCAGTTTGTACACAGATTCTACTATATCTCTGACAATCTGCCTATAACTTTAATTAATCCACTCAAGATACTCAGTCACTCCTTTAACGGCAGTAAGTCAATTTTATACTTGTATTTTTTTGGGTGGATGGGAGATGTGGTGGTTCTAGCTGCCTCAATGGGTCTTGCTATTGGCTCACTGCACTCTGCCTGGGAAACCAATAGGAGCTGGGGTTGCAGGTTGATTTTTATTTGTAGAAAAGGTGTGCTGATTTTGTTTTTTGTTTTTGCACCATTAGTTGATCTTCTTCCCATACTTAAGGGTCATCAATGTGGTTCAGTTGGTAAAACATCTGTCTCTGCTCCAGAAGGTCAGGGGGTTTAAGTCTCACACTGGGATTGAGATCATACCATAAATGCGGGCACCTAAGGACAGTACTAAGGGAATGCTGTGCTTGAGGTGTACCATCCTTCAGATGAGATGTTAAGGCAAGGTCCTAACTTCCTTTCCTGGTGGTTGTTCAGGTGCATGCCCGTGGCATTTCTTGAAAAGAGTAGAGGCATTTTCTGGTGTCCTGTCCAAATTTTCTCCTTTCAGTAAAATACCACCAACAGCTTAATCTGATTCAATGTCAGTCGATCTGTATCTGTACCCCCCCCCCCCCGGTGAGGATGCAAATACACAGTATTGTCTAGCCCTCCATTCCCAGTCAATTAAAAACTAGAATAAAAATAACAATTAAATAATGGACATAAATAACAACTGTGTTTTCAAAGCTGTTTAATACAGAATTAAGCTGAAATGAGGAGTTCAAATGAAACTGCTATGCTGCCTTTATCTTGGATCTCCCTCATTCTGGCTGTAAAAGAAAATAACTCAAGTCTCCAGGGCAGGCACCTTTCAACAGCGCTAAAGTATCACTTCAGATGTTATGGAAAAAAAATGCCATAATATAAACAATCTTTGTCTTCTGATATGCTGGGTAACAAATCCTTCAAATTATTTCATCGCTGTTTGCTTTACTTTTGATCAAAATCAAACTTTTCTCAATGAAACTCCTTCACCAAAATCATAAGTGTTAAAGTCAATACAATGGTTTCAGAATTTGCATTCATTGTAGTTTTAAACTGTAGGTTCCTTTGATCTCTTAGAAGTCTTGAAAATCATTAAACTCTCTTTCAGAAGGTTACTTAAGTTACTATACTTAGTTCTGGTGCGTTTACTGTCAGAGGAGCTGAAACAAGCCCTCAGAGATGCTTGTCTATAATAGTTAAGTATGTCCAGTCCCTTTGGTACCTATTACTGAAGGGTTATACTATAATTCATTAATCAAACTGAAATAATAACACACAGCTGTACTGACTAGCTTGATAACTATAGTACAGAGGATGAACCTAAACCTCTAATCCTATATTTCTAGCGCCAGTGCTCCTAGGGCAAGACTGTGTGACAACTATCAGCACAAACTATGAGAAATGAATCGGTGAGAAATCTCAACTGCTTGTGTTTCCATCTACTGTTCAGACAAATTATATACTCTACTTTGACTGGTTCACTTTTTTTGAGCTTTCCAGAATATGCTGTGATTAATCATGCACTGGCCGCTGGGAGAATAAATGCTGTCATTGTAATTAATGGTTTAACTCACTTCCAGAGTTTGCAGTATTAATTATTGAGATGGGGCTTTCACTTCTATTTGACTCAAAGCATATGCTGCATTTCTTTGTTTGAAAAAGAAGGATGAATAGTTTGAACCTTTTTTTTTCATGTCAGCTATATGCTGTGGTAAAGTCATATTAGGATCACTACCATCTTGGTCTGTTCAAAATTAAAATGGGTAAAAATTGCTCTAGGTCAATATATCTTTTGTAGGTGAGGAAATCATATCTGTCAAAACTAAATGTTAATTACCCTGTATAAATTCCTTTCCTTTCTTAGATGTGGGTAGACTTGCGAATTGAACTTACTGACATCTTCGCATTTCAAAGCCATATTGCTCTGAGCCTAGTATCATTGTCCACTGCATAGAGATTCACTGTTTATGACATAACTGGAAAATGAATCATGGACTGCTAAACTTAAAGAGCTGCTAATGCATGAAAGAAAACTTTAAAAACATGATGTTTAGGTACAGTTCAGCTTACATTCCATATATATTCTATAGATTTCTCCTCCTGATTATTTATTACTGAGAAATTTGCATGAATACATGATCTTTATACCTTAGTGTTCATCTGCCACTTTAGCTTACTCCCTACTTCAAGTCATAATGCTATGTTGTGATATCATGATTTGTTGCCATGGGAGTAACTGTGATATCACAAACAGTGCATTATGACCTCAGGTAGAGGAAAGCAACAGCAGCAATAGGTACAGAGGAACTCTTGAGGAGCAAAGATCCTTTTTTCATGTAAATTACAGCAGTAATAAATAATGGGGAGGAGGAATACAGAACTAATGTGAAATACAAGCTGAACTGTGTCTAAGTATGTTTTGTTAACATTATACTAAAGGCCTCAGCTGCACTTTAAGGCCCTGGTATTATGATCCAGTATGACTCCAGAAAGTGCAGAGTCCCATGTTCAACAACAACAACAAAAATATACCTTACCATATTATAAATATCAGAGCTCAGGGGTGCCAGAAGATAAAGGGCAGGGGTGCTTATGGTCAAAAGGGCACTTTTAGCATCACTAAGACAATTTGTCCTCAATTTAGTGTTAGACACACACACACACACACACACACACATATATATATATATATATATATATCAGTTGATAATTTTCTAAGAAAGTCACAAAAAGATATATTATTTGTGGATATGTAATAAAAATATTAGGAGTTTAAGTTGTTAAAAAATGCGTATCACATTAAATAATTAAATGAAGCACCTGGTCAATGGTATCTTCTCCCAACTTTGCAGGAGTCAGTCCTGACAAGTTTAGGAGACAGTAAGATAGCAGACATTTTTCTAACACACTGGAAACTTCTGTCAAGATCTCCCTATATTCAGAAGCCCCCTTATTTTGACCAACCTCAGCCTCCCCCTCACATGCATCTCACACTTTCACACCACCATTCAAAATACTCATAATTCATTAGGAGTTTGTCATTTACTGGGTCTAGCCCTGAACTTGTATCATGCTATACCTAGACTTTCCTTGATTTAGTGGTCCAAAGTCAGAAAATGTTGTGGATCTGCATCAGCTGCTACAGTATATGCAAATTACTTGTGACACATTAAACAAGTAGGAGAAAGGCAAAATATATGCATTATATATAAACACTTCACATGGGCTCTGGAGGCATGCATTCCCCTTACCTTCCTTTACTTCACATGGACTGCAGAGACACAAAGCACCCCAGAGTGGATCTGGAGACACCACCCCCAACCTTGCATTACTTCACACAGGTTCTAGAGACACACAGCACCCCCCCCCCACACCTTGTTTTACTTCACTTGGACTCTGGAGACACACAACAGCTCTTAGCCTTGTCTTACTTCACTTGGGCTGATGAGACACAACCCCCATTCACCCTTTCCATGTTGTATGCACACATACAGACAGCACCCCTTTCCTCCACCTTGCTTTACTTCACAGGGGCTCCAAGAAACAAAGATTTTAGCACCCCCAGTCTTGCCTTACTTCACATGGTCTCCAGAGACACAAAGCATCCCCCAACCTTGCATATGATCTCCAAACACACAAATCACTCCCTATTCCATAGCACTGCCTTACTACACATGGGCTCTAGAGATCCAAAGCACCCTCCTGCCTTGCCTTACTTCACATGGGTTCCTGAGACAAGCAACCCTACCCCCAGCCTTTCACATGGGCTCCAAAGACACAAAGTAACCCCCACCCTTACCACCATTTTACTTCACTTGAACTCCAAGTCCATTCTGGAGATGCCAAGACCCCCCCCCATGGAGTCTGCCATTACCATCAATTTCAATCTCCATAGAGCCCAGGAAATAGAAGCACAGACTGTATGAGGCTGAGATGATGCAAGATCAGGTGGTCATAGGAGCAATCAAACCCTTTCAGTGGGCTCTCAGCTTTCCATCTAGGTTGAGATGCTACTGCCAGAGGGTCTGGGATCCATTATGGGTCTGAAATCAGCCCTTCTTTGCACTTTGCCCTGTCCACCTGACACTGCCCACTTGCACTCCTCCTCGTGACTGACTCACTCTACTCTTTACCTACTTTTTTTAAACATAAAATATTACATACTATGACATGTATTGTACTACTGATTTTCTTGGGAAGAAAATAACAAGGTTCCTCCAGTAGGCCAGCCAGCAGTAATGCAACTCCAAGGCAGCACAGCGGTGTGCAGAATAGTCCTCTCCAAACTCCCATTCTGTCTTTGCACTCGTGCTTGCAGAACCATGCTGGTTCTCTATCTCTCATCAGTGGTCTCCAGCGGCTCACTCATGCAAAACAAAGGCAGCAGCACTGAGTTAACTTACCAATCAGAATAGCGCAGTTATTCCAAATCTCAGTATACTCACTGGAATAAGTTTAAATAAGGGGCTAATCAGAGTACTGGGTGTTACTTTTATTACCCCTCCCATTTTCTTTGATCTAAAAAAGACCAGACCACCAAGCTGTGCTTTTTTAAGTAGGTGACACCAGACATCAAAAAAGGCAAGCACAGCAGCATTTTAAGCAATACTGACAAAGATGCAGATCTGTCTGTCAACTTAAATAAAAGTGTCTTTGTCTTATAAGTCATGGCCCCTTCTTCTGCCCCGACAGTTGGCACAAACAATGAGTTGGAGGAAATGGCCACAGCTATGTATTTGTTAATATGAGCCAATTTGAACGGAATCATATTGCAACTCAGTAATAGGCATGACGTTCACAGCAAGGTAGTCGCAGTTACTAAATAACTAAATTGTTCCAAATGTATTGAATCTCCCTCCCCTTTTTGAGATGGCCTCTCTATTAGTTAACCACCTTGCAAGGCCTGTAGACTACCAAGGTGTGTGGGGTGGCTCTGAACAAGCCAGTCCCTACAGCACCCTCTCCCCGCAGAGGGCACTGCTGATTGGTGATCTGTGTCAGAAGGTTATCCATCGTCTATGGCTGACTCCTCTCTAGCCCCAGACCACCATGGCTTCATCTCTCCCTAGCCTAAGGGCCCACCTGAAAAGGAGTGATGACCCTGTTCATCCACCAAGTATGCTAGCGCATGACTACCATGCTGCAGTACTGTTACCATGACTGTGACAGTCTGCCTAACTGACTACTAAATACCTTTATAAAAAAAAAAGCACCAGAGAAGAACAAAAACTGGAAAACCCTGTGGTAAAAACAGGAAAAGTCCTTCCCAGCCCCTAAGCAATCCTCCCCTAATGGGATGGCAGGTTCCCTATCTCTGGTTCTGTGCACCTGCTTTTATGAGAGGAGGGACTGGGAGGGTATCTACTACAGGAAGAGGTGAAAAGAAGGCAGAGCCCTCCTGATGTAGCCACTTAAATAACCATGTCCCCTTCCACTGCAGATACTAGTCCTGCCTCCTGGGCACCCTGTCCACTGTCCATTCTATTACTTAACAAGCACATGAGGCCCATGGACCACTGAGACATGTTGGTGACTCTGTAAAGGCTAGTCTCAACAGCACCTTCCCCCTGTGGAGGATGCTGCCAACTGGTAACCTGCATCAGAGAGTTTTCCTTTGCCTATGGCTGGTGCCCATCTGGCCCCAGACTGCCTAACCTTACCTTTCGCAGCTTCAGGGCCCACATGAAAAGGAGCAACAACCTTTTTCTCTCCCCATATATGCTAGCACATGACTACCATGCTGCCGCACAATGAGTGCCCCAGTACCTTGGCACTTATCACCCAACAAGCACTTCATGCCAGGATTTCCTCCAAACCATGTTACAGGTCATCTAAAAACTTGTCACTACCTAGATCAGATAAGTGTACCACATTCTTAGCATATAACTGCAGGATTTTTGCAAAGATCCCATTGTGCTGCAGCACCCCCCTCTGAAGGACTCCATTACATGCCTCATCACATGTTGGCCAGCCCATCTGTCCTCTCTATGGAGCTGGAGTTCCAGGCATGGTCCCACTTCCACCTCTGGATTATGTGAGACCACACTATCCGTGAGGCCACCCCTGTGCACTATTCCTAAACATTGCTGCATCTTGTTCTACAACTTCACATATTTCACAAAGCTCAAATAATTTCTGCCCAAGTAGTCAACGAGCACATCCACTGGACTACGGAGATGAGCCTCAGCAGTGGTCTAGGGCAGCAGCTCCCCCCCCATCTCACCCCCCCATGGCCCATCCATTGTATACATGTTCTCCAGGGATGCATCGGGAGACTGGCTCTGCCCTGGAGCTGCCTTGCCATTTCAGCCTCCCAGTGTATGTGAAAATGGCCATAAATCCACACATTCAGTGGCTGGGGTCTTGACCTGAAAATAAACAAGATAACACATTTAAAGCAACTGTAGGAGAACATATTTTTCAAACCCTTGCGACTCCCACCTCCCCAGTGTCTGTATCTGAGTCCATCCACCCTTCCACCCTGGCATGCAACTCTGCCCCATCCTAAACAAGTGAGTATTATAGTCCTGGTCCACCATCCCCACTCCCTCAGCATCTTGGCCAGCAGCCACCGGAACTGAAACGAGGTGAGCTGAGATCCATTCTCATGACACAAAAAGGCTTGGCCCCATGTTTCACTTGCTGGCTATATGTTGACGCCCATCCCTTTATATCCTTCTGCAAGCAGGGAGGCTTCTAGAGGCTACACCAACAACCCCTGGCTCATCTGTCTGTCTTGCTTCTCCTTAGGCAAATGAATATCCTCACTGTGGTCACCGCCATGTTGTTTCCCCGAGCCACCTGCAAAGTCCTCACTTTGTTCAGCTGTGTGATCTTCAACACCCTGAAAGTTCTGCAAAATGGCACAAGATAAGCCTTTTGAAACAGGAGGGCCTCCAAGGCTGATAAGCAAGCCCTGGGTAGTAATAGCATAATCGTGGCCAGCAACACTGGACTGTTAGCGGGCTGTGTATCTCCTGCTTTGTGATCCTCATGCACCCCTCAAACATTTTGTGTATTTTAAAAGCGCAGGTTGTGTCCTTCAACCCATAGCTTTTTTGATCCATTCTGTGATGGCTAGGTGCCACCCACCATCCCCAGCTTAATGCCCTGGCTCTTCATAATGGAGGAGATATGAACGCAACTGATCCTCTATCACCAGCCATGCCATCTTCTACCCCAACTGTTCCCTTACTCTGAGAAAGTTGCCCTCATGCTAGGAAGCACTGAAGCAACTCCCACTCTTCTGGATCACCAAATCCCAGGTATAGGGTGGAATTTCCCTGGGGCATGTCTCTGTTTCTAGCACCAGATGCCAAAACCTCTCCCACTGCAAATAAGAAAGAGCATCAGCCACTTCATTATTCCAGCCTGGTATGTGCATTGCCCTAAATTGCATATTCAGTATCAAGCATCTGAGTATAAATATCCTATTGAGGTTTCCCATGGGGCCCTTACATTCCAGTTGCCCATTTGTACACCACCACTGTATGTTCCATTCTGAACAACACCCACTTGTTACACAATTGTTCCCCCCAGACGATTAATGCCACCACTATGGGGAAAGATTTTGAGGAATGTGACTTGGCACAGCAAGTCTGCCTCTGCCCACTCCTGGGACCAAGGGACTGTTTTTTTCCATCAGAAGGCAGAACTCTGTAGCTACCATGTCAATCTTGATCCCTAATAGAGCTAGGTAAGTCCCTGGTCCCTCTGTTTTATTGTGGGCTATTTGCACCCCCCAAGTCCTCACACACTGAGTGAAATGTCACATCAACTGCCTGCAAAGGTCCAGCCCTGCCTTGTCCACAAATCAAAAATCATCCAAATAGTGGATCAGCTCTGTTCTCCCTGCCTTCTATATGGTTGGCCAGTACAAAAATGTGCAAAGTTGTTAAAACACCACACAGGCCACCATGCAGCCCATTGGCATGCAGGTATCAACATATTATTTGCCTTCAAACCACATCCCCAGTAAGTCCCTGTCCTCCAGGTATACAGATAACTATCAAAATGCTGATGTGATGTCAGACTCGCCCAGTAAAGTCATCTTTCCACACCCCTGTATCAGATTCACCAGAGTGTCAAATAACGCATATAACACAACTGTGTCTTCAGGATCAGTATAGTGATTGACTGCATCCCCCTCTGAATAAGACAGATGGGTGATCAAATGGAACTCCCCACAGAGCTTTCTTTGGCACCAAACCTATCAGTGAAACCCAGAGGTGAGAGCAGAAGGACAGATCAAAGGGGACACTGACCCTGCCTAGAGCTACCTGTTCCTAAGTTTTTTCCTCACCACATCCAGATTGTTCCTTGCAGATTTTAGGTTCTCAGCCACACAAACCTTGTGAATACTGTGGTATGGGATTCTGAAGCCTTGTGTAAACCCAACTGCCAGGGACTGGGCAGCCTGCCTACCTGAGTAGTTGCACAGCCACTTTTCAATGCATTCCACCTTTATTGAGGTTGGCAGGTTTGCTCTATACTTTCTGAAAGGGTCGAATGTTCATTCCTTTCATGAACGAAAGGATGATTCTTCCCACAGGTAAAACAGTTAGTAGTAGAAGTAACATTTTTATTCAACTAAAAAATTACAATGAATAGGTACACTTGACTGAGACAAGCTCATTTCCAGTGAGGCCCTAGATTGTATACAATAATAAATTAAACACACTATTGTTACAGAGTAAAAAATAATCATCAAATATACTGTACTGCAGATATATTGAAATAACATGCAACCTATTGAAAATGTGTTTATACCTAAGACATATAATATTATAAAATGGTAGACATTATCACACCATCTATTTCAGGCATCCAGGTTGTAAGTTACAAAGAGGTGATTTTATTGATACTTACTGGATCAAGGCACTCCATCTCTAATATTCCTAAAAGCCTCTTTTTGAAACCAGGATCTAATTTCCCCGTAAGTGTACACCAGTTATTTGTGATCTATAGCTAAATGATAAAGTGTTCCATGTCTGGGGTCCCTTAAAGAAGAAATGATTTTGACCAGATTCTGCCCTCATTCTGGGTTGCATATATTCAATACTGTTTACTGAGCTAAGTCCTGTTTTAATTTCTCTAATATGTAATTCATCCATTATATAATCAGGAGCCTCCCCCTTGTTACACTTTACCATAAAGTTTAGTACATGTGCTAACCTCCTATCTTTTGGATAAATCCACCCCAGAAATTCATGAAGTTGTTGTCTACGGGCCATTACTGGGGCACCCAGAATACATCTGGCCAGTTTATTTAACATTACATCTATCCTAGCTAAAACTGTATTTGCTGCTCCCATATAAACTATATCCCCATAATCCAGTGGAGGGGGTACTAATGTTGTGACCACGTGTTTTCTAATATTCTCAGTCATGCATCCTTTTTTTTATATAAAGCCCCCAAACATTTTCCCACCTTTTTTAATATGTAACCCACATGTGTAGTCCATTTCAAAGCATTATCCAAAAACAAGCCTAAATACTTATAGTTCTGTGTTTGCTGGAGGGTGACATTATCAATGGTTTTGATTCTTAGGGAAACTTCCGAGAGCCCAGCCCTCTTTTCCCTTGAAAATAATACAGCCTGTGTCTTTTGAGGACTTAAAACAAGTTTAGATTCCAAAAGAAAAGTCTGAAGCTCTATAAACACATCCTGTAATATTATTTCAATTGCCTGAACTGATGTACCTTCAGAGTAGATTATAGAATCATCTGTATATAAATGCCAGCTTACCCCCTGATGTGATGAGTTAAAACTATTCATGTATAACTTAGAAAGAATAGGCCCAAAAATGGATCCTTGGGGTACTCCTGAAGTAATAGTTCTAAATTCTGAAGCATAATCATTTATGACTACCTGTTGCTTTCTATCAAACAAGTATGCATTAAATAAATGTACTACCCACTTAGATAACCCTAGGGTCTTTAGTCTTGACAGGAGGATGTCGTGGTCCAAGGTGTCAAAAGCCTTTGACAAATCAGCAAAGATTATCCCCATTGACATCCTCCAGTCCAGAGCCTTGACAGTGTCTCCTGTTACCTTTATTAAGGCTGACATGGTACCATGTTGAGGTCTAAACCCAGATTGATGCTTGGTTAAGATCTTACCTACTTCAAGAAATTCCTGCAGCTGTTTTGCTATTATTCTTTCAAATATTTTGGCAATAACTGGCAAGTTATGCCTGTATTTACAGGCCTCCACCTTGCACACTCTATGATTGTAGTGGTAGCACTGATCCCCTTTCCCTGTCCCTGCTCCTGTAGTCCCTGGTACTGTTCCATTGTTCCCTCCTGTATCTCAATGTTTTGACTGCAGAATGCACTGGACTGCAAACCCACTGTTCAAGTATTGCACTCCCCTGCCTCTATAACCCAGAACAAAGGTAAATCCAGAGCCTCTAAAATTCTGTCAGCGTCATGCTGCTTCCTTCTGCTGAACTCATCATACTCTAACCATAACCATCCCCCTTTTGATGTGCGCATCGCAATTATGCAATTGTAGTAGGTCCACAGGCCCTGAGCCTTCTGGGGACACAGCTCCGTCATTATTCCGGCAAAAATTGTGAAACCTGTTTGCCATTTCTCCCAGGTATGCCTAATGACCACCTAATGCTTTGATTCTAATCCTTCCCCTTTTTCTTTTTCCTTCTCTGAGTTCTTGTCAATCTCTGGCTTCTTGGGCCTACTCAGCAGTGTGAACACATCTACAAACTCCCTCCACCCAATCTGCTGCCTAATCTCAGGCAAGTGTGACCCCACTGGCTCTGCAATGGAAGTGTAGGATCCCTGTGTTATCTTGCTGGCAGTTGGTGTCCACTTCCCTGCCCCCAAAGTTCCAGCCCCCCTGTTCCTGATCCCTCTGGGCCCTCTGGCTGTTTTTTCTCCTTCTTACCCAAAAGAGCCAAGAGCTTTTCCACTTTCTCCTCCACTGTCCATGGTCCACTGAGAGTATCCTCCAGGAAAAGGTATGGACATGGGCCCCCAGCTGTTGAGAAATCCCTGGCTGTGGGGGTGGAAGAAGCAGTATCTGGGGTGAGGGCAACATTGGTTGGTGCACCAACAATGGGGTCAGTGGCACTAGGTTAGGCAGCAGTGGTGCTGGAAATGGACTCATGGGACCCAGGTGGGGAGCCCACACCAGTACCAACCAGGTTGGCAAGCTCAGGCTGGCATGTGGACCTGGTCCATAGGGTACTGGAAGCAGCTGAGGAACCAGAAATGGGCCCATGGGAAGCATTGGCTGCTAATGAAGGGCTGGGTGTGGTGACATTGGAACCGGTGCAGGCAAGAGTATAATCACTGTCCCAGGGGCTGGAAGGAGTGGCCTTTCTGGAGGTGACTACAGGGCAGGGACCAGACCCAGCACTGGTGTGGGCTCTGGGGACAGGTGACCCTGGTACCAGTGCCAAGGGCCAGGGCCCCCCAGTTGGCTCCTCAGGTTGTGTTGTCCATTTTCACTGTTTACATGTCTTATTTGGTGATGTTATCATCACCCTTGGTGCAAGCTGCACAAATATCTGGTTGAACAATGTTCTTACTCCATCATTACTCATCTGATCAAACTCCCTCCTACCTGGCTGTGTTTGCAATGGGGCTGTGCACGCCACTTCTGCCCCTCTTGCTCATCCTTGATTGGCCCTCTTCTGAATCATTCTTGTCAGTTCCTGAATTGTTGTGGATGGTCCTGGCAGTGCCTGCTCTGCTGCCCCTGCTGTACTGAGTCCATTGGGGGCGCTGAAGATTCCACCATCCTCTTTCTCTCTCTCCCTCACCCAAGATATGAGTTGCTGCTCAAACGCGGTAGTCACTTCTGGCTGTGCATTTGCCATGGTGTATCATGAGCTGCAAGATAAGAAAAAGAAACACATCTGCGCTTTGTGTGCCATTCAGGCCTCTGTCTCAACTGCAGTACCAGGTATACTGCAGCATGTTCGAGAAGCTTCAAGTTAGTCTCCTGTTACAGTGCTAAATGTTCGTACACTATTTTTTAATTATTTATATATCCACCTTTGCCTTACTCCCCCTGGTCCCTTTCCTCTGATCCTTCCTCTGTGCCCCCTTTTCAGTCCCCCTCCCGTGGCGAGAGTGCCCATGTGCAAGCACAGGACAGCGGTCACCTGCACAGTGTGCGTAGCAGTGCCCCCGGCCTAGGACAGTCAAAATTGTTTCCTTTTTTCTTTTTTTTTTTTTTACTTCTAGTCTGTTTAAAGATTCTTTAATACTTTAATGCAAACCATATGGCTAACTATCTCATGCCCCTACTGTCTGAACTAAGAGGGGCATTTTTGGGGATTCATGCCCTACTCAGCAGCTACCCACTGAAGTAGCCTTATGCCCTGCAGGGGTGATACTAATACCTAATATTTTGACCCTGCTTAAATTACCTAATGTCCCCTTTCATTCCCCCCTTTTTCCTTCTTTTTAAACTCCATGCACGGTCCCAGCACCTAATCCTCATGGAAGGGAGGGGTGATGGCTGGGGGACAAGACTTCCCAAATTCCCAAGCTTCATTGTAACTGTACTTTTGCTTTGGGTCAGCTGACATTTATTAATGAAAAATTCCCACACTGCATACCATTTCCCTTACCCCAGGGTAACCAGCTGGAATGAGGCCATTCCAATGGTTCCATGTGATAATGGTGATCGCGGAAAGGTGATCGCTGTTAGGGAGAGTGTACATCACCAAAAATCAACTTTGGTGATGTACACTACCAGTGAAAAGCAAAAGGGCGCTGGGGACTTACTTTTTTTTTATTTATACATGGGGGAATGTGCCCCCCGCACACACCCCGGTGACATCCTGTTGCTATATTTGCACCCCCCCCATCCAGTCACCCTCCCTGCCCGGTAGCCCTGAACACAGGTGCCATGATTGAGTCACCCTTTTTGAAAGTGCTCAATCGCGGTTGCCGTTGTCACAGACTACCATTCCAATACCACAGGAGAGCTGTCCCAAAAGCCCCGTCACAACCAATGCAGATTATTAAGAACTAAAAATATGTAGGGTGCAGAAAATTTATCGGATGGGCAGATTTCTAAAAGGTTTAATAACATGTGCTCCATTTGCTTTTTAACCGACCCACTCAATTTTGACATTTTTTCCCCTGGATGACAAAAGTCCCAAAGACACACGCAACATTTCTATTGGTCTCAGAAGTAGGTAGTACATTCTGAGAGAGTTCAGTGAAGTACTGTATAAGGAAAATGCATGCAATTGGATTTGCATTGTATCTGTGTAAAAGCTGCCTGGGAGCAGTGTCAGCTAGCTATGATGTGAGTTGCTGCCCTCCCTCCATGAAGCCACATGTCACTATCCTGACCTCAGGCAAAGTGGAAGCACGGAGTTGCCTGAAACTGTTTTGTCTCACTTTCTGCTTGCTTTCTACATACTTATCTAGTTATTTATTTTTTTTGCTGTATGCTGTAACACCTTGGGGCTGCAACTGAACAGCAGAGCCTGGAAAGCCCCTCTGGAACTACAGCTGAGCACACCTCTGCCCCCTTTTTCTTCTCTGCCTCTGTAATGGAGCACCGTAACCATAAACAGGACTTTTAAATACCTTCCTGGTCCTCCTTGAGGCTCTGCTCCTAAACTGTACCTTGACTCCACCAAATTTGTGCAGCTCTACCTGTGACATGCAGAAAATCAGTCTTCTTTCTAGCTGCCATTTGTTTCATTTTATTCAGGAGAGATGCAGTCATTTCTATATGAATTCCCAAATCAGAAGACATTTTACACTTTCTTTGGTGGCTAGCTGGAATTAGTGAGCATAACCCAGTTGCTGATTAACCTAGTGGAAAACACTTGCTTTTACTCCTTATCATAAAACAAATATAAATGAAACTAATCGCAAATACACCTGTGCTACCCCAAAACGAGGCAAACTCTCTACACTGCCACCCAAAAGACTGTACCGTTAACACCGCAGTAACAGAGGTTCAAGTAAAGCAGCTCACAAGTACCCTTCTCTAACTTGCACTTCTTCATGATTCATTGTCTCACTCTTAAAACTGCCAAAAACCAGCTGGGTTTTCTGTGGTCCTTTTTCTTTTCTACTTTTTGCTCTTTTGGGAATATTCCACACTGTAAAGGGGGTGTCCAGAAGCTATGTGGCAACTCCTGCTAAGAAACAAAAGGCACCACCTACAGTATCTTTGTCACTGTTTTGCAATGAAAAATCCTCTGGGCCCCCACAGGGCTCCTGCAGCAATGTCCTCCAGGCCGGAGCTTCTTGTATTTTTTTCATTAAGTGCTCCGCACCCCACTCTGCACCGATGGGTTGGGGGGCTTCTATTGCATCATGTTTCCACTCCCTGGCAAGCCTCCCTTGACCCCCCAGAAGACTGCCCTTCTTCTTTGTTTTTCCTTCTTTTTTTTTGATACTATTGTAGAGTTGATTGTAAACTTGTTCAGCCCTGTATGGGCTCAGATGGCAACTGCAGACCCTCAGTAAATCTAAGCTCTTGATATCCATAAGATCTTTTAATATTCCCTGCAACATTGTCTACCATTAATACCACTGCAAATAACTATGGCTGTTTTCTAAAGACTACTGCATAGAGTATCACCACAACAATGTGAAAGTACTCCCATGATATATAACGTGACAGCAACCTTCTTTTTTTTTTAAACTGCAGCCTTTTTCATCCTACTCATTGTCCTTTACCTGGCTCAGATTTTAATTTACTAATGCACTAATCCCTCTCCCCCAAATGCCCCACCATGCTCCTACCTGGTACCCTTTAAGTCCACATACTAGCCTGGCCCCAAAACAAAAGAGTACTAAACTAGGCATTTGTGTCCTCTGGCCTCTTCCCATTGTTGATGCTGTTCTCAGGACTGGTATCTGCTGTAGGCAGGCATGAAAAAAGGCAGAGTGCCCTAATGCAGTGACTTAAATAACCCTGGCCCCCTCCTACTACAAATACAAGTCCCACTTTCTGGGAACCCAATCCCTCTGCACAACCTGCCCCTACTGGGCAGACCTCACTTGTTCATCCCAGTGTCTTCCAGGATGTTCCCCCAGACAAAACTCTGCCCGCTGCCAGTCCCTTGCAGGCTCTGTCAGAGGTTAACTTTGTTGCAGGCTGTGGCTACTGCTATCAGCTGGGAGAAGCTATTGTTTTCCTGGATGACACACACACATCAAAGAAGGCAAGCAACAACATTTGTAACACTAGGATAAGGATCTTTCAGGTATCTGCTAACTCACGCTGGTGCAGGTGTAGCTATGGGTTGGGGGGAAGCTGTTGTTTATCAGGATGGCCATATAATGGAAACAAGCATTTGCCAATGTCGAGTGTTTGCTTGCTGGCATTGGCATTGGTGGAGTGTGCCTTTGGGTTGTCAGGCATAACATCCATGCCATTTCACCACAGCCTACCCTGCAAACACCGACAAGTGTTACGGTGTGCCTTGGGGTCTTTGGCCCTTATGCTTACCACATTCGATCAGGAAATACAGTGAGATGGGTGCAGTATAGGTGAATGGGGTGAATTCTGGGGCCGAAGAGTCCAAGGCACACCTCGATGCCTCTCACTGGCTGCAGGGTGTGAGTGGGGGTGGAATGGTATGAGCATTACAGGTGACAATCCCAAGTCACACCCATGATGCCTGTCAGTCTCTACAGGGTGGGGCGTTATGGACGGAAACCCTAACGCCTCTGGCGTTCGTTGGTATTTTCACTCCAAATTTTCAACATGGGTTTTTTGTGACCCTCAACTTATGAACAGTGGTAATATCAGTTTGTTAGCTGAAAGCTGATTTTGCACAACGACTACGGCATTTGGCTCCACAGGTGCGAAAACACATTTCGAACAGGATGTGAAAAATGACAGCTGTACTGTTCATGGGGAAGTGTAAAAAATGTCAATGTTGAAAATCTGCAGTGAAAATAGTAAAAAAACTGGTGAAGTCACAAGCGTGCATAGAAACTGTGCAACGCACACCCTTAATGTAATTACTTTGGGGATTTTTTACAGCAGATTGTCAGCACAGGCATTTTGGGACCTCCACTCATGAACAGTGTCGCTGTCATTTTCTTAATCTGTTCCGAACAGTGATTTCCCACAGCGACCACACATTTCTGTGCAGAAAGTGTGAAAACACATTTCGGCCATGTTGTAAAAAATTACAGCTATACTGTTCATAAGGAAGTGTGGAAAAATGCCAGTGGTGAAAATCTGGACTGAAAATATTACAAATTCATGAACTTATGAAGGTGTGTAGAAACAGTGCAATGCTCACTTGTAACACAGTCATTTTATGGACTTTTGTCACTAAATTTTTAACATAGCCATTTTATGACCTCTGCTCATGAACAGTGTCACTGTGATTTTCTTAATTTGTCCCAAACATTGATTTTGCACACTGACTGCGCCATTATGCACTACATGCATGGAAACACATTTTGGGTGAAATGTGAAGAATGACAGCTGTACTTCTTATAAGGAGGTGTGGTAAAATGGCAATGTTGAAAATCTGGAGTACAAATACTAAAAATTTGCGGACTTACGAGCGTGCATAGGAACTGCACAATGCAAGCTCGTAAAACAGTCATTTGTGGAAATTTTTTCACAAAATTTTCAACATAGGGTTTTTGGGGGCCTACCTCATGAACTGTGACACTGTCATTTCGTAAACTGGTCCCAAAAGGTGGTTTCACGCAGTGACCGCGAAATCACCTTTTGGGACCGAATAACAAAATGACAGTGCAAGAATTCATGAGGCGGGGTCCCAAAAACCCCATGTTGAAAATTTGGTGAACAAATTCCCCAAAATGCCTGAGATATGCATCAAAGTTTAAAAAAACCTATTCATTTCATTATATAGCTTACTGGCATTTCTTCAGTTCGTGGTCAGCTTTGAAGAGTGCAGACGTGTTTCCGGTCCACTGAAGATCGTCGCACCGGACTCTGGAGGTAAATATGGGGTGAGGGGGGTGTGGGGAGGCAGGGTGCACAGAGGGTGGGCGCAGGTGTGGAGGAGATCAAGACAGTCAGCGAGGGAACGTTTTTTCTTTGTAGGTTTTTCTTTTCTTTTAGGAAGACAACGCGGGACTTTGCCACGCTGGGGTTGGCTCCCAGCGTGGCACCTGGAAGTGTGTTGGGGGGCCAGCAGAAGGACATTTGCCACACTGGGGTAGGCTCCCAGTGTGGCATCTGAAGGCTGTTGGAGGGGAGTGCAGCGCAGCCGACGGCACCCCGTCGGACATACTGTGTGTGTGGGGGGGAGCATGTGTGTACGCTGGGGTGGGCTCCCAGCATGTTACTTGTTGGGGGGGGGAGAGGAGCTGTCTATGAAAGCTCTTTCAGTGCAGGGCCGGCATGTAGGCACTTTGCATACTGCCGACGCAGTATGCAAATTGCTTATATGCTGCACTGCCTTTCTTTGAACTGTACGCTGCTGCATTTGCAAAAGCTGTCATAGACAGCTCCTACATTCATTGGCATGGTGGGGCCGTGCCTGCAAAAGACAGCAGGGCATTGGAAGTAGGGTGGCACACCTACAAATTCTCATATGGTGGCACTATGTTTCTTGCATATGCATGTAAGCAAACATAAAAAGTGCTAATTTCTGCATTTTAACCTAGGCTGTGGCAGGGCTGCTCTTACAACTTGCTTTTAAGACTGAATAGGTGTTACAAGCTTCAAAGCATTTGTGTATTTGTAAACAAAGGTGGAGTGCAATGGCACTATGTGCACGTAGGTCCTGGCACCCATGTAAGAGCTCATGGCCCCCATATTCAGATGGCTATTATCACACTATGAAATGAAACTTTATTTATATGATGCCTTTCTTAAACCAAGGCACCTTACAGTAATTTAAAACAACAACCAATAAATAATAAACACAGGTCAATAAATAATTCATACTAACTCTGAGTTCACTAACTGTGAACAGTGCTGGCGATCAGAGTGGTGGTCATATTCTTAGGCCCACAGTGTGCCACTCTAACCTGATAGTGCAAATGAGCATAATATATTGCTGCACTTATGTGAAGGAGAGATCCCTCATGTGTAGTGGTTACAGCAGTATATTCAGAAATTTTGGCACTGAACAACCTTCTTTGCAGTGCTGTTTAACACTGACAAAACCCTGCCCTTAGCATGGCACAATGGCTGCATCCCCTAATTGCCTGTTCAATTTAATACCACTGTATTCCTTGATGTCTAGTGGACCTCTATCCCCTTATTACCCAGTTTGAATAAAACAACTCTATTCCCTGGTGTCTAGTGGATCCCCACTTCTCAGTTGCCCAGTCTGAATAGTGCAGCTACTGTATACTCCCTGGTTTCAAGTGGACCATCCAATTGCCCAGTCTGAATAGGGTGACCATATTCCCTAGTTTCTAGTGGACTCCACACCCCAATAGTGGACTGTGGGTGCAGCACCTCTCAGATACAGCACCTTAGGATATTTGCACAGCATGTGAGTAGAAAATAAAATAAAATTGTTCAAATTTTACGTGTTTACTTTTTGAAACTTGTTGTTTTACTGTGCTGAGAGGTTGGGGAGATTTGTGAAGCTCTTTTTGGTTTTCAGTGTCTAGTGGACTCCCCCCTCCCCCCGATCACCCAGTCTGAATAGTGCAACCATATTCCTTGGTGTTTAATAGACCCCCCACCCCTGAATGATCAGCCAACTCCCTTTCAACTCTCCTGCTCAGGACCCCTTACCCTGCACCCCACCGAGGACACCGATCAGAGCAGGGTAGGTAAGACACAGCACAGCCCTCTCTTCACCACCACTTCTCTTTTCCTAATGGTATCTCTGTTCTGTATGGTAATGGCATTTACTCACCTGGTAAAAGTGATTATTTGAGTAACCTTTATAGTACTCCACAGTCAAAACCAATGGGATATTCCCCATCCATCCATCTTATAGGTTGATGCGCGATCCAATCAAATTCAAGCTGGCCATGGGCCAACCCCCCTTGTCCCATCCTAGTAGCTCCAGTATTATACTTCCTTAGCAATTAGAAGAAAAGAAAAAACAGAAACAGAAAACCCAAGGAGAAATGAATAATCCTCTCTAGTTGGTACCTGGTAGTCCTATGTAACCTGTGTCACATTAACTCAATAACATGTCAGTCGGTAATGAACAGTGGGTTGCACTTTATTATGAGGCTCACAACATCATTTTTACTTATTCATAAAAAGTAATAAGTAATAAGACTTGTTATTATAGGTTGTTGTAAGAAAGTACTCTATATCAGACCCTGCGGATAACAGAGTTAATTTCCCATGTTGACCATATGTCGTCCTGGGTGAGGCTGTGGAGTACTATAATGGGTATTCAAATAATCACCTTTACCAGGTGAGTAAATACCATTATATCTCATACCCTTTATAGTACTCTGCAGTCAAAACCAATGGGACCTTAGAAGCAGTGTATTCATCATTTGCTTGGAAGGGATAAGGCAGATTGTGTCACTTCAATTGGGTTCTGCCTCTTAGCACTGCCCTACCAAAAGAGGCCCTGTCTGCAGAAGCCACATCCAAGTGGTAGTGCCTGGTGAAGGTATGGATTGATGACCACGCAGCTGCTAAGCAAATATTAGCTATTGATACTTGGCATCTCTCCACCCAAGATGTAGCCACTGTTGAGTGGAGTGTGCCTTAATGCCGGTAGGTGGTTCTTGGCCTGCTTCACTGTATGATTCAGTTATGGTATGCCTCATCCACCTACAGTAGCTATGGTGTCCTTTGAGGCTGCCTGCCCTGCTCTTTTGCCTGTGGTCAAAATAAACAGTCTATCTGATTTGTGAATGTCCTTGGTCTTTGAAAGGTATGTTCTCAGCTGTTGGCTGACATCGATTGGGTGTGGAATAACTGTTGTGTTGTCTTATCCCATATTTAGTACAGGCAGGTGAACTTCCTGATCCAAGTGAAATGGGGTGGCCACCTTTGGAATGAAGGAGGGAACTGTTCTCAGGTGACTCTGTCATTGAGAAATGCTAAGAATGGTTCCCTACAGGATAGTGCCTGGAGTTCTCCTATACTTCTGGCTGAGCATATTGCTACTAAAAACACAGTTTTCAGTGTATACCAATAAAGTGAGTTCTGCTGAAATAGTGGTCCCTGAAGGGCCTCTAGGACAATGTTTAGTTGTCAAGGGGTGCACAGCTGTTTAACCTTGGGTGTAGATATTGTAGCTGCCCTCAGAAGCCTGATTACATCTGGACGTGTCTCGATGGGACCTATCCCTGGTAATGCACCCCTGATAGAAGAGATTGCCAATGTTTGTACCCTGAGGAAGGAGGAGCTAAGGCCTTTACTCACTCCATCATTTAGAAAATCAAGAATCTGTGGGAGTCCAGTCACTGAGGTTGATGTTGCTTTCTCTAGGCACCATCTACTGAACATCTGTCAATGTCTGTGATATGTCACACTGGTGGATTGTCTCCATGACTGCATAAGTCGGTCCACCACTCTGTGGTGGTAACCCATATTCAACAGTATTTCCATTTTAGTAACCAGGCCATCAGCTTTAGAGATGAGGGATTTGGGTGGAGGACTGGGCCTTGGCTCAACAGGGCCAGCCACTGTGGTAGTGGCATTGGTGAGTCTATTGTCATCGCCTGAAGCAGGGAGTACCAAGGTCTCCTGGGCCAGTCTGGTGCTACTATCACCACTGTTGTTCATATGGATCTGTTTTTGTGGAGGATTTTGTGTATCATTGTGGTTGGTGGAAACACATGTGTCCTGTGGAATGTCCATGGTGCTAATAGGGTGTCTACTTACAGCGCCTCTTGATCTTCGAACCTGGAGTGGAACTTTGGTAACTGTGTATTTTCCCTTGTGGCCATCAGGTCTATCTGAAGAGGTCCCCACTTGTGTTGTATCCTTTGAAATGCTCTTTTGTTGAGTTTCCATTCTAACTGGTTTAGAGTTACCCTGCTCAGCCAATTGCCTCTATGTTGGCTTTCCCTGCTAAGTATATTGCTGTGATTGACAGCAGATGATGCTCTGCCCAATTCAATACTTTCAGTGATTCTGATATCATGGCCTTGCTATGTGTACCTCTCTGTACAGGCACACTACAGTCACCTGATTGTCGCATATCACCAGGATTGCCTGCTTGGTGATTAGGGGCTGGAAGAATCTCACTGCGAGAAGGACTGCCCTCATTTCCAGGACATTTATCAGTAGCATTGACTCCCTTGGGTACCATAACCCTTGTGTGACATGATTTTTGTATGCTGTCCTCCAGTCTGTCAGACTCATGTCTGTGGTGATGGTGGCCATTTTCAGTTGTGATAATGTCTGACCTTTCATTAAGTTTGTCTTGTAAGTCCACCACTGTAATCTAGTTAGTATCTTGGCAGTGAATTTACTTGAAATTGGAAATTCTGGGATGTCTGATCTCAAGTTCTTATCAGGTATTTTTGCAGTAGTCGCATGTGTAGTCTGGCTCATGGCACCATGTCTATCATTGTGGCCAAGAAACCCAGAATTTGAAGGTAGTCCACATTGCCCTGTTGGGCCTTTTTTTTGTAAACTTTATTTTAGTACTGGAAAAACACAGTTACAGCTGCACCTTCTCATAGCAGGGTGCATATTCAAGTTAATCAGAGGAGATATCACAAACACATATTTTATGTCAACATAGTAAGCTCATCGAGCATGTCAATGTATATCACAAAAAATCTGGTCTTGTTCTATTCAGATTACTCCAAGCAATGAGAATTTAGCTTAAAAAAATAAGGGAGAGAAAAGTGTTCTATTCCCAAAAGTTAATTGTTACCTGCAAGAGGAACAGTGAGATATGCATATCAAGCTTATAGATGAATGGAGATGGCAATGATAAAAAGCCCAGGTCCATAGTCTCAAATAGGTGGAAACCATGGTTCCTCTAAATGAAGCCAAATCTCCTCATATTTATCTACTAGCTCTCTAACTAAATATTGAGTCTTTTCCAACTTCATTGTTGTAAGGAGAGAGTTTAACTGGGAAGCAACTGTCAGGGGCTGGTTACTTTTCCATAATATGGCTAGTTCTCTCAGAGCCACCACCAGTCCCAGTCTCCACAGCCTGCCTCCTCTTTGCTGGGGCCCACCCTTGAAGCCAGGGAGACCCAATAGGGTCTCTGCTGGATCAAGCCTTGGGGAAAAATGCAGAATCCCACCCAGAATCTGGACAACTCCAGACCAGAATGCCAAAACCCTGGGCACTCCCACAGCATATAGTAGAATGTGCCCACTTTTATGTGACATTTAGGACAATACTGAGAGGAAAGGAGATCAAGTTTGTTGGCTAAGGATAGAATAAAATAGGCTCTCATGAGGACATTGTACTGAATAGCTGTCAGTCTGTTGTTAACCGAATATTGAAGAGCATTCCTCAAAATAAGAGACCAGTGCCCCTCCACCCCTTCCCCTGTCAGACCCTCCAGGTGAAGATCTGCTTCCCATGTACTTCTAATATTTATCAGTGGGTCTGGCTGGGTCTCAACCAAAAGCTTATAACATCTGGACAGAGATTTAATTGAGGGAATGTCAGAAAATTTGTTAAAGAGCTCCTCCAATGTAGAGAACCCCTGTCTGAGCTCTCTTTCTCCACTCCCCCTTCCTACCCCCATTTTTTTCCTGCATTTCAGATAGGTAAAACATAGGAAACATCAAATTGCACCCTTCCTGGAGGTTCTGGAAGCTGACCACTGTATCCGCTTTCTTTAGTTGGTGAAGCTTATATAAGCCATGCTTGAACCAATAATTGAGACCCTTTTCCACCACTTCAGGGAGAGGCCTACCTTCCCCTAACAAAGTCTGCAGTGTGGAATCGGGGGAGAGGTTTGAGGGCTCACCCAGGAGAAGATGGGCCAATTTCCATGCCTTGTTTGTTGATCTGGTGCAGGGGTTAACAATCCTGGTGTCCAAGGTGCCTGTAAGGGGGTCCACCAATACAGAGTTGTATATTGGGATACTGACCCCATTTTCCATTTTGCTCAAGCTGGTCCCCCCCCCACCACTTCTTTCTCACCTGAGGCCCTGGATGTGCACTAGTTGTGCTGCCAGATAATATAAATTAATATTTGGTAACCCTAGGCCCGCATTCTTCACTGGTTTCCACAGAATTTGTTTTGCAATCCTGGGACGCCCTCCCCACCAAAGCAACTGGGTCACAGCTCCTTCCAACAATTTTATATATTTCTGTGGTATGCTAGTTGGAAGAGATTGAAATACATACAGAATTTGAGGTAGGATGCTCATCTTAACAAGATTCACCTGACCTAGTAGGGTGAGAGGGAAGGCATGCCATCTGAAGCAGTCATCCTTGTCTTTTTTGAGTAGTGGGTCATAGTTTATTTTAACTATTTGGGACAGCCTGCTGGGGAGAAGCACTCCCAGATATTTAATATGTTTGCAGGAGTTTATATTTGTATCCGCTATTACAATTGGTTCCTTGCTATTACCCAGGGGGAGCCACTCACACTTATCCCAATTTATTTTGTGTCCTGATAGTGGACCATAAGTTTCAAATATTTTACTCAATTCCAGGAGGGCATCTCCTGGACCTCACAAAAATAACAAAATGTCATCTGCAAAAAGTGATATAACATGTTCAGACCCCCTCCTCAAAGCCTCATATCTTGCTATTTCCCCTAATTTTCACTGCCAAGGCTTCCATGGTTAAAACGTAAAGTAAGGGGGAGAGTGGGCAACCCTGCCTCGTCCCTTGGGTGAGTACAGAGGGGGATGATATGGTAGAGTTAGTCAGAATTTGGGCTTTGGGAGCCAGGTAAAGGGCCCTCAACCATTTTATGATGTTTTCCCCTAACCCAAACTTTTCCAGGATGACAAACATGAATGACCACTCAAAGTGGTCAAAGGCTTTTTCCTCATCCAATGCAAGGAGGCCCACTGTGCCTCTCCCCGGTCCCCCAGACCACCCATGGATGACATTTATGGACCTCCTAAGATTATGCTTTGCCTGACGCCCCTTTACAAAACCTCCCTGGTCCTGGTGAATCAAGTCAAGCAAAAGGGGCTCCAACCTTGTGGCTAGAACCTTTGCTAAGATTTTATAGTCAGCATTTAATAATGAAATTGGGCGGTATGAACCGCATTTGACTGGATTTTTCTCAGGTTTAGGAAGGACTATAATGGTAGCCCAGTCTGTTTGGCAGTTGTTCGTTCAGGGTAAGAATCCGTTGTTTGAAAACCTCCATTGATCTCTATGGAAAGCATGCTTCTTGGTCCCAGGTAAGATGGCTGCTGAAATCTCACGATGTTAGGGTGAGGGTTGGGACAGCCCTATCGCTTACAATAGCTGGGTCTCAGGGAAGATGTCCACCATAGTCTCACAGGATTGCCAGTGAGATCTTCAAGTCTAGCATTCACTCCATGGAGCCCCAAGTCATGCAAGACTCATGAGGGCTTCTGGGAGATACCAGGAAGGAGAGGAAAGGACAGCATGGCTGTGGAGCATCTCAGTGGGCGGAGAAGTTACTCTCTTTCTGTACCCACTGAGACAAAGGACTGTTTTTTATTGCTTAGTGCTAGCAGGGTCTTTAGGTTAGAAGACCCTAGCTAAAATGGTGCGGGTTGCTCAGGAGGAGTAGCAGTTTGGCAGCAAGAACTAAAAGACAGCAACCATGGACAAGAAAAGCACAGGAGATATGCCTTTCACAAGGACTGGGCTCCTCGGATACATGAGATAATGGCAAGCATTTTTGTAGGTGTTGTTGTGGCTGAGGGAGCTACTGGAGGTCCTCAGCCACTGTGACACTAACTTTTATCCTGGTTCTTAATTTTCTATCGCGTTGAGAGGACGCTCCTGGAGGGATCTTACAAGCAGGGGAAAAACTGCCCTTATTAAGTAGAACAGGTAGAATAGGGGTGGCTTGCAGTTCCTAGAGGGACTTGCCTGAACTCTTGGTAGCTGCAGGATTGCAGCTGGGGGTGTTGTTGTGGCTGGCATGTGCTTCCGTTGGGGGAGAGAAAGCTACTGGAGGGATCTCTGCCCCAATCCTACTCCTCTTTTACTGGTGCCCCTTCATTATAATGGGTTCCACCATGCTGCAGCGACAGAAATTCTGTCAATGGTCATTACTGTGACAGCACAATGCTGACAGCTGGCGTTGCGCCATCTGGAACACAAGTGTTTTTTTGCAGGGGGGTGGGGGCTTTGTCCCTGTACTCCCTGCACTATAGATTTCCAACTCTGAGCCAGAGTTGTTTCGGGGGGGGTGAACAACCCAGAGACAGTGGCATTGTAACACAGTGGACCAGTAGAGTGAGTAGCCGATTTGGTCACTGTACTGGTCTTCACTGTGTTACTGTCACTGTAGCAATGGTATACAATTATAGTGGAGTTTATAAATGTTCTCCCCCCCCCTTTTTTTATATGAGAATCTGACTCCTTGACATAGTAAAGACACATCCTATGATAAATATTATATAGCAGTAATTGCCTCTGTTAGTGTAATTTACACTTTGACTGGCTACCAGGAATTGTTAGTTACTGTGAAAGAAAAGTAAAGTTGCTGTACCTTATCAGTTTATTTGTAACTTATTGATTGTTGGGAGCAGTCTTGGATCATGACCAACCTCTCTAAATGCAGAGAGAAAACTGGAGCTACTAGGATACGACAAGTGGGAAGGCCAATGGCCAGCTCAAATTTGATTGGAGTGTGCATCAACCTATAGGATGGATGGGGAATATCCCATTGGTTTTGACTGCGGAGTACTATAAAGGGTATGAGATATAATAATAAGTCATGATGGTCTTTTCGAGGGTGTAAACGCTATTCCTGGTGGGTACTCTGAATAATCACACTCCAGGCACCCACCCACCCACCACTGTATTCTTTAGATAATATAAATTTGCATTCTGCAAACCTTTACTACCACAGGCATTTTCTTTACAAACATTAGATGTGTTTTAGGTTTAATTGCGTCTGTTTAATCGTGATGTACTGCACTGAATATTTATTGCTGTTAGTTCCACATTTCTGTATTTTACACCTCTGTAACACTGCTGTATTTTGCACATGCACGTTGTATCCCTTGTCCTGTATTTGTACCATTTGTACCTGTGTAATTGTATGTCCTAACTATATTGCCTATATGGCATCTTTATGGCATGGGTCGTGCCTGAAAACGGTTCCTTGGATCTGTGCGCTCACTCGGTAAACAAATGCATAAAAAAATAAATTAAATATAATTTCTTCAAAGGGTTAGCAGCAAATCTGTCAGTCACTGGACTCACTTGCACAAAGATCTTGGACGGAACTGTGCATCAACTGGTCAGCATGTGGGAGCCACTAAAAGAGGAACAACAGCTTCCAAATAGGAGACCACTTTTCCTCTATCACTACTCCTCTTTCTGATGTCAAGGTGTCGTTGCAGTACCATGTGCAGAGACATTCAGGGGTTAAGGCTACAAGCATGGAGGTCAGAGTGCATGGTCTCCCATTCTTTAGTGGTGCACTCATGCTGACTCATTCATTCCAACAGCAGACAGTTCAGTTGCTGTGCGGAGGGTATGTATTGGTCAACATCATTTTTTGTATTATTTATTTTTTAGAATTATTAATTCGATTGTTGCTGAATTAGTGTGTGTGCCATTGTGGGAGAAAGGTGAAATGGAGGGCTATGTGGGATGGGGGGGAATTTATGAAATCTACACTGAAGGCTGTTGACAGAGACTCTGTGGCACTCTGTGCAAGAATATTCCAGGAACCAAGGAAAAAGCACAGTACTTGCTCAGTGTATCAGATGAGAAACTTCTTTGATTCAAGTAGCTGTGGAAACTCTTTTATTTGTACTGTAGATAAAACTGCATGAAGTAACTGTACAAATCACCTTGTGTGAAGAAAAGTGTGGGGTTTTGTTGTGGGAGCTCTTTGCTGATATTTCACAATTGCTGTATGCTGGTTCATCAAAACATAAAGGAATTTTCACAACTACCTGACTCAGCGCAGTTTGTTGTCTGATGCAGGGAACAAGTGATGTGCTTGTGTTCCTTGTTATTTATACAAACATACATATATACAACTAAGCTAGCAGAAAAAGGCCATTTGATCTGTCGAGTCTGCTTGTATTGCAGGGTCCTTCTATTCATATCTGCCAATATCTATCACGTGAGGGAGAGTATGTTAGGCTGGGGTGCCCCATGAGCTTGAAGAAAGGTGGTTATTATTATTTTAATATCTAGCATGACAGCAGCTAGGAGGAGGGTGGGTGGGATGGTATGCTACATGGGCTGGGGAATTTGTCAGCCTATCAGATGTTACTATAGGCTGAATGTCATCCTCCTTTCATTCTGATGGTTGGTTTTGAGAGAGAAAGACTGAGCCAGTCTTGGTTCAACACAGAACAGTTTTCTTTTCTTACAGGAAGGAAAAAAAATTATTATGGGGTCATGAGGGTAGGAGGGTTGTGGGTGCTAGAACTTGGGTCTAGGGTGACGGGTTACCAATTTATGATAATTATTCTCTGGGGGACACTGGACTAGTGCGTGGGGAGTAGTTGTGTGTTATGGCATGTGGGTGGGTAAAAGAAATAAAATATTTACTGTAACTGTAAAAGATATGAAAAACTTCACTGAGGCAAAAAGGAGAGGAGAATACTAGTGGAGGGAAGGGAGTAGGATTCAGTATCTGGAGGGTGTTTGCAACTTACTGAACTGTGGGTGAAGTGTGGAAATTAAGTGTTTGGGCACAGTGTCAGTGGCTCAGTAGGTAGCACACTCGCCTCTGATGCCGGGCGATCAGAGGGCTGTGGGTTCAGTTCCCACATCTGGCACTTGGGTTAATATCTCAATACTGACACTGTAGTGCAGCATGAGAGGGGTGCTGCACTTCTGAGGTGCTGTCTTTCAGATGAGACATTAAACCGAGGTCCCATCTGTCTGGATTGGTGGTAGTTCAGGTGGATGTTAAAGATCCCATGGCATTTATCGAAAAGAGTAGGGGTGATTTTATTTACAATAGAGCATAATACAGATATTTCACATTACACATAAAGACAAAAGAAAAGCAATACAGTTACATGAAATCAAGTGCTCTATGACAGTATTCAAAAATAACTCACAGAAAACTCAACATAAGATACCCATATACACTATTCCTAGTCTTATAGATAGTTATATAACTTCCTTTATTTATACTTGATAATATGTGAAAACCCTTTCCACCATATTTTAACTTTTCCTACATTATACAGTTGCATATCCTTAAGGTATACTTTTTGCAATTATTTTGAGACATATATGCTAAACACTTCAAAAGAAGTTTTCTTTTGATATGAAACCCATTGGCATCGTATCTGCCAGAGACAGAATCTTAAACATGCCAAAAAAAACACAGTGTACCGTTCTCATATATTTTTAGCTTGAGAGGAACATTTCCTGTTATTAATATATCATAAGTTAGATTGTCCAACCAAACCATTGTCCATTTCTTTGCCAGATAGGCCCACAATGTTTTCGAATAAGAACAAAACAGAAAAAAAATGTTCCATGGTTTCCTCCTGGTTAATACATTCCAAATAAGGACAATTCCTTTCCTCCTTGGCCTTGTATTTTGCAGTCCCTCTAATGTTCAAATGCCCATGCATGGTTAGCCACTGAACTTCCCACATATGTGAAGGTAATCTGGAATTATTAAGCTGATTCAGAATATTAGAATTCATTGCTGCCGGGCAGTTTTTAAAACAAGGATTTAAGGGATAAATTTGAGATAGAACTGAATTATAAAGGTTTCAAGATTTGCTCGTTCTGATCTGGCTTTTGGTCATTTGCCATTTATATAGTTTTTGAGCCACAGGCCTAAAATAGGCCGGTAAATGGACATGGGGATTCAGTTTTGAGGCACAATGCAGCCAAGCTGACAAATATCTACCTAAAACTTCCCTAAACCAAAGTCCCTCATTACTATCTGGAACATCGAGACTTAATTTTAAAGAATGGGAAGAAAACAAGGTAGAACAGAATACAACTGGGTCTACCATTCCTAAACCCCCCTTGTTTGTTTTCAGATAAGTAAAACATCTTTTTACTGGGTTAAGTCTATTGTCCCACAACATCTGAAAGCAAATACTATAGAGTTTGGTTTCAAATTGAGATGACAGGGGAAAAATTAAAGCCACATACTGCAGACAGGGTAAAATAAATTACTTTAGCATACGAATTCTTTTTAGTTTTATAAATCGGAACTGTTTCCATCTGGAAATTTTTAATTCCACCTTTTTTAACACGCCATCCCAGTTAACCTCAGGGAGATTTTGAGACCCAAAAACTATTCCTAAGATAGTAAGCGGTTCAATTGATATTTTAATATTCTTGTAATGATAGCTGGCCTGAAAAATACCTCCTATCAACAGATTTCTAGATTTAGAATAATTCAGTTTTGCATTGGAGAAACCTGCATAAAGCTGAAATTCTTTAAAAAATTCTCCAATTTGCTCAGACTGTTTAAAAAAAAGACATACATCATCTGCATATGCCTGGACTGTTAAAAACCAATCCGTCCATTGAATTCTGAAACCTTCCCATTTGGGAGTTATACATAAAGCTCTAATTAGGAGTTCTAAAGAAAAAATATACAATAGCGGACTTAAAGGGCAACCTTGACGTACCCCAGTTCTGATAATAAACCCTTTCCCTATTGTATTTTTGATTACCACATATACTTTATAGGATTTATACAATGATTTAATAGGTTTAATTATTTCCTCCGGAATTCCAAAATATTCTATTGTTGTAAATAAAAATAAATGATTAACCCTATCAAATGCTTTTTCTAGATCTAAAGAAAGAAGACAGCCTGATCTCCCAGTTACTGTCAAATACTCAATTAAATTTTGTATAGTTGCTAATGCTGACTGGATTCGTCTATCGTGTAACCCGCAATACTGAACCGGTAAAATAATCTTGTTAGCCATATCTTTAATTCTATTATTAATTAGGGTAGTGAAAATTTTATAGTCAGAATTCAACAGTGTAATTGGTCTCCAGTTCCTGATATCTCCTTTATCTCCAGATTTATAAATGTAAATCTGCAGCCCCTCAGAAAAAAAACTCTGGGATAGGATCTCCAGCCATAAATCTGTTAAATACCAAATGTAAACCAAGTCCCAATTCTTCCTGAAAAGTTTTGTAAAAGAGGTTGGATAAACCATCTAAACCAGGAGAAATGTTATCTTTTAAGCCATTAATTACTATTTCAATTTATTGTAGGGAAAAAGGTTTCTTTATATTAGAAATCATAGACAGATCCAACGGGGGGAGGGGGCTAAATATTTTTTTATATCCTGGCAAGAGGGGTTAGACTTTGGATGTAAAGCCTGGAAATGCAGATCAATACTAGTGTTACTGGATTCAATGTCCTCTACTCTACTGTTATTATGATCCAAAAAATCTATAGAAGAAGAGTCTCTAAGAGTTTTGCTTAGTACATAAGGGCCTCCTATGACAGATTTGTTTAAATGGTTATTAAGAAGTGCTTAAAGTGCTCTAGCTCTATCATATTGCAATTGCTGCATCTGCTGCTTTAGTGTATCAATTTGTAAAGAAAAATCCTGTCTAGAGGTATTAGCAACTGAAATTAAGTGTTGCAAGTGGGATCCTAATTTTAGATAAGAAAAAGAATTAGAATTCCTTTGGCATGTCCCATAACTTTTGAACCATTTTATACAATCATGTTTAGTTTCCCTCCACCATACCCCATGGTCAGGGTATAAAAAAGCCACTGATAATCTGGCTTTAAGAATCAGTTTTACTGAATTTGTGACTATCTTATCTTGCAAAACAGAAGTATTTAACTTCCATCTTTTCCCCTGACCATCTTGTTTAACAATGTCTCCGACCTCCACTTGAATCGGTATGTTATTTGAAAACTCTACTGGGACTTTAATAAAAGATTTAACAGGAAGGTCTTTAGATGTGAAAAGATAATCTATCATAGATCCAGATCTCCCCTTAAAAAAGGGTACAACCAGGGCCCTTTTTATCTAACAGATTACATGTATTCATATCTGCAGTGTGCACAATTGTCTTCAAGCAGTTAGAATCACAATAAATTTTCTTAGCAGAGACACCCTTAAAATATAAACTACAATTAAAGTCTCCTCCCCAGAGAATGTGTAATGAGGTGACCAGATAAGGCTGAATATCCTTCATACAAGCAATTCTGGCTGCCTTTGTCTGGGGGTTGTAAATATTGATAAATCTATACGTACTAGATTTCCATTTCCCATCTATAATTAAAACCCTACCTGGGACTAAGTCAATTAGTTTATACAAAACAAATTGGAAAGAATTAAAAAGAATCCCAATGCCATCAGCTTTCTCTCTACCAAAGGACCAATATGAAGGTTCCCACAGCCAATCTTTTTTAAAGGATGAAATTGGTTCCCTAAAGAACATCCAGGTTTCTTGAAGAAAACAAATGGAAATGTTCCTATCATGCACAAGTTGGAAAACTGCTTGTCTTTTAGTACTATTTAGGATACTGTGCTTGTTTAAAGAGCCCCAAAGACTACCTATCATAAAACCCAATTAGAGAAAGAAAGACCTCATTTTTTCCTTCTTTTCTTTTTCTTTTCTTTATAATCCTCTTTAGGGACACCAAGGGTATCCTGAACAGATCTCTGAGAATCAGAGTCCCCCATCTCCATTTCTGAATCTCCCCAAGCAGTAAAAAGGGCAGCGTATGACTTCTGGGTTTCAATCGGCTCGACTCAGGGGAGTGAAGCTGTTTTAAGGTTTCTACTAGACCTTCTTGGAGGTAATGGGGACTGTTGAGCAGAAACATCTGCTGACTTATCTTCTGGATCCACATAGCAAACTGGCTCCATCAGATCAGACTTATGTACCATTGCATCAATTATAGTTGGTTTTTGTTTTAACTCGGGGGGGGTCAGGAGGACGAGTAGTGATAGTCACAAAGTTGGTGTCCACTACTTTGGGGGTAAGGTGGAAGGGGCACCAAATCAACATTAGTACCACAAGTTTTCTCCACAGCCTCCTGGGCCTGCTGAATTAGCAAGTCAGGGCTCCCACAAGAGGCCTTGTTCTTAGCAGCCCATGGGCACTCCCTAAAAGATTGCCCATGCTCTTCACAGAGGTCACATCTTGTATGATTGGCACATTGCATCCTGATGTGTCCCACCTCCCCACAATTATCGCATCTAGGCTGCTCACAGGTGCTTGAAAGATGAATTTTAGAACCACATTTTCAACAGGCCCTTGGCTGACCACTGTAAAAACATGCCTCTCTGTCCCTCCCCAATAAAAAAGAATTAGGAATATGTTCAATACCCAAGTCAGACTGTTGTAATTTCACTTTAAACTTCCACTCTCCTGTCCAGAACTGCTCTGAATCTAAAATAGGTTCAGGGTCACTTTGCACCTCGCATTTTTTCGATAACCAATAAGTAATATCCTCAACATGGACTCTCTCATTCCTAAACATCACAGTAACATTTTTAATTAAAGGTTTAGTCAAGGGAATTACTAAAAAGGGAGTCCATGTTGGGGAGAACTTCACTTGACCATATCTTTCACAGAAAAAATCCAGTAAATAGGCAGAACGAAAGCTAATATCATAATTGTCTTCTCCCGAGATGTTAATAAAAGCAAACACATCTCTGGGAGAAAAATGCAATGATTCTTTGATAAGGAATTTTCCCACATAATATCTGTCCGGTCTTTCTGCCAAACCACCTTTATACCTGATACAAACAGTGTTGGGCCGAGGTGAGACTTCTCTTTTAGATTGAACAAATAGTGCAGACATTAAGGGTTTCTCAGCAGTCTGCTTTTTATCTAATTGGTCTACTACTGAATCCTGTATAATATTAGAGACCAAACCATCTCTAGAAGCAGGACCCACAGGTAGATCCTTTACAGTAGGGCCCTTTTCTGTCCTCCTATCTGCTAGAACCCCTTTGTTTCGTCCTGGTTTCCACTGTGGGGAATCACTCTGAAGGTTGAGTGAGGAATCCCACGCCAAATCTGGAGTCCATACTGCATTTGCTGTTTTCTCCCAGCCAGCAGCTAGAAGTGCACTCTGGGCTGACCAGTTCTCATCATGAAAGTCAGATGCTGCCATATGAAGAACTTTTAGTGCTTCTCCAGTTTGTTTAGAGTTAGTTTTGTCCCCATCATTAGAAACAGTTTTAGGTGGTTTCATCGACATTTGAGGGATTCTAGGCTTATTAAAGCTAAATTCCATCACCCCATCTTGTTTATTGACTTCAGTCTGATATTTAATCGGTAGTTGTGGGCCTGAATTAATGCTGCATACCCCCGTTGATTTGAAAACAAATCTGGCTTCTTTATTTGATTGAACAGCTGTAAATGCATTCAGAGAAGGGATGCTACTCACAGTTACCACTGCAGGGGATACCAGAGGTGCAGAATTGGATCCAACTTGTAGGACGGGCGCATCCGGGATAGCTATCAGCTTTTGACACTCTCCACCTCTTGAGAAATCACTGCCAGCCTCACTAGAAACTTTTCGTGTGTTGAAAGATGCCACTTCAGGCTTTAGCTCACCTGAACTCTGTAGTACGAATTTCGGCTGCACTTCCGCATTCCCGCTGTCAAGCTGAACGCCTTGCTTGACAGGGCAGTTGGCCGTCAGCTGTGTTGTTTTGACTCTGGTAGCCATATTATTAGAAAACTCAGGATCCTCCACTGACACAGCATTAAAGGAACTCCCGTCAGTTCTCTCTGTCTTAGATAAGATTTGTGGAAAAGTAAACGATTCACTCGTTGAACTTGCTTCATGAAAAATCTCCTCGCTATCCATCTATAGAAATGCTTTAAGCTGAGAATTTGATTCTGTGAGCAATGTGGCCTCTCCACCTGCTGCACTCACCTCCTCCTCCTCCTCCAAATGCTCTCCTACAGTGGCCATCATACAGAGGGACAGCCTGTCCCCCTACTGGCCAAACAGTAGGGGAAAGTTTTATTGAGACAAAAATTGTACAATAGTACACAAAGCATAATACAAAACAAAGGAGAAACAGGATCAGTATTATACAATCATTCAGGTAACTGCAAAATCAGAGTCAGTGATCCAAGGAAGAACTTTCCAAAGTTCCAAAAGTGTCATATCTGAGTATAGAGTACGTTCATGCTCATGAATTTCTTTTAAATCTTGTACAATCATTTTTTTGAGCTCCAAATAGAAGCAGTCCTTTTGCTGTAAAGAAAACATGCAATGCACCATCCAAATATTCCATTTAATGCAGACAAAAACAAGGTTTAAAGTGTCCTGGTGCCATTTTGACCACTGGGGAGAAACTATCCCGTATACAAGATTCAAATAAGTAACTGACTGAAGCAAGGGGGTATCCCATGCCTGTGCCAAAAAGGACCACCAATTTTTGATAAAGGAACAGTCAAAAATAAATGAGGATAGTTTCAAGTTCTGTAATACATAATAAGCAGAACACATTCTATCTTGGGACTGCTTATGTTTATGATTTGATTTACATTAATCTTTTCATGGCATGAAAGCCAATGAAAATCCCACATTTTGGCTGGAACTCTCTTACATTTCCACAATAACAAAAGGGAAGGAGGTGTTGACCAGGACACTTATCAAAGGGTACTGATACAGCACAAACCGTCAGGAGTAATTTCTTATATAAAACTTTATGTGAATGATTTAATAACATCTGAACAGACACCTTCCATTGTTTGAGACGTAAAAACATATGTTTTACGTAAGTTGGTATACCAACAGTTTGTCTTAACACAGTTAAGGAATTAGTTTCCCATTGATGAAACCAAATCCAGCATGAGTCATAAAACCAAGGTTCCCACCCCCTTTGGTCATGAATCAATAAAGGCCTAAGGTTTGCAGTAAAAATAATACAAGAAAAAAATAACAAAGGGTTAACCATACAAACACCACCCTCAGGGATAGGTAAATAAGTGATATTCCGCTTTATCGGGTTTAACCTACTACCCCAAAGAGCCTGAAAAATCAGGCTAAAGACAACAGTTTCTAGCTGTTGTGAATAGGGAATACATAACTCAGAAAAGGAAAGTAGAGATCAAATAGTTTTTGATTAAGAAAACACGTTTTTTTTTTCCCTATCTGCCCCCGGTTCCAGGAGGCCACCTGATGTTTACCTTGTTGCAGTTTAACATTCCAGTTAAACAAATCTGAGTCCTGTGTCCCAAAAAAAATTCCCAAAATGTGAATAGGGCCCTTAACTAAACGTAACGGGCCAATACGGTCCGAGGGGGAGGTTACTGAACTGACCCGAATAACCAGACTTTTAGTGTAATTTAAAACAGCACCAGAGAAGTTTCCAAAAATAGAGCACTCATGGAGAGAATGAACCACTGAGGCTGCATCAGCTACAAGAAAACAAACATCATCTGCATATGCGATCGCCTTATAAGACAAGCATAAGGCACAACTAGAAATAGACTGAATCTGAGAATTAGTATTCAGCCGGAGGAGCAAAACATCAAGACAAAATACATATAACAATGGGCTTAAAGGACAGCCCTGATGAACCCCCCTTTTTATGGGGATCATGGGTCCTATCCAACCATTCACTACAGGCATAACAGTAGCCGTTCTAAAGAAAGCACGAATCCAGCGTACCATAACATCAAGTACATGCAGAAAACGAAGTGCTTCCCATAAAAAATCATGCCTAACTGAATCAAAAGCAGCCTTCTGATCTACGGAGACAACAAGTCTCGAAGCCAGACCTGCATAGCCATGAGAAAATAATTCTCATAAGAGGATCAAATGATCAGAAATTCTCCTTTGAGGCACAGAACAGGATTGGGGGGATGCAAAACCACCTCCGCTATCCTCACCAAATGCTTCACAATAATTTTCGTTAAGCGCTTAAAGTCAGTGTTCAACATACATAAAGGTCACCAATTCTCTAGAGAATGGATATCACCTTTCTGTTTATAAATGTAAATCAAAGTACCCTTAGTAAATTCCAAAGGGAGAGATTCACATGTTAACAGAGAATTAAACACATATGTAAGTTCTGGGGCCAAATGGTCACCCAGCACCTTATATAAGCCAACAAGGAGACCATCCGGACCAGGAGTTCTCTGTACAGGTAATGAAGAAATAGCCAGTGTCAATTCCTGCTCCGTGATAGGAGAACAAGCCTGGTCCTGACATAGCTGTGAGGGAGCTGGGGTATCAAGGCCACTATAAAAAGTTGCACTGTTACCAGCCACAGCAGGGAGGGGAGAAAAAAGGGCTGTAGTATACTTTGTTACAATATGACAAATCTCAGTTTGTGAGGAACATAAGGTCCCTTCTGAATTTAGAAGACACGTCATATTTTTTCGGGCAGTCTGACGGGAATTATATTCAAAAGGACAAATAACATCACGTGTTCCAACAGTACAGAATTTATGTTGGTAATAAAGTTGTTGTGATTGCCGTAATTGGAAGGTCAACATATCATTCTGTATGACTTTTATTTGTTAAGTAAGGACTTGCCCCGTCGTGTATGCTATGGTTAATAATGACTGAAAGTGTACCCTCTTCTGCAAATAGTCTAGGTATTCCCTCCTACATTTTAAACGATTGTAAGTTTTTAAAAAAGTGACCAGATCATGTTTCGTGTCTAACCACCACTGAACAGGATCTTCATAACAAATAAAAACAGATTTACGGGCTTGTATGAAGGACAGGAGGGACTGCATAAACATCGGAATCTGCAACAAAGATGTGTTGAATTTCCAAATACCTGAACCTTTACGGGAAGAGACTACAGAACCAAAACCAACAGAAAGCAGCTTATGATCAGAAAACTCAACCGCTTGAACTTTGGCAGAAATAATTGGTACTGTAGGAGAGGAAAACACATAATCAATACGTGTGGCTAGTTTACCCTTTTGGAAGGTAGGGGTGTGTTGTGTAGTAAAGGAGAGATAGGAGTCCGTTAAGTGGGTGACTCGAACCAATCTACCCAATTCATGGGAATCACAAAACAGTTTCTTTGTAGCAGCAAAGGAGCTCTTATCTTGAAGACTCAGGCCACAATTAAAGTCACCAGCAAACAATACCTGAAAGGAAGTATGCAAATAAGGACGAAGCAAAGTAAATAAAGCTATGCGTTCAGTTTTGACTTGAGGGGAATAAATGTTTATCTCCCGGTAAGGACAGGACCCAAAGACAAAATCTATAATAAGCGCCCTACCAGGGGCTATATCAAGCAATTTTAGCAAACGGAAGTCTGGGATATTAATTAAAATTCCCAGTCCCGAACAAGAGTCCTGACCAATTGACTAAAAAGAAGGACCCAGTAACCAGTCCTGTTGTGCTTGTCGGATCTCATGTGTAGTATGAAGTCTTGTATCTTGTAATAAAATTAAACCCAAAGGCAAAAGCCGTAGAAAGGAAAAAATCAATCTCCTTTTAGCCATATGCTTATACTATTTACATTAATAGTATGGCAAACAAAGTGAAACATAGCAACAAAAAAGGAAAACAGACAAAAAATACATTTGCAATTTTCTTTTCCCAACCACCTTCTTCCCTTTAAGTTTTACTCTGGCCTTTCGCTTCTGAGAAAGGCCAGTGCCAAGTTGCAACTCAGAGTCAGTGGTACCATCAGGGAGAGAAGAAGCTATGGAGGAAGAGTCCGACTCACCTCCAGCGTCATCAGAAAGGGGTTGGAGAAGTTCAAAAGAATTAGATAAGGGCACTGGGGGTTCCGGACCATTCACAGGAAATGGTGCAATCCGAGGTTATTTCTCAGTGACCTTCTATGTATGACACTTGTAAGCACTCGGGGGGGGGCATAGTACTTGGACCTGGGACCGGGTCCTGAACAGGAAAAGTAGACTGGGCAGGATCAGGGGCAGGAGAAATCTCAGGCAAGGGGTCATCCGTGAAGGAAACCATCTGAGGTACGACCTCAGAGGATACAACAGGCACTGAAGCCTGCAGTAAGGGCTGGGCTGCCCTAGGGGGAGGTACAGCCGAGGTGGTCCGGAGATGGGCCTTCTGCGCCTGTGTAATAATAAAGCACTGGTCCACTCCACCATCATGAAATTCCTGGTTATGCGCAGCCCATTTACAATTCTGAAAGGTGTGCCCCTGTTCATCACATAGGTTACATCTACATTTATTCAAACAGTGTGCCCCACCTGGCCCAATTCCCCACAGACGTTACATTTCATTTTATCACATACATTATTAAGATGTGCAGGGTCACCACACCGATAGCAAGCCTTTGGCTGACCCAGGTAGAACAAGACCCCCCCCTATCTCGGCCTATGAAAAAAGAGTTAGGCAGATGTACAACCCAAGAATCATTAGATCGTAACAAGACTTTAAACTTCCAGCCCCTAGTCCAAATGTTCTAGGTATCCAAAATGGCTTCAGGCTGTCCCTGGACGTCACAAACGCTGTTTCAGCCAATACACAACATCCTCCACCTCAACTCCCTCATTACGAAACAGAATAGTGATCGTCTTAAAAGTAGGTTTAGAAAGAGAAATAGCCTGAAATGGGGTCCATAATGCAGTAGTCCGCAGAGAATAATACTTTGACCAAAAACGCTCCAGTCCCCTAGATGTTTGGAAACTAATGTCAAACGTGGTTTCACCAGAGATATGAATTAATACATATATTTCATGGGAAAAGAATTTTAAAGAATCCTTTAGAAGCGTACGTGCCACATACACCCAATCAGGTGGCTCAGGTAACCCGTATGCCAAGCGAACATCATTGTGTCTCTTAGCAGCATGGATTGGAAATTTAAAGAATGAAGAATATGAACGGCTTGGTCCCGATATTTTGGGGGGGGGTGGAGGGGGAGCCAGAGCCTCTATAGAAGTAGTAGAAAGAGGAGCCTGAGGTGGAGAAACCTTCAGATAATCCAACACAGGGTTCTGTGTAAACTCCAGTTCATGAGGGAGACACAAGGGGTCAGCAGTGACTTTTGAAGCACCTATCTTGCTCTGTAGCTCTGGAAAATCTTCAGGGCGGGGGGACCGAATTGGAGACGGACCAGACTTCCAACTTCCTGGGATAGTACCCTGGACCCAGCCAGCACCTCTCAGTGCCGATTCAACAGTCCAGGTAGGTTCTTTATTAATATTTACTGTAGATGATTCTTGTACATGTAGGGAGCTCTGTGATGAAATAGAAGCAGGTAGTGAAAAGGAAAACGAATCTGTTTGTACTGCAGGCGGCAGGGGAGCATTTACTGTAGATAAGTCTTGTACATGTGAGGAACTCTGTGATGTAATGGAAGCAGGTTGTGAAAAGGAAACCAAATCCGTTTGTACTGCAGGCGGCAGGGGAGCAGGCAGTAGGACTTCAGCTACTGACGCACTGGTGGGTTAAGAGCCTGTCACAGCAACAGGCAGTAAAGGAGACAAGTCAGGTAAATCTTCAAGAGCTTCCACCCGAGTGGAGGATGCATCTGTGCTGTTGGCTCTCAGGCGTTGTATATCTCTGTGCATTTTCAGTTTTGCACTAGCAAAACGGTGCTCCACTGTTGCAAAATGCTCCTGGATCTCTTGTGCTGTCAAACAGTGGTTTTCAGAATCAGATGAAGTAAAATCCTCCAGTAAGTCGACTGTAGGCACGCAAGTCAGCAAGTCAGTTCCATAAGAAGTAAGCAGAGGGCTATGTATAGCATCCTTGGTATGAGCAGCATAACTTTAAGTTGAAGTAGGAACAGCAACAGGCAAAACATCAGTTGTTGGTGTAAACCCTAAGGAGCGCTACCCTTAGGGTTACTACCCCTGCCTGCCTCCTCTGGGACAGGATGAGGGGCCCAGATCCGTTGACGGGTGCCTCCACCCAGAGGTCGGGGTTAATACTGTCGAGATTGCCTCGGTTACAGCCTTCTGGGTTGCTGCAACCCCCTTTTTGTCCTGCTAGTGGCTCACACAGTGTACCCACAAGCCTTTTCCCCAGTTCACTTACCCCCCGGCTAGTATCTATCAGCTCACTCCAGGGACCCCCTGTAAAGTAAGGTACAGTTTTATCACAGTCACGATGCAGCAGTTCACCAGCAATGCACACAGTAGCCAGGGTGTAGTTGCAGAACAAACAATCTGATTTATTCAAAGGGAAGTAACCAGGACAGGAGGAAAATCAAGCTAATTGTCTTATCACTCTGCTTATCTACCTAGGGCTCTGTGCACAGGCCTGAACCTAATATTTACTGTCCCTGGGTACCCAAGCCCTAATGGCTAGTCCACCATGGCAGCTGGTTGGGGCCCTGACACAGATAGCCTTGGCGATACTGAATGAGTCAGAATGAGAAATAAAAAGTCAAATAGACAGTCAGCGGCCTAGTGAGGCAACGGAAGGGCACTGATTGCAAACTTAGCAGGGAGCTACCCTGGTTCAGTACTCACGACTCCAGCAAGAACCGAGTTCTTCACCTCTGGCAGGGTTAAGCCTAAGGTTCACCAGCCTCCACACACATTATATGGCAAATAACAGAGGGTACCATACCAGGCCGCTGCTGCTAGACCCCACACAAACTTGCAGTGGGCACAGACGGCAATAAGCCTTCAACCTCACGGGTGGACTGAGTGCGATTCAGCAATTTTCTCCAGTCCTCTCAGGTTGAGCCTGGTAGGTAGCTGGGCTGGCACCAGCCTCCTCTGACCGCGCCCCCGCAGATTTAGTCCGACTCAGATTAGACGGTAGAAAACGGCCACCTCAGGCCTTCACGCGCTTCCCACGTGAACACTCACACAGCGCAGAAGCCTAGAGCTCCTCTCTTCTGCTCAGCCACAATGCATCTGCCCCTAGCAGCATGGGGCACACCTTACAGTTCGGGCGCCTCCCGATTCTATAGGCTGGCTGAACATGCCAGTCATGTTCTCCTGTTCTCACTGGTGTCAAAAAGCGCCATAGCCCATAATACCTTTCTCCAAATGGCAAGCAGTTCTCCCATTGGTCAGCTGACTCCAAGGAGTCCCGAGATACCGATTGGTCCAATTTAGCAGTTCAGGACCAAAATGGTGGAACCCAACAGAACAGTCCTTTGCTGAAAAGAAGGCAGGTTAGAACAACCACATTATCATTACTACTCTAAGCAATGTCCATCAAACAATTAAATCTTTCAGCAGGGCTCCCTCTGCAAAAGTAGCGATGGCAGTAACGGAGCAAATATCCCGCAGCCTGGGCAGGACTCGGGCATGAAAAGGCACAGTCCCCCCTACGGATTAATTATGACTGCAAAACAGGCAGCCCTTAAAGGGACAGTACACGGAGGCCACACAGGCACTCACAGGCTACCCATTAAAAACAGTTTAAGCGCCGAATACCAGCAAGGCAGGGAACATTTAAACGGGTTCCGGGGAGCTTTTAGGAACCCCCATTTGCAAGGCCGGCATCGTGGTCTCCATTTGTTAAGAGGTCGGAGCAGAGACCAAATTTCCCACCTCCATAGCTCCCTCCTCAGAAGGCAAGGGTGCAACCGCCATCTTGGACAGAGGTTCCCCCTCTGACGAGTAGGGGAATTTCCCCGGTGTCCTGGCCAAATTTCCCTCATTCACTAAAAATACCACCAACAGCTTAATCTGGTTCAAGGTCAGTGGCATTCATCTGTATCCCCCTCCCCCGGGTCATGCCTGAAAATAGGCAGGGTTTGTCTAGTGCACTTACCTGGTCAACAAAAACTAAATAAATAAACATTTCTTTTTTTCTTTTTGCAAAAAGGAGGCCAACCAGCCACAATTCACATACATTTTGCTGGCAAAGTGTCTACTTCTTTTGGTAAATACTTCATGAATTGCCTTCTTTGCTACCGAACTGCCAATTCACATAGTTTCACTATGCATACTTAAGTACTTTGATGGGTGAAAGCTATGCAAATTGTAGCCACCGGCAAAGTGGAGTTAGATGAAATTGCCGAAGTACTTTGCAAAACAATTTCCGCAACTTAGCCCACACTTAGTAAATAGTGTGGAAATGGAGGGTGGGTAGACAATAGATAGGAAACATCTACAACTGTGAGGAAATGCCTTTGACGGGAGTGCTAAGATGTGCATATGAAAAGATTAGTAGGTGCATTGAAGTGTTAATGTAAAGAGTTTCTTGATAGGAACACAGGACATGGTAATTACCTGAGATGCAGAAGTGCAAGGGAGGTCACCAAAAATGTGAAAATGAGATAGGTGCATGTACAAAAATATGTAAAGAAACACCATACAATAATACAAGCGTTATAGTTCTTCAAAGTGTGTCATAAATGCAATGTCTTGATTAAGCTTAATATACTTAAATTGCTCTCTGTATATTTTAATTCCCATGTCTCTCACTTACACATGCTTTTGAAGTTGCCCCTAAGTAGCATTTGGGCAGCTAGATCAGAGAGAGTGGTCTGGTTTGGAAAGTGCTGTCCTACTTGTCTGCTGATAACCTGGTTTAATGTTATGTGCCAGTAATGGTTCACCTTGGTTTGCAGTTGTTGTCATGCTTCCCCACGTATGGCACCCATTACTGCACTTTTTGCACTGAGCTCTACATTTATTGTGAATCACCTGGTTTATTATCTCTGCTGCCCCCTGTTCCCTTCCCTCCAAGACACAACTGGAAATAAGCCCATCCAGACTCTGCTTGCTTGCCTTATAATATATGCTTTACATAAATCAATAAACAAGTAGATTCATAGCATCATTTGAATCATGTGGGCTTTCTTAAATCCCTGTTTATCTCATTTACTGATACAGCTATTTAATTTTTTTTTTTGTTGCCCGGTGGCACTGAGGGTTGAGATGCTGGATGCCACACCTCGCTCCACGCTGATGACCCAGGTTTGGGAATGGACTCGGTACACCAGGGGTCGACGGGTGGAGAGGGATTGAGAATCTGTGGACTGCTCTTCCTCTCCAGGGGAGGGGGGGCCAACAGTTGGCGGCACACTAGAGACCTCTAGTGGAGGCTGGGGGCGGTGCACTGGCACTGCAAGGAAGGGGGTGAGCTTGGGGCACGGCACTGGGAGGGAGCACTTGCAGACACGTGCACGCTCCCTCTATTGGCATCACTGCACGCCCCAGCCCACACCAAGCCAGAAAAGCAAAAAAAACATGGCACTCGTTCACGGCAGCTTGATGGCCATCCGAGGGGACTGCTTGGCCTCAGGGGCACCATCACCCAAATCTGGATCCTGTGTCAGTGGGGAGTAAAGAGAACTTCCTGCTGCCCCACCACGGGGGGAAACCATGGGGGTAGATGGTGATGGAGGCTTCACTGGGGGCTGGGGCAGGACCAGACGGCGGCCGGAGGTGGACGGATGCCAGGACATCAAAAGCAGACTGGAGGGCCATACAGGTAAAAAGGACTAAGAAAAAAAAATTTGGGGGGTTAACCATGTAAGTCTTACTATGCACAAGACCAGTTTTCAGGGGTGACCTGTGAGCACTGCGGCAGTTAAGAGACTAGCTCAAGATCATCCAGTCAAGTCGAGGTTGTGGCAATCAAACTTATTCACTGATCATTACTTTAACCTGTAGGCTACATTGCCGGCCCCGATCTGAAGAATGATCTTCATATTATTTTTGAATTAAATGTGAGGGTGTCTGACCAAATTAAATTGAACATTTTTTTTTTTTGCGCCTCCCCTTCTCCCTGGCTGCCCACACCTTCGGGTCTCTAATACCCCTCCCGACTGCCTGCTCCGACTCCCATACTGGCTATCACCTCATATGGCAGTGCCCCCCCCGGGTAACCCAGCGTAACCCTTTGCCTGTCGGGTCCCCCTCCTCCGAGAGGGAAGGCACCGTGGGTGGCCACGACTTTTTCCATCGCCCGTGACTGCTGAGGTGTGCCGGTCATGGGATCGGCAGCAGAGGACAGAGAGACCTTCATCCAGCCAGCCAGGAAGTATTTTCCTGGTTTTCTGTGAGAAGTGACATCCTGACATCAAGGCATATGCCAGACGTCTGTCACTCCCCTTGAACTTCTCACCAGGCGTCACTGCTGTGCTCCCAGCCTCCACCAGGAGTCAGCATGCACCGGTGCGCATCCCCACCTTCCCCCCAGAGAAGGAGAGCTGTCCCCGGACGCTCCATCCTTCTCCCCCCGACCAGCCATCTGGCGACCCAAGTCCTTTCCCTAACCCGGGTACCAGCGTCGCAGACGGAAATCCAACAGCTGCGCCGACGGGCCGGCTGAACATTTATTTATTAGTTATTTTAAAGGCCACTGATTTACGATGATTAAAATAATGAAATTCTGTTTTCAAGACATGAAACCCTGGAATTCCACAAGTGACTGCTAGTCTAATTTCCAGATGTTACCAAGATTCTACTGTCATTCTTTTAGTATGTGTATAAATAATCAGAATAAAAGAAGGCCTAATATACAGAGCATTAAATGAAGCAAACTGAATATAGTACAGAAAGCAATTATAAAAAGAACACAATTCTGTAGATTTACTGATCTGATCTGATCTAAAATACCAGATTCAGTGAAATTCTTCATTTTTACTGGTATGCAGACAGTCCAGACTCTGGAATTTTTCTGGGTTTTCCAGTAAAAACAAAAAAAACAGTGGTCTTGGTTATTTTCTTATTTATTTATTTATTTTGATGTCTGTTCAAGAAATCTTGCTGAGCTAAGAACAACTCATGCCCACAAGCATTCTGGAGAGAAGGGGAAAGGGGAAATTGTTTAACCAGGAAAGGCACACTAAGCTGAAGCGTGTTGCCAAGTGTGACCCGAGAGCACAAGGAATCCAAGTGACTTGCTCAGGATCACACAGTATGCAAGTGGGGCCTGTGAGATACAAACCAAGTTCACTAGGTTTGCAGCTCAGAGCCCCAAACCATTGTACTATACTGCCTCCTCAAGGGTACAGAGGGAGTCAAAATAACACAATGCTAAGAGCATGGTCCGCAGTCTGTGTGCAAAACTGGACAATCAGGTAAACTATGGGAGGATAGTAATAATCAGTAGGGCATAATCTCAGATGAAACAGCATAACTGATAGCTAGGAGATGGAATTAAATAGAACATGGAAGATTACTGGGTCCTTAAGCAATGAGGCATAGAACATACAAGGCAAAATCAGATGCTAGAGAATCGATTATATGGAGGGAACCTGGCAGAAGTAGGAAAGCAAACAAGAAGAGTAGAACAAAAGAGGGTGTACCAGCCATATGAACATACGAACATACAAAGAAGCCAGCAGAAGAAGGCCATTTGGTCTATCAAGTCTGCTTGTATTGCAGGGCCCACAGCTTGAGCTAATGTCCCTGCCCTCCCTCCTCACTCCTCCCATCCTCCCTACCCATGATCCTTACTGTCCCCCTATGCCTATCCCAGACTCTCTTAAAGCTGCCCACTGTCTTCAATGAGATGACCTCTTCTGGCAGTGCATTCCAAGTGTCCACCACCCTATCAGTGAAGAAGTGCTTTGTGACCTCCCTCCTAAACATCCCACCCTCCAGCTTAAGACAGTGCCCACTAGTGTTATGGTTGCCACTCAGCTTAAAGAGACTCTCCTAGGCCGGCCCGGTGGCGCTGAGGGTTGAGGTGCTGGACGCCACACCTCGCGCCATGCCGGCGACCCGGGTTCGGGAATGAGTCCGGGGTGTCGGGGGTCGGCAGGGGAGGGAGAGGATTGAGCATCCAAGGATAGCTCTTCTTTCCCAGGAGGGAGAGGGAACACACGCTCGGTGTCGGACTGGCCTCTGATGGAAGCCGGAGGCATAGCAGACAGCAGACATGAGCGCACAAGGGGGTTGGGAAGTGGCAGACATTGGTGGATATGCCGTGACGTCAGGGCAGAGGCCACTCCTGCGGAACATCGGAAAATACCCCACAGCACGTAGACGGAGCGCCAGGCCCCGATCCCCAATACCCCTACCTGCCCCGGTGACCGGTGTCCCGATGAGACAAGGAATTCATGGTGCTTGCCTCCCCACCTCATCCCTGCCTGGGAGGGTAAGCCAACGCTACGTGGAGGACTGACCGCCACGGAATCCAGGTAGGAGGTGGGGACTAGAATGGCCATAGGTGACTCCCGAAGAGATGGGAGTGCTGTGGGAAGAAGGAACATAAATAGAAAATAAAAAAAGAGACTCTCCTTATCAACCTTATTCATCCCTTTCAAGTACTTGAAGGTCCCAATCATCTCCTCTCTCTCTGCTGTCTTCCAGGGAGTACCTGTTCAGTGCCCTCAACCTCTCCTCATTTGCCCTACAATGCTGACCCACTATCATCTTTGTAACACTCCTCTGGACCTTCTCCAGCAGGTTAATGTCCTTTTTGAGGTGTGGGCACCAGTACTGAACTCCATACTCTAGATGCGGCCTTACCAGTGATCTGTACAAGGGCAGTATAACCTCCTATCTCCTACTACTTATCCCCCTAGATATGCATCCCAGCATCTTGTTTGTTTTTTGCTGCTGCTTTCTTGCACTGCATGTAGTGCTTTGGGTCACTACTGATCATCACTACCTGGTCCTTCTCCTACTCTGATGCAGATACTTGGATTCCACCTAGGCAGTACACTGTCCTGGGATTCTTGGCTCCAATATGCATAACTTTGCATTTTTTGGCATTGAAGCCAAGCTGCCAGATCCTGGACCACCTCAGCAGCTTTTTCAGATCTTCCTATAGGTCCTGTATCCCTTCAGCTGTGTCCACTCTCCAGCAGAGATTGGTGTCATCCATGAATAGGCACATTTTGCCCATAATGCCATCCCCAATGTCATTGATGAAGACATTGAACAACACCGGCCCCAGTACAGAGCCCTGTGGAACCTCACTGGTACCAGATAACTCCCCCCAACCACCCTCTGGGTTCTGTCCCTCAGCCAGTATTCCACCCATTTGGCCATCTTTTCCCCAACCCCAAGATTCACAAACTTCCTGATCAATCTTTTGTGGGGCACAGAGTCAAAGGCCTTGCTGAAATCAGGATAGAGGATGTCTACCACAGTCCACTTGGCCCCTGTCTACTGTCTTAGTGACACAGTCAAAGACATCAATCAGATTTGTTTGACATGATCTCCCCCCATGAACCCATGCTGCCTCGCATCCTGGAGACCAAGCTCCTCTAGATATTCCACCAACCTTTCCTTTAGTATGATCTCCATGAGCTTGCTCACAATGGAGGTCAGACTGACTGGTCTGTAATTCCCTGGGTCATCCTTAGGATTGCTTTTGTGGAGGGGCACTACATGTGCTGTTCTCCAGTCCTGCAGTACCATGCCTGACCCTAGTGAATTATTAAATAGGTCTGCCAGTGCCCCCGCCAGCTCCTCAGCCACAGTGACATTGTTTTTGTCCAATTTACTTACTGTAGTTAGTTATCTGAAATAGATTTATTCCATTGGCCCCTATGCATGAAGGGGTGGAGTGGCTATGCACCACGTATCTGTGGTGCAGAGCCACTCTGCGCCCATTGTGCCCCCTGCATGGGATGCACTAACTGGAGTGCACAGCCCTTACACACCCAATCCCATGGCCACGCAGACAGCAATGCTTCGGAGGGTTGGGGGATGTTACCACACAACGCGACATGCACCAAGGTGTGCAGTGCCCTCCATGGGGGGGGGGGAGCACATGCTGGAAAAGGTTATGGCAGCCTGGACCCTTCAGTAATGCACTGTACACCCCCATGGACATCAGCCACCCAGGCAGACTGATGGGGTTGGGGCAGCCGACAGGGTGAGTGCCTATCCATTGCTGCATGGGTCATGATGCAGCAGTTCCAAATCCTGGCTGCGGGGTCATCCACCAAGTCACATCAAGCCACACACACCCCCGTCACCACCACCACACAGTGCCACCCCATCCCCAGTAGTGCACCTGCACCCCCACCCCAGACACAGCTGGGCAGCACCCTGGTATCATGCCAACATACCCCTCCACCCCCACTGCACCATGTCCCATCCCCACCAGGCATGCACTTGCCCACTCAACCACTGGTGTCTCATTCCTGAGGTGGTCAACCGCACCCCAGTCCCCACACACACAGGTGACCCGGCATTATTAGACTGTTCCCTGAACCTGGTACTCCCACCCCCATTGGTGTTCAGTGATGCCCCCCCCTCCGCAGCACCATCAGTACCACCCCCTGTTCTCGCATGTGTGTGCCACAGCGCCATATGACCAGCGGCACTGCTCTCCTCACACCTCCTCGGCCACTGGCCCTCTAGATGAGGCTGGGATCATGCTGCTATATAGGTGGTGTGATCCCAGCCTCATTTGGATGGCCAGCCACTGAGGAGGTGTGTGGAGGGCTGTGCCACTGGTCGTCCAGGCCCGCGACACACACATGCGGATATGAGGATGGGGGTGGTATTGACGGTGCTGCAGAGGGGGGCACCAATGAAAACCAATGGGGGCGGAGATACCTGGGTCGGGGAACAGTCTAATGATGCTGGGTCACCTGTGTGTGCAGGGGCATGGGGTGGTTGACCACCTCAGGAACAGGGCACCGGTGGGTGGGTGGGGCTTGTGCATTCCCATTGGGGATGGAATACTGTGCAGTAGGGGCAGGGGGGTATGTTGCTACATTACTGGGGTGATTCTCAGCTGTGTCCGGGGTGGGGACCTGAGCCTGCCATAAAGGGGCTGTCATGTTGGTGGAGGGGGGCTGTCCACTACGGGGACGGGTACACCCTGTGTGTGTGTGTGTGTATGTGGGGGGGGTTGCATGCCTGGTGTCAGCCCATACAGGTGGGTGGTGGGGCATTCAGGAGTGGGGCGGGAGTGCTGCTGGCAGGGGAACTCCATGCGCCGGGTGGGCATGCCTATTGTGGAGGGTCCTGTGCCGTGTGGATCACAGGCCAATAGGGCATGGCGCAACAGGTCCGGGTGCATGCAAGTGCTATTCATGCACCTGTACCCACACCAATGTGAACAGGAGAGCCACTCCTGGACCCAGGCTGGGCATCCCATTGGATGCCTGACTGGATCCATAACTGTGCTCCCCGGCTGCCCTGCAGAGTCCTGTACACTGGGGTGGTGGGCCCACAGACAGGTAGTGGCCATTAATGAATATGGTCAGTGCACACCTGTTCACAGGTGTGGAGCTACACCAGCGGGATTCACACCTCTGGCATGCAATTCCCGCCCGATCATGCATAAGGCCCATTGTTCGTTTTTTGAACTAGACTGATTCCATAACTTTACTTCTAGCTGCAATGGGGTTAGAGTGGGTATTATATACGTCATTTCAACTAAAAAAACACCCTTTACAGTGATAACTTACAATAGACCATGCTATGGCTCACAAGCAGTCTATCAGTCATTTTTGTATGCATTTGGGTGAGATTGACCTTAGTAATAAACTATACTGTCAAATAAAAAAAAATTTGTCTCTGTTTCTATTGATTATTCACTTCTTGGTAATTTGTGAAAGAAATAATTTAAATAGCATCTTTATGGGAGGGCTAAAGCCCGAAATTCAATGTGGGGGTATAGCTCCTCCCACATTTAGCATAAAAGCAACCTACTGCTTGCAGTCCAAGCTTAGCGTGTTTTGTCACGCTGGGCTCCTGCATGGTCTACGGCTGTGCCTCTTCATTTTTCCCTGTTGTTGCTTGCTGTTTGGTCCTGCTCCCTCCCATGATCATTGTCTGCTCCTTCCCTGTCTCTCCCATTTTGTTCTGTTTTGGTGCAATTTGTGCTTCCCCTCATTTGTTCTCTGCTGCTGTTTGTCTTAATACCATCCCTGTTTCCTGTCTTCTACGGCTCCCCACCGGCCATCCTTCTGTTTCCTGTCCTTGATGCGGGTGTAGCTTGCTTTATTTTTGTTTGTGTTCTCACCTACCGTTCTGCCTCCTTCTTGTCTGATTGCTTCCCCTGTGCTCCCTACATCTGTGTTTTGCTCGTTTTTTTCTTTAGGGCATTTTTCCTCATAGGAGCTGCCACTCCATTACCAACTCAGCACATCTTGGTTTGACGTCCTATATCACCTGTCTCACAGCTACAATCCTCATTTTTTTTTCTGCTCAACTTCCTAGCTTGCTACTCCTACAACTGGCTTTATTATAATTCTGACCACACTGCCGGAATGTGTAGCACTATTTTCATTGCATGACAACATACCCAGGGTAGTGGTCCCATATATTTCACGGTATGATATGTTTTTAACAAATTAATGTACTGTGTACATGGTCTCTGTGTTTAGTACTAGCTCTCACAATGATGTGCTACATTAGTTAACCTAAACCTGTGCTGAGCAAACAATAAACTGAGTATACCAAACATTGCTCCATGCTATACTCCTTCCAGTTCAGAGGTCAGCTCCCCATATCCTTTACTTTGTACCTCTCCAACCTAAAGCATTTGTTCTGTATAGTCCAGCATTAGGGCTGTGTAAAACACAGGGAATACTGGATGGGCAACTATGCACAACCAGTGTATAGTGTAGTTTGGAACGCAGTTATCTATAAAAATCTAAACGTTGTTATGCTGAACTGCGATTGTCCATTCTAGCTGTTATGCTGCACTAGATACATACCTAGTGCAACATAACAGTTCAGAACTATAGTCGCTTGCAGCCTGACATTCAAATAAATCCCAGTCTGTAAATACAGTAGCACCAGTCCTATCTAAAGAAATGTTGAACAGCTTTGACATTTATTTTTTAAGGAAAACTGTCTGGTCTTCTGGCCAAAATACACTATAAAAAACAACCAATATCATGCCATCGGTAACAAGCTGGGCTACTGCATCTCATGGTTGCTATGGTGACTTAACCTCTCGAGCTTCACTCTCAAGGTTATTGATGCCACCATGGCAACCACTCGACGTTGTAACCAGCTTGTTACCGATGGGATGACATCGATTATTCTCCATGTTCTGATTTCCTCTGACCTTGAGAGCAAAGCTTGAGAGGTCCATGGGAATCAGAACCCTGAGGTGACAGAACACACTGATTATGCATAAAGTTGCTCATCCTGTATGTTTTACAGTGTATAGTATGTGAAATGTGTGCATTGTGTTTTTTTCTGTTTCACAATGAAACAAACTTGTGAAGTCTCTCGAGGTTCTAGAATGCTGTTCTACCACAGAATTGGATAGAGGAAAGAAATTATGTGGCAGCATTCCAAGTTGTTCTGCTGCGGCAGTGACATCACTACTGCAGCAGAATAACATAATGATGTCACTACTGCAGCAGAACAAGCATATTTCAGGCATGGAATTCCATGCATAACAGCATTCCACCATACACTATAAATACTATTTGGGAGAAATATGTAAGCAATAATACCCAACTGGGTGGGCAGTATTGGGCAATACCGGACCACCCAGGGGCATAATAAGGACCGACGCCGCAGGCGGAGGGCCTTATAGCCCATGAAAGGTCTGGTATTGCCCAATACTGCCCACCCTGGAGGATTATCATTGTGCTTAGAAAATGGGCTATGAATAAAGTTTTTTTTAAAATATTTAAGAATAAAAATAATAATTAAAAAAATATTACAAATTATTACAAAGTTGCTTTGTTATTAAAGTAGTCACTCTACTGGTATCCTGACCAATGTATACCTGTAGAGGACACTGCAGACTCTTACAGTTTTACTGTTTTCCCAGACTGTTTTCCTGCTGGTACAGCATGTACCTACCTTCTTGGTCTTGAGCCCTTGAACTATTAACCCCGGCCCCTGTCAAGTTTACTTGCGGACTGTTTTTTTGGTTGTTGTTTATTTTCTGTTTTTCTGTGGCAGCAGTTTAACTCTCTCATCAAGCGTGTAGTTTGGGACACTGGCAGTGGGATCGGGTGATCAGGGAGACCGTGCGTTGAAGTAAGCGGCATATCTAAAATTTAAAGAATTTGATTTTTGTGCAGTGTTAATAAATCATTATAAAAATACAACAACAGATTTGTTATGGTGAGGAGCAGGAATGGAGCCTAGAGAAACAAGGACTTAGGCAAGTTCCGTCTATAGCACTGAGCACCCGACATGCTAGTAGTTTAAAAAAGTAACCTTTATTTTTTAAAATTATTCAGTGAGATGTGATACACATCTCACAAAATAATTTTAAAAAAAAGGGTTCTTTCTTAAACTACTAGCGGTAGCATGTCATGTTACTCAAGTGGATGACTGTTGGGGAACCAAGTGGGACTGTAGCCTGGGTGAGTGGGTAAAGGTAGTTCTGGTACTAGTAGCACTGAGATAGCACTAATAAATGGCTGAGGACAAAAACAGCACAGGCAGCTTTTGGGAGGAGGGAGAGTTAAGGATTTGCCTGGAATAAGGTACAAGGGCAATAAATTTAAAAGGAAAACTGCCATTGTGTCAGGGGCTGTATTGTCTGGTTTGGTCTGCACAGACAGCTTTTGAGAGGAGGGAGTCTCAATGATGTGCCTAGATGGATGCGGTAAATTTAAAAGAAAAACTACCATTGAGTCGGAGCTGAATGCTCCATACATGGTGTGTCTGTGTGTGGTGGGGCTAAAAAGGTTGTTTTGCTGTAAAATTAAAAAAAACAAATAGACATTATGGGACAGTTGTGTGGACTGGATAGAGGACTGAGTGTGGTGGAGACAGTATCTCTCGCTAAGTGAGAGAAAAAATGGTGTCATTTTCAAATTAATTTGGGTGCTTGACTGCTGCTGTTCAATACATGGATGCATATTTTCTTGATAAATCTGCAAATTTTATTGAAACCTGTTAAACCCTTGGTCTTATGTCATCATTAACAACAGAAACAAGTCCAAAATGCAAACTAAAATATTTTGTGAACACTGATATGCAAACAAATACAAATACAGACACAAATATAAAAATCAGAGACACAAATACAAATACAAATATCAGAAATCAGCTCCATGCATAGCCCTATCCAGCATCCTTCCCTCTTGCTGTCTCCATTCCATCCATTGTTTGCTCATCAGTTCCACTTCCTGCCTGCTAATCCATTTCTGCTGTCTCTCTAGCCTGCTCTACTGTGCAACAGCCGGATACACTTTCCTCACCAGCCCTCGCCAGCAGTTTGCAGTCATTGTCAGGTCTCCATCTTTAACTCATTCCCTGGGTATCTGAGTGCAGGTTGGCTTGCTCTGTCTACCAGAGATGGGAGTTCAGTCGGTAATCATTCAACCAATCTGCATCTACCACAATACGCAGCTGGTACTGGCACTGTGGCATTGACCACTCTACCACCTCTCTGCATCTACCACAATAGGGACCTGTGTAGTAGTGTTTTTGGCATTGGGCAAGCTACCGACTCTGTATCTATCACAATATGCAGCAATATGTATTGGTGTCCTGGCATCATCCAAGCTACTAATTCATTGCACCTTCTGCAATATGCATTCATGTATGGTGTTCTGACATCTACTTCGCTACCGACACTCTGCATCTACCACGATACGCATCTGCGTATTGGCAGTTTGGCATCTCTTTACCATCTGACTGTCTTGCTAATCCAGGAGACTCTCCTGCAATCCTCTGGACTTCTTCCCAGACTCCTTGCTCATCTCTGGACGTGTAAATCTTGCTACTTCATTTGTGGCTGGGCTGTTCCTTGCCTTCTGGCCCGCTGAAGACATTTGGCATCCACTCTCCTTGTTGGCCTGCAACAGAAATCATAAGATTGATACCTCACTTCCAATTCTCCTTCTGTTTGGGATCCCGATCTCACCCCATGCTGTTTATTGACAGGGTCCAGCTCCTTCGTCAGTTATTTGAGAATTCACATCTCTACTTTCCTTCAGTTTTTGATGTGCAGTCCCATTCCATGAATATTAAAGAGCTGCTGATGCTTCAAAGTAAACTCTGAAAAACACTTCAGCTAGGTGCAATTCAGCTTTGATATATATATATATATATACACTGTAGATATCACCTCACTATTATTTATTACTAAGGAAATATGCATAAGTACAGGATATGTATCCCTTAGAGTTCATCTGTCTCTATACTTATTTATTTAGCTATTTAGTTTTTGTTGATCGGGTAAGTGCACTAGACAAATCCTGCCTATTTTCAGGCACGACCCAGGGAAGGGGGATACAGATCAATGCCAACTGACTTTGAACCAGATTAAGCTGTTGGTTGTATTTTTAGTGAATGACGGAAATTTGGCCAGGACACCGGGAAATTCACCTACTCTTTTCGTTAAGTGCCATGGGATCTTTAACATCCACCTGAATAGCACTAATCCAGGCAGATGGGACCTCGGTTTAATGTCTCATCCGAAAGATGGCACCTCAGAAGTGCAGCACCCCTCTCATGCTACACTACAGTGTCAGTATTGGGATATTAACCCAAGTGCCAGATGTGGGAACTGAACCCACAGCCTTCTGATTTCCTGGCCTCAGAGGTGAGTATGCTACCTACTGAGCCACTGACACTGTGCTATAGTACTATAGCTTACTCCCTACTTCAAGTCATAATTCTCTGTTGTATCATCACAATATGTTGCCATGGGAGTAACTGTGATGTCACAGGCAGTGCATTCTGACCTCAAATAGGGAGAAAGCAACAAGAATAGGTGAACTCTTCAGGAGCAAAGATCTTGTTTTCATTCAAATGGCCTCAGTAATGAATAATGGTGAGGAGAAATACAGAACTAATGTGAAATATAAGCGGAACTGTGTCTAAATATTATGATTTTATTAAAGTTTTCCTGAAGGCATCAGCTGCTCTTTCAAGTTCGCTTCCTGCCTCAGCCTACTTCAGCTTCCAATCCTGCCTTCTCTTTGATGCTGTCCCATCCACCAGCCATGCTCCTGTCACCCCAGATCCTCTGAGTACTTCTCCATGTTAGTTCTCTGTTCACCTTAGAACCTCCACTGTTCCAGATCTCAGTCTAGTGATGACTGAATTGTATCTTGTGGCTCCATTCCTCTGCTATGAAGTCTACAGATCCCAGATTTCTGCAGATATTGACTGTACCTAAAATTGTCTTGTGATTCAGCCTTTATTCTGACATTATTTCACCTTCATTGCCATCCACCTGCGGGGACTCAGACTCCTTCGTTCATCTTATTGCTGATTTATGTGTCCTTTTCAGGACCCATTTCTATGATTCTCTATCAATCCTCCTCCACTAATGCCACAGCTGCATTGGCTTATTACATTGCCAAAGCACAGTGGGCATTTCTCCATGGGATCTTTTCCGTCACTCCTCTGGGCAGCCCACTTACTCCTGCTCCCTGTGCAGCTCTATCCCACTGGACTTCATTACCTTCTACCAGCTTCATACGCCTCTTTCTCCACCTAACCAGCAAGTCTAGATTGTCTAGGAAGTTCAAATTTTGTTCTTGCCAGGGCCCACAAAGACCTTCTATACCCTTCTATCCATCAAGCCCAATCGAACATTCTAGCCCAACCTATTCAAGCCATGGGAGTCCAGCATACTGGCATCAATTGTACCTACTCTGGCTGCCCTGGAGTCGCTGCACAATGTTTCATATCTACAGATTCTGTGGCTCTGTTATGCTGGCTATGTTGCCTGAAAGCTCATTGACTTCCTCAATTGTAGATTATTTCTCCATCTACTTTGATCTACTTACAAGCCTTATCCTGGATTTTGGCTCCCATCCTTCTCACTCACTTTTGCAGCTTATCATTTCCAGCTTTCTAATGGACTGCTCTCAAGCATATTGGTGCTTTCCTCCGATGTCTTCCACTGTTATACTCTGTGGTCTGCAGTGAAGGACTGTCCAGCTCTCCATCAGCTCTTACAATGGAACGTTAAATGGTGTTCCTCCTGGGACTTTTAGCACTCACCAGTTCATACTTATCAATTAATCCCATAGCTATCACTACTGGATAATTTTGCACAATGCTTCTAACCTGCCCCTCTGTACTCATCCAACTTGTGCATCCACTCATTGGTTCCTTCGAGATATTGCTATCCTCTACATGTATCAACAATGCAATAGTACTCATCACACACTTCAACCTGGATCCTGATTTGCAAATGATGACACCTTTGATGGATTTCTGTTGTTACCATTCATCTGTCTCTGACATCTCTATGGCATGTTTTGGAAGGATCATTATTACTATGAAGTTTGTCTGACTTTTGGTTGCAAAAGCATCTCAAAGCTTTAAATATGTTTTCTAAGTGATGCATCATGCTGCACTATATGCTCTGCTGCATTTCCAACAGCTATGCCGCTCTCTTCAACCAGTCACGAATTTTCACTCCCTGACCTCCAGTCATCGCATCCCTTTGCAATCTTCATTAACACCTCCTGAGCTACTTATAATACAGCATTTAAAGTATTCTTCATTCTGCACTCTGCAATTATCCCTCAGTACTTCTGTCATGGTTGAACAAATTCTCACATTCTTAACTTTTTCCATCAAGCCTTGCAACAATCATCAAAAAATTATTCCACATCAACTTGGCCCAAGACTTATTCCTTTCCAGGACATTCTGTTTGAATTGAAGCAGCTTCTTCAGCATCACAGAATAACACTGCTGTGTACATCATCAAGAGACTTGGGAGATGGACTTCATCAGTTAATCCAGAAGCAGAAAGCAAACAAGCATTTAGGATCATCTCTGTGTTTGCCCAGAGGATGAGCAGGTTAGTAGCCATGGGTCATCATAGGTTTCCACCACAGGGTTTTTTCATCTCCTGTGTGCTACTGGCCATATTCTCCATGTGTTGGAAGAGGTAATCTTTTTTGGGCCTTCTATTCCCTACACGCTGCCCGGCTTCCCTACCAAGGGTAGAAACAGAGAAAGGCCAAAAGCTTAAACAGTGTACACAAGCACAATTGCTATTAACAACAAACATTGAAATGTGAGAACTAAAGCCCAAAGTTCAATGCAGGGTTTTATCTTCTCCCACATTCAGCATAAAAGCAGCCTACTCCTAGCAGTCCATGCTTAATGTATCTCATCACGCCAACCATCCTCCCAATCCTCCTCCTCCTCCAGCACTCTACTCACCCTTGGTGCAGGGCTTTCTGTTCTCTACACAATGCCTGGCATCCCTACCAAGGGTGGGAATAGAGAAAGGAAAAAAGCTTAAACAGTATTTATTTATTTATTTAGCTTTTGTTAACCAGGTAAGCACACTAGACAGTCAAGTGCCTGTTTTCAGGTGCGACCTGGGAGGATTACAAGGTACAGGCAATAACAATACAAGGTCATAGCATGGCACAAAGGTAAAAACAGTGATAATAACAGACAACAGCTGGGCATATAAGTTAGGATACCCAGTTAGTGGCTACATGTCAGAGGGAGAACAGGATGAGTAATACATGTTTAACAAGAGTGGTGAGTAACATTTACAATGAGTTACAACAAGAGCAAGGAGCATAGGGTAGAAAACTCATAGAAGCTTAATTGGAAGGCTCCGCCTATGGTTCAGTGGACAAGCAGCCAGCCACTCCCACTTCCTGAACTATATAAGCAGTTCCCCTCAGACTCCTTCTGAAGCACTTTTTCTTTGCCAGCTGGAGGCTCTGTCTGTTTGCTCTCTGTAGCTGGCTGGGGCCTGCCCTGACCCCCCCCCCGCCTTGCTGCTTTTTTCTGCTGGACTCTGCATTTTGTTCTTCTTCCGGTTTGTATTTTGCCTCTGGCTGTGTGCTTCCTTTGTTTCTTCCCTGTTTCTTCTGTGTTTGTGTCTTAATTTTGTTTTGTATTTGTTTTCTTTTTTGGGGATTTGTTTTCTCAGCTCCTACCATTTGCTTGCTCCTACCATTTGGCTCTTACAGCTTCAGCTACTTGCTTTTAGGTACTCCCATTGCTATTGTAACCAGTACCTGTGTTTTTACACAAGCCAGAACTCCTTCCCATGCTACAGGCCTAATTGTTTCCCATGCTATCAAGCCTAATTGTTTTCACCTGAGTCAAGCTCCCTCTGAACCCAGGCTCCCTCTGAACCCTTGCTATGCAGCTTTAACATGTTTTCCCTGCTTAACCTACCTCCCCTGTGGTCATAGCTGTTTTCACAGCATTGTGCTTCCTTCCTTCCATGCTTATAGAATACTACCACTCATAGCTGATGCCATTCCCTGTTTAGTACACTGCTGTTCTACTCTGAGGTCAGCTAAGCTACTGCTGATGCTGTAACCTAGTATTAATATCTGCTTGTGGGTTTTGACTCTTCCATCACTTTCTTGTTTTTCCTACGGCGGGGACTGGGAAGTGTTTGGGGGGTCGTAGCCACTGTGGCTAATTACTTCTGTTCTAAATCCTGCCTCCACCGCTGAAAATCCTCAGAGTATTTGTCACCTTAATTTGGCTTTTTGAATGTCTGGCTGGCTTGCTCCACTATCATTCTGTTGCCCCCACTTACATTCATGTCCCATCATTGCTACTATGTTTTGCAGATCTACAAGCTGGTATGACTACTCCCACTGCTTACTGACCTATGTGCTGGTCCAACTATTGGCTCCCTGCCATTTGCCCTGAATGTTCTCAGTACTCATGCCCATTCAGCCTCATCAGTCCCTGGGGCATGCCAACCATTCCATTCTGGTGCAGGTTTTCCCCTGCAGATGACAGTTTCACTCTGCACCTGAGTTTGCAGCTTGAGCATGCGAAGCTTGGGGAGGGGTCCTTCTCACCTGGCCCATAGCTAGGAATGTCCTCACTCTGGGTGGACCTTCAGTCATCAACCGTACTAACAGCACCTCAAGTTGTAGAAGTTAAGACTCAGCTATGAAGGGCTGGGGATGCCTACGGGAGCCCCCTTTAGCACCCATGGAGGAGACACCCTTCAGGCTATTCTCCCCATGACTGCCTCTGGTTCACGTGGTTTGTGGGTTGATCGGTAGGCCAGGTGAGTGCCTCAGCAGTCTTTGCTCTCCTCCTCCTGCCTTGGTTGTCCATTGTTGTAGAGTGGCACTCGCAACCTTCCACGGCATTCCCAATAGAGGGCCTGAGAGAGCACTTTCCTCTGAATTGGATATTTTCCACCTCCCTTTAATTGGGTTTCCAAATTGCAGCAACAGAGCTGTCACTAAATAAAATATCCCAAGCCTGGAGGGAAGGTGATCTAGGCCTTGGATCCCCAGAGATTTCCTCCTCAAAGGGGATTTTTTTCTCTCCTCCGTGTCTCAGGTCTCAGGTCATAACTGTTAGCATAGTGTTCCCTAGTTCCGTAGGCAGGATCTGCTGTTGGATGGAAGGGGATGGTGTCCCTTTTGCCATTTCCTCTCTCCTTAGGAGGTCCCCTCACTCTCTCTTGCGACCCATCAAACCCATGCCATTGTTAACCTGTGCATCCCATTACATTATCAAGCTGCCTGATGCTTTATCTAGTGCTATTCTCACAACTACTGATTGCTTATATGCTTCATACTACTACTTTCTTATTGGGGATCCTTCCAAAGGTACCTTTAGCCAAGGGAATCATCCCACGGCATCTCTAGGGGTGGAACCCTCTAGAGGGTTCCTTGCCTTTGGTATCCCTACAGGGTGGTAATTCCTCTGGAATAGAGAGTGCAAACGGCAAACACCTAAGTAACACAGTTGCACAAGCACAACACTATACTGGCTGCGTGGGCCATTGAACATGACAGAGGGGTCACTAGACCCTAACAGAGTATAACAAAATAAGCATATCAAGCACATAAATAGTAAACAATAACATATGGCATACAGCAAGACATAGCCAGAAAACTCAGGGATTTATCTGAGTTTTTTATCTCCTTGACATACGCTGACCCCCTTACACAGTCCATGTGACACTGGAACCCCCCGAGGTGGGGGGGTCACTAGGCACAGCGACAGGCAGAGGCTAGCTTCAGGAAGCCCCAGAGGGTGGATCTGAAGTAGGGATGGGAGGGGGCAGAATAAACATGGGCAGGGAAGAGGTTCCACATTCTGGGAGTGAGGACAGCAAAGGCACGATCCCCTGCTAGGGAACAAGTTTTTGGAACCTTGAGGCCGGGGAGTCACTGTATCTTAGTGGGTAGGGAGGGAGGGTGGGCTTAAGCAGTTCTGCAAGTACAGGGGTGGATGTTCTGATAATATTGTCAATAATGTTACCCATGACAAAGGTGCATTGGTTGTCAGAGGATAGCCACCCAAGCCTGGAGTAGAGCATGCAGTGATGCCTGAGGCTGGGGGTGGATAGGACAAAGCTACATATGTCCCCAGGCAGAGCAATTTGGGCTCTAGGTTGTCATGCCTGGCACCAGTATGAGAGGAAAGTCCAGCAAGGAGCTTCTGTGCCTCACTGATGGAGATGGTCTTAAAGTAAAGGGGGGTGAGGAGTCCCATTACCACCGGAGGGACCCATCTCATTGGAGATAGGAAATATGGAGGTGTAAGCAGGCAGAACTGAGAACTGGGAGTTGAAGGCATTGGTGATAGTCAGGGCATTGTTACAGCTTACCCCTCCGATTTGCATGTAAGTGACCTGATCACTGGCAGGACCACTTACAGTATGTTTGATGGTACACCAGAAGCTCCTTGGGTTTTTGGCTGAGGCTTCAAGGGAGGATTTACAGAAGTCCCTCTTAGCCAAGCGGATAGCCCACTTACATGTGTTTCTGAGCTGCCTGTATTCCAGGAGGTCAAATCTGTCATCGGAGGCCTTGAATTTCTGCCAGTATTTATCCCTAAGCTTCATTAGGGCAAATAGGCCACCATGAAGCCATTTTGTGACAGTACCCCTCACCCTCCTTTTTGTAAAAGGGGCATGCCTATCCTGTAAGGGAGCGAATATGGATAGGAAGCAGTCAAGAGCAGCCATGGGGTCACTGGTGGCAGTGACCCAGCACCAATCAGACCGGTGGAGGTCAGCAAGGTAGTCATTGGTGTTGAATTTGGAGTAGTCCTTCATCTGAATCACTTTAAAGGGGATCCTGAGGGTGAGGACTTTCCTGATTCAGTAGGTGGAGGAGTGGTCCGAGACAGGGAAGAGATCAGATGAGGGGATATGGTCGGTCCTGTTGCTCAGCATCCAATCTATGAGGGTACCTTTTACCCCAGAGGAGGATAGCCTAGCTGGCTTAGAGATAAGTTGACAGAGGGCAAGACCTGACAATAAGGGTTCATATAGCTTGGAATTTCCATCTAGCCAGTTTAGATTGAAGTTGCCAAAAGCTAGGAGTTTTGCTAGTACACACTTTAGGTTTGAGGCAGTCAAGGAGGTAGGGGAGACCCTGAGCTCCTCCCTTAGGAGGATTATAAACACATACCAGGTGGAGCTTTTTTGAGTTGCCCAGCAGTAGGCAGGCGTGCAGGAGCTCACAGGAAGGGGAATGGGGGTGGGGTACAGCAGACACGTTAAGGTGGGACTTACAGTAGAGCAGTAGTCCACCTCCATGTTTATTCCCAGCCTGATCCTGCCTGATAGAGTTGTAGCCAGTGAGAGCACAGGCAGAGTCAGGGGAAGCTGGCTTAAACCAAGTTTCTGATCACAATCGCTATTCACAGCAAACACTGAACTGATCACTCCTCTGAAAATTCAGATGAATAAGAAATGTGCAAAATGTTTGTTTCTGGTACACTAAATTGCTATCTTGACTTTACATTCAGTGAGATTACCTAATGTTGACCTGATATTGAAAAGCAATGCCCAGGTAGTGGGATGTTTGGGAAAAGTTCATACATATCCTTTTAACTTTATTTTACTTATTTGAAAATTGGTAACTGGGAAAGGCACGCTGAGCCTAAGCTTATTTCCAGGTGTGACGTGGGGAGGGGAGCAAAGGATAAAAAAAATACTACGCTTATACAAAATACAATGTTATAAAAGTGCAAGGTCAAAGCACACAAGGACCATAGAAAGTACATAAGGTTAAAGAAATAAAACAGGGAGATACTCATTACATCAGATGAGAGGGAACTGTTAAAGGGAAAGGAAACAGGAGCAAAGGGGGAAGGAAGGAGTCTCAGTTAGTATCAAAGGGAGGCAGTGAAATGGAGGGAAGGGGGAAGTTGTTTCCAATGTGAGGGGAGATGATAGGCAAAGGTTGATTGGCCAGATGAGGTACAGGAACATGGCAAGGCAAAGATGTGATGGTCTCTGGAATGGAGGGAGCATGAGGCAGAGGGAACAATGGAGAGGAGTGATGAGAGGTAGGAAGGAAGTGACCCAAACCAGTATTTAGATATAAAGAATGCACAGTGCATCTGGCAATGGGATGGCAGGAAAAGTATGGATAGTGATAAGTAAAATGAACAGTGATGCATTTGAGAGAGTGAGTTGGTAGCAAAGCGATATAAGGAGTTACAGAAGGTATCCAGTTTGGGCAGGGAGGTGGAAGGGGCAGACTCATAGACCAAGTTGGCAAAGTAAAAGACAGGGAACACCATAAGCACCATTTCGCTAATAAGCTCTCAGCCGACTAGTAGGGAGAGACAGTCTTTACTTAGGTACAAGGCACCAAATTTAGGATGGAGCTTGGCATGGATGGCATGACTGTGGACAGAGAAATCAAGTCTGCTGTCAAACCACACACAAAGGTACTTGAAGGAGGGAACCACTTCAAGTGGGGAGCCATCCAAGGTGGAAAACCTGGGCACTGAGGTGAGCTTGGCCAGTCCCATTTATTGTCTTATTTAGTATAAGAACAAAAACAAAAATCAAGATACTGAATCAGTGTATGGGCTGGAAACAAAGCAAAATGGTGGCATTAAATGCACCCTGAAAATAGTTAAAATCAACATTTTGACCACAGGTCTTCTTCAGGAATTATCTGAAGGAGAAAATGCAAAGTTAGTGGGGAGGTAATGAGAAATACGTGATATATATGTGAGGAAAGAGAACAGGAGGAGGATCCAGGAGAAAAGGTGATAATGGGCAAGTTAAGAATAGAAGCTGGACAATGGCAGTGGGTGTGAAGAGGCATAGTAGGGGTAAATGAGCTGAGGATACCTCAAGTACAGACTAAGTAACAGGGCATAGTAAGAAGGCTGAAAAGTGACAAAGGTAGGGGAGGAAGACAAAGACAAAAATGGAGACATCTGGAGAAAAAATGAAAATGGTTATGCATATATAGCTGGAATGCCCATGTGAGTATGCCTATGTGAGCATGCACATGTGAGAATGCACACACACACACACACACACATATACACACACTGGGTGGAAGTATGTGCAGGCATACCCACACATACAAATGTATTATGCACACATGTAAACAAAGATATGACAGGGGTAAAAAAGAACAGATTACAGTGGTGGATGAAAGATGTTAATTGAAAATAAGTTTGTCATTTAAAAAAGAGGGTTTCTTGGAGATAAGGTAGATGATAAGCTTGGTTTCTGTGTTTTTATCTTTGGTTACCCTCTCAGAAACCCCACTGAAGGACACAAACAAAAAGATCATTGAACATTATGGTCCCTGGAGGCAAAATGGGATACAATGAGTTTATCAGTGTCTCCATTCCTGACTGCCATGTAATGTTCCCTTAATCGGTCAGCCAGGCATCTGCCAGTTTCTCCGAAGTAGATTACTGCACACTGTTTGCAAAGAATCCAGTATATCACAGTGCTGGAAATGCATGAGAATGCCTTGGTGATGTCGAAAACACCTCTGGGACCTTAAATTTCAGTAAGACTGGATATAAATGTATAAGTTTAACAGTGGGTTCTGTTGCAAGCTCTGGTACCTGGTAGGAAGGAATTGTTAGGAGTATGGCACCTGCTACATGCCAGGAGATTCCACAGGTCGGGTGGTCTGTAGTAGAAGGCAATTGATCAATTGGTGGCTCTGTAAAGGAAGTTTCAATATTAAGGTCAGTTTGTAGAATAGGAAAGTTCCTAATGATGGTCCTGTGAAGAGAAATGGTCTTAGAATGGCAGGGAAGCACCAGTGGAATACGTCATTGTTGTGTGAAAGTATCACTTCTGTGTATGTCAAGGTTACTAGATATATTACTGACCCAGTAGAGTGCTCTATCCACTGTGCTTTCTCTGTATCCCCTGTTAGTTTAAAAAAAAAACTTGCCTTGTTTGAGACTGCTCCTCAAAATCATCATCTTCACTGCATAACCTGCAGAGTCTAAGAAACTGTTAATATGGCACATGTTAGCATGTTTGGAATGGAAGGAGCTGTGGAGGAGAAAACTGTGTCAGTCAGTGTGTTTGTAATATACCAATGTGTTCAGATCCATCTTCTGCACCAACAATTTGACATCTAGAAAAGAAAGTGTAGAGGAATATTCTTTGACAGTGTACTGAAGAGAAGGGTGGGCTGTGGTAAACTTATCCAAGAAGATTTGAGGAGTTTCCTGGAGCAGGAGGTGGCCCACACACAATCATCCATGTAGCATTTTTACAGGTCAGGCACATTCTGTGTAAAGAAAAGACTGACTTGTTCCTCAACCCAACCAACAAACAGTTTGGCAAAGCTGGGATCCATCCTGATACCCATGACAACTCCACCAACCTGCTGAAAATAAAAATGTTAATAAAAGAAAAAGCATGAAGTTTAAGAACAAATTCAACCAGTAGGGGTAATGTGCATGTTGGGGGTTGCTTTTTAACTTCCCACTTGTTCAAAAAATGCTGCAGAGCTGTAAGGCAATTGTTTTGGAGGATTACTGTGTAAAAATATTTGATATCCATGGTAAAGGTGAGCTGAGCCACTGAATCTAAGCCTGCCAAATAACTGGAGAGCATGGTTAGTGTCTTTACTGTAAGGGGGCAGGGATTCAGCACGTGATCTCATAAGGCTGTCCAGAAATGCTGAGATGTAGGATGTGGAGCAGCAGCAAGCAGACACATTAGAACATCCAGGGTTACCTGTTGTGTGGAATTTGGGAAGAAGATAGAACGTGATGATGTTGAACTATGAGACTCTTGGCAGAGGCAGGGAGTTCTTTGTTTTCAGTAGCTGAGGTGACAGTGGTGGTGACCTTTCTCTGGTAGTTTGCAGTGGAGTACTCTGAAACAGGACAGTAAAGAACGGTGTCAGAGAGTCACTGTGTGGCTTCCATGATATTTAGCTCCTTATGCTAGACCACAACAGCTCCACCTTATCAGCTGGTTTAATAACAAAGTCATTCCGGTGCTAGATCTGAGGGCTGCAAGTTCACCACCTGCCAGGTTAGGGTGACAGCACCTCCAATGAAAATTGAAGTTAGTGGTGTCTTTCATACATTGGTTAACAAACTAATCTACAGAAGCAAAACATCCTGGAGTTGGGATCCATGCACTCTGTCATTGATTGAAGTCATTGCTTATTCTGGTAATTTTGTCGTCCTGGGTCGCCCCTGAAAACAGGCAGTTGTGCCTAGTGGGCCTCATCTGGTTAACAAAGAATAAATAAATAAAATACATAAATCATTGTTGACAGGAAGAAGAGTCTCATTAGAAGAATGAACTGCAAGGTGTACTCTGCGATAGAAGCACTGCAGAGCAACTTGAATCTGAGGTATGTGGAGATGTCTAGGTGTGGGCACAAAACAGACCCCTGCTGAGGAGAGATCACTCATCTTGTGTTTGGGGAAGATCAGGAGGAATGCAAAATATCAAATTTGGAGGCTGTGTCTGAATGGAAGGCACTTGTTGGTTGCTGAGTTGATGCAAGAGAAACTGGAATTTGCCAGATTTGGTGGCTCTGAGGGATTTAAACAGAGTGGAGTTAAGTTGTTGGATGCAGTGCTTAATGAATGGAAGCTTGCGACGGGCTGCACATTTCAGGAAATCCTTTTTTTTTTCAAATTCTATTTCTTCTCCTACCTCGGGGGTCCTCTGTCAGGTGTAGATGCTCGGCTCACAGCTCTGCTGCCTGTCTGAAGCCCCCACTTCCGCACTCCGAGATGAGTACATACACATGGTTCTCCTCTGCCTCACCTGGCCAACAAACCCCCCTGACTCTGAGTCCCCGGGGGTGGGACCACCATCTCCTACTGGTGCTGTATCTAGAATCCAGATAAGTGACTGGGGAGGAGGAGAGAGAGACTGGAAGCATGGAGTGGAAGGCCCAGCACTGGGCATGGGGCCATGGCCACTGATCCCACCATTGCCTACCCCCAAGGCAGGGTTTTTTTCTGCTTAATGGCCCCTGGAAATGTGGACATGCAATGACGTCCAGCGCAGTATGGGTGTGCTCCCACACCCATCTGCAGGACGTCCACCGATGTTCCCGGACCCCTGTATGCACTCCACATCAGGCTTGCAGCCACCAGACTCCACCAGGGGCTGCTGTAGCTGCATGCAGTGGCAACCTGCCTTCCCAGGAGAGGACAGCAGTCCTCCAGATGCTCAATCCTCTCCTGTCCCCTGCTGACCCCCAGCACCCAAGTCCATTTCCGGACCCAGGTCACCAGTGTGGTGCGAAGTGTGGCATCCAGCACCTCAACCCTCAGCGCCACCAGGCCGAGGAAATCCTTTTGCTTCTGGATAGTTCTGTCCACAGAAATTAACTGTTTCTTAATCAAGAAAATGGTATTAGTGATAAGCTTCCTGGAGAAAGTATTCAAAAATGTGTTAGTGTCAGAAACATGTTCTGTACCTCAGACCCAAAGAAACATAGGTGGAATTTCAAATTGAAACATTGAAGAATTATTCTTTAGTGGCGACATATGGAAAGAAAATTTAAGTGAGTACAAAGTTTAGTCTTAGACCAAATTACAAAAAGTAATCCAAGAAAAGGTTTAGAAATATGAGTAGGAAGTATACAGTAGACATAGAGGAATGAAGGCGTATTGTAGAAATTTGGGAAGAGATTTCAGAGTCTTCATAGTGGGTCTCAGTAAATGTAGCATATAAAATGTAAGAACAAACAAGCATTTGTCAAGTGCTGAATGTTTGCTTGCTGGTATTGGCATTGGTATTGCAGGAGTTAGAGAGATGCATACTAGGAATGGCAGTGAAGTATTGAAGTAACGCCAACCCCACCCCCACCCTGAAGAGACTGAGAAGTGTTGGGGTGTGCCTTTGGGTCATCAGCCATAACACTCACGCCATTCCACCTCACCCCACCCTGCAGACACTGACAGGTGTTGCAGTGTGCCTTGAGGTCTTCAACCCTTATGCTCACCCCATTCCATAAGGAAATAAGCTGAGATGGGTGCAGTATAGGAGAATGGGGTGAACGTTAGGGCCGAAGATCCCAAGACACATCTCAATGCCTGTCAGTGGCTGCAGGGTGGGGGTGGAATGGCGTGAGCATTATGACGGATGACCCCAAGTCACACCCCAATGCCTGTCAGTTTGTAAAAGGTGGGCATTACGGTTGGAAACCCTAACGCCCCGGGTGTTTGCTGGTATTTTTGCTCCAAATTTTCTACATGTGCTTTTTGGGACCCCGCCTCATGAACAGTGGCAGTATCATTTTGTTACTCAATCCCAAAAGGTGATTTCACACAGCGAGTGTGCCATTTGGTGCCACAGGTGCGAAAACACATTTCCGGCAGGATATGAAAAATGACAGCTGTACTGTTAATGAGGAGGTATGAAGAAATGGCAATGCTGAAAATCTGGAATGAAAAATATGAAAAAGTGGCAAAGTTATGAGTATGCGTTGAAACTGTGCAACATATGTTCATAATGCAGTCATTTTTTGGAAAGTTTTCACCAAATTTTCAACATGGCCATTCTGGGACCTCCCCTCATGAACAGTTGCACTGTGATTTCATTAATCTGTCCCGAAAGTTGATTTTACACAGTGGCCATCCCATTCTGCACCACATGTACAAAAACACATTTCAGAAAGGATGCAAAAAATGACAGCTGTACTGTTCATAAGGGGGTGTTAAAAATGACAATGCTGGAAATTTGGAGTGAAAATATTAAAAACTGATGAAATTACAAGTGTGCATAGAAACTGTGCAATGGATGCTCATAACAGTCATTTTTTTTTTGAGTTTTTCACCAAATTTGCAACAAGGGCTTTTTGGGACCCCACCTCAAGAACAGTAGCACTGTTGTTCCGTGCAGCAACTGTGAAATCACCTTTTGAGACGGAGAAATGAAATGACAGTGCTAGTGTTCATGAAGTGGGGTCCCAAGAACTCCATGTTGAAAATTTGGGACCAGAACTCCAACAATTTGCTGAGATATCAACCTAAGTTGAAAACCGCCCATTGACTGCCATTATAGGGCTTACCGTCATTTCTTCAGTTCCCAGTTGGTCTTTGAAGAGTGCAGACATGTTCCAGGTCCACAGAAGATCATTGCTCCTGACCTCTGGAGGTAAGTATGGGTGGTGGGGGGTGAGGGGAGGTGGGGTGCGCAGAGGGAGGGTGCAGATTGTGGGTCGGTGGGAATGATGAGGGACCGTTTCCTTTTTTTTTCAGGTTTAAAAAAGAAAGCTGTCATTGGACTGTTTCCTTTTTTACAAATGAAATATTAACAAAACAGAATTCAGCACACTGGGGTGGGCTCCCAGGGTGCTAGAGTACTGGAGGGGGGATCAATGCAAACCCAGGGATTGGGCACCTCGAGGTCGGCTGAGAACATAAGGGCATAGGGGGGTGGCGCATCCAACACCGGGAGTGGACATCCAGGTGTCTGAAACATCAAAGAAGAATTTTTTGGCACACTGGGGCAGGCTCCCAGTGTGCCACATTAATGGGGAGAGGGGGAATACATGCTGACATGGGGATTGAGCACCTCGATGTCAGCAGGGGATGGAGAATGGAGGGTGAAGAGTGGGCAGCAGCAGTGGGAGGGAGCTAACATTTAAATTTGTTGTCCTGCTGTGTGCCTGGCTGTGAGGGAGGGGGGTACTGCTGCTGCAATGATGAAACTGCCCCTGATTGCAGTGGCAGATTTCTTTCAAGTGCGGTGCTCACTCTGAAACTGCTGTCATTGGCAGCTTCAGCATTAATTGGTGGCTGAGGGATGCGCCCATTAAAGCATCCACTGCATTGGCCACAACATTGCCACACCTCTGCAATGCTCTGCTATCTCAATATGTTTCTTGTGTGCTGCACGAGCAAGCAAACATAAAAAACAATGTGCTGCATCAGCATGTGGGCTGAAAACAAAACAAAGATAATATTAACTATATGCTAAAAATAGAAAATAGAGTTAAAATTGACGTTTCAACCATCAGTCTTTTTTAAGAATTATCTAAAAGAAAAAAGCAAAGTTAGTGGAAAGGTAAGGTGAAATAAGGGATATATACCTGAGGAAAGAAAATAAGGTGAAGATATAAAAAAAAAAGTGACAATGGACATGGTAAAAATGGAAGCTAGAAAACAAAAAAGGTGATAATGAGTATAAAAAGGCAACATAAGTGTAAATGAGCTAAGGAGCTCTCAAGAGGGGACTAGTAAGAAGGCTGAATGGTGGCAGAAGTGAAGGAAAGAGACAGAGATAGAGACATCTGTGGAAAATGAAAATAGATATGCACACATAGCTGGAATGCCCATGTGAGTCTGTACCCCCACACACACACTGGATGGAAGTGTGTGCAAGCATTCCCACACATGCAAACATACCAAGCACACATGTGGAGTGGTGGTGCAGTGGTGAACCATAAGGTGGCTGTAAGATGTTAGAAAATGTCTGTCAATTAAACCAGATGGGTACTGGGAGCCTAGCTTGGTTATCAGCTTGGATTCTATGTTTTTTCCTTTGATAAGCATCCTGCAAACCCAGCTGAAGAACATAAACATAATGACCATTGATCTTATGGTCCCTGGAAGTAAAATGGTGTATAACGGGTTTATTAGTGTCTATACTCCTGAGTGCCTTACAATTTTCCTTGAATCAGTGACCCAGGCATCTGCCAGTTTGCCTATGTACTGTAAATAACTGCGCACTTCCTACAAAACATACAATATATCAGATTGTTGGAAATGCGTGAAAACTCCTTGCTGATGTGAAAAATATCTGCGGTATCTTGAATTTCAGTGGCACTAGAAATAAATTTGCAGGTTGTCTCATTGTCTTATTTAGCTACACTATATCATAAAGCCATCTCATAGATAACTGGCTGAAAACCATGAACCTGTCAGTGTGCATTGCATTCCCTATTGAACTTGACATCGTCAGTTCAGAGACTAAAGCACTTATATCCATGGACCCATAAGGCTTTATGAAAAGCCGCCACATTATATTAAATCACTTCTAAACAAAACCGAAACACCGTATAATCCAAGAAATGAAAGACTTGCCTGTAGTTCGGTGGTCAAGCAGCCAGCCACTCCCACTTCCTGAGCTATATAAGCAGTTCCTATAAGCCTCACTATGAAGCATTTTTTCTTTGCAGCCGGAGGCTATGTTAGTTTGTCCTCTGAGCTGTCTGGGGCCTACCCCCCCCCCCAGCCTGCTGTTTCTTTGTGTCTTTGCTGGACTTTGATGTTTGTTTTCCTGCTTCTGGTTTGTATCTTTCCTCTGGCTGTGTGCTTCCTTGTGTTTTGTGTTTCTTGCTTTTGGGACTTTCCCTGTTTTCTGTTTTGCTGTGTTTTGGTTTTGTCTTTTTGGGAGGCTTTGTTTCTAAGTTCCTACAATACTGCTACTCCGGAGCTCATACTGCTTGCTTTACTTACTCACAACTCTCAAATTACTTGCACAGCAACTCCTAGCATTCTGCTACACAGAGCTCATGCTACTGCTTTCAGTTACCTACAACTACAGCCACTGCTGCTGACTGTTTACTTTAATTGCTATTGTACCCAGTGCCTGTGTTTTACGCTGTGCTCACTGCACTCAAACTACTGCAATGCAACTGCAATTATTATCTGTGTGTTTCAACTCAGCCATAGCTGCTCCATGTTGCATACTCAATTCTTTTCACCTAACACAGTTTACTGACCTTAGCTGTGCTGCTCATTGCTGCTCTCATTCTCTTGCAGCTTCATTGCACTGCCTGGCTACACCTGCTTTCAAGCATTGTCTCCTGTTTTATTGCACATACAGTACAACTCTGAGGTCAGCCAACTAATCTCCTGCTGAGGCTGTCAATATAATTTTGTCATTAAAACTGCCTCACTACCGAAAATCCTCAGAGTGTTTGTCACCTTGATTTGGCTATTTCTGTTTGGCTGGCTTGCCCCCAATTCAGTGCTGTTTAATTGCTATACCATTTGTTATGCAGGTTCTCCTATCACTACTACTGCATATTGACTACATGAGGTCCACTCTGCTTACACAACTGTTGCTCCTTGCCATGACAAACCATTGTTTCATGCCTACTACCATCCCTCGGCTTCAGCCTGGAATTCTGCTGCACTCAATCTGCATTTGACCTTGCAAGGTCTCAGCACTCAATGCTCATTACAATTTCAGCATGCCCTGCTCATTCAGCTCACCAGCTTTTCAGCTCTCAATCACTTTCTGGGGCATGCCAACCATTCTATTCTGGTGCAGGGTTCCTGCAGTCGATGGTCTCACTCTGCTTTAGTCCGCATCTCGAGCATGTCCAGCTTGGTGAGGGATCCTTCTCACCTGGCCCATAGCTGGGAGTGTCCTCGCTCCGGGCTTGGCTTTAGCTGCCTGCTACATGACAGCAGCTCCTGGTGTAGAATTTAAGACTAGCAGTGAAGGGTGGTTACGACAATCTCCTTTGGCTCTAGTGTTCCACTATATAGTGTTTCCCTAGCGAGGCACCCTCACCGCATCCTCCCTATGACTGCCTCTGGTTCACCTTGCTTGATTTAGGGTTGGTAGGCCAGGTGAGTGCCTCAGCAGTTGTTGCTCTCCTCCTGCACCTTGGATGCACGTATTGTTGCAGAGTTTTCTCGCAACCTTCCACGGCGTTCCAGCCAGAAGGTTTGAGTGAGAGCCTTCCTCCAAATTGGAATATTTTCCACCTCCCTTTAATTGGGTTTTCCAAATTGCAGCTGCAGAGCCTTCACTAAATAAACTATCCCAAGCCTGGAGGGAAGGCGACCTAGGCCTTGGATCCCCAGAGATTTCCTCCTTATAGGGTTTTTTTTTTCTCTCCTCCATTGCCTCAGGTCATAACACTTAGGTAGCTTAGTGTTCCCCTAGTTTCTTTAGGTAGGTTCCATTGTTGGATGGAGGTGGAGGATGTCCTGCCATTCTCTCTCTCCTTAGGGGATCCTCTACTCTCAGAGCAAACCATCAGTATCCTGCTACGTAGCCCTGGGCAGTCATTATAACAATTGAGCATCTCATTGCATTATCAAACTGCCTATACTATTTTACTACTACGTTACAGTTACTACTCCTATGTCACAGTTACTGCTTGCTCATCTGCTTCATGTTGCCTCCTTTTGGGGATGATACTTCATTTTTGGGGGATTCCTAAGGTACCTTTAGCCACGGGAACTGTCCTGTTGCACCTCCGATGGTTCCTTGCCTTCATACCCCTACAGGGTGGTAATTCCTCTGGAATAGAGAGTGCGAACGGTCAAAACCAGACTAACACAGTTGCACAAGCATAACACTATACTGGCTGCATAGGCCAGTGAAATGAAAGGCTTGCCTGTAATTCAGTGGCCAAGCAGCCATCCACTCCCACTTCCTGAGCTATATAAGCAGTTCCTCTAAGCTTCACTGTGAAGCATTTTTTCTTTACCCCACCATCCTCCCCTCCTCCTCCTCCAGTGGCAGCACTCTCTCCTTAGGGGGATTCCTAAGGTACCTTTAGCCACGGGAACTGTCCTATTGCACCTCTAGGGGTGGAACCCTCTCTGAGGGTTCCTTGCCTTAGTACCCCTACAGGGTGGTAATTCCTCTGGAATAGAGAGTGTGAATGGCCCAAACCAAACTAACACAGTTGCACAAGCATAACACTATACTGGCTGCGTAGGCCAGTGAAATACAAACTGTGAATGTTAGATATACCAATGTATCCAACAAATTATGGATAAGCATCTTTTAAATGCAATCCACCAATTTACTGGACAAATTGATGGCTTTGTTGGCCATGCTAGAATTTGAAAAATGCAAATTTTATGGAAACAACTGTGTAGACCCATGTAACTGTACAGTATGGGTGGGATATTCAGAAATGCACCTGGCAGGGGCACAAGCTGGGCACAGCACAACTGTAATGCACCAGGGTGTGGACTGGGTGATATTGAAAGGAGCTGTGCCATGGTTCAGCACCACTGAATATTGCAACTTGGCCTCCCGCATTGCGCAAGGCACAATGGCACTGCACCAGTGCAAGTGGGAAGAGTGGAGCAGGGGGATGCACCAGTGCAAGTGCGGTTGCGCTAGGTGCAGGAGTTGCGATATTCAGCGATGGATATGCAAATGGGGTCATAATGCATGCAAGGCACAACTGGGGCCATTAGCATGTCATTATGGCCCCATTTGCATGCAGATGCACTGATCCCCTGTGACTTGCACCTGGCACCCTGCCAGGCTGCAGCCGTCAGGGACCGACACCCCCTGCACATCATGGCAAAGTGCCCCAATGCCCGATCACGGGCATAAGTAAATGTAAATACACTTCCAATATCCCCGGTGGTCCAGTGGACCACTTGCAGCCCGATCGCGGGCATTAGTATACTTAAAACAGCTTAAATTATCCCTGGTGGTCCAACTGACTGCTTCCAGCATGATCGTGGGATTAGTATATTTAAAAACAATTTACTTTATCCCTGGTGGTCCAGCGGTACCCCCCTCCTCACCCGCCCACTGAGCCCCGCTCCTGGTCAGCAGCAGGCCGCAGCTCCCCACCCACAAGCCGCCTGGCTGCCCGCCGACTGATTGCATACAGTATGGCTGTACACCCATTGGTCCACAGTGTGCCAATGGCATCGCAGAGCTGTAGCCATACAGTCCCGATATGTGAAAGGCTCCGCTACATATCGGACTGTGTAGTATGGCACGGTTCTGATGCCCATTGGCTCACGCCAGGACCACTGGAGGCAGTCAGTCAGCGGGGGCCGAGCAGCTTGTGGTGGAGCTGCCGCCACCGCTGACTGGGGCGGGGCGAACTCAGTGGGTGGGTGGGGAGGGTACTGCTGGACCAGCAGGATAAAGTAAATTGTTTTAAAATGCTAATGCCTGCGATCAGGCTGGAAGCAGTCCACTGGACCACCAGAGATATTGGACATGTGTTTAAATTTACTTATGCATCATGCTTGCAGGCGTCCACTGACCAAGGGATATTGGACATGTTTTAACATACTCATGCCTGTGATCGGGCGTGGGGAAACAACACCAACAGACCTTGGCCACGGAGCTCGGGCGGCCACCCACAGCTGGTGGCTGCCGTGTTGCGCCCTGCAATACGGCAGCTCACTTGTGGGTGGCCAGCCCCTGCTCCGATTTCCTTTTGGCTCAACTTTGAGCACCAGTGTGCAGAGCAAAAAGGGGTTGCACCAGCATATGCCCCGCACATCCCAGGCTGAATATCGGAATGTGTGGAATATGCATGGGCACGCCCCCCACACTTGCACTGCATACATTACTGGTGCGCCCTGGCACATCGGGATCTGCACGGCGCAACGTCCCCTTTTGAATATCGTGCCGGGGTGCAACCCCTTTGAATATCCCACCCTTTGTGTCAATACTGATTTTAATTGTGTCATCATTTTATATAAAAGATTAAGTTTGATTAGTGTTACATTTCTTACAATTGTAATGTTTTTTGTAAACATGTCTATTGTCCTGGGGACATCCTTGCAAATAAGCTATGCTTAAGGTTTTTTCTAGACATAAATATATGGCAATATATTGTAAAACATCCTTTAAAAGGGAATAATTTGATGAAATAAAACTAAAAGCAAAATTCAAGTTGTTCTTCAACACAGAAGTTTCAATTTAAATGCAACATGCAATACCATTTTCAACAACAAGAATATTTATTAATTTATTGTTATTTTGTTTAGTTTATAAAGTGCCTATTTTCAGGCATGACCAGGGAAAGTACTGGACTCCAATGACAAAGGCAGCATTTACAGCACAAAACAAACAAAAAAAGAAATACAAAAACTATGCAACAAAAAAATTACAGCAAGTATAATGCTATAAAGGATAACTGAAATCAAGCTGCACATGTGATGCGACAGCAATCCAAAGAGTAATGAGGGAGAAAATATATATATATATATATATATATATATCACATACATGCTGCAGTGACTTGTGAACTCATGGGGGGATTTTCAAAGCCATATCATGGATGCGAGTGACTTGCATCAAAGGAGAATGACACAAGTGGTGAGTTGTGTCAAAAATTGTGTCCATTAGGATTTAGAAACATGGCCTGTGTCAATATACTGCAGAGATGCAGTAAAGTGGTTTGAACCCAAGATGCATCGAAAAAATTCTTGTGATATGGTACTCTGTGACGTACGTCAGAAAAAAGCTGCAGTATCACCTATTCTTGGATTCTAGAAGGTATGCACAGTGAACTTGCGTCTGTCTAGGTCCCCACCCCTTAGACCAACGAGGAGGTGGTCTAAGCTCTCTAGACCATATATAAGGGAGGAGCAGCACAGTGCTAGGAAGACACTTTAGAGTTAGCACAGTGTAAGCCAGGAAGTGTGATACTGAAATAGGACAATCGTGTCTGCACCATTAGCCCTACTGGGCATCATGTTGGCAGCAGAAGGGTGGTAGAGGAGCAGGAGGCATTAGGATGGCAGAATCCAGGGGAATGGCACACCACATCAATGGCGGTGGCCTGTCAGGCAGTATGCCCCCTGTATGATTCGTGTGATAGCATCTTGTGAGGCTTTCAAGGAGGAGCAGTGCATAGCATGTTACTGCCTGACCAAGGCCACCATTAGGATGCTGTGTGAGGAGTTGGCTGAGGATCTGCGTAGTGCAACTTGGAGGGAGCATGCAATACCTGCAAACGTCAAGGTAAGCAAGGCATGCTGCTGCCTTGGCACTGGGACCTTCCAGACCTCAAGTGGAGATACAGTGGGCATATCACAGTCTGCTCTGTCCTGGTGCCTGAGACAGTTTGTGGATGCCTTGCTGCAATGCTGTGACAGGTACATATGCTTCCCTTTTCGGGGGGGCACACCAGCAGCAGGTTGTAAAGCAGGCCTTTTACACCCTGGCATGGTTTCCTAACATACTGGGTGTCATTGACTGTGCACATGTGGCTATCAAAGCACCACCTAGAGAGGGGAAAGGCTATGTTAACCGCAAGGGATACCACTCTCTGAACATCCAGGTGGTGTGTAATAGCCACTGTCGCATACTGGATGTGGTGGCCCAGTACCCTGGATCCTGACATGATTCTTACATCTTTAGGCACTGTGGCCTGTACCAGGCATTCCTAAGTGGAGAAATAGGAGGTGGTTGACTTATAGGTGGGTGATAATGTAAATCAAGAGTGCATGATGTGTGGGCTGAGAGGAGAGCACAGGGCCATGTGGATGCAGAACAGGCTTGAATGGCCCTGCATGGGTGACCAGCACAGCAAACAGTGGGCCTGGTGGAGAGGCTAATGATGTGAACTGCACGATGTGAGGTGGGCAGGGTGTTGGACTGGCAATGCATGGGTGTGTCAGGTAGTCCATGGGAATCAGTCACAGTAGGCTGATTGATGGAGGACCATATGTGTCTCCAAGGTTGACTGTGTGGTCTACGCAGCAGTGACCATGGCGGGGGGATTGGATTGAAGGTGACGTGCTTCATTGTTTCATGGCAGTAACACTACTGTAGTGGTTATGGGGGTGGTACATACCAGTCATGGCATGGTAATCTGATCCACTGTCCCCTAATACTCCACAGGTGACAGTGGCTATCCACAACTGCCGTAGTTCATGACCCCAGTGCGGCACCTGCAGACTGCGGCTGAAGAAAGTTATAATGAGGCACTGACCACAGCAAGGACTGTAATAGAGAGAAGCTTTGGCATCCTAAAGTCCCATTTCCGATGCCTGGATCGATTCATTGGTGCTCTGCAATACTCCCCAGATATAGCCTGCAAGATATTGTGGCATGCTGCATCCTGTACATAACTGCCATCAAAGAGAGGGTTCCACTGCCAACTGACCCAACACATATTGCTGTTATGGATGCAGAGGAGCAGACTGTGGATGCAGATGGGGCCTACCAACACAGATCAGCAGGCACTGCAGACACAGCTCATCAGGTGTGAGCGGACCCGGTAAGAAACCACTTCACCTGAAGGACATTGTTGTTCCTCAAGTGGTACCGGCAGATGTACCTACCACCCAGGAGGAACTGCTCAGACCAGAGAACATCATCATGTTTGTATGCTCCAACACCCCATGCCAGCACACAGAGTCATCTGCCCGGTGCAGTCCCTTGGACATGGTTGCACTGTACCTAATTCAGTGGTCAAGGCTGGTGTGTTGCCATGGGTTATCAATGCAACTATCGATTGTGACCACAAGGACATCAGGTGATACATAATGCAGAGGGTGTACACCACAGATGAACACAAGGACATGTCCTACTGAGGTTATTATAGAAAGTGGGTATGCGTTGGTGACAGGATGGTGCTGTGGGTGGTGATACATGACCAGGAGGGCTTGTTGTCAGTGCCACCTAGAGCTACATGGCACTGCCTGTGCCACATATGGCATTGATTCAGGTACTGTCATGCGACTGCCTACAGGTGGACTGGCAGGCCACCATCACTGCTGTTTGTCCACACTATTTTTGATGATGGGTGACCTACAGGGTGCACCACAGAGGAAGGTAATAGCAACCTTCCCTTGGACAAACTAATCTGAGACTGCAATAAAATTTAAAATAAAAAAACAGCTGCATCTGTTAATCTTCAGCATTATAGAGGACAACATGGTGGGGTGTCACTTTGCAGGGGAGGGAGTGGGGCGACACTGACACATGTTGGCTTTGGACATACCCAGTGGTGGGTGTCAGTAGAGTAATCAGTCATCGAGTGTCAACACGTGTCCCGTGGGATAGCCCAGGGTGGTGCCGAGAATAATGGCAAGCACTAACAACCGAGGTGCAACAGGTGGATATGAAGGTACAGCAATGTAAGGGGACATACTGGTGGTGCACTGTCCCTCTGATGCTGCATAACTCACTCTGTCGGTGCATTGTGAGATGCTACGCTTTCCCACACCCTGTTGGAGGTGGTAATGGTGGGCATGTGGAGGCATGTGTCATGTGACAGTGTGGTGAAAGGATGCAATGGCTGGGTGTAGAAACAGGTATAGCAGGTGTGCTGTTTTGTCCTACAGTTTTGTGAATTGCAGCCTCATCTGTGGTCACTGTACACCAAATGATGGTGTCATGTGTGCATGTCAGAGATGTGGGCACACACACCGTCCCCATGTGTGGGTGTGGAATGTCTGTAGACATGTGATCATAGTAGTTAGTAGCATGCAGGATGGGATTGTGCCACCACTATGGAATGTATCATTGTTGACACCATTGCTGTAGCATAGATGCCCTGGAAGTTGTGTCATGAGAACTGTCAGCAGCAGATAACCCAGGGACACAGTGCCCAAAGTCAACCAGGTACACAGCGGCAATGCAGTTCAATCAATCAATCAATCAATCAAAATCTTTATTTAATCAAGCGAACATCATTGAGCATAGCTCATTTACAAGATGGACCTGAGTGGTCAAGAAGTGCAAGTGTTATTACATTGACAAGGGTATCATAAACAGTAATACAATGACATGGGTAACAAAAAAACAGTAATACAATGACATAAGTGCTAGTATATAACAATATACATATGTACAAGGCATTAACACTTTTAATCTGGGAGACAGTAGGCAGTTGACCAGTTGTGTGACAATACAAGGAAGACTGCCAACATTTGTGACTTGCATCTATTTTGTGGTACAAAAAGTGATGTATCCTGTGTATTGTGGTTAAAAAAATGACTCAGTTGCATTTGACGTCGACATGCAGCATGACTACATGGAACAGTGTCCATCTCTGTGTGTCACAAGACGAAGGTGGGTAACTGTGAGACCTGATCATATAGCCAGGTGTGGAAACCAGTGTAGAGCTACCCCACCCTTTGCAGCTTGAAAGATGTTTCAAAAATGGCCAATCTGAGCGGCAGGGCCCCAAATTTCTCAGCAGATGAAACAGCCCAGCTAATAAACCTGGTCCAGCAATGGGCCAGGTATTTGCTACCAGCTGGTAGCAGGAAGCATTCCTCAACAGAAAGGAACAGGATATGAGTCTGAATACGGAGAAAATGTCAGAAGATGTCTTGGGTCAAGAGGACACCCAGACAGCTGAAGCACAGGTGGCAGGATCTGGCCTGGAGAGACCCCACCCTTCTTCTCCAGCTGAGAGGGATAGCTACATCTGCCAATGTGGCCATGCTAACTGGCACAGCAACACAGGAAGGTAGGTGTCACAGTGGAGAACCGTGTTTGCTTACCACATACTTGTAAACTACTCACATGTCATTGTGCCACATCTCATGTACATTTGCCATTTCTGTGTGACCAATGGAGACAGAATCACAGATGTCTGGGTGGAAGGGCACCTGGGATCCAGAGAACACCACACAGTGTGGTTTAACATGAGAACAGGGTCACAGTCAAGTCACACAAAAGCAAGGGTCTTGGATTTCAGGAAGGCAGAGTTTGCTAGGATGGGGCTAGGTATCAAAGAAGCCCTGGCAAGGAGGGATGCAAAATGGGGGGTTGAGGAGCAGTGGGCACACCTAAAAGGAGCCATAGTGGAGACGACAAACCAGTGCATTAGGCTGAGAAACAAAGGCAAGACAAGGAACAAACCACTGTGGTTCTCTAAAGATGTAGCAGAGAAAGTAAGAGCCAAAAAGAGGGCTTTCAGAAAATACAGAGAGACACAGAAGGAAGAGGATACGTTGGTGTACCTAAATTGGCTGAGGGAAGCAGGGAAAGCTATTAGGAGTGCAAAGGCACACACAGAGGAAAGATTAGCACAAATGGTGAAGAAAAGGGGCAAGGCATTCTATAGATACATCAGTGAGAGAAGGAAGGCCAGAGGTGGGATTGTAAGGCTCAGAGGGGAGGAAGGGGAGTGTGTGGTGGGAGACCTAGAAAAGGTGTCAGTACTGAATAAATACTTCTGCTCAGTTTTCACTGAAGAAGGGAAGGGACAGGGACCACAGCTAGGCATCAGATACATGGGAGTGAGGGTGAACACCAGTCCATTTACAGAAAAGAGAATCCTAGAAGGTGGACAAGGCAGTGGGACCAGATGGCATACATTCCAGGATACTAAAGGAGCTACAGATGGAGCTAGCAGCATGACAGGCAGCCATGTTCAGTGAGTCGCTCAATATAGGAGTAGTTCCAGAGGATTGGAGAGGGCACATGTAATCCTTCTTCACAAATATGGAAGCAGGGAGGAGGCGATAAACTATAGGTTGGTCAGCCTCACCTCAATAGTGGGTAAGATTATGTAGGCACTGCTAAGGAAAGGATTGTGGAAAGCCTGGAATCTGATGGAGCACAGGATCCAAGGCAGCATGGATTCACAGCAGGAAAGTCATGTCAAACAAATCTGATAGATTTTTTTTTGACTGGGTTATGAAGGAGGTGGGTTGGAGGGAGTGGTAGATGGTGTCTACCTTGATTTCAGCAAAGCCTTCCACACCATTCCACATGAAGGAATGGTAAATAAATTAGAAAGCCTGGGCATGGGCCACAATGTGGTGAACTGAGTTAGAAACTTGTTGGGTGACAGGAAGCAGAGGGTGGTGGTAAATGGGATCCAATCTGAGGAAAGAGAGGTGACTAGTGGGATACCTCAAGAAACAGTCCTGGGGCCAGTCCTTTTTAATGTCTTTATTAATGACATTGTGGAAGGGCTGGAAGGGAAGGTTTGCCTGTTTGTAGATGACACCAAGATCTGCAAAAGTGTAGACACTGCAGATGGGGTGGAAAAAAATGAGGAGGGACCTAGGAAAGCTGGAAAAATGGTTTGAAGTGTGGCAACTGAAGTTCAACACGAGGAAGTGCAAAATCATGCTCCTGGGGTGCAGAAACCCTGCAGAGCTACAGGTTGGTGGGGGAGTTGCTGACAGTCTCCTGGGAGGAAAGGGATTTGGGGATTATCATCTCAGATGACGTAATGGTGGGCAAGCAGAGTACAAAATCTGTAGGGAGGGCCAGTGTCATGTTGGGGTGTATAGGAATGGGTATCACCTGCAGAAGGAAGGAGGGAAGGAGGTGGTGATACCACTATACTAAACACTGGTGAGGCCTCATCTGGAGTACTGTGTGCAGTTCTGGAGGCCGCATCTTCATTAAGGACATAGAAAGGGTGGAGGTGGTTCAGAGTTTTCAAGTACCTTGTTTGTAGTACCTTCTTCTACAGGGGTCTTTTCACCATTTAGGGGGGCATATCTGTTTTGTAATATTATGTCTTTGTTTCCCAGCACTCTCCTTCCCTTTTTTGCAAGATTTTTTGGGATCATAGTTCAATCTGCACTATTGCTTTCAGATTTGAATTTGCTATAATCTTTGTCTGAGAAAGCTGTGCCTCATTTAGTGGTCTGTCTATCTCCCTGTTTCTTTTATCATCTTTTTTTCAGTATTGACCTGGGATAGAGTTTTCTCTTTGACTTGCTCTTTAAGTGTCTTTCCTAAGCTGGTCTATTAGGTGCCTCATTTCAACACACTTCGGGCAGATGTATGAATCAATGTTTTGATTAGGTTCATTGGTGGAATACATTAAGCAATTGCAACATTTCGTGATGGAACCATCATTACAAAGAATAAGTAGGAAGTCATCTGAAGGGGGTATTATGTCTTCATTTTATTTATTTGTTTAAGGGTTTTAAGTAATGCAGAAAGCAATTTCCCCACCTAATACTTACACACAAACTGCTAAGGAGGTGTACGGTGAAGGTCCCTTATCCCCTTGTTCACACCAGACATGCTAGACACACGCTAACGTGCATGTCTCTGCGTGCATCTCCACACATGCCAATGCAGTTGCCCCACTCACTCAGGATGTTTACATTTGTAGACTGTGACCCAGAAATCACGTGACCTCTCCCTGCAGCATTTCAAAGTTGCCCAAATAGTTTTAAACCTGTTTTGATGGCCAAAAAACGCCTCTTCCATGTGTTATAATTACAAATTAGTGCCACACAAGTAGAAAAAGAGGTCTTGGTTAAGGTTTGCAGTCCGTTTACACACGGACTACAAATTCAGTCCTTCCTGCTTCCTCCTTCCTGCCCCAGCGACCCGGCCCCTGATAGTATAACAAAAAGAAAGTAACAAAGTAGAAAAATAAAGAATTGTGCCAAACACTCAGCTGTCACACAGCTTGTTTACTGTCTCACATCTTCCAACAGAGTTTTTGCCTTTATCAAAGCCTGTTTGCTCGGGATGTTTACATTTTTAGGCCCAGACCCGTAAGTCACATGACCTCTCCCTGCGGCATTTCAAAGTTGCCCAAATAAGTTTTAAATATGTTTTGATGGCCAAAAACACCCTGCCCAGGCATTATAATTTACAAATTAGTACAACACAAGTAGAAAAAGAGGTCTTGGCTAGGGTTTGCAGTCCATTTACACCACAGACTACAAATTCAGTCCTTCCTGTTTCAGCTACCCGGCCCCTGATAGCATAATGAAAAGAAAGTAACAAAGCAGAAAAATAAAGTATTGTGCCAAAAACTCTGCTGTCACACAGCTTATTCGCTGTCTCACAGCTTCCAACAGAGTATTTACCTTTATCATACACTGTTACACGAGGTTCCTGCACCCTAATTGATACCCTCAGGGGTACACCGTAGACAGCTAATGTTTAGGCATAGGTTATACATAGGGCTAAGGGCGTCTACCGTATAAGAGTAGATGTCAGAATAAATGCATATTATTGTAACCCACTTTGCTTGCTAATGCACACATATTATACCATGTATTTTCTGTCTATTTCTTACTTGTCAGATGCCAAGACACCTGTCCTTAAAGTAATTATAATATGTAAGGCAACATTGCCATCCTTTGGTGATGTGCACCACTACATCTTGTTATGTAAGACTCTGTCTAAGAACTCCTTTGTTCTAAAACTGATAACTTTACAGAATTATATAATGTTATCTTGGACCGTGGAGCCACCTCTAATTTAGCCAATAGGGCTCATCTCTGCAATTAGAAATGTTTCTGTCTTTTAGTAACCATAGTAATTATCACAGGTATATAATGTTATGCACAGGCTTTACACCTCGGAGACCCGAGAGATCCCAAGAGACTACAGAGAAACCTCAAGGTGTAGGGAACGCTTAGCACTGGCTCCCGGTTCGTAATGGTAAAAACTGCTTAGGGCAACTGTGATTTATCCCTTTTAAAGTAATAAACTTGTTTATTACTCAAATGCAACTTGTTTGTGATTATTTGCATTCCCAAACAGTGTAACCTGCAGGATGATCTAAGTGTGTGAAAACCATTTATAACTAGTAACATTAGATTTGGCTAGGGAAAATTTAGATATAGAGAAATTACCCCAGGAAGGACTCATGTTAGATGCTTACTAGAAATGTTTTTTTAACAAGGGACTTAGGCACACACGCACAACACCAATATTGTATGTCCTGAATATATAATTCCTTTAGCAGTAATCATGGTGGAAACCAGGAATACAGGATGGCCGCATTGTAAATAAAGACTGCTTGGGGGGGGGCAACATCTCCTACTGGCTGCTGCCATACACTGACACCTCTAGTGTGGCACCCAAATGTTCATGCCCTTACATTCTAGCCCACTGCACTTGGGGAAGGTGCCATCATCCCTCTTTTGATAAAATTCCTGCTGCCTAATTGGCAGCTTGGATGCACTGCTTTTCCTCTTGCCTGGACTTCCAAGTCCTCAGTGTGGTGAATACTTAAGGGAGAGCAACAGTAAACCACTTTCTTCCCTCACAACCCCTTCAGGGCACTGGCATTTGTAGGAATGATACAGATTATGCCAGATGGCAGTCAAATGATGTGTGTTAACTGTGTTGTCTTTCAAACACTCCTTCTCTGATGTTATTCCCATTTCCCAGTCTGTGGATGGAATGCACTGCTCCTCCTCTTGCCTGAACCTCCTGGTCCTGAAGTCCTGAGTCCTTGGTGTGGCAGATGCAGGTGGTGGGAGGAGGAGCAAAGACACAGAATTCCCACACCTCACAACCCCTGTAGACACCGAGTTTTGTAAGAATATTGTTGATCCTGGCATGTAGTTTAGTTAATTTTTGTTGACTGAGAAAGGAGGGTGAGACAATTCTGCCTGTTTTCAGCCTTGTCCCGGGAAGGGGTGGGGGGACACAGATGGTACCCAATTGAAACTAAACCAGATTAAGCTGTTGGTGGAATTTTTAGTGAATGGCAGGCTAACAATTTGGTATAACTGTGATACCTTTCAAGTGCCCCTCCTCTGATGTAATTCCTGCTACCCGATTGCTGAAAAGGAGGTGGTGCTGCTCCTCCTCCTCCTGCCTGGACTTCTCATTCTCAAAGTCCTGGATCCTCAATGTGGCAGACACCAGTGGGGAGGAGAGGAAGCAAGGAAAGAGTGCTCCCACCTCTCACAACTCCTGCAGGATACTGGCATTTGTAGGAATATATCTCGGTGAATGTAAAATATACAGTAGCTGGTTAGAAATTATGAAAACTTGACAATACTGTAAACCTAAACTTGTAATGAAAGGCTATTCTTTCCAGTCTATGTTACAATTCCCTGATGTCAACTAGATTGCTTTTTTGGCAGTAGAGTTAATGCTGTATACTGCATATGAGCCCCTCTGGAAGCACTATTCAGTGCCTCTTTAGAGACAGGCATACTCCCAGAAAACAGAAGGAGTACCAATATTGCCCTTCCACACAAGAGCAGCAGCAAGGATGAAGATAGCAACTACAGATCTAGGTAGTCTCACTTCAGTGGTGTGGAAACTGATGGAGACCATACTGAAGGAGATGCTGATGGGGTACCTGGAATTAAAAGGGCTGTAGGACCACCAGCAGTATGGCTTCACAGGGGGGAGTGGGCATGCATCTATCATGCATGTAACATGGCCTGGCCCCCTGTTCACAGGCACAGAGAAGCTGACAACACACAGCTTTAGCATCCTGGTTAATGGCAACATTTAGTTTAAGCGGCGGTAAATTGACACTGTGTTAGAGAAAACAGCTTTTACATTAAAGGAAATGGATTCCATAGATATACGACACTATTAGCAAGCAGATGATTCTATTACCTATGCAGCATATATTAATTTAAAGTGTGGATTTGCATTTTGTATATAAGGTTCTGACCAGTTGTTTTCAAACTATTTTCTACAGGAAATTAAGTCCCATTGGGAAGAGTGAAACAGGGCCATGTTTAAAGGCAAGTTTTATCAAAACATGGTAGTTTACACCTAAGATATATATTTTTCACTTGGGAAGCCTACAGACACTATATATATATATATATATATATATATATGTGTGTGTGCGTATATATTTATACATACATTCTATGCAAAAACTGTCTTAATGCTTTATTTACGGTTAAAACACAAAAAGTCAGGAAATGAAAAATCTTTAGGGTTGCCCCTTCCCCCCGGACCCACCCATCATCCCAAGATTGACAGCTGACAGGGTGTGTCACTGGGTTTGTGAGGCCTAAATGTCACCCCATTCCATCTGAAATTACATTCACAAGCCACAGTAAATAAGAATGGGGTGACATTTAGGTCTCACAACCCCAAGGACACACCCCATCAGCTGTCAATCTTGGCTAATGGGTGGGTCCGGAGGTAACCCAAATATTTTTCATTTCCTGACTTTTGTGTTTTAACCCTAAATGATGCATTAACACAGTTTTGAGAAAGAAACAAGAAACCAAGAACTTATAAGTTGGTGGAGGCGTCTCTTGTCTGTGCTCCCACCAGCCTACGGAACTTGGTGGGAGCACAGGCTGTTCAGGCCCTGCGCTTCCACCAACTTGGAAACGTGTGTACCATCAACACCCTCCAAATTTCAACATAAAACACCAAACCATGTCCGAGATATAACATGTTAAAGTTTGAGATTTTCAGTTGTCAGAGATGCAGAATTCTGCACCTGTTAACATTTTACAGGCACAATGACTTAAAACTACATCCATGACACTAAGACTATGTACCCTATCAATTTTAAGCCACCAGCACAATGCAAAACACTGTCCCCAACATGTAAATTGCATCACACAATAACTCCACAAAATAAATTTTCTTCAACATGTAAACACCATAATTCACATCTACAGGACATGCCGAGAACAACCTCCACATTTCAATGCAAAAGACCCAACCGTGTCCGAGATATAACATGTTAAAGTTTGACATTTTCATTCATCAGAGTTGCAGAATTCCGCACCTGTTAACATTTTACAGGCACAATGACTGAAAACTACATCCATGACACTATCAATCTATCAAGTCAAGTTTATTGTTCAGCTAAAAACCCATTACAATATTCTAAAAAAGAAACAATACATACATTTCATACCAATACAAATGCACATTATATACAGTTATCACTTAGTAAAATCACTAAGCAGCTATAAATTTCTGCAGTCATAATTTACATTCCACATTTACTTAATTTTAGCGCCACTTTTCATACTGTAAACTCTAAGTAGGAAGGTACTATAAATTTAAAAAGCTATCCTTCGATTTGTGGTGTAGGCTCAGATTGTCTACTTGGATACTTCCCCCTCTCTAAATCAATAATCTATTACGTACCAATTAATAATATATTGTTTTTATATTCATGGTACTTCTCTGGTCATAGTTCTCTTTTACGTTGGTAAAAATATTTATTTAATAGTCCATGAGACCCTCATGGAAATGGAGGGGTCAAATCCTAGGCCACAGCACACAACCTAGGAATGAGACTACTGCATTGACTACTATCTCCTAAGTGACTCAGTAGACCTAAGCTATTAGAGCCACAGTGATCCAACTTGTGCCACCAGTTAGAGTTTGTCATGAGGGGTTTGAAGGAGCACCCTATAGCACTTGCCATCCCGTGCTCCACTAAATAACCCCATTTAAGGCATTAACTCTCATCTGTTAAACATCCAAGATCAAATAAGGCACCTGATGCCAGGTCCAAGTCCACCCAACAGGTCTTTTCGTCCTATGCAAATCCAAGCTTCAGTATCAGCTAAAAGCCTTATCTTTTAACTGCACTCCACCCCAGTCCTGGGCCACCGGGGCCATTTTGTAAGAATACCACTATAATAAATCCTAGCATCCAGAGAGCTCCTTCACTCATTAAAGCTGAGGCATAGCTGCAAGCAGTTAATTTCACTTAGCCTCAATATCCTCAATAACCTCAGTATTTTAATATTGAGTTACCATTGAAGGTACTCTAATCAGAGTATGATTGAACTATCTTAATCAGACTATACTTAAACTGTCAAGTAAAAATTAACGATCCTAGCCCCTTTTTCCTAAAAGAGCTATTGGTAATGGCTCCTAACATTTAGAAAAAAAATTCATGAAGTTAAAAATGAGCAAATAGACGTTTGCATGTAAAACTGCATTTTAAGCCAATTATACATTAGTAAATTATTGAAGCTAAAATTCTAATAAATAAAGTGGTTGCTCCATTATACATTAATTTAAGAAACATTTGGAGCTTCTTTCATTCAGGAGTCCTTAAATTAATATACAAGTTAAAAACTCTGAATGTTTCAGGAGTCCAGCGTGTTATAAAAAAGGAAAATCCAAGCAGATACACAATTTCAATGTCCTCATAAGATCACTAAATCAGCGTCTCCTAGATGTGTCAGGGGGAGCTACCTATGCAGCACCCAAATCCATAGCAGGTTGCATATTACTCTCGCAAAATCAAATAAAACATTTGCTAAAAGCAACATTAGAAGCTATTCCATTAACATAGACTTCTTTATAAGCTTTGTAGGCTGATGCTTTTTACAGCATCTGTAATAGCTATTGCCCATGTATATGTGAAGCAACCCAAGAACATAATAGCAAGTCCTGCTTAAGCACTGCAGCAACAATTAAATGAAAAAGCCTTGCTTAATGCTTCAATATTATAAACAACCAAATGTGACTCCAGCCTCTCCACGTCTCTGAAAACAGTCCTTAGAGAAGCACAAAATCATAACTTCTGAATTTAGCAGAGATGAATGGCTCCCTTGGTGTGCCAGAGTCCATATTTGTAATTAAGTAATAGGGAGCTAATAGGAGCTTCATTTTACTCAGGAGTCAATGGTTTAAATAAAGTTCCAGTCTCCTTTTGAGCTGCTTTATACCCAGTAGAAGTAAGTTTTCAAATCTCCTATACACCAAGAATTATATTTAATATAAAGTTTTACCGAGGCAGCAAATAGAGAACGGCTCAAATCAATGTGTTAGAGTCCTATTATTTGGTGTTAAGGTGTAACAGACCAACTTTAAGTAAGACAGGGTTTTGTTTTAAGGGAGATAAAGAGGAAAGAAATGCTCCAAATTACTAAGAGTCACTAGAAGTTAACATCTCAATAAAGCGAAGTAACCATTTTAACTACATATCTTGGTTGTGGACCTTGTAAAGCAAAGACCCAAAGCTAAAATCTTTGAATACTAAGTTCAGTTCCGTCTCAGTGAAAAACAGTTCAGCCTCAAGTGGAAAAAAGTAAAAGCAGTACATCCTAGAGCCAATACACTTTGTCAGAGCACCAGTAAATGTCAAATCTTACAAGGCCCCCTCAAACAGAACATTTCACACCAAACTTATGAGGTAGGCTTATATTCTATTGGCCATTGAGCGCTGGTCGGAAACCTTGGTTCAATTACCCTCCCAAGTGAGACTCACCTCGTAAGTTCCTGCAGTCAGCAAGTTCAACTTCCTATACTGGGATTTACGAACTCCAAGCATCTTTCATTAATAATTCATTAATAAAATATAGGCATTTCAGCACATAGTGCAGCAACTCTGTAGACCATATCAGGAGCGTCCCTGGTCTCTTTGATTTCAGGTGTTTCTCTAACACTGGATTCCAACTCCATCTCTGGTTTTAAACCAATATTCATACAGGTACCACTCAAGTGGTAGTTCCCCACAGCTCCAACTCACCGGCAAACACTCGGCAAGCACAAGCACATAGGGCGAGCCCGTCTGTACCAAAAACACTTATAAAGCTTGTCCAGCAGCACACTACCAAATGATTAATATCTGTAAGGTAGCGGCATTTTAGTAAATCAAATACAGTTTAAGCAAATGTTTCATTCACCAATATAAAAGGAGATAAAAAATATGGCTGGTTTTAGCAAAAATTTCTTGAGAAGCTCAATGAGGGCAGAGCTGCTGCGAGGAGCGGAGCAAGTGAAATTGCCCTATCTAATGCATATTAAACTCTGGCCATCTTGTCCCTATTTCACAATCAAAGATGGTGATCAAAGAATCTCATGATCAAAGACTTTGCAGGCTCGCGATCAAAGAATTTGCAGGCTCACAGTCAAAGATTAAAAAATGCTGTATATCAAAAATGAGAAGGAATTGCGGTAAACCACCACCATGGTTCAACAGAATGAAGCCCCCTGAGCAAAACCCACCCTCATTTGACTCCCTAGGGCACCCCTGGGCTGAGAAAATTGATTGTTTAATTTGGCCATCTCGTCCCTCGCTCGCGATGCATGATCACGATCAAAGAATCTCGCGATCAAAGAATTTGCAGGCTCGCGATCAAAGAAATTGCACGCTTGCGACCAAAGAATAAAAAATGGTGAAATGCAATTTTTTTGACCAATTTAAACAAAACCAACACCATGCCTCGATAGAACGAACCCCCCTGAGCCAAACCCACCCTCATTTGTGTCCCTAGCCCACCCCAGAGCTGAGATAATTGTGTTTTTAGCTCGCGATGCAAGATTGCGATCAAAGAATCTTGCAATCAAAGAATTTGCAGGCTCAAGATCAAAGATCATTAGTCAGCCATGATCAAGGATTTTAAAACCTAATAACACTGTTTTTTGACCATTTTGGATGAAACAAAAGGCATGGCTCAATAGTTCGGTGCCCCCTGAGTAAAACCCATCCATGTTTTACTTCAGGAGTGACCCCTGAGCCGAGATATTTGTGTTTTTGCAATCAGAAATCTAAAAACAAGATGGTAGACCTCACGATCAAAGAATTCTCTGGGACAAAGATTCTTGAACTGCGAGGCTGCAAATTCTTTGATCACCAGGTGGGACCAGATGGCCAGAACCCCATTCTTTGTTCGCAAAACATACATATAAGTTTTCCCATTGACTCATAATGGGAAATTAAAAGTGGCATAACTTTTGAATGCTTAATATTTTTTCACCAAACAAAAAGTGCCATGTTCGGCCACCAAAGCTCTTTCAAACAAGCCATCTCACAGAGCAGCACACCACACAATGGCCACACAGTGCCACATACAAAATCCCAAAAGCTGCCTCCAAAAACAGATAATTTTGCATTATTCAGTGTTTTCGTGCGCAAAAACCGTAAGTCTGACCAAAATTAAATTTGGCAAATCAAGAGATCTACAATGCTCCACCATGCATGCCACATTTCAGGCAAATCCGTTGAATTAGTCCAAAGTTATTAAAGTGCAAAATTTTGACTTTTAACATAGAAGTGACATCTCAACCCTAAATATAGTGGTGCGACTGCACCACTATAATATAAATATATATAAAGGATATGTCATGCAGCCAGTTGAAATATCTGAGCTATTTCTCCCATGTGCAGTTTGATGTTATGACATCATGAGTAGTGAAGCCACGAGTGATGTCAAAGGTCTAACTGCTAGAGGGAGAAATATCTCAAATATAACTGCTGGGGGCATGGCATGTCCCATTAATGCAATGCCTTTATCTTTTTGTGTCTGTTTTCATAATTGCTTGGCTTCATTTTGTTTTGTAGGTTATAAAATGTGTTTTCAGGATGACCGAGCAGTGTTTCTTCATGAGCATCCATTTCTTTCCTTGTGATGCACATGACACTTTTACATGTGTCCATGCATCGTGCATCACTGCCTCTGGGCAGTCTGTTTTCTGAGTGAGCAGGTACATCGTGGTGTGCTAGCAGGTGGGTGAATCCTTTCAAGACCCCAACCCTAAGAGAGCCTTCACTGGGAAGAAAATAACTTGAGTGCCAGTCGTAGTCATGATGAACTGGGAGTGCTGCTTGCACTGATAAGAGCTGTGTTTGGGGGCTCTTTGATGGACTAGAGGTATGCTGTAGAAATGCGCTGCAGGTTGTAGACAAAATACTTTGTTGGTGGCTTTTGTACTGTTTATGGAGAGAGCTGCTGTTGTGGTACTAAATGGAATTAAAAGTGAAACTACTGGGTTGGAGCCAGTGGCACTGTGACCAGGTGAGTTCTAAAAATAAAACCATGGTGCTTGCACTTCTGGCTCCAGCCAATGAGGAGCTACTATAGGTATATTTGGACCTAGAGTGAGAATATTTATGTATTTTCAGTCTAGGTCCTCAGAGAGCAAAAATATCACTGATATATCCTTGAAAATACATTCACAGACATTGCATTAAGTTATATACATTATAGCAGTGCAGTCACACCACTATATTTAGGGTTGAACTGGGGTTTCTGTGTTAAACCCCACATTTTGCACTTTAAAATCTTCGCAACTGTTCAACAGATTTGCATGAAACTTAGCATGCATGGTCTCCTGTGGTAGGTCTCTGGATCTTCCAAGTTTCATTTTAGTCAGCTTTGTAGTTTCTGAGATTTGGATAGTGTAAAAAGTGATGTTTCATAATTTTTTTCCCCATTGGTTTGAATGGTATTTTCTTTGAATTTGTCTACCACCCAGATGGTTTGGAATTTTGGTCTGAAACAATCAAGGTAGAAAGGGGCTGACCCACAGATGTGCCTTTTGCTGGGTTGTCAACCCCTAGGAATACTCTTCCCTGATTTGCTTCAGAGGTGGCATTGGGGTTTTAGGGTTGGAAACCCTAAAGCCACATTTCCCTACTTTTGATGCTGTAGCTTCAACCCTAAATGCTGCATTAATGCAGTTTTTTGCAAAAATCTCTCTCTCTCTCTCTCTTTCTCTCTCTCTCCCCCCATGCATATAAGTTGTTTTGTTTTACAGGGTGATTTAAACCACTGCAAAAGATTTACAAAAGTATATAAAATGTTTATACTGAGGCATTTATGGTAGGTCAGTTTCTCCTGCAGTTAATATTACGGTATATACATGTGCCTTCTTTAAATACAAAAATGAGTATAGATTAAGAGGGGTAACATTTAATTTTGTTTTATTTGTCAATACGGTGGAGCCCACTGTAGCTCTGAAGAAGAAACCAGAATAGGTTTTGAAATAACAGTATAATATCTAATTAAAAATTGTTTTTTGGGCCACATTATGCAAAAGGATTTTATGGAATCATTCTGATATAAATTTATTCTTATGACTAGACAACAAACACTGATGAATTTATTATCTGGTTGAATCAAGATTTAAGAAATGCATTGACAATAAATACAGCATAACTGAAAAAGTTTTAAGTGATTGTGAAATTCAGTTTTTCTGACCAAAGTAAATGGGTTGAGCACCATGCATTATGGAACTTAGTGACTACTTCAGTATAGCATGGTCTCATCTTCCTCCTACAGACTATTTAAAAGGAACCAGGGAAAGAATGCCTTACTGTCTTCACAAGGGGGAGGTCATGCTAAGCAAATCTCATAGATTTCTTTGACTGGACAACTAGGGAGGTGGACCAGGGAAGAGCCATGAATGTGGCCTATCTAGACCTTAATAAGACCTTTGATATCATGACATACAGAGGGCTAGTGAGAAAATAAAATAGCCTGGGTGTTGAGGAGAAATTGTTAAGCTGGGTATCAAATTGGCTGAAGGATGGGAGGCAAAGAGTGGTAGTAACTGTCAGACACTTGTGGGACAGAGGAGTGACCAGCAGAGTGCAGCAGGGATCAGTGCTGGGGCAGGTACTCTTCAATGCCTTTATAAGTGGCATTGTGGTGGAAGTGGTAGGGAAGGTGTGTCTCTCTGCAGACTATACAAAAATCTGCAACAGAGTGGGCACACAGTAGGGTGTGGAGAGAATGTGTAGGGATCTGGGGAAGCTGGAGGAGTAGTGTAAGAGGCTGAAACTGGGTTTCAATGTGAAAAAATGCAAGGTCATGCACCTGGGGCAGAGAAAACCAGGAGCTGTGTATAGGATGTGGGGTGAGGAATTTACAGTCCCCAAGCAAGAAAGGGACCAAGGAGTCATCATATATGATAGCCTTAAGGTAGCTGATGAGTGTGACAAGGCAGTAGGAAAGGCTAGTGGAATGCTAGGGAGCATAGGAAGGGGGATTTCTAGAAGGAGAAGAGAGGTGGTGTTGTCACTGTATCGCTCACTGGCGAGACCCCACCTGGAGTACTGTGTCCTGTTCTGGAGACAGCATCTCTGAAAGAACATAGGGTGAAAGCAGTACAGCGGAGGGTCACCAAAACAGTACAGAGACTGCATGAGAAATTGTATGAGGAAAGGCTGTGGGACCTCAACATGTACTCCCTAGAAGAGAGGCGAGTGAGAGGGGACATGACTGATACCTATAAGTACCACACGGGGTGAACAAAGACCAAGTGGGCTATTTCTGTCAGAGAAAGGAAGGCAACAGGATGTGGGGTGTGCAATGAAGCTGGGTGGGAGTTTAATAGGGATGTGAGGAAATACTTCTTTACGGAGAGAGCCATAGACTATTAGAACAGCCTACTGGCTGAAGTTGTGGGGCTATGACTTTGTGAAGCTTCATGAATATGTGAGACAGATACAAAAGAAAACTACCTAGATGACAGTGAGGTGGGCTGTGTCAATGACCAAGAAGTGTCAGAAGTGTCAGAATAGGCAGGAAAAATCAGGACTGACTAGAGTCAGAGTGATCCTTTTCTGCTGAAAAAATCTATGTTGCTATCTTGGGTCTTCCTACCACTGTAACAGCATATGAACAGTGATACAGTTAGCCTCTCAATTGAATACAAAATCACTGTTTTATGATATTTACTATAGATAGAATGATATACTTGTGTTAATATTTTCATTGAAGTCAGTGGAAGAAGACACCCATAAAATGTAGAACAAAAAACATAGAAACATAGGCATTGACGGCAGATAAGGACCGCTAGGCCCATCTAGTCTGCCCATTTCCCTACCTACAGGATAGGCCGCAGATCCTAGTTAACCAACAGCCTATTTCTTCCTACCCCCCACAAGAATTGCCTTATGTCTGTCCCATGCATTCTTGAATTCTCCCACAGTTTTAGACCCCACAACCTCCTCAGGAAGGCTGTTCCATGCATCCACTACCCTATCTGTGAAATAATACTTCCTCACATTGCCCTGAACCGCCTCCTTCTATCTTTAAATTGTGTCCCTTGTTCTTGCAAGTCTCTTTTCTGAAAGATGCTACCCTCTTGGACTTTGTTGATTCCACTGAGGTACTTAAAAGTTACTAACATGTCCCCCTCCTTCTTTCCTCAAGGTATACATATAAGCTCCTTTAGTCTCCAAGATATGGCTTCTCTTGCAGACCCTGCACCATTTTAGTTGCTCTCCTCTGACTGCCTCTATCCTGTCTATGTCCTTGCAGAGATGGGGTCTCCAGAACTGGACACAATACTCCAGATGGGGTCTCACCAACTGTCTGTACAGAGGGATAACAACTTCCTGTTTTCTGCTGATGATGCCTCTCCCTATACATCCCAGTATACCCCAGCCCTCCCTACTGCCTTCTCACATTGCTTGCTAACCTTAAGGTCATCTGATATGATTACCCCCAGGTCCCTTTCCTTTTTGTTGTTATTACTACCTCCCCACCCATTGTGTATTCTTCCCCTGGGTTCTTGTTTCCCAGGTGCATTATTTTGCACTTCTTTGCATTGAATCCTAGCTGCCATACTTCTGACCATTCTTCCAACCTTGCCAAGTCCCTTTTCATCCTTTCCATGCCTCCTTGTGTATCAACCCTGTTGCAGATCTTTGTGTCATCTGCAAAAAGGCATACTTTTCCTTCCAGTCCCTCTGCAATGTCACTGATGAAGACATTAAAAGGACTGGACCCAATACTGAACCCTCACGGTACCCCACTAGTAACCCCCTTTCTTCAGGTGGATGCCATTTACAATTACCTTCTGTGTCCTGTTGTCCAGCCAATGTTTTACCAGGCTACCACCCTGGGTCCCACTCCCAGGCTGGTTAATTTGACTATTAATCTTTTGTGTGGGACTGTGTCAAATGCCTTGCTAAAGTCTAGGTAGGCCATGTCACAGCCCCTCCCTGGTCTACTACTTTGGTCACCCAGTCAAAGAAATCTATTAGATTCGGTCTGACATGACCTTCCGCTGTGAACCCATGCTGCCTTGGGTCCTGTGCTCCACTGGCCTCTAGGTACTCAACTATTCTTTCCTTCAGAAGTGACTCCATCACTTTCCCTACCACAGAGGTCAGACTGACAGGTCTGTAGTTTCCTGCCTCTGTCTTGGTCCCACTTTTGTGAAGGGGAATCACATCCGCCTTCCTCTAGTCCTCGGGTACTACACCATCCTCCCATGATTTATTAAAAAGAGTAGCCAGTGGTTTCAATAGTTCCTCCTTAATTTTTAGAATTCTGGGGTGAATTTCATCAGGACCCATTGCTTTGTCCACCTTCAGTTTTAGGAGTTCTTGCAGAACCTTTCTTCTGTAAAGGACTGGGATCGACCCCCCTATCAAGAGTGCTTCTGTTAATTGGATTAGGCACTTCTCCCTCCTCTTTTGTGAATACTGAGCAGAAATATTCGTTCAGTATTCCTGCTTTTTCACTGTCCCCTTTGCCCACCCACCGTTCATTCTATTCAGCCTCACTGTCCCTCCCTTTGTCTTTCTACGCTCGCTGATGTACCTATAAAAGGTTTTATCCCCCTTCTTAACTGAGTTGGCTATCTTTTCCTCAGTTTGGGCCTTTGCTATTCTGACTTCCCTCCCTGCTTCCTTCTGCCTTAACTGGTACAGCTCTCTGTCCTGCTCCTTCTGTGTTTCCTTATACTTCCAGAATGCTATCTTTTTCTTCCTGACTTTCACAACCACCTCTTTTGAAAACCATAGTGGCTTTTTCTTTCATTTTGATTTGTTTATTTGCTTCACACAAAGGCTTGTTGCCTCTGTGATGGCAGTTTTGATAATTCCCCATTGTTGCTCCACACCTCATTCTAGCCTATTTGCTAGTGCTTTTCTGAGGCACTCTCCCATCTTGCCAAAGTCAGCCCTCCTAAAGTCCAGTACCCTCACTTTTGTATGGCTTGACTCTGTAGCTGAGTTTAACGTGAACCACACTGTTTGATGGTCACTTGTCCCCAGATGGCAACCAACCTAGATCTGAGATCCTCTCCTGCCCCCATTTGAGAGTACAAGGTCTAAGATTGCTCCCTCACGAGTGGGTTCTGAAACTAGCCGTCTAATGCCTGCCACCTGTAGGGCATCAAGAATGGCCCTGCTCTTGGATGTGGCTGCATCAAATGTGCTCCAGTTAACATCTGGCATACTCAGGTCTCCCATCAACAGTATCTCCCCTTTCTCTGCCATTCTAAGAATGCCTTCTATCATATCCTTGTCCATTCCTTCCCCCTGACATGGGGGTCTATACACAACCCCTGTGCGGATTGTGGTGGCCTTTCCAGTCTCCAAGGTGACCCACAGTGCCTCCTCTCCTCCCTGTTTACTCTTTTGTTCAGTTGCTTTTATCCCTTCCTTTACATAGAGAGCTACTCCTCCCCCTCTTCTCCCCTGCCTGTCTCTCCTGTAGGTTATGTACCCTGGTATGTTAACATCCCAGTCATGGTTCTCTGTGTACCATGTTTCTGTGACTGCTACGATATCCAGGCATCCCTCTTCCATTAAGGCCATCAGCTCAGGGAGCTTGTTGCCCAGACTACGAGCATTGGTACTCATTACCCTCCATTTCCTGATGGCCTTACTCCCTTTTGCCCCATCCCTGTCCTTCTTGCCTTTGTCACTTTCTCCATTTACCCCTGCCCTTCTCCCTATTGACACCTCTATGTTGGTGTTTGCCGCACTTACTACCATGATTATTTGGGGGGCTAGGATTTTCCTGCTCCTTTCCAGTGCCTCCCCCCTTGGCTAGTTTAAAAGCTTGCCAATGAAGCATTTAAACCTATCACCTAGGATCCTGGTTCCCCTCCCGGACAGATGCAGCCCATCATGCCAGTATAGGCTTGCATCACTCCAGGTGGACCCCCAGTCCCCAGTGAAGCAAAATCCCTGAGCTCCACACCAGTTTTTCAACCACTGATTGAATCCCATGGTGCGGAACACCCAAGCCTCTCCTATGCCATAGATGGGTAGCACCTCCGAGAAGGTTACCGTGCATGCTACTTGACTAAGGCCCCTCCCCAATTCCATAAACTCTTCCTCACTCTCTAATCCTTTCTTAGCCAGGTCACTTTGTTCCTGTGTGGACAATGACATCCAGCTCCCTCCCCTGTGCAGCTGCTCTGGCAATCCTGAGGATTCGCTGCCTGTCCCTCCAAGCCATGGCACCAGGCAGGCACCTAACCTCCCTCTCCCCTTCCTCCCCCAGTTCTATCTTCCTAACAATGGAGTCCCCCATCAGGAGTTGTTTCCTTCCCCTGCAGGGTCCCCTGCCACCCTCCTGTGGGTCACGCATCCTCCTTGGTCTCCACTGTGGGTGCCTCCATAGAGGAACCACACTTTGCCAGAATGGCATAGGAATTGTGGAGAGGTACAACTGGAGGAATGTACCTCTGTTCCACCACCCTCACCCTCCCTGAGCCCACTGTGGTCCAACCGCTCCTCTTTCTTGGCAACCTCTGATGCAACGGCAGTGGCACTGGTGGTCCCTGGATGGAAGAGGAGGTCCCACAACCTGGCCAACTCAGCCTGGAGATGAGCAACCTCCTCCCTCAGCCCAGAGGGTGCCTGCAGATGGGACAACACCGCATCCTCCAGAACATCTTCCGGAAGACTGCTGCTCCACAGCCACTGCACTGCACCACTCCAATCATGTCTTATTTCTGGCCCCTTAACTGTTTGCAATCCTTACTCTTTCCTCTGTTTTCTCTCTCTCCTTACTTTCTGCCTGTGTGCCCTTTAAGCTCCTGATTGTCCTGTTCTGAGACAAGAATATCCTATATTTCTCAGTAGACCACTTACTTGCTCAGAGGCAGACCTCCAGCAGCTAGAGGGGGCTGGAGAGCTACTCTTGCCCTTCTAGGACGGTGGGTCCTTGGTGGTTCCGTGATCACTCACTTCCTGCTCCGAAACAGGAAGTTCCTGTTGTCAGTCAAATCCTGTGCCTATAAAAATAGAACTAGCTTTGGGTGGAGGGGAGGGAAGGGAAGGAGGGCAATATAGTCCCAGCAGAGAAGTTCAGTCACACAGCAGTCCTTTCTCCTGGTGTCTTATGCCAAGCTATTAGCAGAATCTTTCTAAGGCAGTCTTTAAATGTAGCTTCCTTCTTTCTAAGCCACTCCCCCTACTTACCAGATCTTTCTACAAGTAATTTAAACCTCACAGCAGTTAAGTCCTTTCAGTCACCTGAGATTTACACCTAGATAACTCTTCAGATACCCATTCAGTTCAGTTAACCCAAACACACACTTTCTTTTTTGTATGTTAGTTTTTTTACCCTAAATTAAAGGTCCAAGTACAAAAGTTCATCTGCTTTAGTCGCAGCAGAGAAGTTCAGTCACACAGCAGTCCTTTCTCCTGGTGTCTTCTGCCAAGCTAAAAATTAAAAAGGTTGCTAAAAATTAGACATTACATTTGTATATTAAAATTTAGCCAATGTCATGATAGTTTCATGTCTGCAGGAACTTGTCTAATTATATTATAATTACTGGTCTATTAATTTTCCCTTACAAAAAGTTGTGTGTAATTTTCTGTTGTAACTAGAGATGTAGTGAAGTAAAACTTTGCAAGTGAAATTCGGGCCAAATGCCAAAAATTCATACTTCGCGGAGCTTTGTGAAGCTTCCCCACACCTCGGAAAATTCAACTTCACCGGAATCACAAAGTTTTTGCCGCAAAGTGCAGAACTGCACCAGTGAAGCATGGAATTTGTGGGAGAAATTCCACACTTCACAGCGAATTTCCTCACTTCATGATATGCGAATTTCATGAATTCACAACTTTATTCGTGGAGTGAATTTTGTGGACTTTGCCCATCTCTAGTTATAAACAGCATACTCCTGGAGTGCTGGACTTCTTCTTTTACATGAATGGTTTGCTACATTTGCTGAACACCCTGGCCCTGTTTTCAGAGCACAATTCCATTGTTCCTTTGAGACCCAATCTCTGCAAGGACATAGACAGGATGGAGGCAGTCCAGAGGAGGGCAACTAAAATGGTGCAGGGTCTGCACCAGAAGACAAACAAAGAGATACTTAAGGAGCTTAATATGTATACCCTCAAGGAAAGGAGGGAGAGGGGAGAAATGATAGAAACTTTTAAGTACCTCAAGGGAATCAACAAAGTCCAAGACGATAGCATCTTTCAGAAAAAGAGGTGTGCAAGAACAAGGGGGCACAATTTGAAGATGGGGGGGAAGGCTAAGAGGTAATGTGAAGAAGCATTTTTTCATGGAAAGTGTTGTGGATGCATGGAACAGCCATCCTGAGGAGGTTGCGGAGTCAGAAACAGTGGGGGAATTCAAGAATGCATGGGACAAACATGAGGCAATTCTAGGGAGTTGGGTAAGAGAAAGTAGGCTGTTGGTTAATTAGGATCTGCAGCTTATCCATTAGGTAGGAAAATGGGCAGACTGGGTGGCCAAGCGGTCCTTATCTGCCATCAAATTCTATGTTTCTATTTTCCTTTTTGCTTATAACAGCAGTTGCAGGCCACTTGGAGGCTATTGTACTCAACACAACAAACTCTCCCTCCCCAAACACAGCTGTGGATAATCAATTTAAAACTTCAAAATGCTCCTTGGTGCTGATGAAAATGTGAGCAATACTATGATTTATTTATTTTAATTACATTATACAAGAAAAAATAAAATATATTCTACATATGCTACATTTACTTCAGTTGATTGTGTGACAGGGTTTGGGGGTTATTTTTCTTGATTGATCTTGGGACCATCATTTATACAGTATAAAATAAAATATAGGGTAGTTTGGGGACCTGAATCTTATAGACAACCTCAATGTGTGATGCTTATGTGGACCCCTCGAGACTTGCTCTTGGGTTTTATGTATCATCACTTTCCTTGACTGCATTTAAAATTCTCATTGCACTCACCACCCCATGCATTATTCTAGCTTACCACAGATTATATGAAGCATTTCATTTTGATTCAGGGTCACAGTAGATAGGTGAGCTGAATGAAAAAAAAAAAAACAGAGACCTTGTTTGAAAATGAGCAATGCAATCAGTCTTTGGTAGATCTGTTCTTTTTTCAAAAATGTTTCCCTGCTATACAGTGAATTATTTTCATATTTCATAACCATCTCTAGACAAGGCAGTTATTAGTATTTTCACTGCTGCTGTAACTGCCCCACCCCCGACTTGGACATGCTTTGGAAACAAGGCCCTGCACTTCAATGTGGATTTACTGATGTTGTTATATCCTAAATACTGTACTTGACTACATAAATAGTTGTATGTTGCTGGACTGGAAAATGTTCATTGAAAACATGATGTAGGTTTGTACTGTCTTCACAAACATGATAGGTGTGCTCATCATCACAACTACAGCTAGAAACAAAGCACCATATGAACCTTTCACCTGTCACAGTCCCCAGGAAGCCAATTTCAGGGGTGCCCAATTCCCCTGTTGGCATATGTACCCCTTTACTGTTTTTGTTTGCCTCCAAACACAGGCACACTTGCCAATGGGGGGGGGCCCAATCCCCCTGTCACTATGTTTAACCCCCAATTGCCTCAGTATTTTCCTGCCCCCACCCCAATTGTGTGCTACACTGGGAGCCCACCACAGTGTGGCTAACATGATGCCCCAAACAAATGGGACACACTGGGAACCCACATCAGTGTGTCTAACACCTGTTAAAACAGAAAACGGTCTGCAATGATTTTCTTTTTTTTTTTCAGTAACCAGAAACAAAGAAAATGGTCCCTTTCCATTGGGTGCCCTCCCCCAACCTGCACCCACCCTCTGTGCCCCTGACCTCCCCACCTCCCCCTTACTCCATACTTACCTTTGGAGCCTGGCACGATGATCTTCGGTGGAGCGGGAGCACATCTGCACTCTTCAAAGCCAACTGCAAACTGAAGAAATGCTGGTAAGCTGTATAATGGCATAAATGGAAGGGTTTCAACTTAGGAGGCTATCTTGGCCATTTTCGTGACTTTTGGCTCCCAATTTTCAACATGGAGTTATTGGGACCACACCTCATGAACTCAGTCACTGTCATTTCATTATTCCATCCCAAAAGGTGATTTTGCAGTCACTGCATGGAATCACCTTTTGGGGCTGATTAACAAAATGACAGTGTCAGTGTTTATGAGGTGGGCTCCCAAAAAGCCTATGCTGCAAATTTGGTGAAACAATTCAAAAAAATGACTGTGTTACAAGCATGCATTGTACAGTTTCCACACATGCTCATAACTTCAAGAATGTTTAATATTTTCACTGCAGAGTTTCAATATTGCTATTTTTTCACACCTCCTTATAAATAGTACAGCTGTCATTTTTCTCATCCTGCCCAAAATGCGTTTTCGCACCTGTGGCACACAGCGGCGCTGTCGCTGTGGGAAATCAATGTTTGGGGCAGATTAAGAAAATCACAGTGACACTGTTCATGAGCGGAGGTCCCCAAATGCCTATGTTGAAAATCTGGTGACAAAATTCCACACAATGACTGTGTTATGAGTGTGTGTTGCACAGTTTCCATGCAAATTCATAACTTCAAGAATTTTTAATATTTTCACTCCAGATTTTCAACATTGCCATTTCTTCACACCTCCTTGTAAACAGTACAGCTGTCATTTTTCACATCCTGCTCGAAATGTGGTTTCACACATTGGGAACAGAATGGCGCAGTCACTGTGGGACATCAACGTTCGGGACAGATTAACAAAATCACAGTGCCACTGTTCATGAGCAGAGGTCCCAACTGCTTTCATGAGGTGGGGTCACAAAAACCCCATGTTAAAAATTTGGAGTGCAAATACCAACAAACGCCCAGGGTGTTGAGGTTCCTAACCATAACATCCCACCCTGTAAAGACTGACTGGCGTCAGGAGTGTGACTTTGGATTGTCAGCTATAATGTTCACACCATTCCATCCTCACCCCACCCTGCAGTCACTGACAGGCATCAAGGTGTGCCTTGGACTCTTCAGCCCCAAAGTTCACCCATTCTCCTATACTGCACCCATCTCAATGTATTTCTTTATGGAATGGGGTGAGCATAAGGCCCGAGGACCCCAAGGCACAACCCAATACTTGTCGCAGTCTGCAGGGTATGGTGAGGTGAAATGGAATGATCGTTATAGCCGATGACCCAAAGGCACACCTCAATGCCCGTCAAGTCTCTGCAGGGTGGTTCCATACTTCACTACCATTCCTATTATGCATTGCTTTAACTCCTGCACTACCAATGCCAATGTCAGCAAGACATTTGGTATTGACACATACTTGTTTATGATTTATCATACTATGAACTTTACATACTCTCTTGCTGTTTGGGGATGAGTGAGCGGTATACTGTTATTGTCTAGCTGCTGGGATATTTATCAGCAGGCTGTTAGAGACACTGCATTCTAATTTATAATAAGTGTCTCCAAGTGCCTTATGGGGTATAATATTTTATGATTAATAGTATCAGTGTGATGCCAGTTATGCCCCAACATACATGAAAAGATAGATACATACTGTACATGAAAAGAGAAACACCAAGGGTGGAATAATTAGACTAAAAACAAAAGAGGAACATAATGTAGAGGAGGACATTAGAAAAGCAGAAGTTTTGAACAACTATTTTTGCTCAGTATTTACACTAGAAAATAACAGAAGTGGACCAACACTAGGTAGAAAGGAACTCTGTACCAAGGAGGCAGACACTAGCCACTTAACCAAGAAGAGAATCATCAAGGAGCTCATTAAGTTAAAAAACTGACAAAGTTATGGGGCCTGACAAAATCCACCCACAAATTTTAAAGGAGCTTAGGGAGGAACTCGCAGATCCACTGGCTGAGCTCTTCAAATGAATCACTGGAGAGTAGTACAGTGCCTGAGGACTGGAAGAAGGCCACCATGATACCCTTACACAGAGTGGAAGTAAGGAAGGGGCAGGGAACTACCGCACAGTCAGCCTCAGCTCAATAGTGGGGAAAATGATGGAATCAATACTGAAAGAAAGGATAGTAGTACATCTAGAAATCAGCAAGTTGTTAGACCCTAAGCAGCATGGCTTCACAACTGGATGATCATGTCAAACAAACTTGATAGATTTCTTTAGCTAGGCTATGAAAACAGTGGACCAAGGTGAGGCAGTTGATGTTGTATATCTAGATTTCAGCAAAGCCTTCGATTTCCGTCCCCCACAGGAAATTCACCAAAAAGATAGAGGATACAGGGGTGGGCAAAAAAACTGTTAACTGGGTAAGGAACTGGCTTCAGGGGAGAACTCAGAATGTAATGATCAATGGAACCTTGTTGCAGGACGGAATTGTGACTAGTGGAGTGCCACAGGGATCAGTACCGGGACCAGTCCTCTTTAACATACTGTCTTCATCAGTGACATAGCAGAGGGTTTGGAGGGAAAGGTGTGCCTGTTTGCAGATAACACCAAACTCTGCAACAAGGTAGACACACATGAAGGGGCCTCAGGTATGGAATCACACCTAAGAATGTTGGAGGAATGGTTGACAACTTGGCAGTTGAAATTCAATGAAAAGAAATGTAAGGATATGCAACTAGGGAAAAATAATCCAGGTAAGGTGTACATATTAGGGGGCAAAAAATTATCTGTTAGAAACCTAGAAAGGAACCTTGGCATCATGGTTTCCAAGGATCTGAAGGTGGTAAGATAGTGTGAAAAGGCAGTGCAAAAATCTAACTACATCCTCGCATTCATAGACATAGGCATCACAAGCAGCAAGTGCAAAGTGATAAACCCACTATACAGATCCCTAGTGAGGCCTCACCTGGAGTACTATATCCAATTCTGGAGATCTCACTTAAAAAAGGATATAGGCCAGTTGGAGACAATGCAAAGAAGAGCAGCAAAAATGGTTCGGGATCTCCACCAGGAACCTTATGGGGTGAGACTTAGAGAATTGAATATGTACTCCCTAGAACAGAGAAGAAATGGGGTGACATGAGAGAAACATTTAAATCCCTTAAAAAAATCAACTCAGTGCAGGATCAGAGCCTAGTCATAGAAAACAAGGAACAAAGAACTAGAGGCCTTAGCATGCTCCTAATGGGAGGGAAATTTAGGACTAGCATCAGGAAGTTCTTCTTCACCGAGAGGGTGCTGAAACCATGGAACAGACTTCCATGAGAGGTGGTGGAGGCAAAGACAGTTACAGAATTTAAACTTTCTTGGGATAGGCATTGCAGTAACCTGGAACAACAAGGAAGCTACTATGGAGGGGGCATTCATACGGGCATACTAAACGTACAGTATCACGCTGTCTGCATCTGCCAGCACATTATTATGTTCTTATGTCTTTATATGTATTATATTATCAGTAGTGTACCAGTTATAGAGCATACTGTTGGGATTATACAGTATATTGACATTTGTACTGTGCCAGTTATAGAGTTTATTGCTGGGGGCATGTATAATATCATCAGTGCTGTACCAGTTACAGATTATTGGTGTGTGTGTGTGTGTGTGTTTGCTGTACAATGTCATCAGTGTTGTACCAGTCACAGAGTTTAATGCTGGGGCTATTCAGAAAATAAAATAAAAGGATCTGGTTTTATGTAGCACCTTTCATGCAAATCATATCCAGCAGTGCCCTACAGTCTAGAAGAGGGAGTTGAGAGAAGGTAGCTGCCAGAAGGTACACAAGGAGATTTAAACAAAACAGAACTAGATTACATTGAAGTTAGCACAAAGAGATGAAATGACTTGCTCAGGGTCACACAGGGGACAAGTGATAGTTGTCAGATTCAAACCTGGGTCTCCTGGTTCACAAATCTGTGCTCTTGTCACTGTACCAGTTACAGACATAAGCTACCCCCTCCCTTGCAAGCAGCAGCACACTCTGATTGCTAAGTCCCTGCCACCAACCACTAGCAGACCTCCTTGGCAGACTGACAACAGCCCCTGACCAGGAAGCAATTCCATTACTGTTGTTGTCTCTCATTTCTATCCCAACCCAACTACACCTGAGGAAAACCCAGTTCTGGGCCTGGCTATCCTGCTTGTGCTGCATCATCACTTGAGAGACAGCGGTCCATGTAACTGTGTTGCATGGGAGAAACACCAAACTAACCAGGTCCTTCAGCCACCACCTGGAGGTCAATAAAGAAATGTATTCATTTATTTTGTTTACTGAATTTTGTTGGCTGGGTTGTCCCACTGAGACTAGAAGTCCCTTTGTCAGGGGCAAAGGGGGGGGGGGTCACAGATGATAACCAACTGAAACTGAAACAAACAGATTAAACTGTTAGTGGTATTTTTTATTGAATGGGGGAAATGTGGCCAGGACAACAGGGAAATTCCACAGCTCTTTTTGAGACGTGCCATGGGATCATTAACATCCACCTGAACAGGTAGACAGGACCTCGGTTTAATGTTTCATCCAAAAAACAGCACCTCAGGATTGCAGCATCCCCCTCACGATGCACCACAGTGTCAGCATGGGGATTTGTGGGGCTAGAACCCACAACCTTTCAGTCTTCCGGCCTCAGAGATGAGTGTGCAACCTGCTGAGCCACTGACACTGCAAAATTCAGACTCTAGTTTGTGCCTTCAGCCAAGGGAAGGGATGTCTTCTTCATCTTGCAGGTGGGGGGGGGGTTGTATGGTCGACAAGCAAGCTTGGCTTGGTCAAGAAGGGAAGACAGGGTCATTACTCATTTATTGAGATCACTGCTGCTTGTTTCATGGGTGGGGGAATGAAGGTTCTTTTGCCCAGATGTAGTCCATGAGGATCTCTGGGGAGGATTGAATGTGATGTGTATGGCCTAGGTCATGCAGTTCTTATCGGGATCCAGGCCACTCACACTTGTGGACTGTGTGGATGTTGCTGAAATGTGATCATCCTGCTGGCAGGTCTCAGGCAGTGTTTACCTCATTGTGTGAGCTGCAATGTGGACTGGTCACTTTTCTACTAGGGTTACTAACTCTAGTAGACAAGTGAGTCCACATTAATGTAGGATAGATAAAAAACTGAGATAAGTATTGGCTAGCATTGATTTTTAAATATTGTATGGAAAAAGCAAGATATATGAAGGTAAATCCTGGAGAATATGAAACCTTATGGTTATAGGGGTAGGAAAAGAGAACTATATTTGATTTGACTGTATGCTTGTGAGAGTCTATTAAAGGTAAGCGGTCTTGATTACCGAGCCATTTATTCAGGGAAAACTGCTACACTGTCCCAGATAAAACCACATGGTTTCTAGTATCGAGGAAAAGTTTTGAAAGGCCCTGAAAGACTCTGAAAACACTAAAAGAAGTTCTATGGCAAAGTAGTATACTTCTAATACACTTTGTTTTCAGTAATTCAGTATATTTCATGTACTTTGTTGGACACTGCTACAAATTTGCTTTTGCACAGAAAAATATCCTGAATTTAAGATACAAAGTTTACATATCTGGAGTGTTTTGAGTTATCTTACCTAATTCACATAGGGAACTGCTGTTTTCAGTTGGTTCAATTGAGTGCCTATCTCTCTCTCTCGCTCTCTCTCCTCTCCCCCTTTTTTTTTCTCCTCTAAAGCTTCTGTCTCTGATGTCCAGCAAGCAGGGACTGTTCAGAACCAGCAGGACACTATATTAACTGTCCTTTTTTTTTGCACTCTGCTTATTTTGCACTATCTGCACTACATACTGCACTTTGTAATTTACCTCATTTTCATTAACTTAAATTTCAATTCAGTTAAGTGGCCTCTTTTAATCACTCTACCTATTAACTTCATTTCTAGTGCCAGGAGGAAGAAATGAAGAAGCAATGTCAAACTGCTTCTATATTCGGTTTTCAGTTCCTGTTTGCTAGAAGGTTGATTTCTCCCTTTATAGTTTTAATCTGTATTATTGAAGCTGATAGAAATAATACACTGTATAGCAGAATATGTCCGTGCCCGATAATATTTGTGCTGACAGCTGGCCAAACTTGTTCGCAGCCGAAAATGTGAGCGGACCCGATACAGGATACTGTACCTATCTGTGTCCTGAGAGAGACAGCAGCACAGCAGGAACAGCATGAAGCTCCGATCCATCCCTTCCTAAACATGTTGCAGTTGCTCCATCCCTTGGCATGTGGGGAGTAATTGGTGTGCGACTGTCTCTGTGTCTCTGTCCATTCCTAGTGTTCATATCATGAAATGTCCTGTGAGTGTGCTGCTATCAGAAAGTGTGACAGTGACAGAGAGCGGGAATGAGTAGCAGTGAGAATGCTGTCCTGTGTGCTAAGCGGATGGCAAATGTTGACACGAGGGACAGAAGACAGAGGTCCCACAGGCACATTCCCCATTTCCGAGAGAACACTGCAGAGTGACTGCTGGGTGCCAGTGATTTTTCACCAGTCAGGCTACTGCTGTACATCTTGTGCTGCTGAATGGCCTTCTGTCAATGAGAGAGGGAGTGAGAGTAGCAGCCACCTCTGTCACTGAAACCCTGGTCCCGCTACAGGCAGCATTGTTCAGCAGCTGCATGGAGAGGGAGACACAGAGACTGCAGTTGTCCATGTGAGTGCCCCCAATGACACTCCCATTTCTCTTGCTCCCTTATATTAATTTTATTGTTTGTTTCTGCACTTTGCTTTTTATTTTGCTGTGGTGTTGCTACTGTGTTGCTACTGTTCACATTACTAAGTCCCCCCCCAACAGTATGTATGCAATAATGTGCTTTTAGTACCTACCTGCTTCCGGAAATATTAGCAATCATTTTAAATAAGTGCATTTTCCAAAAACATGAAGATAGCAAATATAAAAGGAACTTGAATGTTTCCTGTTATACAGTATATAGAGCCCCCTAACTGAACATTGGAGGACCACTGACCAGGGTCACAGAGTCCCAGTAAGGGAAATGCTGAAGATTTTAACTCTGATGTGACCTGAATACTGGAATACTGAGATCCATGGTGAAACAGCCTCCCAGGGAAAATGGGGGGAGGGGGTCTAGTACACTGTGGACTCAAAGTCAGCCATGAACCCTATTATTTCTGATCACACTAATTCATTGGTAGTGAATGCTGGTTATGATGAGCTTCAGCGGAGTAAACAATTTATGAATGGCAACCGGTGTAAGATGCAGTGGGGGTTTTGCCTTAGTATTAAATAAACATGTACTATTTTATTTATTTAGCTTTTGTTGACCGGGTAAGTGCACTAGACAAATCCTGCCTATTTTCAGGCACGACCCGGGGGAGGGGGATACAGATGAATGCCAACTGACCTTGAACCAGATTAAGCTGTTGGTGGTATTTTTAGTGAATGAGGGAAATTTGGCCAGGACACCGGGGAAATTCCCCTACTCTTTTCAATAAGTGCCATGGGATCTTTAACATCCACCTGAACTACCACCAATCCAGGCAGATGGGACCTCGATTTAACGTCTCATCCGAAAGACGGCACCTCAGAAATGCAGCACCCCTCTCATGCTGCATTACAGTGTCAGTCCTGGGATATTAACCCAAGTGCCAGATGTGGGAACTGAACCCACAGCCCTCTGATCTCCCGGCCTCAGAGGCGAGTGTGCTACCTACTGAGCCACTGACACTCATTTGGTCCAGAGCTCACCATGACCACTGTTATCTTGCTTAATTTTGGAGCTGAATTAGGTCCACCATGAGCTGCAGTGGTTTAATATGTAAAATAAATATAAAAAATAAAAATGGCAGTTAAAGTGTGTAACAAAATATACATATATATATTGGGGACCTGTGGATCAGATATTGAATTTACAAACTACATGGGGGTTTCACAATGGAAGTGGTCACTTAGCATAGTATACATTGAATATGCACAGGGTTGCCACCTTTGGATGAGGTGAAAACCAGATAATAAACCATGCCTCAAACTCTGCCCCAGCTCCACCCCTTTTTATGATTGATGAGTATGTTGCTTCTCCAAAGGGATTTGTAATGTCAGAGAATACTTTAAAAGTGATAGAAAATCATTCTTATACATTTATTTATTCATATATTTATTTGTTTATTGTTATTTTTTATTTTATTTGTATTTTTTGCTAACCAAGTAAGGCCCACGGGGCACAAGGCCCATATACAGGGGTGACCAGGAAGCAAGAGAGGTTAAGTGACATGCTCAGGGTTGCAGAGTATGCAAGTGAAGGATGTGGGAATCAAAAACTGGTCTGCAGGATGTGCTAAACTAATTCACTGCTCATTGTTCTAACCTCTGGTAATCACCTTCCTCTTTCCTTTCCATGTCAGTCATGCATTCTGATATTCTTTAACCCATGTTTGATAAATTAATTATCTATGTTTCTGGTACCCTGCATTCTGTTTCCTTAAATTCAGCAGCCACTGCTGTTTCTTTTCATATTTCTAGGACACGCTACAACATCACTTATAAAATGGTCAAAGGATTTCAAGCAATCTGATTGGTTGTTAGCCATGCAATAAATGTGTCTAATGCACAGCTAAAGCTAGAACCCACATTTAGAATACATAGGCCAATTTTATAAGCGCAATAAGCCACTCTGGGGATGTGCATTAGACAGTTCTAATGCACGCTAGGGACTGGATGCACTCGGCCTGTGGCCTCATGCCTCTCTACGTTCCCCCTAGCCGTGCATTAGAACTGTCTAATGCACACCCCATCATGTCTTATTGCTTACACACCATTCCTTGCTATTCATCTGAATGACCTGTAATGGTGTAACTAATATCATGGAATGTCCAGGTAGTGTGAAAACTGAGGGCAGTAGCTGCCAAGGATTCAGGCGAGAGAAAATCCTTGCAGTGGCAATGGCAATAAAATTAGATAATTAACACAAATGGGTCTAAAACATATCAGATTACAGGACAAACAAAACAGAACATGAGACAGTACACACACACATATATTTTCAGATTCACAGTAAAATGTTGTGCAGATTGATACCAAACATCATATGAATGTCTTTACTATATAGACCGTAATTAAAAAAAGTACTTCATAGACACTGTTTCCTTGCAGAGTTCTTAAAAATACTTATACCTTGATCTGCATTTCTTGCAGTTCAAAATTAGGTATTTTTCTTCAAAATCCACCTTTTATGACATCATCCTCCAGCAAGTGTGATGGAAAAATGGAGGAGAAACACAATAATAACCTCTGGAGGTTGTAATTTTTTTATTTACAAACCAGATTTGGACATAAATGGGACTACTGGCAGCTGGAGGAGGCACACAACACTTACACATAAGGAGTTAGGAAAATATTGCAGTGAAAAGATGTGAGACTTCCCTTTGACTTGTTTTTGGTTACTGAACTTCTACTAAGGCAGAGGGGATCACTCATTGACTTTTCAGTACCTGCAGTACAACATGTAATATTTTATTATGCACCAGATCCACAGCAAAAGGAAATAACTGGAAGACACATGCCAATCATAATGAGAGAAGTCATCAGCAGCCTTATAGTATGGTAACTCTGGAATGTCTGAATGCAGGAACCAGCCATCATCAAAGAAATATTTGATTGGAGTAGGAGGGATTGCTTACATTGTAAACCATGGAGTGCCATTAATGATGTTGTCCACTAAATGGAAACATTACTTCTCACATGCTTTAGCTACAGTGATCTGTCAGTTACTGCTGCTGCACAGTGCATTATCATGGACATTTGCATGATTTTAGGAACCTACTTTGAAATCTGGTCATTTATAATTACAGGGCATTTCCATGTATTTAGGATCCTATTATAAGGGTCTCCACAGGATGCAGGATACACAGATACGTGTCAGGACAAGTTAATTAGCAGGACAGTAAAATGACATAAGTAGTAGCAAAGAGTACAAAAATAACCCATAGTAAAATGTTGATAAATTAGTGTCCCAAAAGTCATATCTGATCAGAAAGCCCATAAATATCCCCATGTTCAAAATGGAATTGTAAAGATATGCAAATGTAGCACAATTATAAATGTCCAGATTTCAAAGCAGGAGCCTAAATTCATGGAAATGTCCATAATCATAGCTTACATGTCCTAAATGTATGCAAATATCCATCAAGTATAAAAAAATGACCAAACTGTACAGCAGGATGCAAAATACTTGCAAATATCCATGGTGCCAGGTAAATAATGTCAATATGTATTACTCTCAGTATGATTATATCCCTCTGCCCTCCACTACACTGATTGTCTTCTTGTTTTCTCCCCTGTGTCACTGCACTGCACTTAATTGAAATTACAGTTTAAAATAATTATGTATTAATAATGATAGTATTTACATCATAAACCATGTGGTGCCATAACTGATGTTGTTCACCAAATGGAAACATTACTTCTGACATGCTTTTGCTAAAGTGATCTCTCGGTCACTGCTGCTGTCCAGTGCATTACTATGAACATTTGCATGGCTTTATGACCCTGATTTGTAATCTGGACATTTCTAATTGCAGGACATTTCCCTGTACATAGGATCCTATTATACGGATCTCCATTAGATGCAATATAATTTCACTAAACCACAACACCCTTAACTGATTCATCCATCATTCCTCTACTGCATCTTCTCTACACACCTCTCACCACTATCATTTTGCAGCCATTTTGGCTCTGACCAGAGTTTATTTGAAAGAGCAGGTACCTACAAGAATAACATGAATAAAACTATTATCTTTTTAACAATTACTTTATATTCATCATTGATGTTAATAAGGTTTTAGAACATATCCTATTATTAGTTTTTAAACTAGTTCACAGAAAGAAGTACTCAGTTTTGATTTCTGTTTCAAAAACATCTGACTGTTCCCATCTGACCTCACAACACTTTCGTAACCTGGTAACTTGGTTAGTAAGACAAAAGAAGTCTCACAGCCTATCGAGATTGTCACCCACTTATTGTGGGTATGTTATTTATGCCTGTGTTGTATTATGAACTTGTCTAGTTCACTTTTAAACCTGTTGAAGGATTGAATATTTACCAAGTGCTCAGGTAATGAATAACACAAGCTAGCTACTCTGATGTCAAAAAAATTTGCTGTTTTGTTAGTATTTGCTCTTGATACTACAAGTTATTTGTTGTGCAACCTCAGATGGACAGTTATGTTATTAAACTTTCTACCAAGTTGATTCATCAGAACTTGGTCATTCAATATGTCATGCAGAAATAGTAGGTCTCCTCTACTTCTCCTTTCTTGTAGTCTGAACAAGGTAAGTTTATTTGGTCTGGTTTTATAGTCATAAGACACCATTCCCCTGATCATTTTAGTTACCCTCCTCTGGGGTCTCTCCATCAAGTGTATATCCTTTAAATGGGAGTTCCAAAATGGGGATCCATAGTCAAGATGAGAGATTACAAATGTTTTATATATTTGCATTATACAATGAGAGTCCCTTGAGACAAATGAATGCTGAACTAAGTGTATAAAATGATTGTTTTTTTTTTCCTGCTACTAGTATACAATGATTGGGAGAGGTTAATCTGTCATTTACAATTATTTCAAGGTCCTTTTCTTTTACTAGATGATTTCAGCTGTACATTATTCACATAGTAGCTGTATCTTGGGTTATTTGCTCCATAATGTAAGACTATGCACTTATCTGTATTGAAGGTCATATGGTTTATTACTGCCCAGTATTGGATTAATTCTAAGTCTTTTGCAAGGGTGATATGTTTCTGTACAGTGTCAACTTCTCCCACCAGTTTTGTATAATCTGCGAATTTTGTTACTTGGAAGTTGATGTTCTTACCCATATCAGTGATGAATAAACCAAATAAAACAGGCCCTAACACTGACGCTTGAGGTACTGCACTTCCCACCTTTGCATCCTTAGAGAATATGCCTGACATTTTCACTTTTTAGGTTCTGTCAGTGAGCCAGTTTTCAATCTATCTAATGACATATGTATTTATACCTATAGGGCCCAATATTCAAACATGCACCTGGCAATGGCTCAAGAGGGTATGCAGTGCAACTGTGTTGCACCGGTGAGACACAAGGATATATATAAAGGAGATGAATATATAAGGTAATGCTCATTGCACAATTACCATGCACTGGTGCATCCAACCCAGACAGGGCTGAATACCAGGAAAAGGACCTGCGCCAGCACAGCAGAGTTACTTTGTGTGCAAATTCCTGATATTCAGCCAGCAGTATGCTGATGGGTCCATAATATATGCAAGGTGCAAATGGGGCCATTTGCACATCATTATGGCCCAATTTGCATGAGTTGAGCAGGGCAGGCCAGCGAATTGCACCTGGTGCCTGGTGCCCTGCACAGCATGCGGTGCCCCAGAGGACATGTGTGGTAACTCCCCCACCCTCCCCATAGTGGAAAGTGCCATAGAAAACACCTGTACCTCTGCCCTGGCAGTCCAGTGGTACCACCCATCACTCCCAATGCTGCGCTTCCTGTACATGTGCAACCCTGTACATCACTAGTAGTAGTCAAGTGGTCCCCACCCTCCCATTTGCTGATGCTGATCAGGCGTATGTCCTCCCTGGTGGCCAGTCGCACTTCTACCCCCCCCCACACAGGACCCCAGGCCCACCCAGTTCCCCCCATCAGCAGTGGGCAGCAGGATACCCATCCACAGTCCTCCATGGCTGCCCACTGACTGACAGCTACTGTATGGGCTGCATTCCCATTGGCCTACAGTGTGGACCAATGGGCTTGCAGTGCATATTGTAGTAGTTATTCACAAATATTTGCGAATGACCACTACAGTATGCTTTGTAAGCCCATTGGTACACATTGTGGGCCAATGGGATTGCGGTCCATACAGTAGCTGTCAGTCTGCAGGCAGCTGTGGAGGTATGAGGGTGGGTATGCTGCTGCCCACCACTGACAGGGGGAGCTGGATGGGCCTGGGGTCCTGTGTGGTTGGGGGTGCCACTGGCCACCAGGAAGGGGACCATGCCATATGATTAGTGATTGGAGTAATGGTAGGAGTGGGGGACCACTAAACTACCAGGGATGTACAGGGTTGTACATGTAGGGGAAGTGCAGCATTGGGGGGGGTACCACTGGACTGCCAGGGATATGATATGCCCATATTTTAGGCAATTGCACTATGGGCAGTGAGGGAGGTACCACTAGACTACCAGGGACTAGTCTGAACATTATTTAATGGGTGATCACGGCTATGGAGCAGGAGAGGGGTGCCACTAGACTACCAGGGCAGTCTGTGGGTGCCTGTGTACAGTGTTAGGGGGGTGCCACCCATGGCTGGTGGCCGCTGTGTTGTGCTCTGCAATGCAGTGGCCCACCTGTGGGTGGCTCCCATTTCAGCCTTCTTTTTCAGGCTCAGCATTGTGCCCTAGTATGCGATGCATGTCATGGTTGTGCCAGCATGTGCGCCCCACATCCCTAGCTGAATATCAGGATGTGCCGCATATGCCTGGGCACGCCCCCGGGGATGTGCCGCATACATTATCATTGCGTCCTGGCACATCAGAATCCCATTTGAATATTGCCCCAGGGTGCATTACTGGGGTTACACTGGTGCAACTCAGTTGCACCAGGCACAACCCCTTTGAATATCATGGCCATATTATATAGTTTGTCTGCCAATAGGACATGAGTCACAGTGTCAAATGCCTTTTTTAAATCCAACATGATAACGTCAAATGACTTCCCATTAGCAATGCTTTTGCTAACTTGTTCTTTGAAGGATATGAGCTTTGTAGTGCTGGATATCCCTTTTTTGTACCCATGCTGATATACCTCTGCTTGCCCTAGTCTTGTGACCTCTAGTTCATTTTTTTTTTATAAGCCTCTCCATTACTTTGCAGCATATAGGTGTCAGGCTGATAGGTCTGTAGTTCTCAACCCTGCTTTTTTACCCTTTTTGTAGATAGGGACCACCACTGCTCATTTCCAATCTAGTAGGACTTCTCCTGATCTCATGGAAGCATTTACAGTATCAGTATTGTCATAGGTTGAGCTAAGTATTAGGTCATAGATTTTAAGAACAAAGGGTGGATATTGTCTGGCCCAACAGACATATTACTTTTTAAGTTTGCCACTATGCCTCTGACCTCATTAATTGCAAAACATGGTAGAGCTGAACTGGATTCACTGTAATTTTATTAATGCCCTCACTGTTTCCAAAAACTGAGGAAAAGTAGTTATAAAATGAATGTACCATTTCTTCATGGACTGAAATAGTCTAATTTTTATCTTGAATGGAACCTATCACATTAGTTGCAACCTTATTTTTGTTGATGTATGAATAAAAGGCTTTATTGTTATCTTTTGCAAAAAGTTAATTTTCCTTCAATATTTAATTTCTTTGACTGAATTATATGTTTAAGATGTTTGAGTTCATTTTATATTTATATGTATTCTGGTTTGATGAATTTTTATGCCTTTTGTATGCCTTTTCCTTTGTGTTTGTTTTCTTACTTTTTTGGTAAGCCATGGAGATATTGTTCTTTTCTTATTACATTTTTTTAAAGGTTGGAACAAAATTATTTTCTAATTCATGTATAACATTCTTAATGGAATTCCAAATATCCACAACCTTATGATCTTTTAATAAAGCTCCTCAGTCAATTTTTTTCAAGGCTTCCCCCATTGATTTCCAGTTTGCCAACTTGTAGTTTTGAAATATATCATAGTTTTTATAGATTTTTTTTCTTGGTCTTTACAGAAGCAATAAGTATGCAGTGGTCCCTGGATCCCATGGGACTATGGGCACATACATTAGATATTTCATTTTCTAAGTTTGTGATGATCAAGTCCAAGGTATTTTTTCATCTCATAGGACAATTTACATGTTGTTCTAGGTCATTTGAGTATATAATATCTAAGAAATCTCTCTTGAATTCAGATGACCCCTGCCTTTCTGTCCAGCTGATTCCTGGAGTATTAAAATCTCCACAGATCAATACATCACCTAATGTGGATGCATACTCAGTCTCTTTTAATAGTTCAATATTGTATTCCTTAGTACTTGATAGAGATCAATGACAGGTACCCAGTATCATTTTTTTTCTATTTGAAAATCTGTGTTCCAACCATACTGATTCAATTTGTATATTTGACCCTTGTTGTACTTCGATCTGGTAACAGGTAATATCATTTTTTTATGTAACAGCATACTCCACCTCCTCTGCTTTCTTCTCTATTTTTGTTGAAAAGTTGATAACCCTATATTTGGTTCATCCATTTATTAGTATCATCCCACCGTGTCTCTGTTATGATTGAGATATCAATTTCCTTTACATACAGAAAAAGCTCCAGTTTGACCATTTCAGTTGTATTTAAATTTCTAACATTCAGAAATGCTAAATTGCAAATCTGTTTTTTATATGAAATAGAGTTATTAGTATCTTTTTGATTGTTATCTCCCCTGCCCCCTCCTATTCAGTTTAAACTATCAGAGATCATTTTCTCCAGTTTCTTTCCCAAGATATGTGTCCCTCTTCAACTGAGATGAAGGCCATCCCAGCTGAATAGCCACTGATATCCTTTACACTCTTCCCAGTCTGGTATACAAGTAAACCCTTTGGATAATGTCCATTTCTGAAGACATTCAATCATTTATTCATTTTAATTTTCCTTTGTTTATAGAGGGTAGCCCTTGGTACTGTCAGAATTTCTGACATAAAGATCTCACAACCCCTGTTTACAAGAATTTGGGATAGTTCTATGTAGTCCTTCTTTATCTCTTCATCATTGGCTATATTAATATTGTTACTGCCGATGTGAATAATCACAAGGGGATTGTCACCTGCATTGTTTAAAATATCTTTGGCCATTTTTGAGATATCCTTAATTCTGGCACCTCAGAAACTGCTGCATGTTCTGTTGTATTTATCCTTATTACAGATCATTCTGTCTATACGTTTCACCATAGAGTCACCAAGGATTAACGTCTGCCTATTTGTAATGGGAGAGGGGCCTGGTCAATATGAGATACAAGTGTGGTGTCCATAGGATTATTTTCAGGGGAGGCATCAATAAAGTGGTTGTAAGAGTAATCTCAACCTCATTAGCACTGATTGGGTTAGGGGTTTCATGTAAGCCATTCCCTGGGACTAATATACTGTGTTTTTTATTACGTGGTATTGTCTCCTCCATTAACAATTCCATGTGATCATGTTCGGGTATACTTATAGGGTTTGTAGAGTCAAAGGATACTAGTAAATCTGAGGTTTCTGAGCTCTGGGATGTGTTTTTGTCAGCATTTTGTAATTTACCACTCAGAGTACTACCATCATCTGCTAATAAAATCAGTGGCTCAAAAATATTCCTGGTTTATGGGTAAAATACATAGCCCTTCTTCCCCTCTTAAGTGTTCTTTTATGCCCCAAAGTTTCCCAGCCTTTAGTATCCTCCGACACATAGTCATCTTTAATGCACTCTATTTTCCTATGTAGAGGATGAGCTTCAGTATTTGTATAAACTGGTGAGTTTCCCTCCTTTTGGGACTGTTTATCTGTAAACTGACTAATGCTGATACTACTCATATTTGGTATAATCTCCCCGATGTGCTTGAGATAGGTTGTGAGCTCTTTGTATTGTTTTGTGCCACTGAGTGAACTGTTTTGAGTTTAGTAGCTATTTCAGATTGATTCCTTTCTAATACTGTTATTTTGTCTTAAAACATTTAAATATCCTCCACAAGCACACTGTTGTTTATACATTTCTCACAAACATAGATGCATGCCTTTGGTAGTATCTCCATAAGTTTGTGCATATTACAATTTGTACATTTAATCCCTGTTTCACTGTCTAAGGAAATAATTTTATCTCCCGTGATTTTTGTTGTTGTTGTTGTTTGGTAGTGTAGGCTTAGTTGTTTGTAAAAAAATAGGTTTAATATGAGCTCTTTAGCAGGTTTTTATTACAGTTTGTGGGTTAAAGGCTAGCTTGAGATATATATTCTTTCTAGTTAATACTTAACACCCAACCATTGGCTGTTATACAAGTAGTTGCTTCCAAGTAAACCAGAGTCCTACCTTAGTCCCATTTGTCCCTGCTGGACATGCTAGACACACAATGTGCATGTCTCTGTATATGTCTCCGCTCATGGGTATGTGTGCTCACCCCACTTGCTGTGGGTGAATTTTATATATAGTGTGACCCAGAAGTAAGCGGGGGTTGCGTGACAGCCAGTGAGTGCAACTCTCACCCCAAAATCAAATAAAAATGGTAATACAATGCATAGCCTAACTATGCAAACTAAAACAATTTTATCTCAGTAACGCTTCACTAAAAGGTGTATGTCTGCTAAAAGTAGTAGTGCTGTCTACCACTCCTCCAGAACTCCAACTCCCAGAGTACCACTGTCTCCTTAGCTAGCCTGGTTGCTAGGAGATGCCCTTGCACCAAGTGCAATTTAAAGCACTACAGTTGAATTAAATCATTAAAAATAACCATTGCCACGTCTGTCTCACTGACAGCGTTGGTCACACAGCATATAGACAATCAATAGAGTGTCTGTAATTCTTTGTCATCATCATATTAGATATTATGATGCTATAACAAGTGCACTATGAAGTTTGAAAATTCATTTATATAGTCTTCACTGATACATTGAAATAAATTGACAAAACAATTCAGAAAACCTGGAAATTACAAGTGAAAGTAAAACAAGGCATTCTAGAGTAAATTGTTATCTGATGAAAAAACATTTTCAATGTGCAAAAACATTCAAGTTTGAATAAGGGTCATTTGTTCAAAGATGTGATATCTTAAAGAGGAAAAGAAAGAATATACATGATTAGACATTAATCTAAAAGAGTGACGTGTTTGAATTAGCAGTAGATGTATAGATTTATGTGCTGCCCAGGCAATTCCCATCACACATGATTTTTATGTTCCTGTTAAAATAACACATTTAGATGAAGAACCATTCATCAAACTTGTCTCTTTTCCTCTTTTTTATATCACATCCTTGTATGACTGACTGGTTTTCTAACGTGTCTGTTTTTGCACATTGTAAATTTGTTCTTTTATCACATTTAACTTATTTTTTAGGTTTAATGTTGTAGTACAATGCTTGACATTTTGGCATGTAAATTAATTAACCGTTAATAGGTTTGTGTGCTGAACTGTTTCAAATTATATCAGCCTGAACTTGAAACCTCACATTTAACTGAAAAATATCCATATAAAAAGGCTATAAATTGCATTGTTATTACTGTATTAGGTTATATGTTAAATTCTATACATTGGCATCTCTGCAGTATTCAGGAAGCAACTTTTAATGAAGTACATGACGTTCTCAGTTATACAGTATTTACCATTTAGATTTGCCTCAGGACTTTTCCCTCTGATACCTCATTATATGGTAAGAAGGCCTGGCAGGATAATCTTATAGTTATAAGATTGGCCTTACACACATTCTTAGTTTGTGAGAAATGCAACCAATAGGTGAGTGGTTCTGACAGCCTAAGTATGTAAAATTCCACTCTTAAAATTGTAAGAGTAGTCTCCAAGGCCATATTAATATATATTTACTAGCGTGCCCATTTATTGTCTGGACTGACACCACTTTCTAATGCCATAAAACTGGCCGGTTATTATGGACTGGAACCCAATTATTATGGCATGGGTGTCAGCCAGTCAAACTGAAAGTGAAAGCTACTGCCATCTTGCACTCATAGAAATAAGATGCCACAGAACAGGAAAATAACCACTTTTTTAACACACAGGACTAAACAGACCAGCACTTATATAAAATAAAGAATGGGTGTTTCGTTATTTGTGTTTTTATACATCCTCAATGTGTAATACCATCACAAACTACTTATGCTTTTTACTTGTGGTTTATGTAGTATTACGCACCTCAGGGTGTGTAAAAGACAACTCATAATGTACAACACCCAGTCCATTATTTTTTATATTATTGATCAACGGCAGAGCAATAATATATAATTTTTTTTTTAAAAGTACCACAAATGTTCCTGTTACCAGGAGAGTTGCACATAAGACACTCGCACATGAGACCTCTTTATAAAATAAGACTGTCTCATGTGCAATGGCAAGGAGTAGTTTGTTTGGTCAGCAGCATCTCATGTGCAGAGAAAAAGATCACTTTGGTTAGGTGTGCTTCCTCAAATAATAATATTAATAGTCAAGAATGGTTTAGGCTTTTTTTTTATATTGTGTGCTGCTAGACTATGCGAATTAAACTGATGATCACTATCTGAAGAAGGTACCACAATGTTTTCCTGACAGGAACATTTCCTAAAAGGAACATTTTCTCCCTGTACACATTGTTGCTCATAACTAGGTGTGATTTCATCAGTCAAGTGAACCATAAATGTTAAACTTGTTCAAAAACAATCACAAATCACACATTTAGACAAGTGTGTTCCTGGAGGAAGGGCTTTAGCCGGTGCTGCTTAATAGGCTTTGTAATATTTTTTTTGCTGCCTTTGTACTTGCAGCAATTTGCACACTAGCTATGGCAAAGTATTGTACATTTTATGTATTTTGTTTGCAATAATGTTAATAAAAATGTGTCTACCTATCTCATCTATCTATCTATCTATCTGTCTGTCTGTCTGTCTGTCTGTCTGTCTGTCTATCTATCTATCTATCTATCTATCTATCTATCTATCTATCTATCTATCATATTATATTTAGATATAGCCCTATGGGGCCAGTGCTTATGTAGCCACAGGTACTCATGGACACTGTAAGACATACATACACTTGATGGGCCTGCACTTCTGTAGCCACAGGTGTGAGATATACACACTGACCTCTGGCTGCAGAAGCACAGGGGACACAAAATCCACAATACCAAAAATTACAACAGTACTCCTGTGTGCAAAAGTGCCAGCCCTTGAGGTGCCGGGGCCCTTTCAGCCACAAGTGTAAAACATACACACCGACTTCTGGCACCTGATGGGCAGGCACCTGTGGGACCATCAGTTACAGAGACAGAAGTAATGTTGTAAAGTAGTTAGCATGGTTTCAGCAGTGGATCTAGAAAATGTTCCAGGGAGTAGCAGTTTGTTACACAGCTTCATATAGAAAACCATGCACTAGTAGATCAGGCATTCTAGTGAGGTAATTTATACAGTGTGCATGAGTACATCTAGCTGCAAAAGCAGAGGCCCTCATGGGAACCGTGCATCTGCAGCCACACATACTCATGCATACTTTATTACATACACACAGAGGTGTGGCTGCATAAGCAGAGGCCCTTGTAGGGCCCGTGCTTTTATAGCTTCAGTATGAATTCACAGAAATGACATATCACTGCTACTGCATTTGTGTCATCTGGAAATAGTTGTATGCTGTTTGTCTTACCTGGTGATGGCTGCTTGTGATGCTTGTGTGGACTTGTCCTTCTGCTGCTTGGGGGTTGGGGTGGGGAGTTAGGGTTGGAGACCCTAACACCATATTTTCCTACTTTTGTGGCATTAAGTTGAACACTAACTGGTGTATTAGGGAGGGCATTTTGGAACAATATTAAAGAGGTCACTGGGAAGCAGCCAAAAACCTCCCCTTCCTTGCTCAACATAAATGGGTCTACTATGCTTGACCCTAAAATCATAGCACTGCATTCACTGATTTCAGCAGTGTTCTCCCTTCTGACTTTTTCAAGGACTATGACTCTCCCTCTCCTCTCCCCAATGCCTTCTCCTCCTCTAGCCACCAGCCTTTTTATTTTAAAGCAGTCAAGATACATGATGCCCACAAATACATTACCAAAGCCATCACCAAATCCAGATCCAGCAGTGATACACTTGACCTTAAACTGCTGTCCCTCACCCTTGATGAGGTGTTACAGCCACTGACATATATTTTAAACCTCTCACTTAGGCTCAGCCATTTCCCTGACAAATGGAAATCTGCCACTGTTACCCTTGTCCATAAAAGTGATGACATGGCCACTCATGGAAACTATCATCCGATCTCTATATTGCCACCCCTCTTCAAGGCCCTTGAACATTTTGCAGCAGATCAGCTCACAGATTTCCTGGACAAATACAATATCCTGTGTTCGCAACAACATGGCTTCAGGAAAGGACATAGCACCTCATCTGCCCTACTGGAATTCTCTGGCATTCTTCACAGCTCACTGGACAATGGTCAGTTAATTGGGTCCATCTTTATCGATCTGACTAAGGCGTTCAACACTGTCCATCACCACTTACTGCTTGTGCAACTTCTGAAAGCTGGGCTCTCTCTCAACTCCACTGCATGGTTCAAAAGCAACTTGGAGAACCAGTCTCAAAGAGTAAATATTGCAGATGTCCTCTCTGATACCAGGCCTGTTCACTCAGGTGTCCCCAAGGAATCCATTCTGGGACCTCTACTATTCAGCATGTTCCTGAACTCCCTTCCAAATTCTTGCTCTGAAACAACCATCCTCTATGCAGAGGATGCTGTAATTCTTGCCTCCCACAAGGATCTTAAGGCTCTACAAGACAACCTTCAGCTTAGCTTCACATCTGTTGAAAATTGGTTCTCAAATCACAATCTGGTTCTCAACAATAAGAAAACAAAGTCTATGATGTTCAGCAGCTCTCATAACAAGCATAAGCTGCATCCCCTATCCATCAAAGCCATTCATGGTGTCACCCTGAAACAGGTTCAAGCCTTTAAGTACCTTGGGATCACTCTAGACCCTCATCTAACTTACAGCACCCACAATGACTCTGTAGCCAAAGCAGCACATACTCACCTTCTCTTCCAGCATAGACAACATCTTACCCCAGAAGCCCTGACTGTCGCTGTGCAGAGATCTGGTGTCTTCATTATTTACTATGGGCTTATCATCTATGGCCCTGCCCCCACTACCACTCTTAGATGCATATCTACCTCCCTCAATAAGGCCTGCTGACTTCTCACTGGATCCCACCACCTCACACATACGTGCGACCGCTATGCACAAACTGGATGGCTGCAACTTACCAGTCGGATAAAGTACCTAACCTGCAGCATGGTGAAGAAAATAACTAAGGGCCTTGCACCCCCTGGAGTGTGTGCACTCCTGCACCCTAGCAATAACCCCTGCTCTATCAGGTCATCTGAATCACAGCTCCTGCAGGTTCCATGTCATCGTTGTACCTCACAAGTTTAAAGATCTTTTGCCTACAGAGTGCCCAGCTGGCTAAATGGTCTAAACAGTTACATCTCCTCCACTCCTACCCTTGGTGCATTTAAATCAAGGCTCTGCTTCTCTCTCACTGCCTCTAGCTCCTGTGACTGCCTCCACTAGCTGACCCCATGAATATTTCCTTAACCTTATGCAGTTCTCTCTCCTATTAGCACTTGGTTACACCTTAGCATGCACTTCCCCATGTTATGTCTATGGCAGTGCCTCTGGCTGCACTCCTTCTCTATAGCTCTCCACACCCCTCTACTCTTCCTCTCTGTCTTGTCCTCTATCCTCTCTGCACCTCATCTGCTATCTCCTTGTAACCTAGCCTCCAAAACTTGTTTTGTTTCTCAGATGCTTTGTAACTCTGTTTAGCTTACACTTGTGTAACCTTGTCCTATGTATTGAATTTGTAATCTGACTTACATGTGTTATGTTTTGAATTGTAACCTGACATGGAACCTTTGTAAAAGTGCCCTGGCTCAAATGTATTATAATCCTAGACCTAATAAATAAATAAATAAAATATAAAAATATTAATGCAGGTTTTTTAACAGATAATTGTCTTTCTTTTTGAGATAGTAGAATTGTATTCTGATTCATGCAGGTCCCTTTGGGACCTGTGTGAACAGATGCAGACTTGCAGGACCCTCTGGACCCTGCACGAAGGGAAGACTTTGTCTGCCTATGGAAGTGCTTGGCCCTGTGGACCTTGCACATCTGAGTAGCAGTGGATGTCAACAATTCATGGGGCTGTCTGGTGGACCACAGAACACAGGGTCTTCTGGGTCCTATGCTTCCATGTGGTCACAGTCATAGACAAATAGGGAAAGAATACATTATTCAGCCAAAGCACAAGGCCTTCTGGTACCCACAGGTGAAGAGGTACAAGGTCTTATGCCAAGGGAAGGTTCTCTTCAGTATATGGTACTTGGGCCTATGTGGGCAACCCTGCATCTACCATTCTGAGGCTGGGGTGTGGTGTCGCATGACAGTGCTATACCCCAGCCTTGGCCCATCCACCTGGGTTACTGAGCTCACCCTCAAACTGAGCTCAAAGACACAGGATCACAAAGCACTACCTGCTAGGTAAAGGCTGATACTACACACAATGGGCTCAATTCAGAGATGTGTCAGGAATGCCACAAGCCTTGGTTGTGCAGAACATCTGGTGGATCAGGCTTATGGAATTCCCTGGTCAACAAACAGGATTCACAATCCTGTGGAAACATAGATCATGATAGCAGATAAGGACTGACTGGCCCACCTAGTCTCTAATTTCAATACCTGCTGTAAAAGCTCCAGATCCTATTTGATCTGTGGCCTACCACCTCCTCCCTACCACTAGTTTTGTCTTCTGCCTGTCCCATGCATTCTTGAATTTGACAACTGTTGTTTCCCCAACATCCTCCTCTGGGAGACTTTTCCATGCATCCACCACCATTTCTGTGAAAAAGTATTTCCTCTCATTGCTCCTGAGTCTTCCTCCCTTCAGCCTCATGTTGTGACCCCTTGTTCTTGCACATCTAATTTTCTGAAAGATACTGCCCTATTGAACTCTGTTGATCCCCTTGAGGTATTCGAATGTATCTATCATATCCCACCTCTCCCTCCTGTCCTCCAGAGTATACATATTGAGATCTCTCAATCTCTCCTCATATGGTTTCTGATGTAGCCCCTACACCATTTTCATTGCCTTTCACTTAGCTGCCTCCACCCTGTCAATGTCCTTTCAGAGATGAGGTTTCCAGAACTTCACACAGTACTCTAGATGAGGCCTCACCAACTGCCTGTACTGCGGCATCACCACCTCTTGTTTTCTACTGGTGATACCTCTGCCTGTGCACCCCAGCATTCCAGTGGCTTTCCTCACTGCCTTCTCACATTATTTGACTACTTTTAGATCACCTGTTATAACTACCCCAGGTCCCTTTCCATTTTGGTTGTTATTAGTACCTCCCCCCCATTGTGTATTCCTCCCCTGGGTTTTTGTTCCCCAAGTGCATGATTTTGCACTTCTTGGCATTGAATCTGAGCTGCCACCCCCCAGAGCGTCATCCCTATTGCAGATCTTAGTGTCATTTTCACAGAGGCAAACTTTTCCTTTGAGCCCATTCGCAATGTCACTTATAAAGACATTAACAAGGACTGGTGCCAGCACTGAATCCTGTGGCATACCACTGGTTACCCCCTCTTTCTTCAGATTGAAATGCATTTACTGCCACCCTCTGAGTCCTGTTGCTAAGCCAATTTCTGACCCAGTTTATGACCTTGGGACCTACTCCCAGATTGCCCAACATGTTTGCAAACCTCTTGTGTGGGACTGTGCCAAATGCCTTGCTAAAATCTAGATAGGTCCTGTCCACCACCCCTCCATGATCAAATACCCTTGTCACCCAGTTAACGAAATCTATCAGATTCATTTGACATGACCTTCCTGTTTATAATTCTGTTACCTTAGGTCCTGTGCCCCACTGGCTTCTAGATCTAGATCTCATGCACCATTTGCCACTAGTCAGACCAGCTTTTTGTTGGTCTAACTTTGTGGCAAACTTGGGATCTTTTTATGGAGTTTGTGCCAGTTATTTGGCATAAACCTCCATAAAGTGGGAAAAGTGTTGTAAATGTGTGCAACCTTCTTAAAAAGGGCACAAGTTACACTGATGTGTTTGGTACAGCTGCGTCAAGCACTGGCTTTAACGCAGATCTTGATGCAAGCCCTGCGTTAACCTTTCTGAATTGAGCCCATTGTTTCTAAATTATAATTATTTTTTTTTAATTTTGATACCAAATTTTCAACACAGTCGTTTTATAATTCTGTCTTACAAACACAACATGTGGCATTTATAGAATACTGGCTGAAACGTCATTTCACACCACTAGTGTGAAAACATGTCTCATTCAGGATTTGAGAAATGAAACCTGTCATGTTTATGGTGGTGTGGAAAATAGTTACATTGACAGTTTGAAGTCAAAATATTGAAAATTAATGAAGTTATGTGTGAACATTGAAATATTTCAACGTTCACTCATACCTGGTAATTTTACCATATTTTTATGAAACATTTTCAACATGGTCTTCTTATGTCCCTACTTCACGAACCCAGTAAATGAACATTTTCAAGTACTGCCCAAAACATGATTTTGAGCATCAACTATAAAATTACCCTTCCGGACAGATCTGAAAAACTTCACCTGAGGTGTGGTCTCAAAAAGGCCATGTTGAAAGTTTGGTGGAAATATGTTAAAAATTAGTGTAGTTATGAGTGACTGTTAAAATATTTCAGTGTTCATACATAACATGGTCATTTTACGATATTTTTACTCCAAATATTTAACTTAGCTTTCTTATGCTCCACCTTATATAAATCTCACCCCAAAGGTGATTTCACATGGAGACTGCAAAATCACCTTTCCAGATAGATTTGAAAAATTCCACCTCTTCTGTTCATGAGGTAGGGTCCCAAAATGGCCATATTCAAAATATGGTGTGAAAATATATTAAGAAAATGACAACATTATGAGTAAAAGTTCAAAACCCATTGAAATACAGGTTTAACTGGACAGACCTTATTTTCTCATAATGCAGTCACCAGTTCAAGCAGCAAGACTTGCCTTTGATCAGAGAGTGAATCAATGATGTGGGATATGCTTAGGTGAGTGAGGTTGTGTTTGGGGTGTGGGGTGGTGGATGCTGAGTGGGGTTGGGTTGAGGTGGGTGGGAGGTGTCTGGGAGGGGTTAAGTTTGGAAAGGGACAGTTTTCTTTTTTAAAGACTGATTAAAAAAAGACACTGAGGAGCTGTTTTCTGTTTTGCAGCTTTGAAAAAGTATGGGATCTGACACTGGGATTGTGCACCCCAGTGTCAGCTTAACTGTATGGTGGCAATAGGAATGGGCACCCTGGTATCACCACCTATTCATTGGGGGGGTAGGCAACCTGGAATTGAGATGATTGGTCAAGTGGTACTGGAGGTGGACACCCCCGTCTGCCTTTCAATTAGTCTAGCAGAGAAACACGAGGGAAGGCTGGCTGATCTGGGAGGGGGAGGGAATTAAAAAGTGTACAGAGATAGAGAGGTAGTAGTCAGGTGGATAGATAGATAGAGAGATAGACAGACAGACAGACAGTCAGACATAGATAATAATGAATGGGCATCAATTAATAACCGTGTTGTATTCACTTCGAGAGGTTGCCATGGCAGCATTGTAAACCTCAAGAGCAAAGCTCAAGAGGTTTTCTGCTGCCATGGCAACCTCGAGAAGTGACTTCAGTGTGATTTTTAACTGGTGCCCATTCATTAGCTTTTATAGTGTATGGGCACCAGTTGCTGTAGTTTGCAACTGAATTCACTTTTCTTTGCATAGTTCCACTTTCTAAGTCTGAATTCTACTTTCCATCAGTAGAGAAGAATGAGGCAGCATGTCGGGAACAGCTTTTATTGCAGAAACAGTTACAGCACCAGCTGAGCATTTACAATTACAGCAGACATTGTGTACTGAGAAAAACTCTGAGAAAAAGCTGTACAAGTGTATAATTTACGTTAACAACTGAAGAAAAATGTTTAAAAAAAAAACAGAGCCACATGTGTCATGGCCAGAAATGCAGTGTGGGTAGCGTCACCACGGCAACATGGCAAAGTGCACATGACCCTGATGTGTGATGAATAAGTCCACTGACTGAGCTAATCACATGGGCCACAAACAGAAATACAATGTGGGCTGCATTACCATGCCAACATTGGTAAGTTCACTTGATCCTGGTGTGCAAGGCAATGGAACGTTATGACTTCATGCAACTCTTACTTACAAGTCTAACAGAAAATAACAATCAGCGTTCGCAGAACAGAATGTTATAGAGAGCAGACATTCCTTTTTGTTATACCCTTGCTATGATGTATTCAAGAAGGTATAACAGCATTCTGATGGCACGTCAATGGTACAACAACTCTGTAATCTCTCCCATACATTATAGACTGATAAGTAAGTGACATATATATATATACTGCAATAACAACGATTTATAAATCATGTTATTCTTATTTTGGGCTTACTAACAGCTTCCACAAATGTGAAATTAGTATAGTAGTAGTACTCACAATATCAAATTTTTTTATTGAATAACAAAATGTGCCATTTCAAATAGAGTGACTGATTATTAAACTAGTCAAGGATTTAGAATTCTAGTAGTCAGACTTGACATTCTCACATGCAGTTTAGGTAAGCAATAATAACACACAATGTGTGCATTACAGAATGTACAAATAATGTATATTCTGCAGGCTTGTCTTTAGCACAGACACAGACAATAAACTGCTATGATTCAGTGGGCCTTTTGTTATAATGTGAGGTTAATGGCTGCAGGTCTTTGAGTGTTGTGGGGTGGCAAATTATACACAAACAGAAACACACATCTGAAAGATTCAACTTCCTTGGAGTATTCTTTGAAATCATCTTAGGCTCCTTTTGTGTCCCCTGAGAATTGTTATGCTCTCTCGTGTTCTATTTTTCTTCCTAGCTCTGATCAGAAAATAAGTCTTGTCTAGACTCTGTAGGCTGTGTGGGTACGTTTATTTGTTTAATTAATTACTTTTGAAGCTAAATGGTCAATTTCTCATGTTAGCTCCCCAGGCCAACACTACTAATCCAGAAGATATGAAATGATTTTGACCTAATACATTTCTGGAACCAATTCCACAATAAACACCATGGGTACAAGCTGTGCTGCTGCTGTGCTGTTTAATGATGTACCACTGTATATGTTACAGACTTAAATAATTATTTGAAGTCATATTCATGCACCCTTATCCTGGAATGATTTTGCATGTCCCATTTCTACAATTTCAAATCAAATTACAGTGCAGGCCAAACATCTACATAAGGCCTGCATGCTGCTTCTTGATCAATTCAATGCAGAGGCCAAGCCTTTCTATATTATACCACTCTGATATTTGCATGGTTAGATAGATAGACAAGCAGACAGACAGAAAGATAGACAGACAGACAGAAAGATTGGCTGCTCACTGCTGGCTCACAAGCCTGCAGCATATCTCCATCTGTGGCTGCAGATGTAAAAAAAGTCCCACTGTTCTCATACAGAGAATGTGGGTGAACATCTGGCTAAGTTGGGAACCCTGTATTTTGGTGCACAGAAAAGGTATTTCTGGATATCTGGTTTAAAAAGAAAACAATATAATATAGGTAAACAGGTTTTGTTTAGATAGGTTCATGTATTTGTTTTTTTTTGTTAAATAAAAATGTTTTTATGTATTTTCCATACTTTTTTTTTAGTTTGGGGGAAAACAGGTGTCCATCACAACCCATAAAACTTTTCTTTTTTGTGTGATAAATAAGTGGTGAGAAAGTAAAACTCCACATTTTTTGTGTTATATCAGATGGTTATCCAAAAACCCTACTGAGCATGCTCAGACAATCCTTATAACTCAGGAACCATTTAATATTTTTACACAAAACCTTTCAAAGCCACTGCCATTGCACTGGCCATGTCTAGTCTGAATGTTTCAGAAAAAAATTCTGTTCTGTCGAGGCTGTAGGTGAAAGCAAGCAACCATGTATTAAGCATAGGAAAAAATTTAGACATTAATGAAAAAATGGCATATGCAGATCTGAGAAACTGCACAGGCCACTGTCAAACATTTTTCCACATATTGAGACCTTGCCTCCAAGACAATGCATGCCAAATTTGGGGCAATTTTGTCAACCAACGCTAAAGTTATTAAGGTGCAAAGTTAGGGGTTTAATATAGAAACTCACCCTCGGTCAACCCCCAACTATACTGGTACTATTGTACCCATGTAATATATATTACTTTACATGGTCAAGAAATTTTTATAAAAAACATCAGATGGTTCCCCATATCTAATAGTATTTAATACTACTTGTAAAACTTAAAGGCTTTTTTACAGTATCATTAACAACCTCTCAGAAAGTATCAGTCAAGGCACTCAGACCCACACATTTGCTAGGTAAAAATAGGTAGAATCAGGAGCAATATACTTTCACCTTATTTTATTTGCAGTTCCAACAAATCCAACTGACACAGACTGAGATCTCAATAGTGGTGACCAACAATTTGTGATGTTTCACCGATAATGCTTTTTCAAATGAACAGCGCCCCGTAGGGCACAGACTTCATATATTCTACCTTGTGCAACTGAAATCAATTATGTAATTAGCATTTAATTTAACTATCATGCTGCATCAGGTTTGTGCTGTTCCCTTTGTGTGTGTAAGACAATCATAATGGTGACACATTGATTTGATATATTTAAAATCCATCCTACATTTTGGCTTCACTTTGTTAAATATTTTTGCCTTTTGTGCATATCCTTGCACTTTATACTATACTCCTGTATAGTTACAGTGGCACCAAAAACAGATGGAAGGGAGAGCACATCTTCACACACGTAGGCCAGGATATTCAAACTGAGCCCAGAAAGAAACATGTGGTTGCTTCATGAAACTGAGTTGCGCTGGAGCACAAAATTGATATATTCAAATGAGATGCGTAATGGCACATCCCGTCTGAATATTTCAAAAACTATGTGCAGTGCAAATGGGGGTTGCCTAGCATGTGCCAGTGCATCCCCCTGTCAGGTATGAATACCTGGACTGGGACTGTGCAGCGCATCTTGGAGATATGCCGGGTGCAAATTCCAGATATTCAAACCCAAACATGCAAATGGGGCCATTATGCATGCAAGGCACAAATCTGCATGTCATGGGCAGGGATTCACCCAGCAGAATGCCCAAAAACAGCACACTATCTCCCTGGTAGTCTAGTGGCCCCCTCCCTTCCACGAACCCCATCCAATTAATAAATAATATCAGAAATTCCCTGGCAGTCTAGTGGTGCCTCCTCCCTTCCACGAACCCCGTCTGTATTTGAAATATAAATTGAACTTCCCAGGCAGTCTAGTGGCCCCCTCCCAGACCTAATTGTAAATAGAAAACCTATTCCCAGACTTCTCTGGTGGTCTAGTGGACCCCCCACCCACTAAGGAACCCACACCCCACCCCTCTCCCCCTGCCCAGTATGGTCATGCAGTCGGCAGACACCACAACCCAGTCACATGTTGCCATGGCTGCCCGCCGACTAAGCTGTCAGTAAATGACAATGTACTGTACACCTGTACGCCCATTGATAGATGCTGTTGACTAATGGGCTTGCAGTGTGTACTTTACGCTTTCATCCACAACTTTGTGTCATTCACAGAGTTGTGAATGAAAGCGTACACTGGACTACCAGGGACTTTCCAATATTATTTATTAATCAGATGGGGTTTGATGAAAGGGAGGGGGGCCACTAGACTACCAGGGAAGTTTGATTCATATTTTAAATATGGATGGTGTTCATGGAAGGGAGGGGGGCACCACTGGACAACCAGGGACTTTTCAATATTATTTATTAATTGGATGGGGTTCAGGAAAGGGAGCAGAGTCACTAGACTACCAGGGAACATGAGCTTTGATATGTCTTCTGCCATGATCGGGGATTGGGAGGGCTAGCCACCTGGGGCTGGTGGCTGCTGAGTTGTGCTGTGCAGTATGGCAGCCCACCTGTGGATGGCTAGGACTTAGGCATGTTTCTTCCATACCTAACTTTGTGAGGCACATCACTGAGATGTGCGGGCAGCTGTTCTGCACATCTTGGCTGAATATCTTGATGTGTCGCATATGCATGGGCACGCCCCTTCCGGATGCGCCCCATACTTTATCTTTCTGCTGCAGCACATCCAGAATTGTGCAGTGCATCATCTCCTTTTGAATATGGCCCAGGGGTGCAATTTGGAGCTGCACCGGTGCAACTCAGTTGTGCTGGGTGCATCTCTTTTGAATATCTGGCCACAGAGTCCATCAAGGCCTTTATACTAATATGAAAGTTGCTTTTCTGCATACATTTGTTTGAGTGAATACAGGCCTGATGCCGGGGGTTTATGGGGAAGTAATTAAACAATGAACAATAGAAAGTCACAGACACGTACTAAAAACATTTTATGGCACTACTCATTTGAAAAAGCCTTATAGGTGAAACGTCACAAACTGTTGGTCACCACTACTGGGCTCTCTGTCTGTGTCAGTCAGATTTGTCGGAATTGCAAATAAAGTAAGGTGAAGGTAAATTTATACTGAATTTGCCTATTTTTACCTAGCAAATGTGTGGGTCTGAGTGCCATGACTGATACTTTCTGATACTTTGGATGTGTGTCAGTGCACCTGTACCTTTGAGCGGCTTTTACCTTTCTGAATCATTAACAACCTATTCATTAGCTATTACGAGTATTGACACAATATATATCATCATTACAATACTATTAGCATGTGTAACAACCACCCAAATAATACATGTAATAAAAACCTACAAAACATCTACATCACAGCCCTTACAGCCTCTTCAGATACAGCCCCTACAATAAAGAAAGAACGGCCATCTAAAAAGAAAGTGTCCCTAACGTAAATTGCACAATATCGGCTCCTTATCACTTGCCAAAGAGCAACACACCTGAAAAACAGTTAACCTGTATAAAGAAAGTGTCCCTGAGCTACCCTGGACAAAGCTAACCACCCTGAATCACTACCAACCGCTTTTGCTGCTGCCTCCATGTCACTGACTGCCACACACCTGGAAATCAATGTCAAACTGTGCAAAGACAGTGTCCCTGAACTGCACTGCACAAAGTCAGCCTTTCCCCCAAATCATTTAGATAACTCATGTAGTTAAAACTGCAGCTATTACCTAACTAGCATCAGTCTCCAAAGGAGGCATCTGCTAGGCATTGTAGCTAGTGCTTATCTAGGGTAGGCTTACAACTAACCTAGCAGTCAGGGCATTCAATAGGATGGTGACTGTCTCTAGTTATTAGGGGCTGCAGCTAGTCCCTATCTAGAGTAGGCTTACATCCAGAATAGCAGTAGGGGAACTCCATAGGAGACAGCTATCTCTCAACTAGGAGTAAACAGCAGTGTTATTAATAGGTCTTAGTCACTCCCTACCTAGGGTCAGCCTACAGGGGAATGAGCAGGCAGGAAATTCATTAAGTGGTCATTTACTGCATGCCTATGGCTGACTAGGCATTTAGGCGGCAAAGTAGTTAACTCAGTAGGTAAAGGGGAAGGAAGGGTTTGCAACTTTTTATCCATCCCCATCCAGGTCCTACTAAAGATCAAAGGGGAATGAAGGGGTTGCAGCTTTACAGCCACCCTTACGCAGGTCATAGTAAAAGCGTCATAAAGGTAAGGGGAATAGCTAAGCATGATATTAAAGAGGGACTTAATATGTGGAGAAGGCGCATGCAATGGGGGCAGGGTGAGACAGGTAAAATAGAGGAGTGCAGGGAGTATGGGGCAGTGGTGTTTCTGGGCACTCGCTGCAAGGTTGAGGGAAACCTGGTTTGTAGTAATATTAAGCAGCTGAGGGTGACAGAGGTGTGGCAGCTAAAGCGTGAGATAGGTGCACTGGTGGGGGGATTTTTAGGTAATTATCGGAGTGGCATAGGGAACATAGGGCTTGGAGGCAGGTAAGGGGGAGGGTACAGGTGTGGAGACAAGGTCAGGAAGGACACAAGTGGAAGGGGTAGGAGGGAACAGGAGACTAGGCAGGCTCCCTGGATCTCCTCTCCCACAGTGGGAGAGAAGACCTGGGGGGATCATAACAGTCAGTGGAAAAGGTTAGGCAGGAAACAGATGAAGTCCAGTGGGAGCATCTCTATAGATACTGGTGGGAACAAATTCCTCTCACTGGACTAGGTGGAGGAGGAGGAGGAAAGAGGTAAAAGAAGGGGGAGCAAGATAGGGAGGGTTGGAGGTAGTAGGGTGTATGCAGGAAAATAGATAGAAAGGGCAGGAGAAAGTGAGTTCAGGTGAGAGGGGAGATCAGGTGGAGCAAGGAATGAGGTGATGGACAAAAGAGAATGAGGGGATTGGCCAGAGGACAGAAGGGAAGGTGGGTGGCAGGCCTGGGAGTGAGCAGAAGTGTAAGATAAGGGGTGTGCCAGAGGGGAGAAAGGTTTTGGAGGAGGGGATGGGAAGGGGCTATCTGGTATAGACAGTCAGGGCTGATTACAAAAGGGACAAGACAGAAAGGAGGAGGCAGGTGGGAGTGGGCCACAGTATGAACAGATGGACAGATAGGAGGGAGGGCCCAGGATGGGGGGAGGGTGGTGATTGTCGGGGATTCATTTGTCAAGGGGGTGAGATGGGGAAGAGTAAAGAGAAAACTGTAGGAGGGTAGAATTCATGACAGGGATGATGACAGGGAGGGTGGAACCTCTAGTAACACAGTGCATGGGTCACAGGAAGGGATTCCTCACATTATAATGAATCTGGGTATGAATGACCTTGCAGGATGTGAGGTGGGGGTGGCACAAGAGAGGCTCAGGGAGGTGTGGGAAATTTCAAGGGAGGCAGTGAATTCGGTAGCCTTTTTGGAGGTACTTCCAGTCCCAAGGGCTAATACAGCAAGGAAGCAAAGACTGAATAATTTAATAAATAGCTTAGAGGGTACAGGTGCATCGGTGGCTCGGGAGAGACATAGGATAACAAAGACCCATATGCACCAGACAGGTTACACCTAATTACAAAGGGCACACATGTCCTGAAGGGTATGCTAGAGGACTTGTGGTTAAAAATCTTCATTTAAAATGATAGAGGGATAGCAAGGTGCACAGCACCCTTGTTTTTTTTTTTATTATTATTCTTTGATAACTGGATAAGGTCCACTAGGCACAAGTGCCTGTTTTCATGGGTGACCCAGGAGCACTGGAGTGGTTAATTGACTAGCTCAGAGTCACACAGTATGCAAATGGAGGTTGTAGAACTCAAGCGCAGGTCTGCTGGATTTACCATGTTCATTCCCAACTCGTTACTCTAACATCTAGGCTATACTGCCAGCCCTTAGTGACCTGGTGGAGGAGATAGACAGGCCACCCCTCAATCAGAATAGCATACAGAGAAGCTAGATGAGAAAGTGGAGGAAGAAAGGAAGGACCAAGGGAGGAGGGGGTGGAAGGGTGCAGATGCGCAGTAAGGGGGGTACTGAGTCTCTGTGGAGGGTGGTTTCTCTGAATGCCAGATGCCTGGGGAACAAGATGACAAGACTGCATTCACTGTTGGTGGAGGGAGAGGTGGACGCAGTGGACATCACAGAGACCTGGGGCCACACAAAATCATGACTGAGATCTCACAGTTTCCAGGTATAAAATCATAAACAGCATTGGCATGTCACATCAGGAAAGTCATTCACACTTCAGTTGTGTTGCAGGATAAATATTTATTTAAACGCAAACATAATCGAGAGACACACTCACCCTCCACCACAAATGCAAAATGTTTTCACAGCAAAATGTGTGCTTTCTCAAGACTTGACATCACTATTGGTAATGCTGTTTAAAATGCATTTATAGGCACAGCAATACTTTTATAAAAAATAGTGAGAATACCAGTTCATAAAAACCAACAATAAACATGCGCATAAAAAGACCACACACTGTATGTACTGTATGTATGTACATGCAGAGCAATGCATATAACATAAAAATATACAGAATAAGCAGTGATGCAGTGAAAGCAGGGGAATAGCCTGGTTTAAATTACCAATTTCAGCTGGGGCCATTTTTATTAACATTTTTATTAATGTATATTCATTCATTGCATCATTGCTTATTCCATATATTTTGTATATATTGTATTATATGCATTGCACTGTATGTGCATATACAGTGTGTGGTATTTTTATGTGTGTGTGTTTATTAGTTTTTATGAACAGGTATTGTCACTATTTTTTATAAAAGTATTACTGTGTCTTGGGTACAGGTACAATCCAACAAGGGGAGGAAACTAAGGATGGATGTGGTCTACAGACCACCTTTGGAGGATAAGAAGTTGGACAGGGTACTGGGGTCCTAAATCACGGATATGTCCAGCAAGGAGGAAGTAGTAATAATGGGGGATTTCAATGCACCTGGTGTAGACTGGAAAATCCCTGCTACCTTCTGCACTAGGAATCAAGTACTACTGGATGCATGCCAGAGTTGTTGCCTGATGCAAGGTGTCATGGAACCCATTTGGGAGAGGGCTATCCTGAACCTGGTCATACCCAATTGTGTACATATTCAGGATGCGAAGGTGGATGTGTCACTTGCAAGTAGTGAAAACCACACAGTGTGGTCCCACCTGGACATGGGCAGAGGGAAGATCAGGGGAAAGATTATGGTCATGGACTTTAGAAGGGCAGACTTTGGTAGGATGAGAGAAGGTCTAATAGAACACCTTGCTGGGATCAGAAGGAGGATGGATGTGGAAGAGAAATGGGACAAAATAAAGATGGGTCTGCTGGATGCCACTAGTGAGTGTGCCAAAAATCAAAAGTAAGAAAGCTAGGGTCAAAAAGTTCAGCTGGTTTGGCAAGGAGGTGCAAAAGTGATAGAGGACAAGAGGCTGCCTTCCAAAAGTATAAATATACTCTGAAGGAGGAGGATAGATAAAATTACTCTGCTAAATCAAGGAAGGTGAACAGAGTGGTTAGGGAGGCAAAGGCTACAAGAGAAGTACAACTTACACAGGGGGTAAAAGCAGGTGGGAAGGCATTTTACCTGCATGAAAAAGAGCATAAAGGATGAGACTGTCAGATTAAGAAAGAAGGGGGGGTTGGGCAGAATGTAGTGAAGAAAAAGCAAAGACACTTAAGTACTTCTGTTCAGTCTTACTAAGAAGAATGATGGACCAGAAGAGAGCAGGGGATGGGGACTGGCGGGGGGAGTCATGAACTGTATAACACTTACTAGCCAATTCTGTGTTTGACAATTTAGCTGTAAGGAAGCTAGTCTGTTTTTGTAGGTGTACAGTACTCAAAAGTTAATTGTTTTGCCTATGCTATGAAACCCTGTCTCCCTCCTGATCTACCACTTCTCCCCCTTTCTTCTCTATTATTTTACAGGGATTGCTTTTTTCCAAAAACAGAATTCCTGTTTTGGATTGTTGCACAACCCTCAGCTGAAACCCTCTCCATCTATTGTACCGTAGCTTACCCTCCCACCGCATCTCTCACTCTCTCTCCCACCCCCTCTGGCTTTCCTTGTGAATTACTCCCACCGATTACTTTAATCCTTTGTCTCTTTCTCCACTGCTGACTGTCTGTCTTCTGCCTCCAAGTCCCAGTCTCTCTCTGTGGCTACCCTTCCCATCGAGTCCCAGGTTACTAAATTAATTGTACTTCACCTCTTCTTTCCCTTTAGACTTGAGACTCTTGACCAGGTACTCCTTCCACCTTCTGCAGTGTGGCTCCTCCTGTGGCCACCGCCCACTTATCTTCCCACCTGTCAGCCCAAGGGAAAGCCCTGCTGATGTAATGCACAGCTCCCCACCCACCCACCCTATCTGATCAGCCACTAATATAGCGAAGGGCAGTCACATAACTTGCAAGTGGTATGATGTATGGAAAAAACTAAGTGTTGACTTTTCCACTGGCTCCTTATATTTCCAGTCCACTAGAGGTGTCTCGACTTGTGAGTACTGCTCCTACTTGTCTATTGTCCCATCAATCAGCTGCTCTGTGGGCTTTAAACTAAATCAAAATAACCCTAATCTAATTATTCTCTCCCCCTCCTCCTCTCTCCCAAACTCCCTTTGGTTACAAAATATCTCAGCACTTTACTTATATATCCTCATTCTCACCATGTTATCAGTTACCCTTTGCCAACCCCCCATTATCCTCATCATCCTCTCTTTCTCTCTCTCTCCACTTTCTCTTACTCCTCCAGACCCCATACCTACTACTCTGCCCCTTGTTATACACCCCTCCTACTGTTTTTATATTCCTCTATGTGGTAACAGTATCCCCTTTTCATTATACTTGGTCCCATTTCCCTCTACTACCTCATGCATCTTTCCTGTCAGTGCCTACCTCCTATATGCTATGCAATTACTAAAGATACAGTCACCACTCTCCCACTGCCTCCTGCAATCCCAAGATCGTTCAGTTCACAGTCATGGTAAAAGAGTTCTAAACTTCACTGTCTCATCATAACACTATTACTCCTATCTGCTGGTGATATTAATCCCAACCCTGGTCCTAACCCCGCTGATGCCTCTGAGCTAACAATCCCTCACCCTCCAAATTCCCCCTCAGACTCTCCTAAACTCCCTCGTGGCCTCAAATTACTCCACCTCAATATACGTAGCCTCTTACCAAAAATCGACCCACTACAATCGCTTGCTGCATTGCTTGCCCCTGACATTCTCATTCTCTCAGAAATATGGCTATCCAACAAAATGCATGACCCTACTATCTCTATCCCAGGCTACATCCTTTCTCAACAAGACTGCGCAGATAGGGGTTGAGCAGTGGCAATGTACATCTCCTCCTCAGTCCTGTTCACAATGATCCTATTTATATCCCTGCCTGCAGCCTATAAGGCACTCATCATAAGGCTATCCCTGCCTTTTTCTGTCCCCATCTTTGTTGCCAGTGTCTACTGCCACCCTGGATTACCATCCTCCATTGCCACTGAACTCATCACCACCATCATATCTCGTTCATCCTCAAGTGTTGGGTAAAAAACCCTATAGTTCAAAAAATACTGCCCCTTTGTAAACACCACCAATTGTATTTACCTAATCAGGGCCCTAGGAACACAATCCTGGCATTAGATTTTTAAAATAATGCTTGGAAATATGTCTATTTAATTTGATCATTGGAAGTGTTGCAAATTTGCGACACTACTTTTGTGAAAGTGCTGCAAATTGTGGCAGTTTTTGCGCAACTAACAGCACTGTTGTGTGAAACTGCCACAAATTTGTGGCACTTCTTGTGAAAACTGCTGCAGATTTGTGACACTACTTTAAAAAAAAATTCAGCCCTCATAAATAACTAAAATCTTTCCTGTCCATTTTTTGGCCAAAATAAGGCCAGAATTATACTCTTCAGCCCCCATTTAGGTAAACACCTATTGGTGTTTACCTAATAAAAGGATCAATCGTCCTTTTACTGTCTGTAAGGGGGCCAAGGCATGTAAAAAAAAAACAGTTTCTGATGACATCGGGGTGCCAAATTCAGGTGTTAGTGGCAGTAGATGTCCCTCGCCTCCCCCCACTAGTGTGGAATACTGTGGAGCCCACTCCCAGTGTTGCAGAATATTTATTTTAAAAAAAAAATGCTTCTGCTGACATCGGGGTGCCCAATCCCCATGTCAGCACTACAACCCCCTCCAAGGTGGGACATGTGGGAGCCCACTCCCAGTGTCCTCAGTTACATAATACTCCCCACTACCACCAGTTCTGTGGTACACTGGGGAGCCCACCCCCAGTGTCCTGAAATGTTTTTTTATTTATGCATATCTGAAAAAAAGAAAACATTCCCCAATGCCTTTTTTGCTGAAAAAAGAAAACAGTCCCTCGTCTCACCGTTCCCCTCCCCCATCCTGACCCTTCCACTAAGCAACCCACCACCCCACCCCATCTTTGCCCTATACTTTCCACCAGAGATCATCTTCTGTCATCTTGTGTAGACTAGGACACGTCTGTACTCTTCAAAGCTGAACAGCGAATTGAAGAATTAATGTAAGTGCCATATAATGGCTGTCAGTTTGAACTTATGTTGCTATCTCAGCCATTCTTTTGTATTTTTTCACCAAAGTTTCAACATGGGCTTTTTGGGACCATACCTCATTAGCACTGTCATGGTCATTTCATTAATCTGCCCCATAAGGTGATTTTGTGGTCGCTGTGTGAAATCACCTTACAGGTCTGATTAACAAAATGACAGTGCCAGTGTCCATGAGGTGGGGTCACAAAACGCCCATGTTGAAAATTTGGCGCAAAAATACCAAAAAATGCCTGAGTTACGTGTGAACATTGAAATTTCTCTATGCACACTTGTAACTTCAGCAATTTTTCATATTTTCACTCCAAATTTTCAGCATTGCCATTCGTTCGCACCACCTCATGAGCAGTACTTCTGTCATTTTTCACATCCTGCCTGAAACGCATTTTTACATGTGTGGAGCAGAATGGCACAGTTGCTGTGTGAAATCACCTTTTGGAACTAAGTAATGAAGTGACAGTGCCAGTATTCATAAGGTGGGGTTCCCAAAACCCCATGTTGAAAATCTGGTTCAAAAATACCCAAAAACTCCAGAGTTACACGCAGTCATTGAACATTTTCTATACACTTGTGTGACTTTGACAATTTTTAATATTTTCACTCCAAATTTCCAATATAACCATTTTTCCACACCACCTCATGCACAGTATAGCTATCATTTTTCACATCCTGCTTGAAATGTGCTTCCACACCTGTGGTATGGAATGGTGTTTTGCCACAGATTATGAAATTTTCACCTATGGGATTTATGAGCTGGGTGATAAGAAGACTATGTTGAACATTTGGGGTCAAAATATGGAAAAATGACAAAGTTGTGACCATTTGTTGCAATTTCAGTAAGGCCGCTTGTAACAATGGATATTTTCAATAGTTTGACCCCAAATTTACAACATAGCCTTCTTATTACCCCACATCATGTATGTCTCAGCTGTACTTTTTCAAATCCTGCCCAAAATGTGTTTCCATACCTGTTGCACAGATTGACGTCACAGTAGCACAGAATTATGTGTTAGCAGGGATTTGAAAATTATCTGTACTAGGTAAATGTTCTTGGGTAATTAGATGGCTATGCGATTAGTTGGTCATGGATCTATGGAAGGATGAGTGCTCAGGGTCTGAAGGACCTTGCACTCCCACAATAAAAAATGGAAAATCACGCTGCATGGGGCACTGCACTCCAACAGATTGAGATTAATGACTATGTCTCTGCACTTATGAATAGATGGGGGCTCCCATAAACAACTATGGCTATGGTGATACTTTCATAAAAAGTAAGGAAATTAATTGCAAAAAACTCTGTTAATGCATCAGTTAGTGTTCCTATTACAGCGACAAAAATATGGAAATGTGGTGTTAGGGTTCTGAGCCCTAACATCCCATCCTAGCCCCTCAACCAAGCCTACCACCCAATCCCCACCCTCTACACACCAAGAGGCAAAGGGATGTGTCTTGGGTCATCGAACCTAACACACCCCCCATTCTCCTGTGCTGTACCATCTCAGCTTAATTACATATGGAATAGTTACAGTCGATGACCCCATGACACCTCCCCGATGCTGTTGGTGTGTGGAGGGTGGGGGTAGGGTGGTAGGGTTGGATGGGGTGTTAGGGTTGGGAACCCTAACACCACATTTCTGTACCTTTGTCACTGTAATAGGAACCCTAACTGATGTATTAACAGATTGTTTTGCAATGAATATGGATATATATGGATATAGATATGCCAAGGCCCTTCCTGAAATATCACCAATTTGTTCCCTGAGAGTAGTTTGACCTACAGTAAGACATCATGAGTAGTGATGCCACCAGTGATAGCAAAGTGCATGAGGGGAAAATATTGGAGATATTTCAGGGTATGGCTATGCCATATTCAATTTTTGCACCACAGTTTGTGTGTTGCTTTATTATTTTTTGTTGTTTTTGAAGAGATTTAGTGGTATTTCTCTTTTCAGAATGACTGAGTGTGATTTTCAGTTGACCAAGTGGATGGAGAGCTTGTTCTGTTGCATGCGATGCTGGCGTGCATCATTGTTCATGCATGTTCCTGATACTGCAGTTGCCACTGGACCTACTGGAGGGAGCAATGCTTTGTGAGGGAGAGACTGGGGAAAGGACACTCAGTGCTGGCTTTCAGGACTTGGAAGTAATGGCTGGAGACGGGAGTAGTGGTACATGGGTATGGGAAGGAGGGAAGAATGCAGAATATGGTTTGGTGGTATTGTGGGGCACAGAAGAATGGACTGTGCAGTTAATTTAACTGTTTCAGTGTTTATAGCAGTTTGCAGGTTTCCTTTTTAAATAGAGGGAGAAAGTGAAATTACTTTTTTGTTGGCGGCCACATTCTGAATCCAGTTAGTGGGAGCCTGACACACAAGTGAGCAGGTGCAATCTAATTGTGCTACTTGTGCTGTCAGCAATGACCAATAGCTACCTACTATGTGAATAAACTCTGGAAGGGGGGACATACAGTACAGTGAAGATAAACACAATATCCTCACTGTAGGTCTGATCACTCTGGAAATGTCAACAATATTTGCCAGTATTTATCCTCACTATTGTTGCATAAAGATATCTATCTGTCTGTCTGTCTGTCTGTCTGTCTATCTATCTATCTATCCATCTATCTATCTATCTATCTATCTATCTATCTATCTATCTATCTATCTCTCCTTTGCAAAAACTTTTTTAATGTACTAGTTAGGGTTGAAGCAACAAAAGCAGGGAAATGTGGTGTTAGGGTTTTCAAAGAATTTCCTTTCTTTTTGAGATAGTACTGCATAATTGTACCCTCATTTTTTTATGGGAGTGCAGTGCCCTTTGGGCCCTGTACTCCCATCCCTCCATATATATATATATATATATATATATATATATATATACACACACACACACACACACACATATATATATATATATATATATATACTGTACATATGTGTGTGTGTATATATATATATATATATATATATATATATATATATATATATATATTATTATGGTAGCATGGTAGTGCTACCATAGTTAGGAGTTGAGGAGCCCTTTTAATGTTAAAGAGTCAAATTTTGCACCTTAATAACTTTGCAACTGTTCAACAGATGAGTCTGAAATTTGGCAGGCATGGGGCATAACCATAGATCTTGGGATCTGTTAAGTTTTGTAACAGTTGGATAAACAGTTGTGATGTTATTAAGCGACATCCATGTGTGCATTTATGGTTTTTTGCACATTCTTTGCTCGAACCTACAGATTGCATGGTTTGGGCTACTGGTGGGAAAACTTCAGGAAACATGCGGCCAGGGTGCCCGAAGTGTCTTTTGAAGATTTCATGAAAAAATATTGAATGGTTCAAAAGTTATTCAAAAAACAATTTCCCATTATAAGTTAATGGGAAAAGTTAAAAACTTCGAAAGTGTTGCAAATGCACTTTTTACTTTCGCAAATGGCCCTAGTAGTGTCGCAAATCCGCCATCTTGTTTTCAGTTAGCAGTCAGAAAAATGCTTGGCATTTAAAATTGGGACCCTCTAGGGACACAATTCTTTTTGTGTTCATCTAGTCAGACCCTGAGGATGCTAGCCATGTCTTTATTTTGGGGTTAAACATCCCAGAAATATGTTTTTCAAATTTATGGAACAAGTAGTGTCGCAAAGTAGTGTCGCACCTGCGACACTCTTGCAAAATTTTGCGAAAATTGTCGCAAATTGCAACACTACTTTTCTAGTCTATAGCCGAAATTACAGGAGTTCTTTGCCAACCTGCAGGAAAATAACCGTTTGCTCTTTTAGGTTCAAATTTGGAGGGAAAGCAGCCAACATGTCACAGAAGTGCCTTTTGGTGGTCTGGTGATAAAAATAGTGTACGGATAGCAAGTTACAGTACTCCGAAGTTGACATTTTCCCATAGACGAACATGGTGGCGTATGCCACATTTTTCGGGGCTCGTATCTCGAAAATGATGTGCGATACGGATTATTTGGTGCTACTTACATAGAACAATGATTTCTGTGAAATTTAAATTTTACTTCTACATCATACGGTTGCTGAGATATTTGCTATGAAGTACTTCCAATGCTTGTTTTAAGCTTCCATTGCCATTACAATGCATACATTCTTTATACACACTGTGTTTCTCTATGCCATTCTCCAGGAAAAACAGGGCATGCACTTCTGTTACTGTTACAGTTACTGTTTCCCCTTGCGTTTATGTACCTGTTAGTGTTACCGTTCCTGTGTGTGCCACAGTGTGTGTTGCCCTTTACGTTGTCATTTACCCTTGTGTTTTCGTTACTGTTACCATTTGCATTTCCACCTTGTGTTTGCATTGCTGTTCCTGTCCCACTGCCGCATTACATTCAGTATTTCTCGTCATCATTCTCAAAAAGAAGGGAAATTAGAGGCAAAAACCTCTGTTTAATGCATCAGTTAGGGTTGTTCCATAGCAATAAAAGTAAGTAAATTTGGTGTTAGGGTTGAAACCCCCCCCGACACCTCCAGCCCACCACTCAACCGCCATCAGGGTGCTCATTGGGGTCATCGGTCTTAACTCTCACCCCATTCTCCTATACCTCTCCTTCTTTACACATGTGATGGGGTGAGAGTTGGGGCCGATGATGCATGTACACCCTGATGGTAATTGAGAGTGGGCTGAGAAGTCATCAGATTGCAACCCTAACACTAATTTCCTTACTTTGTCACTGTGGAACAACCTTAACTGATGCATTAAATAGTTTTCTGCCTCATATATAATTGATGCATTAAATGGATTTTTCTGCCTCATATATATATATATATATATATACATGGCAAAAACTCCATTTAATGCATCGAATTGAGACATTCCACAGTGACAAAGTAAGGAAATTCAGTATTAGGTTCCCACCCCTTGCACCCCACCCCTGTCCCTCCCCACCAACAGGCATTGGGGCGCATGCTGGGCTTACCTAGGTCCTAATTCTCACCCTATTCTCCTATACTGCACCACCTCAGCTTGTTTACACATGGGATGGGGTGAGAGTTAGGACTGATGACCTCAGCGCGCACCCCAGTGCCTGTTGGTGAGAGCTGATGAGGGGTGGGGTGCAAGGATTAGGAAACCTAACATCAAATCTCCTTTACTTTTCTCACTGTGGAACAACCCTAACTGATGCATGAAACAGAGTTTTTTTTGCCATGAATATATATATATATATGTGTATGCAATAGGGGTGGAGATAAACAGAGTGTGATAAATCTGTTTATCTGAGTAACTGTGTACATAAATTTCATTTATGTATACAGTGCTTATGTTATCAGCTGTTTATCCACACAGTGTGTATGTCATCAGCCATATATCCATACAGTGCTTATGTCATTTAGAATGTTCAGCCTCAGTAACAGTATTAACTATATGCAAATGTGAATAACTTTAAAACGAAAAATGATAGCATGATACTGTGAGCATGACAGTTGTTCAGCACGGAAATATCTACAAAATGAGTGGTGTTGTATTTATTGATACCTTTTAGATTTTTTGATAATTAGCAAAAACACAGCAGAACATTCTTTTTTTTTCATTTTGTCCACAAACAAATGTAAATAACTTTAACATGAAAAATTATAGCATGGCACTGTGAGCACAAAGTTTATTCAGCACAGAAATATCTACAAAATGAGCGGTTTCATTTATAGATACTTTTTAGTTTTTGCAGAATTAGTGAAAAACAGCAGGAAATTCTATTTTTGTGCACTTTTTCATCAAACAAATGCAAATAACTTAAAACCAAAAAATGATAGTATTCTACGTTGAGCACAAAACTTGTTCCACATAAAAATATCTACAAAATAAGAGGTGTTTCATTTCTAAATTCCTTTTAGATTTTCTATAATCAGCAAAAAATGGCAGAAAATTAAATTTGTTTTCACCTTTTTGGCTAACAAATGCCCCCTTCAAAAGAAAAAAAACAAAAGAATTGCATAACTGGAATTTGCAATGGAAAACTTATGTAATAAATGATTTATTTGAACTCAAGCAGTTTGACCTCAGACACCTAACTCATGGCTTATACCACTCGTGAGGTTACCTGAGGTCACACTGTTCTTGAGCAGATAGAAACATAGAATTTGACGGCAGACAAGGACCGCTTGGCCAACCCAGTCTGCCCATTTCCCTACCTAATGGATAAGCTGCAGATCCTAGTTAACCAGCGGCCTACTTCTTCCTACCCAACCCCCTAGAATTGCCTTATGGTTGTCCCATGCATGCTTGAATTTCACCACTTTTTTTGACTCCACAACCTCCTCCGGAAGGTCGTTCCATGCATCCACAACCCTCTCTGTGAAAAAATACTTCCTTAAATTACCTCTGAGCTGCCCCCCCATCTTCAAATTGTTCCCCTTGTTCTACACCTCTTTTTTGAAAGATGCTACCCTCTTGGACTTTGTTGATTCCTCGGGGTACTTGAAAGTTTCTATCATGTCCCTCTCTCCTCCTTTCCTCAAGGCTATACATATTAAGCTCCTTAAGTCTCTTTTCATATGTCTTCGGTGCAGACCCTGCACCATTTTAGTGCCCTCCTCTGCACAGCTTCCATCCTGTCTATGTCTTTGCAGATTGGGTCTCAGAACTGCATGCAGTACTCCAGATGGGGTCTGACCAGCTGTCTGTACAGAGGGATAATAACTTCCTGTTTTCTACTGGTGATGCCTCTCCCTATGCATCCCAGTATCCCCAGCCTTCCTTGCTGCCTCTCACATTGCTTGCCCCCTTTAGGTCATCTGATATGACTACCCCCGTCCCTTTCCATTTTGTTGTTGTTAGTATCTCATCCCCATTGTGTATTCTTCCCTGGGTTTTGTTTCCCAGATGCATTACCTTGCTTCTTAGCATTGAATCTAAGCTGCCATACATTTGACCATTCCTCTAACCTTGCCAAGTCCCTTCTCATCCTTTACACCCCACCTTGTGCATCAACTCTGTTGCAGATCTTTGTGTCATCTGCAAAGAGACATACTTTTCCTTCCAGTCCCTCTGCAATGTCGCTTATAAAGACATTGAAGAGGACCGGTCCTAATACTGAATCCTGCGGTACCCCACTAGTAACCCCCCTTTCTTCAGAGTGGACTCGAATTTACTATTACTCTCTGTGTCCTATTCTCCAGCCAATTCTTTACCTAGGCTGTCATCTTGGGACACACTCCCAGGCTGGCTAACTTGTATATTAATCTTTTGTGTGGGACTGTGTCAAATGCCTTGCTAAAGTCTAGGTAGGCCATGTCCACAGCCCTTCCCTGATCTACTACTTTGGTCACCCAGTCAAAGAAATCTATCAGATTTGTCTGGCATGACCTTCCCTGTGAATCCCTGCTGCCTTGGGTCCTGTGCCCTCTGGCCTCTAGATACTTGACAATTCTTTCCTTCAGAATTGATTCCATCATTTTCCCTACCACTGAGGTTAAACTAACAGGTCTGTAGTTTCCTGCTTCTGCCTTGCTCCCACTTTAATGAAGGGGAATCATATCTGCCCTCCTCCAGTCCTCGGGTACCACCCCATCCTCCCATGATTTGTTAAAGAGGGTAGTCAGTGGTGTCACTAGTTCGACTCTTAGTTCTTTTAGAATTCTGGGATGAATCCCGTCAGGCCCCATTGCTTTGTCCACCTTCAGTTTTAAGAGTTCTTTCAGAACCCTTTCTTCTGTAAAAGGCTGGTATCAACTTCTGTATCCAGAGTGTTTCTACTGCTTGTTTTAGGCACCCCTTCCTTTGTAAATACTGAGCAAAAATATTTGTTTAGTATCTCTGTCTTTCACAGTCACCCTCTGCCCACCCTCCTCCCTTTATTAAGCCTCACTATTCCTCCTTTGGTCTTCCTTTGCTCCTGATGTACCTATAAAGGTTTTATCCCCTTCTTAACTGAGTTGGCTATCTTTTCCTCGGTTTGGGCCTTTGCTGTTCTGACTGCCTTCCCAGCTTCCTTTTGCTTTAACTGATACAGTTCTCTGTCCTGCTCCTTCTGTGATTCCTTGTACTTCCTGAATGCTTTCTTTTTCTCTTGAACCTTCACTGCCACTTCCTTTGAGAGCCATAGTGGTTTCTTACATCATTTCGTTTTGTTTATTTGCTTCACACAAAGGCTTGTTACCTCTGTGATGGCAGTTTTTATTATTCCCCATTGTTCTTCCACCCCTCCTTCCTGCCCATTTGCTAGTGCATTCCCTAGGCACTCACCCATTTTGGCAAAGTCAGCCCTCCTAAAGTCCAGTAGTTTTGCTTTTGTATGGCTTGACTCTATTGCTGTTTTTATTGTGAACCATACTGTTCAATGGTCGCTAGTTCCCAGATGGCTACCCACTTCTACATCTGTGATCATCTCTTCATCTCCATTTGAGAGAACCAGGTCTAAGATTGCTCCCTCTCGAATGGGCTCCAATACTAGTTGTCTAAGGCATGCCCCCTGTAGGGCATCTAGAATAACCCCACTCTTCAAAGTGGCTGCTGCAACTGCACTCTGGTTAACATCTGGCATATTCAGATCACCCATCAGCAATATCTCCCCTTTTTCTGCCATTCTAAGTATACTTTCTATCATTTCCTTGTCCATTTCCTCCCCCTGAGAAGAGGGTCTTTATACAACCCCTGGGCGGATTGTGGTGCCATTGCCAGTCTCCAAATTTACCCACAGTGCTTCTTCTCCTCCCTGTTTACCCTTTTGTTCTGTTGCTTTGATTCCTTCCCTTATGTAAAGAGCTACTCCTCCTCCTCTTTTACCTTCCCTGTCCCTCCTGTAGATAGTGTATCCTGGAATGTTTACGTCCCAGTCATGGTTTTGTGTGTACCATGTTTCTGTGACTGCCACGATATCCAGATGCTCCTCCTTCATCAAGGCCACTAATTCAGGAAGCTTGTTACTCAGACTACAGGCATTGGTACTCATTGCTCTCTATTTTTTGATGGCTTTACCTTCTGTTGCAGCATCCCCCACTGACCTTTCTACCTCGGGCTTTTTCTCATTTAGTACCCTGTTTTGTAGGGAGAGGCTGGGATTTTCTGCTGCTTATCAGTGCCTCCCCCTTGACTAGTTTAAAAGCTTGCCAATGAAGCATTTAAACCAATTGCCCAAAAGACTTGTTCCTTCCTGGACAGATGCAGACCATCCTGACAGTATAGGCTGGTGTCCCTCCAGGTGGAACCCCAGTCCCCAATGAAGCCAAACCCCTGTGCTCCACACCATTTTTTCAACCATTCATTAAACTGCATGGTGCAATGTACCCTCGCCTCACTCATGTCATTGACAGGCAGCACCTCTGAGAAGGCTACTGTATGTGCTACTTGTCTTAGGGCCCTTCCCCAATTCTAAAAAGTCCTTCTGCACTGCCCTAATTTCATGATGAGCCAAGTCATTTGTCCCTAGGTGGACAATGATGTCCAGATCAGACTCCCGTGCAGCTGTTCTCATGATCCTGAGGATGCACTTCCTGTCCCTCCAAGCCATGGCACCAGGCAGATAAATCATTTATTACACTTGCTTCCATTGCATATCCCTTATTTTTATTTATATATATATATATATATATATATATATATATATATATATATAGAGGCAAAAAACTCCATTTAATGCATTAGTTAGGGTTGTTCCACAGAGACAAAGCAGGAAATTCAGTGTTAGGGTTGAACCCCCTTGGACCCCAGCCCACCCCCAACCAGCATCTGGGTGCACATGTAGGGTCATTGGCCCTAACTCTTACCCCATCAGATGTATGAAGAAGCAGAGGTGTAGGAGAATGGGGTGAGAGTTAGGACCGACGAACCCAATGTGCACACTGATGCCGGTTGGGGGGTGGGCTGGTGGGGTCCAAGGGGGGGTTCAACCCTAACACCAAATTTCCTTGCTTTTGTCACTGTGGAACAACCCTAAATAATGCATTAAATGGAGTTTTTTGCCTCTAATTTCCCTTCTTTTTGAGAATGATAATGAGAAATAGCGAATGTAATGCGGCGGCGGATAATAACAGGAAAGGCAATGCAAACAGAAGCACTAACGGTGATGCACATGGTAACGCAAGTGCAAATGAGAACAGAAAGGGTAACGCATGCGGTGGCGTAGACGGGAATGATCCACCATGTGATGTGTTGTCATATAGTAACATGGTGTCTGCAAATGCAAATGGTATTGCGCATCATGATGCAAAGCGAAACAGAAAGAGAAACAGTACTGTAGACAGAAATGTTAAAAGCAACAGAAAAGCAAGCGCAAATGAAAACGCAAAGGGTAATTCACACGGTGGCGTAGACATGAATGGTAAGTGAAACGGGTACGGAACCCAAAGCGGAAACGGTAACAGTAATAGTAATGTAAATGCACAGGCTGTTTTTCCCCAAAAGATGCATAGAGAAAGATAGGGAGTACAAAGAATGTATGCATAGTAATGTTTCTTGGAGCAGAAAATGAGGAGTTGGAATACTAAATAGCTTATATCTCAGGAACCATTCAATGTAGAAAAAAAATTTAAAAGTCATATGATTTATGACTTTTCTGGCTAGTTTTGCAATTAGCCCCCACTAGGGGCCTAAGCATTTTTCAGACAAAAAGTCCGTATCTTGCACCGTTTCCGAGCTACGGGACCTGAAAGGTGCAGCGAACGCCGTAATGTTATCCAATAGGAAAAAAAAGAGAAGTTCAGAGTGCCATAACTTTGGCTCCCTATAATATTTTTTCACCAAACCACTAAAAGGTACATCTGTGGGATGTTGGCTGTCTTCCTTCCAAATTTCAGGAAAAAAGACCAAACCGTTATTTTGCAGCAGGGTGCCAAAAATTCCTGTAATGTGTCGCTCGCGGTAATGTTATCCTAAGGGAAAAAGCATCAACTTTGGAGTGCCGTAACTTTGGCGCCATGTAATATTTTTTCAACAAAACACTAAAAGGCACATCTGTGATATGTCGGCTGCATTCCCTCCAAATTTCAGCCCAAAAGACTAAAACGTTCTTTTGCAGCGGGGTGCCAAAGAATTGCTGTAATTTTCCCACAGCCTAGAAAAGTACTGTTGCAATTTGTGAAAGCTTTCGCAAATTCATTCGACAGTGTCGTGAGCATGAAAGTACTTTGCAAAAGTACTTTTTCCAGAAATTTGAAAAACATATTTCTGGGGTGTTTTACCCCAAAATAAATACATGGCTAGCGTCCTTAGGGTCCGACTAGGTGAATACAAAAAGAATTAGGTTGCTAGAGGGTCCCAATTTTAAATGGCAAGCATTTTTCTGATCGCTAACTGAAAACAAAATGGCAGATTTTCCACAGTAAAAGGGCCATTTGCGAAAGTAAAAACTGCATTTGCGACACTGTCAGACTTTTAGTTAACTTTTCCCTTTGATTTATAATGGGAACTTGTTTTTTGAATAACTTTTGAACTGTTTAATATTTTTTCACGAAATCTTTGAAAGGCACATTGGGGACCTCGGCTGCATGTTCCCTGAAGATTTCAGACTGGTCGTGCAAACCATGGGACCTGTAGGCACGACCATAGAATTCCAAAAAAAGCATAAACGTACGCACAAATCACACTTAATAACTCCGCAGACGTATATCGACCAGTGCAAAACTTGGCAGATCCCAAGGTGTATGGGTCTTGATCAAGTATTCCAAATTTCAGGCAAATCTGTCAAACAGTTGCAAAGTTAATAAGGTGCAAAATTTTGGGTTTAACATGTAACTGGCTCCTCAACCCTAACTATGGTAGCACTACCGTGCTACTATTATATATATATATATATATATAATATAATATATATATATATAATTTAGTTGTTTAACCATGTATAGCACACTAAGCTGAAAGCTTTTTTACAGGAGCAACCTGGGAACACAAGGAGGTTAAGTGACTTGCTCAGGGTCATACAGTATGCAAGTGGAGGCTGTGAGATTCAAACCCAGGTCTGGTCTGCTGGATATCACCAGATTTGCAGCTCAGAGCCTTAGACCACTGTGCTATACTTCCTCCTAAATATATATTAGAGGCAAAAAAATCCATTTAATGCATTAGTTAGGGTTGTTCCACAGCGACAAAAGTGAGGAAATTCGCTGTTAGGGTTGAAAACCCTATCTCCGAATTCACCCCCCCAGCACCACACACACACAGACACACACACACATGCAAGTATGGGGGAGGACCAAGTCAACACAACCAATGACAGACATCCAGCAGCAGGTGACAGAAATAACAAACAATTGTCTAAATGTACTACGAGACATCCCCACCCACCTGACCAGGTACTGCATGCTCAGTGGAGATCAACAGCAAAACTGAGGCCATGTACACCAAATGTACACATCCCTGATTGCAGCTGCACACAACGTACCACACTTAGTAGTTGCATGGCCTTACCTATCGATGCCCCACACCAGACCACACCACATGTGGTGGGCCACCTGAGCAATAGAGTTCAGCAAAACCAAGGAGTTGTACAGGTATAATATCTTTGATTACAACAAGGGTTTGAGAAATGCAGCTTTCTAATTGACTGTAAATATTGTAACAGCCTTATGTTTAGTTTTTATTAACATACATGTAGAGCCTAACCATATGATGAACATGGCTTAATGTTGTTTAAAAAACAGTTTTATTATGATAGCAATAAGCCATTCCCAGGTATTATGTTAATGGTCAGTTTATCACTGTCTAGCGACATGTGGCACTTGGCTATGCCTCATTCAACATTAAACCCCTACAGGGTGATTAACAGACCATTTAACATAACTGTTGGTCATGCCTTATTGCTTAATTGTCTTTATGAGTAGATACTCTCCCCTCTGCTAGGCACTGCAGCAGCTTTGCAACACAGTGTCCCACCCAGTTACACCATACACTGTCTAGTGCTGGAGAATGGCTGTGAATATGAACTCATGAAGATGAACAGTGTACCTTGATCATTACAGTCATCAAAACCTTAGTGTGAATATAACTGACAGAGTCAGTGATAGAGAATAACCCCTGCTGTCCTAGTACACTTACCCCATTGTGAGTTAAATCAATACTAAAAGACATTCTGTTTATATCTACACCTATACCTACTTGATTCCTGTTGTACCACAATTAACATAGTTATCACTTTGATAGCATCAGTGACAGAAGTGTGGCAAACCCAAACACTAGGCATACAGCCTGAGTATGAAACAACTGTTAAAAAAAATTACACTGTGTCCATAAGTGGCATAGATCACTCATTGCAACAATAGTAAATGTATTACTATTTGAATAAGTTAGTCATCACAGATGCAATGAGATTGTCTTTATCATGTACAACATACTCAGTAAGTGCCTACAGGAAAATCTATCCTATATACATCTCCGATACAGGTACGTCATTGTTGGCTCAGTAGTGCTATGATATTTAGAAGTTGCTTGACCTGATCCATGCAATTACACTGTTTCTTACAAAGAATACTTACTGCATCTTTAGTATTAAAACACACTGAAGGTCTATGTATATACATCAGCAGTACACCTTCATCAGTAAGAATGCATGTGATACTGGCAGTACGAATTTCACAGCGTTGAACAGGCAATGCTTTTCCATACGTTTACATCAGCCTCTCTATCTTGAGTAAACCGTTGCAGTAAATGTACTACTATGTAAATTACATACTAAATGTAACACTACTTTTATCTTGAGCATGCTAGTGTCTTGTAGTTAATTTATGTACTTCTCTTAATGTATACTCACTAGTGTTAAAACCTTTCTACAACTGTCATCATGCACCTTCAGCATTTATATTGACTAACGGCACAGTACCAGTTGTGGTGTGGTGTGGGGCATCGGTAGGTAAGGCCATGCAACTACTAAGTGTGGTATATTGCGTGCAGCTGCAATCAGGATGTTACGCTTGGTGTACATGGCCTCAGTTTTGCTGTTGATCTCCACTGAGCATGCAGTACCTGGTCAGGTGGGTGGGGATGTCTCGTAGTACATTTAGACAATTGTTTGTTATTTCTGTCACCTGCTGCTGGATGTCTGTCATTGGTTGTGTTGACTTGGTCCTCCCCCATACTTGCATATGTGTGTGTGTGTCTCTGTGTGTGTAGTGCTGGGGGGGTGAATTCGGAGTTAGGGTTTTCAACCCTAACAGCGAATTTCCTCACTTTTGTTACTGTGGAACAACCCTAACTAATGCATTAAATGGAGTTTTTTGCCTCTAATTTCCCTTCTTTTTGAGAATGATAACGAGAAATAGTGAATGTAATGCAGCGGCGGAAGTGCGGGGCCCAAAGGGCCCCGCGATCCCGCCACATGATGTCTTGTGGCATACTAACAGGGACAGCAACACAAACAGAAATGCTAACAGTGGCGCACATGGTAACACAAGCGCAATGAGAACAGAAAGGGTAACGCACATGGTGGCGAGACGGAACGGTCTGCCATGTGATGTGTTGTCACAGAGTAACATGGTGCCTGCAAACAGAAATGTCAATGGGCATGGTGAGCGTAAGTAAAACATAAAGATAAACAGTACTGTGAACAGAAATGGCAAAAATAACAAGCACAAGCGCAAATGAAAGCATAAAGGATAACGCATATGGTGGCACAGACGCCAACGGTAAGTGAAATGGGTACGGAACCGCAAGCGGAAAGGGCAACAGTAACAGTAATGTAAGCGCACAGGCTGGTTTTCCCCAAAACCTGCATAGAGAAAGACAGTGAGTACAAATAATGTATGCATAATAATGAGTATCGGCACAGAAAATGAGAACTTGGAATACTAAATACGTTATATCTCAGGAACCGTACGACGTAGAAAAAAAATTTAAAAGTCGTATTATTTACAACTGTCCTGGCTAATTTGGTACTGGGGGCTAAGAAATTTTCCGACGAAAAGTCTGTATCTCGCACTGTTTCCGAGATCCGGGCCCTGAAAGGCACGGCGAACGCCGTAATGTTATCCTATGGGAAAAAAAGAAACGTTTGGAGCGCCATAACTTTGCCTCCCTGTAATATTTTTTCACCAATCCATTGAATGGCACATCTGTGGGCTGTTGGCTGTCTTCCCTCCAAATTTCAGGAAAAAAGACCAAACCGTTATTTTGCAGCAGGGATCCAAAGGATTTCTGTAATGCGTCGGGCGGCGTAATGTTATTCTATGGGAAAAAGCGTCAACTTTGAGTGCCATAACTTTGCCGCCGTAATATTGTTTCAATACAACACTGAATGGCACATCTGTGAGATGTCGGCTCCATTCCCTCCAAGTTTCAGACCAAAACCCCAATAGTTCTTTTGCAAACGAAGAGCTAAAGAATCGCTAATACTTTCTACAGATGGAAAACTACTGGTCGAATTTGCAAAGTTCGATAATTTTCTGTGAGCACGAAGTAATTTAAGAAAGTACTTTTTCCAGAAATTTGAAAAAAATATTTCTGGGGTGTTTACACCCAAAATAAAGACACATGGCAAGCATCCTCAGGGTCCGACTAGGTGAATACAAAAAGAATTGGGTTGCTAGAGGGTCCCAAATTTAAATGCCAACCATTTCTCTGATCACCAACTGAAAACAAAATGGCTGATTTTCGAAAGTAACAGGCCCATTTGCGAAAGTAAAAATGCATTTGCAACACTGTCAAACTTTCTGTTAACTTTTCCCATTGACTTATAATGGGAAACTGTTTTTTGAATAACTTTTGAACCGTTTAATATTTTTTAACGAAATCTTCAAAAGGCACATCGGGAACCCCGGCAACATGTTCCCTGAAGATTTTGGGCCGGTCGCGCAAACCGTCCGACCTGTAGGTGCGACCGTAGAATTCCAGAAAAAGCGTAAACGTGTGCACAGATCATGCTTAATAACTCCGCAGTTGTATATCTGATCAGTACGAAACTTAGCAGATCCCAAGGCCTATGGTTCTTGATCATGTATTCCAAATTTCAGGCAAATCTGTCAAACAGTTACAAAGTTATTAAGGTGCAAAGTTTTGGGGTTTAACATAGAAATGGCCCCTCGTGCCACTATAATATATATCTATATCTATATCTATATCTATATCTATATCTATATCTATATGTTGCTGTGGAAGCACAGTGCCCAGAGGGTCCTGCATTTCAATTTGCATTAAAATTGGAATGAAACTGTCAGCATAGCCTTCTTTTTACCCCACCTCATGAAACCAGTAACGAAAATTTTGAAATCCCTGCCAAAATGTGATACCATGCCACTGCAACATCATTGCACACCAGTGATGTGAAAGCACAGTTTGGGCAGGGTCTGAAAAATTATAGCTCTTACATTCATGAGGTGGTGTAAAAAAATGGTTATGTTGAAAATTTTGAGTCCAAATATTTAAAATTGCCAAAGTTAAAAGGGAGCATAGCAAAATTGTAATGCGTGCACTTAACTTTGGCATTTTTACATATTTTAACCCCAAAATTTCAACATAGCTTTCTTATGACCCCTCCTCATGAACAAAGTCAGTATAAATGTTCAAATCCTGCCCAAAGGTGATTCACCAAGTGACCACAAAATCTTCTTTCTGGTTGCATTTGCACAATTCCACTAACAATGTTCATGAGGTAGGGTCCCAAAAAGACCATGTTGAAAATGGGTCAAAATACGTAAAAATTGCTAAGTTATGCATCAAAGTTGAAAACCACATTGAAATACATTGAAGTGTACTTACCTTAGTTTCTCATATTGCACTTGGCGATTCCAGCTGCAAGACATGTCTTCCATTGGAGAGAGGCTCTTCAGACTGGCATTTTTTCAGGTGAATGAGGGAGTGTGGGTTGGGGGTGCAGGATGGTTGGTGCTCAGTGGAAGATGGGGAGAGGGGTCAGATCAGTGAGGGATCATTTTCTTTATTTCAGGTTGGAGTGGGGATTGGAGGGTGGGGGGGTGCCACTAGATATCAGGGGAAAAACAGGTTTACTTTGATAAGTACAGTGACAGAATAGCAGGGGACAAAAGTACTCACAGACAATAGTGCTGACAGTCTGTATGGGAAAAAGTAATTGTCTCACCTCCTATAGTATAATCACCTTTGGTGGGTGACATGTGGGGGAATGAGGATAATCCTGGTGGGTGGGCAGAGTCACGGGAGGAACTTCAGTGCGTACGCCACTTGGATCGGTGAGGAGAGGACAGGGGGTAAGTTGAGGGGGGCAGAACAGCTTAGGGAAGGAGGGATATAGCCCACCACATGTGGGAGGGAAGACAAGAGGGAGCAGCTGCACAGCAACTCAGGAATCAAAAAAACATACAAAACTGAAGTGCAGTGAGGTGGGAGCTGAACTGGAGACAGTCATAGGCACCCCCGCTGTCCATAGCCCATTGCTGTATCCACACAGCTACAGTAAGAGCATGTTTCCAAGCTGCAATTTAGAAGCTGAAAACAGCCAAGGGGACAGTGCTGTTATGTCCATGCTATAAGTTCCCTGTGGCTGTTTTCAAAGCCACTATTTTGAGTGCACAGTTTTGTACCCTGTGGTAAAATCCATGCTCTGTTCACCAAATACTGAAAAAACAATAATTATGGGGGACACGATCTGAGGGTAGGGGTGCCACTAGACACCAGGGAAAGGGTGAAAGGGAAAATTGTTTAACTGTTAAAGATACAGTAAGCTGAAGTTTGTTTCCAGGTGTGACTTGGGAGCATAAGGAAGTTAAATAATTTGCTCAGGGTCATACAACGGAAAGGCAATGATCAGAGGGTGGGAAGCACCACTAGACACCAGGGACATAATAAATAATTAGGTGGGTGGTGATTGGAGGGTGGACGAGTGCCACTAGGCACCAATGAAAAGATGCCGGCTCATGAAAAAGGAGTTTTCCCCTCACAAAAAATAATTGTTTTTAGTGACTTGCTATATGAAAAAGAATCTTTTTTTGTACAATGGGTCACAAAAAAATATTTACAAAGTTGAAAAAACAAATAACTTTGGAAGGGATTAAATTTTTTTTTTCCGCTAAAACAGCAAAAGGCACATCTGGGCCCCATCCTCTTTTCACCTGAACATTTCAGAGTAAAAATTCAAACATTGCAGGTGCTAGGCTATTTGACATAAAAGAAACACAATTAGGGGGTCAGGAAACATTGGGCAAATATGAAAAAGGAATTTTTTTTGTGTTAAGCAAGTCATGAAAAAAGATTTTAAATGTTAAAAAAAAAAACATTTCAGGTGATTTATCTAAGAGTTATGTGCAGAATCTAGCTAATGGGGGACCAGATAAACAACATACATGTGCTGCTTGTACTCCAGACTGTTATTTTGGTGGCTTTCTAAATTTGAATTTGTGGTGAAAATTGAAAACAAGATGGTGGTAAATAAAAAAAGGATTTTCCCCTCATGAAAAAGGATGAGGTCAATACGAAAAAAGAGCTCTTTGTTTATTTCATAGAGCTGTTTTTGGTGCTTTCTGAGCATGCTCAGAACCAAGTATTCAGAATTTCTAATTTAAATAACTTTGGAATGGATTAATATTTTTTTCACCAAACAAGCAAAAGGCACATCTGTGGGTCAGTTCCTTTCAGCCCAGAAAATCTCAGACCAAAATTTTAAACCGTCTGGGAGCTAACCAAGTTTGCAGAAACCCCATTCAAACCAATGAGAAAAAATCATCCAAATTCACTTTCTGTACCAACCAGAACTTGGAATCTACACATCTGATCAGAACGAAACAAGATACAGACAGAGATCTACTATGTGAGACCATGCATGCATAACACTGAAGTGCCTACGCAACCTTAACTATATGGACGCTTCTGCACCCATATAGTTAGATAGATAGATAGATAGATAGATAGATAGATAGATAGATAGATAGATAGATAGATAGATAGATAGATATACTGTAGATATACAAACTAAAAGCAGCATGTTAAAAGTTATTGTTAGAATTCAAACCATGGTCTTGTATTCTAAATATGAAGTTATTTGTTATCTATAAAAATATGAATCCTTGTCTTCTGACTCTTAGCTGACAGATCTGCTGCATCTCTGAGCTGCACCCAAGTCAATGGCAGGCAGTATGGTGTAAAGACTGAACCATAACCTATAAAGAAGGCAAGTGTGATTCTAATCCCATCAGCAGCATATACAGTATGTTACAAGCTATCTAAAACACAGACTGCTCCTGACAAGAAAACTTCATGTCACTGTATCTGTCGGTATACTGCACACAGGATCAACTTACAAAAAGACCTCCAGATCTGAAGTGTTTCTTCTAAACCTAAGTTCATCTTGGTGAAAAATTCTCCTTTCAAAATGTTTAATTTAGTTGAGTGTCTAGCTTTCTAAAAATTCAGTTAAAGGTCAGTTTTCGGTAAAGTGATCATTTTTGGCAATTTTACTACCAACTATGTCCCCTATGCATGAATGGGTTGGAATTATGTGCTGGAGGCACATATCCCACCTGCGTAGGTCCACACCTGTGGACAGTTGCACACCCAGAGAATGCACAATCGATACGCACTTGTTTGTGGCCCTGCCCCCCCAGCATGCAGGACTTTGCAAGGCAGCCAGGGGCAGGGTTGCACTACCAGGTGGGCATTCAATCAGATGCCCATCCTGGGCCAAAAGTGGATCTGTTGCATGGAGAGGCATGGGTCCATGTGTGTGCATGCCCACAACAAGCAACCGAACCTGCATGCACATGCCCCTGCCCCTGTGTCAGTCCATTGAATGGTGACACCCACTCACCACACTGCAGGGACTCTAAACATACTGGCAACCCCCCATGCCCCTTTCTGCAGCACCCAACCTCACTGTGGTACCCCATCTGTTGGTTACCACAATTGCCCATGGTCGCCCAAACTGGCATGTCAGCTGGCCGGTGTCCCCCCCCAGTAGCAGCAACTCCCCCTGCGGTACCGCACACCTACCCCCAGCCCCTGTACCTGTGTGCCGGTGCACCTACCAAGATGGCCAGCAGCATAGCCTTTCACTCACCCCCTCGGCTGCCAGCCATCTGACGTACCCAGGGGCATGCAGCCGATACGTGCTCATGTATGTCAAATGGCTGGTGGCCATGGCGGTGAGTGGAGGGCTGTACCACTGGCCATCTTGGGAGTGGCACCGGCACAAAGGTACGGGGCTGGAGGGTGGGTGTGTAGTGTCACACAGGGGAAGTTCAGTGGGTGGGCATGACAGGTGGTTAGGCTTTACGCTGAGGCCAGTGCCATGAGAGTGGTGAGTGGTTGGGGGGTGGCAGCCAACAAGGGGCCAGAGAACAGCAGTGTGCTGGGGTGGGTGGTTTCAGATGGCTATCGGGGGATGACCACAGTGGACCCTCAGGAGGCTGCTTGGGCTTTCCACTCGGATCGGGCAGCAACGGTGTGTGTGCACTGGGTGCATATTGCCATATGGCAGGGTTCACCCTGGCATACACTGTGTCCTCCTCTGCACCCCTGAGGCCAGCACTACATGCAATTATGCATGACACTTAGTGCTGGCATGCCCCTAGCCTGCTCCCCTGCATAGTGTGGTCTGTGGACCAGGGGAATCGGGTGCATTGGAGCTGCACACACCCTGGTGGTGCATCTGGTGCTGGGGGGTGCATTGGGTGTGGAGTGGCTATGCCGCATTTATGTGGCATGTAGCCACTCCATGAGATTGTTCATAGGGCCCTATATTTTTACTTTTTTCACTTACTAGGTGTGGCATTCAAACTTGGATCTCTACCATGGCAAGCAGGCAGTTTAACACTAAGCCAGCAGAAGGTGGCTTTCTTTACAGGTTTCAACAATTAAGTTGAACACCTTAGTCTTCAGAAGCTTTAGTAAGAGTGTAAATGCAAAATGTAAGGTTTCTGCCCAGATTCAAACCCATGATCATTTTGTTTGTTAAACTAACACATGCACTATGCTGCCAAGTTGCAATGAAGTTAGGGTAAGTTTCTTTGTTGTAGATTTGATGTCATACACCTAAGGAGTTTGCAACCCACAACACCTACAGCACTTCTAAACCTACAATAGATTGCGGTGCAGATTTCTTGGCCAGTAAGGAGAGAGCAAAAGAGCATCAAGTTTAACAAAGGGACATAGGCCTTAAGTACACCAAGCCTTTCCATAAGTCTCTCACAGTAGATCACAGTGCGGGGAAGGGGGGAAGCTCTCCGACAGAATGATGGTATGGAGAAAGTGGGAGTGAGTTGTTAAACCTACTGGTATAATTACAAAGTGGCTTCTCTTGATTACCTCAGACTCAACCTATAGTTTGCCTTTTGTGGGTTGCCACAGGTTTCTTGCTAAGCCAGTGTAAGTTTCTGGACACCAATGCTGCCAGGCTATACTGGAGAAAGCAGGCAGAAGATGCTGAGCACAGCTTTCAGGAGGGAAGTGCTTTTCTTTGCATATTCTTATATTGTTGTAATGCATACTGGACTGTTTTAGGGGTGATGTAAGAGGCTGGTGTTTGGACCTAGTGGGCTGATTGATTACCCTGATGATGGTTTCTCCTTACCTCCCCCCCCATCCCTCCACCCTGGCTTATCCACCATTATTGGGAAGCTGCTGGGGTGTAGGGGGTGCTAGGCACAGCTGGGACCATCTGCTATGGTTCTGCCTGAGTATCAGGAGGCTAACACAAAGCACAGCAGAGAATATAGACATTTAAGGAGGTTAGAACTGAGGAAATAAAAGCTAGATAAGGGGGAAAAAGTTGTGAAGAGGGTGTGTTTGGGACACGATATAATGGATTCACCCAGAGGGTGGATAGGTCCCAGGGGATGGGACAGGCAGACTTCATCTGGTGACATAGGCATTGGCTGGAAGTAAGGTAGGGATAAGGGGGGAACTTAGGAGGGTGGTATGCTGTAACAGTTGTGGGGCAGCTATCTTTTTAGTGGTTGCATGGAAGGCAGGGAGCTGTGTGGTTTGCAAACAATTTGAGCAGCTTAGGGATGAGATTAGTTGGCTAAGGTCAGAGGTGAGAAGAGGTTATGAGGCAGAGTGGTGGAACCATCAGGAGCCCAGGGTTCATAGGACTGCCCCAGTGGATGGTAGACATCCTAGACTCGGGGGGGGGGCAGCGAGGAGGGTTACATGGACTGGCCTTCCTGAGGAGGTCGTGGGGTCAAAAACAGTGAGGGAATTCAAAAATGCATTGGACAGACATAAGGCAATTCTAGTGGGGAGCAGGAGGAAGTAGGCTCTTGGTTAACTAAGATCTGCAGCTTATCCATTAGGTAGGGAAATGGGCAGACTGGGTGGGCCAAGCAGTCTTTATCTGCCATCAAAGTCTATGTTTCTATGTTACTAAAATTGCAACTACCACAGGAACCTATGGGTACAGAATCAGGGGCCTGGACGATGACTGGGAATGGGGGCAGAAATGGCCCAAGAACAGTGAGTAGATGGAAGGCTCACAACAGTTTGCCAGAGGAAGCTCATGGAGGGGTAGGGTTGTTGAACAGGTTCTCAGTGCTGGCTACATTAGATGGCAAGGAGGGGGAGGAGCTCATGGGTGGGCAAGAGGAAATTGGAGAACTAGCAACAAAGATGATAGCAGTATGGCAGCTGGGGCAGGGTGTTACTAGAAAATGGTAAATTGAGGAAGGATAAAGGTGTGGGGGTGGGAGGACTGAAGCTAAGGAGAGGGAGAGAGGGGCAAGGGGGTAATTAGGAGGAGAGAGAGGGTGGTATTTTGGGTGGTGTAGTAGGTAGAGATAATGATGGGCCAGTTAGAGGACAAAGAGGGGTAGAGGATAGGATATGGGTAGGGATGGAGGCTGGTGGTGCAGGCGGCATAAGAGATAACCAAGATGGGGTCATGGTTAAGAACTGGGGCCAGGAAAGTGGGAAGCAATGGGGGGGTCAAGCAGGAAACAAGAGGAGGGGGTCTTAGCTCTAAGGGACTCAATACTGAAAGGGGTGAGATGGGGAAGTAAGGCAGAGTGACATATTCGCATCTGGGTGGAGTGTATGCCAGGAATGACAGCAGGTAGGGTGAGTGAGTCTATTCTTATGTATGCAAGAATAGGAAGGGAGAAACCTCACGTAGTGGTGCACCTGGGCATGAATGACTTGGCAGGGAACACGGTCAAGGAGGTACAGTAGAGATTTGTGGAACTGGAGAAACTTTGCTAGGATGCAGGGAGTTCAGTGGCTATCTTAAACATTCTCCCAGTACCCAGAGCAACTGCTGCAAGGAAGCTGAGAATTGAAGAATTTAACACAAGGCTAAGGGCTTGGTGTCAGTCTAAAGGGTATGGGGCTGGTGGGGGGGTGGAATATAACCTAGGACAACAGCACCCTGTTTGTCCCAGACAGGTTGCATTTGAGTGGGGAGAGCTCAAGAGTCTTAAAGCAGTGGCTAGGGAATATATAGCAACCAGAGTAGATTTAAACTACTGTAGGTGTGGGGGAGGCAAGAGGGTGGAAATCAAACAAGGTCTCTGGATAGAGGTGCCCAATGGACTTACTCCCCATACCAGAAGGAAAGGATCAGGAAAGTATTCACATGTTGTAGATAATGAAAGAACTCAAAAGGAAAAGGAAGAGAGGGGTTGAGAGTAGCATCCTTGAATGCAAAAAGCCTGGGGAACAAGGCAGCTGAGCTATAGGCTCTGATGGCAGAGGGGAAGGTGGACATAGCTGACATCACTGAAACTTGGGCCACCCAACACCAAGACTGGGACTTGGTGAGCCCAAGGTAAAAGCTAAGCCTCAGAGATAGGGAGAAAGAGAAAGGGAGTGGGTTGGCTATTTATGTGAAGGAGGGGATAAGGTGTTCCAGAGAGAAGGGGAGGAAGGAAAGCCAGAGGCACTTTGGATACAAATACAAGATTCAAGCAGCAGGAGAGTTAGGATGGGGGTGGTGTATAGGCCACCCGACAGAGAACTAGCGGAGCAGATAAGGAGAAGAAGCAGGAAGAGTATCACTGTGATTGTGGGAAACTTCAATCTGCCAGGGGTAGATTGGAGCACCCCAGTCACCTCAAGCATCAAGTAAAAGGTTCTCCTGGAGGCTTTCCAGGACAGCTTCCTGGTACTGATGGTAAGGGAGCCAGCTAGGTTAGGTAACATTCTGGACCTCATGTTGACTAATAGTAAGTTTGTCAGAGAACTGGAGGTGAAGGATCCACTGGCAGGGAGTGACCACCACACAGTGTAGTTTTCACTCAACATGGGCAAAGAGAGTGCAGAAACAGGAACCAGGGTGTTAGACTTCAGGCAAGCTAACTTTGGCAGGATGAGTGACAGAGTTGCAGAACACCTAGCCAACATCTGCCCATACATGGATGCAAACCAGAAGTGGGAAATTATCAAGCAAGGAATAGCAAAGGCCACTAGCTCTTGTACAAGGACACAAAGCAAAAAGGCTAGGTCCAAGAAACCAAGTTGATTAAACAGGGAGGTGTTGTAACTGGAGAGGGTAAAAAGACCTGCCTTCAGTAAAGTCAAGGGATTCAATCAGGGGGAAGACAGGGAGGAGTACCTGAAGAAATTAAGAGAGGTGACCAGTGCAGTCAGGGCAGCCAAGGCTTTAAGAGAACTTAGGCTGGTGCAAGGTATAAAGAAGGGGAAAAGGACTTCTTTAGGTACATAAGGCAAAGAAGGAACTGCAAAGATCAAACTGTTTTCAATCTGTCTGGGAAGGAGCTGTTTCGAAGATTTCATTCTCCTGCCTGAACCTGCACTTTATTCATCTTCTCCCCCCCACCAGGTACTGTGTGGGACACTTTGCTGTTGCTGGGGCTGTGAGTCAGGGGAGTGTCTGCACCTGTGGCGTGTTATTGGGAGTTGGGTTCTCCCACTCTTTAAAAGTTTGCGCTGCAAGCTTTTATATAGGAGCTGCTGTTTTCAATGCCTGGGAAGGAGCTGTTTTGAAGATTTCACTCTCCTGCCTGAACCTGCACTTTATTCATCTCCCCCCTCCCAGTACTGTGTGGGGCGCTTTGCTGTTGCTGGGGCTGTGAGTCAGAGGAGTGTCTGCATTTGTGGCATGTTATCGGGAGGTGAGCTCTTCCGCTCTTTAAAAGTTTGTGCTGCAAGCTTTCATATAGGTGCTGCTGTTTTCAATCTGTCAGGGAAGGAGCTGTTTCGAAGATTTCATTCTCCTGCCTGAACCTGCACTTTATTCATCTTCTCCCCCCCCCCCAGGTACTGTGTGGGATGCTTTGCTGTTGCTGGGGCTGTGAGTCAGGGGAATGTCTGCACCTGTGGTGTGTCATCAGGAGGTGGGCTCTCTCGTTCTTTAAAAGTTTGCGCTGCTAGCAAGCACGAGCGATTGCGCGAGGCGCGAGCACCACTCCTCAGAAGAAAATCAACTAGTAAACAAGTCTGCTTCAGCCCGAGGATGCTATTTTCTTCTTGAATTGTTAAGTTTTCATGTTTTTGTTCTGAATTTGTTAAGTTTTTAAGTTTTTGTTTTAGTTTTATTTTTATTATTCCATGCTCAAGTAAGTGTACCATTTTTTTCTGAAACACTATTAGCCAGTGTTACATTCTAGGTTCTTGGCATTTCGGATTCATTTTAAATTGTACTCTACAAATGTTGAGTTTAATTTTTAGTATATACTTTATATTTAAAGTTAAGTAACTTGGGCCTATAAAGTTTTTCATTTAATCTGTGATAGAAATGGTTTATTTGTTATATGAAAGCTATTTTTCATTATTTTTATATATTATTATTAATTTTCTGTTTTTGTTTTTGATAATGCACTGACTAAAAATTTTTGTAAGTGTTTTCTTTTCTTTTTCTTTTCTCATGCTAAGGTTATAAACACTTTTTTGTGTTTATTAGTTCTGATAGTTTGCTGCTTAATCTTTGTTTTATAACTTATTTTCATTATGTCTTTGATTTATTTAATGTTGTTGCTATCTACTGTATGCTCTGCTCAATCTCAACTAATGCTTTACATGTTAAAAAAGATGGGTTTCAGCTGTCTTACTCTTGCCCATTTAGTACAGATCAGGACAATGGGTTCCCTAGGATGTATTTGTTAGAATTTTGTTTTCTATACCCTCCCTCTTCTCATGAAGTTTGTTTATTTTATAATTTTCAATATAGTGAGTATATATGTAGATTGATTACTACTACAACAAAAAGTGAAAGACAGAGAAAAGGATTACAGTAATTTAAAAAGATTAGTAATGTTGTTATTACTTATGTCTGGATCAGTGCATCCACATCCAGGGCCTAATTTTTCACCTAAGGCAAACTATGAGTCAGTCTCAGCTGGTGTTAACAAGGGCTCTGTTTCTTCTAAACTTAAAATTGTTCATTTGAACATACAGAGTCTACTGTCTAAGTGGACCCAAATTTGTTGCCTGGTCTCAATATCATTCATTTCATATTATTACTTTTTCTGAAACGTGGTTGCACAATAGTAGCATGGGTTCAGAGATTCATCTTCTTAAATATAATCTGGTTAGACAAGATAGAAAAGGAAAAAGAGGAGGTGGAGTGTTAATGTACATTCTTTGTAAATTTGATTATATTGCTTTTGATTATTCTTTGAGAATCTCAGAATGTAATATGATTTCTACTGATTAGATTTTTGGACAAAGTAAACATTTGATTCTCAGTACTGTTTATTTTCTCCCTGGTAAAATATTAAATGGTCTTGAATTGTTGACCTCTTTTCATGAGGTTTTATCCCCTGATAGAGAATGGATTACTCTTGGTGACTTTAACTGCAGCTGGGATAAAAGTTTGAGGGGTGGAATTAGAGAGACTCTGGTTGATCTGGGTGTGACGCAATTAACAGAGGAAATTACTAGGTCCAATTACAAAACAGGTGTAGGGACCATCCTTGATTGGATCATGGTCACTCATGTTGACAGAATTTCCAATTGTGAGGTTATTTCTGATACTGTACCATGAGTGACCACTGTCCCATCAAATGTGAATGGTCCATAAAATTATTAAAGAGTCCCCCAGATATGTTGAATGCCGAAATTTGGCCAAATTTACTCCCCAGAGAATTCAAGATTTATTTAATGAAATTGATTGGTCTCCTTTAATAGTTTGTACCAATATTGATGCAATGTGGGAATTATTTTGCATAGCATACAATGCAATCATAAATACAGTTTCCCCTTTAAAGAAAATAAGAATTAGATCATCCAAACAAGAATAGGTCACAAGGGACCTTATTCATCTAATGAGAAAACGTGACAAGTGTTGGAAATCTTATACTTTATCTAGAACCCCTGCTCTTCTTCAAGAGTATAAGACACTTAGAAATAAGTGTAAATCTGTAATCAGGAAAGCCAGAGTTGCACTTTGTCTAAATGAACAAAGGAACTCCAGGGCTAATCCTAAAAAAACCTGGAATTCCCTAAATAAAATTTTGGGACAAGAAAAAACTGTTTCTACTCCTACTATTCTTCAAAATGGGCAAAGTATAATTGATCATTCTAGGGTATCCAACATTTTTAATAGTCACTTTGGGAACTTAGGCTCCTATAGAACTCCCGTAAACTTGGATGGTGTGTCTGATAATAACGATACTTATAATGATACTAATCCAAAGTTTCATTTTAATTTTCTTACCCCTTCATTAGTAAAAAAATATTTTTTGAAAAATAACCCAAAACCCTTTCGGGGTCAGAATGGAGTTGACATTAGAATTATAATGGGCATTGATTGTTTCATTTATCCATTAGCACATATCTTTAATTTTTCTTTACTTCATAATGTTTTTCTGAGTAACTGGAAATGGGCAGTTATAAAACCCATCCTAAAGAATGGAAATCCCTCTTTAGTCATTAATTACCATCCAATTTCTCTTCTATCGCCTATATCAAACATTTTGGAAAAGATTGTTATGGACCAAACTTTGGATTTTCTTGGGAAGTATTCTTTATTGTCTGGGAATCAACATGGCTTTAAGCCAGGGTATAACACTGAAACAGCCTTGGTGGGGGATTCACAGGCAGTGTTCATGGTGCACTTGATAGTGGACATTTGTGTGCGGCACTGTTCATGGACCTCACCAAGGCTTTTGACCTGGTTGAATTTGATCTTCTTCCAGGTGTGCTTCATGGTCTCCATTTTTCTGGTTATGTAATCATGTGGTATCAAGATTTTTTACATAATAGATCCTTTAGAACCATTATTGGTTCATCTTTATCCCATCCCCTTCCATTAGTTTGTGGTATACCCCAGGGTCCAGTTCTGGGGCCACTTATTTTTTTCTTTATTTATGAATTCTATTCCTGACATATGTACAGAAACAGAAATGATTCTTTACACTGATGACGCCGTTATTTTCTGTTCGGACCCCAGACTTAACATTGCTCTCTCCCATCTTCAAACTGATTTTGATCATCTGCAGGATTGGCTATCATTAAGTCACCTGGTTTTAAATTCCAAAAAAACTAAGGTAATGTTTTTTTCAAGGAAAAAAAATGTATCCATTGACCCCTCTCCAATTTTTGATAGGAAAGGCAATGTAATTGAAAATGTCTCCGTTTTCAAATATTTAGGTATAACTCTGGACAATCAGTTTTCTTTTGAACCTCATATTCAGAATCTTAGGAAAACTCTTCATCAGAGATCGGGTGTCCTTTATCGAGGTAAATTTCTTTTGACTCTTGAATCTAGAAAGTTTTTAGTTCATAGTTTTCTCTTTTCAATACTTGATTATGGAATATTGATATACACCTCCTCATGTACCAATGTTTTGAGCCCACTTAGAGTAATTTATCATTCAGCTTTGAGATTTTGGCTAAACTTACCTTTTCAAACCCATTGTGCTGATTTGTACAAACAGTCTTATTCTTTATCCTTTGAAAATCAAGTTCTTTACAAAATGGGTATTTGTTTATTTAAAATAAAATGTAATTTTCTTCCTCCGTTTACCTCCATAATGTTTTCTAGAGCAACAAATGCATTGTCCACTAGGTCTCAGTATAATTATAAATTTAAAATGCCATTTTTAAGACTACTTTTGGGCAAAGATCTTTATCATTTAGAGCACCCACTTTTTTCAACAAAATACTCTTAGAAATTGTTGAGAATAGTTCTACTCAGGACTTTAAAAAACCATTAGAAATTCTTGAGAACAGTTCTACTCAGGGCTTTAAGAAACCATTAGAAATTGTTGAGAACAGTTCTACTCAGGGCTTTAAGAAAAGGTTAACATTCTGGCTATTCTCTCAAACATAATGCATTTCCATGTACTGCACTTCATTGATTGATTGTATTGTCTGCTCCTATATTGTTTGTATGTACTTTTGTATTATGTTTTTAGATTTGAACTTGTCTCCAATGAAAACGGGCAGTTTTGCTCATCTGGATTTACAAGTATAAAAAATAAAAATGAAAAATGAAAATGAAAATAGTGAGGATCAGGAAAGATGTGGGTTGGGTGGAGAATGGGACAAATCAGACAGAAGCGCTCAATGAAAACTTTTGTTCTGTTTTTACTTGGGAAAAGGATGGGACACTGCCATGGGGATGGGGTGGGCACATGGGGGTGGGGATAACAGATGGGATAATCCCTGTAGCAGGATACAGGAGGGCCTAAAGTCCCTGCAGGTGGACAAGGCTCTGGGCCCAGATGGCATACACCCTCGGGTACTGAAGGAGATGGTGGAGATCCTAGTGGAACCAATAACAGACTTGTTCAACACCTCTCTGGTGACTGGGTGCATATCAAAGGACTGAAAGACAGCACATGTGGTGCCCCTTTACAAAAGTTGACCCAAGGATGAACCAGGCAACTATAGACCAAGCAGCCTTACATCCATTGTGGGAAAGCTGATGGAGACAATCCTTAAGGAAAGGTTGGTAACCTTTCTAGAAGGTAATGGTCTACAGGATGGAAGGCAGCATGTGTTTGTCTCTGGCAGATCCTGTCAGACCAACCTTGTGGACTTATATGACTGGGGCACTTGACAGACGCCTTGCAGTAGATGTCCTATATCTGTATTTCAGCAAGGCCTTTGATTCTGTGCCACATGGGAGGCTGATTGGCAAGTTGGGTTACCAGGGACTAGAGTCAAAAATGGTGGAATGGGTTAAAAACTGGGTGCATGGCAGGACACAGAGGATGGTGGTGGTAGAGGGGAACTTTCATCTCCAAGGGCTGTAACTAGTGGGGAAAGCTCAGGGTTCAGTACTGGGCCCAGTGCTATTTTGCATTTTTATTGCCGACATCTCTCCAGGCATTAGGAACAAGATTAGCCCTTTTGCAGATGACACAAAGATTGGTGCAGTGGTGGGTGACACAGAAGGGTGGCAGGGCTGCAGGATGATCTGGTTATACTTGAGGACTGGTCGGACACATGGCAGCTGGGGTTCAATGCAAAGAAGTGCAAGGTCATGAACTTGGGGTAATGAACCTAAGGAATTGTTATCAGCTGGGGGTTATGAATAGCCACTACAGAGGAGGAGGAGAAAGATCTTGGGTTGATAATAGTGGGGCAAATAAACCACTCAGTACAGTGCAGGAAAACAGCAGCTAGTGCTAATAAGATGCTGGGGTGTATTACCAGAGGAATAACATCCAAGAGGGGGAGGCAATCCTGCCACTGTACAGGTCATTAGTAAAGCTGCACCTGGAGTACTGTGTGCAGTTCTGGCACCCTTACCTAAGGAAAGATGTTAAACTGCTGGAGGGGGTACAGCGCAGAGCAACCAAGATGATCTTGGGACTGGGTGACAAAACCTATGAGGAGAGGCTGAGGGAGTTTAACATGTACTCTTTGGAGGAGAGGAGAGGAGAGGAGATATGGGGGATATAATACAGAACTTTAAATAAATGAAAGGACTAAATAATACTGGTACAGAGGAAATTGTTAAGTTAAGGGGAGGGAGAGAGAGAGACACTAGGTGGCATGGTCTGAGACTGGAGGGGGAAGATTCAAGGGGAAATGAGGAGGCAATATTTCATGGAAAGGGTGGTGGCAGAGTGGAATGCACTGACCAAAGAGGTGGTATACTGTAAATCAGTAGAAGTTTTAAGAGGGGGTGGAACAAAGTGAGGGGGAAGGTCAGAGTTAATCAGGTGGGGGGGCAGCTGCAGTGTAAGGGACCACTATCTGCACATTCAAACATACTTGATAGACCATATGGCTAGTTTCTGCTGGCAGTTTCATATGTTCGCATGTAACACCTGAGCTTGAATCATATACAGATAAGCAAACATATCAGATAATCAAATGCCCTTTGTTCAGCACCATAATTTATTTATTTATATGGTTTTTGACTACCGTGTAAGTGCACTAGACAATAATATGCCTATTTTCAGTCATGACCCAGGACAGTGCAGCTACAAGCACAGTGGAGTACAAATACAGTAAGGAAATAATGACATTAGAAATATTATAGTTTCGCAATGCAGTACATGAGCAGAAGTGGGGTAGGTGGGGCTAGCAGTGAGACAAGTATGGGAAATTTACTTTGTGAAATACTTCACAAAGTCTCCCCAACTTTGCTTTACCAAATGTTGCATAGTTTTCCCCTGGCTGACAAGCAGCCAATCCAGTGTTACTGTACATGAAGACATCATCAATCATTCTGTAGCAGGACACAGAAGAAGGATGTCACACACCAGCATGAGTTGGATTTTCTTGTTACTGACACTGGCAGGCAGTATTCCCTATTGTAATGGGGTTTTGGAGGGAGGTTGGGTGCTAGAGGATGGTACAGTGGGGATTATTGTTAGCTATATGTCATGGTGACAGGGATGGGGAGTTGAGTGGTGCATGAGACATTCATAGGTGGGGGAGAGCTATTCTAAATTTTAATTTAACAGAGTGAAATAATGAAATTGACAAACTTTGTGGGATTGAGGAGGAAGTGGGTGTTAGAGGTAGGGTGTACATTTTTCTAAGGTGTCTGGGTGGTGAGTGGGGGTGGGCCCATGATGCCACAGTGGGTGGGGTTGGATTCCTCATTTACAGTATAATGACTTTTTTGAGAAAAAGAACCTTGCCATGTAAAGTTTGGAGTGAAGTCAGGAAACTTCACCAGTGAAGTTTAAATTTGTGGCATCTCAAGGTGGGTGCACAGCTTCATTGCATGTATAACAGACTATTAACAATTGTAACAATACAGACATTATTCTCACATCAAACTTTGGTTTTAGGGCCAAGTATACTAAGTTGGCCAAGAAATGTGCATATACAGGATGTAACACAGAGGTCTGTACCATGTAACTACTATGCACATCACCCAAGCCACTGTGAGAAGAGGCACCAAGGTGGCTAGCAGATGGCAGAGACTTGAGCCCCAAGCAAACAATGTCCAGTAGTACCACAAACAGCTCGGCTACACAGTTTCAGGCTACACAGTTTCCATGTTGCAAAGACACACTCGTGTTGCATGATAAAACATTATTTTTATTAGAAAATAAAAGTAACAATTGACATTTGGCCACACTAGGAGCATGTGCTTAGTAACTTACTTGTTGCTTTTATTATTTTCTAATAAAAACAATGTTTTATCCTGCAACACAATGAGTGCATCTTTGCAACATGGAAACTGTGTAGACGAGCTGTTTGTGGTATCACCCAAGCCACAAGTGCAGTGGGCCAGAATGACATGTACAAATGGGGGGTGCAAAGTGGTGCTGACTGTCAAGAAGCTGGATCTGTGGTAAAGCGTGCATGCCCATGGGATGCCTATGACTTTATCACCATATAAAACAAAGGAAGAAATCATGCAGATCAGTGCAGAAATGTCAAATGAGGACAGAAATGAGATGGCCACAATAGTAGATCTAGCATCTGAGGCCAGACGAGGTGGTGCTGAACCAGGAAACCTCACACCACGGGACAGAGCTGTGAAACAATGGCAGTGTGCAGGCCACAGCCATGGGTGTGTTGTTCCCTGACAGTAATAGAATTTCACTGCAGATTAAACAACTTTCATTGTTAAGAAGCTCTGCCACAATTATGTGACCTTGTTCATGATCAGGGCACAGAGGGGCACGCCAGTGCTCTAGTGCCATGTGTGGGCAGTCATACAGTATGACATAAAGCTCAGACAGAAATAACCCCTGCACCATCCCTACCATCAAGCAAAAATGGCATGATTTTGATAACATTGTTAAGTACAAAAAGTTGGCCCTGCACCACCATGGACAGCTGGCCACTAGGGGACATAAACCTGAGGATGATCCTTAACTGAATCCAATTGAGGACGTCATCACTTACATGTTCAACTAGCAGTCCATCAGTGTTGAGGAGAATGGATCTGACAGAGTAGTCCGAGAATAATGACAAGGACCATAATGTCTGTTGTGCATCTGATAGGCACACATAATAAATATGGCACTTTCCCAACAGATGATACACCCCACTTGGAAGAAGCAGATGAAATCCAACACCCACCTGAGCCAGTGGCAGAACTGAGTGAAGGACCCATCAGGCCAGCCAGTATGTAAATAACCATATATGGGATAGACACACAGGTACGACACACACCATACAATGGACCACAGCACATGCATAACTATATTTATCTTTACTGAAGGTCCAGCACACAGAACCCCATACAGCGGTAATAACTGACATAAATATAGAAACATAACATTCACTGGCAGATAAGGACAACTTGGCCCAACTAATCTGCCCACCTTTCCATGCCTATAGTATCAACACAGATCCTACTTGATCTGGGGCCCATTCATCCCCCCATTCACTTCCTCTATAATTCCCTTATGCTTATCCCATGCATTCTTGAACCCCACCACTCTTTTTGCTCCCACCACTTCCACTGAAAGACTGTTCCAGGAATCCACCACTCTTTCTGTGAAGAAGTACTTTCTCACATCACTCCTGACTACCCCTACAGCTTCTTATCATGCCCCCTTGTCCTATAGCACCATTTTTTCTAAGAAATACTTCCCTCTTGCAATTTGTTTACCAATGAGAGTTTTTTTAAAGGTCTCTATTATATCATCGCTCTCTCTTTGCTCTCTTCCAGACTATACATACTTAGGTCCTTTAATCTCTCCTTGTAGGCCTTCTGATGCAGACTCTGCACCATTTTAGTTGCCCTCCTCTGAACTGTTTCCACTCTATGTCTTTTCTGAGATGTGCTTTCCAGAACTGGACACAGTATTCTAGGTGGGTTCTTACCAGTGATCTATACAGAGGCAACACCACCTGCCTCTTTTTGATGGTGATACCCTCCCTATGCATCCCATCATCCCACTTGCTCTCTCAGCTGTCTTGTCACACTGCTTGGCAACCATTAAGTCATCCAATATGATCACTCAGGGTCTCATTCCTGCTTGGTGGTCATCAGTACTGTCACTCTCATTTGGTACTCCATCCCTGGGTTTCTGTGCCCAAAGTGCATTGTTTTGCACTTTTTTTGCATTGAACCCCAGCTGCCATACCCTTGACCAAGGATCAGCAGCAACAAACAGGTGGACACCCCAGGGTAGAACAGTGGATGTGGGGCCATTCCATCCATCAGTGCCACTATAAATGCACTACTGGCCATGACCAAGTCACCAACACAGACCCCAAGTAATGCATCCACACCACCCACAGACACACCCAACAGTGCCCAGAACACCAGCCTCATAGTGCATGCATGCAGCACTGCACAGGACATACCCTGGGGGAAATTTGTAGATGAACAGAAGTAATACCATAGAGTGACTGTCATGGACCTGCAAATGGACAAAAGAGGTGATGGCAAGAAAAGCCAAGTCAGTAACAGCAGCACGATGTATACAGTGGTATTTTGGCACAGTGCTTGGAGATTAATGATATGCCATAGAGTTGGGTGTCATTAACACACAGTTGGGTGATGTGTCTGCTGAGATAGTTGTCTTCAGACAGATTGTAGAAGGTGATTTCAACAAACTGTCTGATGTGCTCGACTGTAGACCTTCAGCCCTCACAGAGGTTGTCATGGCTGGCCAAGTCTCACAGCCTTGCCCTTTTGGAACACCAAGCTGACTGAACACTGTAATAGCAAAGCAAAAAGGGGGCACAAAAGCAGCACTTACAAGTGGATTTTTAAATAGCAACCCTCAGGAGAACACTGGAGTTAACCCACTCTTCTATCCTCTAGAGGGTCACTGTTTGGTAATGGTTTGTTTTGTTGCACTTTGCACTTTTTGAAAAAAAAAAAACAATTGACGATAATGTATCAGTTGAATGAAAAATCCACTTGTAAGTTCTGTTTTGTGTGCCCCTTTTTGCTTTGCTGTTTCTGTGGATAAAGTTAGCCACTCCAGAGAAGCACCTATGCTGTGGTTAATACTGCAGTTTCAGAGATGAAATTAGACAATTTGTTCATGCAAGACCATCTTGGTTCCACCCTTGGAATGCTCCAGCGTTCCGGTGAAGGGCAATAAGAGCACCAATCGGCACTGTCACTGATCACTTTTTTTGTGGGGGACTATGCCCCCGCACCCCAATACTTAAAGATTCCTACTCTGGGGGGGGGGGAGATGGACCTCAGGGGGAATCCCACATTTGGCAACCTTATTGCCTGGCACCATAATGTTGATGCTCTGAGTACCATAAGAGGACCATCTCTCTATTCATATTCAGAATGGTCTGTGTTTACCCTCTGCAGCCAGTTGTCAACATCCTTTTTGAAATTAGTAATATTTGTACAGTTTACTAAATCATGTGGTAGATTTTTCCATAGATTCACCAATCTGTGTGTAAAGCTGTTTTCTAGTATTATTTTTACTATGGTGCCTCTTGGGGCACACCTGACCTGTGGTTGGTTCCAATGAACACTATGCCTGTTGGCACAACTGCTTAACTAGTGGGGGGCACACTGGCACAAGGCACACATAACATGGAATCATCTGAGACTTCCCATGACCCTGGCATGGACTGGCATCCTGGAAACCATACAATGAAAACATGTGGTGAGAGGAGGCACAACACATGTCTCCATAGACCCCACTCATGGACTACATGGGACACTTGGAATAAAACTTGAAGGCACAGGGGTGGGAGCAAAAATGGTGGGATGGGTGACAAACTGGCTGCAAGGAAGGCAGCAGAGGGTGGTGGTGGAAGGGGAACTCTCATCCCCAAAAGGCAGTAACGAGTGGGGTTCCACAAGACTCGGTGCTGGGGCCAGTGTTATTTTGGATATTTATTGCAGACATTTCCATGTGCATCAGCCTGTTTGCTGATGATACCAAGATAGGGGTGGTGGTGGATGACATAGAGGGGTGGCAGAGTTTGCAGGAAGACCTGAAAAAGCTGGAGACCTGCTTGGACACTTGGCAGCTGGGGTTCAATGCAAAAAGTGTACAGCATTGCATTTTGGGGCAAATAATCCAAGGACAAACTACCAACGGGGGAGTGCAGCTGACAGAGACTGAGAAGGAGAAGGATCTGGAGGTGGTCATCACAGGATTAATGAGCAATTTGCACAGTATAGGAAGGCAGCGGCAAGGGCCAACAAAATGCTGGGTTGTATTGCAAGGGGAATAACAACAAGGAGGGGTGAGGCGATTCTGCCACTGTATAGATCATTAGTTAGACCTCATCTCAAATACTGCATGCAGTACTGGAGTCCATACCTGAAAAGGAACACTAAATTACTGGAAGGGTGCAGCACAGAGCAATTATGATGATCAAGGGACTGGGGAACTAACTGTATGAGAGTAGGCTAAAGGAGTTGAACATGTACTTGCTGGAGGAGAGGAAAGACAGAGGGGGATATGATCGAGGCATTCAAGTACATGAGAGGGATAAACAAGTCTGGTATAAAGGGGCTATTCAGGGTAAGGGTGGGGAGGGACACTCAAGGCCATGACATGAGATTGGAGGGGGGAAGGATCAGGAGGGAAATGAGGAGACACTTTTTTACAGAGAGGGTGGTGGCAGGGTGGAACACGTTACCAGTAAAGGTGATAGCCTGTAAAACAGTGGGCTGCTTCAGAAGGGTCGGGGACAGGACAAGAGGGAGGATAAAGGGAGGGGGGAGGGAGGGGCATCTACAGAATAGGGCTGCTAGCTGCAGAATTGAGCAGACTAGAAAGACCAAATGGCCTTTTTTGTGCTGGCAAATGTTGTATGTTCATATATTCATAAGTTACCACTCTATTAAGATGGCCATATGTGCACCTTCCACCTTTGGCACATGCACGCCACAGCACATGATGATATTTAATGGCACAGTGCAGGGGACACTGCAAGCAACTAGAGATACATCACTTTATTTGGTATCTATAGATTACAGCACATTATCCCCACCATCACCACTATTAGAACCAATCACATTAAGCAGCCCCAACACCATACAGAAGCTGGCTTTGATATCCTACAGTGATGTTTCTGTTCCAGTGAATAGGAGTAATTCCTTCTCTGTGACAATAGTACTTTAGTTCCTTCCCACAGGCATCCGGAAATTGAGGTCTGCCTGATACTGGTAACTTCTCTAGTGGTACGATGCCATGAATAACTCCAGTGCACCCTCATCAGCAGCCACAATGCCAGATGTTACAAGGGCAGATTGCCTGTCCCACTTAAAAAGGGTAATTAGATTTTTTTTTTTGTAGTTTAAGATTTTATAAATTTTTTTCAGAAATACAAGTCATCAAACATAAAATATGAAATAACAGTCATGGCATTACAAAACTCAAAAAAGAGGCACATAGGCCTATGTAGACAATCAAAAGAGAAGAATAATAAAACAAAAGGACATACTTACATCCTAACAGCATACATGGTGAAAAAAAAGCAACACTAATAGGTACATACCTGAGGCCTCTGTAAAGGAATCCAAATCACATCGAAGGCAACAAAGTATGATCATCATATCACGGCAACTACTGTGATCTGGGTTTCTTATCTCCATGCGGTTTCATACCTTTTCTCATCTGAAATTACACAGATGGAGCACAAAGTACCATTGTACTACCAGATAACTTTAACTATTTACAATCCCTTACAGAAATATAAGTGTGCTGTGTACATGCAGAATGCATGCCGCATGCTTAATTGTGCAATGTCTGCATGCATTTCACATACACAAAGTGATCCTAAGTGAACGTCTAAAAAGCATGCTGCAAGCCTGACATGTATGCAGCAGGTAAGCTGGTGTGAACATCTAAAAATTACATCAGGTTCTTGTGTTGCATGCTTGACCTGAGTGCAGCAACTAAGCTGGTGTGATTATCATTTTAAAATCACATCAGGTTCACATGTTGCATGCTTGCCATGTGTGTGGCAACTAAGCTGGTGCAAATCTCCCCTAAAAACACATCAGTTTCTATTTATCAAACTACTGCTAGCAGTTAGAGCCATTAAAATACATTTTTATTGATTTCCTATTAAAATTAGGTAAGCTCATTAATTCTAATCCTTTTGCAAGTTGTTTAATGGTTTTTGATTTTTGTCATTACATTTCCATTAATTTGTAAAGTATTGTTTGCTTACTGCATGAAATGCCTAGGATATAGTCCACCAACATTCCCCATTCCAAATGTGTGAAGAGAGGTCTCTGTGTTGTGAAGTCTGACCTTTTTGCTTTGGACCATGCAAATCCCCTTATGCATATTTGCTGCTACAAATGTGTTTCTCCATGACTAATTCAGCTCACTTACTTCCCTTTGTCATTCTGTATGGAGCATATACACTATGGCCATGCTAAGCACTCTTTGTGCTGAGCAGGGTCATAGAAGCATGCACCATACCTCACATTTTGTCACTGAAATGAGGGACAGGGACATTCAAAATGAGGGACAGTGAGGGACACTAACCCTTATGATGATCGGGACACATACAGTACCTCAAAACACAGTGGAAACCATTGTATTTACTTGTACCGATACCTGCCAATGAATTTCTACCATAAAGCAGGGGTTCCATTTAAGAAGAGCAGAGGGGGGCAGGTGCCCCCCCACACTCACATTTGTGCCTAGGTTGTTCTTATGGTGTGGCAATAATGCCATTACATTTGGATTTAATCTTTGGCATGTTAATTGCTCCACTGGTCTGTGTGCGCTCATGCTGCAAGTGCACTTCTGACTCAACTATGTCTGTATTGTATTTTCCACTCTTTCCACCTATTTGTAGCAGCACCATCGCACATGATGTGGAGGAGCTCCAGCCAAGTAAGAGCACGAGTCATGCAAGTACGACACTGTCTTTCCCACCACAGAGTAGACAGGCTGCACACTACAGCTTGGAGAAGTCGGTGAGCACTGAACTCTCAATAGCAGTGTTGTGGCAGCATATTTTTGATGGTCTGGTCTTAGTGAGTCTCCATCTCCCCTGGTGGCTAAAGGAATGGGGTGAGCTAGAAACTAACCTGAGACTATGCTACATACTTACTGTACTAGGCTCACCTTGCAAAAAAAAAAATACAACACAGGCCCCCTCGGCAGCAAGCTAGACCTAGCAGCAGTGGTGACAGTGGTGTGGTGGCCTTCATAGGCCTTGATCAGTGCAGTGCAGCAGCAGCCATGGCAGCAGTAAAGCAAGAAGCAAGCAACAAAGGTTGGGTGGATTTGGTTAGTGAGGTGACTTGATCACAGATCAGGTTGGGGACCTGGGATGGTCAGTTCTAGCATCAAGCATCTAGCAGAAGGACTGAGGAGGAGGAGTGTACTGAAAACTGGGTTGATGGCACACTGGGCCAGGCTGCAGGTTCTGGCCAGATGGCTGGGTAAGTAAAAGTAAATATTTTTTTAAAGGGGGATTGGGGGGGCGTGGCTTGGCTCCTGGCATGATGGCCGCCTGATGTGAGCACTCCGTATCTCAGGGTCAATTTTAGAGCGATAGCTCTGTGCTCTAACTCGCATTATAACAACTAGCAGCTCTGAAGGTACTCCGTAGGGTTTGGCTATCAATATATCTGGCTATATTGAGAAACATTGGCCCACACGTCTGACAGTGGTGACACAGCTAAGGCATCTGATCATGTTGAAATGAAGCAGCCCGGGGAAGCCCGCAGGCCCAAGTACGCAACAGACCCAAGAGATGTTCGCCACACTACTGAAACAAATGGCCGAGGTGACACTGGCAGTGAACAATACAACAGCGGCAATTAACAGGCTTTAATCCCGACTTGACATAACAGAGCAAAAAACAAAAGAAAACACTGATGCACTGGAAGATCTCTCTGCTATAATGAGGGCTCAAGAGAGATCAATCCAGGTACTGCAGGTAAAAGTTGAAGATTTAGAAAATCGAAGTCGGCGAAGCAACCTGCGACTGTTAGGGTTCCCGGAAGGTGTAGAACAAGGTAATCCTGTTGAATTTTTATATGATACCCTCCCTGATCTACTAAAGCACAATCTCCCTCCTGGTTTCACGATTGAGCGAGTGCACAGAACTCTCGCCCCTAAACCGAAACTCAGTAACAGGCTGAGACCGCTTATGGTACGAATCTTAAATTTTGCTGATAAGGAGTGGGCTACATCTCAAGCTCAGGAGCTTGGAGCTCTGTACTGTCGAGAGCATAAGATCATGATCTTTCAGGATTATTCCTGGGACCTGGCAGCATGCCGGAAAGAATACTCTGAGGCCAGGCGTATAATGCATGAAAAAGGCATTAAATTTTCAATTCGTTACCCTGCGATTATGCGGATAGAAGAGAATGGTTCATTTCTCTCGTTTACCACCCCGAGCATTTTGTCTGAATACCTAAAAAACAAATGGCATAGGAATGTTAGTAAGGTTAATGGGGTAACGGATTCTACTTTACCTGTGAAATGTCACAGTAATATTGTATCACTAGATGGCGCCTTCATATCTACTCCTTGCCCAAATGGGTTCCAGTTTCAGGGCCAGAGTACTCCACTCCCTGCAAGATCACGGAAACATCAACAAAACGAGAAGCACCCCAAGAGAACCCACCCTATCAATCATGCAAGGAACGTTTCTGAAACGTCGCATAACCAGAAGGCAACTCCGGAGGATTTCGACTCCCAATTCCTTTCCCCCAACAGATATGCACCACTTGCCTCCGCTTCTCAGGATGAATTTCCAGAATACCCCGAAGAAGAAATGATGCAGGAGGCTTCAAAGGCTGAACCCCCCCATCTGTGGTCTTGTTTCAGCTGTGCCCACACTTAAGGATTCTACTCAGGAACTGCCTATAAATAGTCGTGGGGGGAACAGCTCAGATCAATGTGTATTCAGTACCGAAAGTTTACCTTTCCTGGATGCACAGGACCATTATTAGATAAGTGCCTATGTTTATACTGTATATTTAGGGGGTGATTCTGTGTATTGGGCGGGAGGAACCATAGGTATGTGTAATCCCTTTTGCAAGGATATCCTTGTTGTCCAACCGGTCCTCCCGCGTTTTTTATGACATCAGCGGGTAGCATTCAGTGCTGGTTTACACTTTGATGGATCTGGTAAGGCCCTTAATAGTAATAAATATTTGGGCTCCCTGGACCCACGAATGGCTTGTGGAAGGGGGAAATTCCGATATCTAGCGAATCTTTAAGGCTGCGCCTAAGTAATGCCAAAGCTGGGAATGGAGAATCCCCCCCCCACAGGCACCGCAGCTAGTTAAGGGATCAGCATGCTATCCAGTATGCTTATCCAACAGTTGCTAGAGAAATCGGACGCTGGGCTATGTTAACTTACTAGGTCCCTGAAAAATTAGATGCTCTTGGGGTGATAAAGTCCTCATTAGCTCCCAAGACCACTACCCCACTTCAGGTGGAATGATGTGGCCTGAGAGGATTTCGACTCCTTGGCCTGAGACATCATTTTTCTCCAAAGCGCAATGATGCACATTGCATGTAAATAATTTTTGTTGGTTAATATTTGTTGTGTTTCAGTCTATATTTACAACTTTGCAAAACAGGTGTGAGGTGTTAAGCATTAGTAAACTCTGCCTTATGTGTGTATGGTTACAGATTGGATCTGGGGAGAAGTTGCGATGGTTGGCCGATTTTACCCCTCCATATCCCCCTAAAAGATTTTGTTATATCCGTCCTAATGGGTGATATCTCCTTTATAACTTGGAACTTAAGAGGGTTAAATTCTCCCTCTAAAAGGAAGCAGGTATTCACACATCTTAAAAGGCTTAAAACCCAGGTGGTCTTAGTGCAAGAAACTAAACTTGCTGAGAATGATTGTAAATATTTAATTAGAGACTGGGTAGGTACAGAATTGCACTCCTGTGCCTCCACAAAGAAAAGAGGCGTAGCAATCCTGCTCCACAAATCACTCCCTTGGGCGGTGGTTAAGAGGAAGACAGACTCTCAGGGACGCTGGGTAATAGCCTTGATTGACACCCCCGAGGGCCAACTTTTGGTAGTAAACATTTATGCTCCAAATGTGGATGATCCTTCTTTCTTTGTAGATCTGAACTCTAAATTAGACACAATGGTAGAAAAAGACACACCCATTATCTTCGGGGGGGATTTTAACCTTACACTAGTCCCTGTGTTAGACAGGAGTGATCTAGGCAAAGAAACGCATACCAGGGGGACTCAGGCCGTTCAATACCTAAGCTCTGAGTATCAGCTGGTAGACATATGGCGCTTAGTGCACCCCCCTGTCCGGGACTATTCCTACTATTCTGGGGTCCATGGTACTTACAGTAGGTTAGACTACTGGCTTATTTCCCATACTCTCACAGGCTCAGTTAGGAACTCAGTTATTCTTCCCATGGTAATTTCGGATCATGGCGCCAGTTCAGGTGATTATCTCTTGGGGTCCTTCCACTCAAAGGTCCCCCTCCTGGAGACTTGATCCATTACTCCTACGAGATTCCAATTTTAGAAAATGGGCTGAATCAGAGACTGCAAATTTTCTTAGGGAAAACCCTGTCGAAGACAAGTCTGCCCAAAATACCTGGGAGGCCTACAAAGCTACCATGCGTGGGAAAATTATAGGGTATGCCTCTTACAGGAGGAAAAATAGGGGAAAGGGAAGTGGTACAATTGGAGGATGACATGCTCAATGCTGAAAAAACTTTTAAGACACAATCTCACCCATCCTCTCAGTCACTGTGGGGTCGATGGGTCCTGGCTATAAGGACTAGGTTAAATGAACTTATTTCCAGAAAGGCTGACTTGGCACTTATCAGATTAAAACATACATACTGGGAGGGTGGGGAAAAAAGTGGGAAAATGTTGGTATATCAACCACGGAAACAACAAGAGAATAGGCACATAGGGGGGTTGAAAGACCCAGTCACAGGGGTAGTGAAAACAAATCCACAGGAAGTGAATGATATAATGACAGCATTTTACTCTCAATTACATAAGTCAACCAGAACCAATCCTTGTATGGATATATCACCATTTCTGGACATGGTGAGACTCCTGAAGTTGGCTCCAGAACAATGTGCAGCTCTGGAGGAACCTCTAACCCATGCAGAGGTGGCGTCATCTCTGTTGGCTTTAAAAACAGGGAAGGCCCCTGGCAGTGATGGGTTCCCCATGGACTTTCTGCAACTATTATCCCCTCTGATCTCTCCCCTGCTCTGTAAGGTCTTTAAAGAGACCAAGGATAAAGATATACTACCCCCTACACTAAGGGAGGCTATTATTTCAGTTATTCCCAAAAAAGACAAACCTCCTGAAGAGGCGGCTAGTTATCACCCCATATCCCTAATAAATTCAGACAGCAAGGTCTATGCTAAAGTGCTAGCTGACAGACTGGCCCTGGTTCTACCATCCCTGATCCATCCATCACAGGTCGGTTTTGTAAAAGGTAGATATAGCACTGACCATACCAGAACACTTATTAATCTTATTCATATAGTGAATCAGGATACATTAAGGTCGTCAGCTGCTGTAGCCATTGATTTTGAAAAAGCATTCAATTTAGTGGAGTGGGAATACTTGCAGAAAGTTTTACAGCACATGGGGTTCGGACCGAGCTTCAGAGCAGCTGTTTCCTCCATCTATACATCTCCCAATGCAAAAGTTCTCACCAATTCCATTCTATCTGAGCCATTTTCTTTACACAGAGGTACACGACAAGGATGCCCTCTTTCTCCTCTTTTGTTTGTCATTGCTATTGAACCATTAGCAGCCGCAATCAGACAGAATACGCATATCACTAGTATCGGTAGGGGGCAGGTTTATGTCTCCACCCTACTGTATGCTGATGATCTGCTGGTATTGTTAAGAGACGTTAATGAGTCCTTACCCCAACTTCTAGACATCCTGGACTCCTTTTCATCATTCTCAGGGTTAAAGGTAAATCAATCTAAAACTGAAATACTCCCTCTTAATTCACAGTGCAAATCCCACTCGGTGGCACAGTTAGGACTTAAATGGCCACAACATACGATCAAATACTTGGGAATTAAGATTGGGAGAAACCTAGTGAAGTGGTGGGATAATAACCTGTGCCCTCTGCTGTTCAATTGCAAACTCGAAATGGAGCGAATAAATAAGCTTCAGTTAACCACGGCAGGCAAGATAGCCGCTTTTAAGATGTCCCTTGCCCCTAGATTCTTTTACATATTAGCTCACATTCCCCTATTTCTCCCAGATCACTGGTTCAGGAAAATTGACGCGATGATTGGATCCTTCCTGTGGGGCTCAGTTAGACCTCGTTTCAGCAGAAATCAACTTCGGGCTCATCCTCTGCAGGGAGGATGGGGTCTCCCATGGATTGAAGGCTATAAGATAGCTTTTCAAGGAGCACAAACATTGAAATGGTTCCACCCCTATAATACTGAATCCCTTCAGTGGCTAAGGCTTGAGCAGACTTATTATAATAGCCCTACTGCAGTCTCTTTTCTCTGCCCTTCCCCTCATCAGGAGTATGTATCGCATCCCACTATAGGTTCCTCAATCAGTTATTGGAAGCTTTTACATAAAAAAATAAGACTCCCAATTCTTCCCTTTACATATATGCCCCTATGGAGTAACCCCAGTATAACCATTGGTGGCTCCATGGTGGTTTGGCCCTCCTGGCAAGAAAAAGGGATTATATTCCTTAAGGATATAGTGGGACCCAACTCCCCGGCGGTGGATACCTATCAGAATCTGCAAGCTAGATGGAACCTGGATAAATCAGATTTCTGGAAATACCTGCAACTGCGTGACATTCTTAGACCTCTCCTAAGTCAGGGTAAAGCTTTTCCAGCTTGTGACTCACATCTAAAAAGATGGCTTCACTTGCCCAATAAAATTACAGCTACGCTATATGCTGCAGTGAGGGACTCGCTACCTTCCTCCAACATAAAATCTAAGTTATAATGGGAAAAAGCCTTAAATATACAAATATCAGATGTACAGTGGAAACGGTGCTGGCAGGTTGGGTTAAAAACTCATAAATATACCCGGAGTAGATTTATACATAATAAAATTTTGCACTCTTGGTACAGGACACCTGTTATATTAAAGAAAATGAAAGTCCTTACACATGATACGTGCTGGAGATGTCGCCAGCCTGGTGGGGATCTATCTCATATTCTCTGGCGATGCCCTCTGATACATGATCTATTTGAGAAAGTGATACACAAGGCCAGCTTGATACTTCAGTGTCAGGTTTCTCTTAACCCTGCCCTTATGTTGTTGGATCTGTGGTCTGGTGCCCCTACCCTCAACCATCAAGAATTTAGATGGTTAATACTACTTAGTATGCAGGTTAAATGGTCAATCCTACAAAACTGGCAAAGTACTGTTCTGCCCAGCCTCAAGGAGATTATTTCATCGCTCTCCTCTGTATACAAGATGGACAGGTGGACACACACATCTATCGGGAAGATGGAATACTTCTCTCCTTGTTGGGCCCCCTTTATGGCATACTTGTCAGCCAGAACTGGTAACGGTTGATCTGTCTCCTCATATCCATCTGACACCACTTATTGTTTGAACTGAATGTTATCTATGACTAGTTCATCATAAATCTATGGATATAAAGGTACAGAGTGTTAGTACTTGCATTGCTGTATATATTTGAATAATATAAGTTGTACATAGTTTACCCTCAATGTGGTAATTTCCGCTTTGTGGGTTTAGTTTAAGTTAATGATTGGTATGTGTGTATCTACCTAGTGTTCTATTATGTAGTCTGAGTAATGTTACTTAGCATACCTACTTTACCCATATAGAATGTACATTACTGTTTATTACTAGTAGTTGCGTTCCACAGTAGGAACAGATACTGTATTATATTACTTTGTTTACTCTGTGGTCTCTCTCCCCCAGAAGCAGGGTAAGAAGTGGCCATAAGAAGGTGTAACTATTATACTTCATGAGGCCTTGTCTTATATGTGGTGATACCTCCCTATGGTTGCGCACAATGGGAAAAGAGAGGTAGGTGCATTTATCTTTTTTGTTTACTCGGTATGCTATAGATTCAGGAATCCATAGGTATACACAGTATATACCCTAGGGGGTCTCCCCTCTGTATTTTCTTTCTTTTTCTTTGTTTTAATATTTTGTCATGATATGTTTGTTGTTTATGGTGGCTGATAGCAGTCAACACACTATTACACGGGTACCAAAAAAGATGCATTTATCCTTCACACGTTATCAAATATACAACTATATTTGTAGTCTGAACGGATACTTTGACAGGCTGGTACAACATCAAGGATAAGGTCAGACAGTCAACACGAAGGTATACTGTATATACATCTACCCTACTTGTAAACTGTGTGTGTTTTTCTTTCTGTTTGAAAACAATAAAACATTCAACTAAAGGGGGATTGGGGAAGAAAGAAGGACCAAAATATTGATGTTTTTTTCACTTTTCTGGACCTTTGTGTGGCTTCATGACCCATATGTGATGGGTATTGAATGGAATGGCATGGGGAGAGAAATTGAGACAAAGTTTTTTTTGGGGGGGTCAGAACATCAGCCAGGAAAAACAATGCTTGATAACTGGGTGGGTTTAAGCTCAAATCTGATGCTCTGCTCCGAGGTATAGACAGATGAATCCTATACATTTGAATATTTCCTGATTTTCATATCACTTTTCAGCAACAACAAATAAGTTTTACCTTTTAAAGATGTTCCAGATATTCTAGATCTTCCATCTGGGGGCTAACTAGGACCAGGCCCCCACTGGTTGTTGGCTCCCCATGCTGAATTCTGAAATATTGCCCCTGCCATAAAGTCTAAATTTACAGGACATCCTCTGTGTGAGCAGCATGTTTTCCATGAGGGAAGGATGAAAAGCAGAACAGTTTTCAGGGGCAAAATGAGGACTGTCCTTTGCAATCAGAGATAGTTGTACAGTATGGTATGCACAGACTATTACAGCCCTACTATGGTCAAGCTTATGCCCCCCCCGTGAAGCTGACCTCCACATCACCATACTGAGGTGCATTATAACATAGGGGAAGGGAGACTGCAGGGGTGTGCACCACTGAAATGAATGGGGGTATTTTTTTATTACTATTTTATACATTATTAATGTAAAGTTGGAGATTAATGAAGGCCACCGCTCGACTAACAAGGGCCTTGTTAGTAGAACAACAGCTTTCATTATTCTCCAACTCACCATCTTAATGTATAAATTAGTAATAACAAATAACTCCATTCATTTTAAGGGTGTACTCCCCAGCAATCTGACTGATGGACATCATCTCTTAAAGACTCCTGCCTCGGACTCCCTAGTACTGTACTCAGGTAAGAGACTCTTGACTTATATCTATACTTGTTGGGTTGTATGTAGCAGCATGGCCACACCTGCTGCAGTGCATGTGCATGGGGGATGGACTGGCCACATGGGTGGGTGTTGAGTTAGTGCTACTTTTGTGTTTCCCCTTAAAGTCTGTTTGTGTGGAAGCATTCAAAACTATGGAGAGAAAATAGTAGGAGTACAGGCCAGAGAGAAGTAATTAAGTAGTTTTGTGAGTAACTGTGTGTATTGGGGCGGGAAGAACCACATGTGTTTCCATTGATATCTATGCTACAGTTCAACTGTACAGCTGAGATCAGGGAGGACAAGAAAACTAAAAAGTATAACAGTGGTGACAAGCATGCTGTATTCATGCAGATGTACAGTATGCAGATTTGTAATGAAGTACTAGGAAGCCATATGTGTGCAGCAGTATAGCCTAGTGGTTAAAGGCACTGATCTGCAAACCAGGAGACTTGGAGACCTGAAGACAGGGTTTGAATCTCATCATCATCAACCCCCACTGGTACAGTATATGGTGTGATCCTGTGCAAGTCACTTAACATTTATCTATGCACTTATTAGTGACCACTTGCATTCTGCACGCATGCCACATGCATGCAGTTGGTACCAATTTAACATCTAAATCATGCTTGCAGCATGCATATCACATGTGTGCAGCATGAAAACATTTCATATAATTACTTCTGTAAGGGATAACCTTAAGGTGTAGCATAATATGTTAATACAGAACTGACACCCACAAGGGGTAATTAGTTTTAAAGGACAATGTCATCCCCCTTAGGCCTCAAAGTGTTGATAGTTTAAGAAACACAGTTTATGATTATTCACATTCTGAAGAGATTGCTGATGTAGCTTTTTCCTTTTTAAAAGTGGAAAAATGACTGGTGTCACTACACAAAAACATGTTTTTACTGCCTTGGGTTAACTCCCACTACATCCTTCCTAGACTAGGAACACCCCAACACAGTCTATCCACAAATGATTCAATGGGAGGAGAGAAGTCTGATGCATCATGAGTAGCTGCACTTTTTGGGGTTGTTCCTAATGTTCAAGAAGTACTGTATGTAACAAGAGTAGATCAAGAATTTGAAACAAAACATGGTTGGGTATAACAACACCATTAGCATGCATTTCAGTTTTTACTAAGAAAGGAAACAGATAAAACAGCCAGCAACATGAAAACATTTAGAGGAGGTAAGCAGTCATAACATGGGGGTTTTGAACTAAAATAATATGATGTAAAAGGGTTGACAGTATTCCTTTAAAGCAGAACCACCACATAAAGTTGACCTCTTATTGATTACATTTAGGCAAGGCAAAATGTATTTAAAAGATGCCCAATCCCAGAGGCTCTGGGCACTGCACAAATTTTTAAACAGCATTTAAAAACAAAAACACAAAACAACACCGAATTTTTTTTTATACAAAATAGTAATAAATAAATCCAATAGAATCTCAAACTCTGCTATAAATACTAATCTAAACATCAAAGGCCTGGGGAAAATGGGAGTTTCTTCAAATGGGCCTTGAAAATATCCACAGTGGGGGCTTCCCTGACCTGAGCTGGCAAGGAATTCCACAGAACGGGAGCCACAACACAAAAGGCTCTATCGCCAGCTGATTTAAGCCTCATTCTGGGAATGGTCAGGAAGCCACCACTAGAAGATTGAAGAGGGTGGGTAGGGAGGCAGGTAACAGAAGGTCTGACAGATACCAGGGCCCTGCCCGTGTAGGGCCTTATAGGTGAGAAAACCCACCTTAAAGAGGATTCTCCACTTGACTGGCATCCAGTGCAATTCGCATAATACCGGTGTAATATGGCAACATTTTTGCTGCTCAGTCAACAACCGAGCAGCTGTGATTTGCACCATCTGCAGTCTATGGAGAAATCCCCCTGTGACCCCGAGATAGAGCGCATTACAGTAGTCAAGCCTAGATGTGACTAAGGCATGTATCAAGGTAGGGAGGTCCAGAGGCGGAACAAGGGGCTTAATCCTGGCAATATTTCTGAGATGGAAAAAACAGGTATGAACTATGGAGGATATTTGAGCCTCCATTATTAGGTTCCTATCCAGAATCACTCCAAGATTTCACACCCAAGAGGAGGCCTTCAATGACACAGCTCCAAGAACAAGTCCAGTTTCTGAGTCAGAGGCCATCCTATCATGAACTCTGTTCGACTCCACTAACAATGTCTCTGTCTTGTCAGGGTTCAGTCACAACCAGATGGAGTCCATCCAGTCATTAATCTTGGCCAGACAGATGTTAAGCACATCCACTGTGTTGGATGTTCCTGGGGCAAAGAACAGATATAGCTGAGTATCATTGGCATAACAATGAAAACTCAGATCATACTTCCTAATGATCCCTCCCAGGGGCAGCATGTACACTGCAAACAACATTGGGGCCAGTACCGATCCTTGAGGGACTCCTCAAAATAGGAGACTGGGTGTAGATGAAGAATTCCCCATCATAACCCGTTGCCTCCTGTTGGTAAGAAAGGACTCAAACCAGTTGATGACAGTACCGGTGAGTCCACATAGCTCCCTAAGGTGGACAAGCAACACACAATGGTCCACAGTGTCAAATGCTGAAGAGAGATCAAGGAGAACAAGAATTGTCTTGTCCACACATTCTCTTGCCCTGAGGAGATCATTCTGCACCCGAACAAGTGCAGTTTCTGTGCTATGTCTAGCCCAAAATGCCTACTGGAAGGGTTTGTACAACTTGTGAGTCACGAGGTGCTCTTCCAACTGAAGTGCTACCACCTTCTCCACAAATGGTCCATCGGACTAAATCTATGCTGTTCTGTCCTTGCATTTTACTATCCTATTATTTGTTTGATTGTTTGTTTATTTTTGTTAACCAGGTAGGACCACTGAGCTCAAATGCCCATTTTTCAGGGACAAAACAGATGTATAGCACAGACAAAATGCATTCAATACAATGCTCAACAATAAAATGAATTACAGAACAACAAAAGGGCATTGTCAATTTAAAAATAAATGGGATCACAATATCATTATGGAAAGCATGTGAATTTACAGGTATTCATCAAGTATGTATTTAATGTGTTTTTGAAGCATGCTACAGTCTGAGCCGTTCTTTTTGCTGAGACTAATTTCCATCTCTTTGGGTCTATAGTTGAGAATGAATTTTGGCCTAGCTTCATTTTAGCTCTAGGTGCAATTAAATCATTTTTGAATTTGCTCAAGTAATTCCAAGACTTGATTGATATTATATCATAGTTTTTCAAATTCAGATTCAACATTTTCCATATTACTGTTACTTGATGTATTGAATATATTCATATAAAGGGAGTAAATTAAGTGAATTGTATAAATCACATTGGTGAGTGTATTTACTTGACTTCAGACTGTAGTGGCATATAAGTTTCATTAGTACTTGTATCCTACACCATACAGTAGAGTTTTCTGAGGAACAGATCAATAAACCATACTCAACTGTGAAAAGCAAGTATACTGGGGCTACTAGCAGTGAAACTGAGTCTATAATGCAATCACAGCAGCGATACAACATTCCTAGTCGCATGTTCACCATTTCAAGTCATTGTATTTATGTGTAAGGAATACTTCAGAGTCCCACCCAGTATTAGAACTAAATATTTAAATGAAGTCCCATTTTCAAGATAATTATTGCTCATTATATGGATTAACATTTGAGAAATTTGCTGATTATAGATATGGGCACTAGCAAAAAGTATATTTTTTTGTTTGCATTTAAGATAAGATGATGCTTACTTATTCATTTTGGAAAAAATGACAAAATCACGCTGTAAGTTCTGCACTGTGTCCTTAACATTTTTGCTAGCTGTAAATGTATCTACATTGTCTGCATACAAAAATATGGATGATTTTGTCCAAACATTTCGAAGGTCATTAGTAAACAGACTTAGCAGCATCAGGCCCAATATTGAACCCTGCTGGACTCTGATGTTAGTCAGTCTATAACTAGAATATATGCCCCCTACCTTGATTCTATATTGTCTGTCTACCAGATAGCTTGTAAATAGAGATTCAGCAAAATTTTATTTTGCTGGTAAAATTCCATTGAAATCGAAAATTTTGCCGCATAAAATGTTGAATTTCACCAGCAAAATGTGTCATTTTGCCTGTGAACAGTGGAATTTTGCCTGCAAGTGGTGAAATTCCACTGTTTACGGTTAAAATTCCACATTTCACTGACGGAATTTTGCATTTCACACTCACAAAATGCGTGAAGTTAGCGAAATATTTCATGGAACGAAATTTGCAGATTTCACTCCTCTCTGCTTGTAAACCATTTCAGGGTGGGTTCAGGCAACCCCACAGCTCCCAGCTTATGTAAAGGTAACTTAAAGATAACTAAGTTACATACTTTAGAAATCCAATAAAAACAGACATGACAGAGAAGCCAGAATCAACAAATGTATGTAAATAATTAGTAAAGGTTATTAATGTTGTGCCTGCACTGCGGTGTTGTATGAACTTATGTTGTCAAGTCAAGTTTATTAGCAGGAGTAACTCCATTGAGCACTCTCATTTACAACGAGGTCCTGAATGGACAATTTGGTACAAGATATACAGCTAGCAAATGGTACAAATACAGAAATAACATTTTACAATAGTCAATACAATAGAACAGGTTAGATACATGGATGAACAACAGGGAAAAATATATATTTTTACTTCATTTATAAAACTGAAACAGTCACTTTTGTCTTTACGAGGTTGGCAACAGGTGCAAGGGTATAAGTACTAAACTTTCAGAGGTAAGTGCCTTAATCTGAATAATGGGAACCTTTACAACCAGAGCAGGCAAGGGAGATAGGTATGTTCAGGTAGGAGTTTGGTCATGAGATAGACATGAAGTTAGGTGATGCAACAGAGGGGATAGATAGAAGAATAGGCAGAAGGATAGAAGGCATGAGTATGGGGTACGTACTTATCCTCTTTGTAGTCAGTTGATGCTATAGCCATCTCTAATGAGAAGAGGGTGTGATAGTAACATAATTAGGAGGATAAGTATATGATAAAGATATTTTTGAGATTGGCATGTACAGGAGTCATACAATCTGCCTGGATTGGTGGTAGTTCAGGTGGATGTTAAAGATCCCATGGCACTTATCGAAAAGAGTAGAGGAAATTTTTATTGACAAAGAAACTACAAACCAAAATCACATTGACAAAAATAAAACAAAAGACTCATCTAACAAGAAAATCAGAATCAGTCACCCATAGTAAGCATTTCCATAAAGCAAACAATGATCCAGATGACAAACTTCTTAATTCAGAAAAATAAACATCTTTTAAATCCTGTTCAATACTTTTGACCACCAGTAGGTGGGACATATATTTTTGCTGCTAGGTGAAAAGACAGCAAGCAGTCCATAAATGCCATTTAATGATGGTAAACAATAAGTTTAGGGTGTCAATATTCCACTTTTTCCACGTTGCTGGAAACCTACCATACAATAACATCTCATAAGTAACAGAAGTAAATAAAGGTTCCTTCCATCTGTTCGCTAAAACTAACCAAAAACCAGTGATAATAGGAACAAAGAAAAAACAGGTGTTGTATTGTTTCATCCTAATGTACACATAAAGGTCTGGAACACAATCTTTCATTCAGCTGTTTATGTTTATGATTTGCCTTAATATTGATCTGTTCATGACAACTAAGCCAATGTAGATCCCACATCTTCTAGGGGATGTGAGGATTCCTTAACAGTGTGTATAAAGCAGGTAAGGAAGTAGGGGGACATTTGGGAAAAATTACAAGGTCTGCACAAGTGGTATCTATCAAAAAATTATAAATGGCTTTCCTATTTTGAGTCATAATCATATGGCTGGTAATCTTCCATTGTTTTAAATGGCAAAAGGTATCACGAAGATGAGAAGGGGTAGACGATACATGTTTAACCTGTTTCAAGGTGTTAAGGTCCCAAAGATGAAACCAGGGTTGACAGGATTGAAAAAAATAAAATTCCCATCCCACATCATAATTAACTAAAAGTGGTTTAAGATTAGTCACAAAAAATAAACTATTATAAAAAAAATTATGGAAGTATCATATTAAGACCACCTTCCTTGAAAGGTAAGCAGGTAATGGAACACTTAATGGGATTCAGGCGGCTGCCCCATAAGGCCTGAAAAAAATACTCAGAAGTTTGGTTTCCAAAACACGGGGAGGGGGAAAAACATAAGCCAAAACAAAAAATCGAAGCAAGTGAGACTTTATCAAGTAAACCTCTTTTTTTTACTGAGTTTCCAGGTGTTCCAAAGAGAAACTTTGGCCTGAGCTAGGTCCAGTTTGGGAGTCCAGTTGAGAATGTCTAAAGGACCTGAGCCAAATAGAATGCCCAAAATCTAAATAGGGTGTCACAGCACACTGGAAACTATTACATTTATTCGACTGCTGAGATCCAAGCTTCCTGATCGACACATTTCTCCAAGTTCAGGGATGCTCCTGAAACAAGACCAAAGGACTTACAGAGATGGAGAGATGTTTCTGCCGAAGGAACATCAGCTACTATTAAACTCATGTCATCAGCATAGGCTAAAACAGAAAGTGGTAAGGAACAAATAGACCTAACATTGTATGCTGTATTAATGGTGCAAAGTAAGGGATCCAAAAAAAAATATACAAAAGGGGACTGAGTGGACACCCTTGTCTAACACCTCTCTTTAAAGGTATCAAAGGACCCTTTCAGCCATTAACAAGAGGGATAGAAGTGGCTGTAGAATATAATAAGCGTAACTAGGAGAGAGTAGTCACAGGAACCCTATAATGTCTCAAAATGTGCCATAAAAAGTCATGACTCACCGAATCAAATGCCTGTCTTTGATCCAATGAATACAGGAGTCCTGTTAACCTATTTGAATTGCCATGTTCCACCAATTCCCGCAATAAAAGGACATGATTATGTATACTTCTGCCTGGAACATTACTAGATTGAGCTTCTGAAATAACAAGAGGGGCCAGCTTTGCTAGACAGAGAGCAATAATTTTAGTTAAAATTTTAAAGTCCGTATTCAATAGGCTAAGAGGCCTCCAATTAGTCAGTAATTTTCTGTCTCCTTTCTTATGGATATAGAAGGTACTACACATATTAAATTCTAATGGTAAAGTATCAGCTTTTAAAAGGAAGTTATAAACTGTGGCCAATTCCACGCTCAACTCAATATTAGGCAATTTATAAAGCTCATTCGGAAGGCCATCCAAGCCTGGAGATACTCCAGATCGCGGAGTTGTGATGACCTCAACTACTTCTCGTGCCTGAATATCACAAGCAAGCATATCAGATACTGATTGTTGTACATCAGGAACAGAAATGGGACTAAGGAAGGTCAATATATCATGTAGACATGTAGAGAATGGACTGAATAAGTTTTGAGTATACTCAGCCACATAATTTTGGATAAGCCTAGAATCAGTAATTGTATGACCAGCTTCAGTCACAATAGTGTCAATGGTTCTCCCCGTAATCTGTTTAGAAAAATATGCAAACGGGCAGATCACATCATAGGCACCTTTTACACTAAAATGTTGACATTGTTGCATTGAAGCTTATTTTTTGGAGTGATATTCCATTAAAGATTTTTTCAGGGTACTAATTTGTGAAGAAAAATCCTGGCCAGTGGTATACGAAAGGGTAAGGAGTTTTTACAGCTAATGTCGTGTCCTATGGTATGTGAAGTAACAATCTTCATGATGGGTTTTGCTAAATGATTTCAGTAATTTGGTCAAATCCTTCTTCGTATCTAACCACCACCACCAATGATCATCGTAAAGAAAAAACACAGATTTTATGTTTTGAAAAAAAGATTTAAGAAGTGTTAACAACAGAGAATTCTCTAATAAGGAAACATTAAATTTGCAAGTGCCAGGACCAAAAGTTGCAACATTCTTAGGACCAAGAAAAATGGTAAGCAAATCATGATCTGAAAATTCAGCCACCTGTACTTCAGCAGCGGAAGTTTGTTAAAAGGAGGACACAAAAAAAAATCTATCCGGGTAGCTAAAGAGCCTTTATGAAAGGTAGGGGTATGTGTCTGGGTGAGAGAAAGATAAGCATCCTTCAGTTTTGCAGAAAATAAAAGATTTTTGAGAAAAGTGGTATCACAAAATAATTTTGTGTTTTTTGAGAATGAGGACCTGTCCTTAGTGGACAACCCACAGTTGAAATCACCACCAAAAATGACGTGCATAGAGGTATAAAGATAGGTTCGAACCACTTTCAAGAGTTCAATCCTAAGTGACTTGGTTTGTGGGGCATAAATATTGATAATCCGAAAAGGGCCAGAAAGGAACCTAAAGTCTATCAATAATACTCCGCCAGGGCATAAATCTAGAATCTTAATAATAGAGACATTAGGAAGGTGAAACAAAATACCCACCCCAGAACATGTCTCCTGTCCAAATGACCAATAGGAGGGGCCTAAATGCCAGGATTTTTGGGCCCTAGAAATTTCAGGCAAAGAATGGAATCTAACATCTTTAGAAGTATGAGACCAGCAGTAAGGCAAGACAAAAACGAAAAAACTGAATCTCTCTTATGTTGTTTTTTTATACTGTTAGCATTAACAGTATGTATTGCAAAAGAAGTAGACATATGCATAGCAATCACCTCTGTCTACCCTTTCTCGGGGTACATTCTTTATGTTTTGACTTGGCCTTGGCTTTCCTTTTTTGGGACCCCACATTGTCGATAGGGACTTCAGTATCTGTAGTAAGTTCAGGGTGAGAGGACTGGACAGAAGAAGAGTCAGAGTCTGTGTTTTCAGAAGTATGTCGCAGCAATTCATATTTATTTGTCAAAGGGAGAGTCTCTACCCTCTGAGCCTTAGAGGAAGGTGAACCAAACTTTCTTGAACCCTGTGTAATTCTAGAAAGTGTAGTAAAAGGGTCAGAAGGGGAAGGTTCCATTGTTTCTAATGGTGCCGGGGGGTCCCATAGAAGAGCCCCCTGAAGTAGAACAGCTAGGAAGAACTGGGGAAGAAGGAGGGTGGGGAGGTAGAGAAATGTAACAGGTTGTGGGACAGGCTCAGTCAAATCCTCCCCAGCAATTATTACAGTGGCAGTGGAAACAACACTGTGTGATTCAGCTAAAGTAGTAGGAGGGGGGGGGGCAACTGTAGAAGAAGAGAGACCCTTAATGTTAGAATGTTGGGCCACTGTAATAATAAGCCGTTGCTCTCTCCATCAGCTAAAGTAGGAGTATGGAAGCCCAGGAACATTGCTGAAAAGTATGTCCCAGGTCTTCACATAAAACACAGAGAGGTTCTTCAGTACACTGTGAGCCTGCATGACCAAGACCACCACAAACAGTACATTTAATAGTGTCACAAATGCTGCTGAGATGAGAAGTGGAACCACACTTATAGCAGGCTTTAGGTTGTCCAGAATAGAACAAAACTCCCCTATCCCTGCCTAACAGAAAACTATTGGGTAGGTGTTGAATACCAGTATCAGTAGTCCGGAGCATAACCCTAACCTTCCACCCTCCCGTCCACAAATTTTCTGAATCAAAAATAGCTTCAGGGTCAGAAAGCACTGTACATCTTTGTTTCAGCCAAACTGTGATATCGTTCAAACTAACACCATCATTTCTAAACAGAATAGTGACAGTGTTTTGTGCAGGTTTCGTTAAAGGAATTGCACTGAAAGGTGACCATAAAGGGATATTTTTCAACAGATGAAATTGGGACCAAAATTTCTCTAAACCTTTTAAGGTTTTAAAACTTACATCAAAATGGGACTCATTAGAAACATGTATCAATGCGTGGATATCATAAGCAGCAAATTTCATGGAGTCTTTAAGCAAAGTGTGTCCAACAAAAACCCTATCAGGCATTTCAGGTAAACCCCCCAAATACTGTAATCTGACAGCATTGTGTCTCTTAGCCTGTTGGGTGGGAACAGAAAAACAAGATGCATATGTTTTAGTAGATGCAGAAGCAAGAGAAGTCGGTCATTCAGTCCGTTGAGTTGGTAGACCAGGGCCCTGGGGTGGTAAACTTCGGTGAAGAGGGTCTGAAAATGGAGCTGCAGAAGAAGTGGAAACCGGTAAATTGAGAATTGGATTCTGTGTCAAGTGCAAAGCAGGCATAAGCATGAAGTCCAACTGTTCTTGCACAGGAGAAATAGCGGGGGCGTCTGCAGGGGTGATCCGAACGGGGGAAGGACCGGAGTGCCAGTTACCGACAACTGGATCCCTCTCCCACCCTGCCACAACAACAGCAGAGTCAACTGACTAGTCTCCCTGTGGAACAACCTCTGCAGGGGGCAAGTCAGACGTAGAGGTTCATGGAAGAAGATCGGGGGAAACAGCAAGGTTGTCAGGAGAAGTTTCAGCAGCAGGAGCAGAAGAAATCATCGAACAGACCACATTGGAATGCGGAAATGTCAAGGCTGTCTTTCGGGCATCTGACGCAATAGTCTGCAACAGTGAGTCAGAATCAGTAGGCAGCTGCAAAGCTGAGTTCTTAAGTGCTAAAAGCGCCTGTTTCTTTGTAAGATAGCGTGTTTCCTCAAGTAATAGCAAAGCATCCACATCTGTAGGTCATAAACATTCAGTATTCTGTAGAGACTCTAGCAGATGCTAGCTGTTGCAGTATAGGAACAGACTGGGAAGAAACAATTGTTTGCTTACTTTGATCCATCAAGGTTTCTGAGGAAGAAAATGAACTGGGAGATGCATACAACTTGGATCCATTAGAAGAAGCTTGAGGAAGAATTGATGAGGTCTCTGGCAATCCAGAGACAGGGGAGACCAACTCCCCTGCCTCCAACACCTCCATGTCCTCCACAGCATGTCCAGAGGCAGCCATCTTGGTCCCACATGAAAATGGGACCCCCCTGCTCACAGGAAGCAGAGTAGGGGAATTTCCCTGGTGTTCTGGCCAAATTTCCCTCATTCACTAAAAAAATACCACCAACAGCTTAATCTGGTTCATGGTTAGTTGGCATTCATCTGTATCCCCCTCCCTGGGGCTGTGCATGAAAATAGGCAGTATTTGTCTAGTGCACTTACCAGATCAACAAAAACTAAATAAATACATAAATAAAAATTTGCTGGTGACAAGGTTTTTAAAAATATTTAGTAATACAAGATTTTGAAGTTTGAGGATAGTTTTATTCCAAGCAACTGGAAGGACACTGGCTATAGCCAGTTTGCCGAAGTGGGAGCAGAAGTGTGGAACATCCAGCAAATGAGTAAGCTGCTTCATAGCGAATAGTGGCAGGTAGATTGCTGAAAAAGGCTGGAAATGTCGGAGGGGAGTTTTAGCAGGAGGGTTTGTAAAGCCATGTGAGTGAATGGATGAGCTGTCTTGTGGACAGGGAAGTCCAGCCCAGGGAGGCATATAAATCACAGTGATGCATGCAATGGTGGGCATTAGTTATGCATCATATAGACCTATGGTACAGTACAATGAGCTGTTGAAGCAGGGAGTCTGAGCAACATCCATAGATTACGTTGGCAGACTCAAGGAGCGGGATGAATGTGGTCTGTACAAATCTCAGTCTAGCTTCTGCTGAGAAAAGGGATTTATTCCTAAAATAGAAACTGAATCTTTGCCTTAGTTTTTATGTGAGTGAAGTGAGATGGGCTGAGATCATTAGGTGGTGGTCTAATCCGCAGCCAAGGTATTTAAATTTAACAGCTTCAAGGTTGTCAACAAGGAGGGATTTGATGGGTAGCAAAGAGGAGAGAGCTTCTGGAACTGCAGTCTGGTGGTTGGAGTGGAAGTACATGACCTTAGCATTTAGTATCAGTTTAGACCATAAAACATTTTGTTGGAAGACATCAAATTCAGCCTGAAGCTCTGCACATACTTTTGTCACTGAGGGCTTGGAGATATAGAGGACTGTGTCATCTGCGAATAGATATAACTTATCTCTGCTGACGTTGGCCCCAATGGAGCTTTTGTAAATCATGAACAGAAGCGGTCCAAGGATTGAGCCTTGCTTTACTCCCCTTATAAGGGGGAGGAATGGGGAGAGTACACCTTCCGCCTTGATCTGCTGCCGTCTTCCCAACTGACAGCTGGTGAACCAACTCAGCGTGGGTCCGGTAATGCCATGACAATTTAGTGAGTCAAGAAGTAAAGCGCGATCAACTGTGTCAAAAGCTTTACTAAGATCCAGCAATATAGCCCCTGTGATCTGTTTCTAGTCCATGGCAAGGAGCCAATCGTTTGTAACTGATGCAAGGGCAGTGGTAGTACTGTGCATAGGTATGAAGCCAGATTGGGTCGCTCTTACTAAGTTTGTCCTATTGAGGTAGTCTCTTACTTGGATATTAACCAGCTTCTCAAGAGGTTTGGAGAGTAGGGCTAGGAGGGAAATTGGCCGGTAGTTGTACAAATCCATAGGGTCCCCTGATTTGAATAAAGGTAGCACATGTGCAATTTTCCAGATTTCTGGTATGTTATAAAAACTAATGGACAAATTGAACAGGTGCAGAATAGGTGCAGTTAGATAATGGAATCCAGATTTAAGGAAATAAGATCTTAACCCAACAGCTCTGACACCTTTATTTACATCCAGATGAAGTAGCAGATCTTCTACAGTACCTGTTTAAATTGGAATGGGGTGAATGTGAAGATATTGTCAGTGGGTGAAGGGTACTTCGTAGGTAGGCTGGGGTATAGGGTGGCAGCTTTGTAGGTGTCAAAGCTAGCCCTGCAGTAGAGAAATGAATGTTGAAAGAATATAGGATGTCTGACTTATTGGATAGTGTACCCAGGTAGGTGATCTTGTTGGGAAGTGTGGATGCCTGTTTGGTATCCTCTGCTGATTTTACCACACCCTAAAACATGCCAGGATTAATCTCAGCAGATTCGAATGCTGAGAGGTAATGGTTTGCTTTGGCGGCACTAACCAGTTTGGTATACTCATTCTGGCTAGCCCTGAATACTGCCCAGTCTGAAGCGAGTTTGGTCCACCTAGCCATGGACCAAAGATGGTCCCTTTTCTATAGTGTAGACTTTAGCTCAGCCATGAACCACAGGCAAGAATGCTTCAGAGTTCTAGATTTTTCATCAGGGCATGCCTGTTGATGATACCATTTAGGGTGTCATTGAAAAGGGAGGCCGCATCATTGACATTTGAAGTACCAGGTAGAAGTCTGTCCAGTTTATACATCTGAGGTTGGCTAAGTAGTCAGGTAGGTTGAATTTGCAGAAGCTCCTTTTCCAAATAAACCTGCTTTTAGACTTGGCTGAGACCAGGCCTCTAATGCAGCCCAAGGTGCAGTGATTGCTGTCGTCATTGTGAAAGATTTCTGCATTTGTGAACTTGTGGGGTACTATTGGTAAGGATTAGGTTGAGCAAAGAATAATTTGTGGAATTTTTGGGGTTAGGGCAAGTAATGTCTGATATTAGTTTGATATTAGTTGGGTGAAACCTGATTCATCGCAAAAATCTCTGATTTATTTACTTTTGGTGTTGGTGTTTAACCAATTAAGATTTAGGTCACTTAAGATGATTTCATTTTGATTTGAGTCTGTCAATTTATACAGGTAATCGAGGAGCTCCATGCCACCTGATGGTGGCCTGTAGCAACCTACCACAGATAGTGTCTCAATTGGTGAGATTATTATGTTTAGCACCAGTGACTCAAATTCCTTAGGTGTGGTAACAGCAATGGTGTCTGACACTGTGAATTTGTCTTTCCTGTAAATGGATACACCCCCACTCCTGGAATACCTAATACTGTGATAAATGTTATTGGATGGTAATGAAATCTCTGTGTCTGAGACTGAGCTTTTTAGTCATGTCTTTGTTAGAACAAGGATGTCTGGTTTTGTATGGAAAACCCAGACAATGTCTATCTTTTTTAGAAGACTACACTGATTTAGATGCAGACATTTCAGACCATTTATGACTGCAAAGTCAGAGGCGAGGCCACCTACATTGGAAGGCCAGGATTTAATTCAACAATTCCAGCACAGACCAGAAGTAAGATCAGAGTCTTGAGCCACCTACATAATAATTTGAATTTAGTATTGTGAATACACCTGTGTAAGGAGTGGAAGCAAGGCATCTGGATAATGACACTGGTAAAACAGGAAGGATACATTGTGTAAAGAAGTAGTGATGCCCAAGATGAATGAGAGCACTTGGAAGTCAGTTGCACCACCAGGGAAGTTTCGGTTGTGTCCCTAAGGGGATTATTTTGAAGGAGAATTAGTGGTGTTGATGCAAGATGACAGTGCTTTAGTGTTAAAAACATGCTGTCAGCTGACACAGGACCTAAGAAGGGGAAATTAGTGGAGGGTTGTGGGTGAAAGACAGGAGTGAGCTAAAGGATAGTGGTACAAGGAGGAGAGGATGCATAGCGGACATTCTTGCAATATGAGTTGGGAAGATGTCAGAAGACAAACAAGTTACATGAGGGAGAGGAAAACATTGAGTGTGCTTACTTATTTTAGAATAATAGATAAAAAGTTTTTTTCAGAGGGGCTGAGAATGTGCGAATAGACTGGAGCAGTTTCAGCAGAGGGGCTAAAAATAATCAACAGGCAAAAAGGGGGAAAAAAGGGAAGATATTGTGATGCCTCCAGCAGCCAAGTCTTATAACGAGCAAATGGAAAATCGGGCACTTTAAAAAAATTGACACAAGATTGTACTAATTCAAATAGGAATACAGTTGATCATGTATGACCCTTTCCAAGAGCTTTGATAAGTGGGAAAGGAGACAATAAATTTAAAGTTTTCAACCATCATCTAAGAGCTCTGCTTGCGAATCGGAATGATGTTAGCCCTCTTCCAGGGGGCTGGCATTGAGCCAGTGCACAAAGACAAAGTAATTAATTTTGTTAATGGAACAGCAGTTTTTTCATTTGCTCATCTTACAATGACTATGTCTAATGTATCAGGTTCTATCATTGTGTTATAATTTAATTTTTTTCAAGTACTTTATGTTGGAACTTATGGAAATTTTTCTAAAGTATAAATGAGGGTTGGCACAACTTAAACTTCCATTAGTATCCATGTTCAAGGGCCTCAGATCTGGCAAGTTTCTGATCATGTGATCATAATCACAGCAATACTCATTAACGTTCTCAGCAATCTTACCCTTATGAATCTATACAGTTGTTTATTTATTTATTTAGTTTGTTAGTTTTTGTTGACCAGGTAAGTACACTAGATAAATTCTGCCTATCTTCAGGCATGACCCAGGGGAGGGGGATACAGATGAATGCCAGCTGACTTTGAACCAGATTACACTGTTGCTGGTATTTTTAGTGAATGTGAAGTTGTGTCCCTAACGAATAAAAATAATGTTGATATTAAATAAATTAATATTAATACTGACCTTCCAAATGTTTGCACAAGTAAGATTTGTGCAAATGTTTGCACACATAATTTGAGAATAAATGTAATATATGTGTTTGTTAATTCACTAATCATTTTCCAGAACTATGGCCCTTTTTAATATACTTTGTTTTTGTCCAGAGTGATCAGATTTAGCCAATTTAGTCATCTGTTTACACATTTCATTTATATTTATACTGTAACTACTCAAAGGTTTTTCATCTCCCATGTCTCACCAGGCTTGCCAGTCTTTCTCCCTGTCCTTCATTAGGTCTAGGAATTGCCTTGTGAGCCATCTGTTCAATTTCCCTTTCAGTCTCAGTTTACAAATTGGGGCTAGTTTTGTCAGAAATGCATTTAGTTCACTGGCAAAGGTTTCAATGCAGTATCAATGTCTGGTATGGTATCATTGAATGACCAGACCGTGTTTGTGTTTTTATTCAAGTTTTTAGTTGAGTGACATCTAGCTTTTTAAATTCCTAACAAAGCACATATATTCTTGTTGCCTATCCTTTTTCTTTGGCCATCCACAGTACATTGGGGAATGGTCACTTAAAGCGTCCAGTAGGGTAGATAAGCAGGCTATCCTACCTAGATCATGAACCAGAACCCAGTCCAAAAGGTGTTGGACATTTGTTTATAACTAGTTCTGGTTGGAGCACAAATGATGTGGTGTAGGTCCAACTCTGATACCCTATTGTGCACCTGTTTTTTGTCTCATTTATCTTGGTCACATTAAAGTCAACAAAAATAACAATGTCCCTTGCAGACTAAAGTAATGTGCTAAATCTAGACTCTGCACTGAGTCCATCCTCATGTGACTTAGAGGAGAGTAAGTGACACCAACATACAATTTGTTCGCCTCACCCAAAAAAATATCTACACACTAAAATTCAACTTTGGTGTCACTTTGTCAATTGTAACACATGTAATGCATTTAAATTTATTTTTAACATATATAGCACAACCCCCACCCTTTTATTTTATCTGTCACATCAAAAAAGGTTATTCAAAGGGAACTTAAATTCCCCATTTGTGATCTTATTTATTATCCAGATTTCTGTAAAGGCTATAATGTCAAAATCATCACACTTTATCCAGGACTTAGCTGGTCAAATTTAGGTACATGCTCTGGATGTTAACATGCACCATTTTCTTCAACAGTGCAATGAAAAAATGGATGTTCTGCAAAAATTATCAGGCAGCTGCGCATTGGTGGGTCCTGGGTTCGAGTGCTTGTTGCCCGAGGCTAGCAGTGACAACAAAATTACCAGTCTTTTAAGAGCAAGGTTGACTTCTGATTTCCTGGACTCACATGATTTAGCAGTAGAGCAACTCTGGTGTTAAAGAGGGACTCCCACAAAAAGTGCTACATTGCAGAATTAGAATATGCATACACCCAATAAATCTCATACCAAAAATTAGGTTTCTGTGTTAACTTCATTTTAAAGTTAAGAGCTGTTGTGTAACCCTAATTTCACTACCTTTCCAAAAAAGCCAGTTTCATTGAAGAGCCACTGATTATGTCATCTCCTGAACTCACAGTCCAGTCCTCACAGTCAGCAACCTAATAAGACCTGCTTCTCCAAAGTTTAAGAAACTGTAGCTATAGTAATTAGTTTAAAGAAAATGACATTGGGATGGCTGCAGTGCTTGCATTTCCAGAATGTTCAGATACATTTCACTGTACTTTGGAACATGTCAGGAGGTGGTTTTGGAATGTAGCTCTTAACCAAGGCATAGAATGCCAAGGTGGTGCAAAATTTTAAAATGTTGGGAGGGGAGGATTTGCAATCTCGGAATGTGGCAGAAATGTGCCATCTCAAAATGTGGTTGGACAATCAATCTCACAATGTGACAGGGACACACAGTGAGAAATTAGGTGGAGACTGGCAATTTTGGAAAACAGTAGGGATGAATGCTGTCAAAATGTGACAGGACATACCATATTATTCTGAAATTGCTTGCCCCTGACTCATTCTAGAATTGTACGCACCCACCATATTTCAAAATAGTGCATTACATCCCAACCACATTCCAACATTATGTGTCCCAGCCACATTCTAAAATTGTGCATCCTTGCCACATTCTGAAATGGTGCATCCCCACCAAATTCCAGACTTGCACATCCCCACCAAGTTGTGTTTTAATGCTTCATTCCAAAATTGTCACTGTCACTTTACCAAACTGTGTGTCACTGCCACATTCTAAAACTATGGGTCACTGCCGCATTCTGAAACTGTGTGTCACCACCACATTCCAAAACTGTATGGCACCACCACTTTCTGAAATTGTGCATCACCAACACATTCCAAACCTGTTTATCACCTCTGTATTCTGAACCTGTGAGTCACCACCACATTTTGAAATTGTGAATCATTGCCGCATTCAAAACCTGTGCATCACCACCACATTCTGAACCTGTGCATCACCACTACATTCCAAACCTGTGCATCACTGCCACATTCTGAAATTGTGCATCACCACTGCATTCCAAAACTGTGTGTCATCACCGCATTCTGAAATTGTGCATCATTGCCACATTCCAACATTGAGCGTCACTGCCATATTCTGAAACTTTACCACCACATTCCAAAATTCAGCATCACCACCGCATTCTGAAATTGTGCGTTACTGCTGCATTCCAAATTTGTGCATCACCACAACATTATGAACCTGTGCGTCACCACCACATTCTGAAATAATGCATCACTGCTGCATTCCAAAATTGTGCATCACATCACATTCTAAACCTGCGCATCATCACCATATTCCAAACTTGTGCATAACCACCACATTCAGAAATTATGCATTACTCCTGCATTCTGAAATTGTGCATCACTTCTGCATTCTGAACCTGTATATCACAACCACGTTCCAAACCTGTGCGACTCCACCACTTCCCAAAATTATGCATCACTGCTGCATTCTGAAATTGTGTATCACCACCGCATTCTGAACCTGTGCGCCACCACCACCACATTCAGAACCTGTGCAGCACCGATGCATTCTGAACCTGTGCATCACTGCTGCATTCTGAACCTGTGCATCACCACCACATTCTAAACCTATGCATCACCACCATATTCTGAAATTATGCATCATCACTGCATTCCAAAATTGTGCATCACCACCGCATTCTGAAATTATGTCTTCCAGTCACTTTCTGAGATTGTATCATTGCTGCATTCCACAACTGTAACCTGGTGACATTTTGAAATCCCATACCTGCAGTATTCAAAAAAATTGCACACAACTTAGTCATTCTAAAGCCATGTTTGCCACTGCATTCCAACCCCCATGACATTCTGAAGTAATGTACCTTGCATCTACACATTATTGAAGTGCATGTGCTGCCCTAACCAGTGTCAGTTTTCCCTTTTCAGATGTTTGCTACAACCACAGTTTTAAGCAACATAGAAGAAAAAAGATATATAAGGTAGCCTGCAGGGAGGACTAGGTTGTGAGTTCAGGAGATGACATCATCAGTAGCTCTTCTCTGAAACTGGCTTTTTTGAACAGGTAGTGAATTAAGGGTTGCAAAATGACTTGTAAGTTTTAAACAAAGTGACTTACAGATCCAATTTTTGGCTTGAGGCCAGTTGAGGATATGCTGATCCAAATTCTTGAATTCAAATCTCAAATTGAATTTATTGATGCCAAAAATTTTGGCCTCAATCCCTCTTTAAGCTACAACTCTCCTAACATGCAAGTTAAGTCTAGTAGTAACAGATTGGAACCAGCAGATCATGCCATCTGACAAGTAGTTTTCCAAGTGACACATGTTACATGTTAGCGGATTGTGACAGTATTATAACAGTAAAATGAATCATTGTCATGACTCTGGAAAAACAACTGGTGCATATTCAGCAGTGTGTCATATTGATTATATGTGTAAATAAGGCAATCAAAGAACATTACAAAAGTAAGCAGTGACCCCATTTTCTATCTACAAGATTAATTAAATATCTCATTTAAGTAAATATTTGTTAAACCTATCTATTTAAATGTGAGAATTCACTAAAAGCTTATTAATAGTACTAGGCTATAAATGGTTAGCATTCAAGTAAATAGCATCAGTAAAATAAAATAGCAGTGTCTACTATATAAAAATGCCTTTGTCAGTGTAGCTGTTTAGCTAACTTTCACACATACATTATTAGTCTAGTGTGAGCCGAGCAAACACTGGTCAGTACAAGACAGCTTGGAAATATTCTACTATGAAAGTAACAGTGTTCACTATATACAATCAGTCAGCGTTTATTGTAAAGCTAACTTACTTGTGATATTTGATTAAGCTAAACAAACACTAATGCTATGTTATAACAGCATAAAAATATTCTACAGTTTTAAAACAAAACTCACAGATCTTGAATAAGACAGACTGAATTGCAACAAGGCAGGTTCTAGGGTTTATGAAAAATTAGACATTTTTTTTCTAAAGCCAAAAAATGTGCCACTCGTGTGAGTGCTACACATGCTGGTGCCACACAGGTGGCGTGTGCTTTCAAAGTCAGTAGCCCCACCACACTGGTCACTCCCAGTGCTGCTGGCTTGCCTCTGAGCTCCCTGCCAATCATGAGAACTGTTGAAATTAAAGACAACCTTATTAATGAAATGCAGACAAAACCTGCCAGCAGGCAACATTGTCAGTGATTCTCTGGATGCAATTAAGCTCAGGCAATGATGCATGGCTGGTTACAAGTGGGGGAGAGGTGCAGACTTTTAAAGTCAATAGCCCCACCCCTCTGGTTACTCTAATGGTAGCTGGCTTGCCCCTGAGCCCCCTGCCAGTCATGAGGTCTGTTGAAATTAAAGGCAGTCTTATTGATGAAATGTAGGTAAAACCTGCCTGCAGCTGCATTTCTTGGTGGTTCTCTGGCTGGATGCAGCAATGCTGGGCTAATGCTTCAGGGCTGGTTACTAGTGGTGGTCAGGGCTTTGGAAGCCGGTGGCTGTGCCCCTCTTTTAACTCCCCCTGGCTGCCAGCCACACAAGGACTGTTGAAATTAAAGGCAGTCTTATTGATGAAATGCAGGTAAAACCTGCCAGCAGACAATTTGTAGGCAGTTCTTTGGCTAGATGCAGCTATGCTGGACTAATGCTGTAGGGCTGGATCCTATTTTTCCTTTATAAAATCTGTTATGCACCAGTACTCTCATAGGACTTTGGAGTTGGCCCTTCTAATAGTCTGATGATGTTGCACACCTTTACTTTTGGCTTGCTGACAATATACCATGTGATCAGTTGGTTTTACTTTTACAGAGTGAGCAAGCATGCAAATGATTTAATTCATGAGAAGGTAGCCAGCTGTAGAGGAGGACTGGTTGTGAGGGCCACCTTCTGGTACTGAGTTGGGTTTTGGGGGCAACAGTTAGAAGGTGGGAGTAGGGTGATGACAGTGTGGAGGTGTGGGGGAACATTACCATTTTTTAAAGGGGACAGGAAATTTGTGTTGACTGGCACCAGTTAGTAATGTTCGTTTTAACGCCATGTACACACTAAGGAGCTTAAAATGGTTTAAGTGTCTTAAACCATTTTAAGTCCCTCAAACACAGTTTGCATACACACTGCAGGACAGCTAAACTAGTGCTACAGTAGGGTTCTAAAACTATGCAAAAACTATGCTAGGGAGGTAGTCTTTAGCATGGTTTTAGATAAACATGGTTGCCTTAATCCATTTTAACAGCAGTGTGTACACGATCCATGTTGTAACACAGGGTTAAGCAACTGGACCTGTTGGACAACATTGTATAATTGTTCTTTATTTTCTTATTCACTGCCTTAATAAGTGCTGAGTTTACAAGCTGCACTTTTTAGTGCATTATAATAATTGAAATGGATAGTTTTATTATTACCTGACCATAGCAAATGTCTTAGACAAATAAAACAATGATGATACTGATTAGGTGAAAATGTAGTTATTGATTTTTTTTCAGCTTTGGACTACTTCTAGACCCCTGCCAACCCTCCTCTGTGGTAGCTTCCCATTGTCTCCTTCAAGAATACTGACTAGGAAGTTTTGTTAAGTGTTTCTACCTTGCCTTGCTATCTGGGAACACGTCAATTTGTCCTGATCAATTGGTTCCTTGACAACTCGCAACGGACTATTTGCTCCAGCATTAATCAGCTCACTGATCATTTCATTCCTGAATTGCATCCACCTGGAGTTTGTTTTACAAAATTTATGCTAGGGGAAAATTGCCAGGGAATGATATGTACAGGGAGTTGAATGATGCTTAAGCTAATAGTATGGAGTGAGTGCTCACAGAGAGGATTTACAGGGGCAAATTGACTTGCAGACTTGTTATCCTGCACCCACCTCTCTCTTCACTTCAGCTTGACAATGCCTTCATTTATGTGCCTCATTCCTCTGATATAACAACACAAGGCCTTTTCTCCTTCCTTGATGCCCTCAGCTGTCCTTAACTTCATGTCTGCTTTGGCTATTCTTTCCACCTGGTTGGCCTCATTCCATTTACCTAGATAAGCATCCCTGCTCCTCTCCTTTTGGCTCTTCTTAATTTTCATAAAGGACTCATTTTTTCCTTTCATTGCTTTTTCAACCTCCTCTGTGAATCATCTCAGTTTCATATGCCTCTTTCATGTTTCCAACTGTATCTGGTAGGAGCTGGGGATATCTTGTAGGCTATTTCTGATGATGGTCAGTTTTCATTCAACTGGCCCCAAATTCCATGATCCTTTCCTATTTTTTGTTATTCTTTGGTAACCTGGTATGACCCACTAGGCACAACTGCTTGTTTTCTGGTAGCACTGGGGTGGTTAAGTGACTTGCTCAGAGTCACACAGTATTCAAGTGGAGGTTGTGGGACTCAAATCCAGGTCTGCTGGAGGTATGAAGCACATTCAATGCTCATTACTCTAATCTCTAGGCTATGCTGCCAGCCCCTTTACTTTGGCTTAACATTGTCCCCCCAATCTCTTTGAAATACACTCTTCTGAAAATCAGTGACATGCATTTTGGAGTTTGTGTGCTTTCTACCTAGCTCTGTAGTAAACCACACTTACAGGAGATCAGTATCTCCAAAAAGATCACCTATGCTGATGTACCAAACATAGACACTATTTGTCAGCATGAGATCTAGGGTTGCATTTTCCCTCATTGAATCCCTGACTCATTTGACTAAGATGCCATCCTGGAATGCATCCAGGAGTGCTTAACTTCTGCCACTGTTGGCCCCTAGGACCCTCCAATCTACATATGATAGATTGATGTATCCCATGATCACCCCCCATGGGTTGTTATCTTTTTAATTTCACCTGCTAATTTCCTATCTTATCCCTTGTTCTGATTTGACAGTCTAAAGATCATGCCTTATTCTACCTGAACCCTTTGTTGCTCTGTCCCTTCATTGTCTGACACTTTCTTCATGGCTTGTATGTCAAGTTCACCTCTCCCCCTGGCCCCACCTTATCCTTCCTGAAAAGAGAATACCCTGATATAGTGAGGTCCCTGTTTTGGTTTGTGGCTGCCTAGATCTCTGTGATGGCCACCAAGTTCATCTTGTCCAGTATGATGTTTTATATTGTATAACATGGGATGTTGATGGAGAAAATGATGCAGTATAGTCCACACAATTACATTTATTTATTTATTTATTTATCAAGTCTAGGATTACAAATACCTTTGAGCCATGGCTCTTTTACAAAGGTTCCATGTCAGAGAAATACAAATTATGGGGAACATCAAGACAGGCATTACAACAATGTGGACATTGCAAACAGAGTACAGATTAATACAGTTCAAGGGTAGCATTGTAACAAGGCAGCCAGCAGCATTTGTCAGAGAAAATAGACAACAGATAAGAAGTGCCAGAGTCATAGGGAGAGGGTGGGGGGAGAAGGAATGTAGGAAGGGTGGCGAGAGGGTGAAAAGTGCAGCATTGGGTATACCAAGATGTGAAAGTAGAATCCAGTGGGAGGAGGGGAGACAACTAGAGCAGAAAGGGAAGTGGAGAAACAAGGTTAAGTTGGTCAGTCACAGGAGCTGTTGGTAGTGAGATAGTCCCGGAGCCTAGTTTTAAACATACCAATAGTTGGGGCAGAGGAGATGGTTGGGCTGAAGCCATTGAACCAGAGTGGCACTCGATAAGCAAAAGAGCATTGTCCCTGTGAAGTGTGACAGTGGGTGACTTACAGTAGCTGTAGCGTGGATCTTCTAAGGCACCATTTGTTAATTTGGTGTTGTAACAGAGTTGAGACCCCAGAAGTTGCAAGGCCAAGGTAGATTTTTTTCACCATGGAGCAGGTGAGAAACTTTATGTGGTTTGATAGTTTGAGCCAGCCGGTCTGAGTGTACAGGTCACATGTGTGAGTGAGACGGTGAGCACCAATGATGAGCCGACATGCTTTATTTAAGGCAGTTGAGAGGCATCTAAGGGTTGTGGTTGTGACTGAGCCATAAATGATGAGACCATAGTCTATTACAGAGATCACAGAGCTCAGGACTGCAACCTTCAAAGCTTCTGGCGTGAGGTGTGGTCTGTGTTTGTAGAGGAGACCAAGCCGTGTATTAGCAGCTCTAGCTACATTATCTACATGAAGTCCATAGGAGAGATTAGGGTCAAGCTGTATCCCTAAGTATTTAAAGGACCCCACCTGATCTAGAGTTTCCCTGGGTGGTGGAGATAGCCAAGTGGTGTAGCTTGTGTGGGTTATGAGCTGCAGAAGAGCATAGATTTGGTTTTCTTGTAATTGAGGACCAGTTTATGATTAAGAAACCATGTCTCTACAGAACTGAAACCAAGTTGAAGGTTGTGTTGAAGAGTTGCAGGATCTTTGTGAGTGGAGAATACAACAGCATCATCGGCATATAGTATGATCTGCTCAGAGCAGTGGTAAGGGAGGGAGTTTAAGAAATGGCTAAAAAGGAGGGGTCCCAGTATGGATCCCTCTGGGACACCCGAGCGAACAGGCAGGGTGTTAGAAAGAGCGTCCGTAATTGTTACTCTCTGTGACCGGTTTTCTATGTAGCTTTTAAACCAGAGAGAAGAGTCAGGTGATAGCCCGGCATTCAGTAGTTGGTGTATTAGTAGTCCATGGTGTACTGTATTGAAGGCCTTGGAGAGGTTGCCGAAAACGGACCCTGTGAGAAGGCCGTTGTCAAGAGATTTGTGCAAAGCTCCAGTGAACTCAAGAAGGGCTGTGGTGGTGCTGTGACCTTTCCGGAAGCCATGTTGTTGTGGACAAGGTATATTGTATTTATCCAAGTGGTTGGTAAGTTGATCAGCCACGATGCGCTCAAGTGCCTTAGAGAGTGGGGGCAGTATGGAGATAGGGTGATAATTTGAGTGAATTGTCTTGTCCCCACTTTTATGGATGGGTGTCATGGTGGCTGTTTTCCATAGGTCCGGGAATTTTCCACAGCTGAGAGAGAGGTTTAGGATTTTTGTTAATGGATGAATCACCTCATCGAGGGTGAGCAACAGAAGCTTAAGGTCCAGGGTGTCCCTACTAGATCTAGATTTAGAGATAGCTGCAGTAATATAGCAGTGAGCTTCATTCAGCCTTACCTTCCTGAAGTAGAAGAGGGGATGGTTAGACTGAGGAGCTCAAGTATTTGAGGAGTAGACCCTGTTTTCGAAAAAGTCATGGGATAGAACAGCACTAAGGTCTGAAAAAGCCGTGTTAAAGATGTTTGCGATCACCTTGGGGTCAAGGGTTGAGGATCCATCAACCATTAACATGGCTGGAGAGGTTTTTGGCTGCTTCCCTGTGACATCCTTGATATTGTCCCAGAAAGCAAGACCATTTCCCCATGTATTGGTGCGAGCATCTTTGTAATAGGTGGATTTCATTAGCCGTATGGCTTTTGTGCAGACATTTCATGCTTGTTTGTAATTTTGTATGTCCAGTTGTTTGCCAGTGGCCCTGGCAACTGCCCAGAGGTGATCTCTTAGTTTCAGCTGTGAGAGAAGAGCCGCGGTGACCCATGGGTTAGAGAGAGAGATTTTGTTTTGCGTCTTTTAGCAGGGGCAAAGAGGTCACAGGCTTTGTTGAAAATTGAGATGAAGTGATCAAGAGCCAAGTTCACATCTGTTGCTTCATAGATGGGTAGCCAGTCTTGTAGAAGCAGGTGTTGTTTGAGACGTGGAAGTTTTCCACGAGGAAAGACTCTGCTAGCGATAATTTTGGGAGGGGGCTTAAGGAATTTGTTAGACCATGCACACATGATTGGGGAGTGGTCACTGAGTGAGTCTGGGAGAATGGTTGTACGAGAAATCCTTGTGGGGTGAGTGGTGAGGACTCAATCCACGAGGGTACTGGTGCCAGTCTTGTAGTTAATCCTAGTAGGGGAGTTTATCATTTGAGTGAGGTTAGCAGCTGAGATGGAGTCTTTATAGGCACTGGCACTCGATGCTAACCAGTTTATGTTGTAATCCCCTAGTAGAATAAGTTCAGCTTCAGGAGGATGAGAGTTGATAAAGTTTAGGACGTCATTGAATCCATGTTTAGGGTCCCTGGGTGGGATGTATATGGAGACAATAGTCAGGGCTTTATGGTTGGGACCTAGGATGATTTTTATTGGCAGAATCTGGGCTGAGCTAGAAAGTGATGGAGTTGCTACAGGGTACCAAGCAGGGAGTCTTTGATAAGATTACGCAACCACCGCCTTTTTTGGATATCCGGTCCAGCCTGTGGACATTGTAGCCCTGTATTGTTACTGCTGAGTCAGGAATTTTAGGTGTCAGCTAAGTTTCCACCACTGCAAGGATGTCAGGGTTGTGTTGGCATATGAAGGCTTGGAGTGCATCCAGCTTTGGTAGTAGGCTGCAGATATTAATGGTTGCAAGGATAAGGGCACCTGGAGTTTGTGTGTGGCCTGAACTTCTAGGGCCAGGATTGAGATGGACGCTGCCTGAAATGAGAAGGAGGAGGAGTAGGAGTTTTAAGTACCAGAGTTGCAGCTCTTTAAGAGATAGTTTTGATTCTTGTTTCCTGGAGTAGAAGTTGCAAGGTTCCAGGCGGTGTCCCATATGGACTGCAAGGTGGTACAGTGTAGAGAGGTGGCCACACTTGTTGAGAGTAGTGGTTGGGTTAAGTATCCAGGAACATCCAAATGGTGCACAAGCACAAGTCTCGAGTGGAAGTGGAGAGTTCCTTGGAGTAGCAGTGGAAACCAGAGTAGAGGGTGGTGGGGGTGGGGAGGGGGTAGGGGTAGCTAGGACCAGGGAGAGAGAAGAGGGGGGCCAGGGCAAGGAGGAGGAGGAGAGGCGAGAGAAAGGCAGAGATAGCCCACATGGCTTATGTACTAGATAAAGAGATAGAGATATAGCCCTCTAGTGGTGAGAGGATATAATCTGCTAATGGAAAAAAAAAACATGATATTGATATGAGTAGAAAACAGATAGCAGTTGTTAATTAAACCAGTCAGAGGGGGTACTGTAAGTCCATTTCATCGCATTCAAGCTATGTTACTATGCTTGCTTAATGCCATATTAATATATTAACTTAAGTTGTTTCTTAGCATAATAAATATATGGACTATAAAACGTGGTTGTGGCAGAGTAGGTCTGCTCATTGCTCTCCACTGTCACATCTTAGGACCATGGGGGGGTGGGGGATTGGTTGTCAGGGGCTCAGGTGAGATCTGAACCATGATTTGACAAGATAAGGCTTTTATGTCTTGACCCTTAGCACTACATTGCATAGATACCTGCAGAGTCGGAGTCAGTCAATAGCTGGCTAATTGGGGAAACTGCAGGCTGAGGCAGCTGAGAAAAAAAATGAGCATGCTTCAGTGGAAGAGGAGGGCTGCAGTCTGCGTGGAGGAAGAGGTACTTTTTGGTAGAAACAAACCTGAACTGGAGTTCTGGGAGAAATTGGGCTGAATATATAAGGTCCATATGAAACTTGTAAGTCAGGAACTAGCAGGCTTGAGGAAGTCTGACTGTAGGACTGCTGCAAAGATGGGAGAGCTGGCAGAAGCTTTGAGAGCTGCCTGCCAGATGCGGATTTAGAGGGGCTGGTGCTGAACAATAGGGTCTTGGAGAGAGACTCAGGGCCTGAAGGGGGAAACTCCAAATAGGCAGAAAGAAAGAGAGAGAGAGAGACTGATGTTAATGTTTTATCTGTGGTGAAGATGAGCTTTTTCTTTGTTCTACAAAGAAAAGTTATTTTGTGTTGTAAATGTTAACTTACTGTAACATCTGTCTCACTACTGAGTGTCCCATTTAAATTCCAACAATGAGGCTGGTTACAGGGTTCTCTATTACAGGGGTGCAGTGGAATACATATAATAATGTACGGGCAGCCATACATAAAAAGGCTGTGTTTCCACTAAGTGGTTGCAATGATGACAGAGTGACCTTGACAGCAAAGCTCAAGAGGTCACTGTTGACATGGCAACCTCAAGGTGGAAAGACAGCCTTGGAATGTTTGGTACCCATGCCTTGTTCTGTATTGTGTATGGGCATGACAAAATAAAACCACACCAGATTTGGTTCTAAACTGAACATTTTTAATAGTGGAAAGCTAACTGTTTTGGTTGTTCCAGTCCAAAACAGTTTTCTTTCTGTACTGTCTCATCCCCAATGACATCAGCACCCGCACTGATGCCACATGACTGTTGAATTACTCCCAACCCCATAACAGCCCATTCTCAAGGACACCACATCGAACATTTGATTACTCCTCTCCTCTCTTCTCACTACATATTGTGTATGCCATCATTTCAATCACTCCACCACTCAATCATCACCCTCCATTTACAGTCTATCTGTCCTCCTGTCTAATCACTTGACAATTTACCCACCCACCTACCAGTGTCATTACTGGACCCCCATTTCCTTTGTGATTCATCCAGGTCACATCAGAAATCAACATATTTGTTTGGTTGGCTGATGTGACTGGATTCTCCCACTCCCTCACTACCTAATGCAATATGGTGTAGCTCTTTCCATCACACATTTGATTTTCAGTGAGAGCAGCTACAATGCAAGTAAGGCAGAAGGTTCTATCCATTGTACAGTGATATAACTACTGCAGTACAAAGTCATTGTTCCACAGTAGTTGTGTCACTACTGCAGCACCATGATATTTTTCTACATATGGATTTCCATACATAATGAACCCTTCCCATACACTATACAGTATATACATTTATCTCCATTAGTGAGTGGTTAGACCCATTACAGATGAACGATGAAGTCATGAGTCCACTGGTACTGCTTATCTGGTTGATCCTGCGGTTTGTCCTGCATAGTGAGTGCAACGCATGCGCGTAGGTAGTGCTGGAGCCTCTAGATGATTTAAAAATGTGTGAGCTTTTGAATGAGTAGAATGCTGTTCTACATGTACAGGCTGAACAACGTTCTGTGAACTCTTTTATCTGTGGTTCAACAGCTTTTCAGCACAGATAAAAAATGAGTAAGAACAACGTTCCACCATATACTATGTATATTTATCCCTAAATAATGTAAAATTATTTACCTGATCAGTGTATTCACCACTAGTGTTGTGCATTTCCCAGCATGATAGCATTTCATTTTTAAGGAACCTTTTTATCATTTTTCAAAATTAAGTGTATTCAAATGTTCATCATGTTCTCCAAAGACACATTTAAAAAAGTAGTCCTTCTTATAGTCTACTAAAATATAGCATGGCTGCATAGGAAGTGTCGCACGTGAGACATTTGGCTAATATGTGACAACCCTAAGGATAACAATGGCGTAATCGCCTTGATTTAGATTGATACACACTCGGGAGGAGGACAGTGGAGGAGAATGAGAGGCTAAACACTTGCGGCCAGACTTTTAAAAGGATCTGTCCGTGACGTGTTCACAGCTATTTTCAAAACAGAGATGCATCCAGATTGTTAGACAGTCTATTATATGGTTTTACAGTGCCCAACGTCAACAACAGCAAAAAAAGATGCAAGCGTGGCAAAACTGGACACAAGTAGAGGTCATGTCCTTTTTTACCAGAATCATAGCTTTTTGTTGCAATAGATGCAACTGGATACAACTTCGAAAAATATCGGTAGGGCTGTCTGGATGCAAGCAGGCATATGCAGAAGCAAGAACAGCATGCATTCATGTCTCTATTAACCTTTTTGAGAATCTTGCCCTTTATCCCTGCAGAGCCCTTCATTACTGTACTTTTATTTACTCTTATTCATGCTAAAGTATTTATAAAAACATATTTTTGTCATGTAGTACATAATAAAGTACGTGAGTGCTTCAGCTAACTTTCCAGGAGTTGACCAATATAATGACAGCTACGTCATAAATACCACACATGATTATTTTCCTTGTTATTTCAGTTATTTGTACAGTAACAAAGGGATTTCAAATTCTCTGAAGAGGAAAGCTAAGATGATTCTGTTACTAACAAATGTTTAAAAATGTTAGTAATCCCACTTTGTGTTAAAGATTGATGGAGAATTATGCTCATGGTTCTGCATCAAACTGTACAGTACATTGTTAAAGGTGACTCCTGCTTACAGTCTACATACACATACCATGACATTAACTCACAGACACTTAACTGTGTGCACTCATTTCATAGGGTGATTAAATGCATTCTTAGACAAACTGTATGAACAGGGGTGATACTATTGCTGAGTACAGTATATATGCAATATAAATACTTGGATGCTGGACCCATGAATCAAATTTGCAAGTATTATAATGAATATGAAGGTGTGATAAAAATGTGTGGGTGTTGTACAATTAGAATTTTAATCAGAATTTTCATAGTATCTCAGAGGGCATTGCACAAGCAATAAAATGACAAAAAAAGCTACAATAAATATGAAAGTCTAAATTCCATTGAAGACACATCTGACTATTTCAAAGCATTATGACAAATGGGCATCAGTGAATATGAACTTTATCCAACAGCTTCAAAAGCATTAAAGTTCCATGGTATCATAATATGTATATTACTTGCAGGCAGGTTAGTGGTACTATGAGACTCTCAAATGACTGGAAAGACACATTCACAGCAACTGACAGCAAAGATAACAAGGTAATTAGTTTATCTGTATTTATTGATCAGGAAAGGCACAGTGAGCTACAGTATGAGTGCTCATTTCCATCTCTGTCCTGGGGATGGATTATATCAACCTTTTTATCTACAGGGTAAATGTTGGCCATAACACCAGAAAAAATCACTAACACTTCTTTTATGAGTGCGTGGGATCTTTACCTTCCACCAGTGACCAGAGATGGGCAGAAGGGACTTCAACCCCATTGTACCATAATGCAGTGCTGGATTTGGGTATCACCCTACATAGCTTGTGTGGGGCTAATCCCTATGATCTTTTGATTTTCTGTCCCAGAGGTGAACATTCAACCTACCGAGCCACTGACACAGAGATTGAAATTAAAAGAAATCCTAGTCTTTTCAAAATGTACTCTGACCCCAACACTTCAGTGGACTTGTTGGACACTTGTATCACCACAACCACCTATAATGCCACCCTAGTTGCTATTCCAACCCTTAAGTGGGAATGGGGAGGTGGAGGAAAATGAGGAAATATGCAATAAGTCTGCCAAGTGTGTGCAGGCATACCAGACTCACTCAAATAACTTGAAATCTGATGATGAGTTACTATTGTACTGAGCCGGAAAGGCTTGTGGATGTCCAGAATTGACTTTCCTGGCAATATGCTATTGAGTTAGAAACATAGAAACATAGACTTTGATGGCAGATAAAGACCACTTGGCTCACCTAGTCTGCCCATTTCCCTACCTATTGGATAAGCTGCAGATCCTATTTAACCACCAGCCTAGTTCCTCATACCCCCCACTAGAATTGCCTTATGTCTGTCCTATGTACAGTATTCTTGAATTCCCACACTGTGTTTGACCCCACAACCTCCTCAGGAAGGCTGTTTCATGCAATACTGCTTCACGTTGTCCCTGAGATGTCCCCCCTCTATCTTCACATTGTTCCCCCTTATTCTTGCACATATCTTTTTCTGAAAAATGCTACCCTCTTGAACTTTGTTGATTCCCTTGAGGTACTTGAAAGTTTCAATCATGTCTTCTCTCTGCCTCCTTTCCTCAAGGGTATACATATTAAGCTCCTTTACTCTCTCTTCATATGGCTTCTGGTGCAGATGCTGCACCATTTTAGTTGCCCTCTTCTGGCCTGTCTCCATCCTGTCTATCTCCTTTCAGAGATGGGGTCTCCAGAACTGCACACAGTACTCCAGAAGTGGTCTCACTAACTCTCTGTACAGAGGGATAATAAATTCCTGTTTTCTACTGGCGATGCCTCTCCTTATGCATCCCAGTATCCCCCAGCCCTCCTTACTGCCTTCTCACTTTGCTTGCTTACCTTTAGGTCATATGATATGACTACCCCCAGGTCCTTTTCCATTTTTGTTGTTGTTAGTACCTGCCCCCCCACATTGTGTACTCTTTCCTTGGGTTATTGTTTCCCCAGGGACATTAATTTGCACTTTGTTGCATTGAATCTAAGCTGCCATACTTCTGACCATTCCTCCAACCTTGCCAAAGTTCTTCAGATCCTTTTCACCTCCCTTGTGTATCAACCCCATTGCAGATCTTTGTGTCATCTGCAAAGAGGCATATTTTTACTTCCAGTCCCTCTGTGATGCCAGTTATAAAGAAATTAAAGAAGACTGGTCCCTGTACTGAACCCTGCGGTACCCCACTAGTAACTCCTCTTTCTTTGGAGTGAACTCCATTTACTATTACCCTCTGCGTCCTGTTGTCCAGCTAATTTTTTACCCAGGTTACCACCCTGGGACCAGCTCCAAGGCTGGCTAACTTGTTTATTAATCTTTTGTGTGGGACAGTATTAAATGCCTTGCTAAAGTCTAGGTAAGCCATATCCACAGACCCTCCCTGGTCTACTACTTTGGACACCCAGTCAAAGAAATCTATTAGATTCATCTGACATGACCTTCCCACTGTGAATCCATGCTGCCTTGGGTCCTGTGCCCCTCTGGCCTCTAGGTACTCAAAAGTTTCTTTCTTTCTTTCTTTCTGAAGTGATTGCATCATTTTCCCTACCACTGAAGTCAAACTAACAGGTCTGTAGTTTCTTGCCTCTGCCTTGATCCCACTTTTGTGAATGGGAATCACATCCGCCCTTTTCCAGTCCTCAGGTATCACACTATCCTCGCATGATTTGTTAAAAAGGGTAGTCAGTGGTGTCACTAGTTCTCCCCTTAGTTCTTTTAGAATTCTGGGATGAATCCTGTCAGGGCCCCATTTCTTTGTCCACCTTCAGTGACTATAGTTGCCTATACCTACCATTCAGTGTCTGTGCTGAAAGAGAATTCAGTTCATCAGTGGCTAGCATTACTAACAAATAGAAAATTCTGCCCCCCCCAAAAGAAAAATTTTGAGAGACCCACATTAATAAAAATAGCCAATTTATCCCATAGGGGCTAACATTATTGGCAAATGGACAAGTCTGGCCCCCAAAAATATTGAGAGACCAACATACATAAAATTAGCAGATTAATCCCACACAGCCAAATCATATCTCTGCTGCCATAGACAATGGTCTGCATCAGACATCTTGCCTAAATTCCCATCTGGTGCTAATTTAGATACTGAATGTGGAAAGGGTAATTCCAATATAAATTTGCTAAGGATAAGCAATTGGATGAAGCTATCATCACTGGGTGAGTCTATGGCCAACTCGTGTTAAGAAATGCTTAAAAGAACTGCAAGGTAAGCCCATCCTCCTCATGGGTGTGTACAAGTGGGCCTTGCTTCAGTCCATGCAAGCTTCCTTTTCAATCTCAGGGGCCAACTGTAGAGTGTCTTGCTTTAGTTGCTGCAAGGCTTCTGCTTCTGATATGCTAGACAGGCATAATTTTGAGAAAGATTGTCAGTCTTCCATGTGGGTTGCTGTCCCTGTCATTTTGCCAGCAACAACATGTCAGACATGCATCATTTCTGGAAATACTAGGAGCCTACATTAGGGACTATTGTATCTGCTACTGTGCCATCACAGCAACAATAAACATGGTAGACAGGCATCATTTTTGGAACCAGTCATGGCCTACACTTTTTGGTTGCTGTGCAGTATGCACCTGCATCATCCTAACATCAAAATAATGACCTCCCTCAGCTCAGTACACTTTCCATCAGAGCTACCAGCACTGAAAGTTCCCTCAGGCAATATGTCTGTCCAAAAGTACTTTTCTTAATCCTAAACTACTTTCAAACACAGCTCAGAGCACTAAGACATAGCACAGTAGCACTGCAGAAAAATGGGTTGCCAGAGTAAATGGCATCCTTTATTGTAAGGGGTCACCTGACCTGACCTGGTGCCAGTTTGAAGGATGGAAGGGGAGATGAGGGAGGCGGAAGGGATTGAGATAACAAAGGATGCTGGTAAGAGGTTTAGTACAAAAGGGGGAGGGGAGAAAGAAGGGAGTAAATGACTGGTGGAAGCCAAAGTGCACCAAAAGAAAAGGGTTTCAATGGTAACAGAAGGGAAATTACCCCTTCTCTAATTTTTGCTAGTCAAGTTGAGTGGTTGGTTCTTAAGAAGCTTGTTAGTACATCAGTCAGCATTGGTGATTTGGAACACAAGGTAAGGGGGTCTGGGGAGGAGACAGTGTGTGGGTCCCAGCAGAGAAAATTTAGAAACGGGGTCATCCACCATATACAGTATTAAAAAAAAAAGAAAAATCATTTGGTCCCTGATTGCCTGGTAGATGATGGTGGGGTCAGATTGAGAGCAGAAAGAGTGAAGGCTTTGTAGTGCACTGAAGTGTTTTAATTGTTATGGGAACCGTGCTCCATGTAAGGAGAGAGGGCAGCAGGGCAAAACACCTGAGATGAGCAGGTCGTAGGAAGAAGAACAGTTGGATTCAGCAGCCAGGGAGAGAGAGAGAGGCTGGCGGGGGCAGGAGACTGTCAGCCTAGCTTGACAGAGGGCAGGTGATGAGGCAATGGGTGGCAGCATAGAGGAGAGAATGAGCTATGTGAGGGGCCATGTTTGACTGGGGGAGGGTGCAGAAAAGAGAGGTGTGTAGATCATGGTGGTTTGGATGTAGGTGTAGATGGTCAGGGGTGGTTTCTAGTGCAGTGCCTAGCCCAGGTATGGAGAAAGGGTTATGGACAGTCCACTTGTATTCATGGCAGCTCACACAGCAGGTAGTACCAAGGGGGATGGTCAGGCCAGAAGAGTATCCCAGGAAGTAGTGTTGTTTTTGGGGAGTTTTTTGTGATGGCACTCCTCTTCTGGGCAGTTTCATGCAGCATAAAAAAAAAAGAAGCCAATGGACAGCAGCAGCAACAAGAACTCTATGCCATTCAGGGACATGTGTGGGGGGAGTAGGGATCAAAGGTAGGAACAATATTAGGCCCTGAACATGCAGCTTACTCTGGGGCTCAATGGGGCTCAAAGGATGGAGCATAGCAAAGCATGATATATGCCTGGATTTGTGATAACATGCAATGGTGAATTTAGTACTGTGGTTTGGAAATAAAATAATTTAGGTGTTGGAAATAAAGTGCAGGTTCTCTGGAGCTTAATGGGGCTCAAAGGATAGAGCAAAGAGAAGCATTACATATGCCTGGATTTGCGATAGAGTGCACTGGTGGATTCAACATAGTGGTTTACAGATAATTTGGTGCGGGAATTAAATTACAGTTGGGCCAATAAAATCCGAGTGGCATAGGAAGGGACAAGCGGTCAGTGGGGGGGAGTAAGAATGGGGGGCACACGTGGTGTGGACACCATTTTGAGGTCTGAAAAGGACATGGGAGGCTGCGTGGTCATGGGTGCCATCTTGAGGCTAGGTCAAATGATATAAAGGCAGCTGCAAGCACAAAACAAAACAAAAAGGCATGCTGAATAGGACGGGCAGCAGCTGGTCGGGCCCCCAGTCACAAGGAGACCAGGTACACATGGAAAAACGGGATGGCTTAAAAAAAAAAGGAGAAAAGGAGCATGCATATAGTCAGATATAGATGGAACATATGACTAGGTGGAGTATAATATAAGCAACCTAACAGGAAAAGCCCCAAGCAAGGGTTTTTTGTATTAGGGGCATGTTAACAAAAATAAAGAACACTGAAATGTGATGGGTCTCTGTTAGTTTGCTAGATTTTGCAGCTATGGCTCTTAGGAAGCAGAAAGTAGTCTCCCAGCAGCAGCTGTTTCACAGGCAATGGAGATGATGAAGCAGGTACAGGCAATGCTGGAGGTGGCCAAGGAGAAGGAGGAGCCACCTAGTAAAGCAGGAAAGAGGAAGGTGGCAGGAGGGGCTAACAGAGGACCAAAAAAGAGGATTCCTGAAAAAGGGGACAAGAGGCCTAAGGGGGCCACAGAGTAAGGAGTATGTGGTTGGCCTCACAGTGCATGGGAGCCTGAGGGAATACATGAATGGGATAACTGTGGAGACAGGTATCCATTCAAGACTGTATGGGAATAACAGTGCAGTGAAATGCTCACTGAGAAAACAGCATAATTGGAAACAGCTACATGGATATAATAGCAGGGAGTTTAAATAGCGCTGTACATGTAGCTGTTTTCACTCATGCTGAGTAGTGTATGTCAATGACAGTGTCCTGCCTAGCCATGCTGGCAGCATAGCAAAGACATTAGAGTCACAAGCTGTGAATGGGCTTGCTATATCAAGCTGACGTGATATTGATTGTGAGACCTTCTTTTTGCATTTTTTTGCCATCAGGCCCCCTCTCAAATTGTGTTTCCTCCGGAGTTAGAATAGTAAATCTGCCCCTTAACTTCCCCCCAGTTGAATCTCCCACAGAGTTACAATAATAAATCTGCCCCCCTGACTTTCTCCCTTGCAAGCTGCATCCCCCTTGAGTTACAACAGTAACTCTGCACCCCTCCCTGAGTTTCCACTATCCCGATTCGGCAATAGTATATTTGACCCAGTGACTTTCATCCTCCCCGAGTTGGCAATAGTACATCTGTCCCTCCCCCCCGACTTTCATCATTCCCGAGTTGGCAGCAGTTAATCTGCTCCCCCAAGTTGCAACGCTGTCATTACTTTGCGAAGTTTTTCTGAGGTGCAGTTTTTACAGTTGGCTTTTGACCATGCTATTATTGACTGCAGCATTTTGTTTGCGTGGTCTTGAGCTAGGCCTGGGGAAACAGGAAAAAAGGGCTTAGGGGAGCTACAGAAGGTATTGCAAGAATTTAGTAAAAAGGGGAACAAGGAGCAAGAAGCAAGCAGAAAGTGGGGAAGGAAATGGAGGTCACAGTAGTGGTGGGGAAGGACACACTGGGGGATCACGTGCTGCTGGCATTGAAGGAAAGAATATGGAAAAGGGAGTTTATAAACATATTTTTGCTGGTAGACAGAGAGGCATGGAAAAAAAAACTATGAGGAGAAGGAGTGGATAGGCAATACAGAAATGGCAGAAGCCCTAGCTACCCTAGAAAGAATGCAGGAGGACAAGAATTTAAAGAGGAAGACTGGAGGTATGCATGACAAGCTTCATATATTACAGCACCATCTTGCTGCAGAAACAACCAGAGCTAGCCATACCATTGCTGGCATACTCATTGATAGTGTGCAATGTGTATAAGATGAGGGGGGATACGGATGGTTACAATATGATGAGAAGTTTAGGCAGAGGATGGCTTCACATGGGGATACAGTATATGCTGGGATACCAGGCAGTCAGACATATGGTTTGAGACAATGATGATGCAGACAACAGGGCAGGGGAAGGGAAAATGTGACAGGGGAGCCAGCAGAGGTTTTATTGGAGTTACAATATGGCTCAGTGCACGTGGGCAAATTGCAGATTCAAGCACGCATACTTCAAATGTGCAGGGCCCACCCTGTAGCACAGTGCAGGGGAGAGGGTGATAGATATGGGGTGCAGTTCTTTGGGGGTATTGGAGGACAGTCTTTTCAGGAGGATTTGGGAGCCTGAGGAGGTGGAGCACCCAGGGAGAGGAAGGATTGTTTTTTGGAGGGGTTTGGATATGGAAATAAGGGAAAGGAAAAACAAAAATATGCAGTGGAGCTCAGTTGTGCAAGGTCACCAATTAACAAAGAAGCTATGGGATGTGGCTTGAAAAATACCCAAATGAGCATGCTGCAAGAATACTGAGAGAGGGGTTTAATGGGGATTTCACTTACAATACAAAGGGCAGAGGAGATAAATGAGGGCACAGAATCCCGGGTCAGTAAAGGGTAAGGAGGTGGTCCTGGCATGAAAGGTAAAGACGGAGATAGAGGCGGGCTGGATGGGGGGTCCATTCATGGCATCATCTTTTCCAAACTTCAGGCTATCATGTTTAAGGCTGGTGCCTCAGAAACAGCCAGTGGAGTATCGCATAATTCACCTTCTGTTATAACTGGAAGGTGAATCAATTAATGATTTTATTAGTGAAGAAAAGTCTGCAGTGGCACACGTGACCCTGAACCATGTGGTGCACCAGATCAGAAAAGTCGAGGGGGCGTGGTTAATGAAGACGGATATTGAGGCAGCATTTAGGCTGCTCTCAGTCTGACCAGAGGACTGGGAATTATTAGGTTTTACTTTTAAAGTTTTTTTTTTTATTATTTTGTTAAGGCAATGCTGATGTGATGTTTGGTGGTGTGTGCGACCTTTGAAATGCTCAGCACTTGGCTGCAGTGGAACCTTGGGGAGCAATATGGGTGTAGGACAGTGGTGCATTATGTAGATGACTTTTTGTTTATTGGGCAAGGAAGAGATGAGGCGAAGGAGATATCACACTGTTTTCAGGAAATGTTCATCAGGTTTGGGGTCCTATTGGTGGAAGGGAAGATGAGGGACCTAGTCAATGGCTGGAATTCCTGGGGATAGAGGTGGACACAGAGCAGGGTTTCTTCAGGTTACCAGAGGTAAAAATGTAGAAGTTATGGGAACTGCTAAGGACAGTCATGAGGAAGGGAAGGATGCTGTTGGTGGTGGTGCAGCAGCTTTTAGGGCATTTTAACTTTGCATATAGGGCAGTGCCACCAGGCAGAACATTTACTTGCAGGCTGGTGAGGGTGATAAAGGGGACCAGAAGACTTCACCAGTGGGTAGACATAACCAGGGGCATAAGGGAGGACATGGAAGTATGGGAAAAGTTTTTGCAACAATATAATGGGGTTACATTTTGATAGGAAGACTGGGTATTCAACACAGACTTGGAGCTTTACACAGATGCAGCTGGGGTGTTTGGGATGGGTTCATATTTTGGTGGGTGGTGGTTGTCAGTGCAGTTGCCAGAGGGCTGATAGAAGGGAGGACTAACACAGAATATTACGTTACTGGATATATTCCTTATATGGGTAGTGACAGTGGTGTGGGGGGCACATCTAAGAAACTACAGTAGAAGGTGGTCTTTTGGTGTGACAGTAAGGCTGAGGTGGAGGTTTTGAACAGGCAAACTGCCTCAAATGCAATGGAAAGAGAAAGGTGGAATTGTTTAACCAGAAAAGGCAGACTAAGCCAAAGCTTGTTTCCAAGTGCAACCTGGGAGCACAAGGAAGTTTAGTGGCTTGCTCAGAGTCACATAGTGTGCAAGTGGGGGAGCTGTGGGAGTCAAACCGGGTCTCCAGGTTTGCAAGTTAGTGCCATAAATCACAACACTATAGTGTCTCCTGGGATGGTAACGGGGGTATTATGGCAGTTAGTGCTACAGGAATTTAGACTGCACATGTTGATCAGAGATAGGCATATTGAAGGGGTCAGGAACACTATAGTTAATAGCCTTTCCTGTCTTCAGTTGGATAAGTTTCTTGGTCTTGCACCCAGGGCAGAGGCCAACAGAACAGTGATCCTGAGCCAATTATTGGAGACTGGTTGGAAGGAGCCCAGCAGTTGTTCCAGAGCTCTTTGTCTGCAAGTACGCTAGGGCATAATGAGGGATTGTGACACATTTTTAGGCTTTCAGAGAGCAGGCCAGATTGGAGGTAAGTAGGCCAGTAATGGATGGGCAGGTGATGGGATTTTTAGTGCAGAAGTGGAAAAGGGGATAGCCCATTCCACCATGGGGATACACCTAGCAGCTGTGGGGCCAGTGTGCAGCTTAAAGGGATGGGGAGAACCCTGTAAATGCACAACGGTTAAGAGGATGATACAGGGATGTCAACACATTAAAGGGAGAAGCAGAGATGGTAGATGACCGATATTGGAACAGTTGCTTGGCAGGTTTGTGGGGGTATTGAGGACCATATGCTACTCACACTATAAGGAGCACCTTTTTTCAGCTGTGTTTTTGGCAATGTTCCACAGCACATTTTGAGTTAGTGAAATGGTAGTTACAGGCTGCACCAGGGGTCACAAGGGGCTGCTATGGGAGGAGGTACAATGGTTTGACAAAAGGGTTGAGTTGTGGCTGAGCAGGTCCAAAAATGATCAGGCAGAGCACGGAGTAATAGTGACAATGTAAAAACAGGCAAGAGGTCATGTTTGTATTTGAGAGGAGGAAAAAAGGCGGATGAGGTTCCACAGGAAATTAAAACTTCTCACTCATTTTTTAGGCTGCCACTCCCAATGTGTTGTTAATAAAAGATGATCTCAAATCTAGAGCAAGGGGTGGAGGGTGCAGAATAAATGTATCCATAGACAGTCTTTTTCATTTCCAAAAATCCTTTTTATTTTTTAAATATGGCAAGCCTCAATGTTTCACCTAATATATAGACTTTTTCAAGAGATGCCTTTCTAGATAAATATATAAATAAGTACAATTAAATCACTGTCTGCATCCAAAAATAAATTCCAACATTAAAATACTAAACACAAACAAACACTGGTGCTGCTTCAGTGATCTAAATAGTAAAAATCTAAAATTCATTTATTCCATCAATATATGAACTTATAATTCTGAAAAAAGATGCGATATGAAATATGAGTTATAAAACATGATACCATAATATGTACCCATTTATATTATGTTAAATGAAAATCAAATAAGAAAATAAGAAAATCCAGCACCAAGCACCAAGTCTGGTGAAACAAGCATTAAATGTTTAAAAACGTTATTTTAAACAGACTATTTGTTTATACCTGTATCTCCTGATGTAAGACATACCTTAATTTTATCACATGCTTCTTACAATCTTATTCATTATTAAGTTTGTTTTATTATTTGTCCACTCTGGTTCATAGCTAGAGTCAAACAAGGGGAAACCATTTGAAACAGTCTCATCGTTTGCAACAATGTATTTTTAGACTTCTTATTTTTACCGTCTCATCTGACCACGTATTTCTTTCAAAATATCAGATAAGAAAGAGATTAAGTAAGCCCTACATGACTCATGCTTACTACTTGTCCTTCCACTTTGTAAGTGGCTTTCAATTCATCAGACAGATCAAACATTTTTAATTCCACCTAAATAATAATGACAAAAGATTCTCACATTTGCACTCAATTTGAAAATCTGTTTCCCTTATATTTAAAGAAAACAGCAAAAACATCTTTTGCAAACATTCTTTTCAGGGAAAACTATGAGAAACAAATTCAAAATTCCTATACTTTCTAATTCTGTCGGCAGCCTAGGGGTTAAGAAAGGTGATGCCATAACAATATCTGTGCTATAAACGTGAGCAAATCTAGAATTTTTATAAAGGGTATCAAGCTTATCAAGGGAACAGCACTTCCCCGGAAAAATGAAAAGTGGGTAGGAAGTTTTACTTTGCTATTAACTGGGTCTGTTAGTGACTCTAAACTACTTTTTTTTGCAAACCCATTTCACTTCCATCTCACTTCTAATGGTGAGGGAGTTAACAAATTTGGTTTGACTTTAATTTAGAGGCTTTTAATTTGATTTCTCATCAGTAAGTCCATTGAATAAATGTGGATGCCAGTGCAGTAATTGGCATGAGGTAATACAAACCACAAATGGGGGAATTAAAGCCTTGAAGTCAGCAAAAATATTTATTGCTATAGAGTCCATGTAACTTGGTGTTGGCATGCCATTGCTTTGGATTGCTATGTCTTTAGTGCTGGGACAGAGTCTGCAACCCACTAAGACTGCCACAGCCCAGCGGTCAGCTAAAAATATAGAGAATAGTGCATGGGCAACCATGTGCAACCAGCCTATTGTACCACAGAGGGGTTCTGATTACCTCAGACCTCGAGAGTGAAGCTCGAGAGGTCTGAGGTAATCAGAACCCTGAGGTGGCACAATAGGCTGGTTGTGCATGAGGTTGCCCATTCGTTATTTTTTATAGTGTATAGTCCCCATTCTTATTTATGGTTTTAATTTTTAAAATACAAAAAGAAAGTTTGTTGCTGCATCCTGCTCTTCAAGTTAGGGCATGCTTGCTAAGTGGAGTGCATAGTTGCTAGAGAACAGACGTGTCCTTGTTTAATGAGCAGCCTTCTATTGGCTGTCATTCTGGTGTGGGAGGGATTTTCAAGAAAAAAATGACGGTCATAGAGGGAGTTGGTTTGGGGATCACGCGCTCATTGTTTTTTTTAAAACTAAAAATATCTGGTTGATCCTGCATTTTCACAATATCTGGTTGATCCTGCATCTTTTGAGGCTGTGATGCGACTGCTTCTACTGCCACCACTGGGAGTGTGGAGCCTGCCATTTCTGCCGAGTAAAGGTAGGAGACTGAACGCTTGGAACCTCTAGAGGTTTTCAAAATGTCATTCTGCTGCAGTAGGATACAATCGCATTCCATGACCTTTTGAACTGCAGCAGAACAACATTTTTAGAACCTCCAGTTTCAATGCACAGTAAGAATCTATTATACACTATAATAGTTAAGGTGTATAACCCTGGCAGACTATGCTTTACCTGTACTCCAGTTACTACTGTATGTTCTCCATGGCCCAATGCATTTTCAAATGATATACTAATACTCTCACACTCAAAAACAATGCACCATAAAAATAATTGAAATTTAGGGCATTATATTGTGCTTATCACTATTAGTAATATCTTATTTTTTAGGAGAGGCAGTGTAGGGCAGTGGTTTAAGACTCTGCGCTGCAAATCTGGAGACCTGGGTTTGAATCCCACAGACCCCACTTGCATACTGTGTGACCCTGAGCAAGTCACTTAACTTCCCTGTGCTCCCAGGTCGCTCCTGTAAACAAGCTTTTAGTTTAGTGTGCCAGTCCTGGTTAAACAATTGGGGAAAAAAATATATAGAACAGAATAAATAGTTGTAGAAGAGGAAGTAAAGGAGCAGGAAATAGGTGGAGAGGTAAGGTTGTAGTAGTATAATATGGTTACTTTGGTGCATAGAGGTTGAAATGAGCCTTCGATCCTTATGAGAAGTTATAAAGTTAACCTAAATCTGATGAGGGGAAACACTGATAAACTGGTGTTTCTCAGAGAAGCCATCTGGATTTTCTTTTTAAAGCTAATGAATGGCCAGGTCTAAATAGCTGTATTTTGATTTGTCACTATTTCTGGGATTATGATGTTCTCAAGTGAGTAGTTTTGAGGAATCCTGTTTTTCTATGTGATTCCAATAATGGAGCCACGAAGGTGCAGAGTGGGCTATGTGCCGTGCAATTCTGGCAAGTAGCCCACTCCACATTTGTCTGGCCATAGCACCCATGCACAATGCAGATATGGCCCCCTACACACCTGATCTCCTGGCCAGTCACAAAGTTTTGCATGGTGGCAGGCCTGGGGGCAGTGTGGGGGGATGCCAGCACTCCACACATTCACTATGGTGCAGAGTGATGTGCGCGGGGGCTGCTGGCTGCACCTTTGCAGGGCAGCCATAAACCACTGGGGATGGTTACAAACCACCCAGGGAAGAAGCTGTTGGTTGTGGTGGGCACAGCAGGGGGCATCAGCTCCTCCAGTAGGGATGCCCCTTCCATCAGGGCACATCGGGAGGTCAGGGCAGTTAGCCGAGGTACCCCCTCCAACTTCATGGTCAGTGCTCTGTGCACCAGCCGACAACATGGTGCTGCACGGGTGTAAGGGATCCACTGCAGTACCTTGCCAGGCAGCTGATTGGCTGCCTGCTTGGATCTGCCACTCTGCATCCACCTGCCCCCTGTGGACCTGCACGTGGGGGCCGGGGCCATGTCTGGGAGCCAGGCAGGGGCCAGTGTTTGTGAATACAGCCCCTTCGTGGACCACCCAATTGTGTTGAGCTGCACGCCCAGATGTGTGCCTTTGGGGTGCACATTAGTGAATAGGCCCCAGTACTATTATTTTTTATCGACTGAAGAACTGCTTATTTTACAGGAATAAGAGAAGTCTATGCTGTATGCAGTCTTTGAAGTCACTTTTTATGAAGTCATCTTTGAGTAAATAATCTGAATTGCAAAAGTAGTTTTGTCTTTAATGTGTATTCAGTATTGCTGTTTTGTAATTTTGTATATGTGTGTGTTATGTATTTTAAATTGTTTTGTAGTACCATAACTGCCATCAGATTCATGCTTGTGACAAGTATTGCTTCTTTAAATCCTGCCTTGTTTAAGGTGTGTATGTGATATGCAGCTTCACCTTTGAGAAAATGTCAGGTGACTTGAAACATGTCATGTGAAGTGTCTTTTTTAAGCTGTGTTGTCACCGAATAATTACTATCTGCACTTTAAAAATATTCAGGATCCAGTGTCAGTTTCTGAGTGGTGAGTGCCCAATTTATTTCTTGTTCATTCATCATTGCTAGATAGTTTCACTGACAAATGTTAAGCTTAGAAATTAAGGAAAGAAAATGTCATTGTTCCTCTTCCATGGAATGTTTTCTCAATGTTGTATTCAGAAGGTGCTTTTCACAACAACAAGATTTTCTACTGTCCCTTGGACACTGCTGACACTAGCCAGTTTCATGACTAAAAATGTCTCATGTCAATAGTCTTGAGTCATAGTCCATCAAGTTGCTGACTCAATTTGGTCACTGCAACTACGGCGCCGCAACAAGGGTGACAGTGAAGCGGCAATCTTGATTTTAGATCATCTCTCACTCTTATTGCCCTTTGCACCCACACAGTTTCTACCCCCTCTGGTGCATGCCTGCCCTGGAGGAGGTTATATTTAGTTTGAGGTAGTATGGTGGGTGAAGCAAAAGCAACCATTTCCCGGGAGGGCGATTTGGCGCTGTAACTCCCGGGAGATGAAACGCCTGGTGCTGTAATGCCAGGTGGCATTTTGCCTGCTCTGTAATCAGCATCGGCAAAATGCTTGTCGTTGTGTCATGGGTGAACCGTCTTGAGCAGTCTTCCACCAGCTCCAACTGTTTCTGAGACTTGACCAGCAGCAGGTATTCAGCCTTAATCCATTTCCCTTTCCCTAGCCAGCCTCAAATCATTTACCCCTCCCTGATGATTGCCTGACAGTGGGTGCACAACCCCACCACTGACATCCCCTTCCTTCCACCTGACCAAACCGATTGTAATTACCTGCAGTAGATGCTCTGTTACACTGCTGATATTCCCATCTTGCACCCAGATAAGTTGTTCTAATGACCAATGGTAGGATCTTAAGCCTACTGCTAGTCCCATTACTTCCTGATTACCCAAATTATATGTTTTTACATTAGAATCAGGTGCCCTATCCCATTGCCAGTAGAACCACCCTTCCTGAATGTGCAAGTTAAAAGAAAAAACCCCCTCCTTGGCCAACTCTGTAGCACCCATGCCTCAGTCCTCCAACGGAAGGTCCTAAGACAAGTAATTTTTCTTCAGAGGTGTGTGCCCAGTCCTGTTGTCAGTACATCTTTCCCAGAACTACCTGTGATATGAAAAATTACTCCCACCCTCTAGCACCCATGACACTCTCCTCCTTCCCACCAGTGCTACCCATGTTCCTTCATCATGAATCCTCAATGTGCTTCAAAAAGCTCCTCTACCAGCAATTATATGAAACAAAAAGTGTGGAAGCCGATATGATATTGGAGTGCATGGCATCATGCAACTGCTTCATAAAAGGCAGTTACAATTGATTTCATGCTTTGTGCAGGACCTGCAGGGCCCAGTGTTCTGCCTCATGCTTTGCACAGGGCCTTAAGGGCTCTCAAGCATTGTGCAGGGCCTAAATGACCCTGCACAATTCCTACACTGAGATACTATAGCTACTGTATCTAGCACTATAGCTATCTATAAAAACTGAGAATTCATTTTAAAATATGATAACACACAAGTTAGAGTATTTAAAGCATAAAAAGTAAGAATGTATGATGTTCCATTTTTAACTCTAACTCACAGCTTTATCTACCCCCATGCACCATCCTTGTGTATGCCATCAAGCTGAATGCCAAAGCACAATCCAGATCACAATCCTGAAAGGCCATGTGTGAAGCAAATTAGGATTCTGGTCCAATAGTGCCTATGTGTTAGGATTGAGTACGTATGGGCCACAAAAGGGGTGCTAACGGATTATATCTTAACAATCATAACTGCTAGAACTGCAAAATTTGGTATTCAGCTTCCCAGTCAAAAGGGCTAATTTTTTGGTGTGTTTGGCAAAAATCAGACAAGTGGTTTAAAAACTAAATTAATTTGTGAAATCATAACATATGTGCCCTAGCTAACTCTTATTTATCACATATAGAGGAAATACTACCCCAAATGGCATTACTAAGTCCAAAACAAACAAAAAAAACCCATGAAAATCATCACAGAAATGTTCCAAGTCTAACAGGAACAAATTTTTTTAAAGCATGGAAATCACAGGAAAAATTTTAAGTGCTACATGACCAAAAGAATTACATGCATTTAGTATAGTTACAGCCAAAAACATGGCCAGGTATTTCCCAACATTTCTGTGGTATCTCTAGATGAGAAATTCCCTGCCTGCCTGCAGTACCACTTTTGGCCACAACAGAGAATCTTTTTAGATTGCAATCTATCTGGAACTTTTATTTATTTAAAATTGGTGACCAGGAAAGGCACATTGAGCTGAGACTCATTTCCAGGTGCGACCCGGATACAAAGTGTACAATGTGGAAGGCAGAGAAATACAAGCAATATCAAGTTTCAGATAGTACAGTATAAGGACATTTCATTGTAAGGTTACAATTTTTGTTGGAACAGCCGATGGAAGAACATCATGACATTTCATTTCAAAACAATCATTCATACAGTATATTACAAGTGCATGTACAGACATATTTACAGTAGTGGTTTGTCTAGAGTGTGGACTAGCATAGAAAAGGTACAGTGGGGGGTGGTTAAGCAGTTTGAGCTGGCATGTGGAGTGATAGCTTACCTGGAGTGGCCACTAGGGGTAATACTAGACCCAAGTGAAGAGAGATCAGATACACAGCTTTCGCAGGGGGTTGGATGGAGAAGCCTGAGTAGCTGTTTAAAGGCTGATAGGGAGGGGGCCTGGTGGAGGGTGGGTAGGAGATTGTTCCAAAGGAGTGGGAGCCGGTAGGAAAAGGCAGCTTGCCCTGAGGCAGAGAGGGGGCATGAGAGGTGGAAGTTACATGTGTGTCTATGGCTGAGTGAGTAGCCTGGGGAGGTGGCTTGAGAGAGGCAGGAGAAGAGGTGGGGGGAAGGGAACCAGGTCAGTATTTAGCTATGAGGGAAGCATTGTGGGAGGGCCACCTATGCGAGAATGGTGTCAGGGATACAGTATAGTATAGGAGGCAGAAATCTCTGAACGTATCTATGGCTGCAACTGTACAATTAAAGCCATATATGAACAAAATAGTAATAAAGTTATGTTTCCTCTCTTGCTTTGTGCAGAACCCACAGGTCAATCTGCAAAGAAAGTTAGGACTCATCTCCTGATTTGTGCAGAGACTAAAGGGCCTTCTGTCCTACTTCTAGCAGTCCCAAATCAAGTTAGGAATCAACTTTTTCTTTGGGCCCTATGTGAAGCAAGTTAGGACTCACCTCCTGATTCATGCAGAGTCCAAAGGAGCATGGTGTACAGCAAGTTACGACTCAAATTTTTCAAAACATAAGGAAAGCAAGGCAAAAAAAGTAATGCATTATAAAAGTTCCACAGTCACACATCGGTGGTAAAATGTCATTAGGATTGTTTTAATCCTAGAGCCCATCTCTCTTCTTCAGTCCCTAGTCTTGTGGCCCAAGTCCAAGCTACAGGTCCCAAGGCTATGCCCAATGGATGCTTCAAGTTACAGGTCTGGGGTCCGGTGTGAAGAAAGATTTTACTGTTCTCCTACTTTGACCAGAGCCCATAGGGCCATGCATATAAAAAGTTTTGATATATGTTCTTCTTTCCAGTCCTAGGGCAAATGTTTAAATAAGTTTATCAAAACTCAGTTTGGCAGTGTAAGCATTATACATTTGCGAAATTAATTAAAATACATCTGATTTTGTTAATTTTTGTATCACATCTGGAGGAAACAGTATTGTGACTTATATTATTAAGTCAAACATGATCAATAAATCATGAAAATTGTAGTAAAAAATTCTAAATTCAACACAAAGAAATCACAAAAATTATGACAAAATCCAACATGAACAAAATGTTTAAAGCATGAAATTCACTGTGAAAATGTTCTAAATTCTACATGACCAAGAGCAAGACATTGTGTGCCTTTTGTACAATTAAAGTTATACATGAGCAAAATAGTAAGAAAGTTAGCAGACTTCTGATTTGTGTGGGTGCTGAAGGGCCCTGTGCATTTTCATTTTCAAAGTGTCTGAAGGCCCAGTATGAAGCAAGTTAGGACTCACCTCATGATTCATGTAGGGCACAAAGGTCACTGCACATTCTGCTTTGCACAGTACCTGAAGGGCCACATGTGAAACAAGTTAGGTCTTGCCTCCTGTTTTGTACAAAGCCTGAAGGGCCTTGTGCAAAGCAAATTACAACTCACCTCCTGCTTCTTGCATGGCCCAAAGGGCTCTGTGTGTAGCAAGTTACAGCTCTACATTTTCGAAAAGAAAGTACATTTATTAAAGAACCTATGGTAATGAATTGTTAGAATTTCACAGCCACAAAGGGAAGGGAATGTGGCATTGGCACCCATCTTCTTCATTGAGCATCAAGGCTTATGACCCAAGGCAAGGCTACATGTACCAGGCCATGCTCCATGGGTCTGCTGCTTCAAGCTACAGGTCCTGGGTCCTGTGTGAAGAATGTTTTATCTCTCCATCTATTTGGGGTAGGGCCCACATGACCCTGCATTAAGTCAATTATGACAGATATGCTTTGTGTAGGGCCTTTATGGCCCTGGGCAAAGAATGTTATCTGTGGTCTTGTGCTTCACACATGTCCAGTAGAGTCCTGTATGAAGAAAGCAATGACTGATCTTGTGCTTTATAAAGGCCCACAGGACCCTGTGCACAGAAAGTTTTGACTGATGCTGTGGGCCCTATGTTAATCAACAGACTTGTGGTGCATGGCGGCAGACCAGTAGCTTAAAGCAGCAGACATGTTGTACACATCCCCAGACCTAAGGAATGCACTAGCAAATGTGCAGGAATGAGGATGTGGAAGAACAATGGGGAATAATCAAATCTGCCATCACAGAGACAACAAGCCTTTGTGTGAAGCAAATAAACAAAACAAAGTGATGTAAGAAGCCACTATGGTTCTGAAAGGAGGTGGCAGGGAAGGTTATGGAGAAAAAGAAAGCATTCAGGAAGTACAAGGAATCACAGAAGGAACAGGACAGATAATGGTGTCAGTTAAAGCAAAAGGAAGCTGGGAAGGCAGTCAGAACAGCAAAGGCCCAAACTGAGGAAAAGATAGCCAGCGCAGTTAAGAAGGGGGATAAAACCTTTCATAGGTACATCAGGGAGCGAAGGAAGACCAAGGGAGTGATAGTGAGGCTTAATAAAGCGGAGGTAGTAGGCAGAGGGTGACTGTGAAATGGCAGAGATACTAAACACATATTTTTGCTCAGTATTCACAAATGAAAAGGGGGAGGTACCTAAATCAAGCAATAGAAACACTGGATACAGAAGTTGATACCAGCCCGTTTACAGAAGAAAGGGTTCTGAAAGAACTCTTAAAACTGAAGGTGGACAAAGCAAAGGGGCCTGATGGGATTCACCCCAGAATCCTAAAAGAACTAAGGGTAGAACTAGTGACACCACTGACTACCCTCTTTAACAAATCATGGGAGGATGGGGTAGTACCTGAGGAATGGAGGAGGGCAGATGTGATTCCATTTCACAAAAGTGGGAGCAGGGCAGAAGCAGGCAACTACAGACCTATTAGTTTAACCTCAGTGATAAGGAAAATGATGGAACCACTTCTGAAGGAAAGAATTGTTGACTACCTAGAGGCCAGAAGGGCACAGGACCCAAGGCAGCATGGATTTACAGTGGGAAGGTCATGTCAGATGAATCTAATAGATTTCTTTGACTGGGTGAGCAAAGTAGTATATCAGGGAGGGGCTGTGAACATGGCCTACCTAGATTTTAGCAAGCCATTTGACACAGTCTCACACAAAAGATTAATATACAAGTAAGTCAGGTAGAGACTTTTATTAGTCAGGTAAAGACTTTTAAGCACCCATACCATCAGTAATGGAACAACTCAAGAGTTGAAAAAAACACTTAATTTAATATAAATATAGTCGTGCAGACATAAACAAGCATTTGTCAATGCCGAATGTTGCTTGCTTCTATGTGCTGTTTAGGTATTTGGAAGTCATTGAAGTGCAAATATTGAAAATTTCAGAACTTACAGTGTGTGTAGGAACTGCATAGCTGCGGCTAAGTAAACAGTCATTATTAGGAAACTTTTCATGAAATGTTCAATATAGTCATTTTAAGACCTCTGTTCATGAACAGTGTCTGTGTGATTTTGTTCATGTGTCCCATATATTGAGTTTGCACACTGACTGTGCCATTGTGCGCTACATGGGTGGAAACACTTTTTGGGCAGGATGTGAAAAATGACAGCTGTACTGCTCATAAGGAGGTGTGGTAAAATGGCAATGTTGAAAATCTGGAGTGGAAATATTGAAAATTCACAAACCTACGAGCGTGCGTGGGAACTGTGCAACGCACCCTCAAAACAGTCATTTTAGAATTCTTTCATCAAATTTTTCAACATTGCCATTTAAGACCTCTGCTCATGAACAGTGTCACTGTGATTTTCTTAATTTGTCCGTACATTGATTTACGCACCTTCTTTCGCCATTCTGCGCTAAGAGGCGGAAACACATTTGGGTGAGGTGTGAAAAATAAAAGCTTACTACTCATAAGAAGGTGTGGTAAAATGGTAATGTTGAAAATCTGGAGTGAAAATATTGAAATTTTGCGAATTTACAAGCCTGCGTAGGAACTGCGCAATGCACGCTCGTAAAACAGTCATTATTTGGAATTTTTGGACCAAATTTTCAACATGGGGTTTTTGGGACCCCTTCTCATGAATAATGTCACTGTCATGGTGGTATTCAGGCCCAAAGGGTGATTTCGCAGTCACTGCACAGTCACTGCGCGAAATCACCCTTCGGGCCTGAATAACGCCATGACAGTGACATCATTCATGAGAAGGAGTCCAAAACCCTATGTTGAAAATATGCATAAATTCCCAAAATGCCTGAGATATGCAATAAAGTTGACCCCTCATCTAGCCCATTATACAGCTTACGGCATTTCCTCAGTTTGCGATCGGCTTTGAAGAGTGCAGACGTGTTCCCGGTCCACCGAAGATCATTGTGCCAGAGTCTGGAGGTAAGTATGGGGTGAGGGGTGTGGGGAGGCTGGGTGCGCAGTGGGTGGGTGCTGGTTGTGGGAGGGGGTCGGGAGACATGCCGCGGACCGTTTTGTTTACAGGTTTAAAAAAGATGTTGTGGGACTGTTTGCCACGCTGGGGTGGGCTCCCAGCATGGTACAGAAGCAGAGGCCATTCAGCCGACGGGGATTGGGCACCCATTGGCCAAAGGACTGATTGCCACGCTGGGGTGGGCTCCAGCGTGGCAACAACTACGGAGATAGCAATGCTCAGACAGCGGGGATTGGGCACCCGTCGGCTACACAGTGCGTGCGGGGCATGCATGCCTGCGTGTGGGGGAGCTATGCTTCTTTATCGGTGTTCACTGGCGTGGCTCCCACTTTCAACTGTATGCCACTGCATTTTGGGCGTGTCATAGACAGCTCCAAAATGCATTGACTTACAGGGGCCGCGCCTGCCAGCTCACTGACTGAATTGGAGGAGGAGGTGACACACCTCCGAAATCTACGATGATGGCACTATGTTTCTTGCACATGCATGCAAGCAACATAAAAATGGCTTAGCAAAGCAAAACTAACATTTCACCTGGTACCATGCTAGGCTTCATCAGAGTAATTAATTAATGTTCAAAATGCCCATTAAATACATTAAATATTTGATCACATGTGTGTATTTAACCTATACATCATCAGACCCTGAACAGTCTTTGAATACAAGTTAGCCAGCCTGGGAGTGGGTCACAAGATGGTAGCCTGGGTACAAAATTGGCTGGAGAACAGGACGCAGAGGGTAATAGTAAATGGAGTCCACTCTGAAGAAACGGGGTTTCTAGTGGGGTACCACAGGGTTTAGTACCAGGACCAGTCCTCTTCAATGTCTTTATAAGTGACATTGCAGAGGGACTGGAAGGAAAAGTATGTCTCTTTGCAGACAGCACAAAAATCTGCAAAAGAGTTGATACACAAGGTGGGGTGGAAAGGATCAGAAGGGACCTGGCAAGGTTGGAGGAATGGTCAAATGTATGGCAGCTTAGATTCAATGCTAAGGAGTGCAAGGTAGTGCACCTGGGAAACAAAAACCCAGGGGAAGAGTACACAATGGGGGGTGAGATACTAACAACAACAAAAATGGAAAGGGATCTGGGGGTAGTCATATCAGATGACCTAAAGGTGGGCAAGCAATGTGAGAGGGCAGTAAGGAGGGCTGGGGGGATGCTAGGATGCCTAGGGAGAGGCATCACCATTAGAAAACAAGAAGTTGTTATCCCTCTGTATAGACAGCTGGTGGGACCCAATCTGGAGTACTGTGTGCAGTTCTGGGGACCCAATCTCCACAAGGACATAAACAGGATGGAGGCAATCCAGAGGAGGGCAATTAAAATGATGCAGGGTCTGCACCAGAAGACATATGAAGGAGACTTAAGGAGCTTAATATGTATAACCTCGAGGAAAGGAGGGGGGAGCATGCTAGAAACTTTCAAGTACCTCAAGGAAATCAACAAAGTCCAAGAGGGTAGCATATTTCAGAAAAAGAGGTGTGTAAGAACAAGTGGGTGCAATTTGAAGATGGGGGGCAGCTCAGAGGTAATGTAAGGAAGTATGTTTTCACAGAGATGGTTGTGGATGTATGGAACAGCCTTCCAGAAGAGGTAGTGGAGTCAAAAACAGTGGTGGGATTCAAGCATGCATGGGACACTCACAAGGCAATTCTAGGGGTTGGGGGTAGAAAGAAGTAGGATGTTGGTTAACTAGGATCTGCAGCTTATCCATTAGATACAGAAATGGGCAGACTGGGTGGGCCAAGAGGTTCTTATCTGCCATCAAATTATATGTTTCCAAATGTTTCTATATTTAAACCTGTAGCATGGCTCAGGTCATACATCTAGGGGCTGAGGATGAAGCGGAAGGGCAATTGATTAAAAAGAAGCCCTAACACCACATTTCCTGCTTTTGTGACTGGAACTCTAACAATGTAGTAACATTTTTTTTTTTTGCAACAGATATAAAATCGTGCTACTGTAACAATTAATACATATACAAAACTTTGAACAATCTATGGGATATGTACAATGAGCTAGAATTGCTTGATTCTCTAGTTACAGTACTGATACATTGTACCTTTCTGATTCTTAAAAGGACACATTTGTCCAGACTCTCCTCTCACATTTTCAACTTTGCAGGCAGTGTGAAATGACAGATTACAAGAAATTACTATTGCAAAAATGATGTTGGTGTAGCAGGCACTTCAAAATATATTGGCGTTAAGCATGCCCTTTCCTAAAAGGCAATTCAAAAGACCTTTAAATAGTACACTGAATAAAAGTGAGTGGGGGAGGTAGCTGGAAAGAAGAATGGTAGTCAGCAAGCTCTACATGGGCAGATAGGAGAAAGAAATAGTTTTTAATGACAGTCAGAATCCCATCTTCTCAAAAATAGATATGTATCATAACTTTGCAAATGACATTTTGATTGTATGATGAGGACAGAAGCCAATAATTCAGATTTAAAATTCAGTATCAATTAGAGTAAGATAAAAAGGTAATTTCTTGACCTTGACATTTTTAAGGAGGAGGATTGTAGTATCTATGTGGATATATTTAGGAAACCTATGGACCATAACAGTTTTTTAATGGCCTCCAGTTTCTATCTTGCCATACAACACTAAACATCACAAAGGGTCAATTTGTAAGGACAAAGAGAAACTGCAGTACAGATGGAAGTACCAGGCATAAGGCAGAGATTGAGAAATAGGGGTTACCAAGTGGGCAGGATAGTGTGTGCTTATGAAGAAGCAGATGGCCTTAACAATGCTGGCATACTTAAGAGAAAGTTAATAGAACATAGAATACTTACCCTCTTGCATTTACGACAGCGTATGGCACTCAAGGCAGAGATGTTGTGAAAACAGTTCAGAAGACTCTAAGCACATTAATGTGAGAACTTGTCTTGACAGCAATTATACAGCAACAAATTCAGGCATCCTATTGAAAGTCTAAGAACCTTCATGATCAGTTGGTTCAGAGCTGGCAACAGGTGACACCATGTAATTGGCTTCCAAAACTGGAAAATAACTGTAATAAAAGAGGGAACTGCAAAATAAGTAGCATTGTGATAAAAACTGATCAGATCCTGAATCCAAAAAGTGATAAAATGATGCATATTCATGACCATATTATTGTATGTGCAATGCTGTAAGAGAAATATATTCATTAATTAAAATTTGATTTGCTGTTATGTTGGCTGCCCTGGGCAAAACTCAGAGTCAGATTGCTTGACCCACTTAAGGCCATTAAAAATGGCAACAGTGACTATGTGCTGGCTAGACGTGTTTATGACTCGAGTAATAGAGTAAACTGTTTAATGTGAGACCTACAGTAGAGACTGAAATGCAAGACAGGGGTTTGGAGGGGGGACTTTGAAAACAAACTTAATAAATTTGGAATGTACGTGGAGATTGCTAGGTAGAGATGTTACAAAGTTTAACCTCAGTTGCAATGTTTTGGCAAAGTTCCAAACTTTGCATTTTGAAAATTTTGCTGAGTTTTTACTGAAAGGCCAGTTTTGCAAGATGTAGCAGCATCTTTGAAAAATTACTTTACTAGTGAAGTCTATGTGGAAATTTTGTTTTGAGATTATTGATATTATATTGGGGAATGAAGGACCTGGCTATCATTGTAGGATTGGGTGTAGAATGATATATCATACTAGTGGAGAGATTGATGTAGCATAAAAACATTGCATCGGTGCAGGTTCTGCTGATCCTGAAATGACAATCAATCAATCAATCAATCAAATCTTTATTTATCCAGGCGGACACCGTTGAGCAAGCTCATTTACAAGGTGGACCTGCATTTGTAAAAAGACAGTTATACACACATAACTTAAAGATGAGTTAAACAATGTACGGAAGGCAAAAGAACAAACTTACAAACATGATGTGGGTGCAATAAATACAATTCCAAGTATTCACATAGGATTACATGACATTAAATACAGCCTTTAATGACATAGGATTTAGAGTTGCATATTTGTCTATGACTTTACAGGATGGTATAAGTGTAATAGCATTACAGGCCCCGGAGGGCAGTTCAGTGCATGGGGGGTGACCAGGGCTTCGAGGAGCCCATGTTGTTCATGTATTTGGGTGGCAGAGGGAGAAAAAGGAAAAAGAAAAATGTTTATGGTTCTAGTGGTCAGCATGGCAGCTGAGTGCTGAATAGGTTTATGTATGGCGGGAGGGTTCGATTATAGCTGCATATGGTGAGGCTAGAGCATGAGCTATCAACAGGACTACTATGTACTATGGAAACATTTGCAGATTTCGGCAAATGTTCTGTCATACAGGTTCCTAAACACGGAGATACTGATAGGAGAGCTAAGTTTCAGTGAGCCTTGTATCCTTCTCCAGAGTGTAGGCAAGGCATGGCTTATAGCTGCCCTACCAAAGTGGTTATTGATTCTGGGGATTTTTAGTGAAGTTAGTGAGAGGCTTCTTATGGCATAGGTACTTGGCGGACACAACGGGAGGCAATCAACAATGTAGTTAGGGAGTTTGTTGGTAAGTGCACGGAGTATCCAGAGAGCTGCATTTCTATATCGCCTGTATTGTAGAGACGGCCACCCTACTGCAGTGTATAACAAGCAGTGATGTGTGGAGGACGGAGGCCAGTAATGAATCTTAATGCTCTATGATACAGTACATCCAATTTTGCAAGGTGTGAGGCAGAGCATTGTCCATATATGATGTCAGCGTAATCGATTAAGGAAAGGAAGGTAGAGTGAACTAGCTGTCTTTTGCGGTTACTGTCAGGAGATGTCTGATTCTATAAAGTAGTCCAAGCCTCTGCCTTAGTTTTCATCAGTTCTTCAATGTGCTCCATAAAGGAGAGTTTGTTATCCAGCCATAGACCCAGGTATTTGAATTTAATTCACGAACTCAAGATTTTCACCTAGTAGGGTGGTTATAGGAGGAGTGTTACCAGCTAGTGTGGATTTGGCCCCAGTGCTGGATGGAGAGAACAGCATGGCCTTTGTTTTTTGCATTTAGCAATAGTTTTTGTTGATAAGCTGGTTTGTAGCGTATTGAATTCGACTTGGAGTTCTGAGCATGCGGCTCCAGGAGAGTCACGACTTAGGTAGAGCACTGTATCGTCAGCAAACAGGTGGATATTGGCTTTCTTGATTCCTAAGTCCAGATTATTAATGTAGATATTGAATAGTAGGGGCCCAATATGGAACCCTGAGGGACTCCTCTTTTAGCGGTTGAGAAGAAAGTTCTCCTTCAGCTTTGATTTGTTGCTGCTCACCAGACAGGTAGTCCTGGAACCATTTCAGTGAGATAGAGTCCAGACCTATGGTGTTTAGCGTGGAAAGAAGTAGGCAGTGGTCGGCGGTGTCGAACGCTTGCTGAGGTCTAGAAACACTGCACAAACAAATTTTTTTGTATCGAGTTCCCGCTGCCAGTCATTAGTAACGTTGGCCAGTGCCGTAGTAGTACTGTGCTTAGCTCTAAATCCGGACTGCATGGGGTTAAAAAATGCAGAGTTGTCTAGGAATGATCTCAACTGTGTATCCACAACTTTTCCAGCATTTTCGAAAGTATAGGTAGTAGGGAGATTGGCCTATAGTTGTTCAGGTCACTTGGGTCCCCTGCTTTGAAAGCGGAATAACATGGGCAGTTTTCTATTCTGTGGGAGAGAGCCTTGAGTTAGGGATAGGTTGAATAAGTGCTAAATGGGTGCGGCAAGTATGTGATAAGCTATTTTCAGAAAGTATGGGTCTAATAAGTCAGCTCTCGCGCTTTTCCTAGTGTCCAACCGTAGCAGCAGGTCTTCAACTTCTTTTATGTTGATTGTGAAAAGGAAAAGTCATACTAATGTTAATTGGTTCATATGGCTGGGCTTTGGAAAGCGGATGAAGACTGCTTACTGGTGCATTATCAAAGCCATGCCTGCTGTGGCAAAATGGTTATTAAAAGCTTGAGAATTTCAGATCTGTCAGTGACAGTGACATTGTCAATCATAATTTTAGATGGTAGCATAGTACTTGGTGAGTGTCCAGATAGTTCTTTTATAGTGGACCAGAATTTGGTAGGGTTGGTGGATGCAGAGCATAATTCCTTTTGGTAATAAATAGCCTTAGTTTCCCTGATCATTTTTGTACAGGCATTCCTAGCTGACCTAAAGAGACACCAATCAGCATCAGCATGTGATTTTCGGGCATTTTTCCATAGCTGGTCTCTTTTGAGCAAGGCATGACAGGATGGAAGTCCAATCAGTGACACAGACAGAAAACAACAAAAAGATCACTGAAACTACAGGAGTAGAACTGAGGTGCCTGCGGTTGCGTATAGTAGATTATGTGCCCAAGGAGCAAGGACATTGACGTTAGAGGGGAATAATGGAGCAGATGACATTAGCAGCTATACAGAAGTAAACCATGGCAGGCTTAAGCAGCAGCATCATGCCAAGTTGGCAAGGCATATGCATCGAAGAAGGAACATGAAGGCGGTGGAGAAAGAGAACAGAGCAGCAGGCAATAGCTTCTGTACAGGTTGCAATACATTTATGCTGATTGCAGCGGCTGAGTTTGCTAGCATATGTTCAGTATTATGGAGGAACACACTGAGATTTGAGGAAGAGGATGAAGACACAGAAGACATCACCTTCTATATAGGTTGTTGGGAAATTACCCTGTTTCAAAGGCTGGGTTTGCCAGCATATGTATTGTGGAGGAATACACTGGCATCAGAAGAAGAAGAAGATGAGGATAGAGCAACAAGTTGTAGTTTCTGTATTGGATGTTTGGCATATTTTTTTGGTTGTGGAGGTGGGTTTGCTGGCAAGGAAGCACCACTGGAGGTTGACAGTGAGTTTGCCAACCTCCCGCACAGCGATTGCACAATATCGACACTGGTATTGTGCCATCCCAAAATGAAGTTTTTTTTTACAGGGGGCTAACCCTCCCACCCCCCATGTGGGAGTTTCTGCCCCCACACTAGTCAGATTTCTATATAATCAACTCCAGATTGGAGTTGTTCCAGGAAGGGGGCAGAAAACCAAGAGAAAAGCATCACATAAAAACAGACCATTACAGCGACAGTCACTGTAATGGCCTGTTTTCAGGATTCACTGTCAGGGTGTCACACTGGAGGGGGTAACCGTGCTGGCAAATGTATTACAGAAGAACACACTGACATTGAAGAAGGAGTATGGAATATCATCCAGCAGCACAAGCAGGTATATATTGTACTACAACATGTCAGGCTTCAGCAGCCGCAACAAGGAGGAATATACTGGCACTGTAAGTGAGCATGAACCTGGAAATCTGAAAAGATGGACAGAACTGGACAGACATGTAAAGCTAAAATGTAAAATAAAAAAATAGATGCACAATTAGTATGAAACTTTATAGGGTCCTTTTGTGTCACTCTCCCCCTATGTGACAGAGCTAGGTAGCACCCTAACCTATTTGTTATGCAGAGAGAGAGAGAGAGAGGTAAAAACAATGATCTATTTTGTCCTCTCCTGTTCTACCACTTGTCTGTCACTTGTCTGTCTGATTGTGCAAACAAAGTTTCTGCTGGCATCTAGGAATTGGCCACTCTGATGGTCTCAAAATTTCCCACGGTATCAACCTTCCTTCACTTGCTGTTTCTGTTCTTTCTTTCTTTCTTTCTTTCTTCCCTTGCTCTCTCTGTGGTTAGAAAATTATATGTGAATCTTTGTGAAACTAGGATCCTTTAAACTGCAAATATATATACTCATATTGTTGAAATGACTGCAGAAAGCTGTCTGGGTTTCTTAAAAAGATAACAGTCTGTAATACAAGGGGTTGACCTTGAGATGTGTTTTGGATGTTACAAGCTTGTGTACAAAATTGTCAATATAAGAGCAGTTCTGGGACAGAATGTTCTATTTTGTTGCACCTTTTAAGACTAGATGTATTCTTCAGGCTGGCCTCAGGAAACAATTGACAACATTCTGGTACATTTTGTGAGAAACAGAAGATTCAGCTTACAACAATCAAGATGCAGAGTATAAACTACCAGGAAAAGACATCTTATAAAAAGAGAGCCATGATTTGTTTACAGAGAGAGATAGAGAGACTGAGATTTAATTTGAGAGAGAGAGAGAGAGAGAGAGAGAGACCCTGATGTGGAACTTTCTTTGTTTGCACTGTCTGTATGAAGACCTATGCTGTACAACATTAATATTTTTTTTTACTGTTATTGATAATAATAAAATGCTACTTGAGAATCTTCTAACTTCTCCTGGTTTGGAGGTGCTTTCTGACCTATGCCCCATACAACACTCTCTTTCAGCATCTGTTTAGTGCATTCTAAAGAAAGAGAAAAATAGAGGGAGAGAGGAAGGAAGGAAGATTACTAAATTAGAACTATAGTTACCATATGGTTAATGATCATATCGCCCTGGAAGACACATGGTTCAAGAATCAAGGAGATCAGTGGGTGGCAGAAGCAGCAGGAAATATACCTGTGAAGATATGAAGGGTGATATTATTTAGACACACGATCCATATGAGGTTCATTGCTTTCAAATAACAAAATTTAGCAATCAAAATATACTACTTACCATTAGTTTAGTTATGTTGATAACTTGGACAAAGGCAGTTTTAAAGAAAGATCTTCAAGAGTCATGACAGTGTAAATACAAAAACACAGTCTTCTCATGTAAAATATAGAAACACATTAGTCAGCCTCTTCAAATCCTTCACTCTTTAAATGGTATCCCTGCTTCCTCCTATCCTCAGTCATCATTGACAATGAATCCACCTTCCTCATCCACAATTGATGAATTATCAATGGATGAAAATTCTTTCTCTACTAACATTTCATAAACCTGTTGTTCAACACTGTGGTCAGGTTCTTTTCCTTTCTAGAGAATGGATCTGTAATCCTTAGCATGCTTATAAGGAATGTGGTGCTAATGTATCTTGCTAAACATGAGCATGCCCATATTCATTGGGGAGAGGTTTGTTCACCAATCTGATGGCCCTGGCTATACTAAATATTCTCTCTAAATTGACACAGGCTTGTGGAAAACTCCATTTTTTATTGCCACTGATGCCAATGCTGGTCAACTATTTACTCTACTGATCCAGTAGAGAAGAGGCTCCTTATCAAATCCTAAATACTTGGTATCAGCTAAATAGGTTTCCATCAGTTTCTCTGCTGCATGCAGATTGATTCTCCTCTTCTGACCTGCTCCCCCTTCTCTGGTGTATAGTCCTGTAAGCCCACTTGGGATAAGACACCCCATAGTGAATTTGAGGAATTATTTTGCACCTCGACTTTGTGGCTACTAGTGGGTGCCTCCACAACCATTCCTCCTATTCTGATGGCTAATAGTGGTGTTTTGCTGACTGCTATCATGGATAGTTCTTTTCTTAAATTTTTTTTTGCCTCATGACCATATTTGCTTAGGAGACTGGCTAAATTTTGAACCTCCTGTTGCCCACTTTCCAATCTAGATGAAATCCTGCTTGTATAATGGGGATAGAACATCATTGACAGTCCTAAAGTCCACAGATTGGAGTATGCCAGACAGATGCATGCTGCATTCCAGGATCTACAACATGTGATCATTTAAGAAAAAGTTGGCCAGATCTCCAGTGGCCCCAAGTTGCTGCTGCACATTCAGAAGTGTCTGCCAAAGCACTGTGATAACTGGAATCATAGCTCGTGTATCATGTTCAAAAGGTCTTAAGATTACAGTCAGGTCATTCATGAGACACCAGAGATTGACCATCATAAACATGGACACTCCTTCACTCTCGATGTGTATGTTTAAGGAAGTACTTTATCACTGATTTGTACTGCTCATAGATACACTCAATCTTGCACAGTGTGGAGTGTGTGGTGTGAAGTGATGACTTCCTTCTTGAACTAAAACAGGCTGTTCCAAATCTACTGCTCACAAGCAACAATGCCTCTACCTTTGACAGCTCCAGGAAACTCTCAGTGCCCACATTACTTATGCTCTTCCTATTGTAACAATTGTTGCTTGCAATAAGGCAAATGTGTAGTGAAGCCCAGAATTAAGATCAGCAAGTAGTTCCAATAAAATGTTCTCTGCTGTGTGTGAACATATCCTAATCTTCAATACCATGTTTGCATGCTAGCAAATTCCCATGGACTTGCTAAGAGCACACTTTTCAATGAGGCACTGCACACAAGAGTCATACACTACCCCAGGTAACTGAGATCAGTGAGTTGTCAATCACATGTAAGAGCTGCTAGATGTTTGTCTGCTTGTCCATATATCCATAGTTAAGTTTATATATGGTGAAGATTAGTGCTGCAATGCATGTATGATACAACATGGAACTGCCTCATAGAATTCCATGATCGCGCATGTGGAGAAGTAGGTGAGTGAAGTCTAAAAAAAAGAGTAGATCACATCCCTGATGGTCCAGTGGTACCCCCTCCCCACCCTCCACTGAGCCCGCCACCCCAATCCCCAGTCAGCAGCTGGCAGCAGCTCCCAGCCTGCATGCCTGGTCGCCGCTGACTGAATGCATAAGTAAGCTGTAAGCCCATTGGTCCACAGAGTGGGCCAAAGGCGGTACGAACTATGCCGTACCACACGATACAGATATGTGAATGGTCACTCTCATATCTGGACTGTATATCTGAGAGAGTGGTCTGCATGCCCGTGGCCCACACTGTGAACCAATAAATGCAACTATGCATATGCAATCGTAAGCCGAGGTAGCCGAATGACTAGCAATTGAGGCTGCCGCCTACCACGTGACACAAGAAGGAAAGCAGCAGACTCAATCAATTTCTGGACCACCAGGAAATATAGAGTTATTAATTATATACTTATGCCCGCAATCGGGCTGTGGGGCACTTTGCCATTTGTGCAGGGGGTGTCGGTCCCCGACAGCTGCAGCCTGGCAGGATGCCAGGTGCATGTCACCCGGGATGGGCGCATCTGCATGCAAATGGGGCCATAATGACACACAAATGGCCCCATTTGTGCATTGCATGCATTATGGCCCCATTTGCTTGTGCATCTTTGAATATCACAGTTGATGCACCTAGCACAACTGCACTTGCACTAGCGCATTCCTCTGCCCCTCTCTGGCCACTTGCACTGGTGCAGTGCCACTGCACCATGCACAATGCAGGTGGCCACAGAGCGATATTCAACGGTGCTGAGCCATGGTGCAGCACCATTGAATATCACTCTGTCAGCACACTGGCACATCCCAGTTGCGCTGCATCCAGGCTTGCGACACAGCCTGGCACAGTCTGAATATCCCACCCCTAATGTTTTGCATTGCTCCTACTCTTGCCAGTGCCAAATAGCCTAACACCACAATGTAAGGTAATGTGTGACTCTGACTGTCCTGAAGGGATTTTCAGGGTGCGTGAACTTGATTTTTTGATTCTAATTGTTTAATAGCTTGGAGTGTTTATCAAACAACTCTTTAATTATACCCTTCTACTACTTTTTATTTTCCTCCTCCTCCTCTTGATGCTTTTTATCTGCTTGTCCTTCATTTTCACTTTTACTGCTGCCACTTCCAGTGCCCTCATCTGCTGCTTTTGATGTGCAAATCTCATTGACATGTGCAGTTTATTAAAGTGTGTGTACTGCCCCCCTGCTCCTACACGTTTGTCTTTTTTACCACAATTCACCTTCAGTTGTCATTCTCATCTAGGACAAAGGAATCTCATCCCAACAATTTTGATCTCCATCCTGGACCTCAACATGTGAGAGAGGTTGCTATGGTGAGGAGTAGGATCAGTTTGCTTTGTTTAAATGAATTATTCTTGTGTAATGCAGACAGGTATACTGAGTGTGGGGCTGGGTACACCAGAAGGAATATTTACACTAGTCTGTGATGGTGTTGGCACAGTAACTTTTCTCTTTCCTTCAGGATCCCACCATGGGTCCTCAACAACATCCTTCTCATCATCAAATAATCCCTCCTCCTCCTCCACTGGTGCCTCTTTCTCAGCCTCAGCCTCCTCCACCTTGACCAGGACTACATCATCTTACTCCTCGATTACCTTCTCTCTGTCACTCTCAGTCACACTTTCAGAACCCAGCAGGGCTGGAAAAGCCTCCTCATTTCTTTCCTCTACTACTAGTATTTTGGGTGCCTTAACTTGGGGCATCCTACACATATGACTCGGCTTCTGATGCTGCTGCTTCTGGTGCCTATTGTATATGTGAGAAGAAAAGATCCAGAGATCCAGAGCAGCTCATACTGAAAAAGGTTTTGTGTCTGTTTTTTTTTTTGTTTATTCCCCTCTCCTTCTGCCTTTGACTTTAATGCACATTGCTTTGCCAGCACTGTACGATCACCTCTACCTTTTCCCGAACAACCACTCCTAACTGCACTCATGATTTTTGCCCAAATCACAATTGTTTTAAATACATTAAAAATGGATAATACTGTTAAAATGCAAAAAAAATGAAGTTAGTTAACTGAAAAAAGATGACAATTCAAATTAACATAATAAAACTATGAAATCAAAACAAAATTACTTCAAAAGCAGACAGGCACTCTCTGACAGAGCCCTTTCTGTCACAAACAAGTAGCTGAAGGCAGACAATGAAACAAACACACACACACACCAAAATGAATAGTCTAGTAAAATCACAAAACTATTAAAACTAATTTCAATACAATAAAATAATAATTAACAATTGCTAGGCTCATGAATGAAGCAGGTTTAGCAACAAGAAAGAGCCTTTCAAAAGTGCAAAAGGTATTGCATCTCTGTATTCTGGAGAGTAAATCGAGAACAGTTATCATCTCCTCATTAACTTAGGTAGGACTGCACAAAGCTAAGGCACAGCATGGTGTACTGTATATCCTGCTATTCATACCATGTGATATTAAGCTTCTGTTGCTTCTTCATGCCACATGATATATTTTATATATAATCCACACAGAACAAGTTTGCCAACTTCACCATTGAAGTTCTGACTTCAGAGCTTTGTGAAGTCATAAAACATTGCAATGTAGGACTTTACAGTGCAAAGTACCTTCACAAAGAAGCAGAACTTTGCAAAGTTAGCCAGTGTAGCCCATCCAGTTTTCCAGACTCAGTGGCAAAGGCAAGGCAAATTTTATTTAAAAAAAAACACCCATCCCAGAGGCTCTGGGCACTGAACAATTAGGATAACATACAATAACACCAAGTATATAGAATAAATAAAATAATGCCATAATATAAAATCTAATAATAAATATTCTACACTAAAACTCACTATCATAAAATATTTATAAATAATATGCTCAGCAATAGATAATCAGGACTAAGCTATATAGCCAGGGATAAACATAGACACGAAAGTCACATCAGATAAAATTATAAATCAAAGTCCGGGAATGCCTGCTTATACAGGAAGGAATTGAGGCAGGCTTTGAAAACATCAACAGAAGGGGCCTCTCTTACAGCTTGTGACAGTGACTTCTACTGGATGGGGCAGCCACAGTAAACACTCTGTCGCCAGCTGTTTTTAACCTTGTCCTGAGAATCGTGAGAAGGCCCCTAGAGGAGGAGCAGAGGGAGTGGGCTGAGACAGCAGGTGTATGAAGGTCCTTCAGGTAACCAGGGCCCAGGCCATGTAGGGCCTTAAAGGTGAGCAGACCCACCTTAAAGAGGATCCTCCACCTGACTGGCAGCCAGTGCAGTTCACACAGCACCAGAGTGATGTGACAGTACTTAGACTGCCCCATCAGCAACCTGGCAGCTGCATTGTGCACCAGCTGCAGCTGGTGGAGGGTACCTCAAGAGACCCTGAGATAGACAGCATTACAGTAGTCAAGCCTAGACATCACAAAGGTGTGAACCAGGGTGGGGAGGTCCGGTGTGGAACTAGGGGCTTTATCCTGGCTATATTCCTCAGGTGATAGAAACTGGTATGAAAAATGGATGATACCTGAGACTCAAGCATAAGTCCACTGTCGAGAATAACATCCAGATCACACACCCCTAGAAGAGGCCTTCAATGGTACAGGCCCAAGAAAAAGCCCCGTTTCTTCACCAGAGGCCACCCTATCATGCCTTCTGCAGCTTCAGCTAGAAGCAGAGCCATTCTTGACTCACTGCAGAGGGTGTTTCTCCAGCAGTTAGTGTCTACTAGAGATGGATAAATACTGGACCTAGTGCTTACTAACAGGGACAGTGCTGCAAACATCAAGGTGGGTTGTCCCTTGGGAGACCATTGATCACCATGTAGTCTGATTCAACATTAAGATAATGTCAGAGGTGAACCACACAAAGACAAGGGTCCTGGTCCTTAGAAAGATGGATTTTAAAGAAATGAAAGACTGCCTCAGATGCAGTGCAGCATGGTATAATTTCCAGGGTGGGGTAGAGGAATAGTGGAGAAAACAAAGGGATGGTATAGCAAAGCCAACCAGTCTGCATGAATGATGTGAACAACAGCAGGAGGGAAAAAAAGACCATTATGGTACTCTGAGAAAGTGGCCACAAAGGTGAAGGGGAAAAAAGGTACAAATAAATGCAGAGGGAAGAGGACAGTGAGGTGAACCAGGTAAAATAGAAGGAAGCAGGGAAGGCAGTGAGGGGACCAAAGGCACAAATGGAGGAAAGGATACCCAAAGTGGTAGCTGAAGGGGATAAGACCTTCCTCAGCTACATAAGTGAAAAGAGGATGGCAAGGGGAGTGATAGTGATAATAAGAAGGATGGCAGGGGGATACTGCATGGAGGAAAATCAGGAAAAAGTAGACTTCCTGAACAAGCACCTTATTCACAGTGGAGGAAGGGGTTGGGTACAGACCACAAAGAAGTATCAGGAACACTGGGAAGGGGCGCAGAGACAGGTCCATTTTCAGAAGAAAGACTCCTGAAAGGACTTGCAAATCTGATAGTGGACAAGGCCATGGACCTGGATGGTATACACCCAAGGGTGCAAAGAGAACTCAGGGAGGTGCTTGCAGTACCATTGATAGCTTTATTGAACAACTCACTGGAACAGGAGCAGTTTCAGAGGATTTCAGAAGAGCAGACACAGTCCTACTCCATAAGAGTGGCAGCAGGGAGGAGGCTAGAAACCACAGGCTAGTCAGTCTCTCACCAGTGGTGGGGAAATTAATGGAAATCCTATTAAAAGAAAGACTAGTGGAACATCTTGAATCCAGCAAATTACAAGACCTGAGGCAGCATGGATACAGGTGGCAGGTCACGCCAGATGAATTTGAGTTCTTTGACTGGGTGGCCAGAGAAATTGATTAAGAAAGGACAATGGATGTGGTGTACTTAGACTTCAGTAAGGCTATCGACACTGTGTCTCATAGGAGACTGATAAGGAAATTGGACAGTTGAGGGGTGTGATCCAAGGTGGTACTCTAGGTTTGAAATTGGTTAATGGATAAGTGACAAAGGATGGTGGTTAACAGCGCTCACTCTAATATAGTGAGAGTGACCTGCAGAGATTGGTCCTCTTCAAAGTCTTCATAAGTGACATTGCAAAAGAGCTGGAAGGAAGATTACAGATTTTTACAGATCACATCAAAATCTGTAATATGGTAGATACTTAGGAGGGGTGTAGAAAATGAGTAGAGACCTCAGAAAACCTGAGGAATAATCTAGGGTATGGCAGCTGGGGTTCAATTCCAAAGGGTGCAAAATCATGCACCTACAGCATAGAAACCCAGGATCTGGTATAAAGTGGGGTGGGGCAGAGGTATTAATGGTTAGTAAGCAGGAAAGAGACCTAAGGGTTATCATATCTGCTGAACTTAATGTGGCGGGGAAGTGTGATAAGGCAGTAGGCGTAGCCAGTTGGATGCTGGAGTGCATAGGGAAAGAAGTCACCAGCAGGAAGAGGAAGGTGGTGCTACCACTCTATCAGTCACTGTTGAGACCCCACCTGGAGCACTGTGTCCAGTTCTGGAGGCTACATTTCAGAACAGACAGAGACAGGGTGGTGGCAGTCCAAAGGAGGCCAAATAAAATGGTGCAAGGGTTACATCAAAAGCCCTATGAGGAGAGACTGAATGATCTCAGTAAGTCATACTGGGGGTGGGAGGGCATGGCTATAGCACAAATAAGTGTTTCTGCTCTCTTCCACTAGTCCCAAATAGTATGGCATCCGCAGCTTTCCTGATTCTGCAGAGAACATTTAAGTGAAGACTCTGAATAACTACACTTTCCTTTCTGCCTCTGTAAAAAAAATGTAAAGATTCTCACTTACTTTGTGAGGCAGCCCTTGCAATCTTTGCCCTTTGTTCCCAACTCCAAATTCTGTGTGGTGGTAGCAGTTCGACCATGACGGTTGTCCTCCCAGTTGAAAAGGTGGAGTCTAATGTTTTGCAGGTCCTGATGGAATTGAAGGAAATAAAGTTAAGCTCCACTCCAAAACATCAAAAAAATTGCTCAGCTAAATGTTTGCTATATCTAACAGCACTATTCTGGGGGCAGGGCAAACAAATTCAGATCATGCAAGAAAAACTTGATTTTGAAAAAAGGTCCAATGGAACAACCCAAGGTTTGTCATCTTCCCCGAAACAGTGGAATTAGGAGATTCCGTAGCCATAGTCTTTCTATGACATGCACTTATACATGTCCTTAAACTCCCAGGTGACCCAGGTTCAATATTAAATGGGCACACAGGTCTTTGGTGCCCCCACCCAAAGAGGGAGAATACCCATGACCCATCATTGCCCAATTCTTTAGATTCCAAGTTAAAGAATTCATACTGAGGTGGGTATTGGATCTTTAGAGGCAGGAGTGGTAGGGACACCAAGTGATGGTTTTCCAGGAATATTCCAGAAACCTAACCACCCAATGCAAAGCATTCTATAATGCCAGATAGGCCCTCCATAGAGCTGGGGTACATTTTACACTATGGTACCCTGCCCAGATCCACCTTATTGAAAATGGAGTCCCTCATACCTTCAGTTCCCTTGGGGCAGAAATTGAGTTTATGCTTATCACCTGGCCCAGGGTGGCCTTGCTATCCAACCCAAGAGCTCATCCTCAAGAAGAGGAGGACCCTACCTGAGTGTAGCTCCTCCCTCTGTCTCTCAAAACTCTGTAGCTGCTGCCATGAAGGAGGAAGAGGCCAGAATGCAGTCCCCAAAGACCAAGTGATGTAGCAAGAACAGCAGGTGACCATGCAGAGACTCAGCACAACAGCAGGTGCGATCATGCAGCCACAGCTCACATACAGCCACAGATGATGGAGAAGAAGGGCAGTCTAGTCTGTTGGCTGGAAACAGATATGCTCCACTTTTGGATTTGTCTTCACCTGATGAACTCAAAGAAGGTGCCACAGCTCCTGAACCTCATCCTACGCAGGCTCCAATGGGAGGATCAACTTCTGCCCCGAGGGAACTGTCTGGGGACATGGTAGTGGCATCAGGTTTCTGCCAGCCTCCTTCACTTGTACTTCTGAACCAGATAACACCAACTTGAACTCCCAATCTGGGGATGTAATCACTCCTAACTCTCATCCCCTAATGAAGGCACATTCTGTTGGACCTTGGACTTGATCCACAGCTTTGTTTACACTCACTGACCCTGTGACTTCAGCCATATGCTTTATCGGTGGATCTGTCTCCTCCCTGATGCCTGACCTAGATGCCATCTTCATTCCTCCCCATGACTCCATTGTGGCCTACCAGCTGGTAAAAGATTATCAAATCAGGGCCTATTAAACATGCAGGAGGGATCTCTGTGTCTTCAGGACATTTTCAATTACCTTCTCATACTGAATAAATCATATGCTTTTTTCTTTATGCTCTCTGTAATTAGGGTGCCCTATCAAGAATAGGACTTGTGTATGCAGTTGAGGGATGGGTAGGACTGGGTGGGGAAGGGGGTAATGATAAATTTGACAATGAGTGTGCATGGTTTGAGATCTGTGGGTGGCATTAGGACCTCAAGATCACCACTATGGTCATTCCTTACCTGTTGTTTATCTGGCTCCTCTCTCCTTGTGGGCAGCTAAAATTGTTCTCCCAATCAGGCAGTCCCCATCTCTGACACCTCTGCATAACTGGTGTATCCTCCCTGAGCATGTAGCAGACTCCAGTAGCTCAGATTTTATTGCTGCTAATATGGGGACATGCTTATGCACCCACTTCCAGTTATACCTTTGCACCATCTGAGGCAAGAAGGTGATTCATGCAAGTGCAACTGAATATCCCTCCATAGCATCTATGCTTGCATAACTCCTGTGAGGTTATGGGCAGCCCTAAACATGTAATTGTACTTATTGCTCCCTTGCTTGAAACTCATGCACTCTCCTGTTGCTGATGCATAACAGGGTTGTTGGGCTGTATCAAGATGCTATGCAGACATCACCAGTCTAGGGATGGGTGAAATTATCAAATTCTGATTTCACTGAACATTAGCAAAATTCTATGAAAATTTGCAAATTGTTTTCAGAATTTTCCAATTTTTTTAATTGCTTATTACTCTGTCAGTATTAGAGCTAAAGATCTAAGCTTTGGCAAATATATTAACTGTGCAAGGCCCTACAAGTGTTACAAGTTTTGTAACATTTGCTTGAGGAAAGGGGATGTTATAGGGGTCCAAAGTCTTGCAATTTATTTTTCACGTGAACATTTTGGAAAATTTGTCTATGCTTACAACTCAGCCACCTTTGGAGCTGGATAAGTGAAAATATATATTCATACTTTCTTAGATGAATCATAAAAACTGCTAAACAGATAGGTATTTGGTTATTTAAATTGTAAGTCACAGGCACTCAAAATTTTACAATTCATTTCTTAAATTGTGTAAAACTTTTCAAAATATTCAGATGTTTATAGCTCCACTGCTATTGCAGGTATACACTCAAGATTTGACATCCATACCAAAGTAAATAAGTCCTTGAATCAAATTAAGAAGGATAAATGTGGTTTAGTATGTTAACGTTTATTGCTGATACTTTAGAAATTACTAATTGGCAACATTTGCTCAAAAATCATAAATAGAGAGACAGCTAGACAGACAGACAGATAGAGAGATAGGCACTTTATTTATATAGCACTCCTTCCTGGAGGCTTTTAGCGCTTTACACAATTTAAAAACAATTAAGCATGGCACATAACAAACATTTTAACATTTTGCCAAGATATCCATAAAATTCTGTCTATCATATATCAATCAAGATCATCAATAAAATAATTCAATAGGACATTACAATAACCCACATCAGTAGATCATTAAATCAATCAATAAATAACTAAGTCACTAATTCACTAAATCACTAGGTCAGTAGTTGGACCATCTTTATGTTAACTTAAATCAAAAGCTTGATTAAACAAAAAAGTTTTCAATCCTCTATTAAAGGTTTCAGAAGAAGGTGCCTCCCTTAGATATCTCAGTAGAGAGTTCCACAGGGTTGGTGCGGCAACTGAGAACACACAATCCCCCCCAACACCGCAGCCCAGTCCTGGAAACCCTAGGGAGGCAACCCTCAGAAGAACAGAGAGCCTGAGATAGGTGGTGAGGAAGCAGAAGGTCTTGCAGGTAGACTGATCCCCTACATAATAGGTAATGCCACTAGAATTCTATTTGTGGAATTTAATTTTCACAAGCACTTATAACCACTGAATCACCTTCTCTGCACTAGCATCATGGCCCAGAAATACCCCTCCAACACTACTGCAACAGTGATGCCCGGCATCATGTTCCATCATAACTAAAGATATCCAAATTCTTGTGTCACAGTGGCCTAAGACACAACTAGTTGTAATGCTTGGTGCCACTTGGTGCCACTATTTTCAAATAGTAAAAATATACATTTGTTATCTATAAGGTTGTTAAAGACTCAGCAATTGGTATTGTACAGAAACAATGCTGCACATGCATGTGCTTCCACAAGTCATTAAGTCAGTGAGCTCTAATGGTTATCTGGCATATTGCAAGAATTCAGGGTAGTGCACAGTGATGTCCTTGACTATTCTTTATGGCTCATCACTCAAGAGAGTAACCTGATACTTGGCATGACTGTGCTTTTACTGTGGTGCCATCTATGAATATTGCTTTACTGCCACTTTACCTAGCCTTTACCTTCCTCTACAATGACAACACAAGTGTGTAACTGGGCAAAATATAAGGGCATGGCTTGACAAAATTATCACAAGATTTAACAATTTCACAAAACATCCTGTCGCTATATTCATGGACACCCTCATCCAGTTACATTCTCTGCCCATTAGTCCTGTGGCACCGTGATTGAGTCACCCTTTTTGAAAGCACTCAGTCACTGTTGCCATTGTCACAGGATACCTAGCAAAGAGTCCCTCTATCCTGAAATGATGTAATTGGGGATAGGAGGGTGGGAGTCTCTTCTTCTGGGTTACCAGCTTAAGGGTCTGTGTTATGTTTCCCACTTAGTGATACCCTTATCCTGGTTATCAGATTTTCTCCAATATTAGCCACCCTCAGTGGACCTAGGCAGGGCCTAAGGTGCTCATGGGCACTCAGCCCTTATCGCTGGTTCTACTCAGAGCTTATTAGCTCTGTTTTTTGTCTAATGTTCTTGTGCTATTGTTATGTATTTATGATGCTAAAGGTTATACTTAATACTTGTTTTATATTACAGTCTGTTCTTTCACTCAGCTGTAGAGCCTTATGTGCTGCGGGGAGCTTCAGGTATGTCAGGTTGTGATGAGAGCCTGGAAAACTGGACCTCACAGCCCACCCAATCCACTCTACAAAGGGTCACCACCTTTGCTTGCAACTCCTCAACCACCCATACTTCAGTTCCCCATCACTTTCAACCCCATGATGACAGATGTACGCTGTCACAGTTGGAATGTTTGGGGCCTAAACTCCTCTATTAAATGCAAACAGATGTTGACCCACCTTGATCCACCTTCACAGACTCAGATCCCAACTAGACCTCCTGCAAGAAACTAAACGCATGGGCCTAGGCACTCAAAATCTTAACAAAAGGGTTGGTGTGGCTCGAGACTAATAGCTTTGTTAGATCAAAAGAATGAGGAGTCTCTATTCTGGTGTACAAAAGCCTGCATTGGACTCTTCAGAAAATGGCTATTGATGATGAAGGTCAGTGGATACTTGGGTGTATCAAAATTTTCCAAGGTAGACCAGTGGCAGGCAATCTCTATGTCCCAAATGTGGACCCTCACCAATTCATCCACTCCTTAGTGATGCAGATCTCAGAGTTCAATGACTCTCAAGAGACCTTACTGCTAAGTGAAGACTTCAGTTTGACTTTGGACCCCTCAATTAATGAAAGCCATGGAAAACATGAGCCCCACATGTGGGCAGCATGGACAGCAAGGCTTTGGATGTCTGACCTAGCCCTGATGGATGCCTGCCACCTCCATAATCCAATGACCCAGGATTATACCTACCACTCAGCTGTACATGGAACTTACAGCAGGCTCCATGTGTAGTTTACCTCCCACCAAATAACCCCCATGGGTATGGTTTCACTCCTAAACCCATTGATCATTCCTGACCATGCTGCTTTCCAGTTAGAGATACTGTTTAGCAATACAGACCACCATTCCCCCACTGGAGACTGGACCCTCTCCTCCTCCTACTTGACCCACAATCCAAACCCTGTCTCTAGGAGATGTCAGAGAAATGTTACTACTTGAATAATAATGGGGATAGCACCATAGTCAAGTTGTGTAAGGTCTACAAGGCCAAGCTTTGGGGACATATCACAGGGTACGCTGCACACCAAAGGAAGCAGCAGAAGCAGGAACTACCTGATCTGGAGATCCAGCAAGTCCAGAAGGAAATGGCTTTCAAGACTAACCTTAAGGCAACTGCCAGTTCCACCCTGCATTTTGAAAACTCTACCATGATATTAATATCCTCAGTGCCAGAAAGGCAGAACTCACAATCCTTCACCTCAAGCACTGCTGCTGGGAAGGGAGCAAAAAATGTGGGAAACTGTTGGCATATCACCTCAAAAAGCAACAAGTTGAATGGCACATCACCTCCCTCTTTAAAGCTACAGGTCAGGTTTGTGTGGCACCATCTGTGCTAAATAATGCCATGAATGACTTTTATACCAGCTCTACTCCTCAGTGACAATTCCAAACTTTGCACAGATGTCCTCCTTTTTTCCTACCATTGAGCTTCCTAAGCTGGACCCAGCTTAAATGAAGGTCCTAGACCTCCCAATCACCTCGGAAGAAATTTGCACAACTGTAAAAGCTTTTAACCCACTTGAAGCCCCTGGAGGAGATGGCTTTCCATCTGAGCTATATCAAACCCTAGCCCGTCAGGCCTGTCCATTCCTGCAGCACCTTTAAGCAGAAATAAAGGTGGGGGGTTCTGCTCATAATGGCTATGGCAATGATCACAGTTCTTCTTAAGCTGGGCAAAGACCCCATGCTACCAGCCAGCTATTGCCTGATATCCCTTATAATGGTTGACAGCAGAATTGATGCCAAGATCTTAGCTAGTAAGCTTGAGACTCTTTTGTCCAAACTGATTCAACCATTGCATGTAAGCTTTGTTCATGGGCAACTGAGCCTGGATCATTTATTTTTATTTTCTTATTTATTTATGTCTTGGATTACAATACCTTTGAACCAGAGGCTCTTTTACAAAGGTTCCACATTGGAAAAACATATGAATACAATGGCATATAAAAACATTAATTCTGACATATAACTCAATAACAACAAGATAAGAACAATTGAGGCAGAGTCGAATAACGTCATGTTGGTATATTGAGAGGAATAGCCTAAGTGCACCAAAACATGGTAAAAACAAGTTAGACTAGGAGGGAAAATGAACATGGAGGTGTGCAGACAAATTCATACTGCACAGTTTGCCAAAAACATAACCAATTAAAAGACTGAGACAATAGTGAGGTAATAGTAAGAAAACAATGCTGCTAGAGGTAGGTGTTGTTAGAGGGCAGGGGGTGAGATGTACAGTATTATGAGAATGGGGGAAATGATGAACACTTATAAGGGGGGTGGAAAGTAGAGAGGAGAGGAGAGTGTAGGCATGATAGGGAAGGGGTGGGGTAGGTAGGGTGAGACCATATTGAATATCATAGGGTGTGGGGGTAGAGGAGGGGTTGAGAGGACAGGATAGTGGCAGCGGGAGCAGTATCAGGAGTAGGAGGGTGGAATGGAAGGGAGGTAGTGAGAGGAAGGGGTTGAGGTATGAGGGGTGAGGTGAGGGGATTGAGTGAAATGGCTGGGGAGGTGTTAAGGGGTGGGAAGGAAAGGAAAGATGCCACGTAGGGAGAAGAGCAACTTATAGTCAGCAATCACAGCTACTAAATTCAGAGAGATGTTTCCTAAGATTACACTTAAAAGGGGCAATCTTGGACTCTTCCCGAATACCAGTGGGGTGGTTATTTAGCCAGCAGGGCACCCTATATGAAAAGCAATGCTGCACCTGGGAGGTATGCCAAAAAGAAGCTTGATATGCCAGTTTAGGCATGCCCCAAGTTTGTTGGGGGTTAGATATGGAGATTAGGTATTTCTGAGTGACAGGGGAAGACTGGCCAAGACTGATTTTTTTTTGTCAGACAGCAGGTCTGATAGCTGATTCTGCCCTTCAGATTTAACTAGTTGATCTGTGTATATAGATCACAAGTATATGTTAGCCTGTGAGCTCCAGTAATCAACCTGCATGCCTTGTTGAGGGTTGTGCAGATACTTTTGAGCATGGTGTCCATGGCTGCTTCATAAACAACTAAGCTGTAGTCAATGATAAATAGAATTTAACTAGTTATGGCAGTCCAGAGTGCATCTGGGACCATGCAGTGCCTGTGCCTGTATAACACTCCTATCCTGGTATTCACTGCCCTGACAACAAGCTCACCATGCACACCATAGGAGAGAAAGGCATCCAGTATGATCCCAAGGTACTTGAAATTTGGGACTTGTTCACGTGGTGAGCCTTCATTGTTCAGTATGGTTAGTTTGTGCGATTTGTACCTGTTGTGTGGGCTAAAGAAGAGCATGATCTTGGTCTTTTTGTAATTCATTAGCAGCTTATGGTTTTTAAATTAGGGCTCAGTGTCAGAGAAACTAATCTGGAGCTGTGTTTCAAGGGGGAGTGGGTCAGGTAGGCTGGTATAAATGATGACATCATCTGCATATAGCAGCATATTATTGGTGCATGCCTTGGGGAGGTTATTGAGGAAGAGGCTAAAGAGTAATGGGTCCAAGATCGAACCTTGGGGGACACCGGATAACCCTTGCCTGCTGTCAGATAAGATGCCACTTATTTTGACTCATTGGGACCTACTTCCAAAGTAATTTCAAAACTACCCAACTGTATCATTTGATAGGCCAGTCTCGTGGAGAGCATTTAAGATGAGGGTGTGGTTGACCGTATCGAAAGCTTTTGTGAGGTTACTATGAATCACTCCCACAAGCTGCCCTCAGTCAAGGGCATTATGCATAATGGAGGTGTTCTCAAGTAAGGTAGTGGGGGTGCTATACACCTTCTGGAATCCATGCTGTTGTGAGCATTGGATTTGGTACTTCTCTATGTACTTATTTAGTTGAATACGTTCAAGCTCCTTGGGTGGGGGGGGTGAGATTGGGCAGTAATTAGTGTGCTGAGCACAATCACCACTTTTATGTACAGGCATAACCTTAGCTGCTTTATATCACTGGGGGAACTGGCTGAGGCATAGTGACTTATTTAACAGCTTTGTGAGAGGTGTTAGGACTTCATCAATGGTTTGACTAATGAGCTTAAGGTCTAATGAGTCACTACTAAACCTAGACTTTCTGAGCAACTTTAGCAGTTACTTTTTAGCCAACATCCTGGAGAATGTCTTAAAGTAGAAAGGGGGATGATCTAGAGGAGTGTCAGAACTCCCAGTGTCAGTTGAGTTGTCTGGTGCTTTGAGGAAGTCAGGGGTAAGTATATCACTCAGTTCAGACAAGGCCATGTTGAAAGTGTCAGCAATGAGCTTGGGGTCCTGGGTGATTACTCTATTTATCTCAAGCATGGAGGGGGTGACTTATTGGAATTGTCCTTGATGTCTTTGATGTTACTCCAGAATTACCTGCTATTCCCCCGGAAATTGTAAGCTCCTCTTTGAAGTGATTGATTTTCACCAGGCAGACCTCCCCGGTACAGGCATTCCTAGTAGCTCTGTATTGCTGCAGGTCAGTTTGCTTACCAGTGGCCTGAGCATGATGCCAGAGGTTATCTCTGTTGGCCATGAGATTTAGGAGGGTTGGGGTAATCCAAGGATTGACTAAGCTTTTCACTTTCCACTTTTTTACAGGGGAATAGTTAACACAGATTGCATTGAATTTAATAATGAAATATTATAGGGCTTGGTCTACATTTTGAGCAGCATTGATAGAGGAAGGTCTTGAGATGTTACAGCTGCCCAGGATTTAGGACACAATGTGTTACTGTTTTTCAGGGTAGCTTAGGAGCTTTGTTCAACCAGAGGCAAAAGACTGGAGAATTGTTGATAATCGAATCAGTAAGGACTGTGGTGCCTGTGATTCTTTCAGGGTGGTTGGTAACTATCCAATCTATCAGTGAACTGGAGCCAGTTCAGTAGTTAACCCTGGTAGGGAAATCAACCATTTACGCATCATTGATAGAGGAGATGGCATCCTTGAAGGGGTCAGCTTCACCGGACAGCCAATTCACATTAAAATCACCTAGAAGCACCACTGCAGTATTTGTTGTAAATTGATCAGATATTCAGCAATCACACTGATGCCTTTGGCCTGGTTTCAAGGGAGGATGTAGAAAGAGACTACAGTGAGAGTCTTACTATTGGTCCCTAGGAGTAGTTTTATGGCCAGGGTCTGGATGGTTCTCCTGGTGTCCAGTAGGAGGAGGGCATGCCCCTGTAGAGTATTCCTGAGTTATATAGCACACCTCCACCCCTTTTGCCCAACCTGTCATGCCTAAAAAGGGTGTATCTATCCAGGGAAATAGCAGAGTCAGGGGTCTTAGGAGTAAGCCAGATCCATACCGCCGATAGCACATCCAGTCTGTACTGGGTGACCTAGACTTAGAGTGCATTATATTTGTCCAGGAGGCTTCAAATATTGATTGATGCTAGCTTTAGCATTCCAGAGTTAGATCCATGTTGGTGCTGCTGCTGCACCGGGCCAGGGTTTGGGTGGGTGTTATCTGACAAGAGGAGGGAGCAGCATGGCTATCCTTATTAGGAAGCATTTAAATATTTTAAGCTTGTTTTTTGGCTTGAGCCTACTATTTGACCCATGCATTTTGTAGCATAGCCATGGGGTGAGGTAGGTTAACAGGGAAAGGGTAAGTGAGTACAGCGAGCTGATAATGTGAGCAGCTGTCAGGTGAAGTGATGATTGTTGCCGGTAATATTTCACACAGTGGCAGGCTCCTGGGGAAGGCACATATTTGTGGGGGGGGGCAGTAGCAATTTGGTTGGTGCTTGTTTTGGCTAGTAAGGATCATTTCTATGATCGGGCAAGTATTACTAAGGCTTTAGGGTTCTGCTTGGCAGTCATATAGCTGGAAAGCATATAGGGGTTCCAGATGGAGCAGTACTCGATGCAGATTTCAATAGTGATCTTAGTGGAATAGAGAGGGAGTAGGGCAGCATAGAAACATAGAATTTGACAGCAGATAAGGACCACTTGGCCCACCCAGTCTGCCCATTTCCCTACCTGATGGATAAGCTGCAGATTCTAGTTAATCAACAGCTTACTTCTTCCTGCCCCCCACTAGAATTGCCTTATGTCTGTCCCATGCATTCTTGAATTCTCCCACTGTTAGCGATAGACTAACACATCAGACGGGTAACTTAGGATCAGTAATGGAAATGGAGGGGAATGGCACAAGAGAGTCTAGGACTAATGGTGTTTAAGGGACATAAAAAGCTTAGATAAAGTGTAGCCACTTGGATGGCCTAATGGTTAGGGCCACTGATGATGGTGAAGGAAGTTGAGGATTAGAATCCTGGTGGGGCAAGGCAGAGAGGAATACTTGGAATGCGGCTGCTAAGAGTGAGCTAGCACAGGACAGGGCTATGAGCTAAATATTTTTTTTTATATTATTTATTTTTTCCTGCTTCATTGCAGAGTGGGCCCCAGTGACCGCTGGCCACCGGCACCCGAACCCTCAGACCAGGTCTGGCAAACGCTATTGCGCCTGACACTCAGAGGCCCTAATGAAATTAACAGGAACCCCCCCGGGGGCCCGTAACTGAGAACCAGGTGGCCACGCCTCTCGTGTCTGGGGGCACGGCCATGAGCCGCTGTGGTCACCCCACAATTTTTCCACCATTATTTGCCCCGTGGGAGCCGGACATGCAGTGATGTCTGCTGCACTTTTTTGCATGCAAACGTCTTGTCTCGCTCCCTCCCCTTGGAATGCATGCTACTGACAGTGTGCCCCAGCCTCCGCTAGGCACCACTGCAGTGTGCCACATAGCCCGTATCCACCCCAGAGGAAGGAGAGCAGTCCTGGGACGCTCAATCCTTCCTCTCCCCCGCCATCCCCTGGCACTCCGAGTCCATTCCTGAACCCAGGTCGTTGGCGTGGCGTCAGGTGTTGCATCCAGTGCCTCAACCCTCAGCACCACTGGGCCAACTTATGAGCTAAATATTGAAAGGCTTAAATTATGCTAAGGATGCAATGTAACTTAGTATGTACAACAGTGACTGCTAGTGGTGAAGCAGTATAAAAAACAGTAGGGAAAATGGGGAGATAGTCCCAGGAGTAATGGGTCATGTGATAGTTCACATGACCCGGACTACCCTGAAGGGTAGTGTCCACAGAGGGTGGGTGGGACAGTCGCCGCGTAAGCAGCAACAGGCTAACGCAGTTCCACAGTTGCTGTGTACCTGGGCTGTGCTAGCTGCTTTCCTGGCTGTGGCAGTGAGTTGAAAGTGCTTGCAGCCTAGGATGTGCTAGCTGCTTTCCTGGTTGTGGGAAGGAGTTGATATGGGAGTTGACATTATAAGAACACTGCTTGACCTTATTATGCATGTAGCTAAGGCCACCGCCAGTCCAACTTGAGCAATAATGCTAGATGTCCAAAAAACTTTTGATTTGATGGAGTGGGGGTACTTATATGCAGTTTTATCACATGCAAGTTTTGGAACACACTTTCAGTTGGCTATACTGGCTTATGTATTTCACACCCCAAGCTCAGGTCCTTACCAACAGCACATTATTTGTCCCTTCTCTTTGCCAGTGGCTCCAGACAAGGGTGTACCCTCTCCCCACTTTTATTTGTCCTCACCATCGAACCCTTAGCATCCAAAATTTGGCAACACCCAAATATTAAGAGTATAAAAGTGGAAGACACATAACACAAAACATTATTGTAGGCTGAAGACCTGCTGGTGCTGCTGGATGATGCCCACACTTCCATTCACACATTGATACAGCTGCTGGGAATCTTTACCTCTTTCTCTGGGCTCAAAATCAGTCAGAACAAAACAGATCCTTCCCCTCAATCACAAAGGCCAGTCCCCCACCTTTGTGACTGTAAACTTGTGTTAGATGCTGGACTCCATCACATACTTAGGGATTAAAATAACCCCTTGCTTTAACAAGCTATGTCATCTAAACCTGGCCCCAATTATAACTAAGATACAGACAGAATTGGATAGATGCAAATACCTCCAGTTATTCCTGGTCAGAAAAATTGAGACAATAAAGATGATTACTGCACCAAAGCTCCTTAATATATTAATGCACATACCAACCTCAATATCCATGAATGATCTGACGGCATAGACACACTCCTTGGCCTATTTCTATGGGAGAGCAAGCAGCCACAGCACAGTAGAAGTAAACTCATATCACACTGGCATAAAGGCAGCAGGGCTCTTTCGTGTTCCTACTGAGCATATAGAGCAGCACAGACTATCAGATGGTTTTTCAAACCTGAGCGTGCCACACCTATGTGGGCTAATATTGAATCTCACCTGCTAGGAGGTCAGCCACCCTCTACTTGCCTGTACAAACCCTACAGGTTACCTGGGCAGACCCCTCCTACAATCAGCACCTCCTGTCTCATGTGGGCCCAAATGGGGAAAAGGCTAAAGTTGAAACTATCACACCCCACACTCATACCTCTTTGGGGCAACCAAAATATCAAAGTAGGGGGACAACAGCTGTGTTGGGTACCTTGGAAATCTAAGGACATCCACACCCTGTTGGACCTCTTCCTTCCCCCTGTAATTCTCTAGACTCCTTTCAAGGCCTCCAGGCCAGATCTAGCCTGCATAAATCTGAATTCTGGAGATATCTCCAAGTGTGCAGTTCTGTAGTCCTGTGGACAACACAACTTAGAGCATGCAAGCCCCAGTACAATGGCACCCCCTCACCTCATGGATGTCTAAATCAACTAGAAGAGTGGATGTTATATACTCCCTAATCTGGGATAGCATTCCAGATCAGACCAAGCAAGCTCATGGGTTCTGGAAGACTGCTCTAACTCAGGCCTTGGATGATGAGGGATGGCAGTCTTGTTGGAAGACCACTCATACCCCAGTAAGGAAGTGTTGGAAGACCACTCATACCCCATTAAGGAAGTGTTGGAGTTGTCTCATGCAAAATAAGGTACTACACTGTTTTAACCACATGCCAGCCATGTTACATACAGTGCATCTGATCCCCACAAATCACTGTTGGAGGTGTGGAAAATCCTGTGGTGACTGCCTTCATATTTTGTGGTCATGTCCAGAGCTTAAGCATTGCTGGCCAACTATAATGGACATTCTGCAAAGGATCTTTCATGTGCATATTCCACTATCACCTGCCTTTTCCTTTTGGGGTCTAGGCAAGAAATGTCGCATCTTCTGAAGTCTCAGTATGACCTGATTATCCTCTCCAGTATAGAGGCCAAACAATTGTTGGTTAACAGACGGTGTATGGCAGAAACTCCATCCAGAAAATAACTCCTAGCCTGCATGATCCAGAAGGCCCAATATGAACTCATGTCTCACTTGGCCAGGAACACCATGGAGCACTATGACAAATTCTGGTCCCCCTTTAATGACTGTTTTCACTGCACTGCACAAGCTGTGGTGCCACCACCCCAATCCCTAGCTCCTCTTTCGAGGACAGGGATAGATTAATTTATGTCAGTTGATTTAACCTGTGTACTGAGAAGGCTCTCCACCACACACCTTGAACATACCTTGCAGCACTTCTGAGTATCTACATTGCAAAAACTCAACACTCCTATGTCCACCAGGTATTTATGTTAGTAATGTATCTAGTTCCAATTAGGTTGCACTACTTATCTATTTACAGCTCTGAAGTTTGCCTAGTTACAGCCCTATCAGTCTATGTCATGGGCTATTGTCATATTTTGCACTATAGCTTCTAAGATATTTGTTCATCAGATAAGACATTGAAGTCATTTATAACCTGTTAGATTATGCCTTCTGACTAGGGATTATCAAACCAGCTCTGCCGCACTTCCAAACCCCCTGGACTGGGCAGAATTAACTCTGACCAGGAAAAGCAAGCCTTTTGTGGCTCGACTAGAATTGATGAGTTGGCCAAGGTCAGAAGTGTGGTCCAGTCCAGGAATAACACTGTTACCACCAGCACTGTTTGGAAAAGGCAGGGCAGGGTGCAGAAATAAAAAAAAAACATTTATTCCCCCAATCTCTGACAAATACTCCCAAGTCCCTGGACTGTTACATGAACAACAAAGGCAAACACTCGTGATCTTGAGGCACTGAAGGAAGCCAATCAATGAGGGTCTTTGTTCTGTGATTGACTGATGTTCTAGCCAATCCTGTGTATCAGCCACCACAGGACATCCCTAGGAAACAGTGTATCAAGCACATTGAGGTTTCACATTCAAAAGAGACAGTCGTGTGTATATGTGTGTGTGTGTGTGTGTGTGTGTGTGTGTGTGTTTGTGCAGAGATATTCCAAAGACAAAGGCAAAAACTAAACAAAACATTTTTTATTTTGTTAGAGAGGGAGAGGGAAAGAGTGAGAGTAGATAGACCAACAAATTCAGCAGCAGACAACAGCAGAGTGCAGCAGTTGCAGCAGAGTACTCCATAAGAAAAGAAATGTTTCTTTTTCATTTGAAAGAGAGAGGAGAGAGAGAGATCAACCAATTCAAAAGCAATGTGCAGAGTAGACAACAATAGAGTGCAGATGTTGAAGATTCCACAGTAAAAACTTAAAAAAAACCACATTTTTCATTAGTCAGAGGGACAGTGAGGAGAAAAAGAGAGAGAGAGAGACCAACTAATTTAACAGCAGACAACATCAGAGTACGGAAACAAATAAAGTAATACTATGGGGAGCAGCAGAGTCAGACAGGCCAGGAGGACTCTGTCTGAAGGTCATAGTGTCTCAGAAATTCTGAGGGGGGCTTAGTGCTGTACAGGTTTTGAAAGCGGGTGTCACCCACATCTCAGTCTCTGTGTTGTCCATCTCTGTACTGCCCTGAAAGGTCATACTGCTGTAGATTCTGTGTTGCCTAACTCTGTGCCTGAACTACTACTAGGTTATAATGCCATACAGATTGTGAAGGAGGGGTCACGTCTCAGACTCTGTGTTGCCCATCTCTGTGCCTGAACTACTACTAGTTCATAGTGCCATACAGACTGTGAAGGGGTGTCACATCTTAGACTCTGTGTTGCACATCTCTGTGCCTGGACTACTACTAGGTAATCTGCCATAGCGTAGACTCTGTGTTGCACATCTCTGTGCCTGAACCCCTACTAGGTTATAGTGCCATACAGATTCTGGGGGTGGGGTGTCATTTCTCAGACTCTGTGTTACCCATCTCTTTGCCTGAACTGCTACTAGGTGTCATAGTGCCTCACGTATTTTGAGAGAGGGGTGTCACATCTCAGGATCTGTGTTGCCCATCTCTGCACCTGAACTAATACTGCTAAGTAAGCAATTAAGTTAGACCCCAAAAATATGGATTCAGAATCAGAGTCTGTTATGGAAATGGAACATGTGACCAGCACCAGTAGTATGGCTGAAATTGGTACATGTAACAATAACAATATTTCTTGAAAACAAATTCAGAAAAAAAGGAAATTCATTGCTGAAGACATCATTAATACAATTGATGAAAATGAAGCAACACAAGCAGAAAATGGAAGCTACACAACCAGAAAAAGAGTGTTGGTGAATCCACTGATCAAAGTAATGCAGCACTGTCGACATTGCCAAAAAATCAGATAAAACTAAAACACAAAAACAGGTAACCAAAACACTTAGACCTAGAAAGTCAGTGATTAAGGAAAAGACTGTGTTGGGCTCCTTTATCAGAAAGCAGTGCCTTTGAAGAAGAGCAGATCATAAATGTACAAGAACAAAATCACAATCCTGATGCATCACAGTTATGCTCTTTCAAATGTGATGAATCAAAATGTGATACTGATGAGGTAGAGGATGCCACCTGGATTCCCCCACCCAAAAAGAAAATACACATACAGCAAGCACCACCAATAGCCGCAGCCAGTAGTGGAAAAATAATCAATAATCATGGTAGCTCTTCTGAGGACAGCCACAGGGTGCATGAATCAGGGTCAGAAAGAAGTGCCAACAAAATTGCTGCAGTTCCTGGTATGATGACAAAATGTTCTACCTCAGTTGTGTGGAGCTATTTTCATATAAGTCCCAAAAATGAATGTTTTGCTCTCTGCACCTTTTGTCATCAGGAAGTTAGCAGGGGAAAGTAAGGGGCTAATTTGGGGCAACATCACTAAAAAGACATTTACAAAGAGCATATCCAACCATTTGGCCGGGCAGCGGTCCTGAGCGAGGGACAAATATCTGTGATGAAAATAATCCTACTGACAATAGTGATGGTGAAGAGACTGAGAAGATGGAAAAAAAATGTTCGACTTCAGTGACAAAAGTATTTCGACAAGCTACAGCTTCACCCCTGCAATCCTGTGGTTTTGCCCCCCTGCACAAACTAAACAGCAGACCATTACTGCAATGCTTGAACAAGAAACTGCCTACATCAGATCACTTCAAGTCACGTTAAAAATTAATCAGTTAATAGCTGAACTTATTGCCAAGAACCTGCAACTGATTTCTGTGGTGGAGAATGATGGCTTTAGAGCCCTTTTAAAATATTTTACCCCACGATGCAACATACCAAGCTGTAAATATTTTGTAACTGTGGTTGTTCACAAAATGTACAAATGCATGCAAAATAAAATAAAACTGGCTCTACAAGAAGGAAGACAAAGAATGACAGCTCTCTATGTTAGCATGTTTGGTAAGCATCATACTGCTGACAATATTTTGGAAGGGTTGTGTGACAAAATTTCTGAGTGTTTAGAGCCCCTGGTATAAGAGGTGTGTGAAAAAAACACTTTCGCTGGCAGAATTGAAATGAGGTTCAGATTTTCACTTCCATGAACGTTCGGAAATTCATTTCCGAACTTTTGCAGAAATTCCACCTGCCCTACACCCTACAATACATTACTGTGTCTTCCCTTGTGCCTAGTGCCCTCCCCCAACTGGTCACCTATCAAATGAATTCCCTGGTGGCTAGTACCCCCCACCACAGGTCACCAATCACCCCCACAATTTTAAATGAATTCTCTGGTGGATAGTGGTCCCTCCCCCAACCCAATCACCCACCCAACCAGTGTAACCCCCCATCCTGAACCCCTGTATAGTAAACAAAAAATTCTCGTTGGTGGTGTAGTGAACTCTCTCCCCCGATCCCCCGTCCCTGGATTACAATTTTATTCCCTGGTGGTCAAGTGCACCCCCCACTCACAACCCCTGCAGGCAGTGTCTCACCACCCCACTCCCCCATCCCAAACCCTAGTAGATGACCAGCACAGCCCTCCTCTCTCCTCCATGGCTGGCCACCCTCTGAGCTGTCAATGAATGAGTGTGCTTACAAGGAACTGACTGATACAGCAATTCCAAAATTGCAGAAGACTTCGCAATATCATGACAGACAAAACATTTCTTCTTTCCACTCTTTTTTGACCCTCAGTTTATGCTGCAACAACTGCCTCCTTCAGATCTTGGTGACTCTTATCCTGAATTCAAAAACATGCTGATTTCAACAATTGCATAGGAAAAGGAAGGAACTATATTTGACAATATAAGAGAATCACAGGATGTGGATGCTGCATCTGATGATGCAACATCTATTGGTGGTGACAGCAGTAACTTCCACTTAGTGCCACCATGTACTTCTTCATCAACATTGGGTAGTTCTGTACAAAGTCCTCTTTCATGGCCTTTGAAAAAGGCATCTCATTTTGAAAGGCACACAGATGATTCTCACACTTTTTTGGTCAAAACTCATGGAAGCCGATAATTCAGATGTGTCTGTTGTGGAACCACCTTCTTTGTCTTGTTTGATATTATGTATGCCTGTTTATGAGAACCATTTATTAATATTACTGATGACCCTTTTGAGTACTGGCTAGAAAAGAAAAGCATTTGGCCTGCCCTATCTGTCTTTGCTATTAAGCTTCTTACTGTAATTGCCCCCTCACCAGTGTCTACTGTCAGTGTATTCTTAGTACAGCTGGAAATGTTGTCTCTGATGGCAGAACAAGGCTTACTCCTGAAAATGTACAGTGCGTCACCTTCTCAAAAGTTCATTCTCAACAAATTCTCATGTTTAATGCAGAGTGGCAGGATCATAAAAGCAATGATGATGGACAGCTGCAACAGGTGTCTCCTAATGAGTGCTACCTTGTTGGTGTTTGACGATGATGGTGATGATATTATTTAACTTAAAGATTTATGTCTTTGAATTCAAAGGACAAAGATCAGCAACCAGAACAGAAAGATCAATTAAAAAAATTCCTTCTTCTGAGGTCATGATGTATATGACTTCATATGTATTGCTGTTTGGGAGCCCAGGTGGAGTGTCATTTGTTTATTCAGCAAGTTAAAAATTCAAACAAGGCACAGGCAGTGAATTGCTGGACATCTGGGGTAGAGGGCAGGACCAAGGGGGCAACACAAAGGAAAAATACCTCTGTGCACATACTGCCACCATGAGTGCCAGCCCCAGTGGTCTTCAGGTCCTGCACCATGTGTATCTCCATCGGTTTGATGATGGGGGGAGTGGTGACAGGGCTGGGGACTGGTAGGTGGACTTAATGGCAAGAGTAGGTGGTGGTCTCAACCAAACAGCTCTATACAAAAAAAAAACATTGATGGCAATTATTAGTTGTGGAAGCTTGTAGGATGTATCCAGAAACTGTAATGCAGTGTGTGGTTGGGGGGGAGGCAAGGTCAATCACGTAAGTTATAAAAAACACAAGTGATAAAAAAATAATTGGCCAATCAGGCAGGAGTGTGTGGGGTGGTTTGGGGCTCATGATGCTTGCTATAACACCAAGTAGGCAAGCAAAATAATTACAAATAGGAAAATAAGAAAATAGTATCTCAAGTCAAAAGGATGGGAAGGATAGCTGTGGCCCCATCACATATGCCTGAGTCTCACCAAAAAGCATACCAGACTCAGCGAAAGTCTGCACTCTGCTGTTGCCTGAATTGGTCACGCTTTCTTTCTGACTAACATTTGATGCACTGATTCCTTTCACTGTGAAGCCCCAAATGTGCTTCATACACAGGGCTGGATTCACAAATGATTTTGGGACTAAGTCCCACACTGCAACTCCAGGTGTGGACTGAAATATCCACAGCTGCAGAGATTGGTATTCACATCCACAGCAGCTGCGGAAGATTTTATGGCTGCTCTCACTAGCTGTAACTCTTTTCCACAGCTGCAGAGATTTCAATGGCAATACCATCTGCAAGCTGTCATAAATTGAGGAGTCAGTCGTAAACCAGCTCCACTTTTGAGAATACCATAGCTGCTGCAGTAGAAATTGTGATTCTGCAAGTGGCAACCCACTTGCAAAGAGTTTTTTCCCGCAGCTATGATATTTTCAAGAGTTTTGTGAATCCAAACCACTGTTTCCTACAAATGTCATGTGAGGGCTGTCTCACAGGTTTGGCAAGAACATTGTTTATTTTATTGCAGTTGGCTGCTTGCTGACCTTGAAAAATGACACAAAAATACAGACACAAAATGTTTTTTAAAAAAGGTAAAATTTTAGTATTTTTTACCAGACGGATCTGAAAGAATAATACTGATGCATTTCTTATAGATAAATAAACTAAAATAGGTCTACGATTCATCAGAGTAAATTAGAGTATATCAGAACCTTCTGGAAAAAATCAAAGTCAGAATCAGAACCAGGTTACAACTGACCCACCCATTGCTACTTCGAAACCCTAGACTCCTCAAATAATCCTGTAATGTACACAGCTGTACCCTGTATCATTGATACGTGTTACATATGCATGTCTATGTTTTGAAAAAGTTCAGTAAAATGATTAACTTCAAATATATGAACATACAAACATATGAACATACGAATGTGCCAGCAGAAACAGACCACCTGGTCTATCTAAGTCTGCTCGAGTGTGCAGCCAACACCTCTAGTTTGTAGCTTCCCCATCCCCCCTCCCCTTTGTCATCCCACTGATACCACCCATTCTGGTAGGGCATTCCATTTTGCTAACACCCTCTCTATGAAATAGTGTCTCCTCATTTCCTTCCTAAATCTTCCCCCCTCTATTCTTAGCCTGTGCCCCCGGTGTCCCTCCCTCTCCTTAACTTAAAGACCCCATCTGCCACATCCTTATTGATTCCCCTTAGATACTTGAATGTCAGTATCATGTCCCCCCTGTCCCTTCTATCCTCCAGGGTGTACATATTCAGGTCTCCCAGCCTGCTGTCATAGTCTCTCCCCTCCATTCCACATATCATCTTTGTTGCCCTACTCTGAACCCCCTCCAGTAGCCTGATATCACACTTTAGGTATGACCTTCAAAACTGCACACAATATTCTAAGTGCAGCCTTACCAGCGACCTGTAGAGGAGCAAGATCACCTCTCTTTGCCTGGATGAAAACCCCCTCGCTATGCACCCCAGCATTTTGTTCTGTTTTGCAGCAACTCTCCTGCACTAGGCAGTGTTGTTCATTGTCCCTGTTATCAATACCCCTAGGTACTTCTCCTCCTCAGTCATTCCCAGCTTAACCCCCCCTCAGCCAGTATTCTCTTCTTGGGTTCTTCACCCCAAAGTGCATAACCTTATACTTCTTTGCATTGAACCCCAGCTGCCACCTCTCTGAACACTCCTGTACCTTGCATGGGTCCCCCTGCAGCTGCTTCCATCCCTCCTGTCCATCCACCACTGCTCCGATTTTGATTTCTTCAGTGAACAGACTTACCTTGTTCACCACCTCATGTGCAATATCTGATACGAAGAGCCAAAACAATACTGGCCCCAATACAGAGCTCTGTGGCACCCCACTTGTCACCAGCCTTGGAGCTGAGAGCGCCCCTCTCACCACCACCCATTGCAGCCTGCCGCCCAGCCAGCTTGTAATCCAGTTTATCATTTTTGCCTCTACCCCTACACCAGTTAATGTCCCCCTAAGCCACCCACGAGGCACCGAATCGAAGACCTTGCTGAAGTCCAAGTAAAGAACATCCACCGCATGAGCTTTATCCAGCTTACCTGTCACCCAGTCATAATATTGTATCAGGTTGGTTTGACAAGACTTCCCTGAAACAAACGCATGCTACCTCACATCCATTGTCCTCCAGGTACAACACCAATCTTTCCTTAAGTATCATTTCCATGAGTTTGCACACTATGGAGGTGAGACTTACTGGACGATAATTACCCAGTTCATCCCTTGGCCTGCTCTTGTGTAATGGTACTACATGTGCCATCCTCCAGTCCACTGGCGCACATCCTGACTCCAGGGAAGTGCTGTACAGAAGTGCCAGTGGCTCGCCAACACCTCTGCAATCTCCCTCAGCACCCTGGGGTGGATACCATCTGGCCCTTGTGCCTTGTCTACCTTCAGTGCCCTCAGTCCCTCTAGGACTCTATTTGCCTCAGTTTTTCCATCTGTCGCCTCCTCTCTCCCTGTCCCCACCCTTCCAGCCCATGCTGGTAGCAGTCCCCCCTTTTCTTCCATGAACACTGAGCAAAAGTATTCATTCAGTGCTTCTGCCTGCTTCTCCCTCGTTTCCATCCACTCCCAACCCCTTTTTAACCTCACTATTTTCTCCTTGCACTTCCTTTTCTCCCTAATGTATCTGAAAAAATCTTTCTCTCCTCCCATTAATTCCTTGTGCTAATCTCAGCTCCCTCTGGTCCTTGGCTTCTCTCACTTTTCTGATCACCTCCCTGGACCATCTTGCATATTCCTCCCTGTCCACTTCCTTCCCCATCCTCCTAAACCTCTGGTACACCACTTATTTTGCCCTCACCACCTCCACAACCTCGCTGTTCAACCATCATGGTTTTCTTGCTCTGCTCCTCTTACTCTGTGCCTTGGTGCAGGCTTCTGTTGCCTCTGTAATCCCCTGTTTAATAATATCCCATTTCTGCTCCATGTCCATCTCCTGCCTTATGCCCTCCAGTTTCCCTTTCAGTACTTCCTGCATCCTTCCAAAGTCCACCCCCCTGAAGTTTACCTCTCGAGTAACTTATTTCTCTGGCTCCCCTTACATCGTGATATTAAACCACACCATTTGGTGATCACTGTCGGCTAGTGGGTCCTCTACCTATAATTTCCTCACTACCTCCCCATTTGACAAAGCCAGATCTAAAATGTTCTTTAGCCTAGTAGGTACAATAACCAAATATGTCAGGAGACCCTCCAGGATTGCATCCAGGAGCACTTGTTCCTTAGCACTGGAGGTGACCGGAAAGCTCCAGTCAACCCCCGACAAGTTGAAATCCCTGACGATTACCACCTTCCCTTTGCTACCTAGCTTTTTGATTTGTCATACTAGGAGTCATACTGTACTAGGAAGTGTGAGGAGCTTGAAGGTGGTTAACCCATATTGCTGCATCTGATAGTTCCACCATTTGTTAGGAATCCATCCAATTTAATTCTGAATTCAGTTTTGCATTTGCTTATTATGTCCAGTGTTACTGAGTTCCATGGACTTACAATGTGTTGTGGGAAAAATGTTTTCTTTTAATTGTTTTGAAATTTAGACCAGTCAATTGTTGAGTGTGGTCTCTAGTTTTCTTTTTCATTTGTTTGAATTCAAGACTTACGTTGGATATTAAGCATGACTCTTGCATCAGATTATATACACAAGCAAAAAGACACGAGTGGGTGTGCATTAGACATTTTTAACACATGGCCAGAGGCATTAGAAATGTCTAATGCACACCCCCCGGAGTGTCTTATTGCACTTATAAAATGAGTAACTGTATTTTAAATGTTTAAAGAAAAATAAATACATATGTTTAAATGTTGAAACTGCATGAATTGTCATTGATTTTTAAGAAAAATAGTTCCTCCACCTGCATTTATGTGCTTATTTTTTTTTTTTGTCCCCTTGACGCCTCCATTCCTGTATATTAGTAACTGGTTGTCATAGTTACCAGTTAGGTGTTATGGTTACTTGTCCCCCACCCACACAGTTACAGAGACACGTGGATTATAAGTATTTGAAACACGTAGTTTGTAAATTTTGAACATATCTATATATATTTCATTTTTTACTGTATATTGTAGCAGCCAAGCAGTGAAGTGAATGAGTGATCGAGAGGAAAGACACTGGCCGGCAGAGACATGTTTGCAGTGGAGATGAGCTAGTGAGGAAGCCAGGCTGTCTGTTGCTTTAGGGAACAGTACCGTAGGTCACCAGAATTTATTTAAAACATATTGAAAGAGAGGTCACGTGATGACTGTCTAAGTGAAAGCTGCAGCTTCCCCTCGCTCCTCGACAGCTCCGGCTAAAATCCTCATCTGATCTGCTCCTATGGACTTTTCAAGTGGTGATTCAGACTGAACTAACCTCAGAAGCCTTTCTGATTGTTATAACAGCTGCATTGATATGGAGGTAGACATGCGGAAAGCTCCACCATGCCATACCCCACCAGAGACACCGAAGAAGGAAAAAAGCCACTAAGCAGCCTAAATCCCAAACTATTACTGCTCCTAAACTCCCTGCAACTGCCACAGTGCTTTCTGAAGAGTGCTTTTTGGAGTTTATGTAGCCTCTCCAGGATTCCATTGCTGCCATTTCAGATGATGTGCAGTGAATTCAGACGAGCATTGACTCCCTGAACATTCGAGTTGGAGATGCTGAGACATGGCTTCTAGCAGTGGAGAAATGGAGGGATAAGGCAGGCCTGGATGCCTCCACTTTGCACCAGAGGCTCCAAAAAATGGAAGACAAGCTGGAAGATTTAGAGGGGCACAGCAGGCACAATAATTTAATTATCTTTGGGCTCCCTGAGAAGGAGGAAGGCAACAATCCTGTCTCCTTTATTCAAAAATGATATGAAAGAATCGCCGGTCCTTCACCCAACAACACCGTCTATGTGGTGGAGAGAGCTCATCATTCACTGCGCCCTCCCCCAAAGACTGGTTCACCTCCTTGACCTCTGGTGTTCAAGCTCCTTAATTATCTAGATAAGCAGTACATACTCACAAAGGTCAAGGAAGTGCAAGAAATCCAATGGGAGGGACACAAGCTCAAGTTATCCCAGGATCTTCCCCAGTCGGTTCACCTTAAGAGGCAATAATTCCATCCCATGGTTTCAAAGCTAATCACGGCCGGGAAGGCCTCTTGAATGCGCTATCCTTCCACTTTACAAGTTAAGCACAATGAGAAATGGGTCACCCTGGATTCGCTCATGCAAGCTATGTCGGATCTCCGTTCCCTATTTCAAGACCTGTTCAAGTGAAGAAGTGAGGCAGTTTATTATTTATCTTCTCCTTGCTGGATTAACAGTGAAGTTTTGGGCTTTTTTCTTTGTTACTATCTGGAGGACTGCTGCCAAGTCGGAACTGTGATCCACATTCAAGATTTGCATTTGCGATGTTAAAGGGGGCACCTCTGTTATGAAAGAACGGTGATCTTTTGTTAAGTCTGAGAGACAGACCCTTTTCTTCAATCCCCCTTAGTTTAATCACTGCACCAAATGCACAGAAGAGACTATATCATTGCCTGAAGTTAGTTGGACTGAAACCTGTCATGCTCATTTTTGAATGGACAATGAAGTCGTGCAGGTTATAGTATTTGGTGCAATGATTTACTTCGATTTTTTCCCCTCTTTTCTTGTTTTTGTTAGTGTGTAGTTTTGGTTCTTTTACAGTATTACCATTTTTAACAGAGACTGGGGGATGGTATTTGTGGGCTGCAGGAGGTAGCTCAAGTATATCCCTCTTTTGGTTTTTCTTTTTCAGCTTAGCTTAAGAGCTGCAAGTGGGGCCCCTTAAAATGACCAACAGGTTATTTCCTCCATCATGGTGGCTTCAATTCTTGGTTTGCCACAAAAGGCTATATCACTTTACTTATACCTGAATTATATAGACCCATTAATTTCAAGGTATGCTAGGGACTGTTTCCCAGGCAATGTTTTTTTGTGTGTCTTTTCATACATTTTGTTTATGTCCCACGCCCCCTCTCTTGTGGGTTGGAGGGGGGTGGGTTGGAGGGGAGGTTGGCTTCTACTTGGCAGTGAAGGAGATACTCTGGTGCCGTAATATATATTAGGAGTTCAGTTGTTTAGAACCAGGTAGTGAAAGTTGTAAATAGTTCTATTGAGTTTAATAATGTTGTACTGTATGTTATTTTTCTAGGGATTGGAGGGAGGAGGGAGGTTTTTTAGGGGGTCGAGGGGTTTATTTTGTTTCTCTTGGTCTATTCCAAATGTTCTCCATCAGAGTAGTATAAGGATGGGTTATATCTGTGCTCAACCATCATGGTATCAGGGTTGACCTCATCAGGGGATGGAGTGTGGGGCCTCATACTGGTACTTATGTTGTTTTCACTATTTTACTTTGAATGGGTGGCCCCTATAATTTTGTGAGTTGGAACGTAAAAGGGGCACAAAACAAAAAAAAAAAAAAACAGATTATGATTCTAAAACATCTCTCACACCTCTGAGTTGGGATTGCCTGCTTACAGGAGACCCACCTATTGAGAGATAATGTTTCTCTCTTTAAAAGATACTGGATGGGTCAAGTCTTTGGTGCTGGTAACTCTTCTAAATGCAGTGGTACCATTATCCTGATTGCTAAAACTGTACCTTTTATTAAAATTCAGAAATGTTGGGACCGGAAGGACGTTACATTATAGTTCAGGTTACCCTAGAGTCCTCCCCCATGATTTTAGGATCAATTTACGGCCCAAGTCTAGACTATCCTCTATTTTTTGCTTGGCTATTATCTCTTGTGGTCTCAGACCCTCCTCTTCTGACCTTTTTGGGTGGAGATTGGAATTTGGCCCCCCAAACAGAGATGGACCACTCAGACAGTAAAAGAGGTGGGTTATCGCCAGCACAGCGGGCCCTCTGAGATATCCTATCTGGGTGGGCATTGTTGATGTATGGCAGACTCTCAACCCCTCAGAGTGACAGTATACATATTATTCCCCCCACACACCACTTTTTTCATGATTGATTTTTGGTTGGTGAGCTCTTTTTGCCTCCCGGGCATTATAGACGTATCCATTTTCCCCAGAGTACTATCTGATCATTCACCAGTAGGTGTTTTCCTATATGCTGGGTCCAGGGATTCAGAGAGAAGTAATGTGGCGCCTCAATACCCAGTTGCTTGGATTCCCTGAGACTCTGACATGTACCCAAGATTTCATCTCCAATTTTCTTAATATCAACCTGGTTTCTGTGGAGAGAGTTGATATGATCTGGGCTGCTCTTAAGTGTGCCCTTCAAGGGGAGTTTATACGTATTTCTGCCACCCGAGCCTGGAAAAATAGACTTGCACTTGAATCACTGATAGGAGAAATCCGACAGTTGAAATTCACACTAAGTCACACATCCCCAGCGGAGGAATGGGCAAGACTCCATTGCCTGCAAACAAGTTATTTCGACTTGATGGCACAAAAGGTGGAGCTGGCCATTCACCATACTAAGTTGAAGTATTTAGAGTTGGGGAAAAGGCAGGGAAACTCCTAGCCCTGAGATTGAGGCAGGTCAAAATGGCAAAATTAATTTCAGGGCTGAGATCTCCCTCAACTGGTGATATAGTTTCCCATCCCCAAGATAATGCTGCTGTTTTTGGTAAGTTCTACGAGACACTCTATTCCTCAACCGACTCGATAGCTATCACAGATTAGGAGATTGCAGAGTATTTGTGCTCCGCTAATCTTCCTGTGTTGCCATCCCAAACAGCAGAGCACCTCAGCGCTCCGATTGTCTTGGCTGAAGTTGAGCAGGCTATCAGGCAACTGCTGCTGGATAAAGCTCCAGGGCCAGATGGCTTGCCCAGTAATCTGTATAAAAGCTGTCTCCCTCAACCGGCTTCTTTCCTGATGAACATCTTCAATCTCTGGTTTCAGATGGGAATAATAGATCCTCGTTTTCTGACGGCATGGATTACCTTGATTCCCAAACCAGACAAGGACTTACTGTGTCCCTGAAGTTACCGTCCAATATCCCTCTTAAATTCAGACCTTAAGATTCTTGCTAAAATATTGGCCAAATGTCCAGTTCCAATAATGGGAGAGATTATTGGCAGAGAACAAGTCAGTTTTATGATGGGGCACATGTCAGTCGACCACATGAGGAAGCTAACACATCTGATGATGGTGTCAAGGGATGCTGAGTTCCCTTCGGTCTTGGCATCCCTCAATGCCAAGAAGGCTTTTGACCATGTCTTCTGGCGCTTCCTGTTCACTTCTGTCTGACAATTTGGCATGCCTGATAGTTTCATTAAATGGGTCAAGGTTTTATACACTTCCACAACAGCACAAGTGTGGTGCAATGGTTGTCTATCAGACTCCTTAGTCCTGGAAAGAGGCACCCGCCAAGGCTGCCCACTCTCTCCTCTCCTTTTCAATTGCTATCTGGAGCCCTCAAGTCCATAAACTGGCTTCCTTTCCTTCCCTTCTCTGACGGGCATACAAATCCAAGGGGAAAGATATGTTATATCAGCTTACGCTGATGATCTCCTGTTGCATGTTGAGGACCCTGAGATTTCCTACCAGCCCTTCTTGAGGAATTGGATAGATTCTCTACTGTATCTTCATACAAACTGAATCTTTTCAAAACCAAGTTCTTTCCCTTAAACCATCATACCACAAGAGTTAATTGTACTTTGCTCCGGTTGTCCTGGGAACCCAGGGTCCTTACATATCTGGGGATTAAGATCACTAGGAATATTTCCTTGGTGATCAAAGAAAATCTGACTAATCTGGTGCAAACTCCGCAACCAGACCTGGATAGATGGGGTGCTCTCTCATTGTCACTCTGGGGCCGTATAAACACTCTTAAAATGAATGTTTTGCCAGGGCTCCTTTATCCACTTGGCATGTTGGGCCTCCTTCTCCCCAAATCCTGGATCTTGAGGCTCCAGAGATTATTTAATAACTTCCTGTGGAGGAGTAAACCAGTGAGGAGGGCATATTTTAAGTTAACAGCACCTAAACTGAAGGGAGGACTCACCCTCCTATCCCTCTTCCTCTATTATGGGGCTCAACACATAAGCAAGCTGGTGTTTTGGATTAAAGGGGATATTTCAGGCACAGAAGATGCATACCTCCCTATCTGGCTTGATATTGAACATAGTCTTGCCCGCAGTGTTGCTAGTTCCTTGCAAGCACTAGTCTACTTAAAACCTTACCAACTTCCAGGCTCCCTTAAATCCTCCCCGATTGCCTGGTCTCTCAGGGCTCTCCAGCAAATTCAAAGGCATCTATCAGAGAATTGGCACACTTCAATCGCCCAGCCCCTTTCCAAAAACCTCACCTTTCAGATTGGACATCATCCTATCTTATCCTCATTTTTACCTCAGTTTAAGAAGTGTACCCTGGCAGATCTTATTCAGGGTAATGACTTAATCCCTTTCCAGGTCCTTCAGTCCCATTTTCAGCTTAAACCCCAAGACACTTTCAAATACTTGCAAATTAAAGCAGCAATATTATCTTTTAAAAGCAATCAGGACTGGACTGTGCAGTCAACTGAAGGTCTCTCCATGGCTTTCCAGAAAGCAGACCAGCCCTACACAGTCTCAAGAATATACAGACAACTTCAGGCTTCAGATCTGTGTCTCCCCACAGGAGTATGCTATTACTGGGTACAGGAATTGCCCCTTCCAGTTGACACTGATTATTGGGCGAAAGTTTGGGGTATGATTTATAACTACATTAAACAGGACAGATTACATTTAGTTCAGTTCAATATCCTGCGTAATATCTATTACACCCCAACAAAATTACATAGACTAGGATACCTTTCCTCTCCCATTTGTCCCCTTTGTGAACAGGTTCCGGGCTCATTGTATCACATGTTGTGGGTATGTCCCCATACTCAAATTTTCTGGAAAGAGTTACAATGATTGCTGGACCCTCTCCTTGGGTTAGACTCCTTATTTACCCCGGAGTGTTGTCTTTTGGCCCCCCACGGACACCCTTCATACATAAAGCCCATTTGGCACTAATTGCTTCCATGGCAAAACTGGCCATGCTTCGACACTGGAAGGAGGATTCCCTTCCCACTCTTATGGAATGGTATCGAGAAACCCTCTTGGCCATTCAGTTAGAGAAGCATATTGCACATTTGTGACATAGGTCTCACAAATACTTAAGTACCTGGGAACCCCTTATGTCATTACTGTCACTGTTGAAATTTTAGGGTCCAGTTACTTCCCCTGACCTTGCCTGTTTTTGTTCCCCCGATTATTCTCCTAGTGCACAGATTTTGGGGGTAGGGTATAGGGTTATTGTTTTTGTTTTTCTTTTGGGGTGGGGGTGTGTGTGTTTTGTGTTCTATCTTTGTTCTGTATTGGTTCTTTTAGTTTTGTTGTTGATGTTTGAAAATACAGTGTTGTTGGAAGGATTTATGCTGACCACAATTACAGTCAGCATAAATCCGTCACTGTAACATCGGTTGACAAAACATTTGTCGAACAGGAGTTGTACAGCCCTAATTAGGCTTATGGGCCTATAGTTATTTGGGTCTTGCTTGTTACCTTTTATATAATTCAGTACTATGCTGGCTTTTTCCAGTCTACTGGGATGTTTCCAGTATTTATTGAGGCTTTGGAGATAATGTTTAGAGATATTTTAATATTGTTAGATATAATTTTGAGCATTTTAATAGTTATGGTGCCAGTCCTTGTGCTCAATCTTGTTTTAGTCTTTTTATACTGTCTTTTATTGTTTTTTCAGTAATGATTATTTTTGAAGAGTTCTGCATATCTCCTATATTTATATATTTGCTTTTTTTGCCTATGTTTGATAAATGTGGTTGTTAAATATAATGGCCATCTCCTCTAGTTTATTTGTGGTTATTTTTTCCATTAGAAACTGGATCAATAGTTTTTCTTTTGGTTTTTAATGAGTTAAAATTGCTGAAGAATGCCCTATTATTTGATTTATTTTCATTTCTGACTATGTTTACTTCCATGTCTCTTTTGGTTTTTATAATTAATGATCTCTCTTTTTTCCCATAGGGAAATCATGGCGTAATTTGCTATAATAAAGGAGTGTTTATTACACAAACACATGCACAGTTTCCTTCACTCTGCGCAGGTGTCCTGCACTTCTTCTGTTCCCAACTACTTGATTTCTGTGGCTCTCCACTTGCCTTCTCCCAAAATAGCAAGGAAATACAGAACTGCCACTCAGACTCGGTGGTAAATTTCTTTGAAAAAATTTACCACAAGGTTGTTTTTCAAATGGCAACAAAAAATCTTTTAAATGAATAAAGAAAAGATGAATGCAACCTTGGATGGCACACTGTGACTGGACCACGCTACAGCCGTGCATCAACTTCATTTTATTTTGTATCATTGCTGAGGTGACAAAAGGGAAACCCAGCAATTATGTAAAATAAAATATGGGGTGGTGTGTGTGTAAACTCGAAGTTTACACACACCCTAGGGGTTAGATGCTTTCATAAACCCCTCGAGGTTCGATCTTGAGGTTTATGCAGTATCTAATCCCTCAGGTGTGTGTAAACATCTTGTTAAACACACCACCCCATACTTTATTCTATTTTTAATTGTGTATTACATTTTCTTGAGTAGGCATTTATATTGTGAAGATGGGTTTTTTTTAAGGTATTTATCATAAGCTTTATTTTAAGTAGGCAGTATAGTACAGTGGGTTAAGACACTGAGCTGCAGATCTGGAAACCTGGGTTTGAGTCTCACAGCTGTCTAGGAGCATAGCGTGTGATCCTGAGCAAGTCACTTAACTTCCTTGTGCTCCCAGTTCGCATCTGAAAACAAACTTCGACTTAGTGTGCTACTCCTGGTTAAACATGTTCCCTTTATATGTACAACTTAAAAGAGTGGAGGGAGAGGGCGACATGATAGAGACCAACAAGTAACTCACAGGAGTGAACAGGGCATGGGGGAGTGGTATATTTCAAATGAGGAAGTGCACCAGGACAAGAGGACATTTGATGAGGCTGAAAGGAGGGAAGCTTAGAAGGGATGTAAGGAAGTATTGCTTTGCTGAAAGTGTTAGACACCTGGAACAGTCTACCAGCTGTGGTAGTGGGCGCAAAAACAGTGGTGGGTGTCAAGCATGAATAGGATACACTTTGAGGAATATTGGTAGATAGGCAGGGAGAGGGGAGGGTCACCGGAGAACAGGTAGGGTCTGCAATGACAGAATAGGCAGGGAACATCTGGGCAAACTTGGTGGACCAAGCAATCCTTTTTGCTGATAAAATCTATGTTTCTATGTTTCTGTATCATCATAGCCTTACCTATAAAGGGATATGCAGTTCAGGTTTCAGTCATCTCTGAAAAAGAATCTTATATTATGTCACAAAACTAAGCTGGTTCATGGAGTTTGTCACTATTGTAAATGAGAAACTGCACTGATAAAGTCCTCAGTTTTTTTTTCTATTAAGGAAACTCTGGATTATTATTTTAGAGTTCTTTTTGGGCTGAGGACAAGTAGTTTTAAGGGGTCTGGCAGCTCAAGTCAGTTTGTCAAGCCATCAGCAGAAAGTGGGTGCTGACATCCTCTTCACATGTTTGCAAATTTCACTGAGTCAGAGCTACACCACCATATTAACAGTACTCCATCTGTCTGTATGTGAGAACAGAATGCTGCATTTGGGCTTGACATTGTCCATGAGTATTTAAAAGTCAGTGTCTTCCACCATGGAGAATGACTGAAATCAATGTTTATCATCTAACCAAGACTGAGTAGATTGACTGTGACTGATCTTTTTACCACACAGAGATTGCAACATACTTTCATTGGATTGGTGGTGTCATCAGGGATATACTCCTCCAATGATTGGGAGGAAAAAAGCAATACCTGCCCAATCTCAGCAGGATGACCTTTCCTGACAGACACACAGGACCTGTACCACTGCCCCATACATCTTGGCATTTCAACAAGGATCCAGTACCTTGGGGGAGACTTGGGGAACACCCTACCCCACAGACAGAATGGAGACACAGAGGGTAGGTAAGGAAGAAGGTGGGTGATGTGGCTGATGCAGCCGGGGCGCAATGGCAGCAGGTAGGAGTAAGAAGAGGTATAAAACCCTCAAAATAACTGTAATAAATGTAATGAGTCAGGGGAAATGTCAAATTAATAAAGGAAGCTTTGATTTCAGTTATCCCCAAACCAGGTAAAGATCAAACTCAACTCTCTGATTTAGCCCACTCTCACTATTAAACTAATATGCTAAGTTATTTACTAAAGTACATGCTAGTTGGCTCCAGGGTATCACTAGTGGACTTATAGCTGGTGACCAGACAGGAGTCATACAGGGGAGCTACATGCAAAATGATACCCAGAAGTGGCTGAGCTGGTAGCGGAGTGGGCTAAGGAACTCGTGAGTGCCTTCCCTCATGCCATGCCAGTGATCTGAGTTTGGGAATGAGCTTGGGTTGCCAGGGGTCATTGGGAGGAGGACTAGGAGTGGATGAAGCTCCTGTTAGGCAGCTCTCCTTTCCCGGGTAGAGTTGGCTTGCCAACTTGGCTCTTGGCTGCCACCAGGTGGAGGCCTGGGGGCAGTGATGACACCAAAGCAACTAATGAATTAGTAAAAGGATGTGGGGGCCCCCACAGGTTCCAGGGCTTGTGTGCATCTTCACACACATATGCAACCCATGTTGCCTTGGCTCACAGGGAACAAAAGTGAAAAAGGGACCCAATGATTAGCTGGTACACTGCTCACCTCTCCGGGCTTGTACCAACATTTGCACACCTTGGTGCCTTCTGAATGTAGACTCTGTGGAAGAAAATGACCATTCTCTTTCTAGCTCTTTCCACAGTGGGCAATCCATGATGGGGATTTTGTTGAGGTATGTCTGGGGAGGTGTCAGCTGGTCTGGGGGAGGTGGGAATAGACTGGCCAGCTACCCAAGATCTATATGCAAAATAAAAAAAATCCAGAAACTCCAAAGCATCATACACAGCAAAAAAGGTCACTCCGAACATAAGATGATCATTGCAATAGATGCTACAAAGGCATTTGACCATCTTAATTGTTGATCTTGATGCTGTGTTACAGAACTGTAACTTTGGGGACTTAAAGCGCTTAGATTTTGGATCAGTTACCATATGTACAAAGCCAGTTCAGCTGTGGTCAGGGGCCATTGGAACTTTACCACATAAATCTGTATTTCAGAGGGGCACAATACAAGGGTGCTCCCTCTCTCTCCTTCAATTTGCCTTGAACACAGAGCTATTAGCAGAGGCATTATGAATAAACCAACAGGATAGAGGGATAATAGTAGTGGCAGAGGAACATTAATTATCCCTTTATGCAGATAACATATTGTACTTCAGTGTTAGCCTACACTTTTGGATCTGTCATATATACGCTTGTGATCTGTCATACATACACATTGTCATACTGTAGATGCATTTCCTATATGTGTATTACTAAAGATAGAAATCTATTTGCTGCTTGCTAGAGGTTAGGTTTTAGTAAAATCCATTTTTGGAGTTATTAGCTAACTAGTGCTAAATACCTTTTAGAATTGCTGAGTGACTATTTGCTCACATGCTGCTATGATATTAGTTTTAGTGAGAGTTACTGATGGAATGTTACTGACCATGCTGAAATATGCTGAATGTGAAAAGGTACTGTCAGGAGATGTGCACATGCAGAAGACTTAGGCTTCTCAAGGTTACGTAACAGCTGGTGATGTTCTATACTAGGAATGTGCTTATTTTGTATGTAGATAAGGTGACTAAAACACTGGCCCTAGTCATGAAATACTGTATAAATACAAGATCATTTTGGGGTCTCAATTGAGTAGAGCCCAAACTGCAGATGAGGGGGCTACCCTTGCTCCTAGAGTGTCATGTATACTTCTGCATTTTGGCATAGCTATAAATAAAATGGTTATGCTGTAACTTTGCCTCTGAGACAACAACACCTACTAAGCACAAATCCATGATATGGGTTTGGCATAGAGATCACACAAATTTACATTGTGCACCCAAGTATGGGGACATCATTCAGAGACCACAGGAAACAGGGTCAGGGTAGGCAAGGATTGCTACCAGACTAGTCCAGTACTGCACATTGGTGGATAGAGTAGTGGGAGCCCTGCCGCTGACCATTGATGCATAACATGGCCTGCAGTCACTTTAAAGTCTACGTTGGCAGACAGGGTGGGAGGAACTAGCTGCTTACTGAAGACATATAGCCCATCATGGACTTAACCCTAATTTGGCAGACAAGGTGTGGGGACCTAGCTGCTGACTACAGATGTATATCATGCCATGGTTCCACCTTTTTCTTTAAGTACATTTTTGTCTATCTGTGATCACAATGGAGGATTACACCTCCAAGTTGTGACCAACCATGGAGCATAACTGAAAATGCAATTTCTAGGTCTAGACCAGAAAAAGAACCAAAAAAAAACAAACAAGTAAGCAATAATCACCAATGGGGGGCTTGGTGCACGAGGCCACAGGCAAGTGCAACTACAATATTGTGTGACTAGTATTTCACTTCACAGGGGCGTGACATATGAGGTTTGCAAGGTTTGTGATTGTCTGTGTCGTGTTGCTTGCTGAGAGCGGTAAAGATGCACGCTCACATTTAGTACTGCATGACATGCACTCTGGTTGCCTCAACAACATTTATTTTTCTAACGATTTGTTTTGTACTACACATACAACTTTTCCCAGTTTGACAGTTGCGAGGATGATTACTGTGCCACTAGGAGAGCAGATCAAATTGAAGCGTGCAGTTCCTCACAATTCTCTTGAGACACTGTATATTAGCCGAAAGCTACTCTCTCTTTTGATACTGCTCTCCGTGACTTGCATACGTTTCCCTATGTCACTTACTTTTACCACTATGACTCTCATCTCCATTGCCCCACGTAGTCATCCTAGACCAATCGCAGTATTCGCTTCACTCTACAAAGTGAGACTCTAGCGATCCACTTCTGCACATCTGCGACTACTGGACAGCTCACCACAATCGACACTATGAGACCGCACTCATTTACCGACATATCTTCACCTCTGGAACCCCTCCACAGTGCTTCTGGTTACTGGTGACCCTGTGTTCGATCTGCCACCTGCTGATTGCCATCTCAGTGCTCTACGGGTGGATTAATCACTGCTCGTTTTCAGTCACCTGGTACATTTACACCAGTCTCATGTCTCCATTTCACTCCTGTCTGTTGACCCATGTTACAAAGAGTATTGTATGTAAGGTTTGCATATAGCATGCCAAGCATCTGACTAAAATGAAACAAACCGTGTCAGACAAAGACCAGAGTACTAATTTAACAGCAGGCCACAGAGCATTAGCTTGCAGCATAGATGACAAACAAAACAGTATTATTCATGCAAGGACTATATTTGATATATCAGATTTTAAATGACAAAGCTTATTCATCTTGGAAGGAACCCATCAGGATACACACAGCTAAGCATTAAGTTGCATAGGCTGCCAAAAACAGGACCTTCAAGTACAGTGAATGTTTTAAACAGTTATCACCACTATAGACACAACACAGAAATTCTTTAATTCAGAAGCTGCAATCATGGAAATGTTTTGTTCTGCAGTTTATACAATGCCTTATTTTCAGACAAGTAGTCAAGCAAAGGTATTATCATAGATGGCATAAAAATGATGTCTGAATTGTATGGTGCTTGTTTGTGTAAATGAATAAAGCTACTGTGGATGATTTGGAGTTCAGAAAAGCAGAATTCAGAAAGAATGTTTTGTTTAACTCTTTGGGCACATGTGCATGGGACTGGAATCCAGCTGGTATGTGTGTTAAAAGAAGATATTGCAGCAACAGAGTTAGGAATTGTTTCTTGAGAATGTAGGTTGATGTGCAGGAATCAAACTACACAGATATACTGTTTTTTTTTTTTGTTTATAAAAATATAAAGAGGTGATTTCTGATACGGATATATTAATGGCAAAAGCATGATGTGGTGTGAACTAATGTGAATAAACCCCTACCTTATACACCAGAGGGGATTTGGTATACTGACATCACTCCTTAAAGAGACACGGAATCATGACAGCTACCATCACCTTCACTGGTTTGAACATTAGTTTTGTATTTCCCTTCCCCATTATTTATTACTGAAGCTATTTGCATAAAAATGGGATCTTTGCTCCTGAAGAGTTTATCTATTCCTGTTGCTTTCTCCCTACCTAAGGTCATTATGCTCTATTTCTGACATCACAGTAACTCCCATGGAAACAGATTGTGACATTGCAACAGAGGACTATGACATGAAATAGATGAACTCTAAGGGATATAGAGCATGGTTCCTTGCAAATTTCTCAGTAATGAGTAATGGGGAGGAGAACTCCATCGAATACATATAGAATGCAGGATAAATTGTACCTAAATATTATGGGCAGGATTCTCAAAGCACTTGCACTTGGCACATCTCAGATGCAACTGGCGCAAATGACATGCACTGAGCACCAACTGTGGTATTCACAGAAGAAGAACTGGGGGATGCTCCTGCTGCAGCCAATCTGTGAATTCCACTGTTGTGCCCAGCACAGGATGTACCAGCACAACCCCCTGGTCAGGCTTGGAATCCAATGGGGCAGCATATCTCATTATGAGCTGCACCCAAAGTTGCCATTCAGAGCCATCAACATGCAAATTGGGCCATTAGGCATGCAAGGCACAATGGGGCCATTTGCATGTCATTATGGCCCCATTTGCATGCACCATGCAGGGATGCGCCTGGCCAAATGTGACAGGTGCCCTGTAAGGGCTGTGGTCCACATGCATAGCCCCATGTAGACATGTAGATCCCCCTGCTCTTCCCCGGCATGACTGAACCCTGTGAAAACAGGTATCCTTGGTGGTCCCAGTGACCCCCCTGCCTGCATCCCTGATGAAATGCCTCTCACTGTGGCAGAGGTCTGATAGGAAACACAGATCCCCCCTCCCTGCCTGCATCCTCGTTCATATGCCACTCACTGTGACGGTAGAGGAGTAAAAACAGAAACCCCCCTCCCCATTCCAACCCGATCACACTGCTGATGGTACTCCTGAAGTCCTTCCGGTAGCCCTGCAGACACTCCACACCCTACCCACTCAGGTATCCACAACCCACCATACTCCCCCATCCTAGCATGATCCCATCATTGGCAAGCAGCTCAACCCATCCTCATGCCACCACAGCTGCCTGCTGACAGAGCTGTCTGTGAATGACAGCTACTGTACACCCTGAAGCCCATTTGTGGACCCTGTCAGCCAAGGGGCTTACAGCGATACTGTGATCCACTCATTCCATCTTTATGAATGACAGAGTACAGTACATACAGCTACATTGGTCAGCAGGGTTGCTATGGGCTTCAAGAATACAGTAGCTGTCATTCACAGACAGCTTTTGTCAGTGAGCAGCTATGGCAATATCTTGGAGTGGTTGAGCTGCCCACAGATGGTGGCATCATGCTGGGACAGGGGAGCAGGGTGAGGTTGGGCTGCCTGAGTGGTGGGTGGAGTGGGGTCTGCAGGACTACTGGAGGACTTCAGGAGTGCCATTGGTGGTGTAATAGGTCAGGGGGTTCTGTTATTACATCTCTTCCTCCACAGTGAGCAGCATACAAATGGGGATGCGGATAGGGGAAGGGGATCTGATCTTATTTCTCCACCACCTCAGTGAGTGGCATGCAAACAGGGATGTGGGCACGGGGGTTCTGATCTTATTTCTCCACCACCTCAGTGAGTGGCATGCAAACAGGGATGTGGGCATGGGGGATCTGATCTTATTTCTCCACCACCTCAGTGAGTGGCATGCAAGCAGGGATGTGGGCATGGGGATCTGATCTTATTTCTCCACCACCTCAGTGAGTGGCATGCAAACAGGGATGTGGGCACGGGGGATCTGAGCTTATTTCTCCACCACCTCAGTGAGTGGCATGCAAACAGGGATGTGGGCACGGGGGTTCTGATCTTATTTCTCCACCACCTCAGTGAGTGGCATGCAAACAGGGATGTGGGCATGGGGGTTCTGATCTTATTTCTCCACCACCTCAGTGAGTGGCATGCAAACAGGGATGTGGGCATGGGGGATCTGATCTTATTTCTCCACCACCTCAGTGAGTGGCATGCAAACAGGGATGTGGGCATGGGGGATCTGATCTTATTTCTCCACCACCTCAGTGAGTGGCATGCAAACAGAGATGTGGGCATGGGGGATCTGATCTTATTTCTCCACCACCTCAGTGAGTAGAAGACATATGGGGATGCAGCAGGGAGGGGGAGAACACTGGACTGCCATGGTGGACAGGCTGATGTGCTGCTGTCTGCAGTATGGCAGCCTGCCTGTGGGTGGCTACCCACTTAAGTCTACTTGTAGACTTATCTTTAGGAGGTGCATCTCTGGACTTGTCCCAGGGATGTGCCTTCAAGTTGGGTTGTGAATGGGGCTGTGCACCATATGCATGGTCATGCCCCTTGCACAACCCATCCAGATGCTCTACATATCATTATGGGTGGTGTGTGGCACATCTGTGATGCGTCAGTGCATCGGTGATGTACCGGCACATTGATCCCCTTCCAGAATCGTGCCAGTGCACAAGTCAGGGATACGTCAGTGCATCCCTTTTGTGAATCCTGCCCTATGTTTTTCAAAGTATTCTTTGAGGTGTCAACAGCTCTTTAATTGTGAACAAAAATGTATCCTTCTGCTGTTGAGTTTTGTTTGTCATTTAAAGCTATTTGTATCTTTTCCATTGCTTGGCACATCTGTGCCATCTCACTAGCAAGGAGGTCCCAACTTATGGCATACTCCTATTGTGTTACCTTAGACACCAGTAGGTTTTTATGTTTGCTTGCACACATTTGCAAGAAACATAGTGCCATCATCCTAGTTTTTGTAGGTGTGGCACCCTGTCTTTCAATTCAGTCAGTGTGTTTGCAGGCCTGACCACAGTTCACCAATGAATGCTACAGCTGTGTGTGACAGCAGTTGAAAACGCAGTGCCGTACAGTTGAAAGGGAGAGCTCTGCTTCAGTGAGCAGCAATAAGATAGTGTTGATTAGCTATTGCTGGCAATTCTGCTTGTATATATCTCTGCTTTCTCTTCCTGGAACATAAATTCAGTTTGAAGTGAACTTTTCCTAGGACTGTCATTCCAGGAGGAGGCGATGGGGGTGCCCAATCCCCTGTCAGCTCAATAAAACCCTCCAAAAGAAACAGACTTCCAGTTGCCACACTGGGAGCCCACCCCAGTGTGGCACATGTCTGTATGGCCAACAGTGGTGCTCAATCCTCCGTCGACTCCACTGCCCCCCCCAAAATTTTTCCAACTGTCACACTGGGAGTCCACCCCAGCATGGCACAAGTCCCGCATCATCATCCTTGGCTCCACTGACCCCCCCCAAAAAAATCTTCCAGCTGCCATGCTCGGAGCCCACCCCAGCATGGCACAAGTCCCGCGTCATCCTCCAGAAAAGAAAACAAACACCTGAAAAGAAAAAAGGTCCCTCATTGATTGTCTTGCCCCCCAACCTGCTCCCACCCTCTGTGCATCCACCTCCCAACACCCCCACCTCACCCCATACTTACCTCCGGAGGCCAGCAAGATGATCTTCGGTGGACTGGGAACATGTCTGCACTCTTCAAAGCCGACTGCAAACTGAGGAAATGCCGGCAAGCTGTATAATGGAATAAATAGCGTTTTTTCAACTTTGATGCATATCTTAGGCATTTTTTGGAATTTTGGCACCAAATTTGCAACATGGGGTTTTTGGAACCCCTCCTCATGAATTCTGGCACTGACATGGTGTTAATCAGCCCTAAAACATGATTTCACATTCACTGTGTGTAACCACCTTTTGGGACCGATTTATGAAATGACAGTGTCACAGTTCATGAAGTAGGCCCCCAGAAAACCTGTGTTGAAAATCTGGTGAAAAAATTCCCCAAAATGATTGATTTTCGAGCGTGCATTGCGCAGTTCCTACGCACGCTTGTAAGTTCATAAATTTTTTATATTTTCACTTCAGATTTTCAACATTGCCATTTTACCACACCTCCTTATGAGCAGTACAGCTGTCATTTTTCACCTTTCACCCAAAATGTGTTTCTGCGCATGTAGCGCACAATGGTGCAGTCGGTGTGCGAAATCAATGTTCGGGACAGATTAAGAAAATCACAGTGACACTGTTCATGAACAGAGGTCTCAAAATGGCTATGTTAAAAATTTGGTGACAAAAGTCCATAAAATGACTGTGTTACGAGCGAGCATTGCGCAGTTTCCACGCAACCTCTTAATTTCATGAATTTTTAATATTTTCAGTCCAGATTTTCACCACAGGCATTTTTCCCACTTCCTTATGAACAGTACAACTGTCATTTTTCACACCATGGCTGAAATGTATTTTCAGACTTCCAGTGCAGAAATACGTGGTCGCTGTGGGAAATCACTGTTCGGGACAGATTAAGAAAATCACAGTGACACTGTTCATGAGCGGAGATCCCAAAATGCCTGTGTTGACAATCTGCTGTAAAAAATCCCCAAACTAATTACATTATGGGTGTGCATTGCACAGTTTCTAAGCTCGCTCATGACTTCACCAGTTTTTTTAATATTTTCACTGCAGATTTTCAACATTGCCATTTTTACACCTCCCCATAAACAGTACAGCTGTCATTTTTCACATCCTGTTCAAAATGTGTTTTCATACCTGTGGTGCCAAATGGCCTAGTCTCTGTGCAAAAGCAGCTTTCGGCTAACAAACTGATATTGCCACTGTTCATGAGGTGGGGGTCACAAAAAAACCATGTTGAAAATTTGGAGTGAAAATACCAATGAACATCTGAGACATGAGGTTTCCAACCATAACGCCCCACCCTGTAAAGAATGACAGGCATCAGGGGTGTGACTTAGGATTGTCGCCTGTAATGCTCATACCATTCCATCCTCACCCACACCCTGCAGCCAGCGAGAGACATTGAGGTGTGCCTTGGACTCTTCGGCACCAAAGTTCACTCCATTCTCCTATACAGCACCCATCTCACCATATTTCCTGATGTAATGAGGTGAACATAAAGGCCAAAGACCCCAAGGCACACCGTGACACTTGTCGGTGTCTGCAGGGTAGGGTGTGGTGAAATGTGTGGCCGTTATGCCTGACGACCCAAAGGAACACCCCAATGCCTGTTAGTATCTGCAGGGTGGTGTTGGGGTTGACTTCAGTTCAGTACTTCACTGCCATTCCTATTATGCAGCTCTGTAACTCCTACACTACCAATGCCAATGCCAACAAGCAAACATTCAGCATTGACAAATGCTTGTTATTCTTGAATGAAAGTGCTTTTTGAGCACAACAGGTTCAGACTTTTTCCTTTCCTTTCCTTTCCTTTCCTTTCCTTTCCTTTCTTTTCTCCTTCTCCATGGCGGGGGGGGAGGTTCCAAAAGTGGTGTCCCAAACTAAATCTCACTAAAGGGCAGGATTTTGAAGGGCAATAGATACTTATATAAATGGCTATACCACAGGTTCTCTTAATCCTGAACTCCACCTAAGGGCCCAACATTGACTCCCCAAGTTGTTTCCATACATTTTGTCAAGCACTTCAGGAATTCACTCCCCCATAAACACCTTGTTTGATAGGAGGGGACTTCAACATGGCCATCTCTCTGGACCTCGACAGGTCCATGCATACTACTGAACCACACCCAAGAGAGGCTAAAGCCCTGCTTTATATGATGAGATAATTCTGTCTTACTGACATATGGGATCCCTCAACCCTATGGCCAAAGACTTCACCTTTATCTCCCCTGTCCATGGTTCTGCCAGTAGACTAGACCTACTCCTAGGATCTCTTCCTATTGTTCAAAAGGTACTAACTTGTGATGTTGAATCCCTGATCATATTAAATCATGACCCAGTCTTCTCAGTGGTGTTATGGGGTCCAGAAATCACTAGATCTTCATAATGTAAAGTGGATCCCCTACTTTTTGGTCACTGATGAAGCTACCAGATACTTTCATGAGAATGATACAGGAAAGGTATCTACTGCTACCCTCTGGGAAGCTTTTAAAGCTATACTTCAGGCTAGCATTATGGGTTATGTGGCTAAATATCGATGAGAAAGAGAATCCGAACTTAAATTACTTGAGGCAGTTCTAACACAAAACGATCAAGAATACAAAACTGCTTGCACTCCGAGACAAGCAAAAATGTTTTTTGCAGACTTGACGAGTATTCACCTTCAACTGAACTCTTTGATTGCTTGTCAAGCAGAATTAGCCCTTTTCTGCACTAGACTTAGATATCAGAAAGGGGGGAACAGGGCACCTCCTATCCTACCGGTTGAGAATGCAACAAGTTGCTCATCACGAATCCATGCTCCATGATATTATGGGTACCCCAACCACCACAAACCACTATCTATTAACAATGTAATGACCCAATTCTATAAAACATTATACAGCTCCTCAGCAACAGGGGAAAACCCTGAGATTGACACTTTCATGTCCAAGCCCCCTCTCCCACAGCTCTCCCCCAACACAGAGAGCTTCTGGAAACCCCATCTACAATATCAGAAATTCAAAATGCCAATCACTCCCTGAATAAAAAGGAAATCTCTGGGGGAGAGGACATGGAATTCCTGAAGACCTTTATGCACATCTTGACCCAATTATTAGCCCAGTCCTACATAAAATGATCATGGAATCACATGTGCCCAAATACCTCTCCCCAACTCTCAGAGGGGCCATCATTATGGTTTTACCTAAGGAGGATAAGGACCCTCATTTCTCAGCCAATTAACAGCCCATCTTTTTACTTAACTTGGATGCAAAGATCCTAGTGAAGGCGTTGGCACTCTGTATGAACCAAGTTCTCCCACACTTATACACCCAGCCAAAGTGGGATTTTCAAAAGGTTGACTAGCTTCCGACCACATTCACTCCCTTATCTCCATTATTACAGCTACCAACCATGTCCCCACTCCCACAGCTGCCATTGCAATTGACTTTGAAATAAACTTAATTTCCATGAAATGGGGGTACCTTCTCAATGTCTTTTACTGCCTGGGCTTTGGTCCTTATTTCTCCACTTGGGTGCAAACCTTATATCAAGCCCCTATGTATCTGGTCCTTACCAAATCCATTCTGGCAGGTACTTTTTCATTATAAATAGATACTCGGCAAGGAGGAATCCATATGAAATCCCAACACTGGGATGCCCGACATGAAAAAGTCTGACTTTGATTTCCTGTCCGGTACGCGATCCCGTCATAAATTTTGTTGACACACGAAATCCTGACAGCGTGTTCACATGCTTGCTGCCAGCTATTTTCTTTCCCATAGTACACAAGGCAACAACCTATGGTACTGACCCATGAATTTAGCCACACAAAATCCCAACAGTGGAGTGTGTGTTCACATGCTTGCTGTCACATATTTTCTTTACTACTTTACAGCTATTTACCAGAGTTCTAGTGTTTGTAAATTACCTCGATATAAAATAAATAAATACATTAAATATGTTAACCTGCTTTAACTTCTGTGTGAATTACATTGCTTGGGATTCTGATATGCCCCTGGTATGCAGTAAACAGTATTACGTGGTCCATTTAATCAATAGAACTTCATTCCTGTCCCTAATTTCCATTTAATTAATATGTTGTCGTTGAATTTGAAGAGCAAAAGTAAAAGGGAACTTTAGTGATGCAATTTGCATTGATCAGCTGATTCTTTTTTTTTTCAACATCACATTGATAGCCCCAGGAAAAAAGGGGATGACTTGTGCCCTCGGAGTTTGGACAGAAGAATAACATTTTTGTATGTTCTGGAAGCTGGCAGTTTGTTCATGTGATGCCAGTTCTGTCGACATTTAGGAAGTCACGGTACATTGGCAGCTTGTTTACCTATTCTGTGCCTTGCTGCAACAGGGTTATTTATTCACTGCCTTAATCATTTTGCTGCAGTATTTGCATTCATTTTGTTCAAGTATAGTCTAATAACTGGCAGAGGGAAGTGTGATCATTTACACAAGTTCAATAAGACCGTTATGTCAATGCCTACAGAAACAAGTGAAGAGAGCGATATGTTATCACTGTGTCATTGGTCTGTCCCACCCCAAAGATTTGAAATGCTGAAGGATCATTTTATTGGAATTTTATTGCAACTTTGAGGATGCAACAATTTTAAGGAATTAGGGTTCAAATAATGTCAGGATTTTATGTGTCAGTAAATCAAATCTGACAGTAAGATGAACGTTGGGATTTCAGCGTCAAGAATATTGATGTTAGGAATCTCCATGTTGGGAAATCGTGCCCGTTATCCCTGATGCTATTTGTTCAGGCCACTGAACCCTTGGCTATTGCCATCTGAGAACACACTGCCCTTCATGGTATCCCTATTGCAGAGCTAGACTTCCGCACTAGCTTGTACGCAGATGATCTCCTGGTATTACTGTCTGAAACCCCTTCAAACCTAATCCACCTTCCTTCTCTCCTTAACACCTTTTCCTCAATCTTGATCTTAAAAGTTAATCGAGGAAAAATGGAGGTCATGCCCTTGAATGCTAAATAATGCCAAACCCATTTGTACAGACAAGCCTCAAATGGTCTCCATCTTCCATTAAACACTTATTCATTTATCTTCCAGCAGACATTTCAAAATTCCCAACTCTCAACCATACACTACTGCTTCAGAAATTAAAAGAGGAATTTGACTGTTGGCAAAATCTACAACTCTCATTTGCCAGTAAGATCTCTCTGGTTAAAATGTTGGTGGCTCCCAAAACATTTCATTGCTTCTCCCACCTCCCTCTTAATTTATCTCCAACTTCGTTTCCCACAATTGACAAATTAGTAGTGTCCTTTTTGTAGGATAGGTCAGTCTCAAGACTTTAGTAGATCCAGACAAGTGGGTTGGAATCTCCCCTGGTTCCAAAGGTATCAAAAAGCTTTCACAGGGGCTCGGACCTATCAGTGGTTCTCCACCAAACTACCTCCCTGCCAATATGGCTCAACATAGAGACTGTACTGTGTTTACCCACCCCACTGTTAACCTACATATACACTTTCCTACCTCACCCTCTGCATCAATGGAGCACTATATTGGTGTTCATACATGCATGGCACAGGCTTGTCTAGAACCATTAAATTCTCCATAACTCTGAAGGCTTGGCTCACTCTTTGGGATAATCATTAGTCCACATAGACCATCAGACTATACATTAGTCTACGTGGATATGCAAAGGTATAACACACCTAAAGGACCTTTTGATTCCTGGCACATTATTGCTTGACTCCATCAGCAATCTACAATTATGTCACTCTTTCCCTAATCATGAATTTTGGAGGTTCTAACAATTGCAAAGAGCACTGTTTCACCTTCTCAAACCTTTCCACCAGTGATGTATGCAAACACCTGAATGAGACATTCAAACTTGGCTGACTAAAACCAAAGGCCAGACGAGTATTATCTATTCCCACATTTGTAAATCAATTCCTCACTAAACTCAAAAAGCTCGTACTTATTGGGCATCTGCCCTAGATTCCTTCACCACATCCTAGGATTGGGAAGCCTCCTGGTGAGCGGCTCACATTGCTTGCATGGATAGCAGAAGCCTACTGATACCAAACAAGACCATTCATTGGGTATACCAAACTCCAGTTAAATTATGTACTATTGGTCTCCTCCCTCATGAACCATGCTGGCATTGTAGCTCTCCAGGTAGTGACCTTTTTCATACAATCTGAAGCTGCCCATTCATTCAAATTTATTGGAAAGAGATACAGTACCAGTGGCCAGCAAAGCAGTAGTGGGAAATTCCATTCCGTTAATGCCTCAGTTGTTATTACTGGGTATAACCCCCTCACATTCGCTATACAGATGCTCATGTATGTTGCAGAATTCAGGCTGGGGTGGAAGCAAAACACTTGCTTCCTATGAGTTGGCAAACTACAGACATGTCTCAGATACAGTACTGGCTCCACTCGCTTCAAAAAGTGGCAACACTCTCCAGAATGTCTCATATAGCAAAGGGCACTTTGCATCATTTTTACGATATGTGGACACCTTATATTTCTTCCCCCTCCATAAAGTCAACCCCAAATGGGTTCATACCTAATCATCCCCACCTTTGTTACACCATGAAAGGCCCATGTTCACTGAATTAGTATATATCTTCAGATTTTGTATTCATGCTTGATAATGTGTGAAAAGTAAATGTACATATGTTATGGTACCGGACATTTATTTGCTTAAAAGTCTTTAATAAAAAGTATTACTTTAACTAAAAAAACAAGCATTTGTCAATGTCGAATGTTGTCTTGCTGGCATTGGCATTGGTAGTGCAGGAGTTAGAGATGCATAATAGGAATGGCAGTGAAGTATTGAACTGATGTCAACCCCACCCCCACCCTGCAGAGACTGACAGGTGTTGGGGTGTGCCTTTGGGTCATCAGCTATAACGCTCATGCCATTTTATCTCAACCTACCCTGTAGACACTGACAAGTGTTGTGGTGTGCTTTGGGGTCTCTTGGGCCTTATACTTACCCCATTCCATAAGAAAATATGCTGAGATGGTTGCAGTATAGGAGAATGGTGTGAACATTAGAGCTGAACATTCCAAGGCACACTCGATGCCTGTCACTGGCTGCAGGGTGAGGGTGGGAGTGGGGGTGGGGTGGAATGGTGTGAGCATTACAGTCAATGATCCCACGTCACACCCCTGTTGCCTGGCAGTCTCTACAGGGTGGGGTGTTACAGTTGGAAACCCTAATGTTGTAGGCGTTTGTTGGTATTTTTACTCCAAATTTTCAAAATAGGCTTTTTGTGACCCCACCTCATGAAGGACGGTGCAATCAGTTTGTAGCTGAAAGGTGGTTTTGCACAGTGGCTATGCCATTTAGCGACACAGGGATGAAAACACATTTTGAGCAGGATGTGAAAAATGACAAGTGTATTGTTCATGAGGAGGTGTAAAAAAATGGCAACGTTGAAAATCTGGAGTGAAAATATGAAAAATTGGTGAAGTCATGAGCATGCATAGAAACTGCGCAACATACGTCTATAACACAATTATTTTGGGGATTTTTTAGCCACATTTTCAACATAGGCATTTTGGGACCTCCCCTCATGAACAGCGGAGCTGTGATTTTGTTAATCTGTCCCAAAAGTTGATTTCCCACAGCGACCACACCATTGTCCGCCACAGGTGAGGAAACACATTTTGGGAAGGGTGTGAAAAATGACAGCTGTACTGTTCATAAGGAGGTGTGAAAAAATGCCAGTGTTGAAAATCTGGCATGCAAATACTGGAAATTTGTGAAGTTACAAGTGTGCGTGGAAACTGCGCAATGCAAGCTTGTAACACAGTCATTTTATGGACTTTTGTCACCATATTTTCAACATAGGCATTTTAGGACCTCTGTTCATGAACAGTGTCCCTGTCATTTTCTCAATCTGTCCCAAAAACTGATTTTGCACAGCGACCGCGCTATTCTGCGCTGGACTTGTGAAAACACATTTTGGCCAGGATATGTAAAATGACAGCTGTACTGTTCTTAAGGAGGTGTGGAAAAATGCCACTTTTGAAAATCTTGGGTGAAAATATTACAGATTTACAAAGTTACTAGTGTGTGTGGAAACTGTGCAATGCATGCTCATAAAACAGACATTTTCTGTATTTTTTTCACCAAATTTGCAACATAGGCTTTTTGAGAGGCCCATCATGAACAGTGGCACTGTCATTTCTTTAATCAGTCCTGAAAGGTGATTCCACGCAGTAACCACAAAATCACCTTTCGGGACTGAATAACGCCTTGACAGTGACTGAATTCATGAGGAGGGGTCCCAATAACCCCATGTTGAAAGTTTGATGAAAAATTCTTAAAAATGCCCAAGATATGCACCAAATTTAAAAAAAAAAACAATTTGTGCCATTATACAGCTTACTGGCATTTCTTCAGTTCACGGTTGGCTTTGAAGAGTGCAGATGTGTTCCCAGTCTACTGAAGATTGTTGTACCGGACTCCAGAGGTAAGTATGGGGTCAGGGGGGTGTGGAGAGGCAGGGTTCACAGAGGGTGGGTGTGGGTTTGGAGAGGGAGCAGGAAGACCACGAGGGAGCGTTATTTTCTTTTACAGGTTAAAAAAAAATTGCACAAAGTTTTTTTTACAGGGGCATTTGGAATGCTGGGGTGGTCTCCCAGCCTGCCACCTAAGTGTTTGGAGGGGCTAGCCATTGGGGGATTGGGCACCCCCATCGGTATATACCAAGGGGGGGCAAGAGCCGAGGGGGATTGGGCACCCCCCTCGGCACCTAACAAATAGGGGGGTGTATTATGCTGACAGGGAGTGGGCTCCCCCATCAGCACAGAAACTGCGTCAGGGCATGCCGACAGGGGTATTGGGCACCCCCGAAGTCAGCACTGTTGTTTACTGTAATGCTTCACCAGGGAAGTCACCTCAGGAGGTGCCACTGCATGACAAGCTTTGCTCTCATTGTAGTGGACCTTTCCTTAGATGTGCTCACCACATTATATATTCCTGGTGTGGTGCCTACATACTGGCTTATTGGGGAATATGGGATGCACCTACTGATGCGTGCCCTGCATTCGCCCAACAGTGACCATGCCTCCAAATCTGCTACTAGTGCAATATGTAGGCCACGCAAGCATGAGCCAGCATAAAAATGACTAAGGAAAAGTTACTTTGACAGCCTTCAGAGCTGATCCAACAGAGCAGCTGACTGAAATCCAGTCCACAGACAACAACATTTTGTTATAGACAGAATTCCACTGTGTTATAATGTATGGTAGAATGCTGTTACGAATAAAAATCCATACAAGCTTAAAAGTTGTTTTGCTGCAGCAGCTTGTTGTTATGCTGCACTACGAACATAGCTACTGCAGCATAACAGATTAGAATCTTGTCAGAAATGCTCGCGGCGTGAGCTGCTCACTCTTCAAATAGTAAACCGACCTGACCAACTGTAAGCTGTTAGGCGATAACTGTATTTTTCAAGAAGGGTCTGTAAACGTAAAAATTATTAATTACCTCGCAGGCGGTCATCAGAAAAATTGCAATGTGGACACAGACGAATTGTAAGTACACAAACTCCCGTGACCCTTGCCCTAACAAAATTACTTCCTTTGAACTTTGACTCCAACTTCCCCTCTTATTTGTCTCCTCGCAGGTCACGTCGGAAGTCATGGCAGCACGTCGGATCATCCACACCACAATAGACTAATTTAAAAAAAGATTAAATGTCTAAGTAAAAAAATTGTTAAAACACAGTATTTTTTTTTCAATGTGACACTAGCGATGCGATTCTCGCTGTACTCACCAAACGTGAGTAACTAGTTCATTAACCAGCTTTACCAACTGACTGTTTCTGTCAAAAGCATAAGGGTAACAGCACATGTAATGTGATTTCAAACTTGAAATACAATAGATAGGTGACCATACACTATAAAAGACAATGTATGGTCCTCTATCCGTAACTAGTTTGAAAACTCTTTTCAAGGTCGTCATGATGACTGAACCTCTCGAGCTTCACTCTTGAGGTTCCAAACGTCGCCATGATGACCTCTCGAAGAGTTTACAAACTTGTTACAGATAGAGGACCATACATTATCCTCTATATTATGTATATGTGGTCTGTTGGTACTGTGTATGGGGGTAGGGATTGATCCATGCTCATCTCCTGACACCTCACCAACCTTTGGTTTGTACTGTTTTCTGCCAGAGTTTTTATTTGTCTGGCAGCATACCAATTCCACTTCCTCAGATGGCACATCCCTACTCTATGCTGCATTATATTGTCTTCTGGTAAATTCTGCAGTCTGTCAATTTTATGTTGTTAAGGCCCACTCAAAAACCTTTCCCTTTAGCAATGACAATGTCCAAGCCAATCTCCTTCCAAAACATGGATCTTGACGGGGTGAGGCATGGACTTTCTCCACTCCCCCACCCCCACAACCTGTGACAAGTTTCACAGAGAAACAAATCAAGCCCATAGGCCTTAGTGGTTTACAGAAACAAGACAAGGAACTAACTGTCTTTTGGCAGCAGATGATTTCTGTAGGCTCATCATATAAAAAGCATAAAGAAATTGCAATTGCCATCCAGAGACTGAAATTCTCCTATATTGCAGGCCCAAGAATATAAATAGTCTGAGGAATCCCACAGTACTTCAGACAGTAAGTTATTTCTGCATTGTCTGATGTGCCCATGGGAGGCCATCAGGGGCAAACAAAATCATTTTAAAAATGCAGACAGTTGGGTCATGGCTAGATATGAAAATAAAAATGACATACACAGATACTGTGAGAATTACATTGTATGTGTTCAGAGTAGCCCCTCAGTGCACCAGATGGGAGTGGCCACTGAGAAGTGGTTTCAAGCAAATTTATTCTACTTATTTATTTTATTCTTTGGTGACCAGGTAAGGTCCACTAGGCACAATTGCTTGTTTTCAGGGGTGACCCAGGAGCACTGGAAAAGTTAAGTGACTTGCTCAGAGTCACACAATCTGTAAGTGGAGGTTGTGGGAATCAAACCCAGGTCTGATGGATGTACTAAGCTCATTCATAGCTTGTAACTCTAACCTCTAGGCTCTGCTGCCAGCCCCAATCAGTTGACACTGTTTAAAAATCAGAACTAACCTACTAATAAGGGAGAAGCCCAAAGCCCTCCTCTTTGTTTGCTTTGATATGTTGATGGCAGCCATAGGACTTCAGGTGACAGTGCACAGTGAGTGGTAATAGCATATGAGGAGATTCTGTTCTGCTACCTGTCACTTACATTCCAACCACAATGTCATGCTTGATATGGTGCCAGCAGGTGTCAGACAATTTTGGAGCACACTACCAAGGACACACACATCTGTATGGCAAAAATGCAGCTTTGCTATCCAGTCCAGTGCAACACTCCGATAGAGACATCTATCAACTGACTGTTTAGCAAGTATGTGATGCAGAACCATGCCCTCAGGTGATGATACATATCATATTGGGGGTTATTAAATGGGCATGTAAAAAGAAGCATCATGACTGGCCAGAAAGGAAGTGTCAAATGTCATCACCTAGTAGGCGATGTGAGGCAGTATAGCGCAGTGGTCTAAGGCTCTGAGCTGCAAATTTGGTGACATCCAGCAGACCAGACCTGGGTTTGAATCCTACAGCTTCCACTTGCATATTGTGTGACCTTGAGCAAGTCACTTAACCTCCTTGTGCCCCCAGGTCGCTCCTGTAAAAAAGCTTTCAGCTTAGTGTGCTATACCTGGTTAAACAAGTAAATAAAATAAATAAATAAAAAATAGGTATTACACATAGGGAAAAAAAAGAGCAGGCAAATAAATCAGTGCACCCAAATGGAATGTTCAGATGTGTCAGTGGAACATTAATTTTTTAAAGGCTGCCATTGTTTTTAGTCTCGGTAAGCGAGGGAGTGAATGTCATGCTGACAGTCCTGCTCCAAACCTCGTCTCCACTAGAAGTAAAAATCGGAAAACAGCAGTGTGCCAGCGTTTTATCCTGCATAAAGCATTCTTCTAGTTCGGCAAGACTGAAGCTTGCTGCTGCACGAAACTGGAAATAGACCAGAACAGGGTGCTGTCTCATAATAAACTGCGCTTCCCTCCCAGTACATTTAACTAAAACAACAAAAACAAACTTGCATCCCTTATTCCTTTTTTTTTTTTAAATTGCGAAAGTGGCGCAACCTGTCGGGGAGAATCTGTTACTTCCTCTCTTAACCACACTTGTTCTCTCAATTGGGATGTGAGGTTTGGGGGGGCAACAACAGTAGAAATGTCAATATGTCAGAAGACAATGGTGTCATCACCTAGTAGGCGGAAGGACTATTTTATCTCAAATTAACACAATGATTTAAGTTTTTCTTCAGTTCAATAATATTTTTTAAGGTTACAAATATTTAAAAAAAAGAAAGAGAGAACCATTTTATAAGTGAAATAAAACACTCTAGGGTATGTGTGTTGAACAGATATTACCACACTTCCAGGGGCTGAAGGCACTCGGCAGGGCCTCGTGCCTTACTATGCCCCTGGGCATGTGGTAATATCTGTTCAACACACACCCTGTCATGTCTTGCTTACTTCTTAGACTGCCACTACTAGCTCCCAATGTTATGCCATCTACTGCACTAAGGGTATCTTGCAAAGACAGACCTGTGCCCTGAAGTGGGACTGAGCTCTCCCTGTGGTTTTACTGCTACTTCTATCCTGGTGTCTTTATTGAATAATATACAGTTTATGCATAAACATGATATTTTAAGCTGTGAATTTGCTTTTACATTGGGACATGATGGAATACGGGCCTTATGTGGCAACAAATGTATCATTGTTATATATTTCTTTGCTTTTAGATGTGATTGCCATTCATTAGGCAAAAGCTCAAGATCCCATAGCAGGCCAAGAAACTGACTATCAGGATTAAGCCTTCCATTCTAGATGGCTGCAGAGCTTGGATGGTGTGATGGGGTTTATATCAGATTGTTTGGGTCTGGCACGTCAGTCTGGAATAGGGCAGACCTGGAAACCATCAGGAAACGTGTCAGTTATTTTCAACACCAATCTGCTCTGCTGAGTCTCTTTTAAACCCTACAGTGCATGGACTTCAGTGCTAAACACTGAAGAAAGGCATTCTGTGTACAATACGTATCATATTGTACGATTGCATAATGAAACACAAGTTAAGATCTATGAGTTAACAAACACATAGGTAGAGAAGTAATATCCACAAGCTATGGGAACTACTGTATGTTCTCACAATGATTTCTAATTTACTCAGAGAAGTGGAAACAGGCACTTCCATGACCTCATTTTGGATAACCACATGACCAATTGGTATTGCCTGGCCTGTGTTACTAATACACAGGATATCTATTAACAACACTTGAAAGCTTGTCAGAAGTTTTCATTTGTAACAGTCAAAAACTTGGAGTATGTTACCTTGCATCCTAACCAAGGTAAGTGTTATACTAGTGGTTCCAGTTCTCTGCATGATACTTTGTACATATCTTTCACTGTTTCTCTACCAGTGTTTGACCCAGCTGAAGCAGTTTTTGACAAACTGGCCATGTTCCATTCAATAGGCTACCTGGAGGGAGGTGTTTATAAGGAAAGGGTGGATGTACCTTCCTTGCTAGTATGTAACCTCATGACAGCATTATGGCAGGCACTTCACACAGCATGTGGCCTGGTGAAGGGCTATAGGTATATATGTCCATGTAAGGTTTTGTATGTGGTTCCACCTGCCTACAGCATCAACCAGAATACCAATTGTTACACTAAGACATTACATGCTTAGTGCAGCTTATAGAATGGCACCTCGCTATGGCAAAGGCAACCTACAACATAGATGGCCTGTATTACATTTATTTTATTTTATTTCATAAAAGTATCAGAATTACAACCCTTTGAGCCATAGACTCATTTGCAAAGGCTCCACGTCGATTACAGGGGTGGAGGGGAACACAATACAGGGATACAAAGTAGTAAAGCAGTATACAAGAAAAGAACACACACTCATTTTGGACAAAGAGTACTGGCATTTTTTTACCAGGTTCTAACTTAGATTTGCATAGGCAGAGGTGGTCAGTGTTCGAGGCTCCAATTGTTAGAGAAATGGGGGGGCTCAGTCGAGGGGTCTCAGGAGACCCTGTGTCAGCAGTTAATGGGGCTGGGTAGCATATTTAGGAAGGCTGAGCTAGCCACAGTTACATGTTGCAGACTCAATTAGGTGGGATTTGAGGCCTGCTTTGAACAGGGAAAAGCTGAGAGTCTGTGTGAGTCAAGGAGGTAGAGCATTAAGCCAGTTGGGGTCTCGGTACCGGAACAGTCTTTGGCCCATTGATGTCCTACAGAGGGGGACTTGGAATGAGAGTTTAGTAGCGAGGCGCGTGTGCGCCTGAGGGGCTGTTTGATTATGGGGAGAAGACCAAGTGGGGCTTTCTGGAGTTGTATTTTTTTTGCTAGTATGCAGGTGTGGTACTGAAGTCTTTGTTGGAGATTTAGGCAACCAGTCAGGGCATAAAGGTCACATGTGTGAGTAAGACGATCGCTGCCGGTGACAAGTCTGCAGGCTTTATTTAGTGCAGTGTTAATGCTGTGTAACATGGTGGGTTCTGCTGATCCATATATCGTAATCCTGTAATCAATTAGGGAGAGGACAGAGGTGGATACAGCTAGGTGGAAGGCATGGGGGTGGGTAAACAGTGTTTAACTCTATACAGTACTCCCACTCTAGTGTTAACCGTGGTGGAGAGCAGTTGAATGTGCCTATGGTAAGAGAGAGAGGTATCTAATGTGATACCCAAGTATTTGAAATTCATGACATGCTCAAGGGGGGTTCCATGTGTGTTTTTAATTAGTAGTGCCAAATGGTTATGTGGGCTTTGTCTGTGTGCAAATAACATTGATTTTGTTTTAGTATAATTGATGATTAGTCGGTGCTCATCAAACCATGATTCAAGCTCGCCAAAGAAGCCCTGTAGAGCATGTTGCAGGGTGTTAGGCTGCTGATGTTTCCATAAAAGTACCGTGTCATCTGCATAGAGAAGCAAATGGCCACTGCAAGCATTGGGGAGGGAGTTTAAAAAGAGGGAAAAGAGAAGAGGGCCGAGGATAGACCTCTGAGGGACCCCTGAGCTCACTGCTTTGTAAGTGGAGATGGTAGTATTTAGCCTAACATGCTGAGACCGGTCTGAGAGGTAGTCCTTGAACCAAGCACTAGTCTCGGGGAGCACATGTAGCTGTGGCATAACACTAAGCAGCAGGTCGTGACTAACCATGTCAAAGGCTTTGGTAAGGTCCACAAAGATTGCACCTGCAATGGCTCCTTGGTCTAGGACCTCATGTATGAGCAAGGTGAGTTCGGAAAGAGCGGTGACGGTGCTGTGGCCTGTCCAGAAACTGTGCTGTGCATGGCTTAGAAGGTTATATCTAGTTAGGTGTTCAGTAAACTGGTCAGAGACTATTTTTTCAAGTGCTTTAGAGAGAGGAGGGAGTATAGAGATGGGTCTATAGTTGCTTGAGAGCATGGGGTCACCATTTTTCAGGATGGGCATGATTAAGGCTCTCTTCCAGGTTGAGGGGAACTGTTCCAGGCAGAGAGAGAGATTGAGAATTTTTGTAAGGTGGGGAAGTATGACATCCAGTGTCAGCTGAAGAAGTTTAAGATCTAGTGAGTCATTGCTGTACCGGGAATTTGAAATTGCGTTGGAAATGTAAAGTTTTGCTTCCTGGTTGAAGATGATTCTAAGCCTGAAAGGTAGTGAACCTGAGCTAGAAGGAGTGTCAGGGCAAGGTGGGGGGACAGGATGGAAGAATTTTGGAGGGAGGATATGGGAGAGGTCCACGAATGTGGTGTTGAGGGCTTCTGCTATTGCGGTGGGGTTTTGGGTGACTTCTCCATTTATAAAGAGTTGTGATGGGGAGTGGGAATTCCCATTTAGCCACTTATCATGAATCATTCATTTATGGAAACTAAGATGTCCAATAATTGCCCCAAACATCTGCTTCACTCCCAGTGTGTGCACTGTCATTTGTCAGTTATATTATCAGTACCATTTAATGATGAGCAATATGTTCTCCATGGACTTGGTTATCAATACGATGTCATAAATTACATTCCAACATTCAGTGTGCATATTGCTTCACTCACCCAATATTTATAGCTTTTATTAAACCACAAAGTGAACATATGATAACAATCACTAATAGCATGAATTGAGCACAGCATTCATTGTATATTCTATTAGATTATGTTGATTTTGCTTTGTTTATTTCAGATTTGTGGATTGAGATTACTTTTAAGCTATTAATCATGTTACAAGTTATTTTAGTACTTATTGTATCTGCTATGCCATATTGTCTCAGGTGTCTCCTGAAATGACATTATAGTGCACTTAGGCCTTGACATATGCTCTTGTGTTACAGGCTATATAACATGTCAGATCCTTATCTTGTTGTGATACCATTTTCCAAGGATATCATGCAGGGGACTGTTTCCATATGCTTTTGGATATGTCATATATACACATTGTCATACATGCATTCCCCATATGTGCATTACTAATGAAAGACATGTATTTGCTGCTTGTTATAGGTTAGGTTTTAGTGAAATCCATTGTTATATTTAATCATTTAATAGTGCTATGTGCCCTTTAGAATTGCTAAGTGACCATTTATGTACATGCTGTTATAATGTTAGTTACAGTGAGAGTTACTAATGGAATTTTACTGACCATGCTGAATGTGGAAAAGTACTGTCAGGAGATGTGAATGTGCAGAAGGCTGAGGCTTCTCAAGGCTAACTGCTGGTGATGTTCTGTACTAAGAATGTGCTTAGTTTGTATGTAGATAAGTGGAACTGAAACAATGGACCTAGTCATGAAATACTGTATAAATACAAGCTCATTTTGTGGTTCCAGTTGAGTAAAGCCCAGATTTTAGATGGAGGGGCTGTCCTTTCTCTCCGGACGGTATGTATACTTTGCCTGTATTTTGGCATAGCTGTAAACAAAATGGTTACACTGTAACAGCATCTGAGATATCATTACTTACTAAGAACAAATGCACAATAAGAGTTTGGCATAGAAACCACACATATTTACATCAGTGACCCATTTCACTCAATTCCACCACAGCTACAAACACTTTAACACTTTGAAAAAGATTCAGGCTTTAAAGCAAAAGTAATGTGGCTCCATGGCTCCAGAACTGTGCTGGAGTATCCCTATGAAGTGGACCCCAAAATGGTTAAAATATCTGGTTATTCAGGTCTACCCTAATCTAGCACAACTTTATAACCTTAATTACTGGGAGATACTTTGGGAAATCAAAGCAAATAGATTGACAAGGGCTAATATCCCTCTATCCCTGATTGGATGGATGCATAAAATCTGGATGAACATGATTCCCAGTTTGCTATTTTTTTATTTTCTATTTGCCTCCTTCACCTCAGATGGCCCCCATCTGCAGGACCCCCCAAGGCCATCACCCCGTTGTCCACCAGGACGTATGGCTGGCTTGTACACGTATGGCTTGCTGGTCAGCAGGATCTCTCAATCCACTGGCTTAGACTGGATCCAGTAGTTATACTAGCAAGTTCAGCTAGTTTGGTGTGGGGCCTGTGAGGGTCATGCACCATCCTGTTGCCAAGGGTCCCTGTTTCCCTTTTTCTCCCCAGGAAGTATGGTGTGTAATGACACCATGACACATGACCCATGTGCTGCCCATCAGCATCTGCCCACAACCCTACACACTCTGCAGCAGGCTGCAGGTGCCTTTACCTGTTGCTGCCACTAGAGGCCAGGCATACACCAGGGTCTGCAATCCCTCCCCCCCAGGAAGAGGAGGATGGTCCTCCAGACACTCGATCCTCCTTCTTTTGCCTGTCCCTCTGACAGCCCGAGCTCACTACCAAACTTGGTTCACCGGTGTTGCGACAGTAGCACTATCACTGTGCTGGCAGGCTGGCTTCCCATGTTGCTGTTTTTTTTTTGTTGCTTGCCTTGCTGCTGATACTTCAGCTGGACCCCTCTCACTTCCACTCCCAACTTCAGCTGTGACTCCTGAAACCCCCTTGCTTACCCCCCCCAGAGTGGGGTTGCGGCACTGGCCCTAAGTGCCACAATCCAGGGAATAGTTCAGGGAGCCAGCCCTGAGAGCTAATTGAAGTGGAAGGGCTGGCTTCATGGAGGCAGCAGGCAGCAAAGGTTTTCCCCCCTATATGGGGTGGGGACTTGCAATGATGACCAGCGTACACCCCGCCCCCCAACGTGTCAGCACATGTGGTACACCCAGCCTCTGCTAGGTGTCTGTAGAGCACCAAACACTCTATCCACCTCCCCCCTGGAGAAGGAGAGCAGTTGCTGAATGCTCAATCCTTCTCCCCCCCAGCCAGCCATCTGATGTTCTGGATCCGTTCCCAAACCCGGGCCACCAGCATCGCAGGTCAGCACACTGCCCCTGCACCAGTGGGCCAGCCATACCGTTTTTGTCTGAGGATGACCCACCCAGAAAAACAATTTAATCTTTGATTGTAGTGTCTTCCAGAACATGGCCAGAACTGGTACATCTTTTCCTGTACCAGTTCTAGCCATGTACTGGAAGACACTACAATCAAAGATTAAATAGTTTTTCTGGGTGGGTCATCCTCAGACAGTTTCTCAGAAGTGGACTACTCTGCTTCTGGGACAAAAATCCTGATTGCACCCACATTTAAATTCCAGCTTATTGTGGCAACCTCTAATATTTCACAAATGCTCCACATAAAGTGCAATCAAAACACAGTAGCAGCAGTAATGCAAAGTGTGTGAACCATGGAAAATAATATTCGAAAGTGCATAGTAGCACAGGTTAACTACTGTACCTTGTGAGGCCACTCACCATTGCACCAGTGCTGTTATTCATGAGTCTTTGTGAGGGAGTGGGGCCATGAAGAACAAGGCACATTTCTTATAGTAATTTCCTATATTAATTAGTTAATATTTTTTCATGAAATGTTCAGCATGGACGTTTTGCAGCCCACCTCATGAACAAGGTAGGTGAAATTTTTCAAATTCAGCCTGAAGATGATTTTGCAATTGCTCCGTAAAATTACATTTTGGGAAGGATTTGAAAAATGTCCCCTTCTAGGTTTATGAAGTGGAGTCATAAAAAGACTATGTTGAAAATATGGGGTCAAAACCTTAGCATTCTGGAAGTATAAGGAAACACAGAAGGAGCAGGACAGAGAGCTGTACCAGTTAAGGCAGAAGGAAGCAGGGAGGGAAGTCAGAATAGCAAAGGCCCAAACTGAGGAAAAGATAGCAAACTCGGTTAAGAAGGGGGATAAAACCTTGTATAGGTACATCAGCGAGCGTAGAAAGACAAAGGGAGGGATAGTGAGGCTGAATAGAATGAATGGTGGGTGGGCAGAGGGAGACAGTGAAAAAGCAGGGATACTGAACAAATATTTCTGCTCAGTATTCACAAAAGAGGAGGGGGAAGTGCCTAATCCAATTAACAGAAGCACTCTTGATAGGGGGGTCGATCCCAGTCCTTTCACAGAAGAAAGGGTTCTGCAAGAACTCCTAAAACTGAAGGTGGACAAAGCAATGGGGCCTGATGGAATTCACCCCAAAATTCTAAAAGAATTAAGGGAGGAACTAGTGAAACCACTGGCTACTCCTTTTAATAAATTGTGAGAGGATGGTGTGGTACCTGAGGACTGGAGGAAGGCAGATGTGATTCCCCTTCACAAAAGTGGGACCAAGACAGAGGCAGGAAACTACAGACCTGTCAGTTTGACCTCAGTGGTAGGGAAAGTGATGGAGTCACTTCTGAAGGAAAGAATAGTTGAGTACCTAGAGGCCAGTGGGGCACAGGACCCAAGGCAGCATGGGTTCACAGCGGGAAGGTCATGTCAGACGAATCTAATAGATTTCTTTGAGTGGGTGACCAAAGTAGTAAACCAGGGCGGGGCTGTGGACATGGCCTACCTAGACTTTAGCAAGGCATTTGACACAGTCCCACACAAATGATTAATAGTCAAATTAGCCAGCCTGGGAGTGGGTCCCAGGGTGGTAGCCTGGGTAAAACGTTGGCTGGACAACAGGACACAGAAGGTAATTGTAAATGGAGTCCACTCTGAAGAAAGAGGGGTTAGTAGTGGGGTACCACAGGGTTCAGTATTGGGTCCAGTCCTTTTTAATGTCTTCATCAGTGACATTGCAGAGGGACTGGAAGGAAAAGTATGCCTCTTTGCAGATGACACAAAGATCTGCAACAGGGTTGATACACAAGGAGGCGTGGAAAGGATGAGAAAGGACTTGGCAAGGTTGGAGGAATGGTCAGTAGTATGGCAGCTAGGATTCAATGCAAAGAAGTGCAAAATAATGCACCTGGGAAACAAGAACCCAGGTGAAGAATATAGAATGGGGGGGAGGTAGTAACAACAACAAAAAAGGAAAGGGACCTGGGGGTAATCATATCCATAGACCTTAAGGTTAGCAAGCAATGTGAGAAGGCAGTAGGGAGGGCTGGGGGTATACTGGAATGCATAGGGAGAGGCATCAGCAGCAGAAAACAGGAAGTTGTTATCCCTCTGTACAGACAGTTGGTGAGACCCCATTTGGAGTACTGCGTCCAGTTCTGGAGACCCCATCTCTGCAAGGACATAGATAGGATAGAGGCATTCCAGAGGAGGGCAACTAAAATGGTGCAGGGTCTGCAAGAGAAGCCGTATGAGGAGAGACTAAAGGAGCTTAATATGTATACCCTTGAGGAAAGAAGGAAGGGGGGGCATGTTAGAAACTTTTAAGTACCTCAGTGGATTCAACAAAGTCCAAGAGGGTAGCATCTTTCAGAAAAGAGATTGCAAGAACAAGGGACACAATTTAAAGATGGGGGCGGTTCTGGGCAATGTGAGGAAGTATTATTTTACAGAGAGGTAGTGGATGCATGGAACAGCCTTCCTGAGGAGGTTGTGGGGTCTAAAACTGTGGGAGAATTCAAGAATGCATGGGACAGACATAAGGCAATTCTTGTGGGGGGTAAGCAGAAATAGGCTGTTGGTTAACTAGGATCTGCGGCCTATCCTGTAGGCAGGGAAATGGGCAGACTAGATGGGCCATGCGGTCCTTATCTGTCATCAAAGTCTATGTTTCTATGTTTCCATGTTTCTATGAAGGTACACTGGCATTTTTCAAAATTCACTCGTAACTTCAGCAATTTTCAAGAATTTGACCTGAAGTTTTCAACATAGCTATTATTTTCACACACCCCCCCCCAATGAACATGATAGCTGCCATTTTTCCAGTCTGGCCATGAAGGTGATTTTGCAGTCACTCTAAAAAAATCACATTTTGAACAGGATATGAAAAAATGCACCTACCAGGTTCACAAAGTGTGATCATAAAAAGACTATATGGAAAATTTGGTGTCAAAATCTTAAAAAAAAAAAAAAAAAAAAAAAACAACAAAAAGAAAAAAACAGCAGCGTTATGAAGGTATGGTGTGTTGCTGTGTTGTTACACCTACAGGAGTGATGGTAAAGTTTGCTAAGGATGCTCTGACATCTTAACATCTTTAATGGTGTGTATTTCTATTGGTTGATTTTCTAAGCTACATTGTTTTGAATAACATGGGACTTGTTAGTGATCAGAAGGGCAGGCAACATGACTGCAGCTTAGATTTGTTGTTGGTGAGGTCATAGAAATGGTATACCATGTACAGGGTGACCGTGATTGAGTGCTTACAAAAAGGGTGACTCAATTATGGTGCCTGTGTACAGGGCTATCTGGCAGGATAGAAAGCATATACCGGGATGGGTGAGGTAGGACGAACAGATGTACACACGTATACACATGCTGGGGAGGAGGAAGGAGAGGAAAGGTATGTGGGAAGGGGTGAGGTGGGCAGCTGCTGAGCTGAACCATTAGCATGGTGGGGTGGGTGGTTGCTTGGGAGGTGCAGGGTGCAAGGTTCTGGTCCGGTGCGGCACATTATTTTTTTTTGCCGGTGGACGGCTTCTTATTTTGCCAACTTTTTCACCCCCCAACATGCACTTCCCTGGAGTTGAGAATCCACTAGTAAGGGGGTGCAAGGGGCAAAGCCCCCACATGGGAGAGTGGGAGGGGGGTACAGATCCCTGTATTGGTGTTGGGTGCCCACTTTATCCTCGCTGCAAGTGTGCATCACTGAAATTCATTTTCAGCAATGTACACTCACTGTAACAGTGATCGTTATTCCACGATCGCCATTATGACATGGAACCCATAGAAACATAGCAGCCAATGGCAGATAAGGACTGCTAAGCCCATTCAGATTGCATAATTCAGGATATTAATTTAATTTTGTTCCTTTTTTAAAAACTTTTTTTCAGTGTATCATGTGGTGCAAGCAGCATGCTGGTCAGGTTTCGGCTATGGTAGAGGAGCAAGGAGCAAGCAAAGGGTCTGGGCAGAGAAAAGGACCACAGTTGTTGAGGTAACAAATAAAAAGGGCTAAATACTAGCAATGGCTGCATGTATTTTGACAGTGAGGGTAGCTGAAGATTCTGAGTATAGAATTGTGGTAGTTGAGCCTGTGGGAGATGCTGTTAACAGTTAAAGAAAGGAAAAACAATAAATATAAACAGAGTTTTAAAAAAGAAGTGTGACTGTTACAATGATGTATGGAGAAGAGAAAAGTGTGACTGTAACAATGATGTATGGAGAAGAGAAAAGTGTTTAGACTTAGAGAACAGAGAGTGATCTGGGAAGGAATGTGTGAGTAGGGGAAATTAAAGTGTCTGTAAGTACTGATGGCTGGTAGGTAGCGGTCATGGGGATATGACTAACTATATGTATAAATCGGTGAAGACAAACTTACTATATAAATAAATCAGTGGTCTCCAATTTATACATATAGTTGCTCTGATAAACGAATTTGTCAGCAGCCTTTTGTGTCCACTTCATTGCATAAATGAGTGATATGCAGTTGGCCCCGTGTGATAAACAGTTTATCAATACAAGTGCTGTTTGGCATTGAGTAACCTCACAAGTGGCTCAAACAGCATGAATATAGATAAATGAGTCATCACACAAAGTACCCTCTGCGTGTTTAATTTATACAATAGGATTGTACCTTGTGTGATAGATTTTTTTAGCTTAAAAAAAAATATTATTTGTAAAAGTTTGTGGGTTTATTTTCTGAGCAAGTGGTATTGCATGTTGCTTCATCCCAGTTGCCATAGCCATTGCCATGAATGCAGTGTCAGGACAATGAACTGATGCTTCAGTATAGCAGTTCTTTGATGCCACTGGACTTCTGCAGAAATTACAAACCACTGCTGCAGATGTTCTGTGGCAAATGGTAACCATGCCACAGAACTTGGTCTCAAAGTGCCACAGAAAAATTAGGGCCTGATTGTAATGGTTGCCTGGTAAATCTTAAAAACATGAACTGCATGTCTTTTTGCACACAAGAGTTGAGGTGAACAGTATCAGAGCTGCAGTTGAGCCCACTGATTTCATTGTGCTGATTTGCAAAACAAGGCTGACATACCCCTGTCCCTTTGACTGTTGCGAACACAAGAAGCAAAGTAAAACTAAAACTAAGAGCCAAAGCTAACTTACTGTAACCAATAACTTAGAGACTGTTGCTATGGGTATGAGTCAGCACTGGGACCTGTGACACTGTCAACTTTGAAACTGCCTGTTTCTGTTCTGATTGTGAGCGATTAAGAGGTAGGCAGAATTACAGAACAACCCAAGACACTACTAAAATCTAAGAGGCATAGTAAAACTAAAACTAAAACTAAGAGCCAAAACTAGAGACTGTTGTTATGGATATGAGTTGGTAATGTTTAACCCGAGACAGTGACAACTTAGAGACTGCCTGTTTTTGTGCTGACTGTGATCTAATTAAGGGGCACAGTTGCAGTCATATACACATTTAGATATTTCCATATATTTCACAATATATCTAAAGAGATTCTCTCTGGTGGCTCAAAGAGGTACTGCAGGCAGTCAAGGAATTTCTCTGGAGCTATCACAGAACTTTCAGGCCATGCCTTTGGCTGCAGCTGTAGGCAGAATTACAGAACAGCCCAAGACTTCTTTATAGTACACATTTCTTCAAACTGGTAACTAGGACCTGATATTGGTCAGTGAAAACACTCCATGGGAGCGGGGGTGAATAGAGATGAGTCTGGCTCTGGCCAAAACCATGGCACCATCCATTTTTTCCAGTGGCTGATGCCGCACACTGCCCACCCACAGTTAAACTCATTACTCCTTCCCCCATACCTTCACATAGAAATCAATGACGTGATGTCATGTGCAGTAGACTACTGGGCAGCATCTCTCAGTTCCGGTGCCTTTGCCTACTCATCTCATGAGGGTGAGGTCATGAAAAGCAATTGGGCATGACAGTATGCAGTTCAGTGGCCAGTTGCATATGGCACAATAAAGTTGGACAGACTGCTGGCAACTGTGTTGCAGCACTTGAGTTGTGACTTTTTTTTCCAGTTACCAGAGTCGCTCTGGTGTTTCCTGCAGCTTGTGTGGTGGTGAGTGTGCATGTGAGGACCTCGCAGGGAGGTCATCGATGTAACTATGTCCTATGTAGATGGGCAGAAAACAGAGAACTAGACAGTTGTATTGCAGTACTGACTGCATGAAATAGCAGAAATCCCACTGCACAATACAAAAAATTATTATTTTTTGTTTCTGTTGTCATTCATAACTTTTGAATGGCAGATGATATTTGCACCAAACTAGCACAAAGCACATCTGTGGACCTTCCCCTGTCCACCCTAAAAAAATTGAGCCCAAAATTCCAAAGCACCTGGGTGCTACAGGTATCAGAAGAACAGTACCACATATCAGAAATACCCTTGTACAATACAAAAAACAACTTAGGATACAATTAAGTTATCTCAAAAAGTAAGGAAGTTCTTTGCAAAAACTTTGTTAATGCACTAGTTAGGGCTGAAGCTACAAAAGTAGGGAAATGTGGTGTTAGGGTTTCCAGCCGTAACATCTCAGCTCCACCCTGCAGGCAGCAACAGGAAAAAACATTACAGATTCACCTCTCTTGCCTCTTTGCAAATCAGGTGTGGGGTCTGCCTTGGGGTTGTCAACCCGAATGCTCACCCTATTCCATCATTAATTAACTTAGATGAATACAGTATATGAGAATGGAGTGAGTGTTAGGGTTGTCAGCTCCGCAGAACACCCATGCTGGATTTGTGAAGATATAAGACAGGTGAAAATGTAATGGTCTTTCCTATTGCTTTGCATGTCTGAGAGCAGGGAATTGAGGGGAATTGGGGTTGGATGCCTAACACCATATTCCCCTACTTTTGTCATTTCTATCCTAACTAGTGCATGAATTATGTTTTTGCAAAAAATATATAGGGATTAATTAGGGCAATTAGCCATAGGCCCAAAGGGCTCAATCAATCACTTTATTTACCAGTTAAGTACACTGGGCTGAAACCCATTTTCAGGAATGACCCAGAGCCTCACAAAGAGGTCAAGAAGCGTAGTACAAAATATAATAAAATAACAATACACACATACAATAAATGTTATAAGCAACATTTTAAAAACATTTACAAGAAGCTAAAGATTGCAAATAACTGAATAAACATTTCTTAAAAATAAACTGACTAGTAGTATTTTTACAATACTGAGGCAGGGAAGTCCACAATTTAGGACTGGATACTGAAAAAGCTTACTCACCCATGCAGGTTGTAACTCTGGGCAGGGCCAAACAAGAAAGTGAAGAGGAGCAAAGTGTTCTGATTTCATCCCTAAATTCAACAAGCGAGAATAAAGGGAACTTATGTTCAAAACTGAGCATATTATTAAGCAAGCAACCCAAATTAAACTGAAAATTCAATTTGGGTGGTAACCATCCTAGTTCATCATGATGTACACAGTAATAGGTTCTATATTGCTTTGGTGTGATAAATCTACAAATTGAATTATAGGTTTTGTTAACTAAATCTAAATCACAAGCTGTTATATTCATAAAAAGAAATGAGTTACAATGCAAAGATGATAATAGAACACTTTGAGATATAGTCTCTCTTGCTTCAGTAGTTAAGCAATCCCTTACTCTATATGAGGCTCCGAGTTTTTGATTTACCACCCCAAATTACTCTAAAGATAAGACTGGGATCTAATAATAATAATCCCAAATATTTAACTTCTGTGACTTGTTGCAACATTGAACCACCAAGACTGAATATTTGAAGTAGTGGAGTCTTTTTCAATTTGGGTTTAGAACCAAATAAAATACATTATTTTTTTAGTGTTTAATGCCAATCGATGCTGATTTAACCATTTGCCTAATAATTGAAAATCATTATTTAACAAATCATGTATTTCTAAGACAGAAGATGAACTAAAAAATAATATGATATCATCAGCATATAGAAATAATTTTGATCTACTGTAGTTAAGATCTTTGAAATTGGTTTGACATAAATGGAGAACAATAGGGGTCCAAGTATGAACCTCTGAGGTACACCTTTTTCTGACAACTGTGAACCAGAAGTAGCACCTCTAAAAACAACCCTCATTGGGTGCTCAAAAAGATAACTTTCAACCCAATCTCCAGAGCAGCATGGCATATAAACCAAATCAAAGGCCATAGATAAATCAACAAATACTGCGTTAGTCAGCCAACCAAAATCCATAGATCTCAAAACATGGTTGGTAAAGCTTACCAGTGCAGTACCCGTACTACAATACCTTTGAAAACCATGCTGCTCCAGAGACCAATGTCCACCAGCCTCAAAATAACCAATCAATTGTTGATTAACAATCTTCTCAAACAATTTACTGAAGGGAGACAAAACAGAGATAGGTCTAAAGTTATCGGGGTTTTGTGAAGATCTTACTTTTGGAATAGGTTTTATTATAGTCTGTTTCCAAGAATCTGGAAATATACCCATTGCCAAAGAAAAATTAAATATTACAGAAATAGGCTGATATATGTAATTAGCAATATGTTTCAAGAACCTTTGTTCCAAACCATCAGTCCCTGCAGATTTATTTATTGACATTTGAATTAGTAATTTTTGAACTTACAATGGGCTTATAGTTTCAAAATAAAAGGAAGAATCTGAATTTGAAATATTATCCTCAAGATGAACAGAATTTTTGCAGTCATTTTATATTGCATATTTTGAAAAATCTGTAAATTTATCTAAAAATAACTCACAGATGTTATTGGGATTAGGTATCAATAAACCTCTATCATTAATTATATTGTTTGATGACTTGTTGCTGGGATCAATCAACTCTTTAATAGAGGCCCAACATGTTTTAGAATTGCCTACTGAATTAATCTGGGTTTGTTGGAAATATTCAGATTTGTTTTTTCAGATAAGAGGTTTACATTTATTTCTTAATGTACGATATAGATTAAAAGCTTGACTGCTTTTTGAGTTTTTATATAAAAAAACAACTTCAATCCCTTTCTTTCATCAAATCAAAAAGCTCCAGTGTTATCCACTTGTTGTTAGTACACTTTACTCTACTCCTAATTAATGGACAATACTTATCTTGGAGATCAGTAAAGGTCCTGACAAAAAAATCAACTGCAATATTAGGGTCAGGAATGGCCCCTAAGTAGGACGAATCCAAAACATACAAATCATCAATTAATTTCTCAGAATCATATTTTCTATAGTTCCTACAAGTAATAATCTTTGGAGGAGCTCTAGTTTTAGCCAATTTCCAAATACAAAAAGTAAGTAAATGATCACTAATGCTATCAGGAAAAGTACCACTTGTGATAATTTTATTAGGACTTTTTGTCAGGACCCAATCAGTTAATGAATGTTGATTACTATGCAAGTTCATTCTTGTGGCATCAGTAGTCAAATGAAAGAAACCAGCACCCTGCACAAACAATTCTAAATCAAATGATCTGTATTCAACCAGTTTAAATTAAAATCTCCCAATATCAAAACTTGTTTACATAAAACAGTATGTAAATGAAGGTCCAAAAATTAAATTAAACCTTTTTTTTGCCTATTTTAGGTGGATTATACACTGTACTAAAAGTACTTTTATTACAGGGACGCATTAGCAAATCCAAACAAAGTCATTCACACCCAGAAGATGTTTCTATGGGTGAGTTATGGACCATTACTTCTATATCATCCCTAATAAATATCATAATACCCCACCCATTTTTTATCAGCGCTATCTTTCCTAAAAGGATTATATCCCTTAATAGAACAACAGTTGTATTGAGTAGTAAGAGAGTAAAAATAGGAGTGGTGTATAGACCCCTGCCCTGGCGGAGGAGCTGGAGGACAGTCTGGTGGCAGATGTTGGGAGACACTGCAGACTGGGCAGAGGAACGGTGGTGGTGTTGGGGGACTTAAACATGCCAGGAACAGACTGGGAGACTATGACATCCTCTGTGACCAGGGAACAGAGGTTGTTGGACATCTTTCAAGATGCATTCCTAACTCAGCAGGTGAGGGAACCGACCAGGGAGGCATGGGTACTGGATGTGGTCCTGGCAGACAGTGACCAGATTGGGGGCCTGGAGGTAAGGGACCCATTGGCGGGGAGTGACCATGCCATGGTCTGGTTCTGCCTGGACCTAGGAGGGGTAGAAGGCTGCACAAAGACAGAAGTAACTGACTTCAGGGGGGCAAATTTTAAGGAAATGGGAAGGATCCTTAAGGAGCATTTGGATGGGATTGGGTCAGACATGGACGCTGATAGTAGGTGGGAAATCATCAGGAGAGGGGTGGAGGATGCTACCAGCACCTGTGCAAGAGTAAGACGAAAATGTGGTAGGGCCCAAAAACCCTGCTGGTGGACCAGGGAGGTCCAGGAGGTGGTGCGGGGAAAGAAGGCAGCCTATAAGCAATTCAAGTACTCAAGGAGTGAAAGGGATCAAGAGGAGTACGAGCTAATGGCTAGAAGGGCCACTAGAGTGGTGAGGGCGGCTAAGGCAAGGAAGAAGCAGAACCTGGCCAGGGAAATTAGGAGAGGGAACAAGGGGTTCTTTAGATACATTGGGGAAAAACGAAGGGTGAAGGGGCAGATTAGCAGGATTAAATCAGGGGAGAGATGGGCACAAGACCCGGGGGAGCAGGCTGAGGTACTAAATGAGTACTTCACCTCAGTTTTCACCAAGGAAAATGGGGGTGCTGCATCATACATGGGAGGAGACAGAGATACTGAGGAGGGGGGACCTCACGATCGGCCGGTCTGGGGAGAGGGGGAGGCATCACTGGCAGGTGGGGGCAGGGCTAAGCAGGGAGAAGAGGTACCGGAAGTGGAAATCACAGCAGAGAGAGTGAGGGAAGCCCTCAGCTCCCTTAAGACAGAGAAAGCACCTGGGCTGGATAAATTACATCCCAGAGTGCTGAAGGAACTTACGGATGTCCTGGCGAAACCCCTGGCGGAGCTTTTCACCATCTCTCTGAGGACAGGGTGGGTGCCCCAAGACTGGAAGGTGGCGCATATAGTGCCTATCCACAAGGGGGGATCAAGGGAGGTGGCAGGGAACTACAGGCCTGTCAGCCTGACATCAGTGGTGGGCAAGGTGATGGAGGGCATTGTCAAGAAGAGGCTAGGGGGACCTGGATAAGTCAGGGTGCCTGAGCGATAGACAGCATGGATTCATCCCGGGAAATCGTGTCAGACAAACCTGGTAGAGTTCTATGACTGGGTGACTAGTGCCTTGGACCTGGGTCAGACCAGTGGACGTCCTCTTTCTAGACTTCAACAAGGCATTTGACTCTGTTCCTCCGTGGGCCTGTTGGATAAGCTGGGAGAAATGGGGTGGGGAAACCAGATGATCAGATGATAGGCAATTGGCTCCAGGACTGGACCCAGAGGGTCGTGAGTTGGTGGGATAGTCTCATCCCCAAGGAGGGTCATTAGTGGGGTCCCACAGGATCAGTCCTTGGGCCTCTTCTGTTCCAGCGCCTCGTCTCTGACATAGGACAGGAATCAGGAGTGAGATGAGGTCTCTTTGTGGATGACTCAAAACTGGGGCGGTGGTGGATGGGGAGGAGGGAGGTGGCCCTACAGGGGACCTGGAGGCTCTGCAAGATGGTCTAGAAAGTGGAAGCTGAGGTTCAATGCAGGGAAATGCAAGGTACTCCACCTGGGGGCCAGAAACCCAGGCCAAGTGTACACCCTGGGGGGGGAAATGCTACAAGTCTCGATGGCTGAGAGGGACCTGGGGGTGGTGGTGGATGTCAAGATGAACAACTCTGAGACTTGTAGGAGGGCAGCAGTCAAGGCCAACAGGGTGCTGGGATGCATCGCTAGGGAGATCACCTCCAGAAGGAGGGAAGTGATACTCCCTCTGTATAACTGCTTGGTGAGGCCGCACCTTGAGTACTGCATGCAGTTTTGGAGGCCACACTTAAAGAGTGATATAACCTCCTGGAGAGGGTCCAGAGGAGGGCAACCAAAATGATTTGGGGCTTGAGGGACAGGACCTATGAGGAGGGCTCGAAGAGCTAAATATGACACATTGGAAGAGAAGGGACCGGGGACATGATAGAGGTCTTCAGGTACACGAAGAGGGTAACAGGGAGGAACAGTCAGGGTGCTTCTGAAGGAAGGAGGAGGGGGCCACTAGAGGCATGGGTGGAAGCTGGAGGGGAAGATTCAGGGGAGAAAGGAGGAGGTGCTACTTCACTGAGAGGGGTGGTGGAGCCATGGAATGCACTGCCTAGGGGGCTGGTGGAGGCAGAGACAGTGGAGGGGTTCAAGAGGGGATGGGACAGGTACAGGGGAAGGGTTCTGGAAGCAAAATCCAATGCAGCAAGAATATCCGGAACTGGGAAGGGAGAAGCCAGAGAAGGTGAGGGGGACAGCAAGGTCAGTACCCAGGGTGGGGGCTGACCAAACGAGCAGACACGAAAGACCGTTTGGCCTATTCTGCTGGCATTTTAGTATGTTAGTTGGTTTTAGCCATGTGTCAGTAATACTAAAACATCTGGTTTATAATATTCTACTCAGGCTTCAATTTCAGCTTTCTTGTGTAAAAAGCTTCTTGAGTTAATGTGTGCAAATTTTAAACCTTTGTGATTTCATGATGGAAAATCTTGGGAATACACATTCAGAGGGCCTGCATTTCTCTCTACATTACCAGAAGGAAACAAAAGAATTCTGGCAACAAGTAAAGGTGTATAGGCATAACCCAGGGAATGTAAAGCATAAATTCTAACTTTCTTATTAATGATTATATGCCCCATATCAGATATGGATTGCTTTGTCAAACAACCCAGTACCCCTATCTGCTCACCCAAAAAATGAGGGGGCAATACTAAACTGTTAGAAAACTCAAAACAATCATGAGTGTTGTCAGTTTCCTGATCTGCCCCCAAACAACCAGGAAACTTGAATCCAGAAGTATAAATCCAGCCAAAATGCAGAGCAGGTAAATCACAAACCTAGCCATTATGATAAACAATCACTTAAAATACAAATTCAAATAAAATATTCAAAATAATATTAAAGTAAAACAAACAATCTTCAGCAAGCAGTAAATCCCACCTCTCTGATGACTACACTCGACAGTCGGCCTCCTGAGCCCCCTGCACATGGAGCCAAAAAATACCCCACACACTAACACTACAGTCTATAGCAAAGTCCTTCAGAAATGCAACAGTACAGATTTCATTCTGCACTAGACAGCAGCTGGCAATGGGAGTGCTGGATTAAACTGCTCCAGATGGCAAATGCACAGCATGAAACAGCGTAAAGCCCCTCTGATGACAACACTCAGCAGTCGACTCCCCAAGCCCCCCACACACCGAGCCAGAGAGTACCCCACACACAAGCTCTACAGTCTGTTATAAAGTCCTGCAGAAACACAGCAGCACAGTTACCTTCTGCACTAGATAATAGCTGGGAGAAAATGCTGGATCAAGCTTCTCTTGGAAACAGGTGCACAGCATGGGGCAGAGAGTAGGATCTCCTTTATCACTTAAAAATAACTAGGGCTTGAGGTATTATATCCCTAATTTGCCCCCTCAATAGGAATGCAGCCTTGTATTCCACAGTTGCATAGCATTTGTTTTATACAATACATGGGGATGATGCCATTATTTGTACCTGTTAGTCCCATTCCATCGTCTTGGTCGGCTGGTTAGTTCTGGTTTTATTTCCTGGCTTGGTCATGAATTGATCCTATGGGTAGTCATAGTGCAGGGTTGGTTTCAGGGCTTTGTTGTTTGGCCATGTTGTGTTTCCATGGTGCAGGATGCAACTATATAAGAGGATGTGTCCTGACTGCTCCTTTCTTTAGTTCCAGCAGCATGCAGCTCATGTGTGTGGTTGGGAATGGCATTTTTGGTTGGAAGCAGTGTGTGGCTTTGGGTGCTGGAGTCAGTGTTCCAGAGAAGGACTGTGAGGATGGTGTCATGGACATCATGTGAGAAAAGAAGGCAGGGCTAGCTGTTGCATTGTGGGGGGCATGGCATCTGGTGTGTGCTGTGAAGCATCAAGGGATATTGCCATTTGGTGGGAGTGGGGCAATTTGTTGTTTTACGGGATGTTGGATTTTGTTAGTGGGATTTAGGTAATGTGTTTCTTAGGAAGGTTTTTTTTTTTTTTAGGGGCTTTTAGGTGTGGTAATTAGCATGAGAATTGTTCTTATTTGTCTGACTGGTGTGTTAACTGATATGTTTATTGGTGTATTAGTTATTATTATTTTTAATTGGTTCAGCTGGTGTGTTAATTCACATGTTTATTTGGTAATTGGTCATTAAGCTGTTTGTTTTGGTGCTCATAATGCTGGTCTATGGATGTTTTTTTTCCCCCATAGTAATTCTGTGGTATATGACTTTAACTGGGAGATATTTAAACAATAAACTACAACAGGTTGTTGGTGATGCTGGGTTTACCCACACCTGGCATGGTTCAGTCATGAGGTTGCAGGCCAAGTGACCAAACCTCACCAGGCATGGGTAAACCCAGCATCACCTACACCCTGGAGTGGTTTATTGCTATTATACAATTGTAGTGTGAGTTAAAATCGGAAGACAATTTGGATCATGATTATTTATTTTTGTTAAAGAATAAGACAATTGTGCCAATATCCTTCCACATAAAAAAATTGTCCATATACTGATTTCATTTTTAACATGAAGTACTGTTTATTTTTTGTTGCTTTAACATTTTTTGACATTTTAATTTTTATTTGAAGAAGAAAGTTGTCATGTTATTAACTTAAGCAATAAACCAGAACAGTAGCTTACAACAAATGCGATTTTTACTTATATGTTTTGATTGAAAGTAGATGCTTTTTATTATTGGAGAAATCATTTATCTTAAATGATAAAGTATTCTTATTTTATAGTATTCTTGTTTAGCACTGTTCAAGTCCAGTGTAGCATCTTATTGAGAGAGAGAGTTGATTGTACTGTTGCTTTAAGATGCTAGTTGATTGTATTTTTCTTTTGAGATGCCTGTGGGCTGTAGTCATTCTCATTAGATTTGGGGGAAAAACATCTATTGGTTAAGAAGCTGTAAAAGGAGACAAAAAAATTTCTTTTATTTGTGAGCGATTGTATTTGCATTAGATATGTGCTGTTGTTTGATATTTTACCTGAGAACTATTTATAGTAAAAATTCACTGTGTCATAGTTGAATAGGCCTCCAAATGATGCTTGGTTCGATCCAGGATGTGTGGGGCTGCTCTCATGCTGGCTTGATCCGGTTGTTATGTTCACTCAGGAGGGCTGGCTTGGAGATGGTGGGCTTGCTTCAAAAACGCTGGGAATATTGGAAGTATTGCTTTCTTCACGTGCTGGCTGATTTTGAGGTATGTGGCTTCTGGGGCTCAATATTGTCGGTGATTGCATTCGTGAAGGAAATGATTCTTGCAGATTTCTTGTGTCTGGAAAGTGGAAGTTTGGGGGAGGGGTTGCAGTTTCTTGATGGTTGCCTTCTGAGATGATATTGCCCCATTTTTTTTAAGTTATTTATGTTGGGCTTCCAGTAACTGCAAAGTGATGATTCACTCTTCTGTCCAGTTATAGACATAATTTGTCGAGATTCCATCCCTGCATTATAGGTTCATAGGTTAATAGGATAGTTGCAAGTTTGAGGGCATAAACCTATTTATGAACTTGCTGCCATCAATCTGTTGGCAGAAAATGAAATTTTCTGTCTCCCATATACATGTCTAGGTTACATTTAAATTGGTCAATCTTTATGCTGTTTACAACGGTAGGTGGTAACGAATTCCAAAGGCATGATGATCGTTGAGTTACATAATTATTTCTTTTAGTTGTGAGATTTACCTTTGTTTGAAATTTTAGATTATGTGATCTGGTAATTCTACTATTTTCTGCATATTGTAAACATAAGGTTTCAAATAACATTGGATTTCTTGTGGCTTTGTACACTAAACAAAGATCACCCCTCATGGTTCTATAATCCAATGAATAAAGGCCCAGGGACTTCAATCTTTCTACGTAGCTTAGCTCATGTAAATCCATGATGTTTTTTGTTAATCTCCTTTGTATATTTTCAACTGCACTTTTTAAACCTTTCATAGTTGGTCCACAAAAAGCAGAGCAGTAATCAATATGTGATCTTACCACAGTAGAATATAATATGATAATCACTTCAGCTTTTCGACTTTTAATATTTTTATAAACGCAAGCTGTTTTACCAGCACACTTTTTTATTGTTTTATTTATATGTGTAGAGAATTTTAGATCATTAGTTATTGCTATTCCCAGATCAATTTCTGTTTCAACTGTTTGTAATGGTATATTGTTTAATGTATAATTAGCAAGTCTGTTTTTAGAACCGAGATGCATAACCTTGCATTTATCAATGTTAAATGTCATCTTATGTTGCTCAACCCAAATTGTCAGTTGATCAAAATTATTTTGCAGTGCCCTTATTGAATTAGCATAGTTGGTAATACAGCCAATCTTACTGTCGTCAGCATACTTATTTATCCAAACCCCATCTGTTGTTTCTATAGTTGATATCAATATATTAAATAGTACAGGCCCCAAGACGGATCCCTGTGGCACACCACTTGTGACCTCCAAGGTACCAGAGATGGAGCCTTTAATTGTTACCCACTGTTTCCTACCATCCAACCATGAGTCCACCCACTTGATGATATGTGGATCTAATTTTATTCTTATTAGTTGTTGCAAAAGAATAGAATGAGATACAGTGTTGAAAGCCTTTTCATAGTCAAGATAAATTATATCCACAGGTAGGCCATTATCAAGTGCTAGACTACCTGGCTCGAAAAAATTTATTAAGTTAGTCTGGCAAGATCTACCATATACAAATCCGTGTTGTGTTATATCATTATTATCAGTTTCAAGAAGGTGATTCTTAATCTTATTTAATAAAAGTCTCTCCATTAGTTTTCCCACACAAGAGGTGTGACTAATGGGCCTATAATTACTGGGATTCTGTCTACTACTTTTTTTTATGAATTGGAGTCACAGCTGCAACTTTCCATTCAATAGGTACTACTCCTTCATATATTGATTATTAAATAAACAAATTAATATACCAGATAACTCAGTAGACAAGGTTTTTAGGAATAATGATAATGATTTCTAGGGGAGTAAATGATGTTTTAAAATACTCACTATCAATATTATTTAGATGTGACTCTGTTTTACTTTTATATATGCTGCCAAAATAGGAATTTAGTACCTCGGCCATTTTCTGTTCCTCAGTAAATATCTCTTGGTCTATTAGAAGTGGACTCATCCTAGGTGAATTTCCCTTGATGGAGCCTATATAATTGTAAAAGTTTTTTTTATTTTTCTTCGTGTTGGTAGCTAAATTTTCTTTGAATATTCTTTTTGCATTTCTAATTGCTTGGAATTCTTTGAATGTGTCTTAGGCGAGGGTGTGGGGTGCAGGATACTTCTCGTATACCGTCCACCAGGTGATGAGAATGTCTTCCTGCAGGAAATTGCAGACCTGACATTGGGGTCCCCCAGATGGTTGGTTCTGGGGGACTTCAATGCTTGGGTCGACGATGATCTCTTACGCTTTGGTCAAGACTTCCTCCAGTTGATGGTATCACTGGGCTTCACACAGGTTGCTTCCTCCTCGACTCATATTGGTGGACACTCATTGGACCTGGTATTCCTTCTGGGGATGGGGATATCTGATTTGGTGGTGGAACCACTCAGATGGTCTGACCATCACTCCATTAGGTTCAGTTTTGAGGCCACCCCTATTAGGTCAGCCCCTTCAGAGATGGTACGGTACCGCCCTTTAAGGGGTGTGTCCCCGGATGACCTGATGGCGGTGCTGGACCTATCGGGCCTACCGATGGATTGCTTGGATCCAGGTGACCTGGTACATGCCTATAATAAGGCGGTGACAGGGCCCTGGATTCCTGTGCCTGTTCGCGTTAAGTCCTCTCACTCTTTCGCCCCAGGTCTCCATGGTTTGATGAGACCGTGAGGGAGTTGAGGAGGGTTGACTAAGGCTGTAGAGGCGCTAAGTGAAGTCTGGTCTGATGATGACAAACTTAGTTTGATGGACCATTATACGCCTATCAATCCAAATCTCTTGTAAGAAGGCAGAATTCCTGTCCAGAGAGATAGCGGCTGCACAGAATAGACCAGCTCAGCTCTTTCGGACTGTGGACAGACTGTGCAATCCAGCCTGTCTTCAGCCCAGAAGAGCCTTTTCTCCAGAACGGTGTGAGGAGTTTGCTCTCTTCTTTGCAGATAAGGTTGCCAAAATCAGATCAGACGTCCGTCCTTCCCTCTCCAATGGGAGCGGTGATGGTCGGCTGGAGATGTCGAACACTCAGTTTGTATGGTCTGACTTTCCCCACAATCAATAATATTGTGATTGCATCCAAGCGCATGCACCAACCAACTGTGATTTGGACCCTGGCCCCACACGCCTTTTAGTGGATTGTGGATAAAATCGGCCTAGTCCTGGCTTTGATAGTCTGGAAGTTTTAGAGAGGGGATCTTTCCGATCCCTTAAAGAGGCTATAGTTAAGCTCTCTTTAAAGAAATCCTCCTTAGACCCAGACTGTCTAGCAATTACAGACCAGTCTCTAACTTACTCTTTGTGGGTAAAGTTATTGAGAAGGTGGTCGAAGTACAGTTGGATGATCATCTGACCAACAACAATATTTACGATTCTCAGTCAGGATTTAGGAAAAGGCATAGTACCGAGACAGCACTTGTTCGGTACTAAATGACCTCTAATAGCGAAGAGATCGTGGGGACCCGTTCTATCCTGGTACTTCTCCGATCTCTCTGCGGCATTTGACACTGTTGACCATGGTGTGCTGTTGGAGCATCTGCGGTCCATCTGTGGATTATCTGGTATGGTCCTCAGGTGGTTTCAATCTTACCTCGAGGGTAGGACTCAGAGGGTGGTGTCGGGAATTTTTTCTTTGGCATCAATCTCCCTATCCTGCGGGGTACCGCAGGGTTCTATTTAGCGCCTATGTTGTTTGCGGTGTATATGCTGCTGTTGGGAGCAATTATTAGACAATACGGTCTGGGTTTTCATTGCTATGCAGATGATACCCAGCTGTATATGTCTTTTGTGCCCGACCAGGATGCTGCCTTATTGGTATTTAATAACTGCCTTGCCGAAATCCAGGACTGGATGAATGGGAGCTGGCTGAGGTTAAACCCGGAGAAAACTGAGGTGCTAGTCATGGATAAAGGTCGCTGTGAGGCGGGTTTGCCGGATGGATCGCCCTCAGGCTTATGGCTTGGGGGCGTTCAGCTGACAACCTCAGATCAGGTACGGAATCTTGGCGTAATAATTGATGACCACTTGATGCTTAAATCCCAGGTGTCAGCGGTGGTCAAAACTTCCTTTTTCCATCTGAGAAATATCACCAGGGTGAAGCACCTGGTTCCTCCAGAGGATCTTCCAACGTTGATCCACGCCTTCGTTACCTCCCACCTTGACTATTGCAACTCCCTGTACCTAGGGCTATCAGGGGTTGAACTCCTGTCTGCAGCTTGTGCAGAATGCGGCAAAGGTTATTGACTGATCTTCTAGATCCAGCCATATAATGCCTGTGTTCGCTGGACTGCACTGGCTGCCAGTGTTTTTGCGAATCACCTTCAAGGTCGGTTTGTTGACCTATAAAGCCCTACACGACCAGGGACCTACTACCTGAAAGAGCTCCTTTGCCCCTACTGTCCCTCCCGCCTCCTCCGATCCACTGATGAGGGATTGCTGGAGATTCCCAGGGTTCATTTGAAAACTTCAGGGGCTAGATCATTTAGTTTTATGGCCCCGACCCAGTGGAATTCTCTACCTCATCAGGTGCGAAATTGCCCGACTGTCCTAAGTTTTAAAGGAGCTTTGAAGACTCACCTTTTTAATATAGCTTTTAATGATTTATAATGATTTTAAATCTTGTTTATTTATTGTTTTATGAAATTGTACAGGCGCTTTGGTTGAAGAAAAGCGCCTTTTAAAAATAAAGTTTTGATTGATTGATTGATTGCTTTTTTAGTTAAATTTGCTTTAATTTGAAATTTAGACCACATTTCTGATGTTGGATTTTTCTTATATCTATTGTAAGATCTTTTTTTTTGATTTAATCAACTTCTTGATTTTTGTATTAAACCATAGTGGAGTTCTTCTTTTACTTTGACTATATGTTTTATACAATGGAACACAACGTTGGATACAGAAAACATTTTTTTCTCTGATTTTACTCCAAGTACACTCAGTGTTGATATCCCTGAGTTCTGTTTCCCAGTCCCACCAAATCAAGTGATTTTTTATTTGAGTAAAGTCTGCCTTATTGAAGTTTTTCTTTTCTTTGGTTATATTGTAAAGACATGTAAATGACCACAAAATTATATTATGGTCACTATCCCCTAAAGGCATTAAAACTCTAGGTGGTAAATAATTAGTTTTGATATTTGTGAAGATGAGGTCAAGAATTGCGTTTGCCCTTGTTGGTTCCATAACAATCTGTTCCAAATTCAGTTGAAGAGTAGCATTTATGAATCTATTTTCAATGGAACTTTTTCCTTTTAGTGACTTCCCACAGATCCTGGGTAGATTGAAGTCCCCCATTATAATTAAGTTATCATTAGTCTTAAGATTTTCTATGGTACTCAGAAAAGCTTCATTGCCCATGCTATCCAAGTTTGGCGGTCGATAACATAAACCTATAGTTAACCATTCAGACAATGTTTTAATTCTGGTCCACAGTATTTCGGTTTTATCTTCTGTGTTAGTTGTGTTTTTAATTTCATAACAACTTAAGTTTTCCTTCACAAACAAAGCAACACCTCCTCCTTTAGTATGTCAATGATTTTTATAGAATGAGTAGTATCCCTGTATATTCTGTACCCAGTCTTAGTCTTGAAACCAGGTTTCGGTAACTCCAAATACATCAACTTGCACTTCTATGAGTAGGTTGCATAATTCACCCATCTTGCCTTTCAAGCTCCTGGCATTCAGAAGGAGAATTTTAAGTTCAGATACGCTTGTTACAGATTGACTTTTGTCATGATTTAATACTGAATGCCCATTATCAGAAATATTAACTATGGGCATTTTTATATTAGGAGCTGCATTATCCAGTATGGTTTCCGAGTGCACAATTCTACCTAGCTGATGCCCTTCCCCCCCTAGGGATTAGTTTAAAACATTTCCAATATAATCATTGAACTGGTTTCCTAGTAATGTTGAACCTGATTTATTTGGGTGAAGTCCATCCTTACTAACAAGGTCCTATCTATATTCAAATTCTTCACGGTGAGTAATACAATCAATATCCTGTCTGATACACCAAGTATGCAGCCAATTATTAATCTGTTTAATTTTTTGATATTGGTAATTATCTGCTCTTGGTACAGGTAACATTTCAGAAAATGCAAATTTACATTTTATCTCTGACAACACATTTGTTAAACCAACAAACTCTTGCTTAATACTTTGTATACTTTGATGTAAAATGTTGTTAACCCTAATGTGTATAATTACTAAAGTGTTTTCTCCTGCATTATTAAGAATCTGTGTAACCATTGTTGTGATGTCCCTTACTTTTGCACCTCTGAAACAGGATAATGTTTGGTTGCTATTATCAGGGTTATATATAGCTCTACCTAGTTGTTTTATAATAGAGTCCCCTAACACATAAATTTGTCTAGGATTAACAGTATTATGTTCTTCCATCTGTTTATAGTGATTACTTACAACCTGTGATTCAAGAGAGGTAACTGAGTAAGGTCACGGCGGTGGCTCTTAATGTGTGATTGGTGCATACATCTGGCAATTGGGCTTGTTTACAAATGAGTGGTAACATTTTTCTGAGATAGCTTATGCCCATAGGTTCATTGTTATACCATACTGACATTTTATCTATTATATCTTGAGCAAGTCTTTTCGGGCGCAGGAATAATGCTGTGGGGTTTCAAGTTCAAGTTCAAGTTTATTGCAGGAAAACTCCATTAAGCAAGCTCATTCACAAGGAGGTCCTGTGACATAAACACTTAAAGTACAAACACAGATAGGTAATAACAGTATATGCATGAAATGCACGTTACATGATACAGGCTGGATATACATACAAGGGTACCACATAAGGTGACCGCAGGTGGTAAACATTGATATGAGACAGGGAAGCGACTTACAGGTTGCATACTGATAAATGAAACATGATGACTGGTGTGTGCAATACATAAACAGTATTTTGGCAGCTAGAACAATGAGTCTACAACTGATATGGGGGGGAGGAGTGATTTGATAGAGTAGCAGTGGAGCGTAAGCAAAGATAAAGCCAGGAGTAGAAGGGGAAGGGAAAGCAGTTAATATGAGAAAACTGTTTACATGACATGGGATCATCAGGTTGCTCAAACATGTAGCATCTTGTGAGATGGCTTGTGGGATCATTATATTATTTGTGGTTCTTAGTTTCTTCATTTTAAGTTTTTATTAGTATCACAACCTGTTTTCTGATGTTTTAATTTCAAATTAATTTTTTTGAGAATTGTCTTACCCCTTCATTGCCTTACCTTGCAAAATGTAGTTGAATGTCTAGCCCAGGGGTGTCATGCAGTCACAAATTATGGAGAGGCACAAAATCTTAACCTCTCTCTAGGGGGTCTGAGGCATACCCCAAAAATTTTAAAAACTGAGATCAAATGGTGCATTTTGGTGACTTTCAGTAGTCCAGAAAGCTGTTCCCCAACCAGCCAAGTGCCATAATACTGATATTGGTTAGATGAATGATCAGTTGTTTTTGTACCTTGTTCGTTCTACTAATAGTGTTACCTTTTGTATTAATTTTTATTAAGAATTAGTAAGAACATGTGCATGTTGCAAGTCTTTTATCATGAAAGACTCACAAAATGCACATGTTTAGTTTTACCATATATTAATCACATAGCCACTTAGTCCACTTGTAGCTGATCCATTAACTTCTACATGACAGGAATTGACCATTTCAATGTTAATTTCATTGTAGTAAACTAGAAATGTTAGATTAGAATAATAATGACAAGCCATCTGTTTTGTTTATTTTTTTATTTATGTTAAATTATGTACTTTGGAAAAAAAACAGTGCTTCCAGGTTCAACCATGGGAAGGGTAGATTTTAACAATAAAAAGTTTAACAGTATAAAACTACAGTCATAGTAATGTAAGTAAGGAAACAAATAAATAAAAATAATAATAATAATAATATAGATTGTGTATGAGCATTCATACATAACAATGATATTCTTGTATCGAGAGGTTTTCCCTGGTAACAGGTGACCTCAAGAGCGCAACTTGAGAGGTACTCTGTTTCCAGGGGAACTTCAAGATACAATAATTTCCTTGTTTGTGTATGACTGTTCATACACAATCTTTTATTGTGTATGGGCAGTCACAGCACAGAAAATCATGCAAAACCAGCTGGAGAAGACAGAGAATAGAAATGTTAAACATTTTCATTTGTTTAACTGACACAGTGTGCTGCAGATGTTTCTGCAAGTTCAAGTTTATTAAAAAAAAAACAGCAATTTCCAGCTTAACTGGATTGAGGAAATCAACTATGTGGCAGCATTCCAAGTTGTTATGCTGAAGTACTGACATAGAAACATAGACTTTGATGGCTGATAAGGACCACTTGGCCCACCCAGTCTGCCCATTTCCCTTCATATTAGATAAGCTGCAGATTCTAGTAAACCAACAGCCTACTTCCTGTAACCCCCCACTACAATTGCCTTATGTCTGTCCCATGCATGTTTGAATTCCCCCACTGTTTCAGACCCAACAACCTCCCCAGGAAGGCAGTATCATGCATCCACCACTCCGTTAAAAAAAAAATTCCTCACATTACCCTTGATCCGCCCCCTCAATTTTTAAATTGTGCCCCCTTGTTCTTACACATCTTTTCTGAAAGATGCTACCCTCCTGATTTTGTTGATTCTGTTAAGGTACTAAAAGTTTATATTATGTCCCCCATCCCTCCTTTCATCAAGGGTATACATATTAAGCTCTCTCAGTCTCTCTTCATATGGTTTCTGATGCAGACCCTGCACCATTTTAGTTGCCCTCCTCTGGAATGCTTCCATCCTGTCTATGTCCTTGCGTAGATGGGGTGTCCAAAACTGCACACAGTATTCCAGATGGGTTCTCACCAACTGTCTGTACAGAGGGATAACCACTTCCCTTTTTTCTACTTGTGATGCCCCTTCCTATGCATCCCAGTATCCCTCTGGCTCTCCTTACTGACTTCTCACATTGCTTACTCACCTTTAGGTCATCTGATATGACTACCCCCAAGTCCCTTTCCATTTTTGTTGTTGTTAGTACCTCCCCTGCTATTGTGTACTCTTCTCCTGGGTTTTTGTTTCCCAGGTGCATTAATTTGCACTTCTTTGCATTAAATCTAAGTTGCCATATGTCTGACCATACATTCAACCTTGTCAAGTCCCTTCTCATCCTTTCTACCCCCCCTTGTGTATCAGCTCTGTTACAGATCTTTGTGTCGTCTGCAAAGAGGCATACCTTTCCCTCCAGACCCTCTGCAATGCCACCCATAAAGATGTTAAAGAGGAGTGGATCCAGTACTGAGCCTTGTTGTACTCCACTAGTAACCCCCCCTTTATTCAGAATGTGTTCCATTCACTATTACCTTCTGTGTCCTGTTGTGCAGCCAGTTTGCTACCCAGGCTACCACCTTGGAACCCAGTTCCAGGCTGGCTAACTTGATTATTAGTCTTTTATGTGGGACTGTGTCAAATGCCTTGCTAAAGTCTAGGTAGGCCATATCCACTGCCCCTCCCTGGTCTATTACTGTGGTCACCCAGTCAAAGAAATCAATTAGATTTGTCCGACGTGACCTCTTTAGTTCTGTAGTTTTGATCCCTTTCCTTATTTGTAGAGCTACTCCATTTCCTCTTTTACCCTCCCTGCCCCTTCTGTAGACTGTGTACCCTGGTATGTTGTGCAGCATAACAGCAGTGATGACATACCTACTGCAGCATAACAACTCCATTGTGGTTGTGGATTTCTGTATCAACATTCTACCATACTATTACAGAGATACAAATTGAAAACAGAAGTTTTTGAAGTAGGACAGGTAGTTACAATTACAGCTTGATATTTTCATTGTTGTACATTAGTTTTAATAATCAGTCATCTTATAACTGATTAACAGGTGAGTCAAGTATGGTAACAGTATAAACATGGTAAAAACAAGGCTTTTAACACTATCTCACATACTGCAAATGGTTACTCAACAAGAGGAGTAGCCTGGACATGTTGCACAATGTGATGAACTGGTGTAGGAAGTGGCTGCCTGGATGCAGAGGGTGGCAGTAAGATGTGTGTGTGTGTGTGATCCCCAGGGACAAATACTTTTGCCCATTCTTTTTAATGTCTTCATTACTTGACATTGTTGAATGGCTGGAGAGAAAGGTCTACTTGTTTGCAAATGAAACCAACATCTGCAAGTGTGGATACTTCAGGCAGCCTGGAGAAGGTAATGTGAAAGGGACCTGCATTGTGTCTACACCGAGTGATAAAGTTGCAGGGAGGGTGTGCAGCATACTGTTGTGCAAAGAGGCAGCGGTATCACTAGCAGACATTGATTTAGTTATTGTATGAAGTCTGATGAAACCTCATACAGAGTACTGTGTGGGATTTTGTAGGCTGCATTTTTGTAATGACTTTGATAGGGTGAAGCACTCACTGCACAGAATGGCGAGTACACGTTACAGGGGTTTCAGTGGCTGAAACCATGAGTACAGATTCACTCGCTGTAGCAGATGAGGGATTATTTGGTAGGACATGGCAGATACATTCAGTGTGTGTGATGCACCTTGAACTCAGGGGGTCTAAACATTAAATTAGAAATGTTTTATAGTAATTATAGAGAAGCATGGTGCTGCACATTCATATTCATATATAGCGTATAAAAGTACTGCACTGATTAATACTGCTGCTTGATACTGCAGATCCTGTATGATACATTGCAAACTTTATTGGCCTGCCTATATGAAATCATGAAATACTGTACAGCTTAAGTTGGTGCACCATCTCATATATACTTTTTAAAACAGTATGTTGTTACAGCAATGCATATGAAAGGTATGCCACAAAACAAGCTGCATTATGTCTATATGCAATTAGCCCCAGAACTTAGAAACATAGACTTTGACGGCAGATAAGGACCGCTAGGCCCATCTAGTCTGCCCATTTCCCTACCTACAGGATAGGCCGCAGATCCTATTTAACTTGAACTTCTTTGGAGAGTAAAGGGTTAACTGTATACAAGAGCATACAGCATTGAGCTAGAACATGGTTTTCAAACCTCTGTCTCTTGACACATGTCAGTGTAACCATCAGATTCTTATGAGCAATACTGACAGCTGCAGAAATTGTGTTAAATCTGTAAGCCATAGGCAACAATGCTTGGGTAAAAAAGACTGAAGTCGAGAACACAATAACAAATATTTGTGGATAGTGAAAATATCTATACAATGACAATAACTCACTTCAGAGAGAAAAAAAGTCACCTGAAAGGTACATCTCTGGGATGTAACACTGTACCTGCAAACCCACAACCCAAAAGACTAGGTTATGAGAGGGAGGCAGTGAGGGAAGTCAGAATCAAGCAAGGCTCCATTAGAAGAAACGACATTACTATGGGGAGTAATTTTTCTTAAAACAACTTGAGGTCTTGCTGTATTTGGACCATATGCAGACTACAACAGTACCCCCGGAGGAGGGATAACAGAACCTTACTTTTGAATAATCTCAGTACTGCTGTGTCAAACCTAACTTCACATGGGTATCTATGGAGTAATGCTTGGTAAATGTATGTACCATTTCCCAGGTGGCTGCTTTGCAAATTTCCACCAAGGGAAGATCCCTGGCAGCTGTGAAGGAAGCAGCTGGACCCCTACTTGAGTGTACCTTCAGGCCTGAGGGTGACTGTTTGCCTAGTTTTAAATAGCAGAAGTGGATACAGGAGACAATCAACCTGGCAATAGATCTTTTAGTGGCAGGCCTACCGTTACCTATTTCACCATAACTAAGGAATAACTGAGTACAATCATTCCTATAAAGGGAGGGGGGTAAATTTAAACAGACCTAAGAAAACCGTATTGAAAACAGGATGAGATGCAAGGGAAGATTGCTCCCCTGCAGACAGAAAAACAGACACAGCTGCTAAGTGAGCCTTGAGGGCAGCAGGCCTATGGCGTAACCCAGTAAGGTGAACCAGATGGTCCACTGTTGTGGAAGTACTCGCTGAATTTGGCTGTGTGTGTTTCTGACAACACCAGATAGTGAATTTTTTTCCATTTAGTATTGTAAGTTTTTCGAGTGGAAGGTTTCCTATAAACCTTAAGGATATCCATTACTCCCTGTGAGAGATTCAGATGTCATACTCTGACTCTTCAAGAGCCAGGCATTGAGCCTGAGAGAGTGAAGACTGGGATACCAAATTCTTCCCAAGAGGCGGTCAGGAGGTAATGTATTTCAGTTCCCAACTGCTGGACCGATGGGAACTGAAAAAGCAGTTTCTACACTAAATCTACCACCATCTGCATAGTTACACTATCCGTATCTATAGACAGAGATTTGATACTGAAAATAAAGAAAGCGGTTGATTTAACCAATTGATTTTTGCCAAAACCGTACAGGCGAGTAGGAGAAATATCTGGTGCAACATCAGTTAGGCGGAGTAAAGAATCTGATGGTTGCACTGACAAGGACTAGAGGTAGAGGTTTGAAATCCGAGTTTGAGCACAATGTTCTATGGTCTTGGATAGAGTTAACCCTTTCCTCTCTGGAGCAGTTCAGGTGCTGGGTCTAAATGCAAATAGTAAGAATGCAGCTTGCTTTGTGGCATATATATTACATTTTTATAACCGGGTATGCCCACTGAGCCTGAAGGCCCCCTTTTCTGGGGCAACCCGGACTTAGCTATATAGTACACACATTTCACATACAAAAGTAGGAGTCACAATACAGCAAGACTTCCTGTCGTTGAAATAATATTGTAACTTTTGGGGTAGTATTTTAAAATGATGTTACTGCTGGCTAATACCTCATGTCACACTACTGTGTCATGATCTGCCCACTAGTCAGTCCCTTAGTTCAGTGTTAACTAGCCAGTCTTGTGCTTGCATCTGTCTTAAGTTGTAGTCCAACTGTGTGACCTACCGTCTTTAGGTCAAGTTCCAGAAATAATCTCTGATTTTGTCAAGCGGAACAGACTGAGATCTCTCAGCTTCCACAGCAATAACCATAAGGTCATTAAGACGTTCTTGTCCCATTGTTGTTCTTAAACAATTTTAATAAATTTCAAAGCAGAGAAGCTTCTTTCATTACTGCATGATGTTACAGGAGAGTGAGAACCAGTCTGTAGAGTGTTTCTATTTGACAGTATACATCTTGCAAGTTACAATCACATATAAATCGATACACATCAACTACTGTAACTGGTGGTGTTGTTTCTCTAGATAGTCTATGAATCAGGAGTTTATACTCCTGTTCTACCATAATGCATCTATGTCTCCTACATAATATGTTACTAACTGTTTCAGGTCGTCAAGCTTTTCAGTAGAAGGATTTGTTAGGCAACTAACATGTTTTAGCAATGGAAGTGTTTCAGAGCTAAATCTGTCAGTTATTCCCTGTATACAAAGATCTAGTGTTGCAAGTAGAACTCATATCAGGTTTATCTTTTCCAGATGAATTTGATTCATTTTGCCACATTACGTTGACTTTTCTGGACACTTTTCTAATACGTGGCTCAACGTATTCTACATCTATTTTGGATGCTACCATCTCCGTTTCAAGCCATATCTGTTCAAAGCTTTCATCAGTCCTCAATGACAGTAGCTCAGCTTTGCAGCCCTCAATCATCTCAGCTGCCACAGATATGTCTAATTCAATAGACTGAAGATATTTTGAGGCTACATTTGTAATGGACAAAATCTTGTCAAATGATATCAAATAGAAGCAGAAATGAAAGTCTATTGACCTACTGAGAGCCATGGCTGTCTGCTAGCAGTCTCTCTATCAAAGAGCCATCTTCCTGAATTTTGCAAGAGTTTGCATCACAGACTCAATGGTTGCAAGCACTGCTCTACAGTTATCAATCTGCTACACCACCGAGTTGCAGAAAGTGGCTTAAGAGTATGTGTTCTATGAGAACTATGTAAGCACTGTCAGTTAAGAACTGTTCCTGTACAGCAAAAATAGATTGTGTCTTTTAGTGGAATTTTCAATAAATGTGTATAACTGCTCAAGGACACCAAAAAAATTATGATTAGGGTAATTTTGCTGCAAGTACAACAACGACCAAATTTAAACGGTGTGCATAGCAATGAACGAATATGCTTTGCTGCAAGTTTCTCTAATTCTGGCCTGCACCCTCTGTAAGCTCCCAGACATTGTTGCACAGCCATCATATCCTTGCCCCTTACATTAGAAATACTAAGGTCACATTGCTGCAGTGTTTCACAAAGATAGTTTGCTAAACTGTCACCTGTTCCTGTTTTGCATGAATGACATTAATTAATGATTCATGAATTGTGGCATCCCTGCGAACATAGTGTAAAACCACAGATAACTGGTCTTGTTTTGAAGCATCTGGAGTTGTATCAAGGCAAACTGCAAAATATACAGACTGTTTTACTTCATCAATTATTGTAGTCCTCACATGTCTTGCAATACTCATGATTAAGTCATTCTGACTTTGAGCTGACAGGTAACTTGGGTAGCCCTTTGGGTTTTTAGAAGCCAATCCTAAGTGTTGTTTTAGCACTGGGTCATATCTTGCAAGTAAAGATGCTATTTCTCTGAATATGCCCCTGTTTGTTGATTCCTTAGACTCATCATGTCCTCTAAATGGCAGTCTCAAGTGAGCCAGCGTAGCAGTAATATCAACAAGTCAGGTGACAGCATTGTACCTATTCTGTCTCTGATTTGATTTTAGATGCATTTGTTTTGCCCTCTGTTCAGATAACTGCTCATCTAGCGGTTTAGTAACAAGATGGAGGTGCCATTTTCAACATTTTCAAGATGTTGTTTGCTGCTATTATGTCTACTGAAACCTCTGCCTGACTCAAGGCTACTTTCCAGTCTTTAAACCCTTCAGTAGAAAATGTTGTGTCATATTTTGCTGTATCAGTACCAAAAACTCTGCATGGGAAGCAGAAAGCTGCATCTGATGCACTATTGTATTCTAACCAATTATATTTTGAGAACCATCCTTTGTTAAAAGATCTTTTCCTGTTTCCAAACTGTGTTTGTGGGTACTTGTGTAAACACTTCTGAATCGGTCCTTTATTTATATACTCCTCCCTAGCTAGATGATCCTTAGGTACTGTAAACTGTGTCTCCATCTGCATGTCAGCAGCTGCGTCTGTTAAAGAAGATAAACATAGTCTTAACTCTCTCTCTCTCTCTCTCTCTATATATATATATCTCAATTTCTAATCTCCATCTCCATCTCCTTCCATCTCTCCATCTCCCTATCTCCCCGTCTCTCTCTCTATATATATATATTTCTATCTCTAATCTCCATCTCCATCTCTGTCTCTCTTTCCATCTCTCCATCTCCCCATCTCCATATCTCTCCATCTCTCCCTATCTCCCTCTCTCCCTCTCTCTATCTTTCTATCTCCATCTCTATATCTCCCTCTCCCTATCTCCATATCTCTCCATCTCCTCTCCTATCTCTCATCTCCATCTCCCTATCTCCCTATCTCTCTCTCTCTATCTCCCTCTCTCTCTCTCTCATCTCTGTCTTCTATCTCCATCTCCTATCTCCCTCTCTCCCTCTCTCTATCTCTCTGTCTTTCTATCTCCATCTTTCTATCTCCATCTCCCTATCTCCCTCTCTCCCTCTCTCTATCTTTCTATCTCCATCTCTATATCTCCCTCTCCCTATCTCCATATCTCTCCATCTCCCTCTCCCTATCTCCTTATCTCTCATCTCCATCTCCCTATCTCCCTATCTATCTCTCTCTCTCTATCTCCCTATCTCTCTCTATCTCTCTGTCTTTCTATCTCCATCTCTCGATCTCCATCTCCATATCTCCCTCTCTCTATCTCTCTATCTTTCTATCTCCATCTTTCTATCTCCATCTCCATCTCCCTATCTCCCTATCTCTCTATCTCTATCTCCCTATCTCTCTATCTCTCCCTATCTCCCTCTCTCTATCTCTCTATCTTTCTATCTCCATCTCTCCATCTCCCTCTCCCTATCTCCCTATCTCTCATCTCCATCTCCCTATCTCCCTCTCTCTATCTCTCTATCTTTCTATCTCCATCTCTCCATCTCCCTCTCCCTATCTCCCTATCTCTCATCTCCATCTCCCTATCTCCCTATCTCCCTCTCTCTATCTCTCTATCTTTCTATCTCCATCTTTCTATCTCCATCTCTCTATCTCCATCTCCATCTCTCTATCTCCATCTCCATCTCTCCCTATCTCCCTCTCTCTATCTCTCTATCTTTCTATCTCCATCTTTCTATCTCCATCTCCCCATCTCCATCTCCATCTCCCTATCTCCCTATCTCTCTCTATCTCCATCTCTCTTTACAGTTATCTATATTTCTGTAGTTGAACCACACCATCCAACAATGGGAGTAGCAAATTATTTATTGTATTAGTGATTAACTCTTAACACTGACATACCTTGTTGTTCTACATTATCTCCAACATGAGTAACAGTTGCACTGCTGCTATCCTGACTGATGCGATGTTGGTTAATGATGTTATCTTGCCCTTGTATATTTGAAGTACTGGAATTAGTTTTGAAAAATGTAAAAATTTTACTTTGCTGCATTGTTTATTGCCTCAAACTGTCTTCCTTCTTCCTAGTAAAAAAATAAAATAATTTTATTTGACTAATGAGTCTGTGTGTTTTTGATTGTTGTTTACATATAAAACTGAAAGTTTGTGAAATGAATACACACCAGATTCAAAACACATATGGAGGGGAGATATTCAGAGATGTGGCACCATAAAGAGTTGGTAATTTGTGTCTCACTTGGTAACTGAAGTGGTATAAATCAATGTTTGTCCGAAATATTCTGTCTTTATCCCAGCCGAGTTGTGTCACGTAAAAACTCGGAATTGTTATTTGCTTATATAAATAATCCAGGCTTGTGCAATGGATATTAAATACATACGAACATACGAATCTGCCAGCAGAAACAGACCAACTGGTCTATAACACTGTGCTAGAGTGTGCAGCTAGTACCCTAGATTGCAGCTACCCCAACCTCCTCCCCCACTGTCCCTCCTTTACCTGTTACTGTGCCCACCATGCAGACCCTTCCTCTTGCTTTATACCACTCCTTCTTAAAATGTCATACATGATACCAAGCCGGATCACCTCCCTATATCTGGATGTGCAAACCCTTTGCGATATAACCCAGCATCCTGTTTGCCTTACCCATTGCTTTCCTGCACCGGGCCAAGCTGTTCATGCTCCCTGTAACTGACACACCAATGTCATTTTCCTCCTCAGTGATTCCCATCCTCATCACCCAACCAGTAGTCCCTCCTATTTGGGTTAACAACATGGAATCCAGTCACGCGGCGCGGCTGTATCTAAGGATGCGTGGAGAGCCGTCTATTTCAAACCCCGCCTGCCAGCCCGACCGTCAGCCCTTTCAAAATTAGCGTCTCAGATTCTGAGCATCTGGGTGAGGTAGGGGGCTAATCATGTCCATACGATGCCCATACACTATAAAAGACAATGTATGGGCATCGGTGGTTAACCACACTGTGCTCGTATCTCCTGGTTCCCATGGCAACTGTGCTCTCGAGGTTTACCTATGTTGCCAAGGGACCCACTGGATATGAGCATAGTGTGGTTAACCACCGATGGCCATACATTATCCTCTATATAGATTGTGAACTGCTCTATCTAAATGCACACGATGTGGGGTTATTAGCACACTTGGAGTAAAGACTATTAGCCATACACAGATTGCTCTGCCTGTGACAGAGCACAATTTAAATGACAACACCTGACAAAATGACAGTATGACTATTACTGCTACGCTGGGTGAATGAAGACTGGAGAAACAGAGAGAATAGCATATAATAAATGAAAAGCTGCAGCAATAGGGTAGTGGTGATTAAAATATCACAAAAACGGTGGACTACATAAGCAATAATACCCAACAGAGTGGGCGGTATTGTTCTATACTGGACCACCCAGGGACATAATGAGGCACAGGCGCCACAGGCAGAGAGCCTTATAGCCCCTGGAAGGTCTGGTATAGCACAATACTGCCCACCCTGGAGGATATTACTGCGCTTAGTGAGAAAAACTGAACAATGTGTTTTGGGGTTTGTGGTTTTCTCTCACAGACTACATCCTGAGTGTCTGTCACAGTTGTTTTTTTTTTGTCCCCATTATGTGACAGTGATTACAATCGCAAAAGGAATGGACGTTTGAATAAAGCTGCCACCCGCTTTGATGTGTAATCAGTGTGACAAAACAACATTACAAAAAGATTTTGTTGACAGTTCTCTTCTACCTACCCGGAGTTGCTGTGATCTGCCACAGGGATTGAGGCACGATCTCAAAAGACTGGGGCCCAGATATTCAAAAGGGTTGCGTCATGCGCAATCCACTGATGTGCCCTGGCGCAATATGCAAAAGGGAAAAGTGTGCAGCATAAATCCCAATGTGCCACATTGCATCAGTAATGTATGCAGACCCAGGATGTGCAGAGCCATGCATGCGCAACTCCTACCTTCGCCACCATGGATATAGGACGAAGTATTTTTTTTTTTTTTACAAATTCCCACAATTGGGCAGATAGAGGTCCACTGGGATATTGGAACGATTTATTTTTAGATACAGATGCCTGCAATCGGGCTGCAGGGGGCATCGGTCCCCGATGACTGCTGCCTGGCTGGGCGCCAGGCGCAAGTTGTCAGGGATCGGCGCACCTGCATGCAAATGGGGCCATAAAGACATGCAAATGGCCCTATGTGTGCCTTGTATACATTATGGCCCCATTTGCATGTCAAGTTTTGAATATTGCAGCCCTGAACTCTCGCAGCTGTATCTAAAAGGTAGGTGTGGACGTGAGCAGGCTGTGAATTGTTTTTGCAGGTCATCTTTAACTTGCAAGCAAGTGGCAAGGATATGATGGCTGTAGATCATGCAAATATACCAGTACTGCAACATAATACATACATTGCATGACGAGATAATATCTGTATCTGCAGAAGGTATTTTTCACAGCAGTACCTTGACTGCCAACAAAAAAAACACAGTGATACTAGCATGGCAGGACATATGAGATGACTGAGGACTGCTGTGTCAGTGGCTTGTGAAAACATAAGACACATAATGGACTATGTAAGGACCTGATAGATGCACATGCATGAAGACTGACCTGAAACATGACTGACCTGAAAGACTGACAGTGACTGTGAACCAATATATGAATAGCCAGCAGTAAGACATCATTTGCTCTGTGTAACATCTTTAATTATTCAGTACACTGTGTACTGAATAATTGAAGAACTGAATGTATGCCCATCATACAGAATGGAAAAGTTAAAGTTACTGCAATGTAAACCTTCACAGCTAGATTAACATTTTTTTAAACACAATGAGGTATGACATTTCTAAGCAACAACAACTTCAACCGCCCCCCCCATTCTAAAAGCTCAAACTAGGTTTGTACATTAAGTATTTAAAGATTACTTAATTATACAGTTATTTATTACAATGTAACAATGATTTCTATCCCTACCAAAAAAATCCAGTGTCGGGGAAGACTACCTGTATGACAACGTCATCCACTGAACACACATTGTAGTCTTTCCTGACAGCAGGTTCATAGGATGGGGCACTTATCTCGATAGGGTAGTCGGCACTTTTTATGTGGTGAAAGTCCAGGGAGTACTGGAGAAGAGGCAGCAGGATCAGGCCAGTAGGATGAGAGACTGTGGGACTGGTGACAAGAAGATCTGCCACCTGTAGTAGCAGAGCCAGAGAGTGTGTATCACCGAAGAGAATGAGACAATGACAGGAGTGTGCTGCAGCAGGGACCATGGATCAGGTGGTACTCACTGACATGGATGTCAGCAGTGACAGAAGGACAGCATGACAGTTAGCAGAAGTCACAGCCACCACAATGGATCGTGGAACAGGGATCACAGCAGCTACCATCACCTGGCTAACAGAGTAGTGGGAAGCAGTGTGGACACCTAAGTGAGCAAGGGCTGCAAGCTCCAGGACAATGTGAGACAGCAGGCAACAGTATGGAAAGCGACCTGAGGGTCACAGCAGCAGAAACACAGCATCTGCAGGCTTACCACATGGCCGATCCCAACCCCCTCCACACACAGGCATCATGCAAAGCAGAGCATTAATGGTGCCGGTCGGAACCGGGGCTCAGGGCAGTGGATGGCATTACTATGAGCAACATGATGTACAGATGCAAGAATAATTGATCAAGCGGGCACATGGCAGAACTGCAGACACCAGTTTTGGAGATCGGCTTGAGCAATGGGCAGGGCTGGAACTGACTTCATAGTTATCGAATGAACACTGCTGAAAAAAACAAATACATTCTGTTCAAGGTTCAATTTAGTGGGTGGTTCTTACACCTTCATTATACTTCATTCTTCTAATAATCCTAATATACAGCCAGCATATGTACATTTTATGCAGACTTACATACATGTAAGTAAGTAAGTTAGTTTTATTTATATAAGGCACCTTCAACAGCTCAGGGCACCTTTACACTTATAACATTAAAATTCACCACACATCAGAAAGAAAATAAAACATATTAAAAAAATCCATATAAATTTCACTCATTTATGTTCCTGAGAAGGCCTGCTTAAATAAATATGTCTTCAAACAATTTCTAAAACCTTCTATGGTCTGTCTATATAAACCGAATCTAATGGAAAATAATGACAATCATCTGTGCCTCATCTTCCATTTCTACATGTAATTTTCTTGTCACTTCAGATCAGACCCAGACGGCTGCCTGGGGAGAGAAGGATGGAGCATCCCTTGACAGTTTTCCTTCTCTGGGAGGGAGGGAGGGAGGAAGATGCCCAGTTCAGGATGGATCCCTGGTGGAGAGGACAGGAGGTACCGCTGCCAGCATCAAGCATGCTCAGGGGTCATACAGACATACGGATTCACTGCATATATTCTCCCAGAAATAAACCCAGGAAAACTCTGCAACCAGAGCCTTAATGCTTTCCTCACCGCCCCATACTCAGCTCCCATCTTACTCCCTGACATAATCTGATGTTCGTGCCATTTTGTCCGGAGCCGTGGCTCCACCCTGGGAGCAAGCCAGGGGTCATCTAAGGACAGTGGTGGCTCACGTGTGAGTGTGAGAGGTGTTGAGGTCTGTGAACGGGCAAACGGTACTGGCAGCTGGCACAAGCAAGTATATATATATAAAAGAAAATTTACTTACAGTGTGTGTAACAAATCAAAGTTGTTTGCCATTCATTAACTGCTCCAGCTGTAATGATCTGAAATAAGAGTAAGAAACAATGAATATTTTTTATCAAGCAGAGAGAGGTGTTTATCTCTTTGGTGGGGACAGAAAGCAGTGGAGGGGCACCCACAAATCTCTGTCTTCCATCAGGCATTTGTTCTCCTGGCCCCCCTTTGACAAACACACACAAACATGGGCAGTGCAGGTCATAAAAGCCTAGAGCGAACAACAGATAGACACATCATCAGTAAGCCGGCACACTGCCCCCCACACACAGAAATGTGATGCCAGGACTTGGGCCCCACCACTTCCACTGCCCACTGGACCCCTGGGCCATCAAATATACAAGGACCTGGGCTGGCCCACAAACCACTATTCCTCCACAAGCCTTTACCTCTCCCATCCTTGAAGAATCCTCCTCCCCACCATAGTATTTCAGGTCTGCTTCTAGGAATACCCCTCCTTCCCATACCAGCCTGCCCTCTGCCCGCTACCTCCCATATGCATGTCCTAGGCTCTTTTAAATTGGTCTACTGTATCCACCCTTACACACACAATCCGGCAGCCTGTTCAATTGAAGACAAACTTATGTAAAGGAGTCAAGTTTGTTGCCAGCCAGTGGTGCTGAGGTTGAAGCTGGGCGCCACACCTCGCGTCACGCCAGCGACCCAGGTTAGGGAATGAGCCCAAGTGCTGAGGTCGGCGAGAGGGGAGTAGGATCGGTGCATCTGAAGGACAGCTTCTCTCCGGGGATCCAGGGGCATCCCAGTGCAGGGGGAACCCCCGGTGGAGACCGGAGGTACTACTGCTGCTGGGAGCACAAGTACAGAGTCGGAGGCTAACGTCTGGCCAGAACGTGGGCGGACACATGCACGCTCATGGCCATTGGCATCAGTGCACGCCTGCCAGCTCAGGGGAAGAAAAGCTGAAAAAACTGGGGGCACTAGTCACGGCAGCGTGATGGCAGTCTCCCGTAGTGGACTCTCCCGGTGCCGAGAGTGCGCAGCAGTACTGGATCCTGACTGGGGTGGGTTGAGCTCCGGGGAGAGTGCTCCCCACCACCCCACTGCAGGGGGCAAGCCGCGAGGCCTGAATGAGGACGTCGGAGGTAGTCCGAGGAGACGGCGGCCGGATAGACCTGGGGAGATGCCAGACGTGGAAGGTAAGGCAGACTGGTGGCCCCGGGGAGGGTGGGGTAAAAAAATAAGGAAAAAAAAAAAAAGGAGTCAAGTTTGCAACTGGTATTGCTTCATTGCTTCTGCCTGCCCACGGAGAGAATGCAGTCTTACATTGTCTTTAAAAACAAAATCAATTGAATTGGACCTACCTGCAGTTTCTCTCTGTATACTTGAATCTACAACAAGCAGATAAACATGACTGAAAAACAAACAGACACAGATCTACCTTGTCTGAGGAACGATACAGCCTTCCACACTTCTCATCCTGACCTCCTCTCTGAGCTGGAAATCAGCCACGGTTATATCTGTAAAGCCTTGTGGTCTTCCAAGCTTCAGGCACCTGTCACAAGAAAACCAAAAGCATATCACAGTTAAAAAAACGAAACAACAGAACCACAGCAAAACTCTGAATCAAGGGCTACGTATAAAACTAGTCAGAAAAGTGATAATACATATGACTTTTAAATTTTTTTCCTATGTCGTACGGTTACTGAGATATAAGCGATTTACTATTAAAACTACTGATTTTTGTGTTCCGAGAGTCATTATTTTGCATACATTCTTTCTACTCACTGTCTTTCTCTATACAGCTTTTGGGGAGCTGGGGGTCTGCCTGCAGGCATGTGCGGCCTCAGGCCAGAAGACTTAAAATGGATGTTTTGGTACCAAATGGTGGGGGGAGTAAAGAGAGAAGTGATTGGAGAAGAACAGCCTGCTTTCAGCCATGTGGGTTGAGGTTCAGGGCCAAGATGGGCACTTGCCACCTCGGCCCCCCTGCCCTTGAAGATCGGCAGTAGTGTGGGTGGTTGGGTAACCATAATCCTTCTGGGGCTAAAGAAAGGGACCGCCTGCAGCACTGGGGGAGCTGGAGCTCAGGGAGTGTAACCAGGTGCCCACCTCATGATCTCCAGCACATGTGAATGGAAGCAAACATGAGCAGTCAGGGGGATCGACATAAAACGGAGAGCAGAATGAAGCCTATAAAAATATTTTACTGAAAATGAAAAACATCCCATTCTGTAGCTCTGTTGTCTATCTCGAGTGTGTAGGACTGCTTCGATTGCAAGCAAACTGATCCGAATCTGGCGTCCACGCCCGGTGCCCTAATTCAGGCTGATGAGGATGCAGAGTTGCACACTAAGGTGATCAGGTGGAACCAAGTCCCATTTTTATTTTTTTGTTTAGATTTATTTAATTAAATTACTCACTAAATTTTATTTTCTTTTTAAAGTAATCTTCTCATTGAAAGTAAGGAATTATTTTTCTGCTTTCAGTTCAGGGCACCTATAAGTGCCTATTATGGTCATTTCAGACTACCTTTGCATAAATGGTGTACGTGCATCTGGTTTACAATCTGCTAAATGCCTGCGTACCTGACCTGAGTACCCCCAAGTCCGAGATGTAACCAACCAACCTGAAGGCTGCAGGGACCTGCGGAGCCAAAGTGCAGCTAGAAGGAACAATCAGCTGAGACGGAGCAGCTCTGCATGACAGTTGAAAAGTCAAGCTCGGAAACCGAAGTGAAAGTCCCTTACAAATCAGGACCGCATAAGTTGAGATGCCTTCTGCAAGCACTCATACTACCAGTTCCTCAACATGTTTTCTTGCTGATGCTAAATTAATGTCCCACAAAACAACACACCACCCCAACAAGTAATAGTATGTGCTGTGCCTAAATACGGTCTTAATCTTGCGGCATGAAAGGAGTGGAAGGTGGCGTCTTCAGGTCTCACGGCACATAGAAGCGAGCAACATTCGGCATTGAAAAATGCTTGTACTTCTTTGTCACTGATTTTTTTAAGCCATGTCCAAGTGGCAAATACCTGAAAGTGAATGTTCGGCATTGACAAATGCTTGTTTTACTTAAATGTAGTTCAGCAAATAAAATTTTAGAGACAGGCTTGGAAAAAGAGGAATGGAATGGAGCTGTAAGGAAGGATGGAAGAGGTGTCACAAGAATAGCAAGCATGGAAAGGCTAGGGCTGGTATCTGTAGGTAGATACCACTTTAATAATGCATTGGGGATGGCTGCACTTAGATGGTGGAGGGTGATAAATTGGGGAACAATTTACACATGTTTCTGTACTACTTTATGATTGGTTTTAAAATATATAAAAGGGGAAAGAATAACAATCTACCAATTGTGGGAGAAACTATGAAGTAGTGTTTTAGGAACAAAACAACTGTGGCATTCATTCACATCCGAAGAAATCACACCAGCTTACAGTAAATATGGTTCTTAATTCTTTTATTATTAAAACATCAGCTGCCACAAAAAAACGACCTCTCACCAACCCCCAAAAAACAACAACATTTTGTGCAGGCGCACTGCACTTTGTCAAAATGATATTGCACTTACAGTACCACCATAACATCTTTAAACAGTGAAAACCTTAATAGAAACCAGGTGCAATTACTTAAATAATAGAAAAGTTTAAACAATTCTACATACATTTTGTAACATTGCATAAGTCAAGTCAATGTTAAAACACATAGGATTCAGAACTGAATCACATCCTTTGCCTTACAATTCAGAGACCAGGTCTACAAATGGGAGATAGCTCAACTTTATCATTAAGACCAGGGTAATTAATGCCTTATAGTTTAAAATAAAAAAAATTCCATTTGTGACCTCTGTCCTCTAGGTCCAACCTTCGCTTTTCCTATTACTATAAACAGCCGCTTGTGGTTATCAGGATTTGACATACTATTTGTGTGTTGGGCAGTAGCACAATCCAGATTTCCACTGTTAGTGGCCTAATATACTCACTACATGCTTTTTAGCTTACATTTGGTGCGGCCAACATAAAAAAAATGCTGTGTTTACATGATGCCAAATATATAACATGACATAAGACACAATTAATGAAATCATTGATTTTTAAAATTGCAAGCTGGTGTGATTTCTTCTGATGTGAGTGAGTGCCACAGTTGTTTGCTCTCTTCAGACATTTATGTATGGGAAATGAATTGTAAAAAAAGTTAACAGAACAACAAGTAGAGTATACCAGCATACTAAAAGAGAAAGAGACTGTCTTCAATAAATTCTCTGACCACTCTGATTTCTAAGGATTGAAACAAAGATGAAGTAAGTCCATCTGACAGTTAGATAGAAAATTAAGAGCCCCAAAACAGAAAAAAATATTAAGAAATGAAAGTTACTGTAAGAACGGCTGGGTCTTTACTTGGAAAAAACAGCCCAAGTCAGAAAAGTGAAATCAGCTTGCCGGTTCCTAAACAGAGAATCGGAGCAAGAGCTGTACCTGTAAGTCAAGCGAAACACGTAAATTTCATGTTGCGTGGTTTCTAGTGGCACCAAACTGAATTTCAAGTAACGGGCTGCATTTCGCAACTTTATGAGAGGCATGACTGAATGCTCAGTATATTTTAAATGCTACCATATTTATTACTTGTTCAAAAAATATTTTTTATAGATATTTAGAAATATGTGTTTTTTTTACTTACTAAACCAGGCAAATAAACGGAAAACCTATTTCAGTAGTATTTGTGGAGTGTTTTTGGGGGGTGGATTATATTGCTGCTTCCTGCAAACTAGAAGAAGTGTCACTAGTGACTCACTGGTAACCAGTCTGGAAATGGAAACGATGTTCAAGGAACTTCAAGCTCAACTACAAATAGCATCAGTGGAGGATTGAAATTGTTGCGCTTTATAACAGCAGCTTGCAGTGCAGAACTGCCGTAAGAAAGAACCGCCAAACATAGGGGCAATTAGCCATGCAGTCTCAGCCATCGCACATTATCTGATCACTCAGTCATTTTACACCTCAGAAAACTCTGGCCCCACAAGGAAAAGGCAATATCCCATATTGCCTACTTATAGTTGTAAATGGCAGAGAGCGAGTATAGCATTGCAAAATACATGTACCTGGAAACCAACGAGCAAAAGATATAGCAGGTAGCCAATCACAGTACCAGTCCCCGAAGTGCAAAGCAGTTGCCGTTACATCAGTTCAGGACATTGGGCTTTTGGAGTCTTGAGAAGGACAGCTGGGGAAAATATTTAGCCACATGACCCACATCCACTTCGCTGTTTCTGCAGAAGCGAACTCCACTATGCCAGAACCCGTGCTCATGAATAATCTTGTGGGATAGGATAGCTCATAAAGAACTTAACCTCTGCTTTGAACAATATTTGTTTTATGTCCTTGTAAGCCATCAGCTTTTTCTGCACCATCGGAGCGACCTCTCTGAAAATAAATAAGAATTGATCTGCCTTGCTACAATAACGGACACTTAGAGCAGATTTGTTTAAGAATATAGGTTTGTCCTGAAAGCTTAGACGTTTTAAAATGATTGCTCTCGGTTTCCCTTTGGGAGGGGGTAACAGGTGCAAGGAGCAATGTGCTCGTTCAAGGATATAAAATAATCTGAGTATCTGACCCAGATGGTGGGGGTCTTACCTACTTATAGTTGTAAATGGCAGAGAGCGAGTACAGCATTGCAAAATATATGTACCTGGAAACCAACGAGCAAAAGATATAGCAAGTAGCCAATCACAGTACCAGTCCCCGAAGTGCAAAGCAGTTGCCGTTACATCAGTTCAGGGCATTGGGCTTTTGGAGACTTGAGAAGGACAGCTGGGGAAAATATTTAGCCACATCCACTTCGCTGTTTCTGCAGAAGCGAACTCCACTATGCCAGAACCCGTGCTCATGAATAATCTTGTGGGATAGGATAGCTCATAAAGAACTTAATCTCTGCTTTGAACAATATTTGTTTTATGTCCTGTAAGCCATCGGCTTTTCCTGCACCATCGGAGTGACCTCTCCGAAAATAAATAAGAATTGATCTGCCTTGCTACAATAACAGACGCTTAGAGCAGATTTGTTTAAGAATATAGGTTTGTCCTGAAAGCTTAGACGTTTTAAAATGATTGCTCTCGGTTTCCCGTTGGGAGGGGGTAACAGGTGCAAGGAGCGATGTGCTCGTTCAAGGATATAAAATAATCTGAGTATCTGACCCAGATGGTGGGGGTCCAGCAACTTCTTTTAATAAACCTTGCACAAAGCCCAACATATCTGATGCTTACTTACCATTAAACATTATAAACATTAGGGCATGGATAGCCATAGAGCTTTGTTCTCTCTCTGTAAGTAAGCACCAAATGTCCCGGCTGTCTTCATTCACTGCCTCTCGTCGTCTGCGACTTTGGTGAGGTGATGGAAGCTACTAGCTAGTAAAGTTGGCGCCTCGTCACCTCTCGTATGGATCCCAATTGCTCGCGCTCAGCTACCGTAAGCACCTGTAGACAGTTGATTGGTGGTAACTGCTCAGCACTGTAATTGGCTGCTGCTGGTTTGCAGGATTTACCACCAATCAACTGTCTGTTGTTGTCACTGTCTCATCTGGCTTGCTCTGTCTTCCAGCCTCAAAGGAACAAACAATCCAGTCAGCAACAACTTAGTAGACAGTAGCTGTTTTGAAAACAGATGTCACATTTAGCGTCTTTTATTCCCGTTTCTCGTCCCTATGACTCACTCACAGTTCATTCTGAACCTGCCCCCCATAAAAGCATGAACAACACTACTTCTGTTTTAGGACCCAAGGACCTTAAAAAAGTGTATGTGCAGAATGAAAGTATTTGGGGGGGCACATGCCCCCTCGGGCTCCATGGGCATGATGCCACTGGTCTAGTCACACTTTCTGTACTAGCCCTTTTGCTGTTTGTGGTGACACTGCATCTGAATTTCTAATGTTTGATAGCTCAGATATTGTGAGTGCTGGGTGATATTGAGCTCTGTCTTTGCCTGATTTTTGATATTTTTTAACAACTGCTTTGAATATGTTGCTAACAGTTGTGAACTCTGGGTCCAGCATTAAATGTAGCTGTCTAGCAATGGGGGGGCATTTATGAATCTGTTTAACCCACAATGCAAGCTGGTGAAGCTGCTCAGTACATACTCTTCTCCGAAGCTATTTCTAACAGTACTGTAGTAGCTATGTGGTACATTGTTTAATTCCTTAGCTGAGATGTTTTTAACTTTTTTTTTTCTATTTCTTTTTCTTTTGCCCAATCTAGGAAGACAGTGACTGCCCACCTGGTTTGTTTTATGGTGGTTTCTTCATGTCTTTCCAGTTCTAGTTTTGTCATTTGCTCTGAGGTTACGTTGTGGTGACAGCGCTTTGTTTTCTTTTCAGAATTGGCTACTGCGATGGAGTTACATGAAAGTGCCGGATTCAAATCTGCCTCTGCGGTTGTTGAAGGCTCTGCCTGTGGCATGTCTGGAATGTTAGGATTGGGGATGTGAGTCTGAGGGATGAGGATTTGTGGTGCCTGCTCTGTGACTACTGTATTTCAGGTACTGTTTTTGTGAGTACGACTTTTCTTGCAGAACTACGGGGGACAGTTTCTTCCAATGATTTAAAAATGGCATAGAGCTCTTCATTATCAATTAAATCAAAAGTAGCTTCCATTTTTTCTTTTTTGCTGATGTGGGCCCGGTTTTGCGGTTGCCGGTTGTGCAATTCAAGATGGTGGTGCTTGGATGTTCAAACGAGGGTCAGAGTGTTTTTAACTTGATTGGAGCTCAAGGCTTTGCTGGCACTTGTTCCTGTTGGTGACGTTGAATTTTACAAGAGGGTAATGGTGCCAGCCGACCAATGAAATTTAAGCATTTTTATTACCATTGTATAATCAGCTTTAATTGTTTGGAATGCAGGTTTAATTGCTGAGGTGTACAGCGAAATAAATAATAATGGACTCCTATAGGGACGATGTATTAAGTTATAGTGGTGCAGTAGAACTTTAATATCTTTGCAACCACTTGATGGATGTGAATGTAATTTCACAGGTACAGAGTCATTGGGTAGATCTCCTGAAGTACAATGTCTCACTCAAGTAGGATGTGCAGATTCCAAGATATGGACAGTGAAAAAAGAAGAAAATCACCATTTTTTTTTCTTTTTTTTCTTTCCATCGTGTAGCACCCAGATAATTTGGAACTGTGGTCTTGACATTTTCAGGGTGGAAAGGGCTTGACCCACAGAAGTGTCTTTCACTGGTTTGGTCAAAAATATTAATCCATTCCAAAATTATTACATTTTCAAAATTCGGGTTCTGAACATGCACAGACATTCAAAATAGTGGTATGATCTTTCATGTCAGAACCCTTTTTCATATGGTTTTTCATATGACCGCCATCTTGTTTTCCATTTTTCCCTAACAATTCAAATTTGGAAAACCACAAAAATGACATATGAGTGAGCGACCAACACATGTAGCTTGCTTGCCAGGATCCCCTTAGCTGGATTCTGCACTTAACTGATGCAGAAATGCTCTTAAAATTAGTTTTTTTAATCATTCGTGATATGAAAAAAGATTCATTTTTTTGTATCAGAAATGAAAAAAAAAATCATTTTTCGTGAGAGGAAAATTCTTTCTTTCTGTCAGCATCTTTTCCATGGTGTATAGTGGTGCACCCTCACCACCCTCCAATTGCCCTGACCGTATTTTTTCAATGTTTCTTCTTTACTATTTTTCCCTGGTGTCTAGTGCAGTGGCACCCCCCCCATCCTCCAATCACTGCCCCGTAATCATTTATTACTTCCCTTGTGTTTAGTGGTGCTCCCAGCCTTTGAAGGATGCCCCATAATTATTTTTTTATTTCCTTGGTATCTGGTGATGCCCCCTCACCCTTCCATCACTGCCCCACAATTATAATATATATTCCTGGTGTCTAGTGGCAACCCCCACCCTCTGTTGTTCAGGTATCATTAATCACTGGTGTCTAGTGGCATCCTCCACCCTCCAATGGCTGTCTCCATAATTGGGTGATGTATCCATGGTGTCTAATGAATCCCACCCTTCAAAGTCCATGTATGCCTGCAATAAAGATAATGGTCCTAGATGTTTGTTTTTTTACCTGAAAAAAAAACTTTTCTTTGCCAATCGTACCCACCTACCCACCCAACCAGACCTCCCATTCAGAATCCACCACCCCACACCTCCAGTCCTCCTTACACACCCTCATTCACCTAAACTGGTCTAAGAGTGAAGATCCACACTGATATGGGAGACATGTCTTAATGCTGGAACCATCGACTGCCATATGACAAAGGAAGATAACTGCAGTTCAATGTATTTCTGTGGGGTTTTCAACTTTGGTGCATAACAGTCTCATTTTTCAAGATTTCAACACCAAGTTTTTAACATACCCTTTTTGAGACCCACCTCATGAAAAGTGGTGGGGCCATTTCACAAATCTGGCCTAAAAGGTGATTTCACATTCAGTTGGCAAAATCACCTTTTAGGTAGGATTTCAAAATTTTAACCATACTTGTTCGGGAGGTGAGGTCATGAGAAGAGTACTTCGAAAATTTGGGGTCAAAAGATGTTAAGATGGCAAAGTTGTGCACATCCATTGACATTTCACTACACTTACTCGTAACATTTCTAATTTTCAATATTTTAATCCCAAAATTTCAGCATAGCCATGTCTTTACACCACCTGTTAAATGTGACAACTGTCATTTTTCAAATGTTGCCCAAAATGTATTTTCATGCCTCTGGTGTGTAATGACATTTTGGTTGAGATTTGACCATTTTTACCACTGGGTTCATGAGGTGGGGTAATAGAAAGGCTATATTAGCAGTTTGGTTGCTGTTGTACTACAAATGGATGCTTAGAGCCCTCTAGGCTCTGCACCACCACATAAACATATGTATACCCATCTATGATGGGATGGGAGCACAAGGTCCAGAGGGCTCTGTGGTCAGTCACATGAATAAGGATATGATTACACTATCTGCAGAAGTATGGCTGAATGGTCCCTGTGCTCCAACAGGAAACTAAGAATACAATTATACAATCTCAAAAATAAGGGAAATTTCTTGCAAAAAAGTTTGTTAATGCAGCATTTAGTGCTCAGGCTAAAGCAACAAAGGTAGGGAAATGTGGCTTTAGGGCTTAACCTAAAACCCCAAACATACCCCTAAATCAGATTGGGGCAGAGCCTTCCTAGGAGTTCTCAATCATAAAGCTCACCCCATTTTATAAACTCTAGAAACATACACACCTAATGGTATGAGCTTTAGAGTTTAGTACCCCTAGGAAGACTCAGATGCTGATTTGTTTTAGGGATGTGGTTGGGGTTTTAGGGTTGTAAACCCTAAAGCCACATTTCTCTACTTTAGGCACTTTAGCCTGAACTCTAAATACTGTATTAATTCAGTGTTTTCCATAAAAAAAATATATATATATATATTTGTGTGTGTGTGTGTGTATATATATATATATATGGGATATGACATGGTCTGACTGAAGATATATTTATCTTCATGAGTTCATGAGAGGCCAATGATATCATGATATCTCATGAGTGGTGAAGCCATAAGTGAGATATCTTGATGTTATTGGCCTCGAGTGAAGATAAATATGATATCTTCATTCAGGCCATGTCATGTTCTGTTTACACAACATATTTTTTTTTCCTATCACCCTTCCCACCCCCTTATCCACTCAGAGACGTTGATGCTCCTTCTGGTCCTATCTCAACAGCCACTTCAAACAATAAACTTCTATCAGGCTTGCCCCTACAGCACTATCATTTTACCATCCTACCCTCTTCCCTTGCAGTACAGAGTACCCCCTCCACCGTTTACTACCCCCACCCTGTTTCCCTGCCCCACGCATATGCAGAACCATGAACTGGGAAATAGCAAGAAAACAGTTAATTTAAAATGTGGTCAGGGCAGCGGATCTGGATTGGATGGGTTGAGAATGCAGTTGTTTCTCAGCATGTCTTTTACTGTCAAGTATTAATCACTTTCCACAGTTAACTTTTGTGCTAATTTTAATTTGTGTCAATAGGAAGTACTTTCAGTTTCCTTGCTGCACTTTAGTGTGACTGAGCAGTCTCAATGCTGGTAAATGAAATGGTGCCAGACATTTAAATTAGGGTAATCTGTGCTAAAATTGCTTGAAAACAGAGTATTTTATGCTAAAGTATCTTAGGTATGTTAGAAAGAAGCTGCCATCTGTAGACAGGCAAGAGTGATTGCGTTAGTGTCTTTAGAAATGTAGAAGCAAGCGGGAGCATGTGTTGCCATTGCAATGGTCAGTTAGGCTTGGGCGTAAATTTCTGAGGCTGGCTATTTGGTTGCTGTCTAGTCTATACAGCTGGCATCTTCTTTTTGTCATAAGAAAGAAATTGTTGCATAAAAGACTCAATTCTGCAGTGTTTTCAGCACAGACTGCCTTAACGTAAATGTCTGTCAGCACTTTATTTTAAAGTATTGATGTTGCTCAGCTTGGGTACATACAGTAGTGGGAGGAAACTAAATGTGCTTCTTTTTAGCAGACAGTCGAAATAGCATTAATTTTTTTTTTCCAAATAGTAGACTGTGGCAATTGGGAAATAATATCCAGCAGGTGAACACATGCTGGGAGGGACAACTGACGTTCCATCCCATCTAGATCTGGTGCCGTCACAACAGTTTAAGTTGCTTTTTGTATCCATTTGGCAGCACAGTGTACCATTGACCATGTTTCCTGGTATTGTGGTCACTGACTTTTCACTGCTTTTGGACTGTTTTTTCTGTGTGTTTCTTTTTATCGTTAATCTACTGTAGAGTGTCAAGAGCAAGCTCATCTCTGGCTTTAGAAAAGTACAGGCTAGTCTGACCATGTGTTGCCACAGCAATGCTCACTCAGGGCTGCAGTGAAGTGGTCAGTGTCCAGAATGGGAAATGTAATAGTTATTAGCAGTATGTTACAGTTGTCCAACTTGTTTATTACTATTTTTCCAAGTCTACTGTACGACCAAGCAAACAATAAGGAGGTGGAGGCATGCTGACAGTTTACATTCTCATCCCGTCTTATCTGGGCTTGCTGCTGTGAGTACACTGAAAGTTCAGTGTTGCCATGCCATTTTACAGGACAGTGTATTGGATTATTTCCCTTGTATTGAGGTTGTTTTTTTTATTGTTTTAAGACTGCTCTTTTGTTCTTTGTTGTACTATGAAGTCTAAAAACTGACATGGAGCACAATGAAAGTACTTGTCTGTTCTGTTACTGCAGTCAGCAGCATGTTTTACAAAATAGTACTTACATTTAACCCTTCCAAGGCCATGTACTGATATATCCGTTCAGAATTCCTATACATTCTAATTCTGTTGGCTACCTAAGGGTTAAGAATACAAACTTCAGTTTTTTTTTTCTTAATAGAGTATGTGTTGTTTTAAAATTGTGGGAGCACATTATTCAGTGGTATTGCGAGCGGTGGTTCACAATACAGTAAATCATGGAAAGTGAATGTTGGTTTTGCATGACAATAGGAACATAAAGCTATCACCATGACATATAGGAACATGAAGATATCATTTTGACATGTAGGAACATGGAGATATCAGTGATATCTCCATTGCCAGCCAGAGATATTACTTTTTATCTCTGCATTTATCCCAAATCATACATTATATGTATAATCTCTCTCTCTCGCTCTATGTATATACAGTGTATATATATATATATATATATTTATACAACATATGTTTATGGATAAAAGCCAGTATAAAAAGTGATATCTCAAGTAGCTCAGTGAAGATATACTTGATATCTTCATGTTCCTATACGTCATCGTGTATCTTGCAAACTCCTATACTTCATCATAATTCCAGCACTTTCACTTTCTCTGCTATCCACACACCCATCGCGTGACTCTCTCTACCCCTAGCCCCCCTCTTCCCCCAATGCAGCTCCGACTTATCAGTTAAATTACCTGGTTGATCCTGCCATTATTTTTGAATAAATATTTATTTTAATACTTATCTGGTTGATCCTGCCACTTATAACACTTTCACTTTCCCCTTAAATGCAGCGTGTCGGAGCGCTATTCACACACGTGGATGGCATAGTTCAAATACTTTTGAGAGGCACCCTGAATTGTAAAAGACAGAAAGTGCTGTACTTTATGCACAGCTTACTGTTATTTCTTCCAAAAGAAGCTGCGGAGTACACACAGACCACAGCGAGTGAGTGAGAGGCTTCTGAACTGCCGAGAGAAATGTGAGTGTGTGTTGCTATAGCAACACACACTCGCGTTTCTCTTGGCAGTTCAGAAGCCACTCACTTGCTGTGTGTGTATGTACTCAGCAGCTTCTTTTGGAAGAAATCAACAGTAAGCTGCATAAAATACAGCGCTTTCTGTCTTTCACAATTCAGGGTGCCTCCTCAAAAATGTTTGGAACTATGCCATCCATGACTGTGAATAGCGCTCCGACATGCTGCATTTAAGGGGAAAGTGAAAGTGTTAAAAGTGGCGGGATCAACCAGATAAGTATTACAATAAATATTTATTCAAAAATAATGGCAGGATCAACCAGACAATTTTTTAATAATTTAAAATGACTGGATCAGCAAGCTATTGCAATAACCTATGTAATCTGTTGTGTTGTGGTGGTGGTGGTGGGGTGGGTGGCATGGAGGGCTGCCTTGGGGGGTACATTGCACTATTTGTTTTTAAATAAAAAGCAGTATCAGCCAGATATTTTTTTAAATAACATATGACATATGTTGTTTTGGGAGGGTTTAGGGAAGGGGTTATATTGCAAGGACCATCACCTGTATGTGGCCCATTGCATTGAAAGGGGCATGTAGAGCATTGTGTTGGGGGGGGAGTAAACATATGTTGTATAAACAGAACATGACATGGCCTGACTGAAGATATCATACTTATCTTCACTAGAGGCCAGTGACATCAAGATCTCTCACTCGTGGCTTCGCCACTCATGAGATATCATGATATCACTGGCCTCTCGTGAAGATAAATATGATATCTTCAGTCAGGCCGTGTCATATCTCATATATATATATATATATATATATATATATGTATAGTTAGGGTTGAGTAAGCACTTTAATGTTAAACCTCAAATGTTGCACCTTAATAATGCTGCCACCATATGGTGGATTTGCCTGAAATGTTTCATGCACGGTTTGGTACCATAAATCTCCGGATCTGGTAAGTTGTGTTATGGTCAGATGTATGGTTGCAGAGCTACTAAACAAATAACGTAAAAAAATTTACTTTTTGCATGTTTCTTTGCTCGCACCCACAGACTGCATGATTTGTCTGTTTGGTCTGAAATCTTCAGGGAAGATGCAATCTGGGTCACCAATGTGCCTTTCGAAGATTTGGTGTAAAAATAGTAAACCGTTGAAAAGTTATTAAAAGAAAATTCCCATTGTAGTCAATGGGGAAAAAATATATGGGTCTCTTGAAAGTTTGGCAAATGCAATTTTAGTTTTGCAAATGGCCCTTTTACTTTCATGCTGCAGCCATCTTGTTTTCAGTTAGTGAGAGAGAAAAATGCCTGGCATTTACATTTGGGACCCTCTAGGTAAACACTGACTGTTGGGTTTACCTAGTTGGATCCTGAGGATACCAGCCCTATCTTTTTTTGGGAGGGTAAAACCCCCCAGAAATGCTGTTTTAAAACTCGAAGCCACAGTACTTTTGCAAATTACAGTGAAAAGATGTGCAAAACTGTCACAAATGTGAACGTTTTGTGTTTTTTTTTTTTTGTGAAACTTTCATGATTTGCGAAAGGACGTTGCCAAAAACCTGCAAATCTTTGCCTTCCTCCTGCAACAAAATGGTTGGGTCTTTTGGGCTGAAATTTGCTGGGTGGCAAGCCCTGGTCCACAGATGTGCCTTTTGTTGGCTTGGTGCTAAAACATTCAAGGGACCCAAAGTTACAGCATTCTGAAGTTGAGAAATTTCCCATAGGATAATATTGTGGAGTCCATGATGCTTTTGGTGCCTGTATCTTGAAAATGAAGCGAGATACGGATTTTTCGGTTATGGATGAACTAACCTGCAGAAACAATTTTGGAAACCTTTGATTACACTAGCAGTGGAATTTTTTTCCTGTTTCCTACAGTTACAGAGATATTGACAAAAACATGTTCCAAGGGTGCCTTTTCAGTGCATTCTGGTGCCTGTATCTAGTAAACAGTGTGAGATATGGATTTGGTCAATTTGTATTGTGTGGAGCACTTTCTGCCATGAGTACAACAACACTTGAACTTTTTTTGTAAGCTGATACAGTTGCTGAGATATTGGCATATTAGTGGCACAAGGGTTCCTCGCCCTATAGGGCTGCTATATGGCTCTGTACTTATGTATGAGTGGGAACACAGGGCCCAGAGGTTCCGTGCTGTCACATATACATACCATTACAAAAAAAATGGACAATGCGAAGGAAGTGCAGGGTCTGGAGGGCAAGCACTCTCACTTACACATACCAGTTACATTACACTTTCTCAAAAAGAAGGGAAATTCATTGCAAAAAAAACTCGGTTAATGCATCAGTTAAGGGTTGGTAGCACAGCAACAAAAGTTTGAAAATGTGCTGTTAGGGTTTCGTCCCCTAACTCTGCATTCCCCCACCCCCACCCCTCCCACCCATCCACACACACATGCAAGACACATGCAAGATTGTAAGACACTATACCACTCCGTCACATCTGTAAGCACAATAATCACAACACTGTACTGATTTCACATAACGTTATGTAATGAAAAAACAAACACAGTATGATCGACTCTATACTGCCAGAACAGTATGATGACACATTACTGCTGGCGTATCTTCTTCATACAATGAAACGTAGTCTGTATTCATTTTCAAAATATTGATATTTATGTGTCATAATTCAACAATTGGCTCACTGCAGGATAGAGCTGACACATACTGTACATAGTACTTTGCAGAGGCAGTATAATACAGTGGTTTAAGGCTCTGAGCTGTAAACCTGGAGACATGGGTTTGAATCCCACAGCCCCCACTTGCATACTGTCTGACCCAAAGCAAATCACTTGACTTATTTGTGCTCCAAGGTTGCACCAGCAAACAAGCTTTCAACTTAGTGTGTCTCTCTTGGTAAAAACAACAAAACAAACAAAAAAATAACTTTTCAGATACTGCTCAGGCATGAAACTAGCAGCATCACATATTGTTATATTGCTGTGTTATCTGGAAATACTCATTAGCAGTATGTTATGGTTAGCTTTGCATGTTACAATTGTTGCTTTTACATCTTGCTTGTAAACTACACTACAAAACATTATTTTTATTATTACTTCCATTTATTGTCCCAGATTCTCCCCTTTTCCCTCACAAAAAGGCAGAGACCATTGTATGTTGTTTTGCTCAGATTGGCAATTAAATTATTATATATCATAATTCCATTATCCATCTCATCATCATTTATTATTGTATCTTTCACAATTGTATTTTATTGCATCTATATATCAATCTCTGATCATCCCTCTTTCTTCCTCTTCTTGCTCATCCAGGTGAAAACCTGGGTGCTGTCTTCTTCTCTTTTCCTGTTTAAATTTACAGAAGAAAGGGTTCTAAAAGAGCTCTTAAAACTGAAGGTGGACAAAGCAATGGAGTCTGATGGGATTCATCCCAGAATTCTAAAAGAACTAAGGGTAGAACTAGTGACACCACTGACTACCCTCTTTAACAAATCATGGGAGGATGGGGTGGTACCTGAGGACTGGAGGAGGGCAGATGTGATTCCCCTTCACAAAAGTGGGAGCAAGGCAGAAGCAGGAAACTACAGACCTGTTAGTTTAACCTCAGTGGTAGGGAAAATGATGGAATCACTTCTGAAGGAAGAATTGTTGAGTATCTAGAGGCCAGAGGGGCACAGGACCCAAGGCAGCATGGATTCACAGCCGGAAGGTCATGCCAGACAAATCTGATAGATTTCTTTGACTGGGTGACCAAAGTAGTTGATCAGGAGGGGCTGTGGATGTGGCCTACCCTAGACTTTAGCAAGGCATTTGACACAGTCCCACAGAAAAGATTAATATACAAGTTAGCCAGCCTAGGAGTGGGTCCCAAGATGACAGCCTGGGTAAAGAATTGGCTGGAGACTAGGACACAGAGAGTAATAGTAAATGGAGTCCACTCTGAAAAAAAGGGGGTTAGTAGTGGGGTCCTGCAGGGTTCAGTATTAGGACCAGTCCCCTTCAGTGTCTTTACAAGCGACATTGCAGAGGGACTGGAAGGAAAAGTATGTCTCTTTGCAGATGACACAAAGATCTGCAACAGAGTTGATGCACAAGGTGGGGTGGAAAGGATGAGAAGGGACTTGGCAAGGTTAGAGGAATGGTCAAATGTATGACAGCTTAGATTTAGTGCTAAGAAGTGCAAGGTAATGCACCTGGGAAACAAAAACCCAGGGGAAGAGTACACAATGGGGGGTGAGATACTAACAACAAAAAAATGGAAAGGGACCTGGGGGTAGTCATATCAGATGACCTAAAGGTGGGCAAGCAATGTGAGAGAGCAGCAAGGAGGGCTGGGGGGATACTGGGATGCATAGGGAGAGGCATCACCAGTAGAAAACAAGAAGTTATTATCCCTCTGTACAGACAGCTGGTGAGACCACATCTGGAGTACTGTGTGCAGTTCTGGAGACCCAATCTCCGCAAAGACATAGACAGGATGGAAGCTGTCCAGAGGAGGGCAACTAAAATGCTGCAGGGTCTGCACCGGAAGACATATGAAGAGAGACTTAAGGAGCTTAATATGTATAGCCTCGAGGAAAGGAGGGAGAGGGGGGACATGATAGAAACTTTCAAGTACCTCAAGGGAATCAACAAAGTCCAAGAGGGTAGCATCTTTCAAAAAAAGAGGTGTGCAAGAACAAGGGGGCACAATTTGAAGATAGAAGGGGCGGCTCAGAGGTAATTTAAGGAAATATTTTTTCACAGAGAGGGTTGTGGATGTATGGAACGGCCTTCAGAGGAGGTTGTGGAGTCAAAAACAGTGGTGGAATTCAAGCATGCATGGGACAGTCATAAGGCAATTCTAGGGGGTGGGGGTAGGAAGAAGTAGGCTGCTGGTTAACTAGGATCTGCAGCTTATCCATTAAGTAGGGAAATGGGCAGACTGGGTGGGCCAAGTGGTCCTTATCTGCTGTCAAATTCTATGTTTCTATGTTAGGTAACGGTGAGAACCGAGACTGCTTTTCCTCCTTCAGCTTCTTTTCATCCTATTCCTTTTCTTCCCCTCCCTCCTTCCCCTCCCCCTTATCTCTGCCATCCACCTTTGGCAGTCCATTAACCATCCTACTGGACAACTCTGTCATCCACCTCTGACAGTCCATGCATACAGTCCCTTTAGACTGCCTTCCCCTCATGCTCTAGTTTAAGGGTGGGTGGGAGGGATCAAAACTTCAGCAAAGTGGCTGAACCACTACTGTGCTGCCCATTATGTACCTCCTTTAGCTCCTCCCCTTCCTGTTGCCTGCCTATTGTTCTGTCTCCCTGTCCCTCCCTTTCCCTTCCCCCCTCCTCCCCTGAGCACACCATCTTCAGGTAAAGGGAAGGGGTGCACCAGGACAACTTGGTCTGCCCCTTAAAGGGCAAACTCCACTGTCCCAGATTCCCCCCTTTTCCCTCACAAAAAGATAGAGACCATTGTATGTTGTTGTGCTCAGATTGGCAATTAATTTACTATTTATCATAATTCCATTTTCCATCTCATCATAATTTATTATTGTGTCTTTTACAATTGTATTTTATTGCATCTGTATATCAATCACTGATCATCCCTCTTTCTTCCTCTTCTCTCTCCCCCAGGTGAAAACCTGGGTGCCTTTGTCTTCTCTTTTCCTGTTAGATAACGGTGAGAACCGAGACTGCTGTTCTTCCTTCAGCTTCTTTTTCTTTTCATCCTATTCCTTTTTCTTTCCACCCTCCCCTCCTTCACACCCCTTTTTCCCCATTAGCCAGTCTCCAGCTTGCATTGGATGACTGGCTTTCCCCTCAATTTAGGGTATTGCTCCCCCATCACTTAGGGGACCTCCTCCCTTTTCCTTCTTTTTTTTTTTTAAATTCTATTTTCTGCATGTCTCCTCCATGCTTCTATATAACCCATCATTTCAGTATTAAATATATCTATGGCTAGATCTGACAGGTGCACACCATCTGACCTGTAGAAATCCTCTACTCACTCTTCCACACCTCGCAGTATTATGTGCCCCCCCATTTTCCTTATCAGTGTTCCTACCCTTCTATTTGTCTTTCTCCTGGCCCAATTTACTGCTCTATGACTGTGTTCATGTCTCCATACCCTTCTTGGGATCATATCCGACCAGACAAGGCATACCCCTGGCCACCACTGCTGTATTTTCTCTAAGTCCCTTTTTACCTGCATGTATGTATGTGTCCACCCATGGCTTTCCCCCAATGTTGTTACCCCAGATGTATAATAATTAGGTCTGGAACAGGTCGCCGCTCTTTCATCTTTTTCAGGGTAGGAAGCAGTTGCGCCCATCTCATCCCATGGATGCCACACCAAACCAACCTACATTTTCTCACATTCTGGTACAGCTGTTTTCCCCCAGCCATTTTCTCAGCTCTCTTTTCTGCCCAATAAATGTAGGAGTGACCGCAGATCCATACTTCCGTGATCTTCCCTCTTCCTATAGAATTTAAGCAAAATAAATATCTTATATATGTTCTTAGCTCCTTTACCGTATCCCAGCTCTATGCCCCCCCAAATGTGGTTCTGTACCTGCAAAACAAAACACAGGTGATACGTTAGTCTCCATACTGCAGTGCTCGTATGTATCTCTTGTAACTGGTGGACTGCCAGCGCCCCTTTTCCAACATATTAGTCACCATCTCACCTGCTGCCCACTGTGAAGCAGCCCCTCTTCATCGGGAGTGAGATGAGTAATTGCCTGGACCCTCCCCCAGGAATTGCATGCCTTTTTTAAACATGGCCATGACTTGATAACTTGTGACCTTTTTTCTGTCTCCATGCACAAATAATCTTCCTGACCTACCCTCACGCACTGCGGCGTAAGCCCTCAAAGCCTTTACTGGGCACACTGTGTCATCTATCTGAGCCTTCAGAGTTACCGTACAACCCTGTCCCCCTTGATCCGTCTTTGACTTCTTGATTTGTATCTCTTTCATCCCCCAGCTTATATCTTCCCATTCAAGCCCCCCTTCTTCATCCTTACTGCCATGCCCCATAGCCTCGCTCACTCTCATGGTCCCTGCAAACATTACCAGATAAATCGTGTGGAGTAGCTGGGCCTCGTCTTTCAATCTGCAGATTGCCGGTAATGCCCCTTTTAGTTTCGCAAGCCACTGCTCCCCTATTGGTCTTCTACTATCTGTAGTTCTCTGTTTTAATCTACCCCATCCCTGCATCATTCTTCTAATCAACATTGACTTCGTTGGGTACTTCCAACCCTTTAGGCTGCAAACTAAACTAATCCCTGCTAAATAGACCCCCATTGTGGTGTGGGCCATTCCTCTCTGCCATTGCTCTACTGTGAACTTCCCTAACTGTTCCTCCATAAGTGGCCTATTTATCTCCATGTGGTGTGTTGCCCTGAATGTTTGAAACACCTGCCAGGCCCCCCTCGTAGGCCCTCAGAGTCCATGGTGCCCATGAGCTGTGAAACAACAGTTCTGCTCCCTCTTGCCAATGTCTCAGATGTTCATTAGTATGGGTGTTTTTCACTCCTCTGCTGCAGGTGCCAGCCTCTGGAAATGATCCAGCTGCAGATGGGAAAGGCTGTCAGCCAGGATATTGTGTACCCCCGCTATATGTTTTGCCCTGAATGACATGTTCAGTTTTAAGGCCCTTAATACCAACTGTCTCAAGACCCCCATGACCTTTTCTGACCTGGCTCGTCTGTTCTTTAAAACATCTACCACTGCCTTGTTGTTGCACCAAAATGTCACCTTCTGATTCTGTAGCTCTTCCCCCCACACCAGGGTGCAGGCCCAAATGGGCATGATCTCCAACAGTGTGATGTCTTTTACTCTCCCGTCCCTCACCCAGTCTGCAGGCCATGGTTCCACGAACCATCTGCCCCTCAAATAGCCCCCCCATACCTAAGCCCCCTGCTGCATCTGTGTAGAGATCGAGGTCCGTGTTATAAACCCAGTCCTGTTGCCAAAATGAGCAGCCATTATAGGTGCTGAGGAACTCCTCCCACACCCTGAAACCTTCATTAACTCCTTTTGTCATCTCTACCCAGTGGTGTGGTCTGGTTACTCCCACTGTGGCCCTTGCTAGCCTTTTGGTGAAAGCCCTCCCCTGGTCCAATTGTCCTGCATGCAAAATTTAGGTGTCCCAGGACCTGTTGTACCAGTTTTACTGGGAGTATGTTTATTCTAATTCTGCAGTCTAGCACTTTTAGCCAGAGTGGTGTCAGTTGCTCTTTAAATTATTAATATTTACCTTGTTTTTAGTCAGTAGCAGTAGCACTGTGCAAAATTAATATTATTCCAGCAGAACAAAAAAAGGTATGATTTCCCTTACATAATATTTCAGAATTGGCATGTTTCAGAAGCATTCTAACTTTAACCATGGAATAAGCATGCATTTTGTTAATTTGCACATCAAACTGTTTTTTTTTTGTATTCTGCAGAACTGACTGAATGTACTGAAATTTTGCATTTTAAATTCTGAATTAGAATTCCACAGAATTCACAGTCCTCTGATATCTGGAAATTATTTCAGAACAGCTCAACTCCCACCCTTCAAAGAGTTGCAGCAGAATCAGGAGAACCAAATTTGGCACAACTTAACATTTATTTAAACACAATAGAATCACAATGTTGCAGTTGGAACCTCACTTGCAATCCTTAGCATTCAAGTAAATTCATTATACTGCTGTTTAGGCCAATAGCCTTGTGTGCAAAATAGTATTCAATATAATGATTCAAGTATCATCCAGGAATAATAATGTAGCAAAACCTGAAGATTGAAGTATCATCCAGGAATATTTGGAGCAATTTGCAAAGATAGCAGAGTGGCAAAATTCAGTGTGCTTAATTTAATGTAGCTTGTATCCAAGTATCATCCATGTATAATCAAAGTTATTACAATGTCCAGCCTTGTAACTAAGGCAGCATAGCAGTGCAGTGTGAAATGTTAACATTTAGCTTGCAGCTTTTCTTGAATATCTTTTAAATCTGGTGTTCTTAAAGCTTGTAGCTACCCTAAAATTGATTGAAAGACAAAAATCACAGGTTGTAGTAATAGAAACATAGAAACATAGACAATGGCAAGCAAACAGACTGATGGTCCATCTTGTCTGCCCAAGTTATCCTATCATTCCCTGAGACCTGTTGTCCCTGTGGGTTTTTTGTTTAATCTTTTCTCCTGTGGTTCTGCATGTTTCCGCCTCCCTCATCATTCTGAGTAGCTACTGCACCTTTAGCTCTGTCCTAGCCATGTTTGAAACTATTTATAGTTTTCCCACCCATTACCTCTGCTGGCAGACCATTCCATAGCTCAACCACTCTTTCTGTAAAGTAATACTTCCTCACATCCTTTATATGTTGTCTTGCACCTGCACAAGAAACGTGTTGTGGTAACTTTGGAATAGCAGGTTTTAGAGGCTCAGTCGTGTTGTGGCTAATGGTGCCATGGCTTTTTGGGGCTGGGCTCCATGGCACAAATTAGAGTGCATGCTATCTATGACAGCAGTGCAAAAGCATGCCACTAACTTGAAACGTTTTAGCCACTGCAATGAGGGTGCTCCACCTCATTGTAGGGGCATGCCTTTCCTGGTGTAACATTTCAATCAGACATGGCGGCTGTGCCATCTGCCTTGCACAGTCCCCAGAAAAGCCAATGATGGGGGTGCCCAATCCCCCTGTTGGCATCATCATGCCCCCCCTTCTGAGTTCATTTACTGATGGGGGGGAGCCCAATTCCCGTTGGCATCATGTCCCATGCCAGTTGTTCACCTAGGGGCATGCCCAATCCCCATCGGAGTCATCCCCCCCACTAAACACCTTTTATTTCCTGACGGGGTGCCCAATCCCCATCGGCTCCAGTCCCCCACCCCAAAACATGCAGGTGACATGCTGGGAGCACACTCCAGTGTGTCAAATGTACCTGTAAAAAGAAAACCTTCCCGTGATGTTTAATTTTTTTTTTAACCCTGTAAAGTAGAAAACGGTCCCTCACTGTCTGCAGCCCCTCCCAACCCACACACACCACTGCATATCCCACCTCCCACACCCTCACCCCACACTTACCTCCTCCGGAGCCTGGTGTGATGATCTTTGTGGACTGGGAACACGTCTGCACTCTTCAAAGCCAACCTCAAACTGAAGAAATGCCAGTAAGCTGTATAATGGCATAAATAGGTTTTTCAACATTGGTGCATATCTCAGGCATTTTGGGGAATTTTGCCACAAATTTTCAACATGGGTTATTGGGACCCATCTCATGATTCAGTCACTGTCATGGCATTATTCAGTCCTGAAAGGTGATTTTGTGGTCACTGCGCAAAATCACATTTCTAGACCAATTAATGAAACTACAGTGACACTGTTCATGAGGTGGGCTCTCAAAAAGCCTATGTTGCAAATTTGGTGAAAAAAAAAAAATGACTGTTTTACGAGCATGTGTTGCGCAGTTTCCACACAAGCTCGTAACTTTGTGAATCTGTAATATTTTCACTCCAGATTTTCAACATTGGCATTTTTCCACACCTCCTTATGAACGGTACAGCTGTCATTTTTCACGTCCTGTCCAAAATGTGTTTTCACACTTCTGGCACAGAATTGCGTGGTTGCTGTGGGAAATCAGTGTTTGGGACAGATTAAGAAAATCACAGTGACACTGTTCATTATCAGAGGTCCTAAAATGCCTATGTTGAAAATTTGGTGATGAAAGTCCTTTAAATGGCTGTGCTATGAGAGTACATTGTGCAATTTCCATGCACCCTCGTAACTTCACAAATTTGTAAAATTTTCACTCCAGATTTTCAACATTGGCATTTTTTCACACATCCTTATGAAGAGTACAGCTGTCATTTTTCACATCATGGCTAAATTGTGTTTTCACACTTCCCGCACAGAATAGCGTGGTCACTGTGGGAAATCAGCATTTGGGACAGATTAAGAAAAATCACAGTGACTCTGTTCATGAGCACAGGCTCTAAAATGCCTATGTTGAAAATTAGGTGACAAACATCCATAAAATGACTGTTACAAGTGTACATTGTGCAGTTTCCATGCACACTCATAACTTCAATAATTGTTAATATTTTTTATTCCAGATTTTCACCATTGCCATTTTTTCACATCTCCTTATGAACAGTACAGCTTTCATTTTCCACTTCCTGCCCAAACTGAATTTTTGCACATCCAGCAGCGCAGTCACTGTAGGAAAACAACGTTCAGAACAGAGTAAGAAAATTACAGTAACACTGTGCATGAGCAGAGGTCCCAAAATGCCTATGTTGAAAATCTGGTGAAAAAATTCCTTAAAATGACTATGTTACAAGCATGCATTGTGCAGTGTCCGTGCACAGTCGTAAATTCGAGAATTTGTAATATTTTCACTCCAGATTTTCAACATTGGCATTTTTGCACCCCTTCTTATGAACAGTACAGCTGTCATTTGTCACATCCTGTTTGAAATATAGTTTCACACATCTGGGGCACAATCGTGCGGTCGCTGTGGGAAATCAACATTTGGGGCGGATTAAGATAATGATAGTGCTACTGTTCATGAGCAGAGGTCCCAAAATGGCTATGTTAAAAATTTGGTGAAATATTTCCACTAAATGACTGTGTTATGAGAGTGCGATGTGCAGTTTTCACACATACTCGTAAGTTCGAGAATGTGTAATATTTTCACTCCAGATTTTCAACATTGTCTTCTCTTCATACCTCCTTGTCAATGGTGCAGCTGACATTTTAATGTGGAGCAGAATGACGCAGTCACTGTGGGAAATCAACGTTCGAGTCAAATTAACAAAATCAAAGGAACACTGTTCATGAGCAGAGGTCCCAAATGCTTTCATGAGATGGGGTCACAAAAGGCCATGTTTTAAAATTTAGAGTGCAAATACCAACATACACTCAGGGCGTTAGGGTTTCTGACCATTACATGCCACCCTGTACAGACTAACAGGCATCAGGGGTATGTCTTTGGAATGTCTGCTGTATTGCTCACACTATTGGTCCTCCATCCCCACCCTGCAGCCACTGACAGGCATCAAGGTGTGCCTTGGACTCTTCAACCCCAAAGTTCAACCCATTCTCCTATGCTGCACCCATCTCAATGTACTTCCTTATGAAATGGGGTGAGCATAAGGCCAGATGACCCCAAAGCATATAGTGACACTTGTCAGACTCTGCAGGGTAGGGTGAGGTGAAATAGAATGAGTGTTATGGCCAGCGGCCCAAACACACACCCCAATGCCTGTCACTCTCTACAGGGTGGAGTAGGGCCGATGTTGGTTACACACTTCACTGCTATTCCTATTATGCATCTCTCTAACTCCTGCGCTACTAATGTCAGCATCAGCAAGACAACATTCGGCATTGACAAATGCTTGTTAAACCTTCCCCCCTTAACCTTCAGTTATTATCCCGTGTCCTAACTCCTCTGTTTCTGGTAAATAGCTCATCATAGTTCACTTTATTTATTTGTTTCAGGTGCCTGATGGTTTCGACCATGCCCCACCCCGCCGTCTTGTTTTGAGTGAATACATGTTCAGTGGTTTTATCCAGTCACAATGAAATCTGCCCTTCTGGCCTTGATACCACTGAATAAACTGTTTGTCAATAAGTTTGTTCTGCAAGAGTACCTCTTTTGTATTTTATGTGACAGCAAGCTTTAGCTTGCAAGCACCTTTTGTAGTCATGTGTGTTCTTGTCTGCTTTTAGTCAAGTTTAAGGTTTCATTCAGTCTGAGTGATTACACTACATGTCATTGTTAAGGACAATAGAACTTTTGGGTTTTAATATAGTATTTCAGATCTGAATAAGCCTGGGTTTGATCCCATGTATTGTACATTTTTTTTTATTCATACTACAATTTATGTTGAATGAAAGTGTTAGATGTGATTGCTGATGTGGTGATAGGTTTCAGCATAGAACAGTAGCAGACTTTCAGACCATTGAAATTTTAACTCTATAGTATGTTTCAGTCAACTTAACTAGTTCTGTCTGAGACTTGTCTAGGTCTGAACGTAACTTGGTGGAAAGCATTACATCAATTTGGCAGACAGCTCACTACTAAACTACACTGTGTTTGCATGTGTGTGTGTGTGGGGGGGTGTCTGCACTCAATGCTGGATATAGGCATGCATAGAAAACATAGAATGTGACAGCAGATAAGAGGTGCTGCCTCCCCAAGTTGGCCTGTTTTGTTCTTTTCTTTTCTGTAGACCTATACTTGATCTATGGTACATTCTCTTCCCCCTTCCCCCTTTCTTACCTCTACTATCACAGCCATTTTTGAACCCCACCACTGTTTCTGCCCCCCAACTATCTCTGCTGGAAGGCTGTTCCAGGCATCCATCACCCTTTCAGTGAAGAAGTACTTTATCACATCCCTCCTGAAATTTCCTATCATTGTATCTAATGTCTTAAACCACCCCTTAGCCACCTCCACTGGGATGTGTCTCAATAAGTAAAAGATTCTGGAAAGCAAAAATATCCACGTACTCCCCCTTCCATATTTTTTCTTTAGTGGCCAGTGGTACTTGTTCCTCTATTCTCATTCCCAGAGTTCCTATCTCTCTTGTTCCTTTTCCTACATTCTCCCTTCCTTTCTCATCTTCTTTTGTCGTCTCTGTATCTGACCTAATCTCTACCAGTGCTGACTCCATCTGGCCCAACCCCCCTGTCCTGAGTGCTGAAATAATTTAGCTTATATATTCTTTGATGCTTTCTCCTACCAAACCGGGTACGTTACCTGTGGCCTTGCCAGCTCCTTGTGGCTTGCTGTCCTCGTGATGCCCCGGCATATCCTCCTGCAGATGAACGGCTGGTTGTAATAATGATAATGTCTGTGGAGGAACAGTTGTGCTCGGGGATCTGGTCTGGGTTCCTCCAGTGGAACTCCCACCTGGTCTAGGGGAGGTACTGATGGGATGGGGCATTGGGCTGTGGAGGTACTGGGCTAGCTGCTCTGAGAGGTACTATCAGCAGTGGCTGCACCTGGTTGGGCTGCGTGGCCTCCCTGCCAGCCTTTTCCCTCCGCCCCCTTTTCCCTTCCCTGCTTTCCACTTCTCCCTGGATCTCCCTGGTTCCCCCCCTCCACCATTTGCCACATTCTGTTGGCTTTCTCCGCCAGCTCCACCATGGCCCTGTATGCATCTTCTTTTGAAGGCCTGTAATTTTTTGGTGCCATGATCCTTTATTTGCCTGCAAAAAGCTGTGGAGACAACTGACAAAAAGTTTGTATTAAACCACTATTGTACTTGTCCTTCATATAGCCAGGCCCACTTTACTTCACTTGCTCCTGTCACTGTGTATGGGGGGGGGTCAGGGTACACTTCAGGCCACCTATGGCTCTTAGGCCTCTCTCATGGCCTGTTGTCCCATGATGGTGGCAGCTGTCATGCCTCCACCATGTCCCTGTGCCTTATATGGCCATTTTGTCCCAAATTTCTCTCCCCTCTTGGAAGGGTTTAGGTTTTTTCCTTTTTTTTTTTTGAACCCCCCTTCCTCGCCACTCTCCCTTGGTCATCTAGGCCTCCCCTTCCTCCTCGGAACCTCTGCCACTCTCCTATGGCTGCTGTGGGCCTCACCCACCCATTGACCCGTGCCCCTTAGCTCCCAGGCTCACTCCACCCATTCCACTGCCCCCCCAAAAGGAGTCTCCATCCCCTGCAGCTGTCCCCTTAGCTCTGGGCCCCTCCTGTGTCATTCTGGGCCTATAAGCCCGCCCTCACTTTTTGCAAGATCCCTTTTCATCTATGCCTCCTTTTTCCACATGGTCCCCTGAACATGTGACATCATGCCGCATGGCTGGGCCAGTCACGCTTGGTCCCCAGCTTTTCCTTCCTGCTCGCCTGATGGCGTCCATGGGTTCTCCCCCAGCCTTAGCATAGCATTCCCTTTTTAGCATTTGTTGGCTTACTGTCTCCATTCCCAAACTAAAATCTGGTTGTTGCGGCCTACCTCTGTTGGCGTGTGATGTCACGCCCTGTGGTCATTCATCGGCTCGTGCTAGGCTCGAATGCCTTATTGTAAAACCCCCTTTTCAGTTTTTTAGCTGGGCTACTGTCCCACTCTCCAAACAGGAAATTGATTGATTTTCATGGCCTACCCCCCTTGGCATGTGAAGTCATGCCTCACAGCCAGCTGTAGCCCGATGTTAGGCCTTTGCATAGGCCCCTTTCCCTGGTCCCCCACTCCCATTTCCAGGCAACCAGCATGCTATCCACTGAATTAGTAGGCTGTCGAGCTTCCCTTGCTGATTCATACGCCCTTCATTGTTTTCCCCTTCTCTCTCTTTTTTTTTTAAAGATCCTGCCAGGCAATCACTCGCACTGTGCCTTGTGCTTCATCCCCAGGTCACTGGCTCCCCCCACCCAATCCCGCTTCTCCACTGTTTAATTTTCAGGCTCCCCACCAGCAAATACCATCGCATGCTGTTCCCAACCTTAGCAGGCCTGTGTCACCAAAATTCACTCGCTGCAACCGCTCGTTCTTCTCCCCCCAAACCATGCTGTACCATTGTTGTGATTCCTTGGGCCACCACCAGCCAAAAAACTCCATCACATTCTGCTCTGGCCCTACCATCCATATGAAACAAGCACCTCGGCTGTCCTGGCACCAGGCCCACCATGACCAGCTACCGTCTGCAGCACTTCAAATCTACTCTAACTCAATATCCCTGCCACTTGGTCATTGCACCACAGTCTTCTCAAAGGGTGCTTCCTGTCCGACTTAAAACGGCCTTACTCTTATTTCTTTTTTTTAACACAACTGCTTATATTGACTCAATACACCTCTAAAGCGTTTCTTCACATATATATATATATATGTGTGTGTGTATATATATATATATATATATATATGTGTGTATTTTTTTTTAAACAACATAGCTTTCTCTTACCTTTTTATCCTGGTGCAAAACTCCCACAATCAATAATGCCTATCCGACGTGCTGTAGTTCAAAAAGATCAAAACTTCAACAAAAGTGGCTGAACCACCCCTTATTGTTGCCTGCCTATTGTTCTGTCTCCCTGTCCCTCCCCTTCCCTTCCCCCTTCCCCCCCTGAGCACACCATCTTCGGTTAAAGGGAAGGGGTGCACCAGGACAACTTGGTATGCCTCTTAAAGGGCAAACTCCATTATAAGGACTGACTCACTCTAACAGAAAAAAAAAATGCAAACATCCAATGGCTGTTGGTAGGCTTATCCAAACTCTCATTTCCCATAAACTATCTGTGAATGACATACTGTGTGTTTTATCTGATGCTGGTTGTTTCTGGTTGGTTGTGTTGCCTTGGCCCTTCCCTTGCTTGCATGTGTGTGTGTTGGGGGGTGGTGATGGTGGTGGGAAATGCAGAGTTAGGAGACTGAACCCTAACAACACATTTCCAAACTTTTGTTGCTGTGCTATAATCCTTAACTGAAGCATAATGCCCCAGTCCCCACTCCAAAACAATACAATTTAGGAGTGGTGGAGAGCTCAGGGTTAACCCTCCCCCCCCATGAACCAGGACATGAGGCTCTCCATCCACAGGCTTCCCCAACCCCCCCATCCTTCCCAGAGGTAAAAAAAACCTTGCATCACATTTATGTATTTTGCTATCCACTCATCTTGACTAGAAACATCAATAAGGAACAGTTAAACTCTGACCTGTTCATTGTTCATTGAAACCTTCCTATACGGAAGCTGGGGTCCATGGAAAGGCTATGAGTTAATTAGAAATAAGACAGTAGAGACATTAATTTTAAGTCATATCAAGCACTAGGTTACAGAGAAGACTTCAGGGAAGAAATAGTGTAGTATAGCTCAAAATCAATGTGGAGGGTTGAAATGGATGTCCAGAGATAAGTGAAGCTGCAGATTAAGAAATTAGGTCCGTAACCCAGCTAACCCTGTTAAAGGTTATGATCAGGAACCAAAAGCGCTATAACTACTTCTTTACCAAAATAATTAACAATATCAACAATTTGAAGCCCATCAGGGAGAATCTCTCCCCTCTTAATAAACTAGAGGTGGTACTGCCCAGTAGGGACCAAAACAAAAGCCGGACCAGTTCGGCAAAAATTCCGTCCTCTGGAAATGCGGAAGCTCTAAACAGTTCCTTGTTCCTAATTTGAAATAAAGAAAAATTAAAATGTTCCTGGAGGGGACCAGTCATCCTCCCTCTGGGCCAACTAGGCAAGGACACCTGATGCTCAGGGAAATTCAAAAAAGCAAGCTCTGCCAACCAATTGGTTCAGGCCAGTCCAGTCTTCAGACTTGGGGATAATCATGCTGAGATAAGATCAAAATGACAAGTAACACTTATTCCTTCAATTCAGGAGCAACAAGCTGACCACAGGAATCCCTTCAGGTATCCTTGAACAGGATGCATAGTCTGGTGGTTAAGTCTGAATGGGCTTGAGTCGGGGAGTCATATGAGTGCCAGGATCCATCGATATGGGCCTGTAGGTGAGCGGGATAGGCCATTTTAAACTTCAGGCCTGCTGCAATCAATTTACTCACTATTGGGTTGAAAACTGCCCTTTTCTGATGGGTCTCCAATGGTAGATCTTGAGTGAATCGGAGACGTTTCTCTCCCCATAGGATATATTGCAGCTCTCTGGTTTGAGATCAAACATGCTGCTTCTCCAAGTAATTTTAAAATTTTATAATAATGGGTCTTGAAGGAGCCGAGTCCAGGGGCCGGGGCCATAGGGACCTATGAACCCTATCAATTAAGTATAATGTGTTGCGTGGTGATGGGCCCACTACTTTTGTTAGAAGCTTCTGTATGAAAGTAATCATAGAGGTACCTTCCTCGGCCTCTGGCAGGCCAAAGATCAAGATATTATTTCTTCAGCTGTGGCCCTCAAGATCCTCGATCTTGAGCTGCAGCTTGGTTATTTGTTGCCTCAGTTTATGGATTTCAGGTTTGATTTTGTCTCGCTAGGATTCTAAGGAGGTGGTGCATGCCTCCAAATCGGTAATCCTGCTGTTCATGTTGCCCATATCTCCTCGAATAGATTTTAACTCGGTTGTGATGTCTACCAGAGACACCTTAAATGGCAAGAGTTCTTGAAGAAACCTTTCTTCTGAGAGCAGAACAGCCATTGTAGTAGATCCGAGCTGTTTTGTGGATTGCTGTGACTGTGTCTTTGATTTCTTGGCCTGCTTCTCAGGAGACACTGGTGGGGTATGTCTCAGCAGGGCCTGTTTCAGTTCTGCCTCCATCGCGGCTGACTACACCGATCGTGATGCTCCAAGCTAGATATTCGGATGCAGTAGGAAGTTGACAATAGATTCCTCCCCTTCTGGTAGTAAAATTTGCCTCTTAGATGTGGATTAAAGTGGATGGGTGAGGAGGGTAGTGGGAGCAGGTAGGAGAAGCTGCTATGGAGCAGAGCACATCACGTGATCTTCAAGATCATTGAATGTTAACGGGCAATCATTTTTGCTGCTTAATAACTTTTTAATGGTTCCACTACTTTGCATAAAGGTTGGCATGCATAATGGCCAGGAGTAGATTTCTGTATGTGGTAAGTTTTGTGTCAATACCTTTTGAGGTTTCCAAGATGTAGAGTGTTGAAAATACTGGTGGTTTGGGGCTTTTTCACACTTTTGTTTTGCCTACCTGTACCTCAGAAATGGGTTTTGGTTCTGGGCTGAAAGTTTCAGGGTACAAAGCCTTTGCCTCACAGATGTTCCCTTTGATGGTTTGTTGAAAAAATATTAATCTGTTGAAAGGTTATTAAATTTACAATTTCCCATTATTTTCTATGGGGAAAAATAGATGTCCGGCGTGACAAGGGATTCTATATTACAGGCGAAGTTCAACACCAGATTGTATGTCGTATAAGGGAATCCCTTTTCATAATGTCTGCCATTTTCCCTCAGCACTAAGCAAGAGAAACAAAACAAGGAAAACTGGAAAAAGTAATGAATTATGATTAAAGATGATATGCAATGCTTCAAGTCAGTGAAGAAACAATTTATTATAATAAAGAAAGTCATTTGACACTGATTCTGTGTGATCTTTCATTCATTTTTGTCTACTGAATGATTTAAATAACCTCCATTTTACCCACTCGCTCAGACCTGCTTAAGACTTTCTATTTCAACACTAACCAGTGGAAAATAGATCATGTATCAGATGCCGATGCAATAATACTAGCACATTTTCATACACAGATGTGTAATAAACAAATAAAGAAGGCATCCATTTTCCATATGTAGAATGTTTGAAATGGAGATACGGGTGATACAGGTTATGGTTGCCAAACTACCTACTAGGGTTCACCAGTGTATGTTGGGGGTAGACTGTGCATACTGTAGGTGCAGTCATGTTATCAATGGGGGAAAAATTGGTGGCACTTACTGTTAGAATAAGACTGCCACCAAACACCACCGGAAAATGTAATACTTCTGCAACATAATGGTCATTGTGTAGCTAGTTCATACCAAATTTTCCCCATGTTGCTGTCACCCACTGGCTACTGAGATCATTGAGGTGACAATGTTTGAGATGCAGAGATGCAAGGGGACCTGGGGGGTGCACAGTAGACAACAGGACAGCAGTAACAACAACAAAAAATAAGGTTACAGTAGAGAGAATTAGATTATAACAGGCCTGTGACCAGCCCAGCCCTCCTCTTACCTCCATGGCTGGCCACAGACTGCACTGTGAATGACTGCTGATGCACACTGTGGCACTGAATAATGGAATCCTGCATCAAACTGCCACTGTATGATGCACCATCCTGCATCAAGCTGTCATTCTTTACCAAACAGCATGGCAGTTTGATGCAGGATTGTGCATTGTAACATACCAGTTCGACGCAGGATTCTGCATCCTTGTACTGTTGTTTCCAAACCAGGATGCCCACCCACGGTGTTGGATGCCCCCACTCCCAAAGCCACTTATTTATGTTTGTCAACACTTGGGTGCCCCATCCCCATGTCAGCATTATTAACACCCCCTCAGCTTTGTGGGACACTGGGGAGCCCACTCTCAGTGTCCTGAAATACACATTGACACATTCTAAAAAAAGAAAACTGTCCCCTGATGTTTTTTTTTAATCCTGTAAAAAAGAAAACGGTCTCTCGTCATGTCCCCATTCCCCCTCCCCCATCCTGACCTTCCCACTGAGCAACCCACCACACCACACCCCCCTTGCCCTATACTTACCACCAGAGGCCAAATGCTGTCATCTTCTGTGAACTGGGATGCATCTTCAAAGCCAAACCACGAACAGAAGAATCAAGGTAAGCGCCATATAATGGTTGTCAATGGTATTTTTAACTTATTTATGTGGATAGCTTTTGCTGACCGGGTAGGCACACTAGACAGCATGGCTGCCTATTTTAGGTATAAACTGGGAGGTTACAACAGAAGGCAGGAAGACAACAGTAAATACAAGGAAAAATCAATTGCACAAGAGTCGGTACTAAACATGCTAGAGATCCATCATAGTTCAGCTATACAACCTATACTGCAATAAAAATACAGTTGCAGTAACAATACAAAAACAGATACAAGTGCAAATATCTGGCAGTTATTGAATCATCAACAAGTGGGTACAGGTCAGTCACAATTCAGCTATATGACCTATACAGCAATAACAGTACAGTTGCAAGAACAAACAGTTCCAAGATACAGGTACAAATAACTGGCAGTTACTGAGTTATTAACAAGTGGGTAAGTGCTAGGATGTGTGCAGGATTACCCAGCAGTATGAGAGAGAAGAGATAAGTGTCGGTTATGCAACTAGGAGGAGCCAGCAGAGGAGGGGGTAGCACCACTACAGGAGCAGGGTGCAGAGATTATAAGTGCCTTACGAAGGACCAGCTTGAAATTGCATGAGGAGGGGGAGTTTCTGGGAGTCAGTGGAAGGGAATTCCATAATTTTGGAGCACAGACCGAAAAGACATTTTCAATCATTTTAGTATTACATCTCGGTTGGACGAGTAGAGATTTGTCAGCTGATCTAAGGGGGTTGGCAGAGGTCGCAGGTTTGTGCATTATGGCTAATTTGCCAGGTATCTGAGAGGAGATTATGCTTTTTATAAAACAGAAGGAGGTAAACTGATGGACAGCTGAGGGGGTAAGCCATCCCAGGCTCAAATATAGTGAGCAATGGTAAATAAGCTTAGGTAGAGAAAAAGCAAATCAGCAAATGTTGTAGCAGATATCAACACTTATGGAGGAGCCTTCCAGTGGTTTCTGGAAAAGCTATAAATCCATCCACCAGTTTAGGTCTCAGGATCCCCTGAGCAATGGCCAACCTCACCACAGATGTTAGGCTATGTCTGACCTTATAAGCCAGTCCCAGTTGTATATTGATGGATTTGATGACTGAGGCTAGGTGCCGGTCAAAGTCCAGGGCTAAATCAAGGGTGACTCCAAGGTATTTAAAGGAGGTAACTGTGTTGATGGGAGCTCCATCTAGCGTTCTGGTACATATAGGCTGGGCACAGGATCGAATTTTTGAACCAGAGTTGATGCGCATAGACACAGTTTTATTTTATTGAGGAAAAGCTTGTTCTGCAGTAGCCAGTTCTGAAATGTATTAAAATTATGATTGAGGTTCTAGTTGATATCCAAGAGGTTAGAAGAGAAAGAGTATAGTACCAGATTGTCAGCATATAAGAGGGCAGAGCAAGGTCCGGTAAGCGGTGGGAGGTCATTCATGAAGATCATGAACAGGAGAGGGCCAAGAATCAAGCCTTGGGGCACTCTGATCCATATGGGCACAAGGGAGGACTTAGCATCTCTGATCTGGACAAATTGCTTATGCTCCAAAAGATAATTTTGGAGCCAGTTGGTAGCAGAGCAAGAGAAGCCAATAGAGGACAGCTTAGATTGGAGCAGAGGGTGGTCCACTAAATCAAAGGCTTTTGTAAGGTCTACAAAAGTAGCTCCAATGAGAGAGCCACTATCCATCATAAGTCTGACATCATTAGCGAACTGTATGAGTGCTGCATTTGTACTGTGTCCTCATCTAAAACCATGTTGATCGGCGGTGATATGGTTGACCAAGTGGAGGTGATCCAAGATCTGAGTGGCCACAATTTTCTCCAGCATTTCAGAGAAGGTGGAGAGGATGGCAATTGGGTGGCAGTTATCCAGGTTGGTAGTGTCTCTTTTTGTGGATGGGTACTACGCAAGCAGTCTTCCAGATGGAAGGGATATGTCCTGTGAGCAGAGACAGTTTGAAGAGATGAGTCACTGGAGGGACTATAAAATGGGCAATGTTTTTTAGGAATTTTGGTAGCAGTCAATCTGCCCCGGCTGACCCAGTAGGAGAGATGGACTTAAGCAATTTTAGGATTTCTGATTCAGAGACTGGGTGAAGATTGAAAGGAGGGTTTGATGGTTTGAAGTTGCCCAGCAGAGACTCAGGTAATGGCCCCTGTGCTTTAGTATAGTAGGAGAGGTCACTAAATCTTGAGTTAAGTGCATCGACGATAGTGAGTGAGTTGTCGCAATTACAACCATATCACAGATGGCACCAAATTTGTTTTTTCCCAGAATGGAGTTGACATGTCTCCAGAAACCACAAGAGTGATTAACTGAGGTGCTAAGGAGTTGATGGTGGCAATTATCCTTTGCAGCTGTGATGGATGCCTTACATAGGCTTCAGAGTCTTCTGTACTCAGCCCAGTCCAACTGGGGCTGGGTTTGCTTTGCTTTTCTCCAGACTTTATCTCTCTGTTTGAAAGAGGCCAGGAGTGAGGAGTTTAACCAGTGTGTAGCAGCTCGCTTGATACAGTGTCTTTTTACTGGAATATAGTTGATTTCTCTGACATTTTTAGGTATTTCTGCACCGAATTTTCAACATGGGCTTTTTTGGGATCCCACCTCATGAACACTGGCACTGTCATTTCTTTACTCGGTCCCGTAAGGTAATTACGCGGTCACTGTGCTAAATCACCTTTCATGATCAAGTAATGAACCGACAGTACTAATGTTCATGAGGTGGGGTTCCAAAATGCTCATGTTGAAAATTTGATGCAGAAATACCCCAAAACACCCGAGTTATGAACGGTTGTTGAAAGTTTGCTACGTACACATGTAAGTTTGGTAATTTTTAATATTTTCACTCCAAATTTTCAACAATGTCATATTTTTACACCACCTGATTAACAGTACAGCTGTCCTTTTCACATTCTGCTCGAAATGTGTTTTTGCACCTGTGGCACAGAATAGCACAGTCACTGCGTGAAATCACCTTTTAGGATGAGTAACAAAATGACAGTACCACTGTTCATGAGGTGGTGTCCCAAAAATCCCATGTTGAAAATTTAGTGCAAAAAAAAAAATGCTCAGGTTACACACAGTCATTGAAATTTTCCTATGCACGCGTGTAACTTTCCTAATTTATAATATTTTCAATCCAAATTTTCAGCATAGACATTTTTTCACACCACCTTATGAACAGTACAGCTCTCATTTCTCACATCCTTCCCCAAATATGTTTTCACACTTGTGGTGTGGAATGGTGTGGTAGCTGTGCGAAATCACCTTTCAGGATCACAGGACCTCTTGAGTACTACAGTTGTCATTGCTCACATCCTGTCCAAGATATATTTCTGTGGCTGTGGCATGGAATGGCATTTTGCCATGGATTAAGAAATTTACACCTACGGAGTTTATGAGGTGATGGTGATAAGAAGAGCTTGTTGAAAATCTATTTTCTTTTTTTAATAGTTTCACACAATAAAAAGTATGGAAATGAACTGCAAAATACTACATTAATGCACTAGTTAGGGTTGATATTATGCCTTTTAAAGTATGGAAATGTAATATTAGGGTCCACAACCCTAAGACCCCACCCCACCTTCCCCCACCAAGCCCTACCACCCCATCCAACCTCTCCACCTTCCACACACCAACAGAAATTGGAGTGTGCCTTGAGGTTGTCGGCCCTAATGCTCACCCCATTCTCCTATAATGTGTCAATCTCAGCTTATTTATTTAGGTACTGTGTCGGAACGTTGCTGACCAGAACAGCTCAGTCAAGAACTGTGTGGCAAAAATTCAGTCTCTTTCTGGCTCTGCCACCTACACTCCCAGACTGAAGGATTCTCACTCTGGGGGGGGGGGGAGCAGATCACGGGACAAGATGGAATATGTGGGACCATGGAATACTGTTTCCATGGCCCCTTGTCAAAAAAACGAAGTCTGATTGCCAAAATATATGGAAACCAGGATTAGAACCCTGGTCTTCACTGCTGCCTGGCCAAGCTGCTCTATGCCTCAGCCCTCTACATCACAAGAGCAGCTTGGCCAGCCTCCTGGGTTCTGGTGTCCTTGTCCACTGTTAGCACCATGGACAATGACCTTGGGAGCACTGACTGCAAGCACTGTAAATCCCCTATCACTGTCCATGGTAGTGCTACACAGACAAGCACTAAGCTGACTGGTGCTATTCTGGTAGTGCTATTCAAGGGGGTTAACTTTATTTATGGAATGGGATGAGTGTTAGTGTGATGACCCTAAGGCACACCCTGATGCCTGTTGGTGTGTGGAGGGTGGAGAGGTGGATGGGGTGGTAGGGCCCAGTGGGGAGGGTGGGTGGGCTCTTAGGGTTGGGAACCTTAACAGTACATTTCCATATTTTAAAAGGCATGATATCAACCCTAACTAGTGCATTAACATAGTTTTTGCATATATATATATACATATATACATATATATATACACACACACACATATATATATATATTATATATAGGGGATACATGATGGGCGACTGTGGAATATGGAAAATATTTGCATGAGTGCAGAGTGAACTGTGATAATATCATGAGTGCCGAAGGCATGAATGATATTATTGCAGTTCACTCTGCACGAGTGCAAATGTTTGTCGTATTCCACAAGTCACACATTACGTATGCGACTGATACAATAGGGCTAGTACCCATTAGAAACATTTTTTTCTGTGTTCTCTCCCTGTTTATTTTATTTTGATAATTGGTTAGGTTTTCAGGGGGGACGTGGGAGCACTAGGCAGTTAAGTGATTTGTTCAGAGTCACACAGTATTGAAATGGAAGTTGTGAGAATCAAACACTGGTCTGTGCTGCTGGATGTAGAAAGTTTATTCATTGCTTGTTACTCTAAACTCTAGGCTATAAAAACAGCACTGTTTGTGAGTGGTCTGAGTGTGTATAAGTGTTTCTGAATGGGCTGAGACTGTTAAGACACTATGAGAAACAGGTGCATGTGATTTGCAATGATAATTGTGTTCCCTGAAGCTAGGAATGAGAAACAGACTATTTATTCAGTAAGTTTCAGGCTTCACTGAGACAGAGAAACTGTTGCAGTCAGCATTCAGGAAGAGAAACTGGTTTATGAAGGAGGCTAGTTTGAAGATTAGAGCAACACAGCAGTGTGCTAGGATTGTCAGAATAACTATGGGACACAGGTGATTGTCTTTTTACAATGCTAATTGAGTTAGTTGCAGGATTCAGTGAGAAAGAGAAACTGTGAAGCTACTAAATGCAGGCTGCAGTGTAGATAGTCTCACTCTGGTGACATCACCATTGAGAGTATATTTGCTGGTGATGTAGACACTGTGGCCCAGATATTCAAAAGGGTTGCGCATGGCACAACAGTGTTGCACCATGCACAACCCACTGATATGCCCCGGCGCGATATTCAAAAGGGAAAAGTGCGCTTCACAAATCCCGATGTGCCAGAAGCGCATCAGTAATATATGCAGGCATTGGAGGTGCGCAGATGCATAACCTGCACAGCCCGATATTCAGCCCGGGATGTGCAGAGCCATGCATGCGCAACCCCTACTTGCGCCAGCACAAAGTTAAGCCAAAAAATAAAGGAACAACTGATGGCCACCCACGGGTGAGCTGCCGCATTGCAGGGTGCAACACGGCAGCTGCCACCTGTGGGTGGTCACCCGAGTTCCGGATGGAGCTGGTGGCACCCCCATGCCCGATCGCGGGCATTGGTAAACACAAAACCCTGTCCTGTATCTCTGGTGGTCCAGTGGACCGATATCTGCTTCGAAAGCACTTTTTACTTTCATGAATGAGTTTGACTCTTTCTTGCTGCCGCCATCTTGTTTTCAGTGAGTGAGGCAGAAAAAAAAGTAGTTAAAAAATACTGACCCTAGGTAAACATCAAGACCTGAGTTTACCTAATCGGAGCCCTAGAAACAAAACCCTGGCATTAGTTTTTCACCAGGATGCCCAGAAATATTTTTGAAAGTGTTTCCACCATCTTAGCTTCAGAACTTTCTACAATGGCAGGACATTTGCGAAAGTTCCACAGTACTTTTGCAAAAGCTCCCCCATGTAAACCAATGAGACTTTCATGAACATTCCGTTTAACCTTCATGAAAGTTCAACAGTTTAACATCCCCAAAGTGCCACTTTCTTTGCTTCTTCATAATGTAGCAAGATAACAGTTAGGTCTTTTGGGCTAAAATTTGCAGGATGGAAAGTCCTTGCCCCACAGATGTATATTTTGCTGGTTTGGTGAAAAAGGTTATACTGGTTCCAGAGTTACAGCAGTCCAAAGTTGCAAACCTTCCCATAGGATAATGTTGTGTTAACCATGGTGCCTTTCAGTGCCTATATCTCAAAAATGGTTTGAGATTCAGATTTTTCACTAAGCACAGTTTAGTACACCTAAGCACATGTGGAGGTGGCTAGGTGACAAATACAACTGTGAAATAATTTTTTCCACAGTTGCTATGGTTACAGAGATATTGCCAAATAAGCATTACAAGGGCTATTTGGAATGCCTCCATGCCTGTGCTATGTATCTGTACTTGTGAGTAGGTATGAGTGTAGGGCCCAGGGGGCCTGCACTCCCAGCTATGTATAACAAGACGTTGTGGGGGTCAACACTGTGGGGGAATTCAAGAATGTATGGTATAGACGCAAGGAAGCCCTGACTACAAAGGGCAACTAGAGTGTCAAAATAGATAAAAAAAGGAAAATGGGTAGGCTAGATGGCCTAGCGGTCTCCTTCTGCCATCAACTTTGATGTTTCTATGTTTCTACTACTTACACTAAACTGAGAGCACTGGACCCTCCTATGCTATGCCTGTACACTCATGGGTGGGTGGTTCGGAGCACAGGCCCAGAGGGCCCGTGCTCCTACCTATGGATACGATTATGCAAAACTAAAAGCACAGGGCCCTCCTGCACTATGTTTCTATACTTAAGGGTAGTTGGGAGCACAGGGCCCAGAGGGCTCATGCTCCCACACATGGACAGCATCTTGCAATACTGAGAGCACAGGGCCCTCAGATGCTATGTCTCTACACTTATGGGTGAGTGGGAGTGCAGGACCCAGAGGGCCCATGCTCCCAAATGTGCATCCCAGTATGCAAAGCTGGAAGCACAGGGTCCACCTGCACTTTGCCCCTACACTGATGGGTAGGTGGAAGTGCAGGGCCCAGAGGGCCCACACTCCCACATAGGGATACCATATGAGTAACATTTCACTATCTCAAAAAGAAGGGAAACTCATTGCAAAAAAACTCTGTTAATGCATCAGTTAGGGTTGATTCCACACCAATAAAAGTCTGGAAATTTAATGTTAGGGTTACCAACCCCACCACCCCCTACCATCCACAGACCTCTAGGTTTCAGGGTGTGCCTTGGGATCATTTGGCCTAACTCTCACCCTATTCTGCTATACTGTACCATCTCAGCTTCTTCTTTACATGTAATGGGGTAAGTTAGGGCCAGTGACCCCATGGCATCCAGCACCTCTGATTCTGTGGATGGTGAGAGAGTAGGGTTGGTATTCTAACATCAAATTTCCAGATTTTTATTGGTGTGGAATCAACGCTAGCTTATGCATTAATGGAGTTTTTTGCAAATAATATACAGTTAGAGTGAAAGACATGACCAGATATTTCCTGAAATTTATGTGATGTTTCTAGAGAAATCTTCTGCTTTTTTCATTTCCACAGTAAGGGCAGCAGAGAGAAACTCTTTTGAAATCGTAGTGCATATACAATTACAGTGAAAGATGTGGCCAGATATTTCCTAAAATTTCTGTGATATTTCTAGAGAAATCTCCTGTTTTCTCCATTTACACAGTACAGGCAGCAGAGAGAAACTCTTTGGAAATTTTACGAAATATCTGGCCATGTCTCTGACTACTACTGAATATACAGAAGGGGGTGAGAGTTAGGGCCGATGACCCCAAGGCACACCCCGATGCCTGATGGTGTGTGGGGAGTAGGGGTAGAGTGAACTGGTATGGTTGGTAACCCTAACATAAAATTTCCAAACTTCTGTTGCTGTAATAGAAACCCTAACTGATGGATACATGGATTTTTTTTGCAATGAATATATATAATTTTTTTTTTATTTGCAAAATACTACATTAAAGCATCAGTTAAGGTTGATATCAAATCATTAAAAGGAGGGAAATATGATGTTATGGTGTTTGACCCTAATTCTTGCATTCCCACACACACACACTCACAAGCATCAGAAGGGACAAGTCAACACAAGCAACCGGAGACAACCATTATCTGGTAAAGCAAACAACATACAGCTCTTCAGATAACACAAGAGACATCCATAATCATGGTCCACCAAGCATATGAAATACACTGCCATGCCAGTGTGTTGGGGGAATGCCTGCATGCTGGGCATGATGGGGGCCACTGCAGGGCACCACACCCCAAAGTGCTCCCTTGTTGATGATGGTTGTCGCTGCCTGCTTATGTTGCCTTGTCCCTTCTGCTGCTTGTGAGGGGTGTGTGGGTGAATGCTGAGTTAGAGTTAAAAACTCTAACATCATATTCCCCTCCATTTTATGGTTTGGTATCAACCCTTACTGATCCATTAAAGTAGTTTTTTGCAAAGAAGTTTCTTACTTTTTGAGATAGTGTAATCATAGCCTTATTTGTTTGTGGGAGCACAGGGCACATTCCCCGCAATCCCTCTCATCTATAGTTTTTGAGATAGAGTAATTGTATCCTTATTTGCCTGTCTGAGCACAGTAGCCTTCGGACCCTATGCTCACATCCCAGTTCCACATCAATATACATTGACAGTGTCGAATGTCGAAAACCCTGATAGCGATGGGATCAATGTCAACAGTTGGCATTGTTCCCAACGGGATTAAGTGTTTTTTCTGCGGAAGGGCTTCACCTCCCCAGCACCCCCACGCAGGGGGCTGTGCTCCCCACACCCTCCATCTCTAATTAACAAACTCCAAGTTTGACTTGGTTCAGGGTGGAGGTGCAACAATGGAAATCGCTCCATTGGCAGACAGCGGACTATCACAGCGAAAGATCTCCACCTGGCGAGATTTGTTGCTGTGGTGGTACTTTACGGTGTCAATGTCCTGAATTGACTATATCTACAGAATATTCCCCACATGCTTAGTGGTCTAGTGGTCTCCTCCTGGATCCCCGATCTTGCCATTCATTACATATGTCCATATTCCCCATATCCCTAGTAGTCTATTGGCCCCACTCCCCCCAACCGGGAAGCTTCCCGGTACTGTAAAAAATAAATACCACACATTACTGGTAGTCTAGTAGCTCCCTCCACCCCATCAGGTATTTCCCACCACCACCACCCCCAGCGTGCACCTTGGTTGGCAACTGGCACAGCCCAACTCTAACCACCACAGTTGGCTACCGACTGACCTGTCAATGAGGTGATTTGTATAATACTATACACACTCATTGACTGACATCCAGATGTCATTCAATGAGCGAGTATGGTATTATACAGTATGCCTCACTGACAAGTAAGTTGGCAGCCTGCTGTGGTGGTGTTAGGAGGGTTGTACCAGTTGCCAGTTCAGGGTGTAGGCTGAGGCAGGGGCACTTGCTGATGGGGGGGCCACTAGACCACCAGGAATGTGTGGTATTTATTTTTTACAGTACCAGGTGGCTTCCAGGTTGGGGGGCTGCTATATCACTAGGGATGTGGGGAATATGGCTATATGTAATATATGACAAGATTGGGGATCCAGGAGGGGGGCCACTAGACCCCTAGGAATGTGGGGAATATACATAGATACATAGACAGTGTCGGCAGATAAGGGCCTATGGCCCACCCAGTCTGCCCATTTGAGCTTGTAAGTTCAGTTTGTTTTCCTAGAAGTCTGTTGCCCCTTACCCCTGACCTCCAGAATTTCTTTATGTCTATCCCATGCATTCTTAAATCCCGTGATTGTTTCAGCCCCCACCACTTCCTCTGGCAGGGTGTTCCACTTGTCTACCACCCATTCTGTGAAGAAATTCTTCCTCATGTTTCCTCTGAATCGTCCTCCCTCCAACTTCATCCTATGCCCTCTAGTCCTGGAACATCTTTTTCACTTAAAAATAGTGTATTCCTGCACCCTGTTCCTCCCTGTGAGATACTTGTATGCCTCTATCATATCCTCTCTCTCCCTCCCTCCTCTCCTCAGGGAGTACATGTTCAGTTCCTTCAACCTGTTTTTATAGGACTTGTGATGCAATCCATGCACCATCTTTGTTGCCCTCCTCTGAACCTTCTCTACCCTGTCTATGTCCTTACGTAGGTATGGTCTCTAGAACTGTACACTGTACTCCAGGTGGGGCCTCACTAGTGTCTTGTATAGCGGAATTATGACCTCCCTTTTCCTGCTGGTGATGCCCCTGCCTATACATCCCAGCATCCTATTTGCTTTACCTCCTGCCTTGTCACACTGTTTCCCTACCTTGAGGTCATCAGAGATGATAACCGCAAGATCCCTTTCTTGCTTGGTGCATGCTATATCCTCACCCCCCAACTGATATATTGTGCCAGGGTTTTTGTGCCCCATATGCATTATCTTGCACTTCTTTGCATTGAATTTCAACTGCCAAACCCCTGACCATTCTTCAAGTTTCTGCAGGTCCATTCTTATTCTGTCTACACCCTCTGCTGTGTCTACTCTGTTACAGAGCTTTGTGTCATCAGCGAACAGTGAATTCCGCCTTCTAGGTCTTGTGCGATGTCACTGATGAAGATGTTGCATAGGACCGGTCCCAGCACTGATCCCTGTGGTACCCCACTGTCACTCTTCCCTCTGTGGAGTGACAGCCATTTACCACCACCCTCTGTGTTCTGCCACCCAGCCAGTTACCTACCCACCACACTACTGTCCTGCCCACACCCATATTCCCCAGTTTGTGTAATAGTCTTCTATGTGGCACAGTGTCAAAGGCCTTGCTGAAGTCCAGATAGGCCATGTCCACTGCCCTCTGATCCACCTCCCTAGTCACCCAGTCAAAAATTCAATGAGGTTGGTCTGACATGACCTCCCCCTGGTGAAACCATGCTGTCTTGAGTCCTGTAGTCCATTGACAACCAAATGTTCCACCAATCTCTCCTTCAGTAGTGCTTCCATGATCTTTCCCACTACCGAGGTGAGGCTCACTGGTCTGTAGTTCCCTGCTTCCTCTTTGTTCCCACTTTTGTATAAGGGGACTACATCTGCTGTCCTCCAGTCTTTGGGTACCTCCCCTGTTTCCAGTGATCAGCTAAACAGAATAGCCAGAGGTTCAGCCACCACCTCTCTTAGTTCTTTTAGGACCCTGGGTGCACCCCATCTGGCCCCATTGCTTTATCAATTTTATTACTTCCAGTTCCTTCAGGACCCTTTCTCGTAAAGGGACTTGTGTCCATTTCTGCACCATTCTCACCCGTTGTACTCCCTTCAGACCCATTACCCTCCTCTTCCTCAGTAAAGACTGAGCAGAAATACCTGTTCAATATGTCAGCTTTACTGTTGTCATCCTCCACGTGGCCCCATCCTCCCCTTCAGTCTCACTATCCCTCCCTTGTCTTTCTTTTTTCACTTATGTACCGTAAAGGTTTTGTCCCTCTACCCACTGATTTTGCAATGTGTTCTTCTGTCTGAACTTTGGCTTCCTTACTGACCTCCCTGCCTCCCTTTGCTTCTCCTGGTACTTCTCCCTATCCCTACTGCCTGTGTCTTTTGTATTGCCTGAATGCAATCTTTTGGCTTTCACTTTCTTTGCTACCTCTTTGGAAAACCATAACGGTCTCCTCTTCCTTTTCCTTTGCTAACCTGCTTAATGCATAATTCTGTTGTTCTTGTAATCCCTATTTTAAATACTGCCCACTGTTCCTCAACCCTGATTCCTGCTCTATTCCCTTAATGCCTCTTTCAAGTATCTCCCCATTTCCCAAAGTCTGCCCACTAAAATCCAGGATACATGTTTTGTGTGGTTTGGTTCTGCTCTTTCTGTGATTTCAAACCACAATGACTGGTGGTAACTCTTCCCCAGGTGCTCCCCCACTGTTACCCCCATCACACTGCCCCTGTTTGAGAGCATGAGGTCCAGTATTGCCTTCTGCCGAGTTGGTTCCATGACCAGTTGCTTGAGGAAGGCACCCTGAAGGGAGTCCAGGATAAATCTGCTCCTAGTTGATGCTACTGCTGGGATGCTCCAGTCCACGTCTGTAATATTGAAGTTTCCAACCAGTACTACCTCACCCTTGTCTGCCATCCTTTGGATGGCTAGCATCAGCTCCCTATCTGTTTCTTCCTCCTGGGCTGGTGGTCTATAGACCACACCTGTGCGGATGGCTGTTCCCATTTTCCTTTCCAGCTTAACCCACAGTATCTCTCCCCCATTTTGTTCCTCCTGGATCTCTGTGGCCCTTGTCATTTTCACAGTGCCTCCTCCTCCCTTCCTGCATGCTCTGTCTCTTCTGAATATGTTGTAGCCAGGTATGGCCATCTCCCAGTCATGGTTATCATTACACCAGGTTTCAGTGATGGCCACAATGTCCAGGTCTGACTGCACCATGACAGCCTCCAGATCTTCCATCTTGTTGCTAAGGCTCCTGGCATTTGCACACATGGCTTTCCATGATTTGACCTCCCTAGACTGTTTCACTGTTCTTCCAGCCCTTCCTTGGTTGTCCTTTATCCCTGGTTCTCCTTGCTGTCTGCCCTTCTGCTGAATTTTGCCCCTTTTCTGCCTATCCACCTCTTGGGCACTAATCTCCATCTTTTGCACACTGCTTTGCAGAGATAGCCACTCCTCTAGTTCCCTGGTTCCACTGCTAGCTGTGGGGGTTGAGCAAGTAGGTACCCTCCTTGCTGGCCTGCCACCCCCCCTTTGCTAGTTTAAATGCTTGTCAATGTAGCATTTAAACTTATCATTGAGTGCTTGAATTCCCCTCCAGGATGGATGCAGGCCGTCGGCTTGAACAAACCTCCATCCTCCAGGTGGGTCCCCAGTCACCAATGAATCCAAACCCTTCCTCACAGCACCAGTTCTTCAACCATGAGTTAAAGTTCCGGTGCATGCATCCATGTCTCCGTTGCCTCTCGCAGGTAGTACTGAGAAAGTGACAGAAGTAGCTACTTGCTTGAGACCCTCCCAATTTCCTAAACTCTTCCTGAACTTCCTTTGGCTCCCCATTTGCCAGGTCATTAGTACCTAGGTGGATAATGACATACAGCTCACCCTCCTGTCTTGCCTTCCCAGTGATCCCCAGGATCTTCCTTCCATCCCTCCATGCCATGGCACCTGGTAGGCACCTCATTTCCCTGTCCTCCCCCTCCTGTGTTCCTAGCTGGATCCATCTTATGATGGAGTCCCCCACCAGGATTTGCTTCCTCCTCCTCTGGGGTCCACTGCTTTCCCTGCTGAGGTCGCCTCCTTGGCTAACCTCCACATCCTTTCCTTCCACTTCTCTGGGTACCTCTATTTGGTTGTCCTCATTTGCCAGTGTGGCATATGAGTTCTTGAGTGGAATAGGATCTGGGATGTGCCTCTGCCTGACTGCTCTAACCCTCCCTGAGCCCACTGTCATCCAAGTGCTCCTTGTTCTCCGCATCCTTTGAGGCAGTTGCATTGGACTGGGTGGTCTCTGGATAGGGGTGATGGTACTCCTGACCCAGTTTACTTCCACTCTGAGTCCGGCTACCTCATCCCGCAGTCCAGAGAGATGCATGCAGATAGGGCAGCACCTCAGTGTCCAGAAGGTCTGCCTGAATATGGCTGCCCCACAGCCACTGCATTGCACCACTCTCCACATTATACTGCAATTCCACTACTTGTCTGCTACTGAAGCTCTACTAGTTCCCTTTTTGTTAATTTACTGTCCTAAAAATCCTGACACTGATCCTCAAATAATTTTCTTGGAAAAAAAAAAGAAACCAATAAATAAATAAATGAGTCAAAACACTTGTCATGCTGAGGGTGGGATTCTTCCCCCTTATGCCCCTCCTACTTCACACCCCTTACTATACCCTGCGTTTAGCTCCTGTCAATCAGATTTAACAGGGCATAATTTGCAGCAATTAAAGACAGCACAGAATTACACTACCACAATGTTTTAAATTTTCAACAGCCCAAAAACAATTATAAGTAAAGACAACAAAGAAAGTACAGTGTCACTAAAAGCACACAATCTAAGTTTAAAAGAAAAATAGCAATTACCAGTTACTCTAAAGCACTGAATTGAATATGTTTCCTTCCTTCCCTTTCTGGCTTCTTCTGAGAAAATAAAACTCTACTTGCTACCTCAACTCTGACTAAGCCCCACCTCCAGTTATCACGTAGCTGAAGTCAGAGGCCAGATAATTAACACCCTTCACCCAACTACAGGGCAGTCAGACAAGCCAAGATAAAATTTGCAGCAATTAAAGACAGCACAGAATTGCACCACAACTATGTTTTAAATTTTCAACAGCCCAAAAACAATTATAAGTAAAGACAACAAAGAAAGTACAGTGTCACGAAAAGCACACAATCTAAGTTTAAAAGAAAAATAGCAATTACCAGTTACTCTAAAGCACTGAATTGAATATGTTTCCTTCCTTCCCTTTCTGGCTTCTTCTGAGAAAATAAAACTCTACTTGCTACCTCAACTCTGACTAAGCCCCACCTCCAGTTATCACGTAGCTGAGGTCAGATGCCAGACAATTAACACCCTTCACCCAACTACAGGGCAGTCAGACAAGCCAAGATAAAATTTGCAGCAATTAAAGACAGCACAGAATTACACCACCACTATGTTTTAAATTTTCAACAGCCCAAAAACAATTATAAGTAAAGACAACAAAGAAAGTATAGTGTCACTAAAAGCACACAATCTAAGTTTAAAAGAAAAATAGCAATTACCAGTTACTCTAAAGCACTGAATTGAATATGTTTCCTTCCTTCCCCTTCTGGCTTCTTCTGAGAAAATAAAACTCTACTTGCTACCTCAACTCTGACTAAGTCCCACCTCCAGTTATCATGTAGCTGAGGTCAGAGGCCAGACAATTAACACCCTTCACCCAACTACAGGGCAGTCAGACAAGCCAAGATAAAATTTGCAGCAATTAAAGACAGCACAGAATTACACCACCACTATGTTTTAAATTTTCAACAGCCCAAAAACAATTATAAGTAAAGACAACAAAGAAAGTACAGTGTCACTAAAAGCACACAATCTAAGTTTAAAAGAAAAATAGCAATTACCAGTTACTCTAACCTGTAGATATATTCAATAAATAGTAAGACCAGGAGTCAGGGAGGAGGAGGCCACTAGACCACCAGGTAATACCATATTTTAAAGTAATGGTGACATCAGGGATTGGGGTGGGGATGACATATACCAAGGGGGGGTCTGGGCTTAGGCATGGGAGCCACCACTCATTGGCACACTGTGCCAAACTCTCCCTGAGGGATATTTCTGAGTACCCTTAGACCAGCCCTGGCTGGTCTAAGGGTACTTACAAAATTTTCCCTCTGAGTGAATTTGGAGAATCGGACATTTGGGGATGTGGCAGCCTGGATCTGCCACATGCACCCTTGCCCCATGCCACAGTCCATTTTGGGGCACACAGCAGTGCAAGACCTGTTTGGGGTCAGGCAGCTTTCAATGGACACAGGCTGCCTTTGAGAATGGCTCCTGGTGAATCATTTGGTAAATGGGGCACTTTGAGCCTTTTAACGTGGCACAAGCCCTTTGCGGTGCATCAGGAGATTTGAGAATCAAGCCCATTGACTCATCTCTTGCTCATCTATTAGGTACCTACTCTAGACCAGTAGAGAGCCATGGTTGATACAGTCTATAAAATGGAAAGAATACACTAATTTAACAACTGCCTGCCTGTTTTTGAGGAGACTTGGTGGTGAATAGTGATGGGTGCTGTACCAGTGATGGGTGCTGTACCAGCTAGATCACTATCCCTCATTCATTCCCTAATTGTAGTGTGGTCTCTTTGTGCTTCTCGTCCGCTATATTGTACATTAAGATATGTATTTTTATTGTATGTTGGTATGATCTCGTGTCTACACCAAACCCTGTATTATTGCACCAGCTGGCACTCATGCTGCGTTATTTTGTTTGTTCTATCTGTATTCCTATGTATTATGTCATTCCATTGGTTCATGATAAGACATTAAATAAACTTCAATTATTTCAATTATAAAAAAATAATAATGATATACCAGAAATTGAACAAAAATAAAGGTTAATATCAATCCTAATAGGAAACTTTGGGCATTGTCCACAAATGCCACTGCCCTTGGCTGCACACAACTTAAAACAATGAAAGATGACCCAATGATGATTTATAGGGAGACAGCTGAATAAGAGAAAAAAACAAAACTAGATGTTTCAGCACTAGAGTTCATTAAAGAAAATTAGATTTTCTATCTGATGAAGAGCCAGTCTCAAAATGTCAGTTTCCATTTTTACTTTTATATAACATTCTCTCTTCAAACTGACATCGAGTCACCTCTGGGTCATTGTGCAATGTGTCAGTGTATTACTTTGTGGATTTTGCATTGCTTCCCCATGTGTGTGAGGAGACACTGCTACATGCATAAAGGTCACTCTGTCTGTATACTGTGTAACACCAATATCTCACTCACTGCTGGAAAACTGTTTTAAGATATTGTACTGTTTATATGAAGTGTGATCTATAAAATAAATAAATTCTGTTCAGTTTACAGATCAGTTGTCCTAGTTTTAAATTGTGACTTAAAATACCTGATGGACACAAACGCGTGCTGCATCTGCATCCTTTGTCTTGCATCCAAGCAGTCCTCATGCTTTTTCCTGAAGTTGAATTCACTTATGACAAACAGTTACAATTTGTGGCAAAGAACAGATGCAATTGGACACAAGTGCAATTGTGACCCTTTTTGGATGCAATTTTTGGACCCTGTTAGGCCATCCAACAGATGGTCTAACAGTTTTGGATACATTTCTGCTTTTAAAATGGCAGCAGATGCAACTTGAGTCGATCTCTTTGAAAATCCCCCACATACTTACACCAACAGAGTGTCAGTAATCTATACATTATGCCCTGCCCAGCAACATATAGAATAGTGTATGGGTGACCATACAAAACAAGGCTACAGTATGTTTCCATCGAGGTGATGTGATGATGTCATAGAGACCTTGAGAGCGAAGCTCGAGAGATCTGTTTGACATCATCACATCCCTGAGATGGAAACAAAGTCTTGCTGTGTCTGGTCACCCATATACTGCTTTATATAGTATATGGTTCCCAGAAATGTCTAAAGTTTAATTTAACTACAAAATTTCATACCTTGTGTTCACACACCTGCTTGCTCTCCGCATTGCTGCAGTCTCGTCCTTCTTTCTTTTCTCCAATGATCTTGGTCCTCACTATGTTTCCGCTCTACTCCTGATCCAATATTTGAAAGCACCGGTGATTAAAAACAAACATTTGTCAATGCCGAATGTTGTCACACTGGCATTGGCATTGGCAGTGCTGGAGCTAGAGATGCATAATAGGAATGGCAGTGAAGTATTGAAGCGACACCCAACCCCATCCCCACCCTGTAGAGAGCAACAAGCATTGGGGTGTGCCTTTGGGTCATCAGCTATAACGCTCATGCCATTGTACCTCACCCTACCCTGTAGACACTGACAAGTGTCGGGGTGTGCTTTGGGGTCTTTGGGTGTTATACTTACCCCTTTCCATAAGGAAATATGCTGACATGGGTTCAGTATAGGAGCGTGGGGTAAATTTTGTGGCCGAACAGTGCAAAGCACACCACGATGCCTGTCAGTGGCTGCAGGGTGGGGGTGGAAGGGTGGAATGGCATGAACATTACATCCAATGATCCGAAGTCACACCCCTGACCTCTGTCAGTCTGTATCGGGTGGGGTGCTACAGTTGGCGACCCTAACATCGTATGCATGTGGTGGTAGCTTCACTCCACATTTTCAACATGGGCTGCTTGTCAGGCCACCTCATGAAAAGCGGCATAATCACTTTGTTAGCTGAAAAGTGGTTTTGCACAGCAGTTGTGCCATTTGGTGACAGAGGGACAAAAACACATTTTTGGGCAGGATGTGGAGAATGACAACTGTATTGTTCATGAGGAGGCATAAAAAAATGGCAACATTGAAAATCTGGAGTGACAATATGAAATATTGGTGAAGTAATGAGCATGCATACAAATTGCGCAACATACATCCATAACCCAATTATTTTTGGGAGTTTGGTAGTCACATTTGTAACATAGGCATTTTGGGACCTCCCCTTATGAACAGTGGCAGTGCGATTTTGTTAATCTGTCCCAAAAGTTGATTTCCCACAGTGACCATGCCATTGTGCACCACAGGTGCAGAAACACATTTTGGGCAGGATGTGAAAAATGATAGCTGTACTGTTCATAAGGAGGTGTGAAAAAATGCCAGTGTTGAAAATCTGGCATGGAAATATTGCAAATTTGCGGAGTTACAAGGGTGTGTGGAAACTGCGCAATGCATGCTTGCAACACAGTCATTTTATGGACTTTCGGCACCAAATTTTCAACATAGGCATTTTAGGACCTCTGCTCATGAACAGTGTCACTGTCATTACCTGAAACTGTCCAGAAAAGTGATTTTGCACAGCGACTGCGCTATTCTGTGACAGATGTGCGAAAACACATTTTGGGCAGGATTTGTAAAATGACAGTTGTACTGTTCATCAGGAGGTGTGGAAAAATGGCAAGTTTGAAAATTTGGAGTGAAAATATTATAAATTCATGACGTTACAAGCGTGTGTAGAAGCAGTTCAACTCACGCTCGTAAAACAGCCATTTTTGGAAGTTTTGTCACCAAATTTGCAACATTGGCTTTTTGAGAGCTCCCCTCATGAACAGTGGCATTGTCATTTTGTAGTTGGTCCTGAAAGGTGATTGAACGCAGTGACTGCGAAATCACTTTTCGGGACCGAATAACGCCATGACAGTGCCAGAATTCAGGAGGAGGGGACCCAAAACCCCATGTTGAAAATTTTATGCCAAACTTCCAAAAAATGCCTGAGATATGCATCAAAGTTGAAAAAAAACCTATTTATGCCTTTATACAGCTTACCGGCATTTCCTCAGTTTGCGGTTACTTACACCGACGGAGATTGGGCACCCCCGTTGGCACACAAAGAAAGCGGGGGGCAAGAGCCAAGGGGGATTGGGCACCCCTCATAGCATATAACAAATGGGGTTGGTTCTTTATGCCGACGGGGAGTGGGCTCCCCCATCGGCACATACATTGGGGGCATGGTAAGTCAACAGGGGGATTGGGCATCCCTGAAGTCGGCAGTTTGGTGGGCAGTGTGCTGCCATGTTTGTGTTTCTGGGTAAGCTTGTTGGGAGGTCCACTGCATGTGATGAGCTTTGCTCACATTGCAGTGGACCTTTCCTTAGATGTGCTCGGCCGAGTGGTGTAGCATCAGCATGTAGGCTGATTGGGGAATGAGAGAAGCACCTACTGATGCATGCTGTACATTCGCCCAATAGTGACTGCTCCTCCAAATCTATACTACCACAAGATGTTGGCTGCGCAAGCGCACCAACATAAAAAGAAGAAGAAAAGTGCTGAACTGATAGTTTGGACACACTGAGCCGACAATGGCAGTTCGTGTCCAAATTATCTTAGTGAACCACTCACCCCTCTGCTTGCTAAGTGGTGCCGCCATTTTAGCCCATTTCTTTTTTAAACACAGAGCTGTTTTAGCCAATCAGGTAATAGCTCAAGGGCGAAAAGTTGTAGTATCATCATGACAGCAAAACGATGCTACAACAACTTTTCATGACCTTTGAACTGTCCTACAACAGCTTTTGGAAAGCCACCGCTTTTTATCCACAATAAGCCTTAACCATACACTTTATTTATGATGCACATTGCATGCACATCTCCATGCCCCAGCTATTCAGAAAGAATAGGTATGTGAAAGATGCATGACAGTGAAGTGATTTTCAAATAGCAAAGCATTTTTTAAATATAATATTCATATGCAGTTTAACTTTAATTTTATAAATGTTCTTTATTTTACTCCCTTCCTTCTACATGACTGAGGTCTCTGAGAACATTTGCATGAAAACCAGATCTTGATCTGGGGCTGGCAATACAGCCTAGAGGTTAGAGTAACGAGGTATGAATGAGTTTGGTAAATCTGGCAGATCTGGGTTTGATTCCCACAACCTCTACTTGCATACTGTGTGACTCTGAGCAAGTCACTTAATCCCCCTGTGCTCCCAGGTATCCTCTGAAAACAGGCACTTGTGCCTAGTGAGCCTTACCCAGTTACCGAAGACTAAAATAAAAAAAAATAATAATGTCTGAGGCTTTCTCTTGTCCTCCTACCGTTTTCTGTGTTGAAGATATAAAACTCTGCTTGTAAGAAAATAATAATTTCCACAACAGATTGTCTCGCAATCAGAGAAAAATTACTACAGTGCAGAAAAAAGCAAGAGAATGAGATCAAGGGCCCATATTCAAAATGTTAGTGTGGCAGTAACTGAGTTAGCACCATCCTACTGGATTACAGCTGATCCTCGGGAGGAGTGGGGGCATATTCAGAGGCCCCTAGAGTGCCATGCCAACCTGGAAGTGTGACCACACTAACAATACCCCTGTCCCTATGCAATGAGGGATCCCTCATGAATAATGGTGCATCAACATATTCAAAAGGTTTTGGTGGCACTAAACAACTGCCAGTGCAGTGTTGTTTATCACTGCTGAAAAACTGGTCTTAATGCAGCACTAAGACATGCCTGACCCCCGAATGCTGGGTGATTGGACAATCCCAGTGTCTACTGACCCCCTCCCCCAATCAGACATTCTTTGTGTATATTTCAAACTCCTGGCAGTGTTGTGTACCCCCTGATCAACTAATCTGTGTGTGTATTTCAGCCATCTTATGGGGGTTTGTAGACCCACTTGCCCTGGATCACCCCAGGTCTCATGTATATCTATGAACTCTAGTAGGCTAGCCCCCCTCACACTAGGTGCCACCTATACTACCATCTTAGTGACACCTCCCATCTGTCCACCCCACACACTCCTCACCCCAGTCACTACTCAAACTGTAAATGGTATCTGATCATCAGTTGGCACAGCGCTCAACTCACCTTCTCAGCTGGCCACCTTCTGACTGTCTCAATGGTGATCCCAAGTACTGTATTTGGGGGAAGGAAGGTCCACTAGACTATAAGAAAACTGAAATATACCCATAGAATAGGTGATCTTGGGGAGGAAGCATCCACTAGACAACCAGTGACTTCCCACAGCTCCTGCCTTGCATTAGCGTTAGGAGACTGCTGCCAGTGCCAATGCAAATTGACCCATAATGGGCATGCAAATGATTCCTTAGTGCAGTGTATGCCCAATGGGCACACCTGCAAGCTCTCACTGAATGCGAGCCACAGGACCCTGATCTCCTGGAGGCCATATGCAGCCTTTGGCTGTGTTAGCCCCATCCATTTTCACTTAGTGCTGCATCGGTATAGCCTGATATTCATTCTGTTAGCATGTTTTATTATTGTGTGCTAACTGGTTAAATATAGCTCACAACTGGCCATATGCTATATTTGGTGCAGTGCTAGTGGCTGTGCAATATTATCAGCCGTCTCTAAGTATAGTCAGCTTGGTTAAGAAGGGGGGTAAAACCATTTATAGGTACATTAGGGAGCAAAATATGACCAAGGGAGGGATAGTGAGGCTTAATAAAGGGAAGGGGAGGTGGCCAGAGGGTGACAGTGAAAAGGCAGAGATCCTGAATGAATACTTTTTCTCTGTATTCACAAAAGAAGAGACGAGGAGAGGGAGGTACCTAAATCAAACAATAGAAGCACTCTGGATAGGAGGGTCAACACCAGTCCATTCACAGAAGAAAGGGTCCTGAAAGAACTCCTAAAACTCAAGGTGGACAAAGCAATGGGACCTGACGGGATTCACCCGAGAATTCTAAAAGAACTAAGGGGAGAACTAGTGACATCAGTGACTCCTTTTTTAACAAATCATGGGAGGATGGTGTGGTGCCTGAGGACTGGAGGAGGGCGGATGTTATTCCCCTCCACAAAAGTGGGAGCAAGGCAAAGGCAGGAAACTACAGAACTGTTAGTTTGACCTCAGTGGTAGGGAAAATTATGGATTCACTTCTGAAAGAAAGAACTGTTGAATACCTAGAGATCAGTGGGGTACAGGACCCAAGGCAGCATGGATTCACAATGAGAAGGTCATGTCAGCCAAATCTAATAGATTTCTTTGACTGGGTGTCCAAAGTAGTAGACCAGGGAGGGGCTGTGGATGTGGCCTACCTAGACTTTAGCAAGGCATTTGACACAGTCCCACACAAAAGATTAATAAACAAGTTAGCCAGCCTGGGAGTGGGTCCCAGGGTGGTAGCCTGGGTAAAACATTGGCTGGACAATAGAATGCAGAGGGTAATAGTAAATGGAGTCCACTACGAGGAAAGGGGGATTACTAGTGGGATACTGCAGGGTTCAGTACTGGGACTGGTCCTCTTATGTCTTTAGAGGTGGCATTGCAGAGGGGCTGGAAGGAAATTATGCTTCTTTGCAGATGACACAAAGATCTGCACCAGGGTTGATAAGCAAAGGTGGTGGTGAAAAGGATGAGAATGGACTTGGCAAGGTTGGAGGAATGGTCAAAAGTATGGCAGCTTAGATTCAATGCAAAGAACTGCAAAGTAATTCACTTGGGGAAACAAAAACCCAGGGGAAGAGTACACAATGGGGGGAGATACTAACGACAACAAAAATGGAACGGGACCTGGGTTTAGTCAGATCAGATGACCTAAAGGTAGGCAAGCAATGTGAAAAGTCAGTAAGGAGGGCTAGGGGGATACTGGGATGCATAGGGAGAGGCATCACCAGTAGAAAACAGGAAGTTGTTATCTCTCTTTATAGACAGTTGGTGAGACCCCATTTGGAGTTCTGCTTGCAGTTCTGGAGATCCCATCTCTGCAAGGACTTAGACAGGATGGAGGCAGTCCAGAGGAGGGCAAATAAAATGGTGCAGGGTCTGCACCAGAAGCCATATGAAGAGATACTAAATGAGCTTACTATGGATACCCTAGACGAAAGGGGGGGGGCACAATAGAAACATTCAAGTACCTCAAGGGAATCAGAAATGTCCAAGAGGGTAGCCTCTTTCAGAAAAAGAGATATGTAAGAACAAGGGGGCACAATTTGAAGATAGAGGGGGGACGGCTCAGGGGCAATGTGAGGAAGTATTTTTTCACAGAGAGGGTGGTGTACGCATTGGAACAGACTTCCAGAGGAGGTAGTGGGGTCAAAAAACAATGGGTGAATTCAAAGATGTATGGGACATACATAAATCAATTCTAGTGGGGGGTAGGAGGAAGTAGGCTGTTTGTTTACTAGGATCTGCAGCTTATCTGAAAAGTAGGGAACCGGGCAGACTGGGTGGGCCAAGCAGTCCTTATCTGCTGTCAAAGTCTATGTTTCTATGTAACTACATGGGGGCCCAAGTCTAAGACATACAGATCCTGTGTTCAAGCAGATGTGCTTAATAATGGAGAATGAAGGAATGTACAGTAAATACAATGTATTAAATATAAGCTTAATGGAGTTAAAATATGAGGGAATGTACAGTAAATACAGTGTATGAAATATAAGCTTAATAGTTTTAGAATATTTATATTTTGAAATATTTGCCATGACACTGGAAATCACTCTGGCTCAAGTATGAGAGAAATGAACCTGCTGTATTTTTAGAAATTACTCCAGTGAAAGTTTGTGGCAATCTACTGGCAGCCGAAGGTTAACAAAATGATCCAAAGAAAATGTGATTCTGGTATGGATTGTTAGGTGGTAAACAGATAATCAGTAGTTTCTAAGTGTACATGGTTTAATTTTAGATGGCTATGTTGAGAATCTTACATTTTGTGTCAAGCAATCTTAGTTATGCTGTATATACTTATTTTCTTCTTATGCCAAAATGAGTTCATTTTCAACTTTGACAACTTTGGGCCAGATATTCAAAACCCAGCCACTGGGCAAAGTTAGCACAGCCTGGTGGGCAAACTTAGCCTGGAGCAGAAAGCAAGACATATTCAAAAGGATCAGCCCAGTGCAAAACCAGCTGAATATAGCAAGCAATCGAAGCTGGGCAAACAGGGCCAGGAGCGCAGGACAAACATTGCCCAGGAATAAGACAGCACTGAATATAGCACCCAGGCAGGCAGTGCAAACACCCACAGGAACACAGTGCAGAGGTGAGACAGCCTGATCCTGGGACAATGCAAGGAAAAATAGCCTGGAACAAGGTCCCAGGTGCAGATCGCAATGCAGAACCCAGTAAAGACACACATGCATGTGAATGGCATGCAACAACCAGGACCCATGTCCGGGAACCATGGAACACTGCATACGTGGTGAAAACCCCAGCACCGAAGAATGATGCAGGACACAGGTAAATGTAGAAACTGGAATGTAATAATATACAAAGGTATGGCAAAGCAACAGGCACAGTAAAGCGATGCAAACAGTACACACGTAAGTGCAAAAGGTAAATGAAGTAAATAAACAACAAACAAAACCAAACTGAGAACTGAACACAACCATAACAGCAACCGGGTGAACCACCACGAACATATGAATGCCAGAGCAACAAACTGAAATGCAACCCCCCAACACAGAGACGTACCACAATGAAGACCCGCATGCAAATGAGTATAACTATGGAAAGAAAACAACGGAAACAGTGGCATGAGAAACAGAGCAACATATTTACAATCTATACAGGATGTCAAGGGGAATGGAGGAAGGGGACGTGAACACAAACCGGGGGAGTGCAACAGAGGGCAAGGAGAAACAACAGTCCAGAAAGAGGGGGCAGCCAACAGAAATGAGAAGCTGATCATAGCTGATAGCTGGACGGATCTGGAAGACGTGCCTCCAGGACAGCAGCCACCCTCCTGATCTCTGAAATGAGGATGGCCTGCTGCTCAATCAATGTCCTCTGTTGCCAGACAATGAGTAGCAGCAGATCATCTGATCCCTCAGACTCCTCTGGTCTGGTCACCCACAATGTTGTTCATAGTGGACCTGCAAGAGGAAGGGGGAGCATGTGAGTATGGGAAACCGGCCAGGAGGCATACTGCAGCCACAAGTGGCCATACAGGGATGGACAGCATGTCCCAACAGCCATGCCCAAGTGGTGCTGAGGAACAAAATGGGAGGCACACACATAAGGTGCCCACAGGGCAGGCCTGGTTGACACAGGCACCATCCCAATACCCAATAGACACGGTGATGTCAGTCCCTGACAGCACAATGGTACAGGTGACACCAACCACCCCAGCACTGCACACAGAGCGACAGTGCAGACATACAGGCAGTAACCAGGATGGCTGTGTGCATGGGCCATGCAACAACACGCACAAGGGCTCCCACATGTCAGAACAGGCTTCCCATAGACAGATAGCAAATGTACCAGAATGTAGAGCACAACATCAACAACCCAAAGGAGTACCATAGCAGCACAATGTAGGCACTGTGGCTGGCCAATGACCAACCCATGCTAGGGCCGAACAGACCCACAGCATATGCAGGCCCACTGGGTGCAGACAGCGGCAGGAGTGGGTGACAGATGCTTCCAAACATGGGCCCCGTGAGGCACAGCGCTTGGTGCCCTGCAGCCACAACGCATACATGAGTGGCAAACAGCAGAACATGGCCAGTGAATCCCGTGGACAGCAATGCAGTGCCAGCCACACACAGCCATAGGAACAGAGGGGCAGGAGAACCAGAACACACCCCACTGTAGATGTGTGCATGGCAAAGAACCACATGGAAACGGTGCCCTGAGTACCCTCATGTGTGCCCCTCCGATCCTCCACTGCCACAGCCCCTTCCAGCATCCGGCACCATCGCAGCCATGCATGCTGACACTGGCCCACAGTGCCCCACCCCCACCACATGGCACAGAGGCCTGACAGCTAGACTTCAGCAGCAGTGTGCAACACTGGTGCACAACACAGTACAGTGCTACAACACCACTGGCCTGATGCCTGTGGCAGCCAAGCAGCCAGCTCAGTCAATGGCAGACCACTGAAGGAACCACACATCACAAAGGGACAGCACAAATGAACATGACATGTACTCACACAACGGGCCTCTGGCCTCAGGGCTGCTCTCCTGCACCTGCTGTGGCATGGCTGGCACCCTCGGGCTGCTCCTCTGGCTGTCCTGGGACAACTCTTGTCCCTCTTCTGTGGTTCTGGGCTGCTCGATAAGCTCTACAGCAGACAGAGAAAACAGCAGTGTTGGTGCAACACACAGCATGCACTGCGAGCAGCACAGCAAGATGCACATCCAACCCTTACAACACTGCACACACAGGGACGTCCAGGAACAGTGCCTGAACATAGGATACACCCACACAGAGAGCGGCAAGGTCAATGGAGCATGCGCCAGGCACACAGGACATGCAGGCATGACAGTGCAGTGGTGCGACAGTGCCAGACGCAGGTGCACTGCGACTGGCTGCACACCTGGGTGTGTAGACTGTCAGTGGCCCAGATAAAGCACCCCTGCACATCGGTGGTGTAGGCTGCAGGCCGGTGCTATATCAGGACCCCCCATCATCAATGTCCTGATCCACCACCCACACCTGTGTCACCCCCATGGATATAGCATGCATCACATTACCACCGTGTGTGCCACCCCACACCCTATACCGTAATTCCCCCCTAGGTGGCCAACATGTGTGTCCCTGCCTGTGCCACATGCTACCCAACACCATGCACAGTAGCACACCTGTGCACACACACACATACACACACACACACACACACACACACACACACGCACACACTTGCAGTCCTAGAGGCACATGACAGTGGTGAACAACGTGCAATGCCATCTACCTGGCACAGGCACAGTGCCCTCAAACACCATGTGCTTGAAGTGCTCCAGCTGCTGCCACTGCCAAACGGCGCATGCCAGTGTACCAATGCTGACACTTCTCGGCATCATGGGCAATGCCCATGCGGTCAATGAACTTCAGGGCAATGGAGGCCCACACCTGCTGGAGTGGGAGGTCACCCTCCCTGACCTCCCCAAAGAGGTGTCAGTGCCTTTGCTGCACCAGCTGGACGAGGTTGGCAGTCTCAACTTCCCACCCAATGCCTGTCCCTATGAACAACTGCATGCAGCCTACACCTCCCTGACATGGGCAATGGTGTCTGATAGCCTGCCGCAAGTGTGGGAACACAGCCTGTGCCACTCCCAGTGAATACCAGCCAAGTGTGCTGTAGCGCAGCACTCCCACCAGACATAGAGTGTCACTACCCGGAATTTAGCGCAACGCGCATGTGTGACCCCACCACAACCCCGGAGCAGCACCGACAAGCATGCATGTAGTGCCACAGTAGGTGGCATAGTGTGGTACTGGGGGTGTTCTGCACGGGCATTAGCATGACACAGGGCCCTCGGGTGCATGTGTGGGGTTTGCACTAAGACACACAGTGCTGCGCTACTGGGACAGAGTGGCAATGGGCCACACATAACCCTGTGCTCCCGTTAGCCCAGCACTAAGCTGATTGCCGGCGCTATTCAGGACCATATTCAACTGGCCTATGCAAATGAGGGCACTTGTGTATACAAGGTGCAAACAGTGTAATTACCATATCATTAACTGCTCGTTTGCATGCCTAACAGGCTGGATTGCCTGGCTGTGCTATAAAAAAAGGCAAACAATGCTCCAACAGTGTTGTGTCTTGGGAGTGCAGCACACCTCCTATGCTACAGTCTGACAGACACACTGGAGAGAGGCATGATGCAGGGGGCAGAGCAGCAGGAGACAGGTCTGTACAGCAGCCTGAGGCATGGCGGTTCAGCAGTGGGGCAACACCAGACTGGGGCACACTCACTGCACACCTGCATTCCACAACGGTATAGGCTGGGGACAGAACAGACATCTGCTGGCCCTCGGTAGGCCATGTGACACACCTGTGCACCAGTGGCAGCCACCGATGTGTGTGGTATGCCTGCACTCTGTGGCAGCCGGTCACCGGGCTGGGGGGGTGCACCATGGCCTTCAGGCATGCCCCGCACCTGTGTTACACCAACATGGGGGTCATGGAACCACATTCATCACTCAAGATGGAGGTTGTAGACCCACTGCCTGTGGCACACAGCCACAGCCAACGGGTGATGGGCAGCGAACAGTGCAGATCCTAATGTGGCAACATGAGGACCGGGCCTGGTATCCTGGTTGTGCTGCCCATGACCTGTGTGCGGTGCACATGTCCTCTGAGGGCCGGATGGGGTAGTGTGTAATGTCTGGTGGTGACGGTAGGGATGTCCCTCATACCCGGGAACACCTGAGTGGCATTGTCACAGGCTGTGCAGTGCCCATGTGGGGGCCAGTGTGTGCAGTGTGCCCGCAGTCGTGCATGTGCAATGTGCACACAGGGGTGGCTGCAGCACACAGTGACTGTGTGCAGTGTTTGCACACATGCTGGCCTGGGCCTGCACCATGCCACATCAGGTTGGGCAGTGCAGGTGTTGGGGGTGGAATGCACACTGTGTTCTGCGAGTTCCATGCAATGCAGGCATGCCACAGCATGTTACACTTATCCCTCTTCATGTCTCCCACAGGTACCGCAGCATGTCAGGAGTGCATTAGGGCACACTGCTTCTCCCAGGATGAGCTGAAGGCCCTGGTGCATGGGGTGAAGGAATGGGAGCAGGTGATATAGCACCACAAGGTGACAGACGCGGTGGTGTGCCAGGCGTGGGATGAGGTGACGGCTGGTGTGAATGTCGTTGGAGGCTGTGGCCAGATGACAGATGCAGTGCCCAAGCGCTGGAGTGACCTGCTGCACCGAGCCAAAGAGGAGGAAGCAATGCAGCTCTGAGACAGACTGCGAACCAGAGGTGGCCCACAGTCCACACAACAGTGACAGGAGGACCCACTCATGGCTGTGGTGGCATTCACCCTTCAGCTGGTGTCTGTTGCCGGTGTGCTTGGCGGAGGCTGTGAGACGCCACTCACATCACCTAGGACAGGTCTGTATTGTCCACGTGTGTGCACCCTGCACAGAGTCACTGCACTGTTGCTGGGTGTTGATGTTGCCATCGTGCCCGGGGTGCACTATGGAGGTGCTCTACTGTGCAAAGTGTACACATGGGGCGGGATTGCATGCAACCACTGCCTGGCATGGCTGCTACCACAGCTGTCTGTGGGACTGCTCTGTGTGGTGTGCTTGTCCATGGTGTGTGGCACCTATTCTGGGTGTGTGCATGTACTGGTGGTGATTGTGGCACACTGTCATTGTACCGGTCACTGACTCTGTCCCTTCTTCCACAGTGGTGTGTGCAGGCCCTGCAGCATGCCAGGACCAGGCTAGGATGGCTGCCATGGAATCAGATGCCCAGGAGGATGAGGAGAACCAGACATCGACCTCTGGACTGGGTGCTGTTCGTGTACACTCTGCCACGCACCACGTGTGGCACTCATTTGGACATTGGGTACACCTGCCAGGAGGGGGGGCTCCAATGGTGGTGAGGACCTGTACTTCAGTGCTGCCCTGGAGGATGACCAGGTGAAGGATCTCAGTGGTGCCAGGTGATCCTGCTGACAGTCACCAGTGACATTGGGTTGGATGTGTTGGAGGAGGATTACATCCTGCCCATGCAAGGGCCTGTGGTGGGAGGCAGAGAGGTGGGGCAGGGTGCGGTCTGCATCACAGATGCAGGGGGGGATGGCCATGCCACCATGGTTGGTCCTGCTCAGCTGGTGGTGGGCCATGTGGAGGGCATGTGTGCCCCACTGGACATGTGGTGCCCTCAATGGGGAGGGGTGCAGGGCCCACTGGGGACACAACACACTACTGGTGCCTTGCAGCAATGGGACATTCCATTGCTGCCACAACAGCCCCACCATGCAGAGCTGCAGGCACAACCACCAGCTGCCATTGAGGTTGCCGTGGCCATGGATCCAGCTGCCCCAGAGGCCCGCCTTCTGCTCCAGGCCACCCTCACATCCCAACAGGAGGCCCAGATGGACCTGCATGGCCTGCTGCAGGAGCTCAGGCATGAGGTGTCACAGATGTGGGAGGCAGTGTCCATGTGATTTTCATGGGTGGAACAGCGGGCTGATGACAGGATGGGCCGCATAGTTGCCACACTTGACCGTGGCTTTGTAGGTCTCACAGCCGCAGTGGTAGACCTCACCACAGTGCTGCGTGGGGTGCATGGGGGGCAGTAGGCTGTGCAAGGGGGTCGGCATGCCTGTGGTACAGTGGCACAGAGGTGGGCCACACACGGTTGCAGGTCGAGCAATGGCATCAGCACCATTGCATCGTGCCTATCAGCAGGCACCCAGTGTCACCATGTGCGGCCACCCGCCTTGTCTGACTCTGCTGGTCGGTGGGGGCACAGGCAGTTTGCCCTCCCGGCCTCACCATAGTCTTCCCCAACCATATCCTCAGCTCACAGCACCCCTGGCTCTGTGTCCTGCACACGTGGTGTGCGCCATGTGCGTGGTGGTTGCAGTCAGAGATAGGCATGGCTGCCATGCACATGAGCACAGTTGACAGTCAGTTGTACATACATGCATGCACACACTCACAGACATACTTGCACTCACGCTGACACACACACACACACACACACACACACACACACCGTCACTAGCACATTCACATATGCACAGCCATGGTGTCCCTTCCCACATTGCCACCATACATCAGGCATCACCTGCATCACTGTGCCATGGCTGTATCCCCCTCACATGTGTGTCCTGCTAGACCCTCACTTCACACAGATGTCATGCGTGCATTCACTACCACTGTGTTGTGCACCTGTTTTGTTTGTTGTCAGCACTGTTGTGGTTGTCTGTGCATAATAATCTGTGTTCCACTATACTGTTTCCTATTGCTGTGCTGTGTGTACTCACCTTCTGGCCTGTGACAGTGTCCTGATGATGGTGGCACTGTGCTCCAGGGTCCTGAGGGCCATTTAAGGATCTCTTCTCTTCGAGTTGCTTCACCATCCTCCTGACCGCTGCCTCTGTGTCACTGTCAGCCTGTTCCTCAGGTTCAGGTGCCTGTATCCCACGGTTCATCACCATGTTGTACAGCATACAACAGGCTAGGAAGATACGGCATACCTTCTGAGGCCTATACTGTAGGGCACCGCTTGACATGTCTAGGCATTGGAAGTGCATCTTATGCATGCCAAACACCCTCTCTATGATGTTTCTGGTGGTGGCGTGTGCCTCATTGTACAGCTCATCGGCCACTGTGGCTGGCCGGGGTACTGGTGTCAGCAGCCAGGGTCATAGGGGGATAGGCGTTGTCCCCTGTTGAGAGATATACACCTGTTAGTGTTGTTCTGCTGTCTGCCCTATGCTGTATTGCACCACCTGTGTTGCTATCACAGGCCCCTCCCTTGCCTTCCCCTGCCTATCCCCACCTGTGGTGTGTGTTTGTGTGTGTGTGTGCCTTGTTTGCTGCTACCCACTGACTAGGTGCCCACTGGGTATCCTGCCCTCCTCAAAGGCCTGGTACAGCTGGGACTGGTGCCAGATGAAGACATCATGAGCACTGCCAGGGTGCTGCACATAGACATTGCTGATGCATCCAGTCACATCGCACACCACCTGGCAAATGATGGAGTGGTACCCTTTCCTGCTGACATACACCTCACTGCCATCACCAGGTGGTGCACAGATGGGGACATGGGTGCAGTCAATGGCACCAAGTACTGCTGGTAGGTGAGCAACTCGATGGAATTGCTGCATGATTACTCTGCGCTCTGCTGCCATGCTGGGGAATACTATGAACTCACCAGCATGTGGTAGGGAAGCTTCGAGGAACTGGGTCAGGAGGTGTGAGGTCGCAGACTGTGATACCCCTATGGTGTCCCCCATTGGTTGTTGGACTGTCCCTATTGGTAGGAAGCACATCGCTGCTGTCACCTTTCTTCTCCACTGTCATGGCATGGCTGTGTCTGGTATTGGGGTGCAGCTGCTCATGCAGGAGTTCACATAGCTGCCTCAACATACCCCTGCCATCCTGTACTGGTCAGTGATGTGCTCATCTGGCAGGGTCTTGAAGGAGACCCTGGGCCGGTATCACCTGTGTGCAGCATACCATCTCCGTGGCCTATGCAGAGGCCCATGTTGGTCCTGCTGTCTCTCCTCCTCCTCCTCCTCCTCCTCCACTACTGCTGCCATCAGTGGCAGCAACACTGATGTTGGCACTGCTGCCATTTCTACTTCCTGGTGTGGTCCCTCCCCCTCTGTGGTTTGCCCTGGGATAAGATCAGCCTTTTATAGGCGGTAACTAGTGCCCACTATGTGCCGCGCTATGTATCCTAGCATGGTGCTATGGCTCTGAATATCCTATAGTGTGTGTATGCAGGCCAACCCCCCTCACTTTGCCCCTTGCATACATTATTGTTTTGCATCGTGCTATTGCGGTTAGCGCGCACTAACCTGTCCTTTGAATATCGCAGCTGCACACTATTCCTGCACTATTGGTTTGTGCACTGCACTACGTTTTGAATGTCTGGGCCTTCATGTTTTAGTTGAAAGAGCAACACTTCATATTAAATATAATTGTATGGGTCTATGATGTATTTTATTTTATTTATTTATTTATTTCAAAAGGTGTACCAGAAAAAAGACCAAACTGAGTTGGTATGTGCATCCTGGGTAGCAGGGGACAGAAGAGCAGTACATTGCAGTAATCACAACGTTACAACATGCCACTCACCAGTAATTTGGCTGGCAAACACAGAAGAGTGAGAATGCTTGCTCCACCAGGGGACAGTTTTCTTTTCTTCAGGTGACAATTTGAACTGGGGTTTGTGGGCTTTTGGGGAAAAAAGGGGTTTACTGGCAAGGGGTGGCAAAAGGTGGCTAGTTGAAGTGATAATTGTGTGGCATATGGTGGGAGGGTGGGGAAGTGATTTACACATGGGCTGGGGAAGGGCAGTTACTCAATGTTGGCTAATTATTGATTAGATTTTCAAAGCAATCGGGGACTAAGTCCCATGTCACAGCCACTGCTTCAGGAAGAAAACTGCACCTGCAGAGATTTGTATTTTCAGCTGGCGCAGCTGTGGGGGATGTTATACCTTGTCCCCATGATGAACAAAAATGGCTGCAAGCTGCCGTAAATCAGGGAGACACCCATAAACTGGTTCCCACTTTGAAAATACTGCACATATGGGGAAAACCGCAGTCCCACAGGTGAAGTCCCACTTCCAGCAGTTTTTCCCTGCACCTGCACTGATTTTGAACTGGCTGAAAGTCCAGCACCTAGAACTTTGGGAGAAGGAGAAAAGTCAGCAGCTAGAGGAGAGACAGGTGGGAGATAAAAATGGAAACATCTGTGTGAGGTAGGAATGGGATGGGGGATTATGATGCAGAGGGTGGGGAATGGGTTTCATTCTTTTTTTACAGGCAAAGCACTGAAAAAGCAGACTACTAGAGTTGACATTGCATAGTTCTTTGTGGGAGAAGTGTTACTTAGCCCAGAGAAACCTTCATGAGTGCAACTTCAACTTCACTGGATGATGAACTAAGTGAAGTTATAATTTGCACTTCAAGCAGAATTACATTAATATTAATATGCTTATGCAAAATTTACAAATCCTCAAATGACATACACACTAAAACAGATAAAAAGGAGACAATGGGACCAATGCATGAACTACACCCATATGTCATGTAGCAGTGGTACACACCTATGCACAGTGCAGGCAGGTGAAGGTATGTGCTATGAAAAAACATGAGATCAGGACGGTGGAGCCATGGGTGGATCATACAGATGCATGCAGGACCATGTGCAGTAGACACTGGGTGGGCCTAAAACTATACAGCAAAGCTCCATGACTCTGCCATGTATATGCATCCATACCACCCCATGCATATCCATGGAAATGAATACCATAATGGAAGCCAAAGGGCACACTGTGCCAGAGGACAACAAGGAAGGGGTACTGCCTGTGGTACCCGCTCCACTACCAGTACCAATAGTATGGGATGTGGCCACACAGAGATGCAGGGACATGGCTGGATACATGGTGCAGGATGATCTCAGTCTTCCAATTTCTCTGGTGGACAGGTGGCAGCCACTTTTGCTGATACATAGGAGCACTACTGTATATTGTATAGGGCAGAGTCCTTGATGGCATCATCCAAAGCCAAAGCCAGCCTGTGGCTTGATAATCCAGCCAACATCAGTGCTGCCGGACTGGTGGAATGCATGCTGGCAGTGATAAAGCACAAGTGGCAGACCTCTGGTCCACTGTCAAGCAAGTCACAGATCACCACAGACAGTGCATCTCCCTTACAGGAGCACAGCCTGTCCCTAATACAGAGGATACTAACAGAGACCCTCACTGAGGTGTCCCTGCACAGTGAGGAGAAAGGCACAGAGACACTGCCAAGTACACCACAGAGACTGGCTGGAAGGGTTGGGACAACATGGCCACGCTAACCAACCTCTGTTACACCCTACAGACCCTGTGATGGGGAACACCCCTTACAAGGAGGCTGCAACACCATCAGAGGTGGGTTCATGACTGGAGACCAGTGCTGGCAGACAGGGTCAGAAGAACAGCGCAGGTAGATGGTGCCCTCTGTGGCCTGCAACACACCCTCAGTATGACCACAGCTATGCCACAGCCAGTAACAGCTGGCTTATCTTCCTCCCATATACGTCATTTGTCTTTCCCCCAGGTGCACCGCAGGAGTCCATGGCCTAGGTGAATGAGAAGTGTCAGAGGACACCTACAGAGACCTATTCCTGGTCACATAGGAGGATGAGGAGGGCTGGACACCCCCACCGCAGACAGCCACCCCACCACCTACAGCCCTGATCCACAACCACAACTGCACCCTGGATAGCCAGCCCAAGACTGCCTACAGGGCACCATGGAAACCAGTGTGCAGCAACAAAGGGTGGAACTGCCATCCTGGCCTTCCAGCGCTACCAGGCAGATGTCAGATACAGTCTGTCTGCTGTCCTGTGGTGGACAGCACAACATGGAGGGAAGCAGGTAAACACTCAACACCCTTGCACCAGTGAGGCTGGGGGCCCTTCAATCCTTCCAACTCTCTGGATATGGAGACCAGACAGCAATGGTATACTGCACACCTTCTCCCGCTAGGTGAGAAAAGCCAGAATGTGACTGGCTCTGTTCACAGCAGGACAACACAAAGTTGCTGGAGAAGCTGACTGTGGAGGTGAGGGGCATGCTTTGGGGAATCAACTGCATAGGGGACCTGCTGGACAGGCTAATGGAGCACATGCCAGTTGGCTCAAGCATGGTCACAGTGCTTTTATCACAGACTCCCCTGGAGGCCACCATGCACTACACACCTGCCCATCCCAGTGAGCCTGAAGGGCAGGAGGACAGTCACCCGCAACTAACATTGGGTACTTGCCCCGACACATAGGCCAGTTGAGGGGATGGCTACATTCAAGGGTATCCTGTGAGAAGCACGACCGCTATTGAGCACTTACAAAAAGGGTGACTTAATAGCGGCGCCTGTTCTCAGGGCTAGTGGATGGGGGAGGGGCGAATGCAGGTATAGCGACATCCTGTCGCTATATGTATATGCTCGCGGGGGGGGAGAGAACACTGTGCAATGGGTGGAAGGGGAGGGAGGGTTTGTGAGGTGTAGCATGATGGTGGGTTGCCTAGCTGGGCATTTGGCATAGTTGGTTCATCGCAGGCTATGGTTGGGAGGGTGCCGGGTTCAGTGCCGAGCAAGGAAGGTCCTGTCAAACTAATCTCATAGATTTCTTTGACTGGGTAACCAAAGTGGTGGACAAAGGGGGAGCAGTTGATGTTGCCTACCTTGACTTCAGCAAAGCTTTCGATACTGTTCCACATAGAAGATTGATTAATAAGCTGGGTAGGCAATAGGGTGGGTCAGTCGTTGGTCAACTGGGTGGCAAACTGGTTGATGGGCAGAAAACAGAGAGTGGTGGTAAACTGTATACAGTCAGAAGAGATGCAAGTCACAAGTGGGGTACCTCAGGGATCAGTCCTGGGGCCAGTCCTCTTCAATATCTTCATCAGTGTCATTGCAGATGGACTGGAGGGTAAGGTTTGTCTGTTTGCAGATGACAACAAGCTCTGCAACAGAGTAAATAATCCAGATGGGGTGGGCAGATTGAGAAGAGCTCTGGATAAACTAGCAAAATGGTCAGAAGAGTGGCAACTGGGGTTTAACACAAAGAAGTGCAAGATGATGCACATAGGGAAGAAAAAGCCTGAAGCCACCTGTAGACTGGGAGGGGAGTTGCTGGCAGTCACAAGGGAAGAAAGAAACTTGAGCGTCATCACCACCGATGACCTGAAATCATCAAGCAGACCACTAAAGCAGTAGGTAAGGCTAGAGGGATGTTGGGGTGTATTAGTAGGATTATCACAAGTTGGAAGAGGGAGGTAATAATCCTTCTTTACAAGACACTGGTTAGGCCCGATCTGGAGCACTGCATGCAGTGTTGGAGGCCACACCTTCACAAGGACATTAACCAAAATGGTGCAGGGACTGCATCAGAAAACATATGAGGACAGATTAACTGAGCTCAATATGTATACCCTAGAGTAAAAGAGGGAGAGAGGTGATATGATTGAAACATTCAAACACCTAAAGGGCATTAACAAGGTGAAAGAATCTAACATGTTTCAATATAAGAAAAATAGCAGGACAAGAGGAAACAGCATGAGATTAGAGGGAGGCCGATTAAAGTGTAAGGTGAGGAAGTTCTTTTTCACAGAAAAGTGGCGGATGCATGGAACAGCCTACCTCAGGAAGTGGTGGATATGAATACAGTGCAGGGCTTCAAACAGGCGTGGGATAGGCATACGGGACCAATACAGATGAGTATAAATAGATAGGCCATTGACAGGGCAAAGGCCAATGGCACATTCATAAGGTAGAAAAAGACATGGGCAGCCTGGATGGGCCTTGCGGTCCTTATCTGCCATCAACTTCTAAGTTTCTATGTTTCTATGCCGAGAGTTTTGTACCAGTCTGAGATTTTTAATTTTTTTATTTTCACCCCCGACATGCACCCCCTGGAATTGAGAATCTTTAGTAGGGGTGAAGTCCCCTGCAGGAGGGGTGCGGGTGGCTCAGCCTCCCGCATAAACAAAAAAAATTAAAGTTCCTGGTGCCCTTTTTTTCTGTGCGCCGGGATCGTACATCGGCGAAATGGATTTTCGCCAATGTACATTTTCCCTAACGGTGACCTCCTTTGCATGATCGCCATTATCACATAGACCCACATTCAATACATAGCATCTAGGCACACAGGTGTGTACACAAAAAGGGCAGCAACAGGCCAAGAAAAAATTATGCCTGCCTCACTCTACCACAAGCAACGAGTGTCACAAAAGCACATACTGTTATATACACTACAAACTTACATACAACCCTGCACCACAAATAACCACTACCACATATATAAACACTGCCACACATAACCTCCAAACAGAGACATCTTTGTTCCCCCAGACCATGGGCAGTGCAGCACTTGGAATGGAGCAACATCAGAATGCCAAGCCACCCCCAATGGCTGAATGACCATTGCATGAGTCCATGCCCTGGGTCCATGCCATGCCACCCGGCTGGAGAGTGGCTTCACTCCCTGCCCCTGGAAAGACACCCCCCCATCATCTTGTGGGAACACCTACCCCTGTACGTCCCATGGCATGGGTAGCCAATGCTGTACAGCTATGTTGTGCAGCACAGCACATGCTGTGACCATTTTTTATGGCTTCCCTGGTGAAAGCATCCTCATGCCACCTGTCTGCTCCAGGCACCCGAACTGCATCTTCAGTAGTCCTATCATCTTCTCAGCCATGGACCATGTCTTTCTGTGTGCCTCATTGTATGTCTCTTCCATTACTCCATATGACTCCACATATGGGGTCATCAGGTATGACCATATGGGATGCCCTGTTGTCACATATGCAGTGACTAAATTACAGGGTTAGTGCCATGCAGCTGCCAGGCATTCACCAGTGTATCACATGTGTAGGGTGCAGATACTCACCTATCAACCATTCATCCCTGCCTCCATATGCACTGAGGTGTCCACTCAGGCTGAACCCACTGAAGATATAGACATCAGGGCATGAACCTGGATACTTGGCACAGACATTAGTGATGATACCCATGGAATCACCGACTATCTGGCAGTTGATGCTGTGATACCCTTTGTGGTTACAGTATTCTTCCTCATCCATGGATGGTATCAGTATTGCCACATGTGTACAGTCAGTGGCACCAAGTACATTGGGCATGCCATGCATTGCATAGAATGCCTCCTTAGTGAACCTTATGTTGGCCTATGTGGTGTGGAACGTTATGTGCTCGTACACACAAGAGAAGGGACCCAGTGCCCTGGTGCAGTGCCCTGGATACAGAAGGCTGTCTGATACCAATGACATCCCCTGTAACCCTCTGGAAGGACCCTGTGGCATAGAATACCAATGCACATACAACTTTCGACTTGCCTGAGATCACCTGTGACTGATGGGCATGTGGGCCATATGTGCACGGACTATGTCACATAGCTGTGTAATTGTGGTGCAGTCCAACTGTAATCTCTTAAGACAGGGTTTATCCTGATGATCATTGTCATCCTGCCAAGGCCAGAATACACATGGTCACAGCTGTGCCTTCTGACCCTGCTGGTATTCCCTCTGACCATTCAACAGGAATACATTTAGTAGTAGCCCAGGGCACAATCTGTGTACCCCTGTGGAGTGGCCCAAGAATGGCTGCCAGGTGCTGTCTTTTATACGTCCACCTGTGCTTCCCCTGACTGAGACCTTGACAGGGATGCTGCACAGATGTCCCATGATGACATGAGCCCCTTAAAAGGGGTCTGTACCCATCACACCTTCAGGCTGATGCAGCATACAGGGCAATCCATTACTCTCCTGATAGTGGTAATGATGGCTGCCACATCATATGTATCAGTAAGTGCAGTTAGGAAAGTACCCCAGAGAACTCTAGAGAATATTGAAGACATTGTACCATGATGTGGAGGAAGGTGCTGTGATATAGCAGGTGACCAAGCCGGGGAGATAGATATCCAACTGGCAAGGGGCAATGGGGCATGCATGATATGTGCTGTGTAGCTGTGTCAGTGATGTTGTTCTCTTCTATATGTTTCTGCAAGACTTCAGTGGACAACCAGGTCACATCATATTGAAGTGCCAGGAGCAGCATGATGGATCTGTGGTGGTGGTGGTGGTGGCTTGGCAGGCACGGTAGGTTCTGTTGCTGCCAGACTGGCTCTTCTGCAGGTGGGGAGGCAGGACTCCTTCCACAAAAATGACGATGGGTAGCTTTGGGCCCTAGTAGAGCTTAATGTGGAGGGGCACTGTGTCAGCTGTGTTCAGCTGTAGCCCTATATGTACATCCTGCTTATGTCTGTTCTCTGTATTGCTATTGTTTCAGATGGTGTGGGTGGGAAGGGGGTACATCCCCTCCACACCAAAGATTCCCAGGAGAAGAAGGTGGAATAGATGGTATCCTGGGACCACAGCACTAGCACAGGGCTGGGCAGACGATATGTATGATTTACTTGTATATGTTCCTGTCCATTGAAAGAACTACATTGTTGATATACACATACTATGTACCCCTGATATGCTGAGGGCCAGCCATGCTTATTAGTAAGCACTATTTCCTACACATGTCTCATGTCCACATCTTTCTTCAGGTCAGCAGTGGGATGCCACTAGCTGCAATTGTCAGCCCCATGGTAGGTTCAGGGGAGTGCTCCTTTGTTTCTCAGTGCCCTACAATTTCTCCATTTTTTGCCTGCATTGTGGGTTTATATTGCACCTTTAACATGATATTACACTGCTGAATTTCATCCTCTGTGGCACTATGCGTCATCAGCAGTGGGTGGTCCATCCAGTTCTGTGTCCATGGCCCTTACAGTTCCAGTGGTTTGTCCTGCCCTATGTGCAGACCCTGAATGCATGCTGTTTACAGCAACCCTTCACTTGATGTAGTACTGCATGTGTGGTCCCACTCACTGGGGCAATGTATTACACTCTGTGAACGTTCATAGGTATGGAACGCACATACCATTATATGGTCATGCCCCTCTGCCCATGTGTAGTACTGTCATGGTGGCAGTATATGTGGGACACATTTGCACACCTCTGTGCACTTTATGTGCATGCTGCATTGCCATGTCCTGTACGTCTAGGCATCATAGAAACATAGAAGATAACAGCAGATAAGGACCGCAAGGCCCATCCAGTCTGTCCATTTCTTTTTCTACCTTATGAATGTGCCATTGGCCTTTGCTCTGTCAATGGCCTATCTATTCATACTCATCTGTATTGCTCCCTTATGCCTATCCCATGCCTGTTTGAAGCCCTGCACTGTATTCCTATCCACCACTTCCTGAGGTAGGCCGTTCCATGCATCCACTACCCTTTCTGTGAAAAAGAACTTTCTTATATTACCCTTTAATCGGCCTCCCTCTAATCTCATGCCGTGTCCTCTTGTCCTGCTATTTTTCTTATATTGAAACATGCTAGACTCTTTCACCTTGTTAATGCCCTTCAGGTGTTTGAATGTTTCGATCATATTACCTCTCTCCCTCCTTTGTTCTAGGGTATACATATTGAGCTCCATTAATCTGTCCTCATGTGTTTTCTGATGCAGTCCCTGTGCCATTTTGGTTTCCTTTCTCTGGACTGCCTCAATTTGGTTAATGTCCTTGTGAAGGTGTGGCATCCAGTACTGCACGTGGTACTCCAGATGGGGCCTAACCATATAATCATATACCCTTACGTGCAGCAGTTACTCACTGCACAGGGACAGCCTGTTATTAGTGCATAGGCCCCATTGAGAATATTACACGTTACACAGGCACCAGAATAAATTATACAAATCCCACTTTTAGACTAAATACAGGACCTTAGCAAAACAAGATGATATAACTACTAATACTGGGTTTGCATCAGTGGCCAAATTGTATAACTTCAGTAGTTCCTTGGACAATATTTCTAGCACGGGCATAATCCAAATTTCATCACTGCCCATTAAAAGTAGGTTTATTGATAAGTTGCTGTTTTTTAAGTATTTACATTTTATTACAATTTTCAATACAACACATAAGACAGTTCATATACAACATTTGTAACTGTAACATAAAGAAACCTAACAGAAAAGAATCACAGCAGTACGCAGTGCATTGACAAAATCATTTTAAGGTTCTGTGTGTATTATTTCATTAAAAGTAAATTTATTTAATCAGAATTTCTATGGAGGAAGGCAAGAGATAAATATACTTCTTTTATAAAGCAGTCTGCATAAGCCTTACTGCAGACAGAATATTGTCTTTGGCCTCTCCTCAGAAACCTTACCTGCAGGTAGGCTGGTAAGGTTCTGCCCCCAGAATGGGAAGGTGCCGTGGCACCACCCAGGGAGAGGGACCACTGGGGCTGCCTTCAGGGTGGGTGCTTCTGACTGGGGGAGGAGAATGAGGGGTTAAAAAGAGCTAAGTGCCTGAGGCTTCCTCTCATCCTTGCCTCTCAGCTGAAGATCTGTCACCTGCTACCCTCATAATAGCAGGGTTCGGGGCTGGACAGGCTACACTAGGGAACCCTTTGTCCCTTTATGGGGAACCACACTAAGGTTCGGGGAGGAGTTTTCTCAGTTTTTCCCTCAGACATTTTTTCCCAGAGATTTTGCCTCCTTCAAAGGGCTAATTGAATTTAAGGCTCGTTTCCAGTTGTCTCAGTCAGGGTAAGGGGTGCAGCTTGGGAGTCTCTTAGGATGATGGTACAGTGGAAAAAGGAGCCAAATTCCTCTGAAGGGCTCTTCTTTTTGGTCAGTATGAGACAGGAGGATGAAAGGACATGGTTCCTGGTTCTGGGGGTAATGTCCAACCTCATCAGGATTTCCTGTGGGTGCAGCACCACCAGACAGAAGTGTTTTTTTGCCATCCAGCCAGCTGATCCCCTACTTACTGAAGTTTGGCTTCCAACTCAGAGAGGTACATCATTTCCTTCAGTCCACACACAGGCATGACCCTTCACAGGAAGATATGCAGAGGTTACAAGGTTGACTTGGTGAGACTCCTCAAGCTGTGCCTGTTACTCCAATATGTATTTAATAAGCAAACAATAACACATGATGAGGTGTCAGTTATCTCCTGGTAAGAGCATGCCCAGGTGTGTTATAAAGCACAAGGTCCTTGTGCTGAATGCCTTATGCACCTGGGCATGCTCTTATCAGGAGATAACCCACACCTCGGAGTGTGTTATTGCGCTTATACAAATGGGCCCCCTAGTAACTATTAAGATTAAAAAAAGAACAAAAACATAGCAAAAAAAATGTAAAAACTGAGGTTTAATAGTGAACCATTAAAAAATAGTCCCCCACTGGTAATTTCTGATGGTCAGTACAGGGCACTGCACCCCCCCACCCCAAGTACTGGTACTGGTGAGGTTGTTCCTCCATCTTTCCTCACACTGTATTCCTGACTGGGGCACACTCATTTTAATTAAGTTTGTTTCTGCTACAGAGCAGGCAGGTATTTTTGAGAACCAGCATCCCATTTCATTCAGAGCTTTTAGCATGTTCGTTAGCCGTACTTGGCAACACAGAGACAAGTGTTTTGTTTAGTATTATTTATTTTAATTTTTTTTCAAACCGATGTTGGTTTTTCATTTTCAACAAACAGAGCATTTGTTACTGTTTGCAGGACACCGACTTTTCTGGGAGCTAGTGGGTTCCTCAGGAGCCACCGTAGTGAGTGGCTCACATTTTTGTGTATTTTAAAGCTGGATAAACTCATAAGGAAGTAGTGGAGTTTTGCTGTTATACTAAATGTTTGGTGGTAGCACCTGCTATGATCCCTTTGTCATGGTTTCATTTTTTTCAAATGCAGTAGTACAGGTAAGTATTTAATTCTGTTGATCGTGGCATGCTTTTCGATCTGGAGCAGTATAGGGCACACTTTCAATTTTAAACATTTAATCGGCATATTGTCATGCCATGTACCAAGTATGGGAAGACTGACTTTGTGTGTGTGTTGGTCGAGGAGGAGCCTGACTGTATGTATTTAATATTGGGCAGTGGTGTCTCATGATATTGGCACTGGGGAAATGGTGCATACAATAACGGCTACCCCTTCCCCAGCGCATTACAGGGATGGCCACAGGACGGCAGGGTGGCCAGATAGGGTGAAGTAGTATAGATGGCAGATGTCGCTATATGTGGCGCACGTGGGGGATGTAGGTACATACATCGAGGGACGGAAGTGATGTGAGGGTGGTGCCACAGTGGTTTGCCAAGCCGACCCATGGCATGGTGGGTGGTTTTGCCAGTGTCAGTCCATGAGTGCTGGGTTCAGGTCTGGACACTGGTGTGTGTTTTTATTGCGCCAGCCCGAACCTTTTTTTTTTTTTACTGTTTTCACCCCCAACATGCACCTCCCTGGATTTGAGAATCTTTTAGTGGGGGGATGAAGGGGGTGCAGCCCCCCACAGAAACATTAAAAAACGAAGTCCCTGGTGCTGTTTTGCTGTGTCCTGGGGTGTCAGAGTGCCGAAAAAACATTTTGCCACTTTGACTTCGCGATAATGGCAATCGCCTTTAGGCTTTCATCGTTATCACATAGAACCTTGGGGCAGCAGTTGTACCATGAGCAAGCCTTTGAAGAATGCTTTCATTTTTGTTCTGTGAGAGTGCTCACTGAGGCACATTTCTGATTATTGGTCCAGATGGCACACTGCTACCTTTTTGTTATGGGGCACAGGTTGGCACAACTTGTGCTGGTTGGCAGGTTATGTCCTGATAAGGACACGGCTGAATGCAGCTTTCAGCTAATCATAATTCAGGATTTCTTTTGTCCATTTTATAAGTTGATTTAGTAAATATATGGCTGTTACCATTTCCTCCATGACTGGTATGATGTCTGCTTGTCCAGAGAGGGGGTCATAGGAGACTGTCAAGACAATCCCAGATGAACAATGCTGGTGGAGGATCTCCTTTCAGTTCTGGGGGAGGAGAATTAATGTTTACATGTAAGATTTTATTCTTCACAAGGAGACATTTAAAATTTCTCAACCATTTCCCCTCAAGCATCTGCAGCTCAGCCTTCCAATATGGTTCTCCCTTCCTTTTCATTAGTGAACTCTATGTAGGGTTACCATCTCATGGTATATTTAGCTTTCTGCCACCTAAAGTAGGCCGATAACTCTTCCATTTTCCTAAACTGTGTGCATACTTCTAGCCATTGGACTTTGTCTAGGATTTCATGTATTAGTCAGTTCCAAGAGATATCTTTCATTGAATCAGCTATTAGTGTGTTAAATAGATAGTTGCTTCTAAGGCTATTGACTCATCCAGAGAATTTCTGTTAGATGTGATTCTCACACTTAATTGGGATGGTATTATCCAGACTACTACTTATAACCTTCCCTACCATTACCCAGTATGCCAGTAATTTGGTGCATTCCCAAAAGATGTGTTTGTGTAAATTCCCAACTGCACACACTTTTTCCAGCAGAGTTCAGAGGGGTGGGATCCATAATGTTTTGTAATCACTGGTATCTTGAAGAAATGAGTGAAGAGTTTCTATCAGAATTCCCTCCACGTATTAAAGGCTGTTGTACAGCTGGCCAGAACCCACACCTGCTCCCATTGCTTTTCAATAAGTGTCATATGAACTGTCATCCCATTTGCCTTTCATTGCAAAATGGTGATTTGTATTAGAATTCATAATGATTTTATATACGCCCAAGATCCCAGCCCCACATTTAAGCACATTTTTTAAATATTCCTAGATTCCATCAGTTTCTTGTTTTAGTAGAGATTTCTGGGTTTAATGGTGACAGAATGTCTCAGCACTAGAAAGGATTAAAAATCCTCGACTAGTAAATTAAACTCACTCTGAACCATGTTAAACGTTTTGATTACCTCACTCTCAAATAATTGCCCTAATCTTATCAGCCTTTGCTTCTCTCATCAAGTGAAGTCTTGTTTAATTTTACCTGGTTCAAATTCTATTGAGGCTCAGATTAGAGAGATCCTATTGATATCATATGAGAGACCTAGCCTGCTAATTAAATGGTCCTATGTTTTTATCATGGCCTGAACCCACAGTGTAGGTTGGCAAGCAATGTGAGAAGGCGGTACGGAGGGCTGGGGGGATACTGGGATGTATAGGGAGAGGCATTACCAGCAGAAAACAGGAAGTTGTTATCCCCCTGTACAGACAGTTGGTGAGACCCCATCTGGAGTACTGCATCCGGTTCTGGATACCCCATCTCTGTAAGGACATAGACAGGATTGAGGCAGTTCAGAGGAGGGCAACTAAAATGGTGCAGGGTCTGCAAGAGAAGCCATATGAGGAGAGACTAAAGGAGCTTATTATGTATACCCTTGAGGAAAGGCGGGAGAGGGAGGACATGATAGAAACGATTGAGTACCTCAGTGGAATCAACAAAGTCCAAGAGGGTAGCTTCTTTCAGAAAAAGAGATGTGCAAGAACAAGGGGACACAATTTGAAGATAGAGGGGGGATGACTCAGGGGCAATGTGAGGAAGTATTTTTTCACAGAGAGGGTGGTGGACGTAGGGAACAGCCTTCCTGAGGAGGTTGTGGGATTTAAAACTGTGGGAGAATTCAAGAATGCATGGGACAGACATAAGGCAATTTTTGTTGGGGGGTAGGAAGAAATAGGCTGTTGGTTAAATAGGATCTGCAGCTTATCCTCTAGGTAGGGAAATGGGCAGACTAGGTGGGCCAAGCAGTCCTTATCTGCCTTCAAAGTCTATGTTTCTATGTGTAATACCCAATATTGCCTTGTGGTCAACTCTGCCAAAGGGGAGGTCTGACATACTGCACTCTTGCGTTCCCTTTGCTCCTTCGCTACACAGCTTAGGTCTGAGCCTTCTGGCATCTGTGTGATTATGTGATGTACTTGCTCTGCCAAGTAGCAGTCCCTAAGGTCAGGTATTCCTAGCACTCTCTCTTCAGTTTGTAAGTATAGCCCATTTATACAGGGTCTCTTCACGTTCCAAATAAATGTTGATGGCATCCTTTGCAGATGCTTCTATGTTGCAAAGGAAATTGACATTGACAGAGATGAAAAGAGGAGCAAAAATCTTGGGAGAATATTCATTCTTACCGACTCTGCTCATCCACTAATAGACAAAGGGTGTTCTTTCCTCCTCTTACAGTTCATTTGAACCTCTGTTATCACATTTAGGTAAACTAATTAGTATAGTTTATTCAGGTCTGTGGAGATCTGAACCCCCAGGTGCCAGAATCCCTTAAGTGCCAATTTTAACATGCAGCCCTGTCTGAGTTATTTAGACATTGTGACCCTGCCAGTGTGTTTCTGACTTGCCCTCACGGACTTTAAAGCCTGAGATTGTACCATATTCCTTTATTGTCTCTAACACCTTTGGGAGGAAAGAGACTAGATCATCTAGTTATAAGAGGGTAAGCATATACTAAAATGTGGGACTCCTCCCCTACTACTGTGATTTCCCTTAGCACTGCTCCTAATGAGTTCTACCAAGGGTTCCGAGCTCAAGGCAAACATCATGGGGGGAAGTGGGCAGCAGTGTCTTGTGCCTCACTTGATTTATAAGTGTTCTGATATAGTCACACTTAGAGTTACTCTTGTGATTGGTCTCATGTAAAATGCCTTTATCCACATCCTGAAATTTTCCCAAATTTGAATTTTATTAGTATGGTGTCTAGAAATATCCAATTAAAAAAGCTTCTTTAGTGTCTATCATTACCACTACTTTCTGGTTCCCATTGGTCCCCCTTTGTGTCCCTAAGATAATGTCTAACAATCTCCTGACGTTGTCACAGAGAAGTCTGCCAGGCATGAACTCAAAGTCAATAAAATACCACCAACAGGTTAATGTGGTTCAGTTTTAGTTGCTTTACATCTGTATTTACCCCTCCCCAGGAAGAGGCTAAAAACAAGCAGAATTGCTAAACCATCCTTTCCCAGTCAACAAAAAAACAGCTAACTAAATAAATAAACCTTGTCTGATCAGGGTGTGCAAGATGTGGAACTATGAGCTGAAGCCAGTTCGTAATTAGTTTTGCAAAGATTTTTACATCATGGTTCAGTAGTAAAATCAATTCATGCCTCTACCATATGATGTATCCTCACTTGGTTTAGGGAGTGCTATTACTTTTGTCTCCTGCCAACTATCCAGCATTTCCTCTGGGTCATCGCTTTTGTTGCAGATCTTAACCAACAGTGGGGTTATTGTATATTTAAATGTTTTGAAGAATTCTGCAATGAAGCCCATTGCCCCCAGTGCCTTATTATTTTTAAGCTGCTTTATTACCTCTGCAACTTCTGCTAGGGTGAAGGGAGCTTCTAAAAGTTGTTGTTATTCCTCTGATAGTTTAGACAGTGTAATTTTGTTAAAGAATAGATTAAGGTTGCTCAAATAATCCATTATAAAAATTGATTCTCTGGATTTCAGCAAACATCTATGATGTGGGATTTTTAGATAAAGGTGCTGAAAATTCAAAATACTAAATGTTAGGATACCAAATTAGATAAGGATTCAGAAATCCAATTTGATTTAGCAACCATTTTAAAAACATCTGCCTCCCACCCTGTTAAGACCTCCACACCCCCTGCCCGAGCCATGGGCAAGATAGTAGCATAATCTAACAGCTCCTGGTATCTACTCTGCAAATCACAAGTTAGCTACCAATTCTGAAGGACAATTGGACTTACAAATGGCTCCGCTTGATAGCTCATACAGTGCTGATTCCAATGATACTTTAATTGCCCATCTCCTGCTTGTGGTTCATTCAGTAAGCCGTTTTTTTTCTGTTGGGGCTTTGTTCTCTGCATACTGCTGAAAAGTGAAAGTGTCTGCCACAATGTTTCACTAGTCTAGACAGCATGGCAAACAGCATGCTACTTCAGGCTACAGATGTGGCAGCTACTTTGAGTTCTCCCACAGACTTGGTGAATATCACAGCCTTGCTGCATCAAATCTTAAAAGACTCTGTTGATTTAAGAGCATCTGCTGCTCATACTACCCATGACTTAGAAGCTTTGGGCCAGTGGATCTGCAACATTAAGCAAAAGGCCACATACCTTGAGGCACAAGAAGAAGCTACCAGTGACTGCCTATGACAGAAGGACAAAACAATTCACTGTTTGCTCTCAAAGTGGATGATTTGGAAAACAGAGTGAGGCAGAATAACCTCCACCTAGTGGGCCTGCTGGAGGGGGCTGAGGTATCTGAGATGATCCCGTTCCTGCAAAAGTTGATCCCAGCCATTCTGACTGCTCCAAACCACTGGAGACAGAACACCACTGGTGACAGAGAGAGCTCATCAATCCTTAGGCACCCTAGCTTACCAGGGTGAGTCCCCCCAGATCCATCTTCCTCATGTTGTTCAAGTAAGCTATTAAGGAGAATATTCTAAGGCTGACGGTAGAGTGGGGTTCCCTGATCTGTGAGGTCCACCCAATAACCTTCTACAAGTATTATTCTCCAAAGCTTTCTGCTAGGAAGAGATCATATGGTAAAATGAAATGGCAGTGTAATAACATCATTACATTACCCTACCCTGCTGGGAATCACTGTTCATGGGGCCACGTACCAATTTGATACTCCTGCAGCTGTGGAAGAGTTGATAGCCCAACACTGGTCCAAATACAATTTCTTGGCTTCACCTCTCAATGCCATCGCCTGCTGATCTGGCTCTCAGAGATGGACACCATCTTGCCTTAAGATTTTATCTCTCAAGTGGCTCCCACCCTGGACTCAGATGATGACTCCCAGTTGGTATAGAAACAACAGGCAAGGGACACAAATGCCAGAAAGCAGAAATTCAGAAACATGTGAGGCAACATGCTAGCCAGACCATTACCAAGCACTCCAGCTCTGCAACGGTGCCTCCACCACATTGGCTTCTGAAGGAGCCATGCTTGCCCGTGGCTAACAGGTTTGATCCTCTCTCCCAGATTGCAGCTTCTGCCAGTGAAGTTTAACAAGCATGTACCACTTCGGCCAAACCCACCCTCCACCTCCATTATGACTTTGGATAACAGATCCTGGGCTGAGCTGGCTCAACACCTTCAGTGGAAACTCTAGCTTATCCACCTTTGTAGCTCCCTAAAGTACAGTGCTCATTGCAGAAGCAAATGGGCTGAACTGAAGCTTTGACAAATTGCCTGTAAGTACTGTTTGGTATCACTTTCACTCCGGTCCCCTTCTTTGCTAATGGCTTTTCTTGACCTGGCTCTCCCCTCCAGTATCTAGATCATTTGGGGAGGTATTTACTTTTGCGGTAAGGCAAGAGGGACTTGTATGGAGAGTGTGGGGGAACATCCTGGTCCCAGTGGAGTTGGATTTAACTGTGTGCACAAAGTCTTATGCCAGCCTCCTCCCCCTCTGTTCTGTGTGAGATACAATTCCCTACATGTTATCCCTTATAATCTTTACATACAGCAGAATGGGCAGTTGGGATAGCCTCATCCACTTTCAGGGCTATCCTCCTCCCTGCCACGTGTCTCTGCGACAGCCTGAGTATGATGTACCCTTATGCCATACTGAGTGCCTTGCCTTATGATCTACCACTAAGTCACCAGTTTAACTCACACTGCCCAGTACTGCGTTCCTTTGAAAGTCTCTTCCTGGTACTCACAGTACATGAGGCTGTGCAGAGAACCCTCTCTCTCTCTCTCTCTCTCTCTCTCCCTATTCAGATTCCCTTGTGTTCTTTGGCCACTCTGGTCAGAGAGGGTAGAAGAATTACCCTCCTTTGCATTGGTGGAGTGGTGATACAGTGGCAGTGCACCCATAGTGTGCTTTCTGTATGGCAAGCTCCTTCACTATACTCAAGGATGAATACGTGATTGGGCTACCCCCTTGTTGAGTTGTCCTATGTGGCTATTGTTTGCATAGTTTTGATTGCCAGTCTCAGCATTCCAGTCACAATCTCCTTATGCTGTATACTCCTGCATGACCTGACTGACTATCTTGCTGTATGTCCCAGGAACTGAGAAACTATACGATAGTGGGGAACTGGAATTGGCAGTGACCTTTTTCCCGGTCCACTGGAATGCTTCTACCTTTGGTGCAGCCCCTCCCATATCTCCTATCTGCTATAACACTGCAATAAAAAGGGGCAGTGGTAGACCTTGCTTTGCTTTCAAAGGCTGGTATGTTTGCTCCTCTTTGTTTAAAGATTACATTACCCAAACCCAGCCTGCTCCTTGTCTGGAACGTGCAAGAAGTGAACTCTTACCTCTGTTCCTCCATTACGAAGGACTGCTTGCTAGTAAACAGGGAGATGTTTTTTTCAAAAAGGGTCACTGCTTGTCAAGGCTAAGGAGTGATTGCCAATAAGGCTTGACCCACTAGCTGGAGATTCACTCCATGGGGATCCTATGCACAGCTTTTCTACAAAATGTTTGCTATGTTTGGTGCCAGATTATCCCATGTTCTGTGGTTTGCAGTTGCTGTTGCTCTCTCAGCCCACATAAGGCAAAATGTGTTGCATTTTGGTGGGGTTGATGTACCTCTTAGCTGGGGACTTGACCCTCTAAAGTGTGGTGAGAGGGTTTTTTCTCCATAACCATTGTAAGGCACCATGGAGGTGACAGTAGAGGTGGTACCTCCTATAATCCCTCCCAACCCTGTCCATTCCCTCCTCTTTCATTCCTCTCCCTGGGTCTCCTCTCCCCACCCCAACCCTGCTTTTCCTGTGTTGTCTGAGTGCTGGTGCTGATCCTCAGATAGCAATCCCTGACCCTGCATTTACAGTATGTATGATAGCCTGGCAGGCAGGCTGTGGTCTAGCAGATTAGCCCACATGACCATTAGGTGCTGATAACAGTTTCTCTCTTGGGGGCTGTTTGTGAACTGCTTTGGGGGTTTTGATCTCATTCTTTCTGGGACTCCTCTCATGGGGGTAGGCAGGGAAACATGGTGCCCACCATCTGTAATATCAACTGGAAACATATGTGGAAACTCAATGAAGCATAATACTGCGTAACTCCCCATGACTGGCCCTGCTGATTTGGCTAGCCCCTGTTCTGAGTCCTCATTGTGGATGTTGCAAACTGCACAGTCTGTCAGTATCTGGGGTTACGCAAAGACTGCTCACCTCCCCTCTCATCCGTTTCCATCTCTCCCCCTCCACTATCATCTTGTCTTCCCAGTGCCCCTTGACCTACTTTGGGGTGGTCCCTGTGGTGACTTTGCCAAATGGTGGAATATTGCAGACAATATTTTCTTTGTATATTTTTTCTGTTTATGCTTTAAAAGGGTTACGTGCAGAGGATTTTGGTTATGTTAAACTCCCAAAGGGGCCAGAACTAAGGGTTACTAAATGTTGTCCATGTGTTTTTTTTTAAATGGGTACATAGTTTCACTGAAAGGGCACAGGAAAGAGAGAATGTCTTGCAAAATATTTGACATTACTCTGTGAACTGAGAACAGGCTGATTAACCAGGAAGCTAAGAGTCCATTTCAAAAAGGATGGAAGTCCCTGGGTAGCTAATTGGTGTAATAAAATCTCAGGATGAGAGAAGTCATCTCACCCATCATAAACTTTACACTTCAAAGGAAAAGTGCTTTAGGTTCCAGGAAACTGCCATGGTATATGTACATTTAGTTAACCAGCAGGATATTGGAATTGTAAGAAAATCTAACTAATAAATAATAATGGTTCACTTAAAACCTGGGAAAGAGTAATAGTCCCCCCAAACAGAAGCTCAGGGCATTGCATTTTGGACACTCTTCTGACACGTAAGAGAAGCTAGACCACAGACCTGTGGCAACAGAAAAACTGAAACTCTTCCACAAACTCATTTATTTTATGGACTTTGATCATCCACGGACAAGGTATAAACTAGACAGTTGCAGTTTACAGTGTGTTTTTGATGTATATTTTACAGCTTTTGTTTTCTTATCTTGTAACCAAGTTTCTGAATCTTTCCTATGATAATGCACTTTGCTTTTAAAACTGCCTATGAGTGATGTGTGTGTGTGTGTAGAGGTGAACGGTTTATTCAATTCTGAGACCAACCTGTTTAATTGCTAAAGTGCTACCATTCGCTACCAAGACCAGGGTCCTGAAAGAGAAATCTGGGTGCCTAAAGTAGAGGAGCTGCACAAGTCTCAGGAAGAGTCCGTAAGGGAGAATTAGATTTCATTACCATAGAAACACAAAAGCATAGATGTTGATGACAGATAAGGACTGCAAGGCCCATCCAGTCTGTCCATTTCTTTTTCTACCTTATGAATGTGCCATTGGCCTTTGCTCTGCCAATGACCTATCTGTTCATACTCATCTGTATTGCTCCCTTATGCCTATCCCATGCCTGTTTGAAGCCCTGCACTGTATTCATATCCCCCACTTCCTAAAGTAGGCTGTTCCATGCATCCACCACCCTTTCTGTGAAAAAGAACTTCCTCACATTACCCCTTAATCAGCCTCCCTCTAATCTCATGCTGTGTCTTTTTGTCCTGCTGTTTTTCTTATATTGAAACATGCTAGACTCTTTCACCTTGTTAATGCCCTTAAGGTGTTTGAATGTTTCAATCATATCACCTCTCTCCCTCCCTCCTTTGCTCTAGGATATACATATTGAGCTCAGTTAATCTGTCCTCATATGTTTTCTGATGCAGTCCCTGCACCATTTTGGTTGCCCTTCTCTGGAATGCCTCAATTTGGATAATGTCTTTGTGAAGGTGTGGCCTCCATTACTGCACGCAGTACTCCAGATGGGGTCTAACCAGTGTCTTGTAAAGAGGGATCATTACCTCCTTCTTAAGACTTGTAATACCCTACTAATACACCCTAACATCCCCTAACCTTACCTACTGCTTTAGTGGTCTGCTTGGATAATTTCAGGTCATCTGTGATGATCATGCCCAAGTCCCTTTCTTCCCTTGTGACTGTCAGCAACTCCCCTCCCAGCCTATAGGCGGCTTCAGGGTTTCTCTTCCCTATGTGCATGATCTTGCACTCCTTTGCATTAAATCCCAGTTACCACTCTTCTAACCATTTTGCTAGTTTATCTAGATCTCTCCTCATTCTGCCCACCCCATCTGGATCATCTACTCTTTTGCAGATCTTGGTGTCATCTGCAAACAGACAAACCTTACCCTCTAGTCCATCTGCAGTGTCACTGATGAAGATATTTATTTATTTATTTATATATTAGTTTTTGTTGACCGGGTAAGTGCACTAGACAAATCCTGCTTATTTTCAGGCACGACCCAGGGGAGGGGGGATACAGATGAATGGCAACTGACCTTGAACCAGATTAAGCTGTAGGTGGTATTTTTAGTGAATGAGGAAAATTTTGCCAGGACACCGGGGAAATTCTCCCCTACTTGTTTCGATAAGTGCCATGGCCTCTTTAACATCCACCTGAACTACCACCAATCCAGGCAGATGGGGCCTCAGTTTAACGTCTCATCTGAAAGACGGCACCTCAGAAGTGCAGCACCCCTCTCATGCTGCACTACAGTGTCAGTACTGGGATATTAACCCAAGTGCCAGATGTGGGAACCGAACCCACAGCCCTCTGATCTCCCAGCCTCAGAGGCGAGTGTGCTACCTACTAAGCAATTGACACTGTATGAGCCAATGACACTGTATAAGAGGACTGGCCCCAGGACTGATCCCTGAGGTACCCCACTTGTGACCTGCATCTCTTCTAACTGCATACCATTTACCACCACTCTCTGTTTTTTGCCTGTCAACCAGTTTACCACCCAGTTGACCAACTTCTGACCCATCCCAAGCCTACCCAGCTTATTAACCAATCTTCTATGTGGAACAGTATCAAAAGCTTTGCTGAAGTCAAGGTAGGCAACATCAACTGCTCCTCCTTGGTCTACCACTCTGGTTACCCAGTCAAAGACATCTTTGAGATTTGTTTGACAGGACCTTCCTGTTGTAAACCCATGCTATCTTGGATCATGTGCTCCTATGGATTCCAGGTGTTACACTATCCTTTCCTTAAGGAGTGCCTCCATAATCTTGCCAACTACTGAGGTAAGACTGACTGGTCTGTAGTTCCCTGCCTCCTCCCTGCTACCACGCTTGTGGAACAGGATCACATGAGCCCTTCTCCAGTCTTCTGGGACCTCTTCTGTGCTCAGAGACTCACTAAACAATTCTGATAATGACTCTGCTAGTTTCTCTCTTGGGAGAAGACACTATTCAGGGTTATGAGAGGCCAGCTCTGAAGAGGTTATAATGCCTGTGTCAACCCCCCCAGTACAGTAACCAAGGAGGGTCCTCACTTGGCTATAGACTTGAGACTGTATTTTACTCTTACCTAGATTTGAGAGGAATCCCTGGGACCTCATGGTGAGTGCTCAGTTGTGAATGCAATGAACACTATAGGAGGACACAAGGAGGATATTTCTGTTCCCTCTGCCATGGATTGCTCCTTTGGGTGGGTGCTGTGAGCTCAGTGGGCCCAGCCCCCAAGAGTGGGTTCATGACAGATCTGGTGCACAGTGGTGAGATCCAACAGATATTGGTAGCGCAGGCATAGAGGTTGGGTTCGAGGTCAGTGTATCAGGTTGATAAACTGAAAACAAAACAAATGCAAAACAGGGCTGAGATCTGGAAACAAAAACAATTTAGTTACAGTATAAAGTTCCCTATCCTGGGTTGGTTTTTTTTGGTGTAAATGTAGCAGTTGTTAGGGAAGAAGAAGATGGCTTCCAACTACAACAACTACACTGTAGACCACATAAGGCAGTTGTGTCAGGAAAGAGGGATCCAGTACGAGGGGAGAACCAAAAAGAACCTCATGGAGGGGCTCATGGCAGCTGATGAGCAAGCGGTAGCCCCATACCTCAAGTCACAGCAAGTGACTGAAAGGGATCAGACCTTGGGTATGGCAGTGCCAAGGGAAATTGCAGTATCCAGTCCCAGGGAGGAGGACAGTGAGGCCAGGAGGAACCCAGGGCCACAGCACCAGGGGAAGATCACCACTGAGCTGGAGCTGGAAGGAACCTGGCTACAATTTGAGCTGAAAAAATTGGAGCTGGAGCAGAGAAAGTTCAAAGCCCTCCAGCAGAGGGAGTTTGAGCAGAAGAGGTTTGAACTGGAGATGCAGGAAAAACAGCACCAGAGAAAGGCCAAGTAAAAAGAAAAGTAGCTTCAGAGAGAGACAGACGAAAAAGGAAAGGCAGTGCCAGAAAGAGTTTGAACTGGAGAAGCTGTCTCCAATGACCAACACCAGAGGAGGTAAATGGCAGGGGTGAACTTAAAATTCCAGGGCTGGGGTATAAGTTAATTTCCAAATTAATAGCCTAATTTAAAGAGGGGGAGGATATGGGTGCATTTTTTGAGTTTGTTTGAAAAGATCTGTATCCAGGCCAAAATACACAGGGAGTCCTGGAGCTTCCAGCTGTCGCAGCTACTTACTGGTAAACAGTGTGAGGCACTAGGTCAAATGGACAATAATGATAGCCAAGATTATGAGAAACTTAAAGTTGCTTTGCTTAAAGAATATGAACTGACTCCTGAAGCCTACAGGGTTAAATTCCGGAAACTCAAAAAAAGCCCTGACATGAGCTTTCAGGAACTTGCCAAAAAGCAACATCAGTTTTTAAAATGGCAGGAGGGGTGGAAGCAAACTCTGTGGGGAAAATTGAAGAGGTTGTAATTTTAGAGCAGTTCTTTTGGGCTTGCCCAGCAGAGTTGAAAACCTGGTTACAGGACCGAGATTCAAAGATAGCAAAGCAAGCTGCTGAGCTCTCAGATCGCTATGCAAGGAGCAGGCTGGATCTGAAAGGAAGTGAGTCAGGTGTGGCAGGGCAGAAAGGGAAAAGCATGCCTTCAGGGCAGCTAAAGCCCTCACTGCCTCTGCCAAAACGGGGGAAGCCCCAAGTTACCAAAAAGGAATTTCTTGAATAAAAGAAATTATGACTGTTGGTTCTATAAACAGCCAGGGCATCTTGATAGACTGTGTCCTAAAAAGACACAAAGTGGACAAAGTTGTGCTTGAACAGAGTTAGGTGCACTGTGTATCCCTGAAAGCACACCTGTATACATGAGGAAGTAAATACACCTGGTTACTGTAAATGGGGTGCAGTCCCATGGGTTAAGGGACACAGGGGTTTCTCTTACCTTAGTAAAAGGGGAATTGGTTGGGCCTGAACAGCTTATACCTAATCAGTTTGTAATGGTGAGCGGATTCACTGGGGAGGAGAAAACTCTGCCACTAGCTAGTGTTCTATTGGACTCGGGTAAGACATGAGAGAGGGTGCAAAAAGTAGCAATGTCAGTCAACCTCACCCTGGATGTGACTATAAAGAATAATCTACAGCAGGGGGTGGTGTGTGGTTACGAGCAGTCAGACAGCTAAGGCTGCTTGTGATTCCTTGAACCACACAGAAGTCCCTGTGGAAAAGAATAGGAGGCTGGTTCCCCAGCCTATGTCTCCTGACATGGAGAGTAGTGAAAGGGAGGTAGGACTTCCTCAAGTAGCCATTCACAAAACAGCTACAGAAGGTTACTCTGAGGAGGGAGGAGTACTCAATGGTCTGAAGGGAAGAGATGGCAGTGACTCTGAATGCCCTGATAGTAGAGCTATGGACCCCAGTTTAAAACTGAGGGGGACACGCCCCATGCTTTGGGAAAATGTTAGGAATTTGCTGTTGCTCAGAGAACTGACCCTAGTCTGGAGAGGCTGAAGGCTTGTGCAGAATCTGATGGGACACAGGGAGGTGACATGAGACATAGGGTATTTTGGGACAATGGATTGTTGTATACACAGGACATGAGGACAGAGGGAGAGGTGATGGGCAGGCAGTTTGTTGTTCCCCAAGGGGTATCAGGAGCAGTTGCCCAAGGACAGTCATAATATCCCCATGTTCAGACATCTGGGCATCACATGCACAATGCAGTGATTAGCCCAGAATTTCTATTGGACCAACTTCATCCAGCAGGTAAAGGAATATTACAGGCCTTGTCACCGGTGCCAACAGATAGGGAAGGTGGGTAGTAAAATAAAAGCTGCCCTAATTACCTTGCCCATATTGGAGGAGCCATTCAAGACAGTAGGAATGGATATTGTGGGGCCCTTGAATACCTCAAGCTTCTCCGGGAAAAAGTTTATCCTGGCGTTGTTCAATAACACTGCCCAATACCCAGAGACGGTCATCTTCTCCTCACTTAGGACAGACAAAGTGGGAGATGCCTTGCTAGGGATTTTCTCCTGTGTTGGGTTTCCACAGAAGGTTATCACTAATCAAGGGGGTACCTTCATGTCAGACCTGATGAAGTGTTTATGGGAGAAGTGGGGGGTGATGCAGAGACACATGACACTTTATCTCCCACAAGCCAATGGGCTTGTGGAACGGTTTAATGGTACCCTAAGATTGATGCTCCAAGTGTTTGCTGAACAGCATGGGAGGGGCTGGGAGAACTACCTTTCCCATCTGCTGTTCGCATACAGGGAGGTGCCCCAAGAGTCAACAGGGTTTCCCCCTTTGAACTCTGATATGGATGTAGGATGTGTGGTCCCCTAGACTTGATACAGGAAGACTGGGAAGGCAAGAACACCAGCCAGGGAACTCCCATAGTGGAGTATGTCCTTAAGTTTAGGGAGAAGCTGAAGGAGCTTATGGGGGTGGCCCAAAGCATCCTGTCAGCTGCCCAACAGAAGCAAAAGGTCTGGTATGACCATGGAGCCAGAGCTCGTTCATACAGTGTAAGTCAGGAAGTCATGGTCCTCATTACAGTCTGGAAGGACAAGCTGCAGGCCAAGTAGGCAGGACCATATAAGATAGTCCAAGAAGTCAATGATGTAAACTAAATTGTGGAACAGCCTGACAGGAGACATACCCATAGAATGTACCATGAGAACATGGTGAAGACAAATGCAAATAGGGCTGACAAGGTATTTGCAATGTATAGTCCTGGGGAGGGGACAGACAAAGAAGACCACCTCCTGGACTTGCTAGAGGAAAGCAAGTAGAAGTCATCTGTGGAGGCAATGAAACTGTCACCCAGTTGACCCTGGAACAGTCCTAGGAAGTGAAAGAGGTTTTGGAGGACTTTACCCCTTTGTTTACTGCCAAGCCTGGATGAACCTCCTTAGCAACACACAATGTAGACACGGGGACAGAAGTGCCCATATGGCGGACAGCCTACCGGGTGTCTGAGGCCATCCTAAAGGATATTAGGTGGGAGGTGGAGAAAATGCTGGATTTAGGGGTAATCCAGAAATTCCACAACCCCTGGGCCTCACTTGTAGTCCTCGTTCCCATGCCTAACAGCTCTACTCACCTTTGTGTGGGCTATCGTAGACTCAACACAGTTACTAAGTCTGACGTTCACCCAATTCCATGGACGGATGAACTACTGGACAAGTTGGGAGGGGCGACATACCTTACCACAATTGACTTGATGAACTGGTACTGGCAGGTGGTGTCAACTGTCAGAGGTGAAGAATGGTTAGCTTTCATCACTCCAGTAAGATAATTCAAATTCCGGGTAATGCCTTTTGGAATGAAGAACACCCCTGCCACTTTCCAAAGTTTGGTCAATCAGGTGTTAAATGGCACTGAAGAGTATGCAGTGGCTTATCTGGATGATATTGCCATCTTCAGTACCAGCTGTAAGGAACACCTGTTCCACCTGAAGGAAGTGTTGAGCAGGATACAGTGGACAGGGCTCACTGTCAAGGCTGAAAAGTGCCAGGTGGCCATGGTGGAGGTACAATACCTAGGCCATGTAATGGAGTGGGGCACCTTCATTCCAGTCAAGCAAAGATTGAGGTAAACCGGCCCAGTGGCACTGAGGGTTGAGGCGCTGGGTGCCACACCTTGCACCATGCCAGTGACCCGGGTTCAGGAATAGACTCAAGTCACTCGGGAGTCAGACGGGGGAGGTAAGGATTGAGCGTCCAGAGGACTGCTCTCCTTCCTCGGGTGGGGGGGTTTGTGTTGCATGCATCATCACAAGAAGGGTTCAGCCCATGCCCAGGGTGCTTGGCAGCCTCTGTGGAGGTGGAGACAGCTGCTGCACCCATTGCACGAGCCGGGTGTGGGAGAATAAACAAGAGGAAAAATACTGGGACCTGGCAGGATCCATGATGGCCCTGATGGGCCAGAGAACATACCCTTCTGGGGGGGGTTGTAGCCCCTGCCAGGTCCATGGAGGTGACAAAAATACTGTTGTGATTTAAAAAAAGCAAAGATTGAGGCAATAGAGGTGTGGCCAACACCGGAAACCCAGAAGCAGGTAAGGAGCTTACTAGGGAACTGCAGGGTACTACCAAAAGTTTGTGCCCAGTTGCAGTACCCTGGTGGCTCCCCTAGCTGGCTTGCCAAAGAAAAGACCGCCCAAAAAGATAAAGTGGGAGCCAGCCCATGACCAAGCCTTCACACAGCTAAAAAAGGCACTGTGCATTGCCCCTTTGCTGGCCAGTCCAGACTACACTAAGCAATTTGTAGTGCAGACAGATACCTCAGCTCTGGGGATTGGAGCAGTCCTCAGTTAGACATTTAATCAGGATAAAGATCACACAATAATGTACTTCAGCAAGAACTTACTTCCTCGGGAGCAGGCATATTCCACAGATGAAAAGAAATGTCTTGCGCCCTGAAGAAATTAGAGCTGTACCTCTACAGGAGACACTTTAAGGTACAGACCGATCATAACCCCTTGGTGTGGTTAAATCAGATGGGTAAAACAAATGGATGCCTACTCCAATGGAGTATTGCCCTACAGGCTTACAACATGATAATTACCTACAGGGCGAGGTCAGCCAAAGCAAACGCAGATGGCCTATCTCACCAGTTAGAACAGTAAACAGAATTATGGAAACTACCATACAATAGGACCATGTTCCCATACATTCAGTCTAAGGAGGCAGGGATGTAGAGAGATGGCCAACTGCTGGAATATTGCAGACAATATTTTCTTTGTACATTTTTTTTGTTTATGCTTTAAAAGGGTTACATGCAGAGGATGTTGGTTACATTAAATTCCCAAACAGGCTACAACTAAGGGTTGCCAAAAGATGCCCATGTGTTTTTTCTAAAGGGGTACATAGTTTCACTGAAAGGTCATAGGAAAGAGAGAATGCCTTGCAAAATATTTTACATTACTCTGTGAACTAAGAACAGGCCGATTAGCCAAGAAGCTAAGAGTCCATTTCAAAAGGGATGGAAGTCCCTGGGTAGCAAATTGGTGTAATAAAATCTCAGGATGAGAGAAGCCATCTCACATATCATAAACTTCACACTTTAAAGGAAAAGTGCTTTAGGTTCCAGGAAACTGTCATGGTATATGTACATTTGGTTAACTGGCAGGATATTGGAATTGTGAGAGAATGTAATAAATAATATAGTTCACTTAAAACTTGGGAAAGATCAAGAGAGATCTCTGCTGGCCTAAAAAGAGAAGGCCACCAGCTATCTGCAGACTGGAGGGACCAGGCCTATAAATAGTCCCTCCAAGTAGAAGCTCAGGGCATTGCATTTTGGACACTCTCTGACACACAAGAGAAGCCATACCGCAGACCAGTGGGTAAAGAAAAACTGAAACTGTTGCAGAAACTCATTTATTTTATGTACTTTGATCATCCACGAACTAGGTAGAAACTAAACAGTTATAGTTTACAATGCGTTTTTGATGTATATTTTCCAACTTTTGTTTTCTTATCACCAAATTTCTGAATCTTTCGTATGATAATTATTTAAGATGGGAGCAGAACTTTTGACTGACTCTTGAAAGATCAACCTCCGATTGGCAGCCTCCAGAATCCTGATTTGTTTAAAATCCCACATTGTATTTTATTGTTTGTCAAAATCCAGACAAAGATTCTAGTCAGATGGTACTGAGTGAATGAGAGCTGCGTGTTGCGTGTGTTGCATGTGGACTGCACTAAAGTGACACATTAAAGTGGTACCTGTACTTGCAAAAGCTTCAGCTACAGTTCCTTCAATGTAATCACATTATTGACATACTGATTAGTCCACCTGTCATTCACTAATTGTACTTCCATGTCATTTGACAGACTGTATGGATTCAACTTGATGTAATCACGTCATGTGACAGAATGATTAGTGCACCTGTCATTTACTAATTGTATTTCCACGTCATTTGACAGACTGTACTTAGTTTGCTCAGGTACACTGTCATGTAACACTGTACTGCAGCATAGGATGGCTGCTTCTATGGTGGAGCCCTGCAAGATAGTCCCTTCACAAAAGGGACATGACAAGCTATGTGTTGACAGATTCATGTACTGTAGGTAAAGGAGAGGCAGAAATGTGACCACTTTTACTGGTGTCGTCAAAAAAGAAAGTGCGGATGACATGGTCATGTGAGTAGAGATGCAGCGAACTTAAATTCCACCGTCGAAGTGAACGCGAAGTGGGCACTTCGCATTGTGGAGTGGGCAATGCAAAATGCTCACTCTGCCTTGTCATTATCACTTCGCGTTAAGGCGGAACGGCAATGCGAAGTAAGGTGAAGTCATTGTTTTTAATGGACTTTGCATTCCTCATTATGATTCTAAATGATCCACTTGGTGTTTCAGATTTGGCAGCTCCCGCCACACATCACATGGCTCACAGTACTGCAAGTCACATACTCTTTAGCTAGGTAGGAAGAAAGTGAGTCATACAAGCAGACACCTTTACTTTCTCCTGTGCAGACGGAGAGAGAGCAGTGTGTTTTGTGACTGCCGATACTTTGAGATCACAGCGAGGAGATTTAAACTTTGATTTGGACCTAACAGCTTTTTTAAAAGCTACATTTTTTTGTCTTTTCTGTACTCTTTTTTACTTAATTTGTTGTTTCTGTAAATGTTTTTTCTTACCTTTATAAGTAGTTAGTTGTTTGTGTGTGTGACTGTGTGTGTGTGTGTGTTGTGTGACAGTGTGAGCAGTGTTTGCTCAGACTGAGGGAGCTCAGTAGGAGAGATGAACCATGGTAAGGGAATGTCTGGGGCGGGGGCAGCTCTGGGAGAGCGTGGTAGTGGTAAACGTTGTACTGTGCGAATGTGTGGAGGGCATGGGCACCCATTCCTGTTGGACCGCTCAAAACTTGTGAGTGCACCCCCAAGAAGCAGGACCAGCACAGCCTCCTGCCCTGACTCTAAGGCAATTGAACCACCACCACCACCAAGTCCATCACCAGATCCTCTGGAGTGGGATGTGCCTGTTCCCCCGGGCCAGGTGTGGATCCCATCCCTGTTCAGCACCATGACCAGCCGGCTGCCAGTTCATCTGGCCATCCCCTGCCTGTGCCTGGTCCTCCCAACACCTCTGTTGTTTGGCAGTTTTTTGACTGTGTTGGGGGGGGCAGCAGTGTGGTCAAGTGCAGCGTATGTGAGGTGGAGGTGTACCATGGCCCCTGGGGGACTCACCTGGGGACTGGGGGCCAGCACACCCATATGCACAATCACCAGCAGTTGGAGTGGCAGGCTGCCACAAAACAGACCATGCTGTACCTGCTGGCCATTCTGTGGCAGAGGGTGCAGCTGTGCTTTGTGGCATCCCTAAGAAGAGGAGGGCCACAGCAGCACCTGCTGCTCCACCAGCAGCCCCCCCCCCACCACCACCACCAGCAGGTCAGCCTGTAGAATGTGTGGACCCCAGAGAACAGCATGTAACACAGGCTGACTTGGCAGTTCTCTGGAGTGCTGCTGAGGATAACAACGAGAGGGTGAGTGCTGTGGAGCAGTGGCTGGATCACATAGAGGAACATCAGTTGCAAATTATGTCCATGCTGGAACTGCTGCTGGATCACCATGGGATCCCACATTATTTTTTTTTCCTCACACCATGTGCCCCCCAGCACCTTCCTTGCTGTGATATAAAATGTATTCCTCCACCATCCCTAACCCTTGTATGTAATTATTCCCTTTTTTTGTTGTCTTCCATATGCGTGACACTTTGTATTCTGAGCAATGCAAGTATACTGTGCTAAACTGCATGAGTGCATTCAGTCTTTTTTCCAGTCTGTGTATGTACTACAGACACTGTCCAACTCCCTGACTTAAAAACAAACATTAATGAGTACAATGGTGGGGTGGTGAAGTATGGAGAGATACTACAAAACAGGCTTACAATACATCCAAGTAACTATTAAAAAAAATTAATGTTGTGATTCGTGACATGATCGTGAATCGTGATTTGTGACTACATTTGTGACCGTGATGATGAAGAAACGTGAATGCCTACCACCTACGGCTGTATTTCCCCGATGAGCTGTAGCTTAAAACTCCCAGACTTAAAAACACGTATCAATGAGTACAATGCTGGGGTGGTGAAGCCTGAGAGATACTACAAAACAGGCTTACAATACATCCAAGTAACTAAAAAAAAAATTAATGTTGTGATTCGTAATGTGAATGATCATGAATCGTGATTTGTGACTGCATTTGTGACCGTGATGATGAAGAACATGATTTGTATCACAAGTGACTCATGATGATGGTCCTGACTTAAAAACGCATATTAATGAGTACAACGTTCATGCACAATTAAGTACCACACCCATCCAGTACTCTGAAGAGAAGTCAAAGAAACAACTGTGACTTAAGTTACAGATGGAGATTGGGCCCTAAAGGGATGCAAATGCATAGACAGATTAAGATTGCACTGTGTACTGAAGAGATGCAGACACAAAGGCACAACACCTTACCAGTGCTCACCATCAGAAATTCAAATCTGGAAAAGAATACCTTTGCCGGTTGGGGTGGGCCACTGGGGGGGGGTCACTAGTACTAGTACCAGTAAAGATACCACAGAGAAGTACAAAAATCACACAGCTGCAATGGATAGCAACTTCACATTGCTAAAATTATTATGTGGCACAATAAAAGGTGTCTGATTTGATGACACTCTTCACACACATACTCACACACTAAGTAATGCATGCAAATTGAAAACTTCAGTAATATAACCACAAATTAAAAAAAAAAACTAAAATTATGCACTGCTGCACCACAACAATCAGCAAAAAAATGGCAAGAAATATTGAAAATATTACTGCGTGTACATTAACACAGTAATACAAGAAAAATATCACCAAAACAGAAAGCACTGTCTTTTTCTCCAAGTTAATCTACCTACACCATAGATATGTCCCTCCCCCAAAGCACACTTCCACTGTCTCTCAGTACACAGACTGAATGTTGTACATTAACATGCAAAATCCATACACAAACAATAAACGCTCAATGATATGAGCACAGGAGGGTTTCCTATAATCGATGAACTAAAGTTTCAGAAAAAAAATGACTCAAAAAGGCTTTTTTAACAGCTTTTTGAAGGTTTGAATTGCAGAGAGCTCTCAGAGCAGATTGTCTCCTACAGCTTCCTACGCACACTACCCCAAACTGAGGCTGTGCAGAACAATCTAGAGCCCATGTGTCCTGAAATCCCATGAAACACTGCAAAATTTACCTTTGGAGCTTAAAAACAAGGTGAAGTACATTGTTTTCAATGTACTTCACCTTAAGACTTGGTGGAGTAGTGGTTTGGGAAGGCAGAATAACGCGAAGTCATTGTTTTCAATGGACTTTGTGTTATCCATTAATAACGCAAAGTACTCCACTTCGCGTTGTGGAGCACTCGGTGAATTCGCCTTCACTCCACAAATCACTCCGCATAGTGAATTGGGGCCACTTCGCCCATCACTACATGTGAGCACTGTTAAAGTTGGAGGTCAGCCCCATTTATAATCACAAACAGACCATAATCATTCACCTGATGCTAGCGAGGGACCTGTGGTTGAAGCTGTAGCAGCTATAAAACAACACACACTTGGCATGAAGCATTCACCAGCACAAATTATTCAGGCTGAATGTGTCAGTGTTGATGCAGAAGTCCACCACAGCATGCCATCTCGACATGCTTTACAATAGTTGTTCAAAAAAGCATGTTACGAAAATATGCCACTGGAGCCCAGTATGCTGAATGAAATCATGATTCCTGATTCCCTGAGGTACATGGACAGGAAGTTATTTCCAGCAAAGGAATCTGTTTGTGGCAATGACAAAATTCTTATTTACACCACTAAAGTGAACATCATAAAGATTTCTGCTGCTTCAGTTTAACTGATGTATGGAACTTTTAAAACTGTTCCAACCCTATTCCGCTAACTATTCTGTGCATTCATCAGTTGGTAGTGCAGATAACAGCAGAGGGATAATGCTTGTTTTTGCATTAATGTCATGAAAATCTCAGGATTGTTATGTGCGCCTTTTCCAGGATATCATGGACATTGCAGAAGAGCACGGTGTCAATCTTGAGCCACAGTTCATCGTCAGCGACTTTGAACAGGCGGCCATAAATGCTTGCAAAGCAGAATTTCCTAATGTAAGCAATGAAAGCTGCCTGTTCCATTTTGGACAAATTATATGGTGAAAAATTCAGAGCGTTGGCTTGGCTGCAAAATATAGATCTGATCCTGACTTCAGCCTCCTGCTGAGGCACTTGCAGGTGTTGGCTTTCCTACCAGCAAACTAAATACCTCCCACATTTGAGTTGCTGAAGGCTGACTTCCCAGAGTGCTGCACCCCTGTTATCGAATGGTTTGAAGAGAACTATATGCTTGGGAGGGTGCGCCGTAGGATGTGCAATAATGCTTTTGTTTGTAGCCCACCACTGTTCCCACCTGATCTATGGTCTGTTCATAATCAGATTGTATTTGGGTTTCCACACACACAGAACAATGTTCAGGCATGGCATAGACGCCTGGGAGCATTGATTGGAACTGCACATGTTAGCATCGCTAGATTTGTAAGAGTGCTTAAGGATGAGCAAAGAACCACATAGAACATGATTGAGAGAATCAGTAGAGGTCTACCCCAGTCCCCCTTAAGAAAAAAATATACAGCAGTGGAGGAGAATATCACAACCACCATACAAGAAAAAGAACACTGGTCAGCAAAAGAATTTCTTCGAGGAATTGCATGCAATATGGTTCTGTGGTCACACTTCAACTGATGAACTGCTCACTAGTTTTTAATCCTTTGAAATAAATGACATTTTAATCTCTCTCAAATTCCTCTTTACCTGGCTGTCCTAGTATGCTGATGTGTGAAAGCTGCATGCATTTAGAAAGCAGCATTCTTGTAGCAATGTAAACAAGGATATGCTGAGCCACTCCAAAATTGGAAGTGGTAGCGAAAACACGTAACAACCGGAGGGACCCAAGCTGGTGAGTCAATAATAATAATAATAATGTTACTGTTATCTATTGAACTGCTTTAGCTTAACAGTCCTGCCCTTGGTCACAACCAGCACCAGAAGTACAGCTCTACAGCCCCAGAGTCACACTCGAGAAATAATTTCACTTCAGCAAATCTGTATGTTTACCCCCGTAGCACTAGCTGTTGTTGTGCGATGAACTACAGTGAAAACCTTTCTCTAGTTTAACAATGTTGATCTGCGGACAATCTGGATTTCAAGCATTCGGTAACATGAGCGTCGGTCTATTAATTCAGTTGGGAACTTGGAGTAGGGACATTGATAGACGGTCTTTTAGGAGTTATTCAAACGTACCAAACCCTTTAAAATTAGTAAAAGCACTTTGTTTTTAAAACTGCCTGTCAATGATTTGTGTGTCTGTGTAGAGGTGAAAGGTTTATTCAATTATGAGACCAGCCTGTTTAATTGCTAAAGTGCTGCCATTCACAACTAAGATAAGGATCCTGAAAGAGAAATCTGGGTGCCTAAAGTAGGGGAGGTGCACAGGTCTCAGGAGGAGTCTGTAAGGGAGAAATAGGCCACTGTAGCACCCGTGGGAGAAGACACCAAACAGGGTTACAAAAGGCCATCCTGAAGAGGTCGTAATGCCTGGGGTTTTCACCCCCATAACAGTAACCAAGGAGGATCCCCACCTGGCTACAGACTTGAGTCTGTATTTTACTCTTACCCAGATCTGAGAGGAAGTCCTGGGACCTCATGACGAGTGTTCAGTAGTGAACGCAGTGAGCACTATAGGAGGACATGAGGAGGGTACTCCTGTTCCCCCTCCCTTGTCACGGATTGCACTTAGGAGTGGGCACTGTGAGTTCTGTGGGCCCAGCCCCCAGGAGTGGGTTTGTGACAGCCCCCCCATCCAACACTTCAAGGAGGCCATGGTCCTTGCAGCCATTGGTGTGGCAACCACTGTCCATAGCCAGTTGTTTCTGCCTATGCCAATCTGTCATGTTTGTTTGACATTTCAGTGATTTGCAGACAGTTTACCTGAACAGTTCAATTGTTTGCTGCTTCTACTGTTTATTTAACTGTGTTTACCTCCTCCCCTAATACCTTTGTCTGGGTACTGAGGCAAGATAGCTTCCACACTGGAGATTCAGGATGTCTCTGCTGTTTCACAGCTGAGAGGACCCCTTCTATGTATTACTCTGCTGTTACTTTTCAGGTTGTTCTGCCCCCCCACCCCAGCTACCACTGAATTGATGTATGTTTTGCAAATGTTTCATCATATACGCTCTAGCAAGTGACTGCTGGAAGATTTTATACAGCACCTCAGAATGGTTACATTTGGTATTATGCATTCCTGCCCTACTTTCTACAGGCCCCGGGGTCCCCTTATGTCTTTTCAGGTGCATAATACGGACTCTCTTCTGTTCCATCATCAGTGGCCTCCCTACAGTTTGCAACCTGGAATATCCAGGGCCTAAACTTGCCAGTTAAGCAACAGAGGGTGCTATCTAGACTTATGTACCTGACTGCCAAAGTGGCCCTCCTACAGAAGACTAAGATCAAGGTGGAGGAAGCCTTGAAATCCAGGTGGGAATGGGTTGGCTTGGAAGTGCATAGTTCTGCTCCTACCTCCAAGGCCAGAGTGTTCATACTTACCCACAAATCAATCTGCTTTTCCTTGGAGGCATAAGTCTTGGACTTGGAGGGCAGATGTGTGCTTGCTAAGTTCAGTTCACTGAAGGGGCACATTTTACTAGCTAATCTGTATGGCCATAATTATGATAACCTGACCCTCTTCAGTTCCCTGAGCCAATCTCTCTTGGGCTTTGCAGACCCTCAGATTCCCCTACTACTAGAGGAAGATTTTAATATAACTTTACAATGAAACTCTGGTCATGCAGAGCTGAACACCAGAGCCTTAGCTGCATTGTAGGATCTATTGTTCACGCACCTCTGATTGACATCTGACACCAGAAGCACCCTACCAGCATTGACTACTCTTGTTTCTCTGCCTCCCATTCCATTTCCAGCCAACTTGACTTTTGACCTACCTTCCCGGCCTCGCAAATGGTCCATGCACCTCACATAGCCCCCCCCCCCATAAATGTCTGATCATGGACCAGTGGCACTAAATGTTTTATGGGACTGTTCTCCAAATGTGCTACTTGAAACTTGAAACCTCTCTTATTGCAGAACCCTCACTTCACTGTGTGGCTCCGTAAAGAGTCTGCCTCCTACTTCCAGTTCAATGACACTGAAGCCACCACCAAGGCCACCTTATGGGAAGCCTTTAAGGCTTATATCCTTGGCTAGATTTTGAGATATACAGCCATATACTACAGAAAGAGGGAACAAGGGCAGAATGAGCTTGAAAAAGCTCTGTCATCCAAGGACAAGGAGATGAAAAACTTACCCCCCTCCGTTCCCCCCCTCCTCATTCAGGAGATTCAGTTTCTGCAAATGTGGTTGAATACATTAACCACAAGAAAAACTGAACTTGTGGTGCTAGACTAGAGGCACAAGTATTGGGATAGTTTGAGAAAACTGGAAAGCTTTTGTCTTACCGTCTGTGGAAGCAACAGACAGAGTGACACATCCATGGCTTGAAGGATGGTGGGCACATGCCACTGTCTTCCTCCACAGATTAATGAGATAATATGCTCCTTCTGAATCTCTGTGCATCCCAGGGCCCCCTGAAGGTGGACAAGCTGGAGGCTTTTTTTTGAAGTGTCTTCCCCTCCCAGCCCAGCCAAAGGAACACAAAGAGGCCTTAGAAGCCCCACTTTTGGTGGCAGAGGTTAGGTTAGCCATTTGTGCTCTTTCTCCTCATAAATCCCTGGCAGTGATGATATCCCTATTGATTTGTACCAGTATATTCGAAACATTGTTGCTCCTGCCCTGCAATCACTCTTTCAGAAGGCATACAGCGGCTCCCTGCTATCTCCCACTATGTGTGAGGCCCTCTTTATTGTCCTCCCTAAAGAGGGGAAAGGTCCTATGGCACCTGGCAGCTATAGATCTAGTTGTTTGATCAATGCAGATGGCCAAAGCGCTTGTTGCTAGGCTGGAATCTATTCTCCCTCTCCTCATTCACCTGTCACAAGTTGAATTTGTGAAAGGGCACTTGAGCATGGACCACTGCTGGATGCTGTTATTCCTGATAACCCTGGCCAAACATACCCCCATCCAGATGCAGCCATGGCCCATACACTTTGAAAAGACTTTTGATTCAGTGGAGCAGAGGTATCTCCATAAGATACTGCACAGCATGATCTTTGAATCACAGTTTGGGTCCTAGAGCTGTACCCTTTACACTTGACAATCAGCAAAGGTGCTGACCAATGTGGTCCTCTCGGCCCCTTTTGAACTGCAGAGGGGAACTGGGCAGGGATGCCCTCTTTTCCCTCTCCTCTTTGTACTGGCAATTGAACTCTTGACCATTGCCACATGTCATCATCCATCTCTACAGGCAATTGGGTGGGAAAAGGGGCCTATGGACACTGAAATATGCTGACAATTACCTTGTGTTCCTCAAAGATGCTCCACTGAGCATGCCTCCCCTACCAAACCTTCTGAAGGACATTTATACTGTATCTGGCCTCAGAATAAACCCTACTAAAATGGAAATTCTTTCTCTGAATACTCTGTACACTCAGGCCTCCACTTATGCTTTCCAATGGTCCTCTTCTGGGATAAGGTAATTGGCCATCTTGATCCATCCAGACACAGTGGGCATGGTCCCTGACAATTTTTCCCCACTACTGAAGACGCTCAAGGAGCATTGTGACTACAAGAAGCTTTTACACATGTCCTTAGCCAGGAAAGTCTCAGCAGTTAAAATGATTATGGCACTCAAAGTGACACATTGCCTGGTACAACTGGTGCTCCCCATTCGTAATAAATGGTTTGCCAAGCTGGATGCCACAGTCAGAGACTTCCTCTGGGACAGTAAGTCCTATGCTACAGCAGGGATAAACTCCAAGCACACTAACATAGAGGAGGTTTGGGGGTCCCCTGATTCCATGCCTATTGTGCATACTTGCTTAGATGGCTTTCTCTGCACATTCCATGAGTTAGGTGGCTAGTCCAACTGTCCACTTGTTTGGGCCACTCCTAGCATTTAGCAAGCCAGGACTCAATTTCTCTTCCTCCTTTCAGACCTAGAAGAAACTAGAAACCTGGTTTCAGTCACCTCTGATGTCACAGGCTATGCTACCTCTCTGGTTCAACCTCGTGTTGATGGTTTGGGCTAGCAGATCTGATGGGATTCGTTGCACCTAAAGGAGAGTTAAAAACTGTCCAAATCTGTATCAGTTTAACACTTCTCACATGGACTCTTTTGAGGGTCTTCAGGTATGTAATGGCCTCCCCAGTACAAACTTCATGAGGTTCCTCCAAATTCATAGTGTCATCCACTCCTGCCATGCTAAGCTTTTACTGGGAACTTTGGTACATCCACCACTGGTTCTAACCAGATGCCTGAAAGCTCAGTGGGTCATAGTGGGGCTTATTTCTAGACAGATCCTCCAGAATGCCCCAGATACATCTGGTGGTGCCAGACACATATGGTCTATCGCTCTTGGAATGTGGATATTGGAAATGCAGTGGGCCCATTTGTGGAAACTGGTTCATTCCTTCTGTCCAGATTCAAATATAGAAACATAGAAATTGATGGCAGATAAGGACCTCTTGGCCCACCTAGTCTGCCCATTTTCCCTACCTACAGTCACACCGCAGACCATACTTGATCTCAGGCTTTACTCCCCCCTTTCCATACCTCCAAGGTTCCCTTTGTAACCCCCCCATGGGTGAGGGCTTACCTGGCTGTCCTGGGGAACTGCCTATTTCTCTTGCTGCCATGTCCCATGCCCTGGAATCTTCCTTAGTCTCCATCCAGCCCCACATGTGTTTCTATAGTCCTTTGGGGTTGGAGGAGCAAACCGGAGTCCGCACATGTTCATTTGCGCCACTCTATTTTCTCCCTGCTGTAGCAGCCATCTAATTTCCTCTCCAGTGCTCTTGACCCCCAAGACATGTTAGTCAGGGGTCAGACACATGGAGGAGGCATCCCAAAAGTGGTTGGGCTGTTTATTTTAGAAGTGGCAGTGAACGCTTAGAACAGGACATATCTGAATATTAATGAGGCACCTTATGAATTTGAATGAGCTGCCTGGCTGCTCCTTGGGAATCTGTATTTTGGAGCCAGTGACAGGCAAGCTAAAGTGTTTTAGTTTATAATTCAGACGTTGGGTGATAGTGGGAAAAGGCTGCTATAGGACTATGGAACAAATAAATGCAGAGACTGTATATTTTGGGCTGCAAGGACACTTTGAAGTGCAGACTGCTATATAAATTGCATGGAACTGTGTATTAAGCAGCCATCTTTGCTCTGTTGATCCCCAGTGCCAGCCAATCATTGACTTAGGTGCCCAAAGACAGTTGAAATGACTGCTGGGAGAGATGTGAACTCTATTCTAAGTGCCCAAAACTAATAGCCAATCAGAAATCAAAGTGGGCCGATGTCTAATAATGTTTATGATGGACAGGATGGTTTGGTCAATTGGAGACTCGGATTTGTGGAGTGAAACCCCAGGGACTTTTGCAGTTTGGGACAGTCTGGCTTGAGTCAAGAGGGCTCATTCTGTGTTGAAAAGGGTTTGGAAACTGGCCTAGGGCTTTTTCAGTTGAACACCTGAGGAATTTGGGAAAAGTCTTCTTCTGTTTTGGAGAACTAGTGTTTGCAGCAAACCTGCAGCAGTTGAGGAAGCCTGAGCTTGTTGAAAGGTTTGCTATAACTCTGTGTGTCAGAGCCTGAAGTTGGCAACTTGATCTGAAGCTGAAGGAACTTGTGGAAAAAGTCTGCAGGTATTCAGTGTTCAGAAACCGGCCTGCATTGCTGAAATCTGGCTGTGTAAAGGTGGAGCTGCGTCCCAAGAGACTGTATGCTGCTAGCGAATAGCCACTGGCAAGGTGAAATTCAGGGGATCCATTGCTGCACCCGGAGCTGTTAATCCCAGTTCAGGTAGAAGACTGAGACTGCAAGCTGCACAGCTACAACTTGGAGCCAGATAGGGGAATTGCTAACCCTTATCGAGTGGGGTGGATTGGGCTACCAGGAGCCATAGGTGTGTGCCTGAGTGCTAGGGCACTCTAGACTCATTTGGGGAGCCAAATCATGAGGTCACTCTTGGGTCTGGGCTCATGTGTGGACCAGGAAGCCTTGCATTGTGCTCCCATTCTCCAGCCTGCCTGCAGGCCAATAGTGACAAGCTGCTAGGCTCTGCAAGCAAGTCAGAAAGTGAAAAGTGGCCAGATCCTGCCACTTCCTACAGTCCATTCCGTGGTCCACCTGCTCTGCTGCCCCATGGTGCCACTGTTTTCTCCCTCAGCCCACTGTACAGAACCTAAGAACCTCTGTCTACAGAACCATGAGTAACACAGGGTTTGCCCTGTACAGAGGGTTTGGTGTAAAGTTGTCTGCAAGTATAAAGCTGTTAACACCTACATCCCAAAGTGTTTCAAGGATCCCAATGCCGGCCAGCCTGCAGCAATGTACAGACTTGCACTGTTTTGGGTACCCAAATAGACTTAAGAGGGGCACTGGTACCAGTGGGAATTAGGGCTAATGTGTGGTTGGGGACTGGGTATTATTGTTAAAATGGTTGCATCTTGAACTGCATCTATTTTCTCCTCTCCCATTTCCCCTTTCCCTAGTAATAAAAGATTTATGATTGTTACTGTTAAAAGTGGCCGTGAGCATATTATTAGTTACAGATATTAATTACACATACTTTACATAATTGCTAAACAGAAAGGTATTTTGTGTGTGGGGTGACTGGAAGGGGAGGTGGGTAGGTACAGCATCCCAGGGAGTTGTGCTACGTAAACAAGTGGCCTTCTATTATGTTACTCTGGGTGGAGGCACCATGTGATTTGTTAATATCTTTGGGAAAGAACCCTAATTGTCATCAGAACAGAACCCAGGCCTCTTAACCTGTATAACAGTCAGCAGGCAGGGGTAGTTGCCCACTGGCACATGGCACCTGTGCTACGTCTTTGGAGGCACCTCTGAGATCTCCTGTTTACCAGTTATGCCCACCATGGAGTCCACTGCTGAAAAGGACCCTATTGCCCCCCCCCTCCAGTTTTACACCTCTAGCCCAAAAGTTACTATTAATGATACAGCTCACCTAAAGCTAATGGAGTGGAATAAAGGTCAGGAAATGGACCCGCAGAAATCCCTCTTTCTCTTGTGAGTCCCCCCTGAGATAGATACAGGGTCCGTAGAGAGGCATCTGTCAGCCAGTAAGTGTCTTGACTGAGTGGTTGTCCATGGCCAGATGCTGGACTCTGCTACAGAGACATTGACTGTGCTGGTTGAATGCAGAAATGTGGTAGATACTTTGAGGGTACCCGATGCTTTAATCCCAAAAGGTTTTCAGGAAGCATGGCCTATTGTAATGCTGACCACTGCAATTCCAAAGGATGGCACCATGCTTGAGCCTAAAAAGAATCCCTCACCTGGTGAAGGGACTGGGCCTAGCTATGTGCCCTCATCTTCAGATTCCTTTGGCAAATTAAGAAAGTTTTCTGGGGTGAAACCCACTCTCAATGGTGAAGATGACTATGAGGCATGGATTAACTATGTAATTCCCATGCTACAAAACTGGCAGTGCAGTGAGGTGGAAAAGAGAATGACTGAGAGTTTGAAAGGCCCTGCACTGGATGCCATTTGGTCCTTGCAGGCAACAGATCCCAAGGCTAGTGTTGAGGAGTATCTTGCTGCTTAAGATACTGCATTTGGCAGCATTGAGTGTAGTGAGGACTTATGGTGAAATTTTAGAGCCACTTGGCAGCAGCAAGAGGAACCCCTCTCAGTGTACATACAGAGATTAGAGAGAGCGTTACAAAAGGTGTACCAATAGGGGGGAGTACAGTCTTCAGATTTAAACAGAGTGCAATTGGAACAGGTGTTGAAGGACACCAAATACTCTGAACTGCTTTTGTTGAAGCTGAATTTAAAAGAAAGGTTAAAAAGCTACCGACACCACAATAACTTTGAAAAACATAATATTTGAACACAATGCAGCTTATATTTCTTATTAATGCTGCAGTTCTTATCCCCATGATTTATTACTGAAGTTATATGCTTGAAAATAGGATAGGTGTTCCTCGAGGATTCATCTTCTCCTTTGTCTCTTCCCACCCTGATGTCATAATACTCTGATTGTGACAACACAGTTATTCCCACAGCAACAGACTGTGATGTCACAACACAGCATTGTGTTTTCAAGTAGGGAATAAGCTATAGAGGCAGATGAACCTTAAGGAATAACTATCTTGTTTTTGTGGTAATTTCTTCAGTAATAAATAATGAAGACGAGAAAACTATACAAGATACATGAAATACAAGCTGAATTATGTCTATTATGTTTTCAAAAGTTTTCCCAAAGGCATCAGCTGCTCTTAACTGACCCTCCCTCCCTCCCTCCCTCCAAGTCCTCCTCAGAGAAGTAAGACAGTTAGAGGAACAGGATGCAAAATGGGGACTCTATCCTGCCATTGTAGCTGCCACTCAGGTTACTGAAAGTACCCCCTCCACTGAGGCTCATGAGTTAAAAGAGTCCTTAAAGAATACAGGGAGGAGTTTGACAAGGCAATCTCTGCACTCAGCAAAAATCAAGACACCCGCTAGAGCCCACCTGGATAGTCAGCCCACCCGATCTGTCCGTGATGGGCATGGGAGTTTGGGCCCAGGTGCATCCTGTGGCCCAAAACCTTAAGGCTTGCCATAGTGAACTGTGCCAGGCTGCAAGTGAATTAAAAAGACATAGTTTGCCACTTCAGGGTGAACTAGAGTGAAGAACAGTTGCTGTCGAAGCTATTGCCCTGCTCTAGCCTGTGTATTCCGGACATCCCAGTAACCAAGGTAATCGGTCCACTGCTGTAGTTTTGTTTCAAGGCAGGCAAAATCGTGAAGGCTTCTATTGCTACAAATGTGGGAGAGATGGCCATATTAGAAGGGAATGCCGATCACAAGAGGACCCAGCCCGGGTAAAGGACATACTGCTGAAGGAGAAGCACTAGAAGCAGGGAAACTTCAATGGGGTCCAGTAAGGGAGCAGACTGGTGCCCTGACCAAGTCTAGCTCATCTGTGTTTGTTAGAAAATCTTCAGCTAAACCCTCAGAGCCTGAACCGTCTGATTTTGCTAGACTGGTAAGACCCTCCACTGAAACCACAGTAACCATCGATGGAGTGTCCGAGCGTGCCATGTTAGACAGTGGCTCACAAGTGACCATCCTCTTCAAAGGTTGGTATGACTGGCATCTGTCACATCTCATATTACAGCTGCTAGAAGGTTTAAATGTGTGGAGTCTCGGTAACAGAGAGGCAAAGCTGAGTCCATCCATACTGTAGTCAGAGAAGCTTATCAAAGGCAAGTGCAGATCCCACCTGAAGTGCAAGATGACCCTGTGGGCGTGGTTTGGAGATAAGACACTGAGGCGATAGTGCTGCTTCCTAGCACTAAGTGCAATATTAGCGGTGTGGTATGCCTAAAGAAGGAGGTAAATAATCAGATTTTGATGTGGGATACCCCTGAGGAACATTGACTGTCTGCAGAGTTGCTAATAAAGCCCAGTGTGCTGCTAGTAAGAGCTCATGCATATGTCAAGAGAGTCACCGTCCACTGAAGAATGTAACAGATAGAGATGTTGTTAGATAAGGATGCACCTTTGCCCAGGTGTATTGTGCAGATACAGCAGTGCAACCTGTTTCCCCAGAGAGGGTGTCCCTTCTGGTCTTGACCCCCATCTGTTTAATTTCATTGATTCTCCTGTCAAAGAGGAGTGGAAGGCTGGGATCCAGGAAAGATTAGCAGATCTAACAAAAGTGTTCTCATTACATGAGTGGGATGTGGGGTGTGTAACTGGAGAAGAACACCACATCAGACTAAAAAATGAACGTCCTTTTTGAGAGAGGTCCCACTGGCTGGCACCTATAGATATTGATGATGTGAGGAGGCACTTTCAGGAGTCACTGGCTGCTGGCATCATCCAAGAATCCAGAAGCCCCTATGCTTCACCAGTAGTGGTAGTGTGCAAAAAGAATGGGTCCGTGCGCACGTGTGTGGACTACAGGACTTTCATCAAGCAAACTTTTCCAGATCAATACAACATGCCCAGGATCCAAGATGCTTTAGACTGTCTCAATGGAAGTAAGTGATTCTCTGTATTGGATCTGAGTAGTGAGTATTATCAAATCCCCATGCCCCCCCCCACCCCCAGGAGAGAGAAGAAACAGCCTTCATATACCCGCTTGGACTTTACAAATTCCTGAGAGTTCACCAAGATATTTCTGGTGTCCCTGCTACCTTTTAGCATCATATGGAAAGAGCTGCTGGGAACATGAACCTGTTAGAGTGCTTGGTGTACCTAGACAACGTTATTGTGTTTGGGAAGACCTTGGAGGAGCATGAGGCAAGATTATTAAAAGTATTAGACAGCCTGGAAGAGTTTAGGCTTACAATTTCCATTGATGTGTCAATTCTTCTAAAACCTCCGTTAAATAAGTCAGACACACTGTATCAGCTCAAGGCATTCAGACTTACCCCAGCAAAGTTGAGGCATTAACCACTTGGCCTAGGCTACAAAATTTGAAAGTTTTACAGCCCTTATTGGGTTTATATGGATATTTCAGGAGATTTGACAAAGATTACACTTGCGTAGTGAGATCTCTCTTGAACTTGTTGCAAGTGGTAGTAGTGATAGATCTTTTTATTCAAATCATGAATAAGGATAGTACTCCACTGAGCAAAACTCATTTTCAAAGAGGTCCTGGTGCATAAGAACACATACTTACAAAATTAGAAAACATGCAAAATACAGATAATATGTATAAATAATCCAGATAAATATTGACAGGATCAGAGTTGGGTCCCACAGCTGCATTCACATAAAAAATTAAAACTTTACTATCCCCTACTATTTATCCATTAATTAACAGCATACAAACAGCAGTACACTATAGCCTGACCACTGTCTCTTAACCAACTCTTTAAGTCATTTAATCTCACTGGTATATTAAACTGCTGTAAATTAATTGTAATCAAATTCCACAATACTGCTCCTCTAAACAAAACAAGATGATCTTCCTATCCCAAGATTGCATTTAATTACACTGCATTCTATACCCTTGGCTGAGCTCGGGTTTTCCTTTACTGATCTAGTTTGAAATAAATCTAGTATATATATATTTGGGGAAGACACAATTACATACTTTATGCATAAACTGGAGAAGATGAAGTTTTCTTCTTTCTTGTGGTTTAGACCACTTTGGGGAATTGTTTAATATACATCGGTGGGTTCTGTGGGGGACATTCAAAATGAAATGGGCCAACTTGTTAAACATCAAATGCACCCTATCTATCTGGGGGCTTGAAGCACCAGAAAAAAATGATATCCCATAATTCAGAATGGGTGTAATCATGGAATTTACTACTTTTAATCTCACTTCAGTGGTCATATTATGTTTTACTCTATACAAAAGACTCAACTTCCTAAATAAATATTCAGCATATTATCAATTTTGTTCATTCCATTTTAGGGCATTATCCAGCCATAGCCCCAGATATTTATATTTGCTAATTTGCTGAATACTGTTCCCCCCAGAATAGTCAATATTAAATTGTTGTTATTCAAAGTTTGATTTTTCCCAAACATAAATAATTGAGTTTTAGTATCATTTAATACCAAAAGGGGATTATTAAAGAAGTTCTGAACATGATCAAAAGCCCGCTGGAGTTTAACACTAATGTGGTCAGATGTTGTTCCCTTAACATATATTATTATTATGTCATCGGCGTATACATGACATGTCACATCCACTTCCTCAAATTTAAGAACATTAATGTAAATATTGAATAATAGGGGTCCCGAGATTGATTCTTGGGGTGCACCAGATGTAATATTGGCCAACTGAGACCTAAATTAACCAATTTCAACCAGTTGCTTTTTACCATCAAGGTATGAGATGAACCAACCAAGTGCTGAAGGTGACACACTAATCCCCTGGAGCCTGGACAGGAGAACCCCATAATTCAATGTGTCAAAGGCCTTACATAAATCGATAAACAAGGCACCTACCATATTTCTTCTGTCCAGGCTCATTTGGATGTCACTTGCCACCTTAACTAGTGCTGTTTTAGTGCTGTGATGTGATCCGAACCCTGACTGATGAGCACACTATTTATTTCTTGATTCCAAGTACTCTTTCAATTGTTTTAATATTAATCTTTCAACTATTTTGGAAATTTGAGGAACTAAAGAGATCAGTCAATAATTACCAATATCTTCCCCATTTTCTGGCTTGAATATTGGCATAACCCTGACTGTTTTCCATCCCTCTGGATATTTTCCAGTGCTAATAGAAAGCTTAAATATTAGTGACAAGGGGTAGGCTATACAAGGAGCAGCACATTTTAACAATGTTGAGGGTATGTTATCTAGGCCTCCAGCCTTTGGTATGTTTAATTTCTATAGCTCATCCCTAACCTCTGCTGTAGAAATATAATGAAAATTAAAATCATCAGCATTGGGCAACTCATGCAGATCCTCATTTTTAAGGGTATTTTCAGATAAATCACTTCTACCTTACTTTATATAACCCAGGTTACTGAAATGATTATTATATACATTTACCAACTCTTCTCCTAAAGAGATACTTTGTCCATCAACCTGTATCTTATTCACTTTTTAATTTTTATTTTAACCCATGAAATCGGACATGGTTTTCCAGAACATTCTAGGATTTTCTTTTGAGTTATGTTCCAATTTAGGTTTAAAATAGTTTTGTTTTGTTGTCCTAATAGCCTGTGTATACGCATTACATGTGTGCCTGTACAGCTGCCAATCACTATCTAGCATTGTATTTTTGACCTTATGCCATGCTTGTCCCTGACTTTCCCAAACATAAAAAGATGAGAGGAGAACCAATTATCATCCACATATCTTGATAACATTTTTTCATAGGTGAATGTTGATTATGTACATTCTTGAATTGTTGATAAAAATACTCCCAGGCCTCAGTTACTGTTGGAAAAAGTTTTGAATGATACCAAACAATATTTTCTACATCCAACATAAAATATATGTAATCAAATTGTTCAAAACTTCTGCAGGTTACAGATGATCTGATCTTGGGTTCAAATCAATTATTTCTCAAAACAAAAATAAGTTGATGGTTAGAGAAGGAATCAGATAAGACTCCACAAGATGAATACAAGTGAGGGTGGTTGGTAAAAATGAGATCCAATAAAGTTAATTTAATAGGGTCCTTGGGATTATTTCTGGTAGGCTCCTTAATCAATTGTACCAATCCTAAATGTTCTTGTATCTCTTTTGCCTATGGTAAATATTGATTGTCAACCAATTAAGAGTAAAATCTCCCATCTTCAAGATTTCATAGGAGATTTTATAAGCCTCAAGAAAATCTTGGAGTTCATTAAAGACATCCATTTTTATTTTGGGGGGGTTTATAAACACCTATAAAAAGTATTAGTTTCCTAAAGGGTAACTTAGATTGAATAATTAGGACTTCCAGAAATCCATTTTGAGGAGAGTATGATATTTCACAAGCACGTCATTCAGAATTTGTATAACTTATAGTTCCCCCACCTCTTTACTCCTATCCTTTCTGTGCAATTGGTAGTTGTCCATTTCAGTAGAGGTGGTTTGATATTCTATTATTTAGCCACCTTTCTGTAATTATCATAACTTCATGTTTATAGTCTAACACTCAGTCCTTAACTGAATCAAACTTTTTCCAAACACTCCTCACATTGAAGTGGACATCCCCAACTGGCCCCTGTTTTAAAATATCTGCATTTATGTCCTTTGCTAACAGTGGGCCTGGATTAGGATGAATATCTCCACATAGTAACAGAAAAAAAAATAAGAAGATATTTAGTAGTGCCTAAAAAATATTTTCCATAACATTTACCCTTAATAAGATTCAGCACTATTATTGTATCAAACTTTAGAGATGCAAATACTCCCACCATATTGCAATGAATCAAGGTGACCTTAATCAAATCCCTAAAATGGGTCTTAGGTAACAAACTCGCTTTAATTAATATATTCCCTTTTGTACCCATTATGTTGTCACACTCACAGGTACATGGGTAAGGATAACACAGGACACAGTATATATGGTACAACACACCACAGTGTAGTTTTATTTTATACAAAAGTATAAAAATAATAATAGTCACAAAAACAAAGAAAATAAACAATAGCCCAATGCTATTTTCAATAAACAAATTCACCTTCCTTCAGGCTTCAAATACAGTTCCAATATGTCAGCTTTTCCTGCTGTGTTCATGCCAGCACCTATTCAGGTACATGTCCTCTCTCTTGTCTTAACTTCAGGCCAGTGAGACCAGCTTCTCAGCTCATCTGGCTTTGCTTGTTCCTAAAGGGTTTATATAGCTCTCCCAATTAATTTTAATCCTGCCCCCAAAAGGCAATTAAACATTTTGTAGCTTTCTAAGGCTCGCAACCATACTTATACATAAAACAAACTGGTTGTTTCTAATCCTTGGTTAATAGGGAGCGTTAATTTTCAGAGACATCATCAATATCACAGTCCTGGCCAGTTTTATTAAAGTTCTAAACATAAGTAGGCATGTAAACTAAGCTCCTCCCACTGTCCAGCATGAGTGTCCCACACATTTTGATATAAAAATAGACCAGTAGGAGTCACTGTCCCACTATAGAATTCATTCATTCAGGATGCACTCTCCTGCAGGTCAGAAAATATTTATTTAGCTTCACCTTTTACTTTTTTAGTGTATGTTGTGTGACATCTCTAGAACATTTCTACTGTTTTGTAAGGGCTGAGGATACTGGTAGAGACAGGCAGTGTCTCATCTTTAATTTTTATTATACTTTGTTATATTTATGTCTGCCCTCTGTTTTATTGTTGTATTTCTCTGAGGGCTGCTAAACATGTAATTAAATTGTAGGGACTTCGCTGTACCCTTTTCTACTCTTTAAGATCTTGCTCATTTATTTAATAGTGGGCCGGCATCTTAGCAAAAGTGAAAGTTTTGCCACCCCACTGTAAACTGCTCCACAGCTCCAGGAGAGAGAAAGACAGCAAGGAGTGAGCACACTCCTCTTACTTCTATTTTATTCTTGCCACACTCTCTCTTCGTTATTTACTTCATTAGACCCCATAGGGACTGCTTTTTGTTTTAGAAGGACACCAGGGCTGAACACTTATACACAGAGTGGTGGCAATGACATGTAAAGTATTTGCCACTCCATATGGATTCTGATTCGATTTAGGATTTTATTTTATTTTGAAGCAACCTGTTTTACTGTACATCATGGTATGGTTGACTCCTCAGCTGGCTGGTTATACTGCTTTATTTTTCCTAAAGCCAGCAAGCCAGGAGTCTTTCTGCCATTATTTATTTATTTTTTCTTTACAAATAAAAGGGGGCAAATAGCATCAAGCAGTGGAAATGACAAGCAAAGTATTTGCCGCTCCGTGACTACAAGTCCTGCTTCAGTGCAGGTTTCTTTTACCTCATCCTATGGAGCAGTGGCAGTTAATAAAAACAAACAAAATTGCTGTTCCATGAAAGACAATACCTGTAGCAGAATAAACCATGTCCTAAAGTTAAAGGACTGCTATGGTATAAATTATATTACCATGGCTACAAAAAAGGTTTTTCAGAGCAGCTCACATAAATGAAAATATAATGCCTTAAGCAGCTGTATAACTTACAACATGACTTTGCATGCATGCCTTGTGTGCCATATTTCCTTTTCCAAGGGTCACCAAGATTATTATTTAAAACAACTCCCTAACATATTTCTATATTTTTAACTGCTTCCACAGTATTTATAGATTGTTTTGTCCCTTGTACAGTTTACAGCCTATGACACTTCTGCACTTTATTTATTTTTTAAGCACTGCAGCTCTTTATTCCTTTACATTATACACTTTAACCATATGTATTTCCCTACTCAGGTACTTAATGCTGCTAGAACACCTTGGTGTATGCCAAGCATGCTGGACACTGCATGGTGCATAGGTAGGGAGAGTTTGGTGATGGATGGATATATTAAAAAAAGAATTAAAGTAAGTCAGAAAAAGATTTAGTAAGAACAGATAAGTCTAACATAGGTGGCCAACCTACTACAGTGGCAGAAATTAGTATGGAGAGAATACAGAGACACTATTGTGCAACAGATTTTAATAGGAAGAAAAGAATATAGGAAAGACATGCCTTCACTGAGGTATTTGGACTGGTGTGCCAGTTTATATGTACCATGATGTGACAAATTTGTACTATCAAAGGAGAGCCCAGTGTAATTATCAGCAACCCCCAAAGATATTGAGACACTATATATATATATATATATACGGCAGTCTAATTATAGATTGTTATTATTTAACGACAAAGTAGCGTGAGGTTTGAAAAAGTTATTTATTACTAACCGGTATTAGTGCAAAGATCGTTGCGCCCCAACTCTCACCCCATCACATGTGTAAAGCAGCAGAAGTATAAGAGAATGGGGTGAGAGTTAGGACTGATGACCCCAATGCATACCCCAATGCCAGTTGGGGTGGGCTGGGGTCCAAGGGGTTTTCAACCCTAACAATCGAATTCTCACTTTGTCGCTGTGGAACAACCCTAACTAATGCATTAAATGGAGTTTTTGTCTCTAATTTCCTTCTTTTGAGAATGATAATGAGAAATAGTGAATGTAGTGCAGCAGCGGGCCCCGCCTCCCACCACATGATGTCTTGTGGCATAGTAACAGGAACAGCAACGCAAACAGAAGCACTAACAGTGGCGCACATGGTAATGCAAGCACGAATGAGAACAGAAAGGGTAACGCACACGGTGGTGTAGATGGGAACGGTCTGCCACGTGATGTGTTGTCACATAGTAACATGGTGCCTGCAAGCAGAAATGTCAGTGGGCATGGTGACGCAAAGTGAAACAGAAAGAGAAACAGTACTGTAGACACAAATGGCAAAAGACGACAGAAGCGCAAAGGAAAACGCAAAGGATAAGGCACACGATGGCGTAGATGTCAACAGTAAGTGGAATGGGTATGGAACTGCAAGCGGAAAGGGCAACGGTAACAGTAATGTAAGCGCACAGGCTGGTTTTCCCCAAAAGCTGCATAGAGAAAGACAGTGAGTGCAAAGAATGTATGCATAATAACGGGTATCGGAGCAGAAAATGAGGACTTGGAATACTAAATAGGTTATATCTAAGAACCGTACGACGTAGAAAAAATATTTAAAAGTCATATGATTTACGACTGCCCTGGCTAGTTTTGTATGGGGGCTAAGTATTTTTCAGACGAAAAGTCCGTATCTCGCACCATTTCCGAGATACGTGCCCTGAAAGGCGCGGCGAACGCCGTAATCTTATCCTATGGGAAAAAAAGAGAAGTTCGGAGTGCCATAACTTTGCCTCCCTGTAATATTTTTTCACCAAACTACTGAAAGGCACATCTGTGGGCTGTTGTCTGTGTTCCCTCCAAATTTCAGGAAAAAAGACCAAACCGTTATTTTGCAGCAGGGTGCCAAAGGATTCCTGTATTGCGTTGGGCACCGTAATGTTATCCTATGGCAAAAAGTGTCAACTTTGGAGTACCGTAACTTTGCCGCCATGCAATATTTTTTCAACAAAACACTGAAAGGCACATCTGTGAGATGTTGGCTATGACCCCTCCAAATTTCAGCCCAAAACTGCAAACCTTTTGCAGCGGAGTGCCAAAAATTGCTGTCATTTTCCCACAGACTAGAAAAGTACTGTCGCAATTTGAGAAAGCTTTCGCAAAAATTTGCCACACTTTCGTGAGCACGAAAGTACTTTGCGAAAGTACTTTTTCTAAAAATTTGAAAAACATATTTCTGGGGTGTTTTACCCCAAAATAAAGACAAAGCTAGCATCCTCAGGGTCCGACTAGGTGAATACAAAAAGAATTAGGTTGCTAGAGGGTCTCAAATTTAAATGCCAAGCATTTTTCTGATCACTAACTGAAAACAAGATGGCGGATTTGCGAAAGTAACAGGGCCATTTGAGAAAGTAAAAATGCATTTGCGACACTGTCAAACTTTTTGTTAACTTTTCCCATTGACTTATAATAGGAAATTGTTTTTTGAATAACTTTTGAACCATTTAATATTTTTTCATGAAATCTTTGAAAGGCACATTGCGGACCCAGGCCGCATGTTCCCTGAAGATTTCAGGCCAGTCGCGCAAACCAGGCGACCTGTAGGTGCGACTGTAGAATTCCAGAAAAAACATAAATGCATGCACAGATCATGCTTAATAACTCCGCAGCTGTGTATCTGACTGGTACGAAACTTGGTATATCCCAAGGTGTGTGGGGCTTGATCATGTATTCCAAATTTCAGGCAAATCCGTAAAACAGTTGCAAAGTTATTAAGGTGCAACATTTGGGGTTTAACATGTAAATGGCTCCTCAACCCTAACTGTGGTAGCACTACCATGCTACTACATATATATATATATATATATATATATATATATATATATATATAGTTTTCCAATTGTTTAACCAGGAGTAGCACACTAAGCTGAAAGCTTGTTTACAGGTGCGACCTGGGAGCACATGGAAGTTAATTGACTTGCTCAGGATCACACAGTATGCAAGTGGGGGCTCTGGGATTCAAACCCTGGTCTCCAGATTTGTAGCTCAGAGCCTTAAACCACTGCGCTATACTGCCTAAATGCATTTTTATAAAATCATTGCACTAAGGATACTCATATTTGATCTACTACCAATAACTTAAGATAATTTCAAACACACTTTTTCAGCATTGTATACCAAAGTAGTGCTCCTAACTTTATACAATATTCAAATATAATGATGGTATAATATACACCCTTACCTTATTTACAAAAGAGCTAAAATAAAAGGCAATTATAAATAAGATTAAAATGTGCCCAATAAATATCTTAAGCAGAATCAATTTTTCAACCAGGGCTCAAATTATCAAACAAGTCTATTTTCCTGTCAATTAAAGTAAAAGAAGCAAAACTTCGTGGGTCACTATTGAGCCTAAACAGTATTTCAAGCCCTCTAAACATTTTGGTCAAAGGTGGACTGAAGACTGTGATAGATCCTTTGAAGAAATAATCAACTGTCTGATTCATGCACCGGTCCTATCATACGCAGATCCCCCAAAAGCCTTGTACTTTGCAAACAGATGCCAGTTTTAGTGGTCTCGGAGCAGTTCTTTACCAAAGCTATGCAGAGGGCCTGCGCCCAGTCGCATTTGCCAGAAGAAGCCTAAGCAGTACAGAAAAAAAGTATCCAGTGCACAAGTTGGAGTTTCTTGCTTTAAAATGGGCCATTGTTGATCAGTTTCATGAATATCTACATGGGGCACACATCACTGTAAGAACTAATAACAATCCTTTGACATATGTACAAACCACAGAAAAGCTTGATGCAGCAGGGCATATGTGTCTGTCAGCCTTGTCCACCTATGACTACTGTGTTGAATGCCATCCTGGTCTGAACCACATTAATGCCGATGCTTCGTCCCAGACCCCATGGCACCTCCTGCTGACAACCAAGCTGGGGTAACAATCTCAGAACAGGCTGTACATTTTTTTGTGTGCAAAAAATGTGATACTGATGAGCCATGAGCCACAGAAGCCATTCCCCATCTGGTGGATTGGCTTGGTGCTTCAGGTAACTGTCTTTTAATAGCTTACTGCCACCAGACTACTTTAGACCTGAGATCTTTGCCTCAGCTGACTAGTACAATTCTACAATGGGAGCAAAAGCTATACACAGCCATCTGTGATGTTTACAGAACTCTACAGAAAAGGGGGAAATGCTGCTCATGTGATCACCAGGGATCTCAGTGCCAAGCTGCTGTTAAAAGAGTGGTCAAAACTTAAACTTCAAGACAATTTACTGTATCAAGAAGTACAAGAGCCACAAGAAACTCCTCGTGTGCAGTTGGTGTTACCCACTAAATTCAAATAAGAACTGTTCTCAGAGCTCTCCATGACACCATGGGCCATTTGGGAAGTGAATGTTTGCTAGGGTTGGCTCACTGCCAGTTCTACCAATCTAAAATGGTGATGCTGAGCAGTACTGTACAAATTGCTGCAGGCATGTCCAAAGAAAAGCTCTGCTACAGAAAGCTGCAATCCTGGTGATTATTATGACAAGTGCCCCCCGTGGAGCTGGTCTGTATAGACTTCCTCAGTGTTGAACCTGGTTCTAAAAATATATCTAACATCTTGGTAGTCACACACCATTTCACTAGATACACCCAAACATAACCAACAAAGAATCAAAAAACTTCCACAGCAGCCAAGGTGTTAGAGGAAAAGTTGTTTGTCTACTATGGGGCACCACAGAGGATCCATTAAGCCACCTTATCAAGGAGATGCTGTCTTTATGGGGAGTTTGTAAATCCAGAACCACACTCCATTATCCCCAAGATGATCCTCAGCTAGAAAGGTTCTGCTGTATGCTGCTAGAAATGTTGGAAACCCTGGAACCGAAGGACAAGAGTAAGTGAAGCCAGCAAAGCTAGTGGTCTGATCCATGCATATAACTGCACCAAAAGTGATGCCACTGGGTTCTCCCCTTATAGTCTAATGTTCGGGAAGGAAGCCCCGCTCCCTGTCGATTTGTGTTTTAGAGTGCCTGCAGATGGTACTAAAGCTAACAACTATCTGCAGTATGTTCAAAAGCTTAAGGAACAGTTAAAAGAAGCCTACAGATTAGCTGCTCAGGTGGCTGCAAAAAGGAACTGAGCAAACAAGGAACAGCACAATAAGTGGTTGAAGGCACAAGAGCTTCTACCAGGTGATAGAGTACCATTATGTAGTCTGGGGATTCCTGGATAGCATAAAATAACAGACAGATGGGGTAGCACACTCTATGTAGTGATGGAAAAGTTTGATGGACTTCCAGTGTACAAAATAAGGCCTAAAGGAAAAAATAGTGAATATAAAACTACCCACTGCAATCACTTGCCATCAACTGGAGACAAGGTAATCAGTAGTGTACAGGACAAGCCAGACCCTCCTAAGCCTCCCGTAACCTGAGCTGCTACTGGCAGATAAGAGGATAAACAGAGCACTGGATAACCTGAAGCTGGCCCTGCCACTACAGATGAGGCAACAGAGAAGGACAATTCAGATGATGAGTCAGATAAAGATGTCTGCTACTATCCTACTTACTTTTGTCTGACTTAAGAGCTGGCCAGGTTATTTCAAGGGGCACCTAAGACACCAGAAACTGTGACAGGTATCCTTACTGCAGAACTGGCTGTTTGCAGTCAAAATTTGAACACGTCTGTGGAAACTGAGCATATAATTGACACTGTATCCCTAGATGAGAGGCCTTCATCTGAGGAAGTACTAGAACAAGAAAATGGAGAGCCTGCTGAACCAGCCAAGCCGCAACAGGTGGAGTTTGAAATGGCAGAACCTGGAATGATAGAATCCAAGGAATCTGAAGCCCCTGAAATGTCAGAGGTAACAAGCAAATAAAGAATCAGAGGAAGCAAAAACCAATCAAATACCAGAGGAGATTGTGGTACCCACTTTGCCTGAGGTTGCTTCTTTGCTGGACGATGAACAGGGAGTAGCTAACCCTGATGCCACAGAAGAAGAGCAAGTGCCATTAAGATTCTCTGAAAGGACTGTTAAACCTCTGCTAAAGCTTACCTATGACTCTCTTGGGGCTCCCACTGACTTCTCTATGTATGTGGTCCACAAATGTATATATGTCACTCTCAAGACTCTGACAGAAATGTTCATGTGCCCCTCTAATGCCAAAGCACCCAGACCAGGGAAAAAAGTTTCAAAGTGCAGAAAGGGAAGGTGAATAGTACAGACTTCTGGTAATGTGTTTCCCTAATGTGCTTACCTAAGCACAAAAGTGTAAATACAAAATGTTCATATGCTTATTTATGCACCGAGTAATGTCAAAGTTGAAAAAACTTTCAGTATTGGTAACTGTATATAGTTTGTTTGTCTATTCTAAAATACTTTGTTTGCTTGTGATAGTTAGGAGGTAGTTGTTAGTTAGAAATGTAAATGGTAAGCTAAAATGCAAATGATTAATGTTTATATTCACAAGGTCCCTGTTAATGGTCTTGTCACAGATAAAAAGCATTTTAGGCATGGGGAGTGTATCCCCCACATAGGTGGCGGCTTACCTTGTTGCTCCAGGGTGCTGTCCATTCCTCCTGCTGCTTCCTGCTGTCAAGTCCTGGGTCCTGGAGTGTCCCTTAGTCTCTGTCCAGCCCCACATGAATTTCTATAGTCATTTGGGGCCAGAGAAGCAAATTGGAGTCCACACATGTGCATTTGCACCTCTCCATGTTCTCGCCACTGTAGCGGCCATCTAATTGCCTCTCCAGTGCTCTCAACCCCCAGGATGTTAGTCAGGGGTCAGACACACAGAAGTGGTGTCCCAAAAGTGTCTGGGCTATTTATTTTAGAAGTGCCAGCAAGTGCTTAGAACGGGGCATATTTGTATATTAATGAGGCACCTTATGAATACGAATGAGCTGCCTGGTTGCTCCTGGGGACTCTGTATTTCAGAGCCAGTGACAGACAAGCTAAAGAGTTATAGTTTCTACTTCAGCATGTGGGTGATAATGGGAAAAGGCTGCTGTAGAACTGTGGGGCAAATAAATGCAGAGACTGTATTTTGGGCTGCAAGGACACTTTAAAGTGGGGACTGCTATATAAACTGCATAGAACTGTGTATTAAGCAGCCATCTTTGCTCTTTTGACCCCCAGTGCCAGCCAATCACTGACTTAGGTGCTCAAAGTCAGTTCAAATGACTGCTGAGAGAGATGTGAACTCTATTCTTGGTGCCCAGAACTAATAACCAATCAATAATCGAAGTGGGCTAATGTTTATTATACAATGGCAAGAAAATTTCCTGGACTCTGATTGGTCAGTGTGTGCCTGAGACAGTGACGATATTACACAGTAACATCACTGTGTTCATTTTATGGACCCTGAGCCTGAGCTTGAGCTTTTTTTTTTCCAGAAACAAAGATATACTGCCTCACTAAAAATCTGCTAAACACATTTTTATTTTCATTTTTGTTTTGTATAACATCAAGCCATTGTATAATTGCAATAGAGCCTCAAGGTGTGTGTTGTTGTATCATTAGCATTCTGGTGGTGGAAGCACTCGGCTTCGCTTCGTGCTTCAACCCACCCCAGGAGTGACATTATTACACGATAACACACACCTTGTTGTGCCTTATTGCTTAAATAATGTTTATAATGGAAAAGATGCACATTCTTTGGGAATGTGGGAAAGTGCAACCCTTCTGGGAGTCTATAAAGCAACAGATAGATCCCTTGCGTGGTCTGGACTCGGCTTTTTCACATGGTATATGTTTACTATGGTGTCAGCATGGCTCAGTTAGTAGCACATCTGCCTTTGGACAAGAAGGTCATGGATTCTTCTCCCACACCAGGATTGGGCTTGCACCTAAAATGCTGGCATCCAAGAGCAGTATTAGGGGGTACTGTACTGCTTGGGGTGTGCCGTCCTTCAGATGAGATGTTAAACCAAGGTCCCTTATATACATCCTGGTGTTGTCGAGGTGAAAGTAAATTTTTTGTTTATTTGTTTATTTCAAAGATCGGATATACCTTTGAGTCATTGACTCCTTTACAAAGGTTCCACGTCACATGTAATAGATACAGATACACAATACAGAATGCAGATAACGAGACAATAAATGTTACAGAGTAAAGTAATTTTTTATAACAAAAAATTAAATTAGATAAAACTTCAGAGTAGAAACAGTTTGAGACAGTTAGAAAGACATTGGAACATTAACATCCCTGAGGAGGCAGAATTATGGGATGTACGAGGAGGCCAGCCAGAGGCCATTGTCAAGAAGTAAAGGGAAACGGGGGGTATTAGTTCATGTACAGTCGCAGATAGCTGAGGAGTGAAGATGGGCCCTAAGATACAATTTGAAGTGACCAATTCTTTGATCAAGATGCAAGGAGGAGGGTAGGTTATTAATCCACGCAGGTGCCCTGTAGCAAAAGGATCTTTGGAATTGGGTTGTGCGACAGGGAGGGATGGAGAGACGATGGGAGTCTGAGCTACGAGTGTTCTGAGTTTTTGAGTCCATGGTGATTAAAGGGGTGAGTGCAGCTGGAGCGAGGCCAAGGGAGATTTCTTTAGCGAAGACACAGGTGTGGAATTTTATTCTGTTGTCCAGGTTTAGCCTATTGGTGTCCTGATATAGCAAGCAAGTATGAGTAAGCCTGTCACACCCTAATATCAGGCAGCAGGACTTGTTTAGGACAAGTCTAAGACTATCAAGGGCTGAGGAGCTGACTCCGCCGTAAATCAGGAGGCCATAGTCGAGCAGGGAAAGTATTGAGGAGAAGATAGCAAGCTTAAGGGCTTCTGGGGTTAGGCAATGTTTAAAGCGGTGCAATAGCCCTAGTCTAATATTTAGGGCTTTAGATAGTTGCTGAATATGCTCATGATAGGTGAGGCCAGTGTCCAAAGTGATGCCTAGGTACTTAAAGGAATGCACAAATTCAAGGGGGGTCTGAGATGCAGATAGAATTTGAGGAAAATGTCCTATTTTGGGGTTCTGCTGATGCGCGAAAAGCATACCTTTGTTTTTTTTATAGTTAATAGTAAGGCGTTGAGAGACAAACCAGCTTTCGACAGCCTTGAAGGAGGACTGGAGGGAATGGTGGAGTTTAGAGGGGTCTGGGTTGGAGGAGAAGATGACGGTATCATCAGCATAAAGCAATAGGTTGGAGGGGCAGGATGTGGGGAAGGAGTTAAGGAAGAGGCTGAAGAGGAGAGGCCCCAAAATGGACTCTTGAGGGATTCCTGAGAGGACAGGCTATTTGGAGGATAGGGTGTTGCCAATTTTAACTTGAGACCTATTGGTAAGATAGTCTGCAAACCAATCAACTACTTCATGCGAGAGACCTAGGTTAAGTAAGGTTGTTTGAAATATTGAGTGGTGGACGGTATCAAAGGCCTTAGTGAGGTCAATAAAGATCACACCTGTGATGTGGCCTTTATCCAACGCAGTATGGATGTGGGACGTCAGTTCTAGTAAGGCAGTGGCCGTGCTGTGACCTTTTCGGAAACCATGTTGTTGAGAGCAGAGAAGGTCATAATTGTTGAGGTGGTCAGTGAGTTGGTCTGAGATAATTTTCTCTAATGCCTTGGGGGGGAGTATGGAGATTGGGCGGTAATTGTCAGTAGCGGTGCAATCACCCCCTTTGTATAGGGGTGTGATGGAGACAGATTTCAAAATGGTAGGGAATTTACCTTGTGAGAGGGAGAGGTTTAAAATGTAGGTGAGGGGAGTTAGGACTTCCTTGAGAGAGAGTCTAAGAATTCTGAGATCAAGGGAGCCGGCGTTAGAAGAGGCGTGGCTAAGGGCAGCGGTAAGGTAAGATTCTGTGGACTTGGGAGAGATGCTGCGAAAGTAGAAGGGGGGGCAGCGGGGTGCGGGTGTGTGTGCTAGGAGCTGGTGGGTCATAGAAGCTGGGGGGGAGGACATGGTTAAGGTTGGAGAAGGTATCATTGAAAACTGCAGCAATAGTTGTAGGGTCGGAGGTCAGGGACCCATTTGACATGACCTGTGAGGGGACCGGGTTGGGGACCTTTCCGCATATTTCATTGATGTTGTTCCAGAACTTACGTGAGAACCCCAGGACGAAGATAAGGCGGTTTTATAGTACTCTGCTTTTGCCCTGCGGATAGCCCAGGTGCAGTTGTTCTGAGCCATTCTGTAATTTTGCCTGTCATGGGGGAGGCCAGACTCTATGGCGAGCTGCCATAACGAGTCTCTAGTACGCATTAATGACTTGAGCCTTCCGGTGAACCAAGAAACATGATTACCTTTCACCATTCTTTTCATGAGCGGTGTGTAGCGGTCGCATATATTATTAAAGGACCGTGTAAATAGGTCCAAGGCGCTGTCGAGGTTTACGGTGTTCGAGATGATGGACCAGTCCACATCTCTGAGATGTGCTTTTAATTGTGCCAGTTTACTGGGACCGAATTTGCATTGCACAATTATTTTGGGAAGTGATCTTGGAATTTTACAGGACCAAGAGCAGAGCACTGGAGAGTGGTTGCTGAGGGTGTCTGGAAGGATGGTAACGTTGGTGATCTTGCCCGTGCGGTTGGAGAAAATGAGGTCCAGTAGGGAGGAGGATCCAGTACGTGGATCAAGACGAGTAGGGGAAGTGACCACTTGAGAAAGGTCTTGGGCAGTGGCGAGATCAATATAAGGGATGGCATCATTACTTAGCCAATTGATATTAAAATCCCCAAGAATTAGTAATTCTGACTGTGATGGTAGAGTGTCCAGATATGACAGTAAGGCTAAGAAAGTTGATTTTTGGTCCCTTGGGGGAATGTACGCTGTTGTTATGTGTAAAGGGTTATGGGCTCTACCCAGGGTCAATTTGACGGTGAGGGCTTGCGTGCCAGCCCCCAGCTGAGTGGTATGGAGAAGGTGACCTTGTAAGGAATCCTTGGTATAGAGGGCACAGCCACCCCCTCTCTTACCATGTCGATCTGCACGATAAAGGGTAAACCCAGGTAGAGATATAGAGGAGTCCAGAGTCCGAGGAGTGAGCCATGTTTCAGACACTGCTATGACATCTGGTTGGTGCATTAGTACCCATCCCTGGAAGGAGTCCCACTTTTTTAGGATGCTGCAAATATTGAGAGATGCAATGCGCAGCTGACCCTGTTTACATTGGGGAGGCAACATGACCCTTGGTGGTCCAGGATTAGGATGGATATTCCCAGACAAAAGGAGGAGGAGGAGTAGGAATCTGTGGGAGGGAAACCTGGGACAGTTCCTCTTTTTCCAGAGGGAAATCTGGGTATGAGGTTTAGTGGTGGGGACGGTAGGGATGGGCAGTGCTTGTGCATTCAGGAAGGCCTATAAGAGGTGAGAAAAGTTAAGGATGGCCAACAGTGCTATCTGATCCAGTCGTTGAGACAATACAGCATCTGGGAGAGAGGCCAGGGTGGGCTGGCTAGAGAGGCATCCGAGGTGGGTAAGGGGAGAGAAATCTGGTTGTAAGCCCATAGAGCTGGGTCTGTGGAGACAAGTAGTAACCCAGCATGTCACAAGCGGCCAAGCATTCAGACTGTGGGCAGATGTAGGGGAGGTGGGTTAGGGAGTAATAGGATAAGACAGGGAGGGGGACTGGGCAGTGGTGATCATGTGGCAGATCAGCAGGGTTATAGGAAGCATCCTGACACTAGCAGATTAGAATCTGTGGAGTGGTAGTGAAACAGGAGATAAGTCAGTAGAGCAGCCTCTAGTGGTTAAAAAATATAAGCTGCTAATGGAGAACTTGGCTGATTGGTTAATGCAGCCTATAAAAGGAAGTGCTCACCAAGGGTGGTGGGGAGCTGACGCCCTGTGTCGGCGGGGCCAAACTGCAGCACAGCAGAGTCCTCAGTAGAGCAGTAAGCATGGAGGTTCAGAAAACTTTTCCCGTACCTTATTACCAGAATCGGGGTGTGGGGGAGAGCGCCGCTGTCTCTGGCCCTCTCGACCTCCTCAGTCACCTGTGGAGAAAGAATGGACAGGTAAGGATTTTATGTGGATGATGTGGGGGCACAAAGGGGAAGGGGGAACAGCAACAGAACATTCAATTGGACCTTAATTATGCACCGTGCTGCAATGGTGTAGTAACAAACATTTACTGCTGCTTAGGGCAAGTCGCTAGAGTTCTGATAATGAAATAATTCATACAATAAGGAACAAGGTAATCACGGAGCAATTCTTTGGTTCATCAGTTGGAATACAGTGAAAAAAAAGGAGCCAACAAAAACAAGCAAGCAGTTCTTAAGGCACAACTCGTTTTTAGGCAAAATTAACAGAAAATGCTGGTTCAAGGAGCGATTATGGCACCGGTCACATTAGTAGCTAACAAAAGGTTAAATTTGAACAGGAGGTCATTGCTAGAGCTCTTGCTAAGTCAGATTATCAGCGTAGGGCTAATACATAGAGAGAGAGAGCAGTACTTCAGGTAACACACAGATTAGGTTAAAACTGTAGAATGGGTCCTGCAACAGACTATCTCCATCTATGTGGCAACGTTAAAAATGGCGCCAAGTTCAAACTGCAGCACAGCAGAGTCCTCAGTAGAGCAGTAAGCATGGAGGTTCAGAAAACTTTTCCCTTACTTTATTACTGAAATTGGGGTGGGGGAGTGCTCGCTGTTCTGGCCCTCTGACTCCTCCTCAGTCGCCTTATTACCGGAATCGGGGGGTGGGGGAGGGTGCCGCTGTATCTGGCCCTATCTACCTCCTCAGTCACCTGTGAATGAACCCAGGGCACTCTTCACAAAGAGTAGGGTACATTCCCGGTGTTCTGGCCAACATTCCCCTTCCCATAAACCAGTTCTTGCAATTGTCCAGGCTGTGTGTGGATGTTGATGTGCGATATGATTGCCACTACACATTCAGTCACTTCACTACCAGTCTAGCATTGCTTGTAAAGTGCTTTGGGATACACTGTGTTTGAAAAATACAATATAAATACTGATTATTCTTCTACTATTAGGGGACTTTGATACCAATTAACTGTAAATCAAAAGCCCCATATTACTCTGACATCAGCTTGTGACAAGAGGATAATCATGAGACACTGGTGCGATCAGGTCATTCCTCATTATATGGAGTGGTATAAAGAAATTTTATTTGCCTTGCAAGCAGAATGAACTATTGCTAGCCTGTGTGATCATCTTGATAGATATAAGAAGATCTGGGACCAGCTTTATACTTTGTTGACATTAAGATAAATGTAGAATATTATCTATTGTGTATTTTGGTTCTATTTTTGTGGTTATGGGACATTAACGTGCAGGAATTTTGATATCTACCTATTCAAATTGAGGTGCCCATTTATTTTGATTTGTCTCTTGTTATTACTGTACATTTGATGGTAGTTCTTGCAATGGTTTATTTGGGTTTCATTTTTTTCCCTTTCTCTTCTCTCCTCTGGGGCAAATGGAGGGGGATGGTGGTTGGGGGGAATGTTGGGTTTAATTTTGGTTAAGAGGTTAGGATAATATTCCTGGTTTTTCTTGTTTAATGTTTATATAACTGCAGAAATTCTTTCTCATTTTGTTGACGTTTCTTGCTATACCTGCCTTTTGTATCTTGAAATGTTCAATAAAGCTTTTTCAATTTAAAAAAAAATAATGAACTGGATGTTTTGGCCAGTCAGAGACTGGGATTTGTGGAGTGAAACCCCAGAGACTTTTGCAGTTTTTGGCAGTCTGGCTTGGGTTCTCATCGAGTCAAGAGGGCTCATTCTGTGTTGGAAAAGGTTTGGAAACCGGCCTAGGACTTTTGTAGTTGAATGCCTGAGGAATTTGGGAAAGGTCTTCTGTTTTTTGAGAACCAGTGTTTGCAGCAGCAGTTGAGGAAGCCAGAATTTGTTGAAAGGATTGCTGAAACTGTGTGCGCCAGAGCCTGACGTTGTCAACTTGATCTGAAGCTAAAGGAAAGTGTGGAAAAAGAGTGGTGGTTCCAATATGGTGTCAGGCGGATGCTAGCTATAAGAGCTCCTTACAAGTAAGCTACATAATCAGGATATATGTTTTAATCATTTTCTTCAGAAGATTATACTTTGCCTAGAATCAAGCCACTCAAAAAGTACTTCAGGCTTAAATCCAGCAATAAGAGCATTGGCAGAATGACCGAACAAACCTCTCATTCTGGGGAAGACGCCGATTGCCGACCAGCACAGAACTGCCGGACAGAGGGTAGAAGTTAAACCTTCTGATTGCACAAAGTTAAGTAAAAGTACTACCCCAGCTTCAGAAATAGAAAAACTTTGCCAAGTGAGATATTAAATCATAGTCTTACCCATTTGTTGGACCGAAATCTTCCAGGTTCGGAAACAGTTGGTACTGACTTGAAACCTCTGCAAGAGAGACATGATCCTCTGCAAGAGAGACATGATCGAGGAAAAGCAATCTGTGACTGCTTCACCTGTTCTACCCGATCCAAAGAAAGACACTGCCATGGCAGCTTCAGGTGGGACAACACCTAGGCATACAATCCATTCTATGAGGGATACCCTGGAGATGTTATTTAAGTGGTCACAGCTTTTTGTTCCCAAGTTTCAAGCATTGTCAGACAAAACAGATTTTTTACAAGCCAAAGCAAAACAAAACTGGGAAAGGACTGAAACATTGACAAAAGATGTTGAATTCAATAAAGGAGAAATAAACAAGAACAGTAATAAAGTTACTGGGTTAGAAGCTACAACAGCAAATCTGATCAGAGACAACTATAATATGTCAATAGCAATTGAAATACTAGAAAACCTAGAGCATTATAGAAACGTGAAAATTGTGAGGTTACCCCAAAGTCTTGATGGACCTTTTGAATCAGTACAGGATATGCTGCAAGATGTTTTTGTTTCCTTGTTTGAGCTACCAGAGGATAACTTACTATTTATCGAAAAAGCTTAACATATAATACCTAAACCATATGTAAAAACATCCATGGGTGCTCCCCCCCCCTTGCCGAGGACAAGCAGCTCCTGATCCTGATTGCAAGGGCCACCGGTGAAAAATCTCTGGTGCTGAGCTCCTAACTACAGGTGCTCCAGCACCCCTCACTGCAGAAGCCAGCTCCAGTCCATGATGTGGCAGGTGCTGGAGAGATGCCACCACCTCCTAAGCTCCACTTAGTATTCAAGGTACAGAGCTCACTTCAAACATTTGGTGCTTAGGACCCTTTCCACCATGATTGGTGGAACTAGATTCTTGGACTCTCCAGATTGGCCTCTGCCTTCAAGCGGCTGGCGGCAAACCCCCAGCCCCAGAAACCGTAAGGTCACTTTCGTTTTTTCTGCACCTATTTCTTATACCCTCCATTTTTGTATAGCCTGCTACCACCACTAAGTCTGTCCCATGGCTGTGTGCCTAGGTCACCGAGGTCACTGTTAATTTGATTCAGCACAAACTGAGTTTAATGTTTTACAGTTCCTTTCTGTTTCTGCTCTGTATGTACTATTTATTAAGATGTTTAAGATCCCGTCTAACTAATTGTATTTAAACAGATTTACTGACTGTGTTGCAGCCCTCAGCACAAAGTTTATTCAGCATCCTGGAACACTGCTTTCAACTGAGTTTTGTGTTTACATCTCCATTGTGTTTCTGCCTTGACTGAGCAATTTTTTATAAAAAAAAAAAATAAAAAAAATTAAATGGGTTTATAATCTTCCTAAGAACCTGGTTATATAACTATTTAAAACAAATTGCTGGGCTGTGTTCCAGCTCTCAGCTCAAGGCATACTCAGCCTTCTAAGACACAGTTTAAAGCTCACATTGGAATTGGTGATTACAGCTGTTTTGTGTTTCTGTCCAGACTGAACTAGTTCCTCTTTCCTTCTCCTGCTGGTGCCGAATTGTGGCTGATCGCTACAAGGGTCTTTTCGCTTGCTAATTCAGCATTTAACTTCGCAGTTAATTGTGTCTCTCCTTGTCAGGAACCCTGGCTCCTTTTGTTCCTCTCCTTGACCTAACCCTCCCCCTGCCCAACTTTATTCTCTGCTTTTTCCAACACCCCTATTCGTCTCCCTATATCTAACTGCTTCCTCTCTTCCTTTCCATGTGCCCAGTCCCATCCACGGGCTCTCCCCCCTCTCCCTTCCTGCCGAGGACAAGCAGCTCCTGATCCTGATTGCAAGGGCCACCGGCGAAAAATCTCTGGCACTAAGATCCTAACTACAGGTGCTTCAGCCCCCCCCCAAATCCAACTACAGTCCATGATGTGGCAGGTTTGGGAGAGATGCCGCTGCCTCTCATGAAGCTCCAAAGGTCCACTTGGTAGCTTCCCTCCCTGATGCTTAGCGCCAGCTCCCCACCCACCTCCACCCTTCCACCCTATCTGGACTTGTATACATAAAGTCAACTCAGTCAGGTGACCTGCAGACAGGAAATTACTAAGTACCTGCTTTTCCCTTAGCAGGCTATATCATTTCTCCTCTACAGTGGGTTACATAGCTTAGTGTTATTTCCCTCCTGCTTAGCATTTTTCCACTGCCTATCCCGATCCTTAGAATAGCCTCCTCTTTCAGGCCTAAAATATTCCTCCCTTGCTCCTGCTCCATCACTAGTTTTTTCGCCCCTTCAATGATGCCCCCTCTATCCTCACTCCCCCATTCTTAATTCTTTTCCTCTACCTTCTCCCACTTGCTCATGTCAGGCCTGTGCTATACAACCCTACCACCCCAACCATTTATGTCCAGCCCCTGGCCTACATCTTGGCAGTTACTCCTACCCCTCTCTTTGAAATATAGTCCCACTTCTCTTTCATCCTCCTCGCATCTCTCCTAACAGTACCATATTCCCTTGCTGTTCTCCACCTTCTACTTCTATACTTTCCTACCTCCACCTTCTCTAACCTTCAGACTTCCCCAACATCTCTTTCCAAATTCCCAAAATTCCACTTCCTCATCATAGCTCTACTATTGCTTTCTTCAGGGGACATCCACCCCAACCCTGGTCCTGCTACTTCCTGAACTCCTGACCCCCTCCTTTTCTGCCTCCACCCACACTCTTACTCCCACAGACCTCCTAAAGGAATTCAAGGTACTTCATCTAAATAGTGTTAGCTTGCTACAAAAACTTGACCTCCTACAAGCCATGGTCACCACCCTAAAGCCAAATATCCTAATTATCACAGAAACATGGCTAAAGAGCATGATTTCTGACCACTCAGACTCTATTCCTTGCTACTCCATTCTAAGCTAAGATAGAGTCAGTAGAGGTGGTGGAGTGGCCATGTACATCCATACCTCCTTCCAATACTCCACTGTTCACTCCTCCTCTAACCCCGCCACACACGATGTGTTAGCAATCCACATGTCTCTCCCATTTACCCTACCCATCTTCGTGGCTGGCATCTACTGATGCTCAAATGTCCAGCCCTCTACCACCCTCGACCTCCTTGCTTCCATCTCCTGTGTCTTGACACTCTCTACACCTAAAATCCCTCTCAAGGTCACTCTACCCAGAGACCTTTCCAAGCCTGAATCTAGCTCCCTCCTTGATGATCTGGGCATACTGACTTGTTTCCTATTTTTCTTACAGCCAGTGCCTCAATTGCTTTGTCTAATTTTATAACCATTTTCTCTACACTGCTGAATAAACATGCACCTTTCATTAAAAGTAGAGTTAGGGGAACGGTCACTAAATGGCTTCATAGTAACCTGATAACCCTCATGAAATCCAGACATAAGTGCTGGGCCAGATTTAAGGCCACTTAAGCTCTGCCTGACCTTACTGAGTACAGGTGGCTTAGAAATGCATGTAAGAAAGTCATTCATGCAGCCAAGAGTGAATTCTTTAGATCATCTCTATTGGCATCCGATAAAGACCCAAGGAGGTCTTTCACATACCACTGAAAATATCATTGGTGACTCTCTAAATTACCAAGTCAATGATATGTTTATTGATGGGGTCAATTGAAACAACTCTTGCACTAGAGCTAATGCTTTTAATAAATAGTTTTCAGATCTCTCTAACTTAACCTCCCTGTTCTCAGGTCTTGCATTCCAGATGAGACCTTGGCCTCCACTGCTTTATGGATGTCCCACTCCACCTTCTACCGCAACACTGTTATTACTGGTGGGATAGATAGGTTGTTAGTCTGTCTCCCCCCATACTGCCTCTGATCATGATAACTTGTAACCAAAGCTCCTCCACCTTGGTGCCCCATTTCACATATATCGAACACATCTCTGTTTACTGGTATTATGCCTGACTTTTGAAAGGTTGCTCAGGTATTCTCTACCTTTAAGCAAAGGGACTCAAAATGCGTAGACAAATATCATCTTATAACTATCCTGTCTGCAGTTTGCAAGCTTCTAGAGAACACTGTTGCATTCCAGCTTGTTGAATATCTGTATACACATGACCTGTTGTCCCTGGGGCTGCAATGTTTTCAGATGGGGCATTGCACCTCCACTGCCCTTACCAAGGTCACATCTGAGATTAGGGTGCCATAAATCAGAGCGAATTAACTGCAGCAATCTTTGTTGATCTCTCCAAAGCTTTTGATCTGGTGGATCACAAACTTCTCTACACTAAGCTGCATTTCTTTGGGCTTCTGACCACTCACTTGCCTGGTTTGCCAACTACTTGCAAGAGAGACAGAAGTTGGTCAGATTTAATAGAATATTCTCAGATCTGGCTTCTGTTTCAACTGGTGTCCCCCAAGGTTCAATCCCGGGTCCCATTCTTTTATCACTTTTTATAAGTGATCTCCCTTACATACTTGCCCATGGTAGCTCCACCCTGTATGTAAATGATCTGTTACTCTTTTCTAGCTCCCAGGATATCAAGATAATCTATTCACAACTGAATGAGGCCCTCATCCTAATTCATTCATGATTATCTTCCAATAACCTGGTCTTCAAACTAAAGAAAACTCAAATTATGCTTCTCGGCTATCAGGCAAAAATCAGACCATGTCCTGAGCTCATGACTGTGTACAGTATTGATAGTTTGCCCCTGACCACAGTCTATTCCTTCAAGAACCACTGAGTCACCCTAGGCCCCCATCTGGATCTCTCCTTGCACATTCCTAATATGTGTAGGGTTGTGAATGGTGAGCTTGGCATGGCTTACAGAACCAAGTACTACCTTACCCCTCCTGCATGTTTGGTCCTTCCTAAAGGAGTGCACCTACCCTCCCTTAATTATGGACTCCTTACCTATGCCAATGCTGCTAAGCCCCTCTTGTCTAAATTGGATGTATTATATAATAATATATGTAATTTCACCCTCTCAGCAGCCTGCCTCACACACCATTGTGAGATTTATGACAAACTTGGTTGATTATCTCCCCCCCAAACAGTCGTGACTTTGTCCTGGGGTGTTTTGTAAATAAGGTCCTTCATTTTGCCACCTCTCCCATCTAGCTGAGAAGCTAAGTTCTACTAACCTTCATTACCACTAAGATCCAGTGATTTATCCCTGCTCACTGTTCCTAAAACTCACACTGCCATGGGAGATCAGGACTTTGATGCATGTGCCCCTAGGCTCTAGAACTCCCTCCCACTGTCTGTTTGGGATGTCGCCTCTCACTACCTCTTGAAAAGATCTTCATGGAACTATTTCATAGATTCCCCTGACTGCACTTGCCTGGGGTAACTGCCCCTTCCCTTAATCCAGTGACTGTCAGCCCAAGTATTTTCTCCTGGGTTGTCTCTGTTGGGCTTGCATTGTTCCTCATGCTATGTGCATTTTGTTGTTTACCTCTGGTTGTGTGCTAGTACTAAACTAATTTTTATATTGCTTTTCTAACTGTATAGATTCATACTATGTACCTTGATCATGCTCCCTTTGTATTTATGTTATTCTGTGCCTGGTATTGCTTCTGTGTATTCCTATTAGTTGTTCCTGTAGTTATATTGTGTGCTGTTACTCATCTGTTTGTATTACCCTATTGTAACTCCACAGGTCATACCTGAAAATAAGCATTTAGTTGTCTAGTGTGCTTGCTTGGCCAATAAAAACTGATAATACAAGTAATAATAACCCCCTCCAGAGTATCTACTCTGTTGAACATTTTGGTGCTATCTGGAAAGAGGCATACCTTCCCTTTCAGCTCTTTTGTAATGTCACTTAAGAAGATGTTGAAGAGGACTGGTCCCTGTACTGAGTTCTGAGGTATCCCATCTGTTTGGGAAGCATGACTGGCTCCCTCTGTCTCCCCATATAAATTCATACAATATTCTTGAAAGACCCCTGCTATCTTGTTAGATTTGAAAACCACCTATGATGACTTTGCTGTTACATTGATTTTTGTAATGTGTCTGTCTGCTGCTCATTTACATAACTGAAATGCTATCATTTTAGTCACCCTATTCCCTGACTCATAATACCATTTGTTTGTGAATCTTAACATATTTTCCAGTTTCTGTGCCAACAACTCCTGCAACTCTGATCCAGCCTCTTTCATTACCTCTAACTTAGCAAGGCCCATGCTCCTTTTGTGCTCATTCTCCACCCCTTTCACTTATAATTTTTGCAAGGTCCATGCTTTTTTTTTTTTGTGTACTGTAGCTACCCTAACAGATTGCCTGGCCTCTTAGGTCATATCCCAGTGGTATTTAAGCTTTTTGTATCTTGCTCCTTGTTTTTCTCACAATGGTTTGAAATGGCTTCTGCAATATGGTTAACAAAAATGGCATCATTCAAAAACCCAGCACTGAGGTGCCAGAGCGATGTGTGCTCTCATGCCCCATATCCAGGGTTATGTAAATCTGAGCATGATCTGAAATTATGAGAGGAACTACAGAGCACCCATCTACTGTTTAAGCCGAAGAGATTTGGACATAGTATCTGTCCATAGGGAAGTACTATGTGGGCCCTGGGCATAAGAATAAAAGGTATAGCCCCATTCTTTGCAGTTACTAGTACTCCATATACCACAGTGCAGTGGTCTAAGGCTCTGAGCTGCAAATTTGGTGACATCCAGCAGACCAGACCTGGGTTTGAATCCCACAGCTTCCACTTGCATACTGTGTGACCCTGAGCAAGTCACTTAACCTCCTTGTTCTCCCAGGTCGCTCCTGTAAAAAAGCTTTCAGCTTCGTGTGCTATACCTGGTTAAACAACTAAATAAAAAAAAAATAAATATATCAGTCAGCCCTGCTTCTTGTCTGAGTAACTTTAATGAACATGCCCCTGCCTGGTTTAGCCTTGGAGCACCTGGGGACATATATCTGTGAAGGTCTTCTACACAGTTCCAGTTCTCATCAAAGTTTTACTGTCCAGCAACTGTGCAGTTCTCCCAAACACCTCTCTGTGAAAGTCAAGTGTCACTACAGTCAGATTGTAAACATTTACCAAATGAATCATTCTGTGCTCCTGGACTCCCGAGACTCTTACAAAGCACCCCAAGTGATCTTTGAATGACCTTGTGATTGATCAATTAAGGCCTTTTCTGATTACAGTAATGATCCTGGCCTTGTTAGTTGAAGGGTGTGAGGATGCATTCCCCTTCCAAGGTCCGCTTAATCTTCATATGTTCAGACTGTGTAAGGTGGGCTTCCTGTAACATTCCACTACTGCAGTATTGTCTAGCTAATTCCCACAAGATTGTTGCTTTTTAAACTACAGAGCTTTCCTCTTTACACTGAAGGAGAAAATCTTTATAGACCCCATATTATCTCAGGATGATACCCACTATGAAGTTTGATTCTACCCAGCCACTTCCCATGGGGACCTGTGCAACTTCTTGATACTTCTCTCCTTTTGGGTGATGTTGCTGCTGAAGGAATTTATTCTCCTCTCACCACCCATTATTATAAATCTGGTTGTTATGCACATGACTAGTCTTACCCAGTCCAAACACAATGAACTTTACATAAACAGGAATAGTCTTTATTAACATTAATAACATTGAACCACAATGTAAATGAGTTACATCAGGTAGCCTGAGCAACTGAGCACCAGGCAATACAATAACAAGCATCTGTCAATGTTGAGTGTTTACCATTTGCTTTGCTGTTGTACTGTGTCTTGCTTTACACATCTTTACTATATACTGTATTTACCCAGAATAGAGCAGATGAGATGCACTATCTTATTCTCAGTGTTGTTCTGCTTTTACATATTTTTAGACTGCATATACTCAGGATAGGCTAGGTGAGAGGTAATATCTATTTTTCAGTGGGCTCCCACATTTTGACTATTTTGACTCCAAATTTCCAACTGCCTTTTTGCAGAGAATAAAACAACAAATATGTTGCTGGTAATACTGTTTATTGAACTAACAAAATTATTTCTGAGGTTAGCTTTTGAGAGATAAAACTCTCTTCTTCAGGTCAGAGACTCTGACTGTGACCTGAAGAAAAGAGTTTTATCTCTCGAAAGCTAGTCAGAAATAATTTTGTTACTCCAATAAAATAAATCACCTGCAACATATTTGTTGTTTTTTTCCCTCTACATTGTTGACTGAACTAACATGGCTACCACATTTCTTTTTCTCAACAGTCTTTTTATGACCTCATGTTAAGACCAAGACAGGTGGAATTTTTTAAATCTGATATGAAAGGTGATTTTGCAGTGTGACTGCAAACACAATTTTCAGAGGGGATTTGAAAAGTGATATCTGACATGTTCAGAAGGTGGGGTAACACAAGGGATATGCTGAACATTAGGGGCAAAAATTTGTAAATATAAAGTTATGATTAAATGTTGGAACAGTTCAATGTTTCTTCACAGCTCAGTTGTTTTTTTCCACATTTTGACCACACATTTTCAGCATAGTCTTTTTATGACCACGCCTTCTAAACATGAAAGCTGTCATTTTTTATGATTCTGTGGGCAGAGCTCTGCAGACTTTATGGCATCACAATGTCTTTCGTAGAGCACTATGGAAGCACGTGACCTGACCGCTGTCCGGTGTGCTTCCACAGTGTGCTGTCACATTTCCAGTGGTGCTGTTTATGCTGCCCTACCCTTCTGTGGGCCACATAAACACACCCTATTTGCAGTGCACTATTTTTGTTTTTCACAACAGTGGAAATGATGGCCACTGTACCCAAGATGGTGGTATTGACTCACACTGCACATGTGCGAGTATCATGTATGTGCAGTTGTGATGGCACCGCCATCATGGAAATGGTGGCCATCACTTATTCACTCTCGCTGTACTGGCATTTTTGGTTTTCACTTTTCAGTGCCACTCTGAATGAGGGTTCCTATTGGCATTGGGTGCTATTTATAAAGTTAAAACATTTTCCAGCATAGCGCTCGGTGAAATATATAATCTCCAGTGGCTGTTGCTGTAAAACTGGGGAAATTGAAGAGTAACAACCTTTCAGTTTGCTAATGAAACTGCACTGTGAAGTTATTTATGTGGTACTACTCTCTGATTGTTGTATATTTCAGGATCAGAAATGGTGGTGGCATCTGACAGCTGGGTAGGTAAATGAGGGTTTCCTAATGCCATCAGGTGCCTTTTAGAAAGTTGAAAATATACCATAACAGGGATATTTGAGTATGAGTGAAAACTGAGAAAGAAACATACTGTGGGAGACACTGCAACACTATAGGGTCATAACGGATCACATTTAAATGGTGCAACACTATTACAAACAGATAGATAAAAAGTCTACAAGGTACTTATTTTTATTATAAAAATGAATACTAGTAATAAGCCAGGAGTACTGCATGCCTGTCACACATTCTAGAGCAGAAAAAACAGATGATTCTCTGCTTTTAACACTGGAGTGTAAGAATTGCATGCTTCCCCCCAAATTGAGGACCTGATTCAAGAAGAAAGAGGGTGTGACATCAAGGGGTGGAAATTTTAAGGGATTAAAACATGATAGGCTGTGCAAATCAGAGAGACTGAAACAGTGCACACTCCTGGTGCTAAGAACACATGTGGAATTATGTGACTGCCTTTGATCTCTTTGAGTGTGAATACGATCCCTGGTGATACAGTATGTCCCTGGTGTACATAGCCTGTAAGTGTGGTAACTTCATGGTAAAACATTCTTTGTAATAAAAATAAAGATAAAATGTTTTATTTGAAATGTCAGAATATTTTCTAAGAAGTTATTCTGGAGAATAGATGCTGATAGGTGTAGGTGGTAATTTCAGAGGCAGACTACTGCTACTTGCTGAGGAACTGCAACTTCTCCAGCTCTGTATTTGAGAATGGAGTTACAGCATTTGCAATTCTTTTTTTTTCCAGCTCTGTCTTTCAAGGTAAAAGTTGCACTTTTACCAGCATTTCCAGTTTTCCACTTTCATGCTCTGATTCTTGGTCTGAGTTGGGAGGAGCAGTGCTGCACTGCTCTGTTGCAGAACATTTGCCAGTTTCAAATTCTACAGCAGAACTTTCATTTTAATGGCTGTGTGGGTGGAGCTCTGCAGATGTTATGCCATCATCTGAGAAGAGAACTGTGGAAGCATGTGACCGGACCACTGTCTGGTGTGCTTCCACAGTGCTCTGGCACAGTTTCCAGTGGTTGTGTTTATGCAGCACTTCCCCTCCACTGGTTGCATAAACACACCCACTTTGCGGGGCACTTCTTTTTCTTCCACAACTGCAGAAGTGATGGGAACCATGTACAAGATGGCTGCCAAATCAGACTGTGTATGTGTGAGTATTGGGCATGCGCAGTTGTGGCATTGCCACCATCTTGTGAATGGCATAGTCCGGCGGCACCCATAAAAGGTCAATGCAGCCGTATCGGCTCTGACCAGAGATGTTAAAATAGTGGCTGAAATGTCATTTCATGCCACAAGTGTGAAAACACATTTTGACCAGGATTTAAAACATGACAGCTGTCAGCATTCATGAGATGGTGTCAAAAAATGGCTACACTGAAAATTTTGGATCAGAATATTGAAAATTACCAAAGTTATGAGCAGTGTGGAAAAATGTCAATGAATGCTCATAATTTTGTTATTTCTAATTATGTTTGCCCCAGATTTTCATCATAGCCTTTTTATGACCCCACCAGATGAACACAGGTAGAGAAAATGTTTCAAAATCCGGCCCAAAAGGTAATTTTTCAGGGCAACTGCAAAAATCACCCTTCTGGATGGATTTGTGAAATTTCACTGCCCTTGTTCATTAGGTGGGATCCCAAAAAGATTTTGTTGAAAATTTAAGGAAAACATATTTAAAAATGGCCAAGTTATGGGAGCAAATTCAAAACCCATTGAAATACATTGAACAGCATATCTGATTTCTTCAGTTCCCGGTCTGGCATTAAAAGTGAAGATGTGTCTCTGGTCCAGAGAGGATTATGGTGTTGGACCCCCAGTAGGTAAGTAAGTGGTGGGGTGGTGTATGCTCAGTGGGAGGGTTGAGTGTGGGGAGGGTAACAGTGGCAGTAGGCTGGCAGTGGCAACAGACATCAAAGGACGTTTTGTTTTACAGGATATAAAAATAAAAAAAGACTACGAGACACAGTTTTCTTTGTTTTGGGTACCAACACTGGAGATTCAGCACTCCAGTTTTGGTGTTATGTTTCATTGCGCTGGGGGTTGGCTCCATGGTGTCACAGAGTGAAAACGGGTAGGGTGGGGGTTCTAGCATGCACCAGTGATAGGGCGCCCTGGTGTTAGTAAACTAAGAAGGAAGGAGTGAGAGGGATTGAGGGATGGTTTTCTTTACTTCAGGTACTGACACTGGGAATTGGGCACCCCACTGTCGGTGTTATGTTTAGAGGTGGAGGTGGTGTGATCCCCACTGTTGTACAGTGAAAACGGGTGGGATGGGGGTACTAGTGAGCATGGGGACTGGGCACCCCAGTGTCAGGAAATTAAGAAGCAAGGGGTGGGAGAGACTGATGGACAGTAGTTTTCTTTATTTCAGGTATTGACTCTGGGGATTGGGCACCCTAGTGTAGGTGTTACATTTGGCAGCAGTAGGGGTGGGCTACTCAGTATCACACTTTGAAAACAAGTGAGGTAGGGGGTACTAGCTGGAACCAGGGATTGGGCACCTGGTGTCACAAAATTAAGATGGAAGGGGTAGGGGGATTGTTTTTACATGGGAGGGACTACTGCAGGCTGATCATGAGGTGACCAGCTCTGCTTGCTAGGCAGCATTATACATATAAAAGGAAAGAGCTGCCCTATGATTCAGGCAACTCTTTTCCTTGAACTACACAACATTACCACTCAGCAAGACCAGAAGAGTATCAAAATCAGTCTGGCTGATGATTGATCTGACACTGCCGAGCCCTTTACAGACTGCCCTGCACTGGACTGACAGTGCCATAGCTGTCAAAATCCACTGTCATACCAATATGTTCACTTTGCACAAGTGTGACCATTTTTCTATCAGTTGTTGACTATGCAGACTTCCTTTATAGTCACTGCCCCATCTCCTACCTTCACAAGCTGGATACCTTATACCATAGAGCAATAAGGTTCATTACAGATCTGCCATATCATACCCACCATTGCTCTCTTTATAATGCAGTTGGATGGGTTTCCCTTCATATCAGAAGGAGCAGAAATGCAGCACTACGGATTTACAGAGCTTTATCAAAAAAACTTCCAAACTATATCCTGGACTGCTTCACACAGACCACTCCTAGCTCTTATGCCCTAAGAAGCAACAATATCATCCTGCTCAAATTGCCCAAATTCAACACCCGGCTAGGGAGGGCAGCAATCAGCTATTCTCTAGCTATAGCATGGAACACCCTACAAAAATCCCTAAAACTGTCCATTATCATTCCATTTGCATCCTTTAAACAGCACTGTACAGCCTACTTTACAGAGAAATGCAGTTGCTACCGCTAGAGCTAGAATAGTCATCTTACAAATCTGACTTCCAAATCATATATGGCATATTCCTTCCAGACAGACACCCCCATCTTATGGCATCCAATAATACCTTCACCATCCTAGTATTCATTATATTGTGTGTCTGCCATGGCCTCATTGGATATGTATGTACTGTACATACTGTAAATATTAGCTTAACCTTTCTGTAACCGAGTTTTATCATGTGAATTTACTGTACATCATTGTGTTATAAACGTTATTTTCCTCTGTAGGTATATCTGTCTTATAAAGTGTATGATGTATCTGTTGTTTATCAACTATTGAACCTTGACCTTATCAGGTCCATCTTGTAAATGAGCCTTGCTCAATGATGTTCGCCTGAATAAATAAAGATTTGATGATGATGATAACAGTGAACATAAAAAAAGCACCATCACAAAACAATATTGCTTTGCACTGTCAGTTTAATGTGAAAATTATGAACATACTAACACACTGTCAGTTTATTGTGAAAATTATGAACACACTAACACACTGTCAGTTTAATGTGAAAATTAGTGAACATACTCACATACTGTATTTCACATCATAGTGCAAAGCAATTTTGTGTGACAGTGCTGGAATTCTTTTAAATACCATCTGAAAGATTTCACAGAGCTACTGTGAAAACATGTTTCAGAGGGGATTTGAAATATGACACCTGTTATGATCATCAAGTGAGGGGTAAGAAAAAGGCTATGTTGCAGATTTGGGGCCAAAATCTGCAAAAATCACAAAGTTATGAGTAAACATTGAAATAATTTACTGCTTCTGCATAACGTCATTGTTTTTTTGACATTTTGACCCTACATTTTCAACATAATCCTTTTTACTGCCCCACCTTGTGATTAAGACAAGTGGAATTTTTAAATCCCATCCAATAAGTGAGTTTGTGTAGTGAATGCAAAAACATTTTGTTGGAATGGATTTGAAAAATGACATCAGTCATGTTTGTACGGTGGGGTAAGGTCTATGTATAAAATTTGGGGCCAAAATCTACAGAAATCACAAAGCTATGAGTAAACACTGAAAAAACTTCAATGATTTTTCATAACTTTGTTTTCAACAGGGTGTTTAGATGGAGGCTGGGAAGAGGCTAGGGGCCCAGAACACTTTGAGGGACTTTACTTTCGGGAAACAAAAGACTGTGAGAGACAGTTTCCTTTATTTCAGGTTTTGACATTGCCAATTGTGTGCCCCAGTGTCCGTTTCTTGTTTGGCAGCATGGGGGGTGGGCACCCTGATGTTGCATTCTCTTTGTAGGAGTGGGGGGTTAGCCAACGCCTGGGGTGGTCACCAGATATGTGCAAAATTGCCAAATTTTTGTTATGCAAAATATTTTGCATAATTCGTCCGTTTTTCGAAATTTTTCGTGGAAGCGAAATGCTGAAGTTTGCCTGCAGAGTGCAAAATTTCACCCATAGAGCATGAAAGTTCACCCACACAGTGGTGAAATTTGCAACTTGTCAGCAAAATTTCACCTTTTTCAAGTGACATTTCGCATTTCTCTGGTGAAATTTCGCAACTACGCACCCTGCAAAATAGTTCACAGAACGGCCTAATTACGTGAAATATTTAATGTGACAAAATTGCCAGTTTTGCAGGAATTTCACTGGTGAAATTTCATTTCATAACATCTCTAGTGGTCATCCCGTGTTGGAATTCTTGAGTGTGGGGGGTGGGAGGCTGGTGTTGAAAGCTGTGTCAGGTGGGAAGTGAGACAAGGGGCCATCGGTAATTGCAGCAGAGATATTTTAGTTGGATAGAGTGAGAAGGGGGACACTGCTTTGCTATCTAATGGATGCACTATGAAAGAATGCAGTCATGCTGTGATAGGTGCAGCTGTATCCTTTCATGTATGAGATGTTTACACTCATCTGCTAGCAAACCACTGGGAGCAGCAGCCTTGCCAGGATTGGCTGTGCACACTCACACCTCCTGCAGACTTTGTTACATTGGCTGCTTGCAGCACACACCTCCCCAGCCTCTATATTGCTGGGTCATACCAAGACATTTGCTTTGTGCATGCATGCAAGCAAACATTAAAATAATTCTACTTTAATTAGCAAGAGAAGATGACTAATCATATGGAATAATCAATGGCTGGTGCAAATTGGGTTCAAGAGTTTACTTAATTTGTACACAAACTGAAATAAAGTAGGTTTGATTGTTCATAGTGGTAGAGGTTGTTCCACATCAAAGGGCCCTAGGAGCAGCCTCTGTTAGGGTAGTGTCCCTACTGGTCAAGATCCTGGTCTGCAGAGCTGATTTGGGGTGTGGGGCTGAAGATTGCTGCCACTATCATCCTAGTAGCTGCAATTTTTCATCCAGATTAACCTGGACCCCCTTCCACCCACACAGTTCCATAATGAACACATGCAGCAAGACTCACTCTTGATGGGCACTATCACTGGCTCACTGGAGGGGGTTGTTGAAGTGGTAGAGTTCGGCATCAACCCTACTTGGATGGGACATGCTGCCTTCAACAGTGCTGTCTTCTCAGCTTCAGGCACCTGAGCCAGTGTCCAAAGATTATTCCTGAACCCGGGGTCATTGTCATTGTAGTGTAGCATCCTACTATTGGGTCATGAAGCAACCCATCAAGTAAGAATTTTAAAGAGAAGAAACCATTAATTGCTATGTGTACTGCAGGGCTTATTCAAGCCTGCCAGCTTAAATAACTTGTGCAACAGTTTGTGGCATGCAGGCCATATTTCAACAGTCATATGCCTGTAATAAACAGAGTAATTAGTGTTGAGACAAAGTGATGAGTAAGGGTCTACCTACACACCTGCCACTGCAAAAAACCATATATAGACCAACAGCCTGATGTCTGTGAGTAATCTGCCTCTAAGCTGTCAGTGTCTGACTCCAGAATCTATACCAATGAGATCTAAATCAAGATTAACCTGATTGATTGGTTTGCTTCTTGCTGAAGCGGGAGGAGTTGTGGCAGCTAGCAACAAGTTCTGGTCTGAGACAAAACAGCTGCTAGTGCAATAGCCTGATTGGGGATATAGAACTGATGAAGGCTTGGATTTTAATTTCATTGTATTATTGTCATGTTTTCAGGCCCCTTGAGAGTAATTCTGGGCCCTGGGGAGAGTTCAGACTTTGGGGCCCGTACCAGCTCGCATCCGCTTCCATGCATACAGTATGCTGGGTGGCCTGGGCCACTCTTGGCACTGGACCCAGGGAATTGTCCCTTGGTCCCCCATCTTCTCAAGGGCTCTGGATGTTCTAATCCTACACTTAATCAAAATAAGAGAACAAAAGAATGCAACTGAATAGTTCTACATAATGTAGAATCTGCCATTGTTGTCTATTAGGAGTACACACACAAACACACACACACACACACACAGATTCAGTCACAGACACATACTTGTGTGCACACAGACTCCTATCAATACATTACTCACACATGCAGACCCCACATTATGGATGCCCATATATCCCACACACATACACATGGGCACCCACTACAGATGCCTGCAAGTCTGACTACAAAGATGCTTGAAAGCCCTACTATGAACTTTCCCACACAGAAAAATAAACACATACACATAGACACTTGTAAACACACATATACACATACACACACACACACACACACACGCACACTCCTATGTGCTATTACACACACACATGCTCTCACACACACAGACATGCACAGACTCCAGTACATGTAAAAACACACACACATACACTGAGAAAGGAAACTGGATACTTTTTTTAAGAAGAGAAGGAGTCCTGGCTGGCGGCAGCAATGGACATCGATGGACAGTTTTCTTTTTTATAGGGTGTACAGTATAAAAATAATTTTAAAAAACACTATGAAGGATAGTTTTCTTTATTTCAGGTACCAACAATGGGTATTAAGCACCCCCAGTATCGGTGTTATGTTTGGTAGCACCAGAGGTGGGCTTCCCAGTGTTGTATGGTGAACAATGTGTAGGATGGGGGATAGTAGCAACACCGGGGATTGGGCACCCCAGTGTCGGGAAATTAAGAAGGAAGGGGTGTGAGGGAATAAGGGACAGTTTTTTTTTAAATTTCAGGTACTGACACTGGAAATTGGACACCCCAGTGTCAGTGTTATGTTTGGCGGCACTGGGGGTGGGCAGTGTCATACAATGAAAATGTGCAGGGTGGGGAATACTCACCGGCACCAGGGACTAGGAACCCTAGTGTCATAAAATTAAGAAGGAATGGATGGGAGGGATTGTTTTTACTTTGTGTGTGTGTGTGTGTGAGTGGGGGCACAGCAGGCTGACCATGACACTGATGAGCTCTAGTTACTAGTCAGCATTATGCAGATTGAAGGAAAGAGTCACCCTATAATTCAGGCAACTCTGCTTTGAATTATATGAAGCTTCCACCCTGCAAGACCAGAAGAGTGTCATGTTCAGTCTCGCTGATGATTGGTCTGACTTGGTTGAGTCCCTTACAGACTGCTGCCCTGCAACGGACTGACATTAACACACATCTCTGAATTCAGTATCATACCAATGTATTCGCCTTTGCACAAGTGTAAAGGCGAACATGTGAACATAAAAAAGGCAAAGAAAAGGAAAAGGAGATTTAAAACTGTCCTCCACTAAGGAGGGGTACAACTATACACAAGGTTCATTTGCCTGTGGCCCAACATTGTAGGAGAGACTAACCATCTCACTTCACTTCAGCTGAGCGGCCTCAGCGCTGATCCCTGCCAACGGCCACACCTCCACATCCAGCCCTCCCGCCCTGACCAAGAAAAGCACCCACAAGCCCAAATCTGGCTCCTCACTTCAGCCGAGTGGCCCCAGCACTGATCCCTTCTGGCCGACACAACTCTGCATCCAGCCCGCCCTCCCCAACAAAGGAAAGAAGGTACTGGTGGTCAGCTCCTAGCCTGGAGCTGCCAGGCTTCAATCCCCACAATTTGACTGGCTCTTGGGGACTTTTACCTCTTCCTGATTGGGCACCACAGATCCCCATCGAGAAAGTGCTCTAGGCGCCTTTTTCAAATCAGAGCTCGGCCACTACCTGTTCTACTTGATGGACAGTTTTTTGATGAATTATTGCTACTGGGGAAATTATTTTTTCTTGGAATATTTATTTTGTTCAACCTGCTTCACTGAAAACTTTTAGACTATAGTAGCTTGGCTTTAACTGTAATAGCCAACCTGCCTTAATTGACTGCCTGACTTCTATATTGCTTACTGTTTGTACTGTTGAATTTCTTACAGCTGAAACAAATTGCCTAATACTTTAGTTTAGACCAAATTTGTATATTATTTACTGCCTGTATAACTGCCTACTACCAGCTGTCTTTCTGCCTTGCTCTGTCCCCGCTACGAATTTCTCCTTTAATTGCCTTTTCTGTTCCCCTCTTTCACTTGCTCTTCTCCATACTGCATCTCTCTTCCTTTGTTCCTCACATTCTCTACCAGCTTCCAGACCTCTGCTTCTCTCTCCCCACACCCATGAATCAGCTTATTTTAATCTTGCTTTTTCTGTTCCCCTCTTCAACTTGCTTTTTTCATCCTGCGTCTCTTTCCTCTGTTTCTCACATTGTATTACCGCCAGCTCCTAGACCCTTACTTCCCTCTCCCTACAACCCCCAAACCAGCATATTTTTTTTTAAATCCTCCTGAGCCTTAGGCAGTTTTCTCTGTCCCTGCCTGCACCCCTCAACCTCCTAAAACAGCCTTTTACTTAATTCCTGCCTGGAGCCTCTGACCAGACCTCTCTTCAGAAATCCTTCTCTGCTTTCACGTCCTCTATTTGCACCTACTTCTGCCCTGAGCACTAAATTTCTTAGGGACCTCCCACCAATTAAGTAATCTTTGTCTTTTTTTTTTTTTTTACTAACAGCCCACCTTTCTGCTCTTTTTCTAGCTGCAAGCCCAAATCGTGCTCCTCACTTCAGCAGAGCGGCCCTGGCACTGATCCCTGCCAGCAGCTGCACCTCCATGGCCCCATCATCAGCCTTCATACCCCCTGTGGACTTTCTCCTTTCACTAATGTATTTATAGAAAGTCTTGTCCCCTTCTTTTACTGTTCGTGCTAGTGTTTCCTTGGTTTGGGCCTTTGCCTGCCTTACTGCGTTCTCTGCCTCCCTTAGAGAAGTTTGGTATGCCTCCCCATCTTTGTCCCACTGCATTACCTTATATTTCCTGAATGCCAGACTTTTGGTTCTGACCTTTTCCACTACTGTTTTTGAGAACCAAAGTGGTGTCCTCCTTCTTTTGCCTTTGCTTTTCTCTCTAACACAATGGGATGTTGCTTCCCATTTCACCTCTCTCTCCTCCCCAAACCTTCTAAACAGCTCACTGCTGCTCACATTAATGTGCAAAGCCTTTTGGCAAAAAAAACAAACACTTAATTGAGTCTTGGGTGCTGGCTAATGCTTTTGATGTCATTGCCCTCACTGAAACCTGGCTGAAGGAGGACATCTCCCCCAAAGAAATCCTCCTTGAGGGTTATTTGGTTTTTAGAAAAGACACGGTGGGAAAGCTTGGGGGAGGCTGCCTCATCAGGATTGCCAATCACCTCCTTACCACCAAATTCAACCCCCCACTTCCCACCTCCTCCCTCGAGTCCATCTTAATTAACCTCCTCCTTGGAGCAGATAAAATGGTCACAGTCAGCGTGGTTTACCTACCACCCTCCTCCTTGCCCCATGATCTAGACCCTTTCCTAGATATCAAGACCTCCCTTCCCCAAGAGAGAGATTGGATCATCCTAAGGGATTTCAACCTTAACTAGCTATCCCCTCACTGTGACTCTACCAAGGAATCCTTACTTGTCTTTGGCCTTCACTAGCTCATCACTGAACCTACCAGAACTAACTACAAGACTGGATCTCAGTCACTTATTGATTGGGTCCTGGTCTCACATCCCTCCCATGTCACTGCCTCCGGAGTTCTTCCTGACTCAGTCAGTGAACACTGTGCTGTTTTCTACCACTGGTCCACAACCCCCCCACCTCCACCTTCATAAATTCATCCAAACCAGGCAATTGAAGAAGCTGAATGCCTCCTAGTTTTGCAAAGCAGCCCTCGCCCAAGCCTGGTCCTTCACTGAAAACATTTCTGACATCTGCAAAGAAACCTTTAGTAATAAGTTCCTTACCCTCTGTGACCATTTCATCCTGCTTAAGAAGTTCTGGGTAAAGGATTATAGCCAAGAATGGGTCATCCCTGAGCTTTGAAAACCAATGAGGGATAGGGACCAAGCATGGAAGTTGTACAGAAAACACAAAACCCCCCCAACTCCTCCAAGACTTCAAATCCAACAGGAGCAGGTGCAAATCTTCCACAAGATCTGCTAAATCCTTCTTCACCCTGGAAAAACAATGTGCTGCTTAGGGGAACCCTAGGAGGACCTGGAGCATCCTTAACAACCTAATTGGTAGGGGAATTTCTGAAGAATGTATTTGTCTCACCTCCAACGGGACCACCACCATTGAGCCAAGCGAAATAGCATTCCTTTTCAATAAATACTTTGTTGACCAGTACAAGCCTAGCTCCCCTCCTACCCCATCTACCCCACCCCCCAGTCTCCCATCCCAAGTTCCATTTTAGATACCTAACCCCTGCTGAAGTGTTCAAGTTAATCAGAACAAACAACCCAAGACCGTCCAAGAGCACCAACAGCATTGACTTCAGAGATCTCCATCTTATCTGTGACTTCCTGGCCATCCATCTCACTAACATCCTCAACCACTCCCTCTGCACAGGGTCCTTCCCTAAAGCATGGATGTGCACCATTATTAAACCTCTTTACAAATCCGGTCCCAAGGATCAAGTATCCAACTACCACCCCATCTCCCTCCTTGCACCTCTCTCCAAAATTTTGGAGAAAGTGGTCCACAGGCAAACCACATAATTCCTCTCCAAATACAACCTGCTCAAGGAGGCCCCGCATGGGTTTCATGCTTGCCACAATACCAAAACTGCCCTCATCAAGTTTTCCCGCTCAATTGACAAAGCCAACAGTGAAGGCCTCTACACTAGTGCTGCATTTGTAGACCTCACCAGTGCCTTCTACTTCATTGATCATGAAGTCCTCCTCCAAACCCTGGCTGGCCTCCATTCCTCACCAGCCTGCCTCTGGTTCAAGGACTACCTAATGGGTAGATCTCATTGAAACATTATTGGTGGTGTCCTCTCCGAATCCTTCCCCATCAAATACAGTGTTCCCCAAGGGTCCATCCTGGGCCCTCTGCTCTTCTTTCTGGTTGTTAACTCCCTACCTGACATCTGCACCTCCTCTTAATTCATTCTCTATGCCGATGATGCAACCTTTTTCTATCAGGACAAAACCCCCACCACTGTCATTAACAAACTCCAGTTCAATTTCAGCAGGCTTCACTCCTGGTTCATGTCCAAAGGTCTAGTACTCAACTCCAAAAAAAACTAAGTTCATGGCTTTCTCCAGCCCCCGCAAACCCCTTGGCCTTGATCTCTCCCTCTATGACAACCCTAGTAACTCCATTGAAAGAGTCAGTGAATTCAAGTACCTTGGCTTACTCCTGGATTACCACCTCAGTTTTGATGTTCACACTAGCCTCACAATCAAAAAAGCCCACCAACACCTTTGTATCCTCCACAGAACTAAGCATTACCTTAACAGGGAATCCAAATCCCTCCTAGTTTCCAGCTTAGTACTTTCTGTCTTTGACTATGGTTGTCTTGTCTTCCTTCCCCGCTTCTCCATCAAAAATTTCTCCAGACTCTGAAGCTCCTATCACAATGCTATCTTTTTGCCTCTGGCCTCCCTAAACTTACACAGCACTGTGACCTTTATCAGCTCACCAGTTGGCCCTCCTCAACTGCTAGATGGCCACCTTCTTCTTCAAACTCTCCTGTGGGCTGCTCCCTGATTACCTCACCTCTTTCTTCCAGAGAGCTGCCACCACCAGGATCACTAGACTGTCCTCCACTCTCTCTTTCATGGTTCCTTTCTCCCGGACCACTCAAGGCCAGAAAACAGTCTCCTTTATGGGACCCAAGCTCTTCAATTCTCTTCCCCCAGAACTAAAATTCTGTCTCTTCTCAAATGCCTTCAAGCAAAATATCAGGAGACATTTCACCCTCACACTCCTGCACCTGCTCGCAGCCCTAATCTGGCTCCCCTACTGCACTCTTTTCCCCTCACCTTCTGGTTATCCACTTTTGGTACTTACCTTCTCTTTCTAGCACTTGCATTACTGTTACTTCACCTCGGCTTGTTTTTTGATTGCACTTAAATGTTTGTTTCCCGCTGTTTATTATATTATTGTGAAACGTCACAGAATGCTAATGTCACCTTTGTATTTGTTAAATCACCCAGGTTAGTTCTTGGTTGTCATTTTGTCTATACTGTCCTGATTGGAAATGTACCTTGGTGTTAACCCTAGCTGTAAGTTAAATGTTTCAACCTATGCCATGTCACATGATTGTTGTATCTAACTGGACACTTGTGTAAACAGGCAGCAATGCTCACGTGCCTTTCCAGTATAACCAATAAAAATGAAAAAATGAAATGAACCATCTCTCTAGATTGTACAACCCCACTATGGGAACCAATGTACTTGGTGGTCAGAGAATCCATACAACCTCTAAGACTAAAGAAATGCGGTCTCCAGTGAGGCCTTCTCTCCTGACTTCTCCCCCACTTACCAATAGATCCTCTTGTCACATTATCAGTGTATCTCAGAGACCATTTTATAGAACCTTTAAATTTCAATTTTAAGAGTCAAGCTTAGACCAAGTCTATGTTCTGTTTTGATTTTAAGCTCTTTAACTTGCAGTTAGTCATACAAAAAAAAGTAGGAATCCATCCTCCAAACCTCACCCAGGGCTATGTCCCACAGTGCTATTCCACAACTTTCCTCTGAACTGTCCTTTCAATTACCAAAAACAAAGAAAGCAATACATGCAATTAGTAGACCCTTTTGATTTCCTAAACATCCCACCACCCTGAGCAGCTCCATACTGCTGCTAAGTATGATGTTAGTGAATAATACTTCAGTAAGAGCAGTCAGGAATAAACATGCAGATTGTTCTATGCCCATGTTGCCCCATGCAGTATATCCTGCCAAAATTCTGACAGTGCCTTTGATGGGAAGTTGGGATTGCCCTCTGAGGACTGCCGCACAGGCCCTGCAGTTTTATAGATATGAGCACACTTCTACCTCCCCATCTTGGCCCACCAGTAGTTCATCATGATGGTAGGGTAAAGAAACACTTGTGTACCAGCTGAGTTTTGCATTACTTACCTGTAGGTTAAGGACATTGTTCCAGCATTTAAAGTTTAAATTAACTGGTCTCCTCTGCCTTCCATCCCCTTGCCTTCATACATCCCCCAAAAGCTCACAACCACTGTTCACATTAGCTCTGCATCCTACCATCCCATGGGCATGAAAAGTGGGCCTAATTTGGGTGACTACTTTTGGCAACAAGGATACATGAAATGGGGTGGGTCAGTGCTATTCTTGATAAAGTGAAAGTAAAAACATACTTGCAGTTTGCAGGTCTTCCTCCTGTTAACTGTTGCCATGGCTCCCCAGAATATTCTGAGGTAGTTCTACCCACCAGTCTTAGCATCTAGGTGTTCTAAAGGAGGTCCTGGGGTACCAGTTGGCTGTTTGTCAAAGTGACATAACAGAGGGTGTGGTTTGCCTCTGAACAGTGGTGCTAGGTTGTCACAGTCCATCTGATTCATGATTAGAGACAAAACAAAAAACTGAGGTGGAAGTTTAAATAGCATTTGCTGATTTCTCTCCTCACAATCTGGTCACAGCAGCTATGCCCTTGAAGACCTTTTGTTTGTTTTTCTGCAGTTCCTCCAGTGGGTCTATATCACATTGCTTGGCAGCCTCCTTCTCAGCAGTGTCACAAACTATCTGTGCCAGGCTTTTCTCGAAGGTCTCACTTTTAAGTAGGGATGTGCAAATACCTTATCCCAAATATTAAGGCTAAATATTCTATTCAGCCCCCAAATATTTGAGCATTTGAACTTGGGTATTGGAGGGATGTAACTAAAAAAAAAGAAACCCTCTCACTCTCCTCTTCAGCTAAAATACTTAAATTCAAGACCCCCATCCCCCACCCTGTTAGAAACTCAATCCTCCCCCAGCTTCCTCAGTTTTATATTTTAAGTACTAAACTCCCAACTACTGTCTAAGCACTCATTTGGGCTAAAAGAAAACAAATTACCACCACCACCACCACCAACCTGGCAGCACCCTCTGACCACCCTCTCCACCAGCACCTGATTCTTGCCATCTCTTGATTTTCCCTCTCCATAAGTGACAAGTTCAAACCTCCCTTAATAGACTCAGCCATTCCAAATCTATCCACAAAAACAATGTTTCTAAATCCTTATTTTCAAATTATATTCAACTTAAACTCATTTGTGACATAACAAATTACTTCTTCTCATTTTTTATGTTGGCTCACACTTGTGCAGCCAATATATTGCATTAGTAGCATATCTGGAGGTGCGGTCACTGTGGTCAAATGCAGGGAACGCATCTGTTGGTGTGTCCCTCATTCCCCAATAAGGCAGCTGCAGGCACTGACACGAGCAACATGTAAACTGACCCAGATCAAAGAAAAGGTCCACTGCAATGTGAGCCAAGCTTCTCATGCAGCAGCGTACCTTTCCTGGTGAACCAATTTACAAAACATGGTGGCATGCTGGCACAGAGTGCCCCGACCCACTTCATTTGCTGATGGGGAAGCCCACACCCTGCTGGCATAATGCAAACCCCCTCCCATTTAAAGTGTGTGCCAAGGGGGTGCCCAATCCCCCTCAGCGTCATGTCCCCTTTCCCAGTTTAATTTGCCCATGGGGAAGCCCAATCCCCATCTGCATAATGCCCCCCCATTTGTTGTGTGCCAATGGGGGTGACCAATCCCCCATTGGTTACAGAACCAGCTCTAAAAAAACACTCAGGTGGCATGCTGGGAGCCCACCCCAGCATGCCAAATGCCCCTGTAAAAGAAAAAAACATCCCACGATGTTTTTTTTTAAAACTGCAAAGCAGAAAACAGTGCCTCTTTGACTCCAGTGGCCCCGCCCCAATCCATGCTCACCCTCTGCGCACCCTACCTCCCCACACACCCCCTCACCCCATGCTTACCTCCAGAGCATGGCACAACAATCTTTGGTGGACCGGGAACACGTCTGCACTCTTCAAAGCCATCCACAAACTGAAGGAATGCCAGTTAGCTGTATAATTGCATAAATAGGGTTTTTCAACTTTGGTGCATATCTCAGGCATTTTGGGGAATTTTGCCACCACATTTTCAACATGGGGTTATTGGGACCCCTCCTCATGAATTCAGTCACTGTCATGGCATTATTCAGTCCTGAAAGGTGCTTTCTCAGTTACTGAGTAGAATCACCTTTTGTGACCAATTAATGAAATAACAGTGCCACTGTTCGTGAGGAGGGCTCTCAAAAAGCCTATGTTGCAAATTTGGTGAAAAAATATCCAAACAATGGCTGTTTTACGAGTGTGCATTGAGCAGTTTCCATGCACGCTCGTAACTTCATGAATTTGTAATATTTTCACTCCGATTTTAAAAACTGACATTTTTCCACACCTCCTTATGAACAGTACAGCTGACATTTTACATATCCTGGCTGAAATGTTTTTTCGCACGTCCAGCACAGAATAGCACGGTCGCTGTGCGAAATCAGTTTTCAGGACAGCTTGAGAAAAATGACGGTGACACTGTTCATGAGCAGAGGTCCTAAAATGCCTATGTTGAAAATTTGGTGATGAAAGTCCGTAAAATAATTGTGTTGCAAGCATGCGTTGTGCAGTTTCCATGCACCCTTGTAGCTTCACAAATTTGCAATATTTTCATACCAGATTTTCAACACTGGCGTGTTTTCACATCTCCTTATGAACAGTACAGCTGTCATTGTTTACATCCTGCCCAAAATGTGTTTTCACACCTGTGGTGCACAATGGCGTGGTTGCTGTGGGAAATCAACTTTTGGGACAGATTAACAAAATCACATTACAACTGTTCATGAGGGGAGGTCCCAAAATGCCTAAGTTGAAAATGTGGTTAAAAAATCCCCAAAATAATTGGGTTACGGATGTGTGTTGTGCAGTTTCTACGCCTGCTCATGACTTCACCAATTTTTCATATTTTCACTCCAGATTTTCAGTGTTGCCATTTTTTTACACCTCCTTATGAACAATACAGTTGTAATTTTTCACATCCTGCCCAAAATGTATTCTCATGCCTGTGTCACCAAATGACATAGTCGCTGTGCAAAATCACCTTTCAGTTAACAAACTGATAGTGCCGCTCTTCATGAGCTGGGGTCACAAAAAGTCCATATTGAAAATTTGGAGTGAAAATAACAACAAACGCCTACAGCGTTAGGGTTTCCAACTGTAACAGCCCAACCTGTAGAGACTGACATACATCAGGAGTGTGACTTGGGATCATTGGCTGTAATGCTCATGCCATTCCACCCTAACCCCCCCACCCTGCAGCCACTGACAGGCATTGAGGTGTGCCTTGGAGTGTTCAGCCCTAACGTTCACCTCATTCTCCTATACTGCACCCATCTCAGCATATTTTCTTATGGAATGGGGTAAGTATAAGGCCTAAAGACTCCAAAGCACACCCCAACACTTGTTGGTGTCTACAGGGTAGGGTGAGGTTAAATGGCATAAGCGTTATAGCTGATGACCCAAAGACATGCCCCAATGCCTGTCAGTCTCTGCTGGGTGGGGGTGGGGTTAGTGTCAGTTCAATACTTCACTGCCATTCCTATTATGCATCTCTAACTCCTGCACTATCAATGCCAGTGAGACAATATTCAGCATTGACAAATGCTTGTTATGATTCCTATCCTCCTATCAGCTGAAATCCCTTCAATTAAATATTTTATTATTTGCCCTGCTGATACACTATGCCTCAGAAAGCCCAACTAAATCTATCAAACTGTATTTTGACATTCAACTGCCTCTAACACATCCACTTTAAGTACCTATGAACTAATATGTGTATTCATACCCTTGGTACTGATAATCTTTTACAATTACTTTTTTTCTCAAATGTGATCATTTATTGATGTCCTCATTTTTATGTTTGCTTGCACACATGTGCAAGAAACATAGTGCGATCATCCAAACTGCAGTGCCGTATATCTGAAAAGGAGAGCTCCGCTTCAGTGAGCAGCGCTCCCCCAACACACACACACACACACACACGCATATTGCATGCTCATGTGCTCCTCCTCTCCCACACACACACTGTATGGCCAACGGGGGTGCCCAATCTGCCATCGGCTTCATGCCCCCCCAAAAGCTTTCTCGGGGTCCCAGCGTGGCAAAAATTTTTATGGGTGACGGAGGTGGCCAATCCCCCATCAGCTCCAGGCCCCACCAAACAGCCTTCCAGCTGCCATGCTGGGAGCCCACCCCAGCATGGCAAACATCCTGTGTCATCTTCCTAAAAAAACCAAAAAACCTGTAAACAAAAAAAATTCCCTCGGCGGTCTCCCTGCCCCCCCGCGCCCACCCTCTGTGCATTCTGCCTTCCCACACCCCATGTCACCCCATACTTACCTCCAGAGTCTGCACGATGATCTTCGTGGACCGGGAACACGCTTCACTCTTCAAAGCCGACCGCAAACTGAGAAAATGCTGGTAAGCTGTATAATGTAATAAATAGGGTTTTTTCAACGTTGATGCATATCTCAGGCATTTTTTGGAATTTTGGCACCAAATTTTCAAAATGGGGTTTTTAGGACCCCTCCTCATGAATTCTTGAACTGTCATGGCATTAATTGGGCCCAAAGGGTGATTTTGCGGTCACTGCGCAAAATCACCTTTCAGGACTGTTTAAGGAAATGACAGTGCCAGTGTTCATAAGGTGGGATCCCAAAAAGTCTATGTTGCAAATTTGGTGAAAAAAATTCCCAAAAATGACTGTTTTACGAGCGTGTGTTGTACAGTTCCTACGCACTCTTGTAAGTTAGTGAATTTTTAATAGTTGCACTCTGGATTTTCAATATTGCCATTTTACCACACCTCCTTATGAGTAGTACAGCTGTATTTTTTCACATCTCACCCAAAATGTGTTTCTGCACATGTAGAGCACAATGGCACAGTCAGTTTGCGAAATCAATGTATGGGACACATTAAGAAAATCACAGTGACACTTTTCATGAGCAAAGGTCTTAAAATGGCTATGTTGAATATTTGGTGAAAACATTCCTAAAATAACTGTTTTATTTAGTGTATCATGTGCAGTTGCTACGCACGCCGTAAGTTCACAAATTTTATATTTGGTAATTCCCAATTTTCAACATTGTCATTTTACCACACCCTCCTTATGAGCAGTACAGCTGTCATTTTTCACATGTCGCCCAAAATGTGTTTCTACGCATGTAGCGCACAATGGCGCAGTCGGTGCCTGAAAGCAATGTTTGGGACAGATTAAGAAAATCACAGTGACACTGGTCATGAACAGACATCTTAAAATGGCTATGTTGAAAATTTGGTGACAAAAGTCCATAAAGTGACTGTGTTACGAGTGAGCATTGCTCATTTTCCACGCACCCTCGTAAGTTCATGAATTTGTAATATTTTCAATCCAGATTTTCACCAGTGGCATTTTTCCACACTTCCTTATGAACAGTACAACTGTCATTTTTCACAACATGGCCAAAATGTGTTTTCACACTTTCAGCACAAAAATGCGTGGTCGCTGTGGGAAATAATTGTTCGGGACAGATAAAGAAAATCACAGTGACACTGTTCATGATCGGAGGTCCCAAAATGCCTGTGTTGACAATCTTCTATAAAAATTCCCCAAACTAATTACATTACGGTGTGCATTGCGCAGTTTCTACGCACGCTCGTGACTTCATCAGTTTTTTTAATATTTTCACTGCAGATTTTCAACATTGCCATTTTTTACACCTCCCCTTGAACAGTACAGCTGTCATTTTTCACATCCTGTTCAGAATGTGTTTTTGCACCTGTGGTGACAAATGCTGTAGTCACTGTGCAAAAGCAGCTTTTGGCTAACAAACTGATATTGCCACTGTTATTGGGGTGGGGGTTACAAAAAAAACATGTTGAAAAATTTGGAGTGAAAATACCAACGAATGCCTGAGGTGTTAGGGTTTCCAACCATAACGCCCCACCCTGTAGAGAATGACAGGCATCAGGGCTGTGACTTGGGATTGTCGCCAGCAATGCTCATACCATTCCACCCCCACCCACACCCTGCAGCCACTGAGAGGCATCGAGGTGTGCCTTGGACTCTTTGGCCCCAAAGTTCACCCCATTCTCCTATACCACACCCATTTCACTGTATTTCCTGATGGAATGGGGTGTGCATAAGGGCCAAAGACCCCAAGGCACACCGTGACACTTGTCGGTGTCTGCAGGGTAGGGTGTTGTGAAATGGCATGGCTGTTATGCCTGACAACCCAAAGGCACACCTCAATGCCTGTCACTATCTGCAGGGTGGTGATGGGGTTGGCTTCAGTTCAATACTTCACTGCCATTCCTATTATACAGCTCTGTAACTCCTACACTACCAATGCCAATGCCAGCAAGCAAACATTCGGCATTGACAAATGCTTGTTTTGTTTAGTTCCTATTGAGCTTATTCTTCTCCCTATGATTTCTATTCTTTGTCCAATTCCACCCCCACCCAAAATACTCTTTTCCCTCTATGTACTGATAGGTCTTTTTTAATCCCTATTTTTCCCCTACAGTTCCCTATGTTTCCCATACCTACTTCCCCATTACTCACCCCATTTATTTCCTAATCTGAAATAATTCTTGATTTGAATATATGCACCAAATAAGAAACAACAATATTAAAGCATCAGTGCAATGAAAAAAGTTATTCCAAAAAGCTAATTTCTGCTCTGGTAATGAAAAATATTGGCAGAACTGTTGATTTGGGTTTTCTAGATGCTTCCTATGCTGTGTACAGTACATTTGCATTTTTATCTGGATCTTTACCCTCCTCAGGTCCTCAACATTATTTATCAGCAAAAATGAGGCAGCCATCTTCTTTTCTTGAGAAATAATTATTTTAAAATGTTCACAAAATTCCTAAATGATGACAGAAACTGAAATTTTTACCACCAAAAGAAACTGGAAGACATCTGGTATTGATTAGGATTAAAAAAAGGTGGGGTCAAATTTTAGCCCATTGTCATTGCACTGCTGCTTTAAACATACTGCTAGCTAAATAATATACATCACATTCTTATATTAAAAAGGGAGTACCAAAGGTTACTATACAAATCTGTCCAAAGATCCAGCTAGATGATTCCAATGCACTACACCAGTCACAATATGGAAAGAAATGAAGATAAAATAAACCAGTTCTTAAGGCAATGACAAAGCAAAACAATGCCATTTTATTTATATAGCTCTGTTTCCCTGGGGATCAGTGTGTTTCACAATAACAGTATTAAAAATCAATAAACAGTAAAACAGCAATGAATAATAATTTAAAAATTATACAGAAATTTAAAACAATGATTAAGAACAGTTGGGTAACACTTCTTGAAAAAGATAGATTTTTAAAGAGATCTTAAAGGTCTCATCTATGTGAGCAGATCTAATATACTGTGGTAAAGCATGCCAAAGAGTAGGAGCCACAACCCAGAATGCTCTATCCCTAGATTGTCACAGCCAAGCTAAGGGGACAGACAACAGGCCTGCATAGGAAGAGTGGAGTGGGCATGTTGGGTGGAAAGGGATAAGGAGGTCTTTTAAGTAGCCTTGTCCAAAACTGTGTAGGGCCTTGAATGTTGTCAAGCATGGCTTCAAGGTAACGCACCACCGTATAGTCAACCAATGCAGTGCACACAGAATCAGCATGATGTGATCTCTATGTGAGGAGTTCAGGGGGGCATGGCCTGGCAGTCAACATGGTAGCAGCCTGATCTTTCTACTCCCTGTATCCTCCAATTATCCTTCAGCTTCCTACCTTTTCATCAGCAGATACCAACTAAAAATCTTCATCAGAAGCAAGCTTGGCACACAAGGATCTTACAGTGCTGATTATCTAACAGCCGAACACCACAGTACCTACCTGAATTTTGGATTTTTTTATTTATTTATGTATTTGAATGGTGGGATAACACCATTAAGGACAAGCTCATTTCATAGGTACCACATCACGTCAGGGTAAACAAACAATAATACAGACAAAGGAGAGCAATGTACTGTAACTATCAATTGTGCAGGAATGGTTGTTAACTAATAACATCACAGTTGTAGGCTATGTACAAATCGCCAGAGTCAGTTACAATAAAAAAGGCATTATTACAAGGCTATGAAGAGATAGCTGCAGTTGGTTACAATAACATAGGTATTACTACAAATGGAGGTAGGAAAGGAACTGGGGGGAGGAGGAGGATAAGTGAGGGGGAAAGCCCATTGGGCTACGTCTAAATGGAAAAAGACTGGCTCTCCAGGCTGTAAGATTTTTGCTAAGGTGTCAAGGCAGAGGGGGAGTACTGATACTGGGCATGCAAGTGGGAAGGGGGAGGATGAACAGAGAAATTAGGCATTGAGGGATGGGGATATAAGTAGAAGGAGTAGGTAGGCAGGCAAGAACAGAAGTGCAGAAGTGCTAAAGGGAAATAAGAGTGGTAGTGATTAAATTTCAGGCTTAGTGGGCTCCAACAGGAGACAGGAAGGTGCAACATAGGTAATGTCAGAATGGTCTGGCTATTGAATAGGATCCTGGGTCGGGGGACACAGACCCTAGTAGATGTATCAAGTAGGTTATGAAAACAGTCACAGCAGGCTTCCACATGCTTGATCTCCAGCCTGCAGCAACAAGGTGTGGGGATCCATGGAGCAGCATGGTAGCCAATACTGAGGTCTCCTCCAGTGGAGCTCCTGGAGACCTACAGGAGATGAGAAATATGTTTGCTCAACTCCTTTCAGACATCGGGGACTTAAAAACTCAAAACCTACAATCTAAACGATATAATCTCTATTTCCCAAAGAGTGTCCAATAATGAAAGGCAAATCTCCATCTAAGATGGCACTATGGACTGCATTTCTGCCCACCTGCAAGAACAAGAGAGAATCGTTCAGCAACTTGCAGGCAATGTGGAGGATCTTGAAGATCATGGAAGACGAAACAACTTATGCTTTGTTGGTTTTCCAAAAGGTTCAGAGGGCCGGGACATGATCTTATTCTTACAACAAGCCTTGCCACTCATTTTGAAAAATTAATGTCCCACTCACCTCAAAATTGAAAGGGCTCTCTGGTCACTGGCACCACCTCCCAGACCAGGGTATCAGCCAGACCGATACTGTCAAAATTCCTCTGATTTCAAGTAAAAAAGAGAATATTGCAGTTGATTAAAGTGTGCAGACCCCTACAATGACGGGGGACCACAGACAGGTTTTTCCCACCTTCTAGCCACCCCTCTTAGAGTGCTGCAGAGAAATCACCAGAGCTAGACATGCTCTAATACATTTCCAGGTATCCTGCAGCCTTATTTACCCAGCCATCCTAAGGATAATGCAGAATAGGGTCCATCACTCTTTCCCGGACCCTGAGGAAGCTGAAAACTTTATCCTGCAGTCGTGGCCAGAGGTACAATTTTCTGATCAACCACACCACCATGGAGTGGTAGACATGGGCACTACCTCCAGACCCAAGGTGCAGCAATCCCCACAGTCTCACCTAGCTTCGGAGCCACAGTCCATATCTCAGGTTACTGAGGACACATGGATTCCTGCAACATAAAAATAGGGTAGAGGTGGCTACAAATAGCTTGGCAAAACAGGCAAAAGTCCTGATCATGCTACCTCACCCTGTAGGAGTTGCAGCCGCAGCTGCAATAGAGAGAGAGACATCCACCAGTAGCTCCAATGGGAGCCGATACACTCTCCTTCAACCCAAACAATCCTGCTCAGCCTTAGAGCCCAAGCTGTAATGACAGCGTACTACAAACCTGCTCACTGTAGCTCAAGAGCAGGATGAAACTTGTCTTTCAATATCTGGGCCCACTGTTTCCAGTGATGGGAGATCTGAACATCCCTCCCCCTATGCTGCTGCCACTTTGGCCATGTCTTCATGAGCAGCTCCATCGATGGACCCCAGCAATGGCTGACTTAAATGTAAGAGTGCTGGGACTGGTGCCCTCTTGTAATTTTTTGCAGCCTAGATGGCTGGTTTTGCTTGGGCTAGGCCCGTAATTTTGCAAGGAGTTAAGGCTCAGCCAGTTGAGCTCCCTTAAAGGAACCTACTCTTCTAATCCACTCCACTGTACCTTGGAGTGTAAGATGCAGCATGACCATCAGTTCAAAACCACAAATATTGATGATGCTCCTTGAGGGTCTCCTTGTTTCTACTGTTTATACTGTTATGGATGTTCTACATTATGATCCAAGTTATATAATCTCAGTCTCTGTGCTATGGCTTCAGCCTTGCTAAAAAAGGTCCTCATGAAGTCAGTTATGAAAGGTGCAGTCCAGAAGGCTGGAACCTGTTTTTTCCTCACTGGAAGCACCTGTTCTCAAGCTAACTATCACAGCTGATCATGGAACTAGTCCCCTCTAACTACTACTTTGTGACTGGCACACCCATTATGCTGAGGGGTATATGGCACTACCGACTGTCTTGCAATCCCACCATCCCCCTCACTAGTTCTCACACCTCACCATATGTAGCCCTATCTTCTTGCTCATAGCAAAACCCATCAGTTGTAAGATGCCATTTCTTATCCCTTATTCTTCTAGATTGGACACAGACTTTCCCAAGGCCTGATAGCAATTCACAAGACCATATGCTTGGATCCTTATTAAAAAAGTCCTTGGGAAATGTCCGGAGCATGGGTCCGGACCCGAGCATTACCTATAGGGCTACTCACGAGTTTATATACTGGGGGGACTGTCAATGTTCATTGAGACTCCCGGTTATGAGGCATTATCTGGCAGTGCTTAAGGCCACAGATTGAGGAAGAGAGGGAGCTTGAGAACTGCCTCTGGTGTAGGCAGAGACAAGCAGCCTTCCGTTTATGTTAATTTACAAGTCGCATTACAACATAGCAAACATGGCCTCTTTCAGAAGCGATGGTCTCTCTTCTCCTATATGCTTCTTCCACATGCACTTTTTTCATATGCTATAGGTATATTCAGATATTAAGGCATATATATATTTTTTATTTTTAGGGGGGTGAATTCACGCTCAAACAGGCATCAGCACTTAGTGGCGGATAGCATCACTGTGCACTATGAGGCCTGGTTCTAAATGGGTTGGACAGCATTTGTGTTCATGGTATCCAGGCAGAATGCAGCTTTTGTGGAATGTAAATAATTGCCCCGGTTGGGTATTTTTTTGGTTTATTATACTCATTATGATTATACACCGGTACTCACCTTTTGTTAAGATAGCTAATTGCATCTGTGTTTGCAGAGGTTTGCTTCATGTAGCAGTCCCACTATCTCTTAGAGTTTGACACAACATACTCTCACTGTCATATGCAAAGGGATGATTATTTAACCTTTACGTCCTGGAATGTCAGGGGACTTAACTTCCCCATTAAACGAAAACAGATTTTAGAGTATTTAAAAAAATTGCACACCAAAGTGGCCTTCCTCCAAGAAACAAAGCTCTCGCATTTAGAGTCCAGCAAGTTATAGAAGAAATGGGTGGGGACAGAGGTTCATTGCACTCACACTTCTGCTAAGAGAAGGGTCTCCATGTTACTGCATAAATGTTTGCAGTGGTCACCTGCCACACACAAATGGACAAAAAGGGCAGATGGGTTATGGTGAAGGTCACTACCCCTGGAGATCTCCTAGTATTTCTCAACTTATGTGCACCCATACTTTTGACCCGTTATTCTTTGCACAACTCTCCAAAGCCCTAGCCACCCCACTTCCCAGCATATGCCCATACTGGTAGCGGGAGACTTCAACCTCATGCAGTATCCTAGTATGGATAGATCATCTAATGCAACAGAACCCCACAATAGAGCAGGGGAAGCATTGACTCAGCTTTCTTTCAAGCATGCTGTCACAGATGTGTGGCATATGTTACATCCCAGGGTCAAGGACCACACCTTCCAATCTGGAGTCCATCAGTCCTCTAGTCGACTCGACTACTGGTTATCCAATCCCCAAATCACCCCCTGCAATTCTTGATTCTAAGACACACCCTATTGTCATATCTGACCATGCCCCCATTATGATTCTTCTCAATTGGGGTCCCTCACACCCCAGATGTACTAACTGGGTTAGACCCACTGCTGCTGAAGGAGCTCAATTTTGCCCTATGGTTTCAGCAGGAAATCTCAAAATTTCAGTCCAAAAATGATGACCTCAGTGTTTCTGATGGTACCCTGTGGGAAACGTAAGCATACCTGAGAGGAAGGATTGTTGGCTATGCCTCTAACAGGATATGTACCAGAGAGCTTGAAGTGATAATTTTGGAAAATAAATTGCAAGCACTAGAGAGCAGGCACAAGGCCAACCCCCTGGCAGATCCCAGAGAAATGCTTCATACTTGAGCAAAACTTAATATACACTACATTAGGAAGGCAGAACTAGCTTTACTTCACTTGAAACATTGTACATTCTGGAAGGAGTGAGGAAAGTCTAGCAAAGTCCTCTCCTTCTGCTTAAGGAAACAAAGAGCTGAAAGACATATCCCAGACCTTACTGATTCTCAAGGGCAGGTTTGAACCTCCCAACAAGATATCTCTCACATCATGTTCACTTTTTATGCTGACTTGTATACGTTGACTGCTCCTCCTAACAGCAGAAATACATCCCAGTTTCTGACATCCCTCAACCTCCCCCAAATCTCTCCCACACAAGTTCAGGAACTAGATAGACTTTTCTCTTTGGAGGACATCAGGGAAGCTATTCTTAGCCTAAATAAAAAATAAATCCCCTGATCAGGATGGCTTCCCCATTGACTTTCATCAGCATTCCATGATATCCTATCCCCTCTTCTCCAAAGAGTCTATGTACACTAACTTCCAAAACCTTACCCCCACAATGAAGGGTGCAGCAATTACTTTTCCACCAAAAAAGGCAGAGACTCTCTCCATCCAGCAAGTTACTGCCCTATCTCACTGATAAATGATGACACTAAGGTATTCTGTAACATTATTGGAGGCAGCTTAAAAGGAACCTACATATTGACACAATGCCACCTCAGCTGGCAAAACTATGGAACAATCCCATGTTCACAGTGGACCGTAACCCTGTTCACTGGCCTACATGGTGGCAAGCATGTATCAGGACAATACAGGATCTCCGCCTCCCTGGATAATTGACACTTCATTCCTTTCAGAATTTAAGCCAAGTATTCCAGCTACCACATAAATACTTTTTGCGCTATCTACTGATTAGGGCAACAACTACAGCACATATACTCATCACATCCACACCCTTGAGGGGACATCATGCTACTGACCTTCAAGCATGGATCAAACATAACAGTCGTAGGGCTGGGATTATTTATAGGTGTTAAAGGGATGAAGGACCCTCCTCTACTGAACACAGTAGAAAGGCCTTGGAAACAGAACTAAATACAGATATCCCAGACCTAGAATGGTAGAAATGCTGGCATACAGCTCATGTTGCTTGCTGAGATACCAGAGCACAGATTATTCAACTTAAAATCCTGCACAGATCGTATAGAACATCATCATTCCTTCACCAGTGGGGAGTTCTTTCCAATGATAGTAACTGGAGGTGCCATAACAGTTCTTGCTCTCTGTCCTAAATTTTATGGTCTTGCCCTATAATCCAACCTTTCTGGGACCAGATAACTCAGTTTCCAGTTTTGTCAGCAAATACTGCCCCACCCCTCACTTGTGTTATTGATGAATTGTTTGCTATCCTAGAACTATCCACCTCTGTGCAGCACTGCCATAAAGACCATATCCACTGGAGGATATTAGCAACCATTGCTGCAAAAAGACTCCTTCTTAGATGATGGAGGATGTCAGACATACCTACCTTCTATGAATGACTGTAATCAATCATCCAGTTAGCTTCATTGGAGTGCTTATTATATGTTGCCATTAACAAGTTGTACAAGTACAATGATATTTGGGCACCATTTCTTCAACTTCAAAATACTAATGAGTGAGAACTTCCCCCTAGGGCCCCAGTTTACTTTCTATGTTATTTGTTGCTGTGTCTTCGGATATATGAGATTGTCCCTTTGCTCTGGGATAACAACCTCTGCTTAATCTAACTCAGTGCATAGTGTGTTTCACTGCCTTATAAGGTATATATTTCTTGTGAGTACTTGTATGTTAGGTCTTGTTATGTGTTATTCTGTTTTGCACTGTTGTACCATTGTACTGTTTGAAAAATATTCGCTAAACAATTTAACATTATGAGAGGAGTGCACAATCAGCCAGGCTGCAGCATTCTAGACTAACTGCAGATATTGTAACAAACCTCCAAATAACCCCTAGTTATAAAATATTGCAATAGTCAAGCCCAGAAGTGACAAAGGCATAAACTATCACAGCCAGATCAGCTTGGTAAGATGCGGTTTGATCCTGGCAGTGTTTTGGAGATGGTAAAAGCCAGCCCAGACAATGGCCAATACCTGATGATCGAGCATCAGCCTGCAGTCCAGGATGATCTCAAGATCATTAACCATATCTACAGCACTGAGCGGTTGACCACCCAGCAAAAAAAATAAAGTCAGTCTACTTATCATCACGGGGCTCTGTCTACCCTACTCAACAATCGTGACCTCTTTCTTACAGGCAGTACAGCGTAGTGGTTGACAGCACTGAGCTTCAAACCTGGAGACCTGGGATTGAATACCATCAGCTCCCACTTGCATACTGTGCGACCCTGAGCAAGTCACTTTACTTCCTTGTGCTCCCAGGTTGCACCTGGAAACAAGCTCTGTCTTGTGCATTTTCTGGTTGAACAATTTCCCCTACCCCTTCCTTCCTTACCCAGACTGAGACATAGCCAGTTTGAGGCCATCCAGTCATTTAGCACAGAAACTGCATGACACACACCAGAAGTGCCAGACAGATATAGCTGAGTATCATCTGCACTGCAGTGAAACTCAACACTATATCACCTAATGATTTCTCCCAACAGAAACATATACACTGAAAACAGCACAAGAGCAAGGACTGAGCCTTTATGAATGCCATAGGATGGATGGATAGATAGATAGATAGATACCTACATACATACATACTTTATTTGTATAGTGCCCCATTCCAGGGACTCAGAGTGCTTCATACTCAAATTAAAAATCAATATATAAACACATAACAAACCAATTAAAAACATGAATCAAATCAGTTCAGATGGAGGTAATCAACAATATATTAAAACTATCTATCTATAGCTTAAAAACAAAATGTCATACTACAATAATTATAAATCAAATGCCTGATTAAACAAAAATGTCTTTAGGCCCCTTTTAAATGTTTCCACCAAATGTGTCTCCTAAAGATTGTTAGACAGTGAGTTCCACAAGGTAGGTGTGGCAACAGAAAATGCATGATCTACTGAATGCTGCAACCTAGCCCTGGGAATTCCTAGGAGGAATCCCTCGGCAGAACAGGGAGCCCAGGATGGCCGATGAGGCACAAGGAGATCTTACAGATAAACTGGTCCATGGTCCTCCTTTGTGCAGGGCCTTATAGGCCAGAAGTACAACCTTGAAGACAATCTTTCACCTGACTGGCAGCCAGTGAAATTCACAGAGGACAGGCATAATATGGTCACATCATCGCACACCTATCAATAATCTTGCTGCCATGTTCTGCACAATTGGCAGCTGACAAAGACTGCCTCCAGATAGCCCTAGGTACAAGTCATTGCAGCAGTCCAACCTGGACAAGATGAAAGCATGTACCAGCACGGTCAGGTCCTCAGGTGGTATCAAGGCCCGGATCCAGGCAATATTCCTGATGGTAAAATCCACTTTTGATGATGGCCGACACCTGAGCCTCAAGTGTCAGATCATCATCGAGGATCACACTCAGCTTCTTCAACTGTGTGGATGGGGTAAGTAGGACCCCCCAGTAGTAAGACAGAGGGGTTTGCCAACCTTCTTTCCCCACACCAATGACCCCTATCCACCACTTGCACCTCAGTCTTGTCAGGATTGCATCATAGCCAGTTTTGGGTCATCCAAGTCTGAATCTCTTCTAGGTAATTGTTAAATATAGAGGCTGTCATCTGGTTTCCAGGTGCACAGGACTAGTATAGCTGTGTATCATCAGCATTGCAATGAAAACCCAACCCATACCACCTGATAATATCTCCCAATGGCAGCATGTACATCGTGAACATCAAAGATGACAAGTCTGAACCCTGTGGAACTCCACAGGGCAGAGGCTTCAGGTTAGAAGAGGCTAACCCCATCATCACTCTCTGCACTCTGCTTGACAGGTATAACCTAAACCATTTGATAACATTACCAGACAGGCCACACCAGTAACACAGTTGGTCAAGCAGCACCTTTTGGTCCACGGTGTCAAAAGCCACTGAGAGGTCCAGGAGGATGAAGATGGTACATTCTGTCCTGTCCCTCATAATCAGGAGATCATTAAACACCTTCACCAGGGTGATGTCCATACTATGACCAGCTCAATACACATACTGGAAAGACGCATAAGTGGAGGAGGATGCTTCTCAAGCTGGATGGCCACCATCTTTTCTATAATCTTCCCTAAAAATGGGGGGTTAGAGACCAGTCTGTAGTTGCTGAGACATTCCAGGTCCAATAAGAAGAGTGCAGAAGTCCCAGAAATATAACTTACAAGAGCTACCTGCTCTGGTAGCCCAGATATGTAGGACTCAAACCAGCTAAATACAATGCAAACAAGTCCCACATAATCCCATATGTGATCCAAAAGCACTCTGTGGTCAACAGCATCAAATGCCGACTAGAGATCTAATAGGACCAAGATGGTATAGAGACCTGAATCCCTTGCCATGAGGAAATCTTTTGTCACAATGATGAGTGCAGTCTCTGTGCTGTGTCAAGATCAAAAACCAGAGTGGAAAGGCATGTAGATGTCAAAATTATCCTGGGGTTCAACAAGTTGCTCAACTACCACCTTCTCAATAATCTTCCCCAAAATGTGGTGATTACAGACAGATCTGTAATTCCCCATCATATCAGGGTCAAAGGAAGATTGTTTTCACGATAGTCTTCTCCCCTACCCATTCTAGGCAGATGGGAAGACATCCTCCCTCAAGGAAGATGATACAATCTGGAAAATAACTAGACTCAAAGACTCCCAAAAGTGTAAAAGTAGCCAACTAGGAACAGAATCCAGCAAACAGTCAGTGGGATGCAAATATGTGATCACCCAGAGCATTTCTTCCTCACCAACCAGTTAAAACTCTCCCCTGGCAGGCAGATCAACAATACCTCCTTAGCCCAACCATCATTGGGCAATGACAGGTTGCTTGTGTGATACACAATCTGATGGAGGATGTGATAATTTGGCCACTGAGTTCATATTACGTCATATTTCTGTGTAATTTTCTTTATGTTTAATTTCACAAAAGGCCGGGGCATAAGGGCTGTCAGGAAAGATGCCCATTTTACTGCAACAGTACTTGGGAAGAGCTGGTGTGTATTTCAGTGTCCAACATCTCCCCTTGCCTAGGACAAAGCCTTGCTTTGAGGCAAACAGGAGTTACATTTTAATAGGGGATTGAAATTTCCTGGTAGCTGATCAAAGGGAATGATTCCATAAATGACAATAGATGGAAGGGCCATCTCCTCGGTTTATAACACTTTGAATTTCAAAGAGAAATAGCTTTAGAGCAGAACAAAACGATATAAGAAACCACTATGGTTCTCAAAGGAGTTGGCAGTGAAGGTTCAAGAGAAAAAGAAAGCATTCGGAAAGTGCAAGGAATCACAGAAGGAGCAGAACAGAGGATTGTATCAGTTAAAGCAAAAAGAAGCTGGGAAGGCAGTCAGAACAGCAAAGGCCTGAACTGAGGAAAAGATAGCCAACTCAAGTTAAGAAAAGGGATAGTGAGGCTTAATAAAGGGGTGGGGGTGGGCAGAGGTGACTATGAAAAGGCAGAGATACTAAACAAATATTTTGCTCAGTATTTACAAATGAAGAGGGAGCTACGAAACAAACAACAGAAACACTCTGGATACAGAAGTTGATACCAGTCCATTTACAGAAGAAAGGGTTCTGAAAGAACTCTTAAAACTGAAGGTGACAAAGCAATGGGGCCTGATGGGATTCATCCCAGAATTCTAAAAGAACTAAGGGTAGAACTAGTGACACCACTGACTACCCTTTTAACAAATCATGGGAGGATGGGGTGGTACCTGAGGACTGGAGGAGGGCAGATGTGATTCCCCTTCACAAAAGTGGGAGCAGGGCAGAAGCAGGAAACTACAGACCTGTTGGTTTAACCTCAGTGGTAGGAAAATGATGGAATCACTTCTGAAGGAAAAATTGTTAGTACCTGGGGCCAGAGGGCACAGGACCCAAGGCAGCATGGATTCACAGTGGAAGGTCATGCCAGATGAATCTAATAGATTTCTTTGACTGGGTGACCAAAGTAGTAGATCAGGAGGACTGTGGACATGGCCTACCTAGACTTTGCAAGGCATTTGACTCAGTCCCACAAAAGATTAATATACAAAGTTAGCCAGCCTGGGGTGGGTCCCAAGAAGATAGCCTGGGTAAAGAATTGGCTGGAGAATAGGACACAGAGAGTAATAGTAAATGGAGTCCACTCTGAAGAAAGGGGGTTTACTAGTGGGGTGCCGCAGTGTTCAGTATTAGGACCGGTCCTCTTCAATGTCTTTGTAAGCGACGTTGCAGGGGGACTGGAAGGAAAAGTATGTCTCTTTGCAGATGACATAAAGGTCTGCAACAGAGTTGATGCACAAGGTGGGGTGGAAAGGATGAGAAGGGACTTGGCAAGGTTAGAGGAATGGTCAAATGTATGGCAGCTTAGATTTAATGCTAAGAAGTGCAAGGTAATGCACCTGGGAAACAAAAACCCAGGGGAAGAGTATACAATGGGGGGTAAGATACTAACAACAACAAAAATGGAAAGGGACCTGGGGGTAGTCATATCAGAATGTGAGAGGGCAGTAAGGAGGGCTGGGGGGATGCTGGGATGCATAGGGAGAGGCATCAGCAGTAGAAAACAGGAAGTTGTTATCCCCCTGTACAGACAGCTGGTGAGACCCCGTCTGGAGTACTGTGTGCAGTTCTGGAGACCCAATCTCCGCAAGGACATAGACAAGATGGAAGCTGTCCAGAGGAGGGCAATTAAATGGTACAGGGTCTGCACTGAAAACACATGAAGAGAGACTAAAGGAGCTTAATATGTATAGCCTACATGGAAGGAGAAGGGGACATGATAGAAACTTTTAAGTACCTCAAGGGAATCAACAAAGTCCAAGAGGGTAGCATCTTTCAAAAAAGAAGTGTGCAAGAACAAGGGGCACAATTTGAAGATGGGGGCAGCTCAGAGGTAATTTAAAGAAGTATTTTTCACAGAGGGTTGTGGATGCATTGAACTGCCTTCCGGAGGAGGTTGTGGAGTCAAAAACAGTGGTTGAATTCAAGCATGCATGGGACAGCCATAAGGTAATTCTCAGGGGGGGGGGGTTGAAAGAAGTAGGCTGCTGGTTAACTAGGATCTGCAGCTTATCCATTAGGTAGTGAAATGGGCAGACTGGTGGGCCAAACGGTCCTTATCTGCTGTCAAATTCTATGTTTCTGTGTTTCTAAGTTCTGCAGATGCCCAGACTAGAACGCTATTGTAAAATTTCCTACCAATTGCCACAGTCTATTTCTATTTTAGTAATTGTCAGGAAGGTAATGCAGATCAAAAGCAAGCTTAAAGAGGTGGGGCTGTGGAAAAGCAAAATACTGTTAATTTTGGTTCACTTAAAACTTTGGGAAAGAGCAAGAGAAACCTCTGCTTGCCTAGAGATGAACACATGGACCTAGAAATATTTTTTTTTAGATTGACTGTACTTTTTCTGGTTGGGCCATCCAACATCCATCCTGGTCATGGCCCCCAGGCTTCCATACACCGTCAATTGCCAGAGCTCTCCCCTGGCACCCCCAACTTTCCCCCCAGAGGGCAGGGCCATGGTGCTGAGTCCCTCAACGCCAGTCCATGGAGCAAGTAACTTGATGGGGAGAGCCGTCGACGGAGGTTAATCGAAGCCTGGGGAAGGCTTCATACAGACGAGATCCCACACTATTTTTTTCCCTAGAAATAGGGGCGGGGACATGCAATGACGACCAGTGTCTGCCCTGCCCCTGAAGTCTAACATGTGTCGGTGTATGGTAGTACCCACAGCCTCCGCTGGGTGTTACTACCACACCGAGCACTAACCCCTTCCTCCCTCCGGAGAAGGAGAGCCATCCAAGGATGTTCCATCCTTCTCCCCAGCTGGCCCTCCAATGACCTGGATCCATTACTGAACCCGGGTCGCTGACGCCCCAAGTGGAAATACAACCACTGCACTAACGGGCCAGCCCCCCAAACCTGCCAGTAGTAAGGCCACTAGCCAATCAAAGGCCAGTTTTGCAGACTGCAGAAAAGGGCTATAAAGGCCCCCTTAAACAGAGACCCTGGGCAAAAGCTAAATTTCCGGACACACTGAAGACCACTGCAAAACAAGTTGGGACACTGAGACACAGCAGAGAGAAAGAGAGACTTTGCAAAACTCACTTATTTTTGGGACTATGATTCTGTACAGACAAGGTAGAAATTATCCAGTTAATTCATTAGTTCATTTTGTATGTATTTTACAACTTTTTTTGTAGTTATCCTGTAACCAAATAACTAAATTATTTATTTGTAGATTTGTGTGTCAATTATTTGAGTTAATCAGTATAAGCTCTTGCTTTTGCTTTAAAGTACTACTTCCTGGGAGTGATTTGTTGTGTCTGACGGTTTTGGGAAGGTTTATTAAACCTGTAACATGCCTGTTTAGTGCTAAGGTGCCACATGCTACCAAGACTAGGATCCTGGAAGGGAATCTGGGTCCCTAAAGTAGGACAAAAGTGCACAAGGTCTCCGGAGGGGGTCTGAGGGGTTTGAATCTGGTTCCTGCACCCCTGTGGGAGAAGACACAATCAGGGTTATGAGAGGAGCCCAAAGGTCTCGTAATACCTGGATTTTACCCACAGCACAGCAACCAAAGAGGGTTCTCACCTAGCTATAGACTCAAGACTGTATTTTACTAATACACAGGGAGAGGAAGACCTGGGCCCTCATGCTGTGTGTTCAGTTGTGAAATCAGTGAGCACTCTAAAAGAACATGATGAGGGTATTTCCTGAACCCTGTCATAGGTTGCACTTAGGAGAGAGCACTGTGAACTCAGTGGACCCAGCCCCCAGGAGTGGGTTCATCATGCATGGGGTCATAATGTCTCAGTCAAAACCACATGCATCAACAATGCTGCATGCAAAGCAGCGAGTGGCAAAATAACTTCAGTGCAACATGCAGATCACCACAAACAAGGTGTGCACTGGAGCCCCTGGCACCCCCCCAACATGGGGGTTTGTCCCTCACACCATCTGAACTAATTATAATCATCTCTGGGGGGGTCATGGACTTCAGGGGGGAAAAAACTGGGCCAGGAACATTTTAAAAAAGCCACACCAGAGTAAGACCTGAGGAGAACCAAACCACAGCCCCAGGATGCAGATGCACTAGCCACTCCACCATGGGAGTGGCTTGGCCAGACACCACCCCAGTGGCATCCTTTACCTTCCATACTGGCAGCCTACAGTGACAGGGGTAGTGGTTCTTATCGCAAGCTGAAGAAACCCCGTCTCCACAGAACCATTAGCACTTCTTACAGTGCTGTATTTCATGCACAGTTCTCTACACGCTATATTGACCCGGTACCGTTCTTGACACAGGACACATTGTCAGTAAAAGAATTTTTGAACTCTTCACATTTCTCAGCAGTAAAAACTCAAGTGGGCCACAGACAGGATGGATTTATCACCCTGTCCACAGTGCAGAAGAACTAAGCTGGTGATTACTACATGACAGAATTGCCTGTGACAGGAACTGTCTTTTTTAGGGTGATTGCCTGTTGATACTCACCATACAGTGTTTTCTGTTGTTAAACATTTTATTGTTGACAATAAGGCCGATCATACACACATGGCAGAGTGAACATAAAAGGGTTCATACATAATGTACATTCGGATTGATCAGTTGTAACCGTAGAGTGTTTTCAATATCAATTTTTCATTCTCAGATTCGCATCTATGCCAAGAATGATCTAACTTCCATCCCTCAGTTTTCTACTAACACAGCTCATCACAATATCCCAGAGAGCTGCACTGAGATGTCAATGGGCAACCACACTATGGTGCTAATAAATCTAAGGCAGATGTAAGAGCACTGTTACAGTGCTTCAGGGTGTTCAAAGACTCCTGCACACAGGCCAAGGCATCCAATACCTCCAGGAGTTTGCAAGGCTCCAGATTATATTCGAGATGATATTGTATCATCTCTACAGGGTGCGTAACAAAAACAGGGGGCCATGCAGAGGAACATCACCACTTGAGAATCCAACCAAGAGACTGGATCACCCTGGCCATGCATATGTCAAGATACAATGAGAAGATCAGATCCATAGTATGACCATGCTGATGCATGCTAACAAACCTTGTTAGACCTCCTACCCAAATGACCAAAACAAACACAGCAGCTTGGAAATCAATCTCTGTTAAAATTTAGTGTCAGAGTATCAGACACTGGGGAGATCCTCTTCTTCTCTATGAACCCACCGTATTTAAAACTGGTAATGCAAAAAGTTAGTATAAAAAGAATACAGCCACAGGGGAAGAGTGTCTCTAAACAGTGTTAGCTGTAGGGGAGATCTTGCCCTCCTTCTCTATTTTTTTTCTTTAAATCAAGACCACCAAAGATTATACTTTTACTATTATTGTTAGCAGCCACTGTTGACTCTATCCCTAAATTTATTGCCTGCTGCTGGAGGGATCCCCTCACAAATACAGGTGACCACAGCTTTCTTTTTTACTATATTACCAGCTACTGTTCAAATGCATAAAGTGGTCAAACTCTCTGTTATTTTTTCTCTTTACCTTAATCTTTATGCCTTGAAGGAGCTGCTATTGGTGAGGCAATCCCCACCAACAAACCACTGCTAGGGAAGATTACTCCATCACAAATGTGACCACAGTTTTTTATTTAATGTGGCAAGATTGATCATGCAAAATTAGCAAGTTTTAAAAGTTTTAAAAATGTTGCTTACTTTAATCAGCCACTGGTGAATCTGTCCTTACAACAATTCATTCACTAGGGAGATCCCTCCCATTACAGAATCCCACAGAGTAAAGGCTACCAGAGGCCTTCTAAAGAATTTGTCCTGCTCTCAAAAGAACATCAAGTCTCCTTTCAATTGCACATGCACAACCAACTTTAAAATCAAACTTCCTTGCTGTGTTACTGATTATCTTTGCCTACAGAGGCATATTCCCATATGAAACTGCAAAATCTGCAAGTCTTGGAAGTTCAAGCCTCATTGCCCAAATCTAAAACTCACTATCCACCTTATTCACATCATCACTAGGGGCCACTGCTTCTTCATGTCACCCATATAGCATTTGTTTATTATGCAGTCCTAGTCCAGTCCTCCCATAGGAAAGTCTTACACTTAATGTTTCTCTTAACATGCTGGCTATGACTATCAGCATATGAGGAAATGCTCCAAAGAAAAGACCGCTCCAGTCAGATGAACTCAGCACTGACAAGTTTGTACTGTAGGTTCAGATCACCATGAAAAAACAAACTAAATGAAACAAACCACGTAACATTAAAAACTTTTAAAACTTAGGATAAAAATAAAAAGTAAGAAAATTAGCAAAAACTATGTTTACATACAGTGAAGCTCGCCAGGATAAAATCCACTTCTACAGCATTCTGCAGTATGCTGCAGCAGAGCTATTGCTGTAAACAATGTAATTTCAATGGGAATTAATCCCTTTTGTCATGCATGTAAATGTGACATTGCCAGGATTAAAGGAACGTCACAGTTTCCTGCATGGCAAAAAGGACTAATTGCCATTGAAATTACATTGTTTTCCACAGTAACTCTGCTCAGAATGCTGCAGAGTGATGAAAAATGTTGCACAATTGGGTTTCATCCTGGCAAACTTAACTGTACTTATAGGGTTGAGGGCAGCTGTGAGCCAGATGTGGTAGATTGTTACTGAGCCTGTATGCCAGTGTCAGCATTAGGCACAATCTTAGATTCATGGAATCTCTGCCAGGCAATATCTGTTGCTGTTTCTTTGGGGATTTCAGGGCCATGCCCTTCACCCCTTTAAGCATGGGTCCCTCACTGGGATGCAGGCTGCTTTAGTCATATTTACCACTTTTGAGGTTGGTCATCCCACTAGAGGGAACGTATGAAAGTCTTCATAGCTTTCTATTTCAATTCATTCAGCACCTCTAAAGCAATTTTAATTGCAACATTTAAAACCATATTCAAGCTGCCAGTTTGTTGTCTCATACCAGCTCCACTAAGCTGCAGCACTTGATCTTTCAAATCTTTTAAATTATAGCTAGCATGCCTAAAGGGAAGACAACCTGAGGCCTTTGATATTAAGAGTTTTTCTCTTTGGGAAGGGGGTTCTGCTCAACACAGATGGTCATAAAATAATTTCCACTATGAGTTGGTGCTTGTATGGTGTCTTGTCTGCCTAATATGCCTCTGTTTCCAGTTATGTCCTCCCCCTTCATAACAGGAATGCACAGTCTGATTTTATACACTCTCAACTATGCCGTTGGTCATGTCTTTTTTCAGATCATTGCTGTAATCTCTAAGATACCTTTAATCAAAGGGGAGAATATCTGGGTGGCACCTCTAGGGGTGGAACCCCCCTCAAGATGGGTTCCTTTGCCACATGACTAAGCTCAGTGGCATCTCAAAAGGGTGCTAGTCCCTTCCTGAGACTGAATTAGGAATGATCAAAGTTTAGGTTGAATAAGCATTCAATTTATAACTAAACCTATACATACAGTACCTAATATGCTCACTGAACCAATGAATTTAAAGGCTAAGCCTGTGGTTCAGGAGGCAGCAGTCTACAGGGCCTGCCTTATTAAAGCACTATTCAAAGAGCATGCACTCACATTTGCTTGCCCCACCATTTACCATTCTTCTTCCAGTGGTTCCCTGTTTCTCTTCTTATGGGGGATCATTACTATACTCCATAAGGTTCCTTTAGTCAGAGGGGACCTTGCCCAAGCAGCACCTCTAGGGATGGAACTCCTCCTAAAGATGGGTTAATCTGCCACACGACTGAATTCAGTGGTTCCTTTAATAGGTCGTAGTCCCCACCTAGGAGAGAGAAACAGCCAAAGTTTAGATCACATAAGCATTCTAGCTACAAGGGGTGATCAAAATGTTTGCAGCCTGACACAGAAAGAAATGCAGTATGAACCTAGTATTAATTTCAACACATTATGAACCTAGTATTATTTTCAATGTATAGTTACACTAATATAAATAGAATATGACCTACGAATATAATGATCAGATTTTTTTTTGGGGGGGGGGTTCATGCCAACAAATTTTGATGGGTGAGGATCATTTGAGAATGGAGAAAACTGAGATCAGAGAAATCATCAAGTACCTCCATATCAAAGGAATGACTCCAATGCAAATCCATGAGGATATGGTCAACACACTTGGTACAGAATTCCCTTCATATTCAATTGTCAAGGAATGGGCTGCTCAATGTAAGCATGGCAGAAGAAGTGCTGAAGATGATCTCAGGTCAGGATACCTAAGGGACATGACCAGTGAGGAGAACATTGATGCAGTCAATCAAATGGTGATGGAAGACAGACATGTAACTATACAACATGTAGCCAACACCTTGGACATCAGTTTCGGGGCAGTACAATCAATCTTGACTGAAAATCTGGGCATGAGCAAAGTGTCAGCAAAATGGGTGTCAAGAATGTTGACACCTAATCAGAAATGAGCCAAAAGGGACATTTCAAGCCAGCTTCTTGCACAATTCAAGAGGGATCTAGCAAACTTTCAGTCATTGTGTAATGAAGGATGAAACCTGGGTTCACCATTTTGATTTAGATTCTAAACAGCAAAGCAAACTGGAATCATCGTATATCTCTTGCACCAAAGTCATTCAAGCAGGCTGCCTCAAGTGACACCATGGCCTCAGTTTTCTGGCACTCTGAAGGTGTGATCATAATTGATTATCTTGAAAAAGGACAGACAATAACAGGTAAATACTTTGCTGAACATCTGCACAAGTTGAGAAAAGCAATCAAAGCCAAACACAGTGGAAAATTGAGGAGAGGTGTTGTGCTCCTGCAAGGCAATGCTTCACCCCACCCAGCACAGGTTGTAGTTGATGCTGCAATAGAATGTGGCACTGAACTGCTTCCTCACACACCCTGCTCGCTAGATCTTGCTCCTTCAGACTTTTACCTGTCCCCAAAACTGAAGGTTGAACTCCATGGAAAGAGATTTGCTGATGATGAATAGGTGATAGCTGATGTGGAGGGGTTTTATGGGGGGGGGGGGAGCAAGGCACAGACTTCTACCATGAGGGCATAACAATGCTAGAACAACATTGGACAAAGTGTATTAAACTGAAAGGAGATTATGCTGAACAAGAAATAATATTAGGTTCAATGTGCATTTCTTTCTGTGTCAGGCTGCAAACCTTTTAATTGACCCTCATAAATTCATAACTAATTCTACACATACTGTATAGTGGCTGCATTATCAAGCTCCTTCTTGTTCATCCAGTCATGTAAATCAAAACCTACACTCATAAATAATTCTACACATACTCTATAGTGGTTTTGCAGTGTCAAGCTTACTTCTTGTCCTGTCATGTAAATCAGTTTCTTCATTGAGGAACTGGCAAGAATAGAACGTTATCACATGCTCATTTCCTATTTGCCTTGAATTGCCTTATGCACCCAAACATTATGATTACTTCTAGTCATCAATAAAGACATTGTGAGGAACACTGGCCCTTCAGTGTAGCAGTAACACTACCCCCCCCCCGTGATGTCAGCCACCTGGGTTCAGAAGCAAGCCTGGGTCATCGAGAGCCAGCCGGGGAAGGAGATTTCAAGCATCCAGCAGAACACTCTCCTCCTCCAAGGGGGGGAAGGTTGTCGCACTGCCCTATTCCTGCCACTGGTGGATGTACGGGCAGCAGTTCGGGACTAGCAGTGTGGGCGAGGGGAGAATGCCATTAGGTGCCTGGCTAAGATGTGCATTAGCATGTCTACAGCCTAGACTTCCATCCTTCTTGCCAGTGCCCTCAGGGGTGGGGTTTTGGGGGAAATACATAGGTTAAAAGCCCCCGCTGCCATGCAACATGATCCCCGATAGTTGAGGGGTGCACACAGATGGTTATTACAATCACCACTGAGCCCTGATGGCAGTGGGTGATAACGTTGACAAAAATAAAGTAAAACAAAATAAAAACATTGTGAGAGTACTGCCAAGAGCTATCACAGCATTTTGAAACTTAGCACTGGTCACCGCTATAGCGTGCTGTCCAGCAGGGTAAAGCACACTGTGTAAGACTTCAGTTTACAGTGTTACAAACTGAAGAACAGTAATTGCCATTGATTTATACTAATTTCCTGTAGTGTTCTGTAAGATATCACAGTAACAACTGTGATAAGAGCACTTGAGCCTGGTGAATGCCAATGCGCTTAGGTTGTACACTGAACCAGTAAATTTAATGCCAGAAGAGATTTGATTTGGCTCTCAGTGGTGTATGCATATTGTGTTAGTAGGTCCCATATTCCCACACCTGAACAGAAGAGATAAACATGGTGCTTTGGAGAAAATAGTCAATGCCATGTGTTTATTGAAATAAACAACCATAGATCAGTATTGTGGTGTGTTGTGTGCATCCTGGGAGTGTCAGCAAGTCTTTAATGCGGGTCAACATCATCAACCAGCCGGACTCCTACCCCAAGGCAGTATCCATATTGACCAACTCTTTCCCAAAGAGTGCTGTCTCAAAAGAAACAATAGCCTCTGAGGCCTAAGGGGTGTCTAAGAGTCTTGAGATGTGTGGCCTTCCATTGTCAGATGATGCTACTCACATAGACAAGCCTGAAGAGGATATCCCCTGACTAGCCTCAATGGTGCCCGATCACTGGGGCCTTGCTTCTGCCAGACTCAGCAAAACCGATCTGTATCAGAAGCAAATTCTCCTTTCAACCCTTTGTATGCTCCTTGTGAAACTACCATACCACCACCCGTAAATGACTGTGACACGCCTAACTAAAACATATCTTGTTTCCCTTCCAGAGGAGGAAAAAAAAACTGGAAAACATGGGAAAAACTCAAAACATTCCTCCTACAGCCATTATGTGATCATCCATAATGTGATATCAGGGGTCCATACCTACATGTCAACTCCACTTCATCCTGCTTTTCCGAGGGTGGGCATGAAGGAATTTTGTCCAGAGAACAGGAATCAAAGGCGTTAGATTACAACATGATTTATTATGATGGAGCTAAAACACCACAGCCAAACACCTTTACATAGTTCCTTACCCAGAAGGCTTCCCCAGGGAGTGGTGTATGGTTACAGACCACATAATTAAATACCCTTATCTAATACATATTAACTACTTATGATCACAGGGCATTATGCAGGGGTGTTTGGCTGTGGTATTTTATCTCCATGATAAAGTATTTATAGTGGTGTGTGTGCCATGTATTATTTTGTTGCAGTTCTAGATGTTCAGAAGTGGTAGCACCTTCAAAAGAGGTTGGTGTGCATGGCTCATCATATCCAGTAATGATAGGCTACAACATGTTAGCCCCTATATATACCCATTGCTGCTCCCCTCTGGCCATAGACTCCTCCTGCCCTGTACAGATTTACTTCCTAACCTAAATCCTCCCCTTTTGTCGATCCCCTTTCTTCCCTCCCCCAACTATCCTGTCTTTTTCTATCTTGAGAGAATGTGACCATAGACAAAGGATCACCTACTTCAAGGTTCCCTTTACAGGCTGAACAGAAGAGACATATATGATGCTTACATCAGTAGTGTGGGGTGCGCATCTTGGGAGTGTCAGCAAGTCTTTTAGGGTGGTAAACACCATCAAGTAGTCCATCTCCTTCCCCAAGGGATTATTCAAGCTGAACTACTCTTTCCCAAAGAGCACTGCCACTGGAGCAACAGTGGCCTCCGAGGCCTATGGAGTTTCAAAGAGCTGTGTTACCTGCACCCATCCCCCATTATATGATGGTATACGTGCAGGCAATCCAAAAGAGGCTATCCTTTGTTCAGCCCCAATGGTTCCCAGTCATTGGGCCTCACCTCCTGCCAGTCTAGTGAGGAACTCATCTGTCTCAGAAGTCAGTTCCCTCCCTCCTGTTAGCCCCTTTTTACACTCTTTGTGAGACTAACATGCCACCACAGAATAACAAAGTCCATCTCCCAAAGCAAGCCATGTTATCATTTCTCCAATGCACCATGTAGATCTGCTAAGAACATATGATAACCTGCATCAGGCAGGTGTACAACAGCCCATGCAAACATCTGGGATAATTGCATGACTGCTTCATCATGCCTTAACACCATTCCCTGAGTAGTGCCAATAAAATTCTGCATGCCATGTTTATCATCATGCGGGTCTTCTCAATTGCCTATTGATTCCTCACATGTCACAATCTTTGCCTCTGTATGATGTGCGACCAAACCAGCACCACCTTTATCCAGGTTTTCTAGAGCAAATACAGGTTATCTTTCATCCAGCATAGCTACCCCAGTGTCTTCTCCAGCCCTTGGTCGTTGCCGCCTAGATGGACCACTAATACTACAGGGTGGTCATGTTGCCATGCTTCAGCTATGACCCACAGAAAGAATGCCCACCATCTGCCCCCCCCAATGTCCCAGCCAATGCACCTGCTGATGTCAAGTGTCCAGGAGGAGGTTCTTTTGCTTGGGTCTGCTTCACCTACCTGGCTGCCCCATGAACGGACGAGTGTCCACTCATCCACATCTGTCTTTGCTACAGAGTGACACCTGCCAGAAAACCAAAAACAACGGTCATTATAAATTTGGTCACATGTAACCCCAAATGTCTTTCACCACCACCAGTCCAGCACCTGAATCTGAGTGTCTGAGAAGCCTTCTGCCATTGCATTGGTCACTGCCACAGTGAATAAGGACTTAATACTGAACCCCACTGACTTCAACACAGCCCTTTCATTACATGGCCAAGGATATTCAGAACTGAAATGCCATTAGCGGGTACTGTCTCCGTGTGTAGAAAAATACATCCCTGCTGTTAGGCCTCTGAGTTACATAATCCTGCATTGCCGCATGATCCAACTCACCCTTGGGGGTTGCCTTGGGATGTACCAGAAACTTTGTGCCAGGCACTCTATTTTACTATTTTGGAGTGTCACAAACACCCCTTCCAACATTACTGTTATGTCTTTATCTGCCAAGACCACCTTAGTCCCTATCACCTTGTTTGGCTGAACCTATTCAGACACCCCAAATACCCCACAGAAGGCAACAAAAAGGCTGTTCAAAACATCACTACTTCCAATGCAGATACAATCCACAGTTCATACCACACCTGTTCCAACAGGCCTGGGCTAATCAGGCATCTGTTATTGGGTATCCCCCGAGACCATCATTCCTGCATGTTACATAAGCAAAAGGCAATTGCGTTGTCTTCAAACCTGGTAAACTTAGAAAATCAAGTTATGCCTGTCAGTTGTAGTCTGACTACCCTGGCATCAGACCATATTACTTCATTTGAACTAAGTAGTTTCATAACTGGTCCACTGGTACTGGCCACCCATTTTTCTTGCCTTGGACCTGCCATTCACCTAGAAAGTTTTCAACCTTCCACCCTTCCACCTGCATGCTGCCTGTGTACTAGGAGCTAAAAAGCTCCTTAGTAGCTCCCATACTTCTGGGTCACCAACTCACAGAGGAGGGCTGAGACTTCCCTGGAATGTTCTTTTGCTTTGAACCCAGCTCTCAGAACCTCTGTCACTGTATACAAGAAAAAGCATCAGCAGTACGACTAACACCTGTCAAATGCACAGCTTTAATACTGATGTTCAGTAGAAAGTACTCCAGTATAAAAACCTGAATGAGATCCCCATCAGACCTTTCCTTTGCCCCCAGTTGCCCATTAATGGTATGCATCACACCTATGTTATCTCTTCTGAAGATGACCTTTCAGGCCTGGAACTGCCCCCCCCCCCCATATCTGGAGACTAACCAGTGTTGGAAAGAGTGACAGCAAAGTGACATTATTTGTCTACCTGGCCTCACACCAGCTGGCTGGCCATTGCCCAATGCACAATACCACTTGGAAGTACAATCTGAAGCCAAAGCCTCTGGAAGCATCTGTGTAGAACTCCAGTTCCTGGTTGATTATTACCATTGGCCAAATGGACACCCTATTTAAGCACTTTAAAAATGCCAGCTGCACTGCCAAATCCTCCCTCATGCTTTTAGTAATCTGCACCCTGTGGTGAGGTTTTTGGCATCTGGTGCTTAACTTTGTCATGTGGCACAGGAAGGTCTTGCTACATTACCTTCAGAGCAGAAGATGCCCTGATCAACGATCAATACATCCCACTGGACCTGAATCTTCTCTACTGGCAGCCAACAACCAAAAAAAATTTATAACTGTAAGAGGAAAATTTCATCATAGTATAACAGCAGAGTAGGAAAGCAACTAAAAAGGAAAACTAGAGCCTATAACAATATGAAGAAAAATCCATCTGAACTGAATATTAACAAATGTAGGAGTGAACTGAAAAAGGCAAAAACTGTAAAAAAGAGAGGACAAAGAAAGAGTTTAAAAGAACCCATAGTATAGATAGCACAAAATCATTCTATGTGTATGTAAACAGTAAAAAGGACCAAGATAAATCCATTGAAACAGGCCTGCCAGCACAGTGGTAGTGCTACCACTTGCAACACTGGAGACCCAGTTTGTGAATGAGGCCGGAGCAACAGAGGGCCTGCCGGGGAGAAGTTGGATGAGCATCCCAGGGACAGCTCTCCACCTCCAGGGGGGTACTGTAGGGTTGGTGGAGCCTGGCACTTGGGTGACAACTGATGGGGACTGGGAGTACATCAAGCTGGGACCACACAGCAGAGGGAAGGCAGTGGTGGACATCTGCAGGGCATGTGTGGGAGCACTCATGCCCATGTGCTGTCATTGCATGTCACACCTTGGTGGACCAACACAAGAGAAAGCCTTGTGTGGCACTGCAACATGAAGGTCTCTGGTCCTGCACCAAATTATGCCATAGCCAGCCCTGGGACTTAACTTGGTTGATCTTGGTCTCCCCTTCGAGGGCCTCGCTGAGGGAGGCAAGTCATGGGACTTGTTTCTGGGCACCTGTTGTGGGATGCCAGCTTTGGGTGTGTAGGTACTGAGTCAGGGAATATCCTCACCTGAAGCACAGAGATAAATACTGTAGAACTGAAATAAAATCCATTGGACCAATAGAAAGAAACAATGAGGAATCAGATGATCCAAGGGAAATGGTAGATGCTTTTAATGAGCATTTCAGTTCAGTTTTCTCCTCCAAAATAAACAACACCATAGGAAATAATATAGATAGTAGCATTAATATAATAAGCATAGCAACAAAGGAAATAGTTGAAAAACTGTTACTTGACTTAGATACCACCAAGGTGGCAGGTCAGGCTGGATTACATCGCAGAGTACTGAGAGAAATATCAAAGGAAATAGCAGGACCCTGAGCAGCTATATTCAGTAAATCTCTGCAAATGGGAAGGATACCAGAGGACTGGAAAAGGGTTGTAGTGGTGCCAGTTCCCAAAACAGGAAGAACATTAAGGAAAAGGGTTTGTAGGATGACACACAACATGGATTCAGAAGCAATAGGCCATGCACAACAAATATGTTATCATTTTATGAGGAAGTGAATTCCATAATAAATAAAAAAACTACCAAGGGACATAATTTACCTGTTTTTTCAAAAAGCATTTGACATTGTGCCACACAGCATACTAATAAACAAAATAAATTCAGCAAATATTAAGAGCTATATAGTAAACTGCTACAAGGAAGATCACAATCAATCAAAAAAAAAGAAGGAATGTTATCTGATAAGAGGTCAGTTATGAGCAGGGTCCTGCAGGGTGTGGTGTTGGGGCCTACCTCTTTTCCTTCATTGTTGCTCATCTACTCTCTAATGTTGTCTACTTGTGAAATTCGCAGACATTACAAAAATTGGTGGAATAGTGGATATTGAGTCTCGTAGAGAGGTCATTGAAAAGGATCTACAAAAAATTGAAGTACGGGCCATAACAAAACAACATGAAATTCAATTATGATAAGAGTATCATTATGAAAATGGGGAAAACAATATCAAATAGGAATATAATACAAATAATATTATCTTAAAGCAGATGGAATCTGAAAGGGACGTATGGATTGCAATAAATCTGGATTTAAGATTTGGTATACATTGCAACAAAATAACAGGAATGGCAAACAGACTCATCAAAAAATCTGAATCATGTTTTCATTACCAAGAATGAACAATGCATCATTCTGGTATACAAATCTTACTTCAGACTGATTCTAGACTATGGTTCACAAATTCAGAGCCTAAATTATATTAAGGAAATTAAACAAATAGAAATGGTTCAACAGAGAGTAACTAAGATGGCACCAAGGTTAAAAAAGCATTGCTATAAGGATAAATTAGATGTTCTTGATCTCTTCTCATTAGAGGACAGTAAGTGAAAATGTGATATGTTGGAAATGTGTAAACTACATCAGGATCAAGAACTAATGAGGACCATGCATCTGGAAATACATAACACAGAGTTTAATTTAAGATCACATATAAAGATACAGCAAATTTTTATTTTGCTGTTGAAATTCCTGCAAAATTGGGAATTTTGCCTAGCAAAATATTTCACAAAATTCGTGCATTTTTTCAGAATTTCACCAATGCAAAATGTAAAATTTTGTACATGAAATAAAAAAAGTGTTTTCTCTCCTCCCAAAGAAAAGTATTTTCTCTCCTTCCAAAGACCTTACATCCCTGGTGTTTAGAGGTCCCACCCCCCCAGCCGACAATAAGAAGAATTCCCTCTCCCCTCACCAAGATTCAGCCCCATCCCTCATCCACATAATTTAAAAATAAAAATACATTTCCCTGGTGTCTAGTGGCCCCATCCCCCTGTATGATCACCAGCCAAATGAAGAATGAACTGACCCACCCAAAGATTCACACCCATCCCACCTCTCTCTCCCATTGTCCTTAAGTGCTGACATCAGTAATAATGGCTCTGAGTTAATTAAATAAAAAACTTCCCCTGGTGTCTAGTGGACCCACCACCCTTGGCCCTGTCCAGTAGTAGGTAGCAGTATTAGTAACCCCACCCCACACACACACACCCGTACCTCTGTGGTCCGCTGGCACAGCCCTCCACACACCTCCATGGCTGGCAGCCCATCTGAGCTCTTTTACAAATGAGTCTGATTAAGTGAGCCCTTTTTATGAATGAGCACATGCACAACAGGTAGTTTATCATCCTGAACTCGCCTCGGGCCTTCTTGTGGACCAGCCATAAAGGAGACAATCACAAACATGACAATAGTGAGGCTAAGAAAGGGCCTGATCCACCCTGCAGCCACCTATTTTCATATCTTCTTCCAGACCAGATCATGTCACTCCCTGGTGGACTTCAAATTTTTGGCCTCATACCTCCAATGGAGACCCTCATACAGAAACTTAAAGTCCACTGTGAAGCCATCTGCCAGGGAATAAGAGGATGCCTGTTCCAGGTATCTGGTCAACAGCAGTGTTATTTGGTCCACCATTATTGGTATTAGGAGGCTTGTAACACCACTTCCAAAATAGCCATGGGGTGATACCACCTGATTTGCACTGAGTAAAAGTGTGAGACCAGCTGCAGGCCATACACTCATGTTTAAACTTGCAGCATTCCATCTTGCACCCACTCTGGTTGAAATTATAGTGATGCAGAGGTGCTGAACCACCACCCCTTGTGAGGTGAAACCTTATGACTCTCTCCGTGGGGTTGGGGCCCATCTCACAGAAATGCAGCTTTCCGTATGCTGGACACCACCCCATGTTCTATGGACCACAACAATGGCATGTCCAAAACATTCCATTATCTTGCCAAGTCACTCAACTTCTACCACCAGAACTCCTCATAATATTACAACCACCCATAACCAGTCTTACTGGAATGCATGGCCATGATACTGCTACAATAGCCCCACAGCCCATTCCCCTTCTTGTGATTTGCCTGGTCTATTATCCCCATGAAAATGGAGAATTCCTCTGACCAATTCTCCTGGGTGCAATGGATCTGAACCCTTGTTCTTACCTTAGTCTCTTTTTCTTCCTGTTTCTTACTATTCTCTTCTTTGAGTTCCTTGGGCCAATTAAAGAGCAAGAAGATATCCATGTACTTCACAGTCAGAATCTTTTGAACCACCTTCTCAGTGAGGTGAGACCTGACTGGCTCCCCAAAGCTCACAAAACCAGAAGATAGAGGGTGGGTTCCCACTTGTGTACTCACTGCTACCATCTGAAGTGTAGCTGTAGCCAGGGCCTCCTGTGCCCTCCATTCCTTATGGGGTCCAATGCCATCCCTAGCATCAAGACATTGCCTTGCCCCTGTTCCTGGTCTCTATAAAAGCCAAGACCCTGTCAATCTTTTGCACCAAGACAGAAGATTTTTCCCCCAAAGTGTTCCTCACCTCCACCTCTGTGTCTTGTGGAGGATGGCAAGGTTGCCGATGACCAGCCAGGGTTGCTACCCAGACTGTCTAAGCTGCTGGCAGCTCAGTATATACTTGCACCATAGGCAGTAGCCCCACCATCTGTGACTATACAATGGGTGCCAGAACTTTGCTGGATTCCCCTAGTCCTATCATCACCATGCTGCCAGTTTGTATTACCCAAATGGTGGACACTAACAATAGGCATTGAATGGATGTGACCAAATGGAGAGGGACCAGTGGGATCACTGAAGTGGTTGAAACTTCCCCCATGTCCCTGAAGCAGGCTCTGGCAGGCGCAGACCCACAAGTGGGGTGGTCGCTACCCCTTTCCCCACCTGGACATCATAGACACCGGCTACCCCCCTTGGAGTATCACTTTCAAACATACAAACTAACAATGCTCTCATCTGGTCAGGGCTCCACTCCTTAAGTTGAATCTGTCTTGATCCTGGCACATTGGTGCTGATGTTTCTTCCACTGTCTCTTTGCTGGGGCTGGCTTGTTGGCTGCTAGCTGCTGGAGCATTAGTGCCCTCTTCTTGCTAGATTTCTTGGATGCTGGCTGCCAAGGTGTTGTACTCTACCTTGCTGGTTGCCCAGGAGAAGTTGGCTGAGTTTGAAGAGTCAATGTCCCAGCTCCATCTGGGTTTGATAGCCCAGCTCTATCTGGGTTCATGGAACATGTGTCCCATCATGCCTTGCAATGGGCCTGCTCTAATGTCACCACCTGTTTCTCAAACTCACCACTGCCTTCTCTTTACCAGGCATATTGGTTTATGCACCAGGCTGAAAAACAGAAACACAGGAAATCGGACCCTACATGTGCTAGCCACCTCTGTTTGATCCAAATGTCCGGGCTGCTCTGTGTTAATCAATGTTTCATTATTATGCATATAAATTTATTTCTTCCTGCATACCATATATATCTTAAAAAATGTTTTTTTCATGTCCCTCATAACCCTTTTTCCTGCAGCAAACCTGTGAACCCAGGCCCCCAGAGGAAGATCTTGCCATGGTGGCACAACTTATTGACCAATGCTCCCCCTTGTTCAGTTCCCTTCCAGGTCCCACAGTGCTATGGATAGTGTCTTCTGATGCAGCTGGTCCCTCGATTTTGAACCTCCCAGGGTGGCCTCTGCACAGCCATTGTTGTCTATGAAATGGCAACTCTACTATGCACAAGCACCAGCCATTCCAAATTGGGCACACACAGCAGTTGCCAGTAAATGGCAGCCACGTGCAGTGCATATGCCAACTGCACTTCAAGGCAAGCACAGGCTGTTCACAAAATGGCCACTGCATAGCATATGCCATACACAAAATGGTAGTCATATGACTGCATGTCTGTTCGAGGACACGATGGTGGCTCTCAGTCATGCATGCATGGCTCACAATCTCAGCTCAGCCATCACTCACCGGTGAGTCCCCCTTGCTCATATCAATGTCCCTACCTTTATGCAGGAAAGTCCAGATCGAGCATTGCCCACAGTTGCCTGAATGTATTTTATATATAATATATATATATATACATACATATACACACACACACACATACAGTATATATATCAATCTATATATATATATATATATATATATATGTTTTTAATTCACTGATATCAGTTATTGAATGTCTGCCCTCAAGTTTCAGTTATTTTGTGTTGGGACAAAGGGGTGGTTTCTCTGCCCAGTGGGTGCTGCAGAGATGTTGCCATGCCCAAAATTGCACCCATGAGCTTGCTATGGTCACTGCATGGCAGATGCTGTGTGCAGAATGGCAGCTGTACCCCTGCAAATGCACCTGCCACTCTCCCAGGCCCTGCACTGCAAGTGCTGTGCCCAAGATGGCAACCCTTGGTTGTATATGCACAGCATGAAAACACAAATCTGCCTTCATGATGTATGTGGGAAACACCACTCTACCCTCCACAATGCATGCTGGTCCTGCTCAAAGTCATTGTAGCCTGAAGTTTCAAGCTTTCATTGCTTAATGGCTACCCAGATATATTGTATTTTGGGGGACATAGTATTAGGATTACCAGCCCATAAGGGCTGTCACTGTGTGTGTGCTGACAGGCTCATAGATGGACTTGACTACACTCCCACATGTAGAAGATACTCCACAACATGGACTTAACTCTCCCATCACTGACCTATACAATCTAAGCTTCTGCATCTTGGGGTCACTGGACCCAACATACTAGCAACAGCCCTGCACCTACTACAATTCTGTGTCTTTTCCTTTTTTTAAAACCATCTACCTGCCTCACTCAAGTGTTCATAAACTGATGGAGGCCCCTGTCCCTCTACCAACCCCTGATTATCTGGATCTCCCACTTGCCGATCCCACCATGCATCAGCACCAACCTTGCTCCATCAGTGCTGTAAACTTGAAGCTTCCCCAACAAGCAAGAATCAGGAGTGGCAGGTGGCTGACTCTGCATATTACTTTTTGTTATTATGTGTGTAGACATGTGTATATATATATATATATATATATATTGCAAAAAACTGTGTTAATGCATGAGATAGGGTTTTTTCCAGTGACAAAAGTCAGGAAATTCGGCGTTAGGCTTTTCAACCCTAACTCTGGCTCCCCCCAACCCCCCACTGGCACATACACACACACACACACAAGCACAAACATAGACACACACATACAGAACACACAGCTATGGGGGCAGTACAAGGAAAGACAACCAATCACAGACAGACACCATAACGCAACAGAAATAACATACAACTTCTTAAACATACCACAACAGGCATCCATCATCATGTTTCACCAACTGTAACAGTTCTTGTGCCATTCCACTTTCCTATATGTACACAGCTTTGTACATAACACCATATGACTGATACAAATGCACGTGTTGTTCACAGTGTAGAACCATTTCATTTACTGTTGTGTTACCAACTAGTCTATTTACCTCAACAACCATATCAGTGTGCCACTGCCAATGTTGTCATTTTTTTGCATGAGACCATATTGCATGCCTCCACTTAATTACTTCTTACTGAATAAGACTATAGCTACACAGTATCACAAAGTTGCCAATTGTACATCACATGGCACCATGATATGGGAGTCTCCTTGACCATTTCTGCATTACAGAATAATATAAATACTTAAATACATTTATTATTAACAAAATGTTACTTAGGCCCTAGTGACTTAACATTTTGTGTATTACAGCATAACAGTATGCTACAATAAACTGTATGATTTCTGCATTCCACCATACCCATGACTCCACCTACTTGCTAGTTTCTCTGTAAAACTTTAAAATAACTGGTAACAGAGACGTATTACTAAGGACAAAGGACCAGGAATTTGAGCACTGCCATATAGCAGAATATCTGAATTTTCCAGGTAATTGTTGAGTTTTGCATATACCATCATAAAAATAGACAAACACACTACTTGCTGAGAACACAGGAGATTTAGACCCACTCCAGTTGTAGTAACTTTCCAAAGCTATTTCTGCTCAACAGTATTATATAAAAAGTACACCTCATGCATGTGTGAGAGTGTGACGCTCTCTTACATGGCATGTTACACAAACTTGCACATTTGTAGATGATAAGATAGGCCATGTTGTCACCAAGTTGCCATTTCTGCATAGAACCATAATATGAGTACCAATATCATCTCTCACTAACTACTCTGTATTTTACAAATAGGGCACAACAGCATCTAGGTTATTAGAGGTTTACCCATGCCTTGGGTGGTGTGTCACGAGGTACAGGCAAGCAACTTAATCACATAAGAAGTGGGTACATCTCAAGTAACTCACACCTGGAGTGCCTTATTGTGACTATACAATAGACCTGTGTTCAGAACAAATGTTAAAATGTGTTTAAATATGTTTTTATAAATAACTTTCCTCAGACATACTGTAGCCAATGGAGGATTTACCCATGATCATGTTAAATGTTTTTTCCAATAAGGTAACACAATTTTCACACAGCGTTGTATAATTGTAACAGAACAGCATACCCCCACTTTGGTATCACATGTTTTATTTATATAAAACACTATTGTATAAGTGATGACAGAGATGCATAGGTAGTTCTACCTGAAATGCTTCCAACACATCTTGCTCTATGCTAGGACAAGTGAAACAGTTGGTGAAACATGATGATAGATGCCTGTTGTGGTATGTTTAAGAAGTTGTATGTTATTTCTGTTGCGTTATGGTGTCTGTCTGTGATTGGTTGTCTTTCCTTGTACTGCCGCCATAGTTGTGTGTTCTGTGTGAGTGTGAGTGTGTGTGTGTGTCTATATTTGTGCGTGTGTGTGTGTGTGCCAGTGGGGGGGAAGTTGGGGGGAAGATGGAGTTAGGGTTGAAAAGCCTAACGCCGAATTTCCTGACTTTTGTCGTTGTAAAAAAATCCTAACTCTTGCATTAACGCAGTTTTTGCAATAAATTTCCTGACTTTTTGAGAAAGAACTAAAAATGCAATGTTTTCTCACTACACTACATCTTAAAAAGACAACCTAAACTTTATGTAAGACATTTTCAGAACAATACCTCACCCAAGTTGAGAGACCATCTGTCCATAGCAGCTACTGTATTATAATTCAGTAATCATGGGCCAAAGAAAATCATCATCATCAACACAATATTTGTCTAATACTAAGTATTCAGTAGCTCTGACAGTCATAATTTGTATATTGTCATGCATACTGTTAGCTCACCCCTCTCTAACCAATAATTGTGTAACATATATATCTATAATAATGAGAAAAACATATTATTGAAAAACTATAATATTTAATAAAATAATATTTTTTACATAAATATAAAACTTGTATTTACAACTTTTATAAAGAAACATAAATACAAAAATAAATAAATGTATTCATTCACATACAGGGGAAGGAATAATAAATAAAATAAAATATAAATAAAATAAAAGTTGTGAAAAATAAAATAAAAGTGTTACTGCACACTTGTACTATGGGGGGGACATATAAATATAAATAAATAAATAAAACAAAATGTCCATAGAAAACTATTTACAATTATTAACCAAAAGTAATAGAGAGGTTCTGGCCATTCAGGATGTACGGATTTGGGGAGACGATGGGGAGGAGGAAATGGAAAGCTGCTCAGGAGTGAATGCGGCCAGGTGCCCCTCTTCTGTAGCTGATGGTGGCAGTGTTGTTGGAGGAGCACCTTCGAGGGGCTGTTTCTGAGGAGCTGCGGGGGGCTGATCATCCTGTACGTGCTGCAGGTCCTGGTGAAGAAGATGATGTATAGCTTCTGTGGCCTACTGCTGGTTCTCAGCCAGCCGCACCATGAGACCATGCATGGACTCAAGCGAAGCAACAGAGGCCTCTTCCAACTCCCTTACCGAGTGAATTGCTTGGGTGAGGCCCCTGTTGCTCTGTTCGAGCCCACAGGTGGCTACTAAGGCCGCATGCCCCACACGCCCATGACGCTGCAGCAAATCTATAATTTCTCCGCCTTGTGAAATTATTTCTCCTGCCTGCCCTACTAAATAATTCAGTTTTGCTGCAGTGTCGTGGGCGTGTTCAGTTGCAGCCCTGTTGCCACCCTGCACGGCCTCCAGCAGCTGGCTGACGGGTGTCACTTATTTTATTAAGAACGGCTATTTGCCCTGTGGAGACAAAAAAAATACAAGAATGCACATGTCATTAAAATAAGCTGTTCTCTACTTTTCTGATAATAGACTACAGAGAATTATGTATTTTTTTGTATTTATGATAGCTGAGATCTATTAACATCTATGTCACCTCAGTAAAGCTGTGTTTTATTTATTTTAGTTTTTGTTTACCGGGTAGGTACGCTAGCCATAGTCATGACTATTTTCAGGCACGACCCGGGAGGATATAAAACAACAAATACAGGAATACATTCCAAAAACAAGTACAACAACAAAATCATTACAACAGTTTACAAGTAGGTTGCAAGGAAATTAGCTAAAAACAAGAATGTTTAGGTAACAGTGCAGAAAAATATGGAGCAGTACAAAACAAAAATTCAACACAGTTTGCTTAGAGAGAAACATGAAATAATGACATTATCAATACTAATAAGGGATTGAAAAGTAAAGTTATGGGAGGGATATTAGTAGGTGATAGAAGTAGGTGATTAGGAAGGGAAGGTAGAGGAGAAGTGCAAAGGGAAGGTAAAGGAGAAGTGCTTAGTGTTGTAGGGGACAGATAAGAAAGGAGAGGTAGTACTGAGGTGATAATGGCTAGGGAGGCTTGAAACAGGAGCATTTGTGAGAAGTTTCAAGATAAGTACGTAGACCTTTTTTAAACGATGCATGGGATGTTGATTGTCTCAAGGTTAGTGGAAGGGAGTTCCAGTATTTGGGGGCATGGCAGGCGAAAGCATTAGCACCTTTAGTGGTGCAGTGTCTAGGGATGAAAACAGGGGCCTGGACCATGGAACGCAATCCATAGCAGGAGTCTGGTTTTGGAAAAGGCCTGCTAGGGATTTAGGGATTTGTAGATGGACCATGTGGTCAATGACAGAGCCGTAAGTATGTACCTTAGTTCAGCAGAAGGAAGCCATCCCAGGTCAGTAAAGAGGAGGCAGTGGTGTTTCAGCTGGTGTGAGGAGGAGGCATAGCGACAGATGTTGTTATATGTAACATCCCATTTCCTTAGAGTTGATTTGCATGCAGAAACATATGTTGCAGCCCCATAGGTAAGTGATGGTAGGAGAATGTCACAGGCAATGGCAAGCCTAGCAGAGGGAGTGAGCATATAGTTGGTTCGGTAGGCTATTCCTAGTTTGGCATGTACCTTTTTGCAAGTTAGATTGATGTGTAAGTCAAAATTTAGTGTTGGATAGAGGGTAATACCCAGATATTTAAAAGAGGATACTACCCCAGCTACTGACCCATTTAAGGATGTGACTTTCAATTGAGAATGGGCATGCTTTAGCTTCGTTGTAGATCCAAAGAGTATAGCTTGGGTTTTAGACTCGTTTAACACAAGTTTGTGAGTAAATAGCCACTTTTGTATTAGCTGGAAATCAAGAGAGAGTCGTCTGTTAATGTCGTCAATGCTATTAGCACTAGCATACAGCACAATATCATCAGCATATAGTAGGGAGGTTGTCCTGTGGAGGTCGGTGGAGATGTCATTTATAAAAAGAGAGAAAAGTAAGAGCCCAAGGATGGAGCCTTGCAGTACTCCAATATTTATGATGGTTTTGTCCGAGAAGGTAGAGTTGTATTTCACAACTTGAGACCTATCAGCTAGGTAGTTTCCAAACTATCTAACAACGTTAGTTGAGAAACCTACTGATCCCAGGGTGGTTAGAAGGATGGAGTAATCAACTAAATCAGACACCTTAGTCATGTCAATAGAATCTGCACCAGTGAGGAGGCCGTAATCCATAGCCACTTGAGTATCTGATGTGAATTTAAGGAGGGCAGTAGTGGTGCTATGACCTTTGCAAAAACCATGCTGGGCATCAGTGAGCAGATCATGCTTCTGTAAGAAGTCAGTTGTCTAGACAGCTACAAGCTTCTCAAGAATTTTATTCAGGACAGATAGGATGGCGATGGGCCTATAGTTGGAGGGGTCTTTACGATCTCCTTTTTTAAAGACTGGAGTAATTCTAGCTATTTTCCATATGTCCGAGATGTGGCCCTGGCACAGGGAGAGCATAAAGATCCTAGCTAGGGGAGAAGCAATGAAAGGGGCTGCAATCTTAAGAAGCCTGGGCTCTAGATTGTCCAAGCCAGCTGCTGTGCAGTCCAAGATATTTTTTAGCAATCAGAGCACTTCACATTTTGTGATTGCCTTGAAAAAGAATTGAGGACCATTTGTAATAGGTTGAGTGGACATACTTGATTGGGCAGGGAAAGAGGAGGTATAGTTGGTTAAGTCTGAGAATTTATGGTTAAAAAAGTTTGCAGTGGTTCTGGGATGATTACAGTGTACCCCGTCAAGAGACATGTTGTTAGGGGTGGATGCTAGATTAGAACCAAGAAAGAATTCAATATGTGACCAAAATTTTCTAGGGTCACCATAGGAGTTGGTCAGTAGATCTTTGCAATATGCGCTCTTGGCCTTTTTGATGTCCTTTTTGCAGGCATTTCGCAGTGCCCTGTAGTTGTTGAGGTCAGAAGCTAGCCTTGAGTTTTTATAGTGGAGTGGCCGGTGAGATGGCAGTTTGGCTCCGCCTCTGGATGTGTGGAGCCACACCAGAGGGGACTACTAACTTAAGAATAACATAATCTGTGTTTGTTGGTCACACATTTACTCTCACCCTTTCAGAGACTACAGTATCACAGTTATTCCAGCAGAATGTGGTACTGTAAACCCCAGAATAGGTGTCTATTAATGCTGTTTCTTGAAACACCTCATGAACTCTGTATGGCAGTATGTGGAAAAGTTGTACAATAATAAAACCTCAGCAGCTTTATCTAGTTGCCTTCCCCCCAACCCTGCTATGATGTCTCCTGCAGTAAATTGTCTGCACTGTGGCACTACAATCACTACACAGTGTACAATGACACACAGCGGTATATAGTCAGTAATGCTAATTCATGCTGACTATGTGGGAAGGCCTGTCCAGCAAGACAACAGGTCTGAAAGTGCACTACTTAAGTCACCACAAATGCCTCTCCTTTGACAGAGGTACACAGATATCGTCCATTTCAGTCACACAGTATTGCACAGCTACACTCCATAGCCTGTTGTGTGTCTCTCAGCACCATGTGTGCCTGGGTATACTGTGAGTCACACATTGTAGAGCAATAGGAAAAGTAGTCCTGACATCCCATGTGGCAAAACCACCATTAGTGCTGTACTGTATGATCTCTTTCCACCTCATCAGGTTTCTCAACCTCACACAGCACAGTTCAAAAAAGTAGATTGTAACAGGATTTCACCACGCATATCCCAGATGAACATACAGTAACTGTGCTTCAACAGTAAATTACAGATCAAGCAACATGAATAAAAAAAAATGCTTGTATACTCCCTTTCCACCCACATACCAACATAGTTTCACTGAAAGTAGATCTTTATGCACAGGGTAACTCACTGCTCAAAACATTGTCAGACATAGTAAGCTTCCAGACCACTCCTATTAAGTAAAGTGTGGCTGTTCAATATGCTGCTGCAACTGTTCATCTCTGTGAATTGGAGGCCTCAACTATCAGATATAAGACACAATCATTAACATCACACCACCAAAAGGACTGCCACAGTGTTACATAATGTGATGCAGCAGTGCAACTGTGATTGGGTATCCACCCATCAAGAATACCATTTACAATCACAAATTTCACCTTGATCCCCACCCACCTGTACTGAAGAATATCCAACATATGTCATTTCAACTCTTAAAAATTAAGAAATTATATTGTGATTCAACTTCTTGGAGACAGATATACACAAAAACATATACAATTGATAAAACCTATACAGGTCACCAGCGGCCAGAGACTAGTAAGATGATTGACCATACTAACAGATACTCTACTCCTCCTAACATAGATCACAAGAGTACATTTAGCACCTGATGTAGCAGTGTCCATTGAAGAACAGCCATCAGGGCACTAGATGTACAAGTCTGAATTGTATGTTTTTGTAGACTTTCTCATATTCAGTCTTGAGACTGTATTGCAACAACACTGATAGATAACACTGTTAGATACTGTTCAACAAACAGTTCAGTGTTAGTCGATGACGCCATAATGTAGGAAGTCATGCTATTAACACGACTGTAACAATTACATCTGCCAAGACATATCTCACTAACAGACGTGTGTAATATCCAGCACCCTTGAGTGCGCATGGATTCAGTGAAAGTCAATTCAGTATGTATCATACTCACGGTCAACAATGTAAACAGCAGTAGGAAAAGGAGTGAGCACTCACCCTGATGTGTATTTTTCAAACAAGCATAGTTCCCAACACAATATGTGGAGAACAGTGGTTGCAAATCTGATAAGCATGTTACTCCTGCTACATTAGTGTCTTCCAGTACATGTAGCACCTGATGCAACACTCTCAGTATAACAACAGGTATCAAGGCAGCACATTTCTCTACAGAGTGCCGCTGGTAAAGACAATATGGGCATTCGGCAACATCATCCGTTACCACACCAGCTGTTTACCTTCCATGTGTCTTATGTAATAATGCACCTTTAGGACAATTAGGCACTTCTATAGTAAATGTGGAAATGTTTCATTTTTAATTTTACACTTGTTGAACAGTTCATATATCTGTACTGAAAATCTAATTGCTGTCATGTAATACTTTAGGTGCTAACCTGAGTTAATCTGGTATAACTAAACTATTATGATTATGTCACTGGTTAACTTCAGCTGTTCCTCTCCACTCATGATGTATTTCATGATCTGCACAGGAAAGTCAGGTGAGCAATCCCTGACTAAACCTATGCTACTGCTTAGTGGTTAACTTCTCTGCATGTGGTGCCAGTGAGGTATTCCAATGATATCCATGCTTTACCTGCCTGTGGTTCTCTAGTCATGATGCAACCCCTGATGTGTCTGAGATGGGGCAGGCAGTGGTGGACATTGCCTGCTAAAGCCATACTAGTGCTCAGTATCCAAATTTGTGTGTGAGTGCTATTACGAACATCTACCAATCATCACCATGGCTTCAGCTAGGTTGTAGCTCTATGATCACTATACAGGACGTCATCTGTTCAGTGGGGAGATATAATGAAATTCATTGGTCCAAATCAGTATAGTGACTGGCCTGTACTGCTCTTTAAAAAGAAATTCAAAAACATGATAAAAAGTACTTACATTCCTCAGCTGGAGGCCCAGCTGGACCTGCAGCACTTGACAGATGACCTGCTGCTGGACAGTCTGTTGTCACCTCCACAGAGGGTTCTGTCTCCACAATCTCAATACCCTCTTTGGAGTCTCCTCCTACAGCAGTACCCTCTGTAGATGGTTTGTCCTCTGTAAAAACATGGTAAAAGAAAAAATATTAATCATCTGTGAATAGTAGTATGACTCTATATATCTCAGTACTAACACTTTTACAAAATCCTTAATCCTGACAACTCCAATAGTATGTACTACAGAATTCACAACAGTATATACACCTGTTCTATAAATCACTAGAGTGACTAGAATTGTGAGCTATGCAGAACCATCTGTTCTTGAATATATACATTCTGACACTCTCTGACTTCAGAGGCAAACCTTGACAGCTCAATACTAATCATAACCCCAAATACATAAAAAAAAAACAGTACTTCTGAATACAGTTCCTCATGCAGTACTTTTTCTACTACATAGTACTATATAAAAATGTTGCTTCTAATTACTTTTCTTCTCAACACAAAACTTAGTTATACATAGTCTACAGAATGTAGAATGCTGTCCTACTACAGTAGGGTATAGCAGAATTGTATAAGTTTGGAACTGCAAATGATTCCATTTACACAGGTAGTGAAAATTCAGCTCAGAAGAACATTTCTAGATTCAATACATATCAAATAACTAAGAACTTGAACTATCTCACTTAGACAATGTGCTCCATCCACACACCACTCCATCAGAGCACGATGTACTAAAGAGTTTAATAGTGTGCCCCACAGAATATGCTGCATTCCCATCCAAAAATAACTGCATCATAACTGGATAACTATATTAAGATAAAGGTATGCATACCTTCAGTAGACACCTTCTATAACACAGTGAACATTGGGAATAACATCTATAGTGTATGATGGAATGTTGTTCTCGCTAAAAATCGCATCTCATTGAAAGGCTGTTCATCCACACTTAGTAAAATGCATGGCATGCTGTTCAGACCATACGTGCAGAGCAGCATTCCATTCATTTAGACTTTTAAGCGAGAGACTGTTTTCAAAAACAGAAAGCCGCTGCTCGTCAGTATTCACTTTAAACAGATCTAGGATGACTGTGGTGGTTTTCAGCCATGGGACCATTAAATCTTACAGAATCAGAAGAGCTAGATTTGAGCTAAAAACAGTTTGCTTACATGTTTTGGCCTCTGGACCATTTCTTTCCTCGCTAAGCGACACGTCTGACCGCCATTGTTTTTTTTTTTAAATCACGCCCACAGTAGAGTGGCAACCAATTGGAGTGTTCGCTGGTAATGTAAGGACGACCAGTCCCTAGCAACCACACAGCTCTGTTCCCTGGCACTGAGAGTCATCAATTCTTTCTCCGTGAGTCAAATGAATGTTTTAAATCTGAAAATGTTTACAAAATAATTTGAGGGGCACCATACACTATTAAAAATACAGGATGGGTAACCCCATGCACAAGCAGTGTGTTCTGCCACCTTGGGGTCTGATTATCGAGGTCACAAGGAATCAGACCCCTCTTTGGCAGAACACACTGGTTCTGCATGGTTACCCATCCTGTTTTCTCTCTATAGCTCATACCGATAGCAGAAATAACATATATAGCTCATAATGATAGCAGAAATGAAACTATCAACATGAAGATAATATTTAGAATTATATGAAACAACATAGATAAGAAAATAAATCACCTCTACACTCTGTTCCACACACTATTATCATAGCATATAATAGTAATAGTAGATATTTACTTAAAAGACACTTGTCAGTACTCTACATCATTGAAACTCATCAGCAGAGTCGAGCACCAGCAGCTGCTTAACAGAAGCCTCTCATGCCGCACCTTCCGGGAGTGGTGCCAGCTGCACATGATGGGAGGATGCAGGGTCACTTGGTGTTGTGGCTGAGTGAGAAAATAAAAATGAACATTATTTCTAACTATTTCAGCATTAACATCAGTATCACTTCATTCTTTTTTTTCCTTTGATTTGCATAATTTATTTTTAGCACTCCTTTTTCCTGTCCTCAAAAGCAACTTATTTGGCCCACCCATGATCACGTTCAGACCCCAAACCTAGGATCTACCCCTAGAGTGGCCCCTCTCAATATCATCACAACATGGCTATCATGCAATCAGTGGGCCAGACCAGGTAGTCCAGTTGTCTTCTAGAACTGCAAGGCTATTTTTCCTATCCTGTCTTCCCCTGTCACAACCCTCATCGGATACTGGCACTTAGGATAAACATGCAGACAAGTGACATGATGACACACATCTGCCTACCATGTGACACACAATACCCCATCTTCAACTCTGAAATTATGCAGCAAACATTTTAAATTTCTGAGTACTAATACCCTAAGTTTGCAATATACTAACATAGTTGCTTCCAATAGTTACATACGGTATGACATTAGTTGCACAAGAAACTGTGTGAGGAGTAGTATAGATATTTTGGAGCACTTCAATATCCCAGTAATGTACTGGAGAATGGCAACAACCACAAATATTATTAACCACATGGTGCTGAATGTGTCACAGCACAGTGTCTAAATGTAAAAGGTTGTAAATAAGCTAGGTAATGGAATACCCTAGGCCTTTTCCTGTGGAAGTTGTCTATCTGACAAATTAAGCATGTAACTAAAACTCTTACTAACTGAGCACCACTCACAAGGGTAAACATTGCACATGATGATGAAAACAGTGAACTCTGGCACAACCTTGTTCAACCTCAGCAGCTACACCATAGAAAACTTAGGGTACGGGTCAAAGGATATCTTACCGTAGTCCTCTAATAAGTTATCTAAGCAGAAATTGCATATGTGTGTATATTTCTAAATACAATATTGAAAGCATTGAAAGGTTACTAGACGTCATCTCTTCTAAATTTCATATGTTCCCATATCAGTACATAACTCTCATAATGTGGCTTTTAAGAAAGTAAACAAGATGTTTGTGCCTGCCTCTTAGTTCAAATAGCCCTATCACTGCAATGGCAGTCTTCAGTTGATGGTTGTTGAACTCAACTTGTGATAGACTGTTTTATTACCATGTGTGTACTTTCAGGAGAATCACATAGTGTACCATATGCTGAAAATCATGCAGAAACATTTGCATACTCCATTAAAAAAAATCAAAGGAGCTGACTACTCATAGATCAACAAATAACACACACAAGATATTAGGCTGTTTATTAACATGAGCACGATTACTAAGATATACTTACAGGTATGGTGGCAATCTCCAAAATCAGGCTTCCCTGCATCCTCCCACATAGCATATGCTATGTCATACCACTCCCGGACACTCCTGTGCATATCACCTGCCGACGCCTTCGCCTTAAAAAAGGTCTGGTGGGTGATCTTCTGCTTCCTCCTACACTCATCTGGAGATCTTGTGATCTCCTGTCTTCCAAAGGCATGACTAACTTAACCAAAAAAAAAAAAATGAAAGAAAAGTATTCTGAGTGCTTTTCTAATATAAAAATATGTAAATTTACAAAAAACACAACTACAGCAGTCAGTAACAAAGTCTAACAATATGTGACTGAGATGCACAGATCATTAAATATTAAAGGAATAATACATGCCTGGCTCTGTTGTGGTGGGATAATGCCACACCTGGGGGGTGGGCACAAGGCCACAGACCAAGTGCGTCCAATGCCCCAGGTGTGTCATTATCTGAGCATGACACACACCCAGGACTGCATTATTCCCATGATACAATACTCTTTAGTTATATATATAAATTAAAAAAAAAAATTTTAAAAATGTTTTTATTAGTATGGAAAAATATTTTTGTTTCTTAACAGGAGATGCTCCATATCAACATGTACATTTGATCACAGTGCTGAGACTGAACCTGTGGCATTATACTTCGATAACACCATCTGTCCAGTGCCAAACTTACCAATCACAGTCAAAGATTCCTTCTTGCCATCATATTATCACAGAACGCATTTCTCAGTATTTTAATTGTCTAGATACAAAATCTGTTCCACCATAACAGGATATTTCTTGTACTAGTTACACTGTTCTAGGTTCCACACTTTACTGTTCAAACTGAAATAAGTCTTAATGATTTGTCATCACTGTTGAAAATAAATGTTTGTATCCATACCATACATCTAAACACTCCAAGTGCTTCTTCACAGAGTTATATTCAGCGATGGGCTACTTAGTAAGCACAATCATATCCTCCAGATGCAGCATCATTAAAAAATACCAGACCTCCCAGTAGCTATAATGCACTCCACCTCTTACATCAGATCTGCTTACACCCCTGGACTTGCCAATATTTTCCAATAGTGCCTACATTGTCAATTGTTATTGCTCACATGTGTAGTAGTGTAAAAATACTGATCTCTCAATTAAATTAATGATGTACCTTGCCCCAGGTGTGTATCAGACTGAGGTTAGTCACACGCATGACTATGCAAGCATTCGCATGCTCCTTAACAGCCTGAACAAGGGCCAGCATCTCTCTATCGCTCCAGGATTTTGGCATCTTTTTATCTGAAAAAAAACCACAAGAAGGCATATCAGAACAAATATCTAAATATAATATATATAATGCTCTGTCTATCTCACATCTGTTTCTGTTTGTTAACACTCAAAATGATACATCTCTAACGACTAATAAATTCTGAAGTTGCAATGACTGTATTATTCAAAGAATTAAATGTGCCCCCCAGATCAACAACTCACAATAGTAATTAAATATTGACAGCTCCATTCAGACCTGCTGTGGTATCTTCTTAAAACAAAATTTAAGGTCTATTATTAATATACTGAGTATATACTGAGGTGGGGCAGGGCCCACAGCTCAGCACCATGGACACAGGGGGGAGGGAGGTGTGCACTAGTCCCTTCACAAAAGAAAGGGTCCAACAAGAGCTCGCTAAGCTCAGGATAGACAAGGCATGAGACCTAATGGCATACTTCCCAGGGTACTAAAGGAGCTAAGGGTGGAACTAGCAGAACCATTATCAGAACTGTTTAATAAGTCTCTGAGCACAGGAGAGGTCCCAGAAGAGCGGAGGAGGGCACATGTGATCCCGCTCCACAAGACTGGTAGCAGGGAGGAGACAGGGTACTACAGATCAGTCAGTCTCACCTCAGTAGTGGGCAAGATTATGGAGAAACTCCTTAAGGATAGGATAGTGCAACACATGGAATCCATAGGAACACAGGATCCAAGACAATATGGGTTTACAAAAGGAAGGTCCTGTCAAACTAATCTCATAGATTTCTTTGACTGGGTAATCAGAGTGGTGGACCAAAGTGAAGCAGTTGATGTTGCCTACTTTGACTTCAGCAAAGCTTTCAGTACTGTTCCACATAGAAGATTGATTAATAAGCTGGGTAGGCTTGGGGTGGCTCAGACATTGGTCAACCGGGTCACAAAGTGGTTGATGGGCAGAAAACAGAGACTAGTGGTGAACGGTATACAGTCAGCAGAGATGCAAGTCATAACTAGGATACCTTAGGGATCATTTCTGGTGCCAGTACACTTCAATATCTTTATCAGTGACATAGCAGATGAACTGGAGGGTAAGGTTTGTCTGTTTGCAGATGACACCAAGATCTGCAACAGAGTAGATGATCCAGATGGTGTGGGCAGAATTAGAAGAGATCTGGATAAACTAGCAAAATGTTTGAAAGAGTGGCAACTGGGGTTTAACGCAAAGACGTGCAAGGTCAAGCACATAGGGAAGAGAAACCCTGAAGCCACCTATAGCCTGGGAGGAGACTTGCTGCCAGTCACAAGGGAAGAAAGAGACTTGGGCGTCATCATCACTGATGACCTGAAATCATCCAAGCAGACCTCTAAAGCAGTAGGTATGGGTAGAGGGATATTGGGGGTGTATTAGTAGGGGCATCTCTAGTCGGAAGAGGGAGGTAATAATCCCTCTTTATAAGACACTGGTTAGGCCCCATTTGAAGTACTGTGTGCAGTACTGGAGGCCACACCTTCACAAATACATTAACCAATTTGAGGCAGTCCAGAGAAGGGCAACCAAAATGGTGCAAGCACTGCATCAGAAAACATATGAGGACAGATTAACTGAAGTCAATATGTATACCCTAGAGAAAAGGTGGGAGAGAGGTGATATGATTGAAACATTCAAACACCTTAAGGGCATTAACAAGGTGAAAGACTCTAACGTGTTTCAATATATGAAAAATAGCAGGACAAGAGGATGCAGCATGAGATTATAGTGAAGCAGATTAAGGGGTAATGTGAAGAGGTTCTTTTTCACAGAAAGGGTGCTGGATGCATGGAACACCCTACTTCAGGAAGTGGTGGATATGAATATAGTGCAGGGCTTCAAAAAGGCATGGGATAGGTGTAAGGGACCAATACAGATGAGTAAGAATAGATAGGCCATTGACAGAGCAAAGGCCTTTGGCACATTCCTAAAGTAGAAAAATAAATGGGCAGACTGGATGGGCCTTGCAGTCCTTATCTGCCATCAGCTTCTATATTTCTTTGTTTCTAGCCTTCTAAAACAGAAGTACAGTGACTCTAGTGTTATCTAACTGGTTGGCTACAGACATGCTACCACACTCTACACTCCAACATTACACAATTAATTGTGCTCAACTGCTCAAAGTACCATAACCCAGGGAACACTACTATAGTTTCTGACAGTCAATGTGGCACCACATGGTTCTGTGTTTTTTCTATCACCATATCTGTCTTCACCTCAATGCACAATTTAATAAATGTCACTAGTAGTGGTGTTGATTAGTAGGGTTTGTTCTACTGACAACTCCAAAAATATTTTAGACATTACTGTTTTTAATAGAATTGCATCATGCATTGTGTCACACTCTTGTGCCTATGTAAAAGAGGACAAACTACAAAAAAAAGTCTGATAAATATTAAAGTAGTTCTTAAATCATTATTCACTGTATCATCACTGAACTGACCTGCTGAGCATAAAAATAATACAAAAAAACAGCAGTATTTACTTTAGAGTTGTGTATCACACAGCAAAATACTTCTGAAGACTAATATGTTATCTGTTGAAACAAATAGAGATAAGGTATTACAGAACTGTCAATAGGAAAAAAAAGAAAAATCAGTATCTGAGCTACAGAATACTATATAAAACAACGTAACTGAAGCTATGGACATTAAGACTATAACTGTTTCCCTTTTTGATTTTTATTTACTTCTATTTGTCTACAGTAGCAGCACCTTAGCAAAATGTGCATCCACTGACGTGCCCCGCCTGCACTGACAACACCATATGACCAACATAATCTGACAAAGCTCTAGCATAGCCATATCCAGCACAGTAAAAAGCTGGCCTTTCCCTAACTCCTACACCACCACTGAGCCCACTCCACTAACATAACATCACACTGGTAACTGCATGTCAGGAACAGCCATCAAGCTCCTCTGTTTAAGCCTCCCTTTTTCATTTTGATAGCAAAATACTACAGATACAAATCTCATCCATCCGACAATGACAGACATCCACCATGTATCACCCATATTACACACACACACACACACACACACACACACATGTGCCACAGTAGTAGCAAGGTTCCCAGAGACTCTAACACATCAGTCTACAAACCATCATTATCTGCAGTACTAGCTGAGCACTTGTCAACTGCTTCATTCCAGTCTTGCCCTACAAATGACAAATATTAACTCATTCGCGAACCCAGATTACCAGCCTAAATGAACATGTTGCATCCACCTTATCAAGCGTCAGTGGCACTGCCTCAACATAAGTGCCTGATAACAACTGCACAGCAGTTAAAACACAAAACTTTCACATCCTTATTCAGACAGTACATCCCCCCTTAAAAGCAAGCACACTCCATGCTTACTGGAAAGTCATATGGCAAGAAAAAATTCAGAATAGTAACACTACACATACCTCAAACCAGATGAATACATCTCACAAAAACAAACAGTTGCACAGCAATACCCAAGCAATACATCACCTTCCCCCAAAGACGTATTACATGCTGAGTACAAATCGACATCCCAACCAACTGATAACAAGCAATATAATACCTGCCTGATAGAAATACCACACACTGTATGTCACCCACAGACTCACACTGTAACCTATAGACAATGATGTGTATAGTGTAATACTTTCTATTTTTTGACCATTTAGATTGGCTTTTTAAAAGAGCCATTTTTGTATCTGCCTATGTCATGTGCTTGAGAGGTACAGTTGTACAAGTATACAATCACAGAACTGTAAGGATGCCATTTCAAGGTCCCCAACAAAAATGTTATTACCTGTACTGGAGATGCACACCAACTTTTAGATACAGCCAATATTTGTCATATGTAATTTGGGTGATGAGATGGTATGCATTCCCATAGCATGGAGGAATCCAGATATTTATATGTTAACCTTCCTTCATAATCTTTCAAGTGCAGGCAGTAATCCTCACTCTCCAGACCATGCACTGTGTAATATCTGAATACACAGAATTTTACAGGCTGGTAACATACTGATAATATTCTGCAAGTCAGACTGTGCAGCTTTGATTAAATCAATAGCCCTTTTGTTCCCCGAATCATTACCTCCGAGATGTGTAAGGAGTATGTCTGGTTGTGGGTGTGTCTCCAACAAGTGGTACATGGTAGGCATGAGCTGCTCCCACCTCATGCCACCTTCTTAAACCAAGACACTGAGCAGCCAGGTGGTGTAAGTTATTGCCAAATGACTACCTCTACTGAACACTGCTGATCTTCTCACCAAACTTGATCCCATATCCATACACTCAATGTTGATTTTTCTGCCATGCTGAGTGAAATCTCAAAAACTCAGATGAAGAAATATCCAGGTGTGTCTGTCTGACTACCAAGCCGACCAAGTCTAATCAACAGAATGACCAGTATTTGGTTGTATCATAAGATAAATACAGTCAAAACAATCACAAGTAATATCCTGATCCCAGATTGACTAATACAGCCTAAAATATCTAGTTATATATGTTAAGCCTCTTTCTATTGGTATTTTGTTTATTAAACATTCTTTTTTTTTGGTGGGAGAATACTGTCTGGTCATTGGCGCACTTCATGACTGTGCTAACAAACCAATTTTCATTGGACAAACTTAGTAGTCATTATGGTCTGTGAAGGTAACTCCCTCTGTTTCTCAGCCACAGCTTGAGTGGTGAGTGGAAGCACAGCTATGTACCTCACAGACATAGTCTTCAACAGTTTAAAGTCTACTATGTTCATTATCTTGCTATGCTATGATTACAGCTGTGATAATTCAGTACTTAGTATGTATCTACGAGAATTAGTGCTGTATATATTAAAGTATGAATAAGTTTGAGTGTCTCTCTCTAATAACAGTGAAAAATTAATAGCATGTTAGCCTAGACAGCACAGAATATCTTTCCCATCTATCATTGAACATGTGTTAAAATAAACACATACTTAACCAAATTGTGCTTCTATTCTCACATAACCAAGCAAGTATCACAAACTGTATAACCAGTAAAATGCAGTACATTTGCTTCATGCAACAACTGTCAAATGTACCAAATGTATCAGAAAAAATGGGAAAGTGGAACAGGCAATAGGAAACCTGGAGCACTATAATCAGCCACTCATCATAATTTTCAGAGCAAAACTATTAAGAAAACTACCATCAACAGCAAAAAAGAATGTTGTTCAATATTTAAAATGTAATTAATCACAACAAAACATAGTAACAGATTGCCAAAATCAAGCAGAAAACATGGCACATTGCTTCCTTTGTTCTTGAAAGCAAAATATGCAATCCAAGTAACTAAATAGTTCATTTAAAATCAATTTAAATAGTACTCAGAAAATAACTCACTAATTCCTTCTGGAGTAGCTGGTACTCGAATACGGGGTTCAAAATGGTCCCCAAACTGTTATTCTTTGATTCTATTGGCTCAGGAAAGTCACATGACAAAGTTAGCTGTTTCCTTGTTCACGAGACTGCAAAATCTTTCATCGCGACTCGGATTTTTCGCGAGGATCGACTGTGAGCATGTAAAATCATTGATCATGAGAATAACGTGAGACTTCATTGTCACAGCCTCTCCAGTTTCCAAAAACATTATAATGTGTTATTTTTTAACAAACAGAGCACTTCTGAGGCTTTCTACTACCTATGCCAAATAAATATGACTGGAATAATCATTAATATTAAGTTTTACAAAATCTGATGATATTTTGATGATCTTTGAACGCGAGCGTGCAAATTCTTTGATCGCAACTCAGTTTGACTGTGAGGATCGATCGTGACCCTACAAAATCTTTGATCGCGAGAATAATGTGAGACTTTGCTGCTGGAGCATCTCTAGTTTAAAAAAAAAATTATATTTTGTATTTTTTAAACATACTCACTAGTCTTCAGTCTTTCCACTACTCATCAGCCATTAATATCACAGGAATAATCATTTTTAGTACGTTTTGTAAAATCTAAGAATATTTTTACGATCTTTGCGAGGGTGCAAATTCTTTGATCGCGACTCGGTTTGCCCGCAAGGATCATTCGCGAGTCTGCAAATTCTTTGATCACAAGGATAACATGAGATTTGAAATTTGAAAGTAAATAGAAATAAAATAAACATTTTTATCATTAAATTTCAATAGTGTGTGTGAGCATATCTGTTTTCATGACTTATTAAACTTGTACATTGTGTAAATTAAAATATTTCACCATGTTTCAAACAATAACAGTACTTTTGAATCTTTGATCATGAGTGAGCAAAATCTTCGACCATCACTTGGATTAATCGCGAGGATCATTCGTGAGGTGACAGTTTCTTTGTTCATGAGAATAATGTGAGATTTAAACTATTTAAAACTATTACTTGTTAAAAAAATCTGTTTTTTTAGACATTCTCACCACACCATATAGAAAGATGTCTATTTATACCTTAGAAGACCTGTCTACCGCAGCAACTATGTTAAATAAATGTTTAGTGTTATTTTATTATCTTTTCATGTTCTTTGATCTCGAGCATGCAAATTCTTTGATCTCGACCGTCTTTGATCACGAGGATCATTCGTGAGGCAACAAATTCTTTGGTCATGACAAAAATATCACATTTGTATTCAACTCATGTAACTTAGTTTAGCTTCAGTTTCCCACGCAATTAACATCCAATTGATAAAAATATGAAATTATATCAGCCAACATAGGTAATATTATACCTGCATACACTATTAAAAACACCAGTGGCACCTTCATGCACACTCATGCTACTATCACTATCTCCATTGAGTAATAGTACCCTTGCTATCCCGTGATTATTATAGGTTGACATAAATGGACAAAAACATTTAGCAAGTAACATTTAGCAATTCCACAACTTATAACTTGGTTGTTAGCAGATATGTGCACCACTTCACTTGCCAGAGGTGATCTTTTGACAACCATTACTCTTCGACAATCTGACCCAAAATTCAGATCATACCGTGGTGCACAGAATTAGTGAATCTGGTCACATACTGTGATACAAATGTTAGCATCAACAAATTATTTTTTTTGTAGTGTAGTATGCTGTCAATGGCTTTTGCAGTATGTGTTTTTATTAAACAATAGCACATTTTTCTTACACTACTTTCAGTTTTCTTTTTTCTTTCTTAGGAGACTACAACAGACAAGAGATTGAACATATACTTCACCTCTTTCATCATGGCCATTTGCCGTAAAGTTAAAGAGAAAAGTAAAAGTGCGAGATGCACTGCTTGTTCATCGTCATGCCATGTAAGCAGTAAAGGTACAACATGTAGACAGAAAAAAAAATAACATTTCTTCTGTTGCAAGTACACATATAATAAAATGCCCACATTTAAACAAAGACAACACCTCCTCTAGTAAAACTACGAACAGTAGACTTTCTAGAGGAACTGTGCAGATACAACGTCCAGCACTGTCATCAACAAAGCATAGATCTGCAAGACAGAAAAAAAGTGCTGGATGTGTCAGTTCTGCTACACAACACAGCAGGGCAAGTTTTTCAAAAACTTGTCCATGAGAACTAAAATTGACTACGTGATCTCTAGAATAGTGAGACACAAAGGGAACAGACTGTAGTAAGCATGCATTAATGAAATTGTGCTTGAGAATAAGACAATTTGTTAATGTAGCTCTAGCAATTCATTCCCAGTTATGGGCTGAAATGATGTCAGCTATTGAGAAATTAAGTTTAAAGACTGAGGAGATGAGAAACAAAATATTGTCTTTTGAACAGTTGGACAGACAAAATATCTCTGTGGTGTTTCAAGGAGACTGGCTTCATTCAGAATACTCAGAAGCATTCTTCTGGGAAGAGACATACCATGCACACAACAGAAACATCAGTTTAACAATTGATGAACAAGGAAAAGTGCAGAATGTCTTAGTTCTATCTCATGAAACTCTTGTCTTGCAGAATGACGATGAAGTTGAACAGGTTGCAAGTAACCCAAAGTTGTCAGCAAACAAATGGGCATGTGACACTATATGCAATGTTAGAGAAGAATCAAAAATGTTTATTGAAACTTTCCTCTCAACATTTCTAACCAGAAAGAGATCTGAACGACATACACTAATTCACACAATTGACAAGTGTGAGATTCAGCCTCACACAGGTCTAATGGGTCACTCCCTTGCATGCTTAGAGAACACTAACTGTGAGTGCATTTCACCACTTTCGTATGCTATCAGTGCATAACTCTGGCATTCAAAAATTTGTACAAAGATTATATAGGGAGAGATCTATTGTTTGAGACTATATGCACTTTCAAGCATTGCTCAATGATGGAGATGTAGAAGGACTTATGGACATCATCAAAGAGTTGCAAACAACTCATAGATTGCAGTCTAATGCAACTGTTGGCGAACAGACAAACAGAATGCACACATCACTGGTACAAGAAGCTCAGCTTCTCAAATATTTAGGTTGTGAGTTTGCTAGATTTGAACTTAGCAAGACAGAAAATTTGATGTAATCTGCGCATCATGTGAGCACCTGTTCTACAAACACTTATGTGTCAAAATAGACCTGCAGAACATTACACTTTGGTATGTGATGTGGGGCATCTTCATGCATACCTTCTCTTAAAGTCTGACTTTGGAGAAGTTTAAACTGTCACTCTGTTCTTGCTGTTATAACATGATAAAGAGTGGCACTTTACCTCCGGTCAGTACTTAATAAGATGGAAGTTGAGCCAACTCCTCCTGAGATAGCAGTCTAGAACTTGTTTAAGAGGATTCTAATTCAAACCATGAAGCCATTTCAAACAATCATCAGGCTGAATACAAAGGCCAGGACCTACCAAACAAAGAACTAGTTACGGTCTCTGAAGGGATCGGTTGTATATTTTTCCTTTGCAAGAAAATGTCAACACTATTTCTCAGGACAATAGTGTAGTCATCTTGGTGAATGGTGTACCAACAAAAGCAAAAACAATATGGCAAGACATATTCAATGTTCAGAAGATAAAGCATGCTTTGCGTTACCTAAAGGAGCATAATGTTTTTTATGCTGACATTGACATTGATGCATTTGCTGGTCTTTCAACAGGTAATGCTGTGGAGAACTCTGACAAAGCAATGCTGGAGAAGGTTGACATTGCCCCTGTACAAAAGTCTATGAGCAGTTTACCATACACCCATTGCATGGCAAGGATCCAGTGATGGATAACATAGAACTATATCAAATGAAACAAGTGGAGGGCAATCCTGTAAGTATATGGGAGGCTACTCTAGAAGTGCGTTGTTTTCCTGATCTTTTTCCACTTTGCTCAGGTGGTCGATTAGATGAACAAGAACTTCATGTCCCAGGAGCTGACTATAGGACCTCAAGATTTCTACATAAGGATGGCAAGTTTTGAAGAAACATTGCTACCTCTTTCACCTGCTTCAGGAAAGTGAACTTAGTGTCCTGTCTGCCAGTATTGCTCATATGTTGAGACTTGGTACAGAGTTCACCAATATGACAGCTGCACAATTACTAAACAAGTTGCAGAACAATGATGAAATACTGCAAGTCAGTCTTTCCTCCATTTTGTCCAGCATGTGTGGTACTAAAGAATATTGGTACAGATGACACTCTGAGGTGATGTGCATGCTGAAAGAGTTTGGACCAGCAACATGATTCGTAACACTGAGTTGTGCTGAATATTATTGGGATGATCTCCTTGATCTTCTCAGATGGGCAAACTCTGATGTTGAGAACATACAAACTATGACTCTCAATGAACTATGTTCACTTGATCCAGTAACTGTATCACATTACTTCCACCACCGGTTCCACGTTCTTTTAAAGTTCATACTGTCTAAGACAAATACTCCTGTTGGCATTGTTGAGCACTACTTCTGGAGGGTTGAGTACCAAGCTTGTGGAGCTCCACACATACATATGTTGTTGTGGATAAAAGATGCCCCACGTATTGGTGACAATGAGACAAGTGAAATCCTAAGCTTCATATTGCAGTATGTCACATGTCAGATTCCAGACAAGTATGACAGTGCAACACTTTGAGAACTGGTCCAAAAATTCCAACAACACCTGTGCGGCAAGTACTGTCATAGGAAAGCACAGTAAAGAACAAGGGACAGTGGTATACTCAATGCTGTTTTGGTTTCCCAAGATGAGCTTACCTGGATGCTTGTCTCAATGATGTCTTTTCAGCCATGCTACACCACTTCAAAGCAAAATCAACAAAGCGAGTGTATGAATTATCTCGCAGAGAATCAGAAGTCTATATCAAATACTATAGCCCTTCTCTTCTGTTGATGTGGCATGCAAACATTGATGTACAGTTTGTTGCTGATAATTCAGTGACTCTTGTCAGGTATGTAACATCATACATCATTAAACATGAGCAGAACAAACCTGCAAGAAGTGTGGGAAGAGTTGTCTAACTGTGATAGATCAATGTCTCTAGGCTATAGTCACTGGGGCTTAAGACTGTCACACCATGAGTGTGGAGCGATAAGCAAGTGACTGACTTACAGGTGTATGTCTATATGGCAAGTCAGACTCCATTCGTTTCTTGAATGTGAACTACAGTAGCAGTCACAGACACTGCCAGCTATTTCCTGAAATTGTGATATTTCCAGAAATATCTCATGCTTTCTGCATTTCCACAGTAGGGGTAGCAGAGAGAAACTCTTCAGAAATTTTGTGAAATATATGAAATAGCTGGCAATGTCTGTAGTTACCACTATAGAAGCAGAACAGGCATCAGCGTCCTTAAGAGCCATGAAGAGATGAGGATCTGGCTGCTACAAGACCAACATCCACAAATCTTCTCAAGAGCAACAATTGACAACTACTATCCACAGCACCACAGTGCTATGGACAATCTCTGTCTCTTTGAAGTTGCTCAATGGTATGATTACAAGTGGGGTGTTCCTTCTGACCCAGAGAAGAGTATATATAAAGTCACTGGCTTTGATGGCTCACTTGTGAAAAAGCTAAAACCATGGTTAATTGACCACTGCAAACTCAGCTTGAACACAACAGAAAGCAAAGAACATTACTATTTTGCTCTATTGTTTCTGTTTAAGCCTTGGAGATCAGAATCTGAATTGAAAGGATTATCTGACACATATGAACAAGAGTTCATAGAAATGTATGATACCTTTAAGAGTCATGTCTCTGACACTTACATTGACAGACTCAAAATGGAAAAAAAAACAGCTGAAGAATGCTAAGAAAGTTCTGGATGATGACACCCCAGTAACATCACAGGAAATGGTTGATGGTGAAGGAGAAGGGACTCTTGGTGCCCCTCTTCCTCCTAATGACCCAACTATGCTAATGTCAGAGGTAGATGGCACAATACAACAAAGCATGCAGTTCTCAGAATCAGCTGTAGGCATTGTTGAGAAGTTGAACTCACACTAAAAAGTCGTGTTTCAGTCTGTGATACATGCTGTACAACATGGTATTCAGCACAGTACCAGGCACTGTGTTTGTGAGGACCAAATACCAGTGAGGATGTTTGTTAGTGGTGCTGCTGGGACTGGAAAAAGTTTTATTGATTGAAGCTTTAAGCAAAGGTGTGCCTGATCTTACTAACTCTGCAACTTCTGTTATTGTTGCTGCTCCAACAGGTTTGGCAGCTTATAACATAGGTGGTATAACACTTCATAGATTATTCATGTTGCCTGTTGAGTATGGCAAGAGTGGTGATTACAGGAAACTGTCATATGATGTTGCCTCTGAATTGAGGTCATAGTTTGACAAGATGCATTTGCTGATAATAGATGAGATCAGCATGGTTTCAAATGTTCTCCTTACATATGTCCACCTCCATCTACAGGAGATACTAGGCACCAATGATGACATACCATTTGGTGGCAAGCATATTATTGTTCTTGGGGATCTCCTGCAGCTGGCTCCTGTAAATGGCAAACATATTTTTTGTACTCTTTACATTGAAGAGGCAAAGAAAGCAATTGGATGCATTGGTGAGTCAATCTGTGGGAGTTCTTCTCATATGTTGAACTCTCACAGAATATGAGACAACAAGGTAACATGTCTTACAAGCATTGCTTGCGAAGCTCATATTGGTGCATTGTCACCCACTCACGTGGAAATGCTAAGACAGTGCATGATCACTAGAAAAATGTTCCTATTCAGGATGCTTGCGATATCTTTGCACATGTACAGAAGTCTGGGGTATATGTTGTATGTCTATTCCCAAGACTTAAACAGTGTGCAGAGTTCAATGAGATCATGATGCAGAGAGAACAGCAACCTATTGTCACTCTCACATGCATAGATACCATAGATGGTATAACCCTATTACGAACAATGGCATCAAAAATGATTGAGTGTCTCACAGAGCTGACAAGTGATGTGTCATGTACTGCTGGCTTGGAAGCTGTCCTACCACTGTGTAAAAATGCACATATCATGCTTTGCAGAAACATAGATGTTGAGTAAGGTCTTATGAATGGAGCCATGGGCTACATCCATGAGTTCCAGTACAATGCACAAAATACAACTGTGGAGTTTGTCATTGTTAAGTTTGACAACTGTGAAACTCCTCAACCAATAGACAGAGTTACTGTCAAGTCCGAGCTTGCAAAAGACATATATGTGACAAGGAAACAATTTCCACCGTGTGCTGTTTATGCAGTGTCCATACACAAATCACAAGGCCTCAGCCTTGATAGTGTAGGTATAGGCACAGGTATATTCAAGGATGGGATGTCTTATGTTGCCTTGTCCGTGACAGACAGTTGTCTGGACTACACATAGTAAATCTAGCAGAAAGTAAAATGCGTGCTGACAAAAAATGCATTGTTGAGTACAATGGATTTCGTATATTGTACCAACCAAATGCTCCTTTGTTACCAGTTTCCAGATATGTGTCAGGAACAGATATCACAATGGATGAAGGGTGCAAACTAAAAGGAAAGCACACTAAGACTCCACAGTTGTCACCTCACCATTCAATGACTGAGCACTCTTTCCATAAACAACTCGCATCTCCACCTGTGAAGAAATGTAACAGGGTTAACACCCTGCCAATATCTGACAACAGCACAGGAGTAAATTGCTATGCAAATGTTACTATGCAAGCACCTCTCCATATCCCTGAGTTTGCTGATGTGTTAAACTCAAGTCAGTCGACACCTCTGTCGGAAGTATTAAAGAGAGTCATTAGAGGTAGTCTAGAGCAGTTACCCAGCTTACAAAGCTTGACTCCTTTATGACTAACTCTTGGAAAATATGCAGGACAATCAACGTTTGCTGACAATGCACAACAAGATGTCACAGAGTTCATGATGGTAATGATATACAGTTTAGCAGATAATGGCATTGATCTGCGTCAACACTTAAAGTTGACTATGTGTCCAAGTACACATGTTTGTCATGAGGCCACAATAATCACAAGCAACTCAGGACATGCTCTGGCTGTCTGTCTATGTCCCTGAACAGAGAATTGTGAAGTTCTGTAAGTTATTTGTAAATGCAGAAACTGGTTGGCTGTGCTGAAGATATGGTCATTCTTGTGTTTGCTCTCTGAGAGTTACTAGTCTTGAAGACTGCTGAATCTTGAAAACTATATTGGATAGCATTTTCTTGCTCCTCCCTCTCTCTTTCTCTCACTCTCTCTCTCTCTCTCTCTCCTCGTGATTACTCAAATATGAATAATCTGAGGGCTCCAACATGATATCTATTATGGTACGGCACACAGCCTGTGGTTCTTTGGGGCAGCCTATGATGGGATCCTCACACTGAGACAAATATTTAAGCCTTGCAAACCCAAACCCAGCCTGCTAGACTGGTTACATTATTTAGTACTCCCTCTCTCTCCATCTCTCCATCTTAATTTGGGAGGAGCTGTCTTGTTTACTTTTGCCCAGGTCCACATACAAGGACACTGCCTACAGGGGGGAAACATTCAATCAAATCACTAAATAGCACATTGCAGGAGCAACCACATATTGTCATGGACTTCCCCAGGGAATACATAACTAAAGTCATTATTTTTGGTGCCAGCCCAGTGGCGCGGAGGGTTGAGGTGCTGGATGCTACACCTCGTGTCACTCCGGCAACCCAGTTTGGGAATGAGACCGAGTCATCGGGGATTGGCAGGGGAAGACTAGGATTGAGCATCTGCCAACTGCTCTGCTAGTCCTGTTGTGGTTGGGAATGTTAATCACATGGTAGTAACCTCTGGGGATGCCGGGGTACTACTGGAGTGATGACGGGGTCGGGGAGTGGTGGATGTCGGCACACTGTGCCTGACATCATTGCACATCCACACTCCTGTGGGAGTACAATCAGAGGAAGAAAACAGGGCTGGGCATGACCATGCAGCTTTATGGCCACACTCTGCACTACCTGGAGGACTTGTGAGGTGTTCCAATGGGGAAGGTCCAGGGCTGTTCTGGCTGGTAGTGGCAGAGTGGGTCCCACAGGCAGTATGATGGCCATCCTGGATCCTCCTGGGTATGGTATGAGCCACCCAGCTCTCTGGACGGGCAGGGCTGGTGGCTGGATGCCCTAAGCTGGTTCATCCTGCAGCAGAAGGAATAAATAGCAGCTGTGATAAACAGATAAAGTCATCATTTTTGAAGAAACAATGTACTCAGTGTTTCCAGTAGGGATTTGTTCTGATGTACTGTAGACCTGGATCCACTACTCTAAGGCAGTTGCCTTGAATTGGCTTGTGTCATCTGGATCAAGTTCTTAGTGATCTCAGCTGGAATCTAAGTCTGGCCAGAGAGGGTTCACCTATACGATATTATTTGGCCTGGTTCAGAGGCCATATTGGCTCTTTAAGGCACAAATGATTTGCCAATTTTCCATTTTTCAAACCCTAATTTGTTAGCAACCAACTCTTGTTTTATCTGTTTAGGCTTTTATTTTTTCATATAGACACTTGAAAACTTAGCAGAATCATAGTGATGTGCAAAGGGTTTTAGATTTAGTTTTGGACCTGAATGTGAGACTGTAAGGCAAAAACCTACATACACAAATCCCCTTCCCCCAGTTACTGCTGTAGGAGATGACATTGTTTATATTGTCTTATAGGAACTATATACCAAATCACTTTACAACCCCAAGAGAATTGTTCTAGTATTTCAGCATACAAGGAGATTCACACAACACCAGTGTAGCTTAGAGAGAGATTACACACAAGTTATGCACAAGAAGTTAAAGTGACTTGCTCAGGATCACAAAGTGGTCTGCACTCTAACCATTAAACCAGACTGCCTCTTTACTGCCATGCAGTGCCCCCCTTCCCAGAATTTTGACTTATTGTATGTACAGTGGAGCCCACCGTGATGTAACAATACTGCATGATTCTCCAGCAGAGTTACTGAAGGAAACAAAGCAATTTAAATGGTAGTTAATCCCTTTTATCATGTAGTAAGTTTAAGCACTATATTGCATCTGGGAAGGCACCTCTGTAGCTCCTTCTTATATACTGTATCCCAAAAATGTTATAATGCAGAAGACAGAAGGAAACAATATGTGACTTTTCCAGGTATGTAGGGGAAAGGCAAACAGTGCATACTGTACACAGAATCAGTGAGGTTATGCCCTAAGAGCAGAATTTTCAAAAGAGTGGATGCCGATGCAAACACATGTTGTGTGTGTTTATGTTGCATTGTGAATGACATAGCATAAAGTGGCCCAAGCAGAAATTTGCAACATAATTGCATCACAAATTCATCACAATTGCAGCTATCTGTGTGTATATTTGTGATGCAGGTGGATATTATCCAAAGTGCCATGCCCTATGAGTAAACAGAGAGAAGAAAAAAAAAGGACAGTGAGAGATATCAAGTGAGAGAAGACATGCCACTGGGAGACCTTGCATGTCATCTCATTTTGGTAGGTGTTACTGCTAAAAGATATGAGGGGCATGAAAAAAACACAGCTGATGTGTCATGTTAGTGTACAAGTACAAAATATTTTATTGATCAGCTAAAAGCCATTACAATATACTACAAAATAGAAGTAAAAATGAACAATTATGGTAAAATACAGGCAATCATGTATAAGTACATTTGATTTTGATTATACTTTTAAAATTCCAAGACAATATCAATAATCATTCCATAAAGCTTAAATTACATTATGGGACAAGGATAAAGAATTATGTAAAGAAGTGAAATAACCCATACAGTTGTCTAAATTCTTAAAATAAATTTGTTCCATCTTTTATCCTACAAAAATGTAGTTAATAAAAATGTTGCTACATTTTCTAATATATACTTCTCTTGACAGGTAAAAAGATGCTCTATTATCATTTCAGGAGGGAGACTGAGACCACCTAGCAACCCACCCAACCATTTTCTTCTGTTGGTCTCAAATAAAGGGCACAATAGTATAACATGCTTTAGATCATCTATTAGATTTTTCCCACATTTGCAGTGAGGAGAAGTAATATTATTTTGTTTTTGCCTAAATTGAATGAGTTGCACATTATATGTTTCTATTCTGAATCTAGTATAAATTCTTCTCAATTTTGGGCAAGTCAAGTATGTGAGATATGGTTCAAGCCCCCAAATAACCTTGTATTGTTTATAATAATCATGTAGTTTTAATGAAGCTAGCTGGGTAAATATTTGGTTAATATCCAGATACCTAAGCCTCATTTTAACAGCATTGGTAATTTCATCCCATGGTCTGATGTAAATAGTGTGAAGAATATGTCCCAATCCAGATGGCATTAGAGTATTCTTAATTAGCTGAATGAAGGAGTGTGCATATACCATGGTCGCCAACCTTATCCCTTCCTCCAAACACATTCTGGGGTACCACTGTTCTGGAAGTAAAAAGATTTTTAATAAAAACATAATTTGTCTTTCTTTTATTGGTGAAGACAATGATTGATGTCCCAGTTCTAATTTGAGGATACAATTAGGTGTCCCCTGAGGTAGCATCAGAATGTACCTGTACAGTTTGTTAAGTATTGTTTCCGGGGGTTAATATTAGTAAAGCCCCACACTTCAGTTGCATAGATTATGCTAGCTCTAATTTTAGCATTAATGACTCTCAGAATCCCCCTAATTGAAGATTTACCCATTTTGGCATGGAATATTTAAGTGCATAAGCTGCCGAGGACATTTTATTCTGTATAAATTCCAAATGTATTTTTCCAGGCTAGGTTATAAGTAAATCTTATCCTAAGGTAGTCATAACTATTTGCTACCTCAATGGTATTTCCATCTATCATGAACCTTGCTCTATATCTGGTTTTATTTCCAACAATTACTATATTCATTTTAGATGGATTAATCTTCAATTTCCTTTATCTGTATACTGCTTCAAACAGTCCTAATTTCCTCTTGAGTCCCAGTGCTGAGGTAGAGAGAAGGACCAGGTCATCTGCATATGCCAAGCTATCAATGCTGTATTCACTGACTTTTGGTGCATGGAAATCAAGATCTGTAATTTGTTGTAAGATAGAGTTGATATAGATATTAAAAAGAGTGGGGGCCAGAATACATCCCTGTCTGACCCCTAAATTAGTTTAAAATGTGTCTGTGACATGCCCATATTGATTATTATGTATTCTCACCAAGGTGTATTCATGTAGTCTGATTAAGATGTCCAAGAGTATCCTCTCCATGTTCAATTCCTCTAATGTAGACCAAAAGATTTTCCTGCTAATGCTATCAAAAGCTGCAGAAATGTCTACAAAACAACAGTATAGTCTGCCTTTCTGTAACTTGGTGTATTTCCAGACTGTGTTGTAGCACATAGCAATGTTGTACAGTCAATCTATTTCTTCTAAGGCCATTCTGTGCCTCATTGAGGATAGTGTGCTCCTCAGCCCATTCCAATAGTCTACCCAATATGATCTTGGAGAAGATTTTCTGGGATACATCATTTAGACTAATGGATCTATACATTTTTGGGTTATTAGGGGCTTCCTTTTTATAAATAGAGAATATAATACTACCTAACCAACTTTGGAAGGATTTCAAGTTTTGTGTAAACCCATTGAATATTTGAAAAAGAAATGTGATCCACCATTTCTGAAATGACTTAAATGCATCTCCAATAATTCTATCTGGGCCAGGGGCTTTATTATAACTCAAAGAATTTAAAGCAGTGAAAATTTCACGTTCTGTTATCATATTAGGTCTTGGACAGATGACCCCATTCCTGAAATTAATTTCTATTTCTTCTTCATTCAAAGATTAGTATAAGTTAGAGAAATAAGAAATCCACATTTTGGGGTAATATAAGACTCTTCCCTTGTTTGGTATTTATTATATCCTTGTGCTACAATTTTCCAAAAAGCTTGCTGTCCTATTATGTACCACTTGTCTTAATGTTTCCCATTGAGAAAAGGAATATGTCATGTTAGTGTGTGTGCACACTGTTCTAGAGACATGCTTTAATGTCTGATGAATTTAGCAATGTCATGGGCAGCAGAAGTGAGTCACTTACTGTTGCTGATGGTATATTGAACCTACTGTAGCAATGTTGCTGGAGTCAGTGGATGGTGTTTCTAGTGTGCTGGATATGCTGCATGACCATCACAAACAGAGATGTATAGTGGCAGCTATCGCCATCAGTAATGACAGCGACAGCTATGTCACACTACAATGTGATATCAGACACTATTACTTCTATGAAACTGAATGCTGTGCTAGTGATAGTGTCTAATATTAACATTGTGGTAGCATGAGCAATAGCTCACTACTGCTGTGAATGCTGCTGGCTACTACTGTATACAGTAGTTACAGAATGTGGGTTCCACAATGTTGCAACAACAGTAAAATCATCATGAAGGTGCAGGCACAGTGCTGGTGGTGAACATCATTCCCGGCAATTATGCTGCTCGACCACCAGTATGCCCAATGCTCCAGGGCATGTTGTGCCTGTTTGTGGGGGGCTGAACCATCCACACCCCCCATACTTAAATATAATCATTTCCAGGTCAGAGGTGTATGGGGCAGGGGCGCAACACCTGGATGGCACCATCCCTGCTGAGCGCTGCAGAATCCAGTTCACCTGCATAATGGGTGAACAGGTTGTGGCAGGTGGTTAGGAGGGGCAAATCGGGTGCCCCATCACTCTCTGCTCTCCAACATATTACCTCCAAAACCATATAAACACTACAAACAGGTATCTGCCTCTATCTCTGAAATCAAACAAAGAGGCAGAAGACACTGCAGAGCAGGACACTGCAGCACAGGAGCTAGCACAACAAAACTCACCCAAATCAGGAACCAAAACAAAAAAAGCAAAAAGCAAATCCAAAAAACTTCTGATCATAGGAGACTCCATGATTCGGGGAGCTGATACCCATCTCCAGCCAGGGGTAATGGTCAGATGTCTCCCAGGTACATCAGCATGGAGAGACACTGACTGCATTGCTAAAATTGTTCACAAAGCAGAAGAAAACATTGATGTCCTAGTACACATAGGGACTAATGATCTCGCCAGCTGGTCAGTTGTGGAGACCAAGGAACACCTGACCAGGCTGGGTGACAAACTATCATCTATTTCATCTGCATCTCCTTCCTGAGATCCTGCCAGTCTGGGAGAGGGGCAGATGATGGAAGGTCAGAGAAGGGAGATAGGGAGCCAAACATGGTCTCACTGGTGCCAGGAAAGGACAATTAATGTAGGAACCGCAACAGTTCTGGGGAGCCCAGTTCTTAACCATGGACTGCATCTGACTAAGGATGAGCCAGCATTGGGGCAGACAGTTTGATGTCTTTGGTAGAATATTTAACATTAAAATGGGGAGAGGGGCAGCACCCCACAATGAATGGGAAGAACACCCCTCCCCCTCAGCTAGTGGTCAAACAGGGATTCAGCATGTTTGCAGTTCATTTGCATCACCAGGTAAGAAAAAAGGTTTGTCTCCCCATACGACGCACAGGGGTAATGCCAAACCTCACCCAACAACAAACACACCAAAATCTGGCCAATGGAAAATCATGTACACAAATGCTCACAGCCTGGGAAATAAGATCCCAGACCTGCAGGCAATAATGTCAGAGGCTAAACTGGACATAGTAGCAATTAGTGAGACGTGGTTTACCAGTAACCACACTTGGGAGACTTCAGTACCTGGCTATGTATTGTTCAGAAGAGATCGAGGTGCAAAAGGGGGAGGAGTGGCCCTGTATGTCAATGAAAATATCAAAGCTACAGAAATCAGAATACACATAAGGAGCCAGAAGAACTGTGGGTCACCCTGGAAACAGGAAATGGGACAGCCATAAGAACTGGGGTTGTCTACAGGCCCCAAGATCAGGAGGAGGACACAGACACATTACTGTTAGAAGATATACAAAACATGACAGCTAAAGGGAGGTTCTGATAATGGGAGACTTCAACATGCCGGATACAGATTGGTCAATACCAGCAGGAACATCTGCCAGAACTAGACACATAGTGGATTTCCTGCAGGGGGAGGGCCTCAAACAACTGGTACAGCAACCCACAAGAGACAGGGCTATCCTAGATCTAGTACTGACTAACAAGGAAGGGATCACAGATCTCCAGGTAGAAGGTCACCTGGGGGCCAGTGACCATCACATGGTATGGTTCAATTTGGCTACTACATCTAAATCATCCCATTCCAAGGCAAAAATATGGGACTTCAGAGGAGCTGACTTTGATAAGATGGCCAACAGAGTTAAGCTAGCCCTAGCAAAAAGAAACACAGGTGAGGGGGTATGGACAAAGTGGGCAAACATTAAGGATGCAATACTTGAAACAACATCCCATTGTGTTAGACAGAAAAGGAAGTGCAAAAGAAGAAGGAAACCACTTTGGTTCTCAAATACAGTAGCAGAAAAGGTCAGAGCCAAAAGGCTGGCCTTCAGGAAATATAAGGGAACACGGCGGGATGAAGATAGGGAGGCATACTAAACTGCCCTAAGGGAAGCAGGGAAGGCAGTAAGGCAGACAAAGTCCCAAACTAAGGAAACACTAGCATGAACAGCAAAAGAAGGTGACAAGACTTTCTATAGATACATTAGTGAAAGGAGAAAGTTCAGAGGGGGTATTGCTAAGCTTAATGGAGAAAAGGGAGCATGTGAGGAGGAGGACCCTGTAAAGGCATCTATCCTAAATAGATACTTTTGCTCAGTATTTACTGAAGAGAAGGTAGGGCAGGGCCCATAGCTCAGCATCATGGACACAGGGGGGAGGGAGGTGAGCACTACTCCCTTCACAAAAGAAAGGGTCCTACAAGAGCTTGCTAAGCTCAGGATGGATAAGGCAATGGGACCTGATGGCATACATCCCAGGGTACTTAAGGAGCTAAAGGTGGAACTAGCAGAGCCATTAGCAGAACTGTTTAGTGAGTCTCTGAGCACAGGAGAGGTCCCAGAAGACTGGAGAAGGGCTCATGTGATCCCACTCACAAGAGTGGTAGCAGGGAGGAGGTGAAACTACAGACCAGTCAGTCTTACCTCAGTAGTGGGCAAGATTATGGAGGCACCCTTAAGGAAAGGATAGTGCAACACCTGGAATCCATAGGAGCACAGGATCCAAGACAGCATGGGTTTACAAAGGGAAGGTCCTGTCAAACTAATCTCATAGATTTCTTTGACTGGGTAACCAGAGTGGTGGACCAAGGGGAGCAGTTGATGTCGCCTTACCTTGACTTCAGCAAAGCTTTTGACACTGTTCCACATAGAAGATTGATAAATAAGCTGGGTAGGCTCAGGGTGGGTCAGACGTTGGTCAACTGGGTGGCAAACTGGTTGATGGGCAGAAAACAGAGAGTGGTGGTAAATGGTATACAGTCAGAAGAGATGCAAGTCACAAGTGGGGAACCTCAGGGATCAGTCCTGGGGCCAGTCCTCTTCAACATCTTCATTAGTGACCTTGCAGATGGACTAGAGGGTAAGGCTTGTCTGTTTGCAGATGACACCAAGATCTGCAACAGTGTAGATGATCCAGATGGGGTGGGCAGAATGAGAAGAGATCTGGATAAACTAGCAAAATGGTCAGAAGAGTGGCAACTGGGATTTAATGCAATGAAGTACAAAATCATGCACATAGGGAAGAGAAACCCTGAAGCCACCTATAGGCTGGGAGGGGAGTTGCTAGCATTCACAAAGGAAGAAAGAGACTTGGGCATCATCATCACTGATGACCTGAAATCATCCAAGCAGACCTCTAAAGCAGTAGGTAAGGCTGGGGGGGGGGTGTTAGGGTGTATTAGTAGGGGTATCACAAGTCGAAGAGGGAGGTAATAATCCTCTTTACAAGACACTGGTTCCCATCTGAGTACTCTCATGCAGTATTGAGGCCACACCTTCACAAGGACATTAACCAAATTGAGGCAGTCCAGAGAAGGGCAACCAAAATGGTGCAGGGACTGCATCAGAAGACATATGAGGACAGATTAACAGAGCTCAATATGTATACCCTTGAGCAAAGGAGGGAGAGAGGTGATATGATCGAGGCATTCAAACACCTTAAGGGTATAAACAAGGTGAAAGAGTCTAACATGTTTAAATATAAGAAAAATAGCAGGACAAGAGGACACAGCATGAGATTAGAGGGAGGCCAATTAAGGGGGGAATGTGAGGAAATTCTTTTTCACAGAAAGGGTGGTGGATGCATGGAATGGCTTACCACAAGAAGTGGTGGCTATGAATACAGTGCAGGGCTTCAAACAGGCATGGGATAGGCATAAGGGAGCAATACAAATGACTATGAATAGATAGGCCACTGACAGAGCAAAGGCCGATGGCACATTTATAAGGTAGAAAAAGAAATGTGCAGACTGGATGGGCCTTGCGGTCCTTATCTGCCATCAACTTCTATGTTTCTATGTAGTGCCCTAATTGTGGCACCCATATAACGCATACCAAACTGTGACAAAATAATGGTCCTTTTTTAAAATTGTTATGTACATGAGAGTACCATGCACATATATACCAGAACCAGACATCAAGATCATTATGGTTCATAAATCATATACATGATCATGATGTTTGTTATAGAACATCGTGCATGTGTATATATGTGTTGCCCTGTGTGCTCTGTATTGGTACTGTCTCACGTACTGTATGCCAACTGTGGTGATGCAACCCTCTTATTCATGTCGATACATAGCAAATTTTGTGATGCAGATATACTACTAATTGAGCTGCATGATGATGTGGTGCATCAAGGTGACACACATGTGCCTGACACAAATGTGATTGGTAATGAGGAGGAGGAGGATGATAGACTAGCACATGCACGCGCGTACACACACACACACACACACACACACAACACACACACACACATATGTACATTGCAGCTGTAATAGGAGAAGGTAGAGGAGGAGGAAGAAGAAATGCTTGCAGGCCCACATAGTCAGATGAAACAGATTATGCTCAGGAAATGTGGGTCATCACTCAGATCATGATAGCATCATACATGTGATGCCACCATCCTGTGGGACAGGCACATTTGGGCTCTATGACCTTAGTAGAACACACGCAGGCCAGGCTACATATTGTTTTGAATCACCAACCGGCACCAAATAGTGCTACCCACAAAAGCGAACAGATACCAATTTCACATATACACCCTCACCCATATGCCATGTAGGTGATGGACAAAGCTGAACACACTGAAGGCACCACAATCCACCATCTGTGGAAAAGGAGTGGAGAGAGCAGAAGACTGGGATTCCCCAAGCTCCCATGGTGTAAAATGAGGCCGTTGTATGTAAGCAATCTTTAAAAACTTATTTGTGACACCTGGCATTCAGCGATTGAGTTTTTCTTTTTTCTTTTAGTGCACTGTTACTTTAATGCTAATTTTATTGGTATTTGTTCTGTTTTAAATTGTTTTTGTTGTTTTAAATTTAAGGCACCTTGGTTATAGATAATACACCCTATAAATAAATATTATTATTATTATTATTGTATGGGAGAATTGCAGGCTGAGGGTAGAGCTACAGTAACAGCAGTGATGAGCTCATGAATGCCATACTTGATATATTACACACAGAAGATGAAACAGACTCATGATATAATTCAGGCATGTCTAGCTTTAGTCCATGCACACCTTTGTGGTGAATGTCTGTGTCTATGTGTGTCATGATGTTGATTGAGTTGGTTTCTGTATTATGTTGTGTGTGTGTGTGTGTGTGTGTGGTCTGTCTATCTGACTGAACTCAAGATGCAATTATTTCTGGCACTGTGCCTCACGTGTGTCTCTTATCACTGTAATTCCTTCAACTTTGAATGGGGCAACTGCTGTTATACCTGCCACATTATTTAGACCACCATTTCAATGGTCTAGCATTTGCATCATAATTGATATGCAAATAGTTGACTACAAATATTGAAAATTGGTGTAAGTCATTTTCTGACACAAATGTGGTGTAGGTAATTTTTCTGATGCAAATGTTGGTTTCAGCATTAGTTGCAGCACTATAGTGATCAAGCTCACATGTAGCAGATAGTGACACAACCATCTTTGATGGTTGCACTATATCCTGATTCAGATGAGCTACTATTTGCATCAAAATACTGATGCAAATGTTAGCTACGCCATGCACAACTTTTGAAAATCCAGGCTTTGGTGTAGATGAACACAGCTTCAACAAGTATACAGTATGTAATAGAGCCCACCAGGAAGCAGTGAAACATACTACAGAATTCTGTAGGAAACAGTGCAATTTCAATAAGCAATAATAATTGCCATGGTGGACAGTAATGGGCAATACCAGACCACCCAGGGGCATCATGAGTCCTGACTCTGCAGGCAGAGGGCCTTATAGCCTCTGGAAGGTCCAGTATTGCCCAATACTACCCACCCTGGAGGGTATTATTGCACTTAAAAAATGGGCAATTGTACTTTACATGTTTAAAAAAAAAAACTTTTTTATAATTAACTGTTAAAACTGTTACTTTTTGATTTTTTAAGTAAAATATTTCCTCCACTTGCATTTGAATGCAATGCTTTTTTAAACCTATGGACTTTTGTCTGAATAGAGCCTCCTTACTTTTCAGTTTTAAACTGGTTGTTATGGTTTCCCGCTACCCCCCGACACTCATAGGGCTTAATTTGAATTTGTTTTAACTTTTTATTCTTTTTTTGATATGTGCTCATTGATTCATTCACTGTATTTTATTCATTTAGTGAATAATTCATTTATTAATTTTGCTAGGTGACTCTGGCCAAGGAACGTGATGGCAGTCTGGCAAGCTGGGAGGAAAAGAAAAGTAAGCTTACTGTTAAGTGCATATTTGTTGTTTATGCTCCATTTTGAACTGTGGTAGTGAAAGGGCTATACTTCAAAAGCACCTAATAATTCTGGAATTGGAAGTAGCATGGTGGTGGCGGGGGTGGGCAGTCACACCATAGAGCAGCTTACTATGGACGGAAGGTCCTTAGATTTTTGTACAACAAAGGTCAACCGAGGAAGCAGGGAAATGGAAACTAAGACTGCAAAAAACAGGTATTTAAATATTGCTTAAAAATGAAGTGGTTTATGTTGTTGTTGTTTTTTTACAGAAACTGGTAGTTCAGTGGTGGGTAGGGTTGTGCCGTGTTTGTGTGTTGGGGCAGACTCGGTATTTCATCTCGCTTACTTGAGTGGGAAAAAAATGGTGGTTAGTCAGCTTTAAAATTCGAATTGGCACAGGGATACCTGTTTCTGACTGAGGCATACCAAGGTGGAACTTTTATTTGCTGGGCATCTATTAAAAGTTAATGTACCCTTCCATCAGAGTACCAGCCAATCAGCCCAGCAAATAGAAAGCCCATTTTCTAAAGGACAGTTAGTCTCCTTTGTCATACAATACTCTGTGATACTGTATTGCATCCTTGTGAGTTCCACTGTGTCTCCAACAATGATCATCTGGTCAGTGTGTGTATCATTTGCAAAAAGCTACATTAATGAACCAGTTAGGGTTCAAGTTAGTGACACAAAAGTAGAGAAATGTGTTGTTAGGGTTTCCAACCCTAACTGCCCACCCCCACTCCCCCAAGCAGCAAAAGGAAAAAAAAAATAGTGTTTTGGGTCTTTGGAGTCTTAGCAAATCAGTGGTGGGTTTTCATTGTGTGAAGAAAGGACATCATGTCTAATGTTGTTTGTTCAGGGAATGGGGTGGGTATTAGGGTTGACAACCCTAAGGAAGATCCCACCACTGATTCAACAAGACTCCAGAGACCCAAAACCCTAATTTTTTTTTTCCTTTTGCTGCTTGGTTGGTGGGGGTGGGGAGTCAGGGTATGAAACCCTAACAAAACTTTTCCCTTCTGTTATGGCAGTAACGTGTACCCTAACTGGTGTGTTAATGTTTTGCAAAAATGTTCTTTCTTTTGGGATAGTGGAGATCGTATCCTCATTGGGACCTCCGTGAACAGATTCAGACCGCATAGGGGCCTTAGATCACTCACCAAGGGAAGACTCCATCCACCTATGGAAGTGTAGGGTCATTGCAGGCCCTGCACTTCCATACAATGATATTTGAAGAATTCATGGGACTGTCTGGTGGGCTGCACAACCACAGAGCCATCTTGTCCCTGCTCTTCCATGTGGCTGGAAATGCAGATGCACAGGACAAACAGTCCATCTGTCAGCCAGCGTGCAGGCCATCTGCCACCATCAGGTGGAAAGGTGAAGAACCCTGTACTAAGAGAAAATCTGTCTTCACTTTGTGGTACCCAGGCCATGCAGGCAACCCTGCAGCTTTCATTCCTAGGCTGGGAGGGAAGGGTCACATAACAGCACCATCCCAGCACCTTCATCCCAAAAATCTGTTCTGTTGAGGATACTTGCTGAATATACATGACAGATTCATATAATGTGAATGTATTAGAATGCTATTACCACATGTTTGTGATGGTAAACAGCACCACACTGTACCAAAATTTTTAATTCGCTCACGATTTTGCTTGCTCACACGCTACTTATCACTGAGGAGGTCTGTCAGTGATCAAACAGAGAGCCATTAGAATTGGCTTATTTTAACTGCAGTCAGGAGACTTTTTCTGTGCTATTTCCCTGAGCTAATACCGATTGGCTCATTTGGAGCCCTACATCCTATCTAGGAAGTAGGAAGAGGATCGAGTAGTTTGTGGGTTTTACTTAAACTACTAAATCAAGTAAACTCATGCTAGTGCGGCTTAGGGGACACTTTTTTAACCACCTGCTAGACTCATGCATGAGTGGGTGTTGCAGGCTGTTAGCTGAATTTTAATATTATTTTTAAAATTACTGTGGGGTGACCCCTCATAACCCGATATCATCCGGGTCAGTGGGCTGTATTTAACTAGCCCTGCAGTGAGCAGACGGCGTGTGCAGGGCAAGAATCGATGCTGTGAGTGTGCAATGACAGCACATCTAGCACGTGTTTGGATGTTATTGCGGGTTGGAGTGTAGAGGCAACAAAACTCTGAAACTAGTAAGGCCATTATACAAAGTAAATACTATAAATACAGCAGTTTGATACAAGAGACAAACAAAGAGTTAACTTGGCGTGTAAACTAGTATCGTATGGATAGTAATGTGAGGTTGGAAGGTGGTCAGTTAGGCATTAGATGTATTATCTGCAAAAGTTTCTGTACAGACATAGCTAATGAAGTGTTGGTGTTTATGTGTAATGAATCTGAGCCGATTAAAGAACTCAGATGGAGACTTCTAGAAGCAGAAATGACTATAGTATCCTTGAAACATGACAAAATGTTGAGGGCCTCAGAAGCTACAATGTGCACTGACGTAACAACAGCAGAGTTGGTAACAGCTGAAAGTAGAAAATGAGTTAGGGATCAAACTGATCAGGAAATTGAACACAGGAAATCTAAAAAGGTCAGAAGAAGAGCCATGGCCTCTGCTACTGAATTACATAATAGATTTGAACCTCTTCTGCTATTGGATGAGGAAGGGGAAATGAGTAGTCACAGAACTGACAATGTGCCACAAAATATAAGTGGGAGTAATACCCAAACAGAAAATAAAGATATGCCACAAGTACATGAAACTTCAAGTGACACAAGCACAGCTACCCCCATCTGCCTTAGGAGAAATTCAACAGAGAGCTGATAATATCAACTGAGAAGATGATGAGAGTAACCCCACATCTGAACCACAGAATAGTCAAACAACTATAAATTGTGAACCCACAAATGAGCAAGAAGTAAACTGCATTCCGATGGAACAAAACAATTTAGGAACTGAGAGTTCTGTAAACAATATGGTTTATGTATTAGGGGACTCCATATTACAATTTACAGGCAGATATACGTCAGCAGTGAACAAAGAGCAAGTAACAACTAGCTATTTCTCAGGAGTCAAAATTCACAACATTAAAAAGATATTAAAGGTTATAGTGGGTGAAAAGAATAGAAATGCTGCAGTGATCTTCCATCTTGGGGTGCATAATATCAGACATCAGGCTGTTGAGGCCATTATACAGGAATTTAAAGATTTATGGCAGGAAGCAAGTAAACTGGAATGTGAAGTGTACTTTTTTGAAATACTACCAGTGGCTCGGGAAAATGAGTATAATGTGAAAAAAGATCAAAGACATAAATAATTGGTTGAAAATATGGACAACAAAGGAAGGGTTGGGGTGCATTAGGCATTGGGAGGAGTATGTATATGTGAACCAACATACTTCTATAGAGATGGCCTCCACCTTAGTAGAAAAGGTGGTAGAAAGTTAGGAATGGAATTAAGAAATAGGTACAAAAGCTTTAAACTAATTAGTAGGGGAAGAGGGGTCGCAAATCAAAAGGAACTTAAATCAAGGTGGGAAATGTCCCTGAAAATATAAATAAACAAAAAATGAAAAAATTGGATGAGCTAAAATCTAGTCCCTTAATGTACAATGCTTGAAAGTGAGCAAAAATCAGAGTTAGAACTTCAGCTGGTTGAAGAAGGCATCAATATCTGCATGATTACAGAAACCTGGTGAGAACTAGGTATAGTGTGGAATAGAAACATAGAAGGTTATACATTTTTTTGTAAAGATAGATGACACAGAAAAGGTGGAGGAGTGACTATTTTTCTGAAAGATTGTTTAAAAGGCAGGTTCCAGCCTTAGGAGAAAATGACACTGAGTCTATATGGATAACCTTGGAGGGAATTAACAAAACTAAATTGTACCTTGGACTTAATTACAGGGCTCCAAACTCAAAAAGGAATTAAATAAACATATTATGAATGAAAATGAATATGTGTCCCAGATAGGGGACATAATAGTCTGTGGTGACTTCAACTACCCTGATTTGATCAGGGGAAATGTACCATGTGTAAAGATGCAGAGAAACCACTTTTTGGAGATGCTACACATTGCAGGATTAACCCAATTAGTGTATAAATCCACAAGTGGGAATAAAGTATATTATAATTTTTTGTTATTATTACAACAAAAACAGAAGATATGATAGCTAGGCTAAGGACCAGGGAGCAACTGGGAAATAGTGACCACAACATTGTCCAGTTCTTTATTAAGAAACATACAGCCACAAGAATTAGAGGGTCTACAATAGTTGGAAACAATAATAAAGCAGATTTAAAAAAAATTAAATAGGAACTATCCAAATGGGCATGGGAACAAGACTTTACAGGCAAGTCCGTCAATGAGAAGTGGAAACTTCTAAAAAATAAATTATTATCATTAGAAGAAGCCTATATTCCTACAAAAAGAATGTACACAAAAAAATGGCAAAAAAATCATTCTGGTGTACTACTAGGATTTTAAAGTTAAGCAAGAAAAAAATAGATCATATGAGAAAATGTGATCAAGAGGCACAGCAAATAGTAAAGAATATTATAAACATTTATTAAAACAACTTAAGAAGATCATTAGACAAGAAGAACTAAAGTTGAGCAAAAATTAGCATATTCAAAAGATAATGGCAAAAACGTTTACGTTTATGTAAATAATCAAAACAAAGTAAATAACCAAATAGGCCCATTGGTTAAAGAGGGAAAAGTGAACGAAACAGCCAAATATATGGCTGAAGCCTTTAATAATTATTTTGGGACCATTTATGAAAAGGGGGACAATACATACTATAATATAACACAAAACATATGCCCATATTTAGATTTGACCTGTAGTACTAATCAACTAATGGAATTGATAAATAAATTAAAAGTTCATAAATCAGCTGGTCCGGATGTTTTGAGTCCAAGATTAATAAAAGAAATAGGTAACAGTATAGTGTATCCTTTGAGTAAAATCCTTAATGACTCTTTCAATTCTGGGCAGGTGCCAGATGACTGGAAGAGGCTAATGTTATCCCATTGAATAAAAAGGGGGGAGAAAGAAGATACATCAAATTATAGACTGGCCAGCCTGACTGCAATATTATGCAAGATAGCTGAGAGTTTTCTGAAACTAAAACTGGAAGAAAATATTAAAATCCTGGATTTGACAGATAGCTCACAACATGGGTTTAGGAAAGAAATGGGATGCACAACAAATCATCTATGCTTTTATGAATATATAAGTAAGTCACTAAAAAAATTGTACCTGTGGATATTATTTTTTTGGACTTCTGTAAAGTGTTTGACAAAGTTCCACATAAAAATTAATAGAGAAAATGTCAAGATTGGGAAAATATAGTAGGATAATAATGTGTGTAAAAAACTGGCTGGAAAATAGAAAACAAGTAATGCAGTATTGGAGAATGCTCAGTCCCTGTGGGGTCATCAGTGAGTAGCACAGGGCTCAGTATTGGGGCCTGTATTATTTCACTATATATATATATATATATATATATATCTGACTTAAATAAGGGTATAGTGAACAGGGTCATAAAATTTGCAGATGACATTAAATTGGGGGACCTGTTGAAACAACTGCATAACAAAACACTATGATACAAGATATAAAGAAAATTGAGGACTGGTCTATACAAAATGGAATGCTGTTTAGTGTCAGTAAATGCATGGTAATGCATTTAGGTAACTCAAATGAAACACAGACATATACTCTAAAAAGAAATAAATTGAAGTCAGGAGAGGATTGTGGTATCATAGTGGACAATAAGTTAGAAATTTAAAACACATACTTCTCTACAATAAAAAGGCTAATTTTATGATAAAGAACATTAGAAGAAGTTCCATTAACAAGTCAATGGCCTGTTTATTGCCACTCTATAAAACATATGTAAGGCTCCATTTAGATTTTGGGTCTCATCTATGGTTTCCACACAAAGAGACAGGTGGAGACAGATTCGAAGATACAGCAAGATTTACCAAATAAGTAGGTGGTATGAGAAAAGAAGACCATGGCCTGGATATTCAAACTGCGCTCAAAACTGGTGCAACAGCAGGAGCAAGTGCAAACCAGTTGCGCAAATGCGCAACAAGTGCGATATTTAAACATGGAGCAGAGCAAATTGCGCAAGCAACCAACGTCTGACTATCGCACATACTGCGCCATCGTGCAACCAGGAAGGAGAAGCTGAGCCAAAATGTTACGCTATGGCACAACCATGGAAGCTCAGCTGAGCATTCCAGAGCTGCCATAACGCAAGCACAGCCCCCCCAGAGCAATGGAACTGCACATCCAGGGAGGCAGGCTGGGGCCCACCGCCAGCCATGCCACACATGGGCACAGGAACACACTGCAGAACCCACACCACACCGGCACACCCCAAGCACAGCATCACTGGGGGTTGGACGGATGATCCACGTGCCCATGGGGACAAGCCAACAAAGCACAGCAGAACCCTGACACCCCAGCACAACCACTGGCAGGTGGAGAGTGCCACACACAGGGGGTTGACAACCACAGTGCACATCAGCCCCCCGTATGCACAGCGCACCCTGCACTGTGACCCCAAGACACCTCCCATGTGCAGTGACTGGCACTGCAGGAAACCATGCAGACCCCCAGCACACGTCAGCCCCATGCAACACAGAAGCCTACAAGCCAGACACACCCTGTGCACCCAGCAGTGGGTGGCAGCAGATGGCAAGACCAACCAAAAGTCACTGCCATGCTGGAGATACCTCCCCATGCACACACATGCACACACACACACACACACACACACACACATACCCAGGACCATACCAGCCCAGATGGCATGTACACACCTGCAACTGAGCACCCATAGCCAGCTGCAAATCAGAGACCAACACAGTATTCATATATCAAAATAGAAATGTATATTAAACATAGTGCAACAAGAACAATAAAACTATTTACAAGGGGATGGGTACAAGGAAGGGTGTTCAAGAGGGAGGATTAAAACTTGGAGAGGAAGGCAGAGTGGTAGGGATGGAAGAAGTGGGAAGGGTAATGCAACTACAGCCCAGCCGGCTCCTGGTCACTCCTGCTGGCGCCCCATTCCAGTCTGCCCTGATGGCGTCCATGCCTCCGTATACGCTCGTGAGGATCCCTGTGGCTTGCCACGCTGACCTCTGTGAGGCGACGGACATCCTGCTGCATCCTCCTTAGAACCTCGAGGCCTAGGAAAATGGGAACACAGTCAATGGCTGTGACTGACCACAACCCTGAACACCACCCAACCTGCAAGCCATATAGCCCAATGTCCCGCACCTGTGATGGCATGCACCCACCCACAGTGAACATGCACATGGCCATCACAAACAGGCGGCACCAGCTATGCGCACCACCGCCCACACACACTGCCCACGTCAATCACAGTACAACCAGGGCTGGCAAGTGATGTGGCAACGTGGTGTTATGCCAGTTACACAGCTATACCCAGTGCATGCCTGGACCACCAGTGACGCATACACAGATGTGCCGTGATACTGCACTGTGATGCAGGTCACCTGTGTCATGCCTACATACATGGCTACATAGACAGTGTCGGCAGATAAGGGCCTATGGGACACCCAGTCTGTCCATTTGACCTTGTAAGTTCACTCTGTTGTCCTATAAGTCTGTTGCCCCTTGCCCCTGACCTCCAGAATTCCTTTATGGCTAACCCATGCATCCATAAATCCCGTGACCAAGTCAGCCCCCACAACTTCCTCTGGCAGGGTGTTCCACTTGTCCACCACCCGTTCTGTGAAGAAATACTTTCTCATGTTTCCTCTGAATCATCCCCCCTCCAACTTCATCCCATGCCCTCTAGTCCTGGAACATCCTTTACGCTTAAAAATACTGTTTTCCTGCACTCTGTTCCCCCCTGTAAGATACTTGTCTGTCCCCATCATATCCCCACACCCTCCTCCCCTCCAGGGAGTACATGTTCAGTTCCATCAACCTGTCTGCATAGGACTTGTGATGCAATCCATGCACCATCCATGTCGCCCTCCTCTGAACCCTCTCCACCCAGTCCATGTCCATACGTAGGTATGATCTCCGGAACTGTACACTGTACTCCAGTGTGGGGACTCACTAGTGTTTTGTATAGTGGAATTATGACCTCCCCTTTGGTTGTGTCCCGCATGGCTGGTGGTCTTGCCCCCCCAGCATGCAATAGCATCCATGAAGTAATGATACTCACACTCCTCCAGCAGCTGGGTCTGACGCTCGCTGCTGCTGCTGCTGCTGTTGGGGCATAACACCCCCCGGCACCGGGGCCCTGGCACGGCCCACGTCACCCTGGCCCTGTGTCCTCACAATCCGGCCTGTGGGAGACATATGTTGAGACAAACATCAGTGTGACTCAAAAGCAGAGTGCCCCCTGCCCCAGTGAGAGTGCCTGCCCACACAGCCATAACCATCCATCACACAGCTGCACACACTGACACAGCCCACCGTGTCTGAGCCGGCACCTATGCACAGCCACCCAAGCACACACACACCCCTACAGAGAATATAGGTGCATAGATGGTACACTCACCTGGCCTAGGCACCACGCCCGCCTGGCACGTGAACGCAGCCACGTCAAGAGTTCCGCCCTCCAGCAGAGGTCACTGTACTGGTGCGGCACTGCTCAGCAGACCGGCCCGGCCAGTTACCTCCACCAGGTCAGTGGCTACTGCTGCCACATCGGGTTCCCAGGCATGGTGGAGGGGCCTCACCATACAGTGCCTCACAGTGGGCTCCACCAGGGCCACCAGGTTGGCTACTTCAAGCTGGCTCCAGGACACCGCCCTCCTCCTAGCCATGGCACCAACTTTACAGCAGGCAATATGGCGCCACTGCACCGTAACCCCACATGGAGTTGTTGTGCAATAGACCACCACAGGCTCCAATCGCGCTGTTCGAACAGCGCCGTCACTTTACATGGCGCTGTCACCAGACAGCGCAATAGGGATGTACACATGGCATGCCAACAGCGCCAGGGGTCAGAGGGCATACACAAGGTTACGGCAATGACGCAAGGCTACGCACAGCGCCATAGGACGTATAGGCATCCTGCGTGACTGCCAAGCTGAGCACCAGTGCCACAGTGGACTATCGCGCAGTAGTGCCACAGTGCCATATAGTGCCCAGTGCTGTAGCGCCACTGGCACAATGGTGGCCATGGTCTGAATCGCCTATTGTGCTCAGCAGGTCTGCAGCGCGATAGACGCATGTGTAAGCTGTCTGGGCATGTGCAATGCAGTGTGGCACACAGCCACAAACCTGCACCATTGGCTCAGCCGGACCTTCCGTATGCACAGCGCAAATACGCGATATTCATGACGACATATGCAAATCATGCGATCAGCCTATTCAAAGGCGCAGTGACGCGATTAGTATGTCATTAAAGGCGTGCACACCTCATTTGCATGTGTTGCGCATATAAAATGCGACAGTGGGTTGTGCTGGCCAGATTTGGTTACTGCAGATGAGAGGTGAGTTACATGCTGTGTGATGCTCAGGACAATGCTCATGGGCGGAGGATGGTAAAGGCTGAGGGGCTGAGCATGAAAAGGGCACTTAGAAAGGGACAAAGGCACCCTTTCAATCAGTATCTGCCATGCGGAGTGGAATGGGGGCTTCCGCCCCGGCCGGCAGCTATGCTCATGGGGAAATGCTGTCGACTGCACAGTGACAGGTGTCCACTTCCACCCATACAGATCACCATGACTGACCAGAGCCAAGCTGAGGGTGTGGACGGTGGGTGTAGGAGGAGGCCGAACTTCACCGCGGCAGAGACGGAGGCCCTCTTCCAGGCCTACCTGGAGGATGAGCCACTAGTGAGTGGATGGAGGGGCACCCCTCAGGAACGTGCAGCTGCATGGGAGGGGGTAGCTCGGGCCATCAACCTGCACGGAAGCCACCAGCGCTCCATGCAGGAATGCAAGAAGAAGATGGGGACTGACCGCAGGAGGCTGAAGGAGAAGGTGGCAGCCTTCAGGGCGGCACGTGCTGGCACTGGTGGGGGCCCACCAGTGGTGTTGCAGCTGACCCCTACAGAGGAGACACTGGTTGCGGCCATGCAGCTGAGTGCCATTGCGGTGTACCAGGTGGAGGATTCCAGACAGGGGAAGCCCATCACTGCACGGTATGACATGGCGGTGTTGTTGGGGGGCTGTTGTTCAAATGCACTACTTGTACTCTCTTTCTGTTACAGATCCTGTTCGTCTTCAGGAGACGGTGGTGGTGGTGGGTCCAGACAGTGATGCAGACCTGCTGGACATGGAGGAGGGACCATCCACCTCCGCCACCAGCCTGCAGGCACTGCAGCAGCATGCACGCTGGGCCAACAACTCCGTGTCAGTGATAGGTGCAGGGGTGCACAGCCTGTGTCACAGCAGTCTGGAATGCAGGTATGCCAGCATGCTGTGCCTATGGCAGTGGACGCACCTGCACCATTGATGATAGCAGGCCTGCAATGGGCAGTGATAGGTGTGTCCCATGACGGACACATGGCAGGCCAGCACGTGCCCCTGGGCCTTCCTGGTTCACACCTGTGTACCAGCATGCTGGCACAGTCCCAGGCTGTGCCTGTCAGCACCGGTGGGGCAGCACCGGTGGCTGTGCAGGTGTCTGGCACTGTTGTCAGCACGGAGGTGGAACAGGTGGACCTGGGGGCTCAGCAGTTGGAGGGGCGGCAGCAGCAGTCACACACCAGGTCTGGGGGTACAGTGTCAAGCAGTGGCACATGTCCACCGCCCTTTGATCTGCCCATACCTGGTCCTGGTGAACAGCGCCCACCCTCAAGGGGTGCTGTGCACCAGGACCGTCCACACCCTGGGGGTCACGATGCCATTGGGGCACAGTACCCATTGGACGTGCACACCCACCTGCTGCAGGACTCGGTACAGCTGCAGGGGTGGGTTGCAAGGTCCGTGGAGGCACTGTCTGTGTCCGTGGAGCAGCATAGCAGGGAGTGCTCGGACCGAGCCGAGCTGGTCCTTATGTGGACGGATGTGACCGCTGCCATTGACAGGCTGACCCAGGCAGTGGTCTCTGTCGCGATGCATTGGCCACACTGTCAGGTGCCCGTACTCACACCCCACACAGTGCGCCTCCACTCCCTGCCTCGCATCGTGCGACACCAGGCCAGTTGATGCCGGGTTCTGCTGTGGCATCCCGAGCACCCCTGGTGCAAGTTTGTTGGCAGAATGCAGACCTCTGTGCGGGCAAGGTCGCTCGCACGTAGGACTCCTGGTGGTGCACCAGCACCACCCGATGTGGCCCCTGCTCAGCCTGCCAGTGCTGCTGGGCCACGGCAGGCCGCCCACGCATCCGTGCTGGCCGTGGGACAGTGCTACCTGACTGAGCTGTCTCCCAGTGCAGGCCCTGTCTGGTGCTGCCCTGTGTGCAATGTGTGTCATGGTGGGCAGTGCACTGCTGGGTGCTCTGCTCACCAAGCTGACACACGGACCACCTGCACACTCTCCCAACTGCTGTCCACAGGTGCGTGCATGATGATGCCTACATTGCACTGTACACCAAGGTGCAGGGTGCCCAGGTCCTGACACACGACGTGGACAGTCCAGGTGGTGGGGTGGTTGGTGGTGCTGTGTGTTGGCAATGTCATTTCCGCAGTGCTGTGCTGCTGCCCATGTATGCTGCCTGGTGTGTGTGTGTGTCCATATGAGTGCTCACCCCTCTCTGATGGTGTGTTGGTATGCCTGGAACCTTCAACTCCCTGACCTTCGTGCACGGTGTGTTCCCCGTGTGCCTGTGGTTTTGCGATGGACAGTGTTGCCTGCACATGTCCCCTTGACTTACCTGTGTTGGGCGTAGTACTCTTCTGCAATGGTGTCCCAGTGCAGCTGGGCCTGCCGGGTCAGTCGGGGGTCCCTCCATCCTGGGGGGGCTGCTCATCACTAACATCACCGAGCGCCACTGGCGTCCCCATCACTGTCCCCTCTTGGACCTGTACGGCTATCCATGGTCTTTGGCCATGTTGTGCAGGATGCAACAGGCCAGGAATATCCCACGGGCCTTTTGGGGGCTGTACTGTAGGACTCCGCCGGGTGTCCAGGCATCGAAGCGTGCCTTGAGCATCCCAAACACCCGCTCTATGATGTTACGTGGTTGCGGCATGTACTCATTGAAGCATAGCTGGCGCTGGGGTCATGGGGCGCCGGTAAGGTGTGAGCAGCCAGGGACGGAGTGGGTATCTGCAGTCACCTGTGTGGATATAGTGGAGATCAGTGTCATGTCAGGTCCATATTGCCAATATCCTTGTGTGCCACTACCATGGCACCTGTGTCATTCCCACCCTTGCCCAGAGTTTGCATTCCATACATGTGTACTCACCCACTAGATGACCCGTGGGGATGTCCCCACTCTCGATCGATGACACAGTGCAGACTGGTGCCATATGAAGGCATCATGTGCTCTGCCAGGGTGTGTGGCACAGACATTGATAATGTGCCCAGTGGCATCACACACCACCTGGCAGTTGACACTGGAAAACCCCTTTCGGTTCCGATATGCCTGGCTATCGGGGCCAGGTGGCATGCGAATGGCCACATGGGTGCAGTCTATGGCCCCTAGCATGCCAGGCATACGTGCTACCCTGTGGAACTCCTGCATGTTTGTTGTACGCTCTGCCGCCGTGCTGGGGAAATGGATGTACTCCGCAGCATGAGGCAGCAGTGCGCTGAGGAATTGGGTGAGGACGTGGACGGGCCGACTGTGTAATGCCTGTGGTGTCCCCCTGTTGGCCCTTCTGGAAGGTGCCCGTGGTGAGCAGGTACATGCAGGCTGTCACCTTGGTCTCCACGGACAGAGCGTGACTCCGTCGTGAGGGTGCCTGCATCACATCACTGCACAGCTCACAGAGCCATCTCAGTATTGCCCTGTTCAGGCGGTACCGCCCACAATCTCGGCGTCTGTGTACAGCTCGAAGCTGATGTGGGCCGATACGCCTGTCGGGTATACCGCCGACGGCCCTCCGCGCGCCATGTCCCCTGCAGCATGGTGTCTCACCCCCTCATTACAGCTTCCATGTGGAAGCTGGCACTGTCCATCTCCCTGGCTTCTGCCCCCCCGGCTGCTGTTCCTGTGTTACCCCGCTGCCCCCACTGCTGCTTCCACTGCACTGGGCACCCCCCACTGGCCTCTCTGTCCTCCTGGACCCACTGTCCCTCTCTGCCCTTCCAGCTCCTGTCTCTCTCTCTCTCTCTCTGTCTCTCTCCCCCAGTTTGCGGCCTGCTAGGGTTCTTGCGCCACTTCCTTGAGCCTTTTTAATTTGGCTCAATTCCGCTACTGCGCAACTTCCAGCTGAGCCACTCTTGCACATTGCACAAGTGTTCAATTATCGCATTGCGCACTTTATGCATGGACCCACCCCCTTCGGTTGCATATGCCTTCATTTCCATTGCGCTGTTGCTCAGCATGTTTTTGGTGGCGCAACTGGCCCCTTCTGAATATCGCAGAATGGTGCATTTTTGGAGTTGCGAACGCGCAACCCTGTTGTGCATGGCGCAACCCTTTTGAATATCTGGGCCCATAATACCAGACTCAAAAAAACTGGACTGTTCACTCTACAACAGAAAAAGGTTAGCTGTGACCTCATTCAGATGTTTAAGATCATGTCAGATCAGGAGTTAAGGCTAAATATGGATATTAAGCTACAATCCAAACAAGAATATTTAAGGGGACATAACACACAAATTAAATTGGATACAGAAAAAAAATATTATGGGTTTCTTCTCCTTTATACATAGAATTGGTAGACTATGGAACATGATACCTGTCGATATTTTCAGTCGTACATTAATTTATTCATTTAAAAAGAAAATTGATAGTTGGTTAGAACAGAATGGTTCCAGATGGTCCCAATGATGTGGGGAATGGCTATAATGGGCTGAATAGCCTTTTACCATTCTATTCCCAGTATAAATACCCAGTATAAAATGATGGCCATGGCATGGGAGTGGGAACTTTTAAAAACTTAAAAATCCTGTATCTTGGTTCAGGAATGAAAGAAATGAAAAGAAAATGAATATCTTAATATTTTGCCAGAAGAAAAATTATTGCTAAAGAAGACTTTATGGTAAGTTACAAATACTGCAAACTTAGCACCAATTTCACTGACAGCTGACAGTCCAGTATTCTGATCAATGGATCACAGATGGATGTCAGGGAAGCACCAGATGAATTCCTAAGCAAAGTTGCTGAAGAAACGACCACTGGAAGAGCTAAACGAAAATCAATGTAAACAGTAACAACATTGAGAGGGAGCTACATACAGTAAGACGTCTCTGTTACCAGACTTTTTTTTTCCACTAAATGAAATGTGGTGAAGTGCAGAAATAAAAACCAAAAACTGACAACATTAATAATTTTCAAAAACTATTATTACATTTCATCTTTAAAGTAAGTACTTTTTTGTCAACTGTATCTCTCACCCACATAAATATTGATCTAGTTCATGAAATTAGATAAATACTGTAGATACGATGTCACATACAATATCATAGGGAGGCAGTATAGCGCAGTGGTTTAAGGCTCTGAGCTGCAAATCTACACAACTGGGTTTGAATCCCACAGCCCCCGCTTGCATACTGTGTGACCCTGAGCAAGTCACTTAACTTTCCTGTGCTCCCAGGTCGCACCTGTAAACAAGCTTTTGGCTTAGTGTGCCAGTCCTGGTTAAACAATTGAAAAAAAAAAATTCAATATCAACTGATATCAGATACGATTTCAGACATTGGAATAGTACTCTAGAAACAGTTCTCTGTAATATAGAGAACTGTTTCTTTGGAGGCTGCAATTATGGTTGAGGACTTTCTCCAACAACTCCGCGAGGCTAAAACACAGAAGTGACCTTGCCCAGATGGATACCATGTAGAGTGGTATAAGAAATTCTCTGATTTACTTCTTAAACCATGCTGCAGGCCTTTAGAGGTGGCAGAGGGAGACCAGTGACCTCCTCTTGGTCCTATGCAATCATAGCCCCTCTGACTAAGCAGGGCAAAGATACTATAGATCCAGCCTCTTATCAGCCTATACACATTCTGAACATGGACTATAAATTTTTATGGCAGTTTGGGCATCCAGATAAGAAATATTTTCTATCCTCCATTATACACCAGAACCAAATGGGGTTTATTAAAAATCATAGTACTATGAATAATATTTGTTGCACCTCCTTATTTCAGAATATCTCCAAACCAGGCAGATCCTGGCAGTCATTCTCAGCTTTGACACCGAAAAGGCATCCAATAGGGTTTCCCAGCCCTTTCTGTGGGATACTTTAAAATGCTTCCACTTCCTTGACTCCTTTTTAACATGGCTACAAAACATATATTCTCACCTCCAAGCCTATAACCAGGTCAGTAAGGCCTTGTCCCAAACAACTGATCTCTCATGCAGCACTCATCAGGGCTGCCCACTTCCCCACACCTGTTTGCCCTGTGTATGGAACCCTTGGCAGCAGCTTTAAGACAAAACCCATTGATTGAGGGGGTTACAATGGTCCAACAAGATTACTGTGTCTCTCTGTTTGTGGACAATGTTCTACTTACAATATTGTCCCCAGCGACCTCGGCCCCAACAGTGTGGGACACATTAATGCAGTTTGAGGAACTGGTGGATTTTAAATTGAACATCTATAAAACTGAAGTTCTCATTCTTAACTTTAAACTGTCAGCAGATCTTAAACAGAACTATCCTCTGAGGTGGTCCAAAACACTTATAAAATATTTAGGCATCTACCTTCCCAAAGATATCAATAACATACACCTTGTTATCAATCTATATCAATACAGGAGGATTTGGCAAGGTGGGGCAGGCTCCCTTTTTCATTCCATCAGAGGATAGAAGTCATAAGAATAAACATACTTCCCAGGTTAGTCTATCTGTTTCTGAATGTCCCAGTGTCTCTGACAATGTCCTACCTGGCCTCATGGTCAAGGATGAAAACTAAATTTATCTGGCAAGGTCAACATCCTCGAGTTCACCTATCAATGCTTCAACTCTCATCAGCAAGAGAAGAGGCCAACTTGCCTAATTTGGAAATGTAGACTAGTGCCACCGTGCTTTATATTATATTTTTATGGCTGCTGCCATCGTATAACCCCCAATAGAAAATCTTTGAGTTTACCGTCAATGATTTGCATGATATAGACCTTATCCTTTTTGTCCCTTAAGAGAGAGAGCCTGCACTGGCAAACTTTTCTAAATATACAGGAAATACCCTGAGAGTGTGGTATTATCTGAAAAATTATGACAAATTTGAAAATATCTTTCACTATTTTAAATTACTATCTGTAGAGGGCAACTTCTTACCAGCTTAGATGGACATCACCTTCACTCGCTGGAGACACCAGGGCCTGCAATTCCATTTCCAGTTCCATGATAAAACTGGGGTGATCCCTTTTGAATTGCTCCAACAAACTTATGACTTAACAGGCAGGGAACATTATAGATAGTTACAGGTCAGAACATACCTGTATCATAAGCAGAGGCATCTCACCAAACTCTCCGATCCTAAACCTTTAGTACTACAGATTTTAATGGATATATTGGAGACTAAACCCTGGAGCCACTTGATAGAACCATATCTATGGTATCTTTCAAGATACTCTGGGGAATTCCACACAAACCACATTAGCAAACTGGAACAAGGAACTGGATCTGGCAGTTACATATGAGACTTGGTTGAAGTTGGTTGAAGTTTGCTCTCCCTTCATTTAAAATTATCCTGTCCAATACATGGAGGGAGTTCGCATGGAAGTGCTGTTATCATTTTTCCCATAATTCAGCACTCCTAGTTAAATTTCTACCGCCTCCTTATAGTGCGTGCTGGAGGGGTTGCAGAACAAATCCAGCTGACCATAGTCATGTGTTTCGGCTCTGTCCCCTTTTATCCAAGTTTTAGCAATCCCTCCACAAGGAACTAGAAGAATGCTTAGGGGAACACACCGAGTTAATGGCTAACTTGGTTCTCTTTTCAATTCTTCCACACCATGACCACCCTGGCACAAGTCCTTGCTTCTATTATATCTATTGACTGCCAAAAAGGCCATCACCCATAGGTGGATGTCGCCTAACCTTCCAAATATCTTGGAATGGTGACAGGTAGTTTTAGATATTTACAACATGTACTGTCTCATGGCAATAATGCATGACAAATTGCCCCAGTTCACTCATAGGTGGCACACAATGGGTCTGGTACATGGCTCAGGTGGAAGCAGACTTTGTCCAGTGAGGGTGGATGAGGACAGAAGAGAGATGGGTATGAGCTGCCATGGCGAGGGGCTTGGAGGGAAGGGGGAAAGAAGTGTTCTGGTGGAACTTGGTCTGCTTATTTACCAAATGTTAACTTTAAGATGTATTCTGTGGAAGTGTCTCACATTTATCAGACTGATGGTAAGGAATTGTTGTTCTTAGCTATGAGGCCTATCCCCCTGTATGTCTATATCTGACTTTCCAAGCTTTGTTGCTGTATGTTGAACACAGACTGTTTCACATGTGATGTACACTTTGTGTTGATTATAAGAGATGCTTCCTTCAATAAAAGCTAAAATAAAAAAAATATGTATTTGCCTTTTCTTGATCCTTCTCAGTGTATAGCCCCCTGCCTTCTTTATTAACCATGCAATCCCTCCCTTGGTCATCCTTTTCTCACTAATATACCTGAAAAATGTCTTGTCCCCCTTTAATATAGTCTGGTATATTCTTTCTCCAGCTTGAACTCCTTACTTGCTTGCCTTCCTCCCTCCATTTCTCCAATACACTTCTCTGTCCTCCCTTCTATGGGCACCTTATACCTTCTGAATGCCATTGTGCTTGTCCTTACCTTTTCTGCCACTTCCCTTGAGAAGCATGATGATCTCCTCCTTCTGCTTTTGCTTATTTGCCTGACATGCAAGTTTGTAGCCTTTACTATGCTCTATTTTATTCTGGCTCATTTGCCTTCCCCTCCCCCCATCTCCCTGAACATCCCTCCTCTGCCTGGTTTTCTTGGCAGGGGCATCAGTAGGATTTTAAGAGTATGTGTGTGTGGGGGGGCACATTCCCCATCAGTGACTTTTGGCAAAAGGGGGTCAGGAGGCATTCCCCTGTAAGAAATTGTTAAGAATTTGGTAGCAAACAGTGCATTTTATAAGCATTTTTGTATGAAATCTGCTACAAGACAAGCATAGGGATTTAGTATCTGAAACCCTGAAACACAGCGGGTGACTTGAACCAGGGAACATATGTAGTCTAATTGTTTTATTGCCTTAGTCTCATACCCAAACTGCACACAAAGACAGAAATAAAACACACTAATTATTAACTTTTCTTTTTCCCAAACAAAAATAGGGCCTGGCAGGTGGGCAGGGTGGGATTTGTCCCCTGAAATAAATTTAGAAAATTTTGATGGCAAATGGTGAATTTTAGAAGCATGTTCTAGGCAATCTGCAGCAAGACAAGCATTGGGAGTTAGTAGCTGAAAAACTTGCAATACATTACATGGATTGAACCAGTGAACATATTTATCCTCATTGTTTTATTGCCTCAGTCTTATTATCAGGTGATCACATGTAAACTGCACACAAAGACAGAAAAGAAAAATGACTGATGAAATATTTTTGGTGAATGTCTCTATTGTGACCTGGGTGTAAGAGACAGATCTACCACTGAAAATAGAAAATGCACAAGAGAAACATCAGAGACTACATAGGTTTTGGATGTGATATAATCTTGACGTTCAAAAAGAATCAGACTCAGTACACAGAATTACACTTCTCTGATCCTGACACATATATTCTGTTCAGGAATTTTATTTGGTGATGTCAGCAGAAGCAAAGGATCAATATGTCTGTTTGACAATTTGGCAAATTTGTCAGTGACTTCATCTGGATTTATTAGTTTTGTTACCTCACCTCCACTGCTGATGTGGCAAGACCACTTAGTCTGTCCTGACCTATTGTGTTTCTCAGTTATGTTTTATACATCTTAGGGCACTGAAGGCTCATTTACATGAACATGTAGTGGCTGGCATAGCAAGTGCAATGGTACCCAATTGGTGGATGCCAGGAACATAGCCAGTGGTACTGATTCTAACAATGAAGAAATGTTCTGTGGAACATTTTCAGAAGGAGATGTTCAATAAACCTTTTACTAAAATCAATTCTTCTTCAGGAAGATGTACTCCATAGTGATTGCACATAACATTTAGTGTTGTCTTATTTAAGAACAAAGGACATGTTGGTTTCAAAGTCTGAACTGTTTTCAGTAGATCTACCCCCTCATTTGAAAATCATAATCTTAATTCTGCAATCATGTTGTCTAAAATTGGGTAGTAAATTTTAGTTTGGTAATCTGTTTCTGAGGTTACTCGTTACTGTTTCATAATTCTTGTGTCAACCCCATATGCATCAAAATGAGCTGCTAAGTGATGGATATGTCATGGGGAGTTCTTCCGTTACCTCATTGGGAGCTATTTAAGTGGTACTGCGAGTGCTGTTTCTTCATGGAGTAATTCTTTTAATTTCTCTTCATTTCGAATGAAACCAGAGTATCAATAAATGCTTCTACTGCAATGCCAGCACTGGTGAGATCCAGATCTTTAGTCAGTAGTACATTGCAAAGTCCTTCTGTGAATTGGAGAATGTGATCAAAGAGGAAAAGACAAAATACTGTGTTCAATGACATCATGATGTTGTAGAAGCCCCAAGCTTTCAGTGCATTTCTGTGGTCACAGTGAGAGAGATAAGAGATTATGCATTCATAAGTATCTTCAGTGCTCTCATTATTCCTTTCTGAGATCCCTGCCAAGTGCTGCTCAAAGCTATGACTTTGTATGTTCTGTTGAACCCCATGTCTAACTGTATCTATTTTAGTCTGCCATTGTGTACTACAGATGTTGAAAAGAATATTTGCACTCATTGCATAAAATAAAAAGCCTTTTACTTCTGGAATGCACTGACATGAATCACCAAGAGTGAGAATTAACTTATGTGCATAACAGTGAACATACACAGCATGAGGATGGTCCATTTTGAAAAGCACCTGAACGCCGTTAAGACGGCCTCTCATGATGCTTGCACTATCATATGCCTGAGCAACAAATGTAGCATCTGGCTCAAAAATATCAAACTTTTTCAAGGCCTCGTTAATGGTACGACACAAACTTGCATCCAGTTCTGAGACTTTAACAAAGCCCATAAAACGCTCAGCAGGTTTATCATTATGAACATATTTCACACAAATGCTCATTTGTTCCAGACAGGAAATGTCTCTACTGTCATCAGATAAAACCGATATGAATTTAGCATTTTTTAGTTCTTACACAATCCGTAATGCAGGATACAGCTGACTGAATCATACCATTCTGTGACTCTGCTGAGACATATGTTGTATTTGATTGGATGGAATCATTTATTTGAGGCACTCAGTCAAACTTTTTTAATCAAATCTAAAGTCTCCCTAAAATGTCCTTTATTAACACTTTGCTCATCTTCATTGTGACCATGGAAAGGTAATCCTAGCTGATGCAAATGCAGAGTGACTTCAACAAGCTTCTTCATGTATTCTCTTCTTTACAGAATTTCCTTAAACTTGCCCTTTTCTACCTGTTTAATGATGTTACCCATTGTGATTGGTTGGCATCCCATGGCACTCCAGACATTACCTCATGGGTTACAGCCCACCTGATAGGCTAATGATGCACATGACCCAGATCAGATTTCCAGTATATCCAGGTCCCAGGAACCCCTGCTCTCCAGTTGTATTGTGCATCTGAACAGGCAAGAAGCACTCCAGAGAACCCCTGTCTGCTCTTTCAAGGTAGGAACCAGCGATCTATTTCTTTTAAACAAGTGACTTTACATTAGGTTTTTGTTCCTGGGGTCAGGCTATGCTGCCCAAGTATTTCATTATTGTTATAAAAATTCTGCTTATTATGTTAATGCTGACTGTTAATGAAAGAAATCAACAAATTGCCATGTTTCTGGCGTCTCCTATATCCTACTCAGGGATTCCTTTAATATTCTGGCATTTCAAAATGAATATCCAGCTGGTATTTGCCCCCACAGCTCAGTACTAGCGCTTCCTAAGCGCCCCTGCAGCCTGCTCGGCCTAGGACCTACCCTTCCAGGCCATCCAGGTGTGCTGCTTCCCTGCATGCCACAGCGGCCTCGTGGGCATTTGCTGTATAGGCCCATGCCTTCGCTGGCCTCCCTGAGTCGCCTCTTCACCCCAGCGACTCCAGCGGCCTGGTTTATGCCTAGCCACCTCCCGAGACCTCTCCTACCCCAGCTCTCCCTGTCGGCTCGGTGGCGTCTTTTGGGACGACTGGCTGGCCAACTCCACCGGCCGGCACCCCCTCACCTCTCGATGAGGGCCCTAACACGCCGTCGCGTGAGTGGCGCTTGCTTCTGGACCACAGTCTGGCCCACACCTCGCAAGGGGATGCGCCCCTCAAGGAAATCGAGAGGTAGGCCTCCGCCCTCTGGAGTCCCCAACTGGATCCTGACCACGCTTCTCCGTCCCTCCTTCCTCAAAGGGGACAGGACAGGCCGCCCGCGGTGTGGTCGCCTGGCTCAGTCGAGCTTCCACAAGGTGATTCCACCGCGTGGCGTCTCCCTCCAAGGCCGCAGACAGGCCTGGTCTTTTCGGGCCTGCTCTGCCCCAAATCTCCCCTAGGCTTCCTCGGGCCCCCCTGCTAGCATCCCTATGGGCCTGGCAATGGAACAGCTGGGCAGCTCTCAAGGCTACGAGCTGCAAATTGGAGGCTGCGGTTCGCCTTCCACAGCCCTCACTTCTCGGGGAACGTTCCCCACAGCTCCCCTACCAACAGGCATAATAAAAAAAAAATATATAAAGGGGCAGGCCTGAGGGTCCAGGGCTGTGCCACGCCCACCCGCGTCCTAGGCGACCTCGCTGGCCATCGGTAAGCCATCTGAGGAAATCCCTCCTCCTCCTATCTGATCCCAATCTGGAGGATCAGGGGTCGGACCACCAGCTTCATGCTTTTCCTGGCCTCCTCTGGTACACTCATCAAAAAAAAAAAAAAACAGAGATAAGAAGAAGAGAGAGACCTTCCTGCTACTCGGGTCCCTCATAGCGACCCCAGTAGGACCCCGCGGAGCATACTACTTGGGTCCCTCCCATAGCGACCCCAGTAGAGCCCAGCGGTACCTTCCTCACCACCACTGGCCCTGGCCCCCTACCACAGCGGGCCTCGGCCTCCTCACAAGATGGAAAGAAAGGGGTGAGGAAAGTAAGGAAAACAGGCAAAGATCCCGTCATCGCCCATGGCTGTATAAGGGCCCTCCCATAGCGCCCTTACCCAGTCCTACCGCCAGTCTCCCCCACCCGCCTGCGGGCGTGGCATCCTACAGGGGCAAGAGGGCCAACACAGTTCGGGAGCTAACTACTTCACTCAGACCTATCTCTCTCTCTTTCAGATGGTAAAGGCAAAGAAATGCACCGCGTGCAGTGCCACCCTCCTCCCCAGACCCGGGTCCTCTCTGTGCAGGCCTGCCTGATGGACGACAAACTTTCTTCGATAGAAGAACCCTCCTCTGGCACCTTCTTGAGCCCCAGCACCTCGGCGTGGGTGGACCCAGGTTCTCTGTGATCCAGAATCAACAGGCGGTGGTGGCAATGATGGAGAGTCAGCAGAACTTCATGCTGAAGATCATGGAGAGGCTAGAGCCCTTACCCAAAACAAAACAGACCACCCAGCTTGAGCCCCCCTCAGAGAGACCCTCCAGAGGAATCGCCCGTCCCAGAGGTCCCCCATCCCAGTGTACCCTCGGCGAACCTCCAGAGGAAGGGGCAGGGCGAAGATTATGGCAAGAGGGAGGAGGAGGAGCCTGGCTAGAGTACAACTCGGAGGATGTCGACCAGCAAGCAACCCCGTCCCTGACATCCAAACTGTGTTCTTTCGAAACCATCCCGGACTCATGAAGGCCATCAAGGCCACTATGGGGCTGTCCACAGAGGAACGGAAGGGGAGAAGACGGAGTCGAAGCTCGATCCCATGATCCAGCTAAGAACCACTTCCTCAGAGACCTTCCAGTTTGCCCGGCCATAGAAGAGTTGGTTCACAGCGAATGGCAAGCCACAGACCCGGACAGAATGCCAAACCGAAGGAATCTGCAAGATGTACCCGGTACAAGGCGACAAGTCAGATGCTTGGTGCAGAGCACCTCCATTGATCTCCAAGTGGCGGCCCTGAGCAAGAAGACTGTCCTACCATGTGGTACCATAGCCCTCAAGGACCCAATGGACAAAGGATTGAGGACATGCTAAAGAAGACTTTTGAGATCGAGGGCACCATGGCCAAGGCTATGACAGCGGCTATCTACACCTCCCGGGCCAAGATCCGCTGGCTGGAAGAACTCCATGAACAGGCAAGCCAAAAGTCCAGGGAAGCTGAACTCCTAGACTATACCCTGGACGCAGCCAAGTACCTGGCTGACATGGCAGTGGACTCCCTACGCCTACAAGCCAGGGCCGCCGCCATCATAAATCGGGCCAGCAGAGCTCTATGGTTGAAGCTCTGGGATGCTGATTCAGAGTCTAAGACTTTACTACAGAATCTACCCCTTAAAGGGGTCATGTACAGGGAGGGACTTCAGAGTTACCTGAAACAGAAGGAAGAGGTAGGGACCTCCTAAGGAACCGTCAGATCCTCCCATCTGCCCTCCACAAGGTGGAAATTTCATCCTGTTGCCAAGAGCCAAACCATGAGGATTCATTCCTCAGAGCCACCCCTTTCAGTGAGGCTCCCCCTCTAACACCCGCACCCCCACCTTCCACAGTTACCAGGCCTCCTCCTTCCGACCCCGGGGACAGAAGTCCGGAGGTCGCAGTAGGGGGTTCAGGGGGAAACAGTGACTCCAACTCACCCGATCACCTCCTCCAGGAACAATATCCCCCTGTCGGTCAATGGCTGGCCCTGTTCGCCCATCACTGGGCGGCCACCACGTCGGACAGGTGGGTCCGAGACGTGGTCTCCAGGGGATACGCCATCGAGTTGGCTCATCCCTCAGTTCCACAACATTTCGTCTCATCCCCAGTCTCCAGAAGAAGAGCCTCGCCTCACCAAGTTCAGGGGATCCTGGCAGAGCTGATCCAGAACAGGGCCATTCAACCCGTCCTGGCTCAGGAACAGGGGAAGGGCATGTACTCCAACTTCTTCCTGGTCCCCAAGAGTTGGGGAACTAAGGCCCATCCTGGACCTAAAACACCTGAACCAGTCAGTGTTCCCGTCGGTTCAAAATGGAGACCATCGGGTCCACCCTACAGGGTATCAGGGTAGGCGACTTCCTAACCTCCATCGACTTAAGGACTCCTACCTACACATCCCCATCATCAGGAAGCACAGGCAGTTCCTCCGCTCCACATCATGGGACACCACTTCCAGTACGGCCCTCCCATTCGGTCTGTCCTCGGCACCCAGAGTCTTCACCAAGGTCTCCATCACACTGGTGGCCAGACCCAGGAACAGGGGCTGGACATCGTTCCGTGCTTGGACGATTGGCTCATCCGCACCGCTCCGAGGATCAGGCATGCGCACATCTGAGCTCGCTGTACAGGCCCTCAAAGATCACGGTTGGGTGGTGACCGAGAGAAAGAGCCATCTCCGTCCCACCAACAAATAGAGCACCTCGGGGCCATTATCAACTCGGCCAAAGGCTGGGCGGGACGTCACCTGCCGGATCCGCAGCCTCCGGAGCCTGGCCCGACAGTTAGGTCACACCGCACCAAGGTGGTGAAGGTGGCAAGGCTTCTGGGATGCATGGCCTCCTGCATCGACCTCGTGCCCTGGGCCAGGTGGCACATGCGTCCACTCCAGAATTATGTCCTGCTGCGGAGCACCGAACGAGAACAACCTCCATTGTGTGGTTCCCTTACCTGCCGAGGTAGGTCCTCCCTAGAGTGGTGGGTAACTCCGGGAAACCTGACGGGGGGTCACCCTCGAGGCCCCACACCGATCCCCATCGAGACGGACGTGAGCCCCTCCGGCTGGGGAGCCTGTCTGGGGATGAGTCAGCACAGGAACATGGACCCCATGAGTCTCAACTCTCCATCAACGTCCTGGAGATGAGAGCAGTATTCAAGCACTAAGGGCCTTCCGTCCATCATCCGGGACAGTCGGTTCTGATCAAGTCCGACAATCGTGTGACGGTGGCCTACATCGCAAAGCAGGAGGAACCAGAAGCAGGGCCATGTCAAGGAAACCTCAAGGGTGATGAACTGGGCACAAACGCACCTATCACACCTGGGAGCAATGCACTTGGTGGGGAAACTGAACATCAGGGGGATTGGCTCAGCAGGCAACAGATCCACCGGGAGAATGGCGCCTGCATCCGGATCTATTCCAGACAATACAGGCGGCCTGGGGCCCAGTGTCCCTAGACCTAATGGCATCGCGGGACAACACTCAGGTGGACGGTACTTCTCCCGTTTCAGAGGCGCTCACTCCCAGAACACGGACGCCCTGTCTCAGGTATGGTCAGGTAATATGCATGTTCCCCCACTTCCCTCATCCCACAGGTTTGGCAAAAATCAGGAGTCTCGGTCACCATCATCCTGGTGGCTCCTTACTGGCCTCGCAGATCGGTGTTCGCGGCAATCACGGAGATCTCGCTAGCCAGCTTCCGGATCCCTACCGTCGGACATGCTGTCCAGGGACGGTACTCACCCATCTCCTCGAACCCTAAAACTCACGGCCTAGCTCCTGAGAGGGAATGACTAACGGCTACCGGGTACCATGAGTCGGTTATAGGCACTCCTTCAGTCTGTCGGGCATCCACCATCCACGTCACGAGAGGCAATGGGCCGTCTTCTCTCAGTGGTGCCATCAGAGAGGTCAATGCCAGAACAGGCCGACCTGCCGGCGATCCTCCTGTTCCTGCAACAAGGGGTGGACAAGGGGCTGGCACCCTCCTCTCTAAGGGTGCAACTGGCGGCCATCAGGGCAGCCAGAGATCTCGTCGAGGGACTCCCACCGGGGGCCATCCAGACACCATCCACTTCTTGAGAGCAGTGGACCTCATGCGACCCAGAACCAGACCTAGCGTCGCTCCGTGGGACCTACCTCTGGTTTTGGATTCCCTAAGACGGCCACCATACGAGCCGCTCACCGAGGCAGACCTATTCTGGGTCGGCTTGAAGACAGCTTTCCTTGTGGCCATCTGTTCGGCTAGAAGAATTGGGGAACTTGGAGCCCTGTCGTGCGCTGCTCCATACACCACCTTCACCCCCAAAGGGGTCTGGCTGAGGACAGTCCCGGCCTTCCAGCCGAAGGTTCCGACAAGGTTCCACAGGGAACAACCGATAGACCTGCCTACCTTGCCTCGCGTAGCCCCTCAGGCCGAGAGCAGAGCCCCCGACTCCCTGGACATCGGGTCGTCCCTCTCGGTCTACCTGGTCAGGTCCCGCCCCATCCGTAAGACGGAGAGGCTATTCATCGTCTCGAAGGGCCAGAGGCAGGGGCTCACGGTGTCCAAGACCACCATCGCGAGGTGGATCAGACGGGTCATCCTCCATGCCTACACAGCAAATCGACTAACCCCGCCTCAGGAGATCAGGGCTCACTCCACCAGGGCAATATCCACCTCTTGGGCGGAGCAAGCTTCTGTGTCCTCCGAAGACATCTGCAGGGCAGCTACCTGGAGCTCTCTGCACACCCTTCTAGACACTATAGACTAGAACAGCTTCTGGACTCAGGCCAGCCTTCACTACCCAGGTCCTAGCAGCTGCACACACCGGACCCTCCGATCCACCGGATCCCACCGAGTCCTAACTGCTTCTTATCTCCATGAGGTAATGTCTGGAGTGCCATGGGATGCCAACCAATCACAATGGGTGTTTACTCACCTGGTAAAGGTGATTGTGTTGGTTGGCATCCATGGCACTCCAAGGCCCTCCCTCGGGGATGATCGGAGCGTCCTCTGTCAGGGAAACAGGAGGTCCCTACACCAGTGCTGTAGAACTCAGTCTCACTGCTAACACAGTAGAACCCCGGTTCAAATTAGATTGTACATAATAGGGAATAAACACAGGCCTCCATCCTTGCTTCTATCATGTCGTAGAGGACCTCGTTTTTACTAGACGGTATTGTTTTTTGCATTGTATTCTTGTTCTAACTAACTTCCTTTCAGCTATGGAAAATTCAAACTGGAGAGCAGGGGTTCCTGGGACCTGGATATACTGGAAATCTGATCTGGGTCATGTGCATCATTAGCCTATCAGGTGGGCTGTAACCCATGAGGTAATGTCTGGAGTGCCATGGATTCCAACCAACACAATCACCTTTACCAGGTGAGTAAACACCCATTTCATTTGTGCACTTATATGTAGACCAAGCAGCCATTGCACTTCCATGAGTGTGAGTTGATGTGTGCATTCTGAATTGCTCCAATGCCTTTTCCAATTTTCAGACTCACAAATTGTAAATGCTTCATCACTGCATCCTTGCCCAAGCATGAAATATCTATATGTGAAGCATAATGCACTCTATTTTCACAGCTGCACTCCAACTAGAGGCAATGAATTTAAAATCCACCTGTGAAGTGAACACTAAGTGGCTATTTGCAGCTGGCACTTCGCCACGTGAGTGCCCCATAAGAAAGGCTTACTTTGCCTTGTTATTATTACTTCTCGTTATCATTCTGCTTTTAAATGTGAAGTAAGGTGGAGTGACAACAATATTGGCAGCACCCCACCCACACAGTCACCAGAATTAATGTGCATCCCCAGAGTGCTACTGTCTTGTGTCCAGAAAACTCCTCAGTGCTGACGAAGTGAAATGAGACCATAACAAGAAATGCAAAGTCTCCCAGAATTAATGGCGCACTCAGTCATGCGTGCAGTGGTCACACACAGAGTCACCAGAATTAATGTGCATCCCCAAAATGCTACTGTCCTGTGTCCAGAAAATTCCCCAGTGCTGATGAAATGCTACTTTCTTGTGTCCAGAAAATTCCCCAGTGCGGACGAAGTGAAATGAGAGCGTAACAAGAAATACAGTCTCCCAGAATTAATGGTGCACTGCAAATGCACAGACAGATTAAGATAGTGCTGCGCACTCAAGAGATGCATATGAAAAGGCACAACAACACCTAACTAGTGCACACAAGTCACAAATCCAAATCTGGAAAGGAATACATTTTGCCAGTTGGGGGATTAGTGCATGGCAGTAACAATCCACTACCAGTAAAGATACCATAAAGCAGTATAAAAATTCATGCAGATGCAGTGGATAGCAGGTTCACACTGCTGCAATTACTCTATGGCACAATAAAAGTTGTCTGATTTAATGGCACGCATCACACACACACTCACACACACACTACAAGTAATGCGTAGCAAATTGAAAACATTTAGTAATGTAACCAAATGTTTTAAACAGACAAATTACACACTGCTGCACCACAACAATCAGCAAAAAAATGTCAAGAATTACTGAAATTATTACTGTGTGCACATTAACACAGTTATACAAGAAAAATATAGCCAAAACAGAAAGACTGCCTTTTTCTCCCAGTTAATGTACCTACATCACAAATACTCCCCTCCTCCAAAGCACACTTCACAGTACACAGAATGACTGTTCTAAATTAACATTCAAAATCCTCACACAACAATAATCACTCGATGATATGAGCACAGAAGGGTTTCCTAGTAAATTTTGAGCAAAATAAATGACTCAAAAAAGCATTTTAAGCAGCTTATAGAGGTTTTGAATTGCAGAGCTCTGAGAGCAAACTGTCTCCAGCTACCACTACACACACACTATCCAGACCAGAACTGAGGCTGTGCAGAACAATCTAGATCCCATGTGACCTGCAATCGCATCACAGCAGAATTTCATTTGGAGCGCAATTACAAGGCGAAGTGAGGCGAATTACATTGATTTCAATGTACTGCACCTTAAAATTGGTGGAAAAGTGGTTTGGGGAAGGCAGAATAACACAAAGTCATTGGTTTCAAGGGACTTCGCATTCCTCATTATGAAGCAAAGTACTCTGCTTCACATTGTGGAGTACTCCGTGGGTTCCGCGTTACTCCGTGAATCACTTTGTGGAGCGAATTGGAGCCACTTTGCCCACCACTTGCTTATAGTACTGTAACTCACATGCTGTACAGGAAGGAACGTGAATGCCTATGGCTGTACTTCCCTGATGAGCTGCAGCACAAAACTCCCTGACTTAAAAACATGTATTAATGAGTACAATGGTGGGGTGGTAAAGCCTGGAGAGATACTACAAAATAGTCTTACAATACATCCAAGTAACTACAAAAAAAAATGCATGTTGTGATTCATGACGTGATAATGAATCGTGATTTGTGACTGCATTTGTAACCGTGATAATGAAGAATATGATTCAGTGTCGATGGTGTGAGATATCCAATATGAAACTGTACTGGGAACGTGAATGTCTATGGCTGTACTTCCCCTCTGAGCTGTAGCTTAAAACTCCCAGACTTAAAAACATGTATCAATGAGTACAATGGTGGGGTGGTGAAGCCTGGAGAGATAATACAAAACAGGCTTACAATACGTCCAAGTAACTAGAAAAAAAATTAACGTTGTGATTCGTGATGTGATCGTGAATCATGATTTGTGACTGCATTTGTGACCGTGATGGTGAAGAACATGATTTGTATCACGAGTGACTCGTGATGATGGTCCTGACTTAAAAATGCATATTAATGAGTACAATGTTCATGCAGAATTATGCACCACACCTGTCTAGTACTCTGAAGGAAGCCAAAGAAACAACTGTGACTTAAGTTACAGATGGAATTGAGCCCTAAAGAAATGCAAATGCACAGACAAATTAAGATTGCACTGCACACTGAAGAGATGCAGACACAAAAGCACAGCACCTAACCAGTGCTCACCATCGAAAGTAAAATCTGGAAAGAATACCTTTGCCAGTTGGGGCGGGCCGCCGGGGGGGGGGCAGTGTACTGCACTGCTGCAGTAACAGTCACTATTACTAGTACCAGTAAAGATACCACAAAGAAGTACAACAATCATACAGCTGCAGTGGATAGCAGGTTTACATTGCAGAAATTACTATGTGGCACAATAAAAGGTGTCTAATTTGATGACACACATCACACACATACTCTCACACACACACTAAGTAATGCATAGCAAATTGAAAACTTCAGTAATATAACCGCATATTTTAAACAAACTAAAATTATGTACTGATGCATCACAACAATCAGCAAAAAAAAATGGCAAGAATTATTGAAAAATTACTGTGTACATTAACACAGTTATAAGAAAAATATCACCAAAACAGAAATAACTGTCTTTTTCTCCAAGTTAATTTACCTACACCACAGATAAGCCCCTCCCCAAAGCACACTTCCACTGTCTCAGTACACAGACTGAATGTTGTACATTAACATTCAAAATCCACACACAAACAATAAACGCTCGATGATATGTGCACAGGAGGGTGTCCTACAATTAATGAACTAAAGTTTCAGCAAAAAAAGACATAAAAAGGCTTTTTTAACAGCTTTTAGAAGGTTTGAATTGCAGAGAGCTCTCAGAACAAACTGTCTCCTACAGCTTCCTACACACACTACCCTGAACTGAGGCTGTGCAGAATAATCTAGAGCCCATGTGACCTGAAATCCCATGAATCGCTGCAAACTTTGCCTTTGGAGCTTAAAACAAGGTGAAGTGAGGTGAAGTACATTGTTCTCAATGTACTTAGCCTTAGAAATAGTGAGTAGTGGTTTGGGAAGGTGGAGTAGCATAAAGTCATTGTTTTCAATGGACTTCGTGTTTCCCATCATAACGTGAAGTACTCCACTTTGCATTACGGAGCACTTCGCTAATTCCCCTTCACTCCATGGATCACTTCGCGGAGCAAATTGGGGTCACTTTGCCCATCTCTAACTCCAACCAACAAAAATCTCAGTAGCAGTGATTGCAAAAGCCTATTCTTTCACCTCCATAAATTTTAGTACTGAAATTTGTCTTAGGCTGACGGGCCTTTCTCTTTATTGTCAAGTTCAGTAGGGGGTTTATCATCAACTAAAGATATTGTAAGGGATGGCAACAAATCTAATTCAATAGAGGTAGAAGTAGAAGGCTGTTCAATCATGAATTCAGCTGTTGTAATGCTGCTAGTACTGATTTATTCACCCAGACATACTGTGTCACTTGTTTGATCATTATAAGCTGTATGTGTATCAGTTACCATTATGACTGTGCACATGATCTCATTCACAGTAGATGATGACGATGCTGATGAAGAACTGAATCTTGGCCTTTTGCTGGCTGTTCCCATATTAAAAAAAAGATCTTATGTCATGACTCATTGTTTCTTTTGCTGTTCTTTACTTCAAATTTAATTCTGTTGTATACCAAAATAATAAAAATATCGAGTTATTATTTTATGGTACTTAAGTTGACAGGCTAGATTACTGGAGACTGTAAGCAATTAGTGTTGATAGCAAACCCTGCCTTTTCCTGGAGCCAGAAGAAATGATGCACCCAGAATGTAGTCAATGAAGCAATTAGTGATGACGATAAACCCTGCCTTATTTATTTTACAGAAAAAACACTTTAAGACTGTATGAATTTACACAGTAAAGAAGTTAGCAACGACAAAACCTGACTTTATATTATTTTTTGGAGCTATACCTCAAGGCAATAAAACAATCAGTTATGGCAAACCAATCCCTTATGATTTTCTGGGGTCTGAAGAAATACCCTAAGACTGGAGGAAGAAAAAATTAGTGATGGGGAACCCTGCCTTTATTTATTAAGGCCAGAAGAAATATAGGCAATAAAAATAACAAAATTAATGAAAGCAGGCTAACAGACCTTGCCTTTTTGTTCTTTTCTGGGGATATACCACAAGATTGTAGGTAATCAAGTAATTAGTGACAGTGGGCAAACAACTCCTGCCTTTTTATTTTCTGAGGCTATACCCCAAGGCTGTAGGCAATCAAGTAATTAATGATGTTGGGCAAACAAACCCTCCATTTTTATTTTCTGGGGCCATATCCCAGACTGTAGACAATCAAGTAACGGGTGATGGTAGGGAAACAAACCCCACCTTTTTATCATTTTCTGATGCTATTTCCCAAAGCAGCAGGCAATCAAGTAATTAGTGACAGTAGGCAAACAAACCCTGCCCCATTTATTATTTTCTGGGGCTAAACCCCAAGACTGTAGGCATGTAAGTGTCACGTGATGGTGATAAAACAAACCCTGCCTTTTCATTATTTTCTGGGTATACCACCAAGACAAAAGCAACCAAGTAATTAGTAATGGTGGATAAACAAACCCTGCCTTAGTATTTTTAGTGATATACCCAAAGGCTGTAGGCAGTCAAATAAATAGTGACCGTGGGCAAACAAACTCTGCCTTTTTAATTTCTGTGGCTGTTCCCAAGGCTGTAGGCAATCAAATAATTAGTGACAGTAGGAACAAACCCTGCCTTTTTATTATTTTCTGGGGCTATACCCCAAGACTGTAGGAAACCAAGTAATTGGTGACAGTGGGCAAACAAACCCTGCCTTCTTGTTATTTTCTGGGGTAATATCCAAGACTGAAGGAATCAAGAAATTAATGATGGTGGGCAAGCAATTCAACTAACCCTGCCTTTTCATTTTCTGGGGATATACCCCAAGGCTGAAGGCAGTCTAGAAATTAGTGACAGTGGACAAACATACCCTGCCTTTTATGGGGCTAGTTCCCAAGGCTGTAGGCAATCAAATAATTAGTGACAGTAGGCAAACAAACCCTAACTTTTATTAATTTCTGAGGCTATACCCCAAGACTGTAGGCAATCACATAAAGAGTGATGGTGGGCAAACAAACCCTGCCTTTTTATTATTTTCTGGGGATTTCCCCAAAATGGTAGGTGATTAAGTAGTTAGTGATGGTGGGTAAGCAAACCCTGCCATTTTATTTTATGGGGCTATACCCCAATTATTTTCAGGGGCTATAGCCCAAGACTGTAGGCAATTAAGTAATTAGTGATGTGGACAAACAAACCCTGCCTTTTTACTATTTTCTGGGGCTATATACCCCAAGACTGTAGGCAATTAAGTAATTAAAGAAAAATACACTGCAGAAGCAGCTCTTCAGTTACACTACTGCTACTGCCTTTACACAGCTAGCTACCTGCTTTGTTCATTTTTTTCAAGTTAGTACGTTTGCTCCTTTCCCAATCCCTTCCTTAAGTCAGCAAAGAAGGACAAGAAGATGAAAAGGAATAAAGACATTGCCTGCAGGGCAGGCTGCTCAGCAGCTTCTGCTGTAGAGCAGTCAGCCTGTGTCTGTCCCCTCCCCCTCTCCTACTTGGTTTCCTGCTAATTCAAATTTTATTCTGTCAAGGGCTTGCTCTGTTAACTTTCTAGTTGTGATAATTCCAGGTTGCCCTTTTGGGCTTTTATTACTCCAAATGCAATAAATGGGTGAGTGATCACTCAAAGAATATGTCATTACAACTGCATCAGTTACATTACCTACATTGGTGACTAGAACCCAATTAATTAACGTTTCAGTTTTTGTTCTATTGTTAAGTCTTGTCATATTGTTAGTTATCTGCAATATATTCATTTTCTGTGTAACAGTTTTTTATTTGTCATTATCAGGACCTGTCCAATTCAAGTACTAGTTTCCTAATAGTATCAGCGCTCTGTCATTACCTTAGTAGTTCAGGTAACTCCTTTAAACATTCAGGTTGGTCAGTTAAGGGGTTGTACACACAACCCAGTAATTTATTGTTTAGATTTTCCAAGCAGTACACCTATAAATAGACTTTTGTATCAAGAACGTGATGTACTGTAGTGAGATCATTTAGATTAGTTTAAATGTTCTTGTTAACATCAAAAATAACCCACCTTTTCCTAATCTGTCCTTCCTGCAAATTCTGAGAACACTGATAGCAACAGTTTTACCTGGCACTTTGGTCTCAACTATGTTTCAATTAATGCTAGTATATCTTGGTTGTGTACACTAGTCATGTTTCTTTGGTGCAAACTGCAGATATTTATGTGGGCAGTTTTTAGCCCTTTTTGTGTGTTTGCAGTTTATACTGACATCAAACAAGCTTTCATCTGTGATGTTATTGGGACCTGGATTGTGTTTCACATCCCCAGACAGCAATAACCTGACACTGCAGTAACACTGAACAAACAGTGTTAGGAAGCAGTCCTTGGTGTGATTTCCAAGCCCGAGTAGATCATTCTTTTTATATATCAATAGTATTTCCAGGTCAGACCAATTTTGTTTTGCCTGATCATTTACAGTTGGATAATCCGCCACCCCATGGCAATCTTTCTCCTCATGGTGAGAGATTTTATTTTTTCACAAATTCTATCAAAAGTAAAAAGGCACCACTACAAAAGATAACAGTAGTAAGTCCCAGTTTGACCATTTTTAAATTATTTACTAAACCCAGTGTACTGTTTAAAATAGAATCCACCTTGGACTATTTGCACTTAAAGCAATAAAACCTTAAACCTAATGATTACTAGGAATAGAAACAGAAACCTTTGTTTTAAGTACCACTAGAACCTCTTTGTACAAATATGCATTCGGTTTACCTACCTAGGAAGCCAGTAAGCAGCACAGCTTGCACAGGTCACCGGACTGGATGGAATCAGTGGCTAGCAATGTTTATGAAGGCCTGCTGTCAATATAGTATACAAGGGTCACCCAGATAAGGATGCTTACCAGGGCTAGCAAAATTTTATTTGACAACCAATATGCAATACAACATACACAGGTCACACAGATGGGGTGTTACCATGGACTAGCTATAATTATAAAACCTACATACAATAGTAGTCATATTTTATAAGAATCAATATTCAGTAGGGCACACACACAAGTCACACAGATAGAGTGTTACCAGGAGACTAGAAATAACTATAAGGCCTACGATACGGACAATACTAGCAATTTTATGAGAACCAATACAATAGGGCATACAATGGTAAATCAAATGGGTGTTATCAGGGACTAGCAATTTTTATAAAACCTACTTGCAATGCATCATGCACAGATTTCCCAGATAGGGTGTTTCCAGGGCAAGCATCAATTAGCAGAATCTATTTTAAATACAGTATACACAGGACACAAATATATATATTGTGTTTCCATGGCTAGCACATTCATGACAACCATTGATTAATACACCATGTGGAGGCCACCCTAAAAGGGTATTACCTAGGTCCATCTATAAGTTAAAGGACAGCCATTATAGAGAAAAGTGAAGACACTTATTTTACAGTGCTGCACAGTCCAACAAACAGAGTACTTAAAATTCATGCAGTATCTGGCTGCCAGCTGCCTTTAATGGCTGACACCCCTGGTAGACACCAGGATAGGTTGCATTTTGCACTCCTGCCCTTCATACTGACGACTGCAGTGCTCCAGACTGCTAGATCTCACGCACTTACAAGGGAAAGAGTCCCACCCAGCAGTCCTGGTAGTGCCGCTGGATTTGCCCGGTGATTACAGAAAGAGGGACCGCTTTCTTTTGGCTTCTGGTGAAGGTCCTGGAGGTTGAGGAGGTAATCAGTAAAGGGGGAGGCTGAGTATAGGTCTGTGGCAGCCCTTTCAACTCCAATATCTGCTCAAGGTGGCATCATGTTGGGAAGGGTGAAAGGTAGCATGCTGGAGCAAGGTTTCTATGAAGTGCAGGCTTCCAAGCCCTACCCAGCAGTCCCTATAGCACTGCAGGATTGGTTTGGCAGTGGTGGTGGGAGGTGTGCCTTCTTTGGGCTCCCGGTGAAGGTCCTGGAGGTCAAGAAAGTGATCAGTACAGGGGAGGATGAGTCTGCAGTGGTAATCGTGCAAATGTTGACCAGTAACACACAGTGTACATCACTGCACAGTACCACTATGCATGTTATTCAATTGGTACCATGCTCGTGCACTGCTCAGTATACTGTGCTACCTGTCAACTTTTGCATGACTATCACTGTAGGTCTGTGGCAGCCCTTGTGACCTCAAAAGCTGCTCCCTTTGGTGTTTTTAAGGAAGAGGAAAGGTAGCAGGCAAGAGCAATTTTTTTTTTTAAATGTGGGCTTCCAAGTCCTGCTCAGCAATCCCAGTAGTGCCATGGGATAGGTCCAGTGCTTGTGGAGGGAGGTACAGATTTCTTCTGGCTCACAGTGAAGGCCCTGGAGGTTGAGGAGGCAATCAATGTGGTGGGAGGGAAGTCTAGGTCTTTTTTTTTTTTTGTTGCTTAACCAGGAGTAGCACACTAAGCTGAAAGCTTTTTACAGGTGCGACCTGGGAACACAGGAAGTTAAGTGACTTGCTCAGGGTCACACAGTATGCAAGTGGAAGCTGTGGGATTCAAACCCAGGTCTGGTCTGCTGGATGTTACTAGATTTGCAGCTCAGAGCCTTAAACCACTGCACTATACTGCTCCATAACCTTTTATTTATGATGTTTGCAATGTCCACAAACAGCAGGGTAAATACATTAATAAACATGTTTTATGGCGTAGTACATACATGTATAAGACAGAAAAGAATAAGATCCACAGTCTTTTTGGCCATGGATGTAATACATACAAAAAACAATAGCTGATTCTGATTAATTAATTGTGGGGGTTGTTTCATTAGATTACCCTTTCTTAAATAAAGAAATCTAAAATAAATAACATAATCGCATTGTGATGGAGAGCTACTAAAAGTTACATCCTTTATAAGAAATAAAAAGAAAACATTAATAAAACCAGGAATATACCAAGAATGGAGTTTAATTAAATTGACTGAAGTCAACATACAAAGAGACAGCATCATTTTTTTATATATGTTTTTAAATTTCAGAATAAATAAAGAATCAGGGACAGATATTCAAACAATTGCCCGTGGGCAAATTTTGCACTGCCTGATAGTTATTATTAGCCCACATCCAACTGCACGCAATATTCAAAGGATTAGCCCATGGGCAAACACTGCTGAATACAGAGTGCAAACAGAGGTGCAAAGCATAGCCCAGAGTGCAGTACAAAGATTGCCCAGCACTGAAGACAGCTTTGAACACAACAAATGGGCAATGCAAACAGCCACATCATGACATCATTGCATTCCCAGATTTTGCACCAAATCCTCCTGGCAGCTGGTCAAAAGGAACTGGGGCTAACAGAGATTGCAGGGAGCTATGAGACTGGAGCTCCAGCCAGACATCCATCATTCCCACAGCCTCAGCAGAAGCTCCAGCTCCCCGACTCTTCAAACAACCTGATGCGGCATGGTGGCATGAACAGGTGTGCACCCCTGGATGTCCAGGAAACATCCACTACTGAGCAACCATGGTCCTGATAGAGATCAGAAACAGCTTCCACCCTCGGGGACCAAGTAGCAGAGACCCCACTCCCGGTACTTACATCTTTAGGCATGGAGGAGGCATGCACACCAAAGAAAAAGGCCCCAACAACTTATTGGGCCACACAGTGACTGCTTAAGTTTGCTTTGCTCTGGGGAAATTAATTTTTTTTCTGTGGCATGGCAGAACTGCTAAGTTTCAACCAATTGAGGCCAGGCAAGCTTGAAAATGTATGTTTTATAGTTTACCTTGGTTAAATGTCATAATAATGCCCACAATAGTGTATCTGGGGCTATTAGCATGATTGTGTGTTTAAAAAGCAATACAGGCGCTGAGTTTACGTGGTTCCTTTTCTAGCAGCTTCTTTTTCTGATGTTTGTCCAGGGTACCCAGCATGTTCAACAGGGTTTGATTGAAATGCTATGGTTGAGGGTCCCCCTGGGCGTGATATGGTGAGGTGTGGGAATTTCTTTATACTGTATACTGCCAAAAATTATTTCACCAGCTGACTTTCATAATCTCGGCCTGGTCCAAGTGGACTGTTTCTGGAATGCCATAGTGTGTCACAAACTGCTGCAGAACCTTAACCACAGTGCTGGCCTTTTGATATTTTGTTGGGAATGCCTGGGCATATCTGGTATAATGGTTGGTGATAACCAAAATATTTGTGGTGTTATTTCTGTCGGGCTTGAGAGACAAAAAGTCCACATAGACTAAGTAAAGGGGGCCACTGGTACTGATGTTTACTAGTGGGGCAGCTCGTTGTGGTAGGCTCTTTTGCTTTATGCACAGCAGACAGCTTTTGCAGTGCTTCTCGACATCATGTTTCATCCTGGGCCAATAAAATCTTGCCCTACACAGTTCGAGGATGGCGTTCATAACCCAGGTGGCCCATGTCATCATGCAGGAACAGGAGGACTACCTTGCAATACTCCCTGGCAGTACCAGCTGTAGCTTGGGATGTTCGGGTTGTAATTGTCATGCATTTTGCGCATTAACAGTCCAGCTATTATAACTAGCTTGCCCCACTCTCTCAGCATACATTTGGTGTCAGGGTGGTGGCTCTACACTTGATCTGCAGACTGCCTCCTTTCTAGAGCTCGAATTATATCCTGGATGGCTTGTCCCTCTCTTCGTGCCCTTTGTAACTTTGGCTCACTGGGTCTTGGCAGCAAAGAAATGTCCAGACCAGTAAAATTCAAATATGCAGGTGGGATAGATTCAGGTTAGGCCCCAAGCATGTCTATCGCTCTGGAGGAATTTGCAACAGGATCTTCAGCTTACAGAGTAAACTTGGAACACAGCACTTTGACAAGGATGTTCTCTATTTAAACTGGGGGATCAGACTGGTCACCATGCGGGCATCTAGAAAAAGCATCCACATGTATATTAGTCCACCCACTTCAATATTCAAGACTGTAATGGTAGGTAGATAGGGCAGATAGACTCTGATGCCCCACAGCATCGAGCTTAGCCATGGTGTTTACATAGGTCAGCAGGTTGTTGTATGCTCTGACTGTAAAAGGGACCCCATACAGGCATTCGCGAAACTTTTCGGTCACTGCCCACTTCGAAGCCAAAAATTCCAGCTTATGCATGGGGTAGTGTTTCTCAGAGGGTGACAGGCTGCCTCTAGCAAATGCCACAGGCCTATGCCCCTCGGGTTATTTCTGGTACAGCACGGACCCCAAACCATTTAAGCTGGCATTGGTGTGGAGGACATAGGGCTTGTTGGGGTCAGAAAATGCCAATACTGGGGCTTCACTTAGTCTTCTGATAATTTTCTGAAAAGCAACTTCACACTCAGGGATCCACTGGTCTCCAAAAGGTTTTCCAACATGTAAATACTCTTTGAGAGGACTGTCCCTTGCCAGCTGGACTCTTTTTTTCTTATTTGTCGGAGCCTTGCATCAAGTCATTAAGTGGGCATATCACCATCGAATTGTCCTTTACAAAGCAATGGTAGTAGCCACAGAACCCCAAGAAGGATTGCAGAGCTTTTAAGTTGGTGGGTCTGGGACAGGTGGTGAGGGCCTCTACTTTAGTTGAGTCAGTCTGAATGCCTTCTGCTGAGACGTTGTGACCCACATACTTTACAACAGGCTAACAGAACTGGCACTTGTCAGTTGAAACCTTTAGCCCAGACTCCTCCCGCTGATCCAGGACCTTTATCAACTGGGCATCGTGTTCTTCCAGGGTGCGCCTGAATATGATCAAGTCATCCAGGTAGATGATGACTTTCAAGCAAGTTCATATCACCTACAGCCTTCTCCATCAAGTGCTGGAAGGTGGCCAGTGCCCCAGATATTCCTTGTGGCATGCATTCAAATTGGTAGAACCCCAACAAGCAAATAAAGTCAGTCTTTTCTTTGTCCTCCTCCGCCATGGTGGATTTGGTAATAACCACTCTGGAGGTCCAATACAGTAAACCACTGACTCCCGGACAGGCTGGTCAAAGCGTCTTCTACCTGGGGCACTCTGTACTGATCAGGAATGGTCTTCTTGTTTAATGTGCAATAATCAATACATATCCTCACAGCTCCACTCTTCTTCCATACCACCACAATGGGGATGTATACAGGTTCCAAGTATCAGTATTGATGCCTGCATCCAATAACTCTTGCAGGTGTTGCCTGATGTCTTTGTTGTTGCCCGGGGCCAATCTCCGCAACCCCTCTCTGAAATGGTGATCATCCTTCAGATGGATCTGATGCTTTTCACTTCCAATGCACCCCATATCTCACTCATAAAGCGAGAAGACCTTGCAGCGCTTGGCTAACTTCTGACTTAAGCTCCACCGGTAACAGGAGGGTATGAGGGAATCACCAAAATCAAAAAGGTCAGATCTATATCTTCCTCCATGGTCACCATTCACCGCAATAGCACTGTCACATCTGTAGATACTTGCCAACACTTAACCCTTTCAGATGACTATGGGTTTTGGACTCATTCCAGACCTCACTATAACTCACCTGGCCCAGAGGGGTCTTTAGGGCTGGCAGCACTCCTCTTTATACAGTTAGCCCTTCTGTTAAGCTGTCCTGTGGTGGGGCATCAATGATGAAGGCAGGTTTGGGAAGCTGTGCAAACTAGGCAACTCCACAACTCTGCACTCTGAACTTAGGGGCAGGATCAATTCTTTGCCATCCACACCGCACACTACACCAACACACTCCTCCATCAACTCAGTTTCCACACTATCCACAGTCAGGCCAACCCTCTTCACCACAGCTTTGACCAGGGGGTTCACTAGCTCATCTGCCCCCTCATCTTTCTGTGCACATGTTAGCCAGCCACCCAAACATATCAGCGTTTGTCCAAATTAGCAGAGGTGCATCTGTCTTGCCTTTGTTCTCTGGGCAGATCAAGGCCAAAGTCTTAATGGTGGGGTGTTCATCTGGGCCTCTTGAGATGAAAGATATTTGTATGAGGCAATAACCATCATAGGGTAGTTGGAACTACCTATTCCCCACAGTGACAAACTGGACAGGGGTACGAGGGGCAAATTCTTCTGGTATCTGTCATAGAAAGTCCAGTGTATGATAATGACTTGCAACCCACTATCCAGTAGGGTGAAACAAGGCACTCCTTCTAGCAAAACTTCAGTATCAGCCTGGGGACCAATCAACCCAGGTGACACCCAGCTGCCGGGTGGAATTTGGAAGTCAGTCTACTTGGTGGAGCAATGCAATTGTGGGGACCCAGGTAGCTCTTTTACTGGTCCCCATTGGCATTTCCCTGGTTTGTCCACATCTTTCTCTCTGCAAGGAGCTGGGGATTTTCTGCACTGAGGCACCCTTGCATTATATGACCATCTTGCCCACATCTGAACCAGAACCAATCTTTTCTGGACCCAAGGGTATTCAGAGCCTAGGCCTGGGGGCAGCATATAGAGCTGACATCCACTTAGGCTCAACCATAACAACACTCTGTAGTGACCAGGACTCTTGAGCCAGCTGCAGGGCCTTCACACAGTTCTTTTTTTTCTTGAAACTCGGCCATAGCAGGGGCAGAGGGAGTCTCCTTCACTCTCTCTTTAAGTCCTGCATACACTTTCTAAGCTCTTATAGCACTTTGCTCAATTGTAATCAGGGTGGTGGTTCTGCAGGGTATCATAATATGGTGAATGAAACTGAGTGACTTGCAATTGGCGAGTCCATTTGTGTGCCCAACAGAATAGCTACTGTGCAGGAATAGCTCGGGGAATACGAGACCACAGTGACACAATAGTGAGGGTGAATGACAGGAGCAATGATGGTGGTGGGTACAGACATGTAGGTTAAGTAACATAATGCAGCTTGCTACTGTCAAGCTAGCTGCCTGGAGTAGCCATGGTCCTGAGTTTGAGACGGCGTGCAGGTATATGTTTTTGTTCACTATTATTGCTGTTAGAAAATATTTTTTAGTCACGGGATACCCCCTGGTGAATGTGGCCCTCCTCCCATGTATTTTCCTTCCCCAGTGTCCACCCACCAGAGTTGATTATAATAATATGGGGGATGTGGAGGGCTTGCCCTCACAATGGAGGGTGTGGTTGTGGCCCCCTGCATTAAAATATAGTGTTTGTTGTCCCCATTTTATGTTGTGCAGTGTTGTTGCTGACTTGTGGATTGCTGTGGTAGCTGCATCGCTGATTCGGATGTTGGCAATATGTGCTCACTATTATGCGAGTTGCTGTTACATTTTCACCTTTATAACATGGAACCTTTATGCAGGTTAGAGGCTTAGAGTTACAAGGTGGCAGTAATTGCTGCAGGCACCTGCAAGGGAATTGTCAGTCTCTTCCTGGACCTCTTCCTCCTTTACCTCATCCATCAACTGCTTAAAGGAAGGGGGATCGGGTATTTGTTCCCACAGCCTAAGAGAGATTAGAGTCTGTCTAGAGTGCACAGCACCTCTAAGGATTTGATCGACCTCATCTTGGCAACCTACTCCAGGGTAGCCCCACCAGTCTTAGTGATCTTGCATCACTGCCTCCATCCTGGTAATGTACCATGACAACTTCTGTCTGTGCTGTTGCATGGTGCTCCCAACTGAAACATGATGACCTCCTTCTTCTTGACTATCTAAAAAGTGCTTTTAAAAACTGCACAGTGGTCATCTGCTGTACAACTAGGCTGACTGGCCCATAGAGACTGAATTGTATCCAGCGCCATGCCCCTTAAGCTCTCAACAACCCTCTTGCACTTTTCCTCATCAAAGCATCTGCATACATGGACCATTTAGGCTGACAGATGTATCCAGGTTTCAAAATCATCCTCCCCTGCTGGAGTGGGGGTGGCCCCAAGAAAGTGTGCAGCCACTTGTTCTGTTCGAACTGTGCCACCACATTGGGCAGCACTATGGGAGTGGGCCCTTTCCCAGGAACAAAGCCTGTATGTCTTTCATGGACTTCCCTTCACTAGCAATCAGGGACTCTAGCTTAGCCTCAAAATCCACTTCTTCACTGGGATGGGGGCATCTCAGGGGGTGGTCCAGAAGGTTGTGGACTGTGCAGACTCCCTTTTTTCAGAACCACCCAGATCTCTTGGAACCCTTCTAGTGTAACTGTAGGGGGCACATCTACAGGCCCTAAGTCCTTGTCAGTCTATTCAATCAAATCCCTACACGGGGTGCCAGGTTCTCTTTTCACCCTTTGGTTTTTCATTTTCTCACATTCTTTCAGTGCCCCAACTAACACCCCCAATATAAACTCTTTTGTTCATTCCTCAGTCACATTTTTTATCAGGAACACTTTCTGGGGGTCAAATCCCTCAAATGCACAACAGTCCTCTACTTCTTGAAATGCTATTTTTCCTATCTAAGCCCGGAGAGGGGGAACAAAATTTCAGAATGGCAATTTCGGGGGTAGCCACTAGGGGGAAGCAAACCCACTGGTGCCTCCACTTGTAACAGCTCTTTGACTCACCTAGGTTAGAAAGGACATTAACCAGCTGGAGATGGTCCAGAGGAGGGCAGTGAAGATGATCATGGGTCAGCAGGGTAAAGCATACGAAGAGAGGTTGGAGGCCCTGAACATGTACTCCCTGGAGGAGCAGAGAGAGAGACAGGACATGACTCAGACCTTCAAGTACTTGAAGGGGAGAAAAAAGGTTGATAGGGTTGGTCTTTTTAAGCTAAGTAGCAACAGAAACATGAGGAGACACAGTCTTAAGCTGGAAGGGAGGAGGTTTAGGAGGGTGGTTTGGAAGCTCTTCTTCACAGAGAGGTTGGTGGCCAGTTGGAATGTGCAGGAAGAAGAGGTGGTCTTATTGAAGATGGTGTGCAGTTTCAAGAGAAGCTGGGATGGACACAAGGGGAAAGTTAGGGTAATGGGAGGAACAGATGGAAATGATGGGAAGAATGGGGAGGGAGCAGAGTCAGTAAGTTAAGCTTGGGACCCTGCAATCGCAGCAGACAAAATAGTCCAAATGGCCTTATTCTTCTTACTTCTTTGTATGTTCAGACATTCATATGCCTTTGCAAATGCTACCGTACAGAACTCACAGAGTTCTTTGCCTCCTCACTGGTAGCTCTCTCTTTAGTCACACATCTCTTCACAATCATTCTATTTTATTGATTTAGATTTGTAATACTGCAAGGAAAAAAAATTCAAGCAACCCAGCACTAAAACTAAGTAGCAACAGCAGCAGGCAACACCACTTGAGGGATTAGCAGTGTTATCTGAACCTGAACAGAACAGTTTACTGAGCTAATAGTAGCCACAGTAAACCCACCCCCCCCAAAAAACTGTGATTTAAAACAAAAAGTGCAGATTTCTAAAATGTGTAATGTGAGCAGAAGTAAGAACTTTCTTGAATTTTATACATAAAGTGTGCATTTTGAGGAAAATATGCAGTTAATGAATTGATACAATAGTTTACCAATTTTGCAGAGATCGTGCAAATGCAAAATGAACAGTTTGATGGAATTCCCACTGGCTTAGTTAACTTTTTGTTGTTTTTCCACCTCTACCTTTTCACTTCCTAATCCCTATGATTAACCTATGATTAATATGTATATAAGTTGCAAAACAAACAAACAAAAACTTTAATCCTTTTCAGTCTTAATCCACCTGATTTAAACTTAATACTAAAAGACTTAGCCCTCATTGGATGAAATGTAAACAAAACACACTTGAAATTAAAGCTTGCTACCTTAAAATCATCAGCTTGGTGGCTTTGCACACTAGCATTAGTGCTGCAGTGCTAGTCCCCTGCATGATTACTGTATGATGCCTATCATAACTGACAATACACACAACTGATAACAGTCAGATGCAATGAGTTTCCACACCTCAGTCATGCTAGGCAGTAGAGTCACTTCCTAGGTGATAGGTTTAAATACTTCATTGACAAGCATCTAAACTAGCCAAGGGGAGGCACTGGAAAGGGAGGAAATCCTAGCCCCCAAAATATCAGGGTACTAAGTGAGGTAGACACCAATATAGAGATGTCGATAGGAGAAGCGCAGGGGTAAATGGAGAAAGTGACAAATGCAATAAGGACAGGATGGGGCAAAAAGGGGTAAGGCCATCAAGAAATGGAGGGTAATGAGTACCAACGCCCACAGTCTGGGCAACAAGCTCCCTGAACTGGTGACTTTGATGGAAGAGCGATGCCTGGATATCGTAGCAGTCACAGAAACATGGTACACAGAGAACCATGACAGGGATGTTAACATACCAGGGTACACAACCTACTGGAGAGACAGTGAGGGCAGAAGAGGAGGAGTAGCTCTCTATGTAAGAGAAGGGATAAAAGCAACTGAACAAAAGAGTAAACAGGGAGGAGAGGAGGCACTGTGGGTCACCTTAGAGACTGGAAATGGCACCACAATCCACACAGGGGTTGTATATAGACCCCCATGTCAGGAGGAGGGAATGGACAAGGATATGATAGAAGGCATACTTAGGATGGCAGAGAAAGGGGAGATACTATTGATGGGGGACCTTAATATGCCAGATGTTAACTGGAGCACCTTTGCTGCAGCCACATCCAAAAGCAGGGCCATTCTTGATGCCCTTCAGGTGGCATGCCTCAGACAGCTAGTTTTGGAACCTACTTGTGAGGGAGCAATTTTAGACCTCATACTCTCAAATGGGGACAGTGAGAGGATCTCAGATCTAGAAGTGGGTAGCCATTTGGGAACAAGTGACCACCAAACAGTGTGGTTCATGATAAACTCGGCTACAGAGTCAAGCCATACAAAAGTGAGGGTTCTGGACTTCAGGAGGGCTCACTTTGGCAAGATGGGAGAGTGCCTTAGAAAAGCACTAGCAAACAGGCTAGAAGAAGGGGTGGAGCAACAATGGGAAAATATCAAAACTGCCATCACAGAGGCAACAAGCCTTTGTGTGAAGCAAATAAACAAATCAAAATGAAAGAAAAAGCCACTATGGTTCTCAAAAGAGGTGGCGGTGAAGGTTAGGGAGAAAAAGATAGCATTTAGGAAGTATAAGGGAACATAGAAGGAGCAGAACAGAGAACTGTACCAGTTAAGGCAGAAGGAAGCAGGGAGGGTAGTCAGAATAGCAAAGGCATAAACTGAGGAAAAGATAGCTAACTCAGTTAAGGGGGATAACACCTTTTATAGGTATATCAGGGAGCGTAGAAGGGAGGAATAGTGAGGCTGAATAGAATGAATGGTGGGTGGGGAGAGAGTGACAGTGAAAAAGCAGAGATACTGAATGAATACTTCTGTTCAGTATTCACAACAGAGGAAGTGGGGGAGGTGCCTAATCCAATTAACAGAAGCACTCTGGAGAGGGGGAGTCAATCCCAGTCCTTTCACAGAAGAAAGGGTTCTGAAAGAACTCCTAAAACTGAAGGTGGACAAAGCAATGGGGCCAGATGGAATTCACCCTAGAATTCTAAAAGAATTAAGCAGAGAACTAGTGACACCACTGACTACCCTTTTTAACAAATCATGGGAGGATGGTGTGGTACCTGAGGACTGGAAGAAGGTGGATGTGATTCCCCTTCACAAAAGTGGGACCAAGACAGAGGCAGGAAACTACAGACCTGTCAGTTTGACCTCTGTGGTAGGGAAATGATGGAATCACTTCTGAAGGAAAGAATTGTTGAGTACCTAGAGGCCAGTGGAGCACAGGACCCAAGGCAGCATGGGTTCACAGTGGGAAGGTCATGTCAGACGAATATAATTGATTTATTTGACTGGGTGACCAAAGTAGTAGACCAGGGAAGGGCTGTGGACATGGTCTACCTAGACTTTAGCAAGACATTTGACACAGTCCCACACAAAAGTTTAGCAGTCAAATTAACCAGCTTGGGAGTGGATCCCATGGTGGTAGCTTGGGTGAAACATTGGCTGAACAACAGGGCACAGAAGGTAATTGTAAATGGAATCCACTCTGAAGAAAGAGGGGTTACTAGTGGGGTACTGCAGGGTGCAGTACTGGGTCCAGTTCTTTTTAATGTCTTTATAAGTGACATTGCAGAGGGACTGGAAGGAAAAGTATGCCTCTTTGCAGATGACACAAAGATCTGCAACAGAGTTGATACACAAGGAGGTGTGGAAAGGATGAGAAGGGACTTGACAAGGTTGGAGGAATGGTCAGAAGTACGGCAGCTTGGATTCAATGCAAAGAAGTTCAAAGTAATGCACCTTGGAAACAAAACCCAGGGAAAGATTACACAATGAGGGGAGGTAGTAACAACAAAATGGAAAGGGACCTGGGGTAATCATATCAGATGACCTTAAGGTTGGAAACAATGTGAGAAGGAGGTAGGGAGGGCTGGGGATATTGGGATGTATAGGAGAAGTATCACCAGCAGAAAAGTGGAAGTTGTTATCCCCCTGTACAGACAGTTGGTGAGACCCCATCTGGAGTACTGCGTCCAGTTCTGGAGACCCCATCTCCGCAAGGACACAGACAGGATGGAGGCAGTTCAGAGGAGAGCAACTAAAATGGTGCAGGGTCTGCAAGTGAAGCCAGACGAGGAGAGACTAAAGGAGCTTAATATGTATATCCTTGAGGAAAGGAGGGAGAGGGGGGACAGGATAGAAACTTTTAAGTACCTCAGTGGAATCAACAAAGTCCAAGAGGGTAGCATCTTTCAGAAAAAGAGATGTGCAAGAACAAGGGGACACAATTTGAAGATAGAGGGGGACGGCTCAGGGGCAATGTGAGGAAGTATTTTTTCACAGAGAGGGTGGTGGATGCATGGAACAGCCTTCCTGGGGAGGTTGTGGGGTCTAAAACTGTGGGAGAATTCAAGAATGCATGGCACAGACATAAGGCAATTTTTGTGAGGGGTAGGAAGAAATAGGCTGTTGGTTAAATAGGATCTGCAGCTTATCCTCTAGGTAGGGAAATGTGCAGACTAGGTGGACCAAGCAGTCCTTATGTGCCATCAAAGTCTATGTTTCTATGTTTCCTTCACTAATGAGACCATGGTCTACTGTTCCCCAAGGATGAGTGAAACTGGCTTTGGCTGCCTGGGGCTTGAGTGTCTTTTTCTTACACCTGGTATGACACTCATTTTGCTGATTAGAGGAAGCAAAAATTATATCTGATTGTGAGGTGCCCCCATGAATGTAGATGCTTGCATCCTGTATGATGGGGTCAATACTTACAAGGATAGCTGATGGGATAAAACTTGGGGAAAGGGTGTAGAGAATAATAACTGAATCACAGTAAAAATATAAAAAGTTAGCATCTTACATTTCTGTGACATAAGTTTATGCCTTAATGTTCAATTAGTTTCTATTTTTCAGGTCATGAGAAAAGAGGGATAGTATATGTATCTGTATCCAAAGTCTTTCTTGTATTTGCATTGTTCAGCAGTACATGGCATGTGTATTTTAAGATGTTATACTGCAGATAGGCAGGAGTTGGGATGGTTCATATGGTCAGCTGTTGAGAACTGAGACTGATGGCCACTGCAGATTCAGTCATGGTCAAGTTGTCTGCTGCTTGTGTCAGTATTTTCACCAGGTCAAGATAACATATGAAATACTTCCTTTCCAGTGAATTTGCAGAACTCAACATATTGCAGAATTGTTTGATTAAGTGCATATCTTTGAAAACCCTGGGGACCAAAGCACAGAACATAGTTTCAGTTAACTCAGGCATGTGCCGGTATCTGAAGCCCTTCTGCATGACCCAGTTCTCTGTCTCCGTCACCAGGTAAAAGCACCAGGGAGCTTGTACCTTACTACGTAATCTGTTTCTATGACCATGATAAATGCTGCCATGTAGAAGAAGACTTTATTGATAACATTAGTATAGCAGAGATTGGGCAGATATCCAAGTATAATAAAGCCAAGAAAATACTAGAATGATTGCTTGAGTGCAGCTTGTGCCTTTTTTGAAGGCTTGCTGGCTCAAAGGGTTAATATATTATAACAAAGCTGTGAACCTGGTGGTGTAATCACCAAATTACTACAGAGATGTTATTTATGGCTGTAAACCTGTTCCAGAGATGCAGAACCACACATATTTGAGTATTCCAAATGGGACTCTTGATCTAGCTGATTGAGGGCAGGAGCTGATGTAAGCATTAATGTACTGGCTTATCACTCTTCAAGTCATCTGGCTGAAATGTAATGCATAATATCAATTCAAATCAACATTTATCTTGTAACTGAGATTTACACAATGCAGAAATGTGCTGCCTAGGTCCAGTGTTTAAAATATAGCAGACAGAGCTGTGATTCTCTGATTCTAATACTTTTAATCATGCGTTCAGCTCCTCCCCTGCACTGAGATGCATTCATACAAGGCAAGACAAGGCAATTTTATTTATTAAGAGCCCTATACCAAAATCTCAGGGTGGTTTACATACACACATCAATAATGAATATAATTATACACTAATAGCCACAAAATGAATAATACATAATAAATAAATACAATCAGTAACTCATCTACAAGACACAGGTACTACTTGGAAAATCATGTTAATAGTCTCAAAGGTTTGATCAGTATACTGTATTCATATATTGCACTCATGGACTGATGTATTATTTGATGAATGAACTAGATGTATGTGTGACAGATAGTGCTGTTTCAGTTTCTTTGATACACTGCACAGTTGCTACCTCTGTGTGTGTGTGTGTGTGTGTGTGTGTGCACATGCACATGCATACGTGAGAGAAGGTAAAAAAATTCAGATGAATTTGCAGTGCTTCTGCCAGGAAACTAATTGCTGACCCAGGATTAACGATTGATAGGTACTAGCTGCAGGGAAGCTAGGAGCTACAGTCCCAGCATCTCCCAGCAGGACTCACTATGGGAAATATATGGTGAAGTGTTTAAAAAATGAGCCAAGCAACAAACAGGTGACTATTTTAATGCAACTATAAAACAGCCAGATTTAGTTTTCAAACTTCTCTCTCATTTAGAGACTGGGAAAGTTAGGTAACACTATAGCTATTTCATGGTTAAATTAGAAAACTATACCCATAGTACCATAGTTCCTTAGACTCTCCAATGTTTTATCTTTGTACTACTTTCCACTTACTACCCTCTTGCTACCCAGAATAAGAGTACACTAGCTGCAGTCCCAAGTACTTAATGCAATTTGTGATCAGGACAGTTACCAGGAGGAGGTTCAATAGGGAACACATGAAAAAGAAACAAGTCACTCAAGACAGACAAAAAGAAAGTCCAAAGGGCACAAAGGAATGTGCATGATTTATTTTTTTATTACATTTTTGGATTCCGTTGATGAGCCACAACATAAAACTGAGTAATGTATTTTCCGATGCAGAAAGGCTTCCTGCTCCAACTGAAATTGCAGCTGGTCTGTCCACTTGGCATTTTAGTCCAAGACATTGATGTCAATGCTTATTAAATCAACAGTGATATTTATAAAATATGCATGAAATACACAATGGCGAAAATCAATTTACACTGTGTATATTGTGGAAAATATCTATAATAGTTACTTGTGACTTTATGTTTTCCCATAAGAGTGGCCATTTTGGTATCATTTAAGTCAATAATGTATGTATGAGTAGTATTGTGGCACAGATATAAGCACATATAAAAACATATAAAAACATTGAGCTTCCACTTACTGCAGTTCCACTGCATGGAGGAACATTGTAGTGAACAGTAAAACCAATCACTAGTCCAAGTTAACATTATATAGTTTGGATTGAGCCACATACAGATTGCTGAACCAGACCTTTTGGCACATCAGTATTTCACATGATGGAAGAGGGGGAAAAATAATTATCAGACAGACAACAGCAAATCAATGCCAAAAATAAACAGACAACCCTAGTAGTACACTTTTAGCATGTGCTATAGAATAACAGACTTTATTGCTTTGCACATAAATGTTTCACAGTAAGGAATAAATGATTGATTTGTAAACTACATATCTGGACTATTAAACTAAACTAAATTAAACTAAAATTAAGGCTATCCTGGCAGTCAAGAGGCACCAGATTACCAATCAGGGACCTTGTGCCTTGTGCTGATCATTGGATCCCTATGTGAGTTATGGTTGCCCCTAGTGGTGGATGAAGGTGGAAAGCCATTGCTGCAGAACCCTAATTAGATTCCTCAAGTAAACAGCAGCATGTTGTATATAACCGGAATGTCTAGTGTGCACCTCTCCTGTATGCTAGTAACTTGCCTGACTATCCAGGAGCATTCCTTTCATTTCGTCCAAAAGCTGGCATTCCATGTATCTCTATGGGTAGCCCCTGCCAGCTGCTGTTGCTGTTGCACACAGTATACACCTATGCACTATGTTTTTGCATTTCAGGAACTGTGGTAGGAGAAGATAGCAATTGTACAGGAAGTGTAACACAGGCATTCTTGCACATCTGAATCTTTAACATTTGAGCCCCATAACAAGTTCACACAGTACTAAAAGCAAAAAAGGGAGAGACCCCCATGGGCCCTGAGGAAGTGGCCTAGGGCCCACAAAATGTTGGCTGTTGTAGGTGGCTACTTAAAGCTCCTATAGGAATTTGAGTCATTCTCACCTGCTTGGGTAATCCCTGCTGGAGGCTATGATTAAGGAACCCTACAGGAGAAAGTCAGGTTAGGAAAACGAAAAACAAGAGTAAGTGAGAATACAGGGATAATATAAGAAATCTATTTAGATGGCACCAGCATAGAAACTGCTTGAGTATTTCTGCAATTTGTGGTAAAACAAGCCCCAATCAAGTGATAATTCTACTGCAGTTACAGCAGGCTTTCTCATTAAATAATCCTTAAAGCAGCAGGCAACCATCTGAAGTGTGCTTAATGCACTGATAAGGAAATTAGTGGTAGCAAATCACTGTACAAATAAAACAACTGAGGTTTTATAAGTCAGTCAAGAATAAAAAAGTAAAATAAACTCGCAAAAGACTAAGAGTAAGACAATGTAAGAACATGCCAAACAGGGTTGTGCAGTTACAGCCATTCAGTTTTGAATAGTCTGTATAGTGTAACGTAAGCTTGGATCCATCCAGAGTAGATAGAAACATAGTAATTTAATGTTGGAAGGGCCTCTAGTTCCATTATGTCAGACACACCCTCTGCACTGCTTTCTAAGCAGGAATGCATAAAATATACTATGTAAACATGTACTAATTAGTAGGGACATCCCACCCTTATAATAACTGGGGTACCTTATAATTCATTACTATAAAGGCAGGTATTGTCTTCATTTCCACTGTCTTGACTGTCTTCACTGATAGACTGTTTTGAACATTAACCACCATCTTGTGAAAAAGTACCTCCTAACATTACTGTGGAATGTAACACCTGTGAGGTTAAGAGCATGTCCCTGCATCCTGTTGGTGGACATGAGAATATTGTAGGCACAATCTTAATTGATAATATGGGGTGAAAAGTTCAGATACATTTGGATAGTATGCTTCAGTGGTGCCCAGCATCATGTTCCCTTTAAAACATCAAGAATAGTCAAGGCGATCACATTGCACTGCCTGTCTTCTCAAAGTTTGCCAGCTGACAACTAAGGATCTGGGATAAATGCCTTCTGAAGGCATACACATGTGTAACACTGTTTCTGTAAAATATTACCTTCTGACTCTTCACCAGCCCCTGCAGATGATAATGGTAGTTTACTCACCTGGTAAAGGTGATTGTGTACTGTATATCCATGGCACTCCCAGATCCATTACCTTAGGGTTATGTACGCCTGATATGCTGCTTGATGCACATGTGACCAAAGATCTGGATTTCGGTCTTCCACCAAGCCCTTATCCCTCCTGGGTGTCTTCAGTTTTGATACTTCCATAAGCGGTAAAATAACTTGTTAGGTTTATGCACAGACAGTAATCACTACTCTAGAGAGCATGTCCAGGAATCTAATACTACTTTAATGAGTTTATCATATGTCCTTTCTTGTACATTTAAGCATTGTATGTACTTATGTCCCTTTATTCTTAATTGTTACTAGCTGTGTATCATGCTCCCTCGGGTGGAATGGAGTGCCATGGATATACAGTAACACAATCACCTTTACCAGGTGAGTAAACTACAATTGTGTTGTCTGTATATCCATGGCACTCCCAGATCCATTACCTTAGGGTGATTCAAAAGCAGTGCCCTACTAGTTAGGGAAGGGAGAGCATGATATGACACTGTTTATATACTGTACCACTGTTTATATACTGTACCATGGAGACATGAGTCCTTGATATGTCCTTTACTGTGACTGTCATTAGTACCTTATGTCGAAAGGAATTCTTAATTGGAATTTCAGTGTCTAGTCTATAGTGTCTTGTGAAAGTATGGATAGTGGACCAAGTAGTTGCTGCGCAAATCTCCTGGGCCATGGCTGAATTTCGTTCTGCCCAAGATGTAGCTATTGCTCTTGTTGAGTGGGCCTTGATTCCCATTGGTGGGACCTTGTTACTTGATTTTGTATGACTTCTGTAATTATTCTCTTCAGCCAGGTCACTATTGTGGGCTTGGCTACCGCTGTTCCTTTCTTGTGTTCTGATGTTATGATGAACAGTCTTTCTGTCCTTCGGATGTTTGCCGTTCTGTTGAGGTATTCTGTGAGCGTTCTCTTGACATCCAGTGTATGGAGGTTTTTTCCCAGCTATCTGTATGTTCTTTGTAGAAAGTTGGCAGTTCTATTGGCTGACTGTAGTGGAAGGTGGAGTCAACTTTAGGGATAAATGAGGTACTGTATGTAGCGTCATGCCATGTTGCATAAAGGTCATGAATGACTCTTTGTATGGCAGTGCAATCAACTCTCCGATGTGGAGGCTGAGCATATTACCACTAGGAACGCAGCTTTTAGCCCTACCCAGTAATTGGTAATGTCTGTAAGTGGTTCAAATGGTGGTTTGGTAATGGCATTTAATACCAATGTCAGGTCCCAGGTAGTGCGCTGTCTCTTATACGTGGTCTTGGTGCTTGCTGCTTCTAAAAGCATATGACATCTGGGTGTGAGCCTGGGTATGTGCCCTGACTGTACCTACTGCCTCCCCAATGGCTGAGAGTTGAACCCTTAATGAGGATGTGGCTAGCCCCTTGTCCAGACCCTGTTGCAAGTATAGCAGAATGTCTGCCATGGATATTTGCAATGGGGATATATCCTTGCCATTGCATCATGTTGTAAATATGTTCCACCGTCTAGAATATGTTGATGTTGTTGTAGCCCTGCAGGATTGTAGCATAGTGTTGATTACTGTAGTATGGTACCCTGCACTCAGCAGTCTCTCCCTTTCAGGAGCCATGCCATGAGTCGTAGATTGCCTGGTGTAGAGTGCATCATCGGCCCCTGTATGAGGATGTCCAGTTTGTTTGGCAATCTCAGACTGTCCATCACCATTGCTATGATGGTAGCAAACCATGCTCTCCTTGGTCAGTATGGTGCTACTAGGATTATTATCCTGCATGACTGCTGGATCTTCCCTAGCACTTGTGCTATCTGTGAGAATGGTGGGAACAAATATGAGTAGTCGTGTGTCAATGGGAGTGATAGGGCATCTGTTCCCTGTGACTGTGGTTCCCTGAGTCTGGAGAAGAATTTTGCCGATTGTTTATTTTTGTTGGTGGCCATAAGATCCATGGCTATGGTCCCCCATCTGTGCTCTATCATGTGAAATATTGTTGGGTTCAATTGCCACTCTCCTGGGTGTATCTGCTCCCTGCTAAGCCAATCCGCTGTTGTATTCAGTTTGCCTGCCAAATGTATGGCTATTAGGTGTTGTAGGTGGGCTTGTACCCATGTCATGATAGTATTCGTTGCCCTGAGTAGTCTCTTGTTCTTGGTACCTCCCATCTTTGAGAGGTATGCTACTGTGGCTCTGTTGTCTGATCTTATCAGTACTGTCTTACCCTGTATCAGTGCCTTGAATGAATGTAGTGCGCTGCACACTGCCTTCATCTCCAATACATTGATTGGTAGCCTGTTCTCTGCAAGGAACCATATGCCCGCTGCTGTGTTGTGTCCCATTGACACTCCCCATCACTGTAGGCTTCCATCTGTGTCTATTGAGACGTTGTGTGATATCTCCAGTGGTTTTCCTCTATTCAGTTTCTTCATGTGTGTCCACCATAGTAGTGAATGTTCTTGTCTTGCTGTCCACTGTTATTGTATGATGCAAGTTTTCCTCTGATGGTGATCTGCACTGTAATAGGAGGTTCTGTAGTTACTGCATGTGCCATCTTGCCCATGATATCAGGTCTATGCATGATGACATGCATCCTAGGATTGTTGACACTAGGGCTATTGTTGGTGCTGTAGATTTTAGTAGTTTGTGTGTAACTTCCATGAGGTTCAGTATTCTAGCCATTGTTGGCCGTACAAGTCCCTCATTTGTATCTATGTCTGCTTCCAGATGTTCTATGCATTGCGATGGTGTTAGGAAGTTCTTTTTGTTGTTTATCACCCATCATTGTTCTTGTAGGGTGTGTATTGTTTGATTGGTAGCCTTCCTTGCCTCCTGTGGCAACCTGGCTCAAATTAGCCAGTCGTTTAGGTATGGAATGAAGTGGACTCCTTGATGTTGGAGATTTGCTGCTAACACAGTTAACACCTTCATGAATAATCTTAGTGCAGATGCTAGGCAGAATGGTAGGGACCTGTATTGTAAGTGTTGTCCGAATATTTGAAAGCGTAGATATCTTCTGTGAGCATGTCTCATGGGAATGTGTAGGGTAGGCATCTTTGAGGTCTATGGATGCTAGGAAGTCACCTGGTCTTATTGCTCTTAGTGTGGACCATATGGTCTCCATTTTGAACATCTTGTGCATGATGTACCTGTTGACCATCTTTAGATCCAGCACTGGTCTGAGGTCTCCTGTCTTCTTTGGTACCAAAAAGAATATTGAGTAAATTCCAATTCCTGCCTCTTCTGGAGGTACTGGTTGTATTGCTCGGAACCTCGTCAGAGAGTCTAGTATGTCTTGTACCTGTTGTGTTGACCACTTCTGTGTTGCTATTGGGGAAATTATCCAGTGTTCTCTTTGAGGTAGTTCTCGGAACTCGATCGAGTACCCCTTCGTGATTACATCATTGACCCACTTGTCTGAGGTCGTGTTTGACCATATCCTGTTGAAGAGTTGAAGTCAGCTCCCTAGGGGTTTGTGTTGGTTGTGTTGTAACAATGGTAGTTGAGGTAAGCTGTGTCTGGTGTAGTGATTGAGTTGTTCTTCTGGCATTCCTGCCTTTCTGGGTAGTGAATTTACCCCATGTGTGTGCCCCTCTGTTCTGGTATGAGGAGCTTCCTTTGCTCTGGTAGGTACTCTGGTGACCATACACTCCCTGGTAGGAGTTCTGTTTGCCTCAAAAGGATTGATTGTATCACCTGTCTCCCCTGGGTCTTTGTCTGTAGGTTCAGGCCCTGAGTGATGGTAGGGAGCCAGAGTCCCTATCGGTGTCTTGGGCTTTTCCTTGCCCATGTCGTTTCAGGAATTCTTGTAGTCCATCTCCAAATACTCTTTCTCCCTGAAAGGGGAGCTTGTGTAGTCTTGCTTTGGACTCATTATCTACATCCAACAGCTTAAACCATAGTGCCCTCCCGGCCCTGTTGGCAATTGTTGCTGACCTGGTGTTGATTTTCAAGGAATCATCTGACATGTCTTCTATGTACTTAGCTGCTTGCAAGGAGTATGGCAGCAGCTCTGCCTCATGTGAGTTTGAAGTTTGAAGTCAGTTTCTTTCCAATTTTCTCTAGCCATCGAATCAGTTCCCTGGATGTGTGAAGGCTGGGGTTGAGGTTCTCACTGTCTGGCCCAAAAACTCATATATTTTCTTCAGTAACTCATCCATTCTCTTGTCCACCAGGTCCCGTAGTGCAGCTGTCTCTTCAGCGGGAAGTACTCTCCTCTTGTTTAATTCTGCTATCTTTGGATCTATTCTGGGGGCATAGCACCAAGCCTTTACCTTATCCTTCTGTAAGGTATACATTCTGTCGAGTGCTCTTTTATCTGGGAGTCTGATGGGATCGAGTATTATATCATTGAGGGCAAGACATACTGGAAAGTAGTTCTCTTGTTTGGGTGGCATCTGGAGCACTGGGTCCAGGTCACTTTCCAGGGTTGGTTGAGACAGTTTGAAACCAATGTGATGCATATCCATTTGATAAGATCTGATATATTGTCTAAGGGGAAAAGCTTAGAAGTTATGAATGGAGTTTCCATCTTTGCAAGGTTTCATCAGGAATGGAGCCCTGATTGGGTTCATGTTCACTGTCAAGTAGTGTGCCTGTATCCTCCTCCTACCCCTGTTCTAGTTCTTCTCCCTGGGAATTCTCTAATTCATCAGGATTATGGTGCCATGGCATCTAGCCGTGGTGTGGTAACTGCGTCTTATCCTGCCTGGGTGCCTTTTCTCTAGGGGGCTCCACTGGTGGATGGTCTGGGATTATTCATGGACGTCATGCATTCCTGTACCTTTAGCCTAAATTATTGCTGACTCTCCATTATAGCCACTGTGGCTTTCTGGAGAGCCACTGTAGCTGGGTTGACCTGCCAGTCCTGCCTTTGAGTGTTCTGTGTATCCATGTCCAGGGTGGAATTATCCCCTTTGGGTTCAATGTCAAAATATCATAGTATTCTTAGTGCAGTAAATGTAAGCGCATACAAAACAGCACTACGCATTAATAGTGTAGCTACATAACATCACACAATGTTGCATGGTGTATCGCATGCTGTGGTAGCTGACTTGATCAGTTCTATGAAAATTAAAATGTTAAAATGTTACATACCTTATTCGGAGTGGAGTGGAGTGCTAACGAAGTGACGAACTGAGGAGTGATTGCAAAGTCATACCGTCTCAGTGTCTCATCTATAGTTGTCCCTGGGAATGGAACATTTAGTTCCTACCTTCAGTCGTCATGTGAACCCTGCCTAGTCCAACCTTGCCCAGACCCACACCAATCCCAAAATCCAAGCAAAATGAACAAAAAGTAACTTATATTTGCCAAAACTTTATTAATCATTCAAACTCGGACTAGGGGAGTGTTTGGGTAAAAGTATTTGAGTTAGTACTGTACAAGCTGTATGACATTTTCTTGGGCCTGCAATTGGAAGTTATAAGCAACTTCCTCAAGAACTCCTGTCTGGATCTTGATCCATACTGTGCCATATCTGCAATTCTGTGAGCTGTGTCTTTGTATTTCTTGCATGTTTCAGACACCACTGTACGCAGCTATCATCTGCTCCATGACTGTTGTATTGAAATGCTGCTCTGATTTTAGAAAGTCCAGAAACCTCCAAATCGAAGGATGGTGAGCACCCATGAAGTGATTACATTTTCGATGCCAAGCCTCAACAGAATTAATTGTTCGGGGCAAATCATGTTGCACAGCATCATTGCAGTTCAACATGTCAGTTGCAAACATTGGTCGCCATCTTCCACCCCTGGCTAGTGGCCTACCTAACCAGGTGTCCTCAAAATAGTAAATCAAGGGTGAAAATAGCTCTGCATTTGTGGTGTAAAAGTCATATTGCAATAGTTCATCAAATGTTGACATGACATCTGGGACATATGCAAGGGCAGGTAGATATTGTACATGTAATGCAAAATCAGGGTCTGTAGTGTATTGTTGGCATAATGCGGGTATATCCTGCATTTTTCTCCACTACATTTGACATAGGTGAAAAAAACAACCACGCATTTTAACAGTCGGAAAGGCAAACTTGAATCCCTTTACGGCATCCTGCTCGAAATCAATTAGTATTGTTTCAGGCTGCAGTGTCACACATAGGCGATTCAACTCAGCAAATACTTTATTGTAAGATGCAGCAGAGTGGTTGGCCATAAGGATGTACACAAGGGGGATGACAGAGCTATATTTCACAGCATCAATGGTGTATAACTGTGAGAAGATTGAAGGGCAACATTTAAATGTACCATCGGCAAACCAATGGGCAGATGATTTTAAGTGCTGTAAATCCTTACTTGTAGAGAAAATTAAGAATCTATCAGCACTAGCGCCAGAATCAAATGTTAGAAATGGCTCATTTCTTTTGGTAATGGTATATTCTGGTGGCAGTACTAATGATAGCACATCTGAAGGCTCTGGGAGTGGCTGTGCAGTGGCACGCCTGTTTCTTCTGACTATCCATTTTAGCATTGGTATAGCAGGAAGTTGGCAAGCCACAGATGGTGTTAACTCAGATATCCCTGATTCAACAATTTGATGAGTTGACTCGCATGTGGTTGCAGCGCAGTCTTTCATGCCAGCAATAGCCGCCTTAGTTACAACAGTTGCAGGGTCAGGGACATGATTATGTTCCCCAATGTATTTTAAGACAATGTTCCCTTCGAGGTGCATCCGAGCAGTATGATGTCCTTTATCATACTGCAAGCATTTCCAGTAGGTTTTGCTAGCAGCAGTATGTTCTTTTCTGAAAAGAAACCCATCAAGGGATACAAGACTGCCACCTTTCTGACTGGTGACAAACTGAACTTCCATTCTCCAAAAACATCAATCTAGGTATGGAGTGATATCACAGTTTTTTTATGGATTAGTGCTGACATGTGCTCTTTAGGACGTGCGCTTTATTGTGTTGATGCTAATATATTTCGGTGCTGATTTCCATGCGCCATATTATGCTGCACTATTTTGATTTGTGCGGTATTGACTGGATACCTCCCCTTTGCATGTAGGGCAGTACAAGGCCTTTTGGTGAGGTAGCATGGGAGCTTTGCATGACATGCATTCCCTTTTCATAGACATCTGCAAGACAGTTAATGCATAGTGTAGTTGTCTGCAGAAGTTGTGGAGTACAGTGACCCTATAATATTGAGTGTCATACAGGCATTGCTCTGATTTGTTGCAAAATGTGACATGTATCCTTATTGCACTAATCAGTATTAATTTATATACCAATTACTCTGTTTTTTATTTGCTTGCACTGTGTTAAATTATATCTCATGCTGTATGCAGTGAGTATTGCTTTCTGTAATGGCCCTTTAAATGGAGTGCTTAGTGGACTTGTTAAGATGTGTCCCCTTTATTACCAGTATCCTGTACTCAGCAATTATTTTGCTTCCTTTATAGTGGTGGGTATGTCCCTTTAAAAGGTAGAGCTTAATAGGCTTGCTATGTTGTGAGCCCTTTAAGAATGAATGGAGCTTGTGCCAGTTGTAAGATGGTGGCCACGCTTGTATTACCATTGTGTGAGAGCTGCACATGTTGCAGCACGTATTTTGCCTTCCTAAGATAGTGGTATGTTCAACAGTGAACATGTGTGATCTGGGAGATAGATGCGCATGCGTGAGACTGGCTCAGGCCCCTTGCTAAGCCAGAGGAAGAAGAAGGTGTCGCTGGGCAATGAGGCAAGGGGGGGTGAAACGTGGTCATCTTGTACCGTGTGTCTAGATCTCCAAAGCAGCAAGGACTATTCTCTTGGGATATTCTGGGGACAAGGCTGAAACCCATGGACAAGTCTGGATGTCTCCAGTAAGGCAAATATTTAGCTGGTGCCTTGTTAACTCACAATGCTGTGCAGGGGAATAACCCCTTACTGTCTCCTGAACTGTGGAAGTTTCAGTGACTTGGGGAGCAAGCGTGCCATTTCATTGTGTTTTGGGCAGTTAAGTGCACTCCGCTACATGAGGGGTGGACTGCTGCCAGTGAGGTTGTGTTTTCTGTGTGTACACTCTGCTGCATGAGGGAGGGTACAACACGTAATGAAGCAGCATAAGACTAGTTATGAGGTAGGACTGTCCTGGGGGATTCACTATGTAAGGAACTCCACCCTACAGGACTTGCTCTGGTAGCAGGAAGGCACTTATTTTTAAAAAACCTTTGGGAGCCTACTCTGAGGTCCCTGAGTCTGTCTGTGTTTGCAACACAACGCAGTTGATGCACTCCCTGTCTAAACTACAATGGAGTGATGTCCACTTCCCTCTGCTTGAGCAGTATTGCTTTTATATGACCATTAAAATAACATAGCTCCTTCTAATAAAGCACGTATAAACATATATCTTTTCTGTCTGTGCCAGATAATATTTAAAAAAAAATGAATTACCTTGTATTGATTCTTGGATCTTGCACTGATTCCTGGCACTGGAGCTTGGTGAGTGTGCTGCTAGCCTATTTGATGCACATAAAAAATTGAAGACACCCAGGAGGGGTAAGGGGCTTGGTGGAAGACCAAAATCTGAATCTTAGGTCACATGTGCATCAAGTAGCTTATCGGGTGTATATAACCCTAAGGCAATGGATCTGGGAGTGCCATGGATATACAGACAATGCAATACATATTTTAGCATTTGTAAACAGTAACATCATCAACACCAAGCACTGTAACTAGTTGTGACTAAGAACATTGTAGCAGAAGTATGCAGATATCTTTAGTCATGATGGACCCTGACACTGGACATTGCAGAATTCAAGCATTTTAATATCCTGGTGGACTGGACAGTGCACTATCCATACAGCTCACTGGTAATTTGCTGCACTCTTTGAGTCAATGAAGTTTGATTTGACATACTTTCTTCTGATAAGGCACAGTAAGTGGCTCATCATCACCAATTTTAATATTTATAAACCTGCTTATTTCTCAGAGGGGACAGGATAATTAAGTGGACTGGCTCTGGATCACAATACAGAGCCTTTCATCTGTAGACTACTGGTTTAAAACTTACTCCATTATGTGGTGAATGAAAACCAATATCATATGATAGCAATTTGCTGACGTGCAAAAGCTAAGGTGCTTCTTACTCCAGTTCCTAGTGGGCAGTGATCTGCTAGTCAGGTTTCACTAGGAGCAATCTACATCAGCATTCAATCCTGTGAGGCCCAGGCAGTTAACAAGATGGACACCAAAGAGAGCAGACACTCTGCACTAGGGGGCTGTTTTATTTATTACAGGTCACAGGCACTTATTTTTTTAGGTGCTGATGGGAGGGAGGATGGTAGGGATCAGATGGGGATTGAGGGGTTGTTACAGTTACAGAACTGATAATGGGACTTAGGTGGAAGAGGTAGAGGGAGTGTGTTTGGTGCATAGGTGGGAGAAGGCTATCTATTGAACTTAGTCAAACATTATTTAATATACTTGCAGACTAGTTATTTTGATACTTACAGTGTTGAGCTGGAGTTCCCAAAGGCAAGGGTGGGAGAAGAGAGGAGCATGCCAGTGGGGGATGCATGGGGGTATGTTTATTTATTAAAATTGTTTGGACAAGACCTTTGAGCAAACCAGCTATTATGCAAAGGTTCCACATCAGGAAAATTATGACAGGAGACATATTACAAAGTAAACACTGGTTACAATTATACTATAAAGACAAAGATCAGTTACATGTCTATTTACAAGTCACAGATCATTGCAGTACAGGCTATTGACAATTAAGTTTACCTATAGGTTTTACAGTAGAGTGCACTCTGACAGCCCAAGAGGCATTGCCATACCTAAGACAGGGAGGATTTAGGGGCAGCGACATTCTGCAGCAGGAGTAACCAGAATTCTGAGCTGTTTTTTTAAGTTGGCCAGCCTTGTTTAGACTAAAGATAGAATCAGGGAGCTCATTAAGCCACTGGGGTGTTCTGACAGTAAAAGCTCTCACAGCATGGGTAGTTCTGCAGAAAGACATTTTGAGTGTGCTCCTAGACATAGTCCTGGTAGGGTAGGGGTTCCTGTATCTGATTAAGAGGTTTTACAACCCTAAGGGCATGAGCCCCATCATTGCTCCCCCCCCCAAGGATACAGAACTGGAATTTAATTCTGTTTTGCAGGGGGAGAATATTGGTTAATGAATACAGGGCACATGAGTGTGTTAGTAGGTTGGCATTGAGTATGAAGCCACAGGCCTTGTCCAGGACTAGTTCAGTTCTATGGAGGATAGTGTCAGATGCCAGTATATCTATTTTTATACTTTAATCAATCATTGGAAGAATGGAGCTGATAACCGTGATGTGCCTGGCATCCTGTGTTAAGTTGTGCCTTTGTCGGTAACGTGCTCCTAGTTTTGTGTTGACAAAGTTCACTATTAGGTCTACATGCAAGACAAATGAGAGGCATTCATCAAGAGTGACTCCCAGGTACTTGAATGTCCTGATTTGCTCCATTGCCACTGCATTCTTATTTAAAATGGTAAGGGCTAGGGCCTTGCTCCTCATGTGAGGTCCTGAAAATAGCATCACCTTAGTCTTTTTGTAGTTAAGGACTTGTCTGTTTCTTCTGGCTGAAAAGAATTTTGGAGAGGGTGGGGTGTTATTAAGGCACTTATGTAGGGGGTATTTATTTACAGTTTTACTAGGATGCTGGGGTGCATAGGGAGGGGTATCACCAATAGAAAGAGAGAGGTATTGCTGTCTCTGTATAGATTGCTGGTAAAACCTCACCTAGAGTACTCTGTCCAGTTCTGAAGATCACATCTCCAGAAGGACATAGACAGAGTGGAGGCTGTCCAGAGGTGGGCAACTAAAATGATGCAGGGTCTGCATCAAACACCCTATGAGAAGAGGCTAAAATATCTCAATATGTACACACTGGAACAGAGGAGGGAGAGGAGGGATATTATTGAGACCTTTAAATACCTCAGGGGATAAATAAGATACAGGAGAGAAGCAATTTTCATAAAGAAAGGTGTTCAAGAACAGGGGGACATTCTATGAAGCTGTAGGGGGGTAGATTCAGGAGAGATGTGAGAAATACTTTTTCACAGAAAGAGTGGTGGATTCCTGGAACAGCCTTCCAGTGGAGGTGGAGGGGATGAAAACGGTGGTGGGGTTCAAGAATGCATGGGATAAGCACAAGGGAATTATAGTAGAAAAGAAGGTGGAGGGAGAAAGAGCTGTAGATCAGGCATGGTCTGTGGAAATAGTGTAGGTAGGGAGAAATGGGCAGACTGGATGGGCTAAGGAGTCCTTATCTGCCATCAAATTCTATGTTTCTATGTAGGAGAGGACTAAAACCCGTATAGTTTTTTAGCTGGGAAATGCACAAATTTGCATTGCAAACTATACAAATTGCCTTATTTGCTCATGGATTGGCAATCTGCATAGATTCACCATGTGGATTTGGCCAATGCACCAAGTGAATAACTATGTGAATTGTCAGTTCTTGACAGTTTCACTCTTTACGTTTTGCCATGACTGGCTGATCAGATGGACAACATCCAGAATAGTGATAGTTTTGCTCCAGTGTTGAATGATTGGCTGTCACTACCAATGTCAGTCACAATCTTAGAAACAATCTTGCCCCTATAATGCTGTTTCAAACTGTAGATTACCCCTTGGTCATTAGGTTGGATTATGGCAGTACAATAAGGGGTTAAAAGAACAGCTTGAGATTCTGTGAAGTGAGTGGTTTATGGGCAGGTCTGTTGTCAACCAGCACTGCTATGGTTCTATGTTTTAGCCTCAATTTTTTTGTACAGTCTTTTCAGCCAGTCATGGATAATTTTGCATGTCATCTATGTGTTTGAGTTGACATATACTTGACTGGGAGTGCTTCCATACTTACGTCTTTGAAGCACCTCGACTTTTCACTTTCCCCACCAGCAGCAGTTTCAGTTTCTCTGACCCATTAATGATTGAACACACTATAATTGAGACCCACTCTGGCTTTCTTGTAACCTGCTAATTGTTCACTTTTAAAAAACAAGGTAGCATCACGTGTAGGCATCAGGTGTAGCTCAGAAAAATAATGCAGTCTTATCTGCATAAAAAAAGTATTTTGCTACAAAGTAAGCTAAAAGTGTAGGTAGCACTTTATGAATCCATTCATCCATGGCCAGCTGATCAGCCTTTGCCTGCCAGCCATGAACCCTCCAGTACCCGATTGCATGACACTCCTGCCAACCATAGGAAAAGGATTACTCATGACGTGGGTCACCAGTCAATGGTATCCTCAAATGGGGTGGGTGCTCTAGAGACTGGCCTGTTAAGAGCCACCCTCTGCCCTGGTGGCCTATGCTATGGGCTTTGAGAGGGGTAATCAGTATGTTGGCTCCCTCCAAGACAATCATCCTGAGGACAGTTTGAAATTGAGTCCCATTCTGAGAGTCAGGCTGTTAGCTTTTTCCAGTAGCACTTGACTGGATAGTGGAATCACACAATTGTGGGTGGCAGAAAACCACTGCAGCAGTGTATCTTCCACGCAGGCATCCTTGCCATCCTGCTTTGGTTTTTAAGATTTTGAGCATCCACTCCCCCAGTCACCTAGAATTTATTCACTATCCTGCCTGCACAGGAGATGTCCACTCCAAATTTGGCTGCAGCTCCTTTTGATTTGCAGTGGCAAATCTCTCCCACAACTTGACCTTCTCATTCTGTGACAACACCTTCCTAGTAAGCTTATGCTCCATTGTCAGTGAGTGATTAATGAATGATGAGTCTTTCACTTATACACAGCCACTAATCACTACTAATTACCTTTATAGCACCCAGATGTGATACAAGAAAAGGCACACAAGCACAAAATCAAGTACAGACAACATTTTTATAATTGTAAAGAGGACAGAGAATCAGGACCAGAGCATTTTTTGCACACATCCGAAATGTGCACATAACCGAAGGCACACAAGAGAAATTGACAGTAATGAATTAAGCAGTCTGGTACTGTTTTGATGATAACAGTTGGCTGAAGTTAAAAATTACAATCCCACTAATGGTACAGTTCTGAAAGATCATAAAGTTTTTGAAAATCCCGCATATTTTGGGTTAGCACTTTGGTTGCTATTGTCATTCCATTCTTGTGGTCCAGTGTCACTGTTTCTGTGTCCTTGCTGGTTGGTGTTCTGAAGAAGCTGTGTTTTCATCATGCTTCAGTCAGTAGAAGGGAGGAGAGAGTGGGATGGCTGCAGTGGTGAGGTGCTCACACTGTTCCCACCAAGAACGTGGCTCTAACAATTACAGTTGGAGATCGATGCAGACCAGTAGTTCTGTAGCCTGCTTTTGCTTTTGTGGCTGGCAACCACCATGACCTGGTGGGATTCAAGACCAGCATAACTTATTAAATGAACTGCTGTGCTGCGCGCAATGAATGGTTCATGTAGCAGTGGCTTACATTACCTTCTGTGGACAGTCAGGGCAGAATGGTGAATAAATAGTTTATCCACATAGGTCCACGGCTAAACCATATTTCTTCATTGTCTAGTTAGCTTTGGTCAACCCATTTGAGTTGCAGGAAGAAACTTTTGGCATCAGATGGAGTTTTTTCCATCTATTTTACATAGCTGGTAACAGGACAAAGAGAGACATTGTGTCACTCAAAAATGAGCCCTCGTAGCTTTTCTTTATTGGATTCATGTAAGTTCCTGTGATTTTTAGTCTGTTTATTGATCGCTAGCATTATGGAACATAATCTCTTGTCATCTGTTTTTATTTTAAAGCTGTTGCTGTTTATGTGTCTGTGCTCTCTCTACTCCTCTCATCTGTGGCAGGAGGGATGAAGCTGAAAGGTCAAACCAGACCTTTTGTACAAGATATTGGGCAGTTTTGGGAGATGGGGCACTGGAGTATTTCCGTTTGTCTAGGTCCTAGTAGAAATCTGGGGTAGTGTTTGCTATGGTCTCATCCTTCTTTCTGGTACTATTTCACTATGGCCACAAACACATTGTTTGTTGTATTGAAAGCTCTGTCAGAAACAATATTATTACAGTTGATTTGGGGAATATTTACATATCTGTCGGTAGCTGCTGTTAAGCACCTGTGACTACTCAGGTGGTATTGCTCCATGTGGGAGTTCCTAACAGTGGTACAAAACTCCCTGACCAGCTTATTCAGATTAGTGCAGTGCATCATTTTGAGGACTATTTCTCTTGATTTTTCTGTTACCCAGCTTTTTAAAATAGATACCTCACTGCTGATTTGCTTCTTAGTGTTTGCTCGCAAGGGTGTAGCTACCGAAACTCTAAGCCAAGGCATAACAAGTGTAGTAGCAGGGATAGCAAACAAGCTGGCCAGCATTGCTCTGCCCTCTCAAGTCCATCATATTTAAATTCCTTTGTTTGGATTTGCAGGCTTTTTCCTTTCTCTCAGTGTTTTTTTGGGGTAGGGTGGAAGAGTGGACCATGGATGCTGAAGCTGAAGGTCTCAATTAAGTCTGCATGGTCCGCCTGCATAGTGATTGGCTGCAACATCGGATAGGGGTGTAGCAAGTCTGGGGCAAGTTTAAATGCCCCAACAAAGTTAGAAGCCATACTATTAGTTCAATTGTACTGGGAGTGACAGAAGCAGTAGAAGAACTGAGGAGCAGCAGACAGAAGAACAGACTCAGAGCCAACTAAAAGAATGAAGTCTTCATGTGGATTGGCAAGTGAAGTGATCTGCCTACCTGTTGGGGAGAGAGAAGAAATTTCTGCCATGGTCTTGGACTCCTGGTGTAGTCAGTGGTAGTTACCAGCGGGCAGCAGGAACCAAGCACCACACTAGCAGCACAGACAGCAGGCCTAGAGTGGGAATCATCTGATTGGAGCCAGGAACCTCGGATTCGAGTCATGGGGGGCAGGCATGAACAACAGTGGGGGAAGGGGATAGCAGTGTGGCAGGTTGGTGTACAAATCTGAAGTGCCTGGCTACACCCCTTCTTGTTTGATTTGTTTCTGTTTCTAACTGGAATAGCTGTAATTTTTTATGTCAGTGTGCCTACTCACATGGTCAGGATTTCTATGTTCTTCCTGTTCTGCAGAAGTAGTCACTTCAGTCTCTATGCCATCATTAATTTCTTCTGAGTGTCTGTTTTAATTTTTGTGATGGTTCAAATTACTTTCTGTTGCTTTATTTATTACCTGATCAGTATAGTATATGGCATCATCGGAGGCAGTTCAGGACACTGTGTGGTATCATGTAGAGGCATTTTGTCTGTACCCTGTCCCCATAAGTTATGCTCAAGCCATTTTTCTAATGAGAAATCTCTAGAGAAGTGTTTTGGGAGGCAGATAGGCCAAAAAATAGTCTGTCATAATGTCTGGCTTTCATTTCAGCTTTTCCTCATGTTAATATGACAGCTCTGAAGCAAAAGCGCCTGTCAGAATGTGAAAGTGTAGTGATACTATCATTCTGATGCTATGTTGTTTGAAAAACTGTAACTAGTTCTGGTATGTATTTCTGGGTCAGTAACTATATGGTTCAGAAGCACTTTCAGCCATTCAAATCACCTGAATTTTTTACACGTTAAGAGGTTAAATAACTAACTAGTTTTAAATGTATTGTTTCTGTCAGGGATTTAGCTTTCTACCATACAGGTTTTCTCACTTTGTCCAGCCTTTCAGAAATGCAGCTTCCACATTCACAATGCAGCTTTCCACTGCTGAATTAGCTTCCTCCACTGTAGCACAGGCTTAATTTTCAAAGAGCATTGCATGGTCTAGGACAACGACCTGTGTGCAACTCCCTGCTGCAGGGAAAAATACTGTACTTGTGAAAATGCTATTTTCAGCATTTTATGCATAAGGGCAATATTTTGGGCTTGATTCTTAAAGCTCCTGGCATGGAACAAGGGCCTTGGGCCACAAAAAGTGGTGCACAGTACCTCTTTGCCAAATGTTGCACCAGAAGCAATTCACAAAGAAAGCCTGCAGCAACTGCAGACTGCATGCACCCAAGGGGGCTTGTGCCACCAATGCACCATAATATGGGCTGTGACATGGTGCTAGGGGTAATGCGGCATATGTAAGCTGCCACATCCCCAATATTGGGATTCTCAAAACTCTCCCAGAAGACAAAATTCCAAGTACCGTTAGGCCAGCCAGGACTATCCTAAGGGTGCTTAGAAATATGCCCTCTGGAAGAGTTTAGCAATGTGTGGCAATGTGTCACAGTCCACCCCCCATGCCCCAATATGCCCGTAAATGAAAGTGTACATATAGTAATTCCCTGGTGGTCTAGCTGTCCCTCAACACCTGCTGTTATATGCCCGTAATTATATTGTACATGACATAATTACTTGGTGGGCTAGTGGCCCCATGCCCCCGATATGCTCATAAAGTGCTTGTGCATTACTTCCCAGTGGCCAGCTCAGGATTGGGAGTGGGGTGGTGGGCATTGCCTGCCAGAATGGGGGCTGGGGTTCCACTGGAACACCAGGGAAAAATATTAATAACCTTGTCTTGTACAGGCATATCGAAGTGAGGGAGAGGGACCTCTAGACCACCAAGGAATTAATGCAGAAGCACTTTTATTTACAGGCATATCAGGGCATGGGGGGACTGCTAGCCTACCAGAGACACATTACTGTGTTAATAAGGGGATTGGAGCTTGGGGGGGTCCACTAGACCACCAGGGAGGTTGCAGACTTACACACAGCAGCCCCATGGCTTGTGGCATACCCTCTGAATGTGTCATCTGTTTGGTGCACAGCCAAGGTAGCTGCAAGGTGTGGAACTTTGCCACTGGGACCCTACGCTACAGAGAATTGAATGCAGGGTCCCAGGCACATTTGGGCTTTGATACAAGCTGCCATTTGCTGCAGCTTGTGTCAATCTATGGCCCTTTGAGAATCAAGCCCTTTATTTTATGTATATACATATATACAAAACTATGCAAAGCTGCTATAAATTGTGGAAAAGTTACATAGAGGCAACCTTTTGAAAACTGAGCTCATGCAGAAAATGTTACGGTTGTGCAATGGAACCCTCTCTTTGTAATGTTGTTTTCCTCATGTGGGCAATTTTCCACTTTTGAAAATACCAGCTCCTGGTCCCCAGATTAAATTGGGAGGGGCTGCAGAGGTGGGTTACTACAACCCTAGAGCCCGATTTCCAAATGGGGATGTAGGGCTTGCGATCAATCCCTGCATCCCTACAAAATGTATTGCACCTGTATCAAATGGTTCGAAGCAACTTGCTCCTGATTTTAGAACCTTGGACACAAATTGTGACAGTGCCCTCAGTTTACAGCAGCTTGCGCTAAGCTGTGGCACAAGCCCTGTAAACCAGTCCCTACGGGCATAGAGTTACACCAGGGAAACTGGCAGAACTGTGCTGCATCACCGTAGCTTTTTGAAAATTAAGATGTGGCACAGGTTTGACGCAATTTGCCACTTGCGTCAAACTCTCTGCTACAAGACCCTTGTGGCACATGCACTGGCATTGAAAATCCAGCCACTAATTAGCAGCAACCTATGAAGACATCAGTCATCCACTAAAGCCTCTGCTAGCTGTCCTAAACTGCCTTATTCCTGAATATTTGCACCTTATTAGCACCACAAGGGCAACTTCTTTTGGGGTTTTGAGCCGGTGATGGGTGTAGAATAATGCACTCCATTACAGGCACTGTCAGACTTTCTCCCCTGAAAATTTTACATAGTTTTAGGAAGTATTGATAATTTGCTAGCCAGCTGTACAATGCCCCCATAACTTGGTTTTGTTTTCCACCACTTGTATTCATTTTTTTAGTTTTTTTCTTTTTTTTTAATTTTTGTGTTTCCTTTGTTTTGAACATGACTGCCTGCTCTTACTTCATCTGTTGAAGATGCTGACATGCTGGCACAGTTAAGAGTTCATTGTATCCTTTTGTGCCTGTGCATTTGTCTGTGGTGAGCATGCTTCCTTGAGTGATTTGTTTGTGCACCTGCCCACCAAGCGACTATACTCTGCATTTCAGTGTCACAGTTGCTGCCAGAATATATTTGGAGCAGTCACAACATTGCTATCATGTAATAATTCACATTAAGCAATGCGTTTGCAACTCCAGAGTTAATGTTACCGTATGCTGCAAAAGCACTCCTTGATGCAGACTTTTTTTTGTACTGTGCCACTGCATTTGCTGTGTGCTGGGACTGGGGGAACTGTCCTTATTGGTGAGTCAGCAATGTAAAGATGAGAATGGGGTTTACCTCCTATGCACAAAATTGTATTCATGGCATCTCCAAATTCACCCACTTGACAATTATACGTTTTACTGGCCCTGGGTTAAACCTTGTAAACCATGGTGACCCATACACTATAGAAAAAAAACAGAATCTGACAGCAGATAAGGACCACTTGGACCACTTAGTCTGCCCATTTTCCCTACCTGTTTCATATACCACAGATCTTAAATGATCTGCAGCTAATCCTCTCTTTCCTATCGCTAGAGTTCCTTTGTGTCTGCCCCATGTGTTTTTGAATTCCCCTACCATTTTTGCACCTACTACCTCTGCTGGGAGGCTGTTCCATTGATCCACCACCCTTTCAGTGGAAAAAAAATACTTTCTCATGTTACCCCTAACTCTGCCACCCTTTATTTCATATCATGGCCCCTTGTTCTTGAACATCTTTTTTTTTTAAAGATGCTACCCTGTTGTACCTTATTTATACCCTTGAGGTATTTGAAAGTCTGTATCATATCCTCCATCTCTCTCTACTCTCCTCTCCTCTGGGAATACATATCAAGATCCTCCAGCCTCCCCTTATATGACTTTATTGCAGCACCTGCACCATTTTTGTCAGTCTTCTCTGAACCGCTTTTACTCTGTCTATGTCCTTTCAGAGATGCGGCCTTGAGAACGGGGCCCAGCACTCCAGATGAGGTCTCACTAAAGTTCTATACAGTGGCATCACCACCTACTTCCTTCTGCTGGATATACCTCTCCCTGTGCACCCCAGAATTCCTCAGAGCATTCTCACATTGTTTGGTAACCTTTAGATCATCAGATATGATTATTACCAGGTCCCTTTCCTGTTTAGTGGCGTCAGTACCTCCCCACCATCATGTACACCTCCCCTACATTTCTGCATCCCAAATGCATTGTCTTGCACTTCTTTGCATTAAATCCTAGCTGCCACACCCTTGACCACTCCTCAAACTTGCTTAGGTCCCCTCTCATTTTCTCTACCCCTCCTGGAGTGTCAATCCTGTTGCAGATCTTCATATCATCTGCAAAGAGAGACACCTTCCCTTCTAGCCCCTCTGCAATGTTGCTTATAAAGATGTTAAAGAGGACTGGTCCAAGCACTGATCCTGCGGATCCTGCTAGTCACCCCTTCTTTTTGGATTGAACTCTGTTCACCACAACCCTCTGTGTCCTATTGCTCAGTCAATTTTTGACCCAGTTTACCACCTGGGACCCGCTCCCAGATTGCCCAGCTTGTGTACTAGCCTCATATGTGGGATGGTGTTGAAGGTCTTTTGCTGAAATCCAGGTAAGCCACATCCACTACCCCTCCCAGAGTCACCTCCCTAGTCACCTAGTCAAAGAAATCTGTCAGATTTGTTTGACAAGATCTTTCTGGTGTGAATCCATGCTGCCTCAGATTCTATGCTCCATTAGAGACATGTCTCAAACCTTTGTTTCAGTAGTGATTCCATTAGTTTCCCTACCACCGTGGTCAGGCTGACCGGCCTGTAATTGCCAGCCTCCTCCTTGCTCCCACTTTTGTGAAGAGGGACTACATTTGCCCTCCACCAGTCCTTTGGTACCTTTGGTACCACACCTGTTTCAAGCGAACTGTTGAACAGAGCTGTCAGTGGTGTTGCCAGCGCCTTCCTGAGTTCTTTTAATATGCTTGGATGTATCCCATCCAGCCCCATTGCCTTGTCCACTTCAGATTAGCAAGTTCCTGTAAGACTCTTTCATCCTTAAATGGACTGGTGTCCACCTTCCTCCCATTGGTGCTTTTGCCACCTAACTTTGGTCCCTCCCTTCCCGTTCTTCTGGGAATACTGAAAAAATACTTCTTCAGGATTCTGCTTTTCTCAGCCTCGTCTGCACACTCGTCTCCTTCCTTTTAGTCTCGACAATCCCACCCTTAATCTTTTTTCTTTCACCTAAGTACCTGAAAAAGTCTATGTCACCTTTTGTTAATACCTGGGCTATTTATTCTTCTGTTTGGGCCTTTGCACTCCTCACTGCTTTCCCTGCCTCCCTCTGCTTTTCCAGTTACAGTTCTCTGTCTTCTTCCCTCAGTGTTTCCTTGTACTTCCTGAAGCCACCCATTTCTCCCTTACCTTCTCAGCCACTTCCTTTGAGAACCATTGTGTTTGGCACATGCACTGGCAATGGCACCACAATCCGCACAGGGGTTGTAGACAGACCTCCCTCTCAGGGGAGGAAATGGACAAGGAAATGATACAAAGAATACTTAGGATGGCAGAAAAGGGAGATATTTGATGGGTGATCTGAATATGTCAGATGTTAACTGAATGCAGTTGCAGCAGCCACTTCAAAGAGTGGGTTATTCTAGATGCCCTACAAGGCATGCCTTAGACAACTAGTATTGGAGCCCACTCGAGAGGGAGCAATATTAGACCTGGTTCTCTCAAATGGAGATGAAGAGAGGATCACAGATGTAGAAGTGGGTAGCCATCTGGGAACTAGCGACCATCGAACAGTATGGTTCACAATAAACACAGCAATAGAGTCAAGCCATACAAAAGGCAAAAGTACTGGACTTTAGGAGGGCTGACTTTGCCAAAATAGGTGAGTGCCTAAGGAATGCACTAGCAAATGGGCAGGAAGGAGGGTGGAAGAACAATGGGAATAATAAAAACTGCCATCACAGAGGTAACAAGCCTTTGTGTGAAGCAAATTAACAAACGAACGATGTAAGAAACCACTATGGTTCTCAAAGGAAGTGGCAGTGAAGGTTCAAGAAAAAGAAAGCATTCAGGAAGTACAAGAAATCACAGAAGGAGCAGGACAGGGAACTGTATCAGTTAAAGCAAAGGAAGCTGGGAAGGCAGTCAGAACAGCAAAGGCCCAAACCGAGGGAAAGATAGCCAACTCAGTTAAGAAGGGGATAAACCTTTTATAGGTACATCAGGGAGCGAAGGAAGACCAAGGAGGGCTAGTGAGGCTTAATAAAGAGGAGGGAGGGAGGGTGGGCAGAGGTGACTGTGAAAAGGCAGAGATACTAAACAAATATTTTGCTCAGTATTTACAAAGGAAGTGGGAGGTACCTAAAACAAACAGTAGAAACACTCTGGACACAGAAGTTGATACCAGCCCATTTACAGAAGAAAGGGTTCTGAAAGAACTCTTAAAACTGAAGGTGGACAAAGCAATGGGGCCTGATGGGATTCATCCCAGAATTCTAAAAGAACTAAGGGTAGAAATAGTGACACCACTGACTACCCTCTTTAACAAATCATGGGAGGATGGGGTGGTACCCGAGGACTGGAGAAGGGCAGATGTGATTCCCCTTCACAAAAGTGGGAGCAAGGCAGAAGCAGAAAATTACAGACCTGTTAGTTGAATCTCAGTGGTAGGGAAAATGATGGAATCACTTCTGAAGGAAAGAATTGTTGAGTATCTAGAGGCCAGAGAGGCTCAGGACCCAAGGCAGCATGGATTCACAGAGGGATGGTCATGCCAGACAAATCTGATAGATTTCTTTGACTGGGTGACCAAAGTAGTAGATCAGGGAGTGGCTGTGGACATGGCCTACCTAGACTTTAGCAAGGCATTTGACACAGTCCCACAAAAGATTAATATACAAGTTAGCCAGCCTGGGAGTGGGTCCCAAGATGACAGCCTGGGTAAAGAATTGGCTGGAGAATAGGACACAGAGAGTAATAGTAAATGGAGTCCACTCTGAAGAAAGGGGGGTTACTAGTGGGGTACCGCAGGGTTCAGTATTAGGACCGGTCCTCTTCAATGTCTTTATAAGCGACATTGCAGAGGGACTGTAAGGAAAAGTATGTCTCTTTGCAGATGACACAAAGATCTGCAACAGAGTTGATGCACAAGGTGGGGTGGAAAGGATGAGAAGGGACTTGGCAAGGTTAGAGGAATGGTCAAATGTATGGCAGCTTAGATTCAATGCTAAAAGTGCAGGTAATGCACCTGGGAAAACAAAACCCAGGGAAAAGTACACAATGGGGGTGAGATACTAACAACAACAAAAATGGCAAGGGACCTGGGGGTAGTCATATCAGATGACCTAAAGGTGGGCAAGTAATGTGAGAGGGCAGCACGGAGGGCTGGGGGGATACTGGGATGCATAGGGAGAGGCATCACCAGTAGAAAACAGGAAGTTATTATCCCTCTGTACAGACAGCTGGTGAGACCCCATCTGGAGTACTGCTTGCAGTTCTGGAGACCCAATCTCCGCAAAGACATAGACAGGATGGAGGCAGTCCAGAGGAGGGCAACTAAAATGGTGCAGGGTCTGCACCGGAAGACATATGAAGAGAGACTTAAGGAGCTGAATATGTATAGCCTCGAGGAAAGGAGGGAGAGGGGGGACATGATAGAAACTTTCAAGTATCTCAAGGGAATCAACAAAGTCCAAGTGGGTAGCATCTTTCAAAAAAAGAGGTGTGCAAGAACAAGGGGGCACAATTTGAAGATAGAAGGGGCGGCTCAGAGGTAATTTAAGGAGTATTTTTTCTCAGAGAGGGTTGTGAATGCATGGAGCGGCCTTCGGAGAAGGTTGTGGAGTCAAAAACAGTGGTGGAATTCAAGCATGCATGGGACAGTCATAAGGCAATTCTAGGGGGGGGGTAGGAAGAAGTAGGCTGCTGGTTAACTAGGATCTGCAGCTTATCCAATAGGTAGGGAAATGGGCAGACTGGGTGGGCCAAGCGTCCTTATCTCGTCAAAATCTATGTTTCTATGTTTTTCTTCTCTGTGTTTTGCTTACTTGCCTAATGAAATGGCTTGTTGCCTCATCTTTGGTTTCCTTAAGATTCTTCCATTGTTCCTCCACTCCCCCCCTCTTTTCTCCTTCCCTGCAAGTGGTTTCCTAAGACATTCCTCCATCTTTGCAAAGTTGGACCACCTGAAATCCAGGGCCTTTGCTTTTGGGTGGTTAGGCTCTTCTGCTGTTCTCACATTGAACCTCACCATACTGTTATTGCTTGATCCCAGATGGCTTCCCACTTTTACATTTGTAATTCTGTCCTTGTTGGTGAATACCAAGTCCAAAGTCACTTCTCCTTGGGTGGGCTCCATCACTAGTTGTTATAGGCATGCCCCCTGCAGAGCTTCCAGGATGCCTCTGCTCCTGGCTAAGGCTGCAACCTGGTTGCTCCAGTCCACATCTGGCAGACTGAAGTCTCTTACCAACTGCACCTCCCCTTTAAGTGACATTCTGTGGATGGCTTCTGCAAGTACCCTGTCCAGTTCTTCTCCTTGTGCAGGAGGTCTGTAGATCACACCAGTGGAAATGGCATTGCCATTTCCCATCTCCAGGGTTATCCACAGTGCCTCCACCTCTCCCTGCATTCCCTGTACCTCAGTTGCTGTTATTCCTTGTATGACATAGATAACCACTCCTCCTCCTCCTCCACTTTTATCCACTCTGTCCCTCTTGAATAGAGTGTAACCTGATATAGTCATATCCCAGTCATGGTTCCCAATGAACCATGTCTCGGAAACAGCGACAATGTCCCAGGTCAGCTTCAGTCATCAGGGACTCTAATTCTAGGATTTTGTTTCCTAGACTGTGGGCATTTGTGCACAAGGCCTTCCAATTTTTACTGCCTCCTCTGCTAATAACTCCCCTCCTATCCCCACATATTTCCTCAATCTCCCTCTTGTTCTTACTGCCATACTGCCGTTTCTCTGCATTTTTACCTGATTTGGTTTTAGTTATCTTTGGCTTTTTCCCAACCTTAGGGTCCTCTCTGCTGTCTGTATCATTTTGTTTGGGGGCTGTTTGCTTTACCTTGCCCTCACCCTTCTTGAGCTGACCATTGTCCAGTCGCTCCTCTTCCTTGGCAACTGTTGAGGCAGCGGGGGAAGAGTTGGTGGTCCCTGGGCAGGGGAGGAGGGGTTCCCGAATCCCAGCCAACTCAACCTGGAGACGAGCAACCTCTGCCTTCAGTCCAGAGAGTTGCCTGCAGATGGGACAGCACTGCAGCCTCCAGAAAGTCTCCCTGAAGACCACCTCCCCACAGCCATTGCACAGCACCACTCTTATCATGTCTATAAATGTTCTTTCTGCTTTCTGATATTTTTGTTTTTTCTTTCTCTCTCTCTTCCTCTTTTTCTCCTCCCTTCTCTATTTTCCGTTAGTAGAGACAGACCCTTGCTTAGTTCCCTTTGTGCCCTGTAGCTGTTTCTATGTGTTCCGATGAACCCTCCCTTCCTGCCTCCACAGGAAGTATCTATCTGCCGCCAATCCTCCCTAGAGTCTAAAAAAGTGGAGCTAGCCCTGGGTGGGTGGGAGAGAGGGCAGTATCATCTGTGTGTGTGTGTGTGTGTGTTTGTTGTGTCCCCTCTTCCCCTTAAGTCCCTTTGCTGTTGCTAGTTAAACACCCTGTAGTAATTATTTTTTAGAAAGCTCCACTCCCCAGTTAAACATCTCATTCACAGGGCTTTCTGCATTTTCTCACCCCAAGATTACATTCTTGACCTAGTTTCCCCCACACCACCTGTTACAATTTAAAACCAAAGTTTCAAGGTAACCCAGTCACTGCCTACCAATTTTCAAATGCCCCAGCCACTGCTTACAGATCTTTTCTCCCAACTTTCTCTGCTACTTTCAAAAGGAAGAGAAGTATGTATAAATATTATTATACCTTTAAGGCAAGGTGTGCAAATCCTATTGCCCCTGTCCAAGTAAGTAAATTTCATTGAAGAGTAAGTATAAAAACAGAGCTAATTTTGTTGTAATGAACAGGGCAAGTGAAAATTCAGCTGTAGTCATGGCTGAGCAAGTACTGGAAGTTTTGATTTGAACACCTGCCTTTAAGGTAAAGCAAGGTGCTTTCACTCCACTCCACTCTTTCAGTACACTCTGGTCTTGGTATGGTATTGCTTCAGGGGAATAACTGTGTGTCAGGATGACAATCTAGATCAAAAACAAACAGCCTTATTGGGCTTTGCCTAAAAGGTTCTCAGTGACATTTTCTTTCCAGCACCTCTTACACACACACACACACACACACACACACACACACACACACACACACAGGAAGTGTCAAAATTAAGAGAAGCTACTCTGTGACACTTCATCTACAGTACCCCCATGCCTCAATTGCACACACAGCATCAGCAGAGGAATTAATGGAAGCCACTCTGTAGCACTTTCTCTTGAGTGTCCAACCTTCAGACAAGCTGTCAGGATCCACTGCTGCTGCTGCTGATGATGTTCACAAACAAGGTCCTCCAGGGGCCAGGACTTGCTGCAGGTGATGACTGGGCCATGCTCCAAAGCTGTTCTGTTGGACTCCACTCCCTAAGGGACAAACATCCATCAATTCTTTTGATGCCTTTGAGGAAAACATTGAATTGAGACAGCATGGGCAAGGACAGTGGGACAGAAGAAGCAGTAGGGATATCCTCTCTCCAAATATGTGTCACTGCTGATTCAGATAGTACATTGTAGGCTTGGCTTTCTTTTCAGAGTACATCCTTTTGTAAGCTCTTGTCCCATATACTCAGTCAAAACTAGATGAAGTATATCCCTCACCACTGATGAAGCCCTTGACTAGTTGTTGTGAAGCATTATGTCTACAGTTGTTGTCCTGCACTGTAGTTGCTACCTTTGCACCTTTTTGGGGCATTTGGTAAAATAAATAAATTGAGAGGCAGCAGTTTCATTTCCAAATGTCTTTTTCCTTTTGTGTTACTTTATATTACTTTTTATTACATGTCCTCCAGGGGTGTACAAATACATTATAGCAAATATTCAGCCTGAATATTCTATTCGGGGGTTCAAATGCGCCGTATTCATATTCAGTGGTCAACATGGGGGAGAGGCTTCCCCCTCCACAGGTGGCCAGGGATAGCCTTCTGGCCGCCCTTACTCATGATTACCAGCTTTTCCAACCCATCTACTCCTTCACTGGAGTCCCACACAGCAAAGAAAAGTGAGAGACAGCTCCTGGTACCGTGTCAGGAGTTGACAGTGTCTTTATGTCACCCCACTCTCTAGCCCGACTACTCCCATAAATAACAATAAAAACAAAATTAGCTATTTACACTACTGGGCCTACCCCTACCTGAGCCAAAGCCTTGATCTGGGGGTGGGCTAGGATACATAGATACATAGACGGTGTCGGCAGATAAGGGCCTATGGCCCACCCAGTCTGCCCATTTGAGCTTGTAAGTTCAGTTTGTTTTCCTAGAAGTCTGTTGCCTCTACCCCTGACCTCCAGAATTCCTTTATGTCTATCCCATGCATTCTTAAATCCGTGATTATTTCAGCCCCCACCACTTCCTCTGGCAGGGTGTTCCACTTGTCCACCACCGTTCATGAAGAAATTCTTTCTCATGTTTCCCTGAATCGTCCTCCATCCAACTTCATCCCATGCCCCTAGTCCTGGAACATCTTTTTCGCTTAAAAATAGTGTTTTTCTGCACCCTGTTCCTCTCTGTAAGATACTTGTATGTCTCTATCATATCCCTCTCTCCCTCCTCTCCTCCAGGAGTACATGTTCAGTTCCTTCAACCTGTCTTCATAGGACTTGTGATGCAATCCATGCACCATCTTTGTTGCCCTCCTCTGAACCTTCTCTACCCTGTCTATGTCCTTACGTGGTATGGTCTCAGAACTGTACACTGTACTCCAGGTGGGGCCTCACTAGTGTCTTGTATGGCGGAATTATGACCTCCCTTTTCCTGCTGGTGATGCCCCTGCCTATACATCCCAGCATCCTATTTGCTTTACCTGCTGCCTTGTCACACTGTTTCTCTACCTTGAGGTCATCAGAGATGATAACCCCAAGATCCCTTTCCTGCTTGGTGCATGCTATATCCTCACCCCCAACTGATACATTGTTCCAGGGTTTTTGTGCCCCATATGCATTATCTGCACTTCTTGCATTGAATTTCAACTGCCAAACCCCTGACCATTCTTCAAGTTTCTGCAGGTTGCTTCTCATTCTGTCTACACCCTCTGGTGTGTCTACTCTGTTACAGAGCTTTATGTCATCAGCGAACAGTGAAATTCTGCCTTCTAGGTCCCAAGCAATGTCACTGATGAAGATGTTGAATAGGACCAGTCCCAGCACTGATCCCTGTGGTACCCCACTGGTCACTCTTCCCTCTGTGGAGTGACATTTACCACCACCCTCTGTGTCCTGCCACCCAGCCAGATACCTACCCACCACACTACTGCCCTGCCCACACCCATATTCCCCAGTTTGTGTAATAGTCTTCTATGTGGCACAGTGTCAAAGGCCTTGCTGAAGTCCAGATAGACCATGTCCACTGCCCTCCTCTGATCCACCTCCCTAGTCACCCAGTCAAATAATTCAACGAGGTTGGTCTGACATGACCTCCCCCTGGTGAAACCATGCTGCCTTGGGTCCTGTAGTCCATTGACAACCAGATGTTCCACCAATCTCTCCTTCAGTAGTGCTTCCATGATCTTCCCACTACCGAGGTGAGGCTGACTTGTCTGTAGTTCCTGCTTCCTCTTTGTTCCCACTTTTGTATAAGGGGACTACATCTGCTATCCTCCAGTCTTTGGGTACCTCCCCTGTTTCCAGTGATCGGCTAAACAAGATAGCCAGAGGTTCAGCCACCACCTCTCTTAGTTCTTTAAGGACCCTGTGGTGCACCCCATCTGGCCCCATTGCTTTATCAACTCTTATTACTTCCAGTTCCTTCAGGACCCTTTCTCGTGTAAAGGGACTTGTGTCCATTTCTGCACCATTCTCACCCCTTGTACTCCCTTCAGACCCATTACCCTCCTCTTCCTCAGTAAAGACTGAGCAGAAATACCTGTTCAATATGTCAGCTTTACTATTGTCATCCTCCACGTGGCCCCCATCCTCCCTCTTCAGTCTCACTATCCCTTCCTTTGTCTTTCTTTTTTCACTTATGTACCTGTAAAAGGTTTTGTCCCCTCTACCCACTGATTTTGCAATGTGTTCTTCTGTCTGAGCTTTGGCTTCCCTTACTGACCTCCCTGCCTCCAATTGCTTCTCCTGGTACTTCTCCCTATCCCCTTCTGCCTGTGTCTTTTTGTATTGGCTTTCACTTTCTTTGCTACCTCTTTGGAAAACCATAATGGTCTCCACTTCCTTTTCCTCTTGCTAACCTGCTTAATGCATAATTCTGTTGTTCTTGTAATCCCCATTTTAAATACTGCCCACTGTTCCTCAACCCCTGATTCCTGTCCCATTCCCCTTAATGCTTCTTTCAAGTATCTCCCCATTTTCCCAAAGTCTGCCCCCTAAAATGGATGAAATATCCAGGCTAGTCAGTCAGCCCCCATTCCCAGCAAGGCACAAAGAAAAATCTTTTGACATTTACACTACAGATAAGACCCTCTGTGTACTATTACTCCTTGTTAGCATTAACATCAGAAGTCTGCCAGAAAGACTCTGTACGTGGGTAGTGCAACACAAACTGGATATCCTAGCCATTATACAAATCTCAAGTGTTTAAAACTGATGCTGATTAGGAATGTGCACATATTAGTACCATCTTCAGTCTTTGCCTTCATTATGGGACAATACCAGAAATCTAGAAAAAAGTAACAGTCACTCCACTTCACTTCTCAAGTCAGGTCCTCCCTCCGATAATAACAAATGCCACCCAAGTTCAGTGTTATCCATGTTTAACAATATTCTTAAACAAACAGTACATATCCAACTAATGGAGCTCATCCTGGACCATAGCCTCCCCACTGAAGCACCTTCCATTTTCTGTCCCACCCATTCAAGTAGTACTGCCTTCTTAAATTAATAAATTACCTTGCAACTGCTGTGGATGAAGGACACCTTGCGGAGGAATCTTCATTGATCTCACCAAGGCTTTGATACCATGAATCATGACCTTTTTCTTGCAAAGCTGCATGACTTGATTATATCCCCAATCTGCTTTACATGCAGTTGTGTTTGCCAGAATGCAACACATTAATACTTCAGTAAGTCACAAAATGCTGCAGAATGTTGCAGAGAACAGTGTAATTCAATGACAAGCTCTTTTACTGCAGTATTTTGTGATGTATTTTATTGTAAGTTACTGCACTGCATTGTGGCTGGCTCCACCATAGATCAATAATTACCTCACAAACCAGTCCCATATCATTCAACGTCAGTGAGGTAACCATCCTTCAAATACACTCAACCTTGAATTCCATTTGGGTCCATTCACCCTATTTTCTTGTAGCCTGTTTATAAATGTCTTACTAAAATGTGCATGACTAACATCCCCTGTATCCACCATTATGGTTATTATACAGTACTACATAACAAAGTCATCAGTCTCTTAATTTAATACCATTCTGCAAGATGTTGTTTGAAACTCAGTCCTAGGTGAACAGAATTTGACTGCCAAAAAAACAGTTCAGAAACTAAATTAATGCTGTTTGATGGAACAGAAGTACCTTCCAACTCACAAAGAAAATACCCTTAATAATGAGACCATAATTGTAATTTAAGTCACACAAACAGCAACAGGCAGTGGGATCAATGTAAACTTGCCATGGTGGCCAGACCTGAACATTTTGTGGCAAAATACACTTCATCAGAGGGTCATTTGTATGGTTTCCCTTTAAGACAGTATGTCTGTCAAGGGCATATCAAGAGAGGTTGGTTGTGTGTTGGCTAATCTGTACTGAATTCATCACTGCACATTTTTCATTATGTTAAATATCTGGGTTTCTTGCTTGATACTAAGCTTTCCTATACAGAGCATAATAGTATTTCTGTCAGAAATACACACTAAAAGGTACAGCTCCTCTATTACAACTAAAGCTGCATTAATTTCATCACCAGAAAACTGCTTCAAAAGTAATCATTCTTACCATTGCTTGAAGCTGCAATACAGGGTTAAAGTTTGCAGCTCTACTTTTGTTACTGCTTTATGTAAATCTTGCACTGCTTACAATAGCATATGTTGAGTTGTATTAGTCTGTCGAAAAAGAATGCACTCCTGCCTCATGTATAGCAGCCTAGGGCTTTTTCCCCAAAAAATGGGAGCACAAATGGATGGCTACAGTTTTAGGGTGTATACATGCCTTCCTTCCAATCTAGCTTATCAGACTGCTAGTCTAACCCCATCAAGAATATCAACTGTGTGTGGTGAGCCTACCAGCACAGCGGTAGAAATACCACTCACGACATTAATGACCAGGGATGTAAGTTTGTCATGGATGAGGTTTTAATGACTCATTGTTTGTTCATGAAATCATTAGTAAACAGTAGTAAATGTTGTGGCACTGTCATCATTGCTACAGTCTGATGACACTAGTGAAAGTTATGGAAGTCCTGAATAAAGATCAAACGTCATGGAATCAATGACGTGTATGACTGCCATGATAAACTTATATCCCTACTGATGACCCAGTTATGGGAATGAGCCTGGACCATTACACTGCCAGCCAGAAGAGGTGGATTGAGCATACCAGAGGATGCTGTCTTCCTCCGGGGAGGGAGGGCTGATGCTGCCACTGCAAAAACAGCTACCTGGGTGACCACAGGTGGCAGGGTAGTTAGGCGAGTGCCACGGGGAAGGAGGATGTCAGCTGTGGCTCCTGAAACAAACACACTTGCATGTGTCCACATGAGATCCCTTGCATGCTGTGTCCTGTGGTTAGGACCATGCAGGGAAAAACTCTGAACATCAGAATCCCCTGGCATCCTCAGGGCCTGATCCCAGATACTGTCTGCTGTGAGACACCCCATGCACCTTTGCCCTCATACCTCTGGAGGAGGCAGTGGGTTGATTTCAGTTCAGCTAGACCCTACTACATGGAAGTAAGCTCATGGGTTGAAAATCTTACACGTAAGTGGCAGAGATGTCAGGGGATGGAGCTGGATCAGATCGGGGTGGGGTGGGGTGACTGTTGCCAGAGACAGAAAATTTCAATAAAAGAAAATGCAAAAGTGTTCTCAAGCTAGAGATCACTTATTCATATCAAGGATGTACAAATTCTTTGGTGAACAGGCCTCTGCTATAGAGTACAAAACAACCTAAAATTCTTTATGTGATATAATAAAAAAGACAAAAACTTAAGCTGTTTTATGGGGCTATGTTTCATGATCTGCAAAGCCTATATGATGACTAGACTCTCCTTTGCTTTTCTATTCTAACTGATCCTCCCACTGTCTGGAACCTTTTGAAATCTGCATATAGTTTTGTTATATTTAAACCAATGTTGAAAATTCTTGCTCTCCATTACTATATAACTGTAAAGTACTGACTCTCCTGCTGTATCCATCCCCCAGCACCCCTAATAAATAAGTGTTTTACATAAATATGTCTATCATGATGTGAAAAATTTTAAGTAACAAATAAAATAAATAAACTCCCTCCCCTTCATCTGCTAGAATTTAGAGCCGTTATGATACAGTGATGGTATCAACCATACAGATGCAGTGATATTAAACTTTGCTGGTGAAGTTGATTGTGAAGTGGGGGTAGTTTACTTTCTAAAGCTTTGTGAAGTTCCCTTCCAGCACCAACTTGACACTGATGCATTTTGCCTGACAAAAACTTTGAGAAGTCAGCATTTTGCACTATGCAGAGTTGGAAAACTTCATGAACTGCTAGACAAAGCAAACTTTTTAAACTTTGCAATTTCTAACCCAGCTCCCTCCCTTAAGCTAACTACAACATTATTGGCTAGTTGTAGTGCACACCCCCACCCTTCTCATCCACAGCCTTTTCAAACAGTCCTTAGCATGTTTATTGAGTTATAAAGTATAATTGAAAAATCAATTGTACATTTCCAGTGTAGCAACAAAGGTCTCATCCACTGTCTGTCACTGTCAAGTCTGAATGCCAGTTACGTATCTCACTCTGGAAGGGCTTTGGACAAGACTGCCAGCATTCATGCCCAGTGGTGAGAGTAAGAGGATGAGAACCTTTGTGTTGTCTTGGATGTGTTAACTATTTCCTTCTGTTATTGTACCCTGGATGACTTGATGTGTATGATAAGGACTGGGTGGGAAGGGGTGAGGCTGAGATAGATGTAGTGCATTCAAAAAATGGCTGACCCTGATGCTACTTGCATTGAAGGAGAGGGTGCACTACACTAGTGCATCCACAGAACTGCTTTCATTCAAATCAGCTTTTCCTCAACCCTAAAAAAACCCTCCCTAATGTTTGGTACACAGCAAAAACTCTCCCTTCTTCCCTCCACCTCCACATTCCACACTATTGATGGGACCCCACTGGAGGCCTGTACCTCCTGCAGATTCCGAGCAGTTCTCTCTCTCCTACCGGCTCTGGCCAAGCTTCAAGAGCAGCTTGTACTCACCCAACTCACACAGTTCCTCGACTCCACCTCTTTCTTCACACCGTTTCAGTCGGGCTTTCGCAAAAATCACTCCACCATCACAGCACTGTTAAGGCTCACAAATGATATTTCCTTGGGAATGGACAAGGTCCACGTCACCTCCGCTATTTTTATTGACTTGGCCCAAGCCTGATACTGTGTCCCACTCAAAACTTCTCTCAAAGTGCAACATGCAGGCCTCTCTCATCCCGCCACCAACTGGTTCCAAGCCTATTTGTCAGGCAGGATGCAGGCTGTAAAATTAGCCCTCCATCTCCACCTCACTACCTGTTAACATGGGGTCCCCAGGGTTCGTCCTGGGTCCCCTGCTTTTCTCCATTTTTAAACGACCTGCCTCAAGTCTGCTACAACTCAGCCTTACAAATGTATGCGGATGACACAGTACTGTACACCTCTGGCCCCTCTACCAATGACATAATCACTTCTCTTCAATGTGATTTTGATGCCGTTCAAACTTGGCTTAGGTCCAACCAGCTTATCTTAAATGCTAAGAAAACCGTCTCCATAACTTTCGGCATCCATCCTAAGCTATCCCGGCTAGCAGCCCCCCCTGTCTTCCACACCCTGGATGGATCCAAACTAGAATTCTGCACCTCCTTCAGGTACCTGGGGGTCTGGCTCGATCAACACCTTGATTTCCATGCCCACATTGAATCATTACAGAAAAAACTTCACCCTAAATTAGGTGCACTGTACCGGTACAAAGGCAACCTTCCTACCTCTGTCAGGAGGGAGCTAGTCCTCAAAATGATCCTCCCCATTTTTGACTACAGAGACATGGTCTACAGTGCAGCCCGTCCATCTACCTTGGCCAGCCTGGACCCCCTCTTTCACTCTTTCTGCCGTTACGTCCTTGACTGCCCTCCTTCCACCCATCACTGCGACCTGTACAGCGCCCTTTCATTCCCATCACTTGAGTCCCAGCGTAAACTACATTGCACAAATCTCATTTTCAAATACTGGTCAAATGCCCTCCCCCCACCTCAGCTGTGCACTAGCAACCCAACCACCCCCAGCTTACCCCCTCAGAGGCTCAGATTCAAAACAGCTTCAAGTCCCTTTCATGTGCACCTCAAAGGGCCAAATGGCCTTCAAGCATTGACTGCCCAAACTATGGAATGAGTTACCAGCAGATATCAGGCTGTCCTCCTCCACTGGCTTCTCAAACGCGTCTGATTACCCACTTCTCAGATGTATGTAATTGTCACCCACAGACTAATTATCACCCTAAAACTAGTCCTTCCACAAGGGCATCCAACTGGCTCTAAATAATAACCTAAGCAGCTAGCCCAGTTTCCCACTGGGCAAATTTTACCTCACTGCTCTCACCCAGTTAGTGTATGCCTAACAATTGTCACAACAAACTATGAGCACCAAACCTAGAATTGTATCGGCTATCAAGCTGCACTTGCTGTACCTACAAATCTCGACCTGTATAAATCCACTCTCACCTGTTGCAATACCACTGGCCACTTTCTCTCCTTGCTTTTGTATCCTCTTTCAGCTGTCTTATATACCATTTCAAGTATAATGTCTACTGAACCTGCTGTCTATCGCACCGATGTACTGTGATTGTACTGTAGCTATTTTTGACCTATGTAACACCGATGTACTGTGATTGCACTGTAGCTATTTTTGATCTATGTAACCCCAGGTCGCATCTGAAAATGAGCAGTCCCCGCTCAGAATGCTTATCTGGTAAATCTCTTAAATAAATAAATAAATAAATACCTTGGGTTTGGTTAGATTAGCACCTTAGCTTCGGTGAGCACATGGATGTTACCCTCAAGAAACTGCACCCAATGCTGGGCGCTTTATACCACAACAGAAGTTGCATCCCCCTGCCAACCCACAAGGTAATTCTACAAAAAATGATCCTCCCTATACTGGACTATGGGGACATTGTCTATAGTGCCACTTCCAAGTCCTCCCTAGCCAGGTTAGATCCACTCTTTCACTCTTTCTGTCACTTCACCCTTGACTGCCCTCCCACAACCCATCACTGCGACCTCTACAGGGCCTTAGCACTCCCGTCACTCCAGGATCAGAGACTGTCCCACTGTGCCAGAATTACAGTGAAATTCTGGGCACAGGCCCTCCCCCTTACCTCGCGGCAACCCTAGCAGCTTTACCCCTGCCTACATACTCACTCCGGAACATCGATTTCCAGCTTCTCCATGTCCCACATATGTCCACTGCTATAGGCCAGACTGCTTTTAGATACCGAGTGCCTAAACTATGGAACTTCCTGCTGGCTGACATTAGGCTCACCACCAGTACTCAGTGTCTAATCTCCCTCCTCAGGACTCATCTCTTGTCCACCTACATCTCGTCTACCACCGTGGAAGGCCCAGTATCTCGTTACGATCCAATTTCTGCCCACCTCCAGTGTGATGGACTAAGATGCTCTACTTGAGGCCCCAGACCCCTACCCAGTTGTAAGTTATGTTAATTTGAACCCACTGTGTCCCATGATGCAAGCTGTATGTTTACAATGTATATTTTTGTATTGATTATTCGAGGTATGGCTAAGCTGTTGTAAATACCACTGTATATTCTTTGTATAGTCTATTGTATGGTGTGCTACTTGTATATTCCACTGTACTTTCTACTGTATATTTTTCTCCTCTCCCTACTCCCCCAGGTCGCATCTGGAGTCGAGCGGTACTCCGCTCAGCATGCCTGCCTGGTAAAACTCTTAAATAAATAAATAAACAAATAAATAAATAATGTGAAGAAAAAGGGCACACATTTCAGGCTTGCCCCTGGGCATTGTGAAATAGGTCTGATGGCTTTGACCAGTAGTCTATCTTGAAAAAAGCTCAACATGCACATTCTGATGTTATGCCTTCGAGACCTAGGCCTCAGGAAGAGACCTCATCATCCAGTTTGACTCTTAGACACCCTCATATGAACAAGACATGCATGCAACTGCCCCAGCAGACACTTTGAGACTGATAGACAGACAGACAGTATCCCTATCCCTGAGGAGTGGAATCTGATCCTTCTATAATTGAAGTACAGCAAGAAACTGTTTCAGTTTCACAACCCTCAGTTCTTGCAGAAACTTCTCCAGATTTCATGCCCTCCTGGATAGTGCAACTGTAGTTTCTCAAAGAAGGATCTTCTGTAAAAAGAAGTCACAGACATGTACTATTCACCCAAAAATAAATAAGACATTTTACAGACCCAGAAAAATGGCGGTGACTCTGATGCAGGTGATCTGGATTCAGATGTCTCTACTAACTCAGTACACTCCTGATCCTCACATACTAGCCTGTCATCTTAGACAGAAGTAGAAATTGGACCAAGCACAAACAACTCTAAATAAAATAGAGAAAACACAGAAAAAGGGAGTTACATCAAGGTGAGTTTTATCTTAACTACTGTACTTTTTCCTCTTTCCTATCAGTTCTTGCCATAAAGCCTCATTGGATTCTTGCAGCATTATAATGCAAAAAAAAAGAGAAAACTTTTTCTTTTTGTTATTTATACCATTTTGATTTTCTTTTTTTCAAGAAGCGGGGCTATCCTTGCTATTTGACCTATTTCAGGTGCAAAAAAGAAAGAGTATGCAGGCCATCATTCCAGACATTTGGAGAGGATAGAACAGATGGGGTGGGGATTATTTTTCAAGGAACTGGGTTTCGGTTCACCAGATTGATGGAAGATCTTTACTTTTTGATATCACATACAAATTTAAAGCCTTTCATCTAAAAAATATGTATGCTCCACATGTTATCACTGGTTATCACTTTGCATACAGCTCTTCTGGACAAAGTAAGGCCTTTTCTGCATTCCTCAAAAAATATACGGCTCAATTTTCAAAGTCCCACATTTGCCACAAGCCAAAGATATGGCTCATGGGGCTTGCAGCAATTACCCCTCCGGCAATCAGGATTTTCGATCTTGTGCACCAATTGTTGCAAGTTAGACCAACTTTTTCTTGCCTAGCTTGCAGCAATCCTGGGGACCCATTTTACAGTGCTTGCACCCAACAGCTGGTGCAAGTTTCAATCAATCAGGTGAAGTGTCATAAATGTGCCCGACCTATCACAATCAGGTGCATTTGTGGAAAAGGTGATTGGTGCAGCTGCAGCAAAGAAAGGTCTTGACGCGAGCTTGATGCAATTCCTGCATCACTCTTTGAAAATCCAGCCCATAGTATTAGATGGGACTTTAATTCCCAATGGAAAATTTTTGACAAAGGGGCTATTGGAAAGAAAGTATATAGTGATGGCACTGCTTTGCAACATACTGTAGCAGGTATAATTGATGCATTTATTTCTTTTCATTCTAAGGGTAGTGAAACATAGTTTGGAATAATGTAGCAACCTGGATAGATTATTTAACATTATACAATGGCAAGAAAATGTCATGGACTCTGATTGGTCAGTGTGTGCCTGAAACAGTGATGATACTATGCAATAACATCACTGTATTGTATTTCGAGTATCTCTTCAGAAGCAAAAGATATACTGCTTCACTAAATATCTACTAAAAACATTTTTTTTATTTTGTATAACATTGAGACATTGTATAATTGCAATAAGGCACTCCAATGTTGTGTATACATGTAATAACATCACACCTGGGGTGGTGGAAGCACTCGGCTTCTCCTAGAGCTTCAACCCACCCCAGGAGTGATGTTATTACATGATAACACACACCTTGTCGCGGCCTTATTGCTTAAGTATCTACTTTCTTTAAGACAAATTCTAGAAATTATATCCAGTGGAATTCTCTGACCATCTACTTTTAAGTTGTCAGCTAAATTTTGAACACCAGTCTCCTAAAGACAGTAAAAGGTACAGTAGATGGAGATTTTGTACATCTTTGCTTGAATTACTAGACATTAAAAAAAACAGTACAGTATATCAATTACCAGCTGTGCACCATCTGTTTTTGTCTATGTAATAGTCCTTTACAATGGTGGAAGGATACAAAAATATATTTAGGAACTATTTCAGAGATGTGGTGACAGAATGCTCAGGCTAACAATTAACAATATATGTAACTGAGAGATAGATTAAATAAATTGCTTTCTAAATCTACCACAAGAATTGAAACTTACACAGATCAATTTGACACCTTAAGAAAAGAAATGCAGAAACTAAATTTGGCACACAGAATACTCTGTTTTGAGATCCTTTAGCAGATTGCAAGAATCGGGTGGATCACTTTTTTTTAAATCTTTTATCCCCATTTGTCTTAAATGATGATGGTATGATGTCTGTGGTGGAAGGATTTTTAAATGCTATCTTTAATCTAATACCAGATACTAAAATTTGTATAGAAACTGGTACCCCAAGCGCCCTGTGGATACAGCTGGTGGGCTGTGTCTAGGGGGGGACTGAGGTGTTGGTCACTGGCAGTGCAAAACGAGGGGAAGCGGCTGCCTGGAGTATCATAGACATCTCCGTCAGAGATATTTCTGATATCCCTGGGTGAACTTGGAGACTTTGATAGCCAAAAGTGGATCAGACTGAAAGATCTGAGGAAGATTACAGCCTGGTTTGAATCTCTTTTCCTTTTCTTATATTTAGCCTCACTATTTTGGACTGGAGTATCACTGACTTATGGACAGTGAGAGTGCTCATTGATCATCTTAACTTTGACAGTGAGAATGTTAAAATTTCTATTTCTTTTGACTTTCCCTCAAACCTTTTTGAGAGACAGTGTTGGGGAAAAAGTCTAAAAGTTTTAATTTTCTTAGGGTGGAGCTCCTTGAAGGAGATAAACTGCTGAATTAAGTTTATTTTATTATCTGCTGCCTGAAACTATTGTGTTTTGCTTATTGATTTAGTTTTATTGCTGGGTTGGGGTTTTATGTTTGCTATTTGCTGTTTGTTTTGTTTAAGTTTGATTGTTTTTGGTTGTATATTTTTAGTTGTGGTAAAAATGTGGGGTATGTGGACGGTCAGGTGGTATTCCCCCTCCAGGCTGAGGAATCTCCACCCTTTTTGCTGTCCTTCCCTGTCTGTGGAAGTATATAGATGGTGCAGGGGATTGGGGATAGACAGAAGAACAAGGGCAGGGACTTGGCCTGTTGGGGGAATGGAGACGAGTGGGCTGATTGGGATTGTGGGGACAAGGAGACACCCTGGGGTGAAATGGGTCCAGGAAAGGGGTCCTCCCTGTCTGGTTCCCATACCCAAGGGATCTGCTTATGGCAGGCAGGAAACGCAGTCTTCTTCAGCTGCTCATCTGACTCGGGCAGTGTTATGCAATGCCAGGTCCATTAAAAACAAGACCGCTATAATGGTGGATATTGTGAATTCAACTGACCTGGCTTGCATCACCGAGACCTGGCTGGATGGAAATGCTGGTCCTATTTTGGCCACAGCAATTCTGGCTGGGTACTCAGTGATACACCGCCCAAGGATGGATCGTAGTGGCTGGGGTGTGGCCATTTGTTTTAAATCAGAACTGTACCTTATAGAAGTTCCAGTGGGAAATACCAACTCCTTTGAATGTATTGTGGGTGAGGATGTGGGATGCAGGATTCTTCTCATCTACCGTCCACCAGGAGATGGGAATGTTTTCCTGTGGGAAGTCGTGAACTTCATTGTTGACCTGACATTGGGACCCCACAGATGGCTGTCCTGTGGGATTTCAATGCCTGGGTCAATGATGAACTTTCGCAGTTTGTACAGGACTTCTTCCAGTTAATGAACTCACTGGGCCTCACATAGGTTGTTTCCTCCTCAGCTCACATTGGTGGTCATTCATTGGACTTGGTGTTTCTCCTGGGGATGGAGATATCTGACTTGGTGATGGAACCAGTCAGGTGGTCGGACCATCATTCCATCAGGTTCAGTTCTGAGGCTCCCCCCAGGAGACCTGCCCCTATGGAGATGGTCCAATACCACACCTTGAGGGGTGTATCCCCTGATGGCCTGATGGCGGTGTTGGACCTATCGGGTATGCCGAATAAATGCCTGGATCCAGGGGATCTTGTACTTGCCTATAATAAGGCAGTGACAGAGGCCCTGGATTCCATTGCTCTTGTTCGTGTCCGCCCACTCACCCTTCGCCCCAGGTCTCCTTGGTTTGATGAGACCTTGAGGGAGTTGAGGAGAGTTGGACGGAGGTTAGAGAGGCAATGGCAGATGTCTGGCCTGGTATGTGACAGGCTTAGATTGATGGACCATTATTTGGTCTACCAATCAACAATCTCCCATAAGAAGGCGGAATTCCTGTCCAGGGAGATTGTTGCTGTGCAGAATCAACCAGCTCAGCTTTTCTGGACCATCGACAGACTGTGCAATCCACTCTGTCTCTGGCCTGGAAAGGCTTTATCACAAGAGCGTTGTGAGGAGATTGCTCACTTCTTTGCGGATAAGGTTGCCAAGATCAGGTCCGAAATCCACATGACCCTTCCTTTAGAGAGCAGTGATGGTTGACAGGAGATGTTGAACACCCAGTTTGTGTGACATGACTTCAGCAGCCCCAAAATCAATGATATTGTGATGGTTATCCAGTCTTTACATCCTACCAACTGTAGTTTGGATCCGGGCCCTACATGCCTGCTGGTTGGTTGCATTGATGTTATTGGCCCAGTCCTTGCTGAAATTGTCTGATTGTCCTTGGAGAAGGGGATCTTTCCAGGTCCCCTTAAGGAGGCGGTGGTCTGGCCTCTTCTTAAGAAGCCCTCCTTGGTCCCAGACTGTTTAGCAAACTACAGGCTTGTCTCTAACCTGCCCTTTGTGGGTAAGGTTATTGAGAAGGTGGTGGCATTACAGCTGGAAGACCATTTGGCCAGCCACAATATTTATGATTCTCTCCAGTCCAGTTTCAGGAAGAGAAATAGTACCGAGACAGCCCTTATTCGGGTACTAAATGACCTCCTGATAGCGAGAGATCGAAGAACTCATTCCATCTTGGTCCTTCTTGATCTCTCTGTAGCATTTGACACTGTTGATCATGGTGTGCTTTTGGATCAGCTGTGGTTTATCTATGGACTATCAGGAACTGTTCTCAGATGGTTTCGATCTTTCCTCATGGGTAGGACTCAGAGGATGGTGTCATTTTTTTTTCCCTCAGCTCCATTCTCCCTATCTTATGGGGTACCGCAGGGTTCCATCCTGGTGCCCATGTTATTTGCAGTGTACATGCTGCCATTAGGAGCGATTATTAGACGATAGAGTTTGAGTCTCCACTGCTATGCAGATGACACTCAACTGTACGTGTCTTTTGTGCCTGATCAAGATGATGCGGTCTCGGTGCTAAACAGCTGTCTAGCCGAAATCCAAGACTGGATGAATGTGAGTTGGCTGTGGTTGAACCCTGAAAAAACTAAGGTGTTGGTTGTGGACCCAGGTTGTCGTGAGGCGGGTGTGTTGGCAGGTTCTCCTTTGGGACTTTGGCTCAGAAGTGTCCAGCTACACACCTCAGACTGGGTGTGAAACCTGGGTGTTATGTTTGATGACTGTTTGACCATAAAATTGCAAGTGTCTACAGTTGTTAAAACTTCCTTTTATCATCTGAGGAATATTGCCAGGGTTAAACACCTGGTTCCTCCCGATGATCTTCCAACATTGGTTCACGCCTTCATTACCTCCCATCTTGACTATTGCAATCCCCTTTACCTAGGACTACCGGGGGTTGATATCCGCCATCTGCAGCTGGTGTAGAACGTGGCAGCCAGGCTGTTGACTGGTATTTCTAGAACCAGTCATATAACGCCTGTGCTCCACGGACTGCACTAACTTCCGATGCGGTGGCAGATCACCTTCAAGGTTGCTTTGTTAACCTATAGGGCCCTACATGACCAGGAACCGGGTTACCTGAAAGATCTCCTTTGTCCCTACTCTCCCCTCCACCCTCTCAGATCCACTGATGAGGGATTGCTAGAGATTCCCAGGGTCTGTTTAAAGACATCTTGGGCAAGGGCATTTAGTTATACATCCCTGACCCTGTGGAATTCTCTACCTCATTAGGTACTGAGACTGCCTGACCATTCAGAGTTTTAAGACTGCATTAAAAACATACCTTTTAATCTGGCTTTCCCTGATTATTGAAGCTACCATAGTATTTTATTGGTTTTACTTTAATGGATAATTATTTAATTATGTTTTATGGTACAGGAGCCTTGCTTTGGAAAGGCGCCTTTTTTATAAATAAAGATCAATTGAAAATTGAATTGAAATAGATACTTTTCTTTCTGCACCCAGTCCACATATTTGAAAACATATGCTCCAGAAATTGTCCCCACTTCCAGAGAGGTAATTTGTCAGGTTATTCCAAATCAAAATATCAGTTTTTCTGGGGGTCCTATGGAAGACTGACAATAACTTACCCAACTTACAATAGCCCAGCACCATTTGGCTGACAGTCACTTGCCCAACATTAGAAATTCGCCCACGGTGAAGGTGATTAGAGTAAAGTATAGTGGTTGTGGGGAGTGAAGCCCCACAAAACATAAAATCACCTCCACAGTGGGCAAATGTCTATTGTTGGGCAAGTGATTGTCGGCCAAATGGTGTTATTGTAAGTCATGTGAGTGACTGTCAGTGTTGTGTAGTAGACTCATTTTATTCTGTAGTAGTTGGAATCCCAGATGAGTTCTATAAAACATTTGTAGAAACACTTTCTGATCTTTTACCGATTGTTTTCAATACATGTGATGTAGGCAATTAGAAAGTATATTTCAGAGGAAGATGGTGGTGCTGAGATTCTGAATGATGCTATGGAGGAGCCATTTTCAGCAAAACTTTAGTACTTTGATTCTATTTAAACATGTTACACCTCTCTCCTACTGAATTGTCATTTTTAGGGCTGCAGTGCGTAGAGCCCTGCAGACCTATTGCTTTCAAAAAAGACTCTGCATTCCTTGCATTCTTTGCTACCAAACAACATGATGAAGTGTCACCACAGTCACCTCCACATCTGTGGAGCACTCTGGTCGCACTGCACTATTTCTTACTTGGAAAAATGTTGGGCTGTCCTGATCTGGACAGTGGGGGATTGGGCACCACCAGTGTCACTGTTATGTCTCTGGTGGGTGGGAGGCAGGTGCTGAGAGGGAGGTCAGGTGATGGGCATATTCCTAATTTTAAAGAAAAAAAAAACAGTAATCATGGTGGAACATGGAACACTCTGTCATGTCCCGTACTGTGCTGTGCATGTGATAGCACTAACGCATGTGCGTTGTAGTGCAGCAGCCATCTTGGGCCCAGCAGAGTGTGCTGCATTCCACCATTACTGAAGTTTTTTTTCTTTTAAATTATGAACATTCCTCCACCTGATCCTCCCTCTCAGCACCCACCACACCACACACCCCCAGAAAAATAACAGTGACACTGGGGTGCCACTCCCAGTGTCATGCTCACCAACTTTTTTAAATTATGTATACCCCAACCCGACCCGCCCTCTTAACACTCGACACTCCACACCCCAGAAACATAAGAGTGACACTGAGGTACCTAATCCCCAGTGTCCCGATCAGGACTTCTCCTTTTCCCCATATTCCCCACCCAGCCCTCCCTCTCAGCACCTACCACCCACCCACCCCCAGAAACAGAAGAGTGTCACTGGGGATGCCCAATCCCCAGTGTCGCAATCCACAATCCTGAGTTTCATTTCTTAAAAATAAAGCCCTGTAAAAAAAGTCCATTGATGTCTTTTACGGCCATTAGATCCCCCAACTGACCCTGCCAATCAGCACCCAACACCCCCCCCAGCCCTTACTGATTTTGAGCCCAATGCCGTAATCCTGTCTTGACTGCAGACACATCTTCACTCTTCAAAGACGGACAGCGAAATTAAGAAACAGGTATGCAATTGTATGTATTTAAATGGGATCTTGAACTTAGTGGCATAACTTGGGCATTTCTGCATATTTTGGCCCAAATTTTCAAAATGCCTTCTTTCGGGCCCTACCTCATGAACAACTGAACTGTCATTAGGCAGATCTGTCCCGAAAAGTGATTTTGTGGTCCCTAGTGTAATAATCTATTCTACAGAAGTTGAAAATTTTCTCTGCCCTTGTTCATGAGGTGGGGCCATAAGACAGCTATAGTTGAAAATTTGGTGTAAACATATTGAAAAAACAAAGTTATGAGCTTATGTTTAATTTTGCACCAAATTAACAACATAACTATATCTTTACAGCACCTCATGAGTGTGACAGATGTCATTTTTCATATCCTGGCCAAAATGTTTTTTTGTACATCCTGAAAGGTGATTTTGCAGTCCCTGTGAAAAATCACCTTATAGGTAGGAGTTGAACATTTTTTCTGTCCTTGTTCATGAGGTGGGGTCATAGGAAGGCTATGTTAAAACATTTGTGTGAAAATATTGAAAAACAACAGTTATGAGCCTACATTTAATTTTGCAAATCCAGGCTCGTAACTTTGGTAACTTACAATATTTTTCCCCAAATTCACAACATAGCCATATTTTTACAGCACCTCATGAGTGTGCCAGCTGTCATTTTGCAAATCCTGGCCAAAATGTTTTTTTTAACATCCCAGAGGGTGATTTCATGGTCCCTACACAAAATCACCTTTCAGGCAGGAGTTGGAAATGCTCTCTGTCATTTTTCATAAAGCAGGGTAATAAGAAGGCTATATTGAAAATGTGGTGTAAAAATAATAAAAAACAATAAAATTATGAGCCTACATTTAATTTTGTGAATGCTGGCTTATACGTTTTTATAATATTCAATATTTTTAACCCACATTTTCAGAATAGCCATTTCTTTACTGCACGTCATCAATGTGACAACTGTCATTATTCAACTCCTGCCCAAAATGTGTATTTGGAGCACAAACTTTGATTTCACAGTGTCAGTGTGAAATCACGTTTTGGCCAGGATTTGAACATTTGTTCTGCCCTTTTTTATGAGGCAGGGTCATAACAAGTCTATGCTGAAAATTTGGTTTACTAATATTATAAAACAACAAATTTAGGGGTCTGCATTACATTTTGATAATAAAGGCTCATAACTTTGTCATTTTCAATATTTTTACACCAAATTCCTCGCCTGCAGCCCAATTGGCTCTGACCAGAATTTGTTTTCTTTTTGTTGCAACTCTTGGAAAACAGCCACACGTGGAGCTTGTATTTTTATGTCCCATTCTAGGTATATCCTTAAGCTTCAAAGAAGTCCCTAGCAACCACACAGCCTGTTCCTGGCACTGAGAGTCATCAATTCTTTCTCCGTGAGTCAAATGAATGTTTTAAATCTGAAAATGTTTACAAAATAATTTGAGGGCACCATACACTAGTAAAATACAGGATGGGTAACCCCATGCACAAAAGCGATGTGTTCTGCCACCTTGGGGTCTGATTATCGAGGTCACAAGGAATCAGACCCTCTCATAAGAACACATCAATTCCTGCATGGTTACTCATCCTGTTTTCTCTCTATAGTCTACACTGATAGTAGAAATAATATATATAGCTCATAATTATAGCAGAAATGAAACTATCAACATGAAGATAATATTTATAATTATATGAAACAACATGTATGAAAATAAATCACCTCTACACTCCTATTCCACACTATTATCATAGCATATAATAGTAATAGTAGATATTTGTTAAAGACACTTGTCAGTACTCGTACATCATTGAAACTCATCAGCAGAGTCGAGCACCAGCAGTCTTGAACAGAAGCCTCTGTCGCATCCTCCGGGAGTGGTGCCAGCTGCACATGATGGGAGGATGAGGGTCACTTGGTGTTGTGGCTGAGTGAGAAAATAAAAATGAACATTATTTCTAACTATTTCAGCATTAACATCAGTATCACTTCATTTTTTTTCCTTTGATTTGCATAATTTATTTTCACTCTTTTCCTGTCCTCAAAGCAACTTGTTGGCTACCGCATGATCACGTTCAGACCCCAAACCTAGGATCTACCCTAAGTGGCCCTCTCAATATCATCACAACATGGCTATCATGCAATCTAATTGGAACTAGACCAGGTAGTCAGTTGTCTTCTAGAACTGCAAGGCTATTTTTCCTATCCTGTCTTCCCCTGTCACAACCTCATACGGATACTGGCACTTAGGATAAACATGCGGAGCCAAGACATGATGACACACATCTGCCTACCATGTGACACACAATACCCCATCTTCAACTCTGAAATTATGCAGCAAACATTTAAATTTCTGAGTACTAATACCCTAAGTTTGCAATATACTAACATAGTTGCTTCCAATAATTTACATCTGTATGACATTAGTTGCACAAGAAACTGTGGTGAGGGTAGTATAGATATTTTGGATCACTTCAATATCCTGTTATGTACTGGAGAATGGCAACAACCACAAATATTATTAACTACATGGTGCTGAATGTGTCAGGCACAGTGTCTAAATGTAAGGTTGTAAATAAGCTGAGGCAATGCGAATACCTTAGGCCTTTTCCTGTGGAAGTTGTCTATCTGACAAATTAAGCATGTAACTAAAACTCTTACTAACTGAGCACACTCCTAAGGGTAAACATTGCACATGATGATGAAAACAGTGAACTCTAGCACAACCTTGTTCAACCTCAAGCTACACCATAGAAAACTTAGGAGTACAGGTCAAAGGATATCTTTACCGTAGTCCTCTAATAGATTATCTAAGCGAAATTGCATATGTGTATGTTTCTAAATACAATATTGAAAGCATTGAAAGGTTACTAGGCGTCATCTCTTCTAAATTTCATATGTTCCCATATCAGTACATAACTCTCATAATGTGGCTTTTAAGAAAGTAAACAAGATGTTTGTGCCTGCCTCTTAGTTCAAATAGCCCTATCACTGCAATGGCAGTCTTCAGTTGATGGTTGTTGAACTCAACTTGTGATGAACTGTTTTATTACCATGTGTACTTTCAGGAGAATCACATAGTGTACCATATGCTGAAAATCATGCAGAAACATTTGCATACTCCATTAAAAAAAATCAAAGGAGCTGTTTACTCTTAGATCAACAAATAACACACACACAAGATGTTAGGCTGTTTATTAACATGACACGATTACTAAGATATACTTACAGGTATGGTGGCAATCTCCAAAATCAGGCTTCCTGCATCCTCCACATAGCATATGCTATGTCATACCACTCGGACACTCCTGTACATATCACCTGCCGGCCTTCGCCTTAAAAAAGGTCTGGTGGGTGATCTTCTGCTTCCTACACTCATCTGGAGATCTTGTGATCTCTGTCTTGAACATGACTAACTTAGCAAAAAAAAAAAAAATGAAAGAGAGTATTCTGAGTGCTTTTCTAATATAAAATATATAAATTTACAAAAACACAACTACAGCAGTCAGTAACAAAGTCTAACAATATATGACTGAGATGCAGATCAAACTAAATATTAAAGGAATAATACATACACTAGCTCTTTTGGTGGGATAATAGCACACCTGGGGGGTGGGCACAAGGCCACAGACCAAGTCGTCAATGCTCCCAGGTGTGTCATTATCTGAACATAAACACACACCAGGACTGCATTATTCCCCATGATACAATACTCTTTAGTTATATATATAAAATAAAAAAAAAAAATTTAAAAATGTTTTTTATTAGTATGGAAAAATATTTTGTTTCTTAACAGGAGATGCTCCATATCAACATGTACATTTGATCACAGTGCTGAGACTGAACCTGTGGCATTATACTTGATAACACCATCTGTCCAGTGCCAAACTTACCAATCACAGTCAAGATTCCTTCTTGCCATCATATTATCACAGAGCCATTTCTCAGTATTTTAATTGTCTAGATACAAAATCTGTTCCACCATAACAGGATATTTCTTGTACTAGTTACACTGTTCTAGGTTCACACTTTACTGTTCAAACTGAAATAAGGTCTTAATGATTTTGTCATCACTGTTGAAAATAAATGTTTGTATCCATACCATACATCTAAACACTCCAAGTGCTTCTTCACAGAGTTATATTCAGCGATGAAGCTACTTAATGAGCACAATCATATCCTCCAGATGCAGCATCATTAAAAAATACCAGACCTCCCAGTAGCTATAATGCACTCCACCTCTTCATCAGATCTGCTTACCCCTGGACTTGCCAATATTTTCCAATAGTGCCTACATTGTCAATTGTTATTGCTACATGTGTAGTAGTGTAAAAATACTGATCTCTCAATTAAATTAATGATGTACCTTGCCCCAGGTGTGCATCAGACTGAGGTTAGTCACGCATGACTATGCAAGCGATTCGCATGCTCCTAACAGCCTGAACAAGGGCCAGCATCTCTATCGCTCCAGGATTTTGGCATCTTTTATCTCAAAAAAAACCACAAGAAGGCATATCAGAACAAATATCTAAACTATAATATATATAATGCTCTGTCTATCTCACATCTGTTTCTGTTTGTTAACTCAAATGATACATCTCTAACGACTAATAAATTCTGAAGTTGCAATGACTGTATTATTCAAAAAATAGAAATGTGCCCCAGATCAACAACTTTCCACAATGGTAGTTAATATTGACCAGCTCCATTCAGACCTGCTGTGCTATATTCTTAAAACAAAATTTAAGGTCTCATTATTATTATACTGGTATATACAGAGGTGGGGCAGGGCCCACAGCTCAACACCATGGACACAGGGGGAGGGAGGTGCACTAGTCCCTTCACAAAAGAAAGGGTCCAACAAGAGCTCGCTAAGCTCCAGGATAGACAAGGCATGAGACCTAATGGCATACTTCCCAGGTACTAAAGGAGCTAAAGGGTGGGAACTAGCAGAACCATTATCAGAACTGTTTAATAAGTCTCTGAGCACAGGAGAGGTCCCAGAAAGAGCGGAGGGAGGGCACATGATCCGCCTCCACAAGATCTGGTAGCAGTGAGTGAGACAGGTACTACAGATCAGTCAGTCTCACCTCAGTAGTGGGCAAGATTATGGAGAAACTCCTTAAGATAGGATAGTGCAACACATGGAATCCATAGGAACACAGGATCCAAGACAATATGGGTTTATAAAAGGAAGGTCCTGTCAAACTAATCTCATAGATTTCTTTGACTGGGTAATCAGAGTGGTGGACCAAAGTGAAGCAGTTGATGTTCCTACTTTGACTTCAGCAAACTTTCAGTACTATTCCACATAGAAGATTGATTAATAAGCTGGGTGAGCTTGAGGGTGGCTCAGACATTGGTCAACGCGGTCACAAAGTGGTTGATGGGCGAAAACAGAGACTAGTGGTGAGACGGTATACAGTCAGCAGAGATGCAAGTCATAACTAGGATACCTTAGGGATCATTTCTGGTGCCAGTACATCTTCAATATCTTTATCAGTGACATAGCAGATGAACTGAGGGTAAGGTTTGTCTGTTTGCAGATGACACCAAGATCTGCAACAGAGTAGATGATCCAGATGATGTGGGCAGAATTAGAAAGAGATCTGGATAAACTAGCAAAATAGTTTGAAAAGAGTGGCAACTGGGTTTAACAGAAAGACGTGCAAGGTCAAGCACATAGAGGAAGAGAAACCCTGAAGCCACCTATAGCCTGGGAGTGACTTGCTGCCAGTCACAAGGAAGAAAGAGACTTGGGCCATCATCACTGATGACCTGAAATCATCCAAGCAGACCCCAAAGCAGTAGGTATGGGTAGAGGGATATTGGGGGTGTATTAGTAGGGGCATCTCTAGTCGGAAGAGGGAGGCATAATCCTCTTTATAAGACACCGGTTAGGCCCCATTTGAAGTACTGTGTGCAGTACTGAGCCACACTTCCAAATACATTAACCAATTTGAGGCAGTCCAGAGAAGACAGCCAAATGGTGCAAGCACTGCATCAGAAAACATATGAGGACAGATTAACGAAAGTCAAATATGTATACCCTAGAGAAAAGGTGGGAGAGGTGATATGATTGAAACATCAAACACCTTATGGGCATAACAAGCGTGAAAGACTCTAATCGTGTTTCAATATATGAAAAATAGCAGGACAAGAGGATGCAGCATGAGATTATAGTGAAGCAGATTAAGGGTAATGTGAAGAGGTTCTTTTCACAGAAAGGGTGCTGGATGCGGGTACCCTACTCCAGGAAGTGGTGGATATAGAATATAGTGCAGGGCTTCAAAAGGCATGGGATAGGTGTAAGGGACCAATACAGATGAGTAAGAATAGATGAGCCATTGACAGAGCAAAGGCCTTTGGCACATTCTAAAGTAGAAAAATAAATGGGCAGACTGGATGGGCCTTGCAGTCCTTATCTGCCATCAGCTTCTATATTTCTTTGTTTCTAGCCTTCTAAAACAGAAGCACAGTGACTCTAGTGTTATCTAACTGGTTGGCTACAGACATGCTACCACCTCTACACTCAACATTACACAATTAATTGCTCAACTGCTCAAAAGTACCATAACCCAGGAACACTACTATAGTTTCTGACAGTCAATGGGCAACCACATGGTTCTGTGTTTTTCTATCACCATATCTGCTCTCACCTCAATGCACAATTTAATAAATGTCACTAGTAGTGGTGTTGATTAGTAGGGTTTGTTCTACGACAACTCCAAAAATATTTAGACATTACTGTTTTTAATAGAATTGCATCATGCATTGTGTCACACTCTTGTGCTTATGTAAAGAGGACAAACTACAAAAAAGTCTGATAAATATTAAAGTAGTTCTTAAATCATTATTCACTGTATCATCACTGAACTGACCTGCTGAGCATAAAAATAATACAAAAAAACAGCAGTATTTACTTTAGAGTTGTGTATCACACAGCAAAATACTTCTGAAGACTAATATGTTATCTGTTGAAACAAATAGAGATAAGGTATTACAGAACTGTCAATAGGAAAAAAAGGAAAAATCAGTATCTGAGCTACAGAATACTATATAAAACAACGTAACTGAAGCTATGGACATTAAGACTATAACTGTTTCCCTTTTTGATTTTTATTTACTTCTATTTGTCTACAATAGCAGCACCTTAAGCAAAATGTGCATCCACTGGCGTTGCCCGCCTGCACTACAACACCATATGACCAACATAATCTGACAAAGCTCTAGCATAGCCATATCCAGCACAGTAAAAAGCTGGCCTTTCCCCAACTCCTACACCACCACTGACCCTCTCACTAACATAACATCACACTGGTAACTGCATGTCAGGAACAGCCATCAAGCTCCTCTGTTTAAGCCTCCTTTTTTCATTTTGATAGCAAAAGTAACACAGATACAAATCTCATCCATCCGACAATAAGCAGACATCCACCATGTATCACCCATATTACACACACACACACACACACACACACACATATGGCCACAGTAGTAGCAAGGTTCCCCAGAGACTCTAACACATCAGTCTACAAACCATCATTATCTGCAGTACTAGCTGAGCACTTGTCAACTGCTTCATTCCAGTCTTGCCCTACAAATGACAAATATTAACTCATTCGCGAACCCAGATTACCAGCCTAAATGAACATGTTGCATCCACCTTATCAAGCGTCAGTGGCACTGCCTCAACATAAGTGCTCTGATAACAACTGCACAGCAGTTGTTAACACAAAACTTTCACATCCTTATTCAGACAGTACATCCCCTTAAAAGCAAGCACACTCCATGCTTACTGGAAAGTCATATGGCAAGAAAAAATTCAGAATAGTAACACTACACATACCTCAAACCAGATGAATACATCTCACAAAAACAAACAGTTGCACAGCAATACCCAAGCAATACATCACCTTCCCCCAAAGACGTACTACATGCTGAGTACAAATCGACATCCCAACCAACTGATAACAAGCAATATAATACCTGCCTGATAGAAATACCACACACTGTATGTCACCCACAGACTCACACTGTAACCTATAGACAATGATGTGTATAGTGTAATACTTTCTATTTTTTGACCATTTAGATTGGCTTTTAAAAAGAGCCATTTTTTGTCGCTGCCTATGTCATGTGCTTGAGAGGTACAGTTGTACAAGTATACAATCACAGAACTGTAAGGATGCCATTTCGAAGGTCCCCAACAAAAATGTTATTACCTGTACTAGGGAGATGCACACCAACTTTTAGATACAGCCAATATTTGTCATATGTAATTTTGGGGTGATGAATGGTATGCATTCCCATAGCATGGAGGAATCCAGATATTTATATGTTAACCTTCCTTCATAATCTTTCAAGTGCAGGGCAGTAATCCTCACCTCTCCAGACCATGCACTGTGTAATATCTGAATACAGAATTTTACAGGCTGGTAACATACTGATAATATTCTGCAAGTCAGACTGTGCAGCTTTGATTAAATCAATAGCCCTTTTGTTCCCCGAATCATTACCTCCGAGATGTGTAAGGAGTATGTCTGGTTGTGGGTGTGTCTCCAACAAGTGGTACATGGTAGGCATGAGCTGCTCCCACCTCATGCCACCCTTCCCAAACCAAGACACTGAGCAGCCAGGTAGGTGTAAGTTATTGCCAAAATGACTACCTCTACTGAACACTGCTGATCTTCTCACCAAACTTGATCCCACTATCCATACACTCAATGTTGATTTTTCTGCCATGCTGAGTGAGAAATCTCAAAAACTCAGATGAAGAAATATCACAATTGTGTCTGTCTGACTACCAAGCACGACCAAGTCTAATCAGCAGAATGACCAGTATTTGGTTGTATCATAAAGATAAATACAGTCAAAACAATCACAAGTAATATCCTGATCCCAGATTGACTAATACAGCCTAAAATATCTAGTTATATATGTTAAGCCTCTTTCTATTGGTATTTTGTTTATTAAACATTCTTTTTTGTTTTGGTGGGAGAATACTGTCTGGTCATTGGCGCACTTCATGACTGGCCAACAACACCAATTTTCATTGGACAAACTTAGTAGTCATTATGGTCTGTGAAGGTAAACTCCCTCTGTTTCTCAGCCAGCAGCTTGAGTGGTGAGTGGAAGCACAGCTATGTACCTCACAGACATAGTCTTCAACAGTTTAAAAGTCTACTATGTTCATTATCTTGCTATGCTATGATTACAGCTGTGATAATTCAGTACTTAGTATGTATCTACAGAGAATTAGTGCTATTATATATGTAAAGTATGAATAAGTTTGAGTGTCTCTCTCTAATAACAGTGAAAAATTAATAGCATGTTAGCCTAGACAGCACAGAATATCTTTCCCATCTATCATTGAACATGTGTTAAAATAAACACATACTTAACCAAATTGTGCTTCTATTCTCACATAACCAAGCAAGTATCACAAACTGTATAACCAGTAAAATGCAGTACATTTGCTTCATGCAACAACTGTCAAATGTACCAAATGTATCAGAAAAAATGGGAAAGTGGAACAGGCAATAGGAAACCTGGAGCACTATAATCAGCCACTCATCATAATTTTCAGAGCAAAACTATTAAGAAAACTACCATCAACAGCAAAAAAGAATGTTGTTCAATATTTAAAATGTAATTAATCACAACAAAACATAGTAACAGATTGCCAAAATCAAGCAGAAAACATGGCACATTGCTTCCTTTGTTCTTGAAAAAGCAAAATATGCAATCCAAGTAACTAAATAGTTCATTTAAAATCAATTTAAATAGTACTCAGAAAATAACTCACTAATTCCTTCTGGAGTAGCTGGTACTCGAATACGGGGTTCAAAATGGTCCCCAAACTGTTATTCTTTGATTCTATTGGCTCAGGAAAGTCACATGACAAAGTTAGCTGTTTCCTTGTTCAGAGACTGCAAAATCTTTCATCGCGACTCGGATTTTCGCGGATCTGACCTGTAAACATGTAAAATCATTGATCATGAGAATAACGTGAGACTTCATTGTACAGCCTCTCAGTTTCAAAACATTATAATGTGTTATTTTTTAACAAACAGAGCACTTCTGAGGCTTTCTACTACCTATGCCAAATAAATATGACTGGAATAATCATTAATATTAAGTTTTACAAAATCTGATGATATTTTGATGATCTTTGATCGCGAGCGTGCAAATTCTTTGATCGCAACTCAGTTTGACTGTGAGGATCGATCGTGACCCTACAAAATCTTTGATCGCGAGAATAATGTGAGACTTTGCTGCTGGAGCATCTCTAGTTTAAAAAAAAAATTATATTTTGTATTTTTTAAACATACTCACTAGTCTTCAGTCTTTCCACTACTCATCAGCCATTAATATCACAGGAATAATCATTTTAGTACGTTTTGTAAAATCTAAGAATATTTTTACGATCTTTATGAGGTGCAAATTCTTTGATCGCGACTCGGTTTGCCATAAGGATCATTCGCGAGTCTGCAAATTCTTTGATCACAAGGATAACATGAGATTTGAAATTTGAAAGTAAATAGAAATAAAATAAACATTTTATCATTAAATTTCAATAGTGTGTGTGAGCATATCTGTTTTCATGACTTATTAAACTTGTACATTGTGTAAATTAAAATATTTCACCATGTTTCAAACAATAACAGTACTTTTGAATCTTTGATCATGAGTGAGCAAAATCTTGACCATCACTTGGATTAATCGCGAGGATCATTCGTGAGGTGACAGTTTCTTTGTTCATGAGAATAATGTGAGATTTAAACTATTTAAAACTATTACTTGTTAAAAAAATCTGTTTTTTTAGACATTCTCACCACACCATATAGAAAGATGTCTATTTATACCTTAGAAGACCTGTCTACCGCAGCAACTATGTTAAATAAATGTTTAGTGTTATTTTATTATCTTTTCATGTTCTTTGATCTCGAGCATGCAAATTCTTTGATCTCGACCGTCTTTGATCACGAGGATCATTCGTGAGGCAACAAATTCTTTGGTCATGACAAAAAATATCACATTTTGTATGTTCAACTCATGTAACTTAGTTTAGCTTCAGTTTCCCACGCAATTAACATCCAATTGATAAAAATATGAAATTATATCAGCCAACATAGGTAATATTATACCTGCATACACTATTAAAAACACCAGTGGCACCTTCATGCACACTCATGCTACTATCACTATCTCCATTGAGTAATAGTACCCTTGCTATCCCGTGATTATTATAGGTTGACATAAATGGACAAAAACATTTAGCAAGTAACATTTAGCAATTCCACAACTTATAACTTGGTTGTTAGCAGATATGTGCACCACTTCACTTGCCAGAGGTGATCTTTTGACAACCATTACTCTTCGACAATCTGACCCAAAATTCAGATCATACCGTGGTGCACAGAATTAGTGAATCTGGTCACATACTGTGATACAAATGTTAGCATCAACAAATTATTTTTTTTGTAGTGTAGTATGCTGTCAATGGCTTTTGCAGTATGTGTTTTTATTAAACAATAGCACATTTTTCTTACACTACTTTCAGTTTTCTTTTTTCTTTCTTAGGAGACTACAACAGACAAGAGATTGAACATATACTTCACCTCTTTCATCATGGCCATTTGCCGTAAAGTTAAAGAGAAAAGTAAAAGTGCGAGATGCACTGCTTGTTCATCGTCATGCCATGTAAGCAGTAAAGGTACAACATGTAGACAGAAAAAAAAATAACATTTCTTCTGTTGCAAGTACACATATAATAAAATGCCCACATTTAAACAAAGACAACACCTCCTCTAGTAAAACTACGAACAGTAGACTTTCTAGAGGAACTGTGCAGATACAACGTCCAGCACTGTCATCAACAAAGCATAGATCTGCAAGACAGAAAAAAAGTGCTGGATGTGTCAGTTCTGCTACTACACAACACAGCAGGGCAAGTTTTTCCAAAAAACTTGTCCATAGAGCTAAAATTGACTACGTGATCTCTAGAATAGTGAGACACAAAGGGAACAGACTGTGTAGTAAGCATGCATTAATGAAATTGTGCTTGAGAATAAGACAATTTGTTAATGTAGCTCTAGCAATTCATTCCCAGTTATGGGCTGAAATGATGTCAGCTATTGAGAAATTAAGTTTAAAGACTGAGGAGATGAGAAACAAAATATTGTCTTTTGAACAGTTGGACAGACAAAATATCTCTGTGGTGTTTCAAGGAGACTGGCTTCATTCAGAATACTCAGAAGCATTCTTCTGGGAAGAGACATACCATGCACACAACAGAAACATCAGTTTAACAATTGATGAACAAGGAAAAGTGCAGAATGTCTTAGTTCTATCTCATGAAACTCTTGTCTTGCAGAATGACGATGAAGTTGAACAGGTTGCAAGTAACCCAAAGTTGTCAAGCAAACAAATGGGCATGTGACACTATATGCAATGTTAGAAGAAGATCAAAATGTTTATTGAAACTTTCCTCTCAACATTTCTAACCAGAAAGAGATCTGAACGACATACACTAATTCACACAATTGACAAGTGTGAAATTCAGCCTCACACAGGTCTAATGGGTCACTCCTTGCATGCTTAGAGAACACTAACTGTGAGTGCATTTCACCACTTTCGTATGCTATCAGTGCATAACTCTGGCATTCAAAAATTTGTACAAAGATTATATAGGGAGAGATCTATTGTTTGAGACTATATGCACTTTCAAGCATTGCTCAATGATGGAGATGTAGAAGGACTTATGGACATCATCAAAGAGTTGCAAACAACTCATAGATTGCAGTCTAATGCAACTGTTGGCGAACAGACAAACAGAATGCACACATCACTGGTACAAGAAGCTCAGCTTCTCAAATATTTTGGTTGTGAGTTTGCTAGATTTGAACTTAGCAAGACAGAAAAATTTGATGTAATCTGCGCATCATGTGAGCACCTGTTCTACAAACACTTATGTGTCAAAATAGACCTGCAGAACATTACACTTTGGTATGTGATGTGGGGGCATCTTCATGCATACCTTCTCTTAAAGTCTGACTTTGGAGAAGTTTAAACTGTGTCACTCTGTTCTTGCTGTTATAACATGATAAAGAGTGGCACTTTACCTCCTCGGTCAGTACTTAATAAGATGGAAGTTGAGCCAACTCCTCCTGAGATAGCAGTCTAGAACTTGTTTAAGAGGATTCTAATTCAAACCATGAAGCCATTTCAAACAATCATCAGGCTGAATACAAAGACGCGAGACCTACCAAACAAAGAACTGTTACGGTCTCTGAAGGGGTCGGTTGTATATTTTCCTTTGCAAGAAAATGTCAACACTATTTCTCAGGACAATAGTGTAGTCATCTTGGTGAATGGTGTACCAACAAAAGCAAAAACAATATGGCAAGACATATTCAATGTTCAGAAGATAAAGCATGCTTTGCGTTACCTAAAGGAGCATAATGTTTTTTATGCTGACATTGACATTGATGCATTTGCTGGTCTTTCAACAGGTAATGCTGTGGAGAACTCTGACAAAGCAATGCTGGAGAAGGTTGACATTGCCCCTGTACAAAAGTCTATGAGCAGTTTACCATACACCCATTGCATGGCAAGGATCCAGTGATGGATAACATAGAACTATATCAAATGAAACAAGTGGAGGGCAATCCTGTAAGTATATGGGAGGCTACTCTAGAAGTGCGTTGTTTTCCTGATCTTTTTCCACTTTGCTCAGGTGGTCGATTAGATGAACAAGAACTTCATGTCCCAGGAGCTGACTATAGGACCTCAAGATTTCTACATAAGGATGGCAAGTTTTGAAGAAACATTGACCTCTTTCACCTGCTTCAGGAAAGTGAACTTAGTGTCCTGTCTGCCAGTATTGCTCATATGTTGAGACTTGGTACAGAGTTCACCAATATGACAGCTGCACAATTACTAAACAAGTTGCAGAACAATGATGAAATACTGCAAGTCAGTCTTTCCTCCATTTTGTCCAGCATGTGTGGTACTAAAGAATATTGGTACAGATGACACTCTGAGGTGATGTGCATGCTGAAAGAGTTTGGACCAGCAACATGATTCGTAACACTGAGTTGTGCTGAATATTATTGGGATGATCTCCTTGATCTTCTCAGATGGGCAAACTCTGATGTTGAGAACATACAAACTATGACTCTCAATGAACTATGTTCACTTGATCCAGTAACTGTATCACATTACTTCCACCACCGGTTCCACGTTCTTTTAAAGTTCATACTGTCTAAGACAAATACTCCTGTTGGCATTGTTGAGCACTACTTCTGGAGGGTTGAGTACCAAGCTTGTGGAGCTCACACATACATATGTTGTTGTGGATAAAGATGCTCCACGTATTGGTGACAATGAGACAAGTGAAATCCTAAGCTTCATATTGCAGTATGTCACATGTCAGATTCCAGACAAGTATGACAGTGCAACACTTTGAGAACTGGTCCAAAAATTCCAACAACACCTGTGCGGCAAGTACTGTCATAGGAAAGCACAGTAAAGAACAAGGGACAGTGGTATACTCAATGCTGTTTTGGTTTCCCAAGATGAGCTTACCTGGATGCTTGTCTCAATGATGTCTTTTCAGCCATGCTACACCACTTCAAAGCAAAATCAACAAAGCGAGTGTATGAATTATCTCGCAGAGAATCAGAAGTCTATATCAAATACTATAGCCCTTCTCTTCTGTTGATGTGGCATGCAAACATTGATGTACAGTTTGTTGCTGATAATTCAGTGACTCTTGTCAGGTATGTAACATCATACATCATTAAACATGAGCAGACAAACCTGCAAGAAGTGTGGGAAGAGTTGTCTAACTGTGATAGATCAATGTCTCCTAGGCTATAGTCACTGGGGCTTAAGACTGTCACACCATGAGTGTGGAGCGTATGAAGCAAGTGACTGACTTACAGGTGTATGTCTATATGGCAAGTCAGACTCCATTCGTTTCTTGAATGTGAACTACAGTAGCAGTCACAGACACTGCCAGCTATTTCCTGAAATTGTGATATTTCCAGAAATATCTCATGCTTTCTGCATTTCCACAGTAGGGGTAGCAGAGAGAAACTCTTCAGAAATTTTGTGAAATATATGGAAATAGCTGGCAATGTCTGTGGTTACCACTGTAGAAGCAGAACAGGCATCGCGTCCTTAAGAGCCATGAAGAGATGAGGATCTGGCTGCTACAAGACCAACATCCACAAATCTTCTCAAGAGCAACTTAATTGACAACTACTATCCACAGCACCACAGTGCTATGGACAATCTCTGTCTCTTTGAAGTTGCTCAATGGTATGATTACAAGTGGGGTGTTCCTTCTGACCCAGAGAAGAGTATATATAAAGTCACTGGCTTTGATGGCTCACTTGTGAAAAAGCTAAAACCATGGTTAATTGACCACTGCAAACTCAGCTTGAACACAACAAAGCAAAGAACATTACTATTTTGCTCTATTGTTTCTGTTTAAGCCTTGGAGATCAGAATCTGAATTGAAAGGATTATCTGCACATATGAACAAGAGTTCATAGAAATGTATGATACCTTTAAGAGTCATGTCTCTGACACTTACATTGACAGACTCAAAATGGAAAAAAAAACAGCTGAAGAATGCTAAGAAAGTTCTGGATGATGACACCCCAGTAACATCACAGGAAATGGTTGATGGTGAAGGAGAAGGGACTCTTGGTGCCCCTCTTCCTCCTAATGACCCAACTATGCTAATGTCAGAGGTAGATGGCACAATACAACAAAGCATGCAGTTCTCAGAATCAGCTGTAGGCATTGTTGAGAAGTTGAACTCACACTAAAAAGTCGTGTTTCAGTCTGTGATACATGCTGTACAACATGGTATTCAGCACAGTACCAGGCACTGTGTTTGTGAGGACCAAATACCAGTGAGGATGTTTGTTAGTGGTGCTGCTGGGACTGGAAAAAGTTTTATTGATTGAAGCTTTAAGCAAGGTGTGCCTGATCTTACTAACTCTGCAACTTCTGTTATTGTTGCTGCTCCAACAGGTTTGGCAGCTTATAACATAGGTGGTATAACACTTCATAGATTATTCATGTTGCCTGTTGAGTATGGCAAGAGTGGTGATTACAGGAAACTGTCATATGATGTTGCCTCTGAATTGAGGTCATAGTTTGACAAGATGCATTTGCTGATAATAGATGAGATCAGCATGGTTTCAAATGTTCTCCTTACATATGTCCACCTCCATCTACAGGAGATACTAGGCACCAATGATGACATACCATTTGGTGGCAAGCATATTATTGTTCTTGGGGATCTCCTGCAGCTGGCTCCTGTAAATGGCAAACATATTTTTTGTACTCTTTACATTGAAGAGGCAAAGAAAGCAATTGGATGCATTGGTGAGTCAATCTGTGGGAGTTCTTCTCATATGTTGAACTCTCACAGAATATGAGACAGCAAGGTAACATGTCTTACAAAGCATTGCTTGCCGAAGCTCATATTGGTGCATTGTCACCCACTCACGTGGAAATGCTAAGACAGTGCATGATCACTAGAAAAAATGTTCCTATTCAGGATGCTTGCGATATCTTTGCACATGTACAGAAGTCTGGGGTATATGTTGTATGTCTATTCCCAAGACTTAAACAGTGTGCAGAGTTCAATGAGATCATGATGCAGAGAGAACAGCAACCTATTGTCACTCTCACATGCATAGATACCATAGATGGTATAACCCTATTACGAACAATGGCATCAAAAATGATTGAGTGTCTCACAGAGCTGACAAGTGATGTGTCATGTACTGCTGGCTTGGAAGCTGTCCTACCACTGTGTAAAAATGCACATATCATGCTTTGCAGAAACATAGATGTTGAGTAAGGTCTTATGAATGGAGCCATGGGCTACATCCATGAGTTCCAGTACAATGCACAAAATACAACTGTGGAGTTTGTCATTGTTAAGTTTGACAACTGTGAAACTCCTCAACCAATAGACAGAGTTACTGTCAAGTCCGAGCTTGCAAAAGACATATATGTGACAAGGAAACAATTTCCACCGTGTGCTGTTTATGCAGTGTCCATACACAAATCACAAGGCCTCAGCCTTGATAGTGTAGGTATAGGCACAGGTATATTCAAGGATGGGATGTCTTATGTTGCCTTGTCGCGTGACAGACAGTTGTCTGGACTACACATAGTAAATCTAGCAGAAAGTAAAATGCGTGCTGACAAAAAATGCATTGTTGAGTACAATGGATTTCGTATATTGTACCAACCAAATGCTCCTTTGTTACCAGTTTCCAGATATGTGTCAGGAACAGATATCACAATGGATGAAGAGGTGCAAACTAAAGGAAAGCACACTAAGACTCCACAGTTGTCACCTCACCATTCAATGACTGAGCACTCTTTCCATAAACAACTCGCATCTCCACCTGTGAAGAAATGTAACAGGGTTAACACCCTGCCAATATCTGACAACAGCACAGGAGTAAATTGCTATGCAAATGTTACTATGCAAGCACCTCTCCATATCCCTGAGTTTGCTGATGTGTTAAACTCAAGTCAGTCGACACCTCTGTCGGAAGTATTAAAGAGAGTCATTAGAGGTAGTCTAGAGCAGTTACCCAGCTTACAAAGCTTGACTCCTTTATGACTAACTCTTGGAAAATATGCAGGACAATCAACGTTTGCTGACAATGCACAACAAGATGTCACAGAGTTCATGATGGTAATGATATACAGTTTAGCAGATAATGGCATTGATCTGCGTCAACACTTTAAAGTTGACTATGTGTCCAAGTACACATGTTTGTCATGAGGCCACAATAATCACAAGCAACTCAGGACATGCTCTGGCTGTCTGTCTATGTCCCTGAACAGAGAATTGTGAAGTTCTGTAAGTTATTTGTAAATGCAGAAACTGGTTGGCTGTGCTGAAGATGTGGTCATTCTTGTGTTTGCTCTCTGAGAGTTACATCTTCAAGTTCATACATATTTGTATTGCAACTTTTTAACTCTCAAGGCATGAACATCACAACACCAATTTCACATTTCATTGCTGTCATATGATGTTGCCTCTGAATTGAGGTCATAGTTTGACAAGATGCATTTGCTGATAATAGATGAGAACAGCATGGTTTCAAATGTTCTCCTTACATAAGTCCACCTCCATCTACAGGAGATACTAGGCACCAATGATGACATACCATTTGGTGGCAAGAATATTATTGTTCTTGGGGATCTCCTGCAGATGGTCCTGTAAATGGCAAACATGTTTTCTGTACTCTTTCCATTGAAGAGGCAAAGAAAACAATTGAATGCATTAGTGGAGTCAATCTGTGGGATTGCATCTTGTCAAACTATGACCTCAATTCAGAGGCAACGTCATATGACAGCAATGACAGAGAAGTTCTCAGGAACTCAATTTGACGCCCATGCAATAATCTTCCATCACAGTCTATCTATTCACTTTGGCCACTATGTCACTTGGTGAAGGTTCAGAAAGGGATGGGTAGAGTGCATTGATACAGTATGCATTCTGAAAGAAAGACTCCTAAGGAATCTGAAAGATGCATATGTCATCATTCTCCATTGCACCAATGTTGCACAACATGTGGAGGAGTGATGCCACCTGATTACAGCACCTCACTAAACCAGCATCTTTGCAACAATAACATTTCGTGTGCATAATCCATCCAGATATTTTCTTTTTCCAACAATCTACATATGTGTTTTTCTTTAATGGAAGAAGTTACACCTTTATCTAAAACTACTAGTGTGTAAAACCACTCGTGCTGATCTCTGTGTTCTACTTGTTGTACACTGTCACCACAGCCCATGTTAATTGCTTTGATTTCTCTGCCATTGCAGAAGACAACCACAACAGTACACCAATGTAACAAGCTGTAGTAGACAATTACTTGTTTATCACATTGTTATTCTCATACATTGGATGCAAAACAATACAGGTTTCATCATTTATTGCAATACAAATTTCAAAAATCATTTGTATTGTGATATTGAGCATTAGCAACTTTGATGTACTCACTACAAAAACTGCAGTGTTACTGCTCAAGTAGACTTGAGGGTATTGAGCTGTAATCATTAGACAGTCAGTGAGTCATGTCTTTTTGTGGGTGCCTCAGTTAAGTCTGTATGTCTTAGCACATATTACTGTGTATTCAGTTGTTTCACAGTGCAATCTTAAATGATGATGACAAACTCAGTAATCTAGTAACACACTCAGCAGAGCTGCAACAACTGTTCTCCACATTTTGTCTTGAGAACTATACTTGTTTGAACAATACACATCAGGTTAAGTTCTCACTCCTTTCCCTGTTATTCTCTACATTCATGACCTTGACTATGATACTTACTAAATTGACTTCTGCCAAATCCAAGCAGACTCGAGGTTGCTGGATATTACACACATGTCAGTTTGTGAGTTATGGCTTGGCAAATGTAGTTATAACACTCACGTTAACAGCATGACTACCTACACTGTGGTGTCATCTGCTGGCACTGAACTGCATTTCTTGAACAGTATCTGACAGGATTATCTGCCACTGTTCTTGGACTCTCAACACTGAATATGACAAACTCTACCCAAAAAAATGAGACTCAGACTTGTATACATATATATATATATATATATATATAATAAAAATAATGCCGAGCTTCAAATAGAATGTATATAACTTACATAGACTCTAAAGTATTTAGGTTGGAATTCATTTATTAACTGTGCCAAACCTGCTCTAGCCATGCATTTAATGGTATTGCATTGTATTAAGTACTACTGTTCATATTACTCATAGCTGATTATAGAGATGTAGACATGTGATTATCTGGCCTATTTCCACTGTACAATGCATTTCTATATATCTGTGCAGATGTGTACAATGGAAAATTCAACAGAAAATGATTGCCTACTTCTGCTCCACAATACAAACAATTGACTTGCTTTAACAGGATCGTCCATATTTTGGAGGTCAGATGAGGAATTTTTCCCAGTTACACAAATGATAAATAGTTAAAAAACACATTGATTTTTAGCTTGACCAACCTTTTTGGCATTAGTAAACAAATGGATATGAAATGAATAGCCTCACCATACCCTGCCATTGTTAAATATGTAACAAATTGTTTCGTTGCTTTCATCTGTTTTTAACTTCTTGATATTGGTTGGTCCACTTTCAAATAAATAACTGCTAGCAAAAAAAATATTATTAAAAGATATGTAGACATCAGTAATAAAGTACAATAATACTCAAATTCAAAATCAAAAAAATTCTGTTAATTTACTAATACACAATAAATACATAAGGACAAATAAAACTCCATAATGTTTCTGTTAGCATCAAAGTAAAAGTGTGTACTCACACATAAAATATTGTCACCTACTTTAACACTGTTGACATCATCTACTCATGTGGATCTCCTATAAAAAATATGAATATGTTCATGAGAACCACTAAATGTTTCTTACTGTCTCATGTGCACATGTCAATAACTAAATGGCATAAAAGCATCAATTAGGGTAAAATCTAATTCTATTCTAATGACTTGTCTTAAATAGCTGTCAAATAGTGATAACCACATGTAAAATAATGTATTGTTACTCTTAATTCTCTTACTATCCAAATCAGCAGGCAATCAAAAAATAGTGCCAATGGACACATTGCTAATGCCACTCACCAATAAATGTAAACAAAATAAAGATTTGTTCACTACGTGTTCTATAACATAAACGTCCATATGTAACCACTTACTAATTCTACATAAAATCTTAATTCTAAACATAATGCATATTGACATTAAACAGTGTAGATAAAGTAACTGGAATATCAAGAAACAAAAAACACCCCAAAATGATCAAGGATATATACAACTAACTGTTTTTTTGTCCATCCCAAGAGCAACCAAACAATTCAGCCAAAAGATATTTAAATACTAAGATAATAAACTAATTATAAACCTTAACCTATGTGTCTTGAGTATTATTTTAAAGCAATTATTGTTACAGAGGTATACTATTCATCTGCATGTGTTTTATTGCGCTGTGACTGCATGGCCCTGAGTATGCAGACAGAGGAGAGCACTAGAGAGAGGATCTACTGGAGGGGCAGGGGGAGAACAGGTACAGCTAAGCTGACACTGTGCAGCTCCTCTGAGTTCTAAGTTCTTTACAGCTGACATGAAGTGTAAATATAATCCATGTCCATGCCATTATTTGTGTTGTTCATCTGTACTCAAAAATGAATTCCTGGCCCATAAGTCTTCACACACTACCTGGTTAAGACTGCACAGCTGATCAGAGTTCTAACCTCTTTACAGCAGGAATGAAGCATGTGTAACAAAGAACGCATAACATGGCCTCAGTAAATCTCCACTTACCACACCTTCAGTGGTATCTCACAAGGAACAGCCAAGTGAGTTTACTACACAAACAGTGGGTAAATCCACAATAACACATGCCCTACTGCCTCTTGCATATATATATATATATATGTGTGTGTGGGGAGATATTGTGTATCTTGAACCTGTACCCTATTCTAGAAGACACAGAGACTCCACTGCTAATTCCTACAACTTGCATCATGCAACCATCTACACCAAAGTCTAGGTGCACCTGGCAAGCATGTCACAACCTGTAACACAGATTACAAGTCCCCCCCATTCCAAGCTACCCTCAATACACACTCAGTCACAGACCTTCATAACTGAGTTGGACACTGGCCATGGAGGTGAGAGGTGCACTCTGACAGTTGCTGACTGCAGATGCCTAACTGTGTGGTGGTAAGGCTGGCAGATGAGTGTGTGCCCACTACAGTATCAAGTGCTGTTAAGTTATTTGTTCCATTCTCAACCAGCAACTCAGGGATTAGAGGACAGGTTGGGGGGATGACAGTGGCACTCTTACAGGCATTTTACAATGGACGATCTGCAGTACTGAGGCTGTGGGTACCTCTGTGGGGGCAGTCATTGCAGACTATGTGGGCAGAGGGTCAGTAGCCCTGTGGGACCGCATGCGTACACATGGAGGTGTCACTTGATATGAGTTGCTGTGTGGGGCATCTAGTCAAGCTACCTTGACATGGGGGGCACTTGCAATCTGTGGTAGCTCTTGTGCCCACCTGTAGTGTCTATTGAGGCTAGCTTGTCATGCAGGTACTTGCAATCTGTGTTCCAGGTTACAACATATTTGACACATGCACCAACAGTTCAGCAGACCTGGTTGCATGTCACAATGCACATTGCAAGTGGGCCCCATGCCAAGCTAGCCTCAATAGCTGGCCCACACGAAAACCCACATCAAGTGCCACCCCCACATCTACACATACAGCCCCACAAGGCTACCCACCCCTGCCCCCAAAACCTACAGTCACTACCCCACATACCTACCCACACCCCAGCACCCAAAATCCCCAACTGTAAAATGCTGCCATTGTGGAATGCGGCACAACTGCTGTCATAACCCCCCCTAGCACCATGTTACAGAGGCTATATGGTAAAACCACCATTGTAACAGCTGTTTGGCACAAGTAGCAAGCAGCATGTCACAAATCACATAGCAGAATACCACAACATGCAACTGTTGACATAAGTTGCTACTTGACCCATTCTACTTGCCGCAAATGCTGTTACACCTGGCATAACTTTTCTAGCATCAGGGTCCATGTCTCTATTTTTGCAAACCACAAACTGCACCATGCAATATCTCCACCTAAAAAATATTTCACAATACGTAAACACTGAAATTTACATCCACACAACATTCTGTTAATACCCTCTAAATTTCAAGTAAAAATACCAAACCATTTTCAAAATATTCAGTGTTAAAGATTGGTAAAATGTCCTTATCTATTCTATTATAAAAAATCTGGCCATCTTGTCCTGCCCTCACGATCAAAGATGGCGATCAAAGAATCTCATGATCAAAGAATTTGCAGGCTCACGATCAAAGAATTTGCAGGTTCATGAACAAAGAATAAAAAATGCTATAGATCAAAAAATTGAAGGAATTGTGGTGAACCACCACCATAGTTCGACAGAATGAAGCCCCCTGAGCAATATCCACCCTCATTTGAATTCCTACGGCACTGCACAGCTTATTAAATTGATTTTTTTATCTGGTCATCTCGTCCCTCACTTGTGATGCACAACTGCGACCAAAGAATCTCGCGATCAAAGAATTTGCACACTCACGGTCAAAGAATTTGCAGGTTCATGATGAAAGAATACAAAGTTCTGTAATTTTAAAAATACAAAGAATTGAGGTAAACCACTACCATGGTTCATCAGAACAAAGCCCCCCGGAGTAAAACCCACCCTCATTTGGCTTCTTAGGACACCCCTCGGCTCAGAAATAATAATTTTTAATCCTGCCATCTCATCCCTCACTCACAGCACACGATTGCAATCAAAGAATCTCACAATCAAAGAATTTGCATGCTGGCTAACAAAGAAATTGCACTCTCATGACCAAAGAATAAAAAATAGTGAAACCCGATTTGTTCACCAATTTAAATGGAATCAACACAATGCCTCGATAGAACGAAGCCCCCTGATCAAAACTCACCTTCATTTGTGTCCCTAGCCCACCACTGAGTCAAGATATTTGTGAAAATAGGTTGTGATGCAAGATGGCGATCAAAGAATTTTGCGATCAAAGAATTTGCAGGCTCGCAATCAAAGATCATTAGTGAGCCACGAACAAAGATATTAAAAGCTTATAACTCCATTTTTTGACCAATCTGGATGAAACCAAAGGCATGGCTCAATACATCAGAGCCCTCTGAGTAAAACCCATCCAAGTTTTACTTCAGAAGTGACCCCTGAGCCGAGATATTTGTGTTTTTCCAATCAGAAAACTAAAAACAAAATGGCTGACCTCACAATAAAAGAATTTTGAAAATTCTCTGGGACAAAGATTCTTCAACCATGATTATGCAAAGTCTTTGATCACCAGGTGGGACCAGATGGCCAGAACACCATTCTTTGTTCGCAAAACATACATATAAATTTTCCCATTGACTTATAATGGGAACTTAAAAGTGGCATAACTTTTGAATGCCTTAATATTTTTTCACCAAATGAAAAGTGGCATTTTCAGCCACCAAAGCTCTTTCAAACAAGCCATCTCACAGAGTGGCACACCACATAATTGCCATGCAGGACCACATCCAAAATCCCCAAAACTGCCTCCAAAAATGGATAATTTTGCATTTTTCAGTGCTTTCATACACAAAGACCGTAAGTCTGACCAAAACACAATTTGAAACATCAAGAGATCTACCATGGCCCACCACACATTCCAAATTTCAGGCAAATCCATAGAACGGGTTCAAAGTTATTAATGCCTAAACTTTTGACTTTAGTATGTAAGTGACCGCTGAACCCTAACTATAGTGGCGCGACTGCGCCACTTTCTATCTATATATATATATATATTTATATATATATATATATTAGCATGGTAGCATCACTGTAGTTAGGGTTGAATGCTCACTTCAATGTTAAAGCCGAATGTTTGAACCTTAAAGACTTTGCAACATTCAGTGTATTTGAATACACAAAAAGATGACTACGATAAACAACAAGGACTGGAGCCAAAAGCAAAAAATACTCTCAGTGGAAGACAGGCATGCTCGGCTTCTCAAGTCACAACTTAGAGAAGGAATGGGTAGCACATGTTGTTCCAAGTTAAAAGACTTTAATATTCAAAAACACCAGCAGCACAGTTATGTGACACTTCTCTGAAAACAGACAAACATTTTCGTGTGTGAACTAACACTTTCTCAAGTCTGATGGGGTAGTGGTGACAGTACAACACTCACTGATTTAATACACAAATTATACAATTGATAAATCCCCACCACACCATTAAGAAAACAGGCATAAAAATCCATAAAGTTAATACCAAAATGTGAATAAATAACACAAAAGTATACCAGGGGAAGGAAAAAAGGGGCACGCAGGCATTCATTCATAGTGCATTCTGCAGCAACAGTCATTCTTATCACAGTCTGTAGTCTGCCATGGAGGTAGGAGGAGGGCTGTGCTGGCCGCAGAAATAGAATGAGGATGGGGAGTGCAGTGGAGGGTTATTACCTGACAGGGTGGGGGGCCACTAGACCACGAGGAAACAAATGGATTTTCAGGGCAGGGGAATCGAGAAGAGGGGAGGGACCACTAGACCACCTGGTAATTTCTTTTGTTTTGTGCAGGGATGGTATCAGACATCAGTGGAGGGATCACTAAACCATCAGGGTCATTTTTGTATGCAGATGTGGGGCAATTGAACATCAGGGAAGGGGGGAGGGACCACTAGACCACCAGATAATTTCTTTTTTTCTTTTGCAGGGGACAGAAGTTGAGCATCAGTTGGGGGGGAGGGACCACTGGACTACCAGGACTGCTTTGTTTTCAAAAATACATTGATTTTCATAGGACCCACAATGAAAGCAAGGAAATTGTTGGGTGGCAGGAACTTAACTCAGTTGGCAAAACGTGACACAGAAGCTAGACATCACAGAATAAAGTTCATTCCAAAAACATGTAGAAAACAGTGTACCTGCTATTAGTTTGGGTATTTCCCAAACACCGCAGTGTCTTCATGCAAACTTAGAGAACAACGGGCTTACATGAGCTATTATACTAAGAGATAAGAAAGTGCATTACTAGGTAACAGACCCTCACAAAAGGCAGAACAACACAGCTATTCTATTGGTGGAGACTGATGGGCAGCTTGCACTTAAGACAGTTAAATTTGCATGTACACAGTAATAAGCATTATGCTGACAAGGCTGCTTTTCAGTTACAATACAACAATTCATAAAATTTGCAGATCATATAATTATGGCAAATGGCTATAGGTGGCACGCAAGCACCAGAAAATAATCATGCTGAATCCAGTTCCTAATCACATCATAGTATATATGAGTGAATACAAGTGTACCTTATGCTACAGTAGCATGTGTGTGAGCCTACATGAGGGGTCCAGAGGGCATGCAGGTTTACAAAAGAGAAACATTTGCAAAGAGTGGCTTTGAACCCAGGACCCTAGGGTCTTGTAGTCCTCTGCCTTGTCCTCTACTACACAGGACAACTACAGGTAAGGGGTGTTTTTTCTTTAGTAATGAATTCTGACAATGATCTGCATGGCTTGTTCGCAAGTGAATATTTCATGCGTGAAAATGTGATATGTGCAAAAATAGATATAGCTTATTTTCACACATAGTGCCACATTTTTGCACATGAAATATCCACTTGCAATTACACATGCACATCATTGACACAGTTCAGTGCTAAAGAATGAAACACCATATTCACTGTAATTTCTCTGTGGTGCAGAGAACAAGGCACAGGAACCCGAGATCCAAAGGCTCTTTGTTTCAAACCACCCTTTTCTTAGTTTTCCAATTAGGAAAACAATCAAGAAAACTTTAATAACAAAAAGACCTTTAAAAGTAAGTTCCAACCATGTATTGGATAAGGCAGTACTTTAATCTCCATCATGAAATAAAACATTGAGAGAGTCATCTGATTTAGTCATATTGGGCCCTATGCATGAAAGGGCATGAATTCTGCGGCATAGGTAGGACACTCAGGTACACAGCACGGAGGTGAGCTGAGGGACACAGTATGCACAAACACAGTAACATGCCATGGGTGTGTCGGCAGGGACAGCATAGGACAACATGCAGTTAAAGCGGGCAGGGAAGACAGATGCAGGAATGCCCCCTGACCCCTCCATAAAAGGGAATGCACCGCCCAGGTGCAAGAGGACGACCGTGAATGCCATGAGATGCACACATGCAGAAGGCAACGGTGGACCAGGAGAGGGATGCAGACCAGGATGAGCAGCAAATGGAGGGTCCTGGGGGGGTACAGGACAAGGCAGTTATGGGTGAGGACAGGTCTGCAGGAGGATGGCACGGTGGGCCAGAATGAGCAACTTCTTCAGCGGCCAGGTAGCCACAATGTTGGCCGACATATGGCTGCACTACGGCCACCTGTATGGTGCAGAGGCCTCAGCCACAAAAGCTGATGTACTTTCCAGGCTATGGCTGGACATCCAGGTGGCCTTCAGTGCCATCAGGACTGAGGCAAGCATCATAGAGGCAACCAAACACAAATGGTGGGACATCAGAGCCACTGTGAAGTGAAAGCTCAAAGCCGCCAGCAGGGCACGCAGTGGAACAGGGAGTGGCCTGCCCCACAAAGACACCCAGCTAACACCACTGGAATGCCTAGTGGTAGAGACTCTCTCACAGGTCACTGTTCACGGGGAGGTGGAAGGCATGGACGTCATATCAGGTAGATACGGCACACAGACACGTTGCACTGAAAGTACATAACAACATGTGCCACTAACAGTGCCGGCATGTATCCACAGGCGGTACACAGGTCAGCGGGGGTGCAGCAGTGCAAAACACAGACCCATATGGAGGATTCAGGAAGACCCATGGCACCCGAGGCACAGCAACAGAGGCAGGAGCACGCAGGTAGGTATGCATACCACAGGACAGTAGTACCTTGCAGCCACCAGATCAGTGGTGCCCACATCCACAGTGGACAGTGCGCACAGTACAGGTGGAGTCAGGGGCTGCAACACGGAGGGAGGCAGGGCCAGGGATGCACCCTGCAGCAGGCTAACAGTGAGCAGGCATGGCAGCCAGGCATCTGCAAGGCTACACGCATGGCTGGAGGTGGAGGACACAGGGTAGCACACACATGGGTCATCGGCACAGTACACCCTTGGGTAATGCCATGCAAGGGACACACATACACCCACACACACACACACTACACCAATTTGCACAGCATGGCCCGGACACGCATGCTGCACCTGGCACATAGCTGCCCACCACACACATGCACAGGCATAGCAGCCCCCTGTGCGGTGCACTCAGTGTGGCACCAGCATCATCATGCACCATCTGGATCATGCCTGCCTGCACAGCTGCCAGCACACAATCACCGATGCAGGGCACAGCGCACATGGTGCCATGGCAGCGTGGCTTCGTGGGGTGCAGTGGCCATGCCTTCCATCTGTGGTGTGACCACACCATGGTATCAGTGTCTGAATGTGCCCTCCACGAGTGCCTGATGGGCCTTGCGGCCACTGGCCATCACATCATCTGCAGGCATGCCAGGCTCAGTGTCCGGCAGTGGCACGTTCCCCCTATTAGTGACATAGTGCTGCATGGCACACAGCGAACAACATGCATACCTTGGTGGGGCTCAGCATGAACAAAACATAGAAACATAGAAGCATAGAATTTGACAGCAAATAAGGACCACTTGGCCCACCTAATCTGCCCATTTCCCTACCTGGTAGATAAGCTGCATATTTTAGTTAATCAACAGCTTACTTCCTCCTACCCCCTACTAGAATTGCCTTATGCCTGTCCCATGCATTCTTGAATTCCCCCACTGTTCTTGACTCCACAACCTCCTCAGGAAGGCTGTTCCATGCATCCACAACCCTGTCTGTGAAAAAAATACTTTTTAACATTACCTCTAAGCCGTCCCCCTCTATCTTCAAATTGTGCCCCCTTGTTATTGCACATCTCTTCTTCTGAAAGATGCTAGCCACTTGTACTTTGTTAATTTCCTTGAGATACTTGAACATTTCTATCATGTCCCCGCTGTGCCTCCGTTCCTCAAGGGTATACATATTAAGCTGCTTTATTCTCTCCTCATATGTCTTCTGGTGCAGACTCCACACCATTTTGGTTGCCCTCCTCTAAACAGCCTCCACTCTGTCTATGTTTTTATGGAGATGGTGTCTCCAGAATTGCATGCAGTACTCCAGAAGGGGTCTCACTAACTGTCTGTACAGAGGGATGACAACTTCCTGTTTTCTATGGTTGATGCCTCTCCCTATGCATCCCAGCATCCCTCCAGCCCTCCTTACTGCCTTCTCACATTGCTTGCCCACCTTTAGGTCATCTGATATAATTACTCCTAGGTCTCTTTTGATTTTTGTTGTTGTTATTAACTCACCCCCTATTGTGTACTCTTCCCCTGGGTTTTTGTTTCCCAGATGCATTACCTTGCACTTCTTTGCATTGAATCTGAGCTGCTACATATTTGACCATTCCTCCAGCATTGCCAAGTCCCTTTTCATCCTTTCCACCCCACCTTGTGTATCAACCCTTTTGCAGATCTTTGTGTCATCTACAAAGAAACATACCTTTCCTTCCAGGTGCTCTCCAACGTCACTTATAAAGACATTAAAGAGGACCGGTCCCAGTACTGAACCCTGCAGTACCTCGCTAGTTACCCTCCTTTCTTCACTGTGGACTCCATTTACTATTACCCTTTGCGTCCTGTTGTCCAGCCAGTTTTTTATCCAGGCTATCATCTTGGGACCCACTCCAGGGCTGGCTAACTTGTATATTAATCTTTGTGTGAGACTGTGTCAAATACCTTGCTAAAATTTAGGTAGGCCATATCCACAGCCCTTCCCTGGTCTACTACGTTGGTCACTCAGTCAAAGAAATCTATTAGGTTCATCTGATATGACCTTCCTGCTGTGAAACCATGCTGCCTTGGGTCCTGTGCCCCACTGGCCTCTAGGTAGTTAACAATTCTTTCCTTCAGAAGTGATTCCATCATTTTCCCTACTACTGAAGTCAAACTAACTGGTCTGTAATTTTCTGCCTTTGCCCTGCTCCCACTTTTATGAAGTGGAATCACATTTGCCCTCCTCCAGTCCTCTAGTACTACCCCATCCTCCCATGATTTGTTAAATAGAGTAGTCAGTGGTGTTACTAGTTCTACCCTTAGATATTTTATAATTCTTGGGTGAATCCAATCAAGCCCCATTGCTTTGTCCACCCTCAGTTTCAAGTGTTCTTTCAAAACCCTTTCTTCTATGAATGGACTGGTATCGACTCCCCTATTCAGAGTTTCTCTCTTGTTTGGTTTAGGTACCTCCCCCTACTCTTCCATTGTGAATACTGAGCAGAAATATTTGTTCAGTATCCCTGCTTTTTCACTGTGACCCTCTGCCCACATTCTCTCCCCTTTATTAAATACAGGCACCGGAACCGCATCTTCATCTGGCCAAAGGTCCTCATGATGACAGCCCTTGTCCTCTTGTGTGCCGTGAAGTAGGCAACCTCCTCTGGGGTGGCCAGGGCATGGATTGGTATCATCAGGTTGGTCCGCTGAGGATAGCCACTGTCACCTGCTGCAGGAAGGGGCACACATCAGTGCATGGCACAGTAGCCGTGGCAGGTGTTCTGTTACATGCAGTGTCATCATTACTTACTGAGAAGCCACCTGCCCAGCCATCCATCCCACAGTAGCACACCCATCCCTGAACCCTTCAGGACATAGGAATCATATGTTGCACTAGGGTACTTTGGACACACATCTGTGACCTGCCTCCCACGTCGCACACCACCTGGACATTTATGCTGTGGTATCCCTTGCGGTTCCTCTATGCCTCCTCATGGTTCTGTGTCGTAAGTGTGGTGAGGTGCATGCAGTTGATGACACCACACACATTGGGCATGCTGTGCAGGTGGTAGAAGGCCTCCTTCATCACCCAGACATCCATGGACATGGATGGGAACACGATGTGCTCCCCAAGGTGCTGTAGGAGTGCATCCATTACCTGCAACACTGCCTGAACACCGACAACTGGCCCACACCTACGATGTTGCCCACCACATGCTGGAATTAGCCTGTGGCATAGTACCATAGGGCACATAGCAGCTTTGTCTCTGCAGTCATGGTAAAGGACCACCATATGTGGGGTTCGATGTCACCCTGGATGCTGTCACACAGCCTGGCAAAGACTGGCCATGGGAGTCGGAAGTTTTCTATATGGTGGGTGTCCCACAGTGCAATGGCATTGATGCATGTGTGGAACACACGTGGGAGTGGGGACCATCGGCGCTACCTTTCAGCGAGGTCAGCAATGAGGCGGACGTGCCGCAGTGCGCTGCGACACATACTGTTGCAGCATATCAGTACCCTGTGGAGCTGTGCTGGGCCAGCCATGGTCCCAGATATACCACCAGTAAAGTGTCAGGCCCCCATGGGGTGGGGCATCACCAAGCCACCATGTGTTCTCCTGGTGTGCCACACATGTGCATTGTCCACGTGCCATTCAGTGCTGTGCAAGACTGAATGATGGTGGGTGTCATGTTCACATGTAAGACCCAGTTCCCAGGCCATTTTTTCCATGTGTTAGAGGTGGACCTCATGGACAATAGGGGCTATGGCAACCTGTGGGCTGTCAGGGCATTAGAGAGAATGAGTATGTGTCACCTGGGCATGCGGCTGGTGGGCCATTTGCACTGGCGGAGTTGTGAGTGATGTATGTACTAACCACTGTTCCTCTGTGTTCAGCAGGGTGAGCAGGGTGTGCCATGTTGCATGGAACTCACACTCCAGGAGCAGCATGATGGGATCAATGTCTAGTGTCCTCCATGCCTGTGAGGTGTATGCACTTCTGTGAGTGGCTACCAAGGTATATGATCCTAAAGGGTGCTGGGACTGACCTCTTCTATGAGGACAATGACTATCTTTGCTGGGACATCTATGTCCCCTCAGCAGTAAGTACAGTGGTGCCTGGGTGTCGTGGTGTGTGGCTGTGGTTGTCACTTGCAGGTGTTGCTAATGTGTGTCCTTGTCTCTTACAGCATTACAGGGGGCCAGTGAGGTGCATCATTCTGTGCTACAGTGGACAACAGACATTGGTGGAGGACTCAGAGTCAGAGAATGGGATCTGAGACTGGCAGCAGCAGGGTGATGCCATCACCACAGGGCCCATTACCACTGTCAGAGTGGAAGCATGCACAGGGTGCATGACATGTCTATGCCATATGGCATCCAGTGGTGCAGGATGCAGCAGTGGATACAGGAATGGCCTGTCAGGAACGCTGAATGGGGCTGCTACACTACTATGCCATGGCTGATGTGCCACTGCAGTGGGTGGGGGGTGCTTTGTTGGACTACCTGGGGCATGTGTGGGTTGCTGCAGGGCTCTTGGCAGCATGGGGGTGGGGTTGGGCACTGTTATGTGTTGGGTGTTCATGCTGTGTGCTGTACTGGTGTCACATTAAAGTACCTTGGCATAGCTTTGTGTGGTCACTGTCTTGGAAGGAGGGGGGTTATTAACCCTGCCCTGTGGGAGATGCATTGTTTGTTATGGCCATATGTGCATGCACAGTGGTCTGGCAGTCATGATCCCACTGGTGTTGGCACCCACCATGGCATCTGCTCGTGCCACAGGTATGCATGCTCATGCCCTTGCGCATCACATCCTGTGGTGCTGCAGGTGCCATTGCACCATTCTGCATGTGGCCACGTCTGCTGCCCATGTTGCCATGTGCCCACCATGCACTGTGGCCTGGCATCTGAGGTGCCCTGTGCCTGCCTGCCATAGCTGCTGTGCCATGGCCATGTGCTGGCAGCACAGCGGTGGTGCACCATGCTGGTGCATGCATGTCTGAGCAGGCCCCCAGACCTCATTGTGCCTCTGTATGCCACCCTGTGCATGGAGTACTGTCCGCAGAGTCTATGCTATGGGTTTATGCCATCCTTGCCATTATGCATGCACATATGGCATGCCTCTGTGGGTGTTATGCAATCACACCCCTGCGAACTGCACGTGCAGTGTGGTTGCATAGCAATGCATGCTACATTATTTGTGGCCACTGTACACATGTTGTGCATGCCTCCTATGTGCTGTATGTGCATAACACTGTTGCCACCCCTCCGTGCAGCCTGTCTGTGCTGCTGTATGCTGCACCTATCATTAGTGCATAGTGTCCACTATTACTAATACAAATGAGATGCGAGTCTTTCCTGTCTAATATGGATCTAAGATTAAGTGTGAGGGGGTTGATATGCACATTAAATACTGGTAAATATGGTTTGATAGCATTGACATAGTCAGGATCACCATCTATGTAATCACATTCTGGGGTGGGAACAGAGGTGATAGCCATGTGGCCAATGATAGTTCGCTCATGTGGCACAAAATAGAAGTTGGGCATAGTAATGACACACATGAGAGGTCCATAGCAGAAAGTCTGGTAGTTGGTCACCACATAGTATTGTCCATCAGTAGTGTAGGTCACTTGAGTTTGAGGAAGGTGTCACTTCATGAGCTGGACAGGGCAAGTGATGGAGACATTCAGCGTCTTACTGGTTATGCATTGCATGGCTTCTCTGGAGGCATAGGTGATGTTTGACTTTGGAAACAATAACATGCCATTAACAGTATTATTGCAAAGAGGTCATTATTAAATGTATATGACCAGTCCATAGAATTTGGTGAGTAACAACAGACAGGCATAGTTACATCAAAGATACCACATCTGCACAAATAATCATAACCCCATTTGGCACAACAGTCAGTATGCTTGGCTACCCAGGAGTACAGTTGAGGATGAAACACCAGCAAAGGAGGCAAGTCAATCTGTTCCTGATAGATGCTGCCTTCTAGATGACCTACAGAGTGGACTTTTGCCATCTTGTCAAAGACTGAAGAATCATTGTCGAAGATTGGCAGAGACACAATGAAAGTAATATACATAGCATCCCTTACAGTACATTGGCCTGTGACATGACAGGGTTCTTGATTCGGGTGTGGAGTAATATAGCCCAAGTTCTGTGCTGTGGCCAATGAAAAGGGCACAGTTCTGGCCATGCACTTGGAAGTGTGTAGTCAGTGTTTTACAGTTGGAGCAATACCATTTAGCCATATGTCTATCATGAAGCAAGTCTGGAATCCCATCTGACTTCAGATCCTGGAAGAAATTGGTGATAGTGTTTATGGCAAAACTGCTTTAAGCTGAGTAAATGATTTACCTGCCTATGTGTTGCTCTTTAGCTTCTTTAATGTTATAGAATATCAATTCATTGATTTTGTTTCTAGTCTCATTAAATAAACATGCAATATCATGTATGCTATACATGGTGAATCTTTCCTCCTGTGTTAAACCAGTAATACCATGTAGCATTGACAGTACCAGATCCTGGCTTAATTTACTGTTGAAATGTTTGGCGTGTCATTGAAATTTTTCCAAATTGGCTCTATTCCAAATTGACATTCCTGATCCAAACATACCTGTAAAAGTGCCTAATGTGCCTGTTACATCAGAAAATCCCAAGATCCTCTTAGGTAGTTTGGGTGTGAACACCCCTCACTACTCAGTAGTGTGTTGCCCAGCTACAGGGTCATGTGCTCATGCCTGATGTGCTGCAATGAGATACAATAACATAACAGCATGACATTTTGAAATATTTGTATTAACACAATGACCAAATTCAGCCATATTCCAGTGTATCAAATTTATAACAACAGGAACATGCATAAACTGAACATTGCTAATCAACATTCCAAGAATGGAAATGGGTGCCAGACTGATTGGTAGTCCTTGCTCCAGGAGTGGGCATTGTAAGGGTTTGTTTGATGAAGCTAGTATGACTGCAAGGAAAAGAGCAGCAGTTGCAATGGATTGATTTAAACACTTATAATGCATGTTGGTGTTAGGAAATTGGCTACAAAATTCTGGTCCTAACATCCTGTCACATTGTTTGGCCCTGTATGACATTGAGTGACTTGGCATATGCACAAAGTTCCATTTGGGCAAATGTATGTGTTGGGCCAACCTTGGAAAGTTCCTTTAGCAAGGCAGGCCACTGTTACTCTTATGAGTCAAGGGCAATATTCCAATGAAATCAATCTGTATTGTAGTCTATGGTCCAGACTACTGCTGTGGAAGCAGTCTGGCATTTTTCTTGCCTGGAATAGGGTTAATCTGAGCACAGGTAATTTATTTATTTATTTATTTGAGTTTTGGTGACCGGGTGAGTCCACTGAGACAATACAGTCCCTTTTTTAGGGGTGACCTGGGTGTGGATTACATACAGAAACATTGCAAATTAACAGAGTGGTAATACATTGGACATATGGTAATAGTGCAAATTAACAGAGTGGTAAAACATTCGACATATAGAAGAACAATACAACAAAGCAATGATAAAATACTTAAGCAAGGTTCGTCAGGGTAAGAGATAAGTAAAAACAGGGATTAGGCATTGGCACATGATAATAACTTCAACAAAGCATTAAGTAATGAAGTGCACATCAGGGGTATATTAGGAAGGGATGGGGGAAGGGGGGACCTATTCAGGTGAAGCAAGAAAAAGGTGAAGAGGGGGATAATGAGGCAGATAACTTAGATTGGAACAAACTGAGAGAGGAGCATGACAAGGTTGTCAGAGAAAGAGTTCCAATCTGAGAGAGCAGCGAACGGGAAGGATCTCCTGGAAGTGGTCAAATGTAGTTTTGGTAGGACAAGAAGGGGAAGTGAGGTGGAATGAAGGGTGTGCGGTGCATGCCAGAGGCGCACGAGTTCATCAAGTCAAGGGGGTGTAAAGTCATGGACGAGCTTGAATATGAGGCTCAAGGAGGAGTACATTAATTTATCAATGTAAGTAAACCAGCCTAGTGAGGAGAGGACATCACAGTGGTGTGAGCAAGCTTTTATCTCCAGGGAAAACCTTCCAATCCTGTGGTATGCCTGAGAGAGGAGAGACATGGAGGCAGAGTTGGTAGAGAGGAGCAGGGGAGCACAGTAGGTTAAGAGAAGTAGAAGGAAGGAGGAGGCAATTTTCTGGCAGGAGGCAGATGTGAGAAGCGGACAAATATGGTAGAGGAGGCTTAGTTTCTGATTAAGAGATTTGGCAATGATTGAGGCATGGGAGATGAAGGAGATCATGGGATCCAGAGTGAATCCCAGATATTTAAATGAGTGAACTACCTCCAAGGTCTCACCCTTAAGAGTTGAGATGTGAAGGGGTGGTGGATGAAGATTAGGAATAGAATAATGTGAGAAGAGCATATGCTTAGTTTTATTAGCATTAAGGACAAGATGATTGCGAAGGACCCAGCTTCCTAGGGAAGCAAAGTCAGAGGCAAGGTCACTGTTAATCATGTCAGTGTGGTGGGAGGAGCAGTAAAGTATAGTGTCATCTGCATAAAGATGTACAGAGGCACCTCCACAAAACTGGGGAAGTTTATTAATGAAAAGGGAGAATAGTATGCGGCCCAGGATGGATCCTTGTGGTACCCCAAGGGTAACTGGGCAGAGGTCAGAGAGGAAGCCATTTTACTTCACTGTCTGGGAACACCCAGTCAGACAACTTTTGACCCAGTGGAGGGCGCTGTTGTTCATAGTGATAAGAAGAAGCTGGTGGAGAAGATCATGATTCACTAGGTCAAATGCCTTGGTGAGATCAACAAAGATGGTGCCTGTGGTGAGGCCTTTGTCCGTGGCATGAAATATGTTGGATGTAACCTTTAACAGGGCAGTAAGAGTACTATGTTTCCTTCTAAAGCCATGCTGATAAGGGGAGAGACTATTGTGAAAGTCAAGGTAGTTCTGGAGGTGGTTATAGACTATACATTCTTGGACTTTGGCCAGTGGGCATATGACAGAAACAGAACGGTAGTTGTCTGCAATGGAGTTGGAACCTCCCTTATGCACTGGGACAACTACCGCCACCTTCCATTTATCAAGAATGGAGTTAGAGAGGAAGGACTGGTTAAAGAGGTCATGAGCGGGGCAGGCGAGGGCTGGGGCACACAATTTGAGAAATTTTCGTTCTAGTGTGTCATGTCCTGGAGAGCTATTCAGTTTCAAGTTGGAGAGAAGCTGTTGCACCTCTTTGAGTGTGGCTAATTTCAGATGGAACCCAGGATGTTCCCCTATGGTAGTTGGGGGAGCAGGAGTTTGGGAGGTGGAGTTATGAAAGAGAGAGGTGTATTTTTGAAGGTCGGTAAAGAAGTGATTAAAGCCGGCAGCAATGGATGTAGAGTCATCAAGGGTAGAACCATTGACAGTGATATTACTAGGGATTACCACGGTTTTACCTTTTACTAGCGAATTAATTTGCCTCCAGAATTCCTTGGGATTACTAAGGTGTTCTACTTGAAGAAATTTGAAATGGAGGTGCCAAGCATTTTGGAATGCATTTTTGCAACTGGTACAGAGTTGTCTGTAAGTTTGCCAGTTAGGGACAGTTCCACTATTTTTGTAAGTGTACCAGGATTTATTACAAAGGGACATTTGCATCCTGATCTCCTTTGTAATTCATGGGGCTTGACACCCTTGGATCTGCATTTTTTCAAGGGGGCATGTTGGTTTACTATCTGTGAGAAGGTGTCAATTAGAAAGTCTAGGGCCTGATTTATACCAGGGAGTGTGCTGATGGGGCACCAGTCAGTGTTATTAAGAGAGGAGATAAAGCTGTCTGTGTCAAACCTGGACATGTCCTGAATAAGTGAGATTTAAGGGGGTGGGTTGGGGTGGTTGTTTCTCCACACACAGAAGGTGGAAGAATGATCACTTATTCAGTCAGGAAGTATACCTGCTGATTTGATCTTCTGCGGGCAATTGGTGATCATCCAATCAAGTAGGGTGTGTTTCCCAGATTTAGGGTTAATACGCTTAGGATCTAGGAGGGGTTGGGTAAGATTTGAGTTGTCAAGTGATGCATGCATTTATTCTGCATCAGGGTGCAACCAATCGATGTTAAAGTCACCACAAATTATTAGATCATGGTGTGGGAGACAGGCAAGGGAGGCGAGGAAAGATGACAGACTGGCAGAGGTGTGGCATGGAGGTAAGTAAACACATCCAATGATGAGTTTCTTGACATTTCCTAGTGTAATGGAGATGAAGAGAGACTCAGGAGGAAAGGGGGCTGGGTCCGAGATGTGAAGTTCAGCTACGTCCAGGTCGGCCCTTGAGTAGATTAATATACCTCCCCCCTTCTTCCTAGTCTGTCATTTCTAAGGATGCTATAACCAGGTATGGATACTTCATGTTGTTTTATGGTAGGTTTTAGCCAGGATTCTGAAATGCACAAGATGTCAAGAGACTTTTGGATAGTCCAGGCTTGAAGTTCAGCCATTTTAGGGTGCAAGCTGCGAATATTCAAGTGGGTAATTTTTAAGCCTTTAATTATTGGCATGGATGAAGAAGGGTGGTAGAGGGTGGTGTGATAGGCAGACCCAGTATCCCCAGCCTGGACCAGAAGGAGGAGGACAGCAGTGTGAGACCAGGTTAGTGCACAGGAAGAGAACATTTCAAGGAGATGCAAAACATTCGGTATACGAAGGTGTTTACAGTTGTCCATGTAGTGCTGCACATAAGTCATTTGTCCCTGTCACCACCCTACAGTTTTTAATCTCTGTAGGGTCTTCTCTACACCTTAGTGTCCACCTGTAGGTGTGTCATGGACTTGATGAATGAACTCCAACTGGAGTTCTTTGGGGATTACCCACATTTTTTCTTCCCCAGCTTGGTACAAAACTAATTTCTGATCTGGGGAGAGCAGGAGATTATCAGTCTTTTCTGAAGGGATTAGTCTGTGACATTTCCTTCGCAGGTTCCTTGGAGAGGTATCCAAACACCTCTTTTAGCTTGGTATCTGCCATTTGTACTATGGTCAGATCCAGTGGGACCACTTTGGCCCTCTTATTGGCTGCTACTGTGTGGGCCTCAGTGGGTTGCAGGGGTCGCATTTTCCATACCTCCTCTCCTCGAGCACTATTCTTGGCTAAGGTATCTGCTCTGTTCGATCATTGAACTTATGATATGGTTCAGTCTTGGAGTGTGCCATGACTTTACCAATTTTGTTGTTCTTATCCACTGCATAAGCTGTTAAATTATTGCTTGCTACCTTATGTTTTCTTTAATGTAAGATATACCACTGTAATATGTGTACCTTTGTCCTGTGCTCTCCCGGGTTGTGCCTGAAAATAGGCAGGATTGTTGCCTAGCGCACTTACCCGGTTACCAAAAGCTAATAAATAAATGAATATATGTTAAGTCTGAAAACAAACTGTTCAACTAGGCTGACGATGTACTGAAACAGATCCTTGTACTTGACAGGGGTACCTTCTAAAGAGGCATAGTCATGGGTCTTCCAGAAAGGAAGGAATTTTGAGGGAGCTGCATGCCCAAGATGAATCTTAGAAAATGATAGTGTCTTCTTCCTCCTTGTTGCAGATGATTTCTAAAGCACAGGTGACTGCTGCCAGCTCTGCATACTGTGAGGATTTAAAGACACATTGTTTGGACACCTCTAGGGCAGGGCCCCTACTTTTCTGCGGCACAGTGAGACCAAGTTCTGCGGCAAGACTGCAATTTGCCACAGAACTTCTGCGTCGGTGGTTTGTAATTTCTGCGGAAGTTCTGCGGCACTAACAAACTACCACATCACAGTGTCAGCTTGTCATCCCGACTTCACTTTCATGGCAGTGGTTATAACAATCAGGATGGTGGAAAGCAGAGTAACACTAGTTCAAAAAATAACAGACTTATAAAAATAATTTTATGCCTAAAAAAGCAAAACAAATGTCTCTACCTTAAGGTCTTAGCCTGTTGCATAAATGACATACAGTATGCAGAGGGGATCTTATGTGATAAATAAGGTATTTCTATATGCATGCTATCTATTCCACTAATGAGGTTTCCACTGTCTATCACTTACATATTTGTATGTGCTTTCTACACCACTCATGAGGTTCCCACTGTGTATCACTTATATATTTATATGCAATCTGTAACATACATGCAAATGTGTGTGTGTGTGTGGTGAGACAGAGATACCGCATGTGTGTGTGTGTATATATATATATATATATATATATATATATATATTATTTTCATGAACTTGCATCCTCATTCATACAGGTCCCATTGAAAATGGAATAGAGGAGTTATTGCAAAACTCATTTTTCATGTCAATCTGCTTACCCTGACACACTGTGTAACACTATCAGGCCATGACGTGCATGTGAAACAATTGTGAGCTACGGTAGAGTTCTTCAGCCCATCACAATGTGTCTGCCATGTGACAGAACACTGCACCATACCTTCCCAGGCTCTGAGCAGTGATGTGTTCCACCAATCCTTGTGCTGCCCAGCCAGCTCCCAGAGCTAATCTCTGAACCTGAGTTGCTGGCACAGAAATACAGCATGCTACCCTCTGGCCCAACAGCTGTCCCTGCACACAACATTTCTCCATAACTTTTAGGTGATTCTGTCAACCAGTGACAATATGTAATCAATAACCCTGGCAAAAATGCATACAGTGCAATTTATTTAACAGATCTAGCCTTTCAGCAGGTCTACAGATTATTGTATTCCCCTTTTCTGGGCATGATTACTTTATTTTTCTTAAAAATTACAGTTAAATTCATTTTACCAGTTATTCATTTCAGATGGCATCTGTTCCTTAAAGGCACAAATAGGTTTGTACAAAGTGAGGTATGGACTTAACAAGTCTGTGCTATTGACAAGGTTTTGTTTAAGTTGGCCCTATCACAATAATGTAAGACTGAAAATTGTATTAGGCTATAGTACAGGTTGAGCAAATATCACCATGCATGTAGTGCTGTGCCACCATCTCTGGCAGTGGGAGCTGTGGTAGATGAGTGACTGTTAATTTCTGTTGCAGAATGCAGCCATTTTGTTAGCTAATGTATGATGTTATAGCAATTATAACATCACTTTCTGAGCATATAGGGGGGTTTTGGATATAAAAAGAGGGGAAGAGAACCAGATTCTATGGATAAACAGAAATATTAATAAAAAAATCACCAAGAAGAGTGAATTCTGTGGCACAGCAGAAGTTCTGTGGTAGATTGCAAGTTCTGCGCAAAATTCTGCGGCCGCAGAATTCTAGGGGCCTTGCTCTAGGGTGTCCCCTTTGGAACCGAGGACCAGGAACCCGAAGCCTGCTATCTGCTCTCCACCCTGATAAGAGGAAGAGTCATCTGTGAAAACCCGTTGAAGTGCAGGATCTGCTAGGGTATATTCAGTGGCCTGTAAGAAGAGGACCAGATCTGGCAATGTGGGAGGTTTGAGGCCACACTCATGCAGATCTCCTTGGTAAAAGAGGCCATGTGCCAAGATTGAGGGTATTTTTTGCTGAAAGCACAGTGATGTCTCAATCTTGAAGGATTTTTATTTATGTATTTATTGAGAGCTAGGATTTGTACCTTTGTGCTGGAATCTCTTTTACAAAGGTTCCACATCAGAGAACAAAGAAAAAACAAAAACAGTACAAACATTACATAAGTGGAAACAGTTCGACTGTCATAAGTGCATTGTAACAGGGTGCAGTTGGACCATACAAGAGATCACAGTGATACATATAGTAATAAATTGCAATAGTTACAAGGCAGGTAGTCTTTTGGCAGAATAATCAATTCTTTGTCAAAATTCAGTAAGGGCTGGGGAAAGAAAAGAGAGATGAAGGAGGAGGAGGGGGGCCTCAATGAAATAGGAGATACTGGAAAGGGTGGATTAGCAGAGGGTGGCTGGGGTGGAGAGAGAGGGAGGAAGAAGTGGCCTAGGAGGTGGAGTATGTGAGAGCCAAGGAAGGGCTAGCAATTACAACAGCCAAGTTTAGCAAGGTTTAAGTGTAGTCTTCTCTTAAATGGCCCTAGTTTGGACTCATTGGCTCGACGCAGGGTCATTTGTCACAAGACATAATACCACATGGCACTATCGTGCTGCGCTATTATTGCCATGAGACATCATGTCTTTGTTCTGTGGGGGGCTGTGCCCCTTGGCCCCTCCAATAAAGATTCTGGACTCTGGGGGGGGTCCAACTCAGGGAGCACACAGGTCCGGGTTTCAGCATAATGCCGTACGCTATTAAGTGTACGACATTATGACCCGCTATGCATTAGCTTTATCTAAGGGGAGTTCATTGAGCCAATAGGGAGCACGGTACACAAAGGACCATTGCATTTGGGAGCTGTGGAAGAAAGGGACTTGCATGACAGCCTGATAGAGCTTCTTGTGCATTGTGGATTGCGTGCTATGGAAAGGAGGTTCTGGATGGCGGAAGCTGTTAAACCAAGACAAGTCCCCAACCCCCTGAGTAGACACATTTGGTACTGTTTTTGGCCTTGAAGGGTGAGCCAGTTAGTTTGCACATAGAGGTTGCAAATGTGGGTTCATCTAGGAGCACCTAGTAGCAACCTGTAGGATTTATTGATGACAATGCTTACCCTTTTGAGGGTGTAGTCAGGAGCAGCTCCATAAACCACTAATCCAAAATCAATGATAGAAAGGATGGAACTTTTATTGCTAATGACAAGGCCTCTTGGGTCATACAGTGATGGTGCTTGTAGAGTAGACCAGTTCTAGGATTGACAGCCTTGATTACTTGATCTATGTGCTGCACAAAGGAAAGAGAGCAGTCCAGGGTGATAACAAGATATCTAAAGGTTTGCATTTGTTCAATGGCGGTGTGTAAGCTATTCAGAAGTACCATCTGAAAGTCCTTGTATTAATTGTGTGGATTGGCAAATAACATGACTTTGTTTTTTTTTTGTAGTTCATTAGAAGCTTGTGGCTGGAGAACCAAGCTTCTGCTGCAGTGAAATCACTTTGGAGGCACGATACTAGTTGGTAAGGGTCAGGGCGTTTGGAGTAGATTACAGTGTCATCAGCATAAAGGAGAATTTGCTCATTGCAGACAGACAGAGGGAAGTTTGTTGATAAAAAGGCTGAAAAGAAGGGTGCCAAGAATTGATCCCTGAGGGATGGAAGCACATAGCGAGAGCAACTCTGCTGCAATGATTCCCCCCCACAGTGACACAAACAGCTTGACTGCAACAACAGTGCCAGACAGACCACAGCAACACCCCCCACCAGAGCATTGACAGGTACAGGGTGTGGGTCTGGAACTGGGCTGTGGTCTGCCAGTGCCGCGTTGGTCATTTGCAGAGCTGCCTGCTCCTGCCATGCAACACTGACATGCCACTCCCAGTGGTCGCATACTGTGCTTGGTCATACCTCTTGGGAAATGTCCATAGCCAACACTGCACTGTGGCGGGGGGATGCGCTCTTGGTGGTTCACTCTCAGGGGTGTTTGAAGTGTGGAGCATTGCTGTGTGTCAGGTTGTGGCAGTGTCCAGTGGGATGTGCAGTGCCAGGCATTGCAGTTCTGTCCATCAGACTGGCGTGTGTCAGGATACTCTGCATCAGTTCAGCTGTGTTGCTGTGGGAGATGTCGGCTCGGTTGCCATCGATCTTCCATGGTGCTTCCATGAGGAACACTTGTGAAGACTGGATGACTATCGGAGAGGGTGTTTTCAATCTTGACTCCTTGGGACCTGTTGCCAAGGTAGCTTCAAAACCATCCAACAGCTTCAGAAGAGAGGCCCATGGAGAGGAGCTCATTTAGTAGTGATTTATGAGTGACGGTGTCAAAAGCCTTAGTGAGGTCAATATAAATAACCCTGGCTAACTGACTGCTGTCAATGGTGCCATGCAGATAGCCGGACTACTCCAAAAGGGCAATGGAGGTACAGTGATCCTTGCAAAACCCATGCTGCTGCGGGCATCATAGATCATACTTTTCTAGATAGTCGACCGATTGGCCAGAGACTATTTTTTCCAATGCCATAGAGAGGTGAGGCAGTATAGATATTGGGTGGTAGTTTGTGTGAAAGGATTGATCACGACTCTTGTAGACTGGGGTGACCACTACAGCTTTCCAGAGCTGGGGGAAATTACCCAGGCAGAGAGATAGGTTCATTATATTTGTTAGGGTAAGGAGGACTTCATCAAGGATAAGGGCAAGTTACTTTAGATCAAGCATGTCACAACTGTGCCTAGATTTGCCAAGAACCAGCAAGAGATATTTTCTGGCTTCGGACCTGGTGACTGTTCTAAGGTAGAAGGGGGGTGACCTCTGGAGGACACCTTGTATGGGGTCGTAGTGCCACACTCATTTCCATTGGGTGCTTCAGCAGGATCAGGAGGCAATATGCTACTGAGGTCAGTGAAAGCATTATTAAAGGTATTTAGATGGTATTGGGGTCTTGGGTAAGTTCCCATTCACCAGAAGCATAGAGGGAGACGTTTTGTTATTTATACTGGTTAGTTCCCTTTGGGTTATCCTAGAATTTTCTGCCATTATCCCACAAGTTGGTAAGACAGTCCTTGAAGTGACATGATTCAGCTTGTCTGATCTCACAGTTGCAGATGTTTCAGAGTGTTTTATATTTCTAGACATCCACCTGTTTGCCAGAGATCTTGGTTGTATGCCAGAGGTGGTCTCTGTTGGCTATGAGATTCAGCAGGGCAGGGTAATCCAGGGGTTGTGGCTCCCTTAATTTTATGTTTTTTATAGGGGCAAAGATGTTGCATGCTTCATTAAATTTAGAAATAAAATAATCCAGTGGCTGATCAACATCAGTTGAGGAGGCATGGGTGGACCAGTCAGTGTGCCTAAGGTAAGTCTTGAGGGAGTGAAGCAGCCCACACTTGAGGATATGACTTGTTATGAATTTGGAGGGTGGCTTAGAGGCCTTATTAGCCCAGTGGCAGATAACATGGGAGTGATCGGTAAGTGAATCAGGGAGGACAGTTGTATTAGAGATCCGGTACGGTTGATTTGTGAGAACCCAATCAAGCAGGGTACTGGAACCAGTACAATAGTTGATCCTGGTGGAAGTGTCAACCATCTGAGCATAGCTTAAACACACCAGGGCATCTTCGTATTGTGCAGCCTTGGGTGACGTCCAGTTAATATTGAAGTCACCTAAAACTACTACCTTCCAGTTTTGTGTAAGGCTTTTAATGTATTCAGTGATTTTTATGGAAGCCTGCAGATGAATCCCTTAGGGGAACATATACCAAAGCTATTGTTAGGAACTTGCAATGAGAACATAAAAGTAGCCTAATAACTAGGGCTTACACAGCATTCCCTGTATCAATTAAAGGGAGGGCGTGGAAATGCAGATAATCTTTGACATATATAGCACAGCCACCACCCCTTTTTCTGGATCTGTCGATCCTGAAGAGGGAGTAACCTTTAGTGCTATTGAGCCAATTGAGATCTTAGGAGACTGCCAGGTTTCCACCAGTGAAAAGACATCTGGATTGTGTTGGCTTACCCATACTTGTAGCTGGTCATATTTGGCCACAAGGCTACGAATATTGATTTGTGCCATTTTTAGAACTTAGTGGTTGATGTCTCTGCTGAAGAGCAGTTTGTGGGGGGGGTCCCAGGTTTTGTTGAATATTAACAGAGATGAGAAGAAGCAGCAATGCAATGAATTGCAGGTAGTTTTTTAGCACTAGGAGGCTGCTTTTCCATTTAAGAATAGTAACATCACTCTTCATCCATGTACATGGAATGGTAGTAGGTTGGGGTAGAAGGTGCACAATCAAGACCCAGCAGTTGAGGGCAGGTAACCACCCGGGGTATGCAGAAAACCATTGGACGGGGTGGGTGAGTTGCTGGTGCCAGTCCTATGACACAGTGTTCAAGTACCATGGGCTGTATACATGGAATACTGATTAAGTATGAGGGGGTATTCAGTGAATAGGAGAACCAGGAGGAGGGCTGAAATAGGTAAGTGTTTACAGGGGGTCATGGTACACAAAGGGTGGTGTAAGGGGTCCTTACAGGGTACGCTTTTGGGGTGGAGGGTGGTACTAGGGAGCTAAGCGCAGGGGACGTAACTGAAAAGGGGCATAACAGAAACTGTAGGAGGTACTAAGAGGGGTAGGTGGGCAGTATCATGAGAGGTGGGCAGGGTGGAGATATTAATAGTCTAAACATCTAGGAGATACCAGAGTGTTGGAGGAGGGACCAATGGGTAAGTCTTGTGTTGGAGACATTTCCATCTTTGATTCAGTCTACTAACAAAAAGGTGGTGGGGGTGTGCTTGGTATGCAGTATGATAGGAGAAATCATTGCAATGTAGGTAAAGTGTTTTACAGGCTAGAAGGTGGCTCTGAGATTTCTCTCACTTAGAAAGTACTTTTTTCCACTGGGGACAGCACATGAGAGGCATAGGCTATCAGCCTGAAGGTGCCATTTGCCTTTTGTGCCAGTACTGCAGACATGGTGGTGTCCAAGGTGGCTGTCTCAAGATGGAATGGCAGTTCTGAGTTAGGATTGACCATAACTGGAGCTGAGGTCAAAGCACATTTCAGAGATGTAACAGCAACTGTATATTTTGGGCCCCATTGTCATGGGATGTCCTTCTTCAGTAGCTCATACATGGGTGCAGCCTTTAGGGCAAAATCACAAATTAAGTCTCTCAAATAGTTGACCATACCCAGAAAGGACCACAGTGTAGAGACACTGGTGGGTAGGGGTAGATCCTAAATGTATTGGACCTTGTCCAAGGCAGGGCTTCTGCCTTCAGCAGTAATGTATAGGCCTAAAAAGGAGTCTTCTGGGCAGCAAAGTTGTACCTTTGCAGGGTTGCACTTGAGGCCTGCTTTCTGTAGGAGTGTCAAAAGCACCTCTAGGAGCTGTAGGTGCTTCTCTAGGTCTTCTGTTGCCAAGAGAAGATCATCCACATACTGCAAGAAGCAGTCAGGGGAGGAGAAACCTGAGATGGCATCCCTCATGTGGATGTGGAAAAGGGAAGGACTGGTGTGGAACCCTTGTGAGAGGCAGTTCCACGTGTACTGACAACCTTCAAATGTGAAGATAAACTTGTATTGGCTCTCTGAGGCCAATGGTAATGACCAAAATCCATTGGAAATGTCCAGTGTGCTGAACCTGTCGTGGTATGGCTTAAGAACCCTGAACATATCTGGGGCAGATGCCACAGTGGTGGCACAACTCGGGGCAACTTGGTTGAGCCTTCTGCAATCTATAGTCAGTCTCCAATTATTATTGGACTCTTTCACTGGTCATGGGGGGAGTTGACTGTGGAGACACAGGGTCTGATGATCCCTTTTTTCAGGAGAGAATCCACTGTGGTCCTTAGAGAGAGGATTGCCTCTGCTGGAAAAGGGTACTGTCTTTGGCTGAGTGATTCTTTACCCACGGCATGCAAGAGTGTGTCCATTCTACCACAGTCATGTTTGTTCTTGTCAAAGACATCCTGGTGCCTTTCCAACATAGGCCTCAATTGAGGGAAGAGAGCATGTTGTTGGAACATGAGGATGACATCATATTCCGCATCATTTGCCCTCACTGCTGCCATATGTGAAGCAGGAATAAGAAGCAAGTGCTTCAGAATGGGCACCTGTAGGAGTAAGCTGTTGGCTAGATTCATCACACACCCATACCGAGAAAGGAAGTCTATATTGAGGATACTTTGGTGATGATGTAAGACCATAAGGTCAAATGGTGTTTAACTTCTAAGTTACCAATGATGACAGGTGTTGACTTGGACCGATAAGTTGTGATGACAGTGCCCTCAAAGGTCTGGGCAGAAGTGGCCTTCCCTGTGGACCAACAAGAGTTCTGGGAATTATTCTGGTGCAACCTAGAAACCCCTGGCACCCATGTCCAGAAGTAGCTCAAGCTGGCATCCCCAACCAGTGCTTCTAAACATGGGCATCTGGAGCCATCAGTAACTAGAGAAGTGAGGATTTGAACCAGGCCTGACACTATCAGTCCAATCCATTTTGCTCCTGTGAGGTGTTGTAGAAGGTGGGGTCTGCTTCTCGGAGCATTTGCACTGCTTCAGCGAATGGAGACTTTGGCTGCCCCCCCCCCCACTGGATTCCTCCTCCAAAGCAGCAGCAGAAGGAATGTCCACAATGACTTTCACGGGAGCTTGGGCCATGAGGGACTGAACTTTGGTTTGGAAGTCCAGAAGTCGTACATTCTCTTCCTTCAACTCTTTATACATGGGCCCAGACAGTTGTCCTTGTCCATTACTGCCATTCGCATCAAGCTGGTTTGACTTATGTCAATATTTCTGCTTGTTGTTACTATATCCTCCAAGGTTCTGATGAGAGAATTCATCTTGTTGGGAAACCTCAGGCTTCCCTTCCACCATGTACTGGGTGGATGAGACTGTGCCTCTCTGCACCGTGGCCACTTTGGGCTTAGAGTCTGAACCATGGTCCTTCCCATAGACCTGGTACACATGCTCCACCTTCTCCATGATCTCACAGAAGTATTCTCATCTGGGAAATATGGCTGCCTCTACCTTCTCACGGAGGGCCGCTTGGAGGTTTTTCCAAAACAGGTATTTGTATTCATTCAATTCCCTGCCTGGATGCTCACCAGCCAAATCCTTGCCTGCACTTTAAGCAAGCCACAAATGGCTCTTGTATTGGGCTGGGGTGTCTTTGACAAGCTGCTTCACCTGAGTCGCTAACATCATGCCAAGCATGTTAGGGTCATGTGCCACCAAGTGGTGGGCCACAACTCTGTCAAATGGTGCTCTGTTGTCATTGCATATGCCTTCCAACAACTTGGACCACAATGTAGGGTCCACAGTCTGTTTCAAAACCTGTACCCAATGCTGAGGTGCAAGGCCTAACATTTCACAAAGATTCTGCACTTTCTCTAAATTGCAACTGAGATTGTTGCCAGAGGCCATATGGCCTAATTTGTCCACAATATTTTGGATGGCTTGTGTGGACTGCTGGGTGTTTGGGCTTGCTCCCTGCCCAGTGATAGCCTTGGTGACCACCTTGACTCCGGCAGTGACCATGCTCTGAAGGAGGGTCTGTTTCTCCATTTCTTTATTTAGCGGATTGCTGACTGTTTGTTTAAACATTTTAGCTTGGGCGTCAGAAATCCCAGCTTTTGTGATCACTCTCTGGATTAAGGATTCCCCCACATCTTTATCCTTTTTGTTTAAGGCAGCTACAGGAGGATGATGCCTCACTCCTCTGGTGTTCCAAGGTCCTTCATCTTGAACATCTCCATCATCGCTCTGACGGCTGTCAGTAGACACACAAGCAAAGGGCGGATCATAACACAGACTCCAGCCGGCAGCACGAGGAATGAAATGAAGGGAAAAAAACTGAGAAAGAGTTGGTATTGAACCCAGGACCTTTGGGATGTAGGTGTCTATGGCTTGTCTTCTGCACCACAGAGGAACTGCAGATAACAGCATGTTTTTTTCTTTAGTAATGAATTGTGTCGGTGATGTGCATGCTTGATCACAAGTGGATATTTCATGTTCGAAAATGTGGTATCTGCAATAATAAGCTATATCTATTTTTATACATACCGCATTTTCACATGTGAAATATTCACTTGCAATCAAACATGCACATCATTGACGCAATTCATTACTAAGGGAAGAAACACTCTTTTTGTTGTAGTTCTTATGTGGTGCAGAGGACAAAGCACAGGAGTCCAAGACCCAGGATTCATTGGTTCAAAGCTATCCTTTCCTCACTTTTTTCTTTTTCCTGGCTTTCATTCTTTGATGTAGTAAATGTATATTACATGTGTGAAAATGTGGTATGTGTGATAATGGATATAGCTACATTGAAAAAACTGCTGTGCTGTCCTTAGTGGTCTACTGGTCCCTCTCCCCTCTCTGATCGCTGTCTGTTTATAATATAAATTATGAAATACATTTCATGCTGGTCCACTGGTTCCTCTCCCTTTCCTTGATGTCCAGTTCTATGGAGGGATGGGAGCAGAGGGCCCAGAGGGCCCTGCACTCCCACAGACAAATGATATGATTATAGTATCTTAAAAAAGTAAGGAAATTAGTTGCAAAAAACTTTGTTAATGCATCAGTTAGAGTTGTTACTAAAGTAACAAAAGCAGGGAAATGTGGTGTTAGGTTTTCCAAACCTAACACCCCGCCCTGCTGACAGTGGCAGGCATCTGGTTTAGCCTTGGCATCATCAGACCTAACATTCACCCCATTCTCCTATGCTGTACTCATCTCAGCTTATTTACTTATGGAATGGGGTGAGCATTGGGGTTGATAACCCCAAGGCAGAACCCTGACTCCTGTCAGTGCCTGCAGGGTGGGGTTGGGGTATTAGGGTTGGAAACTCTAACACCACATTTCCCTGCATTTGTCACTTTAGCAACAACCCTAATGGATGCATTAACAAAGTTTTTTTGCAATATATATATATATATATATATGTGTATACTGTATAGAATTTTTATTTATTGATTTTATTTTACAACTAGATTCTTTACCTTTCAATCTCTGCTCACTCTACCAGAGTGTAAATATGATTGAGTGGAGTACGCTCCTGCTTCCTCATTGTTGAATTGAATCATTTCATCTCTTTCTTTAAAACTTCCTCTCTCATTCACCAAATCATACACATATGGCAGGAGCCCTCCACTGATGCTGAATTTCAGCATTTTCTTTTTTCTAAAACCCCATCTGCTCACCAAACACTATTTCTGAACCTACTAGAAGGGAGAGAGTTGTGATAGATTGGGAACATCCCATTCTCTTGCTATGCAACTGGTTTCATTTTCTCTCTGCCATCACTCCATCTGCTAACAGATTATAGCTGGGCAAGTTGACAGTAACAGTTCTGAATTTGTCCTACCAGCTGAACAGACTGAACATCTATCACAGTATGAGCAGACTGATGACCTGAGAGGCATGATAATTACTTGTCCTCTCTATAGCATAAAACCCCCAAACTGAATATGCCCACTGCAGAACCTTGTACAAGACCTGCCTTACCAGCTTTGATATTCTGCTGTTGCTCATGTTCACTAGGCTATGCTGCTGCTGGTCAGATTACTGCTGTTGCTGATAGTTGGATGGAGAATCTCATCCAAAAAATAGGAACCATGAGGGATGGACTGCAGCATGTTAGCCCCTATATACTGCCGTTGCTCCTTCCCTCCAGCCATAAACTCCTCCCACCCCTGGACGGACCTACCTCCTAACCTAAACCATCCCCTTGTGTCCACCTCTTTCCCTCTACCACTGGCTATCCTGTCCTAGTGCCAGGGGATGTGACCACAATGAGTCATCTGCTTCAAGGTTCCCATTGCAAGCTGTCTGTTTACTTGTGTGACATTACAAGACTGTAGATATACAGATGTGTCAGCCATGATAAAGCACAGTAACTTGCAGTAATGACTTGTCACAAAATCCTGCATGACAAAAGGCCTTAATTGCCATTGACTTACAATGGACCCTGCAGTAAATTGAAGCATTCTGTGATATTATGCAGTATTTTTGTGCTTCATTCTGATTTGACACATCTGTATATGTTTTGATCAGATCTATGATTACAGTGAGAATTGTTGTTTTCCATTTGAGATGCACTAATCTGACCTTTAAACTACAAGAAACTCATTAGCTATGGTAGAGCTCTAAGAATTCATTGTATTACCTCGTTTATTGGGAGTCTTTTCTTTCTTAATTGCTTTCATTGTCTCTCTGTATTCTCCAGTGTAGGCAAATAGCAGAATTCTTACATGAAAAAATATTAATTAATGCAGTGTACTATAACTTAGTGGTTACAGTGCAGAGCTGTGAAGTTGGAGACCCATGACTGAGTCCCACCAGAATAATTTACTCACTGGGTGACCATGATTTAGCCTCTTTGCTCTTAACTATCCCATTCTTTTCTCTCTGTCCTTAATTTTCCTAAGCACGCTTTAGTTATGTGCAAATATTTCACATTTCACAGTGTTCTGCATCTTTTCCACACTTTGATAAGTGTTTTGCTTCACGTTGTGTGCAACTCATTGGAAAATGCTACCAAATGCAATTTTGAGAAAATCACAAGAAGACTCACTTGGTATGATTTTTACTTAATTTCCATGGCATGCCCACTTCACAAAAACTCTGTGAAGGGAAGTACTTCATGGGCAATTTGACAGAAAAGTTTAACTTCACTGAATTAACCTAAACTTAAATCCCCTTTCATGTGTAAAAGACAGTATGTGAAATCATATTATGTTTCATTTCCACATAAAATGGCAGACATAATTTGTGATGGTGTGGCTGCATTTTTAAACTGGTTAGAATATAACACTGGGTGTTTAAGAGACTTTCTCAGTAGTGAATAAGTAGCTCTGCTGGGATTTGAACTGGGAGCAGAGGGCTCACAATTCTGTCTTGTAAATCATGGGCTACACGTTATGCCTTCACATTCTTATTGCAGTAGTACAGAAGAATCGCTGTGGTTGGGACTTTCTGTTAACTTCAGTATAAACCCCTGATTACTGAGCATCTGTATCTCAGGAACATGGACTGGGCTGAACACACAGGTATTAATAATGATGCCAGAACTGGCAAACTCTAATCCTGCATGACCTATGTGATGAAGGTTGGAGCATACTGTAAACACAAATTATAAAAAGTCAACGCGGTGTAATTTTTTCAGAATATGGAGACAAAAAAAAAAGCATTATACAACATTCAGCTTTTTGTTGGCTGAAAATATGCTATACAAAAGCATTTCCTATTTTCAGGTACAACCTGGGAGGGTTCCAGCCAAAGTGAAAAACAAAATTTCATACAAATTAAGCACAGAATATATTGGTTCAGATACATCAAACAAGGCAAGCACAGAAAACTAGATCACAATGCCACACATTGAGCAGTACATGTGGTATAAGAAAGCAAACTAAATAAGTGCCAGGTAACAAGAGATATACAGATTATAATTCCAAAATGCAGAGTCTGAGTCACATGAGCATTTATCATTGACCTGGAGTTTCCCCAGATCATTCTTAAGAACCAGGAGAGACTTAACACATCTAATTGTCTTTGGTAGGGAATTCCATTGCTTGGGTGCAGACACTGAGAACACTTGTCCACCCATCCTAGGGGCACATTTAGGGATGTTAAGGAGTGACTTCAGTGAGTAGGCCTGTGATGTGGGCTTAAACATGTTGGCAAGCGACTTGGAAACACCGGCTCTAACAGTATTATTTACTATACAGTCAGCAATATACAGTCAGTAAGAGGATGGGGAGAGCCAACTGAGGCTACCATTGAGTACACAGTGATGGGTATGCCTAGGCACCAATGGAGCAAATGTACAGATTCTGTTATAGCATGTTTTCCATTTACCTAACACCACTTTTTTTAGCCTTCAAATAAGGTATCAGTCTATAAGTGAGGCTGGGCCTCTGTACACCTTGAGTGATTGCAAGCCTGGTGGCAGCAGTTAGATTATGTCTAATCTTGTAAGCAATGTCAAGTTTTGTGTTAACAGATTTGCAGATCATAGTATATGGAGGTTAAAATCAAGGGAAGGGTCTAAAGTAACTCCAAGTTATCTAAAAGAGTCAACAACCTCAATAATTATAATTGTATGATAAATGATAATTATTCATTTTTCCCAAAAAAATTATGATAAATGCCATTCTTGCATGATTTGCAAGATTATTGCAAATTGTTGGACTTGTAAGGTTTTTTGTATGAATGCTTAAGAATGTTTTAAGAACCACTTCACCTTCCATCAGTTTCCTTGTGAAGCAGTAAATGCAATCTTAGTGCAAGGATAACATACAATCCTTCAAGACCAAGATAGTAAAATTAAGATTTTAGTAATAAAAAAAAGAGAGATTTAATCTTTGTAACACCAGTTAAGAAATGCACAAGAATAAAAATCTGTGTCTAAGACTCATGTTCCAAAAAACACTGTTGATGTGTTTGCAAGAGTAACACAAAGGGAAATTATTGTTTTCTCTCTCATCTTTAATTAATAAATGCATTTTTACCACCCAGCCTTTAGATGGCACTTTGTAACAAATAGTACATGTCTGCAGGTGGTGCCTTGCTTGCTGCTCTGTTACTTAGAGTCTGAAGTATCCAAGCTACTCAGGGTCAATTTCAAACTAGAAAGAGGGGAAAAGAGAGAGAGACCATATTTTAGATTTTGTGATGAGGAGTTCCTTGGTTGAATTACTTTTTATAATAAGCTGATATGTGGCTGAAGGTTGATCCAGAGGTGGTGTACAATGCTACCATGTTGGCAAACTAGTTTATGCTGAGGTTTCAACCCAGCTGCTCCAGTGCCCATTTGGGATATTCTAACTGAGTCACATTCATTCTCCATAATGGCAGGCCCAAATCATCCCAGTCCTGAAATGGCATAAGTTGGTGAGCTGACAGCAGGGACAATGGAAAACTGAAAAAGTGACAGTGTGACACAAAAATGTTTGGCGTTTTGATTTAGGGGTGCTGCTGCTAATTTATGTCAGTTTGTAATAAATCAATGTTTAACCTGAAACAAGTTCAATGGTTCCTTCATCTACTCGTCATAGCCCTGCTTTACATTTTGGTTCCTGAACACATTGCGGTGGCTCTGGGTGAACGTTCATAGTAGCTGCCTTCTGTTGTTGTTCTACAATGGAAAATTGTGCATGCAATTTTATTGCAAAATTTGCCATTTTAATCATTCTCCATAATATTTCTGTAATTTTTTTTAATTTTTAGTTTTTTCAAACTTGTTTAAAAACTATTAAAATTTTCTAAGAAAATTGCAACTATATTGACAGAAATGGGAGTGAATATATTGTGGTGACTAAGACCACTGAGCTGCGAACCTGGAGAACCAGATTTGAATCCCACAGCCACCACTTGGATACTGTGTGATAATGAGGATGTCATTTAACTTTCTTGTGCTCCAAAGAAGCACTTGGAAACAAGTTTTGGTTTAGTGTGTTTTTCTTGGACAAAAAACTATCAAAATATGTCATAGTGGTGCAGTAGCCCCACTATAGTTAGGGTTGAGTAGGCTGTTTAATGTTAACCCCCTTACTTTGCATTTTAATGGCTTCACCATTTTTAAATGAATTTGCACAAACCTTTGCATGTGCAGTTTCAGGGTCAAAGTTTCTTGACTTGCTAAGTTTCGTTCCGGTTGGATGTGCAGATTCTGAGATCCAGATAGTGAAAAAAGTGAAAATATGGGGGGGGGGTTGCTGTTTGTTTGCTTTTTGTTTTCATTATCCAGTGTTTAAACAGTTTGGAATTGTGATCTGAAATTTATAAGGTAGAAAGAGCTTGGGCCACAGTGGTGCCTTTCACTGGTTTGGTGAAAAAAAATCTTAATCCTTTCTAGAGTTATAAGGATTTGAAATTTTGGTTCTGAACATGCTCAGTATGATCTGATGGATAGCTGTTACATATGAAAAAAGAATTTGGCCCATACAAAAGAAATTTTGTTTTGTATGGGGGTAATCTTTTTAAGAGAAAAAAAATTGTATGGCCACCATACTGTTTCTGTTTTTTTTTATTTTTATTTTGTAAAACCATAACAATTATATCCTGCAGAGACACCCAACCCATGTATCTTGCTAAGCAGGAACCCTTTAGTTGGATTCTGTAGTTAGTTTATGGAAACATCACCAAAAAATGTGTTTTTAATACATTTAAAAAAAAAATTTGTGACCGAAATTTATTTTTTTGTGTGGCCACACTAAAAAAGAATAGGGCCTTAAAAAAAAGATTCCCTTCATATAAAAAAAAATTTGGAATTTTTTTTTTTTTACATTCTTTATTCATATGAAGAATTTTTTTTTTTATCAACGACACAACCTCATAAAAAAGATCACTTCATACAAAAAACAAATTTGGACCTTTTTTTCCACATTTCAACTTTAACAAGCCATAACTCTGCAAATATGCAGTTATGAAACAATCTAAATAAAGGTCTTAATGAGTACTACAAAACTAACACATAACTCACCCCAAAAATATAGAGGCCATATAAAAAAATAGAAATTAAAAAATACAATTACCTTAGGATAACATTGCAGCTTTAAGAAGTTGTGACTCTGTCAGTCTTTGGAGTGAATGAACAATGTGCGTATCAATAGAAGGGTCTTAATGATTAATGATTAGTACAGTACTAAGCACCTAAGAAATAAGAACTGAAAATGGTCCATCCCTACAAAAAAAAATTACAAGGAAGCACATAAATTACTTTTCTGGAGGAATGGAAATGCAGGGCTCGAACGGCCTTGTACTTCCACACTCACATACACATGTGGATAAATGTAATCACATGGATGGGTTCACACAGGTCCTGAAGGGACCTCTATGAATGACAATACTACTGTCTCAAAAAGTAATGAAATTCATTGTAAACAACTTCATTATTGCACCAGTTAGAGTTAAACAGACAAATCAACATCAACCCTAACACTCCCCATTCCATCAGCAAATAAGCTCAGACGTGCAGACTATATGAGAATGGGGGGAGTGCTAGGTTTGATAACCCTAAGGAAGATCTCAGGCCTGATTTTTCAAGACTCAGGACAGCCAAAACCATTAGTTTTTTTTTCTTTTTTACTGCTTTCAGGGTGGAGGGAAGGGTGTTAGGGTGGGAAATCCTAACAACACATTTCCCAACTTTTGTCAGTTTACTAAGAACCCTAACTGGAGCATTAACACAGATATATATATATATATATATATACACACACACATATATATATAGATAGATAGATAGATAGATATAGATATATATATAGTACTAATGCCCACAGTCTAGGTAACAAGCTCCCTGAACTGGTGGTTTTGATGGAAGACAGATGCTTGGATATTGTGACAGTCATAGAAACATGGTACACAGAGAACAATGACTGGGATGTCAACATACCAGGGCACACAGTCTACAGGAGGGACAGGGAGGGTATAAGAAGAGGAGGAGTAGCTCTCTATGTAAGGGAAAGGATCAAAGCAATAGAACTAAAGGGTAAACAGGGAGGAGAGGAGGCACCATGGATCACCCTGGAGACTGGAAATGGCACCACAATCCACACAGGGGTTGTATACAGACCCCCATTGCAGGGGGAGGAAATGGACAAGGAAATGATAGAAGGCATCCTTAGGATGGCAGAGAAAGGGGAGATATTGTTGATGGGGGGCCTGAATATGCCAGGTGTCAACTGGAGCACCTTTGCTGCAGCCACATCCAAGAGCAGGGCCATTCTTGATGCCCTACAGGGGGCATACTTCAGACAGCTAGTGTTGGAACCCACTCTGGAGGGAGCAATCTTAGACCTGGTACTCTCAAATAGGGATGGAGGGAGGATCTCAGATCTAGAAGTTGGTAGCCATCTGGGAACAAGTGACCACCAAACAGTGTGGTTCACAATAAACTCAGCTGTAGAGTCAAGCCATACAAAAGTGAAGGTACTGGACTTCAGGAGGACTGACTTTGTCAAAATGGGAGCATGCCTCAGAAAAGCACTAGCAAACAGACAAGAAGGAGGGGTGGAGCAACAATGGGGAAACATCAAAACTGCCATCACAGAAGCAACAAGCCTTTGTGAGAAGCAAATAAACAATCAAAACAAAATAAAAAAAACACTATGGTTCTCAAAAGAGGTGGCAGGGAAAGTTAGGGAGTAAAAGATAGCATTCAGGGAGTATAAGGAAACACATAAGGACCAGGATAGAGAACTGTATCGGTTAAAGCAGAAGGAAGTGGGGAATGTAATCAGAATAGCAAAGGCCCAAATCAAGGAAAAGATAGCCAACTCAGTTGAGAAGGGGGATACAACCTTTTATAGGTACATTAGAGAGCAAAGAAAGACAAAGGGAGGATACTGAGGCTGAATTAAGAGGAGGGAGGGTGGGTGGGCAGATAGGGACAGTGAAAAGCAGGGATACTGAATGAATACTTCTGCTCAGTATTCACAAAAGAAAAGGAGGAGGTACCTAAACCAGTCAATAGAAGCACTCTGGATAGGGGGGTCGATATCAGTCTTTTCACAGAAGAAAAGGTTCTGAATGAACTCCTAAAACTGAAGGTGGACAAAGCAATGGTTCCTGATGGGATTCACCCCAGAATTCTATAAGAACTAAGGGGAGAACTAGTAACACCACTGACTACCCTTTTTAACCAATCATGGGAGGATGGTGTGGTACCCTAGGACTGGAAGAGGGTGGATGTGATTCCCCTTCACAAAAGTGGGAGCAAGACAGAGGCAGGAAACTACAGACCTGGCAAGTTTGACCTCAGTGGTTGGGAAAATGATGGAATTACTTCTGAAGGAAAGAATGGTTGAGTATCTAGAGGCAAGTGGGGCACAGAACCCAAGGCAGTAAGTGTTCACAGCGGGAAGGTCATGTCAGATAAATCTAATCGATTTATTTGACTGGCTGACCAAAGTAGTAGACTAGGGAGGGGCAGTGGACATGGCCTGCCTAGACTTTAGCAAGGCATTTGACACAGTCCCACACAAAAGATTAATAAACAAATTGGTCAGCATGGGAGTGGGTCCCAGGGTGGCAGCTTAGGTAAAACATTGGCTGGACAAACAGGACACAGAGGATAATAGTAAATAGAGTCTTCTCTGAAGAAAGGAGGGTTACTAGTGCGGTACCGCAGGGTTCAGTACTGGGTCCGGTACTTTTTAATGTCTTTATAAGTGACATTGCAGAGGGACTTGAAGGAAAAGCATGTCTCTTTGCAGATGACACAAAGATCTGCAAGAGGACTGATACACAAGGTGGGGTGGAAAGGATGAGAAGGGATTTGGCAAGGCTGGAGGAATGGTCAAATGTATAGCAGCTTAGATTTAATTTATATGTAATTCTGTTGTGTTACCTTGTGTTTTGTATAACATTTTTGCAATGTTATATGTTATCTGGCAGGCATGACTGAACAAAGTCTGTGCCCAGTCATTTTTCCTGGTTAAAAATAAAAAAGAAACAAACAAACAAGCAAAGTAATGCACCTGGGAAACAAAAATCCAGGGGACAAGTACACAATGGTGGGTGAGATACTGACAACAACAAAAATGGAAAGGGACATGGAGTAATCATGTCAGATGACCTTATGGTTAGCAAGCAATGTGAGAAGGCAGTAGGGAAGGCTGGGGGGGTACTGGGATGCATAGGGAGAGGCATCACCAGTAGAAAATAGGAAGTTGTTATCCCTCTGTACACACAGCCGGTGAGACCCGATCTGAAGTACCGTGTACAGTTCTGGAGACCCCATCTCTGCAAAGACATAGACAGGGTGGTGACAGTCAGGAGGGGCAACAAAAATGGTGCAGGGTCTGCACCAGAAGACATACGAAGAGAGACTAAAGGAGCTTAATATGTATACCCTAGAGGAAAGGAGGGAGAAGGGAAACATGATAGAAACTTTTCAGTACCTCAAGGGAATCAACAAAGTCCAAGAGGGTAGCATCTTTCAGAAAAAGAGATGCACAAGAACAAGGGGGGCACAATTTGAAGATAGAGGGGGTATGGCTCAGAGGTAATGTGAGGAAGTATTTTTTCATGGAGAGGGTTTTGGATGCATGTAACAGCCTTCCTGAAGAGGTCATGGAGTCATAAACAGTGGGTGAATTCAAGAATGCATGGGACAGACATAAAGCAACTCTAGTGGGGGGTAGGAGGAAGTAGGCTGTTGGTTAACTAGGATCTGCAGCTTATCCATTAGGTGGGGAAATGGGCAGACTAGGTGGGCCAAGCGGTCCTTATCTGGCATCAAATTCTATGTTTCTATGTGTATATATACATATATAGGAGGCAAAGAACCTCTGTGCGCAAACACTGAGGAAAGGGTTACCCCAAAAGGCATTTGGCTGGAAGCCAAGTTTCAAGAAAATACAAAATCACACATGCATTGTGGGGGCATGTGTGATTTTGTATATACATATATATATATATATATGATATGTATGTATATATATATATATATATATATATATATATCTTTATAAAATGGGTTAAGAAAATGCACATCAATAAGTGGCCAAAGATCATCACATGACCGTGCGTATATTAGAGCATGACCGCACACCTGCACTTTTACCCCCCTCCAAAACAATTTTGACATTTTATAAGATAGATAAACCACTCTGAGGTGTGCGGTCACACTCTAATATACGCACGCCTTAGGTGGTTGATGCACTTGGCCTGCGTCCTCATGTGTACAATGCACACCAAGGTATGCATATATCAGAGCACGACTGCACACCTCAGAGTGGTATATCTATTACATATATGTATGTATATATGTGTGTGTATATATATATATATATATGGGATACATGATGGGCATGAGTGTGATATGGCAAATATTGCCACTCCTGCAGAGTGAGCTCTCTTTATCTCATGCGTGCCAAAGGCACGTGTGAGATATCCAAGCTCACGATGCAGAAATGACAATATTTGCCATAGCACAAGATCTGCCCATCATGTATTCGATATATACAATAGGGCCAAGAGTTTTAGAAGTTTTGTTATGCTGTCTTGTGTTCTGTTCCTGTTTATATGTTTGCTCAATCTGTGTGTGAGCTTTTCTGAATGGGCTGGCAGCGTTATAAACTCTGAGAGACACATGAGTGTGTTTTGCAATGCTAAATGAGGTAGTTTTCAGTAGGAGTTAGAAACATACTTTTGTGAAGCTGTATTGTTTAGCAGTCTGGCTGCAGTGAAGCTGAGAGCATCACAGTAATTGTAATGAGCTGAGAAGCAGAGTGTCAGAACAGCTGATACTGTTTTCAGTGGTAATTAAGTTAGCTGCAGGCAGAGTACAGAGTGTTCTGTGAAATTGTGCTCTTTAGGATTTTGGCTGCAGTAAAGTTGAGAGTATCACAGTAATTGTAATGGGTGAGAATCAGAGTTTGAGGAACAAGTGAGAGTGTGTTTCACTGGTAGTTGAGTTAGCTGAAGGCAGTAGTTTACACTGTTCTGTGAAGCTGTGCTGTTTGGAATTCTGGCTGCATCAAGTTGAGAGTATCACAGTAATGAGCTGGAAGTTCGGGGGGGGGATAGGTGTGTTTTGTAATGCTCACTGAGTTAGCTGTAGGCAGCAGTGAGACCTCTGAAGTAGTTCTGCATTTGTGTCTATGGTAACTGCACAGGTGTTTCTTGCATGCTATGGGGAAAGCTGCCTAGAGTGATGACCTTTTGTGACCTGTGTGTGTAAATGGCTGATATCTTCACAGTAGAGCAGAGGGTAAAAATATCACACTGCAGTGGATGATACGCTGTTTTATCTCACTCATTTACCACTCACCCCATTGTGTGTGTTATATATATATATATATATATATATATATATATATATATATTTTTATGAAAAAAACTCCATTTAATGCATCAGTTAGGGTTGTTCCACAGCAACAAAAGCAAGGAAATTTGGTGTTAGGGTTGAAAACCCTAACTCCCCATTCCCCCCCACACCACACACATACACACATATGCAAGTAGGGGGCAGGACCAAGGCAACATGACCAATCACAGACAACCAGCAGCAGGTGACATTAATAACATACAACTGTCTAAATGTACTACAACACACATTTAATTATTTATTTATTTAGTTTTTATTGACCGGGTAAGTGTACTAGACAAATCCTGCCTATTTCCAGGCACGACCCGGGGGAGGGGGATACAGATGAATGCCAACTGACCTTGAACCAGATTAAGCTGTTGGTGGTATTTTTTCAGTGAATGAGGGAAATTTGGCCAGGACACTGGGAAAATTCCCCTACTCTTTTCGATAAGTGCCATGGGATCTTTAACATCCACCTGAATTACCACCAATCCAGGAAGATGGGACCTCGGTTTAATGTCTCATCTGAAAGACGGCACCTCAGAAGTGCAGCACCCCTCTCATGCTGCACTACAGTGTCAGTACTGGGATATTAACCCAAGTGCCAGATGTGGGAACTGAACCCACAGCCCTCTGATCTCCTGGCCTCGGAGGCAAGTGTGCTACCTACTGAGCCACTGACACTGCTATCCATCATCATGGAGAACAAGTGTAGAAGTTCTGCTGCCATCCGAGTGACTTCGTCCTATGCATGCATACTGCCCATCAGTTGTTGCTGTAGCATATAATACATTGTTTTATATGTAATAGATTTCTCATGTCTTCTGAATGACAGTGTGTTGATAATCATCACTCTAATAGCATGCCAATATCTGGCAGTGGTCTTAGGGACCTTTGTTGACTGTTAATGCCTCCTGATGTTACCCCAGAATAAGACAATTATGTGTCAGTGCACTATTCTCTGCACTGTACTGCTGTATCATTATCTTACATAGTATAATTGAAGATTTGTGTGGAACTGTCAGCCCTGAAAGCTCACATGGTCACAATACACAATAGCCGAGTTGTGGAAAATATTTCACTTAAAAGAGTAAAGTGTGTTCCTCTACTATTTGATATACTGCTGCTAGCATGGTGTTCAAAGGACTCATGTTCACATGTTTTTCTTCATGACTGTGTGGTAACACAGATCACTGTAAGACAGTTTAAATGTGTCTAAGTACCCACTGATCTTACCATGCCATAAGAAATAATTTGATCAGTACAGTATTATCTACTAAGTCATTGTATACTATCATTTGAACCTTTACAGCTGTATATGGGACTGTGGTAACAGTTCACTCTCTTTGCCATGCTGTAACGTACATAGATACATAGACAGTGTCAGCAGATAAGGGCCTATGGCCCACCCAGTCTGCCCATTTGAGCTTGTAAGTTCAGTTTATGTTTTCCTAGAAGTCTGTTGCCCCTTACCCTGACCTCCAGAATTCCTTTATGTCTATCCTATGCATTCTTAAATCCCGTGATTGTTTCAGCCCCCACCACTTCCTCTGGCAGGGTGTTCCACTTGTCCACCACCCGTTCTGTGAAGAAATTCTTCCTCACGTTTCCTCTGAATTGTCCTCCTCCAACTTCATCCCATGCCCTCTAGTCCTGGAACATCTTTTCGCTTAGAAATAGTGTATTCCTGCCCCTGTTCTTCCTGTAAGATACTTGTATGTCTCTATCATGTCCCTCTCTCCCTCCTCTCCTACAGGAGTACATATTCAGTTCCTTCAATCTGTCCTCATAGGACTTGTGATGCAATCCATGTACCATCTTTGTTGCCCTCCTCTGAAACTTCTCTACCCTGTCTATGTCCTCGTAAGTAAGGTCTCCAGAACTATACACTGTACTCCAGGTGGGGCCTCACCAGTGTCTTGTATAGTGGAATTATGACCTCCCTTTTCCTGCTGGTGATGCCCCTGCCTATGCATCCCAGCATCCTATTTGCTTTACCTGCTGCCCTGTCACACTGTTTCCCTACCTTGAGGTCATCAGAGATGATAACCCCAAGATCCCTTTCCTGCTTGGTGCATGCTATATCCTCACCCCCCAACTGATATATTGTGCCAGGGTTGTTGTGCCCCATATGCATTATCTTGCACTTCTTTGCATTGAATTTCAACTGTTAAACCCCTGATCATTCTTCAAGTTTCTGCAGGTCCCTTCTCATTCTGTCTACACCCTCTGGTGTGTCTACTCTGTTACAGAGCTTTGTGTCATCAGTGAACAGTGAAATTCTGCCTTCTAGGCCCTGCATAATGTCACTGATGAAGATGTTGAATAGGACCGGTCCCAGCAATGATCCCTGTGGTACCCCACTGGTCACTCTTCCCTCTGTGGAGTGACAGCCATTTACCACCACCCTCTGTGTCCTGCCGCCCAGCCAGTTACCTACCCACCACACAACTGTCCTGCCCACACCCATATTCCCCAGTTTGTGTAATAGTCTTCTATGTGGCGCAGTGCCAAAGGCCTTGCTGAAGTCCAGATAGGCCTTGTCCACTGCCTTCCCCTGATCCACCTCCCTAGTCACCCAGTCAAAAAATTCAATGAGGTTGGTCTGACATGACCTCCCCCTGGTGAAACCATGCTGCCTTGGGTCCTGTAGTCCATTGACAACCAGATGTTCCACCAGTCTCTCCTTCAGTAGTGCTTCCATGATCTTCCCCACTACAGAGGTGAGGCTGACTGGTCTGTAGTTCCCTGCTTCCTCTTTGTTCCCACTTTTGTGTAAGGGGACTACATCTGCTGTCCTCCAGTCTTTGGGTACATCTCCTGTTTCCAGTGATCAGCTAAACAGGATAGCCAGAGGTTCAGCCACCACCTCTCTTAGTTCTTTAAGGACCCTGGGGTGCACCCCATCTGGTTCCATTGCTTTATCAACTCTTATTACTTCCAGTTCCTTCAGGACCCTTTCTCATGTAAAGGGACTTGTGTCCATTTCTGCACCATTCTTACCACTTGTACTCCCTTCAGACCCATTACCCTCCTCTTCCTCAGTAAAGACTGAGCAGAAATACCTGTTCAATATATCAGCTTTACTGTTGTCATCCTCCACGCGGCCCCCGTCCTCCCCCTTCAGTCTCACTATCCCTCCCTTTGCCTTTCTTTTTTCACTTATGTACCTGTAAAAGGTTTTGTCCCCTCTACCCACTGATTTTGCAATGTGTTCTTCTGTCTGAGCTTTGGCTTCCCTTACTGACCTCCTTGCCTCCCTTTGCTTCTCCTGGTACTTCTCTCTATCCCCTTCTGCCTGTGTCTTTTTGTATTGCCTGAATGCAATCTTTTTGGCTTTCATTTTCTTTGCAACCTCTTTGGAAAACCGTAATGGTCTCCTCTTCCTTTTCCTCTTGCTAACCTGCTTAATGCATAATTCTGTTGCTCTTGTAATCCCCATTTTAAATACTGCCCACTGTTCCTCAACCCCTGATTCCTGCTCCATTCCCCTTAATGCCTCTTTCAAGCATGTCCCCATTTTCCCAAAGTCTGCCCCCCTAAAATCCAGGATATGTGTTTTTGTGTGGTTTGGTTCTGCTCTTTCTGTGATTTCAAACCACAATGACTGGTGGTCACTTTTCCCCAGGTGCTCCCCCACTGTTACCTCCAACACACTGTCCCTGTTTGTGAGCACAAGGTTCAGTATTGCCTTCTGTCGAGTTGGTTCCATGACCAGTTGCTTGAGGAAGGCACCCTGAAGGGAGTCCAGGATAAATCTGCTCCTAGTCGATGCTGCTGCTGGGATGCTCCAGTCCACGTCTGGAATATTGAAGTCTCCAACCAGTACTATCGCACCCTTTTCTGCCATCCCTTTGGATGGCTAGCATCAGCTCCCTATCTGTTTCTTCCTCCTGGGCTGGTGGTCTGTAGACCACACCTGTGCGAATGGCTGGCCCCATTTTCCTTTCCAGCTTAACCCATAGTATCTCTCCCCATTTTGTTCCTCCTGGATCTCTGTGGCCCTTATGTCATTTTTCACATACAGTGCCACTCCTCCTCCCTTCCTACCTGCCCTGTCTCTTCTGAATATGTTGTAGCCAGGTATGGTCATCTCCCAGTCATGGTTATCATTACACTATGTTTCAATGATGGCCACAATGTCCAGGTCTGATTGCACCATGACAGCCTCCAAATCTTCCATCTCGTTGCTAAGGCTCTTGGCATTGGCACACATGGCTTTCCATGATTTGATCTCCCTAGACTGTTTCACTGTTCCACTCCAGACCCTTCCTTGGTTGTCTTTTATCCCTGGTTCTCCTTGATGTCTGCCCTTCTGCTGAATTTTGCCCCTTTTCTGCCTATCCACCTTTTGGGTGCTAATCTCCATCTTTTTCACTTTGTAAGTGCAAACGCATATTTCTGTTTGCATACACATTCCTAGGTATGTATTAACAGTGCTGTCCAAACACAACATGTTACCACCTCTGTACCCATGAATGGATAATATTAGACACCATTTACACCAGGCTTTCATGTGTGTAGATGACTCTTAATGTTACCATGATAGTAGCAAATAATGTATCCAAATACAATTATAAACACTGTACTGTTTCACTAATATCTAATCCTAAAGAGCTCAACAGCTATGTGGAACTGTAACTGGCAAACTGTTAAATATCATCATGGCCCATGGTTCACATTATTATACAAAGCGTTTAACATATTTCCATTAATATGACTATTATCATAGGGTGGGAACATCATGCAGCATTTATGCCACTGTTAGTTCTGTTAGTGGTTCTGCATGTGGAAGAAAACTAAAACAATATTCTGCATACTACTGTGAATCACAAATAACAGAACTGTCATACAACTATTGAGCACAGCATATATTTATAGGTTTGTGACTATAAATAATTATTCATGCAACATGTGTGTCTCAATGTCACCAAGCCCATCTTGATTTGATCAAAGGTACATTGAACAGTACATGTTACTGAAAGGGTCCTATCATGTAATTTTTTTTTTTGCCTATATCCACTTTAGATTATGCATCATGTAATACATGGTTTCTTCTATGTTGATACCGCATGATATTATCACAGCATAACCAAACAATGTATATCATAGGAATTCTGTACAAAGTACTATTATTGTGACATGTGACCCTGTGAAGGTGTGCACCACACTCTGTACAGCCATGGCTACTCAAATGCCACAGTTGTTGCTCCATGATGATGGATGTGTCTTGTAGTACGTTTAGACAGTTGTATGTTATTTCTGCCATCTGCTGCTTGTTGTCTGTGATTGGTTGTGTTGCCTTGGTCCTGCACCCTACTTGCATGTGTGTGTATGTGTGTGTGGTGCTGGGGGGTTGGGGGATGTGGAGTTAGGGTTTTCAGCCCTAACACTGAATTTCCTTGCTTTTGTCACTGTGGAACAACCCTAACTGATGCATTAAACAGAGTTTTTTTGCCATGTATTTCCTGTCTTTTTGATAAAACATAATGTCTTGCTATATTCTATATGTTGCTGAGAATGTGCCTCATTTTTTGCAAGACAGACTCACTAAGATATAGATACCTTTATCAGAATAAGTATTTGTATACTATTCATGCAGCAATAGTTCATGTGCTTCACCTTTCACGTGAAAATGAAATGATAAAGTAATGTAATAGCAGGTTAATATGTGCACCACATGTACCAATAGCACATGTACTGGGCTAAGTAGGAAATCTGCACAGATGAACATTTTGCTCTTTGTTTCTATGCAGTAATATACCAACAAGAATATACATTTTACGACTGTAACTTAATATATAATAAAACACACAACACAGGTAAATAAGGCTTAAAAAAGATTTATTGCCCAATTAAAAGTTGATAAAAAAGGCCTAATTAAAAATCCAATTGGTACACAAAATCAGTCTCACAAAATAATTGTAAAAAAGTATTGCACCAAAGTTTTATATACATGTAAACAGTATGATAGGTACTTCATGAGCAAGATGTGACAGTAGCACACAACACATGAGCACAGCTACCACAGTACTCTCTGCACACTGCTTACATGCATCAAACAGTAATGATGTTATTGTCATTGTGTGACTGATAGTGTGAATGTTCCTGGGGCAGGTGAAAAACCAGATGCCAGCTGTTTAAATAATAGCAGCACAAACACATAATGTTCTCTTAAAAAAAATATAGATGTGAAAGCTATTTTAAAACATTTAATTGTAATATATATTTATGTATAGACATAAGCATATATATACATATACATATACTGTACATGGAAAGACATATAGATATATGGGGTGCATTTGGAAAATTCCAACCCGACCCCTCAGTAGAGGCGATCAAGAAATATTATCAGGAACATAAAAATTCAGTTGTTGTCAGTGAAAGTGTCTGATGTACAACAGAGTACTATTCTATACATACATTTAATGAACTTATTACACAAACCAAAATCAAATGGCATACAGTAAAAGTAACTATATAGATCAGTGAAAATGATAACAGCAATAATCAACAGTGAACACGAAGTATGTACGTCACTAAAGACTTGTACTTACAAAAAAGTAAACGTTTAACAGAATTGTATGAATATGAGATTAAATAATTTGCTATTCAGAAAATGTCACATCTTGAGAATAAACAAATATCTATCACAACACTCTACTTTACTATCAATGATGGCTATATTACATAACTACAAACTAGAAAAGATTGAAATATCTATGTTATATTTATTACAATTATTAACAATACCTTGAAATAGTTATGAATGCAATAGTGTTAAACAGTGAAATATTGAAAATTGTTTAATCAATTCAGTTAAATAGTAAGTAATACAATTACTTAAAACCTAACAGTACTAACTGTAATCAAGCAATGTATTAATTATAATATATACATATGTACAACACAGATGTACAGCAAGAAAACAGGGATAGTACTTCACTGTTGCCGCACAATATGGTGGTATTCAGTGAAGGCGCAAACAGACAAAAAAAAAAGAAACACAAGCCACACCTCATGATACTCAACATGTCACAGAGTGGTGTCTATTTCAGAGTATTGCACTCTTAAGTACAGGTCAGCAGATCATGTAAAAAAACAGAGTTCAATAGTACTGGCACAGAAGTGCCACAAACAGCAAGATATCTTTTACTCATAAAAGATCCAAATAATGTTATGATGCAGACAAAATACATATATTACACAGTTTTGTTTATGCACATGGCCAAGTATTGTACCTTAGTAGAGGCACACAGTTGGCAATGATGTCAACAAGTACTTGTTATGACTGCATATGACATACTCATAAGAAAAGACAATGACAGAAGAGTACAACCATATAGGAATATCTCTTTTGACATTTAAAAGTCTTCCTTAGACACATAAGTGTGGCTTCTCTAGTGACTGCAAAAACAGTTGGTGCTGATTGAAGACCACTGCAACTATTTTCACAGTGTCATTGATCAACACAACAATCTTATAAGTCAGATTGAGTAAACATATGCGTGTAAACTATGTGATATATTACCAGTGTTATCATGAATGCAGATTTGCATGAAAAAAATGTTAATCTACCAGAACTCACTCTGTAACAAAATGGACAGCAAGATATGTCACATGTTGTGTGACTATTCCTCTGATGCATGAAGATTGTAGTAATTCTTCAATATCACCATGTATGCATTATTTAAGTGTCGCGGTAGTCTCTGTTTGAAAGTGCTCATTGAGTTGTTGTATTCAACCCAGCCAGTTCTGTACCTCAACAAACAAGTGTAATGTCCAGAATATACAGACTGGCCATAGTGGTAGAGCACAGCCGGAGTGTCAAACACTGCTTGGTTAAAAACAATTCTATCAGCTGTGAAATCTGTGATAGGTGTGTCAACTCTGAGCCCATTAGAGTCAAATCTATGCAGTACAAACATAAGATATTGAGATGAGGTCCTGAAACATATGGACTGAGTACATGTATCTCCACACCTATCACACAAGTGATCACTTTCAGCATTGGTAAACAGCTGCTGGAACTTGACACTTTGAGTCTGATGCACAAACAGAGAAACCCAAAGCATGTCTTCAGTAGCTTCTCACTCTGAATGAACACATGACGCACATATATATCTGGTAACATATGACACAGTGACGTACTGATGCACTGGAATCCCCTCTTCATCCAAGCTGTTTGTGATAGCCATCATAAACTCACTGGCATCCTGCTGCATGTTACCAGCAAATGTACTGCATCCATCATATGTACCTAACACCTGCCGTAGAGGTGTCAGTGACTGCACATTGTTTGACTGATCAGAAGCCACGTTGACAACTTCCTTCAGTGTCTTTGATAAAGGAGTGCCTTGTAAAGCTGATATTGCCTGCACAAAGTATGACATGTGGAGAAAAGCTTGCATAGCTGAATTAGCATAGCAGTTTACTCTAGTACTGTTATCAAACACTGGGACAACAGCCATGCCAAGTGACTTCTGAGCAACAGCTGGTTCTGCATCTGCATTTGCCATTCTGACCTTCTTAGTACTCAGCACAGTTGATTCAGTTGTGGCAGCTCATTTTCTTTTGCTGCCAGGTGAAGTTGTGACTGTAGGATATGAGACAACCACATCCACATGTAGTGGTATTAGAGACATCTGTGGCTGATACAGAGTATGTAGTCTGTTGTGCTCAACAATACATTGCTTGTCAGCACGTATCTTCCGAGGTGCAAGTGTTATGATGTGCAACCCAGAAAGACTGCGGACGCATGAAAGTGGGACGTAGCTCATGCCATCTTTGAAAATGTCTGTTCCTATGTCCACCATTGATGAATCCAAAATCAAGCCCTGAGACTTATGAATTGAAACAGCATACGCAACACATATTGGGAACTGTTTTCTGTTCACATAGATATCCTTAAATACCTGGAACTTAACACAGGTACGATCAGTCTGCACCGGCTGTTCCATGTTGTCAAAGTGGACAACAAGTGTTTCGATAAACATCTTCTGAACATTGTAAATGAAGTCTATGATGTGACCCATGGCACTGTTCACCATGCCATGCTCAACATCAAGATTATGCCATAGCATGACATGCACATTCTTACAAACTGTAAGAACAGCTTCCAGGCCAGCTGTGAGTGAAACATCCCACTTCAGTTCAGAGAGTTGTTCAGTCATCTTCATTACCAGCTTCCAACTTAGAATGACACCATCAATTGTATCAACAGCATGCAGTATGAGAATTTCTTGATTATCTCTCTGCAACATAACACTGTTGAACTCAGCACATTTCTTAAGTCATGGCATGAGACACACAATGTGTGTGCCCCTGGAGTTTACATCACTGAAAACATCATAAGCTGTTTCTATAGATGTAGTATCCTTTCTGATTCTTTGATCATGTAACATTGAAAGATGCTCTGGTGACAAAGAACCAGTACGAGCTTGATCCAACAATGCCTTGTAAGCCAGATCACCACTCTGCCGCATGTTCTGGCACAGCTCGAAATAGGTAAATAACTCCCACAGGTTAAAACCTCCAATGCAGCCTAGTATATTCTTAGCTTGCTTGACAGTCAGAGCTGCAAAGACATGTTCTGCATTAACTGGTGCAAGCTGTAAAAGGTCTCCAAATACAACAATGCTTTTACCACCAAATGCACCTCCATAGTTGGTACCCAAAATCTCCTGTAGACATAGGTGTATACAGACAAGCATCAAATTAGAGACCATACTAATATCATCAATGATGAGTAACTTCATCTTAGGAAACATAGAACAAAGCTGAGATGCATCCTCAAATGACAGCTTGTGGTACTCTCCTGCTTTGCCATGCTCCACTGGCAACACAAAGAGATGGTGTAACATAACTCCACCAATGTTGTATGCAGCCAGTCCAGTGGGAGCACTAACAGCAACAGACATGAGCCTGTCAGTTTCTGTATTTCAGCCATAATGGCCTCTATAAGGAAGCTCTTTCCTGTACCTGCTGAGCCACTAACAAACATCAGTATTGGCTTGTGGTCAAGACAGTCACATTTCTTTAGTTCATGTTGTATTCCATGCTGAACAGCATCAGTAACTGCAGAGTGCACCACACGTTGCTGCTTATTGAGTCTGTCTCTCAATTCTGCTGGGTCAACACTGCAGTGTGTGCCATGTTCCATAGCACACTCCACTTTTGACATGAGTACTTCTAGGGAATGCAGAGGCAGAGGTTCTCCAAGGATACCTTCTCCTTCCGGATCAAGATTGTCCTTTGAACTGACAGGAGTGTCCTCCTCAAGTTGTTTCTGTGCCTTTTCAAGCTGCTCCTTCTCATTGTCTAGTCTCTGTATATATGTGTTTGAGTATTCACTTTTGAATGTCTCGTAATAGTGATTAAATTCTTCCTTGAATGTATCACAGTCACCTTTTAATTCAGACTCATTCCTGCAGGGTCTAAATAAGAATAGAAGAGCAAAGTAGTTATGCTCTCTGCTCTCAGATGTGCCTAGATGTAATTTACAGTGGTCAATGAGCCAAGGCTTATGTCTCTTAATGAGACAGCCATCCACTCCTTTGATCTTGTAAATGTCACGTGTACAATCAGGTGAGACATCCGTCTTGTAGTCATACCACTTAGCCACCTCAAATAAACACATTTGATCCATGTCTTCATGTCTACGGGGCTAGTATGTGTCAATGAGGTTATTCTTCAATATATGTCTTGAAGAGGGTCTGTTGAGAGCCAGTTACTCAACCTCAGTGTGAGGAATAAATGCACATTTTCACTTCTCTTTGTAGTTTACACTAAGAAAGTGCACAGCATCAGATTTGTTGTACAAATATATACCGATCATGTGATCACCTACAGTATAGCAGGATTTCAACATCATTCAGGAATGGTTCCAGTCAAACCAACTATTCCTAAACCCTAAAAATCTATGTCGCTAACCTTTGACTCACAGCAAAGACTCTCCCTCCAAGCCCCCTGCCCCCCTTTTAAAATCCTGGACGGGTCCCTACTGGAACAGTGCACCAGTTTCAGATATTTAGGCATTTGGCTCGACCCCAACCTCAATTTTGCCATGCATATTGACTCCATACACAAGAAACTTCTCCCTAAACTCAGCGCCCTATACAGGAACAAAAGCTGCCTCCCTTCTCCTGCTAGGAACGCTATTGTCCAAAAGATGATCCTCACAGTACTCGACTATGGCATTATAGTCTATACTATAACTCCCTCCTCTGTCTTGGCCAGCCTTGACACCCTTTTCCACTCTTTTTTGTTGGTTTATCCTTCGACTGTCCACAAACAACCCACCACTTCACCTTATATAGCTCCCTAGCCCTGCCGTCCCTTCTGACAGACATGCCTGGGAAATCTTAAACAACATCTTGTGTACCAATCAGATTTGTTCTTCACTACCCAGCGGCAGTATTGCTCACAAATATGGCGTTGAAACTTCTGCACCAGCTTCCTCAGTGTAGGACTATCTTACTTGTCTGGAATGCGGCAAGTGATGTATCGCTTAATGAATGCTAGCACTTATGCTGCTTCATGTTCGCCTATGCGTTTGGCATCCTTGATCCACAGTAACATATAAATATGAGGAGCACCTCTTGCCTGATATTCCGTCCTCCAGAAGTAGTGCTCCACAGTACCAAGAGGCGGATTGTCCTTTGACAAAATGAAAGTCAGAAGATCATGGAATCCCTCGTGAAAATGCCTAGTGACAGACACTGGGTCAAGTGAGCACATTTCTCCAAGTGTCATTGATTAAATGCCCTCTGCATCACAATTTGCCTACTTCAAGAGTTCAATAACCTCATCCCAGGCATACTCAGCACAGTTGAGTGTGACAAACCATGTGACTGCAACATACTCTCGCAGCATAGTCATCACCTCAGAGTGTCTATGATACCAGTATTCTTTGGTACCATGTATACTTGACAGAATGGAAGACAAATTCACTTGCACATTTTCATCCTTCTGCTTTAATTTCTCCAGGAACTGTGTGGCTCTGATTCCATCAAGTGGAGTTGTGAGCCAAATAGTATGCACAATAGATGCAGACAGTATGCTAAGCTCACTCTCCCACAGGAGATGAAACAGGTACTGTATGTTGCATCTGAATTTGCCATCCTTACTGAGCACATGGCTAGTATGGTACTCAGCACCTTGTACATGCACTTCTCTTTCATCTAGGCATCCACCTGACCCTTTTGGGAATAAATCTGAGAAACAGCGTGTTTCCAATGTTGCCTCCCAAATTCTGACAGGCTCAGCTTTCACCTGTTTCATTTGACAGAGATCAGTGTTGTCCCCTACTGGATCTCTGCCATGCAGTGGGTGAATTGTGTACTGTTCATACACATTATCATTTGTCTCCACATTGACCTTCTCAGTCATTGGTTTTGTGGTTTCCAACACATCATGTTCAACAGACACACTAGTCATGCAATCAATATCAAGGTCTGCATAAAGGGGATTGTTGCTCTTCAAATAAGTAAGAGCAAGCTTCACCTTCTGTACATTGACAACATCCTGCCAAATGTCCTTTGACTTTGTTGGAACACCATTGACAAGAATCACCAAAGTGTTCTCAATGGAGATCACCTCCACATTTTCCTGCAGAGGAAGTGGAAGATACATAATGGAACCCTTTAAGATATCTAATGAGTTCTTTTGTGGAATTGTCTGTGTCTTTGTATTCAGACGTAGAATAGTTTGAAATGGTTTTGTAGTCTGAGTAAGAATACATTCAAACATATTAAATGTGGCAATCTCAGCTGGTGTAACATGTGCCTCCATATTGTTCAAGTGTGACCTTGGTGGCAGAATGTTAGCCTTAATTTTGGAGAAACAGTGCTTGCACATCACAATGATTGGGTCTAACTGAAAATCACACTTTAACAGTAGAAATTCTGACAGTCGAAACCACATATCATTGTATGGTGACAAGGTTTCCAGGTTCACTGTGACCGTTTGTTTTTCGTAACAGAGGCAATCACATGACACGCATACAGAGTCAAATTTCTCTGTCTTTGCCAACTCAAATTTGGCAATTGATTTCCCAAACTGCTTGAGAATATCAGTTTCCAAAACAGAGACAGAATTTCCATCAGCAATTGATGACTGATCAATCACAGTATCTGTCACACTTCTGACGCATCTCAGCTGTTTCAGAAATGTCATGGCACCAGGCATGTCACCAGACTGCAGTAACTCATTCAGACGAATGTACTGCACAGCAATTCATTGCATCTCGTAGGCCCTGTACACAAAGTTTCACTTGCCTGATTGATGCACTCCCAGTATTTGCATGTGGTGAAATACACTGTCACAAACAACACTATCTAGATATGCAAGCAAGTGACCCAAAAGTCCAGTATGTGGATGGACCTCACAAACGTCTATACTCTCAAACAGTTTATGTCTGTCTTTATGATCAGTAATGACAAACAGGTTGATAAAGTGCTCAACTTTGTCAAATGGCGATTGTCTTCAGTTGCAAGTCACATCACACGTCCATGAGAGATGGTGACACTTATGAGGCTGAGCAGTTGCCTCACACTCATCATCTGACTCCATTGCAGTATCATCACACACACTCAGCACATTACACAGTTTACCAGACTCATCAATGCAAAAGTTGCTGTCCTTTTTCTGTGAGTAATATGACTTCTCCCAGAAATACACCTCTGAGTGCTGTGTGTGCAGCCAGCGACCTGTGAAAACATCACAGAAATTGTGTTGGTTCAAGACAGGATACCATTGTAGCCTCATCTTAATCTCATACATAACTTTTCTGAACTGCTCAAGTACATGTGACATCTTACACCTCAAGCGTTGAAGAACAGATACTGCTGTATTAACACTGTAGGTACTTTGAGATGCAATTTCATCAACAAGAGATGACTCTTTATATTTTTGCGCTCATGTCTCATCACAGCAACAATAAGTTTGTCAATCTTAGCTTTAAAAGCCAGTGATCGGAAATACTTTTGCTTCCTCAGATAACCATCAGCATCTACAAATTTACGTTGCTGCTTAGTACACTTCTTTATGCTTGCCTTTGCAATATTAGTGTTCCATCTCAAAGATTTCCACAACTGTTGCTCAGCTATGCATTTTTCCCTTGCAGTTGAGCAAGTACATACTTTTTCTGTGGAACGTGCAACCTGTGAAGTCACTCCTTGAGCAGAACACTGAATCATTTTACATCTTGAACTACCATCAGTGGTTTTCAGACCACTCTTAAGCAACAGTGAACTACTATGATACCTGTTTCATCTCTGCATAGAACTCCATCTCTGTTTAGAGGGCATCTTTCTTCTCTGGAAATTTACAGTAGTCTGGAACAATCTTACATAAGTATCAGACATCTGTATAATAAATAGAGAAAAACAATATTTAGTGTTGAACTGCTTTTTTTTTGTCCTAACATTACATGGTCACACACACTGTCCATGTGTCATGTAAGAAGAATAAATAGTACTGTTTACAAAATATTGCACAGATTATTACTCTAACAACTGGACACCAGTAAAACCAATATACAATGTTTTCAAGTGTCGTAGAACATAAGGTCACTTATAATATAAGAATAAATATCTAAACATGTCAAAAGCAAAGTACTGGCACAATCTAAAGCAGCCACAGTATTTTTTTCTAATAAATAGTGTATTTTAAAAAATCATAAAAAGTAGTGTTGAATGTGCGAAAGTGTCACAAAATATGGTGTCGTGAGCACGACACTGTCGAATGTAGTGTCACAAAATAGTGTCATAAGCACAAAAGTGTTGAATAATAGTGTCGTGAGCACAAAAGTGTTGCATAATCACATTAATATAACACCCTCTTTAAGGCTAAGCCAATCAGACATTGCTTCCTATTTGACTGACAGATGCTGGCATCAATGGAACGTAGCATTGATCAGGCCATGTCAGGCAACCAATCAGAAGTGCTGAAGACTGGAGAAGAAGGACATAGCAGCCATCTTAGGCAAAAACAACAGAGCCTGCTTTAAACTGTGTAAGTACATCACATTTTCGAAACAATTTTTCTAGCATTTTTTAAACTGTTGGCAACATAAAAACAGCATTAAACAAAATGTTTTTACTGCTGTATTGGACTATAACAATATAAATAACTTGTTATGCTGTAAAAAGAAGTTTTGACTGTTTAAAGGCAGAGTGTCAATCAGTACTTACTAGCACAGTTAGAGCTGGAAATGGAGGCAGAAAGCAAGCAGCATGTGTATCATAACGCAAGCGGCAACCAATCATGGACCTCTGTGTAGTTATGATTGTTTGAACTAGCCTATGAATATTTAGTATTTTTCCACTAAGAATCTTTCTACATTTGTGGTTGACAGAAGCTGCAGCCATTCAGTGTAGTCATAGTCAGTGCATACACTGTATTGGTTAGCCATGAGAAAGCATTAACCAATAACTTTAAAAATCACTGTGTTTTGGAACAACCCACCAAAGCATTTTGAAGGAGACAGGGAAATTATAGTTTTATATTCAGTAGTGACTAGACACTGCAGGAGAAACACTGATTTTTTTTTTGTTAGCTCTCTGTCCACTTCTCAGAATAAAATCTCAGCATGGCAGAAAACAGCAAATGGACTGCGTGGGTTGTCGGCAGCAGTATAGTCAGGTGAGCTTCAGAGTATGCTCAGAGGAGTGATTTTAGCAAAGACCTGCAGCTTCCAAATTGCTCTGTTAAGTGGTTTGGCAGGCATGGCATGAGGTGGGAGCATCTCATGCCAACAATGCACAGACTTCTGAGGACTTAAGCTCGGCCAGACATACTGTTGATTCATCTCGGAGGCAATAATTTGGGCACCAAACGATGGGTAGATTTAGTGTCAGAAGCAAAATTGGACCTTGCTTCTATTATAGGTGTGTTACCTTGCCTGTAAGATCATTTTTATTGACATTACAGGGCGTAGGGTCCGTCTAGCAGAACAGCACATGTACCTGTTTGACAGAGCATGAAGAAAGGTTAACATACAAATATCTGGTTATCTGTGCATGTCTGGGATGCACACCATACGTCACCCTGAAATTAAGTATTGTAATGATTGGCTATTCCTACAAGATGGCATGCATTTCTTGCATGCTGGCAATTCCTTTTTCCTAGGAAACCTTCGAGATGGAATCCTCACAGTCCTCTAAAAATATCAGACTGTTAACACAGATATCTTTACAAAAAAAGGCTCTTTTAAGAGCCACAAAACCTTGGTCAAAAAATAGAAAAGCTGCATACATAACACACACGACACAAACACATGCTATCTCACTTTCACACTACTACACAAACTTAGATGCATGAACATGTTCAGAATTGTGACATACATTTAGCTCCTGTTAACAAGATGTAGTATAAATATCTAGCTATGTGGTTTCAGTATCCATATAAGCCACAGTTAAACATGGCATCATGGAGGCAGTACTGTGTTGTTAATCTCACATAATCTAACAATTAGTGTAGCCATATAGCATTACTTCTTATAATAACTGTAGAATCATAATAATTATGCTGCCTGTACATCTGTAGTCAAAAAGCTGAACAGAGCACAAGCACACACATGTAATAATATATCACTGTAAACATACTGTTGTCTGTCTGTATTCATTGCAGCTTCAAACAAGAAAACAGCCATCATGAGACTGTGGAGTATGAGGGAAGTGTGCTGCCTGCTTGAGGTGGCTCAGGCCAGGGGCAATGCCAGGGTGCTGATGAGGAGTACTATTAGGAAGCTGGATACAATGTGGAGGTGCATCAATGGTTATATGCACATGATTCTAAAAGTGAAAAACAAGAATCCAGGAATGCGCAAAAGGAAGTGGAAGCTGTTGTGCCAGTGCTTCCATGTGCTGAAGAGCAGAGGAGAGATACTGGATAATGATGTTTGCTGGTACTACCTTGCATACAAGATGTGGGAGGCTGCTGGAAAGCCTGCTGCAGGGGAGCGCCTAACACACAGTAAAGAAACCATTTGTTACTCAGCATAGCATATTCTTAAACAGGAATCACTAACAAGCTGACTATTGTGCTGGATAAGATCACACCTCAGGTAGTCAGGCACGAGACCACAGGCTGAGTACATCCACTACCTGAGGTGCCACATTATTCTACCACACCACACAGCTTCAAGGATGTTATTGCCATAATGCAATGGTTTGTTGTAATACAGAGTGTAAAAATAATGTGAATTTGTGTGTAACTGCAATCACGGTGATGTTCCATTGATGTACATTGCCTCAGTCCTACAATGGGTCTGCAGTCAGATTGCAGTACCTGGTCTTCGGGTTGGGGGGTTATTGGCTGGCTGACACCATGAACTTCTAAGTGTCCTAACTTATATCTTCCTGAAATCAGGGTGATATTCCGTTGATGTCCATGACCTTAGTTTTACAATGGATCTGCACTCAGGATGCAGTACCTCTTCTTGGAGGGGGGGTGCATTGCGTGGCTGATGCCGTGCAACTCCTAACTGTCCAAACTTGTGTGCCCCTGCAACCACAAAGGTGAACTGTTGATGTCCATGGACTTTCTTTTCCTGTGCCTTTCCACTCAGCATGCACTTCCTGGCCTGGGGTGGGGGGGGGCATTGCCTAGCTGACACCATGCAACTCCTAACTGTTCCAACTAGTGAGTTACTGCAGTTATGGAGCTGTACCACTTATATCCATAACCTTTTTTCCTGTGAGTCTCCACTCAGGATGCAGTACAGTACCTGCTCGGGGGGAGGGGCATTGCCTAGCTGACACTGTACAACTCCTAACTGTCCCAACTAGTGTGTTACAGAAATCATGCAGCTGTACCATTTATATCCATAACTTTTATTTTCTTGTGGATCTCCACTCAGGATGCAGTATCTGATCGGGGGGGCATTGCCTGGCTGACACTGTGTGACTCCTAAGTCTCCTATGTTTAGTGCCCCTGGAACTGCAAAGGGGAACCGTTGATGTCTATGGATTTTCTTTTACTGTGAGTCTGTACTCAGGATGTACTGCCTGGCCTTGGAGAGGGGAAGGGAGGCATTGCCTAGCTGACACCGTCCAACTCCTAACTGTTTCAACCAATGTGTTGTTGCAACCATGAACCTGTACCATTTATATCCATAACCTTTCTTTTCCTCTGTGTCTACACTCACGATGCAGTATCTGATCGGGGGGGTCATTGCCTGGCTGAAGCTGTGCAACCCATAAGTGTCCCAACATGTGTGCCCCTACAATCACATAGGTGCACCGTTGATGTCTATGGATTTTCTTTTTTTGTGACTATCCACTCAGGATGCACTACCTGGCATGGGGGGGGGGCATTGCCTACCTGACACCATGCAACTCCTAACTGTCCCAACTAGTGTGTTACTGCAATCATGGAACTGTACTGTTTACATCCATAACATCTGTTTTGCTGTGAGTCTCCACCCAGGATAGAGTACCTGCTAGGCGGGAGGGATGGGGGGATTGCCTAGCTGACACTATGCAACCCCTAACTATCCCAACTAGAGTGTTACTGCAATCATAGAGCTGTACCATTTATATCCATAATCTTCCTTTTCTCTGAGTCTCCACCCAGGATGCAGTACCTGCTTGGGGGGGAGGGGAGCATTGCCTATCTGACACCGTTCAACTCCTAACTTTTCCAACTAGTGTGTTACTGCAATCATGGAGCTGTACCATTTATATCCATAACCTTTATTTTCCTGTGCGTCTCCAGTCAGAATGCACTACCTGGTCTGGGGGGAGGCATTGCCTAGCTTACACCATGCAACTCCTAAATGTCCCAAGCAGTGTGTTACTGCAATCATAGAGCTGTGCCATTTATATCCATAACCTTTGTTTTCCTGTGAGTCTCCACTCTGCATGCTGTAGCTGCTCTGGGGGGGCATTACCTGGCTGACACTGTATAGCTCCTAACTGTCCTAACTAGTGCGTTACTGCAATCATGGACCTATACCATTTAAAGCCATAACTTTTATTTTCCTGTGGTTCTCCACTCAGGATGCAATACCTGATCGGGGCGGGCATTGCCTAGCTGACAGCGTGCAACTCCTAACTATCCCAACTAGTGTGTTACTGCAATCATGGAGCTGTACCATTTATATCCATAACCTTTATTTTGTTGTGGGCCTCCAATCAGTATACAGTACCTCATCTGGGGGCATCTTAAGTAGCAGACAATACTACCATTGTTGAAACAAATCTGTATTAAATAACTGAAGACACACATACCACACTCAATAAATATAATTATTATCTTTCATTCACAGAACATCAGAGATGCTCCCCACCATATTGTGAGGTAGTACCAGCCCAAGCTGAGGCTGTGGAGGCCGAACAGTCTGACTCACACAGTGTCATCATTGTCTAGTCAGAAGGTAAGAAAATCCTAGTAAAAATTATTTGAATAGTTGCTCTCAGTACTTGGTGTGCATCGCATTCTTGATCCTCTGCAAGCACTCAGCTTCTGTAACATTGCTGTTCAAGGCAGTAGTTTAGTTCTGACTCTACACTCACAAGCCAGAACCTCCTTGTGTAAGATCAGAGGACATACACTTGCTAACCCCATACAGCTCCTAATTGTGCAAGCATACATAGCTCTGTAATCAGCAAGATGTTCTGGTAATGTCAATGTCAATAGTTTTCTTGTGGCTCTCCACTCAAGACACACCTGTTCAGTGGTGAATGCTTCATATCCTGGGTGGCGCCAGGGAACTCCCAACTGTGCAAATGTGTGTACCATTCATGTCCCTTGCAGTACTTTTGTTGCAGCACTACAATCAGGACACAGCACCAGTTTCCTTTTAACATCATTGCCTACCTCAGCACATCCATCTACTGAGTCTCCTAACTCAGCCACATAACCTTGCTAAGCCTGTGTGACTGAAAACTACATTAATTTGTGAACACGTCATATTACAGCAGTGTTCCATTGATGTACATGATCTGACTTTTCCTGTACATCATTAGCTGGTTGTATCTGTATGACTCCTCAGTTCCTTAATTAAGGAATAAACCATGACAGGGTGTGGGTGATGCTGAGTTTACCCACGCCTTGTGTGGTTCAGTCATGAGACCGCAGTTCGAATGGCCAAACATCCAGCTGTAGGTAAATATCAGCATCACCCACATCCTGGAGTGGTTTATTGCACTCATACAATGTGTCCCTTGTGTTTTTGGTATAGAAAAATAAAGAAAAAAAAATGTTGTTTGCATTTGCAATGTTTTTTATTAACTTTATCCTTACACTAGAAACAATCGTCTTGTCCCACTGTCAGCTTTCTGTAGAGTAGTCATGATGTTAAATCGGTCCCCCTCCGCCCATCCCTCCAGACAGCCATGTGCCTCCCCCTACATCTCTTGAATCCTCCAGATAGCCATAGTGCAAATGCTTATCTACTTGTACTATCACTGTATGCTAATCTTGTCACACAGCATCAGGAGGAATCTGATTACATTGCCTGTCTCAACAATACTAACAGTCATTCTTCTATCTTGTACACATCTCCAATCAGAGACATATGTAATGAATGTTCATGACTCTATTTTAGTAGTGCTTATGTACTAAGGAATTAGCATATTATTAGTTTAACCATTGATAAAATCTCACAACTGCAAGTTGTCAGTAGGCACATGATTAACTATGAAACATTGTACAATGCCAGAATCATAACATTAATAGATGTATAAGGCAATAGCAGCATTCTTTACCATGTACATATTCAGATGATCCATATTAAACAATCTATTTATGTAGTTTCTAGTGGTGAGGGAGACTGTTGCCACACCACAGACGCAGGTGAAGCAGGAGCCTGGCACCAGAGCTGAATGTAAGTGTTGTAATAGAAACACATACAGATGTCATTAACTGCTAAGCAGACTATTAGCACATGTTATATCCTAGGCTATGTTAACTCATTCATTAAAGCTGTACAATTTATGTGCATGGCTTTACTTTTGCTGTGATTTATGTCTCAGGGTACAGTATCTGCTCTGCAGTGAGCAGGAGTCATTGCCACGCTGAGTCCACACAACTCCTCAGTGAGCTAACTTGTCTCTAACTGCAATCAAGGAGCGGTACCGTTTATTTCCATGCCCTTTGTCTTCCTGTGCCTCTCCACTCAGGATGCAGTACCTGGTCTGGGGTGATACGTTTCCTGTCTAAGACCATACAACTCCTAACTATACAAACTTGTGTACACCTGCAATCAGAGAAGTGTCCATTGATGTACATGGCTTTAGTTTAGCTGTGGCTATCCACTCAGCATGCAGTAGCTCATCTGTGGGGTTGGAAGCTATTCCGTGGCTGACGACATGCAACTACAAACATTTCTAACTTGTCTGTTCCTGCAACCAGGGAGGCATACCATTGATGTCCATGGACTTTGTTTTCCTGTGACTCTCCACTCAGGATGCTGTACCTATTCTGGGGCGGGGAGAGAGGATTACCTAGATCAGCCCATGCAACCCCTAACTATTCAAAGTTATATAAACCTACAATCACGTATGGATACCATTCATATCCATCGGTCAGTTTGAGTGTGGTTCTCCATTCAGGATGCAGCACATCATCGTTGGGAGGGGGGTGACCATTACATGGCTGACACCATGCAACTCCAAAATGTCTTAAGTTGTGTGTTACTGCAACCATGAACATCTACCATTGATGTCTATGACCTTCCTATTCATGTGATTCTTTACTCACCATTCACTACCTGGTTAGAGATGGCATGAGGGCATTGACTGTCTGAGCCTCTGCAACTACTAACTTACCTAACTTGTGTACAGCTGGAATCAGGCAGGTGTACCATACATGTTTTCTTGTGAATCTCCACTCAGTAAATGGTACCTTTCCAAGTGCAGGGGGGAGGGAGGGGTAGCCTTGGCAGTATGACACCATGTAACTCCAAACTATCCTAACTTGTCTCTTACTGCAACCACAGACATGCACCATAGATGTTCATGGCCTTTCTTTACCTGTGACTCTCTACTCAGCATTCAGTACCTGTTCTGGGGGGGAGGGGGCATTGCCTGTTTTACACTGTATAACTCCTAAGTGCTCTAATTTTTGTGCTGTTGATGCCATAGCCTCAGTTCTGCTCTGCTTATCCACTCAGGATGCAGAACCTGCTTGGAGGTGGGGGGGGATTCCTGCCTGACATAATATAAGTAGTAAGTCTCCTAACTTCTCTGTTCCTACAATCAGTGACATATACACTTTACGTCCAAAGCCTTTCTTTTTTTTTTGTGGCTCTCCACTCAAGATACAGTACCTGCTATGCAGCCGATGGCAGGGGGAGAGGGAGGGGAGCTTGTCTACCACTACCCATACTACTCCTAACTATACTAATTTGTATGAACTGACAATCAGAGACATGTACCATAAATGTACATGACACCACTTTCCCTGTGGTTCTCCACTTAAGATACAGTACCTTATCTTGTGGGTGGGGGGAGTGGGAGTGAGCATGCATTCAATAGCTCAGGACTGTCAACTCCTAACTTTTGTCCACCTGCAATCAAGGAGGTGTACCATTCATCTACATTGACCCAATATAGCTGTCACTGTATAGTCAAGATGCACTACCTGTCCACGGGGTGGAGGAGAGGTGAAGGGGGTCATTGCCTGACTGATGACAGACAATTCCTCATTACATAAGTTCTGTCTATTTTAACCAAAAATACGTATCTAGAGCCATTGTAAGGATATCAGCCCCAGAAACCACATCTCATGAGATTAAACAGAACCAGCAAAGTACACTTGTCACTGTTACATGTTAATAGATTTTTTTTTTCTGTTTACAGATCTGCCACGGAGTAAGCAGTGCACTGCCGCTGTGTTCAGAGACTCAAGTGCAAGGTTAATTGTCTCCAAAAAGAAGTAGCGGGCCTGCGAGCAGGACAGGATAAAATACTGTCCCTCCTTACAGCACAGCAGGAGACAGTCAACCTGGTGCTCAAACCTGTGGACTCTGCAGCAGCTAGCAGTGCACGGATCAGCACTGCTTCACCTGCGAACGTTTCATCCAGTCTCCCTGACCACTGATGGATGGCCTCCACAGCTTTCCCGGTGTCTCGTCCATGGCGCAACAGCTTCCATTCCCGGTGCACCTCCACATGAATCCAGCTTCCTGCCTGAGTTGCCTCAAGCTGCAGCACACCTCCCTCAAAATAATTAAAGTGAAATTAATCTTTTGTCTTTTATAATAATTTTAATTTAAACTTCATTAAAAAAAATACTATTTTTACAATAAGTTTTTATAATGAATATTTATTTTAACAGAAGAAATAAATATTTTTTTCTAAATTTACAATTTAAAAAAGTTTTTATAATAAATATTTTTACAGAAGAAATGTATATTTTTTCTAACTTATGTTAAGTAGATTATTTTTTATATTTTTAAAAAAATCTTTACTCAAAATCAAAGTTTATAAATGAATATTGTTTATAAAATATAGCTATTTTTTCTAAATCATGCACAAATCATTATATTTTATGTTGATTTCTTGTACTTTAATAGAATAATTGTTTACAAGAAGTGTTAATAAATATTTTCTTAAAAAAAAAGAGTTTTTCTTCAACAGTTTTGAACACATGACTGTTCTGCACAGCTATTGCCATTCTAACTTGTTTGCATGCCATAGGAAACCATAAACAACATTTTTTACCATGCCTGACTTTCACAATGGGTCTCAACTCAGGGCATAGAACCTGGTCTAGGTGGGGAGGGGGAGCATTGCCTGGCTAACACCATGCAACCCCTAACTGTCCTAACTTGTGTGTTCCTGCAATCAAAGTGGTGTATTGTTTATCTTCATGCCCCCACTTTAACCATGACTCTCCACTCAGAATACAATTTCTGATCTGCGGGGGGGGTATTGCTTGGCTGATGCCGTGCAACTCCTAACTGCCCTAACTTGTGTGGTCCTACAACCAGAGAGAGGTGCACCATCAATGTCCATAGACTTTCTTTTCCTATCACTATCCATTCAGGATGCACTATCTGGTCTGAATTGGGGGGGGTAGCATTGCCTGGCTGATGCCATGCAACTCCTAACTGTTGCAACTTGTGTGTTACTGCAATCATGGACCTGTTAATATTGATAACCTTTATTTTTCTGTTAGTCTGCACTCAGGATGCAGCACCTGCTGTGTGTGGGGGGCATTGCCTGGCTGATGCCATGCAACTCCTAGCTGTTCTAACATGTGTCCTCCTGCAAACAGGGATGTATACCATCAATGTCTATAGCTTTTGTTTCCTGTGGCTCTCCACTCAGGATACAGTACCTGCTGTGTGTGTCTGTGGTGAGGGGCATTGCCTGGCTGAGGTCATGCAACTCCTAGCTGTCCTAACTTGTGTGTCAGTACAATCACAGAGGTACACCATTAATGTCTAAGGACTTTCTTTTCCTGTGACTCTCTACTCAGGATGTACTACCTACCCGGGGGGGGGCATTGCCTACCTGACACCATACAACCCCTAACTGTCCCAACTAGTGTGTTTCTGTAATCATGGAGCTGTACTGTTTATATCCATAACCTTTCTTTCCCTGTGGGTCTCCACTCAGGATGCAGTACCTGATCTCAGTGGGATTGCCTGGCTGACACCGTGCAACTCCTAACTGTCCTAAGTTTTGTGCCCCAGCAACCACAAAGGTGCACTGTTGAAGTCTATATACTTTATTTTCCTGTGACTCTCCACTCAGATACACTACCTGGCCTGGGAGGTGCAGGTGTGGCATTGCTTAGCTGACACCGTACAACTCCTAACTGTCCCAACTAGTGTGTTACTACAATAATGCAGCTGTACCATTTATATCCATAACTTTTCTTTCCCTGTAGGTCTCCACTCAGGATGCAGTACCTGATCTAGGAGGGATTGCCTGGCTGACACCGTGCAACTCCTAACTGTTTGAAGTTTTGTGCCCCAGCAACTACAAAGGTGCACTGTTGAAGTCTATATACTTTATTTTCCTGTGACTCTCCACTCAGATACACTACCTGGCCTGGGAGGTGCAGGGGTGACATTGCTTAGCTGACACCGTACAACTCCTAACTGTCCCAACTAGTGTGTTACTACAATAATGCAGCTGTACCATTTATATCCATAACTTTTCTTTCCCTGTGGGTCTCCACTCAGGATGTAGTACCTGATCTGGGGGGGATTGCCTAGCTGACAGCGTGCAACTCCTAACTGTCCTAAGTTTTGTGCCCCAGCAACCACAAAGGTGCACCATTGATATCCATAAACTTTCTTTTCCCATCACTCTCCACTCAGGATGCACTACCTGGTCTGCTGAGGAGGGGGAGGGCACTGCCTGGCTGACACCATGCAACTCCTAACTGTTCCAACTTGTGTGTTACTGCAAACAGGGATGTATACCATTAATGTCAATAGCCTTTGTTTACTATGAATCTCCACTCAGGATACAGTACCTGCTGTATGTGAGTGTGGCATGGGGACATTGTCTAACTGAAGCCATGCAACTCCTAACTGTCCTAACTTGTGTGTCTCTGCAGCCACAGAAGTGTGCCATTAATGTCCATGGACTTTCTTTTCCTGTGACTGTCCACTCAGGGTGCACTACCTGCCCTGGGGAGCAGGGGGGGGCATTGCCTAGCTCACAATACAACTCCTAACTGTCTCAACCAGTGTATTTCTGCAATAATGGAGCTGTACCATTTATATCCATAACCTTTCTTTCCCTGTGGGTCTCCACTCAGGATGCAGTACCTCATTGGGGGGGCATTGCCTGGCTGATGCTGTGCAACTCCTAACTGTCCTAACTTTTGTGCCCCTCCAACCACAAAGGTACACTGTTGAAGTCTATAAATTTTCTTTTCCTGTGACTCTCCACTCAGGATGCACTACTTGCCCTGGGGGGGAATTACCTAGCTGACACCGTTCAACTTCTAACTGTCTGAAGTAGTGGGTGACTGCAATCATTTAGCTGTACCATTGTCATCCACAATCTTTCTTTTCCTGTAAGTCTCCACTGAGGATGCAGTACCTGCTCTGGGGGGGGTGAAGGGCAGGCAATTCCCTGCTGATACCATGCAAATCCTAACTGTCTTAATTTGTGTACCCTTGCAATAATGAAGGTGCACCATTGATGTCTATGCACTTTCTTTTCCTATGGCTCTCCACTCAGGATGCACCGCGTGGCCTGAGAGAGGGGGAGGCATTGCCTAGCTGATACCGTACAACTTCTAACTGTCCCAAGTAGTGTCTTACCGCAATCATGGAGCTGTACCATTTACATCCATAGCCTTTATTTTCCTGTGGGTCTCAACTCTCACCCCATCACATGTGTAAACAAGCTAAGGTATAGGAAAATGAGATGAGAGTTAGGACCAATGACCCCAATGCACACCTCATGCCAGTTGGGGGTGGACTTGGGGTGCAAGGAGGGCTTTCAACCCTAACCCTGGATTTCCTCACTTTTGTCACTGTGGAACACCCCTAACTGATGCATTAAATGGATTTTTTTGCCATGAATTTCCCTTCTTTTTGCAAATGAGGATTATAAATAGTGAATAGAATGTGGGGGAGACAGCGCGGGCCCTTTGGGCCTCACGCTCCCACCACATGATGTCTTGTAACATAGTAATGGTAACTGCAATGCAAACACAAGTGCGAACAGTTATGCACATAGTGATGCAAACGTAAATAGTAATGCAACGTTAACAAAAATGCAAGCACAATGTGATGCCAAAGCGAACAGTGATGCAAACAGAGACTCAAGCATGTATGGAAACGCAACTGGTAATGCACACAATCATGGTACCGCTATTGTAAATGCAAATCTTAACTGTTACAGCAATAATAATGCCCAAGGGAACAGAAATGGAAAGGCAAGCACAAGCGTGTATGGAAACACAAAGCGTAATGCACATGGTCACGGTACCGCAATTGCAAACACAAATGGTAATGGTAACAGCAACAATAACCCCAAAGGAAACAGAAATGCAAATGAAAGCACATATGGAAATGCAAACTGTAATGAGCACAGGCACGGGAACGCAATTGGAAATGCAAATGGTAATGGTAACAACAATGATGATGCAAAACGAAAGACAAATGCAAATGCAAACAGAAGGGCAGCCACAAATGCAAATGGTTATGCGCACGGTGATGCAAAGTGAAACACAAACAGTAACAGTACTGTAGACACAAATGGTAAGAGTAACGCAAACGCAAGTGCAAACAGAAACGCAAAGGATAACGCACACGATGGCGTACATGGGAACGATAATGCAAATGGGCACAGTAACACAAATGGAAATGATACATGTAACAGTAACTGGAGCACTCACCCTGGTTTTCCCCAACAGCTGCATAGAGAAACACACAAAGTACAAAGAATGCATGCACAATAATGGGGCTCGGAGTAGAAAATGAGGAGTTGGAATACTAAATTGCTTATATCTCAGGAACGGTACGACGTAGAAAAAAAATTTAAATTTCATATGAATTAGGAATTTTCTGGCTAGTTTTTTACTTAGCCCCTGTTTGGGGGGCTAAGCATTTTTCTGATGAAAAGTCCGTATCTTGCACCATTTCCGAGATACAGGCCTCGAAAGGCGCAGCAGATGCCGTAATATTAGTCTATGGGAAAAAGTGTCAACTTCAGAGTACCGTAGCTTTGCATCCCTGCAATATTTTTTCACCAAGCCACCAAAATGTACATCTGGGAGATGTTGGCTTTCTTCCCTCCAAATTGCAACCCAACAGACCAAACCGTTCTTTTGCAGCAGGGTGGCAAACAATTCCTGTCATTTTGGCCATAGTGTTGAAAAGTAGTGTCGTGATTTGCAACACCTTTCGCAAAAAAGTGCAACAGTGTAGCAGGTGTGACACTGCTTTTTCCAAAAATTTGAAAAACATATTTCTGGGGTGTTTAACCCCAAAATAAAGAGATTCCTAGCATCCTCAGGGCTCGACTAGGTAAACACAAAAGTAATTATGTCCCTAGATGGTCCCAATTTTAAATGCCAAGCATTTCTATGATCAGTAACTGAAAACAAAATGGTGGATTTGCAACACTACTGGTGTCATTTGCGGCACTAAAAAGTGCATTTGCAACACTGTCAAACTTTTTGTTAACTTTTCCTATTGACTATAATGGGAAACTTGTTTTTTGAATAACTTTTGAACCATTCAATATTTTTCCACAAAATCTTCAAAAGGTACATCGGGGACCATGGCCGCACATTCCCTGAAGTTTTCAGACCAGTCGCTTAAACCGTACAACCTGTGGGCACGAGCAAAGAATGCACAAAAAAAGTAATTGCACCCCATAATGTTGCTTAATAACTCTGCAGCCGTATATCCGACTGGTACAACAGTTGGCAGATTTCAAGATGTGTGCTTATGCCCAGTGCCTGCCAAATTTCAGGCAAATCCATTGAATGGTGACAAAGTTATTAGTAGTAGTAGTAGTAAAAACCTTTATTTTTATACAGGATAGTAGGTGACAATTTCACATCATTAGGACGAGTCCTATTTTCAAGATGGTCCTGTGTATAAAACAAAATCACGTACATATACATACAATTTCACAAAATATTAATTTAACAGCCATACATTACAAAACCATTTAACATAACATAAAAATAAACAAAAAAACACTATGTTACAATAAAACCAAATTTATCCCAACATTCACATTTTACCTTTAATCCAACTTTTAGGGTAAATATAAAATCTTTAATAGATTCATATTGATTTGCTATATATGGTTTTAATGAATTCCATAACCTATTCATAATTATAGGGAAGCGCATATAACTAAATTTATTCTTTAATTTAGGGAACTTAAAACTCCTGATAATTGAACTTCTCATATTATAATTATAAGTTTTATTTTCCAATTTTTCGTAAAGATACAAAGGTTGGTTTGTATTTATAACTTTATAAACCTGCTGGGCCCAAATAATTTTCCTTTTATTTTCCTAAGTCATCCATCCCAACTCCTCATATAATTTGCAGTGATGTTCATAGTGATCCTTTTTTAATATAAATCGAGCCAAACGATTATACATTACATCTATCTTAGAAAGCAAACTTTTTAAAGCCAGGCCATATATATGGCTACCATACTCCAACACGGGTAGGATAAGCTGATTTATCACCATCTCTCTCATTTGTCTATTCATACAAAAGCTGGAACGTCTAAATGCCCTCCAGCTTTTTATATATCTTTGATAATGTATTAGTTATATGATAGTCAAATTTCAACTGATTATCAATCCATACTCCAAGGTATTTATATTCCTTAACTTGTGGCAAAATTTCATTTTGTAGTGTTTTTATTTGAATTGGTTTATTTCCTATATTCAGCTCTTTTCCTTGTTTCTGGAATATCATTAAATTTGTTTTTTTACTATTAACTATTAAACCAGAGTTGGGATAGCCATGTAAAAAGCCCTATAAAATCTTCCTGTAAGTACTTTCCCATAAGTTCTGGGGTCTTACCACCTGAAATCAGTATGGTATCATCTGCATATAAATGAATACTTGAATTTTTAACACTGTCCACTAACTGATTAATATATATGAGAAAGAGAGTTGGTCCTAAAATCGAACTCTGGGGCACTCCACGTATTACCATAACTTTCTCAGATAGAGTACCATCAATATATACTTGTTAGGTTCTTTTTCCCAGATAGGATTTAAACCAATTTAATGGCACTGTTCCAATTCATAGTTCTTCCAAACGTTTCCCCAACAGGTCATGGGCCACAGTATCAAAAAGCCTTAGATAGATCCACGAACACCACGCCCACAGACATGGCATCCTCCATTTTTGATGCTACAATATCTACCATGTCTGTGAGCGTGGTGCCCATGGAAAAACCTCTATGAAAACCCAACTGATATTTTGTAAGTAAAGAATGTTCCTCCAAAAAATCATTAAGTTGTTTCTGCACCAACTTCTCCAAAATCTTAGGCAAAATAACAGTGCAATAGGCCTATAATTTGTGGGCGAGGTAGTGTCACCATCTCCTTTAAAAATAGGAATTATTTTCGCATTCTTCCAAATAGATGGGAATACACCCTCCTTCAAACTCCAATTAAAGAATTTGGTTATCACTGGTGCAGTAACCTGAATAGAATCTTTAAGAAATCAGTTTTCTATTTAATCGAAACCAAAGGCTTTTTTTATCATAAGTTTTCTCATTTCTTCCTTAATCTGTTTGCAGGTAGAATACTTAAAGCTAAATTTTGAACCATTAGGACTGTTAACATAACCATTTCCCATAACGGGCTGGGGAATATTTAAATCTGGTAATGTTACAAAACAATTATTCAAAATATTTGCTGTGTCTAACCGATTGGAGAATGCACCTACTTTCCATTTGGATTATGGGTTTTAAATTTACAGAGGGATCAAAAGATTTTAACAAAGACCAGAATTTCCCTGGGTCAGTAGTCTCTTTAGTTTTAGTTTCAAAATATTTATATTTTGCTTTCTTAATTTGAGATTTTAATAAATTTCTAGCAATCTTATATTTTTCCCAATCTTCTGTTCTTAGAGACTTCCCTGCTATTTTATGGTGCAAAGTTTCACCATTTAACCTTAAATGGGGTACTCAACCGTAACTACGGTAGCATGGTGTATATATATATATATATATATATATATGGAGATATATTGATTATACTGGCACGGTAGTGCCAGTATAGTTAGGGTTGCCTGGACACTTCTATGTTAAACCCAAAAGTTTGTACTTTAATAACTTTGCCACTGTACAATAGATTTACTTATAATTTTTCATGCACAGTGTGGTATCATAGATCTCTAGATCTGGCAAGTAGCGTTATAATCAGATGAGCAGTTGCGGAGCTGCAGATCACCACAAAATGCACCAACATGGGGTTTTTACACATTTATTTGCTCAGGGCTATAGCCCACATGATTTGTCTGACTTATCTGAAATCTTCAGGGAAGATGCAGTCTGGGTCACTGATGTGCCTTTTCAAGATTTGGTGAAAAAATATTTAACCGTTCAAAAGTTACTAAATGTTTAAGTTTTAACATTGAAGTCAATGGGGAAAAAATATATGTGCTTCTCGAAACTGTTGCAAAACCACTTTTTACTGTTGTTCTGCTGCCATCTTGTTTCAGTTAGTGGTGAAGAAAAACACCTGTAATTCAAAATTTAGTGCCCCAGGTAAACACTGACAGTTGTGTTTACCTAAATGGGGCTTGAGGAACACAGTGCAGCCATCATTTTTTTTCTAGGACCCCTAGAAATATCTTTTTTAAAATCAGGTCCCCTGTAGTGTCACAAATCATGACAGTAAATTTGCGACACTTTCACAGATCACGACACTGTTGTATATGTACTGTGGCATTTTGTGACACTACTGCACCAAAAAATACCATTTCTTTGCCACACCACTGCACCTAAATGGTTAGGGCTTTTTGGCTGAAAGTTGCAGGGAGGCAAACCCTGGCCCCACATATCTGCCTTTTGATGGTTTGGTAAAAAAAATTTAAAAGGATTACAAAGTTACAGTGCTCTGAATTTGATAAATTTCCCATAGAATAACACTGCAGTGCCTTTTGGCACCTATATCTCAAAAATGGTGCAAGATATGGATTTTTCATTCTCAGCAGCTTACCCCGCATGGAGGTTTTGAAGCCATGATTACCACTGCAGCAGAATTTTTTTCAGAGTCGCTACAGTTACTGAGAAAATGCCAAATTAGTGTTACAAGGGTTCTTTTTTTTTTGTAACATTTTTTTTTTCCACATAAAACTATAGGAATACAAAAGACGGCAGGGCCGAAGCCCATTGGAAAGCAGCATTTGTACAGATAGTTAACCTAAATGGAAGAGGGAAAGGGAAGGGATGAGGGAAGGGAAGTACAGGTGTAGAAGGGTGGAGGGAAGGGGAGAAGAAAAGTAGCAGCCATGCCTTCACAATGCAGTAACTGAAAAAGGATGTTATATTCGCATAAGGATTATTATTACATAGCTCACATCAGTCCAGATCATTAGTTGGGGTTATATTAAATCTGTCAAGTTTAAGCATACACATTGTTGAATAACTGTGTATATATATATATAACAGATATCTTACTCACCCAAAGGGTTCACGTATTGGAGTATAACTGTATGGGGGAACAACCAGAGTAGGCTAACCAGCCAGATCTCTCTTCAAGGCCTCAGGGAGATAGCAGAATTAACTTGAACATGATTTTGGCACATTTGTTGACCCACCTACAACCAAAGCAAAGATACCCCAAAGAATCCAGTACAAGTTATGGCCCATTATTTAGCATCTGGTCCTATACCAGTGACCTGAAAAGGGTATATACAGGTACACTTCCCAAAATGGTAACATAAGATCGAAAGAGGGGGGTTTGGTGTTGGGTCAAGTACAAGAAACCAGAGACAAAGATATAATGCTATTGCCTGACCTGGATTATACAAAGCTATGTGAACTGCCAGATCCTTCCTGAGGGGAGGTCATACCTACCATTCAGAGTGCCTGAGGAGAGGTGAGAACTTTAACAACCAGGTACAGGAGAGTTCAGCCGGTGCCTACCTGAGGGTTACTTAGGTTCTGTAAGTTCAGGAATTTAAGATAGGGAGTCCAGCAGAGTTTAAATTTGGTCATCTGGTATTTCTGCAGGTATGAGATCCTGTCCAATTTGACCAGGGAGGACAGAGATGCCAGCACTTCTGTCAGGGTACAAATCAAGGCTCTCTTAATTTGGAGAGACAACAGAGCCAGCCATCTGATCTCAGAGAGGGTCATTTTTGGGAGAGTAGCCCGAATACCCAGAATATAAAAAAGAGGACTGAAGGGGATCTGCTTTCTTATCACCCTGCATGCAATATCCTGGATACTTTGCCAAAGGGGTTGTATTTGTGGACAGGACCAGAGTATATGTAAGATATCTGCCCCGGGTCCCTGACATCTCCAACAGGAATCGGAATCCAGCAGTTTAGCTGTAAAAAGAACAGATGAAGTTTTTAAACCAGGAATGAGCTATTTTGTTTTGTATTAACTGTGATCTGGCATCAGTCAACCAATTATGGGCATCTTTCCAAGCTTGTTCCCAAGCCATAGAGGAAATAGAGGTCTGGAGCATCTTTTCCCATTTATGTTTTGCCGTCTCAGAGTACTAGGAAGAGTATCTCTCAATTTAGCAGAGATACACCCTGCTAGACCTGCTGGAAGTTGTTTCCAGCTATGCAGCTCTGAAGTACATACTATGGGTACTGGGACTGCAGAACATGTCAGAGTGCAGCCCTGAGTTGAAGGTATTTCCAGAATTCTGACTGGGAAAGATTCTGGATGCATTGAAGAGATTGACACGTAAGAAGAGTCTTGAGATTGGGGTCTAACAGGTCCTCTAGTATATGAATACCCCTGTCTGCCCAGGATTTCCAATAGACCCATCGTGTACCAATGGTAATATCAGTGTTATGCCATAAAGGAATGTATGGAAGAGGGACAGGGTTCTATTTGAGTCTTTTATGGGTAGCAAGCCAGCTAGACCTGGCTGCTTCAATCATCAGTGAAGTAGGTGGCGGTTTGGGACCTCCAGGGGGACAGGGTCTATGAACCCTGTGGGGTAGCAGAAGAGAGGAACGAGGAGAAGTGGGTTACCTCAGTTATATCTAGCTCAATGTGAATCCACTGTGGGGAGAGAGATGTAAGAGGGTGTAACCATTTAATTGATTGAGCCAGAAGGAATGCCTGACAGTAGCCCTCTATCCATGGAAGGTTCCAGCCCCCACGATTTCAATGTGCTCTGAGTTGGGCGCAGCTGAGTCTTGGTTTAGTGCATTCCCACAGATAGTCTCCAATGAGTCTATCCTGAGCCAAATACCAGTGTTTTGGTAAGGTGATGGGGATGGGCATTAACAAATAGAAGATTTTGGGTGCAGAGACCATTTTAATTGCTGCAATTTTGCCTGCAAGGGTTAGTCTGAGAAGCTTCCACCTATCAGGCTCTGTTTTTAGAGACAGAAGAAGGGGTTGAACATTAGCCTGCCAGAGAGTATCTAAGGAGGGTGTAAGGATGATACCCGGGTAGGTGATCCCATTAGGAGCCCATAATAAGTCTGCAGACTGTGCCATCTTTTGGGAACATGTCCCATTCAGGGGAAGCAGCTCTGTCTTGGTTTGATTCAATTTCAGTCCTGAATATTTAGAAAATAAATCCAGGAGCTTTAAAAGGGGGGGACCGGATCTCTGTATGTCCATCAAGGGGAGAAGCAAGTCATCAGCATACATAAAAGATGTATATTCTATGTTCCCCACCTTAACTCCATTGATGTCTGGGTGACTTCTGATGGCATTGGCCAGTGGTTCCACTGCCAGAACAAAGAGGAGTGGGGAGAGGAGACATCCTTGTCTTGTCCCTCATTCTAGTAGGAATGAGGCAGAGAGTATAGCATTCATATTAACTCTAGCCGAGGGAGATGAGTAAATAGCTTGGATTCCGGAAAGGAATTTTGTTTTGTACCTAGGCCAAATTCTGCAAGAGTCAGGTATAAATAGTTCCACTTGATGGAGTCGAAAGCTTTTTTGAAATCCACTGCAACTGCTGCAGCTGGGGTGGGGAGAGATCTTGCTATATATGTGAGATTCATTAGGGTCCGTAAATGATCAGAGCTGTGCCGTTTGGGAATGAAACCCACTTGGGAGGGGTGTATGATGCCTGCCAGAAGCGCGCTTAATCTGGTTGCCAGAATTTTAGCGTAAAGCTTACTGTCAATGTTAATCAGAGATATCAGACAGTAGTTATCTAGGTTTGTGGGATCCTTGCCTTTTTTAGGTATAATTACAATATTGGCCTCTCTGAGGGAGGGGGAAGAGCACCTTGAAATTCAGCATCTTGAAATACTTCTGTTAGAAGTGAGGTGATAGTGGGGGCAAGTGCCTGGTAACAATCTGCTGTGTATCCATCATTTCTGGGGGATTTCCATAGTTTGAGATGGTTAATAGCCGAACTCACCTCTTCCGAGGAGAAAGAGAGCTCAAGGAGTTGTGTTTGCTGGATAGTAAGTTTAGGGAGCTGACAAGATTTAAGAAAGGGCTGTATCTCACTGTTCAGGTGAGTGTGTATGGAGGAATATAAAGTCCTATAAAAGGAGGCCATAATGTCATTTATTGCCTTGGGGCAGTGGCCAAAGTCCCTTGTTTATCCTTAAGTGCAGCAATAAACCTGCTAGCTTGTTGTTTACGAAGCTGGTATGCAAGTACCTTACCTGTTTTGTCACCATCTTCCCAAAAGGAGTGCTTCAGGTGCAGTATAGCCACTTCTGCTTTCCTGTCTAGGAGCTGGTTGATTTAGAAGCACAAACTTAAAATAAATTTACCTGGGGGAATGAGGAGAAGGGGAGGGTAAGGACTTAAAAAGGGTCTCATTCTCCCTTAGCTTCTGTTCTAGTGTGACTAGGTGTTGTTCTCTTTCTTGTTGTTTGGCTGCAGAAAATCCCATTATGCTGCCCTGCATGGTGGCTTTAAAGGCCTCCCAAGTATTACCCGCAGAGGTATCTTTTATGGGATTGTGGACAGGAAAAGAGCAGCTTCATTTCAGGCCCAAGGGATAAAGTCGGTATCTCTCATTAGAAGAGGGTCTAACCTCCAGTTATGGGTTGGGGAGCATAGGGCCCCAATGGATAAGGAGTTGGACTGGGGCATGATCTGAAATGACCCTAGGGAGAATGGTGGCATCTAGAGATTTTGCAGTGATGGCGGAGGACCCAATCCAAAAATCCAATCTGTTATGAGAGGCAATAGACTCTGAATGGTAGGTATAGTCCCTAGTTTGGGGGGGGGGGAGTCTCCAAATATCTGATAGTCCTTGGTCTAAGAGCAGTTGTTTCAGTGCATTAATACTTCTGGTATGCATTTCTGTACCTCCATCATTCCTATCCATTGATGGAATAAGAATGAGATTAAAGTCACCCCCAATAAGGAAAGGACATTCAGGAGGGGTGAAATCCAGAACAGCCTGTGCTAGACTATGAAAGAATGTGGGGTATCCTCATTAGGAGCATAGAGGTTACAGAGGGTGAGTGGACCTAAGGGAGTGTCATATGTAACTAAAACCCATCTACCATCAGAGCTAGATAAAGTCTTAGAAAGGGTCCAGGAAAGAGACTTATGAAGTAAAATGAGAACTCTGCATTTCCTGGTAGGGGCGTTGGAGTGGACTTGTTGTCCCACCCAGTCTTTAGTCATATGGGTATGGTCCTCCCCTGTGAGTTTAGTTTCTTAAAGAAATGCCAACTTGGAATGGAGGTGCTTCAGGTGGGTTAGGACTTTTTTCTTTTCACAGGGGAGTTTAATCTCCAAACATTCCAAGTGTGAAATATTAGGTCTGACATACTAATCCAAAGGGGTGTGTGCAGGAGAGGGATCGAAACCCGCTAATAAGGTACAGAAGTAATGCAGGGTGGGAGCGTCACTTCAAATGAGGTGGCTTTAATAGGTGAGACCTCTAGTATAGAGCAATACCCTTTGGGGAAGGGGAAAGGGAAATGAGGAACTCTGGAAATATTGCAGGAAGAAATCCCTCTATACCTGAGGCTATAGTGTCCATACTATGCTTTTTACCACAGATACAACTGTTTAAATCACTATTCACTTTGTCCCATATGAAATCAACAATATATACATAGAATCACAAACCAAACACTAGTTAGAATGGTGAGAGGCTTAACCGGCTGAAACCAGCCAATGGTATGCCCTCTCACATCTGTGGGGTGGACTGAAAGGGGTCAGAGCACAGAGAAAACAAACTATAAGCTGCCAGAAAGCGATGGCTTAGCTAGCAGTAAATCCCACTCAGGGTTTTCACAAGGACTTAAATTACATAGGCTGACAGCCATAGCCCAGAACCTAACTGGAGTTACCCCAAGAGCCTCTGCCCTCCTGGGGAGCTCAAAACTGGGATAGGTAACTGCCCCTATAAAAAAGAATAAAAAGAAATGTATAAGTATGTGAGGTTCAAAGAAGGGATGGGGAGCTATTGGTAACTGGGAAAGGGGGCATATAACTGAAGAGTTAATCAGGGGTTCAACCTCAGCTCCTTGTACTCGTTGGGGTCGTCAGTGCCCGCCTCATGAGTAACAGGCACAAAGTGAGGGTCCCATACAGGCCATACAGGGAGCTAAAAACCAAGAAAGTGTGACTAGGGAGTCACCAGTTCATAACATAATTACAGTAGTCGAAGTAACATTAACACAAATGCAAGTGGCAGTTACACACAGAAGTAGTGTACCTCCGAGGTGGAGTGTCTGTCGGGGGGGGGAGGTGCCATAAAGTTCTCTCCCATCTTATTATGTATGGCTAAGCATAAGATAGGGGCAAGAGCCCTGCCAAGGGTGACACAGAGATTGACAGAAGCCCCATACTCTGCCCCAATCAGCTTTTCCCCTGGGGACATCTTATAACCCTCCATTTACTCGCCAGATACCCAACCTCAGGTACTTATCTGAACCATGCAGATAGTCGACCAGCAAACTTCACAGGCTGAGATTCAATCTTCTGGTGCATGGGTCACCGAGTTGGGGCCCGGTGGAGTGGAGGAGGCCACTGATTGCAGATCAGAGTCCTGTAGGGGTATAGCAGCATCAATGCCTGCGGCCCATGAGGTTCCCATCCCTTCCGAGTTCAACACAGGATGATTGGTAGGTGAGAGAGCCATATTGTCCCAGGAATCATCCTCCTGATGAGGGTCGAGCAGAGTGAATCTATTTTGGGAAAAATACAGGCTGATGTAGACGGTCTCCTGTCACTCAGTGGGGTAGGAGTTCTGATTTTCATCATCTTCCCCTCATCTGCGATCCTGTGGGTGGTCCTTCTTGGAGTGCGGTGATTGCGGAGGTCTCTTCCGTGCTTTGGGGTTCCTGGGCCCTAGCTTGATTTCTGACGCTTGATGATTCCTAGGCCCTTTGACGACCAGGGGGTCAGGTGTATGTGGTGAGCTCTTCGGGACTAACAGCTGGGATAGGCTGAGGCAGCGTCCTGTGTTTTTAGAGGACCAATAGATATAGGCTACATCACCGAAATATAGGCAAATGCTGCTTCGGGGTAGCAAACTGGTGTGAGGTACCATTCACAAATATTTTTAATATAGCAGGATATCAGAGAGCAAAAGGGATCTGCAGTTCGTGTAGCTTGACGTACCTCTGTACAAACTCTCCTTTTATTTGCAAGATCTTTTGAGTAATCTTGAAAGATCATAATTCTATGACCTTTCCATTGCAGAGAACCAAGCTCCCTTGCTCGTCCCTGGGTTGCTTCTTTTTCAGCAAAATTTAGGAACTTGGCAATGATAGGCCTCGGTTTGTCCCCCTGTGGAGGTTTAGGCTGGAGAGAACGAAGCACCTTTCTATTATTATTTTGGTAGTGGGGGAAGATCGAATATTTCAGGCAGGGCTAATTTTAAGAAATGAATAGTTGTGCCTTCTTCACAACCCTCTGGGAAGCCTAGGAACTGCAAGTTATTGCAGTGGCCCCTATTTTCAAGGTCATCCAGCTTGTCTTGTAGTGCAATAATTTGTGCCACTTGGCTTTGCAATGTGGAACAATGGCCCTGCACGATGTCATCTTGGGCTGTGGCTGTTTGTTCCACCTGATCTATCTTGGCGTCGAGTTGTTGTGTAGAGACCATGGTGATGTTAGAGGCCAATGTTAGGGCATCAATACTAGTTATAATGGTGGCGAACATTTCTCTGATTGTGGGCTCCTAACTCCCCTTTTTGGAGTGCACCATGCGGCCTTCTGTAGGAGTTGCCCAGTGGAAAAAGGATGATAATGAGAGAATCCTGTGTCAAAATCACCTCATATTTGTTCTGGTGCATGGTCTAGTATTCTGATTCAGTATACCTCAGAAATACACAGGAGGGGATCAACTAATGGCAAGGTTTTTACGGGTTCACGGCTCTGGGTATGCGGCAGTGAGAAATTAAGTCGCCATCTTGTCTGCTGGTTGGCCAAGCCCACACAAGGGTTCCTTTTCAGTACTATACAGCTGCTGTATGGCTCCATACTTATGTGTAAGTGCAGAGCGCAAGGCTCAGAGGGGCCCGCTCTACCACATACGCATACCATTACACAAAAATGGTCAGTGTGAGGGGAGTGCAGGGCCCAGAGGGCCCACACTGGCACAACCACATTCCAGTTACTAGTTACATTACAGTTTCTCAAAAAGAAGGGAAATTCATTGCAAAAAATGTTGTTAATGAATCAGTTAGGATTGATGGCACAGCAACAAAAGTATGGAAATGTGATGTTAGGTCACTACCTAATCCCCACTCTTACCTCTTTCATCAATAGATGCTGGTAATAATATCAGGGCTAACTCTCATACCATTCTCCTATGCTGTAGCATGTCAACTAGTTTACACCTGGAATGAGTGAGAGTTAGGCCTGATGACCCCATGACACACCCCAACATCTGTTGGTGAGTGGAGGGTGTGGGGTGGGGTGATAGGTGGGTAACCCTAACATCACATTTCCATATTTTTGTCACTGAGCTATCAACCTGAATGTGTATATATCTACTATATATATATAATGGTAGCACAGTAGTGCTACCATAGTTAGGGTTGAGGAGCCATTTCTATGTTAAACCCCAAAACTTTGCACCTTAATAACTTTGCAACTGTTTGACAGATTTGGCTAAAATTTGGAATACATAATCAAGAACCATAGGTCTTGGCATTTGCCAAGTTTTGTACTGGTCAGATACACGGCTGCGGAGTTATTAAGCATGATTTGCACACGTGTTTACATTTTTTCTGGAATTATACGGTCACGTGGTTTGTGCGACCGGCCCAAAATCTTCAGGGAATGTGTGGCCAGGGTCCCAATGTGCCTTTTGAAGATTTGGTGAAAAAATATTAAACTGTTCAAAAGTTATTCAAAAAACAATTTCCCATTATAAGTCAATGGGAAAAGTTAACAAAAAGTTCAACACTTTCGCAAATGCATTTTTACTTTCGCAAATTGGCCTGTTATTTTCGCAAATCGGCCATTTTGTTTTCAGTTGGTGATTAGAAAAATGCTTGGCATTTAAATTTGGGACCCTCTAGCAACCTAATTATTTTTGTATTCACCTAGTCGGACCCTGAGGATGCTAGCCATGTCTTTATTTTGGGGTAAAACACCCCAGAAATATGTTTTTCAGATTTCTGGAAAAAGTACTTTTGCAAAGTACTTTCGTGCTCACGAAAGTGTCGCAAATGTTTGCGAAAGCTTTTGCAAATTGCGACAGTAATTTTCTAGTCTGTGGGAAAATGACAGCAATTTTTTGGCACTGCACTGCAAAAGAAAGGTTGGGAGTTTTGGGCTGAAATTTGGAGGGAACGCAGCCGCCATCTCACAGATGTGCCTTTCAGTGTTGTATTGAAAAAATATTACATGGCAGCAAAGTTACAGCACTCCAAAGTTGACGGTTTTTCCCATAGGATAACATTACGGCACCCGATGCATTACAGGAATCCTTTGGCACCCTGCTGCAAAATAACAGTTTGGTCTTTTTTCCTGAAATTTGGAGGGATGACAGCCAACAGCCCACAGATGTGCTTTTCAGTGGTTTGGTGAAAAAATATTACAGGAGGCAAAGTTATGGCGCTCGAACTTCTCTTTTTTCCCATAGATAACATTACCTGCTTCGCCGTGCTTTTTCAGTGCCCGTATCTCGAAACGGTAGTAGGGATACGGACTTTTGTTGGAAAAATTCCAAACAATTCATAAGTTCAAAACTAGCCAGGACAGTCATAAATCATACGACTTTTACATTTGTTTTCTGCGTCGTACGGTTCCTGAGATATAACCTATTTAGTATTCCAAGTCCTCATTTTCGGCTCCGATACCCATTATTATGCATACATTCTTTGTACTCACTGTCTTTCTCTATTCAGCTTTTGGGGAAAACCAGTCTGTGTGATTACATTACTGTTACCATTGCCCTTTCCGCTTTCGGTTCCATGCCCGTTTCACTTACCGTTGACATCTACGCCACCACGTGCGTCATCCTTTGCGTTTTCATTTGCGCTTGCGTTTCTGTTGTTTTTTCCATTTGTGTCTACCATACTGTTTCTCTTTCTGTTTTACTTTGTGTCACCATGCCCATTGACATTTCAATTTGCAGGCACCATGTTACTATGTGACAAGACATCACGTGGCACACCGTTCCCGTCTACGCCACCGTGTTCGTTACCCTTTCTGTTCTCATTTGCGCTTGCATTACCTTGTGCGCCACTGTTAGTGCTTCTGTTTGCATTGCTGTTCCTGTTACTATGCCACAAGACATCATGTGGTGGGAGTGCGGGGCCCTTTGGGCCGCGTGCTCCCGCTGCTGCATTATGTGCCGTGAGCGCGGGGCCCTATGTGCGTTATCCTTTGCGTTTTCATTTGTGCTTGCGTTTCTGTTATTTTTTGCCATTTGTGTCTACAGTACTGTTTCTCTTTCTGTTTCACTTTGTGTCACCATGCCCATTGACATTTCCGTTTGCAGGCACCATGTTACTATGTGACAACACATCACATGGCAGACTGTTCCCATCTATGCCACCGTGTGCATTGCCCTTTCTGTCATCATTTGCTCTTGTGTTACCATGTGCGCCACTGTTAGCACTTCTGTTTGCGTTACTCTTCCTGTTACTATGCCACAAGACATCATGTGGTGGGAGTGTGGGGCCCAGAGGCCTCACAAGCCCTGCCGCTGCATTACATTCACTATTTCTCGTTATCATTCTTAAAAGAAGGGAAATTAGAGGCAAAAGCTCCATTTAATGCATTAGTTAAGGTTGTTCCACAGCAACAAAAAGTGAGGAAATTCACTGTTAGGTTGAAAACCTAACTCCGAATTCACCCCCAGCACCACACACACACAGACACACACATGCAAGTATGGGGGAGGACCAAGTCAACACAACCAATGACAGACATCCAGCAGCAGGTGACAGAAATAACAAACAATTGTCTAAATGTACTACAAGACATCCCCACCCACCTGACCAGGTACTGCATGCTCAGTGGAGATCAACAGCAAAACTGAGGCCATGTACACCAAATGTACACATCCCTGATTGCAGCTGCACACAACGTACCACACTTAGTAGTTGCATGGCCTTACCTACCGATGCCCCACACCACACCACAACTGGTACTGTGCCGTTAGTCAATATAAATGCTGAAGGTGCATGATGACAGTTGTAGAAAGGTTTTAACACTAGTGAGTATACATTAAGAGAAGTACATAAATTAACTACAAGACACTAGCATGCTCAAGATAAAAGTAGTGTTACATTTAGTATGTGATTTACATAGTAGTACATTTACTGCAACGGTTTACTCAAGATAGAGAGGCTGATGTAAACGTATGGAAAAGCATTGCCTGTTCAACGCTGTGAAATTTGTACTGCCAGTATCAGATGCATTCTTACTGATGAAGGTGTACTGCTGATGTACATACATAGACCTTCAGTGTGTTTCAATACTAAAGATGCTGTAAGTATTCTTTGTAAGAAACAGTGTAATTGCATGGATCAGGCCAAGCAACATCTAAATATCATAGCACTACTGAGCCAACAATGACGTACCTGTAGCGGAGATGTATATAGGATAGATTTTCCTGTAGGCACTTACTGAGTATGTTGTACCTGATAAAGACAATCTCATTGCACTTGTGATGACTAACTTATTCAAATAGTGATACATTTACTATTGTTGCAATAAGTGATCTATGCCACTTATGGACACAGTGTAATTTTTTTAACAGTTGTTTCATACTCAGGCTGTATGCCTACTGTTTGGTTTGCACACTTCTGTCACTGATGCTATCAAAGTGATAACTATGTTAATTGTGGTACAACAGGAATCAAATAGGTATGGTGTAGATATAAACAGAATGTCTTTTAGTATTGATTTAACTCACAATGGGGTAAGTGTACTAGGACAGCAGGGGTTATTCGCTATCACTGACTCTGTCAGTTATAATCACACTAAGGTTTTGATGACTGTAATGATCAAGTTACACTGTTCATCTTCATGAGTTCATATTCACAGCCATTCTCCAGTAACTAGACAGTGTATGGTGTAACTGGGTGGGACACTGTGTTGCAAAGCTGCTGCAGTGCCTAGCAGAGGGACAGTATCTACTCTTAAAGACAATTAAGCAATAAGGAATGACCAATAGTTATGTTAAATGGTCTGTTAATCACCCTGTAGGGGTTTAATGTTGAATGAGGCATAGCCGAGTGCCACATGTCGCTAGACAGTGATAAACTGACCATTAACATAATACCTGGGAGTGGCTTATTGCTATCATAATAAAACTGTTTTTTAAACAACATTAAACCATGTTCATCATATGGTTAGGCTCTACATGTATGTTAATAAAAACTAAACATAAGGCTGTTACAATGTTTACAGTCAGTTAGAAAGCTGCATTTCTCAAACCCTTGTTATAATCAGAGATATTATACCTGTACAACTCCTTGGTTTTGCTGAACTCTATTGCTCAGGTGACCCACCACATGTGGTGTGGTCTGGTGTGGGGCATCGGTAGGTAAAGCCATGCAACTACTAAGTGTGGTACGTTGTGTGCAGCTGCAATCAGAGATGTGTACGTTTGGTGTACATGGCCTCACTTTTGCTGTTGATCTCCACTGAGCGTGCAGTACCTGGTCAGGGGGATGGGGATGTCTTGTAGTACATTTAGACAATTGTTTGTTATTTCTGTCACCTGCTGCTGGATGTCTGTCATTGGTTGTGTTGACTTGGTCCTCCCCCCATACTTGCATATGTGTGTGTGTGTGTCTGTGTGTGTGTGTGGTGCTGGGGGGGTGAATTCGGAGTTAGGGTTTTCAACCCTAACAGCGAATTTCCTCACTTTTGTTGCTGTGGAACAACCCTAACTGATGCATTAAATGGAGTTTTTTGCCTCTAATATAACCCCCTTTGCACCCCTCCAGCCCACCCCCCAAATGGAATCAGGGTGCACATTGGGGTCATCGACCCTGAGTGTCACCCCATCACATGTGGAAAGAAGCTGAGGAATAGGAGAATGGGGTGACAGTTAGGACCGATGACCCCAATGCACACCCCAATTCAATTCGGGGGAGTGGGCTGGAGGGGTGCAAAGGGGGTTTCAATCCTAACATCGAATTTCCTCACTTTTGTCGCTGTGGAACAACCCTAACTGATGCATTAAACAGAGTTTTTTGCCTCTAATTTCCCTTCTTTTTGAGAATGATAATGAGAAATAGTGAATGTAATGTGGCGGCGGGAGTGTGGGGCCCCGTAATGCAGCAGCAGGAGCATGGGGCCCTGCAGGCCCAGCACTCCCGCCATGTGATGTCTTGTCACATAGTAACATTGTGCCCGCAAACGCAAATCGTAATGCACATGGTGACACAAAGCGAAACAGAAAGAGAAACAGTACTGTAGACAGAAATGTTAAAAACAACACAAATGCAACCGTAAATGAAAATGCAAAGGGTAACGCACATGGTGGCGTAAACGTGAACGGTAAGTGAAACGGGTACGGAACCGTAAGCAGAAACGGTAATGGTAACAGTAATGTAAGCACACAAGCTGGTTTTACCCAAAAGCTGTATAGAGAAAGACAGTGAGTACAAAGAATGTATGCAAAATAATGAGTCTCGGAACACAAAAATGAGGACTTTGAATAGTAAATTGCTTATATCTCAGTAACCGTATGACACAGACAAAAAATGTAAAAGTCATATGAATTATCACTTTCCTGGTTAGTTTTAGCCCCTATTGGGGGCTAAAAGTTTTTTTGACAAAAAGTCCGTATCTCGCACCGTTTTTGAGATATGGGCCCTGAAAGGCACGGCGAATGCCGTAATGTTATCCTATGGGAAAAAAACAGAAGTTCGGACTGCCACAACTTTTTCTCCCTGTAATATTTTTTCACCAAACCACTGGAAGGCACATCTGTGGGATGTTGCCTGTGTTCTCTGCAAATTTCAGCTCAAAAGACCAAACCGTTATTTTGCAGCAGGGCGCCAAACGATTACTGCAATGCATCGTACACCGTAATGTTATCCTATGGGAAAAAACATCAACTTTGGAGTACCGTAACTTTGCCGCCGTGTAATATTTTTTCAACAAAACACTGAAAGGCATATCTGTGAGATGTCGGCTGCATTCCCTCCAAATGTCAGCCCAAAACTCCCACAGACTAGAAAAATACTGTCGCAATTTGCGAAAGCTTTTGCAAAAATTTGCGACACTTTCATGAGCACGAAAGTACTTTGCGAAAGTACTTTTTCCAGAAATTTGGAAAACATATTTCTGGAGTGTTTTACCCCAAAATCATGACATGGCTAGCATCCTCAGGGTCCGACTAGGTGAATACAAAAAGAATTAGGTTGCTAGAGGGTCCATAATGTAAATGCCAAGCATTTTTCTGATCACTACCTGAAAACAAGATGGTGGATTTGTGGACGTAAGAGGGCCATTTGCAAAAGTAAAAATGCACTTGCGACACTGTTGAACTTTTTGTTAGCTTTTCCCATTGACTTATAATGGGAAATTGTTTTTTGAATAACTTTTGAACCGTTTAATATTTTTTCACAAAATCTTTGAAAGGCACATTGGGGACCCCAGCTGCAAGTTCCCTGAAGATTTTGGGCCAGTCGCGCAAACCGTGCGACCTGTAGGCGCAACTGTATAATTCCAGAAAAAGCTTAAACGCACGCGCAGATCATGCTTAATAACTCCACAGCCGTATATCCTACTGGTACGAAACTTGACAGATCCCAAGGTGTATGGGTCTTGATTGTGTATTTCAAATTTCAGGCAAATCCGTCAAACAGTTGCAAAGTTATTAAGGTGAAAAATTTTGGGTTTAACATGAAATGGCTCCTCAACCTAACTATGGTAGCACTACCATGCTACCATAATATATATATATATTAGAGGAAAAACTCCATTTAATGCATTAGTTAGGGTTGTTCCACAGTGACAAAAGTGAGGAAATTCGCTGTTAGGTTGAAAACCCTTGGACCCGCCTACCCCCAACTGGCATTGGGGTGTGCATTGGGATCATCAGCCTAACTCTCACCCCATGACATGTGTAAAGCAGCAGAAGTATAGGAGAATGGGGTGAGTTGGGACCCACGATCCCAATGCACACCCCAAAGTCGGTTGGGGGTGGGCGGGGTCCAGGTTTTCAACCCTAACAGCTTAATTCTCACTTTCACTATGGAACCTAACTAATGCATTAAACAGAGTTTTTTGCCTCTAATTTAACTTCCTTTTGGGAATGATAATGAGAAATAGTGAATGTATTGCAGCGGCGGGAGCGTGGGGCCCTCTGGGCCCCGTGCTCCTGCCACATGATGTCTTGAGGCATACTAACAGGGACAGCAACGCAAACAGAAATGCTAACAGTGGTGCACATGGTGACACAAGCGTGAATGAGAACAGAAAGGGTAACGCACATGGTGGCGTAGACGGGAACGGTCTGCCACGTGATGTGTTGTCACATAGTAACATGGTGCCTGCAAACAGAAATGTCAATGGGCATGGTGACGTAAAGTGAAACAGAAAGATAAACAGTACTGTAGACAGAAATGGCAAAAAATAACAGAAACGCAAGTGCAAATGAAAACGCAAAGGATAACACACATGGTGGCGCAGACGTCAACGGTAAGTGAAACGGGTATGGAACCTCAAGCGGAAAGGGCAACAGTAACAGTAATGTAAGTGCACAGGCTGGTTTTCCCCAAAACCTGCATAGAGAAAGACAGTGAGTACAAATAATGTATGCATAATAATGAGTATCGGCGCAGAAAATGAGAACTTGGAATACTAAATACGTTATATCTCAGGAACCGTACAATGTAGAAAAAAAATTTAAAAGTCATATTATTTACAACTGTCCTGGCTAATTTGGTACTTAGCCCGCAGTAGGGGGCTAAGGATTTTTCAGATGAAAAGTCCATATCTCGCACCGTTTCCGAGATACGGGCCCTGAAAGGCGCGGTGAACACCGTAATGTTATCCTATGGGAAAAAGGAAAAGTTCGGAGCGCCATAACTTTCCCTTCCTGTAATGTTTTTTCACCAAACCACTGAAAGGCACATCTGTGGGCTGTTGGCTGTCTTCCCTCCAAATTTCAGGAAAAAAGACCAAACCGTTATTTTGCAGCAGGGATCCAAAGGATTTCTGTAATGCGTCGGGCGCTGTAATGTTAGCCCAAAATCTTCAGGGAATGTGCAGCCGGGGTCCCCAATGTGCCTTTCAAAGATTTCGTGAAAAAATATTAAACGGTTCAAAAGTTATTCAAAAAACTATTTCCCATTATAAGTCATTGGGAAAAGTTAACAAAAGTTCAACACTTTCGCAAATGCATTTTTACTTTCGCAAATGGGCCTGTTACTTTCGCAAATCGGCCATTTTTTTTTCAGTTGGTGATCAGAAAAATGGTTGGCATTTAAATTTGGGACCCTCTAGCAACCTAATTCTTTTTGTATTCACCTAGTCGGACCCTGAGGATGCTAGCCATGTCTTTATTTTGGGGTAAAACACCCCAGAAATATGTTTTTCAAATTTCTGGAAAAAGTACTTTCACAAATTACTTTCGTGCTCATGAAAGTGTCGAACTTTTTTGTGAAAGTTTTCGCAAATTGCGACAGTAACTTTCCATCTGTGGGACAGTGACAGCAATTCTTTGGCACTGCGCTGCAAAAGAACCGTTGGGAGTTTTGGGCTGAAATTTGGAGGGAACGGAGCCGACATCTCATAGATGTGCCTTTCAGTGTTGTATTGAAAAAATATTACACAGTGGCAAAGTTAAAGCACTCCAAAGTTAACAGTTTTTCCCATAGGATAACATTACGGTGCCCGACGCATTACAGAAATCCTTTGGCACCCTGCTGCAAAATAACGGTTTGGTCTTTTTTCCTGGAATTTGGAGTGAAGACAGCCAACAGCCCACAGATGTGCCTTTCAGTAGTTTGGTGAAAAAATATTACACGGCAGCAAAGTTACGGCACTCCAAAGTTGATAGTTTTTCCCACAGGATAACATTACGGTGCCCGACGCATTACAGAAATCCTTTGGATCCCTGCTGCAAAATAACGGTTTGGTCTTTTTTCCTGAAATTTGAAGGGAAGACAGCCAACAGCCCACAGATGTGCCTTTCAGTGGTTTGGTGAAAAAACATTACAGGGAGGCAAAGTTATGGCACTGTGAACTTTTCTTTTTTTCCCATAGGATAACATTATGGCATTTGCCGCGCCTTTCAGGGCCCGTATCTCGGAAATGGTGCGAGATACAGACTTTTCGTCGGAAAATTTCTTAGCCCCCTACTGCAGGCTAAGATTCAAATTAGCCAGGACAGTTGTAAATAATATGACTTTTAAATTTTTTTTCTACGTCATACGGTTCCTGAGATATAATATATTTAGTATTCCAAGATCTCATTTTCTGCGCCGATACTCATTATTATGCATACATTATTTGTACTCACTGTCTTTCTCTATGCAGGTTTTGGGGAAAACCAGCCTGTGCGCTTACATTACTGTTACTGTTGCCTTTTCTGCTTGTGGTTCATTCCCGTTCACTTACCGTTGACGCCTGCGCCACCATGTGCATTATTCTTTATGCTTTCATTTGCGCTTTGTGTTTCTGTTATTTTTGCCATTTCTGTCTACAGTACTGTTTATCTTTCTGTTTCACTTTACGTCACCATGCCCATTGACATTTCTGTTTGCAGGCACCATGTTACTATGTGACAAGACATCACATGGCAGACCATTCCCGTCTACGCCACCATGTGCGTTACCCTTTCTGTTCTCATTCGCGCTTGTGTTACCATGTGCGCCACTGTTAGCATTTCTGTTTGCGTTGCTGTCCCTGTTAGTATGCCACAAGACATTATGCGGTGGGAGAGCGGGGCCCCCGCCGCTGCATTACATTCACTATTTCTCATTATCATTCTCAAAAAGAAGGGAAATTAGAGGCAAAAAACTCCATTTAATGCATTAGTTAGGGTTGTTCCACAGCGACAAAAGTGAGGAAATTCGCTATTAGGGTTGAAAACCCTAACTCCGAATTCACCCTCCCAGCACCACACACACACAGACACACACACACACACACACATTCAAGTATGGGGGAGGACCAAGTCAACACAACCAATGACAGACATCCAGCAGCAGGTGACAGAAATAACAAACAATTGTCTAAATGTACTACAAGACATCCCCATCCCCCTGACCAGGTATTGCACGCTCAGTGGAGATCAACAGCAAAAGTGAGGCCATGTACACCAAACGTACACATCCCTGATTGCAGCTGCACACAACGTACCACACTTAGTAGTTACATGGCCTTACCTACCGATGCCCCACACCAGACCACACCACTTGTGGTGGGCCACCTGAGCAATAGAGTTCAGCAAAACCAAGGAGTTGTACAGGTATAATATCTCTGATTATAACAAGGGTTTGAGAAATGCAGCTTTCTAATTGACTGTAAACATTGTAAGAGCCTTATGTTTAGTTTTTATTAACATACATGTAGAGCCTAACCATATGATGAACATGGTTTAATGTTGTTTAAAAAACAGTTTTCTTATGGTAGCAATAAGCCACTCCCAGGTATTATGTTAATGGTCAGTTTATCACTGTCTAGTGACACGTGGCACTCGGCTATGCCTCATTCAACATTAAACCCCTACAGGGTGATTAACAGACCATTTAACGTAACTGTTGGTCATGCCTTATTGCTTAATTGTCTTTATGAGTAGATACTCTCCTCTGCTAGGCACTGCAGCAGCTTTGCAACACAGTGTCCCACCCAGTTACACCATACACTGTCTAGTTACTGGAGAATGGCTGTGAATATGAACTCATGAAGATGAACAGTGTAACTGATCATTACAGTCATCGAAACCCTAGTGTGATTATAACTGACAGAGTCAGTGATAGAGGATAACCCTGCTGTCCTAGTACACTTACTCCATTGTGAGTTAAATCAATACTAAAAGACATTCTGTTTATATCTACACCATACCTACTTGATTCCTGTTGTACCACAATTAACATAGTTATCACTTTGATAGCATCAGTGACAGAAGTGTGGCAAACCCAAACAGTAGGCATACAGCCTGAGTATGAAACAATTGTTAAAAAAAATCATACTGTGTCCATAAGTGGCATAGATCACTCATTGCAACAATAGTAAATGTATTACTATTTGAATAAGTTAGTCATCACAGATGCAACGAGATTGTCTTTATCATGTACAACATACTCAGTAAGTGCCTACAGGAAAATCTATCCTATATACATCTCCGATACAGGTACATCATTGTTGGCTCAGTAGTGCTATGATATTTAGAAGTTGCTTGGCCTGATCCATGCAATTACAATGTTTCTTACAAAGAATACTTACTGCATCTTTAATATTGAAACACACTGAAGGTCTATGTATGTACATCAGCAGTACACCCACATCAGTAAGAGTGCATGTGATACTGGCAGTATGAATTTCAGAGCGTTGTACAGGCAATGCTTTTCCATACGTTTACATCAGCCTCTATGTTGAGTAAACCATTGCAGTAAATGTACTACTATGTAAATCACCTACTAAATGTATCACTACTTTTATCTTGAGCATGCTAGCGTCTTGTAGTTAATTTATGTGCTTCTCTTAATTAATGTATACTCACTAGTGTTAAAACCTTTATACAACTGTCATCATGCACCTTCAGCATTTATATTGAATAACGGCACAGTACCAGTTGTGGTGTGGTGTGGGCATCGGTAGGTAAGGCCATGCAACTACTAAGTGTGGTACGCTGTGTGCAGCTGCAATCAGGGATGTGTACGCTTGGTGTACATGGCCTCAGTTTTGCTGTTGATCTCCACTGAGCATGCAGTACCTGGTCAGGTGGGTGGGGATGTCTGTAGTACATTTAGACAATTGTTTGTTATTTCTGTCACCTGCTGCTGGATGTCTGTCATTGGTTGTGTTGACTTGGTCCTCCCCCATACTTGAATGTGTGTGTGTGTCTGTGTGTGTGTGTGGTGCTGGGGGGGGTGAATTGGGAGTTAGGGTTTTCAACCCTAACAGTGAATTTCCTCACTTTTGTCACTGTGGAACAACCCTAACTAATGCATTAAACGGAGTTTTTTGCCTCTAATATATATATATATATATATATATATATATATATATTTCTATATAGCAGCATGCAGACTTAGATTTGGTCAAAACAATACACTGTGAGGTGGGAAGGGGTTTTCTAAGTGGTTCTGGGGGGAGCAGGAGCAAGATAGTGGCAGTGCTGTGCCAGTGTCTGTAGTGCTCTGAGAGAGAGCAATCCCCTCAGTTTTGTTTTGTGCAATGGAAAGCTGAATTTGTTTTTAACAGAGAGTTGTATTTGACTTCTTGTTCTTGTGGTTGCCTGCTTTGACCTAAGAACCTTAAATATTTAATGAGTAATGCAATAGCTAGGAGTTCAGCCTGGGATTTTAGCATAGGTAGGGTGAGGGAAGTGAGTTAGCACAGATGCTAGTTTTTTATTCTTTAGTATATAGTCCTGCAGTTAGCTTGCACTTCTTACCTGTTTGAAGTGTGGAAAGCTGATATAAGCTGTTGTCTGGTGACTACTTCTGTTCAATGCATCTTGTTGTTACCAGTTAACAGAGGGTTTGTCATCCACAGTGACCGACCAAAGAGCAACAACAGAACAAGATGGAGTGGACTTGTTGCCTGATACCTGGAGGTGCTCTTTTCCTTGAAGGGCCTGATGTCTATGGGTAGTTTTTCTGTTCCATAGACAGTGTGTCCTCCAACTCTCCTGTCCTACTGGAAACCACAGAAGGTGTCTCAATATTAACAGATTGTGCCTCTTTTCCATCTTAACAAGATGGAGGTCTGCATTTGGATCCCTGGTTTGTTGGCCAGATTGTAACCTTGAGAGAATGTGGGCTTCAGAGGGCATCAGCCACGTTCTACTTCCCAGGGTCAGGGAAATGGAATTTTCTTTGGTGGGACTTTGTAACATCCGTGAACCAGTGATTTCATCTGTTGGTTCTGCGGTCGCTGAGTTGCCATTTGCTATGCTGGTTGGATTACTTTATTTCTCAACCTGGACCCTCTGAGTGGACTGTCAAAGAAGGAGTTGGATGGATATAAGAACTTAACGACTGTTGAGCTGTTGCTTTATGCCATCTTTCAGCTCTATATTAATAACTATCATTCTGGTTTACAACTGTTGGCCCTATTGTAAAAGGGCCATCTGGACTGATTGAGCTCTGCAGGTTGCTCTCCTAGTTTTAGAATTTTAAGTTTTTGTTTTTTTCTTTTTGGTGGGGTTAAGTAGGGGTGTTTTGGGGTAAAGTGGGGAGGTAAGCAGGGGTGTGGGGTTTTGTTTTGTTTTAATGAATGTGTGTGTGTGTGTGGTATGACTGGTTAGAGTTGTGCATAGTACTTGTGTGGATCCTTGTGCATCTGGTAGTGACCAGCTGTTTATTGAGGCTCCCTGGCTAGGTTTGTATGTGTCTGGGGAAGTCAGGGGGTCTGGGGTGGGCCAGGATCATGTACGGGGTGTCCCTGCTTTTTGATCTGCAGTCCTTTTCTGATCTCCCAGCTTCCATCACCACAGCTTGTCATTGTCTGGAGGTCAGAATTAGGAGGCCTCATATTGATCGATTATGGCAGGGCAGCCCATGGACTTTTGGAGAGGTAGGGATTGAGGTTATCAGGTGCAGAAGGTGCTCTGGGTGTCAGCAGAAATTAGAGAAAGGCCAGACTTACTTGGTTCCCATCCCCAGGGTTTCCACCAGCCCAAGTGGACTAGTACACAGAAGGGCTTCATTATCCACCAATCCCCTGAGGGTAGTGCTTTAGAACGACAGATCGATTAGGTACAAAACCACAACTATAGCGGACTTGGCATCCTCTGTCAATCTGGCTTGCATTACCAAGACCTGGGTGGGTGAGGTTGCAGGCCCAGTTTTAGAGGCCGCCATTTCCCTTGGATACTCGGTGGTGCACTACCCCAGAGTGGAATGCAGAGGCGGGGGAGTGGCCAACTGTTTTACATCTGAGCTTGGATTAATTGTGGACCAGGTGGGATGGCCAGGTTCTTTTGAATGTGTGGCCGTACATGGGGGCCTGGATGCAGGATGCAGGATTCTCCTGGTTTACTGCCCCCGTGGGGCGACGGGGGAATTCCTACAGGAGGTAACTGACTTTGTTATCGGTGAGATGTTGGAGTCCCCCAGGTGTTTAGTTCTGGGGGATTTCAATGTCTGGGCTGATGAAAAATCCTGTAGGCTAGGGTACAATCTCCTCCAGATTATGTAGTCTCTGGGCCTGTCACAAGAAATTTCTTCCATGACCCAGCGGGGCAGCCACATGTTGGACCTGATCTTCCCTCTTGAGCTTGAGATTAATAATCTCAGGACTGATCAAGTCATTTGGTCTGATCATTTCACAGTGGAATTCTTGCTTTGGGCCCCCCCTGTGAGCCCTCCCCCTACAGAGATGGTAAGCTATGCCTTTTGAGGGGTTTGACCCCAGAAGGACTTCTGGTGGAGGCAGATCTATCTAGTGTGAGTAATGCATGTGTAGGGGGTACGGGTGAGGCCATCGCCGCCTATAATAGGGCGATGTCGGTTGCACTCGACTCTCTTGCACCAATCCGTGCATGACCCAAATCATCTCACTTGAGGTCCCCATGGTTCGATGGAAAGCTCAAGGTGATGAAGATTTTGGGTTGAAGGTTAGAGCGCTGCTGGCGGAAGTCCGGGCTGGAGGTGGACAAACTGGCCCTGTGCTCTCACTATATTGAGTATCAGGGGTAATCACCTGTAAGAAGGCAGAGTTCCTGTCCAGGGAGATTGCTGCCAGTAAGAACTGACCAACAGTACTATTTCGCACTGTGGACAAGCTGTTAAACCCAGCCTGTCTACAGCCAAAAACAGTATTTTCTAATGCACTATTTGAAGAGTTTGCTTGATTCTTCCTGGACAGGGTGTCTACCATCTGGCAGGGTGTTCTGCCAGTGTACCACACTGGCTGACAGTGATCACCTTGGATGTTTGAAGAGCACTCCACCTGGTTGGGAGGAGTTTAAACCAGCGGGGGTGACTGAGGTTATTGAAGTTGCCCGCGGGCTGAAGCACACATGTTGTGAACTGGACCCAGTGTCAACATGTTTCTTGATGGGATGTGTCGACATTATTGCCCTTGTGTTCTCTTTGATTGTCCGGTGCTCTGTCTCAGAGGGGGTCTTCCCAGATGTCTTTAAGGAGGCACTGGTTAGGCCTCTTCTGAAGAAACCATCTTTAGACCCTGTCATCAAGTCAAATTACCCTCCAATATTCATCCTCCCTTTTTTAGGGAAGGTTGTCTAGAAGGTTGTGGCTCAGCAGCTTGAGGAGCACTTTGTGACCTTTGATCTGTACTAACCCCTGCAGTCAGGGTTTTGGGCGAGGCATAGCACGGACACTGCATTAGTTTGGGTGCACAATGTCCTCCTTAGGGCCCAAGATTGAGAAGAAAGGACAATTCTCATTCTCCTAGATCTCTCTTCAGTATTTGACATGGTAGACCATTCAGTGTTACTTGACCGCCTGAGGGAATTTTGGGAACTCGCCAGAACTGTCATCCACTGAATTGAATCCTATCTCACAAATAGGAGGCAGTGGGTAGTGATGGAGAATTTCTCAACGTCCCCTAGCCTTTTATCGTGTGGAGTACTTCAGGGTTCTGTCTTGTCACCAATGTTGTTTGCCATGTTTATGCTGCCCTTGGGAGAGCTCATTAAGAAATACTAACATACTAAAATGCTAGCAGAAATAGGCCTTTCAGTCTTTCGCATCTGTTCATTTGGTCAGTCCCCACCTTGAGAACTGACCTTGCTGCCCCCCCCTCGCCCTCTCAGGCTTCCCCCTTCCTAGTCCTGGATATTCTCACTACACTGGACTTTGCTTCCAGAACCCTTCCCAAGTACCTGTCCCACCCCCCTTAAATCCCTCCACGTCTCTACCTTCACCAGCTCCCTGGGCAGCTCATTCCATGGAACACCACCCTCTCAGAGAAGTAACAGCTCCTCCTTTCTCCCCTGAATCTCCCCCCCCTCCAGCTTCCATGCATGCTCTCTAGTTGCCCCCCCCTTCTTCGGAGCACCCTGACTTCGCCTCCCCTATCCACCCCCCTCATGTACCTGAAGACCTCTATCATGTTCCCCCAGTCTCTTCTCTCTTTCAATGTGTACATATTTAGCTCCTCGAGCTTCTCCCCATAGGTCCTGTCCCCCCAAGCCCCAGATCATTTTGTTTGCCCTCCTCGGGACCATTTCCAGGAGTTCAATATTTCTCTTTAAGCGTGGCCTCCAGAACTGCATGCAGTACTCGAGGTGTGGCCTCACCAAGAAGTTGTACAGAGGTAGTATCACCTCCCTCCTTTTGGAGGTGATCCCCCCTAGTGATGCATCCCAGCATTCTGTTGGCCTTGGCCGCAGCCCTCCTACAAGTTTCTGAGGTGTTCATCTTGACATCCACCACCACCCCCAGGTCCCTTTCAGCCACTGTTACTTGTAGCATCCCCCCCCCAGGGTGTACACTTGGCCTGGGTTTCTGGCTCCCAGGTGCAGTACCTTGCATTACCCTGCATTGAACCCCAGTTTCCACTTTCTAGACCACCCTTCCAGAGCATCCAGTTCCCTCTAAAGGGCTGCCCTCCCCTCCTCCCCATCCACCACCACCCCCAGCTTTGAGTCATCCACAAAGAGACTCATCTCACTCTTGATACCCTTCCTTACATCTGAGACATAGGTGTTGAAAAGGAGGGGCCCAAGGACCAATCCCTGAGGGACCCCACTAATGACCCTCCTTGGGGATGATACTATCCCACCCTGGAGCCAATTCCCTATCCATCTGATCGTCTTGTTCCCCACCCCCATTTCCCCCAACTTAATACAGTCTGGGTTTTCATTGCAATGCTGATGATACCCAGCTATATCTTTCCTTTGCCCTTGGAACACCTAGTGCTTAAAAGCTGCCTCACCAAGATCAATGACTGGATGACCTCCAGCTGGTTGTGACTTAACTCCAATAAGATGGAGGTACTGGGCTGAAGTCAAACAGAAGGCATGATAGGATGGATTCTGGTGCAGCAACAGGGTTATTCCTGGATTCTGTGCCATTAAAGACCTCCTCTAGGATGCGTGACCTCAGTGTGACCTTTGACAGTGGACTGACATTTGAATTACAGGTGTCATCCATTGTCAGGACCAGCTTTTATCATCTTAGGAATATCGCCAGGATCAAGCCCCTAGTTCCGCCCATGGACCTCCCTACCTTGGTACATGCCTTCTTAACATCCAGGCTTGATTATTGTAATGCGCTGTATTTCAGGGTCTCAGGAGGTACCCACCATAGGCTGCAGCTAGTGTAGAATGTAGCTGCCAGACTGTTAACAGGGCAGTCTATATACTGCCATATTACCCCAGTGCTGCATGAACTGCATTGGCTGCCTGCCAGGTGGAGGATCCTCTTCAAGGTGGGCTTGCTCACCTTTAAGGCCTTACATGGGCTGGGCTGTGGATACTTGTCAGACCTTCTGACACCTGCTGCCTTGGTCTGTTCCCTCTGCTCTTCCTCTACGTGTCATTCTTACGATTCCCAGGATGAGGCTTAAAACCACTGGTGACAGAGCAGTTAGTGTTGTCAGCACTGTCCTGTGGAATTCGCTGCCTCCGTCTGTAAGGAAGGCCCCTTCAGTCAAAATATTCAAGGCCCGCCTCAAGACCCTCCTGTTTAGTCAGGCCTTCTCTGATACTGGTTAGTATATTTCAGCGGGACAGCTTTTTACTGATTGCTGCTATTTTTTTTCCTTTTAATTGTGTTTAGATGGTTTGTTATGTATTAGTGTTTACTTATGTATCTGTTTTATTTAAATTGAATAGTTGTATTTTGTGTACTGTGCCCAGAGCCTCTGGGTTTGGATGTCTGAAAAATAAAACTTGCCTTCTGTGTGATACTGCTTGCATCAGATTCACTGCTTGATTTGGTTTTAAAGTCCCCTGGCTGAGCCTGTGTGCATTAAACATTAACATCTGTGTTGAAACAGCATATCTAAATAAACTGTCTCAGCAATTGAAACAACGGCTGGCTCTAAAGGTGCAAATTATGCTACTTACTTTAATGGGGTGCTGCCTATATAACATTTTTCAAATAGAAAGGTAGTTTTTTTCCTTGTGTACCTTTTTATTCTGAATGGATTTTGAAGCATGTTCACATTATCAGGACAGTAGCGTTGCCATCTGCTCCACTCCACCACTGCTCCTCCTGCTGCACTCCCATGTGCATTTACACAGCTGCCCATCTGCATCAGTGCTGATCCAGGTGGCATTGCACTCAGCACTTCTGGAATTCAGGTCAGCATTTTTGCTTGGAGTCTGTTCACTATTTATTCAGCAGACTTGGCGTGGGGTGCAATGTAGCTGCCCCTGTACAGGCAGAGTAGTGTGTTTACAAGCTAGCACAAAACACCTGCACTGATATGCAAACCATCAGAAATGCTGATTGCGTTGTTGCATTATGGAGTGACTTACAGTGCTCCAGCAGCCATTTACACTTCTGGATCTGCACCAGTGTGATTCATCTGCACTGCTCTCAACGGTGCAGATCCAATAGTGCAGACATGCCTTTGATTCACACAGCTGAGGATTTAGGATGGCCCTTCTGAGTCTAACTTGAATGTGCTTATGAGGAAGTTAGTAACAGTTGTTCCTCATTTGACAATCTGCCACTTACATGTTCACATATACAAAGACTGCAATGAAAAACAACTAAAAACAATCTGTTAAAACAGATTAAATATATTTAAGTAAAAAATGGGTAAGTGAAATTTTATATTCTGATTAGCTGCTGGTTTTCTATTGCCATATGTTTTTTATGTTGCCTCGCGCATGCGCAGCCAACATATTGCACTAGTAGCAGATTTGGAGGCGCTGTCACTGTTGAGTGAATGCAAGGCATGCATCAGTAGGTGTGTCCCTCATTCCTCAATCAGCCAGCAGCAGCCGCTGACATCATGAATCCCTAACGTGGCCACCAGATCTAGGAAAAGGTCTGCTGCAATAAGAGTGAAGCTCTCATGTAGCAGGAGCACATCATGCCTCCCAACGTGCATGCAACATGGCGACACTGACTGCCTCCACCTGTTACAATGCCGATGGGGAGCCCACTCCCCATTGGCATAATGACCCCCCTCCCATTTAAAATGTATGCTGAGGAGTGCCCAATCCCTCTCGGCATCATTCGCCCCCAATGGTTTTTCTTTGCCGACGGGGGAGCCCAATCCCTGTCGGCATAATATCTCCTTCCCCGCTTTTGTTGTGTGCTGCGGTGGGTGCCTAATCCCCCTCGACTCATTTCTTCCCCTTCAGTATGTGCTGAGGGGTGCCAAATCCCCTGTCAGCTACAGCATTCCCACCTAAAACACTTAGGTGGCATGTCATAGCCCACCTCCAGTGTGCCAACCCCTGCAAAACAAAACCCTCCTGCAATTTTTTTTAAACCTGTAAAAGAAAACATTCCCTCACAGTCTCCCTGCCCCTTCCCACAACCTACACCCACCCTCTGCCTCCCCACACCCCCTTCACTCCATACTTACCTCTGGAGTCTGGCGCGATGATCTTCAGTGGACCGAGAACACGTCTGCACTCTTCAAAGCTGACCATGAACTGAAGAAATGGCGGTAAGCTGTATAATGGCATAAATGGTGTTTTTTTTCAATTTTGGTGCATATCTCAGCCAAATTTTAAACATGGGGTTATTGGGTCCCCTCCTCATGAATTCAGGCACTGTCATGGCATTATTCAGTCCCGAAAGGTGATTTCGTGGTCACTGCACAGAATCACCTTTCAGGACTGATTAACAAACCTACAGTGCCACTGTTCATGGGGGGGGGCTTTCTAAAATCCTATGTTGCAAATTTGTTGGGAAAAATTCTAAAAATGGCTGTTTTACGAGCGTGCATTGTGCAGTTTCCATGCACGCTCATAACTTTGTGAATTTGTAATATTTTCACTCTAGATTTTCAAAATTGCCATTTTTCCACACCTCCTTATGAACAGTACAGCTGTCATTTTACATATCCTGGCTGAAATGTGTTTTTTTCGCACATCCAGCGCAGAATAGCGAGGTCGTTGTGCGAAATCAGTTTTCAGGACAGCTTGAGGAAATGACAGTGACACTGTTCATGAGCAGAAGTCCTAAAATGTCTATGTTGAAAATTTGGTGATGAAATTCCATAAAATGACTGTGTTACAAGTGTGCATTACGCAGCTTCCATGCACCCTTGTAACTTCACAAATTTGCAATATTTTCATGCCAGATTTTCAACACTGGCATTTTCACACCTCCTTATGAACAGTACAGCTGTTATTTTTCACATCCTGCCCTAAATGTGATTTCGCACCTGAGGTGCACAATGGCGTGGTCACTGTACGAAATCAACGTTTCAGACAAATTAACAAAATCACAGTGCCACTGTCCATGAGGGGAGGTCCCAAAATGCCTATGTTAAACATGTGGTTAAAAAAATCTGAAAAATAATTGGTTTACAGACGTGTGTTGCACAGTTTCTATGCATGCTCATAACTTCACCAATTTTTCATATTTTCACTCCAGATTTTCAGCGTTGCCATTTTTTTACATTTCCTCATGAACAATATAGCTGTCTTTTTCCACATACTGCCCAAAATGTGTTTTCATCCCTGTGTCACTAAATGGCATAGCCACTGTGCAAAACCACCTTTTAGCTTACAAACTGATAGTGCCGCTTTTCATGAGGTGGGCTCACAAACAGCCCATGTTGAAAATTTGGAGTGAAAATACCAACACACACCTACAGTGCTAGGGTTTCCAACTGTAGCACCCCACCCTGTAGAGACTTATAGGCATCAGGGGTGTGACTTGGGATCATCGGCTGTAATGTTCATGCCATTCCACCCCCACCCCCACCCTGCAGCCAGTGACAGGCATCGTGATGTGCCTTGCACTGTTCAACCACAAAGTTCACCCCATTCTCCTATACTGCACCCATCTCAGCATAGTTCCTTATGGAATGGGGTAAGTATAACATCCAAAGACCCCAAAGCACACCACACTTGTCAGTGTCTACAGGGTAGGGTCAGGTACAATGGCATGAGCATTATAGTTGATGACCCAAAGGCACATCCCAATGCCTGTCGGTCTCTACATGGTGGGGGGTGGGGTTGGCATCACTTCAGTGCTTCACTTCCATTCCTATTATGCATCTCTAACTCCAGCACTACCAATGCCAATGCCAGCAAGACAACATTTGGCATTGACAAATGCTTCTTGTAGTTAATACTTTGTATTGAGTTTCAAACAAAAAAGAGCACAAACAAATGAGCATTATTCAAAAGGAATAGGAACACTGGTCAAAATACAGGTCAAGAGAACAATGCATTAATACGTAGGTACATACCAGACTTAGATGAATTGAAATCATAAGTAAATAGGAGTGGCACTTCCTAGATCTGCTGATCTGTAACCAGTCCAAGCAAAACATATTGTGTAGCTTTTCTTGCAGACAGATCCTGTGGTGCATTCTCTTTACCTGAATGCAAATGGCTAAAGAACACAAAGAACCAGACCAATAACAATATCTTGTAGGCACTTAGTTTCTCTAGCAAATAAGGTGATACAGTGAGTATAAGTAAGCTAAGACCCATAAACCAGTCAGCCACAGGGATTCACTAACAAGATTTGCAAACATCAAAGGGGGGTCAGTTTTCAGCCTATCCCAGTTCTGGGTTTCAGACAGGCAAGAAAGGGGTCCCAGCAGGCATGATATTTAGGAAGGGTGTTAGCAACTACATGGGATAAATGATCTAAGGCGGCAGTCTCAGAAAATGTATTGAATAATTCTGATATGGTAGGCACCTCTGTGGTTCTCCAGTGGCACATGATAAGTCTCCTTGCTTGAAGACTAAGAAGGGCAAGCCAGTGCATTTGGTGAAGTTTAGACACATATGCTGAATTGGGAGGCCCAATATCAAAAAGATGGGGTTAAGAGCTAATTTAGAGTCAATGACTTGAGCAGCAAGGCCACAGATTGATGCCCAGAAAGGCTTGATCGGTTGACACTGCCAAAGGATATGGTACAGGTCCCCCACCTCTGTTTATCACCTCCAACATAGGTTATTATCCATAAGTTTAAGTTTAAAGAGCATGTCCGGAGTCCTATACCAGAGGTGAAGGATTTTATTTTGAATGAGCTTACTTTTTGTATCTGGATATAGGGCATGTGCCTGTTTCCAACAGGTGTTCCACTGAGCATCCATAATGGGTGACTTCAGGGCTTTCTCCCATTTTATTTTGGATTCTGTAGACTGGGAGGGGAGCTTCAAGTTCAAGTTTATTGCAGGAAAGACTCCACTGAGCAAGCTCATTCACAAGGAGGTCCTGAGTCACATACACATACAATTCACTATTACATTGACAGGAAAATTGAATGTGGAACAAGCAAAGAATATATATATATATAATACAAGAGGTATACAAAATAGAAATCCTTGTGTTATTTATGCAAATACATTCCAGCTTAATCCTTGTGCCAAGTTATGCAACACATTTCAGCTTAATGAGTAGAGGACAGTTACATATGTAGTTGGCTTAGAGTTGTGAGGGCCTAGTAGCAACTACATACATCTTTTATTTTAGAGACAGCTAGTGTTTTGTAGGAGTTAATTGATACAATGCTGGTTAGCTTCAGCATGGTTTGTAGTCGGTTCCAAATGTTGGGGAGAGCGTATGAGACAGCTTGTTGGCCAGTTGTAGTATGAGTCCTGGGAACATCTAGTAGGACAAAGTCAGATTTCCTTAGGGAGTAGGCACTATGTGAGATGTGTATGAGAGATGTTAAGTGGTCAGGCAGTTTGTGAAGATGTAACTTAAGGGTCCAAATACCAGCATGAAGAAGGCATCTGATGGTGAGTGATGTCCACCCAACCGCTGCATATAGATCACAGTGGTGGGTCCTGTACCCAGAGCTAGTAATGAAGCGAAGAGCATGGTGGTAGAGTACATCCAGTTTAGATAGGCTCAAGGTTGGGGAGAAGATAAAAATAAAGTCTCCATAGTCAAGTATGGGAAGGACTGTTGCTTCGACAAGTCATTTGTGGATTGTGAGAGAAAAGAGGGTCCTATTTCTAAAGAAGAAACCCAAGCGTGCTTTAAGCCTCTTCAATAGATCCTCAACATTGTCATTGAAAGAAAGCTTGTTGTCTATCCACATACCTAGATATTTAAATTTAGTTACAACTTCCAAGGGTTCACCTAGGGAGGTAACTATGAAGTTCTTTGGTGGGGCAGGTAGGGCACCAGATGAAGCAAGTCACGAAAAAATCATTGCCTTGGTTTTTTTGGCATTTAAGAGAAGCTTGGCATTGATAAGGTTGCTTTCTAACTGGACAAAGTCAGCTTGTAGTGTTTCCCTGACTTCAGATAAGGTCGAGCCTGATCTGTACAAAACCGTATCATCCACAAAGAAATGTATGCTAGAGTTTTTTATGTGGGAATCAAGGTTGTTGATATACAGGGAAAAAAGTATTGGTCCTAGGATGGAGCCTTGCGGGACTCCTCTGGCACATGGAAGGGGGCAGATAGTAGGCATCAGCTTTGACTTTTTGTATCCTTCCAGAGAGATAACTGCTAAACCACTGTAAAGTAAGTGGAGTGGCACCTTGGTAGGCAAGCCAGGTGATTAGGAGGTGATGGTCTACAGTGTCAAAGGCTTTACTGAGGTCTAGAAAGACTGCACCAGTAACCTTCTTGGTGTCCATAGCAAGGATCCAGTCATTAGAGACTTTAGCCAAAGCTGAGATGGTACTGTGTTTTGACTTGAAGCCAGATTGGTCCGGGTTTAAGAGTGAGTGCGCTTCAAGGTGATTTTTTTAGTTGATTGTAAATACATTTTTCCAATGCTTTGGAGAGAACAGGCAAGATGGAGATAGGTCTGTAGTTGTTTAAGTCACAAGGATCTCCTGATTTGAAGAGAGGACGAATATGGGCAGATTTCCAGCAGGACAGAGCAGTGGCTGTGGTAATGGAGAGGTTGAAAATGTGAAGCTGGGCTAAGCCTAAACGCAAGAAAAATGATTCAAGGCCATCATCCCCTGCACTTTTCTTGGCGTCAAGGCTAAGAATTATGTCTTCAACTTCTTTGTAGCTAAACAGGTGCAGCTGAAATGGATGAGGTGGGGTAGCATATGCAGAGTCTGGGCTAGTGTTGCTAATCACGCAACTAGCATACGGGAAGGAGTCGAATGCCAACCCAGCTGTGGCAAAATGAGGGTTAAGTTCTTCGAGGATTTGCAGTTTGTTTTCAACCACCCCATCATTGGCCAGAATCTTGGTAGGTAAGGAGGGAGCTGCCGGATGGCCTTCGATGGATCTCAGTGTCTTCCAGATTTTTGGGGAGTTTCCTTTGATCTGCTCCAGAGTGGAGATGTAGAAGTTTGCTTTAGTAGCACATACATTTTTAACACAGGCATTTCTGGCAGTTCTAAATGCCTGTCAGTCTGCCGGGTTCTTTGTGTGCCTGTTCCTAGCCCATAGCTTGTCTCTATTGGTAAGTGCTGCTTTGAGCTCTTGGGTGAACCACGGATGCAAGATTTTCCGCACCCTCACTTTAATAAGACGGGCATGCTTGTTAATTAGGATGGTGAGGTTGTCATTAAGGACAGAGATGGCTTCATCAGTAGTTTTGGCAAGATATAGATCTTGCCATTTGATCTTAGCTAGTTTGGTTAAGAAGTTTACTGCATTGAATTTACAGAACGAGCATTTGATTCTGAATTTAGGGTGCTGATGGGTTTTAGTTTGGAATCTTGTACATACAACGACACTGTGGTCACTCATGTCGTTATGGAAAACTGCAGAATGTGAGATTTGTGGGGATGTGAAGTTAAGATGACATCTAGGAGTGAGCTATTGGCAAGGTTAGAAGTATTGTTTCTTGTGGGTTCAGTTACTATCTGCGTAAGGCCCAGCTCATCACAGATGGATTTTAGGCAGTGAGCCAATCCATATTGAAGTCCCCTAGGATTATTGTTTCTGTGTTAGCAGCCAAAGTTAGGGATTTCAGAACATAAAGAATTTCTGTGCCTCCAGTCGGGAGTCTATAGCCACCAATGATTGTGATGCACTCTGTGGAGGGAAGGTGAAGTTTAAGCAAGACAATCTCATATTCTTTTGGCTTACTTTTACAGGAAATGTCACTAACATCAAATTTTGTTTTGCCGTATACAACCACCCCCCTGAATCCCTATCAGCCCTAAAGATCTTAAAGCCCGGGATAGCAATTTGAGGATCAGTGGTAGTCTTTTTCAGCCATGGCTCGGTAATTATAAACAGATCTGAGTCAGTGTGTGCCGCCCAGACTTGAAGATGATCAAGTTTTTTGAGCAGGCTTAGTATATTAACCATCATCAGTTTCATACCAGGAGCAGCTGCAAACTCTGATGGAGAAGTGATTTGAGTTGGGGGACCTGGATTTAGTTCAACATTGCCTGAACAGAAAAGAAGAATTAGAAACATTTTCTTAAGGGTGTTTATCAGGTAGAAATGGGCTTTTTTCATTTGGGTTTTCATATGGTATTCAGTAAATGAAGTACGTCTGACTAGGGCATAGGAAATGCTGGCGTGGCCAGTCAAGGCTAGCAGGGGAAGTGCACGGATAGACATTGGTGAAGGGAGGAAGGTCAGAGGAGAGGGATGAGAATTATCTCATAATTCAGCATATGTCATACTGGCTTGTCCTTTGTGGCATGTGAGCCACCTGTTTAGGGTCACTGGACAGACCTTATCCCCTGTACTATGCTTCAAATACACAGTCATACAGCTACGCAGCTGTAAGTATTTCCAAAAATGTGACCAGCCTAATCCCAGCTCCTGATTGAGTTCCTGAAAGGATTTGAGGCCCATCCCTTCTGCTGCCAACACATCCTTGAAAATAGTGACATCTTGCTCCTCCCAATGGGGCCAGTGTAAGGATTTATTTCCTATCCAGAGATTCTCATTCCCCCACAGAGGTGTTTAAGATAGAGGGCACGGGTTGGCCTTCAGCTTGTTATGAATCTTGTTTCAAATTCGAACCGTAGGAGCTATGATGGGATATTGACCTACACTCCTGGGCAGCGGGTTATAGATTAAAAGGGGCAGGGTGTGTACTTGAGCTGTTGATAATTCCATTTGAAGCCACTGGGGGGAGTCCTGAGTGACAGGGGAGAACCATTTCAGCATCTGGGTAGCAAGACATGCCCACTTATATCCCTCCAGCCACGGCTGACCCCAGCCCCCTAATTTCCAGTGGGATCTTAATTTATTCCTACTGTACCGTGGTTTGCTTCCATCCCAGATAAACTTACCAAAAGTGCTGTCTATAGTCTTGTACAATGTAGCTGGAAGATCTAATGGGAAATTTGAAATAGTGTATAGAAGTTTGGGCACCTAAATCATTTTAATTGCAGAGATTTTCCCCGCAAGTATAAGATGTAGGGTCTGCCACCTCTCAAGTTCAGTTTTTAGCTCAGCCACAAGAGGTTTCAGGTTTAAGTCCCATATTTTAGTCAGATCAGGGGACAGGTGTATCCCTAGATTCACCAAGGCATCTGGGGACCAGTGAAGACCATATGATGCCATATGGGCTCGGGTGCAGGCCGGGTTCAAGGGGAGTACTTACTTCTTTGAATGATTCAGTTTTAAACCAGAGTGTTTTGTAAAATCTGCCAATAGGGCAAGTAAGGCCAGGAGTGATGTCTCTACATCTGCTAGTGGGACTAGGAGGTCATCAGCATATATGAAAGTAGAATAGAAAATAGTTCCAATTGTGAACCCCTGTAGAGCAGGATGTTGCTGTATGGCTGACACCAGGGATTCCACTGCAAGAACAAACAGAAGGGGAGACAATGGGCTGTCCTGCCTGGTACCCCTACCAAGGGGAGAGGCTCAGACAGGATTGTATTAGTCAGCACCCTTGCCATGAGGTGGTGGTAAAGCTGTGATCTAGACCCTAAATTGTTCCTCAAATCTTAGATGTTGAAGTGCCTGCTGCAGGTAGTCCCACTCCAGAGAGTCAAAGGCTTTTTCAAAGTCTATAGCCATAGTTGCTGCTGGAGTGGAATTAATTTGAGCATGGTAAAGTACGTTAAGCATGGACTGTATATGGTCTCTACTATATTGCCCAGGCACAAAGCCCACTTGTGAGGGGCGTATGAGGGAAGGGAGAAAGGGGTTAAGTCTAGTAGCTAAAATTTTGGTAAATAATTTGCTGTCCAAGTTGATGAGGGAGATTGGGCAGTAGCTAGAGGGTAGTGTGGGGTCTTTCCCTTTTTAGGAAAGACAGTTATGACAGCATCCTGGAGAGTAGGGGGGAAGGTGCCATCAACTAGAGCCGAATTGTGCATAGAACTAAATAGTGAAGATATTTGAGGGGAGACAAGTTGCCATAGTTCAGGGGGAAATCCATCTCCTCCAGTTGCTTTCCCCACATTCAGGCATTTTAATGTAGTTTCCACTTCTGCAGGAGTTATATGAGGTTCTAGTGTGGCCGCTTGCTGGGGAGTGAGCTGGGGAAGTGTGAGTGAGGTGAGGAAATTCTGCATGCTCTGTTTATCCATGGACCTGGAGGAGGTGTAGAGTTCTTTGTAAAACCATCCCATAATTTTTTTTACCTGCAGTGGCTCAGTATGGGTCTTTCCCGTATGATCCTGCAATCCCGGAATGTGACTTTTGGCCTGCTGTTTCCTTAACCTGTGTGCTAATACCTTCCCCCCTTCCCCCTCTTCCCAATATTTGTGCTTTGAACACAGGATGGCCATTTCAGCCTTCCAGGCTAGCAAGTCATTGATTTGTAATCGTAGCCTGATAATGTTGTGGCCTAATGGGGAATGGATATTGAAATGTGGAGACAGTTTAGATTCAGTTTCTAGCCATTTTAATTATTCCTCCAGGGTCTTAAGAAGTTGATCCTTATGCCTTCTTTGCCTAGGTGCAAGCCCATGATAGCTCCCCATAGAGTAACCTTAAGGGCTTCAGATGCGGTACCTGGAGACATGTCCAAAACTGAATTCTCCTTAAGAAAGTGTGTCACCTCCATACTCAGCCATGGCTGGAACTCAGGGTCCCTTAAAAGTAGTGGTTCCAGTCTCCAGGTGGAAAGAGAGGGGGTTTTAAATCTCCAGAGGATATGCAGGTGGACCAGTGAGTGGTCTAAGATTACTATTGGAAGGATCTCTGCTCTGAACGAGCTTTGAGTTATGTCAGCAGAGACCAACCAGTAGTCAGTTCTGCTATGGGTGCTATGTACAAGGCAGAAAAATATATAGTTTCTTTCCCGGGGGTGAAGAACTTTCCAAATATCTTGAAGCACCACATCTGTCATAAGTTGGTTCAGGGAGAGCCTGGCTCTGGAGTGATGACCTGGACTTGTTGAGCTTCAGTCAACTTGTGGGGCCAAAGAAAGGTTAAAATCACCCCCTTAGATAATCAGAGTAGAGGGTTGTGCTAGAGATCCTAATGCTTGCACCACCTCGAGGAATACCTCTGGGGAATCTTCATTTGGCCCATAAACATTACCCAAAATCAATGATCCCTCTGGGGTCTCCATCAGGGCTAACACCCGCCTTCCCTGAGAATCATGCTTGATCTGCAAAGTGGACCATTTAAGGGTCTTATGGTGGAGGATAGCTACCCCATGCTTTTTCGTGGGGGCAAAGGAGGAAAAGACCTGTTCCACCCAATCCTGATCAACTTATCATGGTCTTGCTTAGTTAATTTTGTTTCTTGCAGGAATGCCAGACCAGACCACAGCCTCTTTAAATATGACAACACCTGTTTATGCTTCACCAGGGTGTTAAGGCCCTCTACATTCCAGGTGTGGGCATGTAAGTCACCCATGGTTGCAGAAGGGTTGTTTAAACTTACTGAAGGGCATACAGAAAGATAGGGAAAAGGCTATAGTCTGGTCTGGTCTGGCACACCCAACACTGCAGCACTACCTAAGAATAAAGCAGTAAATAACATTCTCGCAACTTTAATATCGAAATTCAACATTTGCCTTGAGGTCTGATTCTGGATAGTCTCATTTGCTCTAAAAGGGCAACTGGCCCTAAATAACAACAAAACAATTAACATATTTAAGCTCACAGTTGAAACCAAAAATTCTGGGGAGCTTGTGGATAAAAGGCCAGTGGAAGATCCACTGAGGCTGCCTCCATCTCCAATAGGGGATAAAGCATTGGCCACATGGTCCTGTGAAGTGTGATCCATCAAACATTCCAAGCATACCTTATGGACAGTGGGAATTAAGAAAAGGGCTTACTTCAGTGAGAGGGGTTCAACTAAGACTGGGTAGATTATAAACAGAAATTACCAGCCTCATTACATCTGAGGACAGGTGAGGAAAAGAAAAAAGTGGGCCCAAACTTACCCTCCTGGAACGCTCATCAGTTTGGAATCACTCCAGGTAGGTTCCCCTCGGGGAGGTCATGGGTTGGAAGTTATTTATTAATTTTTCATTGACTGGGTAAGTGCACTAGACAAATTCTGCCTACTTTCAGACACGACCTGGGGGGGGGGATATAGATGAATTCCAACTGACCTTGACCCAGATTATGCTTTTGGTGATATTTTTAATGAATGGGGGGGGGGGATTTGGCCAGGGCACTGGGGAAATTCCCCTACTCTTTCTGCAGGTGGTGCTGTTAGCGCAGCAGAGAGAATGGAGGTCCCCATTCTTGTTCCAGATACGGGAGGAGGAGGAGGATGTGTTACTGACCTTCAGGAGCCTTTACCAGATTACGCTACTGATAGCGATGGAGAACTGCTAAATATGACCCAGGATAAGGCTTTGCATGCTGAGGATAGTGTGGACCCTTTGTCATCAGAAGGTACCTGTATGGAAGTGAAACAAGAATTACAAATGGAGTTGGAAAAAAGAAATCTTATTTGTTTGAATTAATTTCTGTGGCTGAACAGGATTTCCAATCTTGTAGACAGCGACTGGAGGAAGAGAAAAAAAAAGAAAGGGTTCTGTGGCTAGCCCTGTCTTATCAGGCCATAAAAGAGTTCCTTTGGATGTTTCTATGGATGTTTGTACCTCTGCTTCGGCACAACATGATCCCCTTTTAGACTTACCAAAATCTTCTACTATGGCTTCAGAACATTCAGATGCTTCTGATCAGTGGACCCCTAGGGAAGCGCTCTCCAGAGCGGGGTGGATTTGGCAAAAAGATATATGGGTACTGGACCCTAAGATTCCTTGTCCTGGATCTTCAGACCATAATTTGGTTATTTCACAGGTTGAACATTCATCTGTCTTGTTGATCCCGATAGCAGATCCATTGCCACATATTCCAGATGTTTCTCCTGTAGCTCGAGCTGTGTTGGATGGAAGCAATGTGGAGGAGAGAGCTGCTACATCAGATGCCCATTTGTTGGATGATACAGTAAGGATAATGGAAGGAGATTCTCTTTCTAATACATATCCTGTTTTTCAAGCTCAAAAACTGGATTCTGCTCAGGTAAAAGCTTTATCTAATACAAAGGGGAAGGACAATGATGGAGTTCATCAATGTAAGACTTATGCTGGACTTTTTAAGAAACCGGCTGAAGCTGCTAAAAGACATTTTTTTGGTCTGGCTATGCTACAAGGGCCTAGCACCAGTTGTCCCAGATAGACTTTGGGTTGGGAAAATGTTATTGATGGATTTCATGGGATTTACTTTAGTGGGGGTGTATGCTTTCATACACTCCCCATGAGACCATAATTATGACATTAGTTTTTGTACAGAAATTTCTCTTGATAAATTCTGGGAATTATATTACGATGTAAAGAATTCAGAAGTGTGGGTGGACTTTATAGCAATTCCCATCACTAAGCCTTCTATAAAAAACTGTGACTATCCTTTTTAGAAATGAAGGCATGAATTTGGATAATATATTTTATTTTGGCTTGAAAAGTGTTGCTCAAGTTTTGATGTCCCTAAACCTACTATGGATGATAATGGGTTTTGGACTGGAGGTTGGACAGTAAGGGTTCAACTCAAGCAAACTGATGATGGAATTCAACATTTACCTAGTTCCTTCTTTTTAGGTTGAGACAGGGGCATTATTTTCTATGCTGGGCAGCCGAACAGCTACTACAAATGTGGGTCTTTATCTCATCTTAATGTAGATTGTGACCAAGTGAAGTGTTCCCAATGTGGGGTGTTGGGTCATATTGCTACACAATGTGTGCATCCACCAAAATGTGATCTGTGTGGGGAGGGGGACCGTGTTTATGCTACTTGCCCTTGGGCCACTTGCAGCCCTGATGAACTCTCAGATCAGGATTTTTTCTTGCCAAAGCTAGACATTCCTTTGGTCACCCATTTCACCCAGAGGCTGAATCTACCTCTAGAGATAGAAAAAGAGGGAAAGGTCAAGGAGGTTATATTGGAGATAGGCCCAGAACTGTGGTACCTGACTCTGATCCTACATGTCTGGTCATTACCATGCGTTCCTTAAATAAACAAACTGATTCACCTCTACCTCCTACTTCTGACCTGTATTCTACAGAAAAAGTAACTCCCTTTATGACTCCTCAGGGCTCGCCCAGATGAGGGGTACACACCCCTAAGAGGGTGGTTTCCCCTAACATGGGAGTTTTTGCTGTTGCAATTAAAAATTGCTAAGGCTTCTGTAAAGACTAGTACAGAGCAGACAGGTTTTTCTGAGGTAATATCTGATAATTTAGATTATTCTGTTGATGTTGTGTTTAATGTTCCAGTTTCACCTCTGCAATTGTACAACCGGTTTGCACCTTTTCTACATGGAGTGACCAGGTAGATGAGGAGCATCACATGGGATTGACAGATTTGCCTGAGACATCTGAGCACCCTTTATCTGATAGTACTGAGGGCCAGTTTACTAGAAAATCTAAACTTCCTGAGAAACCTAAAAGAGTCACTAGATCTAGAGGTAAACTTTTTAAAAAATCCTGAGCCATTTTCTTTGAGGTTGGCTAGCCTCAATGTTTATTTTAATTTTTTTTATTTATTTATTTATTCTAGGATTGCAAGCACCTTTGAGACAAAGCTCTTTTACAAAGGTTCCACTTCAGAAATAACAAACAACAGGGAAGCAACAGTGAAATAACAGTAAACAATTCATGTGTAACAGTGCTATTGAAAGGGGTCAATTATGGGAAGAGTAAAATGTAGAGGAGGAGGAGATGTGTAGGTAGTTAACAGAGGTAGCTATAGTAAAATGGTGAACACAGCTAGGATACATGTGCCCACAAGGAATGGGTAGGGTCAGGCACTCAGGGGTGGCAGAGAAACAGGGATGAGAGGAGAGGGGGAGGATGAAGATGCAGCCAGAGGCATTTGTCAAAAAATAAATGGGAAGGAGTGATAGAAGAGAAGAAGGGGCAGGGTGAGGGGGAATAAGTGCTATAATGGGGCAAGGAGAGACTAATGAGGTGGTAGGAAGACCTGAGATTTGAAGTGGCACCTCAGGAGCTGGGGGGGAGGGGGACTTGGGGGGCCTGGGGTTAAGCAGTATATAAGTTAGGATTAAAGCTGTGTAGGCCATCAGCTAGGAGAGGCAGTCACAGGAGCTACAGGCAATGAGAAGGGCCCGGAGCCTGGTTTTGAACAGACCTAGTGTTGAGGCAGAGAAGATGGTGTGGCTGAGACCATTCATCCATAGAGGAGCCCTATAGGTGAATGAGAGCTGGCCCTGTGTAGTTCGACAGTGAGGAACTTCCTGGTGTTCTGTCTGTTAGGGTTTTGATGTAACAAGGCAGTAACACCAGGGGGCGCGTGAGGTCAAGGTTGATTTTTCCCGCCATAGCACATGTGAGATACTTTATATGGTTGGAGAGTTGGAGCCATCCAAATTGTTCATAAAGGGCACAGGTGTGGGTGAGGCAGTGGGCATCAGTTGTGAGTCGGCATGCTTTGTTAAGTGCAGTTGTTATACATTGGAGGGCGGACGTCATGGCGGAGCCATAGATAATGAGGCCATACTCAATAATTGACACCACAGAGCTCTGGATGGCAATCTTCAGGGCCTCTGGGGTGAGGTGCTGCCTGTGCTTGTAGAGTAATCCAAGGCATGTGTTGTCAGCTTTAGCCACGTTGTCAATGTGAGCCGTATAGGAGAGATTGGGGTCAAGCAGAATCCCTAGGTATTTGAATGAGTGAACTTGTTCGAGGACAGTCCCCTGCTTGGTGGAGATGGCAAGTGGATGTTGCTTGTAACAGTTATGTGAACTGCAGAATAGCAATGACTTGGTTTTCTTGTGATTGAGGACCAGTTTATGATTGGAGAACCATGTTTCAACGGCACTGAATCCGAGTTGGAGGCTGTGTTGTAGTGGTGAAAGGTCCATGTGCGTAGAAAAGACAACAGCATCATCTGCATACATGATGAATTGTTCCGAGCAGGATTGTGGTAGGGAGTTTAAAAAGAGGCTGAAAAAGAGAGGGCCCAGTATGGACCCCCTAAGGAACTCTGGAGCAGACAAGCAAGGTATCTGAGATAGCACTGGCAATTATTACTCTTTGAGAACGGTTGTCAAGGTAGCTTCTAAACCAACGGGCTGAGTCCAGTGCGAGGTCAGCAAGGAGTAGTTGGTCATACAGCAGCTGATGATGGACCATGTCAAATACCTCTGAGAGGTCAATGAAGACAGCCCCAGTAAGAAGACTTTTATCAAGGGAACTATGCACTGCACTGGTAAATTCAAGCAGAGCAGTGGTGGTACTATGCCCTTTTCTAAAACCGTGCTGTTGTGTGCACAGAGTATTATATTTGTCCAAATAATCAGTGAGCTGGTCTGCAACAATACACTCTAGGTCCTTGGATAGTGGTGGCAATATGAATATCGGGCAGTAGTTAGAGTGGCAGATCTTATCTCCACTTTTGTGGACCGGGGTCACAGTGGCAGTTTTCCATATTCCAGGGAATGTACTGTTGTGGAGAGAGAGGTTAAGAATTTTAGTAAGGGGACTGAGGACCTCGTCAAGTGTAAGTGATAGCAGCTTAAGGTCCAGGGTGTCACTGCTGATTCTGGAAGTGGAGATGGCTGAGGTGATGTGGCAGCAAGCTTCATTTGTCTTAATTTCCCCAAAGTAAAAATGAGGGTGGTTTGACAGAGTGCAGGGTGTGTTTGAGGGGTTGTGACTGACTGTGAAGAAATCAGGTGTTAGAACAGTACTGAGGTCAGTAAAAGCTGTGTTAAAAGTATTTGCAATGACCATGGGATCAAGGGTAGTGGACCCTTCAACAATTAACATGGCCAGAGGGGACTTTGATTGTGTCCCAGTAATGTCCTTGATATTGCCCCAGAAAGCATGACCATTTACCCAGGTGTTGGTGAGCACGTTCTTAAAATATGAGCTTTTCATGAGACTAATAGATTTTGTGCAGGCATTACGGGCATGTTTGTATTTTTGGATGTCAGATTGTTTGCCTGTGGCTTTAGCCACTGCCCATAGGTGGTCCCTAGATTTCAGCTGGGAAAGGAGCTCCTCAGTTAACCAAGGGTTGCAGAGGGATTTTGTTTTCTGTTTTTTTTGAAGGAGCGAAGAGGTCACTGGCCTTATTGAAGGTGGTTATGAAGTAGCCGAGGGCTATGTTAACATCCATCACCTTGTAGATGGGCAGCCAATTTTGCAAGGATAGGTACTCTTTGAGATGGGTAAGTTGACCACAGGGGAGGACTCTGCTGGTAATGATTATAGGGGGTGGCTTTAGAAATTGAGTAGACCATTCACATATAACCAAGGAGTGGTCACTGAGAGAGTCTGGGAGAATGGAGGTACGAGAGATCCTGGTAGGGTGATTGGTGAGAACCCAGTCCTGCTGGGTACTGGTGCCAGTTTTGTAATTTATCCAAGTTGGTGTGGTGACCAACTGTCAGAGGTTGGTAGCTGCAAGGGCATCCTTATGAGTGTAGACATCAGATGCGAGTCAGTTTATATTGAAATCACCAAGCAGAATGTGTTCAGAGCCAGGAGGTTGGGAGCTGATGAAGTTAAGAACTTCTTTGATGCCAAGGTCTTGATCTCGAGGTGGAATATATACAGAGATGATGATGATGATGAGGGCTTTTTGATTGGGACCTAGAAGAATTTTAATGGGTAGAAGCTGGGCCGAGGAGGCAGGGACTGGGTTTGGAACAAGGTGCCCCAGGAGATTATCCTTAATGTAGATGGCACAGCCCCTTCCCCTTTTAGAGACACGGTCCAGTCTGAAAACATTGTAGCCCTGTAAGGTAATTGCCAGATCAAGAACTTTTGGTGTCAGCCATGTTTCAACTATAGCAAGGATGTCAGGATTATGTTGGCTGATAAAAGCTTGGGGTGCAACAAGCTTTGGTAACAGGCTGCATATGTTAATGGTTGTGATGGTGAGGCCTCCTGCCTTTTTCAGAAGGCTTGAACAGCCCTGGTCAGGTTTCAGATGGACATTGCCTAAGATCAGTAGGAGAAGTAGGAGGAACTTCATTGAACAGAGGCACAGGTCCAGTAGTGATAATTTGTGTTTCCTTTTAGCGTATGGGCAGTAGGAAGAGGCCATATGACAGCCCGATGGTATGAAATGTGGTACAGTGGAGATAGGCTGGCATTAAGACCAATCTTAATGGTGTTAAGAAGCAGCCATATATTTCCAAGAGGAGGCCCATGGAGAGGACTGGTTGAGAAGTGGAGAGTTCCCAAGGTGCTGCTGGTATTGATTAAGTAGATAGTGGGTACGGGGTGGGTGTGGCAGGGGCCTGGGAGAAAGAACAAAGGAGGAAGGAAAAGGAGGGAGAGAAGGGAAAGGAGCAGATGGGAGAGGGAATTCATAGCTGGTGTAGGGTGAAAGAAAAGAAAAAAAGAAAAGAAAAAGACACAGGCAGGAAGAGGTAGTGAAAAGAGAGCTGAGAGTGAGCAGGAACAGCGAGGATGGGGTATGTGAGCAGCTGGGGAAGGAGGGCAGTGTAGGCTGGAGCTAGGTGGGACAGAAAGGAAGAGAAAAGGAAAGCAATGTTAATATTATTAATTCGCTAAGAAAATGTTTATCCACTTTTGGAGTGTTACAACATTTTGGCTTTGATGTTTTTCTACAGGATACTAGGTTGCACACGTTGAGTGAGATCAAGTCTGCTTCTAGGGATTGGGCCTGGGGTTCTTCCTTTTGGTCTCTTGGGGAAGAGCTGTGTAGTGATGTGGGTTTTGTTTTTCTTTCCCACGCAGTTATAGTATCTAGAATGATAGATACTGAACCTGACCGTGCACTTTTGCTGGATGTGGTTATTCATGGTATTAGTTGTAGATTGATAAATTTGTACAGTCCCCAGACAAAGACTTTTCATATTGCTTTATTAAAAAAGGTGCAACCCTTTTTATATACTAGTAGACAAGTGTTTTTTTGTGGGGATTTTAATATCAATTTCCAGCAACATGTAACAGGCAAACAATATTGTGACTGGGTTTTTCTTAAGTCTGTTATTACTCAGGCAGGATTAAAAGATGTCCATGTTATGGGACACAGAAGAGCCAAACCTATGTTCTATAAAGGAACTTTATCTTCTCGAATTTGTTTTATTTTTTCACATCAGTCTTTGATAGTGGATACGGTTTTGAATATACCAGTTTAATCCTCTGACCATACTTTAATTGGTTTGGAAATGTTTTCCCCTCCAGCTACAGTTTGGGGTGAGGAGTGTGGAGGATGAATACCTCTTTGTTGACACAGGTGAACAGTTTGAGAGATTTAAAAATTATTGTTCAGGATAAATTGGCAACAATCATTTTATTTGATGATATTGATTTGTGGTGGGAAGATTTTAACGTTTTTTTACAGGTTTTTTTTCAGTCTACTAGTGCTTCTGCAGCTTCTTCTCGTTATGAGAAATATTTAAAGCTACATAGTGATTTAAGAGAATTACTTTCACAATAATCGGCTGGTCATGAGCAGATTTTAGAGGAAGTTAGACCACTGAAACAAGATATGATGCATTTTCAATATGATAGGTTACATTCTTTACAAAGATAACAGATGTTTGGGACTAAAGGGAAAGCAGAACAAATTAATCCTTTTATAGCTAGTCAATGGAGACGTGAGCGTATGAAGATTCATACTTTGTTGAATTCTTCTGGGGAAGAAGTTTTTGATAATACAGGTATTATGCAGGTTTTGGATAGTTAAATACATAATAAATTTGGTACCCCTGTTAGAGAGTCTCCGTTTATGACTCAGATGTTACAGGCAGCTGATTTACCTAGGCTCTCCCTGTCTTTGCAAAAATCTTTGATTATACCCCTTACTAGATTAGAATTGGAGACAGTAATTAAGTCTCTCCATCCTAATGTTTCTCCAGGAGCAGATAGACTATCTAATGAAATGTATAAAATGTTTTGGGACATTATGCCTCTGGTGTTACTTTCTCTATATAATTGTTTTTCTTTCAGATTATGTTTTATCAACTTCCATGTATGAAGGATTGGTGAATTTCTCTATAGAAAGGGAAATAAGGCCGATATTGGAAATTGGGGACCTCTCACATTGCTGAACACCAATTTTAAAATTTTTGCTAAGCTTCTAGGCAATCAAATTAGTTTAGTAATGATGGATCTTATATGCCCTATGCAGTTTTGTTCAGTCCCAGGTCGGGGTATTACTGAAGCTTTGTTTGTACTTAGAGAGCTGATGGAACAGGAGGGAGAAAATGCTGCATTTCATCAAGGGCAGGGATACTTGGTCAGTTTAGATCAGGTGAAAGCCTTTGATGAAGTTTCACACTCCGTTTTGTGGTCCTGTTTGGCTGAGTATGATATTCCAGACCCATTTATTCAATGGCTGATGTTATGTTATTCTCTAGCTTATTTAGTACCATGTGATAATGGATGGCAGGGGGACCCTCATAGAATTCATAGGGGAGTTCAACAGGGGTGCCCCTTGAGTCCCCTATTGTATGTTTCTGCTTTGGACCCCATCTTAAGCATTTTACAACAATCTCCTGGTATAAAACAGATTTCAGGTACTTTAGGACAGTGCTGTAAAGTTTTGGCTTATGCAGATGATGTCTGTTTGATAGTGCCTGATGGGGATTCTATACAATTAGCATGTAATTTAATTCAGGGATTGAGAACTATTACTGGTGCTCGTCTCAATGAGGAAAAAACAATATGTTTATAACTGGGTGGTTATCCAACATCTCCTAAGGAAGTTGGGGGTTTTCCAGTTGTGAGGGCCCCTTGTGGCATTTTGGGAATATTTTTTGGAGGTTCAGATATGGCTGATTACAACTGGGATCTTGCTATACAAAAAGGGACGTTGATGGTGATGGAATGGAATAAATGGCATCTGTCAAAAAAAAAGAGGGTTTATTGTAGTAATACTTTTTTAATTCCAGTATTTTTATTTTTAAGTTCAGTTTTCTTTATACCAAAAACATTAGAAACATGGTTATTATGGAGTTTTTTCAGTGGATTTTGGGGTAGTCGTCTTAACCCGGTTAGGAGAACGGTATTGTATAATACTATTGTTGATGGTGGGGTAGGGATGATAAATCCTTTAGTTTTTTATCTTTCTATTTTTTTGTACCATAATTTGGTACCTTTAATGCAACTTAAAGGGCAATTATGGGAAGACTGGGGTTTAGAAGTTTTACAAGGTGTTTTACTAGAATGGAAATCAAATTGTTTTTTGCACAAAAATAAATGAAATCCACAATTAATTTCCCATTGAATAGGGGTTTTTGATAAAATTAAGTTATGGATTGTAAATTATGAGTCAGTTTTAAGACTTCCTCATAAAGCCCTTTATGTTGATATACAGATGCGATGTTTTTCGGATTCTCCTTTTTTAGGATCCTCTGTTTTGGATCGCACTTGTATTTCTGCTGATATTTTGGACGTTAGAATTCCTGAAAAATTGTGGGATACAGTATGGTTAGGAATTCATGGCAAGGTGAATGTTCATGGGAATCAAATACATAAAGCTTTACCAGATAGATATTGTCCTAGAGACTGTTGCGTTATGCAGCTTGAGACTATGGAACATCTTTATTTTATATGTCCATATGAAGGTTTGTTCTGGGATGGGATGAAAGAACGATGGAAGTGGCTGGTAAAAACTCCCTCCTGTTCACTGATGTTATATTCTGGTATCTTTACAGGATTGGATACTTCAGGAAACTGTAGCACTTTCCAAATTCTACATGCATTTTTTTTTTTATTGGCTGTGGATTAGCAGGTGTCGTTTGGACTTGCAGCAACAATATATTCCTATTTTAGAGCTTTTTTTTATGCTGGCTGCCGACTTACTTTCATGGAAGCAGGCAGAAAAGGAATTATTTAATGTTCAGCAATGGGATAGGCTGTGGCGAGGTTTTGAATTTATTAATTCATTTTTTTTTTGTTTTCTGAGAAATTCCCATTTATGTTTTTTTTTTTTTTTTGTGCGAAAATAGAAGTCATTGCTGGCTTTATTTTTCTTTTTTAGATTTTTAAATTTTTTTTAGAGTTTTTGTTGCACATTATTTAATATTATATGTTGTTTTTTATTGTTGTTTTTGATTATGAAAGTATTTTGTTTTAAAAAAAAATTAAATAGGGAAAGGGATGGCTAAGTTTGGGGTGATTGTAAGTAAGCCTTGATCCTGTTGCTGGTGGTTCTGATGGTGCCTTGATTTCCTCTGCTGTGGTGTCAGTTTCTGCTATTGACTCTGGACCTGATACTCGACATCCTGTTATGGAGGTATTATTGACTTCAACCTCTCCTGTCTGTCATTCTGCTGTTTTGCCTGCCACCAGCCTTGCAGAGGCTTCTGTCTCTAATGATTCGCAGACTGTGTAAATCATTGCCACTCTGAGTTGAGTTCTTGCTGGTAGCCTGAACATCTCTGTTGTTTCTAGCGGGAGTTGCCAAGTGCCAGACCAGAATACTCTTGCAATGGGCATGCTGGGCGAGCATCTCAGTTGTCCAATCCCATGTCCCTCTGTCATCTTTTAGACTGAGCCTCAGACGCAGGATAAGGCATCTGTTTTTTTGTTTGCGGTGAAGAGCTCTCCTACTCATATCTGTGCTAAAAATGCCTCTTCTTGGTGAGCATGGGCTGATTCGGAGATGTCTGAAGTAGAGCTGTGGTCAGTGGAGAAGTCTTTGTGGGTGGCTGGCTGGGTGAAATCTCCTGCTTCCCAGCAATGGACTTCGGGTTTTGCACTTATTCAGATTCCTTGGGTTAGACTGCATGCAGACCTGCCTGTTGTCAGTTTGTCGGTGTCACCTGACTCTGATGGAACACTTGGAACTGATTTGGAGCTCACTCCTAACCCTGCCCTAAATTTCAATCATATGGCTCTTCTAGGTGCTCAGGGAAGGCTTCCCTGTCTGCCTCAGTGCACTTTGGACTCTGGTCCTGTTGAGACTGATTTACCTTCCCATGGGGACAGTGGGGGTCCTGCTTCTCCTCAGGATGAAGATGATGGGCCTTGTCCAAAGACTTATGCCTCTTTTTTCCAGAAAAGGGTTTCACCAACCAAGAGACATAATGCAGTTTGTATTATCTATAAGAAAGGTTTGGATGTTTTCCCTAATAGGGAATATGTGTGGAAAGTATTGTTGAAAACCAGTTTGCACTTTAATGCTGCTGAGCTGTATGCTTTGATTCATGTGTCGAGGAGTGTTCCTTTGATGTAAGTTTTAAATTGCAGAGTGATTTGGAAGCTTTTTGGTCCCGATACCACAAACTTAAAAACACTCCAGTGTGGGCACCCTTTGATGTGGTTCCCCTATTCAAGCCTGCCCAGACGTCTGTCACTGTCTTATTTCATAATGAAGGGGTTAGCGTAAATGATTTGCTTTATTGGTTAAAACAGCACTGCACAGTGTTGGGTCCCCCAGATGCCATTTTTGATGATGAAAACACATGGACTGGGGGTTGGAAGGCGAGGATGCTTTTGAAAGAGGTGGATGGGTCTTTGCAACATTTGCCTAACTCCTTTCATTGGGGAGTGACAGGGGGGTCTTATTCTATCCTGGGCAGCCCAAGACCTGCTACAAGTGTGGTGCCCCAGGGCATATTAGTAATGCTTGTGATAAGGTTGGCTGTTCTCTTTGTGGGAATTTGGGACACATGTATTCTCAGTGTACTGCAGAAATTTGTTGTAATTTGTGTGGCATTTCTGGTCACTCTTACATGACATGTGCTCAGATGGCATTTGCTAAATCAGGGTCAGGTGACCTTGAGGAACAGCAGCTATTGGTTACTGTGGCTCAAAGAGAACATGTTAAATTGAATTTCCAAATCTTTACAGTCTACATGCTCTGAGGTCTCTGGGGTGGACCCCCTATTTGATCCTTCTACCCTGCCCCCCCGAGTTTGGTTCTGACCCTCCTTTGGAGGTTGATCCAGTGCAGGTTGAGTCTATGGAAGTCCCCAAGATGGTGTCCCAGCCTCCTTTCGGTGTTCCTTCTGTCTGACCAACCTGGTGATTCTTCGGCTGCAATGCCCCCACCAGCCGACTGTTGCTGTGGTAGATGATGAAAAGTGAGTGACCCAGTGTAGAAGCGGGAGGCAACCGGCTTTGAAGGTTCATGAGATTTCTGAAACTCAGACTTCTAATAGATTCCAGCCTCTACTTCATGATTCAGGGGACTTGGGACATGACTCTGAAATTTCTTCAGAGGATTCTCACTGTGTGGGGCCTTTATCTGACTCTGAATCTAGTGAATTGGGGGAATTTGGTGATAAGGTTTCGGGTTCTAGAAAGGGCACCACCACTAATAAGGGCAAGAAGAAAAAGGTAGTGGGTAAGGGTAAATCTCGGGAATGTAAACCCCCCTGAAAACTCTGATGTGTCAGACAGCTTGGTTGTCTTTGTTGACGATAAATGTTAATTGCATTAAGAATGCTAGGAAGAGGGGAGGGATTTTTTCCCATCTTCTGTTCTCTGATGCAGATATTATTTTTTTACAAGATACCTGGCTACATACGCCTGCTGAGGTGCGTCGGGTACAAACGGAATGGTATAAAGGACCATCTTATTGGTCTCTTGGTGTGGGTCTCTGTACGGGGGTAGGGATTTTATTTACCCTGCATATTCAGCTCCTTAAATTGGTAGATTTGATTTCTGGGAGGGCTTTGATTCTAGACATTAATTATCAACATTCTTACTATAGACTAATTAAAGTTTTTGCACCTCAGTCGAAGGCAGATAGGGTTGATGTTTTTCTTCACGTCTGCCCTTTTCTGTTTTCAGCTCAACCTGCACTTTGGGGGTGATTTTAATTGTGGTCTTACATGTCATGATAGATGTAGTGGAACTTCTTCAAAAAAAGTTTTCTGCGACATGACCTTTTTAAAATCCACAGTGCAATTGGCGAATCTGGTAGATGCTTATACGGTTTTTCAAAAGCTGGGGACCCCTACTTTCCAACGGGGTGCACACACCACACACATTGACTTCTTTTTTGTGAGCAAGGGACTCTCTCTTATAACTGTTCAAGTCACCTCTGTGGCATATTCGGACCATAAAGAGATGTCTGTTATACTGGGGACTCCTGCATTGTCTCATGGCCCTGGTATTTGGAGATTGAATACTTTACTTCTCCAGGAAAATTTTATGAAAAATCAAATCTTGTCTGTGGTGGGGGGCCAGAAAACTTTGTTTGAGATGTTCAACACCCCCTTTCTTTGGTGGGACTGTTTAACATTGGATCTTCATAAATTGTTGTTATCTCTGAGTAGAATGAAGTCAGATTCAGATAAAATTCAGTACCAGCAACTTAGGAAGCATTTGCAAATTTAGATGGGATGGCTAAAACTACTGGCCAAGATTTTGGGGATCAAATTAACATAGTTCAAAGCTCTACAAGGGTATTTCATGAACACCAAATGGCATCTATTACTATGCGACAATGCTTTGGGACTAGTGGGAAGCTGGACACTATTTGCCCCTTTCTTAGTTGTCGGAACAGAATTCAGAAAAAGCAAATGACAGCTGTGCGGGATTCTGCGGGGATGACTGCTTTCACTACCTCTGGCATTCTGGGAGTGGTTTCCCATTATTTAAGAAACCAGTCTGATAAATCCACCACTGATTGGATGACTTTTTCTCAGTTTTTTGGATTGTTGAATATTCCTCAGCTCCCTTCTGAGGGGGTGGATCACTTGATTGGTGCCATCTGAAGTTCTGGAAATGGTATTGGCTTTACCCAAAGGGAAGACTCCTGGTTTGGATGGCCTTCCAGCTGAACTGTATAAATTAATTGTTCCGATGATCTCTAATGAACTAGCGCTGGTGTATACTCATATGTTGGACATGAGGTCAGTATTTCTTCAGACATGGCTAGTGGTGTTTTGACACTTTTGCATAAAAACTGTGCTAAAGAAGACTTGGAAAATTGGAGGCCCATTTGTCTTCTTAATGTTGATTTTAAGATTTTAATGAAAATTCTGGCTCGTAGATTGTCCAAGGTTGCCTCTATAGTGCGTTCACAGTTTCAGTCTTGTTCAGTTCCAGGGGAGGTTGACTACTGATCAGTTGTTAGTCTTACATGAGGTTTTTGAGTCTGGGGCTTTTCCAGGTACTACTGGTTATGTAGTTTCGCTTGATCAACAAAAGACTTTTGATTCTGTTGATCATGATTTTTTATGGCTTACTTTATGGTTTTATGGCATTCCTGATATTTTTATCCATTGGCTGCAACATATTTATGGTTTGGTAGTTGTGAAGTCCTTGGGTAATGGCTCCCTGGTGCCCTTGATTCCGGTGCACTGAGGAGTTTATCAGGGTAACCCTTTGAGCTCTTTACTTTTTGTTTTTTGTATTGATCCCTTACTGTGCCTTTTGAATGATGTTCATTTTTTTACTCCCGGTCTTGGCTTCAGGGCATCGTTTGTCATGGACAGCAGCTGCCTATGCTGATGACATTTGTTTAATTCTTAAATCCTTGGAGGACATTGTCTGATCATTTGAATTTTGCTCCTATTATGGTGCTGCTTCTGGGGTGACCTTGAACAGGTCTAAATGTATGATTAAATGTTTGGGGATAGGAACCCTGGCTCCCTGTGTTGCTGGTATCATGGTTCAGGATGGTCCTCTGAAGGTTTTGGGGATTATGTTTGATTCTGGCTGACAAGACCTCCTTAATTGGGACTTAGGCTTGAGCAGGGGAGAGCTTTGGCAGTGGTTGGAATAGGCATCAGATGGGTAAGCTGAAACATGTCTATTTGATTAGGTCTTATCTTCTCCCACTTTTTTTGTATGTCAGTCAGGTATCCCCCCCCCCCCGATCTAGGGATGCTGCCCTTTACGGCTTGTTTTTCCAGGCCATCTGGGGGAGTTGATTGAATCCCCTCAAAATGGAATACATTATATCTTAAGGTCTCTGATGGAGGTCTCAGTATTGTCAACCCTGTGTTATTTTTTTTTCCTGAACATTTTGTTTTTGAATCTCTGACCACTATGTCTTCAGGAGTCCACTTGGTGGATGGCTGGAGTGCTAAACTTCATGCATGGTATGGAGGCTGGGTTTCTGGGACAATGAAAGTCTTTAAATCTGTTATATCTTCTCCATCTTATTATAGGAAGCTGTTTGTTTGTTTAAAGCAATGGGGTATTTTATATGAAGCAGTTGTTCATAAATCAAAAAAATTGTTATATGCACATGTTCTAGCCACACATTTTTCTGATCCTAGTACTTTCCACTTATGTCCCCAGTCCTTTGTCCCAGAAGTATTAAGACTTCTTCGAAATGAATGAATCCCTGTTAAATACTGGAATGTGTTATGGCTTTGCTGTCATGACAAATTAAATGTAAAGGCAGATCAAAAACATAAAGCCTTTATTGAAAGGCAATGTGCTCGACTGGATTGTTTAGCCCAATTAGAATCCATGCAACACCTATTTTTCACTTGTTTGTATATTCATTTTTTTGGAGCTACTTGGCTGCCTGCTGGGACATGTCTGTGCTTGGGATTCTTTCATGTGACAATTTGATTTATGGGGTGTTTAGTCGAGCATGGTCTCCTTGGGATAGTTCTATATTACATGTCATATTTGTTGTTATCAAATGGTATGTATGGAATGCCAGGTGTTCATTTACATTGCAGCAAAAACTATTTTTCTATGAGGATCTTCATGGCTGTATTTTGAAAGAGATTCATTCTATTTATTTTCAGGAGACATCTATGCATAATGCATTATGTATTGCCAATGTTTGGAAAAATCTTCTGTGGGTGATTGATTCAGATGCTCCTGTCACATGATAATATGTAGATTTCTTGTGCTTCTTGGATTTTTCTTGTTTTGTTCTGTTCTGGATGTTCTGTGTTCATATCTAATAAAACAAAATTCCCCTACTTTTGTTAGTAGGGGGAGCTACTGTCCCTATGGCTGCTGTTCCTGTGAGAGGACAGACTGCTGGTGTACCTGCAGGTGAGCAGATCTCCCTCCCTGCAGGTTCTGCTATGGAGAGCAACACTGCAGTGCCTTGTTCGGTGACCGACCACTCTGAATTTGAACCTGGACTTGTTGACCCTGGGACACGGTGTTCTGAAGCAGACTGGCTACAGAAAATGCTGATGGAGCATTGTTCATTTGTATTACCAGTTTTGAAATGAGCGCAGGTACCACCTAGTACTACAGTGTCTATGGACATGGAAATAGTTGACACAGTTGATGTTACCTGAAATGCTGGTACTTGAAGGAATGGACTCTGCTTTTCTTCCTGCTGCAGCTCCACTATGTGGATAAATGCCTGCATGCTCCCCCTAGTCTGATAGTTTGGAATCTCTGGTGAGACAGATCACAGCTGTGCACTTAAGAGATAGATACAGATATCTCCCCACCAGACATTGCTGATGTCCCTTCTTCCCACACTCTAGATATAGAGGTTATTGTGCAGCCAGATACCCCCTCATAAGTCTACAGCCCCGACATGCCTCCTCCAGAAATGATGGTGGTGTCCAAAAAGAGGACTGTACAACAAACAATCCCAAAATCTAAAATGCTCAAATCTGTTACTTCTCCATCTAGTCTTCCTTTGTCCAACAGATTTGAAAATTTGACCCCGAGACCCAAGGAATCAGACCAAGGATGATATTCTGAATCTTCCTCCACTGTCTCCTCTCAACACCTAAGTACTTCAGACTCAGATGAGGACCCTCCCCCCAAAAAAAATTCACTAAAGGGAGAAAAAAATGGTTAGGTGTTAGGCCTCTCCGCAGTGCTAGGTCAGGAACACCTTCATAACCTACCTTAAATTCTATGGCCTCCACTCCAAATCTGTCAGTTTCTACTATTAATGTGAATAGCATGAAAACTGCCAGAAGAAGACTGATTGCTATGTCTGTGTTAAAAGATCATAACTTTGATGCATGTTTCCTGCAGGACACTAAATTGAATACTACATCTTTATTTACTGCAGCTACTAAATTGTGGTGTTGGGGGCCCTCATATTTTACTTTTGGTACTGAAGCTTGTGATGGTCTAGGGATCCTTTTCAGGGGGACTGACTTCATTATATCTAGAATCACAAATATATTACCTGGTCATGCCTTATTAATTGATTTTATAGATACCAGATGTCCTGGAGGGCAATTAATATCTATGCTTCACAAACAAAAAAGGAAAGGGTAGATTTGTTTAATAGTGTTAAACCTTTTTCACACACTACCAGGCATGTTTCATGGGTGGATGATTTCAATTGTGTCTTATCTAGAGGAGATGGGGGGGCTAAAACTTCTAAAGAATTCTGTGATGCTCATTGTTTATAGCAAACTGTACACACCACCAGTTTACAGGACTCATATAGAGTTTTACACAAGCTAGGAGGTTACACTTACTTCAGGGGACATCTTTCAACATGAATTGACTTTCTTTTGACTTCTCAGTATATGTATGTTCAGAAAGCAGTTACCTACCCCCTAGAGATTTCTGATCATGCTATTTTATCTTTTCATCTTGGGCTTACTGACAAATACCCTGTGGGCCGTGGATACTGGGAACTGAACAAACTGTTGCTAGAGGATACAGAGGTTTGTCAACAAATTAGGGACATTTTACAAGCACGAATGTCCATAGCTGGCCTAACTGATGATGTTAGTACATGATGAATTGAAACAAAACATTCAGTTAAATCTCACATCTTACAGCTATCTGCCTTTATGGTTTCAATTCAATATAAGAGATACCTTACTTTAAGAGGTCACTTGGCAAAACTATATTGCTTACTCAGTTCAGGACATGTGGACTTTTCCTCTCAAATTACACAAATTAAGAACGGGATGGAGAACTTACAGTATAATAGGGCAACCTTCCTATTATTGGAACATAGAATATGTACTCCAGGGAAGCTTACATGTGGGAATGTTTTCTTTAGCTACAAATGTCGAGTTCAAAATAGAACTATTGATTCTTTTGTAACTCCCAAGGGCACATTAGTTAATATCACCCTACAGATATTAAATGTCGTGCATACCTATCTTAGAGACATGTACAAGGCATCACCTGCTGCTATAACCTTTATTACACAATATCTGGCATCTTTGCAGGCACTTCCCCAGCCACCTGAGGTTCTAGCAGGAATGATTGCCCCAATTACAAAAGCACAAATAGAACATGCCTTTCGAACTTTAAAAAATGATACTGCTCCTGGGTTGGATGGCCTTACTACAGAATTTTATAAAAAGTTTAGTTGTGAGTTAATAGACATTCTAGTAGTTGTTTTCAATTGGATTTTGTCAGCAGATACCTTTGATTTTTATTTTTGTATCGCAGTACACATTTTTATACACAAAAAAAAATGCTAGGACTAATTTGAATAATTGGAGACCTTTGAGTTTCCTAAACATTGATTTGGAGCTTCTTATGAAAATGTTAACATAATGTCTTGCAAAAGCAGCCCCATATCTCATTTCCACTTCCCAAACTTGCTCAGTATCAGGTCAGAAAATATCAGAAAATCTTCTCCTTTTTTTCCAATTGTTTAACCAGGAGTGGCACAGTATGCTGAAAGCTTATTTACAAGTGCGACCTGGGAGCACAGGGAAGTTAAGTGACTTGCTCAGGATCACACAGTATGCATGTGGGGGCTGTGGGATTCAAACCCAGGTCTCTAGATTTGCAGCTCAGAGACTTAAACCACTGTGCTATATTGCTTATACTGATCTTCTGATCAGAGAATTGATTGGTAGAACAAGGGTAAGAGGATGAGCTTCATGGGTACCTGATTTCTCCTTATCAGGAAAAGGCTTTTGACAAATTCTCTCACACATTCATGGAACTAGTTTTACAGGCTTATGGTATACCTTTTCAATTTTGTAAATGGGTTTTGTCCATCTATAAGTTTGCCACTGCCATTCCATTGGTGAATGGGCATTTAGGGTCATATGTTGATATCCAGAGAGCGGTGAGACAGGGATGTCCCATGAGTCTCTTGTTATATATATTTTGCTTGGATCCTGTCTTGAAAAAATACAGAGAGATGATACAATTCAGGGAATCAAGCCTCAGAAGGGGTCACTGGAGGTTAAAATAGCTGCATATCTGATGATGTGTGCCTGTTCTTAGCAAATCCATCTTCTGGAACTCAGGCTCTGTTACAATTTTAGCAGTATTCCATAGCAGCAGCAGCCTCCATTAATATTATTAAATATCAGGAGTATCTTTTAAGTGACTCCCCAACACCTGTAGATTCCACTGCAGACATCCCTATTTCAGTAGAACCTGTTAAGATATTGGGCATCAAATATGATCATGGAGACAATAGTATGTTAAACTGGGAGGAACAGCTGGAGGTAGGGAAAAGAAAAGTAAACCTCTGGAAACACTGGCAGCAAATGAAGAAGAAAAAGGTATTGCTAATAAAAATATTTTTACTGCCTCTTTTCACATATTTGAGTATAGCGTACTCTATACCTCAGGCATATGAAGTGACCCTGCTAAGTCTTGTTTTTCGGGTAATTTGGGGGCAGCCAACTTAATCCCATTAAGAGAGATGTCTTGTATTTACCAGTAAAAAAAAGGGAGGCCTGAGCCTCATTAACCCTATTGTGTTCTATTTTAGTATGTTCATCCATTGTAATTTGTTAGATCCAGCCAAACCTTCCCCTGCCATGTGGACAGTTTACACTGGACATTGGATCTCTCCTTTTGTTACACTATGGCAGTCACATCCAGTGTTGACAACTATATATAAAAAAGCACCTATATATTTTAAACCCATAGTATCCAAAATCAGGAAACTGAAACTGGAACCTTCCCAGATTTTTTGTCACCCAGACCTCTTATAAATGACACCATACAAAGTCAGTGAAACATAATATTGTAGATTCTCCAATGGTTCCTTTAATATATCTTAATTGAAAAGTGATGAGGATAGTTTGCCAGTTGGAGAATCCAAATAGTCAAATAAAGAAATGCAAACTCTCTACCCTTGAAATTCAGGATCGTTTTACTTAATAAATATAATCACACAGTTCCAAATGGATTAAATGCACTTGTGCTTATTCCACTTTTTTAAAATATTGAGTACACAGTTCCAAATGGATTAAAGTCACTTGTACTTGTTTCACTATTTTTTTTAAAAATTAGGTGAATGTTTTCGAAACCCACGTGTTCCTTCCTCAGACCAAAATGTATTCCAAGTGCTACAATCAAATAAACAAATTATTAATAAATTGAAGCTTTATAAAGTAACACATATCAAGAAAATACTAATATGTTTAGTCAGTTGGAACACACCTGAACGTAACTTAACAACAATGTTAATATGCTGTTCCAAGCTGGTACTTTACTAGAATGGGATAAACAAAAATGGTTGTAAGTTTTAAGATTCTTTATCAACATGCTTCAAATGCCAAAATTCTAACATATTAAAATTCAATAATGAGATACTTGGATAGCTTAAATATTTTTACTGTTCAAAATCCAGGTAATAAACTGCAGCCATCTGAAAGACATATACTGTAAGTCTTGGTGAATACCTCAAATCCAAACTATTTTCATAATATTATTTTAGCAACAATCTGTAAAACTTCAAGGAGTGTACTTCTGAACTTACTGACATCAGTTCTCATCTAAATCAATATTGCCGACTGCAGGGTTGAATTGCAAACCGTAACAAGCATATTTACTGCATTGCAACAAAAGATAACCAACTTTAATGTTTGAACGTGCCACCATGAGCTGGAAAGCTAAAACTACCTCTCTTCAGAGGATCAGATAAAAAGGGGCTGAGCTGCTTATAATCACATTACCTAGAAGGTACATTATGATGTCACAAAGGTGACTAACTTAGCAACCCAGTCTTAATAGAAAATCAACACCTTGCAATGCATGTTGATCCCTCGCTTTTCAAAGCTAAATGATAATTAAATACCAAACAACCAACATAACTAAATGTCACGATTCTCGATTGGGATTCAGGTGAAATTTTACACACACTTACAGAGATGTCTAAAAATTGACAAAATCAGTACTTCTAGTGGGAGTAGAACCAAATGCTACTCCAAATGCAGTTTGAACAGAAATTTCTTGCTAAATACAATTTTATAATGAACTAGAAACCCCATATCACATCTTATGAGAAAATCAGTGGCTGTGGTGGGATTCGAAGCAATGGACCCAAATTTCTTGCTTTTAAACATTGAAACAAAATCAGTATAAAATTTTGAATCTTTAAATGATAACAAAAAAAATCAAAATCAAAAGGAAAAATCTTTTTGGAAAGTATGTTAGCAAAAAGAAGTCCAAAGTACATTTTCATTTAAAGTATATTTCCTTTGATAAGTCCATAATGTATAAATCCACCATGCTTCTCTTTGTAAAAGTTTTGTGTCCCAATTCGTACCTCCTTTTGGTTTTGCTACTTTTTCAATTCCAAAAAATTTCAAACTGGAGATCTGATGATTACATTGTAGAAAATGTCTTGCTAGTGGAGAATGTTCATTGGCTCTTCTGATGTTAGTCTTGTGTTCAGTGATCCTCACTTTTAATGTTCTTGTGGTTTCCCCAATATAGTACAGAGAACAATTTATTTATTTTTATTTATTTATTTATTTATTCTAGGATTACAATTACCTTTGAGCCCAGGGCTCTTTTACAAAGGTTCCACATCAAGACATAGGTATCACATGACAATATACAAAATTGTTACACAAATAAGAGTAAACGATGTGAAATTAATTTCAAACAGACAGGGAGAGGGTAGAGTGGAAAGGAAGAGGACAAAAGGGGGTGGTAGAAAGAAATGAGAGGGGCAAGGGGGAGCTAAGAAAATGAGAAGAGAGGAGAGGTGGGGTAAGTAAGGATAAGGAGGGGGTGGGGGTGGCAAGGTAAACAAGGGCAAATAATGCAGTATATAACATGGTCTGTATTACAAGTTATGAAGTCTCTAATTAAAAAACTCTTGTCTTGATATGTACTTTTAATTTGTTTACTTTTAACTGCACTAGTGCAATGTGTGCAGTTGCCACATGGAAAAAAAAATGTTTAATATTGCTTCTTAACCAGATTCCTTGTTGTGGAGTTGGTTTCCAATGTTGTGTTTGAACCAATTCATCTTTCAAAGTTTTGGTTTTACGTGCTGTAATCCATGGTTTATGTTCAAAAATCAAATGCCCATTGTCTGTACTCTGTAGAATGTTCCAGTTGCCAGTGATGACTTTCTTAATTTTTTCATAACAGGAGGAATATTGTGTGGAAAATGAAAGCTTTTCTGATGTAGTTTTCTGTTTAGGAATATTCTGAATCAGTGCACTATGTTTCTTGGCTCTTACTTTAAATTCTGCTTTTTTTATGGTTCCAGAAGAATAACCTCTCAGCACAAAACTTGCTTTGAGGTCTTCTAAATTCTTTTCAAATCTTACTGAATCTCCACTATCCACTAACAATGCACAGGGAGACCACATGGCCACAACAGTAATTGCTTCTCATGAGCACCAATAACAGGATTTGGTGGAAGCCACACCCCTTGTTAGAGAAGGGCTAACCTCCCCACTAGGTGCTGCAATTGTACAAGAAAGCACTGTGTATGCCACAGAGCCTAGAGCCACCACAAAAATGGCTCCCCCATCAGATTTCCAAGTACCTAAACCTAGAAGATTCACCAGATCTTCCCTAAAGCAGACATCGGCTTCCCCTCCCCAATACAGGTTCACAACTCTTTTCAGCCACTACAAGATAAAAGGGAGGAAGAATCAGAGCTAGAGTCAGATAGATCATCCAGATCAGGTTACATATCAAACGTGGAAGAGGACACTGACATTAAACTTTTGGAAACAAAGAAAATGAAAGGAAAAAATGAAAGACTTATACCAGAGGGAATAGTCCCAAATAAGTCACCCCTCATTATTTTTTTAGTTTAATATCAACTCTACATTTGGCTTCACTCAATGTATGAGGCATGAAGAATTTTAAGAAACTCATGTCTGTCCTTTCCTGTTTTTAACATGTGACAAATAATATTATTTTCTTACAAAAAACTAGGTTAAATTCATTATTTCATACCAACCAAGCCAAAAGAAGCTGGATGTGGGGTACATCATATTGGACATTTGGGATGGATGCTGGAGATGGGCTGGGAATCTTGTCCAAAGGAACCAAATCTGTACTACATAGTGGATTTACTACCAGGCAAAGCTTTCTTGCTAGTCTGGTCTTTCAAACACTTTTCCATGAGACTCATCAACACCTACGCTTCTCAATCAAAAGTGGCCAGAGTGGAGCTATTTGAACTAATACGTCCTTATCTGTACACTAATAGACATGTAATATGGGGAGGGAATATGAACTGTGAACTTGATGTTAAAACAAAGGCAACATACAAAGGAAAGTGTATTGTGACTCCAATGCTTTACAACATATAGTACAGACAGTTAATCAAAGGGATGCATGCAAAACATTACACAAAGTAGGATATACTTATTATAGAAATAGATTTGCCACCAGGATAGATTTTAATTTTTGTTCAAGACTACTTAGTCCACAAAGATTTCAATTAATCCCTAGTGAATTTTCATACCATGTGTTATTAAAGTGTTTATTAAATCTTTCTAACATTCCCCCAATATTCTTATCCTCCCCACAACAGTGAAGAATGAATATTTCTTTATTAGAACAGGAAGATGTTAAAACCAATATTCATTATACAATGGCAAAAAAGAATGCTGGCCTTGGATTGGTCAGTCTGGGACTGGACCCGTGATGTTATCCTAGTACAACATCACGAGTCTAGTCTCAGCCTCACTGTGAACCTCCTGACAGATTGCATTGCACTGGATTTGTTATCTCTTCTTTTCTTAAGAAACAAAATATTTTCCACATTAACAAAAATAGTTTTAAAATGATTTTTTTTTTATTCTGTATAACAACAAGCCATTGTATAATAGCAAAAATGACCTCCAGGGTGTGTGTTGTGCTTGGATAACATTATGCCTCATATATTGGACGCACTTGGCCTGCAAGCTCATGCCCAACCACCTGAGATGTGATGTTATCCCAACATGACACACATCCTGTCAGGCATTATTGCTTAAATATCTCATAGCAGCTAGGAAATCTGTCCTCTGCATGCATGAAAATAATTGGGAATGGTGGAAAAACACGAAATCTGACATGAAAACTATGTTCTCATATTTAGGCAGGGAAAGTCAAATACTGAATATCTTACATACTTAAGTCACAGAAACAAATTGTATAAATATATGACTCTAGCTAACGAAGATAGGCTTCACCATCAGCAAGACTTAACAGCCCTAATGCTCACCCCATTCTCAAATACTCTGCACATCTCATCTTTTTCACTGATGGAATAGGGTGAGTAACTCCAAGGAACACCCTAGCCCTGATTTGCAAAGACTCAGCAGAGGTGAAACTGTAGCGATTTTTCCTTTTGCTGCCTGCAGAGTAGGGGGTTGGAAACCCTAATCTCTATCCTACCAATCCTAAGAGCATTGCTCTCTCACTGCATAATTGTACCTACTTGACTCCTATGTGTAATATTTTGGTTAATTCCATCTCTGTGTTCTAAAATTCTCGGTAATATTGTTGTCTGTTATCTGACATGGAGCCTTTGTAATGGAGTCTCTGACTCAAAGGTTTGTAATTCTGATATGTTTCTAAATAAATAAACACCACATTTCCCTTCTTTTGTCACTTTAGGCCCTGGACACAGTACAGAACTGTTTTTGAAAACTGTTTTTAAAACCAGTTTAGCTAAACCATTGCAGTGCAGCCACACTACTCAGTAACCATTTTTGATAACGGTTTAGTGTGGCCACACTGCTAGTGTTAAACCTGTTCTCCTTGTAACTATTTTGCATCAAGTCTAACAAAGAGAACTGTGCTTGCCTGGACACACAGCAGCTAAAACTGTTTTAGTTAAACCATTAAGGCTTAAAACACTTTTACTCCTGGACAGACATGTGAGTAAAACCATGAGTAAAAATGGTTTTAAGACAAGGTATTTAGCAGGGTTTAAAAACAATTTTGTTAAAACATTTTAACGGGCTTGTAGTCTGTCTGCAAACAGGGCTAGGGGGATTTAAACTGTTTTAAGGCACTTTAACTGTTTTAAGTTCCCCAGTGTGTCCAGGGCCTTAATCGGAACACTAACTGGTCTATTAACAAAGAGTTTTGCAAAGAATATATTATTGTTTTGTAAAGCACATATGGGCCAGCTTAAATTGTTCTACAGATATATTATCACTTGTATATGCTTATGACTTGCAGAAATGTTTGTGTTGTGGAACTTTTATCAAAATGTAGAATATCTTCTAAAATCTAAAAACATAAACTAGTGATCCACAACTCATCAATATTAATGAAGAAAAATATTTTGTATCTGTCTATGTGTAAAATGTTTACCACACAATAAATATAAATGCAGCTTTTCATTGCACCATGCAGTAAGGTGATTTCCAGTGCACTTTTATTTTAGTCTGGGTGTAACGATTTTTGTCTGTCTGAAGGAAAATATGTAAGCAGTAAGAACTGGCAATGTGTGGGGGTATTGGTGGAATGTTAACATGGAATACATGAATTCAAAATTCTGGAGTATTCTACTGGCCTGCATTTACACAGACACACAGATGCCTCATATGGGGCCAGAGGCTAAAGTTTATCTTTTGCAGGTTAAGCAGCAGATATTGCTCTCTCAGGCTAGATAGAATAGGAAGGGGGGGGTTTCATAGTCATTAAAGAAACACCAGAAATGAAAATGTTGAATTGTGTGTGATTGTTTTAAATTTGTTATGTGCATGGGGGGGGGGGGGCATGAGCAGAAAGAACATTTGAGAACATGAAGTTTCATAAATATCCATGAAAGTTCAAGAAATTCTTCTAATGAACTTTTATGGGAAAAGTCCATCAATATTTTTAGTAACCAGAAATGGTCTGATGTTATAAGGTTGTTTAATTTACCATGCAACCCTGGTTTACCCTAATGTATAAACCAGAGGCAGACCCATCCAACTCTTTGGGCCACATATGCAGAAGAGATGTGCAGTGCATCCCAGGATGCGCTGCACATCTCCAGACTAGCGCAGACCATTGGGGCATGGCCATATTCAAAGGCCACCGATGCTCAGTGCAACCCTGACTGCACTGCCATGCACAATATTGTGATGCACCTATATTGTGATCCACCCATGCAAATGAGGGGACCCTCATGCATATACCACTCATCACAATGTTGCCCCCTTCCCCCAAGAATAACTATAGCTGGCTGTGCTGGCACATAGTTATGCTTTCAAAACCCTACTTTAACTATGCGCAGGGAAGGTTGGTACCCCATGCACAGTCTAGGGAAGGGTTCACAGTCCCTCTCCCCAGCCCTGATATCTGTTAAAAAACACGCTATCCAATCCCCCGTTCCCTAGTATAGTGGCCTCCCTCCCCAGCCCCAAACATGCAAAAAAAGAAATACATTCCTGAACCCCTTTTCCATAGTATAAGGCCATCATCTCTTGCCCCTTTCACCATAAAATAAAATGGTATACCATGCCCCCTTTTCCATAGTGTAGGGTCCCCCTTCCCCAGCCCCGATCATTGTAAAATAAAATATTTTCCCCTAGCCCTTTTCCATAATGTAGTATCTTCCCTCCCTGGCCCAAATCACTGTAAGAAATAAAATAAAATAATGATTTCCATTTCCATAGCGTAGTGTCCCCCCCACCCCAGTAGGCAGTATCCCACCACCCTGCAACCCACCATCCCAACCTGTGCCAGTGACTGACACAGTCCTCCTCACCCTGCCATGGCCAAGGGTGAGGGTGGTGGGTTACTGTCTACCAGGGTGGGGTGGTGAGGGGACACTACACTATGAAAATGGGAGTAATTTTTTAATTTTATTTCTTACAGTGATCAGGGCTGGGGGGGTCTACATTATGGAAAAGGGTCTAGGGAAAATATTTTATTTTACGGTGATTGGGGCTGGGAAGGGGGTTTCTACACTATGGAAAAGGGAGCTAGGGAACACATTTACTTGTGCGGTGATTGGAGCTGAGGAGGGCTGGTATGGCACATTCCACCAGGCACAGCCATGCAAATGACCCCATAATGGGCATGCAAATGGCCCTGTGCACCCTGCATGCCCAGTGGACTTGTGTTCATGTTTGGGCTGAATGTCACCCATGGTGGCTGCAGCACCTACTGGTATATACCACACATTCCCCTATGGGCGATCTTAAGCCCCGCACTCTGGCTATGTTGAGCCATGTATGGTGGCTGCTTGCTGTGCACAAGGCATGCAGAGTCTGATATTCAAACAGGTGTAGTGTTCTGTTCCAATAGCTCATTCTGTTTGAATATCACACCAGAGCTCCCAAGGAGCTATATATGAGAGGCTCTCTAGTTTTGCAGGGGGCTCGTTGGTCCAATTTGACACACATTGGCAGCCATATCTCCGTTCCAAGTACTGTCACGATGTTCAGTCCTAGGTGGTCTACAATTTCCATGAGGCCCCGTCTTGTTTGGCATTTATAGGCTTTCCTGTTTTGTTTTCATTACTTGTCAAGGTATTTTTTATCTCAGAATCAGTATGTCTTCTTGTTTCTTATTTGTGGTGTATATAGTTCAAATTAGTGTTAGGCCTGATCTAGGACTCAATTCCATTTACCATACCCTGTCCTAGGCCTTACATGTTACTGTTATTTTTGGGTTCCATCAGTCAATAACCCATGGCTTCCACTCTTTCGGGTGGGAGGGCCTAGGTAGGCTCTGATAATCCTTGGATACTGAGTTTTTGTCTTTTTTTTCTTCTCTCTCCGCTCATGCATATCCATGTTATACTGTGTGTATGGGAGTATTCTCATTGCATATGACAGTGCTTCCTTTTTTACTCCTTATTCTTGGTATCCTTTATGTTTGTATCTCTGATGTCCGTACCAAATGTTGCGGTATGGTTACATATAACACCTCAGTATCATATATTTGTTCTGCATGTCCTGGTGAAATAACAATAAAATCTTTAACAACAGAATATCACACCAGAGCCAGCCGTTATTTGCATGGCACACTGTTATGCGAGTGCATCTGGACAGCTAGGAATATGGGGCCCTTAGTTGTTTCATCAAGCAGTTGCCATAGCACTTGAATTCTTTTAATACATTCAGCATATTCCAATGAATGGAGTTTTCTTACCATATATTTTAGAGTTACTAACTTACCCAATAATTCCTTTTTACTTTTACGTAGAATCACTAATCACCTTTCTTTCATAAATATAAAAGCCGGACAAATACTGTTTATATCAGCATAATCTCTCCATTTTAAAAATGTGGTGAGTTTAAATGTTAATCCTTTTGGGTGCTCTGATAGTCAGTTGCCTTATAGAACATTTGATGTCCACTCCTAAACTGAAAATGTTCTGATTTTGTGAGGCTTCATTACTCTTACAGTGGGGAAATAGTGCATTCAGATATGAAAATTAGTTATGCAAGTAGTTTTTTGTCTTGACTCATCAGTGTCCTTTAAAGGTTTAGCAACTTCATGAACTTTGTGTTGATGAACAGTTTATGAACTTTTTTCATGAACTGAGTTGAAAAACAGTTGTTGAGCTCTGATGGATGTTCATAAACTGTTCATGAATGTTCATCAGAGTTCATGAGCTGATGAACTTTACTTCACCTGGGAAAAGGTGTGTGAGTCTTTGACTACTTGAATATGTGCCAGCATCACATGAGTCAGAGGAAGGGTAATCAGAAAGCAGGAAAATGTCTCCTATGATTAGAACAATGCTCTACTCCAGTGTTACATCCCCACAGCCCCAGACCACATCCAACATACTAGAAACACCTCATGAAATCCATCTGCCACAGTTTGGTGGCACCAGTATTGCATGGGTGGTAAGCTGCATAATACTGAGAGCTGGGTGGGGTTGAGATTTGAGGGGTATGCAACATGGTGAGGGCAGGTGCCAGTCTTTGAAGGGAGTTTTGGGGGAAAAGAGAAAAGAAAAACAGTACCTGGGTATTGCTCTGACACACTGATGACTCAGGCTTATTTTAAAAGAAAAACAAGTTGAACTGATAGCTACTTTGCCTAGTACTTCACAAGTGAAGTGTTATTTTGCTACCTGGAGAACTACTTAAAGCAGGCAGTTCATGAATCACAAATTCGGGAAATTTTGTTAAGTATTTCAAAAAGGGAAGTTTCCAAAATGTATCCACCAATAGTAAAGGGGAGGTAGGCCTGCTGCCCATGGACTTCTTCCTACCCACATGCAGGCCATTCCACAGCAGCCACAGAGGTGGATGCACTTATCCTCATCTGCCTTCACATATATTATACTCTAAGTGCACACTCCATTCATACAGCCAGCCTAGGAAGTGAGAGGAGGGTCTGTTTTGTACCAAATGGTGTTGAAGGGTGGTAAGTACTGAGTGTATTCCATCAATGCAGCAAAACCATTATGGCAAAGGCAATGTGGGTGCTGCAACCTGTGCAACGGTCATTCCGATGATTGGGATTTCAATCAATCAGTCAAGCAATATCTTCATTTATCCAGGCGGGCACCATTGAATAGCTCATTTACAAGGTGGACCTGCGGTCATAAAAAAAATGAAAACTAAAAGTAAGAATAATACAGAAGGTCAAGTTGCATGGTACAATCAGTAAGAGTACTCGATTACGAAAACAATGCACATATACAGGTAATAGACATTGAACACAGATCTGCAAGCAGTAGTGAGTTTTGAACTTGTGGTCGGTCCATGCCAAAAACTGTAAAAATGTGGGAGGATTAGTGTATGAAGATGGTAGACATTCTGGGTAGAAGATATCAGGAGTGATAGAGCAGGGGGATATGTAGTGTAGAGTCGGGAATGAGGTGGTCTTAAAGGTTGGAGCAGAGTGAGGTATCAGAATGACAGAGAAAGCTTGGAGGGTGAGGATAGATCTTTTCTCAAATGTAGCAGAAACCACAGCTGAAAGAGGAATGGGCTGCAGGTGTCATGAGCACAGTGGAATGGGATGTGGGAGTAGAGGTGGGGTTGGTTCTTGGGTAGGAGCAGAGGAAGGTATAGAGTGTAGCAAGGACCATTATGAGGGTGAGGATCGATGTAGTCCCCAAGTGCAGCAATGTAAGGGGGAATAATGCTGCAGGAGTGCTGAGCGTATAGTATGGGGTATAGGAGTTCAACATTTGAAGCCGTGGAGCGGTTAATGGGCATACTCGAGGCGAGAGAACAAGGAAGGGTGACTTTCATCAGTGGAGCCGCCGTATAAAAGAGGGTGGTTAGTCGGTGTAAAGCGAAACAATTACAGATTTCCATTATGCCATCGCGATACAGCCTTTTGAACAAATGGATGCTAACTGGGGTCCTCAGCTTTAGCGTCTTTTGAGTTTTATTCCATAATGATGGAAGTGAGAAGCCAAAGGCAGCTCTCCTGAAACGTGTAAGTGCCCTAGGTATGTGTAACAAAAGCATTGAGCAGCTTCTAAGGATGTAGTTTCTGGCCACAATCAGCAACAGACAGTCAGCAATATAATGAGGGAATTTGCCACTGATGGCTCTGAGTGTCCAGAGTGCGGTGCAGCACCCATCGTTGTTGCCGCCGCCCCAGGGGTGTTGCACTCATTCCCCCTACACCTCTGACCTGGAGGCAATTATATTATTTTCCAAGGGTTCTGCCCACTGGTGGGATGTGTGTGTGGGGGGGTGAAGCCCCCCACAAACAGGCAGGATGTGCCCTGGTGGTTTGGGCGTGATGGCGGTCGGGCGGCACAATTGCCATGTGACATTGTCGCTGTCAGCATTTTGCTGCATTTTGCTGTCGCTCTACTGTTGGTAACCCACATGGGTGGTGAACTGATATGGTGGAACCAGTACAGAGTGGGTGGGGAAAAGGGGTTTTACTTTTCTGTGGAGTTGGGGGGAGAGGAGAATGGATGTCTATCTCTGAGTGGGGGGGGTTAAAGGAAGGGGGTATTACTAGTAGTATAACCATGGTTAATTTCCAAGGGGTGAGAGAGAAGAGAGGGAGGGAGGGTGTATGGGTGTTTAAGGGGTGGTGGCAGGGGGGTACTAGTAATACATGAAATGTCCTTGCTCTTGGTAGGGGCAGAGGCTGGGTTGGAGGAATGAATATTGTTGTTTATTTAGTTAGTTTTTAAGAGGGAAGGGACAGCTAGGCAATTCAGCCTATTTTCAGCCAATTCTCAGGGGGCTGGTGGAAGAGGAAGATACAGTTACAAACTGACACGTAGAATCAGGTAAAGCATTTTTTGATATGTTTAGTTTATGAGGGAAATTTGACCAGGGTTCAGTGAAAATTCCCTTATTGTTTTTGTGAAGTGCCATGGGATCTATAATGTCTACCAGAATAGGCAGACGTGACCTCTTTTTAATATCTTATCTAAAAGATGGCACTTCAGGAGTGCAACAGCCCTAATGTTGCACTACAGTGTGAGTAGTAGGACTTGCTCTAAGTGCCTTGCTTGGGACTAGAACCTACACCCTTCTGATCTTCCAGCCTCAAAGGTGAGTGTGCAAACTGCTATGCCACTGACCATGACTCAATGTTTAGGCATTTTTGGTACTTTGCACAGTGAATTTCCTGTGAAATGCCAGCTTTGCACTATCCACATATAATGTGAAGTTTAGCATGTTGCCAGCAATTTGCTGGCGAAGTATAAATTTGCAACACTCCTACTGAACACACCTTTCACTTAATCATTTATTGACCAGTGGTAAAAATTAGAGGTTTATACAAGCGTAATATTTTATTATGACAGGAATGGAAAATGGGGTGCTGTTTCTCTTCGTACTATAACTCTTGTTTCTCGTACCTTACAGTGATCTTAAATAGGGTGACTCATTGTTAGGTAGAAATCTGCAGAAGTAATTTCTGCAGAAGTGATTTTCCACTGACAAAAAGTTCACTGGATGAGCAGAAGGTACATGTTGTTCTGAAGTGCCATTCTTAACGTCTTTTACCTACTTGTAATGTTGAAAAATAAACTTATACTGGCATAGTAGCACCAGTATAGTTAGGGTTGACTGAGAGTGTCCATGTTAAACCCCTAATTTTGCACTCTAATAGCTTTGGCAATGTTTGACAAAATTGCCCATGTATGGCATGCATTATCTAAGAGGCAAGGTCTAAATATGTGGAACGTTTCATGACAGCAGAGGGAGGGACACCAGAGGCCATGATATGAGACTGGAGGGAGGGAGGAAGGTTCAGCAGGGAGATGAGGAGACACATTTTTACAGAGAGGGTGGTGGCTGGGTGGAATGCGTTACCTGCAGAAGTGGTATCCAGTAGAACAGTGGACTGCTTTAAAAGGGGATGGGACAGGACAAGGACGAGCGTCAATGAAGGGGAAGGGTGGAAGGGAGGGGCAGCTGCAGAATGAGGGATGCTAGCTGCACATTCGAGCAGACTTGATAGACCTCTAGGCCTTTGTCTGCTGGCAAATTTCATATGTTCATATGTTCGTACAGTTTCTGATATCCACATTTGTCATTCTTACTTTAATGTCTACATTTTTTCCTGTACCTAGTATGTTTATTTGCTGTCACCTACAGCCTGGATGGAATAACATTTTTTTCCAAAACTTTCTGGTGGATGTGGCCTATACCAAGGTAGTGTATTTTGAAGGTTTCATGAAAAAAAAATTAAACAGCTCCAAAGTTGTAAGGATTTAAATGTTTTTTTCTGAACATGCTCATTAGCATTTTTGGATAACCCTGTCATGACTCGAATAATGCTGGGTCACAAGAGCAGTTTGCTTTCTTACCACTTACTTCTTACAACCTGAAAAATGGTAGTAATGGCTGCCATCTTGTTTTTTTTCCCCTACTGAATGAAAAATATGGAAAATACATAAAAATGAGCTATTTAAATAAAACACGCACCTGAACCTAACTAAACAGAACCCATTTAGCTAAATTCTTCTGTTTATTAAAAAAAATCCAGAAATACCTTTTCTGTGCACTCCAAAATCCAGGGTGCCCAGCTTAGGGAGAAGAACTGTTCACCTACATTCTCTGTATGAGAACATTAGGACTTTCTTGTCACCTACAAATGCAGATGGAGACATGCTGCCGGCTTGTGTGCCAGCAGTGAGCCGGTGATCTCTCTCTGTCTCTCTTTGTTATGTCTATTTACCTGTCTGTCTGTCTATGTATCTGTCTGTCTGTCTGTCTGTCTAGTGGTCTGTCTATCTATTCCTTCATTTTAAATTCTCTCCCCCTTCCAGCTCTGTCAGTCTTCCCTCATGTCTTGCTGATAGTGTTTCATACAAAAGCAGACTAAGATGCCTACTCCCCAGTATTGCTTGCCAGAACCCCATCTCCAGGTCTCCTACCCCTTCCCTCAAAATCTGTAGTTTGTGACACCTGGGTGTCTACTCCCTGTGCTGCCCTAGGGTTAAGATGACATTGGGGTACCTAATCCCGAGTGTCAGATCCAATAACTACTAAACCTGAAAAAATAAAATAAAACAGTCCCGTAATGCATTTTTTTAATGATTATGAAAAAAAGGAAAATTGTCCCTCACTAATCTGATCCCCCACACCCCACCCTGACCCCTCAGTCAGCACCCACCTCCCCACTCTCCTCACATCTTCACTCACCTGAGCATGTGACATGATACAGATCCACTCTCCAATCTAAGACACCTCTTACTGCTGGATTCAACAACTGTGATATAAGAAAATGAGGTAAGTCTGGTGTAATGTATTTCAATTAGAGATGCCCGAATACCTAAATTTGCCCAGATATCTAATCCAGATACCCTGTGTCTACTATCCGACCAGATCAGTTCTGCATCTGGACAGGTAGTAAAATGCCCACATGGGATAACACATGATAGCTGTGTTATAGGCCATGTTTTCACCTCAACACTGACCTTGCAAGTAATCCACTCAGTGATGTCCATACAATCACATTGATCCAGTACCGCATCTATATTCCACCTCCCATTGCCAATGTAAGCCACACTGCTGAGGAACTGTGAGTAGGTGGGATGGTTGGCTGCTCGGCGATCTCAGATGATAAAAACTGGCATGGAATGGCAGTGAAGCAATAGTCCAGAAAAAACATAACCGGCATTGCCCTATTTCCAGCATTTGACTACTAATTACTGCTCTAGACAGGAAAAGCATATGTGTGTGTGTGTGTGCGTGTGCTGCTGTAGATGAGGAGGGTGTAACATAGAAACATAGAATTTGACAGCAGATAAAGACCACTTGGCCCACCTAGTCTGCCTGTTTTCCTACCTGATGGATAAGCTGCAGATTCTAGTTAATCAACAGCTTACTTCCTCCTACCCCCCACTAGAATTGCATTATGCCTGTCCCATGCATTCTTGAATTCTCCCACTGTTCCTGACTCCACAACCTCCTCAGGAAGGCTGTTCCATGCATCTACAACCCTCTCTGTGAAAAAATACTTTCTAACATTACCTCTGAGCTGTCCCCCAATCTTCAAATTGTGCCCCCTTGTTCTTGCATATCTCTTCTTCTGAAAGATGCTACCCTCTTGTACTTTGTTTATTCACTTGAGATACTTAAAAGTTTCTATCATGTCCCCCCCTCTCCCTCCTTTCCTCAAGGGTATATATATTAAGCTGCTTTAGTCTCTTTTCATAAGTCTTCTGCTGAAGACCCTGCACCATTTTGGTTGCCCTCCTCTGAACAGCCTCCACTCTGTCTATGTCTTTGCTGAGATGGGGTCTCCAGAATTGCATGAAGTACTCCAGATGGGGTCTCACCAACTGTCTTTACAGAGGGATAACAACTTCCTGTTTTCTACTATTGATTCCTCTCCCTATGCATCCCAGTATTCCCCCAAACCCTCCTTACTGCCTTCTCACATGCTTGCCCACCTTTAGGCCATCTGATATAATTACTTCTAGTTCTCTTTCGATTTTTGTTGTTATTATTAACTCACCCCGGTTGTGTACTCTTTCCCTGGGTTTTTGTTTCCCAGATGCATTACCTTGCACTTCTTTGCATTGAATCTGAGCTGCGACATATTTGACCATTCCTCCAACCTTGCCAAGTCCCTTTTCATCCTTTCCTCCCCACCTTGTTTATCAACACTGTTGCAGATCTTTGTTGTCATCTGCAAAGAGACATACCTTTCCTTCCAGGTGCTCTCTAATGTCATTTATAAAGACATTAAAGAGGACCGGTCCCAGTACTGAACCCTGCGGTACCCCACTAGTTACCCTCCTTTCTTCACTGTGGACTCCGTTTGCTATTACCCTTTGCATCCTGTTGTCCAGCCAGTTATTTATCCAGGCTGCCACCTCGGGACCCACTCCAAGGCTGGCTAACTTGTATATTAATCTTTTGTGTGAGACTGTGCCAAATGCCTTGCTAAAATTTAGGTAGGCCATATCCACAACCCCTCCCTGGTCTACTACTTTGGTCACCCAGTCAAAGAAATCTATTAGGTTCATCTGACATGACCTTCCTGTTGTAAAACCATGCTGCCTTGGGTCCTGTGCCCCAAATGGCCTCTAGGAACTCAACAATTCTTTCCTTCAGAAGTGATTCCATCATTTTCCTTACCACTGAGGTCAAACTAACTGGTCTATAGTTTTCTGCCTCTGCCCTGCTCACACTTTTGTGAAGTGGAATCAAATTTGCCCTCCTCCAGTCCTCAGGTACCACCCCATCCTCCCAACAATCACAACCTTCAATTTAATTAAATGTTTTTTTATTTGGTCCTGACTCCTGAACATATGCGGTGAGAACTCATTGATTGGGGATGCAGCATTGCTTAGAACTACCGCTGCATAAAGTAGACTTCTTCCCTTTGGTCATCATTGTCAGGGCGGTTCTGGTCACACTATTCTACCTTGATGTAACTATGGTAATGATTGCTGAGTGCCATTCAAAGTGTGCCAAGCAAAGACTGGATTTGGAGTTGCTTCTGTGGGTTTCCTAACAACCTGCCATTACCATGACTGGGACCTGGCAGTACCAGGGTATAGGATATTTCAGAGGGACAGGGTAAAAGAGATGGGAGGGGAGGTGGTACTTTATATGAGGTAAAGTCTGAAGTGTGTTAGGGAGGAAGGGGAGGAAGGCAACACAGAGTCATTATGGGTGTAGCTCCAGGACTCCAAAAATAGGACCCTGAAGATGGGAGTGGTGAACAGGCCACCATCACAGTCTGAGGAGTTAGACAGGGAACTAGTGGAGCAAATCAGAAGGACCTGCACAAGGGGTAGTATGGTGATTGTGGGGGATTAACCTGCCTGAAGTTGATTGGGGCATCCCAGCCACCACAAATAGAAGGGAGCAGGTACTTCTGGACACCATTCAGGACAGCTTCCTATTGCAGATGCACAAGCATTGGATGTCCTGTACATGGACTTCAGTAAGGCATTCAATTTGGTGCTGAATGGGAGGCTAGGTAGTAAGCTGGAAGACACAGAGGAGGGGGGTGAAGATGGTGGGATGAATAGTCAACTGGCTGCAAGGTAGACAGCAGACTGTTGTGGTGGGAGAGGAATTCTTATCGCCCAGGGCAGTGACAAGCGGAGTGCCACAGGGCTCTGTACTGGGGCCGGTGTTGTCTGGGATTTTCATAGCAGACATCTCAATAGGCATCAAGAGCAAGACCAGTCTGTTTGCAGATGACACCAAGATGGAAGCCATAGTGGATGACATGGAGAGGTGGCAGGGGTTGCAAGAGGATCTGGAAATATTGGAGGACAGGTAAGACACGTGGCAGCTGGGGTTCAATGCCAAGAAATGCAAGGTGCTATATTTCAGAGCAAAACCCAAGGAGGAGCTACCAACTAGGGCGTATTCAGCTAGCCAAAACAGAGGAGGAGAAGGATCTGGAGGTGATCATAACAGGAGCAATGAACAACTCCACACAGTGTAGAAAGGCAGCTGCAATGGCTAACAGGATGCTGGGTTGTATTCCCAGAGACATATCCTCCAGGAGGGGGAGGTGATCTTGCCACTATATAGGTCACTGTTTAGACCACACCTGGAGTACTGCATGCAGTTCTGGTGTCTGTACCAGGAGAAGGATATTAGGTTACTGGAGGTGGTACAACACACACAAAAAAAATGATTCAGGAGCTAGGGGACTTGCCTTATGACAGTAGGCTGAGGGAGATGGACATGTACTCCCTGGAGGAAAGGAGGGATGAGGGAACATGACTGAAATCTTCATTTACATGAAGGGAATAAATAAGGCGGGCATGGAGGGGCTTTTCCAATTAAGAAGGGGGAGGGACACCCGAGAGCACAATCTGAGACTGGAAGGGGGGAGGTTCAGGAGGGAAATTAGAAAACACTTTTTTATGGAGAGGGTAGTGACAGGGTAGAATGCATTACCAGAGGAAGTGGTATCCTGTAAAACAGTAGGCTGCTTCAAAAGGGGAAGGGACAGGGTAAGGGAGAGTGTCACTGGATGGGAGGAGGGGAGGGAGAAGCAGTGACAGCTACAGTATAAGGGCTTCTAGCTGCACAATTGAGCAGACTCAATAGACCAAAAGGCCTTTATCTGCTGGCAAGTTCATATGTTTGTATGTACCTTCATTTGTATGGTTGACTTAACACTCTTAACTGACTCCCAAACATCTGCAGTTAGAACTCACTGATTGGGGGTACATCATTGCTCAGAACTACCGCTGCATAAAGTAGACTTCTTCTCTTTGGTCATCATCTGGACAGTTCTGGTAGCACTATCTCACCTTGATGTAGCTAGGGTGATGGTCAGCTGATGGCCATTGCTGCTGCTGGCCCTCAATGTTAGCCTAGTGGTCCTGCTCGCTTTCTCCTTTTATAAAATGCTAAAGCATTTTACACATTTAAACAGCACAAATAAATTACTTGACTTAATGGTGCTTAAACAGTTAAGCAGCTTGATTATCATGTCCGGGAGCTGAATGCGGTATACTGAATTACTCAGTTACCACTAATCTGCCTAATCAGCTGTATCTAAAATCAGCCACTGCCTGACTTGATTTGTACAGCAGTATCCTTCTACTTCCAGTAGAAAACAGGAAGTTGTTATCCCTCTGTACAGACAGCTGGTCAGACCCCATCTGGAGTACTGCGTGCAGTTCTGGAGACTCAATCTCCACAAAGACGTAGACAGGATGGAAGCTGCCCAGAGGAGGGCAACTAAAATGGTGCAGAGTCTGCACCGGAAGACATATGAAGAGAGAATTAAGGAGCTTAATATGTATAGCCTCAAGGAAAGGAGGGAGAGGGGGGGACATGATAGAAACTTTCAAGTACCTCAAGGGAATCAACAAAGTCCAAGAGGGTAGCATCTTTCAAAAAAAGAGGTGTGCAAGAACAAGGGGGCACAATTTGAAGAAAGAGGGGGGCAGCTCAGAGGTAATTTAAGGAAGTATTTTTTCACAGAGAGGGTTGTGGATGCATGGAACGGCCTTCCGGAGGAGGTTGTGGAGTCAAAAACAGTGGTTGAATTCAAGCATGCATGGGACAGTCATAAGGCAATTCTAGGGGGTGGGGGTAGGAAGAAGTAGGCTGCTGGTTAACTAGGATCTGCAGCTTATCCATTAGGTAGGGAAATGGGCAGACTGGGTGGGCCAAGCAATCCTTATCTGCCGTCAAATTCTATGTTTCTATGTATCCGATTCGGCAGGATATGGTAAAAAAGTGTGAAATCTGACCACTTTAAGTTATCGGGTTGGATATCTGTGCATCTCTAATTTCAATGGTTATGAACGTTTACTCACAGCTTTGTCATTTTTTAATATTTTTACACTATATTTTCAACATGATCTTTTTGGGACTCCACCTCATGATCAAAGTAGGTGACATTTTTCTAATCCATCCTGAAAGAGGATTTTTTGATCACTGTTCAAGATCAACTTTCAGAGGGGCTTTGAAAACTTTTACCTACTGAGTTTATTAGGTTGGGTCATAAGAAAGCTGTGTTGAAAATCTGGTCTAAAAATATGGTAAAATTACCATGTTATGACTGATTGTTGAACTATGTGAATGTTCACTTATAACTTCACTAATTTTCAATATTTTTCCACCAGTCATTCAGCATGGCTCTTTTATTTGGACCCGACCACATGAACAATGTTCAAATCCATTCCAAAAGGTGATTTTGTAGTCACTGCACAAAATCACTTTTCAGGCCAGATTTGAAAATTCTCACCTACCGAGTTCATGAGGTAGGGTCATAAGAAGGCTATCTTGAAAACTGTGTGTAAAAATATGGTAAAATGACTACGTTATGAGTGAATGTTGAATCAGAGTGAATATGGAATATTTAAACATTCCTTTTTAATTTTGCCAGTATTCAATATTCTTCCACCAAAGTTTCAACATGGCTTTTCTGGGACCCCACCTCATGAACAAGGCAGTTAACATTTTTCAAATCCACCTGGAAAGATAATTTTGAGGTTGCTCTTTGAAATCAGGTTTTCTGCATTGTTTGTAAAGTTTCACCTGCTGGGTTTTTTGAGGTGGGGTTGTAAGACAAGTATGCTGAAAACTTGGTGAAAAAATATGGTAAAATGACTAAGTTATGAGTGAACACTGAAATATTTCAATATTCACTTATAATGTCACTAATTTTCAATATTTTTTTCCAAAGTATCAATATGGCCATTTGTTTACACCACCTCATAAATATGACAGGTGTAATTTTCAAGTCATGAACAAGATGTTTTCACCCTTGTGCAGGGACCCTGGTTTTCCATTTTTACCCGTAACACTGGTAACAATCACGGAATCCTGCTTGGTTTGCAGATTTTGAATTCTTGTACCAGTGCCTCATGAAAATTGCATGTCACTGCACAGAATCTCTAAGATTTCAGCATCTTTTTACATTTTTTTTATTTTCTCTTTCTATGTCCCCTTCTCACAGCTTCAGTCTCCACTTTTCAGAGATCCTTGGGCCGGGTATCTCCTAGCTTCACCCCAGGTAATGCTCAGGAGCTCCTGTGGGCCTGCCCCTATCCTGCTTGGGTTGTACCCCCCAAGTGGGAAGGGAGGGGATCCCAGGTCATGCCTCCACACTCCCCTCATGTGTGTTGGGCAGCTCAGTGGGTCCCTCATGGAGCCTGGTTATGAAGTCTGGGCACCTGGGTCCCTTCTGCCAGTGGCCGATGTAGGATGATTGTTCCTGGTTTTCTGGTCTCTGTCCCTGATGACACCAGCACTAAAGGAGATCCAAGGAGGTAGGTCACATAGAGACATGCCACTGATCCAGATCCTGGCTAGCGTCCTCCCCTCCTGATCACTCTGCAGCACCATTGCACCACTACCCATAGTCACACAGGTGGCAGTAAAGCAGCAGGACCTGTAGCCCACCCTCCCCCGGAGGAGGACAGCAGTCCCCTGGGTGCTCGATCCTACTCCCTGGCGAGACCTCCAGCAACCCAAGTTCACTTCTGACCCTGGGTCGCTGGCATTGCAAGCAATAGTGCTACCACAGTGCCAGTGGGCCAACCTGGATTTCAACATCTTAAAATGAATGCTGCTTTGCTTTGCATTCTTTCTGCTTTGCTGCATATAGAGTCGGTAAGGAAATCACCTGCACTGCTTTGTGTAATCAGCCATTCAGTTTAACCACCCATGCCTAGCGGTTAGAGTAACAGTGTTTGAACTGGGTACATCCAGCAGACTTGGGTTTGATTCCCACAACCTCCACTTGCATACTGTGTGACTCAAAGCAAGTCACTTAACCTCCTCAGTGCTTCTAGGTCACTCCTGATAACAGGCAGTTCTGCCTAGTGAACTTTACCTGCTTTACAAAGAATATAGAAAAAAAATAGCAATATATGTTTACTACATCATAGAATAGTAGTCAGGGTACCATGTAATTTACTTGAGTTTTATGTGGGCTGCAATTATTTTGTATAGATAAAGATAAATGTTCAGATACATTTTATGTGTTTTCTAAGCTTGTTTTTAGATTTTAGTCAGGTTTTTATTGTATTCTTTGCATATGAGCATCAAGGTTGTAGATTGCTAAATGCAGGATCACTGTTACCAGCTAACTTATTCAAGTTTATAAGCAGTAGGGCCATCCAAAATACTCAGTTGTTTGAATGAAAACTAGTCTGAATGAAAGTATGTTCACAAAGAAGAAACTGCCTTATTACTTATGAAAAGACTTCACAGTTAGCACCCCATTTAGGTGAATTGGATAATTTGCACCTTTTCTCCCACCTGCTATTTCAGTCTCTGTGACAACAAAAAGTTTTCTGATAGACTGCTTCAACAAAAAGCAAATGTTAAGTATTTAAGTGTACTTATGTTTGGTCAGCGGATTTTGAAAGCACAGTCAATGACATACAGAAGGTAAGACCCCAGGGGCTGTATGATGCTGGTGGGCAGAGTAATGTTCAATTCACATCTGAACAAAGACATGAAAACTGGGACACACGCTTTTCATGGACACCAAGTAAAAAAAAAGCATCCACATGTCTGGGAGATGAATGAATCCATTTGAAGGTCCTCCACTAATCACTTGTGGATTTTTTAGGTGAAGACACTTTATTTCAAAGAAGCAAATTCAAGAAGTTTTTTTTTTTTGCTCCTCCTACCTCCCCTGGCCATCCACTTCTTCAGGCCTGCCAAGGCCCCCTACCACCACTGCTGAGTCCCGACCACCATCCACTGCCCCTTACTGCTGTGCTACCAGGTAACCCAAGTAAACCTTCATTGAGTGGACCCCTACCACTGTGGGAGGCTACGTGGGGAGAAGAATTACCCCAAAGAGCTTTCTGTGTATCCTGGGCATGGCAGGGGTCAGAATGGACACAAGTCTGCGGCTTCTGGCTTATGGAGGGACTGACACCCATCCTTCAGTTGGCCACCAGGTGTTTTCCCATTTTCTTGGGAGTGTGATAGGCCACATGATGTCAAGGCACATGCCGACATCCATCACGCTCCCTCCTGCAGTGACGGCTGACATGTTGTCATGCCTCTGGCCTCCACCAGGTGTCAGCAAATGCTGAGCTGTAAATCCACCATCCCTTCCAGGAGAAGGTGAGTGGTCATTGGACACTCAAGCCTTCACCCACCAGCTGGCTCTACAACACCCAAGTCTGTTCACTAACCCTGGTCAACGGTGTCACAGGCAGAACTCCAATTCAGGCAGTTAAATTATAGACAGGAAAAAACAAAGGTAGTCCACCTTAGCGGTGATGGTTCAGATTAATTCACATCTGAGTTCTAACAAGCAAAAAGACCAAGTCATTTGTAACTTGTGCATGTGGGGTGTGGGTGTTGAAGAAAGGGGATCATAGTGCTGTCACTACTGCCATTACCCAAGAGGGATGTGAACTGTATTGTTGCTACTGCCATCACACCAAAGGGATGGGGGCTGTAGTGCTTCTGCTATCACCACTGGTGGATGGAGAATCTAGTACTGCTGCCATTACACCTAAGGGATGGGGGCCACAGTGCTGCTGCTTCTGTCACACCGGAGGGAGGGAGGTCATAGTGCTGTTGCTGCTGCCATCACACCAGAGGGATGGGGGCCATAGTGCTGCTTCCATCACACCTCAGGGAGGGAAGCTGTAGTGCTGCTGCTGCCATCACATCTTGTACCTAAAATAACTTTAAACTGGTACAAGGATGGAAGGATGTGCAATAGTGGAGGTCAAAACTGCTAAAAGGCATGTTAGCAGAGTTAACAATTGTTAAATAAAGTACACAGAACCAAATACCAGTAAAACCGGATTTTGGCTTAGCAGACGCTGGTGACAATACCATTTTTTGCAATGTGCAAAATGGAATATGCCCTTTCTCAATCCCGGTAAACCAGTGTGCCTGGTTATTGCCCCTGATGAAGGGACATATGGGGCCCTGAAAGCTTCTGTATTAAACCAGCTTTGTATATACCATATGTTGGTCTGACAAAAATATGTCAAACCATCTAACAACTCTTGTTTTCCAAGGACATACATACAGTATATGGCTACAAACTCTTTTTGTTTAAGTGACAAAGATGTTTATGGCAGATGACACCCCCCCCCCCACCAGAATGGCTCAACAGCAGATCAGAAATTCAATAGAGTGCACAATACACTGCAAACAGCTAAATCACAGATTGATTCTGTTGTTTCTATAACATTATTCCAACAATAACTATTTTAAACAGGGACTTAGCTTTAACCACAGGTAGTGTGCTTGTACTGAATAAGATGTTGCCCACTGTATCCATTTTGTAGATCAGAACAGAAATATTTTTACACTTAAAGCTATCTAGCACAGCTGCACTACAGTGTATTGCCTAAATTGACTAAGTCACTTTGAGATGTCTGGGTGTGAATGCCCACACAGATACTTTCAGCATCTCACACTGACATGAAAAAAATCAGCCACCCCCTTATTGTGAAGGAATATCTGCTGTTTAACCTTTTTGTCAGTTATGTTCAAACAGAAGTGTTAACCACACACATTTTCCAAAGGCACGAAGTTTAAAATTAGGGAGAAGAGAGGCTAGACTTAGTAAATCATAATTTTTATTTAAGGAAGTTATTAAAAGTAAGTTAGAAAAAACTGTAGCCATCAACTCTATTCAAAAAAGAACTATATATTCACTGTACAGTAAAATGGGCATTCTCCTTTATTCGAAGCACAGTGTTGTATATATGTAAAATTGATGTTCCTTTCTGTTGCACACAGGCAACAACACTACCCCTATGTGACCTGAGGGGTACCCATACCTCTCAAGTGTCCCTGATTTTCAGGGATGTCCCTGATTTCACCTCAAAATTTTACTCTGTCCCTCCTAAAATCTGTGTTCCCCTGACTAAACAGTGATGATTGTAAGAATAAAATTATGTCAAACAATACAGTTGCAGACTTCTTATTCTTCAGAAAATGTATTATACACTGAGTCCCTTATTCTGCCAGCTTCCTGAGTGGATAGCACCAATTTTAAAAATGTGTCCCTGATTTTGGGCCTTTGTCCCTGATTTTTTTAAGCCTTGTCCCTGATTTATGAGGCAGGAGGTTGAGAGGTATGGGGTTACCTGTAGACAATGGGCAAAGGCATACAGACACTTGACACTGTGGCAATTGCAAAAGGACCCAAGTGTAAGGCTGTGCAGGAAACTCATTGTCAATACTTGTGAGTATTCGTGCTTATAATAGGGTCAACAACATACTTTGTACTGTGTATGGTATGATGATTCAGTAATATAGGTATAATAGGTTGTTCTAAAAATGGGTAGGGAAAATCATGCATCCCAAATGGTAGAAAGGACTTGGAATCCCATGACTAACATGATGACAACTACCAGGTCGGAAACTATTCTAGCAACCAGGACGCAGCGCACCTAGATATCCATGCCTCCCAGAATTTTTTTGAAAATAATTACTGGAAGTCATGTTTGTAAGGTAAAAGACCTGAACAACCCTTCCGTACCAGATGTTAAGAAATACATTTTACCACTTTTTAAAATCTTCCCAACCAGCAACAAACTAGCTGAACACAAACACATAACAATAAAATATTTAAACCCATCCTCTTAACTGTTAACTTTTTGTTTCTGTTTTCTCAAATTTTATTTAACCAGCCTTCAGCCTCCCTTTATCTGCTGCCTATGGCACAGTCCCCACTCATCTTGTTACCCTCATTGCTCATCCAAGTGTCATCCACCAATCTGCTTCTTCACCCGCCCACCCGCTTGCTGGCCCACCTGCTACATTGCTTGGTAATCACATTTCTTGGCCTTTTAATATTTATTTCTACTTGGAGTTACAACAGTAAGCACTAACACAGTCTACGCCAGTAACCATGGTAGCAAGCAACACCCAAAGTGGTATGGTCTCTCTTCACACAAACAAAAGCAATACAGCACTTTCTCTCTCTTTCTCTTTCCAAGCTTCTGCACAGTGCTACAGTATGTCACTCTCTCTCTTTATCTGTCTCTCTTTGTCACCCAGTTGTGACCAAAGTATATTTATCTCGCTCTTGCTTTGAATGAACAGACACTTACTAAATAACTCTGCATGTTCCCATTTTATAAATAACTCTGCAAAGAAAGCCATAAAGTAAATGGCTTTCACACACAAATGTCACATAGTGGCACATTAGAACAACAGCACCACACAGTGACCTGAATAGGAACTATTTCCTTTGTTTTCTTGTTTATTTATTTTTTTTATTTCATATTCTAACAATATCTGTATCTATATATTTTTTTTTTTATCTTGTTGTTTCATTTTGTTACCGCAATATATATTTTGAAAGGGAACCCCTTTTTGAAGCACACTAAGACACTCTGGGGGGTGGCTGTCATGGGTTAATGCATGCCTAGGGCAGATGGCATTCAGCGTAAGCACTTCATCCTTCACAACACCCAAAGGCATACTCTGATCTTGACAACTGACACATCATTGTGTCTTACTGATTACACAGCACCCTTTTCAGGACAATCTAATATATATGTCCATTCGATATTCAGAAATACAGGCTTTTTCCCCTTCATGGATTGGGGGCTGAGGGAGGTGAAGATTGTAAATGAAACCATGCACATTTTGGTCATGGAACTGGGTAGTGTTAGGGAGGGTGATAGTCTTAGAAAGACAGTGTTGGTGGGGAAGATGATGGTGTTTATTAAATGGAAAGATCAGTGAGGGGGTTGTTGGGTATGAATTAACTGAAGGGGTTGGGATGGCCATGGGACTACCAATGACTAGTAGGGGGAATACTACAACTTTTGCCTATGTTGTTTTAATCCTCTTTCTCCCCCTACCCCAGCCTGTCTGTCCCCTTGGGATAATGGCCTTCTAGCCTCATCACCATTGGGATCTTGGACCTCTACAAGCAGTACAGGCCTAAGAGTACAAGCCCATCTACTGAAGACCTTGTGAGGGTTCTCTGTTTATTCCTGTTCCTCCCACTACCCACATCCCCTTTGAAACTGCATATACCAAAATGGTCACACACATGTTGCAGCTTAAAGGGGAACGCTCACATACTGGAGCACTCTGTATTCATTTAGTAGTGCCTCAAATAGCTACTTTAGCTGTCATGTTTTTTCATTTTTTCACCTTCTAAAGTCTAGTTAAGTTAAGACTGCATCAACTGGTTGTCCACAGTGCTCCATTTCACAGCGCTTATAATAGTGCTACATTGCCACAGACGTCAGTCAGCTGCAGTCTAATGGGCTGAAGTGCTGCACACTTGAGCAGACTAGATAGACCATACAGCCTGTATCTGCTGGCAATTTTGTATGTTCATATGTTCATATCAGTGATGGACTCTGTAAAAAAACCTGACTGTCAGTAGTGTGAATTCCTATCCATGCTTGCCATGTTGCCTGCCAACTCAATCTCCTCAAGCCTACAGATACTAGCGAGTGCTATATTATTTAAATATATAATTGTGCAGTTATAGGGTGTGTTAGTGCCTCACATAAACTGTAGTGTTGATCAGTTTAGTTTTTTTTTTCTGGTTCAAGCAATCTCAGATATTGTTACAGTGGGTTGCTGCTGTCAAGAAGGAAAATCTCCCTGGTGTAGCGAGTAGAAAGAACTCACAAAGGGCAGAACATTAAATAATGAAATTCAAGACCGAACTGCTGGGGTTAGTGCTGTGTGGATCGGTCTTGACTTTTTTACACTGGATGACCTGACTTGTTAGTGCTTTTTCTCTTTTTTTTACTATGAAGCATGCTTCCCTTTGTGAGTTCTTTGGTTTGGTTTGGTTTGCTTTGGCTCAGCCCCTCGTTGTTCCCAGAGTAAAGGTTCACCTGTGTTTTCTCACTGTAGCAAGTAGGAACACTGCTCTGTGTTCCTTGCATTTTTCTCCCAATTCATACTTAAAGAATGTACAGGTATATTCATTAGTATATTATTATATTTATTAGACCTTTCTCCTCCTCTGTCTTCCTTCCCCTCCTCCTTCACTGCCCTATCCTGACCCCTGACAGGGTTATCAGCTCCCCTTAGGGTTTTACTGTAGCTCTTGGAAAGCCCTGACCTATCTCCCCCCTTCTCTACTACCCCCTCCACCTCCTTCCCATTTCTCTCCACTACTTGGTACTAAAGCTACCTGTATCCTTGCCTTGCTCCATCCCCTGGCAGGGTTCTCAGTATCCTGTATGGGTTAGAACTGGTCAAGCTTCTTGCTTCCCCAATCCTCCTAACATCTACCCCTCTTTCTACCTCCCTCCTCCTCATCTCCCTACTTTGCACTTATCCCTACCTCTATCTTTGCCCTGTATCGACTCATGGCAGGGGTCTCAGCATCTTGAAGGGGTTGGAACTTGGTATGCCTCTCACCTCCCTCCCCCCACCCTTTTACCTCTCTCTTCCGGTTTCATTACTCAGCCCTATTTTGGCTAGCCCTAAATCTGTATTGCACTTGTAGACTGCTTGCACTTCTGGTGTACCTTAGCTAACTTGTACTGTATGTGTTACTCCTCACAAGCCTGACCTAGATTAAAACTACTAGAATTCCATTCAGTCATTTTCTGCCTACACAGTTTTGAGCCACTCGTGCTTGCATTCAAATGTTCATTTTTGTGTTGTTGTATCTATCTCAGTTCAAAACTGTTAGCATTCCACTCTTTCATTGCTCACTGCACAGTTTATTTGCTTTTCATTTGAATGTATTCAATTGTAAATCTTGTGTTATTTTACCAAATCTCTGTATTCAAACCCCATGCCCCCAGGTTGCACCATTAGACTAGCAACTTGTTGTTCAGTGTGCCTTCCTGGTTAAATGTTTCAATAAATACGTAAATTATTGTTAGGTATATATTCAATAAAAATTGCATATTTCCCATGTGAGCATAATTTTTGTGATGTCTATAGTGTTATTCATGTTTTTTATTGATGGGTTTTGTGAGTGTGTGTGTGTGTGTGTGTGTGTATGTGTAATACACTTTCATTAATTTCCTGTCCCTCTTGCCAAACACAGTGTGATCCCCATCTGATCATAAGATTGCTGCAGAGACAAATGACATAATCATGTATAAAAGCATGTACACACAAAGGAATACTACAAAAATCCAGCAATATGTTACACAGCAATGAATCAGATTTTTATAAGACCTGTTCTTACATTATCATGAAATAGGGCAAAAGAAGCGGTGAGAGCTGAGTCATGTTGGCATGGACGTTTTTCATTTCAGCATCTTGAAAAAATCATTGTTACCACAGATATACACACAAAGAGTATCAGTTTATATCAGGCATGATGAAATGGATCAACTGCACCAATGATCAACCCTGCATACGAGTGAAGAAAGATCTTTATAGCATTATGCTGTTAATTAATGAGAAGAACTGACCTTGCATTCACACTCTGCCAAAAGGGAATATGGTTTACAATATAAAACAGCAGTAAGGCCCTGTCCACACTGATCTCCTTAAACCATTACTGGTGTGTTAAACTGTTACTGCGACGTGTAAAAACGGTTCACATCCACACTAGTAACAGTTTAGCATGCGATTTGAAAACCGATCTAAAGACCTGTTGGGATGTGGTATTTAGACTGGTAGCAGAAACATTACAGCAAAGTAAATGGTTTTCTTACCTGTATGGACATGACAGTGTATTCATTCCTGTGATTCGAGACCTCAGGAGCTCCCTGATGCATAGCAGCAGTATCCCAGTGTGCCATGGTTGCTGTGTGTAAGCGTAATGAGGAAGTAAACAAAGCAATTAATTTAAAGATCCTGTTGGGCAGCATTGCTTTGTGGGGTGCTCAGTGAACTGAACAGAGTGGGGAATTTTTAAAGATCCTGTCAGGCAGCGGTGCTTCATGTTGTGCACAGTGAATTGTAGTGAACACTGTCGGGGCACATTTCAACACTGGGGGTGTTAAAATAAAGTGCAATGAGTTACTGCAGTGCATCCTGGTCTAATGAGGTAACTGAATATTTAATTGAATACTGGTCACAAAAATGTGTGCAAGAGGAGCTTACTTCGTTTAGGAAAAATACTAGAGTATATCAGAAAGTGTCAGATTATTTGAGTGAGCATGGTTTTGAGCAGTCTGCAAAGCAATACAGGGACAAAATTAAAAAGTTAAAAGTTAGATACCATAAAACAAGAGACACGAATAGCAGGTCAGGAGGTGGTCAGGTCATCTGTCCATTCTATGACCAACTTGATCAGATGCTTGGCACCAAACCAACCTCTGAGCCACAGTTTGTGCTGGAAAGTAGTACAATAGAGGAAGATGAGGACAGACCAGAAGCTGAAGAAGAGGACGACAACTACCCTGTACATGACATTGTTGAATCGGGTAATGTTGGCATGACAAATAGTAGCAATTGTTGTTGTTGGTGTGTGTTCTGTGGCCACAGCACTGCTTACACCACTGTTTTTTTTTTATAATGTAGATGCAAACCACATGGAGGATACATCAGTAGAGACTGACACCACCTTGATGGCTTGCTCATCTGGAACATACGACGACAGTGGGGTTTCAGCATCTGAAGGGTCTGTCATCACTGCATCATCAAGGGAAGTACCAAGTTTGGGCAACAGTAAATCTGTTGACCACCCGCACAGCAACGGCACAATACTGATGCAGGTATTGTGCTGCCCAAGCCCCCAGTGTTTTCTGCCCCCCAGACTTTAGGATTCTCAACTCCAGGTCACAGTTGATCCAGGGAGGGGGCAGGACACTGGAGGAAAGCTAAACATGTAAATGGACCATTACAGCGACTGTCGCTGTAGTGGTCATTTTCCGTGTTTCGCCATTGGGGTGTCAGGCAAAAGGGGGGGGCCACCCATCATCAAGCACCTCTGCAACAGGAGAGAAGCACCCAGCTGAACCTGCACAAGAGGAAGAAAAGCAACAGGCTAAAAGATCTTATGGAGGCAGTGTTCGAGCCCACGAGGCAAATAATACAGGAACAACAGCTTCTGGAAATGGAGCAGTAAAGGGTGCGGGAGGAAAGGGAAATGAAGGATAAACTGAGAAAATATGAGGCTGACCAGAGTGCTCAGTTTTTCAGTAACATGCTAAGCATTATGTCAGTGCATTTCTCACAGTCTTCTTCCGGTCACTCTTTACAGCTCCCAAAGGTTGTTATGCCTCGCACCAGTCAAACACTAATCTCTGGTGGCAACCTTTCTGGAACATCTCAGGGAAGCCATATGCAAGCACATGCAGGACACCAACATCAGACAGTCCACATTGCTGTTTTATAGCAGTGCTAACACATCACAGGGCAACCTGACACATGGTCCTGTAGGCCACCTGCAGCCATCTGTCCATGGTGCAGTACACAGCACAGGTGGCACACCTCAAGAAGCATGATGTCTGGTCAAGGTACAATGACTTCACCACAGACATCTAGACCAACTATGGCATCAAGTTGAGGAGCAGTGGTCGGCATTATACAGCTGAGTACCACTGACAATCATGTATTTTCCCCATCCTATGTGCAGGATATATTGAGTGAGGACTTTATTTGGACCTCATTGTAAATGTCATGAAATCACACATCCCACACTTGCATACTGTTTGTGTTACCCTGAGCAAGTCACTCTCATTCCCTGTGTTCACTCTCTTGATGGCCACAGTGTGCAATGAAAATGGATACATCCTATGATTCAGAAATGTTATTAAAAGTGTTCATAGTTCTTTATCGATCTGCAATGTGCAACATGCGATGTTATGCAGAACACAGAAAGAACTGAAGCTGAACTGTTCACAAAAAGTTAAATAGCCACATCTGTGCCAAACAGGACAGCATTGTACAAGCTATCTAATGGCTGCAAGTGTTGTTAGAACAGTAATGTAGTTTAATGGTACAGTTGTCAACATGACAGTTAACATTATCAGTTTTAACAAGTATACTATACTACAAGTAACCAACATAGTGAGACTGGTACACTTTGCCATATGCACAGTAATGAACTGCTGTAGTAGTTAGCTGGTAATTATAAACAGCATGACATATGACGGTCTTTTTTAAAGCTAGAAGTTGGAACCTCATTCACTTTTAAAGCCTTTTGAAAGTACAATGAGATTGGCACACTTTGCCATATGTACAACAATGAACTGTTGTAGTAGTTAGCTGGTAATTTTAAACAGCATTAAATATTACAGCCTTTTTTAAAGCTAGAAGTTTGAACATTATTAACATTTTAAAACCTTTTGAAAGCACAGTTAAAACAGTTTTCTTTTAATTGTGTGCACCAGTTTATTTCAGTGCCATGTACCTGTTGTTTTCATCGTAAGAAACAGTTTAACCTTTAAAATAAATAACTGTTAATGCAGACATACAGGTGTCATCATTTATTGGGGGGGCATTTGGTAACGTGAAGCTGTGTGGTGTATGAATGTCAAGCTCATATATTTAAGCACTATTACCAGTAGAACTGCATCACAATGCAGTACAAAATTGCATGCTGTCTAGTAACATGACAGTGTTACTAGCTATTTATGTATTCACAAAGTGCAGAAAGTGCATCATGTATGGCTGCTGCTTGCTTGTTCATAGCTGCAACAGACATCCCATCAGGAGGCAGACTGTCATGATCTACTGGCTGTGGGAAATGAGTATTCTCCAGTTCTGTCCCCCAAGAATCAAGGAACTGTTCTGCTTTATCTTCACATAAATTGTACAGTGCATAGCATGTACGGCACATTAGAAATGCTGAAGTCATTACGCTTCAGTAGACACCTCCACCTGTCTTTCAGTCTACCAAAAGCACACTCTACCACCATGCGTGCACGGCTCAGTCTGAAGTTGAAGTTCCACTTATGATGCACAATATAGTTACTGTACTGCTTCATCAGCCATGGCAGGAGGGGGTAAGCAGGGTCCCCAAGAATAACCACTGGTTCACTCACTCCACTGATGTCACGATTCATGCCATGGAATAGCTTGCCAGATTGACCCATGTTGAAAAGCTTGCTGTTCTGGAACACACTGGCATCATGTTCCTTCCACGGCAACCCTACATTCACATCCATAAAATGAAATTTATGGTCCACCAGTGCCTGCATCACCATAGAGTAATATGATTTACAATGAAAGTACTCTGTGGCATTTCCTGGTGGTACCATCCACCGCCCCACATCAGTTAGGGAAACCCCACTCTCACTCAAAGCCTTGTATGACTGTTGCCATGTTCTGGATGCTGATGATTTTAGGCATCAACACATACTCAATTGCCTTTCACACTTCCATGACTATTTCCCCAACAGTAGACCTTCCTACACAAAATAGGTGGCTCAAGGTATAAAACTCTACATTGGTTGCCAGGCATCACAATGCGATTACCACTCTTTTTGGTACTGGTATTGCTTTGCACAGCTGGGTATCCATTCGGTAAATATAGGGCTGCAACTCATTGTACAGTACGTGAAAAGTACTTCTGGACATTCTGAAATTACACAACCATTGCTCATCTATCCATGAGCATATCACAATATTACCCCACCAATTGGTTGACCTGGGGTGGCTCCAAACAGATTGAGGCACTCCTGCAGCAGCATATATAGTGCCCATAAAATCCATCACATCAGCTATCCTCGGAAAAGAGTATCTTCTACTAGCAAGTACTCTCTCTGCTCTAACATGCCGGCTGTGCTGCCAAATTTTCAGTGCCCTCATCATTGCCTGCTCCCTGCTGCCTGGTGATAAATCGATACAGCAGCAACAAGGCAAAGGCAAACACGTTTAAATCAGCCACCTCCATCATGCCAGATTTGATGCATGATGGGAGGCACCGTGCATGTCATCACACTCTGCAATGCATACAGGGATTTCCCTTATGCCAGCACACTGATGCGGTTTGCAAACGTGCATTGTCATTGCCACAGTGGGCTGTAGTGTGGATGGGAGGTGACCGAACTTGAACATGCTTGCAGGACAGTGTGGATGGATGGTAGTGGTAAATGCTAAACCATTTTTAAAACCATTACCATTCCATCATCGGCAGTGTGGCAGGCCCTAAGATAACTAACTACACATGTTTGCACTTACTACTACTTCTGTGAAATCTTCATACCTCCAATATAAATCTGATTAAGCTCAGCCTGTCACGGACATCACTTCCGATTTGTGGGAGATGAGCAAAGAGATAAAATGGAGGGTACACTGCATGGCATTATAAAAGGTTTAAAAAATAACTTACTAAACTTTGTAAATCTAGCATTGCAATTTGACTTATCAAAATGTACTCTCATTTGGCATTAAGCCACAGGCATCTGAGAGTTCCCCTTTAACCTTGCAGAGAAGGGTACTCCTTCATCCCTGACAACAGAGGTCACTATGGATGGGGAATGCATTGCTACCCTCCCTGCTATCTGCATCCCAGACCATGGGCTGTCCATTAAAGGATGACCCAAACTTGCTTCAAAACCTAGGCTGCCTGTGTTGACATGCATCGCACTACCACAGTACTGGCCAGTTAGCACATTTTAGTTGGCAGATATGATGCAGCAAGAGTCCGTTTTGACCAAAAACTACAATGTTTGCCTAGTTCATATTCTACTATTTTTAAAATTCTTGAATACAAGCACCCTGAATACTTTCTGATATTTGTTATTTAGACTAGCATTGACTTGCAGTAGTCCATTATTTGGGGGATTGCATAGGAGCATAGGAAATGCTCAGGAAATAAGGAGCATAGTAAATGTCGATTCTGTTCACCACCTGTCATTTAGGCAGTGGCAGCATTCAATACAGAATAAATGAATAAATAAATATATAATAAGACGGAAACTTCTTGGAACCTTCTGTTCTTCAATGATTTCATTGCTGGGCCCATTAATATTATTCTTTATCTGGAACTTATCCAACCTGAGTTTAAAAGATTTAACTCTCCCTAACGATTCCACTGGAGCTTGTTCTATATGTTTACTGCTCTCAGGGTGACAACATTTCTTTCTCACATTACCTCAGACCCTTGCTCTCTCTTCCATTCAGATCTGGTATGCCCTCCAGTTCAGGAGACTTCAGGAATAACTTGCTTTATGATAAAAACCTTGTACAAACAAAGGGAGTGATTACTCCAACAGTTCTTGCAAAACACGACAGCCTACTGAAAAAGGGAAACAATATATAGCAACTCAAGGCTTAAAAAATTTATTTGCACAAAACAGGCAACCAAAAGTGAGCCACTAAACAAACCTTCCAGTATTTCACAGTCTGCTACTACTTCATGGCTCAAATCCAAACTATTCTGAAAGATACAGTGACAAGAACACAGTACACATGGGATCCCTCATTGTTGCTGCTTTTGTGAAAATTGTATTTATTTATTTGAAAGTTGTTTTTTTTCACAGGAAGAGCATTCTAAGCTGGTACCATCTCATTTCCAGATGCACCCTGGGGAAGGTGGAAAGGAAACAGTATAAAACAAATTACAATAGCAGTAGATGAAGTGCAGTACCACACAGGATAGTTTATAAAATAAAATAAATACCATACCTGTGTAATAGATACCGTCCAAGGAAGGTAGTAGTAGCAGTCATAACAGCATAATGTAAAGTCATGACAGTAATTAACACACTGTAGAACATAGTGCCGCAAAAATGGGATTAACTACATGTGCAATTTAGTGAATACTAGTCAGACTAGTCATGATAAAAAATGTCCCGAGCAAATATTTATTTATTTATTTGCTTTTGTTTACCAGGTAAGCACACTAGACAACCAAGTGCCTATTTTCAGGTGCGACCTGGGAGATTACAGAGGTACATTCAAGAACATCAGTCAAAGACAAGTACAAGTTACAGAGGTGCATTCAAGAACAGCAGTCAAGCAAGTACAAAGTACACATTCAGGAGTATCGAGGAGAGCAGGGACAATACAAGAACATCAGGTTTTACACAACCACATGGTTCAGGCAAGAAAGGCAATAGTCAACATACCAGGGAAGCTATGCCCCAATGGATTAAGAAAGCAGGTAAACATGATTAGTACAGTTGGGGATTGGAGAGTCAAGGCAGAGCATGAGGGAGGGGCAGTGAACATATTCATGTTAATGGGCAGAAGGGTCTGAGTGGACACAACATAATCATTTCTTCTACAAATCTGTCAGCTCACTAGTGAGTAAGGGGCAGAGCAGAGGTGTAGGGTAACAAACTCAGACAGACATTAAGTGCAGAAGCAAATGGAGACAGAGAATGTAATGCTAGAAAACAGTGAACTGCAACTAACAAGGATAAAACATTTAGTAAAAAGTATAACAGGCAGTTGCAGATAAAAGTTGTATCATTACAAAGAAGGGCCTTAAGAGAGAAATGGGAAGGAGTAGAGTGAATAAGAGGGAGAAGGTTGATTAGAGGTGGGAGTACCTGACAACAAAAGCTAATTGACCTGCAGAGGAGTTCATGTAGGGAAGGGAGAGAAAATGTTGGTTAGAGATATGGAGGGGATAGGAAGAGGCAGGGGATAGGAGAGTAAATAACTGTGATATGACGGAAGAGCCCCATTGCAGAATCTGGAGATAAATAAAGTGCAGGTGGTGAAGTGTCTGTCCTGAAGAAAAGGAAATAAGAGCAAGGCATAGAGGGAGCAGTGATGAATATGATGGGGACAGTCAAGGGAGAAATGGCTGAAGGAATGAAAAAGGGGGTCCTTGTTAGCAAGGGTAGATTTATGTCAGCAATATACACAGCATCACCATAGTCACAAACTGGGAGGATCATCTTAATGACAATCTCAAATACTGGTAAAGGGATATGGGATTTGCTCCTGTACAGTATGTAAAGCTTAGGTTGTAGTTAACTGTGGATGGCACTCTCATGGCAGGAGGTTAAGGTGATGGTCCAGCCTGACATGTATGCACTGCACACACTTAGGGAACTGCTAAGGAGCTGGGGGTGGGTCAGGGGTATTACAGGGTAGGACACCAGTCATCCAAATGTCTGCACAACATTGGATCCTATGCCTCATACTGAGCAGGGAATTGTGGGACACAGCACTTCTCCAAGGTGTGCCATACCCATTCAAGGGCTACAGAATTCCATATTATTAAGAATCCCAAGAAAGGCAGTTGCCTCCAGTGCACAATGCAAGATTGTAAAGCTGGGGAATAGGTAAGGAGATATTTGGATACCCATGAACTGAGGGCAGCCAGGTGGAGGGGCACATAGGCACTACATCAGAGGCCTACCTGACATAGCAAAAGCCTCCTCCGTATTCACTCTGCAATATTGTGACCACATTGAGAATTGACTGAAACATGCTCCTAGTCTGTCCCAATGTAGCTGAATGCCATAAAGATGTGCAGCCAAGCTCGGATAAGCTGCAGAGGCAGCATAAGGGCAAGTTGTATATTCTACTGAGTGTCACTCTAATGCAGAGGAGGGCACCCCACTGGTGTCTAAAGGCTTCCATGCCTTTAAACAGCTTTTGTGAATCAGACCATAGTTATCCAATTCTTACACTTCATCTACTATTTTTATAGGCAATCTAAAGAGAGAGCAGTCAGTACTGCAAAATTCAAAATTGCAACTTCATAAATAAATTTGCAATGAATACAGTCATTGCCAGACAGAGAAAAAAAAAAGAAAAAAAAAATCAGTTTAGCCCATCATGCCCAGGAGTTGTATAACCATTTAAAAGGCTCATAATCATTTTGTGAAGATACAGTATAGCCTAGGGGTTAGCGTAACGAGCTGTGAATGAGTTTGATTCATCCAGCAGACCAGACCTTGGTTTGATTCTCACAACCTCCACTTGCATACTGTGTGATACTGAGCAAATCTCTTAACTGCCCAGTGCTCCCAGGTCACCCCTGAAAACAGGAACTTGTGCCTAGTGGGCCTTACCCGGTTACTAAAGACTTAAATAAATAAATAACTTGTTTTTCAGATACTGTGTGGCTACTGGCAAAAAACACCCTACAGTCTTTCTATCAGTGAGGAGGAAGGGAGATCGATCTCAGGCCCCATAAAAGGGTATCAAAACATTTTAACCTATAAGAGTGCTGTAACACATTATAATAATGAGTGTGGATAAGAAGGGAGATGCACAGCCCTGGTTGCGCTATGGCGCATGTTGGTATTCTCCCTGGCGCCGCCCTGGTTGCACTATGGTGCATCCCAGCGATATTCAGCAGTGTTGCGCTGGCGCTTGCCATCATGAGCAGGCTTTGAATATCACATTCAGTGCGCCTTGGCCCAGTGTACTTGCGCTGCACTGCTACTGTGCCTGCCTCTGGTGCATTTCTGAATATCCTACCCAACATATCCAAGATCATGAAACAAAGAAAATGTAGTAGGACAGATGTTTGTGGCATACAAAGAGGAAAACAAAAAATACAAACAACATAAACATGGCATACAGTAAATGCTAATGATTATGCTAATGGAAGGGTATATAACTGGCAAGGGAAGAAAATTGACAGCTCTAGAAGGGAAGCATCATGGTCTGTGAATAAAGGTCCAAGGGAATACTACAAAACTGAAATCTCATCAGGAACAGAATATGATTGTAGTTCAGAAACTGGTAGGCAAAATCACCAAGAAGAATTTGATGAAATCGAGGAAAGTCACAGCTGGGAATTTGTGTAGCAAGGCCAAGGACAAGGGGGAAGGGGGCAATAAAAGGAATCAGCAAAGAAGGGAGGAAATGGAATCTAAGAGTCAACTATTATAACCAGGAGGACAAGCAGACTGAACAGTTGGCAATCATCAACCTTACCATCTCCCCCCATGCAACTGCATTATTACTATTTGGACAATGACTCTCACTTGTCCCAACCAATAAAGGCAATGGGCTCAATTCATGAAGGAGCCTTTGTACTGATGCAAGTGGGACAGACAGCAGCTTGTGTCAGTCACTGATGCGGCAGGACCCCTGCACCTGATTCACTATTGGGAGGGTTCCCAATGCAAAACTCTCACAGTGCCCCCTTCCACCATGGCACACCAGTGTGTGTGTCTGTCTTAAGGACCGTGCAGGCCTGGCTGGCTCAGGCAGTCCTCCAATTGGTGCATTGCTGAACTGGGAATAATGCAAGGTTCAGGACAGTGAGCCCCTTGCATCATATTTCTTTGATGCAAGCACCTTGCATCATTCCTGATGCTTTCTGAATCAGGACAAATGTATATAATCTTCAAGTGTATAAATACTGATTTTTCAGTCAGCTGGAAGAATGTTTTCCACAAAATATTTCTATGTCAAATAGCATCATCTCTTTAGGCAACAGAGAATATACACAACTGAAATCTAAGTTTAAGTTTAATCCCACAACAACCCCAGTGCATCTGTTAATGTCTATATCCATATAATCATCATCATCATCATCAAAATTTATTTGTGAAGCGCTTTTCAATAAATTAAAGTGCTGATACATAACAAGAATAAAACATCAACAATAATAAATAACAACCTAAAACAATAAAATTACCATAAAATAATCTATCCGAATGCTAGTGTAAATAAGTGGCTTTTCAGAGACCTCTTAAATGATTCCACGGACAGGCACTCTCTAATCTGATGAGGTAGAGAATTCCAAAGGGTCGGGGCCATAAAAGAAAAAGCCCTTGCCCCAGATGATTGAAGACGAACCCTGGGAATCTCTAGCAATCCCTCGCCAGTGGAGAGGAGTGGGTGGAGAGGGCAGTAGGGACAAAGGAGATCTTGCAGGTAGCCCAGTCCCTGACTGTGTAGGGTCTTATAGGTCAACAATGTGACCTTGAAGGTGATTCTCCACCACATTGGCAGCCAGTGCAGTTCGCGCAGCACAGGCGTGATATGGCAAGTTCTTGATAACCCAGTCAACAACCTGGCTGCAGCGTTCTGCACCAGCTGCAGGCAACGGAGATCCACCCCCGGCAACCCTAGATATAGAGCATTACAGTAATCAAGGCGAGAAGAAACAAAAGCGTGGACCAACACAGAAAGGTCATCATGCGGAACAAGGTGTTTTATCCGGGCGATATTCCTCAGATGATAAAAGGATGACTTGACAGTGGCCGATACCTGTGTCTTCAGCATCAGCACACTGTCAAAGATTATGCCCAGATTTTGCACCTGTTCAGAAGGCCTCAACTGGGTATCCCCTAATAAAAGACCAGAGGGGACCTCAGGAGTCAATTTCTCTACATAATGACCTGGGTCCACAACTAACACCTCAGTCTTATCTGGATTTAGCTTCAACCAGTTCGCACTCATCCAGTCCTGAATCTCAGCGAGGCAGTTGTTAAAAACCAACACTGCGTCATTTTGTTCGGGTACAAAGGACATATAGAGCTGAGTACCATCTGCATAGCAGTGAAAACTCAGCCCATAATGCCTTATAATGTCTCCCAATGGCAGCATATGCACCATGAACAACATGGGAGAAAGCACAGAGCCTTGCGGCACCCCACAGGACAGAGCAAAGGGAGCGGAAGAGAAAATCCCTGAAACTACCCTTTGACTTCTGCCTGTGAGAAAAGAGTGTAAACATCTGAGGACTGTCCCTGACAGTCCGCAGAGTAGTCACAGGTGATCCAGCAACATGCCATGGTCCACAGTGTCAAACGCTGCAGAGAGATCAAGGAGAACCAAGATCGAACGGCTTTTCCGATCTCTCGCTATTAGGAGATCATTAAGTACCCGAACTAATGCCGTCTCAGTACTGTGCCTTTTCCTGAAACCGGACTGGAGAGGATCATAGACTTCATGGGTGGTAAGAAAGTCATCGAGCTGCAACGCGACTACATTCTCAATAACCTTGCCCAAAAAGGGCAGGTTAGAGATCGGTCTGTAGTTAGCGAGGCAGTCGAGGTCAAGGGAAGGTTTCTTCAAAAGGGGTGTCACGACAGCCTCCTTCAAAGACTCTGGGAACACCCCTTGATCCAAAGAACTCCAGACTATCCTCGCAAGGACTAGTCCGATCACATCCATGCACCCCACAAGGAGGCGTGTAGGACCGGGATCCAAGCTACAGCAAGTCGGTCGTAAGCCCTGGACAATCTTCATGATATCCATGATCGCTGGCTGGTCAAAATCTATCCAGGTAGACCGAGGGCATGTAACCCCGCATCGGTCGCTGCAATGCTCATTTGAACATATGCTGCAGATCTCCTACCTGATTGATGACACCTTGTCCTCAAAGAACTGAGCAAACTCGTCACACTGTATTTGTGAAAAGGCTCTCTGACCCTGCAGACAGGCTGGATTGCACAGTCTGTCGACGGTCCAGAACAGCTGAGCAGGTTGGTTTCTTGATGCAGTTATCTCCCTGGACAGGAACTCTGCCTTCTTATGGGAGATTACCGATTGATAGTCCACATAATAGGCCATCAATCTAAGTCTGTCACCCTCCAGGCCAGATTTACACCAGCAACGCTCCAGTCTTTGTCCCGCTCTCCTCAGCTCCCTCAATGTCCCATCAAACCAAGGGGACCGAGGGCGGAGGGAGAGGGGGCGAACGCGGACAGGTCCAATGGAATCCAGTGCCCTCAGCACTATATTATTATAGTGCACTACTAAGGCATCTGGTTCCATGCACTCCATAGGCAACTTGATAGGTCCAGTACCGCCATCAGATCCTCAGTGGTAACTCCCCTCAAAGGACGATACTGGACCATCTCCAAAGGGTGGGTCTCGTAAGGGGGTCCATGAAATTGAACCTTATGGAGTGATGCTCAGACCACCCAACTGGTTCCACCACCAGTCCCATGATCTCCATCCCCAGGGTGAACACTAGATCCAAAGAGTGACCTTGAATATGGGTAGCAGCGGTTACCACCTGTGTAAAGCCCAACAAACTCATTAGTTGGAGAAAGTCTTGACCAAAATGTGAGAATTCATTGTCAACCCAGGCATTGAAGTCCTCCAGGACTAACCACCTGGAGGGCTCCAGCACCAGGTTGACAATGAAGTCCACGACTTCTTGCAGAAAAACTTTCTCGTTACTGGGTGGACGGTAAACGAGCAGGATTCTGCAGCCCACATCTGCTCCCATGATACACTCACAGGATCTAGCGGATGCAACTGGAACCTCCACAAAGCCCGATTCCAATTTAAAACAAATAGCGACCCCCCCCATGATCTAACCTCGGGCGATGTATTACCGAGTACCCGGTTGGAACAGCTGACTCCAAAATGGGACCAGCATTTTCGTCCAGCCAGGTCTCAGTAATGCAAGCCAGGTCAGATGATTCAACAAGTTCAGCAATAATTGCTGTCTTGTTTTTTATAGACCTGGCATTGCATAACAATGTCCAGGTTGGATGAGAGGCCCTGGAGGAGCAGCTACTTGCCCACTCTCAGTGGAGCCCTTGGGTATGGGGACCAGGCATCGCACTCCCCTATCCTGGGCTCATTTCACCCCAGGACATCTCCCTGACCTCACCACCCTTATTTGCCCACTCCGCTACCCCCCCTCGTAGCCAGGGGTCTCCCCTCCCTCTCTGCCTCCTCCATGCAATCCCCAGGGCACGGCAATGCCTCTATACTTCGGGCTGCAATGGGGGGCTATCAAAAGTGTGCAGGTCCCTCAGCCTAAAGGGGGAATAGCGCCTGTCCATGGATATTCAGTCCCAACACATAATTATCTAAGTATTTAGAAAACAGTTTTAAACAACCACTTTAATATAAATACTGTCAACACCAGCACTAATTTAAATAACTTAAAACAATGATCCAGTTTCTCTTCAGGCAGACTCCTTAAAGAAAAGTCTTTAGGCAGGTTTTATAAATTCCTCAGAAAGAAGAAGTTTGTAATAGTTAAGGACAGAAGTCACAGTTTCTTCCAGTTTATGCTTTTACTAGAAAAATGAAAATCCCTCAGAGCTCTCACCCCTGAGGAATCTGTCCCATGGCCTATCTTTCACATAGGCACTCAAACAGAGATCAAATGAGAAATGATTTATAGCTGTACCATATACTCCATAAAAATAGAATGAAAACCAGTCAACAGAAAATTATTCCAGCTGCTTAGAAGGGGATATAATCAATCAGCCAGCAGAAAAGAAAACTCTCCCTAAGGTTGTCCCCCAAGGTGTTATTTAGGGAAACCAGCCTACAACTGGATCTATCAGGTAGCCGGATTGAGGGGTCGGTTGCTGGGAAGCCCTCTGGGCTTTGACTCAGGGGCTCTCAGCTCCTGACCTCTGAGTGGATACGGTATCTGGGGGATGATATTTGATGACGGGCTGATGCTGCATTCACAGGTGTAAGCTGTGGTCAAGTCCTCTTTTTATCACCTGAGGAATATCTCCCGGATTAAGCACCTTGTTCCATCTGGCAACCTTCCAACTCTGGTCCACGCATTCATGTCCCCGCATCTCGACAACTGTAACTCCCTATACCTAGGGCTTTCTGGGGTTGATATCCACCACCTGCAACTAGTGCAGAATGCTGCAGCCAGGTTGTTTTCTGGGTCTTCTTGATCCAGTCATATTTCACCTGTGCTATGCATTCTGCACTGGCTGCCTGTTCAGTTGCAGATCACCTTTAAAGTTGGCTTGCTAACTTTTAGAGCCCTCCACGGTTGGGGTCTGAGTTACCTACAAGCACTTCTGAGTCCCTACTGCCCCCTCAGACCACTCCGCTCAACCGATGAGGGATTGCTGGAGATTCCCGGGTGCGTTTGAAGTCTTCTGGAGCTCGGGATTTTGTTTTTGCTGCCTCCACACTGTGGAATTCTCTACCTTGTTGAGTGAGAGAATGCCAGACAGTGGAGAGCTTTAAAATTGCTTTAAAAACGTATTTATTCGCATGTGCTTTCCCTGATGTTTAGTATTTCTGACGTCTATATTTTTAGTAATGGATATTTAATATTTAATAGTGTTATGGTTTTATTTATTTGTATTTAGTTATTTTAGAGTGGTGGATTGTGTAGCACTTTGATATTTGATATTGCGCTTAATAAATATATTTTATTATTATTAGTGGAAAGTGACATAGAAAGAATTATGAACAAAGAAAGAAGAGAAATGTACCAAACAAATATCACAAGGGCTGAAAAACAGGCTATTAAAGAATAGGAAGAGATGGCAGTTGTGGTCATAAACCTAGCCTACAAGGATAGGATAGTACAGTGGTTCTGTGGGTGAAGGACAGCTACATTTCAGAGGCCAAAAGACTTGCCAGCCAGCTGGCACAGCAGTAGTGCTACTGCTTGCGATGCTGAAGAACTGGGATCAGAAGCAATCTCGGGAGTCAGAAGGCCGGCCTGGGGGAGGATGATCAAGTGTCCCATGGACTGCTCTCTTACTCCAAGGGGAGGGTGGGGAAGTCAGTGGTGCAGTACTGATCCCTTGCAGCAGCAAGAGGTCTGACTGCCATGGCTGACTCTAGTTGGGGGGAGGGTGTCAGATAGAGGTGGGTGAAAGTTTCGAATTCTGCTTTTGCGGAATTTTTACAAAAATTTCAAAATTTTGCGGAATGTTTCAAACTTCTGTCATTGACAAGATCAGAATCTTCCAAATGCACATGACAGATTTTTGCCCTGTTCCACAGAATTTTTTTGCTGAACTGCGGAATAATACACATGAACTGCGGAATAACAGTTTGAGGAATTTTCTATTTGCAGTTCAATGAATTATTCTGCAATACATGCAATTATTCCTCAGTTCAGTAATCAGTTCTGTGGACTTTTTTCTCTGCAGTTTAATTGAATAATCCACAGTTTATACATTTTCCCACTGTACTAAGCTGGGAGTTTCATGAAAGTTGTTAATTTGTTTTCTGCACTTTCGCGGAAGTGAAAGTCTGACTTTCATGGAAATTCCACCAGTGGCAGTTTTTTTCACACACCTCTAGTACCAGATGTTTGGTGTACATACCACCAATGCCATTGCACACCACACCCCATCCCCAAGAGAGAACAACATGAAGAAAATCCTGACCTGCAGCATGATGCTTCCCCCTCATAGGCTCCATACCCACCTACTGGTCTTTTCAGTTGCATCTGAACTAAATTCCTCCCAGGATTTAGGGGCCAGTCTCGGGGAGCTCTGCCACAGGGGGCAGACTGTGTGGCACTGTACACCAGCTGGTAAGTCCCAGAGATGGTGGGGTGCCTTGGCTGGGGGAGTGGAGATGCTGAATCGGGCAGTCTGCAGAGGAGGAAAAGGCATACTAATTAAAAATAAAAAAGACAATTACAAAATCCTGTCCACGTAACTGAGCCATTGACTAACTGCAAATATTATTTCACATTTATTTATTTATTTATTGAAAAAGTTTCACCAGGTAAGGTACACTGAACAACAAGTTGCTCGTCTCATGGTACGACCTGGGGGAGAGAGAGTGGGAGTTATAAAACACAGAAAATTATACAAGTAATTTTCATATAACGTATAAGACATAGTTTACAAAATAGTTAGATTACAACATACTCGGTGACCTTAAGGATAAACAAATAGTATATAGTAGATAAAAATTGCACCTAAAGCACATAAGGATGCAATATACAGATAGGACAAAATTGACACTTTAGCAGTAACAGTTTGTAAAAATTTATGGGACAAATACAACTTGGGAATTAACACAGCATATTGACACAAGCTAGGGAAAGGTGTATCATGAGATTGGAGAATACTAAGGCCTATATGTTAAGGTAAGGGAGAATTGCAGAACAGCAGAGTAGGCTAGTAGATCCTGACGAGATGCTCAGTCTCCTAGGTTGAGACTGACATCAGAGACCAGATTACACAAACATAAAGCGAGGAGCAAGATTAAGTGGTTGAAAATATAAAAGGGCTACAAGTAGGTCATGCTTAGACCTGCAGGTTAGCAGTCAAGGTGTTAGGTCATGCTTGGACAAGAGGGTCAGCAGACAGATGAAGGACTAGTAGGGGTGGGGAAAGGTTAGGGGCAGGTACAATTAACAGAGAGGAAATTATATAGTGCTTTGTTAAGTGAGCCGGGTGAAGAGGAAAAATGGATTTGTGTAGGGAGAGAGTTCCACAAAGTTGGGAGATGCTAAGGAAATGCTTCCTTTTGCACTTGCTGAGCGATGGATCACTAAAAAATTAGTCTGATTTCATGACTGTCAAAAATCCAAGGAAGCTATTACTCTACCTTCTTCCTAAAATCAATAAAAAACACAGAACCCCAGAAAGGACCCACAATATCCAGCATTGGGGTCTTGCACTGAAACCACTTTCTAAATATGTTGATCTGTATTATCAAAAAGTGGGTGCTGGAATTGCTGGAGTATGTGAAGGATACCAGGGATGTAATAAGAGTTTTGGATGATACTGAAATCTATGAGACTTTCTAGCAAAAACTGACATGTGAAGTGTCTGCAGATACTTCACTTGAAGGAGGGCCGACAACCATTAAAAATGTCTTATGCGCAAAATGATCAGTAAAGTCAATATCATTGTCTGATTTTATAGTAGACATGGCATGATTTTGTTTTAAAATTCAGTTTCTTTTTGTTTCTTGGTCATTTTTACATACTGACTGTGGGGTCAGCTATGAGCACTACATATACCTTAAGTCTGGCAAATATATACTATATATGGGAAAATGAGACTGAAATGGGTTTCTGGACGATGTGAATCTATACAAATTTTTCAAGGATGATATATGGATTATTTGGACTTGCACAAATAAAGGATTCACCCTTTTTATGGAATACTTCAACAATACCATTGCAAATATGAGGTTTACAAATTATATTGATAAAACCACAATTAATTTCTTAGACTTAAAAAATGTATACAGGGGATAACAAGATTAATGCTATTTCTTTCTATAAAAAGACAGACAGAAACAGTAATTTAAGACAGGATACAGTAGTTGCCAGCCAAAATCACAAATACACAATATTCCAAAAAGACGATTTATGTGGCTTTACCTCAGTTATTTGCATTAAGAGTAATATGAGACAAGAGCAAAGAACATGGGACTGAGACTCATGGAATTAGAAAATATATATCTAAAAACAGCTATTATGCAAGGTTTTCAAAATGTGGAGAACAAGATAGAATGAATTTACTATGTGGAAATGACAACAAAGAAGTCATTAATATAACTGAAACCATACTTTAGCGATGCAACAAAATCCAATTGTGAAAAAAAAAATCACCAGTATTATAAAAAAAAAGTTGGGGAGCATTACAACTGACCAGAATCTCAAAGATACCACTGAAAAAGAAACCCAGATCTCATTTAAAAGAAGGAACACTGAAGAAACCATGTTGTGCATGTCACTTTTACAAATAAAAAGAAATCAACTTGGGTTAACTATATGTTGTCAGATGGCAGCTACAAATGTGGAAACTGAATTTACTGCAAAAATACTGTAACTGAAAAAGCATGTCCTCATCCAAAACATAGAGAGACAGAATTTATTTATTTTATTTAGCTTTTGTTTACCGGGTATGTACACTAGACAAGTAATCATTCAAGATCAATGTTTTCATTAACTGTGTTCCTTGTAGGGCATCCTACATGCTATGGCACCACAGTAGAGACTACATGAATGCTAAAAACACAAAAAAAAAAAAAACACTTGACAGCCTTAGGAACCCACACTTTAACCTATACTATGGCAGAATATGTGGCAGAAAACAAACATTGCACAGCTTCTGACATCAAGTACACAGGACTAAAAAAAGAGAATCTTGGGATTAGGAGATCCGGTTGGTCACCTGCTTAATAAGGAAACCTATTAGATGTACTTCAACTGGACAAATGCATAAAATACCAAACCTGTATCACGGCCAAGAAAATTATAATGGGGCTTGTCCCACCTGGTGTCTGTACCCTCCTTAAGCCTAGACATAGGAACGTCACTACAAGGAGATCCAATTCCCATCTACTACATATCCCATGATGTCGCACGACCCAAGGACAAAGATCATTCGCCTATCGGGCATCCAACTGGCTCAACTCTCTTGGCAGTGACATAGCGACCGCTCCAACACTCGTCCTCTTCAAGTCCAAGCAGCGCCTCTCACTGCTTGTATCCTGCAATTGCCCATCTTAACATTTCCACCATTCCAGCTGCACATGCCCCAGCATCCAGCACTTACATTCAGTCTTTGCACCCCTAGCACCTTACCTGTCATTCTCTCGACAAGGCCCCCTGGCAGCACTGTCTCCCACCCTCACCCACCTCCCCCCCATATCTCCACTCCTGCCCCTGCCCCCAACCACCTCCTGTACTCCCCCTTACTCCCTGCACCTCCTACCCTCGATCTCCTACCCTCACTTCCCCACCCACCCCCTTCCTTGTCTTGCTCGTAGCTCAAGTCCTTGTACTGGTTATTACATGTCTGTAAGTCAATGACTATATGTTTGTAACTAAAAATTATGACCGCTGCACATGCTGACATGGAACGTTTGTAAAAGAGCTTTGGCTCAAAGGTATTGTAATCCTAGACTGAAATAAATAAATAAAAATAAATAAATAAATAAAATACCTTGAGAACTATGATCCTTTTTGGATTAAATGATAAACTTTCTTTCTTGCAATGGAAACAAAGAAACATAGAAGCTGTCAGCAGAAAAGGATCTCTTGTCCCACCTAATCTGCCTAAAACCCCTAACCTACAGTGCTACCATATACCCTAATTGATCTCTGACCTTTCACCCCAGCCCTGTTACTAACATCCCCCTGTGTCTATCCCATGCATGTTTGAAACCTGTTACTGTTTTGGTACCCATCACCTCTGCTGGGAGGTTTTTCCAGGTGTACACCACTATTTCCGTGAAGAAATATTTCCTCACTTCAACTCTAAGTCTCCCCCCTTCCAGCTTCATATCATGACTCCTTGTCCTTGAGAATCTTTTTCTGTGCAATGTGTCACCCTCCTGTTCCTTATTGATACCCTTGAAGTAATTTGAATGTTTCTATCATTTCACCCATTCTCTCCTTTCCTTCAGTGAGTATATATGGTGGTGGGAGCAAGCACAGTGGAGGCTTTTAAACATGCCTGGGATAGGCACAGGGGAACCTTCAGGAGGGAAGGACTGATGGGAAACCACTGACCACTTATGGTCAGAGGCCACAAACAAGTATAGGGTTTAAGAAAAGACTAGATGGGCCTAGCGGTCCTTATCTGCTGACAATTTCTGTGTTTCTATATTTAATTCCCTTAGCCTTTCCTCATAGAACTTCTGATGCAGGCCATGCACCATTTTGGTTCCCTTTCTCTGTACTGCCTCTACCAGGTCTACATCCTTCCTGAAATGTGGCCTCCAGAACTGGACACAGTACTCTAGGTGTCGCCTCACCATTGATCAATATAGGGGTAACACTACCTCCCTATGTACCCCAACATCCTACTAGCCTCTTCTACTGCTTTATCACACTGTTTTGCTACCTTTAGGTCATCAGATATAATGAGCCCCAGATCCCTTTCTTGTTTTGTTGTTTTTAACACCTCTCTCCCAAATGATACATTGCCCTTGGGTTTCTGTGCCCCATGTGCATAATTTTACATTTTTTGGCATTGAAGCCCAGTTGCCAAACCCTTGACCAGTCTTTCAGTTTTTGTAGGACTTCCTTCATTTTCTCCCCCCTCCCCCATGTGTCCACTCTGTTGCAGATTTTTGTGTCATTAGCATGCAGGTACAGCTTTTCTTCCAGCCACTCTGTGATGTTGCTAATAAAGACATTGAAGAGGACCAGTCCCAGTACTGACCCCTGTGGCACCCCACTTGTTACCTTCCCTTCCCTTCCTCTATGTGAACTATATTTACTACCTCCCTCTGAGTTCTCGTACTTAGCCAACTTTGTACCTATTTTACTATCATTGGACCCACTCTCATGCTGCCTAGCTTGTTTACCAGTTTTCTGTGTGGAACGGTGTCAAAGGCTTTATTGAGAGCCAGGTAGGCCACATCCACTGCTCCTACCTGATCTACCTCCCTCCCTAGTAACCCAGCCAAAAATCTCTATCAGGTTTGTTTCACAAGATCTACCCCCTGTGAACTCATGCTGCCTTGGATCCTGCAATCCAGTAGTGATAAAGTATTTCCTAATCCTTTTTTTAAGTAGTGTTTCCATAATCTTGCCCACCACTGAAGTCAGGCTTACAGGTCAGTAGTTTTCTGCTTCCTCCCTATTCCCACTTACGTGTAGTGGGACCACATCCGCCCTCCTCCAGTCCCTCGGAACTTCCCCAGTATCCAGTGATAAATTGAACAGGGCCATCAGAGACACAGACAGTTCCTCCTTTAGTTCCTTCAGTATTCTAGGGTGAACCCCATCTGGCCCCATAACCTTATCTACTTTTAGTTTAGCTAGTCCCCTGAGGATTCTCTCCTCTGTAAAAGGGCTACTGTCCACCTCCCTTCCCTTAATGCCCTTCTCCACTATTTGTGGCCCGTCATCTACCCATTCCTTTGTGAATACTTAAAAAAAGTACTTATTTAGTATGTTAGCTTTCTTCTGGTCCCTTTAATCTTATATCCCTGCCTTGCTTTTCTTCTTTTTGCGTATGTGCCTGAAGAAAGTTATATCCCCCTTTTTTTCTGATTTGGCAATGTTTTCCTCTGTTTGCGCTTTAGCTCTCCTAACTGCCTTCCCTGCCCCCCTTTGTCTCTCCTGATAACTCACCCTATCCTCTTCCATCTGTGTCATCTTGTAACTTTTGAATGCCTGCTTCCTTTACTTTACATTCTCTGCTACTTCCTTGGAGAACCATAGCGATTTCTTTTGTCTCTTGCTCTTAGTAACCTGCTTGACACAGAGGTTTGTTGCATTCTCAGTGGCCTGCTTTATTCTTGCCCACTTTTCCTCTACCCCATCATTATTCCCTATTCCTGCTATGGCTTCCCTGAGGCACTCTCACATTTTCTTGAAATCAGCCCTCCTGAAGTCCAGGACCCTCTTTTTAGTATGGTACAGTTCTGGCCCTGTCCTTACGCAGAACCTCACTGTACAATGATAACTGGTCCCCAGGTGACTTCCCACTGTGATGTCAGCAACACTGTCCCTGTTTGACAGTACCAGGTTCAGTAACACCCCCTCATGAATGGGTTCTGTAACTTGCTTCCTGAGGAACACCCCCTGCAGGGAGAATTTCCCTACTTTTAATTGATACTGCAGCAGGTAGGCTCCAATCCACAACTGGTTGATTTAAGTCCCCTACTAGCAGTACCTCACCCTTGTTAGCCATCCCTTGTATTTCATCTATCATATCCGTATCTCCTTCCTCTCTCTATGCTGGAGATCTATAGATCACCTCTATCCTAATAGAGGACCTCCTCCCTGTCTCCAGAGCGACCCACAGTTCCTCCGCTTTATTCTGTTCCCCTTGTATTTCTGTTGCCTTTATGTTCTCCCTCATGTAAAGAGCCACCCATCCTCCCATTTTTCCTACCCTGTCCCTCCAGAATAGCACATACGGTACCCTGATATGGCTACCTCCCAGTCCTGGCTTTCATTGCAACAGGTCTCTGTAATTGCTACTATGTCCAGGTCTCCTGCTACCATGGTGGCCTCCAAGTCTGCCATCTTGTTGCCCTGACTTTGAGCATTTGCACACATAGCTCTCCATTTTATACTGCCATCTCCCCTCTTCTTGCCCTTTTGCCCTTCCCCTTTTCCTCCACTATTTTCTTTCCTCTTTCACCTTCCCCTTTCCTCCTAGATTCCTATTTATGTTTGCTCCATGTGGGACTTCCCACACTTGGGATTCCCACTACTGTCCCCGTAAGCATGTAGGAGACAGACTATGTCTTCCTCTCTTATTCCTCCTCTCCACTCAGCCAATTTAAATGCTTACTGATGTAGCATTTAAACTGTTCATTAAGGATCTTGATTCCCCTCCTGGAGGGATGCAGGCTATCTCCCCTGTACAGGCCTCTATCCCTCCAGGTGGAGTCCAAGTCCCAAATGAATCCAAATTCTCTTCTCTGCACCACTTCCTCAACCATAAGTTTAAGTCCCTGGTGCTAAGCCTCCTATCATCCCCCCTCTCATAGACAAGTAGCACCTCAGAGAAAGCAACAGATTGTGCTACTTTCCTAAGACCCCCTCCTCAGTTTCCTGAACTGTTTCTGAACTGCATCTGGTCTCTCCCCAGCCAGGTCATTTGTCCCCAAGTGGACAATGACATCTAGCTCTTCCTCCCTCAACCCCACTCAGTGATACTTATGATCCTCCTTCCATCCCTATGAACTGTGGCACTGGTAAAGGCACCTTACCACCCTCTCCTCATCCCTACCTGTCCCCAACTGTATCCCCCTATCTAAAGAGTCCACCATCAGAATTCACTTTCTCTCTGTCTGGGTTCCTCTGTCACCCTCCTTGGGATGTCCACCATGGAGGACCTCCACATCCATTCCAGTCACTACCTTAGGTACCTCTGTGGGGCAGTTCCACCCTGCCAGGGCTGCATAGGAGTTCCGTAGTGGTATGGAATTTGGGATATGCTACGTTCCACCACCATAACCCTCCCCAAGCCCACCGTTGTCCAACCACTCCTCATAGCTGGCATCCTTTGAGGAATCAGAGGTGGACTTGGTGGTCTCTGAGTGGAGAGTAGGTCCTCCTAACCCCAGCCATCTTGGCCTTGAATATGGCAATCTCCTCCCTCAGCTCATAGAGGTACCTGCAGATGGGGCAGCATCTCTGTTTCTCCCTGAAGACTGCTGCCCCATGGCCACTGCACTGCACCACTCCCATCACAGTTACTCTCTATATCTAGACCTTACCTGCTACAACCTAACAATTTACCTGATCCAATAGTTAACCTACCCCTTAAAAATTTACCCAATCCAGTAGTTAACCTACAGGCTAACAACTCCCAGAATCACTATTTGCACATATCCCTTTTAGCACTACTTACCCCTAAAAATTCACCCGATCAAATAGTTAACCTACAGGCTAACTGTCCCAGAAGCACTAGTTGCACACACCCCCTTTATCGCTACCTACTATTTTTTTTCTTTTTTCCCTCTTCTTCCCTCTCCCTTCCTCCTTCCTCTGAATCATGTTTTTATGTGCCTTAGTAGTATCCTTCTTTCTTGCTCAGAGTCAGACCTCCAGCAGCTGGGGGGAGGGGAGAGCTACTCTTTTCCTTAAGGAATGGTGAGTCTTATGTATTTTCGTGATCCCTCCCTTCCTGCTTCCAAACAAGAAGTTCCTGCTGTCAATCAAATCCAGTGCTTTTAAAAGTGGAACTGGCTAAGGGTGGGAGGGTGGAAGGGTGGGAGGGCAACAGGAAAGTCTAAATGCAGATGCCTGGTTTACTTCTGCCTAAGCCACACACTCCAATTTACAGCTCTCCTCCTCACCCACCTAACTGTAAAGATGATAACAGTGCTCTTCCAGCATCTGAGATTAGTACACTAACCCTTGCTTGTGTGTGTGTTTTATACCCTAACTGAAGGTCCCAATTTACCTTGCAGACCCTGCACTTCTAATAAAGTATCTGTCTGCTTCCCCCCTAGTCAGCTACTTCCTTGGCCTTGCTCTGATAGTCTTGCCCTGGCCAAAAGGTGACTACGGAAAAGTCTAAATGCAGACACCTGATTTTTATTTTTGCCTAAGCCACACCCCTTTTGCCACACATTCCATTCAATCTTACAGTATATTCTACTAATTGCTGCATATGTTTTTTATTGTGGTCCCTGTTCCAAATTGGCCTGTTCCCATTTTTATTTCTGTGGCCAGAGCCTACAGCAATCCTGCTTTCACTTGAAAAAAGGTGTTTCTGTGGAACACATCTTTCAGGAGTTTTCAGTCTATCCTTCAATCAGCTGCAAAATAGTGCCCCCACTCTGATTTTTGCTATTGGCTGCTCTGTCTTAAAGGCAGGGATGATGCTACTGTGCCTCTCAACTTCTCAGAATACAAACAAAAAAAAGCTTTTGAAGATGCTGTCATTTAACCCTTGCAGGGCTGCAGAATGAGCATCTGCCAGCTCAAGTCAAATAGTTTCATTCCAGTTCTTTCAGCAGTCTAGGGGTTAATTCATTATCTCCTTACTTTGACTGAATACTGAACCAGTAGCACAGTTCTAATTAGGCACACGTGTCATGTGGGAGACAGAGCAATGTGAGAAGTAGACACGGACCCCCCCCCACACCCAGAATCCCAGCCTTGAAGCTGGAAGTAATCATGTAGCAATGTCTACGGTCTACTGCTGTCAACACTCCCACATGTCTAAGTTATATAGTTCAAAAATAAATTAGAATTACAAAACCAGTCATACCGAGGGTATAATGATTTGAATAGTTTTTGTTTTGTTGTTTCTTTTTGTTTGTTTTCTATTACTGGTCCAAAATAAGTATCTGTTTATAAGTGTATGAGCACTACTTGATAAATGAATGCTTTGCTATGCCACGCAGCTCCAAATGTCAGTACTAAAACAAGGTTATCAATGTGTGTCCATTTTTCTGTTGCAGAAGGTTAAACTGATTCCATGTTAAGGAGGCACATTCTGTAATTGGACACTGTCTATTCTGCTTCACTCTGGGATCCATTTTAACTGGAATTTCAGCCACAAAAATAGGGTTTATGTATCCTTTAAATTCTGTTGTTATTCCCCCTGTGTGCATTTACTGTTAATTTACATACTATATCTCCTTGGAACCAGTTTAACCTTTTTGCAACAGGGAAATGGACATACATTCTACAGCAAAATGCATTCAACTCAGATTTAAAAAACATGGGCAGGATTCACAAAAGAGATGCGCTGGTTGCAAGTGAGAGGCATGCAAATAGGATGTGCCCACCAAACACCGGGTGATTCACAAAGGGATGACCATGGAATACGCCAAGCACAACCCCACTGTGAATTGCGTGGAAAGTGCATGGTGCAAGTGGAGAAGTGACAGTGCATCCGGGATGAGCAAAACCACCCAGGGGAGCAACACAGTGAATATGGAGCAACCCAGCAAGGCAGTTGGGAGCAACAGGGGACAATGCAGTGGGACAAAGGAGAGAGGCAAACACAGCCAATGGGACAAACCAGAGAGACTAAGGGCACGTCAGTGGCCAAAACAGGCAAAAAAATTGAGATGGGTCAAGCAGAACAACACCCAGAGGCCCAGGCCACAACCCCCACATGTCCATGGCAGGCACACAAAACAGGTACACTGAAGTCAACATGGTGCCACACAACAGTGGGCAAAAGCAAGGAGCAAGGTGGTGGCCACTGGACAAGGCCAATGCCACAGGTGGCTAAGACTGTAGCTGTGGGGGGGGGCACACAGGGTGACACCGTTCCAAACACTGGGCAGCACACTGCGCCAGCACAGTGCCACACAGCCAGGAAAGAGCCCCAGCCATAGGACACTACACACAGGGCCCCAGACCAATAGTGCAGCAGTGCAAGGTATGCAGGCCACAAGCAGCACACACAGACTGGAGACAGGGTAATGTGCAGCAGGACATAAGGCCCACGTGCAAGCCACAGGCAACAATGGGGCCACATGGAGGTGGGTGGTGCAGGGGGGAAGCAGACCATACATAGACAGGGGGCACACAGGGTCATGGCAGCACTGAGACAGTGAACAGCCCCTGACAGTACAAAATCCCAGGATTGAGGAACAGTGAATGACCACACACACCATGTCAGAGAATCAAATGATTTATATAAACAACAGTAAGAACAGTAACAATGTTAACACAAGAAACAGTAGAAATTATGTACAAAAAGCAATAAAAAAAGGGATGGGGTGTGATGGCCTATATACAGGAACAGGTAGGCAAAAGGGGGAGGGGCAGGGACAGCAACATAGGTAGGGAGGGTGGGGGAAACAGCAGGCTATATACAATATACACAGGCTAGCACATGGCAGAGGGCTACAGGCGTGGCAGTGCACCTCTGCACCCCAACCCCACATGGCCGCATGCTGTCAGGAGACACAGGATGGACCCTAAGGTGCGTGGAAGGCATCCCTGCATCCAATGGATTGGACTGAGTGACCCCCTGATGGCTTGTTGGAGTCACCGGTCCAAGTCACATTGCCAGTCCAAGGCACCTTCACCGCCGGCTGCTGCTTGATGATCCCGGGGACCTAAAGCAAGGACAGAGAGAACACATACTAAGTCCCATTGCAGACACACAACCCCCACTGAGTAGTAGCCCACCCCACCTGACAAACAATGCACAAACAGGGTTGTCACCTACCTGCTACCATACATCCACCATGTGGAGCTCCAACTGCAGCCCCCTGTCACCACACCTCAGCGGCCATCGTGGACCACTGCCTGTTATCCAGCCCTGCAAGACACAGACAGAGACCATCATGAGTAGACACGTCGGTGCACAAACCACCCCCCAACACCAGTGTGGGCATGCAATGCTGGTGTACATATGCAGTGCAACACTGGTGAAAGGCCATACAGTCAGCAGCTGTGCTCAGCAGCCGTGCCTGAGCCCCCAAAGTGTCCAGCCATGGATTTGCATAGCACACAGTAGTCCCACCACAGGCAGGACACAGTGTACCCACCCCCCCCATACACACACACACACACGCACACACCACCGCAGGGAATCACAGACCATGTGTCGTGCATGGCAGGGCACCACAGGGCAGGCGCAGCTACACCCATGTGTGCATATTGGGGAGTGCCCATGTGAGTGTGCTGATGTGATGTGACCCAGCCTCACCCCACAAGTGCCCATGCTGCACATGTATGCATGATACCTACCTGGCACTGGTAGTGCACTCTTGAGTGCACACACCCGCAGCCTCTCCAGCCTTTTCCGGTCCCTCCTGCCCATGTCACCATACCGGTGGCAACACTGTTTCCCTGTGCAGGGAACCTCCATGTGGTGCACCAGGCACCGGAATATGTTGGCCCAGACAGTTGCCCTGGGCACATGCAGGTCCTCCCTGCTAAACAACTGGCCCTCCACATGGAGGACAAGTGCCACCAGGTGGAGCAGCTCGACCTCTGACCAGTTCATGGCCCTCTTCCCTGTTCTTGCTGGCCTGGGCATCTCTGCTGAGCAACAGGTGCACAACACTCTGCAGGCCCTGCGAAGTGAAAATGGCAATGGTGCCACATGTGCTACTGGACCACGTGCATGCACCCACGATCGTTGACGTACTGCACAATTGGTTAGTCATGCACCCACAGGAGCATATGCAGTGCACAATGCTATGGTGGGAATGCAGGGTCAAGGGCCATGACTGTGTCACACATGCACAATACACAGCTGTCCACCATGTTACATGTGGCACGCACTATCATGCATAGCACCTGTGATGTGCAGTCGCACAACATCATTCACTGGCATGTAATGTGAAATCCATTGACAACTACTGACAACTGTCACAATGTGCACCACACAGGGGGACGTGCATGTGCGGACAGACTGCACCGCATGACATACACCATATGCATGTCTGCGATGTGAGTGTCAGACCAATTGCACAAATGCAGTGCTGCACCACGGGTACAATGCACACTGCATGTGTGCTGAATGCGCCGAAGCACTTGCGCCCCATTCAGGAAGATGCCCCAAATGCACCGTGAATGCACAGGTGATACGCCGTGTAGAGATGCACCCAACTCAGCAGATGCGCTGTACTGATTGAGATGAGCTGAGGGAAATTATGCAATTCTCAGACAATGCTCCCAAATCAGCCTAATAACATATTCAGGGGCATCTCAGCTGTTTAGCATCTCATTTTCACTGCCCCAGTCCTCATTTGCATGCCCTGAGCCATAAATGCTCCCAACTCAGACCACACTGAGAATAGGTGACAGAGGATTCACAGCCTTGAAGGTGAGTACTATTTAATTTCTACATGTATTACTTCTGTTGCTGTGGACTGGGTAAGTGCACTAAGCAACCTCTGCCTAGACTCAGGCATGAGCCAGGGAGGGGGATACAGATGACTGCCAACAGACTGTAAAATAGAGTAATCTGTATGTGTACAAGTCCAGTACTAGTTTAGCCTATCCACATGATGAACTGGTCAGTGGACAGCCTTTTGCCATCCAGTCATGTGCAGGGACACCTGTTGCATGACATGGTGAGCCACACACTGTCCCATAGGCCACCCCGGGGGGAGGTTACACTGGCAGAAGATGTGTCTGCACAAACAGTGAGGTGTGCATAGTGCAAGTGATGGGCAGCCAGCTGCATGTGTATCTGGACATGCATCACAGGTGGCATGTCCATGGCCATGCAGCTGTACATGACAGGTAGACTGACCACACCAGATACAGCACTAACCACCATGATACACCATGCACAACAACACATGCACTGCCTGCAGGCCGTGTCAGTAAGTTGCTGTTGTGGCACTATGCAACCACTGTATGTCGGTAATGGGCAAACAGGAATCCCCAGGTGCATGTTTAATGTCTGTCTGTACTCTCCCACAGAAACCAATATGTCAGGTGGAGATAGTGCTGCCAGTCGCAGGTGGCCAAACTTTACTAAAGATGAGGAGCGGGCCCTCATTGAAGCCTACAATCTGCAGCGTGATGTACTGTCAGGCAGGGGTGGCAGCCATACAGCACGGGAGGAGGGCTGGGAGGCAGTGGCCCATCAAGTGAATGCCATGGGCAAGTACAACTGAACCACCCTGGAGAGCAGGAAGCACCTTAATGATGGGAAAAGGAGGACAAAGGAGAAGGTGACCAACATTGAGGCTTCCCTGCGATGGACAGGGGGTGGCCCACAATCAGATGTGTGCCTGAGCCCTATTGAGGAGCTCCTAATGGCAACCATTGCCAGATCCACTGCACAGGTGTCCCTGGAGGGGGTTCCAGACAGGTGGCAGCTCATCGCAGCACTGCAAGTAGCCATGCACATGACATGTGTCTGGCCATGTGTGTGTCCTGGCTACCATGCCAGTCCCAATGTGTGCCGCGGTGATCCCTTGTGATCAACCATGTGTGTTGGTGGCCCTTGTGTGGCCCATGCTGTGCTACGCTGTGTCTGACAGGCCATGCCCATTGTGGCACATGTGATGGGCTGGTCCCAGTCAGACTGCTGGTACATGAACACTGTTGGATGGGCAAGTCATGGCATTGGCACACAGGGTACCATGTGGCCATGGCTTGTCACCACGTAGCACCAGTCAGAGCAGGTGCATGGCTGCAGCAGTGATACAGGCACTGCACAGCTGTGCCAGGGACTGTCATGTGCAACCATGGCACAACACTGTGTCAAACTGCACATGCATGTATGTATGTATGCCACGGTATAATCCATTGATACTAACCATGTTCTCACATCTTCTTTTCACAGCTCTATCATGCCTCACAGGAGTGGCCATGGGCAAGGCTGCACAGGATGCCCTAGCGGGTGATGATGATGGCCTGTCACACAGGGCTGTGGGCACTGTGGTGAATGGTGCCATCCCTGGACCATCCACTGCACTGGTGCCACCTGCTCCAGCACCAGTGGTGGTGGGCCCATCAGGCCCCTCAGCCAGTGCTGCCACTGCTGGTGGCAATGTCACCACATGGCTGGAGGGTCTACTGGGATTGTTTGAAGATGACATCCTAGACGCCATTCTTGTGCTGGCATCTGGCACACAAGGGGCGTACAGCGATGGCCATGCAGATGATGACGCCACCCAGATAGAGCGAGACACGGCCAACAGTGGGACACACAGCACACAGGTGCCTGTGCAGGTGGCCTTTGATGGCATTGATGGCCCTGCTGCATGTGGCATGAATGCAGAGGCCACACAGCTGCCCGCAGCAGTTGGTGCTGTGCCCTTTGCATCTAGTCCAAGTGCGGTAGTGGGGCAATCAAGGGCATCACTGCCAGGTGCTGGTGGACATACACAGGCACCGTTGGAATGTGACAACACCAGCTGTGGTCATGTTGGGGCCGAGCATGCTCAAGCCCCACCAATTCTGTAGCCTGCCATGGCACAACCACCACCCGTGTATCCCCCTCAGCAGGTTGTTTCACCACCCACCTGTCAGCAATGTCACTGTGAGCCTTCACCCACTGACAACATTGAGGGCTATGTCTGCCTCCTGCATGATACTGGGAAGGGGAAGGCAGCCCTACGTGTGGAGTTCGGGGCCTCTGGATGCTGATGGTCCTGGAGTATGAGTCTGCAGTTGCATGGCATGTCCAGATGTTGACAGAGGCATGCCTACAGCAGGTGGACATGACCTCAGCATTGGAGCAGATTGCAGCCACTGCAGAGGCAGAGGCTGCATCTGTTACACACCATGGCCATTGGGCCTCCAGTCAGACACCCAGGAGCGCCTTCTGCACACCCAGGCTGTGGCGTCAGGTGGACCCATTGCTGCTGACACCATCACCACATGTTGCACTGCCCAGCATCCCCGGCATAGACATGGCTCATGCGGCCACCACACCGATGAGCACCTGTTCACGGTCTTATTGCAGTACCCTTACAGGGGCGTGGGATACACCCCCTATGGCTGGTGATGCTATGGCTGCATCCACCAGTAGTGGCAGAGGCTGCCTTCATGTCCATGGTGGCCATGGTGCTGCCGCCCTGTGATGTCCAGGTCCCCATTCCAATGGCTACTGCACTTTCCATCTCTATGTCCCACTTGCCTGGATAACAGTGCCTGGGGTGGCATGGGTGGCATGTGTATGCCCCAGTGCAATGCTGTCGTGGACCCCCCCGTGCAGTGCCACCTGCATGTCTGTGTGCACCATTGTTGTACTGTGTGGCATGAGTGTGATGATTGCGGTCCAGTTTCTGCTGTGTCTGTGTGCCAGCAGCAGTGCACACTGATCCATGCCATCCCTGGCGCTGTCATTGTGGCACACATGTGTGTTGCGAGCTGTGTGTGTGTGTGTGTGTGTCTCCAGATCTCATAGTCCCTGGCATGTCTGGGGTCCTCTGCTGCCCCAACACTACTGTGTGGCATGTGTTGTGTGTGTGCATCCCTGTTGGGCTATTTGTATGCTGTGCTGTGTCCGCCGTGTACTACACGGCTATATTTGTACCTGTTGTCACCATTGTGCACCTCCCCTATAGATACCTGTGATACTCACCTATGGTTCCCAAAATGCTCCTCCACCAGCGTGCTCCTATAGAGCCTTGATCTTTCAGCCAGCCATGGGTTCCGCTGTCCCATTGGTGGTCCAGTGTTCTGGCCCTGTGGCACTGCATCTTCCTCCACACCCTACTCCTCCTCCCCTGAACTGTTGCCCTCACTGGCCTCGACAGCTATTCCATGGTCAATGGCCATGTTGTGTAGCATACAACAGGCCAGGTATATGCCACAGGCCTTCTCAGTGCTATACTGTAGGTCCCCACCCAACCTACACAGCACTGAAAGTGCATCTTCAACATGCCGAAGACGTGCTCGATGATGGTGCACATAGCAGTGTGTGCCTTATTATAATGCTCCTCCTCCTCTGTTCTGGGTCATTGGAAGGGGATGAGGAGTCAGGGCCTCAGTGGGTATGCCTTATCACCCGTGGGGGTGAAGGGTGGCGGTTAGTACACTGGTCACATGTGCAGCGTGCCCCCACTCCCTGCCCCATGCTGTGCAGCTGTGTGTGCTGAGTGTCCACCACTGGCTGTGCCTGTTCCTTCCCTGCAATCCTACCCCCACCATCCACGTGCTGTTGCTGGGCCTGCTGCTGTTGTTGGCCCCAGGCCATGAATGACATTGCGGTCACACGTGCTACACCCACCATTGTTCTGCTCAGTGTGCATTGCGGCAATGGCCACTGTCTGCATATGTTGTGCTTGTCCCTGCCACACATGCCCACAATGGCACTGCACCCCACAATCCAAGCATTGCATGTGTGCCACTCTGTACTGGCTAGTGTCTGCCTGTGTCACCTTCCACCCCATCTGTGTCCCATGTCTGTTGCACCCTCTGTGCTTTGTGCATCATGCTTTCTGCATGCCTGCCCCCCGTCCTTTCCTGTGCCATAGTGCCCTGTTGTGCAGCTGGTTGCCATGTCCCACGCACCTACTAAATGGTCATTTGGTATGTCCCCTGCCTCATATCTGTGGCAGAGGGCAAACTGGTGCCATATGAAGGTGTCATGTGTGCTCCCAGGGTGTGTGGTGCACACATTGATGATGAACCCTGTGGCATTACACACCACCTGGCAGTTGATGGAGTGGTATCCCTTGAGATTGATGTATGTTACCATGTCATTGCCAGGTGGTGTACAGATTGCCACATGGGTGCAGTCAATTGCCCCTATAATGCCTGGCATGCGTGCCACCCTGTGGAACTCCTGCATGGCTTCTGTCTACTCTGCCTGTGTGCTAGGGAAATTAATATATTCTGAAGCATGCGGCAGAAGTGCGGTGAGGAATAGTGTGAGGATTCGGGTCTTGGAGGCCTGTGATATGCCAGTGATGTCCCCAGAAGGCCTCTGGAAGGCTCCCATGGGGAGCAAGCACATTACTGTTGTCAGCTTGGTCTCCATTCATATGGCATGACGACACCCAGTGGGTGCCTGCATTTCCTCATAGAACAGCTCACAGAGCTGCCTCAGAATAGCCCAATTCAGGTGGTATCAGCCTACTGTCTCTGTATCTGTCAGCTGCTTGAGGACAGCCTGGCACAATACCGCCGTGGGGCCGGCCACCTACGATGTCTTCCACCTCCTCATCTCCTCATCCTCATTAGTAGTCCAACCATAACAAATGGTGCTCCATCCATGGTCGTGGTGTTCTCTCTCTCCCTCTCACTCTCACACTGTGCTAATGCTGCTGTTCTGCCGCTGACCTGCTGGTGGCTTGCACTTAAGTCTGCTAGTTTTATACTTATCTTTTCATGGCGCATTTGGTACTTGCGCCGGGTTGGCTCTGTAGTTGCACCTTCCTTTTGCACTGTGAATTGCTTTGCACTGTATATGCATGAGTATTCCCTCTCTATATGCACCGTATATAATTATTATACATCTACAGCACATTCTGTTCAGTGTGGTGCATCTGGGATGTGCCGGCACATCCGCCCTGTCTGTGAATCCTTTCGTGTCACATTTCTGAGATGTGCCAGTGCATCTCACTTGTGCCCAGTGCATCTATTTTGTTAATCATGCCCCAAATATGTGTGCATAGATTCTATTTTGAAACAGTAGCCATGAACATGAGGAAAGTAGCACTTATCTAACACAAGTGCTCCTGGGTCATCACATGTAAGTGGCTCTGGTGGGATTTGAAGCAGGTGATTCATTTATCTCAAGACAGGTAACAACTTTGTAAACATAAGACTGCAGAATACTGTTTTCTGTTGTGCCATAAATCTGATGTACCACATTTTACTGCCATGTTTTCTATGACACATTTCAAATTACCTAATGAAGACAGGTTGAGGAACTTCAACATGTACTCATTCAAGGAGAGAAGGGGGAGGGGTGATATGATCAAAACCTTCACATACTTAAAGGGAATCAACAGGGTTAGTATAGAGGGCATGTTTTGATTAAAAGAAGAAGGAATTACTAGGGGCAGCCTGAAGTTGGTGGGGGTAGTTTCAGAGAGAGATGAGGAGACATTATTTCATGGAGAGGGTGGTGGGTGGAACTCACTTCCAGAGGAAGTGGTATCTCTTAACACAGTAGAGAGCTTCAAAAGGGGGTGGGACAGGGTCAAGGACAATATACTAATCAGTGGGAAGTTGAGGGGGGAAAAAAGGAAGCAAGGGTGGGGGTCGCAGCAGGCATCTAACCTGTGTGCTGCATGACTGAGCAGATGTGGTAGACCAATTGGCCTGTATCTGCTGGCATTTTTGTATGATTGTATGTTCGTATCACTACATTTTCTTACTTCAGATCTGAGATTTGGACTTGCTACTGTTATTGCTGAAGATGCTATTAGTTAAAACAGTGATTAAGTTATTTTTCTATGATGATAGGTTTGTACAAAGGGTAAGTGTGATTATGTCAGAAATTAAAACTATAGACTGGATTACATTCTAATATACAGCACAGAGCAAGATGAATTACACTAAAATGCTTATTGACTGCAGTGTACAATGAGAGATTATGTCTTCATCTGAGTTAGACAGCTGGGAAGCTGTGCAAAGATAAAAAAGCAAACATTTGTCGATACTGAAGGTTTCCTTGCGTGGTGTATGTGGGATGGCATTCAGCAGTGCTCATGGCGCTCATTACTTGGAGCTTCTCCTAGCTCGCCACAGCCATATCGGCTCTGGATAGATCTTAATTTTTTAAAGCTTTTTGCTCACTGCCTTTCTCTTATAGTCTTATTGCATGTTAGGTTTTTCATTGATTACATTTTACTGTGCCAAATAAAAGTGTTTTATAGGATTTATTATTTCCTCTAGATATAGATTTCATCACTCACTTTTTTTGTTTACATAGAACATGTTTTCCATCTTCACTTTATGCACCTAATTCTTTTCTTTTTTTTCTTTATCTTAGGGGTTCAGACATATCATTGCAGCTTCAGCAGGCTCTCAGATATCTTTACTGCTTCTCCAGTAGTTGTTCTAAGTTGCTGTTAGATATTTATCATCATTACCCCAACCACCCATCCTAACTGCTCTAACCTAAGCTAGCTATTGTACCTAAATCCCACCCTCAATTATAATTAGGGGATATATGTACCGGGAAGGAACCAGGTAGATTCTAACAATCCAAGAAACATAAACATAGAAACATAGAATTTGACAGTAGATAAGGACTGCTTGGCCCACCTAGTCTGCCTATTTCCCTACCTAATGGATAAGCTGCAGATCCTAGTTAACCGACAGCCTACTTCCTTCTAGCCCCAACTAGAATTACTTTATGTCTGTCCCATGCATTCTTGAATTCCCCTACTGTTTTTGACTCCATGACTTCCTCAGGAAGGCTGTTCCATGCATCCACAACCCTCTTCATGAAAAAATACTTCCTCACATTACCTCTGAGCCATCCCCACTCTATCTTCAAATTGTGCCCCCCTGTTCTTGCACATCTCTTTTTCTGAAATATGCTACCCACTTGGACTTTGTTGATTCCCTTGAAGTATTTGAAAATTTCTATCATGTCCCCCCCCTCCCTTCTTTGAGGCTATACATATTAAGCTCCTTTAGTCTCTCTTCTTATGTCTTCTGGTGCAGACCTTGCACCATTTTGGTTGCCCTCCTCTGTACAGCCTCCACCCTGTCTATGTCTTTGTGGAGATGGGGTCCCCAGAACTGCACACAGTATTCCAGATGGGATCTCATCAGCTGTCTGTACAGAGGGATAACAACTTCCTGTTTTCTACTGTTGATGCCTCTGTAATCCCTCCAGCCCTCCTTACTGCCTTCTCACATTGCTTGCCCACCTTTAGGATTTATAAGAATTGTAACCCACTCAATTATTCCCCCATCTTATTATATTTTGATTAAAAGATAAATAGGGGGATCTATCTAACTTATTTAAAAAGTTATGGGTTTAACTTCACATCTATACCTATGCTTTTATTCTTATCTGTGTAGTGTGTCAGGGTAACTTGAAGAAAGTTTCTGAACCTATTTAAATTATATCAGTTCTCAGTAACTCTTCTATGGGGTCCCAAATTAATTTAAAGTTTTGCTCCATGCCTCTATTAATATAATGAAGCTGTTCCAGGTTCATACAGTCCACGAAAAGATTTTTCCATAAACTGTAAGATGAAAGATCAAAAGTTTTCCCGCTCCTAGCTATACAACACCAAGTGTTTAGTAAGGCTATGTCTAAAATAATTTACCTAACTACCCTTCTGGAGCTGGCACTTAACATGCAAATCTCAATTTCTCTATTAATATCCATTCCTGGGATGTTATTAATAGTTTGGAACTCCCTTTCCCCAAAAGGGGTCATATTTGGGCAGGTGGTAATCACGTGTTCTTGGGACCCAATTGCACCACATCCTCTGTTACACTGAGGTGAGATTGCCAGATTCATTTTATTAAGAATATAAGGAGTATAATATAATATATGAAATATGTTGAATTGTATCTGGTTAAGTCTATTATTTGTAGTATAAATCCCCGGATATAATATTTTCACAATTTGGTCCAAGAGTTCTGTCTGCAATTCCGATTCCCATCTGTTCCTTAATTTTGATATTAATGAGGGAGCTATGCCAAGCAATAAATTAAAAGCCTTCAAAATGAATTTTGCTTGTCTTTCAATAAAACATTGTTGCATGTTTGATAAGGGTGGTGCTGCTAAGCTAGCACCTAATTCTTTACTATAATAAGATCTCATTTGTAAGAACACAAAAAAATCTTGTGCCTGAATTTGATATTTTTCACAAATTTGCATAAAGGACATTAATTGCTCAGGAGTATTATATAAGTCCCTAAGACACGTGATGCCACTCTGCATCCATTTCTTATTTACAGGATTATTGGAAGGTGCATGTCTGGCATTTTTATATATGGGTTTGGCTAAGTTAACTCTTAAATTTTCTTTAGAGATTTTATGGAATTCCAAGCAGTCCTCCAGGCTAGATCTCAAAAATGAATTTTTAATTTGATCTCTATATTGTTTATTTTGATAGGAAAACAAGGTTTGTATAGGGATGTTATAGTCATTACTTTGGTTCTCATAGAATACCCACTAAGTGAGGTTTGGTGCATAGTATTCTCCTAGTTGGCTTACCCTAAAAGATAAGTGGTATTTTTTGAAATCAGGGAGGTTCGGGGCCACCATCTGATTTTGTGGCTTTTAGTTTTCCAGACTAACTCTGGATTTCTTATTTTTCCATAGGAATTTTTGTATCAGTTTATCCAGTCTGAGATACCAGTCTTTATCTAATTTTATCAGTACGGCTTGAAATACATAAAGGAGCTCAGGTAGCATACACATTTTACTGCCTGTACTCTACCCCATAGGGATATGGGTAGGTCTCTCCATGCTTCTAACATATTTTTGATAGTAATCAAAACATGGTCAAAATGATATTTTATTAAATTTCCTCTAGTTCTAACAAAGAAAACTCCCAGATATTTCAACTTCTCTTTTTTCTATCCTGATAGGATAGGCCTCCAGCTTTTGAGTAGAACCAGTGGAATTTATGGGCATGATTATAGACTTACCCCAGTTTATTTTGTAGCCCAAAAGCTACCTAAATTCCCAGATAAGTGCCATAATTTGACCCAGGACTTTACCTGGTTGAGAAATGTAGAGTAAAATGTCATCTGTGTGTATAGTGATATTTTCAACAATTCCCTTGAATTATTAAAGCCTTTAAATCCGGTAAACTTCTGATTGCATTAGCTAATGGCTCAATGGCCATAGCAAAAAGTAGAGGGGATAGGGGACAACCCTGTCTTGTACCTCTACATAATTTAAATTTTTGATATATATTTTGTTTGGTAAGAATTTGAGCAGTGGGGCTAGAATATATAATTTTGATCCAAGTAATGAAATGTTCTCCTAAGTTTTCTTTTTCTAAGACTGCAAGGAGGTATTGCCATTCCACCCTGTCAAAGGCCTTTTCTGTATCAAGTGAAAGAATCACTGCATCCTTCGAGTAGTCGTTATTTCTGGAGTCTCCCAAAATGTTTAGGGCATTCCTGATATTATTAAACCCCTTTCTTCCTTTCATAAACCCAGCTTGGTCTTTGTGAATTACATTTGTAAGTATAGATTCCAGTCTTTGGCAAACATTTTTGTAAAGATTTTGTTATCTAAATTTAATAATGATATTGGGTGATATGACCCACAATTAATTATATTTTTCCTTTTTTTTTTGTAGCAAGACCACCAGGGTTTCAAGGAAGGTCCTAGGTGTTGACCCTCCATTCAGAAAGGAGTTATACAGAGTTGTTAGTAACAGTACAATTTGTGTCTCACAGATTTAATATATTTCTGCAGGGAGCCTGTCCGGGCCTGGTGCTTTACCATTTTTTTGAGTTCTTATAGCTTTGCTTACTTCTTCTGTAATAGTTCTATTCAATCTGATTTGAGTTTCTAAACTTATTTCTGGGATACCAAATTTAGACATTATTTCATGATTTACTGCTAAAGTTTCTGAGCTATATAGCTCTTGGTAACATTTTCAGAGTGTTTCATTGATCTCTAGTGGAACCATAGATTTCTTACCTGAGATTTCCAGTTCCTTGATGTTCTTGATAGCTCTCTCTTTTTGTAGGAGGTATGAAAGAATTTTACCAGATTTATCTGCTTGCGCATAATATTTTTATCTGGTTTTCATTATGATTCTTTCTGTTTTTATATCAGACAGTTTATTATACTTCCATTTTAGATTTTCCCAATAATTGAGCTCTGTATCTCTTTTTGAGTAGAAATAGCACATTTCGGCTTTTAACTTCTTCCTCAAGCAGAACTAACTTTGCTTTCCTATCCTTATATTTTTTATAAGAATAATAGGTTATCCTCTCCCTAACATATGCTTTCAGGGCATCCCAGATATATCCATAGAACATTCCCCATTCAGATTGTGATTGTTGTAAGTCACACACTCTCTTTTTATAAATTCCAAGAATTTTGGATCTTGAATTAACCATAAGTCCATAGTCCATCTCCTTTGTTTATTTACAGGGTCTCCATGGAACTATAATTTGAAGGAGATGTGGTCTGAGATTAATATGCCTTCATATAGGCTAAATATAACTATTCTGTAGTTCTCTGGAGCCTATGATAAAGTATATTCTGGAATGCATTTTATGGGGGTTAGAATAAAATGAAAATTCTTTTGTGTGTGGGTTTTCTAGCCTCCAATAATCTGTTAAATTTAAGTCCTTCATGTCTTTACTTAAAATACTTGAGGCCTTAACAGGGTGGAACTGAAACCCACCTTGTCCATGTTATTATCCAAGATCAGATTAAAATCACCCCATTATATAGGGGCCAGCATTTTTATTGAAATTCTGATCAAAATCTATAAAAAATTCTGGCACATCTTAATTGTTATTAAAAATTACCCTGCCAATCAAGTACCTGCCTTCTGTATCCAGAAATGATTCTTTGATTGTAATGTTCATTTTGTTTTTGTTTATTTTAGAAAAAAGTATGGCCACCCCTCTATACCTATTACCTATCTGGGTTGAGTGTAGTCCTGGACCTCTCCACATTTTTCTAAATGTCTCAAATTCCTTTTGATTGAGATAAGTTTCCTGTAAATAAAAGACAGTTAAGATGCTTCTTTTTAACAAAGTTTAGTATTGTTTCCATTTACTAGGGTCGTTTATTCCATTAACATTCCATGTCATAATGTTTAATGCATCTTCCATATTTATAATAAGGGTTTATTCCTTAGTAGCTCTATATTACTGAATTTCAAAACTGATCCCATAATACCAGGCAGGAGCCTTCCCCCCTCAAATAACCCATAGAATTTACAAAAAACTATTTTAAGTCTCTGCACACACACACAACTGAAATTTCATATACCTTGAATAGTTCACCCTTGTACTGTAAGTGTTCTTCACTTCACCTTCTCCACAGAGTCCAACCATCCAAAGACCCTGTGTCCTCCATATTTACAAGATGGCACTGCCCCTAATAGTCTAAGCTCCCATCCTAGGCTTAGTAAGTGTATAGTTCCTTTAACTCTCGAACAGAAAAAAAAAATCTCTGTCTTATTGACAAATCATTCTTTTTATCTTTTGATCAGTTAAACCATACCCAGCGTGCCACCCATGAGGGAAAAAAACACAAGAACATTTTTATTCCTTTTAATCCTAGAGAATGCCTATAAGTAGTATATTTGGTATAAATGCTACTTTCCCTTAAGGTGGGCTACTCCCAGTTTCAGTGTTGTATTTAGCAGTTTTTAGCTTCAGTTCTTTGTAAATATAGTTTTTTGCATCTTCTGCTGAGGAGAAGATTTTCCCAGTTCCCAGATATATTATTTTTAGAGTAGTAGGTGTTGGATGGCGAAAGGGAATATATTTTTTCCCAGAGAAAGCTTTTAATAATTTTAAAAGATGCTCTCTTCTGTTGGGCTTCTGGATGCAGGTCAGGGAAGATCAGGATATTACTATTGTCATAGTTTAGAGATTTTTTTTTTCTCTTAGAAATCACCATGATAGCCTCTTTTTCCTGATGTTTCAAACATTTCACATATATCATCCTTGGATATTTAAAGTTGAGGTTGGTAAAGCAAAAGGACCTATGAGCTCATTGTAGCTCGACTTTCTCTTTAGGATATCTCCTGTCCAATATTCTCATTAATATTTTTTCACAGTAACCCAGGATATTGCTATGCTTAGAACCCTCTGAGACTCCTAAAATGTTCAGGTTATCCCTCCTTTATCTAAGTTCTAAATCCAAGACTTTTTCTTTCAATGAGACCATCTGTTCCCTTTGATTTCCTGCTTGCAGTTTTAGAGTTGGAATCTCATCCACTAATCCCGATATCCTTTCTTCAAAATGAGACATTGTGTTATTCAGATCTTTTATTTCTTACTTGACCCCTCTCATCGTGGTGTTTATGCCTTCCAGTTGTTCCTCAATTTTTTGAAAGCCCTCCTTCACCTGCTGTAGAATACTTTGCAACAGCATTTTTTCATCCCCTTTTCTGTCTGTTTCAGTAGGGATCTGGGGAATGGGGGGCCTCAGTATCCTCTATAATCTCCATATGTTCTTTTCTGGTATTTTCTGAGACCTTATCCTCATTTTGGTAGGCCTGCGGCACTACATTTGTATCATTCGCCCCTGTGGGCTCAAACCACCTGACCCCTCATCCCACTGTACTTCTTCTTCTTCTGTATCTTCATGAACCTTGTCAAGAAAGCTACCAGCTTGAAGAGATTTATATACTCTGCTGTGACTCGGTTCCTCATATTGCATGTCATTTTGTCTGATGCCGCTTTCAGTGTTACTTGACTGGCACCCATTTTCCTTTAACAGTTGAGAAGCACTTATTTCATCCTGGGATTGTTGAGGGGAGTCATTTAGATTCTTCTGTTCTGTAGCTTCTGAATCCATAGCTGCATTTTCACTTGTGGTGTCTAAGACAGAACATGGTGAGAAAAAAGGAAGAGGGTGGAAGAGGGGATTACTGTCCCCTAAGATTGTACCTTGTCTTCTGGAAGAAGTTCTCTCCTCCCCCCAAGCTGGGAATATTTTATCCATATGCTTCCTGTTTTTTTTTCCTTTAGGCTTCAAATCAGCTTTAGGGAAGAAGGCTCTGATTTCCTTAATATTTTTTGGTCTAGTTGCCATTCATAGAGCATATAGCATAAACCAAAACAGGATTGTTACAACTTTTTCATGTAATACAGCTGTGTTTAAGTAATACCCACTAAGGATTCAGGCCCTCAGGCCAATGCCAAACCAGTGAGTTACCCCACCAGGCTCCTTCAGCATTCGTTTTCCACCCACTGGCCTTCTATACCATGGCTACTGCTGGACAAAACAACCAATGCATCCACACAGCTCAGAAAAGTACTCCAAGTGAAAGCTACAAACTCCCAACCCATTGGCTCAGTTCAATACCCCACTTTCCAGGCTCTTCACAAGAGAAGATTAAGTGTGGGTACCATGTTTAGGTATTATATCTAGAGGAACCCTCCAGTGAATGAATTGCTATAATAGCAATACTTTTAAGATATTATCCGAACTGACTTTGTGGGTATGCAGGATAAAAAAACAAGGCAGACAAAGATTCCAGTGCATAAAAAAAAATGCAGACAAGTGTTTGTAATTTTTTATTTTCATTAAAGAAAATCAAATAAATTTGCAATACTTTTTCACAGAAGGAAAATAAGAGATTAAATTAAAAAAACCTCTAAATCAAGAATGTGGCAAACTGACTTCTTTTCCATGCCAAATGGTGCGGCAATTGACTTCCTCAGTCTTGCACCTGCACTTAGCAGCAGCTGACCCTATCTCCAAACTTTCTGCTCAGGTAGGCTTTAAATACCCACCTCCTGAGGACAGGTGACACAGCATCATACAATTGTCTAAAACATTTATTCAGGCCCTCATTTTAATTTATACAATGCTAGAGGGTCCACTAATTGAATGTCACCTTGTTAAAAGTATTGAGAACTTAAAAAGACCTCCCAGGAGTGAAATAAAAGTGGAAAACTTTCCACTGGGCTCTGATTGACAGCTAAGTGTGTATATATACTGGTCACTAGGGGGCCGCTGCTGTCCTATAGGGCACACCAGTTGGCATGCATTCTCAGAAAGATTCAGGTAAGGACAGTCTACAATCAATTTTACTCTGCCCTAGCCTCAGAATGGTTACCAATGATAACAGCACCTGAATGTTGGCACCTGCAAATATATCTTGTCAACATGACAAAGAAGCATAAAACTGACACACCATGAATGGTTACTGATACATGGCAGCCACAGTGCATTAGGGCACCTGTCAGGTGAACTAAACATCAGAAGGGCAACTGGCACTAAAAGTGATCAACAATAGAGTGACTGCCAATAAGGGCAACTGGGCATTAGGGTGACTACAAAAATGGTGATTACCAATGAGGGCAAACCACAAAATATTGTGTGCACTCACACACGTGCAATAGGCACAGCCTACCCACAAACAGTGCCCATGTCCTGAAGGGACACACACACTTGCAGGGAAGGCAGGCAGGTCCCCATTGCACAATGTGCCCCCCCTGGGTGCAACACCCATGGAGCAATGGACCAGCAGTCCCCATCCCTGCCCTATGCCTACGAATCAGGTGCTAGCCACACATCACCCATTGCCCCCCCGGGAATGGCATGGCAATGCCACCCTCTGATAATGCTGCTGTGCATTGCAGACAGGGCTGCCAGACCCCTGCCCACTGGAGGTGACACACTGGTGCAGACACACATGACTCAATCAGGACAGGCAAGGGACAGATGCTGACTGCATGTCACCCAAACCCCCACAAGCCACTCCTGTAGATGCATGTATACCCCCATGCGGTGTACAGTGTGGATGCCCACAACTCCCACACGCAGTGGTCTGTGTGGCACAATGCCACATGCAGTGGGCACCCCCAGCCACAACACAGTGTCAACAGTCCTGCAGAAGACTGAAATGCCTATCACTGCTGCAGCCATCAAGCCTTTGTAGCGTGCGGCATTAGGTAGTGCTTAGGCAGGCAGGCAGGACAGTGTGGTAAGTCAATGGTCATGAGTTCAGGAATGAACAGAAACACAACATGGTGTACAGTGAGACACACATCCTTGACAGGAGTGAGCCAGTAATGGTAGTGTACTCACCCATCTGGAACATGGAGCAGATTCCTGTGTCAGCAGTGGTACATTGGGTCCATCCGTTGGAGCACAGCAGTGCATTGCAATGCCATACACATACCACCATAGCCCAGAGCAGTATCCTTTTGCCCAGCAAACCCACCTGTGGGAGGTGCACCCCTTTTCTGCACACTGCCTGCAGGATGTGGGCATGTACCTGATGTTCTGCCCTCCATGACATCATCAGTCATGTGACTGTGTAGGGCTATATAAGGCAGCTGTCTGCAAAGGGAGAGTGTCTTAGAACTTTTGGCATACTGTATGTAGGATGGAGAACCCAACATTTCTGCAAAGCGAGAAGGGGAGATCAGTACTGTCCCTGTCTGGATATGTATATCACTGAGATAAGGAGGTGAGGGGGAAGGTGTACTGGCGGTGTGCCCAGTACAACCTCTTCAAATGTCATGCATGCCTACACACATTTGCTGACCATGTGGTGCACCAGGGGCAAAGCCACAGTAATGTCCCTGATGCTGGTGAGGTAGGTGTGCGCAGGGTCATGGCCAATGTCTGTGCCAGGGTGCTGATGAACATGGAGGGCACTGGACAGGTGATCATCCAGTGCACCTTGGGGGTGATGGATGCTGTGCCGGGCAGGCTGCCTGCCCTGCCTCTCCTGAAGAGGACAGCACAGCATGTTCAAGTTGAATGGGGCTGCCCAGCCACACCTGCAGCTGTCAGGGACCTGGAAGTACCTCCAGAGTATCGTGTCACCTATGCAGGGGAGTCCTTCCTCCTGTATGACAGTGGCCAGACTGATGACAGAGTGCTGCTGTTTGCAATGCAGTGCATGCTACATTTCCTGGGTGACAGCAAGGACTGGTTCTTTGATGTCACCTTTCGTGCTGTACCACCCATCTTCGGGCAACTCTACACCACTCATGGCAGGCGTGCAGACGTCATTGTGCCCACAGCCTATGTTCATATGTGCAGCCATTGGAAGCAGGTGTACCTCAGGATGTTCACAGAGGTTTGTTGGCTGCTGGGTGACATCACACCTCATACGGCACACATGGACTTTGAGAAGGCAGCATGGTGTGGGTTCACCATGGTGTTCCCAAGGGTGTCACTGAGGGGCTGCTTCTTTCACTTCAGCCAGGCCCTGTGGTGGTGCATAGAGTGGTCACCCATGGCCCTCCAACATTATTCCACTGATGAGCAGTTTGCCCTGCAGCTCAGGATGGTGCTTGCACTTCCCTCTGTGCCTGTTGGTGCTTGCTGGATGTATATGCCACTCTGTGTGATTCTTCATACTATCAGATGAATGAGGATCTGCTGACACTCATCCTCAATTATGTTGAGGAGACATGGCTTGGCAGTCCCATTGGATGCAGGGCCAGGTGCAAGCCTCTGTTCCCACTGGAGGCATGGAACATGTATGATGCCACACGCGCAGGGTTGCCACGTACGAACAACTCTGATGAGGGCTGGCACAGGATCTTTAACACCCATTTCAGTGTTGCCCATCCTGGGATCTGGTGCTTTATTGACTGCCTCCATGAGGAACAGCGCCTGAACGAAATCCACATTGAGAAGCTCGTCTCTGGGTGTGGCACCACAGCAAATCACAGAAAGTACAAGGACCTGACACAGTGGATTGAGAGCATTGTGGAGGACTACAACCAGTGCACCACTACCACCAACTACCTGAGGGGCCTGATATACAACTTCCAACTCCAGGTGTAGCTGGCCGTCATCGAATGCTGCACAGCTGTCACCCACGACCTCCATTCTGACTGCCCACCTGTTCCAGTGCCTCCCGCCATGTCCTGTGCCCACATTGCCTGCTCCATCTCGTAACGTGCAGGTCCCATGCCCTGTAGTTGCTGCCGACAGCTTGCTACCACTGTTGGCCTGTGTGCCCCCTGCCGCTCTCTGTACACCATTCCCGGAAGACCCTATCTTGTTCCACTGCTGCTCATGTGCCATGTACCTGTGTTCACCACTGTGCCATCCCCTACAGTGTCGCCCTCTTCACCAGCACTGTGAAGGCCTTTACCGGTGTCCTGCATCTACCTTGTCCATTGCTGGCTTCTGCCTCTGGGTGCACTACACTCCATACCTGCCAGCCACCTATGTGGCTTCACTATGATGTCTTCCACGCTCCACTGTACCACCCCTTTGCATGAACCCCCTGCCTGTCCAGTCACATGCCACATGGGGCCCGTGCCCCCATGGGCCATCTGTCTGCACTCCCTGGTATGCCTCCTTGCCTCCAAGTGACCCATTTGCGTCTGGGCTCTTCTGTTGTCGTGATGGTGTTGGTCACTTTTTTTTTTTAAATCTGCCATTTGCTCTTCTGACATTTTCCCACACCTACTTTGAGATGTTCTGCAGGGGTTGCTTCTGCTGTGCACTGTTCATTCATGTGCTCAGGTGTGTGGTGCACCCGGTTGCAGATCACCATTTCCTCCAATGTGCCGCTGTGCCATTTAGTGTCATTCCTGGACCCACATACCAGTTGCCCATCATGGTGTGCCCTTGTCACATGCCCCATATATTTAATTGTTTGATTTATGAAGAGGGGTTAGGGGCATTCATAAATTGTCAGGGTTAAAGTAAGAAATGCTTTGTTTTATTTATTTCTTTATTGTTTTTATTTCATTTTAACCACATTGTATTCCTGGGTCAGGGAGCATTCTACATGCTTTTTCCACTGCTGTATAATATAAAAAAGGTAGAGCACACTGAACAGAGCTGCAAGCACGGCTTTCAAGGCTGCTGATGGCTGCAATTTCAAGCCATCAGCTGAAACTTTCATTATTATATATATATATATATATATATACACACTTAGCTGTCAATCAGAGTCCAGTGGAAAGTTTTCCACTTTTATTTCACTCTTGGGAGGTCTTTTTAAGTTTTCAATACTTTTAACAAGATGACATACAATTAGCAAACCCTCTAGCGTTGTATAAAATAAAATGAGGGCCTGAATAAATGATTTAGACAATTGCATGATGCTGTGTCACCTGACCTCAGGAGGCTAGTATTTAAAGCCTACCCTAGCAGACAGTTTGGTGATAGGGTCAGCTGCTGCTGACTATGTGCAGGCACAAGACTGAGGGAGTCTATTGCTGCACCATTTGGAGTGGAAACGAAGTTAGTTTGCCACATTCTTGATTTAGAGATTTGTTTTTTTTTAATTTAATGTCTTATTTTCCTTCTCTGGAAAAATATTGCAAATTTAGTTGATTTTCGTTAATGAAAATAAAAATGACAAATGCATGTCTGTGTCTTTTTTTATGCACTGGAATCTTTGTCTGCCTTGTTTTGTTATCCTGCATACCCACACCCAGTGACATAGTGTGAGAGCCCGGTGAGTATTTATTAAAGAAGGAAGCTGGCTCTGGGGACATTATCTATGTTCCAGAATGTGAAGCTGCTCACAAAGCACAGTACGCACCTGCTATTCTGAATGGGAAAGAGAGAGGGAGGGCTTTGCAAAATGCAGCACCAAAGAACCTTCTACTCTCCATTTCTGTCTCGCCCTTTACCTCCGGGGCTCCTTTTATTTTATTTAAACATGCAGCAGAAAGCCGCCGACACAGAACAGGGAAGCCATATTGAAAAGGAGAGCCTCAAACAGTGCAAAGCAAAGCCACATTTATTTTCATTGGCTTTTTGGGTCTGGCTGTAGTGGCTCTTTGCTCAGCAGGACAGCACAGTGTCAGGGAACAGTTTATTTATTTCTACAAGCTACCTATGTTAGAGAGCCTGCAATTCTTTAGTGTGCACATGTAAACTCTAAATTGGACAGAGAGCAGCTTAGTGGAAAAACCAGGTACAAAAAGAAAACTGGGATTGCTGCTCCTGTCCCTATTTCATTTAACTATGCAGCACATTATACCATACAGTTCAGGACATTTATTTCCCTTATGTCCTCACCTATAGCAACTTTAGTAACGTCATTCATTAGTTTCCCCTTTGGGAGACCAAGGGGGGAATACATAGAGCAAGAATGACAGAAATAAAAATATACTAAAGAGGAACATACAAAAAGTTTTTTTTTGTTGGCTTCACAGCTGTTTTAGCTGCCTTACAGTATTTCATACTTTATTCTGGCTAGTAACCATATACATTCAGGTACTTTACATGCATGGCTCGGGGGTCATTTAGGCTTAACCTCCCATTCTTTTGGACCTAAGAGGATATAAGAAATTTAGAGGGAGACAGTAAAAAAGAGAGGGAGAGGGGTTTTGCTCAAAGGTGGCCAACCTTCCAGACTAGAAAAATACAGGGATAGCTTAAATAAAAGAAAGAGCTGTTGCTACGGAGTTTTTAAAACAAGGTGGAAAGTGGTCCAGTTCCAAGGCAGGGACTTCCCTGTCACACATTCACCCCCCCTTAAGAGAGGGACAGTTTTCAAACAGAAAACCTGTTCATCACCTTCTTAATCCCTGGTAGGGGTTGGAGCTTTGGCCCACCCTCACCATGAAGCTCAGTGCTATGATCCCTATACAAAAAACATTTTTGAGTTCACACAGAGGTCAAAAGGTCATCCTAAGCACCTTCTTTCATCTTGTATAACAAAACTTTACACTACGAAGTCACATTATCTAGAACATTTCCAGAACATTAAATAACAACATCATCAGGCATTCAGATTTACTGACATTCAGGAAGTTTCATCAATCCCTGCCCTATATCTCGACAGATAATCTGTGTTTTCAATGTACTAGCTGTGTGCTTCACTGTGAGGTCAAGTAGAAAGAAAAAACAAACGGGGGGTTTAACTCCTAACCAGCACCCTGGAAAGGAGTGGTGCTTTGGCCCACCCTCACCTGAAGCTCCAACCCAGCGTCCCTTAAATAGAATAGGCACTGGCCAGTTTTACGGTGTGGTGTACCATAGCTACCTACACACAATACTTTACCCTGGGGCTAATACAGTACTTAACAGCAGCTCAGTACCCACATATGTTTTTTATGTATCCATAACAGTACTCCCATCAGTACATACAAAAACAAACAGAGAAAGGAACACAAACAGCAGTTTTACGCTGCTCTCTGGCTTCCTCTACCTAAATATCTGGGCATCCATAGTGGCTCATATCAAAACTTTATTTGGGGTGTATATTACCCAGCTCCAATCTCACTCGGGCACATTGTTTCTACTCTGGGGCCCCATACCTGGATCTCTCAGGGCCCTAGGTTACACATTTTATATCTTATAGTACAAATATTCCTTACATCTTATACTTTTCATGTAATCATAACATACATTTCATTTCCCTTTGATGTATTTTATAACCTTCTAAACTGGAAGCAAAACAGCTGGTTCTTCTCAATGACCTGTGGTTGTAACAAGGTTAGCTACAAGCTACCAGGAGCCTACTGCCCTATGTGGGAGTCTTCTTCACTTCCATGGGTGCCACTTCTTGCTGCCCTCCACCATTTGGGGCACTCCTCCTGCTCCTCCTTTAGGTACCTCAACCTGATGGCTCACAGCTCTGGCCTTCAAATAGGCATCCACCTGCTGGTACATCCCTGGCCAGTAACAATAGGGGTTTATTTGTCCCAAAATATCCCTATGGCTTAATGGTCTACAGTGACTGGAGCAAACAGACTCCAGCACTTCCCCTCTATATGCTTTGGGCAGCACTACCCTGGCATCTACATGTCTAGTATGGGGGTTGGGCTTCATATGATGTAAGAGGCCTTCCTTCAGCTCATACCACCACAGGTTCACCCCTATACTACTATTAATCATTTACCCTCCTTGACTGAAGCATATGCACATAACTGGGCCAACTCAGGATCCCCTGCTGTACTTTTCCTCAGTCAGTATATGGCATACAGGTAATAGTATTGGTAGTCCACTCTGACCCCAAATAAAAACTAAAAATGCATGTCTGTGTGTTTTTATGCACTGGAATCTTTGTCTGCCTAGTTTTGTTATCCTGCATACCCACACCTGATGACTTCTGGTGTCAGTGGTGGGATACTGACTGAACATCTAAAGAATAAAGGGAGAGTTCAGTCAGAGGTTCCAGACCTGGTACCAAGGATAACAGGCCAGAGTGCACAGTGCCAGAGATGATGTGGATGGATAGAAATGGTGACCTAGGTGAGGCACCACGAAAGGAGCATGAGAACCAGGTGGCAGACCTGATGAGGCTCGTGCATTGGCAGAGTGGATGATGGTTGGCAGTGAACCAATGAAGCGAGAGGTTGGTGCATCATTGCTGGGAGTTGTTGGAGAGGACCCGAATGGAGAGTGACAAGGAAGAATCAAGGGGAGAGGATCCATGGGCTCTGGAGGAGGAGGACCTTTAATGGAGTTTTCATGGCCAGCTTCTGAGATTGAGATTCCTGTGCTACCGATGTTCCAGGTTGTTATTGGATAGAGAACATAGGGGATGATATGTCCTCAGATAAGTCCCCAGGTAAGACTGTCTCTGACCTTGTGCCTCCTGGGGTGAAGACTTCAAGCAAGTCAGAAGAGGCCAAGGAGATTGAAGGGACTTATGTTGCTAAAATTGATACCCACACCTGGTGACAGACGTTAGTTGTTTAAATTGCACTTACATCACACCCACGGCTTCCTGACTCTGGCGTTCAGGTATACAATACAGGTTTGGCCCCAAAACACCCTGTGATTGAAAATGTTTTACCTGGAAGTTCATACTCTCTCTAGATCCAAAAAAATACTTTACCAACCATCGACCAGCTGTGCATTAGAGAACTGAGGTTTGATGTAGGGAACCACTGCCGCTTTCCATTCCAATCCTGGGAATTCTGACTATCTGTCTCCTCAACACGCCATCTTGGGCTCACTCATTCTGCTCACCTAATTCTTTTCTGCATTCAGTATCACTACACACTCATTGTAGTTAACACACTTTCTGTAGTATTTAAGTAGCTTTATGAGTGCATTCTGTATTGTGGTCTGAGGAAGAATATACCAATAAAGTCCTCACTCTGCACCAGTCTGGCACTGCACAAAGTGTTAGTTCTGGAATTCACTGTTATTTTAAATAATTTAAAAGCTCAGCATGAGTTTCAGTCACTACCATGGTTTTCTTGCACTGGAGCAGTTTTAAACCTTTCAAGTTGGCAGTTTGATGAATTATTCAGCACTCTCCTTTTAGCTTGTTAAAATGGGCATAGGGCCTTGTCTGAATGGTTGGGACATGCCCACAGACTGAAGATAAGGTAAAACCTTTAACAACAATTGTGATAGCAATTTGAATCCAAGTACCAACAGTTCTGAGCAGAACCAGAGTATTAATGCGTCATTTTTGTAGCAAAATACAAATATATATGCTAAACAGAGCTGCTGCACAATACAGGTGAACACACACAAGCACACAAGCACACACATACACCTCTCAAAACAAATAGGCATATCCCACACAATACAAAAACTCTGAACTTTTAACCAAATCAATCCCTGGACTAGGGCCTTTGCAGTCAGCATGAGCTCTTTAAAAAAAAGTCTCATGTGCTGTGATTGATGAGCATCTACTACTCTCCCTTGTGACTGATTCATCTTGAAGGAGTGGGGCAATTATATTTTCATTATTCTTTATTCCTGTCTTGCAAACACTTCCATGATTTGAAAACCTACTGCAAACTCTGAAAGTCCTATCACCAATATCAGCAATGACATCTAACATTTTCTCTTGTACAACAGATGTATGCTAATAACATAACTTGTAGCAACAAAGAAACAATGTTCAGCACAAGGAATTGAATCCATGCCCCCTCCCAAGTACTGTCCTGGTTCTCTACCACTCCTACTATTCCACATGGCAGAAACAAAGGTTTCCAGACACTGTGTATGACAATAACATAAATTGCAGGGGGAAGAAAAAAGATGTTGAGCATTGGAAATCAAACACAGGCCCCCTTTCAACTATGGCCTTGGTGCACTGCCAGTGTGCTATTATTCCTCTGGTGTGACCAAAGGTTTCTGGACAGAGATGCATGTTAGCAACATATATTGCAGCAAGAAAAAAAAACTGTTTAGTACTGAGAATGGAACTTAGGCCCCTTGCAAACCATTGTCCTGGAGTTGTGCCCCTTTGCTATTTCACATGGTGGTACCTAAGGTTTGTAGACAGAGATGTGTGCTAACAACATAAATTGCAGTCTGAAAGAAAAAAAATTATTCAACACTGGGAATCAAACCCAGGCCCCCTCCCAACCAGTGTCCTAGTGTTCTGCCACTGTGCTATGATTCATCAGATCAGAATGAATAGGCCCGACTTTAGAAAGTTGATGCAGGGCTTGTGTCAAGCCCTGCAAAAATCAGTGTTTGGTGCAACTGTGCCAACCTCTTTGATACAATGCAGCCCCATTTTCAAAAGTTCAACACTGTTATGACAATTTCTACACTATAAAGCAGGTTGCACCAAAGCTTTGGCACAAGCCCCGTAACATGGCTCTCCCAATGGTGCAAAGTTAGACCAGAGGGAGCTGGTCTAACTTGCTGCATTTGATGCAAGAGATTTTCATTAGGGTTTGCAGTAGGTTCCCTTCCAAATTCACACTTTCCAAAATGTTTGATGCAAATCACCCCTTGTGTCAAACTCCTTGACGCAAGCCTCTTGCATTGATCCAAGGCCCTTTTAAAATTGGGTCTGATGTTTCTAGACAGAGATGCATTGTACCAACATACATTTTAGTGAGAAAGAAAAACAATTGTTCAGCAATGAAACTGAATGGATTCATTCCTAACTATCATTGTGCTCTGGTACTCTGCCATCATTCCACATGGTAACATTGAATATTTCTAGACAAAGATGCATGCTAACAACATAAATTGCAGTGAGAATGAAACTACAATGAGAAATAAACAATGTTCAGCACTAGGAATCAAACCCAAACCCCTACCAACTGCTGTCCTGGTGATTTGACACTGCACTATTATTCCACAAGGTGGGAATTACAGTTTCTAGCCAGAGATGCATGTTAACAATGTAAATTGTAGTGAGAAAGAAAAAATTTCTTGCACTGCACTTTGAACCCAAGCTTCTTCACAACAACTGCCCAGGTGTTCTACTTCTTTGCTACCATTCCACATGGCGAAACCAAATGTTTCTAGACAGAGATGGATGCTAATAATATAAATTGCAGAGAGAATGAAACTGCAGGGAGAAAGAAACAATGTTCATCACTGGGAATCAAACCTAGTCCCCCTCCAACTACTGTCCTGATGCTCTGCCACTGTGCTATCTTTCCACAAGGTAAGACTGAAGGTTTCTAAACAGAGGTGCATGCTAACAGCATAAATTATTGAGAGAGACAAAAAATATTTGGGACTGGGAATGCAACCTAAGCCCCCTCCCAATTACTCTTTTAATACTCTGTCACTGTACTCTCCTTCCACATGGATGAACCATATGTCTCTAGACAGAGATGCATGATAACAGTATAAATTGTAGTGGAAAAGACATTCAGCTCTGGCAATCAAAACCAGGCAACTACCAAATACTGTTCTTGTGCACTGCCACTATGCTATTGTTTCACATGATGCAACCTAAGGTTTCTAGACAGATGCCTGTCAAAGACTTAAACTGTAGAAAAACAAAAACAAAATTCTTCAGAACTTGGAATAGAACCCAAGCCCTCTTCCAAGTACTGTCTTGTTGATGTGCCACTTTGCTATTGTTCCATATAGTGGGACTGAATATTCATAGACAGAGATGCAGGCTAATAACATGAATTGCAAAGAGAATGATAAAAATGTTCAGCATTGGGAATCAAACATATGCCCTTTCCCAACTACTGTCCTGGTGCTCTATAACTCATCTATCATTCTACGTAGTGAGATTGAAGGTATCTAAACAGAGGAGCACACAAACAACAGAAATTTCAGTGAAAAGGAAAAAATGTTCAGCACTTAGAATCAAACCCAGGCTAAACTGTTGCCCTTGTTTTCTGCCACTATGTTACTTACTTTTCAAGGAGCGGCTACAGTTTATGGGTCTGGTCCAAAGTGATGGCCAACAATTCCTGTCTGAAGCTTAAGAATGAGACTTCAAACAGGACCATGCACTGGACCAGTATCCAAGCAACAACATACATAAAAAAAGTAATGTCACCAGCCAAGATCTGCCTTCCCTACAAGTAAACAATTTGTGTGTGTATTTTTTACCTCAGGGGGCTATGCCCTCCACACCCCCCTTTCCACCTCACTCTCCTCAACCTATATCATTACTAATAGTTAATAAAAATTTAAAACAAGAGGAGTATATTTTTCCTTGGGGGCTGTGCTTCCTGCACCCCCCCCATTCCTGAATGAAAGACATAGTTTTGGCAATATTAAACAGTTGCTGATTTTATGTTTTACCCTGGGGTGCTGCGCTACTAATAATAAAATTTCACAACTGCAGCCGACCCCTAAAGTAAGTTGATCTGCTCAACTCAAACTATGTCACAACATGTGAGGAGCTTTGAGGACATGCTGAAACAAAAATTCACAACTGTAGCTGAGCCCAAAAGTAAGTTGATCTGCTTGAGTCAAACTATATGCTGACGCCGTAATCGCAGTGCTGCCATAATCGGGTGCGCGGATGTCACTGACTGACTTCTCGGCCACCATATTAAACCAAATTGTACCCATAAAGTGCAGTTCAGCCCTTTTCAACACAGTAACATTTCTGGGGAAGGGGGCCTGACATCCAATATGGTGGTTAGGTAATCAGATACAGTAAGACCTGGGCATCAAAGTTTTGACCATCCAGAATAAATACTAGCATTTGGTACATTGAAAAGCACATAATTACAGATCAGAAAAAAAGGCATCCTAATAGTCTAAACAGCAAAAAAAATCACATGAAAACTCATTGACTTGTACTGTGCCAAGCAAGGTTTGGCAGCCTTGTGGAACCCCCTCCAAGAGGGCCCTGAATGCAGTGGTGAACTAGTGATTTGGCACTCAAGGAAAACAACTTGAACCAGGAGATGTGGCAGAGGCATCAGAGTCCACCATGGCAGAATGCACTGCCCTTCTGCAGCAAGCCACTGAACTGGAGAAAATGATGGCAATGCTGAGCAAAGTGCTACAAGATACAGCACAACTAAAGACTACCACAAAAAAACAAACTTAGGCTTGCAAAGCTTAGCATTGAGGGTGGTTAACGCAGAAGCAGCAATTCATCAGCACCCTGACCAAATCCAGCAACATGATGGGATATTGCGGGAACACCAGGGTCAGCTACAATTTCTTCTTGCCAAAATAGATGACATGGAGAATCAAGCAAGGAGAAACAAATGTAAGGATCTTTGGCATCCCAGAGGGTGTGGAAGGTAAGGACCTGGTGACATTTTTGAGGTACGTCTTTCCACAGCTACTCCAATTAAATAATGAACCCCCTCCAAAGCTTGAAAGGGCACAGAGGTTGCTAGCCCCCAAACCAAAATGGAGGGGGAGCCAGACTGATAGGTTGCTTTTTAGGTACGAAGTTCACTAGTGAAGTCTCTCAGGGTTCCTTTTATATAAATGAGGGGAGTGAGACAAAAAACGGATAATGACAAATGTTCAAAAAATATGTCTTACTCAACCCAAGAAAGTATTCCAATGTGTTTTATTTCATTTAGTCCATTTTTATCTACTTCATTTAAATTTGAATTAATATGTCCAGGATCTTAATTCTCATGCTCCTGAAAATCTCACATGCTTCTGAAATATATTTCTTCAATTAGTCAAAAGGTTCACTTGCTCCTGAAATGTATTTCCTCAATAAGTCAAAAGGTTCAAAAGCTCCAGAAATATATTTCTTCAAATAAGTAACGTTTCAAAACTAATCGTGTTCCTTCATCAGACTAGAAGCTTTAATGACATTCACTATTGAAAATAAAAGATAAAAAGTTCTTAGTTTTTAAGTGTTAATGAAATTGTATCTTTTTTTGCTGTATATTTCACTATTTAAAGTATTTAAAGTATTTAAAGTTCAGGTGGAACAAACCTGAATAGGGACCTGTCAGTGTTTAAAAAACATTTGTGCTATGGGGCTGTAGAGAGTGACAGGCATTGGGGTGTGTGTTTGGGTTGCTGGCCATAACGCTCATGCTATTTCACCTCACCCTACACTGCAGCGTCTGACAAGTGTTGCGTTGTGCCTTCGGGTTGTCTGGCCTTATGCTCACCCTATTTCATAAGGAAGTACGTTGAGATGGGTGCAGCATAGGAGAATGGGTTGAACTTTGGGTCTGAAGAGTCCAAGGCACACCTTGGTCAGTGGCTGCAGGGTGGGGGTGGAGGACCAATGGCGTGAGCAGACATTCCAAAGACACCCCCCCGATGCCTGTTAGTCTGTACAGGGTAGCATGTAATGGTTAGAAACCCTAACACCCTGGGCATATGTTGGTATTTGCACTCTAAATTTTAAAACATGGCCTTTTGTGACCCCACTTCATGAAAGCATTTGGGACCTCTGCTCTTGAACAGTGTCCCTTTGATTTTGTTAATCTGTCTCAAACGTTGATTTCCCACAGTGACTGCGCCATTCTGCAACACATTAAAATGTCAGCTGCACCATTGACAAGGAGGTGTGAAGAGATGGCGATGTTGAAAATCTGGAGTGAAAATATTAAACATTCTCGAAGTTACAAGCATGTGTGAAAACTGCACATTGCACTCTCATAACACAGTCATTTAGTGGAATTATTTCACCAAATTTTTAACACAGCCATTTTGGGACCTCTGCTCATGAACAGTAGCACTATCATTATCTTAATCTTCCCCAAATGTTGATTTCCCACAGCGACTGCACGATTGTGCACCAGATGTGTGAAACTACATTTCAGGCAGGATGTAACAAATGACAGCTGTACTGTTCATAAGAAGGTGTGCAAAAAGGCCAATATTGAAAATCTGGAGTGAAAATATTACAAATTCTCGAACTTACGACTGTGCATGGACACTGCTCAATGCACACTTGTAACATAGTTATTTTATGGAATTTTGTCACCAAATTTTCGAGACTTCTGCTCATGCAGTGTTTACTGTGATTTTCTTACTCTGTTCTGAACATTGTTTTCCTACAGTGACTGCACCACTGCATGTTGGATGTGTGAAAACACAGTTCAGGCAGGATGTGGAAAATGAAAGCTGTACTGTTAATAAGGTGGTATGAAAAAATGGCAATTGTGAAAATCTGGAGTAAAAATATTAAAAATTATCGAAGTTATGAGTGTGCATGGAAACTGCACAACGTACACTTGTAACGGTCATTTTATGGACGTTTGTCACCTAATTTTCAACATAGGCATTTTAGGACCTGTGCTCATGAACAGAGTCACTGTGATTTTCTTAATCTGTCCCAGACACTGATTTCCCACAGTGACCGCACTATTCAGCGTGGGAAGCGCGAAAACACAATTTGGCCATGATGTGAAAAATGACAGCTGTACTGTTCATAAGGATGTGTGAAAAAATGCCAATGTTGAAAATATGGAGTGAATATTTTACAATTTTGTGAAGTTATGGGGGTGCATGGAAATTGCACAACACACGCTCATAGCACAGTCATTTAAAGGACTTTCATCACCAAATTTTCAACAAAGGCATTTTAGGACCTCTGCTAATGTGCAGTGTCACTGCGATTTTCTTAATCTGTCCCAAACACTGATTTCCCACAGCGACCACGTTATTCTGTGCCAGAAGTGCAAAAACACATTTTGGACAGGATGTGAAAAATGACAGCTTTACTGTTCAAAAGGAGGTGTGGAAAATGCCAGTGTTGAAAATCTGGAGTGAAAATATTACAGATTCACAAAGTTACGAGCTTGTGTGTAAACTGCGCAATGCATGCTCGTAAAACAGTCATTTTTTTATTTTTTTCACCAAATTTGAAACATAGGCTTTTGAGAGCCCACCTCATGAACAGTGTTACTGTAGTTTCATTAATTGGTCTATAAATGTGATTTTGCACAGTGACCACAAAATCACCTTTCAGGACTGAATAATGCCATGACAGTGACTGAATTCATGAGGTGGGGTCCCAATAACCCCATGTTGAAAATTTGGTGGCAAAATTCCCTAAAATGCCTGAGATATGCACCAATGTTGAAAAAACCCTATTTATGCCATTATACAGCTTACTGGCATTTCTTCAGTTTGAGGTTGGCTTTGAAGAGTGCAGACGTGTTCCCAGTCCACCAAAGATCATCACACCAGGCTCCGGAGGTAAGTGTGGGGTGAGGGGGGTGTGGGGAGGTGGGATACGCAGTGGGTGGTGTGGGTTGGGAGGAGGCCGCAGACAGTGAGGGACCATTTTCTACTTTACAGGGTTAAAAAAAAATTAAACATTGCGGGAAGGTTTTTTTTTTTACAGGTACATTTGACACACTGGGGTGGGCTTCCAGCATGTCACCTGCATGTTTTGGGGTGGGGGGACTGGAGCCGATGGAGATTGGGCACCCCATCAGCAAATAAAAGGTGTTTAGTGGGGGGGATGATGCTGAGGGGGATTGGGCATGCCCCTCGGTGAACAACTGGCATGGGACATGATGCCAACAGGGATTAGGCTCCCCCATCAGTAAATTAACTCAGGAGGGGGGCATGATGATGCCAACAGGGGGATTGGGCACCCCCATCATTGGCTTTTTTGGGGACTGTGCAAGGCAGATGGCACAGCTGCCTCCATGTCTGATTGAAATGTTACACCAGGAAAGGCATGGCCCTGCAATGAGGTGGAGCACCCTCATTGCAGCGGCTAAAATGTTTCAAGTTAGTGGCATGCTTTTGCACTGCTGTCATAGATAGCATGCAATCTAATTTGTGCCATGGAGCCCAGCCCCAAAAAGCCGTGGAGCCACTAGCCACAACACGACTGAGCATCCAAAACCTGCTATTCCAAAGTTACCGCAACATGTTTCTTGTGCAGGTGCAAGACAACATAAAAAGGATGTAAGGAAGTACTACTTTACAGAAAGAGTGATTGAGCCATGGAATGGTCTGCCAGCAGAGGTAATGGGTGGGAAAACTATATATAGTTTCAAACATGGCTAGGACAGAACTAAAGGTACAGTAGCTACTCAGAACGATGAGGGAAGTGGAAACATGCAGAACAATAGGAGAAAAGATTAAACAAAAAAAACCACAGGGACAACAGGTTTTAGAGATTTATAGGATAACTTGGGCAGACAAGATGGACCATCAGTCTGTTTGCTTGCCATTGTCTATGTTTCTATGTTTCTATTACTACAACCTGTGATTTTTGTCCTTGAATCAATTTTAGGGTAGCTACAAGCCTTAATAACACCAGATTTAAAATATATTCAAGAAAAGCTGCATACTAAATGTTAACATTTCACACTGCACTACTATGCTGCGTTAGTTACAAGGCTGGACTTTGTAATAATTTTGATTATACATGGATGATACTTGGATACAAGCTACATTAAATTAAGCACACTGAATTTTGCCACTCTGCTATCTTCGCAAATTGCTCCAAATATTCCTGGACGATGCTTCAATCTTCAGTTTTTGCCACATTATTATTCCTGGATGATACTTGAATCATTATCTTTGAATACTATTTTGCACACAAGGCTATTGGCCTAAACAGCAGTATAATGAATTTACTTGAATGCTAAAGATTGCAAATGAGGTTCCAACTGCAACATTGTGATTCTATTGTGTTTAAATAAATGTTGAGTTGTGCCAAATTTGGTTCTCCTGGTTCTGCTGCAACTCTTTGAAGGGTGGGAGTTGAGCTGTTCTGAAATAACTTCCAGATATCAGAGGACTGTGAATTCTGTGGAATTCTAATTCAAAATTTAAAATGCAAAATTTCAGTATATTCAGTCAGTTCTGCAGAATACAAAAAAAAACATAGTTTGATGTACAGATTAACAAAATGCATGCTCATTCCTTGGTTAAAGTTAGAATGCTCCTGAAACATGCCAATTCTGAAATATTATGTAAGGGGAAATCATACATTTTTTTGTTCTGCTAGAACAATATTAATTTTGTACAGTGCTACTGTGACTGACTTAAAAAAAGGGTCAATATTGGTCATTTAAAGAGCAACTGACACTACTCTGGCCAAAAGTGCTAGACTGCAGAATTACAATAAGCAGACTCCCAGTAAATCGCATACCAAAAACTAGATTTCTATGTTACTTCATTTTAAAGTTATGAGTTGTTTGTAACCCTGATTTCACTACCTGTGCAGAAATGCCTGTTTCAGTGAAGAGCTGCTGCTGATGTCATCTCAGGAACTCACAGTCTAGTTCTCCCTGTCAGCAAGCTTATAGGACCTGTTTCTCCAAAGCTTTAAAGATGATGTGCAATGGTTTTCAGAAATATAACAGGCAGCACCATTCAATAAACATTGCTATGAAAACTATATCTGTTTCAGGTTTTAACTGTGATGTTATATTCAGTTTTAACGTTAAAATATTTGCAAGTCCATCCAGTTGTTCTAAGTGTAATAGTTCTGTTTTGGTTTTTAAACTATTACTGCACTAACTGTTTTTTCTCTTCATTTAACACTTTAAATATGTACTCCACCTTTATGCTCAGTTGCAATTTAAGGGAAGCGTATGTCACAGCTTTCATGCTGTGAAGAATGCAGTCTTAGTGCCGATATTTAAGCACACAGCTACAGTATGTGACCATCAAAAACAAGAGCAACATCACAGACAGTAGAAGGATGCCAGGAGGGAGTTTTAAGACAAAAAAATCCCCAGAGCAAGCAGTCTGCACAGCCAGTCAATGTAGAAGTTTGTGGAAGAGGAGCTCACTACTTGTAGTCACCAGCTCTTTGGAAACCAACAGCCATCTGAATATCAGGCCAGTCAAACTTATCAAACATTGAGTTATGAACTTGCAAAACTTAAAACTGACTATAAAATTGCTGCAAAGGCTACTAAAATGAATTATCTTTGAACAGTGGCTAATTGCTTAATTTTTGCACAAGGATAAGGTTTTGCACAGTTGCATATTTCCACTATAAATAAAACAGTCATTCAGTTAAAGAGCTGGTGACTAAATACTCCCTCAGTCAAAACGACTTTTAAAATCACCCAGTTAAGTCTGTTATTCACTTCCTGGGAACACCACCATGGAGTGACTCCTCAGGTCATCTCTTCCAGAAATGTATTTCACTGGCCTTAAAAAATAGACCAATATCTAAAATGTACTGGGAGCTTTACCAGCAGTCTTAGGATCCTAACCATCCAGTGGCATATTATTGGAAGTATCAGCTAATGTTTGATCAACCAGATACTTATTGAAACAAAATTTGGTCAGACATTACCGATATGTTAAACAGGACCTACTCCGGCTGCTTCAGTTTAATATAATTCACAAATTATAACTCTCCCCATTGAAGTGTTACAGGATGGGTAAAATGCAGTCACCTGTATGTGAGGTGTGTGGTTTGGATGAAGGCACATTATACCATAAGTTATGGAGCTGTACTAAGGTTAAAACCTTCCAATGGCTTGTACTGAAACAGCTATCTCCAGTATTTGCTTTCTCTGCCTTTTATAGTGTAGACATTTGCATTTTAGGAGATTAGTCTTCAATTTCTGGGCTTAATAATAGATTCTGTATAGCTTTGATATCCTCGGTAACTAAATTTATAATACTGAGGCATTGGAAAGGTGACTGGACACCCCATTCTCAGAATGGTTCCAGAAATTTCTGAGTGCCCTAACCACTGAGAAGGCTGTAGCTATGGCCAATAATTCATGATCGAGATTCCAGGAC